>JAEDXX010000003.1:0-2857903 GCA_021725515.1 Epicauta chinensis | reverse complement strand
CGGAATAGTTATTCCGGGTATAAATTTATTCCGAGAATAGTTATTCCAAGAATAGTTATTCCAAGAATAGTTATTCCAGGAATAGTTATTCCAAGAATAAATTTATTCCCGGAATAACATATTCTCAAAATAATTTATTCTCAGAATAACTATTCACCGAGAGAATAGTTATTCCAAGATGGGGATATAATTCAGTATAAATTTTGGTTGTAATTTTTGGATATATCTGGGGATATAATTCAGTATAAATTTTGGTTGTAATTTTTGGATATATCTGGGGATATAATTCAGTATAAATTTTGGTTGTAATTTTTGGATATATCTGAGAATATAACTCTAAAGATATATCTGGGGATATAATTCAGTATAAATTTTGGTTGTAATTTTTGGATATATCTGAGAATATAACTCAAAGATATATCTGGGGATATAATTTATTACAATTTTGGTTTTAATTTTCCTAAATTTCGGTTGGTACACTTGAATCTAGTGATTTCTTTGTTTGCTAATGTATCTTTTCTCGTCTTTACTATTAATACTGGGGTTACGTACTGTCGTTAAGTACTTTGCTTACAGAGAAATCTTTCAAATCTAGTATAGAAGCACTATTTCTTTTCTTTTTCTTTCCTCTTTCCCCTTACTAACTATACTGCAGTTACGGACCATAAGGTTACTAGATTTGACAGATTTGTCACTAGCACTCCTTGGCGGAAAAATTGTACCACCCTAATGGCAGCTAAAATAAATAATAAAGTACGAAAAGCTGTTTTAACTACAAAATATAATAAAACACACGTGGCAATATCATTTATAGATTTTGTTTTTATAAATAGTCCTGCACATACGCAAGCATACGCGCATATGAACTAAAAATCAGGAGACATATTTGTTCACTTTTTGTGCTGTTTCGCCGGTTTCGTCCATTGAAGTTACAGAGGGCTGCATTAGTCTTTTCCACAAGTTCAATCAAGGAACAATAGATGGCGCTATATTACTTGTGTTTATTATTGATAGAGTTGATTTAGCAAGAATTGCTAAATAAACAAAATATTAATTATAATTATCGAATATTTCAAATTAATTAAGCAATGAAAAGGTGTAGATTATGTTATTCTCAGACTGATCCAGAATTAAGCCAAAATATATTTAATACAAAACTTGAGCCCCCAATTTGGAGAATAATTAAACAAATATCGAATTTAACAGTAAAAAAAAAAACAATAATTTTGATTTTTCAAATAATCAATTAATTAAATTTTTATTTTAGATAAAACAGACGGATCCTTGTTTGTTACAATAATTTAGATAATAATTAATAAAATAAGAAAATTGTATCAGTGTGAATTTATAAAGATATTTTGTAAGATGTAAAAGTTCCAATATAGAGTAATAAAAGTTTCGACCAGATTATCTTAATTATGTTAGATTTTCTACTATTTCGGGGTTTCGCATTTATAACTCGAGAAAAGTATTGGTGACGAAGGTATTCTTTCTAATTCACCTAGTTTGACTGCCAACACTGTATATGTATAGTAAATTCAGCGAGAAAATGGACCTCTTTTTTTTGTAACTAGATTAGTTACTAGTTCTATGGCGCAAAATTCAAAATTACTAAAAAAATACGAAAATTGCGAAAACAAAATTATAAATACACTTAGGCAATGGGGAAAGCTGCTACTTCGATATTACAATAAATAGAATAAAACATTTTCTCACAGAAAATCTCTTCAATGCGTTAGGTGTAAAAAAGCTGCCAAATACTTAGAAGAGCTACAAAAAGTTGCGTTTAGAATTAAATATAGTGTAATTTTATTCTATCAAGTTGGTCACTAGGCTGTCAAAAAAGTCCGTTCTCGCAGTGTATAGGGTATATGTATATTTAACCTAATATTTAAATGATAAACACCTTCCTTGTAAATTATTTCCTGCAACAAACTCCAAAGTCCTACTTAATTCCAAAGTCTTATTACTCTCAGTTACCATAAAGGTATATATGAAATAAATTATCTGAATTGTTAATAATTTACAATTATTGAAACTTTTCCCCAGATGTCTTCATGTGTTTTTTGTAAAATCATCGCAGGCAATAGTCCAAGTGAAATTCAATATCAAGATGATGTGATTTGTATATTCAACGATATTAGACCAGTGACTAAACACCATTTCTTAGCTTGTCCCCGAGAACATCTAGGAAATATCAATAGTTTAAATCAAACTCATGTAACACTCAGTATATTGCAAAAATTTACAATTATGGATAAATGATTTTATACGTTTTTGTTGTTGTTTTAGTTGAAAATCTAGTAAGAAAATCTAAAGAACTTTTAGAAGAGAAAGGTGCGAATCTACAAGATGCTCTATTTGGCTTCCATAAGCCACCATTCAATAGTATCGGTCATTTACATTTGCATGTAATCTCGCCAGCATCAGAAATGTCCTGGTACCATCGATTAGCCTTCAGGCCCAACAGTTGGTGGTTCATTGAGGTAAAGTTTACGAATATTTACGAGACTGTACGATTTTCATTGTTTATCGTTTTGTAAGTCACAAAAACTGTAGATTATTCTAAAGGGAAGAAACAGGAATACTCCGGCTAGTAAAGGAAGATTATTTTAGGGCAGTAAATAATCTTCACTTGGTATAATGCGCTTTACCTTATACAGAGTGAGTTATTATCGATGTTCTTAGAAAATTTCAAGACACTGAAAAGTGTATTGGTTCAAGCGCAAAGTGCAATTTTTTTCAAATTCAAACACATACCTAAGCATCCTTTTGATGGTAAAAGTGCCCATGTGGCGCTAATCTAGAAATATGACAAAATGGCAGTAGATTTTGGAATTCATTGCTTTTCATTTGGGGGCTTTTTTAGTTTAAAAAATCTGTATTTAAAATAAAAGTATTTGTAGTAAGACGAATCCATTGAAAAAATATCTCATGTCTGTTGCCACAAAAGATTGTTGAGTAGTTTCATTGATGCACTATGGAATTTTTCCTCAAATGAAGTCCTTTTATTATGAACACTTTTGAAATCAAGTTAGTCAAATTTGCACTTTTTCTACACCGACACTGTACTTGGAATTGTTAAATTTTTGTCCAAAATCCGTCCACAAAATCATGGGAGATACGACATTTATTTATTATTATTCTAAATGCTTTCATGTTACGTGGCTCATCCGGTATATTAGTGACCCGTCGTTTGAGAAACACTGTTTGATCGGAAATAATTTACCCTATTTATCGAACGAACGAATTAAAATCGTACAGTTTTTTTACTTACTTCTAAAGAACTCCAATAACTAATACCGATTAATGCCTAGAAAAAGATAATTTTCAATGAAACTTCTGAAAACCTTTGATGTTCTTCAAGAAAGACTATTGAAAATGGGTCAACAATTTATCTTCAAATCAAGTATCAATTAATTTAAGCAGATTTGACACGAACTGCCTCTTCAATGATCCAATGTTTTTGTGCTTTCATTATCAGTGTCAGAGGTATTTTTTAGCAAAGAAAATAACGTGTTTGTGGACATTGTAAGAGCCCCCAAGTTTCGCGATAATACAACACAATTGATATAAATAATTCTTATTAGTCATGGCAATATGGACTTAAATATATGGCTAAGAGACCTAAAAGTTGCCCAAATAGCTAATTGTAAGAAGAGCAACAAATCCCAAGTCTTGGCCTGCCACTTGATATATTCCAAAAATGTCATAAATACGTTTCTTAATAATTATGATGGCTCAGGGCATTAATCGCATTTTTTTGAAGAATTGTATTTAATAATCGTTTAATTTGTAGGTCGATCAACTGTTGAACAACTTAAAAAATCAACTCTAGTCAATTCATTTATGTATATGTAGATTTTATTTCTAAAGATAGATTATCAAAAATAAAGGTTTCAAATAACAATTAGTACTGAAATTTAAGGGAAAAAACATATTTGATGGAATTCATATAAGGGATGATGGTGGTGATGATGGAAAACCATTTCACAGAAAAAAAAGCTCTAATAATTCTTTGGCATTTTGACTAAAATTTCGAATTCATATCCACTATTGAAAAACCGATTCGTTTTTCTTTTCGAAAATCAACAATCATAACGAACGAAGCATAGAAAATTGTACAAAATTCCAAAAATTTTTCAATAAAGGATACGATAATATCATTTACAAAATACTTGTATCATTTCTATAAATAATTGTAAATAACTAGACCTACGTGGATATTATAAGTCTTTTTTTTTGTCTGTTGTATCATTGGTGACATTATTTAAGCGACACAAATAATTACCCTTTTTTTCGTGTTTCTAAAACATCATATATACAGAGATACAGGGTGGTACGAATAAAAGAGGCCAGGTGGAAGCTCGAAACAATCAGTCTAAATTGCAAAGAATTTTGGGAACTAAGCAAATAAAACGAATAAATAGTAGACTTTTCTCTCCATGGAAGAAGCAATAATCTATCGATGGGGGGAATTTCATCATTACTGGCCATCTTCAAGCCAACCATCCTGTACAATTTGGATACATATTTTTAAATATTGCAACATGATTAATTGTGTTAAAAGTTAACAGTAATAATATTTTGTTTTTCAAAATAATCATACCAAAACCCAAAAAATTAAACCCTGTATTATTTAAATGCTAGAATTATTTTTTTTTTACTTTTTTTATATAAACAATAATGGTTTGTACTTGAAACAGATTAGAAATGGTTATTTGAAAATGCAGCCAAATCACAGAAATCTATCAAACTTTCCCAAATTTTTTTGTTGTTGTTCGCCGTTTATCCTTTTTTTTTGTGTATATTTTGTAATAATTTTTAGACAATAAAAATCTCACTAGAATGTTGTAATAAGAATTGTGTAAACATATTTATTGGACCGATAGCACTTAACGATAATGATTCATTCTCTGGCCAAACTAGATTCGGACCAAAAACTACAGCTAAATTTTGCGCATTCATCTTATTCCATTCAGCACGTTCCATTACCTTTTAGAAAAAAAAACAACAACGAATCAATGAAAAAATTAATTAAATTCTAATGCAACAAGTATACAGGCTGTCCCCAAGTAAGTGTAAAAATTGTATTTATTCGTTTTACTTTGAAACACCCTGTATAACCGCAACAAAACCTACTCTCGATAAGAAACTGATGATAAATTTCAATACTTCATAGTTGATTTTCGGTAATCTCTCCATCATTAGTATAGAAACCTGTCGCAATTGGTCGTCTTTATTCCAACCTAATTAACAACAAAAAAACAAAAAAATGATCACGTAAATTATATAAAATCAATCATACTTTGAAACTCAACGATTTCATCATAAAGTTCATGACTCAATAATGGTTCTTTCAATTCTCTCAAAAATGTCTTTAATAAAACAGCCGGTTCGTGTGGATCATTAAACTGTAAACTTTCACCCTGATTAGTGATCTCTTTTAATTGTTTGATACGATTAGCGTTCGCCGATCGTCGGAAAATTCCTTCAGTCTCTAAAGCTATAAAAATTAAACAAAATAATTAACGATGTTTATATTTGATTTTTGAAATAAATTTTTACCATCTGGTTGATCTAAATATTCAACACATTGTTTCACAACTGGTGGTATTGTTACGTTATAATTATCAACAATGAATTGTAGGGTGACACCGAATTGTTGTTTGGGTGATGTTGTTTGATAGGAATTGTGTGTTGATGTTGTTTCGCCACCTAATTTTCTATCGTGTCTGTGAAACGAATTGAATTTTTACACAAATTTACGCCTCAATCTGAATTGTCTACAAATTGTTGATGTCTACACCGTTGACTGAATATTTTAAGAAAAAACAAAATCTATTAATTTCGTTTCCTGTAATAATCAGCTAAACTTTAAATGAAAATTAGATGGAAAAAAAAATTATTTAAGTTTCCCGTAGAAGGTGAAAATTCCATGCCTGTCCCAATTTAAATCGATTTTTTAGTCCTTCTTTATTTTTGTTTTTTATAAAGTGAATGAAATTTAAGCCAGTTATAGTCAATAGGATGTTTGGTGTCTGTAAAGATTTCTTTTTTCAAGTTTCGTATCCATTTTCCAGAGAACTTGATGAACAAAAATTGTTCGAGGAAAGTCAGTTTTTTTCTCTGGAAAATTGATGCAAATCTTGGAAAAAGCAAAGCTTACAGTCATCATAAATTCTATTCAGTTGTGTTAATAAACAAAGGAGAAAGACGAAAAATTGAATTTGAGTTCGGTCGGGCATGGAATTCTGTCGCCTTGCAGCAGGAAAACAAAATAAATTTTCTACTGAGATTGGAGCTCATTACTAATTGCAAAATAATTTTATGCTGAAAACCTTTTGGAAAAACTAAAAAATAAAAAGTAGACTCAACAGTGTACAAAGTACATAAAGGTCTTTCAGGGTATCTCTTAAAAGGAGAGCTTGAAATAACCTTTTAGATGGCATAATCAGATTTTCGATATCTTCTTTTGTTTTCTGAATTATTTCCGTTTTATTTTTAAATTATTTAATTAATCGATCAAAAAGGCAAACAAATTTTGCTTGGACTAGGACAGTCTGTATATAGTTTGTTATAGTTATCTTCGGCAATAGAAGAGTTGTGCGAAAGTGTTTTTTTTGTAATTTTCACCTGCAAAATCGAAATTTTGAAAATAACTATAGCAAGCTATATATACTATACAGGCTGGTTTTTCTAAATGGGGAGGGCTGCGACATCTCCCATTATTATTTCCTGATTAGCTAGAATCTTTGTGGGGTCCTGGGTCCTTCTTATATCGGCAGATGTACACGACGTTCTTGGGACTTTTATTTCTCTGTTAGTTGACGTCTAATGGGAGATCTCGCAGCCTTCCCCATTTATAAAAAAAAAACACCCTGTATATATTTGGAATCAGGAAAAAAATCAGTAATTTAATGAGCGCAATTGATCTACCACAAAATCTAATTCGATAAAGAGAATAAATATAGAAAAATCTATATTAGATAGAAATAAAAGAGGGCTTAAGTTTGTTGAAAATTTGCATAGACCGAAGGCACTTTCAAAACAACGAAAACAACTGGAAATAATTCAAAGACCAAAGAATATATGGAAAATCTAATTAGACGATGAAACAGTACTCCTTTTATAGACAAATTATCGAACATGGGGCCACCTTAAGACATTTGTAGACAATTCAATTTGGACTTTGATCGACTTACTCGTAAATAACATCGGGTATATCCAGTTTTTTCAATGGTATCTGTTCGTTCAATTCATTCAATGTGTTGATATAGTTGATTTTCTTACCGAATTTGGCACTGATTAACGGTCGAAAGATCTGTGAGACAATTTTCAAGAAATTCGTTGGATGCACCAAATACAATGCTTTCAAATTCTTCTTGTATTTCCTATCGAATGCTTTATAGGCTTGCACCAACCATCTTAATGATGGTTTATTTTTACTTGTCAAACCATAATGGAAATATACTAAACTATAATCTTGTTCAACGAATTTATCTAATGTATGTATTAAATAATTTAGAAATAATGTATGATCGATTTCACCAATTGGTGGTAAACGACAACCGTACACAACAATAATCTTTCTACCTTCAGCATCTTCACCTTTCACATCAACTATACGATAACGTGCTATATTATTGAATTTATTTGTAGATAGTGTTGTTGGTGTTGTTGTTGTTTTTATTGTTGATGTTGTTATTGTAGCATCAACGGCCGGATATGATAACGATATAAATTGTTCGGTAACTTCTTCGCAAGCTTCAGCCAATTCCTCCTCGTAATTCTCATCGGGGAATACAGCAATCGGTGAATTATTATGACACGATGATTCCAATGAAAATAATTCAGCTGCAAAACAACAAATTGTAACGATTTTGTTTTAATGGTATTATCTACGCGATTTTACGAATTTACCGGCTTGTGCAAGATCGACATTTTGATGTAATTCACTATCATCAAATTCTAAATTCGGCTCATAATCGTGATAATCAGACAAACTTGGGTATGGTTCCTCATTATCAGCCATCATGCTTCCGTTGTTATACCAAAAAAATTCACTAATACTGGTTTAACATTCCATGAATATTTATTAATATTATTGGCAATTATTATAAAATATTCACACCCACTTTTATGTTTTTTCTTCGTTGTTGTTGTTTCCTATACACAATACAATTGTTTTTTTGTTGTACAAATTTTTATTTTATCAAATAAAGACGCGAATTTATTCCAAATTAATCTAATCAAAACAGTGTAAATATTTTCAAGTATTCTTTACAAAAATTTAACGCAATTATCAGTTTTATTAATCGCAAAAAATACGTTTATTAGACACACACACCTTGATAACACCTGACATCAGCTTGACAAACAAACTGAAATGTTTTTTGACTGCAGTGTTGCCAGAGGAAATTTTAATAAATCCCTAGACAAGCCTATCAAAAATCCCTAGAAATCCCTAGCTGGTAGGTAGGCAACCCAAAATACACTGAAGATAAGTGGATCGCATAAAAATAGTATTGTTTTATCTTTTTTCATTCAATAATTTCGTTTAATTTCCTATAAATTATTATGGACACTATAAATTTCAGAGATGCTCATTTTATTCTTATTATGTAGATTATGCAACGTTAAAAATATTTATATATAATCAGGACGCCACTGAAACAGTATTACACAGAGTGTCCAGGTGACCCTCCCACTCTGTTCCCTGAAAATGAAAATAGGCTCTCTACCCTATATAAATCTTCAGTCATTAATTGTTAATTAGTAGCACGGAGTATAGATATAGGAGTCCGAACGGTATAGGCTTTTTCACGATATTTATGTACATAAAAATGAACCCAGAGAATAGTACATTTTTCTGTCACTCGCGGCGCTAAGATCAGTAGCGTACTGATAGTGGTCGCGATAGTGGTGGTTATAGTGGTCGTCTGGACTTAGTAAATTTCGACTTATAAGCCAAATTACTTTATGGGTGAGGTGCACAAAGAAAATTTTCTACCGTAATTTCTATGAATAGCAATTTTGTCCGCATCTGGTATGAGTTGTAAATTATCCGTTGCTATTCAGGTAAATTACGGTAGAAAATTTTCTTTGTGCACCCCAACCATATGGCTTATAAGTCGAAATTTACTAAGTCCAGGCGATCACTATATCGTCCTTAACGAGAATAACGAGTACTCTGCCGATCGTAGCGCGCTCTGCCGGCAAAAGTTTTGTCCCTAAATTCGTGCCATAATTTTAACATTACGTTCGGACTCCTATATCTATACTCCGTGATTAGTAGCTTGGCTAAATGTTGGTTCTGCACTGGAATGCAAGTTAGTAGTTGTACCAGTAGAGGTCGCTCACAAAATTTTATACAAGTACTTTGTTATTTGTTTAATATAAAAATAAAATTATATCTCACATAAAAGATATAGTAATTGATTTAACAATTTAAAATTGTATCCCCATTATATAAAATATCGGAAAAAATCCCTTTGTCCCTCGGATGGTTCTAAAATCTCTAGATCTAGGGACAAATCCCTAGACATGGCAACCCTGTTTGACTGTTAACAAGCAGTGGTACCATATCAAAATCGGAGAAGTTACTAGGTGCGTTAACAAAAAAATTACTAAATTTATAGGTTTCATTCTCATTAATAAGTAATTCACAAAAAAATCTTATGAAAAAAAAAAGACTATAAAGCCTCCTCATCTGAAAAATTTGATTAAATCAATCACGAAATTCAAACGAATAATAAATCTAGTGGAATTCTTCTATTTTTACTTTGAATAGCTAGAGCCATCTAGTGAGAATCCATTGAACATATGTATTGAACAATATACATGAGAGGCAAACCAAACAGGTATACTCCGCCCAAAAATTAAGTATAAAATTTCAAATGACGCAGCAATGTGATTAATCTGCACAACTGCGAAAAAATTGTCCCTCTATTAAAGCCCCGAAATTAAAATTTTCTTTTGTTTGTATTAAACTGAAAATCGATTTAAAAGGCAATCTCTAAACAAATATAAATTATCGAATTTCAGTGTTAATATGCCAACAGTAGTGCCACAACATAATATACTATTTTGGTTCAAATAAACATTTAACATTTAGGAACTTTTCAACTGTTAAGTTTCACATAACCTAATCATTTGTAATTTGAAATTTTATACTCAATTTTTGGACGGAGTATAAACTTTTTCCTCAAATCTAAAAACATAAGACAGAAGACATTGCTATGAAATTGCTACTTACGAAAGAGATAATGGCGATCAAAATAGCATAGCAGATAATTTTTATACAAACCTGTAGAAGACGTATTGTAGGTATACTCTGTCCAAAAATTAAGTATAAAATTTCAAATTACAAATGATAGGTTATATGCAACTTAATATTTCAAAAGTTCCCAACTCTTACATGTTTAGTTGAAGCGAAAAGAATATTTTGTTGTGTGGCACTACTGTTTGAATAAAACCCTACGCGTTTGTTGACATATTTTAGTGGAAATTTTTAAATATTAACCTAAAATTTCAATTTTCTATAATTTCTTTGGAGATTCTAAAGTCTTTTTGAATTAATTTTCAATTAAATACAACAACAAAAAATTGAGATTTTGATACTTTTGATAAAGGGACTATTTTTTTGTTCCTTAGGTTGGTTATACTTTTGTTATGTGAAATTTTCTACTTAATTTTTGGACGTAGTATAATGAAGAATTGGATTTTCAATATGGAGATTTTTAAACAAGATGTACAGTAGCTTAACCGACTTAAAAGATTAAAGTCAAACTAATAAAATTAAACTAGAGCAAATTTAACAACGTTCTATACCAATTTTGCAATGATAAAAAACTACAAAATTATATTTTCAACAAAGACTAGAAAGTAGGAACTGTTCTTAGAAGTAAAATCGTTTTAAATTTAATTTCAAATTTTCTCTATTCATATTTACATCAAGATGCATTATTTTATTAATAAAAACAAAATGATTGCAATAGATTCAGAGTAACAAAAGATTGTTCGGACTATATTTGGAAACATTTCATAGTATACTAAATTCATCGACCAAAGGGTACCTAGATTTAAGTTGGTATGCGCTTGAATATAGTGATATTTCTAGGGATTTATTTGTTTGTGTGCATATCTTCTCTAACAGTCCTGAGATTACGTACATTGTTTAACTAGATATCTATCAAATCTACTAATCCTTTGGTCCTTTCAAGTGTCAAATGTACAACTGCACGCTCCAAAAGTCCCTATATGTTTATTTACAAATTCTTTTGTAACCTAAAAATTTGTTATTATTACGATATTTTTTTGCGTTAAGCCTCTTTTAAGAACTTTTATGACTTTTAAAATTATTTTTGTAAATAAATCACCTTATTATTTTATACATGTTTCAAGCGCCACACCCCACATAGTTGGGGACTTTTGGAGCATGCTGTTGTTACACATTTGACATTTTAAAATTCACGTTCAACCAGCAAATCTACTATAATATCAGGTCTGTTAGCGGAGATATGGCAACAAACAAATAAATCCCTAGAAATATCACTATATTCAAGGGTACCAACTTAAATCTAGGAACCCATTGGTTGATGAATTTAGTATACATATTTTTTGACATTCTTAATAATAAGATCATTACGGACACTGGGAACACAAAAAAAATACACAGAAATGAATAGAGGCAGTAATATAAATGATTTTATATAAAAATAACATGGATAATTTTATTAATATAAATAAAGTGATGTTCACCAATAAAAATTATTTCTTCTCGATATGAATAGCCACAAAATGGCCTCCTAAACGCCGTTGATTTTTTTAATGGCAGTATTTTTTCTAGTACGAAAATCCCATTTGAATTACTTTTCCATATCATGTGATCTTACACAATGTACATTCAAATAGCGTTTTTGTGAGAACTTCATATCGCAAACATTACAATGATACGGTTTCTCACCGGTATGTATGCGTAAATGTAGCGTTAAATCATAGTTTTGTGTAAAACTTTTCTTGCAAAAATTACATTTATACGGTCTCTCACCGGTATGCAATCGCCAATGGATTAATAAACTATTTTTAGTTGTAAAATTCTTCTCACAAATATTACAATGATAACGTTTCTCATCACTTGTATGCGTTTTTAAGTGAGCCTTTAAATAATTGTGTTGTGCAAACGGTTTATGGCAAATGTGACACTTGAAAAGTCTTCTTTCGTCAGTGTTTACTTGATTTCTATCTTCATTAATAACTTTGCAATTTTTATTATTTTGAATCTCTTTGACAGGACTTTTATTATCTTCATCACTATTATAATTGAAAATTCGTTTAATAGATGCATTATTTGTCGAAATCTTACAAGTTTCATCAAATTTAGTACAGTTTTCAGTATCCTCATTCGTTTCGTGGCTGTTATCATTGTGATTTATACTGTTATTTCTAGTCGTCTTATCATCAATTCTATCCGGAAGGATTATATTTTCTTCAGTATTACTACAATCAATTAGTTGATTATTATAACTGTTTTCCATTGAATCGCCTAACCGTCCATGTTTTTTCACATGTAAATTCAAACTACTTTTCTGTGGAAACTTCTTATCACAAATATTACAATGATAAGGTTTCTCACCGGTATGTATGCGTAAATGAAGTGTTAAATTATAGTTTTGTGTAAATTGTCGATTACAAATATTACATTTATATGGTTTCTCACCCGTATGCAATCGCCAATGGATTAATAAACTATTTTTAGATGCAAAATTCTTCTCACAAATATTACAATGATAACGTTTCTCATCTGTAGTATGTGTTTTTAAATGTGTCTTTAAATAATTGCGTACTACAAATTGTTTATGACAAATGTGACACTTGAACGGTGGTGTATCATCACCACCACCAGTGCATATTTGATTTCTTTCACCTATCGTTATACCATTATTAGTTATGATGAAATTTTCATTACTATATTTTTTGTACTTGTTACGTCTAACTTTATTAGAATTTTTATTATCGCCTATATCTTTGGTTGTATTATTTTCATTTTGATCATTAGAAATGCATCTTGCACTTTCATTCGTATCTATTTCGTCACTATTATCAATAGGATTTGTTGTATTATTTGTTGCAGTGTTATCATTTATTTTTATAATATTATCAATTATAAGTTCGCTAGTATTACTTAATCTACTTTGATCGTCGATAATAATTTCGGTATTATCCATTGGTTGGTAATACATCTCAATTTTAGAATTATTGTCTAGAATTAAATAGGACTAATTTGTTGTAATTTGAATGTTGAAACAACGGCCTTTACACTAAGAGTTGTTTTTTGCACTGTTTTTCTAGCGGACCGTAAGTGTACGTTAGGGTGGTCGTTAAAAATTATTTTTTGTCAGCCGCGCTAATAAAACCTTCCTTTTGATGAGAAAATACGGGGGAATTTTTTTCTTTTTTTTTGGACAACAAGAACACGTGCCGCACGGCCTTTGAAGATTATTTCTTCATGAAATTACAGTTTTTTCAAAATATCTCTTAAAGTAGACGGATTTGAGAAAAAATCATTGAAGCAATTTCATAGGAAATAAAATCCTCCACAAAAAAGGTCTCATTTAATTTTTTCAGAAACTTTATATTTATGGAGATATTTTCAATAATCGACTTAATAACTCCATAAAATCAAAATTTTCAGACGTATAAACATCTTTTTTTCGGAAATAAAAACGATTAAATTAATAATTGTAAATGTGACTTAAGTTACCAAATGGTTTTTATGTAAGAAAAAAATACTTTTATATGTCTGAAAATTTTGATTTTATGAAGTTATTGAGTTCATTATTGAAAATATCTCCATAAATATGAACTTTATGAAAAAATCAAAAGAGACCTTTTTTGTAGAGAATTTTATTTCTATGAAATTGTTTTCAATGATTTTTTCTCAAATCCGTCTACTTTAAGAGATATTTTGGAAAAACTGTAATTTCATGAAGAAATAATCTTCAAAGGCCGTGTGGCACGTGTTCTTGTTGTCCAAAAAAAAAGAAAAAAATTCCCCCGTATTTTTTCATCAAAAGGAACGTTTTTTTAGGGCGGCTGACAAAAAATAGTTTTTAACGACCACCCTAGTGTACGTACATGCCGAAGATGCCCCAATGCGATATCTCGGTATACTCTGCCCAATAATTAAATATAAAATTTCAAATGACAGCAATATGCCTAACGTTCGCATCGAAAAAATTGTCCCTCTATTAAAACCCCAGAATTAAAATTCCCCTTTATTGTATTAAATTGAAAATCGATTTAAAAGATATTTTAGAATCTCTAAAGAAATATAAATTATTGAATTTCAGAGTTAATATTGAAAAATCAGTAGCAAAATATGTAAACCAGCGCGTAGGATTTTATTCCAACAGTAGTGCCACAACATAATACACTTTTTGGTTCAAATAAACATTTAACATTTAGGAACTTTTGATCTGTTAAGTTTCACATAACCTATCATTTGTAATTTGAAATTTCATACTTAATTTTTGGACGGAGTTTACCTCAATGGCTTTATTCCAAAACTGACCTCCATTTTACAATTACGACGTGGATGTTTTAGTGCGGTACCTGGCGGAAAACAAAGAAATTTGATTTTCATAGTGTCGACATCCATGTAGCGATGTAGACTCGCTTGTGATCATAGTAGCAACAGTAAAAAGCATCGCTGCACCAAGCTCTAGGGTCTGTTCATGCCGAAGATACTATTTAAACTAGTTCACCAAAGGTCCTTAGGTGACCCAGTCTTGAGGGTTGCATACGAATATTTTATATGTGTATTGTATTCCCGTCTCGTTTTAGTTTTAGTATTGGCCAATATGGCAGTATTATATTTATCTATATGGGTCATTCCACCAAATAAAATCATTTTTACGGGGCGACCCCCGCCGATTTTTTTCAAATTTTGTGGAGGTGTTCTCTACTTTGACAAAAAAATTCTCTGAAAGTTTGAGTTCTTAATATGCGGCCGTTTCGAAGTTATGAATTTTTGCAATTTTGAAGAACCAAAAATTTCAACTTTTTCATCAATTTTTTTGAGGTGAAAAACCTTTTTTTCAAAATTGGTAAAATGTAGCTTTTTATAGGAAAAATTCTGAACTTTTTAATGGTAATATTTATTTTTTCATACATGCAACGGAAGACCCTTTAATATCCAATCAAAGTGAAAAAAGCAATTTTTCTCCCAGTGCGGCGCGTGGTACATCAAATTTGATATTTTTTTCTGAAAGCTGAGAGTTTTTCCCACAAAATATGTCATTTTCGCGATGTGCATATTTTTTGTTCTTTTACAATTAAATAAAATGTAAAATCTTGACAATAAAAATGCATATTTTTTTACGATCGTTTATAATCGGTTATTTTACGTGCATGTTTGGAGCTGTCGAATATACCCGATTGCAGTATTTTTCGCGGTTGCTATAGCAACCGCGCCAATATTTGAAATAAGTTTAAAAATTACGTTTTTTAATTGTGCAGATTTTACATTTTATTTAATTGTAAGAAAACAAAAAATATGCACATCGCGAAAATGACATATTTTGTAGAAGAAATTCTCAGCTTTCAGCAAAACCAGTCAAATTTGATGTACCAAGCGCCGCACTGTAAAAAAAACCGCTTTTTTCACTTTGATTGAATTTTAAAAGGTCTTCCGTTCCATGTATGAAAAAATGAATATTCCCATTGAAAAGCTGAGAATTTTTCCTACAAAAAGCTACATTTTACCAATTTTGAAAAAAAGGTTTTTTGCGTCAAAAAAATTGATGAAAAATTTGAAATTTTTGTCTCTTCAAAAGTTCAAAAATTCATAACTTCGAAACGGCCACATATTAAGAACTCAAACTTTCAGGGATTTTTTTTGTTAAAGTAGAGAACATCTCCACAAAATTTGAGAAAAATCGGCGGGGGTCGCCCCGTAAAAATGATTTTATTTGGTGGAATGACCCATATTTAAAACATAGGTTTGTTTTGGTAATCAGAGAGTCACGTACAGAGAGGCAGCAATATATCAAAATAACTACAGTGAGGTGTCTTTGCCATAAACATACCCTAACATTGTTATTTTAAGGGTGCGTTTACACAGTCCAAATCGCACGCATGAGATTCGTTGCGGTAATGCAAGCGCACTCGTTATCAACAGAGAAACAATACAATAACTTTAAAAAAAGTAGTTCAAGTTTGTCAGTTGAGCATAATCGTCTTTTAATTTGGGGGGTGAATTCTTAATGTGCCGCATCCTGACCGGCTCGCAGGCTGTTGTTCGTCTGCAAGTGCTCACCTAGTTCGTCAACTCCTAGAATAATAGAAAACTTTTTACAGTTGATGACGGTTTTTTAGAGCTTTTAGTGCATCTTAGGCTGATGGCCTTTATAAAATAAAAACTCTACCACTTTACGGTCGCTCGCGGATCGGACCCTAATAATAGTGTAAAGCCCGCTTAAGTAATTCCTACCAATTTTCAATGGATCTTCATCAATTTCGATCGCTTCTTGCTTCAAAATACAATCATCACCACCATCCGCTTGTATCGGTAGTTCGAAATAATCACAATTATCACTTTTGGTGGTAGTACCTAGTGTTGATTTCACCTGCAGAATTTTATAGTCGGTGTCTAGAATTTTCTCTAGGAAACGACTGAATCTTCTCAAATCAACAAAACATTCACAACATACAATTTTCGTAAATGGATCACTTTCGATTATCTAAAAGAATTTATTAGTGAATTCATAATAAAAACAAAAATTATTTGTTACTATATTTACTGTTAAATTCGATACTTGTTTAATCATTTTCCAAATTGGTGGTTGCAACTTTTCATTAAATATATTCTGGCACAATTCTGGATATGTATTAGAATAACACAATCTACACTTTTCCATTTTTTTTGTCTTTCATTAATTTAAATAATTAATACCTATTGTTTGTTTATCAAATCTGTTTTTTTTTTGTTGTTAACCTAAAACTGTATTTTGCTGTAATGCTTGACAGGAACGACCAAGGTTAACTGGGTAGTTTAAAAATAACCCAAATGTAGTTCATTTGTGAGATGATGTTTTAGTAGTTCTATGACAAGTCGGTCGATTCGATTTGTAAGTCGACTCGAGTCGAGTCGCCCGAGTTTTTTCACTTTTCCAGTAGAAGGGAAAGTGAGCAAACTCGGCCAACATGAGAGAGAGAGAATGAGAAAGAGGGAAGGGGAAATAGTAGCGATAGAGTCTCTTTCTCTCTATCGCTACAGCTCTCTTTCGCTGCTCTACGAATATCTCTGTCTCTATCGGTATATCTCCCCCCGTCACTTTCATTTTGAAAACGACACAAATATCCCTAACAGTTGGTAGGACTTGGTAGTTCAAAAGTACAAAAACAGCTCATTTGTTCATCCAGTTAAAACTAGCTCCCCCAATTGGTTATTAAGGTTGTGGAGAAAATCGGTGGGGATAGGCAGGAGTGGGGACTCCGTCCTATCTAGTTTGTTTCTTAACTCTCTCTCTCTCTCTTTGATTTCTAGTACCAAATGACCATAAAATAATTGATAAGTATAAAAGTAAATGCCATAACAACTATTTCGATTTATTAAAACATGAATCTGTTGTGCAAAATCTCGACTTTGCAGAGCGAAGCCTAAAAAAGGAAACGATAAATGATAAAAGCGCGCAAATTCAAAACCTATCAGGCTTTCACAGTGCTACCAACATCTTGAACCTTGAATACAGGTGTGCTGTGGAGTTTTTGAATAGTTTGACTGCTCGTCGAGCGACAGGGTTGCCATGTCTAGGGATTTGTCCCTAGATCTAGGGATTTTAGAACCATCCGAGGGACAAAGGGATTTTTTCTGATATTTTATATAATCTAGGGACAAATGGGGATACAATTTTAAATTGTTAAATCAATTACTATATCTTTTATGTGAGATATAATTTTATTTTTATATTAAACAAATAACAAAGTAGTTGCATAAAATTTTGTGAGCGACCTCTACTGGTACAACTACTAACTTGTTTTCCAGTGCAGTACCAACATTTAGCCAAGTTACTAATTAACAATTAATGATTGACAATGAGATTTATATAGGGTAGAGTCTATTTTCATTTTTAGGGAACAGAGTGGGAAGGTCATCTGGACACTGTGTAATACTGTTTCAATGGCGTCCTGATTATATATAAATATTTTTAAGGTTGCATTATCTACATAATAAGAATAAAATGAGCATCTCTGAAATTTATAGTGTTCATAATAATTTATAGGAAATTAAACGAAATTATCGGATGCAAAAAGATAAAACAATATTATTTTTATGCGATCCACTTCTCTTCAGTGTATTTTGAGTTGCCTACTTACCAGCTAGGGATTTCTAGGGATTTTTGATGAGCTTGTCTAGGGATTTATTCAAATGTCATCTGGCAACCCTGATTCAGAAATACATAACCTCAAATAGTCACATTGATGTGTGGTCGTGTGTTTATTCAATTTTCCGTTGTAAAATCCTGAAATAATGAAGATTAAATTTGACGATCAATCCGACAACGATGATACAATCGATGATGATTTTGATGGTACAACTGGCGACACAAAAAAATGGTACCGAGAGGTAAATTTCTACTGTAACCTATATAACGATAGAATTTTTCCAATTTCATCAAATTTTACAGCTACCACTCACACCAAAACAATTTGAACCAGTTACAGATCAAGTTCTGATTGAATTAAAAGATGAAGCAGAGAAATGTTATAAATGTGAAGCCGCCAATTTTAATATAAGTAAGTCCCAACATTAACTTGGAAAAATCATCAATTTGATTTTATAGAGAATTCCAAGTCAAACTCGAATTATAAGTGGATGAAGACTGTAATGTCCAAAGGTACAGTTTCGGATAAAGTTGCCGCTTATACGGTTACAATACAAGATAATCCTGTCTATAATTTGGATACTATACAGAATCTTGTTGGTATGGTGAAAGTTGGTAAAAAGAAGGAATGCTTAATTGTTATGGGTAATTTGCACAATTTCACAAATCGAATTATTATTAAAAGATCCTTGTATTTTAGATGTATTAACTGATTTATTTCTAAACGATCTATTAGTACCAAATTGCAAATTAAAATTATTCCATCAACAACCGTTATCGTTACTAAACGATCTGACAAGCGGTAATACAATCACAAGACGTAAATATCTGTCGTTGTGGTATTTTGAGGATGAGCTGAAACAATGTTTCACGAATTTCGTACAAGCATTAAACAATATTGCCCACGATACAGTTGATAATAATAAAGAGAGAGCTATAACATGTATGCATAAACTGTTAGCGAATAATCCAGAACAAGAAAAGGTAAAATTTCAAAATTTAAACCATCAAAAATTATTATTGTTTTGTTATTACAGAATCTATTAGCAAATCTTGTAAACAAGTTGGGTGATCCATCACAGAAGATTGCATCGAAAATCATTTATAGTTTAACACAATTATTATTGAAACATTCCAATATGCAAATTGTTGTATTAAACGAAGTTGAAAAACTATTATTTCGATCGAATATTTCAACAAAGGCGCAATATTATGGTTTATGTTTCTTGTCACAATTCTATTTGAGTAGTGATGAGTCCGGAGTGGCACGACGTTTAATTGAACTGTACTTCTCGTTCTTTAAAGCGTGCGTCAAAAAGGTGAGTATACAGGGTGTTTTTTCTAAAAATGGAGAGCTGCGAGATCTCCTATTAGCCGTGTTAACTAAGAGAACTAAAAGTTCCAAGAACGTGTACATCTGACGATATAAGAAGGACCCAGGACCCCACAAAGTTTCTAGCTAATTGGGAAATATGGAAAATTTAATACAAGTGTCATATAATTATCCGTACGTCAAAGCAACTACCACCACAAGAATGCTCTCGATACATGAAATTCGAATATGTTTATTCCAAGAATAGTTATTTCGAGAATAGTTATTCCAAGAATATGTTATTCCGGTAATAAATTTATTCTTGGAATAACTATTCTCGAAATAATTTATTCCAGGAATAATTTATTCTCAGAATAACTATTCACGGAATAGTTATTCCGGGTATAAATTTATTCCGAGAATAGTTATTCCAAGAATAGTTATTCCAAAAATAAATTTATTCCCGGAATAACATATTCTCAAAATAATTTATTCTCAGAATAACTTTTCACGGAATAGTTACTCCAAGAATAGTTATTCCACGAATAGTTATTCCAGGATGGGGATATAATTCAGTATAAATTTCGGTTGTAATTTTTGGTTATATCTGAGAATATAACTGTAAAGATATATATAGTTAAGACCTAATAAGTTTTGCCATCACGTCAGCACGTGTTTAAGTCAAATTTATAGAATATCCAGTTCGCAAAGACACCCGTTACTTTGCTAAATGTATTGATTTGTAATTTCTTTTACTTAAAAGCGAGTCAGTCAAATCAAAAATTTGATGTCTTTTCTCTTGTTAGCATTTTGATGATACAAGAAAAAAAAACTATTGCTTAGCAATCTAAGCAATAGTTTTAAGTTAACTTTTCATATACGGTTTCGATTCTAGGGCGAAGTCGATAGTAGGATGATGACAGCATTATTGATGGGCGTAAATCGTGCTTATCCCTATGCAAAATTAGAAATGGATAAAATGTCAGCTCATATAGATACAATCTATAAAATTGTACATTTAGCTAGTTTCAATATCAGTATACAAGCATTAATATTACTATTACAAATATCTGATAGTAATAATAATATAACAGATCGTTATTATTCAGCATTATATCGTAAATTAAGTGATCCAAAATTATTTACAACAACACATCAAGCAATGCTATTAAATCTCATATATAAATCATTAATTAAAGATACAGAACAAATGCGTATTAAATGCTTTATTAAACGTTTATTACAAACAGCATTATATATGCAACCGGCATTTATATGTGGTGTATTGTATTTAATTTCACGATTATTAACGAAAAAGAAAGATCTACAATCATTGATATTGAAACAAACAGCACTTAATTCGAATGATGATAATGATGATGATGAAGAAGAACGTTACAAAGATGTTGAAGAAGATGGAGAAAAACAACAACAAGATGGAGACGATATTAAACCGGATGTAGACGAATTAAATAAGAATCTATCGAGTTGGTATCATTGTAAAACAACAAAAAGGGGATTACCACAAAAATATGAACCGTTAAATCGTAACCCATTATATTGTGGTGTTGATTATACAGCTTATTTAGAATTGTTGCAATTAAAGGAACATTATCATCCAACGGTGGCTCTATGGGCCAATTATATTCTAGAAGGTTATTTATTATAGTAACTCAGTTCTTATTTAGTTTTATCATTGATTATTTTACAGGTGATTCAATTGATTATACCGGTGATCCGTTGAAAGATTTTAATCTAATAAGATTCTTGGATCGTTTTGTTTTTAAAAATCCTAAAAAATCAGATGATACAACAGCCAAACCGGGTGTCAATACAGTGTTGGCTAAACGTCGATTGTATTGTCCAAGCGGTTTGAAAGCATTACCGATCAATTCAGAGGGTTATTTAAATGAGACTCGCAGTCGGATACCGGTCGATGAATTGTTCATGTACACGTAAGTTTCTGTTATTGTGTTCTGTTATAGGAGGAAAATAAGAAAGAATTTTGTAGATTTTTACAAAAGAAATTGAGTGAAAACAAATTGACAAAGAGTGACGATTATGACGATAGTGATCTAGAATCGGTACAGAGCGATGAATTTGAAGAGATGTTGGATCAAATTACTGGCAATAAATCGAAAATTGATGAAGATCTAGATTTTATGACCGATATTGGTGATGCGTTGAAACATAAGAAACAAAAGAAAAAATCGACAGAAACTGGCGATGATGATGATGAGGAGGATGATGATAGTGTTGATGATGAAGAAGATGAAGAAATTGTTGATCATGAAGAAATTGGCGATGAAGATGACGATGATTTATTAAACGATATGGATGATGATGATGATATTCTAGAATTCGGCTCTGATGATGAGACTACTAAAAAGAAATCGAAAAAGATCAATAAGGACGATATAAGTTCATTGTTTGCGTCAGCTGAAGAATTTGCAACATTATTGGAAGATGAGGGTAGTTCGAATGTGGCGCCGGGTAGTTCGAATGCTGTATCAAATCGCGATAGGGCCGGTGAGTTCGACAATAATTTCCAATAAAAAATCGATTTTGTGTGATTAATTAAAATCTCTTCTATTTAAGACGTTAAACAATTGGCATGGGAAGAGAAACGGAACCGCTGGCTGAAAGGTTACAATAAAGCTATGACCGGCAAAGGTGGAAAAGATTTCAAACGGAAGAAATCACAGCCGGTTAAAGCGAACAAAAAACGTAAATCGAAATAAGTTGTACTACACTCCTATTTGATTCTAATAAAACTATGTGGTGATTGAATTTGCCGCCTTTGAATGTCAAATTAGTGATTTTGATTTTTTTGTGTTGGTAATAGCAACTTTGATACAGCGTTGCCAAATTTATTAACATATTTATATTTCCTGAAACAATATTCCGTTTTTCCTGTTAATAAAACTGCAATTATTGAAATATTATAATTATAAGACTTAAATAATAGCTGAAATTACCGAATATTTTTTGCTTTGATCAATCTTGCTCTGTTTTCTTCGCTCCAAAGCAATTGGTAACACTGCTCAGTTTTTGACGGCTAGTTTTTTTGGTTATATTTGTTATTAAATAATAGCATTTTCTAATTGTTCCAGCGAATAATTACACTGGTTTGCAGCTAATTTGTGTGTGTGTACAATGGTTTGTGAGAAATGCGAGAAGAAATTGGGTAAAGTCATAACACCAGATCCATGGAAAAGTGGTGCTAGAAACACAACAGAAGGTGGTGGTCGTAAGATTAACGAAAATAAAGCTTTGACCGCCAACAAAAATCGTTACAATCCATACACATCAGCCTTCGAAACGTGCCGGTAATTATTAATTATTGATCAAATAAATGTGATATTGAGAGTTGTTCAATTTTTACAGGATATGCAGACAGAAAGTCCATCAAGTTGGATCGCATTATTGCCAGTCGTGTGCCTATAAAAAGGGGATTTGTGCCATGTGCGGCAAGAAATTGCTGAATGTCAAGAATTATAAACAATCAACCGTGTAGATTACATTAATTGTTGTTTTTTTAATAGGTTTAAGTTTAAGTATTTTGTAAATAGTTGACGATTTTTTTGTAATAATTTTTGTTATTTGTTTTAAATATAATCAAGAATTTCACAGTATAATTCCATTATTTTCGATATTGCGTATTAGTTTTTTTAAAAAATACCGCTAATATGTAGGGATTTTTTAGTTTGTAGTTAATACCAATATGGCAGAGTTAAAATCACTAGATTTAGTGTTTTGGTTTGGTTAATGGTTCCTTGTCGTTGATTATTGTCAAATAAACTTAAATTTCCAATAAAATAATTGAGAAATTCGATTATTTTCAGTGTATACATTATCATGCCCATATAAATAATCCCATCTAGTAATTAATAATTGTGTATCTTACAATTTGTTATGATAATGGACTCGAGGAATTCAACAAATAAGAATGGTAGTGTGGATGCTGAAAATCTGAATTTAAGCTTAGATATGGGTGATGATATGAAATTGGACGAAGTAAATTATGAGAGTGATGTGTCGTCGAGTAGTTCGGAGAGTTCGAGTGCACCTAGTATCAGTTCGGTTAGTACAGTTGGATCGTCGGAGAAGGTGGGACGGCGACACCACACCAACAACAACAACAAAAGGGGCCGTTCATCGAAAGACAAAAGCAAATCACCATCGCCGGCCACGAAACGACCACGTTCGAAAGATGCCAAAACCAAGTCCTACGATTATATGACGAAATTAAATTATCTATTCAGAGATGCACGGTTTTTTGTCATCAAATCAAATAATGCCGAAAACATCACATTATCAAAAGCGAAAGGTGTATGGTCGACGTTACCTCAGAATGAGGCCAACTTAAATAAGGCTTATCGAGAAGCTCGAAATGTTTTGTTGATATTTTCGGTTAAAGAAAGTGGAAAATTTGCTGGTAAACTGTTAATTTTTTTGTTTTATTTTATCGAAATTTTCTCACCAATTCTATTCGATAGGTTTTGCACGTTTGCACAGCGAATCCAGACACGATGTCCCAGCAATTTCATGGGTCCTACCGCCAGGTCTGTCCGCTAAAGCTCTAGGTGGTGTCTTCAAAGTCGACTGGATCTGTCGCAAAGAACTACCCTTCACCAATACAATGCATCTGTACAATCCCTGGAACGATGGCAAACCAGTAAAGATCGGCCGGGATGGTCAAGAGATTGAGCCGCGTGTCGCTGAAGAATTATGCCGTTTATTCCCCGAAGATGATGGTATTGAAGTGACACCGATTCTACGTTTAGCCAAAGAGGCAGCGAAAAAGATCAATTTACGTGGACATCGACATCCAAAAGCTCGAATGCCAATAGCGGCACGTCCATCCGCACTATCGCTAACATCCAATTCGTTTGGTTATCGTGGACGTGGCTCGTCGTATGCCCGTCGAAAATATTTCCTATCGACACGTGGCTTAACATCGAGCTCGTATCATCGACGTTCAACATCACCACCACCACCACCACCACCACAACGTTCATCAAGTGGCCGTGATCGATTCACATCTTTATTCTACGATCGCGATACAATCCGATCACCATATACAACATCAGCAGCTGCTGAAGCTTATGTGGCTGATTATATGCGTACAATGCAACATCAATTACCACCATTACCATATGCACCACCACCACCAGGACTCTATTCGAGTTCACCATATGATAGTTTACCACCGCCTAGATATTATGATGGTTTACCATTACCAGATTATCCAACATCTAGGATTAGTTCGTATACAGATAAACGGTCATATGATCGATCCGTTGATGAGTTCTTGTGGAGGACAAGTGACTATGCCAGAGGAGATAGGGATAGGGAGAATCGTCATCGTTATAGAGATAGACGGTGAATTAATTGCCTCAATTAATTCACAAATAGGATTATCGTAATTTTGTTTATTTTATTTTGAAAATTTTTCCTCCCTTAACTCGTAAGTAATGTTAGATTTTAACACAACTATATTTGTTCGAGAAAGGAAAAAATAAGGAGAAATTAAATTATTGATGAAATTCGACGTATACTAGTTTTGTTTCATCTCAGATCATTCAATTTTTGTTGGTTCTTTTTTTTTCTTAGAAAGAAAGAAAGAAAGTGGGGTTTCTTGTTGGTCAGCATATGGCTCAAGTTTTTGGTTTTTCTATTGTAAATTTACTCCTTTATCAAAACACTTTTATTCCTAGATTTATCGCTATTGGATTATTAGATTTTTTTTCTTTTTAATAAACATTGTATATGATTCTTTAAATAATTAAACTATTCAAAACTACTATGTTTTCTTTGTAAGACTACTCCAAGTAAATTGTACGTTTTACCAGGGAACAGTCTGTTGCCTAATTTTACTTTCAGAGATCGTTTCATGTTACATCAACCATCCGAAGGCGTGGTTATTGAGGATTGTGTCGTAGATGAGAGAGAGAGAGTACGGTTTCTTTGGTCCTTGACTTGCAGGTAAATTTATAAAATGGCGCATAATTAATCACCTTGTATAGAAAGAGCGCATGCGCTTAAAATTAGGTTGGTACTTGATATTACTAAAAGTCCCCAAATTACTCATCAGATTATGTAAAGTCTATTCACTGTTTATTTAAAAGATGTCAAATATGCAACTAAATGCTTTTTATTAACGATCATAGATATATATTTTTACTCTATGCTTTCTATTAAATTTTTGTTGCATTTTTACGTACACTGCGTGAAAATTAAAGACTCACTGTGACCGTTGTTCGCCTGACAGACTTTACCTGAACGGTCGAGTGTTCGATCGCTCTTTAGAAACGTACAACTGATCTTTTTATTTATAAAAATGAGTCGTCAATTTATGTTATAGCGTTGTAAATAAGTAAAACTGTAGATTTATTGTGGTTTGCTTTTATTTTGTGTAATATGAAACGATTGCAAAGCAAATTTGGGTTTCACTCAAGCACTCGCAGTGTTCGTGCGTTGAAAAAATGTTCCGTCAAAAACACCTGATGTCAAGGGATCGATTTAAATTGATTTAGTGTTCTGTGGCTTCCGCAGTGTTAACGTTAACGTTAATATTCATAAAAATGAATAATTATGAAATGCTGAAATTACGTAATTAAAGTTGTCTTTTTATAGATAGATTATGAAACGCCCTTTAATTTTGATGAATGAGGACGAGGAGCCACAAGAATTAACACATTTTTCAGATTATTTCATTCGTCTGTTCCATATGCAACCCAATATACATAAGATATCCAGATATTTATCCTATCACAAGATACTAGGGATTTCAGAGGGCAAACACTGGTACACACCGTTGATTATTAATCTTCCTAGAAATAATTAACAGGTATATATCGAACCTTATCTCAAGAGTTTTAGAATCGTCAATTTTCTTAGAGATAAGCCCTTAAGTTTTAAGTCTTAGGGTACGTTGATGTCGAAGATGCCCCACTACTACCTCGTGGTATACATCATTGCTAAGATACCAAAACAGACCTATGTTTAAATGACGAAAAATGCTTTATTGCTCTAACTAAGCTAACAAACAGGTATTCGAATCCTGTGACAAGTGAAGGGAAATATGCCCAGCAACACAACCAATACTCTATTTGAATTTTTTATTAATACACTTAATAGTAATTAATGTATCAAGAGCGTTATGAGGCAAATAACGCCTGAGTGTCGACAGAGGGCGTTATACCCATAACGATTCAAAAATTAGTGGCAACTCCAACAGTCCAAAGGTGAGGCTTGCGATGGCTTGTGTTAGCGATAAGAGAGACGACGAGAAAAGAAGAGAGATGTTCATGAGGATGAAAGAAACGTCTATAAACAATATTCAATGGATTTATAATGGGACAGACTATCGCACAACAGGGTGGAAAATCTTGGCAACATTGCCTTTATAATTTTGAAGACGTCAACTAGATGGCGCCACGTGTTAGAGTTGGTCGGGTTATGATTCGAAATAATTTGCGGGGACTTGATGACGTCACACGTTTCTTAATGAACTGCTCCAATAACCGTGATAATAAAAGGAAATTTTATTAAAGTTGATTCAATATATTTGATAAACATTAAAGTCTCTACATTACGAAAAAATGGTCAGAATGAAAGCGAAAAAAGGCACTTCTTGCAGCTCAAAATGTGGCAAGCATTTGACGAGTGAATTTCGCATCGTTAGAGCGAATAATAAATAAATAATAAAATGTCGGAAAACAGTTCGACCATTTACTGATTTTCCTGTTGAAGACTAATAAATGATGCTTTTTTTTTAAATTTATATAAATTTTATCCACTAATAACAAAAACGAAAAACTCCTGAAAAGTGCTCTCGTTACAGTAGCAATCGCAATTACAGGAGGGTCATAGAAATACGGTTATTAGTTTGAATGGAAAGCTTCAAAATTAACTAAGCCCTTGACTAAGCTAGGGTCGGCTGCCATATTAAGCAATTGACTAGGCTCAGTTCGTGCTCTTTATGGCCCCATTTAAATTAAGTCAAGTAATTTATTGCTTCTTTTTGTAATCTATTTTATATCGATGTCTTTACTAAGAATTGTATAAACTATTTTGCGGTTCTATCTATATTTTAACTTTTCATCATTAGATTTTCCGATTCTAGAGGAGCGTCAGCTCTAAAAGCCATTCCCTCATTACTGTGCTTGATTACATGTAGGGCATCAAGCAAATTTTGACGCAATGCGTTGGATGCAGCGTATCAATTTCATAAACTTGTTGAAAATAAGTCTTTATTATACTATATGAGAGTTTCTTATATTTCTATCTATTAGATAAGTAATTTTCACCTGTATTATAGTAAAATCTTGTTCGATCACAGCCGAGGTCGTTGTTCTTTGCAACATAGTAAATGCGACTCCGGATACTCTACAGTAATAATCGTAAATTGTTTCGAATTAGCTCCAGGATATTATTGTCACAGATTTTGTCTACAAAGTCGGCTACACTATATTAAAGTTCTGTACAGTCATTTTAAATCCTACCTTAAAGTTTGAGCAATTTTAATTACTCAAAACTTTAGTTAATCAATTTCGCCGTTCGCCAGTTTCAAATAAATTTAAATCAATTACTAAGATGACATTTATTACAGCGTCTACCAAAAAAATAAAAATATAAAAAAAGTTACATAAAATGTTTACTGCAATCGTACGATAACCATAAACAAAGCAATTCGTGCCTCGAAGTTGGATTTTTATGACGAAATCAATTAGGAGCAGCAAACCTGTTAGTATTAAAGGAAATAATTCAAGAATATCAGGCAACAAATTCAAAGAGATTCTCTGTGTAATTCGAACAGAATACGTCGCGATGAAACCCAATCGTTATGAACGTAATTTCTTTACGCTACTAGAACAGCAAATAACTTTGGAAATTATCAGCATTTGTCGTTTGAATATTGTATTGATCCAAACTTTCGTTTAATCCAACCGAAATGAATGTTTACAGCAAACTGTCAATGTACGAGTTAATTTTTGTAAAAAAAAATAAGCGCAATTAGGAACTTTAATAGTTATTGCGGGCGCAAATAAGAAGAGATTTTATTACTGTTGGCAATTTTCTTATGTTTCCACAGTTGAACAAAACCACATCGTTAGTTGTAATCCGATGTGTCTTGTACAATGCAGAGAAAAAAACACGTTTTACTCGCTACACAATTTTAAATTATTATAAATAAATGGGGTTGTAAAACTTACGCTGTAGTGGAATTCAAGCCCTAAAAGTTAGCACTTCACTACACTGATTATAATAAATTGCGAATACCACTGCACAGATTCACTTATGATTCAAAACTAGACATGTATGTACGTTTCTTTGTTGCGTTATCACATGTCAAAAAATTATCTTATCATTTATTGTAAAATATAAATTAGAAATTTATATCCGTGTAAAAATTTGCATTGGAGAAAAATGTTTTTCAGTTCATACCCCGTTTCGTTTATAATAAAAACAAGAAAATCATCTTAACAACGTGGAATACTTAGGCTATCTCAATATTTGTTTTGTTGTTTAAATAAGACACCTAAGGCTAGGCGAGCGATACCTTTGTAGATGGCCTCTTTCATGTCGTACGTCCGCCCACATCCAGCTTCGAGTCGACAATATTAAAGCAACATTCTGTGTGTCAGAGCGTTGTCTCTTCGGACATAACTGAATTCAGTGCATTCTCTACATACGACTTGTAAAAATAGACATGAAAATGTTTTCGGCCATCTTTATGGTTCGATTGCAATACTTCCAGGCGAAATTCTGATGGAAACGAATTATTCTTTTTTAAAAAAGAATTCTCATTTCTAACCACGACGGTATACGATTCTTGTCAGGCAAATACTTGAAAAACAGAATAAATCTACCATTTCAGAAAGCGATAAAGAACAATATCGACCGTCAAAAAATAACGTTGAAGTTAACCAGTAATCGAACAAATTGAACGAGCCGTTTCATGCAACTTTGTCCGTCTGAAGGCGTGGCTTGTGGACAGTAGCGTTGAAAAATAAGACAGAGAAAAGAGGATAGACGATTATGAAACTGAGGGAGACGCTTGTAAGCATCCCCATCTCTACAATTCCTGATGATTTATCATGTTAATTCATTTCTTGATATTGTTACTCTTGCTTTTGTGTTTTAAGTAAACTAGGGCCGATAATGTGTTTGTTTGCTTCTTTTAAGGCGTTGTCGATGGGATGATATTTTATTTAATTTGATAAGAAAATAGGTAAGCGCGATTCGCCCGGCGCCTCCACCATTTTACATACAATTTTGAAAAGAAAAAAATTATTGTCATATCAACTTCAACCACAAATATGCGGTCTTCATTGTTTTAATTTAGGTCAAATTGATAGACTGAAATTGTGCGCGATGGATTGTAACGTCTTTCATCTGAAACACCGGCTTTTACCTGAAATTTTGAACAGAAAGAAAATGTTTCTCTAGAACGCTTTGTAAAATTCAAATTAACACAGAATATCGGGGCTGTTAATTTCAGGAAAATAAATGCGAACAATTCTCATAGGTGATGATTGAAGTGTAAACCAATCAGGCGTGTAACTGTTGTATTCAATTAAAATAAAATTCAATTGATAATTTTATTTCAACATATATAGTTAATTGTTTTCACAATGATTAAAAATAAATTCTACAACTTTAAATAGAATACATTTAATTATAATTTAATAACATAATAATTTTTAATATCTACACGTTTCAAGTTCTCAAATCAAATATATGACACATAATTTTCAACAAATTTATCGGAAATAACCGTTTGTTTTAATAATTTAAAAATTTACATTGAAAGCCTAAGAATATCAAGACTTTGTAGTTTAATTATTATTGTAATTATTAAAATTAATTATGCTATTTATTATCTTTATTGTAACATCACATATATCAGAATTTCTATAATTAACACTAATTGTTAATTGTATTATCTAATAACAGAGAATTACAATAAAATATAAAAATATCAAAACGAAAGAATGTTAATATGTAAAAGAAATGTAAATTATCGATGCCGATTTCAATACAAAATGGAACGATGAGAAATGAGATTTTATCAGTCAACAATTTTTTTTGTGGTTTTAATTAATCGATTACATGTGTTTTTCTCGATTTTCCCTATCTGCTTAATGAAATTTATTGACTAGTGTCCTTGTAGGCGAAAATGAAGAAAAACCGACCTATTTACAATTAGATTCTGTTGTTGATAAGTAGTTGAAATAATTTGGGAGAAACTCACAACAATAAGTACATTAATTCCAATGAATTTACCACAATTTTTAAATATATTTTTTTAAAATTTATTTACAATTCGGCCCGTTCTAAACTATTCGGTTGATAAAACGATTCAGTTTGATTATCATTCACCTGTTCATTAATAAATTTTGGGAAAATATGATCGTAATACTTTTCGTTATCATATTGTAATGGTTTCGGTCTAGGACGATTGATTTTTTGATTAATTCTCGATGAACGTTTTAAATATTTATTATCAGATGGTAATGATGATCTATGTGTACCCATTGCCATTGTATTATACGACCAATTATCGTAAGATGGTTGTTTTTGGTACATATAACGATTGAAGCTATAATATTTTTTTCGATCTTGATTATTATCATCTGAATCGTAATAAATTTGGGTTAATGCGCGATTACCAATATAGATGTTGTTCTCATCATTTGCCTTGTCTTCTATACTACCTCTACCATTGAATGTCAGTGTGGTAGTAGTTTGCTATATATATATTTACAAGTATTATGTTAGATATAGTGTTAGTTTTTTGGTTTGAATTATTTTTGGTATCGACGAAAACTGACCATTTTTTTTCTTCTTAAATTGTATTATTAAAAGTATGAAATCGTTAAAAATGGCAAATTTTCGTTGTTTGTTTTTTTACAAGAAAACGAATGAAATTCTAGATATAGATGGTGTGTGTACGATGATCTTCTAGTCGACTTTAAAGGAGGCACCACATCGACCAGCGACAACAGCGAGCAGGATTTAAAATCAAGTGAGGTGATTTGAGAATGTGCTCAAAACAGGAGTCTGTGTGGAAAATCAGTGTCAGTGTAGATATGTACAATGTTATCAATATTGTACAACAGATATTAATTCATTATATCGACCCAAAAAAACAAAAACTCTACTGTCGATTATTTAATAATAAAACTCTCTGGAGAGACATTAAAAACTTTCCCTATTTATTCCGTAGATTCACATTCAACTGTGTGGGGGAGTTTTTCAGTTATTGATGTATTTTATAAATAAAAGAAACTTCTTCGCCGACACGAAAAAAAACCTGTTTAATCCCGCTCTTGAGTCTGATAGTCTCTTTTTATTAATCTAACTGTTGTACAATATCGCCAAAAGTTTTTTTTTTCTTCAAACAGTTGTGTTAGTATTTGCTGATTAAAAAAAAGCTTTTTGTTAAAAATTTTAGCACATCAATATTAGCGATTGTGTGTGTTATCCAACAAACATTCAAGACTTCAAATAAAAAAAAAACATAATAATACTACAATTTGTGCGGGTGCAATTATTTACACAAGTGCAACATTGTGCGATAGCATTTGATTATTGATCATCATTCCTTATATATACAAGAGTTCTATTTGATTTTTGTTTAATTTAAATTAAAATCTACAAAAATACATTAGAACACATAGAAAATAGAGAATTCCCACCCTGTTATGATACTGTTATTGTCTCGTTTATGACCGATTTTCAATTAAATTAAGGAACCTCTATTTTATTATCCAACAACAAAAAAAAATACTATTTTCTTTGGTTTAAAATTAACGACTACATTACAATGATTGAATTACAAATCGTACAACATTTGCAATAATTCTCCTCTATCAATATATAAAACTTTGAGTCGTAGGTAAAGTTTGGTAAGGTGCGATTTTTGTGATTTTTGAACAGTTCAACAATGTGATTGTGTGCGAACTGTTTTGAAGTGAAACAAAACAAAAAAATGGAAGAGAAACGTTTAGACGATAACAACAAACTTTTAAATCGAATCAAATATTGTCTATCAAAACGATTTGTGGGTGTGTTTTTTTCCATTGGATAAACAACAACAAAATTGATTATTACTTTGGCTTTGTTTGTAGTCAAGCAACGGATGAATACAATCATTTCATTTGACTTATTTGTAGTTAGTTCGATTAGGGTATTAATTTTTTTTTTGGTTAGCACCAATAATTCATATTATTATTGTTAAAAAATAATCGAGAGATCAGTTTCAAAACAGTTAACACTTATACTCAATGACCGTGGCGGGTCGGCCGTGTCTATAGCCGTTATCCCGTCCCGGTCTGAGGGTGCTGTGCTACACTCTAGTGGGGGGTTGCAGCACCATGGCGGCGAGACGTACCTTCATTGCTTCAGGACTGCCGCCGTGGCCTCGTGGGGCTGTTGTGTAGATTGCATCCGCCGGTATGCCGCCCGGACCAGTTGCGGTCTTTTCTATGTCGACCTTTTGCCTATTAAGAAAAATAATAATGATAATAGTTTAGATCTAAGACATGCACCGAATAACCCCCACATCTTCTGTCAAATTAAGGGCGTATTTAAGTGAGATGTCAGGGTGTATTAAGTAATTGTAGCTATAAAGGACATAATGGATGATAATAATGTATTATGTGAAATTCCTGGAAACGAAAGCATTCTCATTTTGGGGTAGCATAATTTAGATATCTAAGATGGCGTGTAAGAAGATGACTGAAATACTTTAGTCATAGTAAAATGAACGAATAACGACTTCATTCTAACGAAATGGATAATAAAGTCGAACATTGTTGAAAGTTACGGGGAAAACAGCCTAATTATTAGATTGTATGCTTCATTATTTTCGGATTAATTCAGCCAATAGAGTCGGCTAAAATTATATTAAAAAAAAAATTTAGTAAAACTTTCTATAAAAACCATTAGAATTTTCGAGTATAGTTTCGACTGCTGATAGATAAACTCGGTTGTGTTTATACGTTATTTGTTACACAATATAGATTCCATAATCTGTTAATTACACTTAACTATTATGCAAGGATTCAGATATAATCCTTTATAATACTTTAACTTCTAAAACTTTAAAGTGTCTTTGAGCTTTGTTTCTATTCAAGTGTACTTACAGCCTTGCATGCTGTAAATAACCTTTATGATGGATATAAGGGGATTTAAATTAAAACCATTCATTATAATTTGAAAAATTCAACACTACAGGTACTCGAAAACAATCTCGAGTGAAACGAAAAAATTAAATCAAACAAATTAGCCAAAAGTATTTCTTGAAGCTTTCAACGACTCAGTCACCGTTAATGGAATACCATTTTCAATATTTATGGAGAGAACTTTTTAAAATACTGATTTTTAAAATAGTCTCGACTTTGATCTACACCTCCCAAATTATTCATCAACATCGACTTGTTGTACATAAACACAAAATAAATCAACACAAATCAACATCATTATTCGATTCGCGTAATCCGTGTTGTGCGATTGTTTCACATAAAGCCTCGTTAACGATAAGATCCATCCATCTGGGAGGATATTCTGTTGTTAAGTTGTCTAAATGTACGACAAAATCATCGGTAGATATCGTAACATAAGCCCTAAGCAATTCGTCTTTATGCTACAATTAAAACAAAACAATATGTGCTATTGTCGAGCATATTATGTGTCTCTATAGACAATTATTTCGTTTATGGTTCCACCCAATAATGTCGTTGGTATTTCGATAAGATTCCATCGAATAATTACTTCTTTTTTTCTCTCTCTCTCTCTCTCTGATTGAATTGGGCATAATGTAATTACGTTACAGTTGATGAATCATTTGATAAACGATAGATAGGAAGTCGTAAATAATTTCACATGAGGGAAGTAATTAGTAAATCATCCCTAATATAAGCAGTAATTATTTCCAATGTATTGATTTATTCGAATAATGTACCTAGTAGAATTTTCAAATAAATTGTAATGATACTTACCCAACAATATCGGACGGCTTGAAATCACCTTTACCTGAAATAAATAGATTTTCAAGTGTACAATAACGAATACTCTCACAAACTATACTTAAACAGTTCAATACCAAAAATGTTCAAGTTGATCGTTATGAAATTTCGTTTCGTTTTGCAAAATAAAATTATTAGAGTGTAATTACTTCAGCTAATTTGTCATTAAATGAAGAAAGTTTTAATGTTAATGTATAAAAGGGATGAAAGAGCGACAAGTACATAATTACTCTTCTTGCAGTATTAACACTACAATACATCAAAAGACTCTCGTTTTTTTTTTGTATAGTGTTATTGCTAGTTCTGGCTATGCAGTGCTCGTTATAATGTCTGATGCCAGTTTTCTATACGACCAAAAAAAAAAACAATGAAAACACGTTTTTCTCATTTATAGTGTCAGAATGATTTATTTATAGTTATACAAATGACACAATATCCATTATTAAACAAGTCTAAAACGTCACTGGTGGATTATATATTGTGGAAATTTATAGAAAAAATATTTTGGGTGAAATTATTATTATTCGTCTATTTTATTGAATTTCCTTTTATAAAGTATCAAGACTTTCCAAACGGAGAATGTCATTCCGAAGATGTATATTGCAATTTTTCCGGATAAACAGTCAAGATGAACTCACTTTATATAATTTACTATCGAATAGGACAAAGCTTTAGATAAATTTGTGTTTTTCTATAGAGAACATAGAACCGTTTCATCTTATGATGTGAAAGATGATTGTTTTTTGCTTTATTTTTTTTTTTATATATGTTTATCATCTTTTTCAGGTCGAATTGATACAGAAATATCCAAAATAGAGAACGCGATCTGTACAAAACAAAATATTGATATTCTAAGGGAAATTTATTAAATCAACGACAAGTTTAGAGATTGAGCGATTATGGACAAAATCAATTCGGCAATAGATTCGTTAATAAGGCCCGAAACAAATAGCGATAGACTGCTCTATTATGTCGTAGTTTTGTGGAATTTTCCACGAATCGTGAGCATCATTGATTAAGGTTCAACCTAAATCGTCTACGATCTATTGACTTTTTATTTTATTTTTATTATAAAGAATTGAACGTTTTAAGAGAAAAATTCTTTTGTACTGGTTTTCAATACTAATGAGCTATAAGCTTGAAAGAAAATTAATTAAAAAAACTTGTTTAGTTTTCCCAACAAACGTGAAGATTCAAATTAAGTCGATTTTTTCGTCTTTCTCCTTTATTTATCGACAGAAACGAATGAAATTTATTCCAATTATAGCTGATAGTTGGTTTGTTGTCGGTATGGATTTATTAACAATTTGAGGACGGAAACGTCAATTACAACTAAGTAAAACAAAGATAAAAAATGTTGGAAATGGCGTTATACAGGGTGTCTCAACTAACAGTTTCATCTCAAATCTCTCGCTTGTTTATGAATTAAAGTGGAAAAGTATCTGAGGAAACTCGACTATAATGTCCATACTTTAATTGATCGACATGAATTTTTTTTTCGAGCTATTTTGGACACATCAAAACGTCATCTAAGATCTCGGAAATTATTAGGACATCAATCAACTGCCAAAGAATGTTTTGTTTTTTAAAAACTTCTCATTTGCCATCTCAAAAAGAAAACAGGCAACTGCGATCCACCCGGCGCATCCACCATTTTACATAGTGGTGTGCCGATTAAATTGATATAAATCTGAAATAGTCTTGAAGGCAAAATTTTGAAAAAAAAATAAAATTATTGTCATCTCAACTTCATTCTCAGTATTCTTATTCATTGCAGATGCAACTGTTAGCTGGGACACCCAGTATAAGCTCATAGATTTATTAATAATGCATTATTCTTAATAAATGTTGCAGTGTATTTTCGAAATTCCCTTTTTTATATAATTAATTGAAATTTGAACACAATATGCGGTCTTCATTGTGTTAACAACAGTACGTTAGAGGCCTTTCATGTTGTTCTTTAAGCATTAATTTTTCTCAAAATATAAAAGCTGTATAAAAGTTTGGAGCATTCTAAGAAGCCTGCACTATAAAAGGCTTGAGAGTTGATTGCAATCTCGCTTTAGACGCTATAAAAGACTAGTTTTATAACACAGCAGGCAAGAAACATTTTGACAAGTTTTGACAACACGTAGAAAACTCCCAGAATCATCATCAGACGTTTGGAGATACCATAATTGTATCGTAGAAGAAAAAAATAAAAAACTCTTTATTCGTGTTAAGAATAGATTAGCTGTTTATCAAATCTCTTTACAGCGATCACTTTTCAAGATCAATAATATGCACACACATTTACGAATGCAATTTGGTGTTTTAATGAAAAGCTTTCAATACTTGAATTGGCAATTGATATTTTATATTATTCAAATCGATTGTCAAATGATATTTAATGAAACATAGTTCTGGTTTTAGGAAAAACAATTTCGATTCATTTCTAATTCAACAAAACGTTACAGCTAGATTCTCGAGCCGCACAAGTCTGAAATGATTGCTGAATCATGTACAAAACTCTTAGAAAACGTACATTATCAAAGTAGTTGTTGCTTGTTTCATCATGTGGGAAGAGTCAGAACGCTTATTTGTCTACTTTCAGTATTTACAGTTTTAGCAAATAAATATAAGAAAATTATAAATAAGCTCTCCTTAGGGGTTTGTAAAGTCAACTATAATTAACACAATTACCATCTAGGAAATTACTATTTATAATACTTGATTAGCATTTTGCATGAAGACGAACGATCTAAATGCAATTCGGCTTAAATTAAAAGAATATAAATATTTAACTTTTAGTTGTCGACGGTGTTTATATAATATTTCAAGTGGTTCTTGAGAAAATTCACTTAAATGTTATGAATAATCATCTCTTTGAAGTTGAACACAATAGAGATCTCCGTTTCAACTATTAGAAATTTTTCAAAATTAAAGAAATAAACCGATAGTACTCAATAATATTAAATCGTACAAGAAGAAAGCAGCAAAAAAACACTTGTATCATTCATTCATCTTTACGATTTTACTTTATATAGAATCAATAAAAACCTCCGGTTCTGGTGACTATCTTAAAAGAACAAAGGCTGACATAAAACACCGCAATATAAAGCCAGAACTCGATTATGTCAGCCTATAAGTCTTATCTGTTTGTTGTGTGTGGTGTTTCCATATTATGCCACCAGATATGGCAGTATTGTGCAAAAATATTTTATTATCTAACCAAAACAAAACAAAAAAAACGAATGATGATGATGATATTCGTTATGGGAACTAGTCCAAATGGACACGTTTGACAGGAGGCATATATCTTGTAATAAATTATCGTCTTTGTTATTTCTATAGACGATATATCAATAAATATTCGAGAATAATGTACTTACGGGCAAAACAACATTTTTCTGTACGGACTGCATACACACAGGCACAAATTAGTATTAAAACGGTTACTAATAAACCACCAGCCAGACTTACTAAAGTACTCATTTGGAACGGTTCTGGAATTCAACAATAATATTAACAGTAATTCGTATAATTCATGTTATTCCGTGTATAATTTACCGTTAACGTAAAGTTGGACTGCATGTCGATCAGTGCCACGATCATTTTCTACAGCAAGGAAATATGCACGCGAATCCGTTGCAGTTGTATCTCGAATATGAAGTGTAGCCAGATAGCAATCTTCACGTTCCTCTTGAACCACCTCATCAACCTTATACCTTCCTGAAAATTGAATATAAATCCGAAGAAAAAAAAACAAAAATGTAGATCGTTTTTTAGCTAAATTTTCTGAAATGTGTAATTTGTCAATATGTTGAAGTATTTCAATAATCTTAGAGCTTTGGGAGTTTCGGCTCTCGTCAAATATAATATTCTCAATGGAGAATATCCTACAAAATGAATGATAATAATGTATGTGACCCTTAACAAAGTGTAGGATATTTGTTTTAAGCGGCCATTCGCCTAAAATAAATTTCATTAACCCCCCAACTACCAAGTTTTATTAAATCTTCAACGTTAAGCGATGAAATTATTTTCGATAAATAAAGCGGACGACACCAGGATTGCGGTGAATTAAATCGGAGACAAGACCTTACATATTTCACGCTAATTTATTAGCGTAAAATTATTAATTTTTTTTTAGAGACAAGTTTTACGGGTGGTGTGCTATTTATACAACGAACGTTTTATTTGATTGCGGCAAAATTTCTTCATAAATACGGGTATTTTTTAACTTTATCGGAGTTTAGTGGACGGTTGCAACTTTAAATTAAGCGTGATCGACCGACTCACCTAATTCTTTTCCGGCTTCTAATCGAAGCGAGCCCCATTCCCATGCTACAAACCTGGGTCGTGGATCAGCACAAACTACCATACTTAAATCGGCTAATTGGCCTTTCTCGACAAATACCTCTGGCGTGGCTGAGTGTCGTAAAACTTGCGGTGCACCTTCAAAAAAATAATAAACGCCACTAATTTAGAGGAAATCAGCATTTAATTACACAATTATTACACAGGACCACCCAATGAATTGAAAATTTTCGTGGTGTATTATTTTTGTTTTATATCTATATAAATTAATTAGAATTTAGTCGCAATAATTTGTTAATTTTGCACGTATTGTATGCGGTTAATTTTTGATTAATTGTGAAAGTTTTTAATTAAATTTACATCATATCCAATTTAATACACAAGGTTAATTTTGGTGGATGCGCTGGGTGGAACATTCCACACTTTTTATCATCTTTTTCTTCACCCAAAATCTCTTTGAACAGATAATTTCATTTCGCTATTGTTAGGGAAGTTTAAATTACCAACACGTGCCACAATTTTACATAATATCTGTATTTGTGAGATAATAAAATTGTGGGTCACATTGTTCCATTTCCAATTATAAGTAAATGTTTGTGTGTGTGTGTATGTAAGTGTGAACACTATGAATAATCATAGGTATTCGATTTATGTGGTGTATCCCTGGAAGAATATAGTGAAACAAAAGCTGTTAAGCGATAGATATAGCGGTAAATAGCCGGGTATATCTAACGTAATTTATGCAGACAATGCATGGTTTCTCTTTGTTGTTTCACACCTTTATAACAAAATTGGATATCGATGTACGAATGTATAAATTCACATTGCATAATTCTACCAAAAGCTAAAACATCCATATCTCAGCAGTTTATTACCGAAACTGGAAGTTTGTTGGTTTAGTTTCCCATCGATTTATGTATTAAACAAAATGCGGCGATTTGATGTTTACATAAATACTTATAGGAAAATCAATTGTTGTACAAACAAACAACAATAACGAATCAACTTACCGTGCACTTGAAGTATGATAGGCTCACTAATTTCCGATCGTTCTTCACCTTTAATAATATTCGTCACTTTACAACGATATTCGCCTTGATAATCATAAGTCACATTGGCAATGTATAATTTCGCATCACGACCACGTTCAATTACCATATCCGAAGGTATTGGTAATTTTTGTAGCCATTGATAGGTCGGTTGTGGATTACCTTCACCTAAACATTCAAAACTTGCAGCTGAAAATAAAGTGGCTGTTTTGACGCGCTCCCTACCCACACTGATTATCTTGGGTGGATCTGAAATATGATCACAGTAATACGTAACTAACACTTTAATGGTATGTAACATGATAAAATGTCAATGAAAGCCCTTCAACAATTAGATGAGGAACTCGCCTAAAGTGTTATTAAATAAATTTGAAGTTGACGAGTTTTGGTGGGGGGAAAAGGAGTTTTTTTGATAGTAGATGGAATTAATTTTCAAATATGCAATAAATATATGTCACCAGTAGCGTTAATGAACGTAATTAGACGGAGTAAAAGTGGGAAAAAATCAGCAAAGTTGTTGATAGTGGAAACTTTCTATATTGAATATTAATGAAGTTTGCGAGTCGTCAACTAGAAAAAGTCGCTCTGCTAGAATGTCTGTTGAAATAATACGTTAAACAAAAGTTTCCAAACTACAACCATCCGCAAATAGACGTCTTTACGCAAACAGTGCGCAAAGTGAAAACGATTTAGATCAGTGCCGATGATAATAAAATGGTCGGGCAACTTGTTGAAAATTCCAAAACTGTTTCACATGCAATTCTATATATATATATTTTTCGAAAATTCACAATTCAAATTGTGATTTTGATTCAATTAATATAGAATCGTTCATGGAAACGTGTATTGAATTTCCAAGTATCCAATTGTAAGTTAATAGTTTTGCTAAGTACGAAATACTAAACACTAATACGTTGGATGTCAACTCATAACACACACACACACATCCGCCTAAACTAACACGACATTTGTACTTATCAAATTAGCTTCTCTAATTAGCGAACAAATTACATCCGAACTACAGATTTACTAATCTACAAACTTTAACGGATGCTATGTCCTAATTCATATAAGATTATGTGCAACCACAATCGTGAAAACCGGGGACGACCAAGATATTTCTCTCGCCTCCTAGCCTGGTTAACTATCTTTAAAATCACCAAAACAAACCGTCGTTAGAACAATCCAATACAATTGGGATTGTCGATTTTATTTGAAATATGAAATTTCCTGCCAAATCAATTGACCCAATCATCCGGTCCCATAACAGATTTGTTATTGTCATCACACAAATTTTATTATAAATTGCGGAAAATGTCGTGTTTGTACGTGGCATACATGCCAATTTCTTATAGACGATATCAAATTTAATGGCATTAAATTTCACGAAATAATGCTGGATATTTTGTAATTTTACTTTGAGAGCTTTTTGCATTACTATTACTGTCTATAGTAACATCGGGGACATCATCAATGTCTTTCAACACCCTCGAGTCTCGGAAATTTGAAAAGACTTCGTTTTTCTCACTGTGGTGCGAGTGTGTAAATAGCGACCTATAAAAATTGAGAATAGAATTGTTCTTCATCAAAAACTAGATTTTCCGGTTCATATGTTCGAGAATTTCTTCGTGTTGTGCCATTCTCAAAATTCATTACAAAAGTGTTGACATCTAGCATCGCACCGACAATACCAATAATGCCGATTATCGCGTTTTTATTGTTTTAATAGGTTCCGCACAATTTAACTTTAAAATTGACTACATTCCCATTACACTTGTGTGTCTTTCTATTATCAGATATTTGTATGCAAATGGCTTATTTGCAATTGTCATTAGCCCTTTGCCCTAGACACTCGGTAAACATCTTAATACGTGTCTCGCTAGTTACGCCAGGATATAGTAACTTTTTATCACGTAGTGCTATTAACTTTACGCTAACAAAAGACCAGGTTCCATAAAGCCACAAAGAAACGAATATAAATTTAAAAATTATACATACGTGTAGAGATAGTTAAGGGGAATCACGTCTAAAGGCTAGCAATAAAAAATTAACTTTACGCGACTAATATATTTTTTTGTAAGTTTGGAAATTTTGTGAAGAATTGTTTAATATCCTTATCACACAATCATTAATTGATGATGATAGAAAAATTTTTATGGAAACTTCCATTAGTCGGCTACTTTTCAAATAATTAATTACCAAGTCAAAGTTGAGCAATTAGCAGTTATTGGGGCAAAATGGCAATTTCTTGGTGAATGATAACAATAAAGTTACATTAGGTTGACGTGAGGATGGAATAATAACAATATCGACTCGTGTTCGTACGTACGTTTTCATAATGAAATCCACCAAGCAACCACGAAAGTATAGGTAACAGATGTCACCTGTACAAACTTCCTACCGAACAAAAGCTGCCTCTAATTAGTTAAGCACTACGTTCGGATGATCTCTCGTTTATATATTCGTGTTTGTGTGAGATTAAAACAGGCGTTACCTGCACACCCATATTTATGCAATTTTTATATTAAAATCACTCTATATAATAACGGCTTTTTTTCGGGGTTCGGGGGGGAAGAAGCTAAATATTGTCGAAGAGAAAAAAGTGGGCAAGGAAATCCATTAATTTGGTGGTTTCCATTAGTAGTCTATCTATCTACTGTGTTGTTTGTGAATGCGTGAAAGAACGACTAGCAGTTCAATTAGGAAATGCGGCGAACAATGAAGTAAATTCGTTTTATTCGAACCGTCCGCGTGTTAGAATTAAAAGACAATTTTATACGGTTTTTTTTTGTTGCTTTTGTCCTATAAATTGAATTGAAATTTTCACAGCATGAGAAATGCATCAATTTTTTCAATAAAGATTTCATATTTTTTGTTGTTGTTGTTGTTGGATACACAACTACAAATAAAAATGGAAATAGAAGCAATACTCACATTTTACATCGATTTGAACTCTAATGGGTTGTGATTCACCGGCTTTATTTCGAGCATGGCATGTATACAGGCCGGAATGTTGACGAATTGCAGGACTGAATTGTAACAATTCCTGTAAACTGGCCGCTTGACTTTGACCCTCGCGTCGCCAAACAACTGCAGCTTTTGGATTAGCTGTTACTACACATCTAATTGCAATTGAATCTTTTAAATCTTCGATATCTGTTGTTGGAATACCAACCAATCGAGTTTCTGGTACATCTGTAATTCAATTAAAATACCTTTTCAGTGGGATTCGTTCTATTTCGAATAATTCTACAAAAATTCATATTACTCGCAATTATTATACTTCAATTATAGTGCAAGTTGAAACTTAATAATTTATATTTGTTTAATTGGAGTTGGGAAAATATTCCCTAATTGACGGATTTCTGCCTAACATCCAATTCCTTACATCAACAATCAATTATAAATTTCCAACGTTATATCAACAATATAAACAAACAGATTGGGGGGAACTATTTTGTAAACGAGTTTCGAGAACAACAAAATGTTTTCGACCGAATAATATTCGATATTCTGTCGTTTACAAAGATGTACAATAATTAATATTAACCGGAATAATTGTTTTTTGTTCAGATCAGTTGGTTCGATAACACTCTCACACACACGCACACAGAATGTCTGGTTTTTATTGTATTTACACTAAAGTTGTCGAGAAATGTAAACAGTAGAAATAGCGGAAATCAAAGTTGGGCGGGTTTCCGTAACCATTTCTACACAACATAAGAGATTACCAAGAAAACAATTCAGAACATCACTGGCAGCTGTCTACAAATGTCCAAACATCTCATTGACGTATCCTAGTGAATCTGGTCAACAACAGAGATGAGAAACCAAACAATAAAGTGGATTTATATACACATACACACAAGTATAAAATTGACGAGGGTCCTAGTTGAATTAAATTGAAATTGTTCCATTTATCATAACGAAATGTATTTATATGCTTGTTAGAAAATGGGAATTGAAGCTGGCGATTTTAGAATATTAAAATTCGAGGCTTCTACCATCCAAATGCCTGATTATTTCGTAATATTTCCATAACCATAATCAGTACGGGAAAAATCCGACCAACGAATTGACGAAAGGGAGAAAATAGAGGAAGATTTACGGATTTGCCTCGTTCAAAATGTTAAGCCTACATAATGGACGAACAATAATTAATTGGTGGTTTCTGGTTGGATTTCTCTGATTGAATTTTGCTACTTTTTTTCGCAAAGAATCCAATAATCCTAGCAAGATTTCTATAATAATGTTTGCGCTTTTGATACAAAAGATAAGTGGATGAAATTTTTATAAAAGGTGCTAAAGGGTTGAGAGAGTTTTTCTTATTTCCAGTTACTTGGCAGTTAGCTTATTTTTTGTTTTCATTCTCTCACTCAAGAGCGACTTTTCGGAAAATCGATTTGATATGCTAAAATCTTGACCGTTCTCGCATATCGTTCATACAAATTTCATTCATTAATCCTCAACAGGAAAAGCTGAAATGGTTGAATGCCTTCAATTATAATGGTTGGTAGTAGTAAAACTGGAACGCATCAATAGATAATTAATTTTAAAAAATGACTTGTTTGTCGGAAAAACGAAATAAAATGTTGGAAAAACTGTTCAATCGTTTTTCGCTTGTGATATCGAAGTTTAACGTAATCCTTTTTCCACAATTTTCACTTATAGAAATCGCGTCAAATTATTGAAGAGAGAATAGAATCTATTTAATGAAATTTTAACACTGACCGACTGACAGACAATGCACAGCCTAAACCTGGGGTCTAGAAAGATGGAACTTTGCAGAAGAATTTTTTAAAATTCATCCATTGACGGCGATGAAGATTCGTCATTTTTAAAGTTAGAACTGTGGATCAAAATTTTTGCAAAATTCTCTCCCAGGGGGCAGACATTGATAAAATTCTAACACCAATTGGCTTTCAAAAAATACCCAGCTTAAACCGATGGGTCAGAAGCATGAAATTTTGCATTAGAGGATTTTTTTTTAAATTCAGCCCTTAAGAGAAATATCAAAATTGCTGTTTAGGCTTCTGTTTATAAATAAGAATCAATTGTATAAGTTTTTGAAAAGTCATCCCCTCGGAGGGTAAATTAAAGGGCGAAAATTTGTATAAAATGCACGTGGAAGAAGCGTTGGTATTAGGCTTATGGCTAGTAGTAGAATCCAAGGCTTTCCACCTTTTAATAAATTGTTTTCTAATATTGATCGACATTTTAGCCGCAAGCAATATTAGCAAAAGTAGGCTCTCCGAAATTTGATTTCGCTGTTCATAAAAACTAACAAATTTTCTCAACTGAATAACTCCTGCTATGATCGATTGAAATGGTAACACTTCTAAGAAATCAACTTTACCTGAAGGCGGAAAGCTTTTTCAGCAATTACGGAATGCCCCCCAAAAAGCCCACCACTTTAGGGACAGACAGAGCCGTAAATAGTTTTTAAGTTCGACCGAATTCTGCTGTTCTATTGTTTATTTGCTGTACTACATGTCAAGAAATTGTAAATTATTTACGACGCAATATGGACAAAGCGATCTAGAATCTTCAATATGCTCGCCCAATTTCAGATAATGCACAATATTTGAAATATGATATTTTGTTCTTTGGAAAATAATTTATTATTCCAACATATTTTTCAAACTTTTCTGCATTGGAAAAGGTTCACTCTAAATTTAAATTACAATTAATTATTTTAATTGAAACGCCAATATTCGATTGAATTGTGAAAAACGTCAGTCTTTCAATATACGAACACAGATACGGTTATAGAATTCGCATACGTTTTTTTGTTGAATTGATTTGAATAAATACAACATGACAAGCTTTTTTCCTCATACAATCCCGCCTTTTTGTCACCTATTGAAATTTCCAAATCAGATATATTTGCATGGTTTTGAATCGTATTTCAATTGTAGAAAGTTTGCCAAAGAGAGACAACAAAAAAATTATGAAAATTAAATAACTTTGAATTCCACAAAATATTGTAAAAACACAGTAAAGTCGACTTTAAAACTATACCGCTCCAGTAGGACTTTCATAAGTCGTTTTTAACGCAAACTTTTCTGTTAAAACTCTTGGTGAAGATGTAAATCTGGTGAATTTCAACTGAAAAATTCAGCTACAGTCTATTTATCGTAAACATAATTTAACATATATTTACATGATATTAACAATAAACGTAAACGCTATCGTTGTTTTGGTTGTTGATGTTGTGTATACATTTGGGGGTATTATTGCAGCATTTCGGATAGTATAAACGATTGGATTTATAAAGGGATGGGATATTATTAGAGTTTTAACACTCACCTATTTTATATGAAAAGTTGGTCTATTGTTGTGGATGTAACTCGATATTTGCGTGAGTTTTAGATTGAAATTTTCAATTTTCTCTATTCAAATAAAATTACGTATGCATTATGCTAATCCCTAAATACTATATGCGTTTGTGTGCAATGGAGCGGTTTACCATTACCATTAATAAACAATTTACACAATGTATCTATCCGAATTGTAGAATTATCATAGTATTATTCAAATTTTTCCATTATTCATTGCAATTGTGACAAATTTATTATAAAACTGTATTTCCGTAGAAAGATCAATTTAACAGCCTATGGCGACAAGCGGTGATGCACTCATCGTTGAGTTGTGCATCGTTGATTTTTATTTCTTTTTCACACGGGATTGAACATTTTAAGAAGAAAATCCCTTTACATTCGTTTCTAATGGTAATGAGCTATATCCTCAAATGAATTTTTTCTTGCAAACTTATTTAATTTTCCCTTAATACATGAAATTCTGTAACAATCCCAATTTAAATCGATCTTTTCTTTTTCTCTTTTGTTTATTAGCAGAATTGAATGGAATTTATGTCAGTGATAGTCGTTAATGTGCTTGAAGTCGGTATGGATTTGTTTTTCCGAGATTTACATCCATTGTCTTTCAAACAAGTCTTGTCAGTTTCTTTTGGAAAATCAATGGGAATTCTGGAAAAGCACATCTATGCCGACATACAGTTCTGTTATTGAACAAAAGATAAAGACAAAGATTTTAAAAAAAGTTCAATCCTTTTGAAAAAAAGTCTACCCTGCAGAACTCAACAACAGTGGATCGTGGAACAGCCTTAAGTATTTGCCTCGACAATGAATACGTATTTTACTCGTAAAAAAACGATAAAGGTTTGCGTGTTCACGTCCGGATTATTTCTGTAAATGATCCGAAACCATTGATCCAAATTGTTTTTTATGCACGACCCGTTTCGCATAATACCGACCGATTTTGAAATATAATTTAATCTCCAATATTTTATACGTCCTCATTTGTAAATGGACGGGTTAGACAATTGTTTTATTTGGACTAGAACGCTAGATATGAGTATTTATGTTAGTTGCCAATCTAACTGTTTGGCTGTGCGCTGAATCGTTAAACAAAACAAAAAACAACAACACATACACAAACAAGCAACTTTCTATAGAAATAATAAATTTATGCTAGAAAATAGAAAATTCTTCCACTCACACATCACATCTAATCGAACTTCAATACTGCTAGATTTTGTTGAATATGATTCATGTACGGCGACACAACGTAAAGTTTTCCCATGATTTTCTTTCGATATAGTCAATTCCAGTACAGATAAGGCGAGCCACGTTCTTGGATTATCCAATTCGGTTGTGTTGCTTTGTCGTCGTGTCGGTGTAATCTCTTGTTGGTCTGTTGAACAAAAGACAACGGGATTCTTTAGTATTGCAACTTTAAAAGATTATTGTGCTATTTGTGGAGCCGAAATGACAACAACGATTCCGCTTTGCTCGAAAATTGCCGTTGTTATAAATCGGTATGCTATTACGATTGACATCTGATAGGTGTAGGGCAACAAGCGATTATTTTCTGTGAACTCACCTAGAAACCACTTAAGGACAGGTGGCGGATTGCCGTAGTGCGAAACACACTTGATGACGGCCACTTCACCATGCAAGGCAGTCAAATTGTGTCCGGGCAACACTTGAGTGCCATTATATTCGATACGGGGCCGTTGGGGTGGTACTGTAACACAAAAAAATTTAATATTAAACCAAACGAAAAACAAGCGAAAACAGCGCTCTAATTGCCTTTATCTTGAGGCGAAATCTTCTGCTTTTTTTTATAGAGAGAACCCACTACAAACGATCAATTTTTATTTGCTTTCTCTTACCAAACCGAACGGAAATGTTACGGAAAAAAATAAGGTGGAGAACTTTGTTAGTTTTCTATAACGATTTTCACCACCAACGATTCGGGGGGAGTATAGTAGTTGGGGGGCCATTAGATAAAAATCTATTCGTATCACGTTCCCGTTTGAACTCCGCCTACGTTATCCGTTTTTAATTCAACCTAATTAACTACAAGCATTTTATTTCGTTTTGTCATCTTGATTTATATCTTAATCAATAGAAATTCGAACGTTCACCAATACACAATTGTTGCTTTAATAAAAGACAATGTGTTTTAATTGAGTTGAAGACGATTTAGTATTAGTTGATTGCAAAATCAATTTGGGAATGCTTGTATTTTATCATTCCATTCGATTCGCTTTTCTATCCATTAATATTTCACGATGCTCTATAATGCTCTCTATTCAGACTTGATTATTACCTCAGCACACTATTTCGAGGATAATGGTAAAAGAAAATCCACAAATCGTCCAAACTATGGACTCGTTTTCAATTAAACTGCCATTCTGATTGCACTACATATATCTCGATGTTATTCAAATAAAAAAAAAAACATCATCATTGTCAACAAATAAAGTGATTAATATTGGAACTATTTCAAAAAGCACTAAAGTAGTGTTTAAACTGTTTTTAGCTGAGATTAAAATTGAAACATCCGAATTTTAATTAGAAGCAAGTTTGTATAATTAAAAAGATCTACACAGTTAATGCGATATTTCGTCTCTATTACTCTGCATTGTTTTATAGCAGCAAAACAAAGACAGATTCAAACTAACGCATTAATAATTTCGTGCAATAGTTGAATAATTCGATGCCATCTCAAATGTTTTTACCCATAAGAATTATGGATTTATAAGGGGAGTTTTGTATTAATTAGGAATCCTGTATTGTTTGTGAGAAAAACTTTGGTTGTATTAATTAAGAAGTTGGGAGTTTCGTTGTTTTTCCGGTAACGAGAGATGCAATAAAATCGTTCAACTTTGAACTATAAAAGCGCAATATTTACGCTTGAATAAGCTTGAGGATATATCAACGACAAACGTATACAAATATTCGGTTCAATCAATATTCGATCGTGTCTAACAACCTGATTTCGTCCTAATACAATGCCTGCTATAATTGATTTTTCTATCGGTGTTCTTATACGTTCAACGGTTTAAGGGATTATACGCGATTAGAGGATCACAAAAAAAAACGGTTTTTAAATAGATATTTTAATTTATTAATTAAAAAAATTTATATGTATATTTTATACTTTTAACTTTATTTCAATACTTGTTATTTTTTGAAATAATGGCTTATAGTATTTACTGCTAAAGTTCATTTCCTGAAGTTCTTCAAAAAAAAGGCATTTTGCGGTGAGCACAACGGAAATTGATGGAAGGGTTTAAAGAAATTGATTTTTAATAAAATAACGACTTTCCAAATTACAAATTTAGATTTTCAATAAAAATTTTAGCCTTCATTTGTTGATAAAACATCTATTAAGCTTATATCCAAATTTCAGACTGATCAGTTCAGGTGTTTCCGAAAATTTGTCTTCACTAACTTTGAAAATATAGTTTTGAGAAAAAATATTTGAAGAGACCGGTACGAAAAAAGGATAGCTCCCATCACAGTTTAAAATTATTGCTTTTCTCATTTTTTGTTGGCAAAAAAAAAATGATGGGAAATAATTTTTGATCTGCTCATTTGAACTAAAGCTTTTAGCGTCTAAAAAAGTTTATAGCGACCGGAACAAATATTAATCAGAAAGTGCCAGGTATGGAGAATATGGCGGGTATGGTAGTACATTCTATCCAAGTTGTAAAAGCTTTCGGGGAATTACCAAACTTGTTTGTGAGTTCGCCTTATTTTAGTGTAACCCTTTCTCTTGGTCAATTGCGACTTTTTCTCTTTAAGTGAATCTCTCAATTTGAGCAGCTGATCTCAACAAACAGAGAATCTCACTCTTTCTTTGATTTCAATTATATATCCATATATCTATTATGAAAAACTGTAAACATTATCATATCGTTCCTTAATAAATACAGAGTGTTCCGGCTAAGTTGTTCCACCTCAAATATTTCGTTTGTTTCTGAATTGAAATGGAAAAGCTTCTAAAGATATTAGACTAGGATGTCTATACTTCAATTGGCCGAAACGATTTTCTTTCTAGCTGTTTTGGAAATGCCAAAATATCATATAAGATCTCGAAAACGACTCAATATGAGGAAAAAAATCACTTACAATCAATATTGCAAATGAATTTGATACTACATTCCTTTTTTCTTCTAGAAGTTTCTCATTTGCTACTTAAAAAATACAATGGGAAAGTGCGATTCGCCCGGCGCCTCCACCATTCTGCACGATGAATTGTTAAATCTTTGATCTGAAACACAGTCTTCAACTCGAAATTTTGTTCATTCGCAATATTCATTGTATTAGTTCCCTAATATTGAGTAATTTTCAAATTAGCCAGAAAGAAAATCGTGTCGGTCAGTTGAAGTAATAGACATTGTAGTCTAATATCTTTAGAAGCTTTTCCATTTCAATTCACAAACAAATGAGATGTTTGAGGTGGAACACTTAGCTGGGACACCCTGTATAACTAAAAGGCATAAAAACGACACGAGAACAAAGTGGCGTCCCTCCTGCAATTTATGGGAAAGATGCCACGTCTATCAAGTATTCCTTTTTTATTTTTTTTTTAAACTAAGATTTCGTAAAGTATCGTGTTGAAGACGCCGCCTCGGTTTTGGTTTTTCGGTATTCCCACGGATAAACAAATAATGAAAATGTTTTTTCATTTATCAAATGATATTTTAATATTTTCCTTCTTTATTTTTGATAGGGCTAATATTGGAATTTTGTTTACTGTGCCCTTTAAAACGTCAAATTTGCCTCTTATACGTCCTTGGTATTTTCAAATTATAAAGGTCTAGGCCATTACAAATTGTTAAACAAACAAAATTGATGTAGTGTCTCTCCTTTTTTTACAGCGCAATTCCAACCCTCTAAAGACCAAATCGGAAACATAGGACAGCAGAAATAGAGTTGTTTCCTGATTAAGCGGAAATTAAATTAATTAACTGATTGTTGTGTCTGGTTTTCGTTAGTAGTGGATGTTAATCTGAATACGGATCAAAACTCTGCTATCATTTTTTTTTAACATAATTTGGATTAAAGCTCTATCATCGAGACTTAAGCAATATTAAACAAAGAAAAAGTTCTACGAGTCGGCAATATGGCTATAATATACCATGAAATATACAGTTATATCTTCTTTCTATTGGAAAATATTAGAAATGTGACATTTCTGCCGTGGTAGCGTCTTTCAGTGATTTTTTTTTGAAAATCCTGACTGCGTACAACGCCTTAAAGCGTTGACAGAAAGTTGGGTGTATGAAGCACAACTTCTATGAGTGAATAGGGTTCCATTTGACAAGTTCATAGCATGAATATTAATCGAGTATTTTGGGAACTATTTGTATCCGGTCTCGCACCTGTGATACTTTCGAGTTTTAAGCGAATTCAACCCATATTTCATGAATATATTTCTAATAATATATTAAAAAGCCATACGTACCGACTATAAACTATACTGTGAATGATATTAAATTAAATATAACAAGAGTCTTTAGAAAATTACAATAAAATACGTTCATTCTGTATTAAGACTTGACTTGTTTAGTAAACTTTTAAAACTTTGTTTCGGAGTTACTTTATATTTTAGCTGTTGAAATCGTCCCCAAAGAGTTGGTGAGTAATCTGGGGGAGATAGTTGATACACAAGAGAAGCTTGTGTAGTCTTCTTTTTCCGTAACGTACGTACGAGAAAGTTGAAAAGTTTATGTAGTCAGCATTGTTAGGAAACTTTCTAACGGTTTTAGATGTTTGGGACCAATGTGTTATTTTTGATGTGCCACACTGTTTATACACGTGTGATTTATATTTGGTGAATCTTTTGTAATAGTTTCGACAAGTTTTCTAAGGTGGACATAATACAATCAACAAATTTCCATAATTGTTACAAAACTTTGCGGCTTAATAAATTCAACAATTTCGTTGTCAGTTTTACAGTAATTAACAAACATTTCCGCTTGTCTAAATAATTAATTTTTTCTAACAATAACCTAGGTATTCTAAACACGATCTAAGCGACAGGTGTTCTCCCGTTAAGCTTAATATTTCGGCAAGTTTCGATAATTGCTGCAAGCACTACTGGAATTAGTGTTATGTTGAACAGATGGTAGATTTTCGTATTTTGTTTTGTAATGTACTTTCTACTTAACTCAATAAAATTCTACTTAAAACCTGAAATATTCAAAATCAACGTGTTTGTTGAACTTTTCGAAAGTTTCTTGTTTGTTTACCTACACTAGACTTATTCCAACGACTACGTCTATAAAAATGCACAAACTAGCGAAATAAATCAGCACAAATATCTGATGTTTTCACACTTAAGTGAAATTGTCGTTTCGTTCTCCCTGATTTTCCTTCCTATAAATCCCGTTTTCCCCAACGATGGTATTACGTGGTCTTACTAAAACTATATTGGAATTGTCTAATGAGTTTCTATATATATATGTATTCATATTTTCCATATCAATTTACATAGAAATTGGATTTTCCGTTCTGACAAAACCTATTAATTTGATACTTTGATAAACTCGACCTTCCAAAAGAAACAAAAACAAAACACAATTCTTTTATCAACTCTTTTTCGAATAGAATTTTCAATTTTGGCACTGTCACTTGTCCGGATATAACTTATTTCTTGTTCGTTATACAGTTAAGAGTTAATAAAGCGACAATAACGGTTATAAAAAGAGATGAAAAACACCGTCTGTTGGGAGTATATATATAAACTGATTTGGTAAACCCACCCAGTGCTTACCAATATATCATTTTCTGAATACAATAACACGAACCTGAAATGATATAGTGGCGGTGAGAGGATGCTTTACAAAATAAAATATACAACGTGGAAAATGCAATTGAGTATATACCTACAGCCTATTATACAGTTATACAAACAGAACGGTTTTGATCGTAACAATATTTTCAATAAAATATTTCTTTCAAATTCCGTGAATATCAGATAATATTTGATTGTCATTTTCAGTAGGTTATTTTTAATATTTAATCGAAATTCGTTGGTTGTTTTGGGGGTGAATAGAGTCGTGTGGTATATCACCGAATATCGCATTTTCGACAATTGCTATTTTTCCTCCCCATTTTATCGTTTGCGTGATCCCTATTTATTGAACATATGAGGTTTGATGACAATAAGGTTTTCTTAAAGGTGCGGTTGGTTCGAATTGAGGCAATAAAAAGCACGCAACATTCTACCGACAGACAAACGAATCCAACGAAATCTAATTGTTGCTACGAATTCAAGAGACTAGAGACCGAATCGAACGAATCCCTAATTGCAGCGGTGTGTAGACGGCGGGCGGAATTGTTGCTTTTTTTCTAGTTGAATTGGAAAAGTTACGATTTAAATAGATGAAAAAAATGTTAAGAATTTTACTTAGTTTAACAGATAATGACAAAAATGCAGTTGCAAGAAATTCTAACAAGTTTAAAGTTTTATCAATATCTGTGCAGTTCAACTACGATAAAGATAGCAACAATAAATTGTAGTGTGGGTGTTTTTGACAAGTTCAATTTTTATGACATGGAATACTAAGTGTAACTATGTTATCCATGTAAGTCGAAGCTTTTCCAACATTTATTTTCAATACTTCGTGGAATCGACTCAAACAAAGCCACTTTCGAGGCTGCAGTGTAAATCGATGATCTTGAATTTCTTTATAACGATGGAAAACTAGTTTTTCTATTTATTATTGCTCAAATTATCGCTGATACATTCATATACTTGTGGGCGCTTCATTTGCATTTGTCTTTGATAGCATTACTTACGTAAATATGTACTTCTGTGTGGTTTAGCAATTGCAGATCTCCTATGAATATTCTGCATGTCCCAGTGCACGATTTTAGGTTGAAATCTGTTAGATGCAAATCAAGCTACTCACCTGAGTAAGCGCTATTTTATGTCTTTAACCACACTTCTATTTCGACTGTAAGTCGGATATGATTGATTCTCGTCTTCTTGTAGAAGACGTCTAACATTAGTCATTGTCATTGTTCATACTGCTGAAATGTTTGAGACCTTCTCCTGTCGTTTGTACAAAAATTTATTTTGCTAGAAAATCATTCTTTTAACATCTACAAAAATAACCATCTGCTTTCAAGTAATTTTTTTTATTTCGTTATTTTAGTCAAAACAAATTTCTCATCTCATCTCTATTTTTGTTCATTTTTCGATCGGAATTGACGAACTTTTCAGTTTCATCAACGTTTACTGTTGTAATTTATATTTAACTGAACGTAACGAATCCACTGCAATTTGTTGCAAAGCTTTAAAAACTTTTCAAAAATTTTAATATGAATATTTCGTGGATTGACTAATATTAAACATCCAAATTCGTATAAACGTTAAAACCCACCAACCCTCTTGAAACTGAAACGGTTGAATATTTCAATAGTTACTTTGTTATGTATTTTGTGGAGATTTCAGGTACGATCATTGGGAAATAGGTTTCCGTTTCAATCTTTTTTTTCCTGTCTCTTCGGCATAGATAACAGCGAAATAATATATCCATTCGTGTAGTAGAAAATTGACGATTTTTCATAAATAAAAGATGTACCTGAAAATCTATCGAGCCTACTGTGATAGTCGCAATCGGAAAACGAATTGATTCACTTGTTTTAAACAGATCAAATGTTCATATAAAAGCACCATAGTGACAGCCTATGGTGATGCCTTTGTCTGCTGCTGCCATTATTAGATGATGTTGATGATCTCATCACGTATTCATGCCGTTAGTGATTATTATATATATACAAGTTCTATCATCCATATGCGTCAAATATGATGGTATTCTAATTTATATCAAGATTAGATATGATAGATGCATATATTGTTTTCCACTTTTGCACATGTAATCCAAGTTTTGGTACAAATACCAAATTAATTAGATGACAATTCTGGTCTAACTTATACGCTTATTATTATTAGTAATATCCTGTTGTTGTTTATTAATCGAGACGGTTTGTATACGGTTGGTATTCAAATTGTTGTAAACTATGTATCACATTCGTTGAAGCTTATAGTGAAACACGACTTGTGACAAGTTAGATGTAATGGAAGTTTCTAATTGTACGACAATTCCACTTAATCATCCTATTTAAATGAATAAAGTCAAGTTGTTGCTGTATAAAACGAAGAAAAATATTTCCTTAATAACAAGGATAATGGTAATAATAATAATAATAAACTTGTAGTAATTAAATTAATGAATATGTATAGCGTGATAATTGTGAAAAATGGTGGATGCGCCAGGCTAAGATTAGATTTCACACAGCACACAACTTTTAAAACAACTGATCAGCAATTATGTTCATTTTCTAATTGGATTAATTGTTGAAGTCTTGATTACAATTCAATGAAATTTTGTGAATACATTTAGTAAAACTGGAAAAATCAACATTCGAATACAAGAGCAACAATTTCTGATTTGATGCCATCAACTGTTATAATTCGATTATATCGAATTTTCATGTATAATCCATCTTGTTAATTTGTTAATTAGTTTTCGTAATTGAATTAGTCAGCTAAAGATTGAATATCAAATACTAATTAATCTATTCTATACACGATATGTATGCATCGCTGAAACTCAATTATTTTCGTTTTCGAGACGAGAGAGTTATTTCTGTCGTCTCGAATCTCGATAAGTTGAACACGTGTTTCTGATTAGAAAATCCGCCCGTATCTCGTCTCGCATCGTCTGGTCAAGACGAAAGTAGATTGAGAATGTCTCGATAAGTGTGTCTCGAAATTCTCGTCACTCGAGAAATTTTAAATTAAGAATACAAATCGATACAAAATTGTAAATACAGAATGTCTCGTATCGTCTAGTCAAGACGAGACGAGAGGTTCTCTCGCCGCTATTCTCGAAATTCACGTCTCTCGATAAGTGCCAGTATTAAATGCATACGTATTTGTCGGTAGGGAATCTCTCGTATCTTGTCTCGTATCGTCTAGTCAAGACGACAGATCGATACGAGAGAGGGGTTTTCTCGTCTCAACTCTCAATGTGTGTTTTTTGAAATTCTTGTCACTCAAAAGGTTTTCACTTAAGAATACAGATCGATACAAAATTGAATATGTGTTTGTGTGTCGAGATGAAAGGAGAGACTTAAAATGTATCTATCGTGAGATCGATACGAGACGAGAGATTTTTTCGGCTCGACTCTCGATGTGCTAGTCTCTCAATAAGTTTTAAGTTAAGATCGATGCAAAATTGCACACCTATTTGTGAGTATAGAATCTCTCGTATCTTGTCTCGTCTCATCTCGTCGAGATGAAACAAGAAATTCTCTCGTCTCGACTCACGCTGTGCGTCTCTTGAAAAGAATATCTCTCGAGAAGTTGCAAGTTAAGAAAACAGATAAAAGCAGGATTGCACTTGTGTTTGTGAATATTTAGAGTATAGAGTCTCTCGCATCTCGTCTCGTACCGTTTCGTCGAGATGAGATCGATACGAGGGAAGATGTTCTCTTGAAATTTCACTCTATAGAAGTTCCAATATTTTCAAGAATACAACTAGAAACAAAATTGCACACGTATTTGTAAGTAGACGTTTTTTTTGCTTAAAAATTGCTCAAAATGACACGTTACATTGATAAACCCACGTTATCAGAAATAATCAAATATAAAAAGCAGAAATAAAATAAGAAAGCCAAGGATATAACGTTCATCAATAAAAAGTATTATTTGTCTTTCTGTTCGGTATTTGGTTCGGAAAACTGCTGTTTGCCTGCTTGGGTGCGTAAATCACATTTTATGAAGAAATAACGCACGCTGTTAATTGTAAGTTTCTTTGCTTTGATAAACAATCTTTTTGCTGCCATTGTAAAACTGATTATAAAGAACACGAGAAATATATTTAGAATGTAATAAAGTCATAATAAAAATTCCATGTAGGTACAACTCGTACGGGTGTTTATGCCCCCTCGTGTTCAATTCTACTCTCGTGGGTAATAGACAACCTGCACTAGTTGCATAATATAGTTTCTACTTCATTAAATAATTGTATTAGTTCATAAATTATCCATAATTGCTTGATTAATAATCTTTTTTTTTTTTAAAGAAACATTAGTTATCTTAAGTCAACAACGCGAGACTCTTTCTCTCGTCGAAAGATCTCTCAAGACACCACTATACATGCTACTAGTTAATTTAGCTTTTTTATAATAGATAACTGCACTAGTTGTTGATTTTTCTATTTGTGATACTTTCCGACATTTTTAACGTTAAACGTGCGAGACGACGGAAACTTACCAGTACATCGATATATCTGCATTGTTATGAAACATTCAATAATATCACATTTGTAAGAAACTTACTTTAATGTTAACGTTGAGTGGTTGTTTGTTAGTCTCACTTTTCTCACATTGCTTCTCCTTTAATTCGTTTTATAAATGGAAACGTAATGCGATTGCACTCAATTCTATACAGATACAATTTGGATCCCTCGACGGGACATTACTATCATTTAACCGTACGTATTTGTGTGTTTATACTGTATGCGAATAGCGTCCGCATTGCAGTTCTAATAGGGTTCTTGCTATATACAACAACAACAGTACATACGGTTCGTTTGATACTAGATAATCTGACGATCAATCTATTTATTGAGCAGTTCACGATTGTACTACAATGACAATTGTGTTTCAGTACAAGTTTTTGTTATTGTTGTATGTGGTTGACCGATTGTGTAAACTAGAAAGTTCATCTATTGTTATTGGGAATGTCGAAAATTCTATACAAAGTTCTATCCTATTTCAACGATACAGCATATGTTTGGCTTGATAGCGTTGCATCCGTTCCGTAAATCCTGAACAACAACAACAACTAAGCTTTATATCGATTTCGATAAAAATATATTTAGATTATTCAGTAGTTGCAAGTCGTTAAATTTTAAATTTTTGGTCTGTTAACAGGATGAGCGTCTACAATTTTTCTCTTGATCTCAACATCCCATTTATTGTTGATGGAAATTTCTAATTTGAAATAATCGCCTTCATTCGTACGTAACATCATCTCTTATCAGATAAAAGTCAACTTAATTTGCAAAAATATTAACATACAAATGTCTCTAGGTATCGTCGAGTTTTACTGAATGAATTTGTTGGAGAGAAATTTAATTTGCCTTCATTACAAATACATGTCTATTTCACATTCCATTTGTATTATTTATCATAAAGAAAAGTCAGCAGTAATTTTTCCAATTTAACCGAATTGGCATCCAACAAATAAACCATAATTTATACTAATTCGCCATTGTAATGCCTGATTATTATTCTAATATTGACCCAGATTATCATCGATACTCTTAGCCAGATAAAGAGATCAAACCCCACTTTTCTAAAACATTCAATACATAATTTATGAGGGTGAAATTTTCTGTATTAAAACTTCATCCATATTCATTGAGTCCGGCATTTCTTTTCTTTTTTTTTTGCTTCTTCCTCTACAAATCTTAATTTATTCGCCTTGACACGAAGCAACAACGAAAACACACGCGGACCGCGCGAATCGATGAAATTGTTGAACTAAATAAATTAGAAAACAAGATGATCGCGATAAATAAAGAGTGCTTCTTTCTATGTCTGTTTGTGTGTTATCATTTCGGATCGTTTTACAGTACTGTTGTGTCCCAACTGAAATAAATAAAATAACGCAGTATCTGTATCTGACTGGTTCAACTGACGATAACGCCCTATCAAAGAAAATGGTTCAGTTGAAAATTTTATAGACTGGAAAACATTCTGTACCGGAATCGAGCGCATCTTTATTACTTCCATATGTAAATTTACGAAGAATTAAAGACGCAAAAAAAAACGGTATGCACACCAACAAGTAATGTTGGTATATATCAGATGTGTCATGAAATATTTGAGAATTTAAAAGTAAAAATATGTTTTTGCCTTTTTCTTGTCAACTACTGTATAGTGATTGGTGGGATGCTCATATAGTGGCAGTCTATTGATATTCCCTGTTCAACAATTTACGATTTTGTTGGGAACGTTGTGAATGTGCCTTCAAGTCAGTTAAACGATGGCCAGGTCATCGAGCCTCAAATGAATCGTCTTTCGAACAGTTGCCATCGCATCCATCTTCAGTCACCGTGTCGCCATTACTGAGTTTTTGCCACTATCGAGAATCCGATCAAGTCTTGATGTTACGTTTTCGTGTAAAAAGTGTACGAAAGCGATTACGGACAGTTTTTCATACAACCCAAAAAGAAAATAACGAAACATTTGTACGTATTTTGTTTTGTATATATAATTTGAAACGGTTCCATACGATGAACAAAGCAATTAATAATAAATCCTCCTAGACGATCTAATCCTATAGGAGCTTGTGTCACTATGAAATTGACGATAAATCTATTGGGCACGAGATAGACCATCGACTCGAAACAAATTTGCAACAAGCCAGCAATAACACAATGGAGCAACTGATCCAGCAGAACGCGAACTATTCCGGAACTTGTATGATTTATATAAACGAGCTGCAATGTATGACACCATATGACCAGAGTTCATCATTCTGATAAGAATTATTGTTAAAATTATATAAATAATTCCCTAAATATATATATGGGAAAGATTAATGAAATGTATGGGATAACAAAGAACATTTCATGGGTATTGTAGTATGTCTTGAACGAAAGATTAGCAATATACAAAGAAAAATAGCGGGAAGAAGTCCAAATCTTCCGGGACATTTATCTATTTCCAACACAATGGACTACACACGAATTCATTGCGGACAGGATTTTTAAACGAGAAAAAATGGACTCGCCAATGTGCTTACTGTTATTGTTGTCAAACGATGTAAATGTGATTAAATCGGATAAAGCTTTATTAAAAAGTCATTGTTACATTAATTTCTCAATCATGGTACACTTCAAAGCAACAACACGATATTTTTAATCATTTCGTCTATAAGCTGTGCTCTGACTTCAGCCGACAGCTGAATAATAACAATAATGGCGATTGTAGTAATAAGAATTTGAGATGATAATGAAAGCAACGGAAATTTTCATTGACAGATAATTCTCGAATAAAATATGTCGAGCGTTTTATTATATTCTATGATTTGTTAAAGTTTACAGCAATTAGAGCGCCATTGCAAAACAAATGCGTCCCCGAAACAATTACAAAAACGAAAAAGAGTGTACATGTTTTCGAGATGAAATCATTGAAGGAGTTTACAATAATGTCGTTTATTAGTTAAAAAGATTTCTCGTATTTCAACTGTAATTTGGAGCTTCAAATAATTTGATTCTATTCAGAAAAGTTGCGCCAACGTTTTTAGAATTAACATCATGCGAATAAAATGAAATATAAAAGAAAATTTAAACGTATTTAAATTTTTATAAAATTACGGTAAATTGTGTAGTTTTCAAACATAATATTTTCAATTTTACGTGACCTTTACTACAAAAACTGTACACATTTTGATTGATTCTCTATAAAGTTTAGATTCAACAGGAAAGTTGTCTACTTACAGACTTTGTAAAATTATAGTTTGTTCTTGCATTAAACTATAAAAATTTATGTATAACTTAGATGAAATGTAAACAATGTTCATCATACTTAGCGTCTATCGGAATGATTTATTACTGTTTCTTACACGACAAACAATAAACTTAACACTTACATTTCTAAGTAATACAAATACGTCTTAATTGCTCGTGTAATAGAACAGGTGCAATCGTTCCGTTGCACTGGAAGAGATTAGATATGTTAAATTATTCAATAGTGTTCCCTAAATAGCCACCATCTCCAAATGTTATTAATTCAGTCATCTACTATAGGGAATTTATATTACTGTTACCATATTTATTAGATTTCTCTTTATCAACCATGTAAATTTACTGTGACAAGATTGTTATGAGAATTGTCGATACACACACACTTGTTTGGCATTGTCATAAATTTCGTGTCATCTAGTGGCGTTGACATTAATTGTAGTAACATTTACACTGTTTAAGTGTAGTACTTTGAACTCGACTACATAGTAAAAAAAAATGTGAATTAAATATTATGTAAAAGAACGTTTCCAGGAAATAATACAATGACTTAAAAAGAACTGTTTCGTTTAAGTGAATTGTCAACGGCACACTACAAACACATTTTGTAAGTATAGAACAATCCTACAGCTTTGTGCATTTTTAATGGTAACGTTAATGGCAACAACTGAAGTTGAAGATGTATTATTCTAAGCTAGGATCTGAAGTAGATAAAAGCAACGGTCTCAATGACTTGGAGATTTACTCTATGACGTACAAAGTTAGACCACAATATATTCGGCAACAAACACAAAATATATAGTCAGAGAGTATACCATAAAGTTATAGTGAATCTTCAATTACTAAGAGGCAATAAATAAACGTTATAAAATTCCAAACGGATCCAATAAATTCAAGATCTGTAATGATCTGTAAAGCAGATTCCAAGAGAAAGTCTTGAAAACATGGCAGTACCAGTGTAGTGAAGTGCAGTGATAGTGCAAGAAATTGCTTTTACATTCATTTCTAATGGGAATGGGCTTTAGCCTAAAATTCTTCAACAGTCTAGATTTAAATCAAACTTTTCGTTTCTCCCGTTTGTTTATTAACAGAATTGAACGAAATTTATACCAGTGATAGTTTTCAATGGGCTTGATGTCAGCATGAATTTATTTTTCCAAAATTCACATACATTTTCTTTCAAGTGGATAATTTTTTGTTTATCAGATTTTTTAGAAAATGATGGCGAATTCAGTGAAAATAAATTCATATCAACATTAAGCACGTTAACGACTATAAGTGACATAAATTTCATTCAATTCTATTGATAAATGATGAAGAAAAACGAAAAATTGTTTTGAATTGGAATTGTGGTTGAACTTTAACGTCTTACGGGAAAACTAAATAAGTTTTCCAAAAGATTTTTATCAAAGGCTATAGCTCATTACCATTGGAAGCGAATTTAAAAAAAATATTTCTTAAGAAGTTCAATCGTTTGTAAAAAAAAATTAAAAGTCAACAACAATGGATCATTGCCCGGTGTGCAACAGCCTTAAGCCTAGATACACGAATTATGTGAAAAATAATGTTCCTAACGGTTATATAAGTTGGAGCTACTGCATCCGATTACAGTGGACTAGTAGCAACTCTGTTGATGATTATCGTGAATATTTTTGGAGAAAATATGGAAAATCTGTTTTTCTGAGAGGCGGATTTACTGTGAGACTAATGAGGCTTAAGCCTTAAATCCCCTGCTTAAGGGAGCCATACGGTCTAGTCTTCAATTATACCAACAACATTTGTAGTTTCTTTCAATTTTTCCTTCATAGAAAAAGAGTTTTGAAATAATTGGCCTCGGGCCTCCAAAAACTGGTTTATTTTTGCCGGCTAATCATCCGAGCTTGTGTAAATGCTGAATTCACACATTGGCCGATTTTTTCCAAAGTTCCAGATGCGAATGCACATTTTGCCAAATGCAGCGATAAATGTCTACATTCGTCGGAAACGTGTCCATTCTCCCGAATCTGCACTTATCCTTGTAACATATATATATATCGGATGTATGGAGACATTACCGTTAAGTCAGTACAACAACTAAACATGGATTATATATTTGTTTAACGGTTGTTATTCATGTAGTCACAAACCGGGGGCGTCGATAACATGCAGACAATTCAGGGGCACACCGCCTGTAGCCGGCACTCCATTCGAACGGCCAAACTACGATCCATCACACAACTATACTCCTCCACAGATACACACACAATAAAACTAAAATAATGATTCCTGTATACGATCTCTTATGAAATATCAATACAAAATCCGATAGGAAAATTGTTGAGAATTATTGATTTATAAACGGAAATTTTTCAATTTTTCACTTTTGACACAACCACTTCCACCATCATTCAAACGAAACGATTTATAAAAAAAAGAGAGAATCTGTGAAACTATGAAATACTTTTAACTTATGTCTTTCTGGAGGTATTCCACGCAGATTAATTCTTATACAATGTGACAGCTGGTTGGCTGAGTTTTCTGGAAAAGAGCAATAGGAAGGTTCTGACAGAATCTCACAAGGTTGACATATGTATGTATGCGTGTCTGATAAAATTTCCTCCTTCAAAATCTAGACGAGCTTATGTATGTAAAGTAAGGCAATATCGTTCCTTTAGATATTTTTCCCAATTCTCAATGGAGAATAATATGTAAACAAGGGATTTTTGTAGAATTTTTTGTTTAGATAGAAGAATTTGTCGAATTTCGAAACATATGTTGTACAAATTACATCAACACAATTTGAAATTCAATGTAGAAAATAGAACACCAAATTGTTACAATGTGAAAAAAAAAGACGAATTGATCTTTAAGTACAACTAATATATCTCTATTTGTTGTTTGGTTGATATTAGAGTTTGATGTGAAGACGCTGTGGGGATTTCACGGTGAAACTTTCAAGTTTAAAGATGGCAACCGCAGAGTGCTTTAAATCGCTCTTACAACTTTACAAAACAATAAATTCGACGGATGTTGAGCAAAAGCTACGGTCACATATACTATACGTTCTCTCTCTATCTGTTGTTGTTTGAGAAATTTCCACACGAGTGAATCGTAACGGGAACTTTTCCAGTCAAAAAACTTTCTAAATATGTTTTATATAAGATGATTAAATTGGCTTTACGTCTTTTCCGGCCATTTAAATATTTTATAAGCGAATAAAGTTGATTTCGAGAGCTTTTTTCTACTATACAAAATTGTTAAAAAATAAATAATTCCACTTACCTCTAACTACTAATCGTACTGGTATACTTGTTAGGGCGTCTTGTGTGTGGAAATCACTGGCCGTCACTTGACATTCCCAATTACCATCATCGAATTCCAGTTGGGCGGCTCGTATCCATATGGAACAATCACCATTTGCCTGATTACTGGATGCCCACTCATATTTATGTGGATACATTCCCATTGGCTGTAACAAAAATCCCAACAAGAATAAAAGAACATTTTACAATTCGATAAAACATTTATCTTTCTCCCCATTATTACGGTAGCACTAGTTTTATCCAATTTTCAGGGAAATAAATCGGTTCAATTCTGAATAAAGAGGGGTGCTTTACTACAGCACGTAACACTTGTGCACACTTTAAGCTACGTATATTTAAATTACGCCTATTGTCAAATTTGCAATGACTTTAGTCAAAGCGACAATTCTAACAACTCGCACAACTTGGAAGATTTATTGTTATGTCGATAGATTCGAGAATTGTCCTAAATAAAAGTTGAAGTAATTGAATTTAAAAACTTTTGTTTGTAGTTTGGTAACAAAACGCCAACAAGATCCACTTATATAATATATAAAATCCAATAGCTTTAAGTTTAAGTATCAAGAAATTCCTCGATGGTGTATATAAATTGACAAATATTTGTAAGAATTGGATTAAATAAGTGCAGACAATGGATATTGAGCCAATATGTAGGTGTAATACGCGACTAGATTAAAGTGTTGAAAGAATTATAGTCAAGCTGAGGGAAATTTCAATATTGCATCGGCAAGTTGAGAAATATCGTTACTATATGGCGGCGGCGTCCCCCGGCTTGGTTTACACTTTATAAAATATCGACGAAATAAATTACAGAACCGGAATCTAGATAACTTAAACTGTCGATAAATAATAGCTTTTAAAAAATTACATTGTGGAAGTCCGACAGGCTGAATAATTCAATACAGAGCTTGTTTGATGGATCCACAACTTTTCTATAGCGATGCAAACTTTACACTTTTGTTGGGCCGGACTGAAATGGGAACATTAGAGATCGAGGATGGGGCATTATTAGATATCACAAAACCGATTTTATCATTTTATATGTTCGTCGTCAACAAGGGTTTGAATTATTTACAGATAGGACCTCAAATAAATACATATTATCAAATGAAATTTAATAAAATCGGGTTAGGGAAAAAGTTTTCGCCAATTTTAATAGATGACTTTAACATCATTTAATTCAATAAACACTTATCATTTCAGGCAGTACGTTTGTGCGTTTAAAAGGCGACACTTTTAGCTACATTACAATATAAAAAACATTAAAATCGATGAAGTAGATAAAAAGTTAGGGCGCCTTGAAGATTAGTGAAAAGAACGAAGAGATTCGTTCGAACTACTATTTCAAAAAAAAAGAAGAACACTGAGCAACAAGCTAAAAAAAAAGTGTGCAGTTGATATCGATGAAATTTTGAAAAAAATTGAGCTTTTCAGCAGCCATGACATTACTAAAGATTGACCACAAAACAATTTTGAACGGCTAGATTCAAAAAAAAAGTTCGATCTTTGGCTGTCTCTTGAATTGACAAAAAAAATTTATTATACAAAGCTTCCATATGCGAATCACTGCTGCGACGAGGTTTGCCAAACGGTGGCAATTTCAGGATCAACACTAAAGAAAGGCCTTGTTGAGTGTTTGGTGAGATTATAAAGGAATCACGCATAAAGAAGTGGTACACAATCTGTGAATAATTAACCAAATTACAGCAAACAATTGAAGAACAGCTGCTAGAATTGATCAATAGCAAAGGTGTGTTTCATCATGATAACGCCTTAAAAAACTGAAAGACTGAAGAGACTGGAGAGTTACACTCGCAGTAAAGTCCAGATTTCGTACTATCAAATTACCATCTGTTGTGATCCATACAGAATCATATCAAGGGTTTTACATTAAACCCAAATGAAGCCTGTAAAAATGAGGAGTCTCGATTCTTCGCCTCTAAACCACAGAATTTCTACACTGATTGGATTATGGTTCTACCGAAAGAATGCCAAAATATCGTCGATCAAAATGGTGTACATTTGGTTTAATAAAATTCGTTATGGCTAAAAACATGTTGTGTTTGAAATTTGTGTAAAAATCTGCGAAAACACTTTCCCCAGCCCAATATTTGTGATTTAGAAAGATAAATGTACGAAAGCTACTTCTATTTCTCAAGAAATTTTCTAATCGATACAAATTATAGTTATTTATTATTATATTTCCATTATCTATGTGTGTGTGTGTGTGTGTGGCGATTGAATTCATATTATTGTGTGTTAGAAAATTGGTTGAGATAATCAACATTTTTTTTTCCTCATTCAATTCGGAACGCAACCGAAAGGAAATAAGCTTTCATCACCTGGGCATGAAACTAGAAACTGTATAACACGAATGGACAACAAAGACGCCTGAAAATTTCAATTAACATGAAAATGGGATGGAGAATTAAACTCATAAGACTTCATTGTTGAAACACAAAACTGTTTCGAGGAAAGCATTCCACTTTTAGAGTCGTCAGTTGTTTATGTTAATGTACTTCCGATAAGCTTGTGATGTCTTTATAGACTTTGTTCGACTTAAAATAAATTTTCAATGATGTTTTCGTATGTTGGAAAAACAACCAAAAACAACACGACCACTCTCTGTGTATTTGTGCTTAAACTTTGACAAAATTTACTTGATCGAAGTGTTTCTTATATATGTGTGGAAATGTTGATGGTGGAACGCTTCGGTTTAATTTACATTAAGCAAATAACCGATTGACGAATTGAATACATTTTCAAACTAAACTCGGTATTTACTTTTCATGAATTGCTATCGAAAATAAGGAGATGTATAATGTAGAATAACCATTAATAATGTTGTAGATTTCATGCAATTTCGTTCCGAGTAAAATCGTTAAAATCTATCGCGATAAACATGTGTGTGAAAACGATAAATCGTTTGATGTGTAAATATGAAATTGTCTGTATCCCATTTATACCAAACTAGATTAATTCTGTTTCCTGAAAAGTCACATTTCGGAAACGATTTGTTAAACAGAACCGGCCCATACATCATTGGAACACAATGACCGTAAGCTGTTTCTTTTGACAATTCGCAGACAACAAAAAAAACGCACACAAACACACACAAGACGCATAAGAAACGTAGAAACGAACGTAAAGAACATAGAGAGAGAGATACATTCGATATGGAAATTTTCGATAGGCTACGAAATTTTCCTGACCATGCATTTTATATCAAGATAAAGTTCAATAGGGTTACCGACAAGAAAAGTAATATTTATGCTGCAAGCTGACATACGCAAAGAAAACGATGTTCATCGTCGAGCAACGTTGTGTCGATATGTGTCTATAATATTTCATCGGGCATCATTCAAATATATGGTGGAAAATAACAGGAATGCGCCACCATGGGTGGTGGTGGGATTTATTATGTTTCATGCCCTGCTGATTTATGAATTTCGAATGGTTCATACGGACCGCTGTCGTAGGACTTGATCGGTGATTGATGAGTCCGTCATTTTCAAGATGTTCGGTTTTTCCACTAAGACGATAAGAATATGTTGGAAGATTTGCATTTGTCGAAAGTTTTTTCTTTATTTATTCTGGAATATTATTGTGGAGTTTGTAGATTAATTTATGGTAAATTTCGGTTGACATCAGTTTGGAGAGAGCCGAAATCTATTTATATTGTTCATTAATAGTTTAGGCTAAGGGACGTATAGTCGACAGCTTAGCAATAGTAATAGTCGGTTTGTACGTTATTGTAACTTCATTATAACTATCGGATAGGAACAGATTAGAACGTGCAGACAATTTCTAATAGTTATTCCCAATAGATTTACAATTTAATTCGTATTCAATTGTATCACAATATTCGTTTTAAAAGGAAATTCTCAGGGAAATTTGATTGAAAATAAAATACCGTGGGGTGAAAGTTTTCGTTTCTAGATAAAGTAATTTCCGTTGCACTCCAATAAAAAAAAACAACAACAAAACCCATCTCCTAGAGACTAAACTGAACGTAATTGTTATTATAAAAGAAAATAACTTTTATCATTTAATAAATTATAAATTATTTAAAGAATCCAGATCTTGTACAACGGTTTGTTCTATTCAACCAATGTAGAATAATAGTAAACTGGCAATATTCCAACTAATATAATTCATAACCATAAACCAAGGCGGCTGTCTGCTGGGCCATACGTTAATAAGAGATGCAACTCACTTCCTCTTCTAGATTAAGGATTAATTAAATTACTAGGACATGTAAATGAGGATGTTATACGGTGGGGTTGGCAGTCAAAATATTTTGAAACTTGTTGAAATATACACAAAATTACAATTTAATTAATAATTATTTATGAAGTAGATATGGTGAATTTATATAAAATATTCAAGACACTATAGTACGTAAACGAGTATGATTTAGTGGCACTTAAGGTACGTAAAAAGCTCTCTCTCACTTTGTGTAAACTGATAATTAAATTAAATACTGTAAAAAAATTACAACATTGCTGCATATTTATAGATAACAAGACCAAGACAAAACGGGTATTAATTTAAACGTCTTTACGTCCATTTAAACGTTCTTATCGCCACTCAACGTACCCTTTTTTTTTCAGAAGAATAATAACGACTATGACAAATAAAATCGCTGTTCGTTTTACCTTCGAAACATCCACACCTGCTGTGGTTATATCGAATTGTTTCAGACACATTTTATAGGTGATAAGATCTAATATAGTGAGTCCGTCAGCACATTGACAGTTTAATATAAAAACGAACAAGAGAACGAAAGCAGAAAAAAATGTAAGTAGCTCCAGAAAACAATCAGCCAACTTTGATTAGATAAGTTAGAGAAGCTTTTTAGAGGATTTCAACTAGAAGAACAAGTGTTGAAATTGGCAGGTTCTGTATCAAATTTTTTCCTATCGACTATGTGTGTGTGTGTTGTCTGTTCATGTCAATGTCGATTCGCATTTATCAGATCGATTAACAATTACTGATTTCATATATTCCGGTCAACGTGATAGTCTCGAGTCTACGCCAACGATCTAGTGTGTGTATGTATGTTTGTACGTGTATACCATTCAGATGGAAACGAATCAATCATGTTTTTACTTGGAATGCTTCAATAATTTTATATTGCTTTTGCGAAAATTTCATTAAATTGTTTGAAAAAATACGTATAATAAAAGCAATTTGTATTTGTAAATTTGAGATGGTGGGAATTTAATGAATGTATAACAAACGATATTTATATTAGATTGAACTAATTGGAGGAAAACATGAAAGGCGTATCGGCGGCCTTTCGAACCGCCCTTTATGTATAGATATCTTGAGGAGATGCATTAAGATAAAAGCATCGACCGAGAATAGATTAAATTCGATACACTTCAATCGTCTGGTAATGTTTAGTTTGATCTATTGGCCTACGGATAGTCCGGGGGGAGTGTCCAAATTACATTACTACCGATCAACCGTACAGACATGTATGGATTTTTTATAAACGTTACGTCACCAAAAAAAAAACAACAACAACATAAGTCTTCTTTGAGACGTTTATTGATAGTGATGAGACTTTAATAAACTGTAACCGTATATCGTTTATAGTGTCATCTTGACGACTGATAACAAAACATCCAGCTCACAATTGTTATTGGATTTCATCAGCTATTGTTTAACTAGTTCGAACCCACTGAGCACTGGTGTCTTTTTAATAAGTTGCCTGTGCATTAGAGACTTAAATGTTACTGGTTCGTTGGATATCGTTACAGTTTACGACGCCCCGGCGCCTCCACCATTACCGGTCCTACTAGAAGCTGTTTCTTTGGCCTAGATTCTTTTCGGATAAATCGAACGTATACGGTTCTATTCAAAAAGCTTGATTTACAATGCATTTGCCTTCTGATATATCTAAACCGGATTAAAAAATAGCTAATCTGTTAATGTTTCGTATAAATAGGGTCACAACTGTGATAATAATCATCTGTTAAAAATTAGTATATAGTTAGTTAGCGATTTCAATGGAGATATTCGGAGCGATAAACATACATTATACAGCAGAATAATTGTTTGTTGAATACAAGAACGGATGTATAAAGGAAATTAACTGTCTTTATATTATTTGATTCGCTTTGCTGCTTCTTAGTGTGTGTTAATTAACACACAGTCATGCTACAACAACATGAAATTTCCAAAAATTTTCTATCTATGATCGAGTTTTCTAGAAGAGACGAAATAACGTCACGAAAATAAATAGGAATTGTTGTCGATAAAAGTGTCGTTTCTTGTACAATGGAATTTTTTCAAAAGAATCTACAACAATCTTATCTTAATTCTTATAACATGTTTAAACGTCAAGTCGTCGTGAAAAATCATTTCAAACATTCTATTCACGTGCAAACATACACGAAAATTTGCCTACAATACGAACGGCTCTGCAGCCGTTTCAAGATGTTGTTTCAAAACACTACTAAAGCGAATTTGATTACTTCGGGAAGAACATTTTTATCTCGTCGAAAATATTTGAGAGAATTTGATCAATCAATCAAATTTTTAATAATTGTCAGTGAATTTTTTGCAGAAAAACAACTGAAATCGATCCTGTTATTTTGACCTATTGTGGAAATTTATTGACGACTCCGTACGTTAGGCGATGGACAAGGAAATCGTTTGTTTCACTTCAGGTTGTCCGGTCGAAATTGCTGGTAGAACGAAAAATAGAGAGCTCTTGCCGTATTTTAAACATTAGTAACGATCAAGTTGAACTATTTCTAAAATAGACTAAAAAAATTCTACTGTAAATATGTGTGAAACGCAAACATAACCAAATCAAGGAGCAAAAGGTAATAAAATCAATGGAGAGACGCGCTGTGTGCTATCAGAAGAGAAATTCCTTTCTCTAATTAAAAACACGTCGCTTCGTACAACAGAGAAAAACGGTGAACCAATTTTCTCGGACTTACTTAATTGGTGAAATTTTTGATGATTTGTTTCGACCATACGAGGTAAAAGTTGGCACGTTATTGTGGCAAATATCCAAATTATAATTGATCGAAATTGAATAGAAACTGGTCGTGACACAATCTACTGTAATTATAATTAAATCTAGACGATAATATTAATTAATTTGGTGTATAGTGAAAGAAAAACGCTTAAGCTTTTGAAGAAGACCATAATTTATGAGTGTGATATTTTGACAAAATGGAATATCTAAAAGCATATTTACCCTAAAATATTCGTCATTTTTTTTTTGTGTGTATGTGTGTATTTGAGAGTATCTCGCAAAATTGATGTCCATTTGGAAGGTTGGCTGAAAGAAACCACTTTAACAGAGATTTTAGGGTCGGCTATAATCTCAGACATCCGGAAATTATTAATATAAATACCCAATACCGAAAACTGGCAATTACGTTACAGTAGAAAAACCGATCTGCCACCCCAAAAAAAATTGTGTCGAATAAGCCGATTATCGTAGAAAATTAGTCGACATATATTTTTGTATTATAAAGTTTTTTCTTCGTACTTTACTAAGGATTAATGTACAGCCAGACTTGTTTTTGTGTGATAAGTATGTTCGTAAGAACCACACGTAAGTGGATTTGGCGTAAAAACAACTGTTGGCCAAATACATAAAGTAGACCGGTTTCTAAGTTTAAATATAATCAAAACAGTTCAAGATCAAGGAGCACATGCGCTAGACGACAAAACAGAATTCATTATAATTTTTAGCCAAGTATCTACAAAAAATTATATCAGTTTTTACTGACACACAGACGCTTTCATGTCACTGAGTTTGGACTTTTTCTTCAGTTATCCTTTAATTTAAATTTATTTTGAAATACAACAGCGATAAAGGGTACATAAAAGACGGATACTATGGCTTATCACAACAAGAAAACGAGTGGATTCTTCGTCGAATTTCTAAACACATGAAATTCCCGGTAGAAAAACTGACAGACAAAAATGATTTAAGGGATGATCCGTTCGAATATCCTGTCTATTTTTACGATCACATTTCAACAAAATTGCCCCCGGTAAAAATCTACACTCGTCAACAATAAAGGAAGGGTCCACCATCCTCCCATCCAACAAATATTGTACGAGACATTCTCAGACTGTTTCAATTGTGCACTGTAACTTTACGTGATCTCTAAAACTGGATGATCGTAATTTTAACGAAATTGTCGACCTCTCCGAAATTTAACACATGTGTGTCGTATGAAGTTTCCAATTAGTAATTCTGTAAAATGTTCTGTGTGTATGTTGAATTTCAATGGATTCATAAAATTTTAGATATAATTATCTATTATTACCTTGTTGTCTTTTTGCCATGAACACGAGCCGAGTTTGTTGAAGACTTTGCAGATTAACAAAGCATCTTGACCTGGATTAACTTCTGTATAGCTGGGTTGTTGCTCGAACTTTTGAGCACAATTCATTCCTATAAAACAACAAAACAATTGGTTGAAATATGTGTGCAATAACATGCGATAACAATATTAATAATAAGAGCTACAAATAAGAAAAGTTGCCGCTTAATTAGAGGATTAATCAAAGAAAATTTATGCGGCGATAAGCGTTTTTTTGTTTCACAACCGTTTGAAATATTGTCGATCATACAATTGTATGTAAATCTTTTGATTTTATTATAATAATTAATGATACACCGGCGACCTACAAGATATTTTAAACTTTCTTGAACATTTCTAACTTATGATGCAATCAAACTATTGTTACAACTTATGAATAACTGCATAAAGTAGATAGAGTTGTACCTACGTACAAAGTTTCTAGTAAGTTTACATTTAACATTAGAAACGTGTAAGTCTGTTACAACAATAATATTCAACCACCATTTCGGTTTATTACAATAATGAAATTTTCAATATTATAAATATAAGTTTAGTAATTCATAAAACCACTTTTCATTTTGCTGAAAATACAAATCCTTTGATTATTTAAGTGGATTACCAGAGTTCTACATACATATATAAAGTCAAAGCCAAAAGCTCTCGCTTTATATACAATTCATCCATCTTATTCTGGCTTCTTTGTCTAGTTGTTTTTTTACTCCAAAAAAAAACGCATCAAAATTAACTTTTTTTTCTGTTTTCTGTATCTTTAATTAAACGACTTATTTTCTTAAGACAAGTCTGTTCTATTGTACGATTACAAGTTAATTAAAATTGCCGAATCTATCTATAAATAAATGTGCACGAATAAACTTTGTAATTCGACAGAAGTCTAGACACAGTCCAAAATTATTTACTGTTAGTTATTAAATTCTAGAAACTAAATAATCGTATTATACGGTTATTGTTTACCAAGTTATTCCTGCGAACGTGTCTTTTTGTTCTTAAAGACGGCTTCTAGAGGCTTACTTGACGATTGAAAAAACGAACAATTAACCATTTACAGCTTAAGAGACGAACGAAGACAAACTTCTTAGAGACGTTCAGATACTTTCTAAGCCTCGTTGCAGAGCTACAGAATAAATGTTTTATAAACTGTACTGATTGCTTTAAGCGTATGAGTAAACGACACGAACGAAAGCTCTCAATATTGATTTTACCTGGCGCCTCCACCAAATTTCACGTGCGATATGTCAACATATAAAGGGTAATATTTCTCATTCTACAATCAAATATCCCAAAAGAAAACATATTCCTACAATTCCAGGACACGAATTTTTCAATCTAGTAAACAGAATAACAGTCTGAGATCTGATTTTAAAGAAAACCTTAATGGGACGCGTTCCAGAAGAAGTTTACCTACTTTTTATTTATAATTTCTGTTTATAGTTTCGGTTACTAGTGGCATAATGAAAATGCAATTCTACAACATGTAGAAGCGTCCTGAAAAATGCAATGTTTATCGAAGATTTCACGTGAACATCGTAAAAGAAGTGGTGAAAATATTATTTGACAAAAGCTCGTTTATAAGAACAGGTTTACAAGCAAAATTTATATTTTTCTAAGCAACTTCCACGTCTTGTACCGGACTTAACAGGACGATCTTGAATAAAAGTAAGTTGTTATAAATCGTCCTTTTTTGATCCCAGGAGTCTGTACTTAAGTGGTGTCTCAACCTGTTGGAGACACCCTGTATAATCTACCGATTAATAATCGTAACATATGTTCGTAATTGTGCACGTCTTCTATCAGAATGTCTTCCATTGTAAAAGATCCAAAAAAAAAAAATTTTACACATGCCGTATCATGTATAGCTAGAACGTGCCGCACCTTATTGATTAATCTTTTTTTGTACCTAACAAATTGACCCATACTTATATTAAGTGGCTAAAAATAATAAGTTAATTTCGGTTAATCACCAAATTATACGATACGAAATCTTTTTTCCCAACCGAAATAAATCACATTAACTGTTTCCTTTTATGATGACACTTGTACAACGAACAGGAAATTTTCAGGATAGTTTTTCAGAGAATTAAATTCACTTAGTCTACTGTTAATAATTAGTCTCAAAGCTTTGTTAAAACAACCGTGTCGTTTTGAAGGAATATACGAGAAATTATTGGATTTACATTATTGGAATTTTTTTAATAATTAATATACGCTTTAGTTAATCAGCACTATTGTTGTTTTTATAGTTGCTTAATGAATCACTAGAGATTGAATATTTTATTATTACAACGACCACAATTATCGAATTGGTGCCATATTGTTGCAACCCCCCAAAAAAGAAAACTTAAATGGGAAAAGCTTTCAATCAATTTCAGCATCGTTTTCTTTCGTTCTCAATGACGAATATTCATTTGACTTTTGGGAGAGAGTAGGGTAATATCATCAAATTAAGGGTAACAAATTAATTAGGCCGTATTTCTACTTGTATTTCCTCTCATTATTGCTTATTCACAAAACAAGAAACCCTAAACGTTAATTTTATGGCACTGCAGAAGTGTGTAGGCTTTATCGATTTTTGATCGGAATAAAACTTCGTCAAGTTGTAACATAAAATGAGCATCTTAACCGGTTAACTATCGAATTTAGTTTGGAAAATGTCTCTTGAGATCGAATAGGTATCAAGTGATGACGAATAGACACGCTCCAGAAAGTAATAATAGTTAAAAATGTTATTATGGAATGTTTTTAGAGAAATTTTTAACGAGTGAAAATTCCTAAGAAAATTCCTGAAACGTGATTTTTAATCACTTTTTTCGATTTTCTCATTTTCTAAAGAAGTTTATAAGAATTGTAAAGAACAATGTGCTCAATGTCTGTACGGGTTTCTTTTTTTTTCTTTCATTTTACAGTAAGTGCATTAGCTGCTCTTTCAGTTTATCCAGTTTTCTGGAAAATAGATGCGCATCGTGAAAAAAAGAATTCACACTGACATCAAGCACGTTATCGTCCATAACTGACATAAATTTCAACACAATTCTGTTAATCAACAAAGGAGGAGCGCTTGAAAGGGGTCAGACATTGGATTTTCTCGTCTATTCAGAAAAATTAAATAATTTTTCCAATAATTCTTCGTTTTTGGAAAAAAAAAATAAATAAAAAGCCCACAGTGCAACACAGAACAGCCGTTGATTGTATAAACCTCAAAGTTCAACATTAAGACTGAAGTCTCCGTTTTATATCTATAGATATAATAACTGTGTAAGATTTTTGAACATCACAACGAAGTCCTCCTGATAGATTTATCAAATTATATTTGTCACTTATTACCGGAATACCACATAAATAATTGTAACATATGAAATATAATATTTGTTTATAATTTGTATAACAAAAATGTAAATGTTTACACTAATCAACAATTTAACAAAATAATTTGTGATTGACGGAAACCAATTCCATTTTTCTACTGTTTTCGTTATAAATTCGTTTTATTACGACTACAAATTGAGCATTGTTAACAATAAATTGCCGATTTAATTAAAACAAACAACATGAAATTAGTTTTGCTATTGTTAAAATCCGACCAGTTGACATTATTTCCTAAATCATCAACTAGGTGGAATTATTTTCAATAAATGAAAACAATGGACAAAAAAAGAACAACAACAAAACGACCAAGTTGTATGTGACGATTAACATGATGCCCTTTAACAAGAAAAATCGTTTTTATGGCACAATTAGTAGTATAGTCACGTTATATTTATGTAGTGGAATAAATAAAGGGCAGATAACACTTGTATTTTTTTTGCTTGTGAATGTTTCCACACTACCTGTCCGAATTCGGTTTTACGAGTACTTGATATCAATTATATAGCGGTTGCATTTTGCTAACATATTTTAAAAAGGGTCGACAGATATTTGCCATTTACGAACCCTTTTGAAAATAATACGTTTCAATCAAAATATAAAGGCATCGTGAATAGCAAAAATCGAGAAATATTTAATATTCAACCAAATACAACTAATTTCGCTTTGTTTTTATGTAAAATAAATATTAATATAGCTTTTAATTGTAACAATTTCTATCCTCCTGTAAATATTGTCCCTTTATAATAACCGATACAGGTATAGTATTTAGAATTGCTAAATTAATTGTGATATGTCGAATTATGTAAATAGTTTTATAAATGTATTCAATTGAAATAATTAATTACATGGTACGGTGATAGCATTCTGTACTAATTTGCAAACATTTGCGCTGTCATATACTAAACTATGCCAATACTAGCGTATTACTAGTAGAGATATAACAGTACTCCAACACAATGGATACAAAGAATCGATGAAGGCAATTCTGAAAGTATTGTTATTTCTGGGGAATTATTTAAAGTATTTGCTTCGAACAAATGGGGCACACTCAATAAATACCGCCGGCAACCGAACCTTCCAATATCTAATCAGATCATTACGCTTTTTATTGCTGCACTAATGTTGAAACGAATCATATATGAGTCGATCCGAATATTTTTAAATTCTATTCAAATAAACGGATTTACAGTGCCGCCACTCACTTCTTCAATATCTAAAATTTCTTTTTTAAATGGACTCTAAACCATTGAGCAATAAGAATAAAGCAAACATTAAATAGTAAAATTTTTGTATTGCCTGCTAAATGGGGTGACCGTAAACGTGTATAATCGAGTGAATCGATAAATACTTGTTTGAACGTTTCAGATGTATGAGTTTTTAAATAAGTTCATTTCGGTCAAGTAAATGTTCGAAAAGTTACAATTTCGAAGCGATCACATGAAAGTAATAAACCATATTTTATAGCTGGCGACCAAAAGTGGAAACTTTTTATTATAAACTTCACAACAATTCCGAGACAGATAAAGGTCAAATATTTAGACAAATAGTGAGTGTTAGACTTAAGTTCTGAAATCTAAAAGTCTGTGCTGAAAGGCGGAAACAGGCTGAAATTACAAAACAGAGACTGTAAACCAAAAAAAAAAGCTCCATTGATTTTGCTTTATGTTCATTTAAATTTCTCAAAGAGAACAAGAAACAAACGAATCGTTTCTGTTGCGTTTTGTGGATGCAAACTGAAAAATAGAGAGCTAATTAAAAGCACTATTTCGTTTGGAAACTTTCAAGATTTATTGACGGCGACTTATTGTAGCCATTGAGAGTTTAATGTATGTGAAAAACGACCGTACACTATATCGATTTCTGTGCTGGCCAAAATCAGTATTCTTGTACGTAACGGATGTGGCAACAACACAACGTAGCAGTCACTCATTTAACGACACAAGACAAATGTTGTTCCGGCTAAGAATCATTGGAATGTTCCTAGAGGCAAGTCAACAGCAAGATAAATCACCATCACAGGTGTATATTTCCAGATAGTAACAGTTTAAACGATTTTGATATTTGGAAATGTTGGTAAAAACGACATTAAAATCAAATCGTTAATTGTTGGGAATTCGATGCAAAACTGCCATGACAATTTTAATTAACTTTGGCGTATCGTTGTGTATAATCAGTTAGTCGACAGAAATTCCGATAATTTTACAATCAATGCAGTTAATATGAATAGTTTAGATCTGTAATATAACTGCTGACGGCCACATTTTCCATTATATTTCCACTAAATTACAAGCGATTAATAGTAAAAGAGGCCGAAAATGAATGGACGTAAAATTTCTAACGATAACGATCTATCAATGCTTGCGTTGATGATAATTAGTGACGATAAAAAAATTGACGATAGTCGTTTTTTTTTTAAAAATCGACCAAAAAGCGAATATTAGAACTTTAGAACCGGGTTTAATTATTTGTAGACTTGACTATAGTAATGTATCACTGGCCGTCTTGTGGTCGACAAAAGGACATACTCTTCTGTCTTCTTGACATCTCACTAGTCATTCTGTTCCACAATAACCCGATGTTTGAAATTCTCGGTATTCATTACTGTTTAGAATGTTGTGTGACGACAACTATTAATGATTACAACAACTGATTGAAATTCTTCTCGAATATATTCACAATTATGTTTTATTTTTTGGGCATTACCAGAAGGTATATATTGGCTGCATGTTAGGAAGCATAACGAATTTATGTTGGTACGATTACGATCTAATTGTAAATTATAGTGTAGTATAAACTAAACAAGAGAATGTCCCAACTATTGCCCGTTTCAGTTTATTAAAAGACCCACATAAAATGAATCTAGATAGGTATATATAAACCCATTCTGTAATTCTCGTGTAACGGCCAAGTAATTATGAATGTTAAATAAAATACACGCAAAAGGATAAAATCTAGGATATTTATCATACTGTGTCTACTTTAGTTTTCATTTTAATGAATCACAATTGAAATAATGCTAGTATTTATTTGTTCAATATAACGAACGATTAATCCGACGCTTATATGGACATAGATTTGAACTATCAAATTTACGATGAATTATTATACACGTTACAATTAATTTACAAAAGCTGCATTGTTGTATTGATCGATCCAATCCACAATAATAACGAATAAATTCTCAAGAAATATTGCAGCTTTTCAAATCCTAGAAGGTGAGTATTTCTATACCGTCTGTACAAGTGGATTTTTCTTATCTTCGTCGCTGTTATTACAGTAAATTTACCAAAAACGTTCTAAATCTCCTTTTGCGGCCCCCGACTGCATTAAACCGTGTTTCCGAGAAAAGTTCCGTCGTCGACGACATCGTCTCTGTACCATGAGCAAAATGGGGGCAGTTGGCGGCTGTAACTGAGCCCCCGTCGGATATGTTCTCAACATTAGCATAGCATTTTATACAAAGTGCTCCATGGTTTGAATATTAATATAAATTCACCGTATAGTCTACATATAAATCATCTGAAGATATATGTGAGCCGAGAATTTCACTAATGCCACTGTTTACATCTACCGTAATCTATTTCGCATAGCGCGCGCGTCCCTGCTATTTTCAAATATTCGTACTTTATCGAAAACCTTTTATCTGTCTTTGCATGCATAATTGGTTAAATTTTAAATGTATACTCAATGTATTGGGGGGAAGTGAAGAGAAAGTTCTAACCGAGAGAATTATTGATTTTATTCAAGTTAAAAATGTAGCTTTCGAATACGAAACTTGTTAAAATGTTTTACACTAGAATAAAACTCTTTGTTATCAAGTGATTCGGGTGAAATAGTGAAAAGTGAGCCAATGACTTTATCATTATCATTGCCGCCGTTGTTAGATTCAATTTACACTTGGCTGGAATTCCCAATTTTCTTTCACCTGATTTTATAGTTAGACAACGACGTCGTCTGTAAAGTTGCTTACATTAAACAACTAGGTACGTATATCTGTTGGAATCTAGTAAAACACGTATAAACCCAGTGACTGGGTGATTTGATAGACGAAAAACCAGCCAACGATCTCATCCCCAAAGCCGTGTATTGTTGTTGGAAAAACTTGCCTTATAGAATTTCTCTCAGATATATGTTTCTATCCAAAATCGAAGTTGTATCATGAATCTTAAACTAAATCTATTCCTATCAGCCCCATATCAATGGTGTGTAGTGTCAACATTAATGTCATCATGTATTCTAGCGTACAACACGTGAGCTTATTTTAAAACAAAACAACACCAACATAGCTATTCACTTTGTTTTTGTAACGGTACAGATGCGAAAAAAATCCAAGAGAAATAATCGTTGGGGTGTAAAAGAGGGCAACGGTAGTTTATACTTAAGTTACAGCCGGATGCGTGAAGCACTGCTGCTGTCGTGAATATTTCTTGAAGAGGATTTACGAGCGCCTGCTTTGGAATTGTACTATCGTAGAGGAAATGCTTCGGTGAAATATTCTATAGTGAGAACATATTCGAATATAACATAAATTTAAGTTAGTGTTTGTGATGCTTTTTCATACCTGACCGACTAGAAATTATTACAAATACAAACCGTACAAGTTATTAATTAAAATCGTTCGTCATCGAATCAAATTACTGTTAAAAGATATTGAAATGCAGTACGATTTTCCAACTAATCACATTATGGATCCGATGGTATCGAACTAGAGAAACCTGGCACACAGATCAAATTAAGTCTGGCCCATCTCGTCTGGGAAAACTTTGCTGATTAAATCATGGTTCTCGATTTTATTCTAGTCTAATTGAAATAATGACAGTGATTTATGATCTGTACATACGCACAACTACTTAATGTTTTTTTTTTCCCTGCCATTTGAAAAGCTTTTGAATTCCCCAACCATTTATCATTATAGTAACATAGTATAAGGAACAAGAACGACCTAATTAGAAAAGTTTGAATGAAATTCAGCAATTGATTATCAAAAATCAACGCTGATTATCAAGACGTTGAAGAAAAAAACCAATGCAAATGTCGAATTCTCAACTTAAAACTTTCAGCGTTGATTAATCAAAACTCCACAAAGTTTTTTGTATGCAGCTAATATTGCAAAAACTATTTTGCACGATTTAATGAAATTTTAATTGCTCTTTAAACAATATGAAGTTAATTAAATGCGAATCAGGAAAAAACTATTTAAAATTAATATATGATAAAATTTAGTCTTTCTATTTATGATCGTCTAAATTCTGCACAGTTGGATGTAAATTAATGAGAACGTCTGTGTGTAGAAATACGTTTTGATCTTAAGAGCAAGATGTAAGGTGGAACCCTTGGAGTTGTAGCATTAATCAATTCGTGCCCTCGAGTGACATACCAGTATCACATGAGGATATCCATTAATTACTAAAACGACACTATCACCATCTGTTTCAAAAACTAAGTACAACTCACCCTATTGCTATCTACTTAATAATAAATAAAACAAACAAACAAACTCGAGAACGATAAAAAAACTTGCACGTTTACGTTTCATTTACAATTCCCTCCCCCATTTAATTTCTTTTAATCATCCGACAAGGCTCCTGATCTCGCATTTATATTTGGTTAATATCACTCGAATTTATTTTGAATGGCACACGACCTGAAAATTTCCCCAGATATTTGGACCTGTCGCTGTGACCCAATCTAGTTTAAAGTAATGTCATCCAATTCTTTAGTTGTCACCCGAAACAATTAGGCGACCGCATAATAATTAAAAAACAATTAATTCTCAAACTGACTCTGTCAAAGTTGTGTGTTACACACACACACACAAAATAATTTTCTATCGTGTGTCTGAAATTGAGCTATCAGAAACAAACAGATACCCTTGATGAGCAACATTCTCCTCAAGCAAGTATCAATTTATTTCACATTATCACAAGTTGTGATATTGATAGATGTTGCAGTCGTGATGTTTGCCCCGATTCCAACAATATCTGAAGCTGTACGTTGGAGATAGTGGCGACTATCAAAACTGTTTGTGGCCGTTAAACAGCCGAATTGAAGAGAAACTTCAATAACGCCATTTGAATAGATATCAAAAGTGGACTGTTGGGATGAATTCTAATTGCAATAACACAGGTATTTTGTTAGATTAACATTTGAAGAAAAAAAATTAGAGGAAGAGACTCAACAAGTTAATAAAGTTGAACGGAAAAACTGTATGAAAATTCGTAGAAGAAACTTGCTATATTCGAGCATGTTGTGTATTATGTTTCTGTAGCAGTTTTTGTTGGAAATAAAAGAAATATACTATAGATAATCACCACTTAAACAACTCTCAGAAATCTAGAAAAGTTTTTCCAGTTGGTAAAGTAACCGGGTTAACGAAGTGATACCAACGAAGAAAACACTTTTCGTCCGAACAAGATAATTACAAACTAAACAACTAACAGGAAGAACTCCAAAAAAAAAAACACCGTACAATAACCAAGTTGTAATAGATTGATTTTCTCTCGCTTAATCTTAGTAGCGAAAAATTCTTAGTTGGTTTAATGAAAATTTCATTACAATTTTAGATGGATTATATCGACTGTATGTATATTCGTGCATTGTTGATGATTTTGGCACTTTAATTTTTAATAAATACGGTTCTTAATCCGAAACTTTAAACGATAAAAATGAGAGAGCTTCCCGTATATTGGTGAGTACAGAAATTTCACTATAATCATTTTGTCGATGTTCGCTCGTGCAGCTTAATTAAATTCCAAACTTTTCAAAAGTTCTTCAGGCACCTATTACTTTGTTTAGATATTAAAAGCATAATATTTTCGTTAAAATACGGACGGCGGGGTGGAAATTGATTAAATCACGATTAGATTTTAATTATAATCGAATTAGTTATAGATTATTAAGTAAATTTTTTTGTTTATATAAAAATTTAGTGTCAACTAAGCCCGTTGTACATTAGGGTTTTGTAAATAAAGTACAAAAAAAAAACGTTCAACTAATCCTTCCCGACGTATTTATGTGGCAGTTATAAACGACAACCACACAACAACCACCTATTTCTACTACAATACAGTATTCTCCCTTTAGTTTAGATTTAGTTCAACTGTATACCTTTATATAACCGCAATAATACATGGTCCTATCTTTAAATTAGAATTATAGCAAAATTAACTGTATTTATTTGCTGACTTCTGATTTGAGTTGAACGGAAAATCGTTTTTCCGCAACTCAATTGAACTGTTCGCTACAGTATTGAATGGTGGATTTATTATTAAACTGACACGCATTATTACGACTTGTCGAAATAGAATTAAAATTCACACTATTGCAAAAATTTGATACTAAATAAAAAGTAAATACTCTCTGGTTTCGGTAAACACCGCCAATTGCGCTATGTGATGGCAAAATTCTGTAATATTTACAGTCAACATTTCAACATAACATTTTTAAATATTTATCCATTTCGGCTAACAACTTTTAATTCTGAAACACGATACGGTATTGGGGGAGTTGTTGAGAGAGATTTGCGATTGTTTTTCTGTTGTTTGTTCATACTATAGCAAAAATTTAATAATGCTTCTCTCTTTCATAAATGACCCGCAAGGCCCTTTAATTATCCAAACTGTCATTTAATGCACTCGAATTATTCTACTACTAACTTGCTAAAAATGTTGATTGAAACGATTCAATTGTTCATTTTTATGTTTCTATCGGGATTAAATCGGCCGAAAAATGTGATCTCCCCAATGCACCCTTTATAAAAACGTATATAAAATAAATCACTCGTTAATTTTACAGCGGTGACAAAACGGCATATTTATCAATATTGGTGTTTTTAGTTAACAGTCGAAATGGGCGATGTTTTTATTTCGTATTAAATTTTAGCGCAATGAACGCAATAAACTGCATTCAATGATAATGCTAATTGGTCTATGAAAAGAAGCAAAACAGTTGGGGGTGGAAGTTGAGGTAAATTAAATTGAAACATTCATCTAAATAGATTTTCGTTAGTCAGGCAATTTTCTTCGGTAGTAGTAAAAACGTTTCCTTAGTTTTATCTACTACGATTTATTATAAATGAATTTATTGCTTATCACTTCTATTTGTAATATTTTAATAGATAACTAGAGCCTCTATAAATAGAGCTGTATGTATGGATAATCTGTATAAAATAAGAAGCAAAAAAAATTTCAAAGATTCCATGTAATCAACGTTTAAGAAAAACTCCCTGGAATTTCTCGTTTCATCCAGTAGATTAATATTTTGTTTAAACTTTATTCAATGAATTTTGCAATCTAATTTGTTGATTCATTTCAAATTACAAATTTTGTCAAAGATAATTACACACAGAATAATATACGTGAATTTTCAACTCTCCATTTCATGACAAATATTTAATTTATTCATGTTGGCCCAACTGAGGGAATATAAATCCCACATTATCGGTCTACACAGCCTTGGATTTACTATACACATATCTATCATTATAAAACAATTATCGAGCACTGTATTTCCTTTACAAATGCTCGAATGATATCCAGGAAAAAAAAACTGGGATAATATGGGAATAGTCTATAGGGATTGGCTAATTATAGGGGTATATTCGTGTGTATCGGTAATGTCCGTTAAGAGAATTGTTACATGCTTTCAAACGAACTAATGCACACATTAGCATTATGTATCCGCACTGCGCCCGTATTGTGTGCACTGTCAGATTTGATATTGACTGACATTCGGTAGGTTTGATAAAAATTGCAAAACATGCTATTTGCGAGATAACACTCAAAATTACCTAAGAAATGTGGGTGCGGAGAAAATTGAATATTGACATTTACGAACATTGACTGATATTTGTCGGACGAATTACGTTAGAGAAGATATGTAGTAAAAAGTGCTGTGTTGATACTAACAGGGGGTGTAAAGTTTTCTAAAATATCTCGAAAATGGCTCAATTATCTTTAATGATTTGGAAAATTAATGCAGAAGAAACTGCACTGTACCAAATTCAATCCCATGCAAACAGAAAACAGTTATTTTGTGCAAATAAGGCTGTCCCACTTTTGCAGAGGTGCATTCAATTAATAATCTTGAAAGATCGATAATTTCTGAAATACAATTCAATGAAAGCGTTTTTCATCTACATGTTCTAATTAAACAATATCTTATTGATTAACTTATCTTTGCTTATTTCATAATTTTCTACTCATTCACCGATTCAATGGAGGCTTGCTCCGTGTTACAGAAAATCGTGAACCAAAAAGCTGAACAGTCAAAACTTAAAATCGACATCAATACAGATTATTTGAAGAAACTATTGAATTCCAAATGAGATGGCTCGAGACGAAACGAACAATTCTTCAACTTCATCTTCAAATAAAAATCAAATTCGTCTTATTTTTCAAAGAGTTAAAGGTATTTTTTTTATATTAAAGAAATTTTGTAATTATCGAGATCAGAGGGAACGTTTGGCGTGTTCAAAATTTTCAATACGATTTAATTTGTTTTTCACTTACGTTGCGGACTTACAATTGGGCTTAGGCACGTAGCGCTTGGGCCTAGGGAGGCACCAAAATAAAATACAGAAACAAAATGCTGGCCTACTCGTATTGGCGCCAATAGGCAACTTTTACTTATAATCTATTCAAAAGTTTTAAAATATGGCAGAAGAAACTAGCCAACGGTTTTGACTAAAGCCCGAAATATGTTTCAATGTCGATATTTGATTAATTAATTTATAATTCATTCAATTACCAAAGAAAGAGACTGATTTTTTCAAGATTCTTTCAAAGATTTCCAATAAGTTCGAACACTCCTCAATAGCAGTCATTATCATTTAATTTATAATTATAATTATGCACAGATTATCTGATTTTCTATTTTTAACTTACAAGGAAATATTTCGAAAAAATAGTAATTTTTTTAATTCATCAGGAGAGAGTAATTGAAATGAACTAATTATAATATAAAATGGAATTTGTAGTTTTAACTTCTGACATTTCAGTCGTAAAAATATAAAAAGACGCTCTTATAGAAAAGTACAATTCGTCGCTAAAATAACTCGATTTTATTGTAGCATAAGACTTTTAACTATTTAAAAAGTTTTTAATGAAACAATTTTACTCAAAGTTGCTTATGTTATGGTTATTTTTAAGACTGAAATGTCCGACTTGAAAACCAAACAATCGCTTTCAGATCGGAAGTAATCCGAACATTCAGTATCAATGATTCTTCTTTCGATTACTGTATGAATTCCAAAATTATTGCCATTTCTTTCATATGTCATAGTTTAGCTTTTAACAGCCAGAGAAATCCTACACTTCGTTTTTTTTTAAATCATTCAAAAACGAGACAAACACCATATTATTCAAATTACAGGCGACTAATTAGACTAGGCCCAAGGCGGTATTGCAATTAAATCTATTTATAAACCAATTGTGATTTCACTATTCTACAAATAAAACTAAATATTATTAGTGTTGTTAATGAGCCATCAACATTTTCTCGTAAAAAATACGAACCCTTGCCTGTTTATGGAAATTTAATCTTTTAATGATTTCCATATTAGATGAATATCGATAATTACGGGCAAGTTTCAACTTAAAACTTATAACCATATTTATGTTAAAACGATACTGCTAATTTCATAAACACAAACATATATTTGTGTAAAGGTGATGTCCGCAAACAAAGTTAGATTATTCAAGCAGAACAGCAACCGTAATTTAATAATTCAACGAACAAAATTAACTTACAACAAAATGTAATTAAGAAAGTGGTAAATGTTATTGACAAAACCATTGGTAATCTAATATAAACTCAATTATCTAAAGATCTCACCGTAGCAGCTACCTGTAGTCACTTCTGCTATACGTGGCTAGATCAAATTGGCTGGAAATGACAATTTGATCATTGATAATTACACCCGATGAGGTGTCATCCACCATACGTCTGTGTGGTGGATTAAATCCACCCCGATTCCAATATATTGATTAAATCTAATTGTTGATAGAAAATCATTATTTTATTTATATTCTTTGAAATCTGATTATTGAAATGTAACAACACACAGACAAAAACAACAAATTCAACAAACATTGTGATGACACTGAATGTTTACAGATTAATGCACATGCAATAATTGAATTTTCGAAAATATTACCGAATATACGCACCGAAAATTTCATTATTTTTCACAATTTCAATTCAAAAACTAATTGTATTAACAATTGATGCGTTTAACTTTTCAATCGTTTCACAATCTCTTTAACAAATGATTTATGGACGATTGTCCCATGATATACGGGGCATTATGATTGATGACTATTGGGAATGGTCAGGATATTAGAAACTGGATACAGTTAAGCGTAGGTAGCCGGGAGATGTCCGCCTGTGGATGACAACATTGAAACATTTACAAGGAAATCAGATTTGACAGACCAGTTGTCATGTTGTGTGATTTCTCAATTTGAAAAGATAGAATCGGAAAACGTTTCACCGATCATTTCGTATTAAATATAAATCACAAATGACAAAATAATAAGAGAAATTGTCCATTACAGTTGAGAATTAAAGTAAAAATAAGATAAATTTATGATGTGCAGAATGGTGGAGGCGCCGGGCTGTCACACTCAATTATTGTTTATTTTTACAATAACCGCAAAATTTTCGCCAACAAACAGATGCTAGCACTACAAACTCGTTTGGAAATTATTATAAATGATTGTCTTGATTTGATATGATTTCGATCAAATAACTTTAAGGGCTGTCGTCGAAATACAGCTAGTATTACAATTTTCGTTCTATTGTTTGTAGTTAAAAAGGCTTAAATAAATCTACTCGAGTTATTTGATTATGCCAACAATGTATGTTAACAATGTTTCTCTAATTGCAGACAAGCAAACAATAGACGAACTAACTGTAGCATTTGTTAATGACTAAATGAATTAGCTTGTCCAGGATGAGGTGTTATTCTTAAATTAATATGATTAGTAAATTCTATATATATTTTTGATTTAATTAATTCGAATTGATCGAAATTCGTTTCTATAGTTGTCAAATTAAAGTATCTTCACAGATGATTAAAGCTGGCTAAATTAATTTTCAAGTTTATTTCAGTTAACGACAAGATTCCCTTATTGATATTCGTTCTTATCAGATCGTGTGACAGACGTATTAAAAGACTGGAAATAATCATCGATTCGATGGAATTCATCTCAAATAAACCCAATTTCTATTTTATTTCATTTCCCTATCAAATTATTCAGATGGAAAAACGAGAAAGGTAATCGATCAATCAATAAAGAAACAAAAAAAAGTAAACAGAAAAAATGTATTAATACATCCGAAAATTCTTAAGATTTTTTTTTTCGGATTGTAAAACTCCCACAGGAATAGCCTTTATGTTTCATATATACGAGTGAATATCTATGTTTTAATTTAATTCCATTATTTGGAGTTCTGTGCGTTTCTGGATCATTAGGTTTCATATCTATTCGTACAAAACGACCGACAAAAATTGTTTTGGAGAAAACTGCTGCAACGTTTTTGATAATAAATTACGAATGAAAACACGATTTAATCACGCTTTATCTTAATTAATCATACGTATAAATCACGTTCGTTGTTTTTTTTTGCTTTGTTAATGTGCTTATTGATAGATGCCAAATCGGACGAGATTTAATTGTTTTTCGCCCCCCAACTCCGTAGATTTATATCATTGTTTTGTTAGATTTCTCACATTGTTGACAAATCTAGACCAATTTAGAAGTTGTAGAGCATCCATTTGTTGCTGCACAATGTTGGAAACGTAGTAGTCTAGCAGCCTACAAGTAAAAATGATCCAATTCATCCTGGCATGTAATCTCAACGGCAAGAGATGTATGGGCCCGCATTATTGTTCATCTGCTGCCTGATGTGAGGCAAAATCCACACCTAAGCACACTCCTTTGCTACCTCAAAAAATATCGTAGATTACGAGATTTGCGAATCGAATTAGATTAGAGGTGGTGTTTGTGCTAGTGTTGGTCGTAATAATATTACTAGTCCCGGATTGGGAAGCAGGTGGAGGCGCTTATTTATGGATTCTAACATTGTTTGGGTAACTGCTACTTTTGCGCTTCGATATTTATTTATGGGTCTGCTTAAAACCGGGTAAAAACGTATTCAAGACGTATGAAGTTTGCAAACGATAGATTTCGCGAAATTACTAGCAATTTATTGAACGTACAAAAAGTGTATACAACAATGTAAAAATATTCTCTAATAACTGTTTATAAATAAATATGGCTAGAAACGTTTAATTTAAAAAGCTGGCCACTAAAAATTACAAAACCCATGAACGTAACAGAGTTTATTATTAAATGTGAAACACATGCGAACTTTACTAGAGCTTTACCACACCTGTATTCTAAATTTCCAACGGTTTTAATTAATACAATTTGTCCCGTTATACTTTATGTTCCACTATGGTAACTAGTCAAATTCAAACAATTCAAATAATTTCTAACGAAATGCTCTCTTTGAACAAGATGCTGTTTTATCCATTGTAATTGGACTTGCCGACAATACGAATTTATTTATATTACATTAAATAGCAAATAACATACAAGTCGGTGTTGTTGTTGTTGTGCAATAAACACAGGAATGTAAAGGATTCCCGTTTATATTGTTCGGATGATGAGAATGGTAAAAGGTTGAATTTCGAGGCTTTATTACTAAAACACCAAACCGTTTTTGGTTTTATAAACTCAAACACTATTCCATAGTGGACTTTACTTGAGAACATCCACAATAGGATCGTTCCGAGATAAATTCGGATGTGAATTGTCTAAGATAATTTCCCAACCACATATACACTCATGTCTATTACAGTTGTTACAATAAAGTGTAGTAGTTTTGTACCATTTGGGAATCTTCAATATTACAGTCTTTGCAACTCTCATTAAATGATGCTTGGGTCACAATTTCGATTTTTATATTTTATAAAATTGTTAAATGGAACAATTTAATCCAAAGGAATATGACATGGAAATGCATTCAAAATACGAATGAAATATACCAATTAAAGTTTATCTCGTATTTGAATCGTAAAGTATTACTGGAAATTTATTTATGATGCAGAATTATAGCATGAAAATAAACAGTTTATTTTATAAATATACCTACAAATAAATTACTGTAGAAATAATATTGAGATTTGTACCAACAACTGAAAGCAAACTTAACACACAATTCGCTATTTAGCAAGACAATATTTGGACAATGGTGGTGGATGATCGACAACTGCTTAATTTCCAAATCGCCCCTTTGTACTCGTTATTTGTACAATGAAAATAGTTCTTTTATCAAGCAAAATCCGTCGATACGCTATTGGTGAATTGGTGTACATGTCCAACAGTTTTATAGATGATCTCTTCAATTTAATGATCAATAAATGTTTGAAATTAAAGCATACGGATAAATCGTCTTGACATAGCTTTGCGCCCGCCCCTATTATTTTAAAGGGGACGCAAAACGGAATGTTTAATGAACCAGAGGGTTAATGTCATTTTTCACGATTACCATCAACTCTCATTAGTGATAATGAGTTTCTAACGGCGTAGAAAGATGCTTCAACTTTACACCGTTTGTCAGCAACTAGTTTTATACAAATTGTCTTAATTAATACATACTGGAGAGAACTTGTCATTTCTACAATTTGTTGCATTAATTGAAACAATTAGATAAACAGAAATATCAACAAAAGATAGACGAACAGAGAGAGAGAGAGAGAGAGATGGTATTGATTTTAGACAACGTATAAAACCGGTATTTAGTTGTTATGTAGTTAATTAAGAGTTTGTGGTTGGTTTTACCAAATTTTGAAGACGGATTCAGTCAAGCTCTAATTTTATATCTAGATTTGTATGATAGAGGATAATCCATTTAACTGATTTCAGTTGGATGGCTGGTCCTAAAAACGGATAAATAATGCCACTTTCGAAATTCGGCTACTAACAATAATTCTTGTTAAATTATTTGACTTATGCTGTTCTCTCACTAAACAGATTTATGCGCATTTTACTTAGTTTCAACATTTAAAATGCTGTGGTGAAAAATTGTTTCAACTGAAGAAAGTGTCTTATTGTTAAGCTAATAATCGTCAAATTTCATGCCAGTATATACTATATACTTTTTGTGAATTGTGTTGACGGCTCTCCTTCGTATTCGAGCGCTTTTTGCAGATCGTTATAATAAGAAATAGGACGTGCCCAGAATCCGTCTACAATACAAGCATAACATTTTTGAATAAACTTCTATCCAGAAAATAGAAGTGTTGTGAACGAGTTTATCCATAGTTGATATATTTATAACATGAATTTGTACTTTTACGATGCCAATAACGAAGAATGCATTAACAGAAAATCGAAACATTGTTAAAAATTGTGAAATAGAAGCAAACCCAAAGATGCTTTTATCGCAGATGATTGTTTATAGTTTCTGCACGATTTTAATGCCAACACAATTGGAAATATTCTAAAACAGATAATTCATTCGAATATTTTTATTTATCATAGATATGACATAATGAAGCCGAAACCTAAAATACTCGAGAATTTACAACGGGTGTGCTTTGTTTGTAATCCGTTACTGACTGGATACTATCAAATTAATGATCCTGGTCAAATAGCTTATGCAAGAAACTAAACGATCGTTGCAAACAAATCCCCCTTTAACAATACCGTATCAGTTTAATTTGAATATAAATGTGGGATGAGTAACAGAATGGATGGGAAAACTTAAAAAACTTACTGTTGCGGCATGTATGTAGAGACCGTTATCTATTAATGCTTAAACAATGATTGAAAAAGCTCTAGGGCATTTGATACAACCGAATTCCATTTTCGTTACTATACCCAGTTTTGGAGATGTACATACACACAGATTGAAATGGATATTCAACTAACATCCCGTGTCCAATTAAGGGAGCAATAGCCTTTCTGGGAAACGTAGGAAAGCTTTAAAATTACAGGAAGAATGATGGGGTTTTTTTTTTCTCCTCTTAAAAAGGAAACGTGTTCTATTTCTTTTTCTCTTCGCCTTTCACAAACTATTTATTTGTGCTGTGCGTTTCATTCAGACTTTCTAATTTTAAGAAATGAACACCAAAAAAAAAATGGAAACGTTTACAACAATTTCGGGTGCACGGTTTAACCTTTAACAAGTCAACGAAATTGATATTTACAACAGATGTAAAAAGAAATACGACAACATTTCTTCTTGATAACCCTATAAAACCAAACTACAACATTAGCGTGATACTATATGTTTTCAGTGTACAATCACGTCGTAATTTCGTTAGTGTTGATTCACCACCACCACCACCACCACCAATGGATATTGGGTCCGGTATAAATGTGGTTGGAGTTTGACGCATATGGGCGATATTTACTGTTCTATATGTGTCGATTTTATATATAAAGGTAACGGATATTATGGGTTTAACAGAAAATTAATTTTGAAAAAATACGAGAGCTATATTGGGGGTGGAATTCGTTCGACTTTATAAACATAAAGCTTTGGGAACACTACAGATAAATATTTTGAAATTAGTGACCGGTAAAATTCAATTTTTCAAACTCATCTGGAATTCAGCAGTTTCAGTTTAACTTTCTCGGATACTTTGACATATTTGTTGAAATTCAGTTGAGAGTTGAATTGATTTCGTAAGATTGATGACTTTCAGGAATATGTAATCAGTAGATTAATAATTAATAAAATCTAGGATTGTAGAACATTAAGAAGCTACATTAAGTATGGATCTCGCTATATAAAGGCTAGTGAAGAATGTTAATGCTTCGGGGGGATAGTAAATATTTAGCAAGTCGTAGGCACTCAGTGATAATGTAAATATATGTGCATAATATAATGTAATACTAATAATAGAAGAGAATTATTCACGAAACGAACATAATCCTATTCTGTAGGTATATATATATACATACACAGATAAAGTACGGAAGGAATCTAAACCGTTACGGACACAAGAAGACGCTATGCAAATTCTCTATTGATCACCCTAGAATATAGCAAAGACAAAATACTTTTCTATCTTCTTAAATATTTAGAGCTTTCCCATAATTGGAATGATTTGCATGACTAATACCTATCAACTACATCCAAATAATTATCATACTACCAATTATAAATTCGAATATTTTCGACAATAAAATCTAAATTTCAACCATTAAATTCTAATAAAGACGAAAGCATATAGCGTGCCAAAATTTGATCGAAATTTGTAATGGTAATAACCCATTTTTCTACTAGAAACGAGAAACGGATATAAGAGACGAAGCAGCGAATTCGATAAATAACCGCCAATTTACATTTAATAATTGGATAAATGCGAAATTGCTAACTGTCAACATTTATTGAATTATCATTCCGGAACTTGTTTCGTGTAATAATTTCGTTTCAATCGTTTAACATCGAACATTTTCCACATATATAATATGCTTTTAAGAGCAATCCAACAAAGCGATCGCAATTGTGTTGAGAATTTAAATATACTTTTTTTCCCATCTAAGAATTTTTTACGTTTATTGTTATGGCAGTTTTTTGTTTGTATGTTAGGTGTTCATATAAAGGCTGGCTCTTCAAAGAGGAAAAAGCTAAACAATATGCTGCTGGGAGGTTTTATGCCTATTTTGGCTTATTCTAACTTTATAGCACGAAAAAAAAACGATAACGGAACAATTCGGGAATTTTAAAGCAACTCATACCGGAGGATATTAGAGGCAGACAAAAGTTGCACCTATTTTTTTCCAAACGTTAACAAAAGTGATAAATTGGCCTTTTATATAATTCGAGAGTTTTTCTTTATCGAATAGCACCGTAAAATTTATAGATGAATCGTTGAAGAATTACTACATTCCCACTTATTACACTCATAAAATACATACTATCCTGCAATTTCAAGTGCAAGATATAGCACGAACCGAATACTTCTACTAAAACGCCTCATGGGATTAATTTAGTTTTTTTCTATTTTACACAGATATAAACTCATTTGAGGATTGTTCGTTTTTGCAGTTGACTAAAAGCTGACTAGGTGGTTTTGTATTTCCATTTAATGGAACACGGTAACTAGAGAAAAACACAGCAATATTATATTTGCCATCTCACAAAATAATTATTAACATGCAAGGTAAAATAACGTACACCACAAAAAAAAATGTTCTATTTTAAATACATTTCAGCAATTTTCGAAAATTGACAGTAACCGTTTCTCTTAACGAATTGCCCATAAATCACCAAAGTTAACAGGAAATGTTGAGTAAAGTTCAGGGTAGATCTCGTCTACCATATGTATCTTTCATTGGACTTTATGTTGGGCTTTTAAAGGCATTATCCCGATTTAGATACGTTTGTGGACATTCTGGCAATTCATTTTTATATCGGTAGTTACACTCTAACAAAATTATTAATTATTGTTACTGGAAACTGTATTTTATCTCGAATAAAATTTGATAAATAATTTCTCAATTTTCCAATTGGATTATATTTTCTAAAAAACTCCATATGGAAATTATAAAAATCAGCCATGCAAAATACTGGTTGAATTACATTACTGGATTGGTTCAATGTGCTTTTGGGTGAATTTTCGTGAAATATGTGACAATAATTTCGTCATACGGCTGAGTGCATAAAACAATTTATTTTGGTCTTGACAGCAGACCCTTCTGTATTTGAAACGTAATCGTCGAGAAATTTGATGTTTTCGTAATTTGAAACAAAAATAGAACCAAATAAACAACACACACTAAACAATCAACTTTTATACATATCAAAATCAATACGGATTGTTTTTTTTCTTTGACGAACGTAATTACTTTTCGGCGCTAATTGCGAAAGATGGTACAGGTTAAATGTCGTAAAGATCCACCGTCCGTTCTATATCTACCCATCTAAAAACAGATATTTGAATGTAATTAAAAGTTGCTCGTTAGAATTTGTAAAAGTGAAATGCGCGTTCTTGATTTAACTTTGTTCGTAAGAGATGACGAGGACAGGGATCATGGATTTTAACATTTAAATTAAAATTATCTAACCATCAAATATATATATATTGTATCACTCCTTTAAATTCACAATTAATGTGAAATCTCTTTTATATTTAAATCAAGATAAAATCTGCATTTAATTAAAACGCTCTTTGATTATTAATTAACAGTCAAATATTTCGAATTGATTAATTTGGATAAAATCTTCTTAATGGATTAGAATGGCAACAAACACCACGACAATTGCGCATTTGTATTTTTTTGTTTTATTTCTTTTTATTATTAAAAAGATGGCGACATTTAATCCATTAAAAACGATCGTTGTCCGGGACGCTTTAGGTACCTATCCATGTGGAATGTTGTCTGAAATACCGGCTCTAGAAATATTTTATTTATCATCAAAACTATTTATTTATACAACGACAACAGAATGAAATGATACGGAGAACACTGTGTGTATTAGTAATTTAATCAACGGGGAACAGTTTTACAGTTTGGAACTAAAAACAAGACACAACAGATGTGTGTGTGTGTTGTTGGTTTGATACTATATTCTCACATGTGAATTACAAACAAAAAAAAATCCGAAAAATACAGATGCTTCCGTGTAGGAAAATCTCATCACGATTTCGGATTGAAACTATATGTATATTCGATAAAGATTAGAAAAGTGCACAGGTCAGGTGAAGTTGTTCCAGGATCCTTAACATCACAACCAAAAAAAAAACAAGGAATCAGCGCAAATCCCTCCTGTTACATTTTGAAATGTTCGTAGATTTATCAAATGACACTCTCTAACAAAAACTTCCTTTATATTCGCATGTTATGTCCCGTGTTTAACGAACTGATATAGTATAATAGTTTCGGCTGGTAATCCGCAACATTTAAAGGATTTGCTAGTTGTCTAGAGCACGGGTCGGCAAACTTTTTTTGATTATCGACCCTCGGAAATGTTCCCTAAACTTATTGTCAGTTGCCAAATACTGTTGCACGTCTCTACACAATCACTCAATTTTTTCTCAGAATCACACAGTTAAGCAGGACTCCTACTGGAGTGCTAGTCGTTTGACAAGATTTAGCCCAACTGTGACTGGAGCGGGGCCGAAGTAGTGCGGATCCGGCTCTACTGAATTTATTATTAGAAAAGCTACTCAAAAAAGTGTCTTGTTGCTCTGACAATCTTTCAAGCTTTTGATCAAAGCTTCAACTTTAATAGAAGAGAAAGTATTTTTTTCGATGCCTAATTTTATTCTTTAAACTACACGAGTCGACCAGATTCGATCCGAACTAACCAAAAGCGGAACTACACGACTCTATGCTCAAAAGAAAGCAACTTCGTTCGAATATTTCGATCCGTCCACGGTAAGCCTTCCAACTATTCTTATCATTTTAAAGCAGCAGAGAAAACTTCACCTACTATTTTATCGCATTTTTAGGTACGTGAAATTCTGCAGCCATTCGAATAATTTTTTACGTTTTCAGTTGGACTGAGGAATTTCGAGGAAAGACCGTATTCGCTATTGAACGTTTCGCAAACGTTTCCGTAAAATAATGATAGACTAATAAAAAAGTGTGTTTAACTCGAAACGAATAAATTTGACTTTCATTTGCCAAATAATTGTGAAAGTTTGATAATTTATAGATATGAGAGATGAGTACTCTATTATTTCTGCAATTACAGTAAATTTTCATTTACGTTGGGAAAAAACTAATTAATAAGTACCTGACTTTAAAAAGGACCTGAATGAATATGTAGAACCATTATAATTGAATTGTTGGTTAAATTTACATACGTTGATTGAAAACGACTCTGTTGTTAATCTCTAACTAGAATAAATGAACGAATTTTTGCCAAAATGAAAGTGATTTTATAATCGCAAATTCCCCAAATATAATTATAACATGACGATTTACATTGTACTAAACTGAGAATTTAACATAGTTATACACCCTAAAATGTATGCGCTAACAAGCATAAATGCAACAAAACAAGGGTTGAAACATTGTAAAACTAGGCATTTAACATAAATTTAGATAGTTACTAGCTTGTTCAAATGGGAATTTCAATTGAAAATTTACTATATGTTGAGAATCGATTTTTTTTTGTTGTCGTTGTTGGTCTACATCGGCACATAATAAAGTGTTTGTTATTAGGTGTAAATAACTATTACGCTCTCGTAGTAGTGTTTCGATTATTCATTTAATGTCCAACAGATCAAATATTTAAGTCATCTTTCTATAACAAAGGATCGAGATATAGAAATTGAATTTGTAGTTATTGTATTGAATCGAATATAAATCAAACAATCGACAGTGTGATTGTATGAAGTTTTAATTAAAACAATGTCCAACTCCTCGCGACTATTTCTTTTTAGTCGATTCAGCGGAATTAATTGTGTGCCGTTCTTGTCAACTATTTCATTAAGCTTAATCAAAATAATTAGACATTCTCTATTTTCCATTTAAATGTAATCGAGTCTATCCACTAAATTAATATGAAATACATTATTTATGAAAAAGATAATTCAACATTTAAATTATTATATTAATCTAAAATTGTTTTATTATCATTTTTAATACTAAAAATGATACAATAATGAATTTCGACTAATATAATTTTGAAATTAACTAAAATTATAGTTTACATTGTTACATTTGTCCTGAAACTATTGCAAATTTAATGCAACATTAGTTAAACTATTATACATTACATTATTATTAATTGATATAAGTTTGAACAAAAAAGTGATATAAAGCGACTATTCATTTATTCATTTCGATAATCAAGTCGTCAAGCTGTAGAAGAGAAAATTTCGAAGACGGAAATATCAACGATACTCACAAGTGATAAGCAAAATAAACGTTGGATCTGCATTTTTTGTAAGGTAGAAAAGCAAAGTCAAGACCTGAATATCCAAAAAGCATGATCAAGAGTAAAAGCAACACCACATCGTAAAATTTTGCCAATTTTAGTATTTCTTTACACTTTAAAATTATTGAAAATCTATACAGTATATTTCAGGCCATGCGCCCTCCTTTATAATTTCATAATTAATGTCATACATATTATATTATTGGACCCTTAATAGATATCAAAGCGAATGCATTAATAAGCAAATAATAATTGTTTACTTGACGACGAGCCATTATGACGTTGCGATGTTGTTACGAAAAATAACAGTCCGCTATTAAAGCCCGTTGCTATGATAAACATTCGTTTTTGCAGGCATTACAAATTTCATCATAATCTCGGTTTTTCAAATGTCAAAGAAAAAATTTAAAAAACAACACCAAAAATTAAATTAAATTGTTTCTTTTGATATAAACTCATGAATACACATCTGGCGTTATGGGCATAACGCCCTCGGTCGGCGTTATTTGTCTCATAACACCCTTGATACATTAATTACTATCTTAACCAAATTAGTGGAAATTAAGGAGTATTTTTTTGCAGGTGAATACAGTGTGTTCAACTCATTCTGCTGACATGGTTTTTTTTCCGTTAATTATAAATTTTAAAAATTTATGTCAATTTTCCAAATTTACAAAGTGGCCTAGTATTTTTTTTTTTTTTACTTAAACTACTCCTTAGGTTGAATTTGAATATTTTAATGATTCGAGGCAGTTATAAAGGAGGGCACATGAGTTGAAACAGACTGTATTAGCAAACTTACTAAGAATCAATTCTACATTTAACAATAGCTATTTACTGTACAAGGTGGTAAAGTCATACTTTATCCAAGAGCGGAGTCGATAAAGAGACTTTACCACCGTGTGCAGTACAAGATTTTGTTTAATACTTGCCCTTCAAACTCTGTTATATTTAATTTTTTTTAATTTTCTAATAAGTTTTGACATTAACTATTCATACAGCTGCTATTGGATTTCTCTAAAGAACAAGCAATTGTTTTTGTTTGCTGTTGGTTGCAATGAAGTTTACCCACCTCAACGGTAAAGTAAACACTTTACTGTTGAGGAGGTTAAAGTGCTACGTTACCATAGAGTTTTCAGTCGATAAAGTAGGACTTTAACGGCAAGTATTAAACAAAATAAATTTCAGCTATCTTTTCCATATTTCTAGACAACAGGACTTTATTCTTGACTTGTGATTTATCTTGAAAAAGAATTTCTAATGAAATTTCAGACGGAATAAAATGAATTCCGGAATCGACACATTATCAATTTTGTATAACTTCATTTGTCCGCAGACGAGGTTTGTGGATGGTTACTGCTAAGACAAAGAGACATTTAATGAGAGAAAGCTACGATAGCTACATTTCGCCCGATACTCGGATAAAGTTCTTTTTTGGCATGCCGAAAGCGTAGACGTTGGTTGCCCAAAATAAATACACAGTAAAATGAATAGCAAAATATCAGAAAACTTGGTCCACGAAAAAATTGGGGGAACACCAAATTGGCCCACCTAAAGAAACTCCTAGCGTAGAATAAGATAATTTTTTTTGCAATATCAAGCAGAGCAAAACGATTATAGAATCGCTCCTTGATCGTCAGGCGGAAAAACTAAATATAAAACAGAAAAACTTAGCTATGCAAGACTAAAACCGAGATCAAGTCTACCTTATCTATAACGGGGAATAACACCAATAAGAGTGAAGATATGTAATCATAAACTTTAAGGCAATTGTCATTATCAATTAAAAGTTATTACGTAATTTTCGTGAGTGATAAATTGACGGTTGTAAAGAATTTCATACTTTTTCAATATTTTTTGTTTCAAGAGGCAGTTTTAAATCCAAATTGCATCAACGGATATTGAACACTTTTTGAGATAAAACGGTGGAAAGATAAGAGAAAAATATGATAAAAGAATTACGCACTTCAAAATTCTCTTTATAAAAAAAAATTTGATGATTGTAATTTAAACATTAATAGGCGTAAATAAGAGCTCAAATTGAAACTCCAGAAAAGGTCGTTATATTTATTATTCTTACGATTAATCCACAAATCTTCGACAATAACAATTTTTGAAGTCGACAATACTACCAATTTCCAATAATCAGAATGCTACGTTAGCAGCCTTTGTGGCACGTAATAGAAACCAGAATGTCGGACATTAGGGAATTGGAGAAAATTGGCGTTGTTCACGATACCATATATAGTTACTATATCTATATAGAGTGCACATACAATGATAAATCTATCGTAAATGTTTACGGCTTTACACGTAATTATATAAGTAACGTGTACGAATCAAAATCGGATTTTCCATTGCCATCGATTAATCGTTGTAATAAATCAAAAATAAATCACATGAGTATAGAGAAATGAAGGGTATTATTAGAAATTGCCTACGTATTTGTTAACAATAAGTGTTAAGAATCTATAGGTATTGGCATGAATGAAAAACAACAAAATTCCTACTTATGTGTACGGTGATTGTTTAAATTCAATTAGCTAACATTATTGTTGAGTTTGTATTTTTCTCCCATTGTTTAGCGCACGTATTATGTGCACGCTAGAAATGTGAACATACAAACCCTCAACAATAAAGAGGAATTCTTGAAAAATTAATTTTGTCTCTCGTCTTATATTCAAAATTATATACGATCCAACAAAATTTATACGTAAACTGAATATTTCTATGTATATTAATAACAAAAAAAAAATCATAATCGTCGGTGGTTGTGTGTTTTGTTTTCCAAATTACCAAATTTTTTGTTTGTTGGATGAAAATCTCTAAACTATTTGATCAAGGTATTATCTGCGCCCTAATTTGGCAATGTAGGTCGCCCGGGGATTTTAATCTCATTTTTTTGTGCCTCTTTAGTTTTGCTTTAACTTTTCATCTACATATTCGTCTCTACTTCACTGTGTTTGGTTTTCTTGATTGCTTTGTGTGCATGAGAACCCCTTTTTCTATCCCTAGTCTATATCCAATGAAGAATGATGATTTTAAAGTTGTCTGATAGACAGAAGAGGCACTACAAACGTGTATTTTTGAATAATTGATAGTACACGGTATTGTGATAAGATGAAATAAACAGAGAAACTCCATATAATAATTAGTGTCTGAATTTGTGAAATTCAACTTGTAAACTACGGTCAGAACGTCTTGTTTATAATTTATAGACAACAAAGAGTGCATAAGTTTAACAAAACTACAAAATAAAAGTGTAAAATTAAGCTTCAAGCCGGTTTTTCCAAGCAGCTTTTTTAAATTTTTCCTGCTTAAAAAATAATGTAAATAATTAGCTTCAGGGCCCCATAAGTATACAACCGTTCCTGAAAAACACTCAGCCTAACAGAAGAAAACGCATTTAACATCCAACTAATCCAACTAATTGGCCTGAAAAAGAGCTTCATAATTGTTTAAAAAATACACCGTAAGTTAGTGTCTTGAGACTACATCTTTCAGGTAACATACAAACCAAACAATCTGATTTTCAGTAAAATTCCTTGAACTTCAATTAAACTTGGTTCCCATATAACACTGTACGACCTAATCGTGCTATAAAAAGGCTAACTCTAGAATATGCTCCATTAGAGCCGTAGAAATAAACGAATCTTGATCGGGAGAGCCTTCTATGATTTTATTTAACACAGTTTGTAACCCTGGAAAAGACCGCTAATGTGTCTTCAACTATTGGATAATTCCACCAGCTTATGCCCCATTTTATCACTAAAAAAAACAAATAAACAAAATTCGGGGCTAATTTGAAAAGAACCACCTCACGATTATGTTAGAATATATGCGCATCTATTTGAACAATATTTGCATGTTTTCATTCAATTGACATAGTTTATTCAGATTGCAGGATTCAGTTGGAAAAAAATCGACGATTATTTACATGAAATTTGAATTTAGTTAAGTTTCAGGCCGGCCATAAAATATGACGTGAACGAAGAAAAAAAAAACGAACTACAACACCATTATCATGATATGTGCATTAATTCAAAAGAGATGCTTCTTGCAAAGCCATAAATAACTCTTGTTATATTTTGATGATAAATTTTTATTATACAATGTTAATATATATAGAACGAAATTTTCATTTTTCCCTTGTATTTGTTCTAACAAACAACAGATAAATTATTGTACAAAAAAAAAGGTAACAAAGGGCCAATTTTCATAGCTATTAAATGGAAGTTACACACACACACACGAAACAAATCAATTTTAATGTGGTGTTATATTTTTTATTTGTAATTTTCGTGTAAAAGTTTTTATGAAATATTATCGATAAAAATAGACATAAAAATAATATAAAAATAAACAGAATATAATTTCTCTGGAGACTATCTTTCTTATGCTGAAAGCTACATTTTCAAATGATACTTCTTATGATTAGTTACCGCCACCGTCGCGTTTCTCCCTTATATTAAATTTTCTCCACATTTTAATATTTCTGAAGTTTCATTTACACAAAGCAATTACTATACTTTTGATATAATACAAAAACAAAGGTGGAGGAAAAAAATTGGCAATAATCTAAGGTAAAATTACTATCTCTGAAAAGTTTCTCCATTTTTTTCCGCCCCGTTTATTAGAAATTATGTTGGTGCAGCTTGTGTGAGTGTGCTCAATAGTACCTAATAATAGTTCAAGTGTGGATAATAATTTGGGTAAATTGGCTCTTGATAAGGGAGTGTGGCGGACAATTAAATGTGCAACCACAGTCGTGCGCTGTTGGTAATTAGAAGTGATTGCGATTCGGGCTTGAACAACTTTGGTGGTTTAACTGTCCAACCTGAATGTTCACCACAATTCAACTTGTATCTTCCTCTGTCAAACACCAAATTTATAATAAATCGATCCGCCACGAAACTAGTCGTTATACTTCCACTAATATCCGGTAGGATTCTTTCATCATTCGTTTTTCATCATTATTTATGCAGATGCACGCCGTACAGAGATTGGATTGACGGTAAAATCGTCAGATATTGCTGTGCAATCAAATTGCACACGAGTCTCATTCCTCATTTTTATTTACACTCTAGAGAAATTGTGTTATAATAAAATTTTATATTTCTTCATGCGTATATACGAGAGGGAAATGAATACGAGAAACTATTTGTAGGTGAATTTACGAATTAGAACTTGGAAGTAGTTTACGACAACATTTGAATAGGAATTCAAAACAGTTTACACATCATTTTGGATTTACACCAAGTTGGAATTGACGAACAGAATCCATTCAAAACAAATTAACAACCGTCAATCGCTTAAGACAATCGAATCGTTGATCGATTTATATTATATAGAATCCCCAAAAAAAAAAGAAGGAATAACGGAATACGTAATACGGTTAGAGAAAATATTGATTATATATTTAACCTGGAGAATTAGGCAGATGGCTACTGTTAACATAAATCATCTCAGTATTCACATAATTCTGATCTCTCATGAATAATGATGAATGCGCGCTAGGTCTGCTAATATTCATACACAAACGTCGGAATTAATTTATCCGAACAGTAATAGGTGTGTTCGTGTATTCGACAGTATTAAATAGATTTGTCTTGATGTATTACTGTATATTATTGGATTTTTACAAGAGCAACAACCGACCATGTTCATGATTCTCAACCGTAAATCAATTAGGTATGTACATGATGTTTACACTACAAATTAAATGATCTATACTGTCGGCTGCATAAATGATAGAAGCCAAGGAACAACAGTCATACCACTCGGTGTTTTGTTTGGATTTAAATGAACTACTTGAGCCTTTCAATTTCGTCAATAAAGCGGACTTTTGTTTGTCTTTGTCTTCCAGTGCGAAAAGTGATTGAAATTTGAACGATTCACAACAGTGGTTTAGAATAGCCCGAAATCTGACCAAAATAAGAGAGAGTAGCTATTGTTTTTCGAGTGGCTGCTTACGAATTTTTTATTAAAATTCTCTCAAAAATCTCAAGCATTCTATATCTTTTATAGAAACAACTTATAAATAGAGGGGAAACTAAAATATGCGCTGTCGTGTCCAGAGCTACGGTTCGAGAAACGTATTTAGTAATTTTGGCAATTTTATTGACTCCAATGAGGGCCTATTTTAGATCTTATTTTCTTTAAACTGGAAATGTATGTGTTAGATGCCAGGAAGAGTTCAAAAACTTGCTACGTAGTCCTTTACCGTGAATAGTTGACAAAAAAGTGTTCCGGTCTTTGTTGGAGCTTCCTCAACATTTCCTGATAATTGTCATGGCAGCAACTCAAAGCCTATTATTTTGTGTTTGCACATGAAATAATAAAAATATAAATCCTTAACGTTTTCAACACGCAAAAAGTCTCTTTGAATATCAGTCCAAGAATAATCAAGCTAAGAATGTTACTCCATGGATTGCGCTGGACAGACTTTTTTTCAAGAATTCGAAAGAAGCAGAAATTAAACAGGTTACAGCAGTTTGACTGTCCCATCCCAAGCAATCACCTTTCACAACTTCTTCAATTATTAAAAGATTCAAATATAACCTTCAAGAACTCAAACTAATCCACCTAAGAAATAGACCCCTTAGATAACCTAGTTTGAGCTCTTGAAGGTTGCATTAATAATTGAAGAAGTAGTGAAGGGTGATTGCTTGGGCTGGGACACTCTGTATATACATTTTTAAGTAAAAAAAGTAACGAAAAAATACATGCAGTTATCATACAGACCTTCAAAAACATCTCATGGAAACAGAATTGAAAAAACTCGCTCTATTTCCAAAATTTAGTAATTTTTTTGACCTAAGAAAACGCTACTCAGACGGTTCGAACAATGTCAACTTTGGGAGCGGCTAAAGTCAACTCTGATCTTACATTTTTCGTGCCTTGGCCATGCCTAAAAATCTCCTCAATTAATTTTATGATTATGAAAAACGATGCGTACAGCAGGCGAGACATTCGGACACTAGAATTTGAGGAAATTGAGTAAATCAAAATTTTGCATGAGAATGATGAAGATTAATCTTTGTCTATTTAGCCATGAATACAGTTTTTTCAAAATAAATAGATATGACTACATTCCAGGTCATCAGTGAAACTGTTGTTCAGCTTTATTACGGAAATATATAGTGAGAGGCTGAAGTGGGAAAAAGTTTTGTCGACAAGAATTATGAGAGTGAATGGTACTATATTTTCATTTATGTGTCTGGATCAGATGCCAGATCTGTACACTCTATTGTTGTTGGACCACAAAAAAAAATGGATAACATTTTTAAAACCTGGAAGCTGCTTTGGCGCTATCTAACAATATTTTTACGATTCTTATATTTTATTATAAAAAAAGGCAGGAGAATTCTCCTGTTTTTTTTTAATTAAAATTAAGAAAATATTGTGAGATTTTTACGATAAATATTTCGAATGTAAGTGGAAAAATTATTACGTACAGAATCTCGTCAATTCCAACACAAACCATAACTTTCCTAGTTTACACTGGAGAAAAATGGTGCTGTAAACGTGCAAATTGTGTAGAAACAGTCCATGTACAATTTTTATATTGGCAACATAACCGAACACGGCTTAAACAAAGAGATGTGATGATAAACAGCACGACATACTCATAGATTCAGAACCATTTGTTATTCGCTAGGGGTTGTTATAGAAAAACCAATTTCTATATTGTATCATGTAATAGAATTGGTCTCAGACTGTATAATTTTCATTTGACTGAAAATGTTATTTTCATAATTAATATTGCATTGCTCTAATATTCACGATGCTACTACCTTTCTCTTAGTGACTGTCCCCTGGGAACTAGTTTTATCTATGTCCGGGATGTATAGTATTTTGTTTGTAGCAAGGGTTCATTTAATCGATCTAATCCTTGTGAAATTTAGATACTAATAAATTTATATCTTATTAAGTTTGTTAATCTGTACAAGTAATCTTGTATAACGTTGAATTCAGCGGATGTACAAATTCAAATAGAAATAACAAAAAAAAAAACAACATCCACACAAGTATTGAACTGATCCCGAACTATAATTCTCCGTAAACACCATAAGTACGGATGTTAGATACCAAAGGTCTTAGCTAAACGATTCTGCTGACCCGACCAGAAAAATAGAACGTTTACATTAGGTTTTATAGTAAAAATGTAAAAGCTAAAAAAAAAACATATTCAAAAACCGTACGAGATAAAAATGTCTAAACAATCCAAACAAAAAAAAAGAAACGAAACACAATTTCACCCATCAACAAACAAAAAAATTGATAGTAACAAAATAAACACACATGTTACAGCAACTCTATCTTGTTCGCCATTCCAACGTCATTCATCCAGCAAATTGTCTAAATAATTCGCTTCTAGTTTTTTGTTAATAATTACGTAAGATGTTTTATATATTTCAGACAGTTAGAATGATCGGACCCGGAAACGGGATAAAAGCCCTAAAAGCCGAGAGTCCTTAGGTCAAGCCCGGAAACACGGCAACCCTACTCATCATTAACATAATTGTCTGGAGAGAGTTCTTGAAAGTTTTTTTATGTTATTTAACAAAAACAGTAAAATCGTATCAATTTCTTTAAACGACATCAACAAAATTGCTTTGTTTCTATATTATATTAAAAAATAACAAAGTCTTGTTAAGTTGGGACTAACCGAAAATATTAAACAGATTATTTTTTGCTCGAGGCACCAGTCATCCCAGTTTTGCTGTTATCTTACTTTGCCCAAAACAGCATGCTATTACGATCGCTGAAACGCCACTGGAATTTTCGAATATACAGGTCGTTATTTAGAAAATAATAATAGATGAGTGTTGCGTTTCAATGGTGTATTTTTCCATCATTCTCTTTGCCTCGTGTTTCTTTCTATATAGAAATGTTGTTTATCTTGTAACGATGCAATGATGCTCATGACACACAACACAGTCGAGATTAAAGCTCAGTTAATGTAGAAGGTAGAAATGATATACATTTATACAAACTGACAAATCCAAGTATAATTTGTCACTTTATATAAAATGTTTCCACAGGGTACAATAAGTTATCCTTATTTTGAATTTTGTTGGAAATGATACGAGAGAATCAGAGATTTATGCTACTTTGGTGCAATACTAGCACGTTCGTGTCTGTGTATATCTCTCTTGTATTGAAGTAAATCAACCAACAGTAATACGAGATACGTGAAAAATATGCAGTTTTCCAAATTTATGGAAAATACGGTTGATTTATATTAAATTGATAATCAATTTGATTCAATATAGAAAAATTGGAAATTTATCATTTCTCCATGTATAAGAAAGAAAAACGCACAGTAATTACGTAATAATAACAAGAGGATGAGTATCTAGGTCGCCGTATTATAGCTGTAATCAACGTGAAATTAATATTCATACAAGAATAAACTAATAGATCAACTAAACTTTCCAAGTTACGAGTAATTTTTACATTACGTCAAAACTTTTTTTCCTACTACTACTACTACTACTACGAGCAGTTGAAAATACCTTTCAAAGTTTATTAAGAAACTTACAAAACTACTTTATGATTACGACATTGCTTGATAATAACGCTTCAAGTATATCAAATTAATTTCTTCAACATTGATTTAATAGATATCAAAAATTCAATAATCTCTAATTAAATGGAAATGGTCAAGTATACTGCAAATAATCTACGTTTCAAGCACCTTTATTCTGTTAATAATATCATGTCTATCCAATTACTCTTCTTCTTGTAATTACACACACATCAAAGTAGATTTTCCAGTTTATATCAGCTTTAGATTCTGTTTTCAAACGATATATCGTATCGAAACAATGGTCCTTTCTACAAATGTATAGACTATTCAACAATCTCCACTAGTCGAGGTATTCATTACCGTTATTGGTAGCCAAGTTGTTCTCTCTATGTATAGAACATTATCTGGCTAGAGCAGCTCACACAAGGATCTATGGTACAGTAACTTTCACGGTTTGAAACACCCCGCTAGTCGTCCGAATAAACAAAAGCACTGGATGTTATTACCATTAAAATTATTGTGTATATGAATACAACTGATAACCCACCGAAATGTACCCTGTTGTTTGTTGTTGTTTTTTTTTATACTGAAAATATCACCAAATATGTGTACAATGTGGTTCGAAATTACTATTTCCGCTTGAACAACAAAAGAAATAATAAAAGAAGTAATGTTAACGAGTAAGCTTAACAGCGAACTATTCCACAGAGACATTTTGTACTTTGTAGAATATTCTAAAAGCTTTTCTATTAGTAAAATCTTAGATGATTTGCATATCTTGACAATTTTATATTTTCAACAAAATTTCAATTTCCTGTAAAATCTTTATTTTAATCAAATAAACTGACAGACTCGAATATAGTTGTTCTTTTGAAAATAACAATCTGCTGTGGGATATATGATACGTAAAAAGAGACACAAACAACATATTCGATACAGTTCGACTTTAATGGGACATTAGATATAAACGATATATTGAGGTTTTTCACCTGAACTCTATAAATTAGAGTTTGCACATTGGCACGCCAACTGACATGTTGCTGTTGAAATTTATTCATGATAATTACACGATTTTTCCTCTTTTGAAGAATATTCGCATACATGACCTGATTCTATATACTTTGTACGATTAAATTTCAATGCTTTTGAGAGTTTGTTTCTATAATAAAACCGTTTTGGATAGAATTACACTGCTGAAACAAATACTCCTATAAGTCTTTTGTTTGTCGTACATCAACCAGTACACAAAGTAAAATCACAATTCTTGACAATTTACAGTGATTGTTGATGCTGTAACGTCACCCTTATTGTTTATAAAATGTATAAAGAAAAAGAACAAGTCAACCCTGGGAAATGTCATCAAAACATCTATTTATAGATGTACATCCGCTGCCAGTACCACAGGCATCTCAAAGATCTTCCATATGGAATATCTCTCTATCCGTTCTCAATTTGTTTTTTTTAACACACACACAGTTCAAACGATTTTAAAGCAATCAAGGACGATATGGTTGAGATTTCAAGCAAATATCCTCATAGAAAATTAAGCGAACAACCTTAATCCCATTAATTATTGATGACAATTACATCGAGAGATATATGATTGGAAATCAAAGCATGACGGATATACACGCCTAGTGAAATTTATTGTCGACGGAGCGCAACAGGAAGTTGAAATACTTAGCGTCTCCTTTTCACATTATTATATTAAAACGACGAGAAGAGAAGAGGAGAAAAAAAACACGATTTTCAACACAAAGGAAACGAAGAAAGTTTGTTTGGAAATTCAACAAAAAAAAAAAAGCAAACCGAAAAAAAAGAACGGAAAGCTTCAAATGATAAAGGAACATGGTAAAGCGCGATGGATGACAGTGAAGAGGTACGGCAACAAAACTGAATTAAACGGATTAAAATATGAAATATATAAAGCATTTACGGTTCGGTATATACAATTTCTAAAGCCTACCGGTATCCAACACCAATTTTGCACGATTAAATTATTAAAAATTATACGTATACATGTAGAACAATTTATATTCATAGATATATCGATTCGTATATGTATTTATAAAGCTACAACTACCCAACATTTATTGGAACAATCGGAAACCTAATTACACAGAATTGTAATATTTCGTATGTAAATTACATTCTGGACATGATAGTGTGGGACATACGTCACACAACTAAAATCCATATAAACTAGGAAAATCGTAGAGAGATAAAGCTCCAGTTCTTGAACTACCCAAAAAAAAATAACAAGCAAAGATAAGGCAGAGTAATCGAAATAAAGTATTTTCAGTTTTAATTGGGTACGGTTACCGGATTTTGTAATAGTTTCTACATGCATTCTCTTTACCAATAATGAATACGAGAAGTCTTCCACCTGTAGTGGTGTATTAGAAATCTCGAAGGATTAAAGTTGCACAATTACACCGGCAAATAAATTAGCAAAAAAAATTCAATTATTTCCAAATGCAATTCTATGAATTGAAGGCGCAAAAAAAAAACCCAACACGAATTTCAAATTTTATTTTATAGCATAGTAGTATTTAATAATCTAAATGGATCGACTAGATGCGAATTGATTTTGCACAATAGAATATTTAAAATATGTTGAATTTATTATGAATCCATCTTCTATATTGTGTGTTAGTTTAGATGAAACTTTAAATTGTCTATGGATACATATTGCTTCATGTTTCAACAGTCAAAAAGGTGTTTGGTATATGCCACCAGATGAATTATTTTTGGACGTAGACAGTACAACGTTGGGGCATTTATAAATAGATCCGATCAAGGGAGGTTGTTGTCCGTGAAAATCCGACATAAATACGATTATTTCGTTAAATATTCGAAAATAATCGAAAATCTGCTTTTCACAAATGTGTTTGTTTAAATGAATAATACAGAATGCAGTGTGTAATTATTATGAGTCTCTCTCGTATTGCAGTTTAATAAAATCGATTATTTCGAGTTTTGCATTTTAATTTGCTACAAACAAACCTGGTGTAAGTCTCTTTTTTTTACATTTGAACATCTGGATTTTCGAATCGACAATGGTTGAATATTTAAAAGATCTCACCTCGTAAGAGAAGAAAATGAATGAATAGTCCTAAGCCGATTGATAGATTTTCCATTGTAGAGTACACAAAAATTTGCTTAAAAGTTGATTAGAAACAATACATTTCACACTATTTAGTATAAAGAGAATCCGTGAATGTTCTGGGAACACAATTTTAAAAGTAACTTCGTAAATCAGCGCGCATCTATCCAGACGCTCGTGCTACCGTTTTTCTTATATTCACATCGACTACGGTCGACGCGCTGCTACTGATTCCCGCTGTAAACTTCTAATGATAACCTAACTGGTTGCACTAGGTGGCGTTCGTTTTGTTTCGTTATTCACCGTCTCCCCTTTTATAATGATCATAATGATCATCATCATCATCATCATCAATGACAATGAAATTCTGAAAAATTTCCACATGGTTTATTCAGTGATTTCTTTATTAATTCATTATCTTGTTTTAATACTATTCAAACTCGCCTTTTAACTGGTTTTTTTTGTATTTTTATGATAGTTGGCTTTTTGTTAAAAAATTATAAAGGAACATAAATTTGGAAAGATGGTCCGCTTTATTGCACGCAGTCAAGCAACTTTAAAAGCACCTATTCTAAGACCATTAAGTGCTGAAGTTTGCAGGAAGCCATTCAACGTGCAACGTAATGCGAGGAATGTCCTGGATTCGTTACAAGACGAATTAGCTATGGTCGGATGGATACGGATTCAATAGACATCCTATTGTCATTGAAATAAAAGGATGGCTACAGAGAAAAGGCGCCAGCTTGAAATATACACTTGAAAATCACCTGTTTCAGTAGTATATCTTCAAGTTTATATTCAAGAGTTATTCTAATAGAAAAACAACATATAAAGCAGCTTATTGTTGTTTGTATATCTATTTTTTTTTGTGTGTTTACTGAATTCGATAGATCATTATTTTATCATTATTTCTTTAGGGGTTGTTTCTTGTAGCGAATCACTTTATATTCGCCCAATTAACTTTGCCCAAAAGCTGCCAACTTCATCATTTATTACAACTATCATCTTGTTCCAAGTACTAATGTGCTGTATAATTGAGCCAAACAAAAACCTCAGCTCAAGTCAACTAAAGACACAATGACATATATTTTGATCTTGATAGATGGAAGAGGACTTCTCATACAGAAACAGGACAATTCTAAATGCTTAATTTATGGAATGTCTTGTCCATCATTATCCATCTTATTTATTAACGCAAATAATTCATTTTCTCATCCAAATTAATTCTAATAATAAACCGCAACGTAAATAGATGTGAAAGAAGAAATAAAAACAAGAACAGTTGAATGAAATTGAAGAAAAAACTTGAATGTAATAGATTTATCGTTATTTACTGTCAGCATCTTTATATAAAGAAAATAAAGACAAGATTGATAGTGGTAGAAATCATAACAATATTCGGAAATTGATGATTCACAACTAAATTTATAATTGGCACCCCCAAGGTAATAGCAAATTCCTTTACTCAATTACCATGGGAATATATCGATTTTAAATTGGTCAAGTACGCAATTGAAACTCAATTAAGGAATAATTGAGTGTTATTGGATTTGCCGAAATTCCAATATTACCCAAACAAATTATCAAACAAATAATAATCGTTAACAGTTGTTGCACATAAAGATTGTGGTGTGTTTTTTATTTTATTATTTTTTTTTAATTTACGAATAAATTCAATTAAAAATATAATGTGTTTTCGAACCTCAACTGGCAGACTTTTAATTAGCTTTTCACCAGTTTAAGTTTAATCTATCTTCAGGCATTCATATTTCCATATATTATAAGTGAAGTACAAGCAACAATCCGTAAAATATGATTTATTAAAAAAAAAAGAAAATGTTCTAATCGAATGTTGTTAATGAATGGATCAGCAAAGTCGTTCGTTCTAATCAAACACTGAAGAAAAGGATTACGCTAATGCTTGTAGTCTATGTTGGAGCATTTACTAGAACAATCAATGTCAATCGATACAAAACTGAGACACCTCACCATAATAAAACTAAAGCTCTAGGATAAAATTCCACAATATACTCCTTTTTTTTAATTTGAAAAAAAAATCCGAGGGTCTGAGACTTTTTGAAAACCTATAGCTGGCAGGCTCCCCCATTACTCTTGAAATTCCGTATTGTGTCCGATAAAATCAGAGAAATTTTCTTTCCGTATAAATCAATTGTCGTTCTCCAGATCGAGTATAAAGTGTTGTTAGGTAAAATCTGTAATATTTGCAAATTTTCGACTCGACGCGCCCTCGTTGTGTTTACAAAAAAAAAACAAAGAGACAGATGTGGAATAAAGTAGGGAATAGCGGCAGAATAGCTAACGAAAACCTCTTAAACTAGAAATACAGTATTGAGCCTTAGAACCCAGAGCCAGACCCAGGCAAATAAGAGTTCCATACGCCCTTTTCACTATCTAATAAATAATACTATTCATAGTGGAATGATTCTGCTATAAGTGGCTGATGTTTCAACAGAAATTGTCTTTCGACATTTGGAACTAGGCGAGAAGTTGGTGCAGTCGTCATGGTGGAACATAGGCCACTACCAAATATTATTATGGTATTTGTTCCGTCCAGAAAAAGTGTTTGTATAACCTCGTAAAAAACAAAATTTTTGGCACGTATTTTGTTAGAGTCCACTTATACAAGCTTCTCGTTTTATTAACATCCATAAAATTCCCAGATAAGCATTACATGTGGTGCAGTACAACTGTTCTACACATCGATACGATTCGTTATAACCCGATAGTTTATGCTTGTGTGGCTGTAAGATTGGCATATTGTAGAATTTTACCCTAATTGAAAAACAAACGTGAATCCATAAAATCTGATATGCTTCAAAATATAAAACAAAATATCCCAATCTGTGAATAGATCAGCTAACATATTAAATGTAGGTAATTAGGACCTTAAATGAAAGGATTAATGCTCAATTCGTGTAACGTAAGTGGAAGAACAGAATTGCCTACTGCGTCCGTTGTGTCATTAATTTTGTAGCATTTAATTGGTGTAGAAAACTAAAATGACTGATTTAATTTTAAAAATAAATCGTTTTAATAATAAGCACATTATCGTCTATATTTCATCTAAAATTGATTCCAATTGGTCGAGTATGGAAGTGTATGGATCGTGTTAGGACTTTACAAAGTTTTCTCATCCATGTATCGACCACGAATCCAACAATTAAATTGATTGGATAAAAAGAATAATTGTACCGCTTGGTAAATGTGTGAGACTTTCCACATCTTTTTGGAAAAATTTAATGGATTTTCAAAAAAAGTAAATCATTCGGATACAATATCGACTTTCTCTTCAATTTTTCGCAAAGTATCAAAAACGATTCCAACATTAATCTATACGGTTTCTTCAAAAACGACTCTTAAAGAAACGACACTAATCCAAAGGTTGGAAAAAGTTAAACAAAGTAATGGATCACATGAAATTGTAGAAATTATGAAGACGATAAAAGTCTTTTTCTCTTGTTCATACAAAAAGCGAGAGAGTTTTGGAACATCTTCAGGCGATCTATGAGCAAAAAAGTTTGATAATCCCACCCTAATGGATCAAGTCCGTTTCCTAGTTATAATAATTAAAATTAAAATAAACAAAACTTCAATATTAACGCGTAACAAAAGAAGAAAAAAAACACGATAATTTGAAATTACTTTTTGTACGTCCATTGAATAACAGTCAGATTTTAAGATCAGGCAATTTTAATTAAAGGAGTTAACAAATAAGAGGAAGATAATTAAAGGAATATATTTCGACAATGCATACGAATAATATTCCTGTTTCAGTTCGTTTTTATTCAATATCAAGACATATTCAATACTTTGTAAAGATAGATTTTTGTAAGAACTTACTATTCAAGAGTAGATCTATAAAAGTACGGTTTCGTATTAGAATAACTACTTTTAAAATCTAATGATTTATAGTTCGCATAGGTGCACTTGAAATGTGCATAATTCTTTTTAAAATTCTATACACCTTGAAACTTTTATGCTTTTTGCCGAATAAAAATCGATAATGAATCGAAATTGTAGAATCATTAAAATTATACAAAAGATGAAATTTATTCTATAATTTATTTAGCTCATATTTCAAATACAGATACGTAGATATAATATTTGTAATCATTCAAATGTAAAATATAGAAATGTGCATACAGTATTTACTTGTTTTTTTTAGTTTTGCCTATTTTAATCAGTTTTTATTCAATACATATCTTTAACACGATCGCATACTAAAAAAAAATTGAAAAAAAAAACGGATTTCAAATTTGTAGTAATCAGACTTATCAGATCGGCAGTTCAATTTATTTTACTTCCACTCCAGCGATACATCAAAGATAATCAATAAATTTATTTCCGATTAAAGTGATAACGTAACTTAAACGTGTGTTCTTCCTAACTAAATCTGTTTATTCGATGACAATTTTTTTTTTGTTAATTACAATTTTTTTCAACGATTATTGATGATTAAAAATTTATTTGGAATTTGTGAATAATTTACCTGAGGCAATATCCAATTCTCATTCATATTTTTAAAACATAATGGAACAATCATTGATATAAATATTCAAAAAAATAATTTATTAAAGTTTTAATCAACACAAAAAAAACATGAAAAAAGAAAATTAAGAAGTCAGTACTTTACTAAGCTGCACGTAGATATTAAACTTAATAAATCAAAAACTGGAAAAGTACGTATAAACTATGCTTCAAACTAGTAAGGTAAACAATCAACTTCGTATATATTCTGGAGTGAATATTCGATTAGTTATTATTAAATTATCAAACTAAAGTACTGAAGATAATTAAAGATGGAGTAATAAACGCAAAAGACAAAGATATAAACTTAATATCAACATCAAAATGTAGTCCTACCAACTGAATAACAATAAATTAAATACTGATGGCAAATGGGGTAGGTTTCCTTGTATATTATATTTAACAAAAATATCAAACAATTTATTCCACACAGAGTTACAAGCAAAAATATACTTATTACAATAAAACCTCTCTAATACGGATCGTAATGAATTATCCGAATGTAATATTGACTGGTAATGGCCGCAGAAGTAGTGAAGAGTGTACAATAGAACGGCAAATAGCCAGTGAAACAATTGTAGGACTTTACCCGATCCGACTGCCTAGCGGCGTATTTCAACTTTACAGTTGGCCTTCGTTCAATATTTACAGTGTTACTTTATAAATATCTAGATATACGCAAATGTTACAAGACCGAATCACATCTATATCAAATGCCGACACTGTATAATTTTCATTTTTCCACAATTAGAAGAGAGATTTTTTCGCAACGACATGGTCAGAGCTTTCTATGGCCAGTTTTAACAGGTGTAAGTATTGAGAACAATATTGCTCCGTTTGATAGTACGTTTTTTCAAAACAATTTCGACTCTACTTGACTATCAAATTACAATAGGGTTAACGGTTCCGTAATGGAAACTTGCTGTATAAAGTTTAAAAATTATAGAAATGTTGTTAATTTTTTTTTATTGAAAGATTGTTCGAGATGATATCTATGATCAAGTGTTGTTCGTATGGAAGCTCTTCAAGAAAATAATTTAAGATAGAAATCAATTCTATTAATTGAACGTTCTAATAGAATTAAAAGCAAAAGCAAACAACTGATAATATCAATCATCGATTCAAAATAGAGAAATGGGAATTGAATTCTCCGAAGATATGTGTATAGAAACGGTATCTATCGATAATACCTAGGTTTATAAAATACCTGCTATTTTAGGTCAGAAACTCTTAATAATATAAAGTAAATAATGATAAATCATGAAGTAAGTTTCACATATACAAGCATCAAAAAGTACGACATTGCACAATCCATAATAAAGTATGGATATATGATTTATTAAAATTGCTGAAGCCCTTTTATATTTCTTTATAGAATTTAGAATTCCATTTTAACTTATCAAAAATTTATGTAATAATATTTTAATAATATCCGGCTTCCACGTATTTGTATAATCGTTCATATTGCAACCATCAAATATATTAATTTTATGGAAAAAAAAAATAAAATTAATTGATCTTTAAAGTTTTATTTTCTCTTATAATCGTATACGCATTGAATTAATTCTACCATAATTATTTCTAAAATTATAATCTAGCGCGTATGTAAAATATAATTGAAGCCCGCAAAATTATGTGCTCAAGCCCCAATACTGTCAACTTGAATATAATAGAAATTTTAGAATATTATTAATGCTCTGTAGAGTATATTTTCTATAAGACGATATTTCTTAAAAATATAATACTCAGTTATTACTTAATTTAGTGAGCGCTTAGTACACCCAAGGAATATAATATGCCAAGTCGATCGGACGGATAGTTTCGGAGATATCATGATGAGTGAGTCAGTCAGTCATTGAGTGGTAAATCGCTTTTATATTTATAGATATTCCCTTTTCCCTAATTGATTGCTGTTGAAGACCACAAATCATAACATAAATTATTACAACGAAAGTAAGTAAATACAATTAATGTCAACTTCGATCATCTTTTTTAGATGAAAACCTTATAAGAGCTAATATATTTTTCGTCTTTTATGAAACCTTTAAAATAACAGAAAATACGTTTCCAGTAGAGAAGAAATGTTAGGTAGGTATGGCTCATGTTTTTATCAAAACTAAACTGTGCATGTTTTTTCTATCTTGTTGTTAGGCGTTTGCTTTTACATAGAAGTAATTGTCATGTTCAAGAATTAATCATTTCTATTGGTGGTTGTCAGTTTAATTAGTCTCAAATATTATCTTCAAAAACGTTACCAATAGAAGGCCTAAACTTTTAAAGTTTTCAATTTTTTTCCATACTAAGTCTTTGTTGGATCTTTTTGACAGAGAAATTTTGATTCTTCATATTCCTTAAGTTGTTAAATGTTAAAAAAGGGGTATTTTTCTATAAATGGTAGACAGATAAAGTAGAAAAAGAAGAGTGCAAAACCATAAAACTATTGCTGATTCATTTCTATAGTTGTAAAGAATAAAATTTTTAATTTTTATTGTTACAAAATGTCAGTCGACTTTAAGGATGACGGGTTTTTTGACTAGACTTAAGTACCACGTATTTCATAGTATTTCACAACCTAAGAAAAATTCCTTGAGATAAGAGTATTTATCAAAAAGAGGAAAATGCAATTAAAAAAATCTAAAATGCATTCATGCATCAATAATCTGCTTTTATTATTGCAATACAAAAGCAGATTATAATTAAGTTGCGAATTAGTAGAAAATATATTCAAAACAGTAGAATGCATTCAAAACTATACAAGCGCCTTAAATTAATTCAAATTATATTTTATTATTCTAAATCATTTTATCTTTCTTCTCTATTATTAAAATAATATGGAAAACATAAAGTTCGCTTTCATTCACAATTCCACAACACGTTCTGTTTAGTCACCTAGACTAAAAGTCTTATTTTTGTTTCAAATTAAATTAGACCTTTTCTAAATTGAATTCATCATGTTAGTTCGGCTGATTTTTGGGCACCATTAAACTCCATAAAAAGATTTTTGGTCTTCAACGCTTGTTTAGCTATCATTACTCTACTACACTCCTTTTTATGTTTAATCATTTATAATTTGAGTTATTCAAGGTAATTATTGTGACGACGAATTAGTAATATAAATCATGCAGTCTATTTGAATAGAACGCTTACAATATTCTTAATCATCTTATAAACGCACTAATAAACATCTGTTTGTATCCGGTAAAGAACATCTTCATACTCCAATTAATTAGAAAAATACTTAAATCTCAAGATTAATTTGTTATTTTATAAGCTACCGTACAGGCAATCTATATAGGTAGAATTCGTTTTCTAGTGTAGAGTGGAGGCAGACTATCTAATATTTGCATATCCCGATTAAAGCCTTATGTATTTGGTAATAATCTTAAACTAGATCACCTAAGGGGTACTTTGAGTACTAAACAAATTACTAGACTACTATATGTAAATTTTGAAAATCAATATCAACGTTTAAACTTCTTAACAAAGGGACAAAAAAAAAAAACATGACAACATGAGGACTGTATTCAGCCATAAAAAATCCTTAATTTCCTTTCGCTTAGTCAAAAGTTAGAAAAGAAAAAAAAATTAACATTTTTTTATCTTGAAACGATTTGATTTTGTGTGAAGAGATAAAGCGAAATAACATTACAACGGTATTTATTTCTTGATTCAAAACACGTTGACTGCCGCGGTACTTTTGCAATTCCGATCTTACTTAGAAGCCAAATTAATTTAGTAAAAACTACGAGATCACTCCTAATCGGTGTCCTAGATAAGGTCGCAAACTACAAAATATCTCGTAGTCGGCAGTCAACGTGTTAAACTGAATAAATCGTTCGATTTCAAAATGATCGAGAACGCTGTGCTTTCTACTAATCATAGCTGATAAGAACGTACAACATTTCTATCGCATTACGGCTATTAAGATTATAACTCAAAAATCCCACAAAATCAATAAAATTTTGATTATTTTCGTGTAGATCCAGTCTCGTATTAATTATCAATGAATTTCGATCTGTTTTTTCTAACCTCCGTAACAATCCTTTGAAATTTGGCTTTAAGGTAGTTGTCCTGCTACAGCAATGTTTCCCAGTAAGTCGCTCGTTGCTGCGCCTGGTGCAACGAGCGTTTTATTATTATCATTATCATTATTATTATTATCATTACTATTATTAAACTATATGGATTTTTTTCACGAGGGGTACACAGTATTAGGAAAATTATAGAAGGGGTACACATATGTCGAAAGTTTGGGAAACACTGTGCTACAATATTGTCAAAAAGTTTTGGATTATTTGCGTCGATGGGCTTGTAGTGAAATGAACCATAATTTTTGTCTAAGACTGTACCCATGGATATATACGATTACACAAATACTATTAAACATTTTCATAAGTTGCACTCTGACAACGTCGCGTATGTCAAGTATCTCTTAAAATTAAAAATATGTCAGAGCAGTGACGGTATAAGGGTAAATTTATAAATTAAAAAACGTTTTGGATAAACGTTTAGGATTTCATGCATCAATTATTGATCCTCTTCTATTATAGAAGAGGGTCGCATAAAAAAATGGAAAAATAAATATCCGTTTGAATTTACCGCTCAAATATTGTAGTATACTCGCGTACACCGTTGCCAAGTTGTTTCAGTTCAAATCGTCAGCATGTAAATTTTTTTAAATTTTTGAAACGGTCCAAAAATTTTAGGATTTTTATTTTAAGCTCAGAACAAATACATTAGTGAACAATTAGTTTTTTGAAAATTTCTGTCGATTACTTTAAAAAAAAAGAATTAAAAAACTTGTGAAAAACATAACCATCCCTATGGACGCAAATCTAATCCTCAAAAGTTGCCCGCAAATTCCAACATTCATATTAAATTAAAGTCTATTTAATACTTACATATTAAAACAGGAATAAATCACACACACACAATTTTATTATACACAAAATGTTAATTATAATTAATTACGCTAACATTTTTTCAAAGCCTACTATAATTATTGCAAACGCGCCATTTCGTTTAACAGCTACTACTGAAAAACGACAGATGGCGCTTGAAACAAACCGTGTAAGGCGGTCCATCCACAATAAATGTCGTCGTACGAATCTGATCGAAATGATTCCACTAAACGACATGAAATTGTACTCATTTCAATTATTTTTTTTTGTTATTAATAATAATCTTATTATTTGATGTGAAACATCAAGAATTTTTTTATTTTGATTATTCTAACAAAAAAATGGACCGCTTTAATCGCCTGGCCTCTAGTGGACATTATCCGAACTGGCAATTGCAGATCGCTATTTAATCGATACCAAATGTCAAACGATGACATTTGGAAAATTGTCAATTTTACGTCTTTTTGCACAAAATTGTATAAAAATAATAACAAATTGAATTAAAACAACATTCATCTTGTACAACAGATAAAAACATTCCTTCAATAATAATGAATGACATCGTACACGATTAATAATTAAAGGTATGTGGTATTAAATTAGATAAGTTGATGCGCAAATTATTACATTTTTTTTTTGTTTTGGAAATTTGTCAATGTCCAATCTGATGACCTCTCTCTCCACAATTTTTCCTATTCTATAAAGTATGATTCATAATTTGAATTATTTACATCATTTACACGGAATGATGGGAATTGATTAAGTAAATTCGTTTAAATCGAACACATACACTCAATTAATTATCTAATCTTATTTAATAATCAAAAAAAAAGGTATAAATATTGTTGTTGAATGCTGTTTAACATTTTTTATTTCGACCAATGTCATGTCTGACTTATCTAATGTTTTCATATATTAAATACCCGTTCCCATTTTGTCAGTATCATTAAATAAATTTATCAGTAGTTTCTTATCGTTAATTTTAGAACACTATCGCGTGTCTAAAATTAATTTTTTTCCTTTAATACATTTGATAAAAATTCCCCCCCAAACGGAAAAAAAAATGATGTTTCTATTTCAATATTGATGTGTTAATTAAATTTACAATTAATGATGTCCTCTTGTATCAGTGTGGATTCCACAACGATGGGATCCGTTTGGAAACGGCTACAACGTGTTAATAAACGTGCAGCAAAGTTCCAATTTACTGTTTCTTATCACCAGCTCGCTATTGAATTCACATCGAAATGGTAAGAAATTTTCAACATTCTCGTTGTACAGAAACATACAATTAAACTGTGCATTATTTATGCATTCAAGCTTATTTCCTGTTTAATTGTCTACGTAGTGTCATTGACATGAATATAAATTAATTTAAATTAACAATTTTTTTTTATATTTTAGGGAACCACATAAATTATCGTTGGTATGGTCGCGTAGATCGCGACGTGTTGCCTCACAATCAATGACATGGGAGCCTACGTTGCAAAATCCATATAAAGGGCTAGTTGTATGGGCTGTACCTGAAAATCATCAAGTAGCTATTACGTTATTTAAAGATCCACGTACGAATGAATTAGAGGATAAGGATTGGTCATTTGTGCTAGAAGATGTAAGTTATTTTGATATCCTGATCAAATGCGAGTGAAAAAATGCTAATTAAAAATACGAAAGTCGATGATGATTTAATTTTTGTTTAAGGGATGATTAGTTTCTGTGATTATTCAAAATAATCTTCCTTACTCGTTTAGTTTAAGTCTGAGACTATTCTGTTGTTGGACGTTTAAAATCAAAAAAAGAATCTTGTAAAATAAAGTATCAGTTTTCAGTTTTTCGCTAAAAAATAATAAACTACAGTGTCCCCAACTTCCTACTTTAGAGTGCAATTTCTTAATCTATATCTATTAAAAGGGATTTACCACTCACTCACTGACTGACTGACTGACTCACTCATCACGATATCTCCGAAACTATCCGTCCGATATTCTTTAAATTTGGCACGTATATTCCTTTCATGATGTTGGCGCTCACTAAGAAAGGATTTTTGAAAATTCGCCCTCTAACGGGATTAAAACGGGCATTAAACTTTCGAAACGTTCACCTGTCAGTTGTCACCACGTTCAGTTTAATTGCGACGTTGCCATGAGTATTTTTTTTATTAAACTATATACGGAAATGAAATATGTGAGCAATAAAAAAAAAGATGAACTTCATCTCTAATCTAAGAAGTTTCACTTCTAACGCGCAGCGTTCCACGTACTTTCCGTACGAAATTGCGGGTTGAAAGTTAGCACTTTCGCCGCTTGAGTAATAGAAAATAATTCATAGCTCACCACTTCTTTAAATTAAAATATTCGTATGTTATCCTCAACGTTGCGTACGAATATTTTAACAATTGAAGAAGCTATAAAAGGTGGGCGCTTGAATTGAAACAGTCTGTATATTCAAAAATATTTTAAAAATCTCATGGGGCAAGCAATTTTTTTATATGTGAGTTACCTTATATTGTAGAGATTATCTACTTTACTGCGCGCTTTCGGGACTTTTTAATATCTACATCTAAAAAAAAGGGAACTTAGCGGTGCTTCGCTAACTCGTACAAACTAACGGATAGCACATTCCTGTCCTACTTTTTCCTGACTAGTCTCAGATGGTGCAATTAGATTTTTGCTATGTTCTTTTGTTTTCGAGTTATTTCCAGTTTTTCGCGATTTCAAGAATGCCTCATATCTCCGTAGGCTATCCAAAAAAGTTCATTTTCTTTTCATTGTTTTCCATGTAGTTTTTAAAGCCGATTCTATTTAGCTAATGAGATTTTCTCTAGCTTTCACCGTTTTTGAAATATAACACAAACCTGTGTTTTTTTAAATGGAACATATATTTAATGTATTGCTCATTAAATTGCTTATTTGTTTTTGATTTCAAATATATATGGTTTGCTATAGTTATTTTCAAAAATGTGAGAGTTATTTGAAAAATTTCGATTTCGAAGGGAAAAATTCCTATGAAACAATCGTTTTTTAGCTTGTCAACGAACTATTATTTTGGTTGCTATGTATTTATTCTTTTGTTTGCTTATTTTGCAACAGGTAAAATTTGTTTCATGGCACTCTAAAGTCCTTTCGAGTATAATTTTTGTAATCACTACTTGCGAAATCGAAATTTTCAAAATAACTCCCGCATTTTTGATAATAACTATATTAAACTATATATATTCGAAATCAGAAAAAAATAAGCAATTTAATCAGCTAGAAATTAAATATAGGTTCCATTAAAAAAACACAGTTTGTGTTATATTTCAAAAACGGTGAGAGCTAGAGAAAATCTAATTAGCTAAATAGAATCAGCTTTAAAAACTACACTAGAAACTGTGGAAAAAGCGTCAACTTTTTTGAAAACCTACGAGATATAAGGCATCTTCGAAATCGCGAAAAAATGAAAAACCGGAAATAACTTGGAAATAAAAGAACATAGCAAAAGTGTAATTGCACCATCTGAGATTAGTCAGGAAAAAGTAGGACAGGAATGTGCTATCCGTTAGTTTGTATGAGCTTTCCTTATAGGAGATACCCTGTAAAACCACCGAAAATGGTCCAGCCTGTACAGTAGAATAAAAGTAAACAACAGTTCAAAATTCGTATTACATATAAAAATATACTGGCCAGGTTTTACAGTAGAATAATAAAAGTTGCACATTCAAAAGTAGAAATTGCTCTATAAAAAAAATGTACAAAAATAAAAAGTTGCAGAGTAAAAATTGAAAATTAACACATTTTTTTACTATTAATTTATATTGTATATTTGACTAAATATTCTGAGAAATTCATAGAATACCCAGCAACTTGAAGTAGTTTTGCTCAAAAACTAGTTATACTCAGGTACTATAAAATACATTTTTCTGTTTTGCGTCAATAATAGCGCTATTATTAAACTCACTACTGTATCGAAATGAGCTCATTTCGATACTAGTGCTGAAAAGTAAAATGTAGGAATTTTTTTTTCCACTAAATTGGTAACATTTTGATTGCTTTTGACAACTGTCAAAAATCATAAAAACAAGATACTTAATATACCGTTTTTCGTACTGATCTTTGGATTTATCGGGTGTAGTAAATTGCTTCCTGCATTTTCAGCAATTATTTCAGGTGGACTACATGAAAATTCTTCACTCATTGTTAAATAAGCAATTTGTCGAAAAAAACAATTGACTAAGAGTGAAAAATAAAACAATTAAAGTTTCCTAGCTGAATGTTCAATTGTTTGTTTTTTTTTAGTAACACCAACTCCCACCAATTTCCCTAAATATCAAATCTTGCAATTTTTTTGTAAAAAAGGGCACAAAACAGGCAAAATATATTGCACTCGTCCTTTAGAAAACTCGCAGCTCCGCCGCTCGTTTTCTAAACTTGGACTCGTGCAATAATAGGCGACTTCTGACACTTGTTCTTTAATATACTATAACGACACTTGTAAACAACCAAAAGGAATTTAAAAAAAAAAAACTATTTTAACATGAAATTCAACTTTTTTATTGACACTTTTTTGTAATTGATAAATTAAACCGACCAACTACAAATCCTTCGAGGAAAAAAAACCAACCATGAAACAGATACACTGTAATACTGATACTGTGTGTTCGATTTTAATTACAAACAAACATAATTTTCTACAAGAACAATTATATCATATATTTTATTTAATTGTTATTGTTATAAACAATTGAATTATAGGTACCACCGACTGGAAAACGTCGTCAACTTGCCATCGCTCATGTTAATATGCGTAAACATGCCAGTATTGAATCAACACAAAATGAATTACAAATTAATTTTAAAACAACAACAAAAAAAATTACAGCCGCTAAATTGGATTGCACTTTATCATGTGTATTATTACGTGAAGGTAAAGCAACGTACGTATCAAATTATTCTATTTATCTTTATTTTATTATTCGAATTAAACAATCAATAAATAAATTTTAGTGATGAAGATATGCAATCGATGGCATCTCTAATGTCTGTCAATAATAATACTGATGATATTGCCGCTTTAGAAGATGTTGAAGATGAAGATTTCTCTCTAATTGATAATTCAATGAAGAATAGTATACATGAAGTTACACAACAAGTACAATTAATGACGAATAGTTTATCAGGATCCGACTTTGCTAGTACACCAATTAGTGGTTAGTTTAAACAATTAATTAATTTATTTATTGATAAATTAAATTGTTTTTATCTTAACAAAAAAAAAAAGTTGCTAGTATCCAATCATTTCCAAAAGATGATAAAACACCAACAGCTGAGATGTTTTCACCAATTATAGAAAAACCAAAAATTGTTACTACAACAGCTACAACAACAACAACAACAACATCAACAGTACCATTACCAAAACCCAGTGATTTCCATGAAAATGAAGCGGATTTGTATTCAATTGAATGTAGTGAAGTGTTAGAGAAATTGGAGAGTTTAGATGAAGAGACCGATAATGTCATTGTTGAAGCACAACCGAAAAATATCAATTTGAAATTGAAACCATTAGAATTGAAAGATAATAATGAAAGTGTGAAGACGCCGAATCAGCAACAGAAACTGACCACACCAGGTGAGCTGTTGTGTTTAATTGCAGAATTTAAGATTTTGGCACACAAAAAAAAACAATGTGTTATATTTGATTTTTTAGGCCAAGATCTTTTGGAGTGGTGTAAGGAAATGACGAAAAACTATCCGGGTGTAAAGGTGACGAATTTAACGACGAGTTGGCGAAATGGTATGGCATTTTGTGCACTTATTCATCATTTTGAGCCGGATTTAATGTAGACAATTCAAATTGTTGCCGATTTTAATTTTTAACATACAATAATTTTCAGTGACTTCAATTCACTTTCACCGCATGATGTGAAAGGAAATTGTAAGATAGCATTTGATGCTGGCGATAAATTAGGCATACCACGTGTTATTGAACCAACTGATATGCATATGCTTGCCGGTAAATTGTTCAATAGGAGGGGGTATTCTGAATTAGAGGGTTTAAAAAAGCGATTTTTCACAGGGGGGAAAATCAAAAAGAAATCAAGAGATGATAACTTTTATCGAGTTTAAAAAAGTGTTTCGCTTTTGTTTAAAAAAAAAGTGCTTTAAGGTGTTTTAACAATTATTGGAATACACTTTTTGTTCAAGTTTTTTAGTCTACTTAGAAGAGTGATCGCTATCGAGAGAAAAATCTTTTTTTTTGATATAACGTCCACCAATTTCGACGTAAGCTCGGGAGAAAACGCATTTTAAAGTTTCCGATATCAATTTTTAATTTAATTATTTGAACATGAATCTTAACAAAGACCGTATAAATGGAATCTTCAACTACCAGAATCTCCCTAAGGCGGACACTTTCCAACTCCCATTAGGGAATTTTTGAATAGTTTATCTGTCGATTTAAGCAAAGAAGCGTCTTTTGAACGTTCTAATTCAGGACACCCCTTTAGTTCTATTCAAATTTAATTTAATTTGATTAATTTAATTGCTTCAGTTCCTGACAAATTAGCTGTAATGACTTATTTGCATCAATTACGTGCCCATTTCACTGGACATGAATTAGAAGTACAACAAATTGGTAAAACAACCGATGAAAGTAATTATATTATTGGTAAATTTAATACAGATAAAGATACGGATATAACAAAACAAGTATTTGGACAAGAAATAATCAATTTACGTTTAGCAAAACAAAATCAACAGAAAAATGATATGAAAAAAGAGAAAGAATTAAATCATCTAACATTAATTAATAAAGAGATAATCAATCAAAATATTGAACAAAAATCGAAATTACAATTACCATTGAAATTTACAAATGAACCAGCTGAAATAAAAGAAACGACGAAAGAGAAATCACCAACCACCGTTAAAGATGTTAAAGATATGATTTTATCCAGTTCGAAGAATATTATGAATAAAGTTATATCATCAACATCAGTGACAACATCAGCATCACCATCGAAAGATAAACAACAAACCAAAAAAGTTGAAACGAAAAAACAATTATTAATGACTCGACGTGAATTAACTGATCCATTCGGTTCGGATGATGATGATGATGATCATCATCATAATGATGAAGATGATGGTATTGTTGATGATAATAAAGTTGTTAATAATAAAGTACCTGAAGTTAATGGACAAATTAATGGAACAACTAAAGATGACGTTTTTTCTGATCTACCAAAACCGAATCTGGTAAGTGCGATTTTTATATTTTTCCGATTTTTAATTATTTTTTTTTGAAATTACGCAATATCGTTGATGGTAGTCTTTTAATTTTGCTTATTTTAATTATTGAGTTTGGCTTGCTATTAAAATATTTTTGACGCATCTACAGCAAATTTTAATGCGACATTCAGAACAAAGAGAACGTGCCAGACAGTTGTTGGAGCAAGCGAGACGTGATAGTAGTACTCCAACATCACCAACAAAGGTATTTCAGTTTATTATCTATATCTAGTTGGCTTCGTTATGATTTTTGTTGTAATTGTTTTGTTTATTATTATGATATTTTATCTATATATTTGTTTGAATTTTTGTGTATAGTCCGAAGATCAACGTCAGGCACAATTGAGAGAACGTGCACGTAAATTGTTAGCAGAAGCACGCCGTTGTTCAACACCATTAACAACAACCGAAATTATACGTGTTAGTCCTGATTCGATAAAGACATTTATTGAAAATGATGAGAAATTATTAACACGTTTTGATGATGATGATGATTGTAATTTCGAAATACAAAATAGTTTAGAGAAAAATGGTAATAACATCAATACAGATGATGATAATAATACAATAAAATCTAGTCCAATTACAAATAATAAAGAACGAATCACACCGGATAAATTACCAGATGAATTAGGTTTAAAAGGGATTGGTATTGATGTACATAATTGGATTGATAAAGAAATGGAGGATTTAGAACGTGAACAAAGTGCCATAGATGAACAAGCTGCCATTTTAGAGAAACAATTACGTTCTGTTATGGAATCAACAAATGGTAATGGGGATGAAGAGGAACCATTAATGGCGAAATGGTTTATGTTAGTCAATAAGAAGAATGCATTACTTAGACGACAAATGCAACTTAATATTTTGTAAGTTGCATTGTTTCTTCAAAATTTCAAGCGCAATAGAAAATTTGTCAAATTGCAAATAATTATAGCGATTTGGGGGAACCATTAGACCAGTGTTTCTCAACCTTGTTTTTTTCTTCTTTCTTGTGATACACTTTCAACATGCTCAAAATTTGGCGGCACACTTCAAGAATTTGGCCATACACAAAAGTGCCGCCGCAGCACAGTGCTTGAGAATCACTGGTCTAGACCGTGTATGCTGAAATATTTTAACGGTCTCGGTGTTTGTTAAAAATTTATTTTTAGTATTGTAAAGAAAATGGAAAACTTTAGAAAAAATGAGTTTTTTCCCAGTCAGTACTCTGCAGGTTTATTTTCTTTTCGTTTGCAAATCTGATCCAAAAAAAAAACGCTTAGTTTTCATTTCCAGTGATAGCGAAATGTTAATGATTGTTTCCTAAAGACATTTTTGAAATATTAAGAAATTCTCCATTGGTCAAACGTATCAGTTAAATGGAAATTTATTGCGCAATTCCGTTTTTACCGCGGAAATTTTTTTTTTACTGTGCAACTTTTTATTTGCTGTATGCTCCAATGTTTCTTGTCGCACAATTTCTACTTTTTCATCATAAAATCACCGCTATTTAGTTTTATTTTATTCTACAAACAACTGACGCTATTTCTGTAAAACTATTAATCATTCATAAACGATTGATTTAACCCAGTCGCATTCTAAACAGTTATAAAAATTCAAAGCTTTTGAATGTTTTCCTTTTATAGCATACTTAACGACTACTAATTTGTTTTTTTTTTATTGTATTTATTATAACAGAGAGAAGGAGGCAGATCTGGAGACGCGCTACAAAATCCTAAACGCTGAATTACAAAAAATTGCCTCAATTGAAGATTGGCGTAAGACTGATGAACAACGTGCTAGAGAGGCAATGTTATTAGAAGAATTAGTCCAAATTGTTAATAAACGTGATGAATTAGTCCATCATTTAGACAATCAAGAGAAAGCGTACGTATTTTGCTTTAAATTAAATATTTTACAATTATTATAAATAAAATTAATACAGGATTGAAGAGGATGATTTAATAGAACAGGATCTATCACATTTAGAATTGCAACCAAAAGAGAAATGTGTTATTCAGTAAAAATGTCTTATTTAAAGTTTTACGTTTTTATTTTGTTGAAACAACAACAAAAAAAGGGAAAATTTTATGATATTAACGGTGCTTTTATGTGATAATTTCGTCTTAAATTTCTACCGAAATTTCATCATAGCGATTTTGATTAATGAAAAAAAGAAAGACAAGTTTTTCTTAGTAAATTCTACTAATTTACAATTTACTTCCCACTTAATCCTCGAATAATTCTCATCATTTTCGTATAAATGGCAATCCGAATTTATATTTACCAAAACAAAAATTTGGCTGTAAATGTGGCCATCCATCTATTTAGTGCAATATGAAAAATTTTAAATTAACTTCAAAAACGATTTGTATTACATCAACAAACAAAAAAAATGGTAGATTTTTTGGTTTTTTGTTAATAATTTGCTGATTTGTCCCCGGTCGTAATTAGTGAGTCGCGCTTATCTCTCGTTTATCCAATTGGTTGTAAATGTTGTATGTGATTAGTGATTAGATATTTTTTAGATTAAAAATAATAAGAGAGATGTGAGTCAATGAGTTGTGTTTTTTTTTTATTAGAAATGGAAATCATCTCACTTTTAGCTTGCGTGGTTGTAATATAACTTTTTTATGTATATTTAATTATTTGTAAGTTAATTAAGTTCGTGTAAATAAAACTTAAAATGACTAATAATAAATGGTTTCGTTTATTTCTCTTAAATTAATATCATTACAAACATTAGAAACAGGAGAAATTTGGATAGTGTTATTTCATTACAATTACTGGTACCGATTCCTGGACAAATTATTGTCGATTTATCACCTAAATATCCATCATTTGAATCGGCATGTTTGCCTTCACCACCATTACATAAATCCGACTGACAGGCGACGTAATACGTACGATGTGTTGCATCTTCTACAACCGTGTTTTTATACGTTGGATTGTCTTCACAGGTCCGCATTAGTGAAGCGACTTTGTCTTTTGGATCCTAGATTTATTGACAAAACATTGGACAGGATTAGAATGTAATATAAAGACAAGCGGTGATTTATACAGGGGCAGATAGAAACATGTCCTCACACCCTAGTCGCCACAAAATTCAGCACAACTTCGGCCAGGATGTAGATGAGCGCAGAGATAGGCATTTAGGCTCAGTAAAACACCTCCTTAAGCTTTGTTGAGTTCGCCCAACATTTATTGGGCAATTAAACTCAGCCGTTTATGTAGAGGGGAAAAAGACTCGAGGAAAGAAGTTATTATCGAATCAGTTTTCTCGAAACAAGAACGCCCGAGATCAGCTATTTGTGTAAAGCACTGGAAAAATTGGAAAAAGTAAATCTACCCCTGACAACATTAAGTACAAACTAACAAATGTTAGTTGGTACTTAAACGCAGAGCCGGGCTGAGGAAAGAGCCACGGGGCGTCTGCTCCGGACGCCGAACCATTTTAAGTACGAAGAATATTGTTTAACAGACAGCGACAAGAGCGCATGGAACTTTTGTTTGTCTCCGACTCAATTTAGGCTCGGTGCGGCTCTGCGTAAACACGGTACCTCCTAATTAAACGGTCAAAATAGATGGGCAACTTACTAGATATTCTTGTCTTAAGACTGTACAATACTTTTTGTTGCATGTTTTAATGACAGCACTTTTCGGATCATCCACACAAGTTCTGTCGGCATCCGTTTCCGTGTACGAGCAAGTGTAGCATTTTAATGCTAGAAAATAATTTGTTTTGTTATTCGTAAAATTAATTTTTTTAATGAATAATTACCTTGATTTAAAGGGAAATTTAGAAGACAAATTAATAAAACTGCTAGACTTTTCATTGTTATAACAGTCAGATGATTTTATTTAGAAACAATTAAATAGAAATTCCAATTGATAAGATTACTCATAAATGAGCAGATATAGATTAGATTTCATCATGGATTTGATAGATAGATACTTCAAATTGTTATCAGTTAATGATTGGCCAATTAAGGCCAGATAGGGCTGCGCTCTGCCTAGAATTAAGACTCAACGACACGAGCAAGTAATTTTGCCAGAATCGGCATTTAAGCAATGTTGGATATTGTCAAGTTAGAGACTTTTGAGCAAAGTAGATGATTAACGCAGCTCTTAATTGGATCTATCCAGTCTTATTTTTACGAGTAGCTAATTAATAAATTTATAGAGTGGTGCTTTTCCATGGTATTGTAGGGTTTAATATAATATCAATATTGCTTCTATTAAATTGCTAATTTTGTTCTGACTTCAAATATACAAACGTGTGCAAAATTTAATCACTTAAATTAGGCCTCCAAAGGTCCTAAGAAAATGGTTGGGTGACCTAGTTTGAGTTCTTGAGAGTTACATACGAATACGACAATCTCAAAATTTCAAATCTAAGAGGTCAATTCGCATATTTGCAAGTAATTTTGTTTATTGGCAACAAGTGTGCAACAGAAAAGTTAATTAAATTCTCTTAAAACGTTCGATGTGTGCGACTGCCCGATTGAAAACCGTCCGGCTTAAAAATCGTTCGGTTACAAAACCGTAAGCTTGAAAACCCTCGCATATAATAATTGAACAAGAAATCGAAACCCCTCGAATTTATAATAATTTAATAATTTTTGTCTTGCATAATTTCCTTATGAGGTGGAATGACAAGAATTTTTATGTAAAATTTTTGATAAAATGTTCAAAATCAAAGCCACGAAACAGGGTATTTTGGATCATTCAGTTACATACCTGACAGTTGACAATTCTCAAATAATTAGTGTACAGACTTTACAACACAGACAACTCTCCAATCATCCGCTGCTAACTTCATTATTTTGAAATTGTGAGGTTATCTGTCATGCCGACTGTATAGGTTAAATATTTCATAAAATTTCTTTCGATTTCTTTTAGAAATAAAATGTCCGATAGTAGTGAACGTATGCCGAAAATCGATTTAAGTAAATTGAAACAATCCGACATTGATTTTATCAAATTAATTGAAAAACAAAATCTCGAACGTGTCCAAAAGTTGAAAGCACTCCGTCGCCGTAATCTGATCACTGTAAGTCTGCTTGGTGCTGGCATTTTGGGTATTTACGGTTATTCTATGTACGCTGTACGTCAAGAGAACTTTTTGGATGATTTTGAGGAACCACAAAAAACTAATAATTAATTCTACATAATAATAATAATAATGGCAGCCAGAGCGGCTACATTACGTCTACCACCTTTACCAACAATTAGAGACTTAATTAAATTGTACAAATTACGAGCTCTACGACAATTATCACAGAATTTCCTGTTAGATCAACGTATAACAGATAAAATCGTGCGTGCCGCTGGTCCGTTACGGAATCACTATGTTTGCGAAGTTGGTCCGGGGCCGGGTAGTATAACACGTTCAATATTGAAAAAAACACCACGACAATTGATTGTCGTGGAGAAAGATCAACGATTTCTACCAACTTTAGAATTATTACAAGAAGCCACACAATTTTCAAATAATGCTATACAAATGTCGATAGAAATCAACGATATACGCGATTATAATTTCGAGGAAGGTTTCCGTAATGCACCCAAACACGATTGGTTCGATGCACCGCCACCGATCAATCTAATCGGCAATCTACCATTTAACGTTTCCACAAATTTGATAATTCGTTGGTTGCATGCCGTGTCCGAAAAACGTTCGGTTTGGTCGTTTGGACGGACACCGATGACGTTGACGTTCCAAAAAGAAGTCGCCGAACGTATCGTGGCACCGGTCACCCATGAACAACGTTGCCGTCTATCCGTAATGTGCCAGATGTGGTGTCAAGTGGAGCACGTTTTCACGATACCCGGTAGAGCGTTTCTACCGAAACCGGATGTGGATGTTGGTGTTGTCACGTTAACACCATTAAAATACCCATTAGTAAAACTACCATTCAAACTTGTTGAGAAAGTACTGAGAACTATATTCAATATGCGGCAGAAGTATTCGAGACGTGGCGTTGAACGGTTATTCCCGGTAGAATTACGTACTGAATTGACATCAAAATTGTTTAAATTAGTCGATTTGGATCCAACAATACGATCATTTGAAATAACGAATGAGGAATTTGCACGGATCTGTTATGCGTACAAGATATTGTGTGATGAACATCCCGGTGTTGAGGAATACGATTTTAGAGCTCCTAAAAATGTGTAATTTGTTAGTTGTTTTTTGTTTTGAGTTAAATAAAAATAGAGTTTAAACGAATCTTTTGATTTAATTTATTCGTTCAAAGCTTGAATATTCCAAAAAAAAAAACAACAGGGGAAATACTGTTTGATACAAAAGAAAACCCTCAAACTACAAATCGGTATCGTTCTGAAAGGGTGCAACAGCAAAAAGGGCTAAATTCACAGCACAAAGTCAAAGGGTTAAAACTAAGATTATTTATCAAAATTGCAGCTGTAAAAGCACGTATAAGAGAAAAATTTTCAAAATTCTTTTGTTATATATTGTACCCTGATTTTATTACACTGACTTCAATATTTTAAGTCATTGTAGACACTGTAAATTTGGGATCGTTACTTTTTCAAATGCAATTTGAGTTACATATTGAATATCTTCTCTCTCCAGTGACGGCTTCAGGAGACAAATCTGAGACTGTAACGACAGAATCTCTCTTCCCCCCATCTCTCAGCAATTGTTTTTTACGTTATCAATATACTGTGAATTCCACCCATTTTACTATGCCAATAAATAAATCCTTAAATTATAAAAATTTTAAATTCAAATTAACCGAAATTAATTCAAATTGGATCACTGAAAACGATTAATATAATTAACAGAAGATAAAGAGACATTTCACTTCTCGGACTAAATTAGTCTGAGAGATAATTATGGTCGATAGCTAAGTGATCGAGAGCACCTCAACGCCGCGAGAGCACAAGGACATTTTTCGAAGTAAACAACTGCGAATTAAGATGTCTCTTGATCGTCTATTAATTACATAAAAATTTTGACTAGTCTTTGATCGAAAACTAAAAATTAAAATAAATAATCAATACATTAAAAATTAAATACTAATAGAAAAAAAAATCATTATAATTCGTCTGATGGTTCCGTGCCAAAATAACGATCCCCAAAATTACCCATACCAGGTAATACATAGAATTTATCGTTAATTTCCGGATCAATAGCTGTTGTAACAATCTGAACTTTTGGAAATGCATAAGCTATCGAATGTACACCATGTACAGCCATCAATAATGATACAATCAATATATTACTTTCCGGTACATCATGATCTAATAGTACACGTATTGCCATCATTGCTGCCGCACCAGTCGCCACAGTTGCATCCATTAGAATCACTTTATAATCTTTTATATCTTTCGGTAATCGCAAATAATACAACTGAAATTATTACGATTTGAATTGAACAAATTAATTCGAGAATTCGAATTGAGAAAAATCTTACTTCCGGTTCACCGGTTTGTAGATTAGTCTGTATGAGAATTTTACCAATTCGTATATCTTTACAAACATCACATACAGCCTGTTCCATTGTTTCACCGGCACGTAGAATTGATACACCACAGATCTTATCGGTGGCCATACGTTTACCTTTATATAAAACACCTTGAGCCGTTTCAACAATTTTATCATTGAATTGCATCAATGATAATGTATATTCGATTACTAAACGTATTAAACGTTTACTATAAAAGATGAATTCATCACGTGGCGTATCACGATTACGTATAAACGTGTGTAGACCACGTATCTGGGGTGTTGTTGGTAATAATTGAACGGTATCGGGTAATGGTTGGCCATTGTGTGCATGGATCTGGGCCAGTTCTTCACGCAACTTGAATCCACGCTAAAAATGAGATTGTTCGACCAAATTTGGGTACAGGGTCGGTCGCCGAAATCTCCCATTGCCAGTGTGATGTTATTGAATACTTTTTTCATTTCGTATATCGAAAAAAAGGCCTGTGGCGCTGTGCAAGTTCTTTTATTTTTATTGATTTAATGCTAATAGGAGATTTCTACTACCGACCTCTATTCAAGGCGTTTTTTTTCCTCTGATTAGACAAAAAATTGTGTCTCATTTGTTATCAATACTTCTGCGTATCGAGAAGAAAAGATAACAGTTGGTTTCCCATGCACCGTTAGAAAAAACGCCCTGTATACAGATTGTGGATACTTTACCATTTGTAATTGTGTATGGACGTGCTGTACAATTAATTGTATAGCAACCTCATTCTCACCACCTCTCGGTACAATAATATCAGCGTGCACCTTCAACGGCGCTATATAATGATTGAAGGCCGGTTGCACCATATTCATATACTGTTTAATAACACCATCCAAATCACGTCCACGTTGGGTAATGTCGCGTCGTAAACGACGCACCAAACGTACATCAGCATCTGTATCTACAAAGATTTTCATATCTAACATTTCTAAAACGGTCGGATGGTAGAATGTTAAAATGCCTTCGAAAATTATCACATTCGCTCCATACATTGTTTTCTACAAAACAAAAGAACAAACGATAACACAATCGATAATTTCGTACAAATTCAAAAACCAATTTACAGTACGACTTTCTCGTGAATGTGTAACGAAATTATAGATCGGTACTTCAACTTTCCTACCCTCTTTCAAACGTTGCACTGTACTGATCAATAGATCTAAATCAAAAGCGTCCGGATGATCGAAATTGTACTCATTTCGATTGGCTATCTCCCGTTGTTTCTCATTCAGCACCTTATAGAACGAATCCATGCTCAATAGAGTCACCCATGGCACCCCTAAAGCTTCGATAATCTTCTCAGCAACTGTTGTCTTACCACTGGCACTCCCACCACAAATACCTACGCAATTATACGAAATTATTACGGAAAAAATTGGATTAATACAAGAAACCCACCGATTACTAAAGGTTCGACTTTCTGGCCTTCGCTGTTATACCATGGCGGCCGACCTGCTGTATAAATCGTACGATGTTGGGTGCGTATCATTGATTCGGCTGCCGATTTCTTTGATGATTGATTCAACGATGTGGTGCGTTGTCGGCGGGATCGTGGCGATTTCTGTGAACCTTCAGAGCGAGAATTACCTCAAATCGGGGGGCTGTGTGATTGCGGAATACCTGTTGACGGTGGTCGTGGACAATATGGAACGGTAATTGGTGATGCTGGGGTGTTGTAGAAGTCGCCGCTACGCTCCTCGTCGATTTCGCCATCAACGAACACTTCAGAAAAATCACCTTGAGTTTCAGCAACATCACTACACGTAGGTATGGAGGAAAACAAAAAACAAAAACAAAAAATAATCGTAAACAAAAACCGGATATAAAACAATTTTTAAAAATAAACCGAAATTAAAGCGTAATTAACAGGGGGCGGCGGGGCAATGCAAAGCACCGGTTTGTTTTACCTTTCGGAACTTGCAGACGATGGTGGATCGCCGCCTAAATTAACCATTTTTCCAGCCATTTCTCTCTAGCAATCGATTTAACTATAATTGACGCGCAATTAATAACAATCACGTTGGAGAATCAACATTTATTTAAGAATTTGAAATCTACAAAAGCCCAAAACACGTTTCAGTCACACTGCACGGTTGCGGAAAACTCGTATAAAAATCGTGACGAAGCAGGGTTGCCAACAACTGCATCCACCTAACATTATACTATCATTTATCCATTATTTTCAAACCATTATCAGTGAATTATCACTGCAACAGTCTAAAAATAGTCGAAATTCATCCGTTATGCAAATATTACTTTTAAAAAAACAACAAATTTGTGAGTAGCCTACATTTGACCTACCGGTACATTCGAACTACTCGTCAATGTTCACGTTGTTTTACGGTGTAAATTATTATAATTTCTGCAAGAGAATTGTACGCAAATTCTAGAAAATGAGTGAAGATCTGCAACGGAAATTACAATCCGAATTGGATGGTTTCAAAAATACCCAAAAAGGTGATTATTAAATGTCGACTAAAGAAACCTAACCTCACTTTGGAAAATTTCAGAATTACAAAAAGCTATTTCTACACGACAACAATTGGATGGGCAATTAAACGAGAATACGATCGTCAAAAGTGAATTGGATATTCTGCCACAGGATGCTAAAGTCTACAAATCCGTGGGGCCGGTGTTGATTAAAAGCGAATTGATCGAAGCCAAACAGAATGTCGGTAAACGTATGGATTACATCAATAAGGAGATTAAGCGTGTCGACGATCTGATTGAGCAGTTGGAGAAACGGCAGGATAATCATCGGGAGACGTTGCAGAAATTGCAACATCAATTCCAACAGGCACAAGTTAAGGCGGCATTACATGCGTAAATCGTTTATTTATTATTATCTGGATGGAATTGTAATAAATTATCGTTTTTTATAGTCCAAACACCAAACTGTCGTTTTAGCGTCTGCCAGTTGGCTTGATAATCGTGTGCTAATAATTTCGTTTGTTTATAATTTAAATTGTCAGCTTTTTGTATTAATTTATATTGTTTTCTAATGCGTTCGAAACAGTTGAATAACTCGATTTTACACAATCCCAATCGGGCCTTATCGGTATTAATGTGTTTCTTTGTAATTCCTTGGCGTTTCCCTTCAACTGCTACTTCTAATCTGTAATTATTTCAACTGTTAATTAACTCAAATCAATAAATTAATTTTCTAAATTCACTTGTTTTTATTGTAGCCTTTGTACCAGTAAATACTGGAAGGACATGGAGTTTTTGTCTTGTTTTTCTCAAAATCAAACTCAAATTTCGCCTGACCGATCCGCATTTTACCACAACTGTACGGTAGTGTTAACACGACACCACCCAATCGATCGTACAGTGCCCGATTTAATGCGTCTTGACTAAACGGTGTACCACCAATTATCGTGAAACTGTCCAAATAAATCGGCCGATCTAACAATAGACTCAAGAGAGCACCCTGTACGCCTAAATAACACCATTTCGTTAGCTTGTCACTACACGAAACGGACAGCGTACGTACACCTCGACCGGGTTTCGTTCGCACAGCCTTCAGAACATGATAATCTCCACCAATTCGTTGCATATCGTTATTATTATCGGCTTCAATACATTTTGCACCGGTACGATAAATATCCTCATCGAATTTGGGACGTTTGCTGGGGATTTCTTCGGAAATATCTACAACCTGTCCGAAATCTTCTTGATGTTTAGGGAAGATCGCAGCATCTCCGCATGGTACATGTGTGGTGAAGAAGTGGAACTTTACATCATCATCATCGATCGAAAATCGTTGTTTATTTTGTTGGAACTTTATAATATCTGTATTTCTGGTTAATATTGTTTCGTAGAGGTAGCGTAAGAATGCACGTCGACAAATTATTTCGGCATGCGAATCGTTTAGAATATCACCATTTGGTGATAGTTTATCGTAGCCGATGCATTTCGAACCGGTTCCTAATGAAATCATTTCGAATTTTCCGTATTTCTCTGAAACAATACACGACAGAATCGTCCATTCTTTGTTGGTAGGTTTACCGGTTTTTGGTAGTTTATTGAAGAAATTCAAACAAAATTCGGCAACTCGATCGTGCAAATCTGCCATAATTTTGAATACATTTGAGGTTAACTGGGAACGACAAGACAAACCACGGAGTATAGATATCTATCACGGAGTATAGATATAGGAGTCCGAACGGTATAGGCTTTTTCACGATATTTATGTACATAAAAATGAACCCAGAGAATAGTACATTTTTCTGTCACTCGCGGCGCTAAGAACAGTAGCGTACTGATAGTGGTCGCGATAGTGGTGGTTATAGTGGTCGCCTGGACTTAGTAAATTTCGACTTATAAGCCAAATTACTTTATGGTTGAGGTGCACAAAGAAAATTTTCTACCGTAATTTCTATGAATAGCAATTTTGTCCGCATCTGGTATGAGTTGTAAATTATCCGTTGCTATTCATGTAAATTACGGTAGAAAATTTTCTTTGTGCACCCCAACCATGTGGCTTATAAGTCGAAATTTACTAAGTCCAGGCGATCACTATATCGTTCTCAACGAGAATACCGAGTACTCTGCCGATCGTAGCGCGCTCTGCCGGCAAAAGTTTTGTCCCTAAATTCGTGCCATAATTTTAACATTACGTTCGGACTCCTATATCTATACTCCGTGATATCTATACTCCGTGAGACAAACAATGGCGCAAAAGTACCAATCAAACCATTTATTATTTGGCGGGAATTTCAATAGCAAACCAATCAGCTCTGTGCTGGCAGTGCTGTGAATGCGCGCGCTCCCTGTCATTTCTCGAGTTTGACACTGTCTTCGAACAACCAATCAGCTCTGGGATGCCCTAACATTTGTTCAAGGTCAGTACTGTTGCTCGTCTGCCAATCCTGATTTCACTCCAATTTCAGGAAATTGTAAAGACTTTAATGTTTATCAAATATATTGAGTCAGATCATCAAAAGCAGCAGATCATCAAGAAACTTGTGACGTCATCAAGTCCCCGCAAATTATTTCGAATCATAACTCCGACCAACTCTAACACGTGGCGCTATCAAGTTGACATCTTCAAAATTATAAAGGCAATGTTGCCAAGATTTTCCACCCTGTTGTGCGATAGTCTGTCCCATTATAAATCCATTGAATATTGTTTATAGACGTTTCTTTCATCCTCATGAACATCTCTCTTCTTTTCTCGTCGTCTCTCTTATCGCTAACACAAGTCACCGCAAGCCTCACCTTTGGACTGTTGCCACTAATTTTTGAATCGTTATGGGCATAACGCCCTCTGTCGACACTCAGACGTTATTTGCCTCATAACGCCCTTGGTACATTAATTACTATTAAATATATTAATAAAAAATTCAAATAGAGTATTGGTTGTGTTGCTGGACATATTTCCCTTCATTTGTCACAGGATTCGAATACCTGTTTGTTAGCTTAGTTAGAGCAATAAAGCATTTTTCGTTATTTAAACATAGGTCTGTTTTGGTATCTTAGCAATGATGTATACCACGAGGTAGTAGTGGGGCATCTTCGACATGAACGTACCCTAAGACTTATAACTTAAGGGCTTATCTCTAAGAAAATTGACGATTCTAAAGCTGTTGAGATGAGGTTGGATATACACCTGTTAATTATCTCTAGGAAGATTAATAATCAACGGTGTGTACAGTGTTTGCTCTCTGAAATCCCTGATATCTTGTGATAGGATATGCATCTAGATACATCGTGTATATTGGGTTGCATATCGAACAGGCGAATCAATAATCTGAAAAATGTGTTAATTCTTGTGGCTCCTCGTCCTCATTCATCAAAATTAAAGGGCGTTTCATAATCTATCTATAAAAAGACAACGTTAGTTACGTAATTTCAGCATTTCATAGTTATTCATTTGCATGAATATTAACGTTAACGTTAACACTGCGGAAGCTCTGAATTTCCTGGCTGTCAAATTCCAAATTTTGACAGTCGGTGGTGAATTTCGAGGTTATGTCTATATTCGTTTATTTTTTTGATTTTCGAAAAAGAAAATAAAATTATTACCTCATCAGAAATAAATTCAATGAAATTTTCAAATTTCTTTCGTAATCTATTTATCGGCGTACCAATCGGTGTAACAATTCTTGATACAGTCGGTTATGTTGCCCGTGTCGATGGCATTTCAATGCAACCAGCTTTAAATCCTGATCAAACACAAACAGATTACGTATTCTTAAATCGTTGGTCAGTGAAATCGTACGAAATCAATCGTGGTGATATCATATCGTTAATTTCCCCCAAAGATCCATCCCAAAAGATCATCAAACGTGTTGTTGGTGTTCAAGGTACAAAATTGCATTTTTCTACATAGATTCTCTGTTAATTTTGCTGTTGTTTTAGGTGATATAATTGCTACGTTACATTATAAGAGAGGTATCGTGAAAGTACCAGAAGGTCATTGTTGGGTAGAAGGCGACCACACTGGTCATTCTATGGACTCAAACAATTTCGGTCCGGTATCATTGGGACTGATTACAGCGAAAGCTTCGTGTATCGTTTGGCCACCATCACGTTGGCAATTCATACAATCATTTCTACCAGATTCACGATTACCGTTAAATTTAACGAAATTATAGACTTTTCTTTTAACAAAACATAAAAAATGCGTGCTATATCGTTAGTTGATAAGATCGAATTCCAATTTGCTGGGAATGTTGCACGAAATGCTCTAACATTAGGCGATGTCGATAATGATGGTTGTTGTGAACTCGTCATTGGTAATAGTGCTGGTGATGTGGCCATTTTCAAGGGCAAAGAAAAAGTGCAAACATTCTCCGAATTGGGATTCGTTGCTTGTGTTGCTGTCGGTGATATTTGTAATAAAAAACAAAACAATTTAGTAATCGTCACTGCCGATGGTTGGTTCTATATTTACGAGAATATTAAAGATGCAATCAATGAAAATATTGATCAAACTCCTAATTCTGATAGTACAAACGATAGAAATCATAAGAATTGCCTACTCAAGTGTATCCATATCCAAAGAATACCGGCAAATGTTAAAGTATGAATCGTGCAACACAATCATTGTTAGAAATTCTAATAATTGTAATTTTACAGAATCTAGTCTTAGGTGATATCGATGAGGATGGTAAAATTGAAGTCATCCTCGGTTTAACTGATCGCGTCGTCCGTTCTTATCGTTGGTTGGATGAGAATGGTGGTACAATTCAAGAAACTAAAAACAATTCCGAACAGACTGGTCAGTATAAGCGGCGAATTGACTTAAGCGATCGAAGTTACATTAAGGTGCTGAGATAAATTGTCCGTTGTAAGACTCACAAAATTGTTAATCTATGGACAAAGACGTTCCTTTTACATAACCGTTAATTTGAGTCTCGTTCGATTCCAAAAGGTTGTTTGTTATGAAACTCCGAGACCCTAAGTTTTAGAGCAAAGTAGTTTTGGAAACAGTCCATTAGAAAGACTGTCCATCAGAAAAATCGACTTTTTTTTCAAAAAGCACCCTGCAAATATTGTTCAGGATGTCAAGAAAGTGAGTCTGTGAAAATATCAGCTCTTCATTTTAATATTAACAGGTGCGATTTTCCATTTGATTAACATGGGAAGAAGATTCTCTTGCACTTTGGAATTTTATAGCTCACGTTGGGAACAATATTTCGAAATGACTAAAATACACTCTTATAGAAAATTTAACGCTCTACAAAAAGGATCTCTTACAATTTTTTGACATATTTAGTCCTTCAAAAGTTCTGCAACGTTAAAGTTGGAGTAATGATAATTTTTTATATTTTTCCAATTCTTTGACAGAACCATCAACTTTATGGAAACATTTTATAGATTTTTTGTAGAGGATTTTCTTCTCTTTAACTTATCTTTATAAAAGTTTTTGATATTTTTTACAGGTCGAAAGTTATTTGACTCACAGTATTGAATGCGAAAATATTACTAGAAATTTCTAGAATAAAAAAAAAATCAGTTCATTGCAAATAACTTACGACCTGTAACAAATATCAAAATTTTTTATAGAGATAAGTTGTAGAGAATAAAATGCTCTACAAAAATGTTCTGGAAAATTTTCCCATAAAGTTGATGGTTGCGTCAAAAAAACTGGAAAAATGTAAAAATTCACCATGAACCTTGAATAACTTTTGAAGAAATAAATATATCAAAAAATTGTAAGAGACCTTTTTTGTAGAACGTTAAATTTTGTATAAGAACGAAGTTCAGTCATTTCGAAATATTGTTCCCAACGTGAGCTATAAAATTCCAAAGTGCAAGAGAATCTTTTTCCCATGTTAATCAAATGGAAAACGGAATTAATATTAAAATTAGGAGCTGATACTTTCACAGGCTCGCTTTTTCGACATCCTGGACAATATTTACAGGGTGCTTTTTGAAAAACAAAAAATAGTCGATTTTTCTGATAGTCTACTGTCCATGTAAAGGAACGACTCCAAAATTCGTTCCATGGTTCGTTCCACCATAGCTCCTAAACTCCTAAACAACTCCAAGTCCCTAATTACTTCATCAATCCCAAATAGAAATAAAATTTGAAACCAGAATGAGTTGGATTAAGCTGGCAAAGCGATAAGAATGAATTTCTCACATTTTTAAATACCCGATCTCGTTATTTTGAACCATCAAAATTCTGGGAGATATACAATCATTTTCATTACCAAATCGATTGCGATCTAATTGTATTAATTTGACTTTAATCTCTTAAGCCAACTCTCAAACTATAATTGTTTCATCACAGAATAAATTAATTATAATTGGTATTCAAGAAATCCCAGCTTTGGGCCGACTGATAGCCCTAAACAAATGGGAATGTGCCAATCAAATCGGCTCGATAACATTACATCATTCGATTGACACCAAACCTGCACTACTTGTCGCCCAACCAGGTGGTACATTTATGCGAATCCGTTGTCAACCGGACGATGGTAGTAGTCATAATTCATCGACGAACAATGAAAATGAACCACCAACAAAGTAAATTTTTGACAACTCAATCACCATTTTTTGTGTTTAATATAAAAAAAAAAATACTAGTGATCCCCTATCAGGTTCTTCCATCGATTATCAATATCTTGGCCGGTCCAGGATGCGTAATGAGAATATCTCCACGGAAATTATCGGTGATTTTAAGACGGCCGATGGTGGTATTTCGACGAAAATCTGCCCGTATGCTGTAGCCACATTGGATGGTACAATTATGTTAGTACAGGATGAGGTGATTCGTTGGTAAAGCCGATTTTTTGTTGTTGTTCATAATCTAGTTGATTTATTTATTTAGGGCGATTGCTGTGAATCATCAAGTTTTCGCTTTGACCAAACTCGATATTACCGGCAATGGTGCTGATGATATTGTTGTGTGTTCGTGGGATGGTCAAACGTATTTTCTTGATCAAGACAAGAATTGCGTTAGTTTCAATCTAGACGAACCGGTGCAAGCGTTCGATAGCGGTTATTATAATTTATCAATTGATCAACAGCCGGTAACGGCTCTAGTTTATGTTACTTTCAAGAATACGGTGCCTTATCACTATTTTCCTCGATTATTGTTGTTGATTAAATATACATTTTTTAGGTGATTTTATATTATGATATACCGTTGAAAGATATGGTGATAAGGAAGTACAATATCGATTCGATATTAATTGATTGTTTGGCGAGGAAAGAGAATAAAACTCGAGACGAAATTGGGGAATTTGTAAAAAGCCTTGATCGACACCAAAAATCGAAATTAATCTCTCATCTTTTATATGGGGATCAATAGTAAATGACTCGCCGCCAATTTTACTTAGTTTTATTATGGGAAATATACAAATATTTAAACGGAAATAAACTATTTTACACAAGAAAACATTGAAGTGTTTCGTTTTTTTAAATTAGGCCTTTAAATTAAATTTCACTAGTAATCACTGAAACATTACAGAAATATATTCCAACTAATCTAAAGATATGTACACATATTGGGCCTTATCAAAATTATCAAACAACGATTCGATGATGAATTTTGTTATTTTTATTTGTATTTTTTTATTAGGAGTAAGAAGATGGAAATCAACACAAATTTTGGCACATCATCTCGGTTTGACTAGTAGTAGTAGTAGTTTTTTGATAAATTCGTCAAATTTATTGTTATTAAATATTATTATTAGTATTGATATTTTGGTCAAACTACTCTCTAAAATATGAACTAATAATGATATGACATAAAATATAGAATAAACGATATTGGGTGAATTCAAATTAATTATGTTGTAGGTTCTCATTTTCGTTCCCAAGTGGTGGTGTTGTAGAACCAAGTCTCATCTCTTGATTTACTCCAAGTCGATTCCAAACTGTTCTCCTGTTGGAAATGATGAAAATCAATTTTTTGGAAATCTTTTGTAAACACTCATCCCTTGATTAACACGGCTCGTGTATATTGAGACCGTGTAATGTAGTATCCTGTATTCATAACGGAGGAAATCACGCGACTTTTGTCCAAAAGGGTAACTGGTTTGAATTCATATAAAGCTCGCTGATTTGAACTAAATCGAGAAATATTTTTATTAAAATCGCTTTTTTTTTTAAACACATTATGTGGAAGGCGTTTTTAAGAACAGATTCAGTGTCAAGTTTTTGTTGAGTTTTCATGAAGTCGCCCGAATTAATCAGTAAAAATGGCCCTTGGAGCTAATTTGGAAATACTAAGCCATAATTTCAGGAATCTTTTGTTTACTTTGTAAAAAATGGTTCTAAAAAGGATTTGTAATGTCATAATTGCTCTCGACAAATAGCACGTTTTAAAATCGAAAAAGTGTTTTTTAAATCTAGCCTAATTCTTCAACATCAGTATAGCTCGTTTCATGATAAATTTCCAGCAGACGTTAGAGGAGGAGCAGGCGTCTTTGCGTTCTCTTTCGTTTCTAACAAAACCTGCCACAAGCCACGCCTTCTGACGACTGAAATTACCTGAAAGGGAGCACTCTGAGTGGTCAGGTGTCTCTTTCATGGTTATTTCTATTCTTTTCTTTCCATCTCTTTCTCTTCTTCAACACTATTCTCCACAATTCACAAGCGCCTGAAGTTACATGAAACGATCTATAGTTTCCCTATATTTAAAAAATTATGACATTTTCCATTCCAGTTACCTACAAGGGCACTTTACTGCTTAATTTAACCCTATAACTTCAAATCCCTTTGAACCCATTCAAACTAGGCCAATAACGTGCCTCGAACAGAAGTTTGTGAGTGCTGTTGTACAATCAAAATCTTTGTCACCTAACGAGAGTTAAGGGCTATTTTTGGCACCATGGGCCAACACATTTATGTGGACATTTTTTCCAAATCAAGTAAGATTTCGAGTTACCTATCGATCATTTTAAAGTCTAATTTGAACCCATTTAAAGTAGGCAAATGAGTTGGCTGCAACAGAAACTTATGAGTGCTGTTGAGCAATCAAAATCTGTGTCATCCAACGAGAGATAAGGCTTATTTTTGCGCCATAGAGACCAAACACAAATTTACATTTTTTCGAAATCAAATAAGCTTTACAATCAAGATGCAAGTCCTTTGAAGAACTTCCATCGATCGCGCAGCCAAAAACTTAGATTGAGAATTTTTTTGGTCACTCAAAGTTGATAATGTAGACTTAGAACACTGTCAAATTTCTTTGACAAAGTTATGTTTACAAAAAAATTTGACAAATTTTGTAAACAATCTTTATCAAAGAAATCGGAGTGTATAATAAGTATTTTACAGGAATAATTTTGCCTGATGCCATGCGATTTTAAAAATATTTTTTTCTATTTTGCGTCAATAATAGCGCTATTATTAAACTCGCTACTGTATCGAAATGAGCTCATTTCGATACTAGTGCTGAAAAGTAAAATGTAGGAATGTTTTTTTCCACTAGGTTGGTAACATTTTCATTGATTTTGACAACTGTCAAAAATCATAAAAACAAGATACTTAATATACCGTTTTTCGTACTGATCTTTGGATTTATCAGGTAGTAAATTGCTTCCTGCATTTTCAGCAATTTCCCTTATTTCAGGTGGAGTACATGAAAATTCTTCACTCATTGTTAAATAAGCAATTTGGCGAAAAAAAACAATTGACTAAGAGTGAAAAATAAAACAATTGAAGTTTCCTAGCTGAATGTTCAATTGTTTTTTTTTAGTAACACCAACTCCCACCAATTTCCCTAAATATTAAATCTCGCAATTTTTTTGTAAAAAAGGGCACAAAACATGCAAAATAGAAAAAATAGTATAAAGAACTCGTGTCAGAAGTCGTATATTGCACTCGTCCTTTAGAAAACTCGCGGCTCCGCCGCTCGTTTTCTAAACTTGGACTCGTGCAATAATAGGCGACTTCTGACACTTGTTCTTTAATATACTAATTTGATTACACTGCGGTTTGCACACGCTATGTAATACTATAAAAAATTTTTCAAACACGAATTTTGTTTCTGGTGACAATGGAAAGCGTTCTAGGCGTGATATTTATGGTTTTGAGAAAATTACTCTGCTCTCGTGTGCAACTGACAACTTCCCGCACTAGTTGCACAATGTACTATTTTTTTATATGATTTCTTAGACCAATATATAGTTTTTTCTGCACCTTGAAGGCACAAAGAGAACCTACAAACGATGATAAATCAAGTAATCAATACATGAGATTACCCAAAACAAGGGGTAGCTAGCAAAACATAGTTCTGTAGTACATTTTTGTGTAAACTAGCGAATTTCAACAGAACACGCTTGTTATTAAGCTTGAAAGATGGTGTCAATTGTAGACTCAAAATTAGGCTACTTAATCGGGTTTTGCTACCAAAAATTTCCACTTTCCTTTCGATTAGTTAATTTGTTCAGTTATAAGGTGAATGCCGTGTAAATCGAGGGATGAGTGGTCGTTTCGAATTATTTACACCGAATTGCGAATGTCCCATCGACGATGAACTCAAATGATAATCCATATTAGAATAATACGGATAATTATTATAGCAATTTGTTGTTGAATTAGTGGTACTCAATACAGATGGTTGTGTTGATGAACACCAAGATCGATGTTGATCTAATGAGAAACTATCAATTGATGCCGGCGACCATATGCTGGAATTACCACCGGAATTCGTATATGTTGACGAGGGAATCTGTGAACGAAAACAATTATTTCAAATAGCACACACCCCTTTGTTGTCGTTTGAAATAATTCGGTAAATACCGTAGGTGATGTTGTATTGTTGGTGGTTACTAATGCTTGAGGTTTGATGTAATTCGGGCTGTCCCTGAGATGTGGAGCCGTTGATACGCTTGGCGAACTTGCAGATGAACTAAATTTGAAAACGGTATAAATAAATTCATCTCTTATCTTTGGAAATTAATTAAAAATTTTACACAATACTGACCCGAAATTTTGATAATAATTGTATTTAAAATTGTTTCGGTATTGGGGTTTGGGCACCCACCTGGTGTTCGTGTTGTTATTGTTGTTGCTATTATTGTTGTTAACAGATACGGGTGTTGGTGATGATTTCGTTAGAACCGATGATGATTTATTCTTTAATTTAGTCGTTTTGTCAACATTTTGTTGTTGATTGTGCTGTTTTTGTTGTTGTCGACATTTCGCCCGTCGATTCTTAAACCATACCTTTAAATCGAATTTGTTTTTAATTTAATTTAAACTGTTCGTTTGTTAAATATCAAGTTGCTATTTAATTGAAAATCAATAAGACTTTTTTTTTACAACAACAGGAATCCTCACAATTACTGAAAACGAGAACACATAGAATGCAGATAATGGCTTCATGTTTCATTAAAATTATTTTCTAAAAGAATTTGTCGAGGAACGTGTGTTAACAATAAAAAAGAACATCGTTAACGACAATAGGGCAAAACAGTGGACGGCACAATGTCAAATTATAATAAATCAGGAGCACACATTAGAAAGCGATCCATTTATTGTAGTGAATGGTGATTGTTGGAGGGCTTATTAGCTATACAGAAAGATGCATGAGCACGTCTCGCCTACGGTTATTGTTCCCTATACAACGCAAAAAAAAAACAGCCCACCCTCTAAATACGATATCATGAATACGGTACCTGGACACGAGATTCGGGTAAATTGATTTTCAGAGCGACTTCTTCACGCATAAAAATATCAGGATAACGTGTCTTGCCGAAGAGCGTCTCCAGGACGTCGAGTTGGGCTCTGGTGAAGGTCGTCCGTTCTCGACGCTGTTTTCGTTGATTGCCTGCCCAAAACACATGAATTAGTGGTGTTGTGCGGGTGACAATAAACAAACAAAAAACAATACCAAAAATAATGTAAATTGTTTTCGTATAAATACCCCCAGATAATTATGTTTAATAATTTATCGAAAATCGCTCATTTTCTCTAAATCTATTCATCGAATTCACCCAAAACAATTGACGGATTTACGATTTAATGGGAAATATTTGCAAATAGTCAAATATAATTCATAATATTTATTTGACGAATCTATTTGTTGATGGCATGAAAATTTATTTTAAAAACCGACTGGTTTGATTGCCAAACAACATAATCTATCGGAAAAACAAATCAACACTCACCACCAGGATAACCAGCCATTGATGAATGTAGCGAATCAACAGGAAGTCCATGCAATCCTAATCCTGGCACAGGATACGGGGCCGATTTCAAATATGCCATACTCGATGAACTTCCGCCGCAAGTACTTCCAAAACCGGGGAAAGATAGTTCGCTGTCGGGATTGCATCTAGTTGCAAACAAAACAACCACAAAACGGAAAAAAATTAACAATCATTCTCGAAATCTTCCGACAAGTTTGGGGTTTTTGGTGACAAACAAACACAACAATAGAACAACATATACCTGACGATAATGACAATTTCTTGGAACGTTTTTCTGTAGACAGCGTGGTGTCTTTTAAAATTGGTCACTAATGTGGAAAATATTTGTTGTGGACAAAAGTTGGTGGGCAACATTCGACAAACCGTTTAACAAGAAACGTTCACGGACGATTAAACGCAAAAATTGGTTGCGTTAATTGTCACCGTTTTTCGCCGTAAGTATCAGAAAAATCAAATCGTTTATTATTATTGTTGTTGTACAGAGACGGGGTCCAATTAGGCTGCGATCAAATTAGATAACTCATGCCCCCTTTTCATTAGTCGGTAAATAGAGAGGGTGGCAATCGAATTAGAGACGTTCATGATCGTTCTGATAATGTTAACGATGGCCCATTAGTTCGATCATTGCGACTCTTTGATCTCGCCCTTAGGGGTTGTTTATATCTTGTTTTCCATCCCATCTGTATACAGATGCAGAATAGTGGCGCATAGTTGAAAGAAAAAACAAACAACAACAACAACCAGATCGTTGTTTATTTATACCAGATACTCCCTAAGGGTCAATTCCTGCCCACTCGAATTTCTTTATAATACTTTATGTAGAAGAGGGTACCACCGAAAAAACAGTGGTCCCTCCACATATTAGTTGTTTAAAATGGTATTATAAGCTGTCTTAATCTGGCAAGGTATGACGTTTCTTTATTTTATTCTATTTTTTTTTTGTTACGGGATTAAGTGCTGACGCCTCTACGTGGCTCACACAAGGTGTCACAGAAACCTGATGCTCGCCATTAAGGACTGTAAGGACTATAACGTGTCGCCAAAGATCTTCGAGTTAGACAATGATAACGAGTATAAATCGTATATCTGATACTTTCGACAACGTTCTGCTCTTTTTTATAGGCGACGACATTAGTGGAATACATTGATGTGATCTATTTATTGTTCGATTTTTTTTTTTGCTTTAGACAACGGTTAAAACACCATTTAACAATTATTATATTATAGATATTTCGTTTAATTAGTAGATATTGTTATAGTATTTGCCCAATTAATTATCCCGATGCCGTATGCCTTTGATTGTATACAGATTACCCGATTTGAACCAGTCATTATTATTATTGAAAGGTATTAAATGCATACACGTGCCCTTGTTTGGCTTAGTTTCAATACATTTATCGACTCTATTACAAATGATTACGTCTTAACGCTACCATAGCGACATTCACCCCTTCGTATTTTTAATCGTAAATCCCTATACCCAATCAGGTAACGTAAAACGATCGATTGCCACCAATCCAACGGTATTTCCGTTGTAAAATTGCAACTGTATCGAATCAAAACAGCCTCTTATAGTTGTTATCTCAAGGATACAGTGGTGGTGTCATGTTGATGACCATCGCAACAGACTCCCTGTAGGACCAGATAAAGGAGGGGTCGGGCCCTTCTATCACGACCCTCGTACAACTCTATTTAGAGATCTAGTCGCACACACTAACATGTTTATTGTTTCCCAGTAACGCATTTAAAATGTTTGAAAGTTAATCAAATACGAAAAATACTACTCACCCAGCAGTCAGACTGTTGGGCCACATCTACTTTGGTCCCTGCAACAAAACGTAAAAGTTTTATAACAATTTACAATACAAAAAAATCAAATCTTTAAAGTTGTTCGATTCATATCGGTTCTCGATATTTTTGCACTTCCGCCTTATCGAACTTTAATAAGCTCATAAAGCCCACTCGATGTTTACACAGTGAACTTCATAACGCTCACTTGATTCACTAAAAGCGTTTTCAGACATCTGTAAGTTGATGCCGCGAAACAGACCTTTTTTTTTCGCTTCAATTTCAACTATCAAAAAGTTACCGAGATACCGATCATTGTGTGCACAATCTAACATTAAACAGGATATCGGCTATGAAGTTTGCCTTCATTTTAATGAGGCTTTTATTAGAAATCTGTTCATCTGTTAATAATATCGCTCTTGATTCTTTTGCACGAAAACATCCCAGGATTGTGTGTGTCGGTGGATGTTAAGAAGGATGTTTTCACTATTGACTGATTTTCGAATGATTCCATAAATTAGATATCTGCCGACAAGATGAATTGTATATAAAAGATGAATATTTAGATGGTGAATCGTATTGAAAAGGCGCTCTCTCCGTTCATGTATGTATGTTGAGTTATATAGAAAATAGAACATTAATTTTGAAATTTAATATCAGCAAATCCTTTACACTAGTGTGGCTTTTCAAGTGCAATGTTCACTTTGCGTACGCTTTTATTAACGTTTATGAACAGAACATGCGTACAAGTACGTACTTGTGCGTGATGAATACTACACTATTTTCTTTATACTACACCCACAACAATAAAAGAACCACCCGGTATTATTCAGCATTTTCTCCATCAAACAAAACGCTCCATTCTTTTGCGATAATCTGTGTTGGAAAATCAACACTTTTAAGCTGCAATTAAGCGACGATATCGGTTCTATTTTTTTTTGTTAGTGTTGAACACTGGTCGTACAGATAACCGAGATGTTATCAACATTGGTGCAAATCTACACAATATTGCAATACCAATTTCACAGTGGTTGGCTTTAGGAAATTCAACCGAGCGAGTGCTATTGTCGGGTGACAGTTTATACACTAGGCAATAGAGAAAAAGCAGAAACTCACCCATTGGAATTGTTGAAAAAGTCTTAAAATATTCCTAGAGAAACCCCACTATTTGTTGAAATATTCGTTTCAGTTTTTTCTGGTGTAAAATTGTAAATGATGTTGAGTTGTGTTCTAAGGAAAAGACGGCGATAGACTGAATTACCAGCTACTGTGGCAAACGGCACTACTAAATCCGATATGATCATAATATAATGATAATACTCTTTACGGGATCCATGGATTTACAAGCAGCCAACTAATCGTCTTATGTGTGAATTTTGCCTCTTTTTCTAATCGGATTCTCGTACATTAGAACGACGCATTGGCAATTGATGAGGATAGGGCAAAAACACGATCACATTGCCAAACGATTCCGCCATATAAACATGAAATTTCAAGAAAAACCAGTCGAAAATGTTGCATTTTTTCAACTGTAATCGATGAGTGTTTTCAGCGAATAAACAAACATGGTCCGGTTATTATCGAAGCTTGATTAGTGGTTATCAAAATGTGATTTAAGCCAAAAGTAGAGACCATCAAAACAAAAATAGATAAATAAAAATATCGCAAAAAATAATAATCCGTATTAATCAAATCGGATTAAAATAAAAATGCGAATTGAAATGGCCTCATGAACCATTTACCAAATCGTTAAAGCTCCTAGTCGCCCAACAATTAACGAAAAATCTTTATCAACCTGTCTTTGAGTGGCCATCTAGATAGATACCTCAATAAGACTCACCTGTTTGTTTAGTGGCAAAATAAAAGCCCGAAAATTGATTAAAACTTAAATGAATCGAAGAATCCAGAGATGATGAAGGATATTTAGTGCACAATGTAAGTCAATATATATCACTCCATCTATTTGTTCACTTAGTCAAACACAATGCGGAGTTAAGCCGAGGTACTTAGTGTAGATAAAACCCGAGTTTAGCGCAAATCGGTTTACAGTGGATTCCTAACTATATACACGCTCCTAATACGAAAGCTGTATTAAATAAGTAGAATTGATCCTCACTTTTCGTGGCCGAGGACACGCCCCACGCCCCGCAAGCGCGCCGGGGAAGCTCGATGGCAACGCGCGATGCACCATAGCAGGAACGCCGTAGCCACGGACTACGGAACAAGGATCTTCCTCTCGATGATCATGATGATGATGATGATGATGATAATCGAAAGCTTTTTGGTGAAAACTTCAAATTACTGACAAAGAACCGATAACTAATAACTATATTTAGCGAATTGAATGAACGGTGCATTTGATGTGAAAAGTTCCTGAAAACGCTGATGAGTTTCTATAGGAGAATCACTAAAATGGCGGATTTCAACGTTTACTTCAGTCGCACTGAAAACTACTGCTATATACAATAATAAATCTTTCAGTCGTTCTTTTCGATTTTTTGTTAATTCTGAAATGCAAATAACGGGAACAACTGAAAGCCTCTAAATTTATGTTTTCGTAAGCATCCAATTTCAGGTGCTTATTCCCTCATCCCTTGTCACCAGTAAATATATTCGCCTTCATTGTAATCGTCCTTTCTACTACCGTACTTGGATGTTCTTCATTGTGTTTGCGGATCACAAATAATAGTTGTTTGGGCGATTGTCGGGTAGGAAAATTGAAACAACCCCCACCTGCAAAACGGTTCATCCTTCCATTTTCACAAGTAAATGGAGAAAGTCTGGTGTGATCAATGGAAATTTCAACTACTATTGTGTTTATCTGAATGTAGTTGCAAAAAAAACAAGTGGACGACCAAGACCGGTCGTCTCGTTTTTATGAATTGTTTTTGATTTCTTTGTATTTTTCCCCGGCGATCATGAGTAGTTTAAGGGTTATTACTGATTGAGCAGTCATCGTAACGACCCGCGTATTTATAAGTATGATAATTGAAGGGGTGAGCGGGCAGATGAGTTGTGTGTGTGTGTGTGTGCTGCATTTTGGATGCTGTTCAGGCTCATCTGCGGCGCCGCCCCCCTTTGTCTCAACGCCTACCGGTACGGGCGCTTGCGTATCCACGTGATCGCAACCAACCAATGTTATGTATATGTTGTAAATCAATTCGGTGGCACTATATTCGGAACAAGTGGAACAAAGATACACATCAATGCGGGAGGAAGACAAAGGATACAATGGGGATTAACAATAAAACAACGCGAACAGTTTCAGTGGGTTGTTGGAATATCTCCAAGATTTTCGAGTCAAGTTCACTTGAGTTCGATCTTCAACAAAAATTTTTTCTGCGGCCGAACCCCCGTTAAATATAGGTAATCTGTATTGATTCAAATAAGTTGTACTTTCGATAGAATAAAGTTGCAATTGCACTCTGTATTGTATACAAATATTTGATGGTTTTATTGGGCGAATTCGGGAAATAGTTATACGACTAGACAGTAGTAGCTGTATCGTCTTATCGATGTCGACAATAAACCGAAATCCATCATCAATAGTGCGCCCTAATCCGCAACATTGTGGTCCCAATCGAGAGCTCTCTACAGCTACATTGAGTATGTCGAATTTGTGCCAGTCATCCGTCAAACAGAGGGACAACAAGAGCACTGATTACTCGCCTTAATCCTGCACAGCACGCTACTGGGACCTAACTAATTGTAATACCCGCCATCTCATACTACACGCACTTATCTGCGCCTACACGATACCTACACCGCTTTCGCTGCACAAAATAGCAGCGTCATTGTTGCGCCTCTCGAAGAAATTGATAAGACACGCCTTGGTGTATTCGGTCTACAAAACAATAAATGGCATAGTTCAACTGTTAATTTCGAGCGTCTCTTTAGTGTTGTATAATAGGCGACCTTCGTTATTGTGCCTGCGATACGAGTTCTTTGAGTGGCTCACGTTTCTACGATGACGACATCCTGTTGGAGATATTGTAGAAAAATACAAGGGAAGAATTGTTTGTCGGCTATTTTAGCACAATTTTCCGCAAATATACAGCTGTAGCTTCAAATGCATACAATTCAAGGATTAGGCTGTAATATTATTGCATACCAAATATGCACTGCATCACCGCCATTATTACATTATTGTAATTAATTTTCGAATGGGAGAATTTTTCCGATAATAACTCCACTATTAATGGATTGCTAAATCTTGAATGAATTAGTATCCGATAATAGATAAATAACCGAAAATCTATTGATCTATAAATAATAGGAAACCTCTTTTGGTAACACGAAACCACCACGAAAATTGAAAATATCGTAAATTAATCTGAACACTCAACAATGGGCACGTGCCGGACGTACGTTCAATTCATTTTTAACTTGCCGACGATCGGTGTTTAGTTTCCTGCACCATCCATTTATCTGCCCATGGTGGAGCACTTTGCCTAAACAAACACTCGACAGATTCCTGGACGCGGCTAGAAAACAACCACATTTAAAAGATCGATTATTTAACAAATAATAATGAAATTCGTTTTGATTTCCAATTATTTTGCTCTATTCAAGTTCTCTATCAAGCAACATTCGTTAGTGCTCCTAAATCGTACTTTGTACATTGCCATTCCGCCCTTTTCATCATGTAGCCTGTACATATGAGATAGGGCTGCTTTGACAGATTACGCTGCACTAAATAATAGATTATCAGTCACTGAAAGCTCCGTAAAATGCTACCGTTCAGTCTACGTATCAACGTTAATCTCGCACAATCTCGACAGATGCAAAACGGCCAAATTCGTGATTGTTCTAAAATGCACTTGTCCGCTACAAATACAACAGCCATACGAATAAAACAACAGCAAAAAAACAAAACAACATCAACGTGTATATTTTCCTAATATTTAACAATGAAATATTACAGTTACGTCCGGATATGTCTCGACATGGAGAGATGGACGTGTTTATTTATACATCTATGCAGTTATACGTTTCATGTCTTGTTATATTGTGTATGTGTGTGTGATGGTGGGGTATCGATCGAGTTTTTCAGGCTACAGGATCAGATTACTGTCAATCCAAAGAGCAAAGTCCTGTCTCACAGGAGTGGCGCAGCAGGAGGCGCTCTCCGTAACGGCCACATTCGATTAATGTCGACCTGGTGGGCCCCTGATGCATCATCGTGTGCGGCACAATGTAAACGACTCGATAATTAATGTGCTGTTAATTGATTCGCAACGTTTTCTGTTACGTTCCGTCAATTCAATCATTGATAAACTCCACTTTAAGATTGCCTACAACCAACATTTATTTATAACGAAAACTGATTGCTATTGTTGGAAATTTTCGTGCAAAACAATAGGAAGCGTCCAATCAAGAGAACATTAAATGTCGAAGGGACACGTGTCGGGCTAATGAAACAGATCACGTGTCTTATAATCTGGACGATCTAGTGGCATGGTTTGCAGCACGTGCCATTCTCGCATAACCGTCAGGACTTTTTGGGAGTTTTGACAACTTCGATTTCATTAAAATTCAAAAATCTGAAGCGGAAATTGAAACACACAACGTTGTGGTGTTGTATTGTAAATTTCCGATTTGGGGGTTGAAATCCTAAATTTATTACGGTGATTATCGTTATTTTTTCTATCAAACAGTTGGTCAAAAGGTGCAATAAATCTTGTTATTAGGCTACTGGAATCACATTGAAAGGAAGTAGAGATTCCCACACCTCCACAATTAAATAGAAATCGGCATAATTAACTGTTTAATTCGGTGGCATTATGTGTTTGAAATTGATTCGGATTTTGCTAAGAATTGAACATGTCCGGTTGTCAAAATATTACAAAGGCAAAACTACCCGCTGAAAGGCGCATCTAATGGGGATGTTTTCTGTATTGTATTCATAACGTATGAATTATGTGGGAGTTCCTCAAGAAATTTACGATAATAGTTGAGCAACAATGACATTTGTTCAGTAGAAATCCAACAATAATAATTTATATTTGATTCATATAAAAAGATTAGTGTTAGAATGGGGGTGTGTAATTTTTTTCTATATTTTATACTGACCATATCCGGACGTTTTTGTGTCGACGGGTTTGAATTTTAACTACATGTCACCCCTTAAAGTCGGTATACGCGCTTTCCCGGCGCATCTGAATTATGATTTCCGGGGATGCGGCATCCCCGACAATTCGATTAAATCCTTCTATTATTAGATATATATCAACGGCAATACCTGAACATGTAGTAACAGTTTTATAATAACACACCGTATTGGTTTCCGATAATTGCAAAACGAACATGCAGACATGCATATTTGACGGGCCATGAAATAAAGACAAATTGATCGGGCGAATGGGGAGGGAATATTAAATAAAAAGCCGAAAGTCAAAAATCAAACAGTAAAATCCGATTTAAAGTCATTGATTCGTTGCATTATGCCGCTCAATGTTCACCGGATGTGTAATTCAATAGATGTCTAAATGTTCCACTCTTTTCATTTGAAAAGTTGGAAAATTTCCAAATTCGCCCCATCATATCGGGATTGTTCTCTTTTGATCTTGCGCTAATTTAACTGACAATCAGTGACAATTAGAGAATAGGTCCAATTTTATTATTATACACATCGCAAGCGAGATAGTAAGATCGGATTCGAGCTGATTTTATCGCATCAGAATTCCTTCGAATCAATGGAAGATCGTTTGAATTTGTTATGACACAAAAACTGCTAAGCAGGATGACTCGGGTGTATTTCTCAACAGTCAGGTGTCGGACCGTACAACACCCCAAGGGACAACACAACACCCACAATTCAACACAACAACAACAACAGATCAATAGCGACTAATTTTGAAACGATTTTTTGCGTAATTTTCAAGCGAACATTAAAATTCTCCGTAGAATGAAGAACAACAAAAAAAAAACCACCGCAAGGCTTATAAAATTCCCTACTGAATATAAAATCTCTCCCATCTCTTTATAATTAATTCGAAATTCATCCGAAGTGACTTGAAAAAGTCCTGTCAATGTCCTGCAGCCAGGCTTACGACAACACCAAAAAAAAAAGAAAACGTAATAATTTTAATGAATTATTTATTAAAAAACTACGATTTTTTGTTTTGTCAAACATTTCGGCTGGTAGCAATGATGACTTGCCAACAACAATCACCAGGTACCTCACGATTTTGTTTCCAAGACGGGGCCACCTCTGACCTCACATCGCATCCACACAACTCTATTGATCGTGTGACAGGCGAAGAAGCCCCACATCTATCGATTATCGATGGAGCAACACGTTTGTTGTTTTGTTTCGGTGGATTTTCAAAAGCCACAGTCACCGGGGACGTTCCGTGGAAAATCCCACAGGATCCGTCCGGGAGGATATTAAATTATTTGACAGATGGTATGAAATTGCGACCCCTTCCAATAGTTTTTTTTTCTCGGTTAGATACTCCCAACTATTTGTCGATATTGTATGTAATTTGTTGGTTGTTTCGTTATAAATAGAGATGGTTGTGATTATCTGTGGAATCGTTAATGGACAGACGATGGGCGCGTTTCTATGTGGTGAAAGTAATTTTATACAGGAGTTCCCTGGGGAATCGGGGCATTTACCCTCTTTTACGCTGTATTACGACGTGATTAAATATCTATTTAGGGGTGTTCCGCAGATTTAATCCGGCTACCTCGTCAAGATACTCTTACGATTTCATTATGCATCACTGGTATTAATCGAATCCTTATACGTGGACCGATACACTTTCGAAAAGTGGAATTGTGGAGAAAATAGACACACAAAAAAAGCACACGATGTTAAAGTAAATATTTATTGATTTAAAAAGGTCTCTGAAATTAAACATTAAGAATTGCAAATAAAAATTGCGACTGCACGTTACAGAGGCATTATAAACGAAATCAAACAATTACATAAACTCACTACAGTAAACTGTAATTATGGTCAGATATTTATAGCAAGATCCGATTCTCTACTATTTACAATGAATGTGTACAATTTCCTAATCAGAAAAATCAGGATTTGTTCGATTACGAACACATTTAAAAAAATACACTTTACAAGACTGATTTGCAAGAATTTATCAATGCAGGCGCTCCATCGATAATTGTTGGAAATCAGTCGAAATTCTCGAGACATCTACAATTAAAAATTATTCTATCTAAATTCGCTGTACAATATGCAATTCGTTGCAGCACACCAATGGAATTATCACTGTGAACCTCTCAAATTTGTACACTTAGAAAAGATTGATGTTCATAGGCCTTTTTCGTTGTTGGCACAACACAAGACTCGTCCGTTTATTAAAATTTCAACTCATCTCACTAAAATCCATGCTGGTCGTATCGCTGGTCGGATGGCGCACGTAGTTTTGATGGTGGTGGTGGTGGTGATGGGAGGAAGCCGCCGCCATACCCATAGCATTATACCCAGCCATTTGATAGCTACCCATCGTATTATTGACGCCTTGCATATGATTCTGGGCTTGTTGGTTCAAATAATCAGCCTGCATCTGTGGATAGTAAGCACCGTAATTCTGTGCATAATAATTATGGGTGGATGCTGCACTGTTTGTCGGCCAATTGAAACCGTTGTACTCGTGCTGATAACTGGAGGCTAACGGAGCCGATCCGGGCGTTATGGGTGGTGATGGTGTTGTAACGACACTCGATGATGTATTGCTGCTGTGCGATGTCACATTACCATTGGGGCGATACGCGGATGTCTGTGATGATTCTCGAGTTACGTTCACATTAGGCGGTGATACCGATGTGGATGGTGTTGGGATGTTGGGTGTTGGTACCACAGCAGCGGATGGTAGTGGTGCGGCCGGTGATGATCGACTGGTTTTCACTTTTGGTGGTGTATTCTTCGTTTGGCCATTATTTTTATTTTGCTGTTGTTGTTGTTGTTGCTGTTGTTGTCTACATTTAGCGCGACGATTCTTGAACCAAACCTATAATTTCAAAAATATTATTTTATTATTGTTAAAACAACAACCGGTCGGGGGGAAAAAATGATACTTTTTATTGATTAAAATTCGTTTCCCTATGGTTATATAAATGTAGGTTTTTACATGGGGACTTGTGAAAGCTAGAGGCGGGCTGTTTTCATGGAACAACCCCACATAATCCGGGAACTAATGGAAAACTGCCCCCTCACTGCATGTTCTACCTATTGTGTTATTGTATTGAATAAAATATATACAGTTATCCTAGTGCGGTACGTTCACAGATTGGATAGATGTTAAAGAGGGTGAAACGATTCACCCTACACCCTGCTGATATAACTGTCGTCGAATGCGTTGTGAACGTGTGATTTTATTCGTTTCCATATAACTCTCTTCTAAATATATTTTTACGTTTTTTTTACGACAGAACATGCAATATAAATCGACGATTCCACTAAAAATTCGGTTAATATCAATATCAAAAAACAGCAGAATTACCAATTCAATAAACGGTAATGTATCATTGCTAATAGAAGGCAAACAGCAGCTGCATCCGATGAAAAGACTAACCAGCCTTTAAATTGAATCATTACCCATAGAACGGCAAACATTCCGCCCCTTGTATTATAAACTATTGTGACACTATACCGCAACAGAATCACATTTATACAGTCTTGCAACATATGCGCCAATATAAATATTGATTAGTAATCGATAACTCACCTGAACTCGAGATTCTGGCAGATTTATCTTAACGGCGACTTCTTCACGCATGAAAATATCAGGATAACGTGTTTTGGAAAATAACGATTCCAATATATCTAATTGGGCCCTTGTGAATGTCGTCCGTTCGCGACGCTGTTTCCTATTGACTCCTGGAAGATATGGATAGACTACGATTTATGTTTATTGTTTGTAAGGCAAATAGAACAACAAAAAAAAATCAATATACATCTGGCTATTGCAGTTTTGTTTGGTAGTTTATCAATTGTTCAGGTCCACATTTTCAACTCTTTATATTACGAACCTAGAGAGGATTACAAGAGGTCGACCATCTGGTCCTTGATATTTACGCAATTATGCTCCAATAAACAATTTGAAATACGTTCATTATTTGACAAATTAGAAGATAATTGTGTGTGTGTGTGTTCCATAAGAAAGAGGATTTTTCCATGGGAAATCAACGTGTGTCACGCAATCGCCGTGTACACGACCCTAAAAGATGCATTTCCTATATCAATTTGTCAATTTGTTTAAGTTAAAAGCGTTTGTTTATTGTCTTCCGCCTACCCCAATTATTCTTCACTTTAAGTGTGGTGTTTTGTCGTTATAGAACAATAATTGTAGTTCACACGGTAATTTCATAATTGACACTCTAAGTGCGGAATGTTTTGCGAAAGATGTTGAATTTTTACGATCTCGTTTTATTAGTGAACATGGTTATGTTTCCCCTTACACATGGCGAGACCCTCAATATTTACAAATCTATTAGCACCCGATGTATTCATTACAGTCGGAAACCCCAAGTGGCAATAACGCCGGTTGGGTGCTAGCTAACAGCCTGAAGCGTCAAACATTGCTGTTATTGCGTTTTCGTGTATTGACACCCACTCAATGTTTATGCGACGACGTTTATTCAACACCATACTTGAAACATTAATTTCGACAAATTGTTGGGGCTCTAAAGGGGGGAAGTGAAATTTTTCGAAACATATCCGAAATATAGGAAAAATAATCCGACTTTCAGGAACTATAGCGAATACATCTCCCATGGGCGATGGTGCGTAATTGACGTTATCCGAGTTGCTTTCGTCGACGCGAACCATCATTATTTCGTGTCGTCTTCCGTTTGTTTACAGTCGTAACGCACTTGCACCTTGACAACGCAACATATATAAGCGTTGTGGAAATAGCGAAAAGAGGAATCCACAAAGATCGTTTCTTGCAAGCATTGACTGTCGTCGTCATGCCAACGCAACCACCTACCACCCCGGTAATCGGCTCAAGCTCCTCTCCCAGCCGGGGGGGTACACTTCTCTTTTCCCGTATATACATACATATACCAGGACGAAAGTCGAAAATTCACATTTTATCTTTTACTCCCTCTATTTTAGAGATAATACCGACAACGGTCGAGTTATAAATTAAAGTGAAATTTTTATATGTCGACAACAATAAAGACTTTTAATATTTATGTAGTAAGCTAAACTACTTGAATTGATGATACTTCCAGAGATAGAGAAAGAAAGCGAGAGCGAGAGAGAGATATTATTCATATTTTTCAATGTTAATTCGTGTATGTTGATTTTAGACTAATCTCGAAGGGTGGTAGACACCGTCCAAGAATAAACATAAAACGACCGCCGATAAAATGCTAATCTGAATTAGTACGTCGGGTGCGTAATTGAAAACAAACTTGACGAACTGCTGGCGAAAATGGCAAAACAACACTCCAACTATAACTAGCAACAACAATGAAAGACTCGTGTCAAAAATCCATCTTTCTCAAAATTTCGTTGACAGACCACAATAATGTCCACATTGTCCACCCAACAATACGTTGTAAATTTAACGTGGACATTTGAAAATTTACCACGTACTAAAATAATTAGTCTCAGCGGTCGTAGAAATTTTCTTTTCAAATTTGTATTGATTTTGTTATCATTGCTCAATGCATCTTTGGGTGGGTTATCGTCGGCGTCGCAATAGCACGTGCTCAAGTTATAGATAATTCACAGTTGAAATACCCCAATAAAACATCATTGATTCAATTTGACACCCTAACCAGGTGGTGGTTCCCATCAGCTTTCCGTTGCGAAAACTTTGTCGGTCGCATGATTTTATTTAGCCGTCGCTTGCACCCACCGATGATGACAATAATAGTGTAATTCACGCAGATCAAAGGGAAATTGGAAAATTATCAATGATTCGACGATTTTCAATTTTCTTCATCTCACATTTGAATCCTTCAAGATAACTATTGTTTTGGAATGACACGACCGCAACGAAAGTCTCAAATTAATCCGGATTTAAAATGCGTAGTAAGTGCTACTATCGACAATGACATGGACCAAGAACACACCCATATGGGCCCCCCATGAGAAACAAACAGGATTGTTTTTATACCTATAGATAGCGCTTCTTCTGCTCCACCAACAATTCGAATTGAATTCATCTATACAAAACGTACACAAATTGTAAATGAAATTTTTCTAATTACAACTGAAATTCATCATTGATTAGAGGAAGACACGTGGACAATACTCTCGGGTCGAAATACAAGAAGCTCTAAAAGCTCCACAACGACCCGATACTGAACCATAACAGGCTTCTTTGTCGACACACAATCCCTCAAATAAACATTCTCTGACACTATTTGAATCAATAACAAACAAACAAACAGTAATATGAGAAAATTGTACAAATCAATGAGAGAAATTTACGAAACCAACCAGATGTATATTCGTGGGGCGAAATTGTAAAAAAAGCTAATTACCTTGCGCCCCAAACGGCACCGAATCCAAATGATGCGAAATACCAAACGATAGTGTCGGAATCGGCACACCAGATAATCCGGATCCAATACCGGAACCTATCGGATGCGGTGCATACGGTGGCCCGTGTGGGTTTTGTTGTTTAACAAAACCTTGCATGTTCATTGGTAAATAATAGGGTGCTTCACTGACTGTTGTAGCACCACTGCCGCCAAAATTGGCGCGATTCTCGTCTAAAGGTGGTGTCGTCGTGAGGCCGTTCAACGTACCTGGAAAATCCAACAACAATAACGTATTTAGTATAGATTTTCTTGTCTAAAATCCAGTTCTTTACACATCCAAAATCGTTTTACTTCTAACAGATAGTTTGTGTAAAAATAACTTAAATGTTACAGAGATAATCCTATTGAGGTATTCGGTGGTGTTTGGTATATAACAGAGTTTCAAGAAATAGGCTTGACGACTGAAAACAGGTAGCCATGTGGAAATATTTAACGATGACAGCCCTTAAAATCACCGATTTTATTCAAATCTTTGACAGAATTGTGCCGATAGAACCATCTCGTTTTGGAGCTCTGCGCACAAGAAATTAACGATAATTTCTCGATTTCGGGCCTGTTGTGGTAGTGACGGAACCGATAAAATCCGGAAAAAATTGCGAATTAATCCGCTTTAAGAACCGATCGAGCCCTAAAAAATTGCACACGTACCGTATTGATCAGCAAGGCGCAAATAATTTGACGAATCGTATGTTGAATGCATGCAATAATTCTCATTCGGATACATTTTCGACTACTTTCTAAATTAATCGTAGGTACGTCATCTTGCCACTAGTACACATTAATTAGAAAATGGAGAATTTACCTTGATCACATTGCACATTTGACTAGAAATAACTACATATAAATATCACATTAACACAAATCACACTGTTGGATTTTTACCTGGCCGCAAGCGACTGTTTAGATAAACTTTGCCAAACTAACTAAAAGTTACTATAAGTGGCATTTATTACGAACCCCCTGACCGAAGTCGGAATATCAACATTACCCATTGTTACAATGTACAGGAGAAGGATAGCACCACCAACCCTCTTGTATGATTGGTGGAACGGGTACAGTTACCTTTTAACAACAATAACAACAACTCTTCGGATTTGGTAGGGCGTGAGACTATGCAGTTTTCATGTTTCTAAGATTTGCCATATTTAATTAACAACAAATAGGCGTTGAGTTGGACACAAACGAAAAAATTGCATATATTTTTTGTTTTTCTGAACAAAACAGGAATCAAATGTATAAGTGTGTATTGAACACGGATCCAAGGATTTAAAAGTTAAATTTGTCTAAGCTACTTAGGAAATTATCCCCCTTATCCTATAGACGGCAGTTTGGTTAACACCATTATTGGCTTCATGTTTACATATAAATCCCAATTTTTTCAAATGGGATAAGTGTCCCATTTCTGGGATAAATGAACGAAATTATTACGGAACAATTAGGAGACTTTTATAAAATACCGTTCACGAAATACAGAAAAAAGCGACGGAAAATTTGGGTACCACAAAGAAAATATTAATCGTATGCAAGATCACCTAATTTGGAGTTTCCACATTTTTTTTTATTTATCTCTTTGTGTTATTTATTCGATTTAGGGCGAATTTCTGGTAAAGGTGACCAGATCCAATTTTCAAATTCAACTCAACTGAGAAAACGGGATTTTTGCAGTTGATCGTTCAATTTCAAGGATCGATACCCAAATCAACCATAAAATCGATCAGATCTTGAGAAATAACAGTTTTTAGGGATCAAATCCTGTAAAACAACCACTTGAGAGTATCTGTATTATCATTTGGAGATTCAATTTTCTTTAACAAATTTACAAATTTTAGTCGCAGAGGGTTTTGAATTTTTAACATTGAAGAATATCTGAAAAATGATACAAAATTTCTGAAATTAGCTACATACAATACATTATTTTAGATAGCGGAACAAATGGTAAACACGATTAGCTATTCTTAGAGTTCATTGGGTTGTTCTTTGTGGCAATGTAAACTTGCGAACAATTACGTTATCGGTAATTACCCGAACATTAGTGTAACATGAGTTGAAACGTTTCAAAACGCTTTGTCTTAACAAGAATTGCACGCAATAAGTGGACTCAAATTAGATTCGCGTGATTGCAGAAATATAACAGCTATGCAACGATAAAATCCCAGAATTATTATCTTGAAACATCATAGAAACATAGGAAATCTTCAAAAAAAGAGTTTGGTCCAGTTGCTGTACATTTCTTTGGCAGCTAGCGTGATGTTTCATCAGCAACTAGCTACTTATATTGAAATTTTTTACTACAACTGTTAAATAGCAACCACTGCTCAAATTGTAGCTGTGCTGTAGTTAATTTTATTTTTCAAAATTGTCAGCAGAAAAATCGACATTTTGAAAAAAAAAGCAGTTTATAATAAATTCGAATAAACGGATCCGCTATTGTCGATATTGTTAAACCTGAAGTCTATAATTTATTTTCGACAAACAAAAAAAGGATGAGAGTCGATAGTGTCATCAATATTCTCTAGAATATCAATTTTTAATGTAGTGGCTGACACTTTTTTAGCCTCAAACTAATTAGTAATAAAGCAAATTTTTGAATAAACTTTTATCAACGTGGAAACTTATAAAACATTTTAATGTGGATAAAATTTAGGCAAATAAAAAACGTAATTAATTGTCTCTATTTAAAAAAAAACAGTACATTTTTAACTGACAATCGACTCCAAAAGCAAACCCAATATTTTGTGGAGTATCCACCTGCTTTTAGCGCCGCTTAACAACACCTTGGCATAGAATTAATAACAATTTTTAAGTGGCCTTTGTGGTAATAACAAAAGTATTGAATGGGTTAAAAAAAAGCTATTTAATTTTTTGAAGAAACAGCAAACTTTTAAAATTTATTTAATTTAACAAAAAGTCGTTGAAGATATTGAGACATTAAACGATCTTTATTTTTGGTAGTAAATGAAAATCATAAAATTCAGTAAAATAAAGTGGTTAAAGTGTAAAGCGATTTTACATTTGTATTGGCATAAATACGCATTCTGGATCATAAAACTCAACTATTAATAGTAAAAACACTGTATACAGTTGGTTGTTCTTGTAAACAATCAAAACAATAAACAGGGGCGGATTTATTGTAAAATTAATAAAATGAAAGCTTCAAGCTTTTGTTCCAAGTAGTCTCTTCTGTAGTCAATTAGTTTCCATTCATAACAATAAGATTTTTTTTCGATGATTATTTCCACATCTCCACAAGATCCGCTCCTGCTAATCATTGAGAGTAGTTGTCGAAAAATTAAATAAACATTTTTTAACAGACTTGAATTTTGGTAAACTTTTGAAGTTCCGCTTATAAAAATCCATACTGTTTACTCTTAGTAAGTGTAGGTAAATTTGTTGCAATATAAAGTTTAGCAACGGGTCATAAAACATCTCCCACCGTGTAATTTTCATGTCACTGTCGGTGTCATCACAACTACTACTAAAATTGGTACCTGACCGCTTGAAAACAAGTATATTCAATACTTTCGGCATATTTATTATGATATTGTATTCGATAGACAAGTTGTCATTCTTTTTTTACTTCCTAAGACGTCTTAAAATTGTTTGTTGCTACACTTTTAATGTATCCTGATTAGGCGTGTAATGTGCTAACAATAAGTAGTAAAACACCTTCAGAATGATTTCAAATTGAATTTGCAGTTTTAACGCCCTTTTTTTCGTCACAGATACGAAGATATTTTCTATACGTCAATCAAGTGAGAAACAAAGACGCTTCATATGCTCTAAATAGGTGATTAAGGCAGTTTCAGAGCAATCGAGCTGTTGGTGTAGACGTTTATTGAAAAATAAACGGAATAGACGCAAATCTAGGTCAAAAATTAACGCATCATGTTTTCGGGGAATCAAAGAAATTCACGATTCCTGGGGCAGTTCAACTTGCATTGTCTCGCCGTACTGATTGGGACGAATTATTTCAACTGAGCAACTGATACTCCAATCGGCCAATTGTAAATAACTTTTATATCTGCAACTTCGAAAAAAAAGTGACAGGCAATCCTTTAAAATTTACTGCTCTACGGCAGTAATAAAACTTTCGACTGTGAAATTTTCGTATTTTCTAGGCGGCATCTCAAGCAACTTCAACGATTGCTAAGAAGTCGTGTTTCTCACGAAATTTCCTTTGAACTCGTAGAGAAAATCTTAAATCAATTTCTTGCGATAGTTGCGCAACTTTTACAATTCACCGAAGAGAAGTACAAGTAAGAAGAACTTTCCAAAATAACAGCCAAAGAGCTAACCAAATGTATTATCAAATAACGAAGATCCTAAAAGATGTATAGAATTCTTTATAAATTAGCGTTCAAAAACAAGTTTTGATGACCACATTAATCGGCTGTGTAGAGCCAATTAGTGATTCGATTAATGAATAATTGATCAACAATTGATTTCTGTTCTAATCATTATTAATTAGCAATAGGCGCACACTAAAACATAAAACACGATCGGTTTGATTATGAATTGAATAATAAATTAATTTCTTATAAGTAATTAAAAGCATACAAGAATCGCTAAATAGAGCACTGTTATTGCTGTTAAACTGATTAAACTAATAAACATTTTTTTTTGTCAGATCACAAATCAAACGTACGCGTATGTTTTGTTTTTTTAAAACACCATGGAATGCTGTATTAAAAGAAAAATAAAGTTAAGACGGTCAGTAATATTCGTATCAATACAAGTTTTTTATTTATCTTTTTTACAATACAATAAACGATAACATATCTACAGACAAACAAACGTAGGAACATACAATTATTTAATATTGTTTTCTCGAATAGTTCATTTCTAAATTTTGGAGTGTCAACATATTATTTTTCAAAAATTTGTTAAACTGTTAGTAAAACTTTATAGAACCAGTGCAAACAGTGCATACGTGACCTGTGCTAGTGTCGTACGAAGGCAGACATCTCTACAACAATTTTGTTAAAAGGTAAGTAACTTAAAGATTTATTAAAATAATTTATTAAGTAACAGTGTATGATTGAAAAGTTAGTCCCTTAAGTCAGTGCACACGTTTATCTCTCCAGTCGTATCAATAAATTTCACTAAAAAAAACCTGTCTTCAACGAAAGACTCATTGTTTTGATTTTTTATGATATACTGTTAAAAATAAAGACGGAACAGGGTAAATGATCTAGTTAACCAAGTAGCTGAATAGTCTTTCAGGAAGGCCTCACATTTGCCTAAAAATTGCTCAATTTTTTCTATTATTTTTAACATTTGTGACAACCCTGTGATAATTTGATTTTACTATGTTCATCGGTGCTGGTTTTATAAAATTTCATTTACGTGAAATCTCTGGACCGAGAGTGGTTCCTTCTCCGGCAAACAATTTATATTTTATAAGCAATTGAAAGTCAAATCGATTGTTTTCGTTTTTCCATTTCTGATTATTCAGTTTTGAGGTATCGTGTTTACCGCAGCAAAACGCCTTTCTTTAGAAGAGCTCCGGGAAGTTACCTAGCAGCATCCAAGATTGATAAACTGAAACAGTTATCTGAAAAAACCGACGTCCTGAATGATTATAACTTTCTTCAAAAATTGATCATCTTCAAATTAGTGATTTTGATATCGTTTAATCTATTTCTAAGTATCCAATAAAGCAGACTCTCGGTAGATACAAGTTATGTATTAGTCACTTTTATGTTCCCTGTAACTCATCATTTTAGTATCGCATATTAGTCACAGTTTGTGCACCACCACAACAAAGCTTTGACAATAGACAAATACTGGAGAAAACTCTCCAAAACACTTGAATAGTTTGTTTGAATTGTGGAGGTAACGTAGTAAAACTTGACAATAGAAGTCTCCAATTTTTGAGTGATTTACAACTGTTCATGGAATTTATCAATTTTGAAAATTCTCCTGGTTTTGAGAATCTTTGTAAACTGCCTCTAATGATTGACGTTAATTTGGCACTGTGTCAAGAACTAATGATCCAATAAAAAAATAAAATCGTTCAAATAGATAGTTGGGAAATAATCCAGGATAATCAGGATGAAGCCTGTAATAAAATAACCCAATAATGTTGAATAAGAAGGCAACGTGTGCCAACACAACAGAACTGTATATTCCACCATCAACTTTCAGATAGAAGATCCCGATTATCCTTCTTATATGTTTATATACATATATGTCGATTATTCCTTCAACCTGTTTATAAATCTTGCCGATCTTTCGTTGAACAGTTATCCGAAAAGTATGTAAAATAAATATTTGCATATCCAATTTATATAAACAAAATCTATAGATTTGATTGAATAATTATATACATAAATATTATTATTGTTGTTATTATTGTTCTGCGTGGATGAGGCACCCAACTGGTCCCCACTAGATTGGTAATCCCGCCCAAATGTGGCACACGCGCTCTAAAATACCACAAGCTCCGCCTAGCACAGCTGCAACGATTTTTTGTCAGTTATCCTGTCAATAAAAGAGCACACACAAAAAAATAGGGACGAAATTCATCCTTGACGTTGATATGCAGTTGTTATTTTCCACTATACATGTATTGATAAAACTACCCCCTATTCACGACTATTTAATTGGCAAATTTTCATTTATTTATCAATAAAAAAAAAGTGGGGGGGTGGACGAAAGGGTTGAATAGTTTCCACGGATGCTCGACGATATAAAACCATGCGTCCATAAATCTTTGGATAATTTGAAAGTCGACTGTTGAGAAGGGATGAAAGCTTATAAAAAGCACATTTCATATTCTTTGACAGAGTGAAGCGGAAACGGTCCTCTCTTAGCTTTAGGTGACAAGTCTGGGAGCTTTTTCTTTTATATCAAAAAAAAAATTGTGAATAGATGCAGGTATAATAATAATAACGTTCGCTATAAAGAATTACAATAAAAGAAAAAACAAGCATATTTTTTATGAAAATAATAATAAAAATTCTGGGCTAATTTGACTTACAAGATTGGGTACGTCGTTGGCGGTACTTTATATTTCCATAACTACAGAAACGTTCTAAACTGTGTACAGCCTCAGGGGGCCACATAGTTTCAGAAAGATGTGATCATGGGACCATTCCCGGTTGGCCTGTAATTATAATTGTGGTGTTCTAATCAAAACAACGATAACAAAAAAATCAGGATGAGGAAACGACAAGTTATTTTATGTAGTGATAATGAACGTCCCTGCCACCACCACCGCCGCCGCCACCTTCATCATCATCAATTAAACGTATTTATACACGTAGCTTTATAATTAAGAAACAGTTAGATATTGCCGACTTGCTACCGAATCCAGTTTGACGACAATAAATTCTCTTTTTATGGCTTTATGTAAATTTCGTTTCTATATATAGGAGGTAGATGATCATCGTTACCACCACCACCACAACAACATACACACGAAAAAATAACAACAATAACGAAATCATAATAATAATTTACAAATTTAGCAATTGGGCAATAGAAGACAATCGTAAAACAAATTTTATTATTTATAATATTTAATATTCAGACAGCGCACAGTGGAACGAATTTAGTATATGTTGACTACTTGAATTTGTAATAATATTAATAATAATGATAATAAAAAGACGAAGAAATTAAATAATAAATTGATTCAATTCGCTACACTCGACTGGCGCGTTTTCATGCCTCCTAACTCTTCTGACATTTATTTATCGAGACGTGTTTGCACCTGGTGGAAAAAGAATTTTCATTTTATCAAAATAATTTTGGGGGAATTTCGTGTAAATTACACATTATCATCGTTAAAGGAAAACACCTTATTATCGTTTTTTATAATTTAGAAAAAATAAAGTATCAAAACGACTTATAACACAGAATCAACACCTTTGTAAGGAGCCGCATTCCAAACTTGTTATATTAGAATGTGAACCGGGCTTTTTTTCTAATGAAAATCTCTATTCACTTTCTATTTAATTTTGTTTATTTATTTTATTGATAAAGTCGCTAATTAATGACTTAGATTATAAACTACAGTAGCTCCGGAGATGCTTTATTAGCACACCATTATGAAATTTACAACTATTCTATAGTAAATGGAGAACGTGTTTGTTGATCCAATCAAAACACAAAAAAATAATGTACAGACTTGATTGCCTTGTCGCAATCCATCAATTAATTGCTCGTAAGGCTCCCAAAATTGGAACGTATCGAATTAGAAATGGGGCATACGAGAAGGGCCCAAAATTACCACCACTAACCGCACAAGTTGCTCTATAAACAAATTAATTTCTTCCGCTTAATAACGTCCATCTGTGTGTAATTGTTTATAAAATATGAAAGCCGGTTTCCGGCAGTTGGTGAGATCGCAAAAAACTGAGAAATCGACTTGAAGATTGGAGCCGTGCTTTGCAATGAACCGATTTTTTTTATGTATAAATTTTACCATTAGTATGCGTAAAATTACTCAATTTCCATCGACAACAAAATTGCAAAGGTTTTTGCCTCATTCAGTTTCTATTTTGTACTAATTTTGAAATGCATATTTATCAAGTTTTTGCTAAAAAAATTCATTGATTAGATTAATGGCTTCGATTAAACTCCAGTAGCTGTAGCTGTTTTGTTAACCCTATCGTTCTAACAATTCGATAGTAAAGATTATTGAATTATAGCGAAATTATTTTAATTCAATCGATTTGACACTAAGAATCAATAAACAAATACTTTATTGATTTTGAGAACCAAACAGATGCGCCAGCCGAGTCACAGATAAGGTTTCTTTTTATATTTATGGCCGTATTCCTTGCGATTTTGCATGTTTCTATCAGTTGGCTTGACAGAATGCTAAAGTTGAACAAATTTCGCTAGCACTAAGACCAAATATAAATAGAGCGAGACTAGTTTCGATGGACTGCCAAATAAGTCCAGTTAGTAGATTTAGGCTTGAGTCTAGGGCGGCAAATTTTGCAATTAATTTAAGTATAAAGGTTTTTTATACCTGGAGAAATTACAAAAAAAAATGAATGAAATCCCCCACTGATTAAGCCACTAAATTTTGTTCTCTTGTGTAAAGAAATTGTCTCTCGTTTCGCCTTGATGTGCGAGAGAAAATTCCTACATCGACTCGGTTTCTTTCATCGAGACAAGACGAGAGACAGACCAGTATCGTCTCATGTATACTCGTTTTTTGACATATTTTTCTGTTCGACTTGATGAATTTATCTCGTCGCTTCGAAGCGATAGAAGACGAGATAGCTGAGATTCTCGTCTTGCTACATCACTAATTGCTAGCAACTGTAAGAAACAATTTACAACTCTTACCAGATGGGGTCAAAACGTCTCAGATTTTCTTCTATTTCTTATCATTTCAACAACTACTTCTTTAAAGACAAGATCCAAAGATAATTCAAGATACCATAAAACATGTCCTGTTACGAATTTCATTATTCGTTATTCATGTAACAAACTTCGATTAGTTCGGACTAATTTGTTGAAACGAAAAATCTTTGAAATACCAATCAGATTTCGAACGTGGATCTTCCAAAATCCGATAACGTATTCTAGATTCGATAATCAGGACCACTAACTACCGACGGGTTACAATTCGAGTAAAAAAACGCTTGCGACTGGTCTTAATTTGGAATAAATGCTCAACCAGTCGATTAAATATTATTATCGTTCACCACCGATTGTGTTGTGGTGATTGGATATTGGGAGATTCGAATATATTTTGAAAAGTATTCCCACATCTTCATTAACTCAATAATTAATTCAGGGCAAAATTTATTACATAATCCAACTATAATTTGTTGTTAAAAGCATCTATTTTTGTTATTGGGTGATTTTAACATTGAATTAGAGTTCACTGTTTCGATCTAAAATTATTTCTCGGTTGCAGTGACGTTTTCTGGCTTTATGCAGGAACACAGTGATTGGTACAATTGACACGGATTTTAATTTGCTTCTACCTAAAATACTTTGCCGATAAATCATTAAAACGATTCTTCGTTACAATCTTTGGGAAGTTTTCTTTTTATTGCGTACAAAAATTCGAGATCAGTGCGATGGAATGAAACCAAATTGTCGCAGTTTGAATTTACGACCTTTCGTTATATTGTGCTTTTTATTCTCTTAGGACTCCAAATATAAGTCCCAAAGATTGGTCTACACGGACGCAGTTGAGACTTAAACTCAATTAAAAGTTTTTGTAGCGATAATTTCTATTCCAAAAATTGTAATGCTTACTTCCTTCGGCAATGGAACGTTATTGCATCAAAAGTTCTAACAATTTAAGAAATACGGTACCGAATATTAGGCCCTTTTCATATTTTCTATCAATTTCGAGAGCCCGAAACAATTTTATAATTTATTTATAGAGGTGATCTTTCTTTAGAGCAGTGGCGTCCAAGATTCTGCCCTTGATAATTTTTATGTGATCCCCCTTTACTTATGGCAACAAATTTGCGATTTCGTGCAGCTCACTATGTAACACTACTCTGTTTTTTTTTGAGTTGGTTGCTTAGAATCTCCTAAAAAAACAGAAACGTTTCCTGTGTAATTAAACAACTCAAGTGTGCAGAAAACACACTCCTGACGACATTCGGCTCTTCCCACATGTGAAACATTGACCTCGTGTGTGCGTCCAAGGAAATCGAGACATACCTCCGATTGTACCGCAACACATCTTTGATTATTGAATATTGAAAAATTGTCCATCCAAAATTAAATGCTGATAGATTTAGACTTTGAAAAATGTTTTAAAAATGACAATAAACGAGTATAAAGCCTCTCTACTTGTTCGAACTAATATCTAAGCGATAGTAGTAGCCAAATCTCCAACAAAACATAAAGATATCTGATTTATTAATTTATGAATAATTTATCATTTTTGTCGATTTATTAAAACGATCATAAATTTAACCAATAATTTAAATAAAATCGTTTGATTTTTCGGTCAAATTTTCTCATTTCTATAATAATAATAATAGTAGTAGTAGTCGAATCCATAGAAGAGTCTAAATTAGAAATTTAAATATTCTGACTAATATTGATTAACGGAAAATGTCATATACAATGAAATTTAAATTACATGTCGTTTAAGACGTTGGACGAATATATCAAAGTTCAAAAATGTAATTTAAAAATTTATTTGAGACGAAAAACAACGTACAACTATATGACAAATGTCGATCAATCGTAGTTGATAAGGACTTGTTTTATATGATCATTCATTACAACAAAAAAAAATACCACGTGTTTTTTCCCGATTTGCGTGCCCTATAATACTTGACACCCGATGTGTGCTGGTTTATGACCCGCGCGTTTCTCTCCTTCTTAATTATGATTGATTCAACAATTAAAATAATGACAATAAAGAACTTGTTGTTAATCAAATGGATTTAGATCAAAAATCGAAACAATTCTGCCAGATATATCACGACATTTAGTTCTCCTGTCTTTGTTGTAGATCTCCGGTTTTAGGACCGATACAAGTATAAATTTTTAATTTCAACACACCTCCCAAATTATCTTGATGACTCACCGATAACTCTATTCGGAACGCTATTTCACACACAGATTTGTGCGTTAGTCTGTTTTTTTGAGTACAAAACTCGGTCGAAATCTAATTGATTTTTAGAGGGGCAGTTGGTCGTTTTTTGGGCTACACAACTGGTGATTCAGTAAGACTACAAATCCCAATAAATTCAGCTTATGTACGAATAATCCACAGTAGCTGGACACGGTGATGTCGTATTCAAGGCAAGTTGTTATCACAGAGAGACGACAAGACAAAGCGAGAAACTAACAGATAAACGGAGAGAGAGAGAGATGATAGTAACCCGTCTATCTTGAAATCCAAAACATACGATATTTTGTTGTGTTGGAAAATATATAAAGAAATAGAGAGAGAGAAATGAAAGCTATGCTGTTGTGATTTATCTTCTACTATTGTCCAACTAAATACATTCACTGTATATTTTTTAATGTCACAAACACGCACACACACATCCACACACGGATACAGACGAGATTTTAACCTGTCTGAAGTTATTCATAATTTGTTTATAGATAGGCCTTTGAGAATTATTAACCTTCACGATATATACAAAATAAATAATATAAAAACGAATCGAGAGTCTAATTACACATGAAAGCCTGTGAATATTCATAATCGTTCGCGAGACCGTCAAATCATGTCACCGATCAAATCGATCCAATCTGAGGTGTGTAGATGTGCACCGAGATAAGACCGGTCCCGTATACGTAAATGATGAAGAAGAAGATTGCCGCAGTGTCGAATCCATCACATCACAGTTGAAGGAAATGTGCCGAGATAAAAGCAAAACCGAGTACAGAATCTCCCCTGCATCATCCATTTATCTAACATTTTCTCGTGTCAATTTTTTTTATTATATACAACGTTTTTTTCCTATTATTACCAACAATATTGTGGAGTTTTATATGCGTGATTGTGTCCTATGGGAGCGAAAATCAGTCGACTTACTTATGGTCGGTTGGCGGTATTATTCCCACTATAAAGCATTCAACTGGAAAATTATTTTGCGGGCGTTCGCCTAAACTGTATTGTATTGTTACTACTGGTAAATAGGGAGGCATATATACAAAACGAGCTACATCTGGACCTCCGGATTTAATCCGGGGTCGATACGATAACCAACAGAATACCTTTTGGTTCGTCAATAGTGATTCAATTGAAATTAACCGGATATCACGTACGAAAAAAAAAGCCGTATTTATTAATTGTATCAGTGCATGTTAAACATCTCTAAATCTAAAACTATCACAAATGATAGAAATATTGCAAGTAATTACGGAGACGAATCGGTGTGTTGCGATTAATTCAGATTACCCGCACTGAAACACGAGTTAATCATTATTATCGCTTAATTGAGACTTTATCGTCAATTTATCAAGCACGTAATTGTCTTTAGTATCGATTCTTTCTAGTGTTGTTTTTTTCTCGTATTATTAATGGATAAAATTTAAATTATTTGGTTATCAGTTGGTTGGATTTCAACTGGTGTATCGCGTTTGATGGTGCCCGCAACGCCCAGGACTCGATTAATAAAAATTAAATTATAACCATTTCGTCCACCTGCAACGGCAGCAGCAGCACGATCATTCCGAGTTTTATTTTTTCCGACTACTGGTTTTATATAAAAAGAACGTCTCTCTAAATATATACAGGTATTACAACCACACGAAACGAAACGGAAAAAAAAAACGGGGAGATTTTAATTTGAAAAACACGGACCCGAATCGTTCTACACGCCTCACACACCACATTGTTAGTTGTGTGTGGATAGAAGAGAATTTAACATTTAAGTGGAAAAATATGTGGATAACAATGTTCGGGGGAATATGATGGATATATGGGTGAAGCGCACAGGTGTTTAAGGTGGCCACTGGTGGACGACAACTTGCCGCCTTTGTCCATCGAAAATTCGAATAAAAATAACAATGTGTGAAATATGTGTTGGAATTTCCGATGGTTCCACTTAATTTGGCTACTCGTGACGATACAAAAAAAAAAAATTGGATATGATTAATTTCAAGTTGACTCAACATCGAGTGTTCCCTGCTGCTGTTGTATTGTTGTGCGCAGTTCAAGCCACTCGTCCAATTTTCGATAACGCCAAACGAGCTCTATATAATTAGAAAATTCAATTATCATCATTAGTAGATGGAATTATTGCGACATTTACACTCCCATCAAGAGTCGGTTGAAAGAGGTCACTTATATGATCAACTTAAAAGCATACTAATTCATTACGGATTTATCTAAAATTATGACGAAATTCGTCTGATTTCCATTAACGGCATAAAAAGCACACACCCACACCTTCTATACTAAATCATCATCGTTCAGTGATAAATTTTCGAAAATATATAATTAATTAGAAAAGAAAAATCCAACAACAATACGATAACATCGTTATCATCATTGTCCATTCAACAACAACGATGGGTGGACTCTTTGTCCGGGCTGTCAGTCATATTGGTTAATTTGGCGGAACTGGACGTGTCCATCATTCCAAACAAATAATTAATGGTTGAATGTGCGGCTGGACCGTTCCGATCATGATTTAGAAAGAATCTTGTTAAGTTACTAAGCGTAATATGGTAGTAATAATGCGTCAACATTGATTAATGGTTATATTTCAATTTGACTCGTTACTGGGTTTTCTATATGTGTTTAAGTTTATTGTTAAAGATGAACGTCAAGAGAAAAAGGGCGCTTTCGAATTGTTGATTGTTATCGATTTAACAAGGCACCATCAAACACCACCAATTAGCTAGTCAGTTAATTTAGAAATGTTTGAAACAAGATTAATACACAAAAAATATCGATTAACACCGAGTAATTATAGCTCTAAATCACAAATAGAGTCATTAAAATTTTATCAATGATTCCAGTAGAAAGATAGATTACAACTATCGGGTTTTTCAATAAAATAAAAACATAAGATTATCATTAAGGTTGTTGCTCAATTCAAACTCACTCTACAAGTTTTACACACACACACACACTAATAATTAATTCTAAATTTAATAATGGGTCCCGATACGAATCATTTAGATTTAATTACAACACATTTTTTATCAGGAAAATACATGGCTTAATTACCAACAACAGGTACTTGTTCGTTAATTGCACTGGGTGTTTTTTGCTAAAAACTCCAGCTTTAAATAGTAGAAAAAGTTCAGAATTTTCGTTACAGTTAGTTTTACGATATTAATTCAATGACAGGTGTCATTTGTATCATTATTAAGTTGTTAATTGTCATTAGAACTTGTTGAGTTGTTTGTTAGTGGCAAAACTGTATACGGATTGGCGTTTCAACTAAGCTCACCGCGCCAAACGGTAGCCGGTGGCAAGTCAAAACATGTTTTCTAAATCGCGTTAAGACTGGAGGTCGTTTCATGCAACTTCAACCGCCGAAGGCGTGGCTTGTAGATGAGAGATAGAGGGAGAGAGAAGGAGATTATCATGAGGGCGCCTGCTTCTCTCGCGATTCGTAGAGACTTGTTATGAAAGAGCATTGGAGGAAGATGACAATTAAAAGTATGAAAAACGTAAAAATTCGCACCGACAGCTAATACTTCTGACTTCTGACACGAGTTTTTTATACTATTTTTTCTATTTTGCCTGTTTTGTGCCCTTTCTTACAAAAAAAATTTGCGAGATTTGAAATTTAGGGAAATTGGTGGGAGTTGGTGTTACTGATATAACAATTGAACATTGTTTGATTTGGTTGTATATGTTACCAAAAATTACTATGTAGGTATTTTGTTGAATTTGTTTATGATTTTTGACAGTTATCAAAATCAATGAAAACGTTACCAACGTTAGGGGAAAAATAGAAAAATATAATTCTTCTGCCACTATTTCCAATCCGAAGCAGGTCGTGGTAGGCAGCAGTATGTCGAGATAACTGCGCCAGTAGAAAGGGAAGTAGCCAGTGAAGCAATTGTCGAATTTTTCTCGATCTCACTGCCCTGTATCGCGTTTCAAGCTACAATTGGTCGTCATTCTTATTTACAAACACATACACAATGTAAAAATCAACTGTACGATCCACCAAAATGCTGCTCCTTGTCGAAAAGCAAACGAATTCCGAAGAATTACAGTGGACAACAAAAGAGTAAAAGAAACGTTTCTTCTAGAGTCTTTGCTCTGCGCTTAGATCAGATGTCAAGCCTGTATAACTCGATTAATCTCCTATTTTCATGTAGAACAAAATAATATGAATCCTGACATTGTATGTTGTCAAGTGCGTGTCGTTGATAAAACGAGCCGCGGAATGGACACCCCCAGCTTATGGAGACGCTTCCAGTTAATTGGTGTCAACAACCACATTTCTTACATTTTAATGACAATTTTCTCTCCGTCCATTTTAAACATTAAATTAGCAGCTAGCTTGTTCTCTTTTTTCTACGTAAGTCACGTGATGATCAACAACCACTTGATTGTTCCATCGATTATATGGGCGCCCAATAATTAGGTATATTTCTGTTTCGACTTTTAGCTGTGAATCTTTTTAGTTGGACGGTAATTAATCAAACACGACCGACTACTACACAAAGCTACCTGGACTAGAGCTAATAATTCTTCATTAACGATAAACTAAGCAAAAAAGAAATAATCGTTTTTCATGTATGTCAATTTATGACACTGAAATTACTGAAATAAGCTGCGATGTTGATGAGACAAAAATGTTAATGTCGCACTCGTTAATATTGAGATTCTGTATCAATCTACTGAATAGGCTGCAAAAAATACAGCTTCCGCAATTTTCTATTTTATTAACATTTTTTCGTTTTGCTAGTTTAATCATGATTGAATCGAGTAAAACCGGTGTCGAATTAATTAAATATTAAATTGCAATTTACGAATAAATTAAAATAACTATATTTAAATAATTGTAATTTTGTTGCAATTCACAAAGAGTGTTCACGAAAAATTATAAATAAATTAACAATAGTCGGCCAACACGATTCCAAAAACAAACAAAATAATCAAATGTCGCTGCCGAATTCAAACCTAATAAATTATAAAATAGCCATCAGTGGCCAGTTGGTCCACAAAAGAAGAGTAGAAAAAGAGTCAAAGAAAACGAATAAAAAAAACCGAAATAAGTCTCCACTCTCTCTAATTGTGTGAAGATAATTTATTGTAAATGTCCTGATCACAATTTCCACTGGTCGCATTTAAATAAATTTCAACCGAATAACCTCCTAAATTTCTCCGATAATTTCAACGAGAAATTCGGCAAAAATTCGTTCGATTATTGCACATTTTCAATTAGTTGAATAGCGGTAATTTCGTTGATGATATGTATAATTCAATTGATAAGGCACTTGTTATGCCGCTTTATTAATATGGTGGACGTTGGTTAAAAGAACAAGGTCGACTGATTAAAACTGGTAAATGTCGTAAGATTTTTGAGTTATTTTCGTTCTGTCACGGTTCTATAGAAGAGGAATTTAATATTAATATTAAAGTAGCATTCACCGGGCCAGTCCGGTACTAAAACGGTTGACGAAAACGACCCTTTGATCCTGACCGGCTACTTGAGAGACTAAATATGAAAAGAGAACAACGCAGAATCGTCTATAATTCGACGGTATTTTCTACAATAAATGTAAATTTATTTAATTGTGTGCATCTTCGATTGAGGAAATTTTGTTGAATTGTGTGTCAGCAATCGTGACGAATCAATTAAATACATTTCACAATAACCGCACAGATGTTCCGTTTTTGTTTGTTCAACAACATTTCAGATCAATGGCTCCAACTGGAACAGTTTCAATATACCAGGGGCCAGGTATGTGTTTGTTTACTCTTAAACAAACAAAGTTTCGCCAAGAATATTTGTTGGATTGTATGTTCGACAACAATTCGATATTTCCATTTACATTTATAATACACACAAATAAAAAAACGAAATGTTTTGTTCTTTAAATGCGGTAGAATGGACATTCCAGCATAGTTAATTTGGTCCCGAAAGAGGAAATCCATGTCAAAGTCCACGTCAAAAGAGCTGTCCAGGACGAAGGACACTATCGACATTATCAATCGAATTGAAAACGACTAAAACTCTGCGCGTCTGAATTCGTTATAGTTTTCATGATGTTATCGTCGACAAATCCATTTATATTGAGATTCAAATTTCTGTCTTGTCATCTTGTAGTTGGCCATATCAAAACCTAACATCATCGTCCTATTTTCTTTTCTATATTTATATAATATATATATTTTTTTTGTAATGATAAAGTGATTAATATTCATTGATTATATGAACGTAGGCGATTAGTGATCAATATTTATTCAACGAATCTAGTAACAAAACGGTATTGTTGTTTAGAAGACGACCATCTGGCTATAAACCAAATATTGACCACTCGATTGTTGAACTAATTTATGTCTTACACGACATTTCAATCTAAAATATTTTAAAGTATAATCGGAACGGAAAGGCCAACTTTTAAACGAAACTGTGTTATCAACCGGAATTTCTCTCCAATACAACTCGCTAAAATAGCCTTGTATAGTTGATTAAATTCGAATAAATATTTTGTTATAAATTCAACAACAAGAAAAGAAGTCGACTTGTAGGCGTAATTTAGGGTGATCGACGAATTATAAGTGTACGCAAGTTTCAAGGCTTTTGCTTTTCAATGCACTTCAAAATTTATGTAAATTATTGCCGCTATAACAGTATTGATAAATTAAACAGTTCCAATTATGGTTGGAACGTATGTGAATATCCATCACGGATTGAACTCTGCCATTTCGTTGTAAAATATCAAATTTCTCCCATATTTCTGTTGTTGTATCGTTTCGAAAATCGATTTCAATACGGTTAATTAATAATTTACCAACTACGAGAATCGTTGTTATTATTATTATATAGCAAATAAGTGTCTTATCTATCGTCTAATAGGTGTTAATAGAGAATAATGACTATGTTGGAGAATTTGTTAGAGTTAATCATTTCAACATCTTAACAGCAGGTAGAAAACCCATAAGAGTCGTGTATAGTCATTTGTGTGGTATTTCTAAATTTATAACATTAGTAAATGTTGTTGGTAAAAATATGGTCTTTCTGTAGCGAGACCTTTTACTCGACTTATTAACTCGAACTAATTGTTATTATTTAAAAAATAATCGATCTTCAGTTCAATATTTGTAATACTAGAAGTATACCAAGCGGTGTTGCATCAATTCCTCATAACACTTTCTCTGGATGAATTATATTTTATTTTCTTTTAAACTAATTTATCTGGTGAATTTATAATTGAATTTTTCGAATTTTAATATTTCGGTAATTGAACATCAAACCGGTCGCTTCGACCTAGTTAAAAGGTTGTAGGGTTGAAGTCCTAAAAAGACGTACACAAAAATATAGCTAAAGATTAGATTCAAATAGGCTCTTAAGATTCGTAGGGAGTACCTTTTTGTGCATTGCTTTTGTTTATCGTTGGCATTCATCGATTTTGATTGCGCAAATATTTTCCGGTGGTTTGCCTCGGATCTCATTACCAAGTCCACATAATCTTGTTTTTAATATTTGAGAAAATACAGGTCGACCTGGTGGTGTTGTAGAGACAAAAAATAACAAAAAGGGGAGTTATTCCAGATAGTGCTTTGATATCTTATGAGTTTGCGTTTAACACGAATCTTATTTGTTGTTTTCCGCAAAATAAGTAATTTTTTAATTTGCTATTTTTGTGCATATTTTTAAATGCCGTTTTAAGTTTTCGATGATTGCTTTCGAACGGATTATCAAATTAGGTTCAAATATTTTACACCTATGCCTTAATATCTAAATAAAATGAGTTGCAGTAATTAATTACAAATTAGCAAATCGAGCTTTTTCCAACAATGTAATTAACAACTATAATATTAACAATTGTTGGATTATCCGTAAATTTTTGAGTGTTTTATATGTTACATAAATTTGAATGCTCCAAGAGATATCCACGTTTTGATTTTCTATAACAAATTGTTTATTAAAGTTCCAGTATTCGAAATTTTGCCCACATTATTACCTCTTACAACACTTTTAATTGTTTCATGATAGTAACGGCCATGCATACATGCATGCAATAAATCCTTCAAATTATTGTTCGCCTAGAGAATTAAGCTTGATAAAGATAAATATTGAAGTAGTTTTTAATATCTACTTTTTATTGATAAATCAATTTATTATTTACGTTCATAGGTATGTAGATACTCAAGATTAATTTTTTCCATGCGCTATAGCATTTAGTATAGATTTCTGTATCTTCTATGTCTTCATCAGAGATTATCTTTAGTTTTTATAGCTCAACAACTCACAGTTTATATTTTTTGCTCATTGTAGGTAGTTCTTTAATAAATTTTCTATTCCTTTGCATGATTTGCTACTACTTTTAGATGCAGAAACCAACCTACTTCGACCGCAATTTTTCTCTACACTCAATTGGAAGGCTTATAGAATTTTTCGTTTCAAACTTTATGAATTAATTTCTAATTGTTTAGGTTTTTACAAATCTAAATATTCTGTTCGAGCAGTTTCAATAGTACATTGTGCAACTAGTGCGAGAAGTTGTCAATTGCACACGAGAGCAGAGTTGAGAGCGCGAATGAAGTAAGTGCGCTCACCGCTCAAGGGGTTAATTGACAACCCGTACGAGTTACACGTACTATTTTTTTATTATCAATGCGGCGATATACTAGCGGCAGAAACACAAAAAACAATCGAAATGCAAATTTAAAAAAATTAATTAATAAATGTCACTCCTTAGAACGGTTTCCATTGTCACCATAAACAAAAAGCGTGCCGCAAAAATTTTTCCGCACGCAAATCATTTATTTTATATAGCGTGTGTAAACAGCTACTTTACGTACGAAATTGCGCCGTATGTGTAATAAATAATTTATTTTTTTTTTGGCAAATTTCCGGTTCTAGTAAATATTTTCGAAACGATAATTCCCACTGAAGAAATTTTTCACGGAAATATTTGAAAATGCAGTAATTTCGCAATTACTTATTGGACTTAACCCTTCAACTATGGCATGCTCTATGTCTCAATTAAATCATTTGCAGTACAAACCGCAATGTTCTATATGTTTTTCTAAGAATCAACAAAAAAAACGACCCCTAAAACGTTCATCTTAACTTCCTTATTATCAGCTTTACGTGGATAAACCCAATCAACTTTTTTCCTATATTTAGCAAGCATACCTGCCTGAAACAGCATAATTTTAGGGGCAGCATTTTTTAATATATCTTATTTTACATCTTATGTTAACCATTAAGATATCGGCTAAACTAGCAAAAAATTGTAAAGAACATCTGGTTTGTAACGTACTTGTTCTGTGCAAAGTGAAATTGCATTTGAAAAATGCAGCGTTTTACAATAGATAAAGAATTGTCGATAATTTCATTTGTAATTGACAAATAAAAAACATAAAGAGTGAAAAATGATGTTTTAAGGGCACAGTAGATTGAAATTCTAAACTTGGCCATAGGAAATATAAAGAAACGTGAACATTTATTATCATTGGAAATTAATGAAGAGGCTTTTTTCTCAACCTAGGATGCACTACGAGAGGTGCCACATCCCGATTACCTCTGAATTGAAGGGATATATAACTATGTATTTCATGGAATATTAGCCCTTTTGATGACTCGAGTCATGTTCTACTTCTTATCCGACTAATATTGCTCAGGTCTTGTTGATAGAGCTCTATAATGCAAATTATGTTATAAAAATGATGGCAAAATACTTATCAGCATCTACTACAACAGAACAGGAAACAAAACAAAGGCAGGACCTGTTTTAACAATTAATTTAGTTTGCTCTTAATTAGGAAACAATTCTATTGTTGCTATTCTATGTTTGCTGTTTTGGTCTTTAGACGTAGTCGAAATGAGGAGCATCACCACATCATAACAATTTTTAATGATATATGTCTTCATCATTTAAGTATAAGGTAGAGGGAGGCAAAACGGGGAGGGAGGGCAAAATGGGGTACCCCAAAAATTCAGTCAAAAAAAGTTTTTTTTTCTTTAAATGTCTCTTAAATGCGTAACAGTTGGTTCTAACATTATTTTACGTTATCTTATGTGATAAAATGAATTTCGAAAAATTTATATTTTTTTTTTAAATTTAATATTTTCTAAATCTATTCACAATAATCTCAACTAAATTCAACATCTTCGTCTGAGATACCAGCACATGAGTCGTGAGCCCATTTTTTAAATTTTTATTTATTAACTTAATTTTATTATAAAAAAAAAATTATCTTACTTTTTGGAGGGGCACCCCATTTTGTCCGCAAAAAAAGTTTGGCAGCTAAAAATTTGATTTATCTACTTTAATTCCATTTAAAAAAAGGTAAGATTCAGCATATTTAAGCCTCTGAAAGCTAAATATTTTCTGAAGTACCCCGTTTTGCCCCCCCTCTATCCTACCAGTGACATACAAAAGACAACGCATTTTTTTAGAGGCCAGTAGACTCAAATTCCCAATTTTACTATAGAAAAAAATTACATAGTTAAATATTAAAATATCAAATGGAAAGGTTATAAGCATCGAAATCTAAATCAGGACTTATGTAGGACAAAATGTAAGAATTAATTTAAAAAAAGGAAACATCGACAGACGATGGCATCTCGCCCACGTTTCGTTACGTTTATCAACAAAAAATATGATTATTTTGGTATTTTTTTCATGATAAAAGATCAATATTTTATTTTCTGTTACTGTTCGAACAAAACGGATAGCGTCTCTCCGTAATTTACCCCATATATCGAATACTACTCTTTCTTACATAACGATATTTGATCCGATAATTAGGTTAAATAAGTAGCCACAGTAAATGATGACTATAAAAGGGACTCATTGATATTTGATATGATAGTGGATGATAGCTATCAAAACACCAGTTACTCTCCTACGTATAGTAATTCGATTCTAAATGATCAATGGTGATTTATCTATTATTGTGGCAATTCGATTTACGTTTAAAATAACAAAATTTAAATTTTGAATGAAATAGTTATATTTAATAATTCGTAAATAAACCAAAAAAAAAATAATAATAATTAGAGAGAATTTAATGGAATTATGAATGATTGAAGCCTTTGAAAGTTCAATCAATTATACATATAGGGTTTTTTCTATGGTTGTATTTTATTTGTTGTGTTTCGGTTTTAGGTCATTAGTATTGTGTTACACGACAAATATCACTTTGGTTACTACCGCACCACCCCACAAAATAACAACTTTATCGAACGCCTTGACCTCACAAATAAGAAATGTTCCGTACTAATCAGTCGTCGAGATTACATTAATTAATTGACGAGTAAATAGAGAAAACAATGTCCGAATTCTAGAAAGAAAGTTCTTACAATTACTAGAAGTCAGTGTTGTTTCAAAATACCGATAATCTGATTATTATTCAACAAATAACCTACTATTGCACTACAGACGTTCAATCAAGCCAATTGTATAAGTCGTTTATTTAAGTAGGATTTGATGGAATTTAGAATGTATATCTGCAGGATTGATAGATGAAAATTATAATATTTGATTGAAAACAGCAACAAAATCTTTGATATTAAACTGATTTTTGTTTGCTGTTTAATGCATTGATTCATAAACAAGTCGTCGCTTTCTACAACTTTATACAGTTTATTCGTTTTGTGCACCTAAACTCTACTTAATTATTTAAATTGTTGCTTTTTCTACAGACAGGAGTCTAACGGAAATGTTACTCGTTCGCTGGGGCAAAATTAATAAATGGTTAATTATTTGCTGCTAGGCTGGGGAAAAAGTCGATCGTCAAGCCAGTTTTGGTCGATCACTGTTTATTTATCTGAATTATAGCTTATGACAGCTTCTTTTTTTCGTACCGAATCTACGGTGACATTTTTTGAGCAATTTTTCTAATGATGCATTCGTACAGATTTTTGTGGACTACAACAAATCAACCACATCAAATTTACGATAAACAGTAGATCTTCCGTATAAAAAAGTTGACCACCCCTAATCTATAGTAATTATGTACTAAAGGTGTGCACTTCACTTCATATATAAACGTTTATTGCAGGAGATATTGGCAGATGCTCTTTTGACCACTCAAGAGGCCTCTATATGCATTCAGGAAACATTTCATTGAAGAAAAATGATTAATTTTTATAGCACATAATTGTTAGTTTTTGCAATAAGATCTTGACTTGTAAAGTTCATTGATATGTGCGAGAAAACATTACAAAGTGATTTTAAGTAAATCACTGAATTACAGTAAAATCGGTGACTTAAAGAAATGCCCTGAAAAGTAAAATTAATCCACATTTTCGAACGCTCAGTGTTATTAAAATAGTACTTCTTTATGGGAGAAACTGATCGGAAATCAGCATATGGAATAATAGTGGAAAAGGTGACGGATCGAAAAATTATAAAAATTTTAGAACTATTTTAATAACTAAAATCTGTCGTCTATAGCAATCTAAGCATTTTGAAAACAACATAAAACAGATTTGTGCGCATTATTAAAAGAGCCAAAGAATGGTTTTATTAATTAATTGCTCATGTCTCCCGATATAGACTCAGGCTGAGAAAATTTTTGGGAACATGGAAAAATGCGCATTTTAGGAATTCATTAGTTTACTGCAAAAGTCTTAATTTTGTCTCAAGATTGACTGGCTATTGCGCTTTAGTTTTTTAATACGATGTTAAGCCAAACGTATACTACAAGCCTGCAAAAGCTCGTTCCGGACTTCATTTCCTTGTTAGAAATATTTTTGTAATGCTTTTTCTATTTTTCGGCCACTTTTTATGTAATACAGAAAATGTAATTGTACAAAAGATAATTGAAATTATATCGTGCCGTACTTATCATATCAAAAAGACACTTCATTCAGGCCAGTTGCACTCTTAATTTCCACTTCAAGGGAAAAATGTTGAGAATTATCAAAAAATTATAAATCTATCCATCTCATGAATTATTAAACCACACTTGAGAGTGCTAAAGTGTTGGAAATAAAATCTATAAAAAAGTCCACCTATTCTACAGAATCTTCTTTTTCGTTATTCCATCTATAAAACAAATACAGCCAAATTAAGTCTGCTTAACTTAAACTAATATGTTTATTATCCCTGGTTTGACGTTAATTAGTAAACAATCTCCAAATTATTGGTCATTTCCCATATTAACAATATTTTTTCGGTGGCCAAATCTCCACTGATTTTATTATACAAAGCAATTTTTGAAATTAAGGTTTTCTCTATAATTGATTTTGAAAATTTGAGGTTGAACCCTGCAACGTAGTGTTGATGTGTTGTGCACCAAAAACTTTATTTTTTACAAACGTCTGAAAATTTTAAGAAGAAAATTCTTTTTTATAAATAGTTTAGTTTAATTGTTGTTCTTTCTAAATTGTTTATTAACAAAATTGCATGAAATTTATGTCTGAATGTATTCATTTGTGCAAGAATCATATCCATTTTTCAGAAAGAAAAAAACCATTAGCTTCTTTGGAACTCTTCCTGTTGATCAAACTTTCTGGAGAATGGGTGAAAAACGAATTTATGCAAATTCAAGCACTGAATTGTTCGGATAACTAAATCACTTTTCCAACAGATTTTCATTTGTGGTTATAACTCATTATCATTGGAAACGAATGAAAAAACTTTTCTCCTAACAGAGGGTAAATTATAGGCAGTTGCTACATCCCTTGTATCTCCCAATGGAACTATATGTTTCATGGTATATCAAAGCCTATTTGTTGACTCGTGAAACGTCCTACTTCTTATCCAACATTGCTTAAGTCTTGTTGATAGAGCTTTAATTCAAATTATGTTATAAAAATGATAGCAAAGTTGTATTCACATTAACATCTGCTACAAGCGAAAAGGAGACAAAACCAAGGAAGGACCTGTTTTAATAAAATTTGGGCTTTTAAATGAACAAAGGCACGCATCAATTTGAGTGTGTTTAATAATTTATAAAGGTCTATATTAGTTTTATTATTTAAAGATACCAGGGGTCATAGAAAGGAGATATTTTTCTAGAGGCAAATTGAAAATGTTGCCATGGTAAAGTTGAAAGATATAAAGCATCCCCAAAAGATGTCTTCAGCATGGAAATTTGCAGCAATGACGCCACATTAGGCTCTTGTCGTTATTAGTTACCTTTATCAAGACAAAATTTGATTATTTTAGTAAATAAATTGGGATCACCTTCTGAGTAGCTACAACGGTCATATTGGGGCAACAAATTTAAGAAGAAATCTTCTTTCTTCATAGGCAATGAGAAATCTGCTACTGTTTACTTCTAAGGCCCTCTTTTTTATGATTCTTAAAACCCCGATTCGTACAATTTACTCTCCTTTAATATTATCCGTCAATGTTTGCAGTTTTTGCACCTGCTTTGAAAATCACAAAAAAATGTATACAATAACTTTGCCTTTTTGAATTGAATAAATAATAGTCGCCTTATTCCAATTACTTTTGAATAGGCAAACACTGCTATTAAATTAGTTTTACTTTTACTGCTACCAGCAGGTAATTACATATTGTCGAATTATAAAATTATAATAGTCGAATAAAGAATAGGCAGTTATTATTTCGATTGTATAGTATTTAATAATATAATATTACAAACGTTTCATACAGTTTATAAAGTTAATAGAAAGTTATCTGAAATAGAATGAGTAATTTGATTTTATTGATTCTCTTACGTTATACACAAAAAGAACATTCAATAGACTGAATGCATCACAACTTTTACCCATTAATAAACTATTAAAGATACCATAATGAACTTCAACACAACTTTACCTAGTCCGAATTGAACTTAAAATAATTAGCGTTCTAAAGATATTATCAACAAGTTCTAAATAATAACAGTAAGAAGATCGTTAATAATTTCATCCAGTTTATTGAGTAATAAACAAGATCACTTCATGTATTTCATTAAAAAAGCAAAACGAATGCAATCAATTTTAACATTTAAACACTATGTGACATATTGCACAAGTTCTTAAAACTTATTTATAGTCAAAGAGACCAGCTTAGCATATTCCTATTGTTTATTCACCGGCAAATTGGAGTGTCCTATTAAGCCTGATTTAAGTCGAAATGCTTAAACGGTACAAGGATCTCGGAAACCATCGGGAAAAGAAACATTTTTGAAGCTGCACATGATCGTTTGTTCAACTAGAAGGGAGTTTTGGCTCTGTTGGAAAGGTGGTCTAGTTCCGAGATGCAGTCTGTAGTAGAATAAAATTCATAAATTGCAAATCAACTGGTAGAAAGTTGAATTTCACCGATAAAAATGTGCTCGACATCACCCGATTGAATTTGATTTGCACAATTGTTAATTTACGATAAGACTTCAGGCCTGATAAAAACAGTCCTCATTGGAAATCGCCCCAATCATGTGGTTGCTCCAAAGCTTGATTACAGAATTGAAGATCTCTCCAAAGATTGTGCATTTCTTTTATGATAACCGGGACTTATTTGCAAAAATCGAGCAAAACGAGCTGCAGGAAACTCCGTTGAATCAGCTGCAATTTGTTAAACTACTTTCATCATTTAATAGCCAGTTTAATGATGTTTTCAAGTGTTAATTTGGGGTGGGATTATGTTGTAGTAAATCAAAATGTTAAAGAGCTACTGTCGGAATTCCAACTTCTTTGATTCGTGCAGTGTTATGAGAGAAATTCGTTGCTTATTAGAAACATTCCAGGATTTTTGAAATGCAATCAAACAACATGTAAAAAAGTGTAAATTTCAGCCTTTTTGTTGTTGCGATTACTTATTGAATTACAAACCGACGGTATTTACGTTCAATTTTTTCTGTGTAAGTCACAATTTTAATGAGATTTGCACGATTATTGCTACGAATTCTCTAAAACGAAAGGACTTTAGTTATTACGTATTTAAATTACAAATGCAAATTTCCACAATTAACTGAAACTGATTATTTATCTAATTTACCGTTACCATGTTTGATCAAATCAAGTCGTATAAAAGCGATAAAAAGTGGCATACACCTGAGCAACTACCCAATAATAACGTTTTTGTGCTTGGTCATTTTTACTAATGCCACAACATAAAAGTAACCTCTAACTAAATACAATACAGTTGATGATTTTGTAAAGGAGCAACAGAATACGCCCAGCATGAATTCAACACACAATATTTACACACACACAAAAAAAAACGCTCACACACATTGTGATTAGTGATTTTACTATAACAATGCAAACCATCAATTTGTCTCAAATGTTGCACGCCTCCAAAACCGGCAATTTATTTACGGATTATCAAATCGAGATTAATCAGAAACGGGGCGAAAAAAAACGCAACAATGATTATAGAAAGTCTTCAGTTTTCAGGGAAATTTGGCGGCACAACAGCGTTCTGGAAGGGTTTCAGGATTAACAGACGGCACGTTTGTGGGATTATCGCCGAACTTTTCGACAACAAAACAGTGGTGAAAAAAAAACAACAGATTAAAAAAAAACGAAGAAACGAACGACTTACCTGGTTCTGGATACTATAAACTACCACCATAGAAATTCACAAAATCACCCAAAAAAGATACCGGAAAATTCTAAAAATAATTGGAAATTTCAACGCGAATTTCGTTTGAAATTTCAATCGTCCCCAAAATCAATCGATCTACAGTCCGTTTGGGTAAATTTAATTTATTTTTTAATCGATCACTTTATTGATTTACGTGATTTTTCTCAGGAGCCACAACGAAATGCGCCTATTCTTAAAACATATTCACCACTCTGTTCGGTTTCTAGTTGGATCAATGACCGGCTATAGCGCTACATTCGCTCTACCCTCACCCGGAAATTTCCCAACAATATGGCGGCATTCGGTCGCCGCCGATTGGTTCAATAAGATGAAATGGGCGTGTCGACGGATTTCCACGGCCTACTATCTGATTGGAATGATGATGAAAACAACGGATGGAGTGGAAGAAAAGGCGAAATACAGCGTGTGTGTGTGTGTGTGGAGCAGTAAGTAAATTTTGTGCCGTCGACGTTTTTCGTTTGTTTTTTTTTTATTATGTGATTCGTCCTGTTATTTTCTTCACCGACTTCTTTATTTTCTTCGTCGTTGGTTTTTTTTTGTGTTGTCATACAACATCATCTGGTTTTATATAAATAAATATCAGATATGTTGATATTCAGTTTCTCTCATATCTCTACATGTGTAACCGTATTTGTTTGTACTTATATTACGAAATTGTCATTATTTAAATGACTTTGATATTCTAATAATAATGATAATGATGGAGTTGGTATAGCAATTATGTTTGTAGAGGCAAATCAACGTGTTGTCACTTTGATTCGAAAATAAAGGGTAAAGGATTATGGGTGTGCTGTAATTTTAATTAATTACTTTCAGAACAACATCACGACTACATTTTCATGTACTCTTTCAAGCAGAAGACAATCAGTTGAAAGCTCATTTGTAAATTATATCAAAAAATATCAATGCACAACTTTCTAATTGCTCCCCAAAGGGTTTGAAAGTAAACTTTCGACCCTCACTAATAAATTAAACAAGAAAACCGTATCAGAATAATGTTTGGCTTGTCTTTGGCCATCGACGTATCTTTGTAGCTCATTTGGGAATAATCTTGAACCTAATATTTTTAATTCTTAATATTTTGAAGAAGAGCAATAAAGGCTTGGAATGGACCAAATACGGTTCGAATAATGTGCAAATTGCGTTTTGAAAGTCTTTTATCAGACTCAAAATTCTGCAGTCATTGCAACCGTTCGCATAGACTGAAAAACTGTCTGTTTTCAGACATGTAGGTAGATGCTGAAATCTTGCGACGGACTGTGCTACTTTTGTTGGACATTTGCTTGCATTTCAGGTGATATCAATGGGGAAAAAAAGCGAAAAATTAACGAAAAGTTGGCTTCTATTGAGTCGAGAAACAATCATAAAAGTATAACGAAGCGCTCAAAGTTGTGGCGATTTGATATTCTGTATGCCTCGTCAAATGTCGAATAGTGCTTCAAAATTCGGCAGAATATCGAATTAATCTGTTAAAATTGTACAAGAAAAACGAATAAAGGCGATAATAAGAAACATTTTAATTGATTTAATTTAATCTTTAAATGATCTTAAAATTTATAAATTAACTGGCCGTGTAACCGATTTTTTTCAAATTTTTCGACTGTGGATAACATGCTCAACTCTTACAAAGGAAAATGAGAAAACTCCCTTCAGCAAAGAATCGCTTGCAGGAATTTACAGTAAAACACATTTCAACTCCAGATTTCGTAGACAGTTCGATTCACGAAATGCGTTACAAAAGCTTTCACATCTTCAAAGTTCTTGAAGAAAGGCAAAATAAATTTGATCAGGTCCAAAGATAAAGACCGATTTGGCAATCAGCAAAGGGAATTATTGCATTGCTAACCAGGTAGTCATTTCCAAAAGTTCTAGATAATATCCTGTGAGTTGTCTGCGAGCAGCAAACTTTCCAGGATTTCTACTCCAAAGTCTTTATGAATAAAATTTCTTATACTTCGCAATAGAATGTTAGCTTTACTCAAGGCGAATAAGTTGCCAAAGGAAAAACTTCAAACTGGAGAGAATCGCATAAGAGAAAGCGTAACGCATAGATTTAAGTCATAAGAAAATAATCAAAATTAACTTACATTACATAATTAATGTTAATTTAATTGATTAATTTATGAAGTAACGAATTTAAGGATAAATATCGGCTATAAAAGAGCAGTAATTTATAATCAAAAGTGTTAAATTCGTCATCAACGACCATCATTTCAAGATTAGGCGTTGACATGTTAATCACTCATTAATTTCATGTCGAGAACCATTTTTTTGTGTGTACGTATACGAAATGAATCTGAAAATCCGATCGATAATTTATAGACGAATCAAAAAAAAACGATTTCAAAAAAGCACCGTATTCGTATCGTTAATACACACGAATTGCTTGCTCGGTGTGTAATTCAATAATAACAAATTTCAAATTGACACCCCCTTGGTATTCAATTTCGCATCACAAATACAAATAGAATCCATTTTTACAATAGCATATTCAACGGTATCAATTGTATAGTATCGTATTTACAATTGGACCGATAATAGCTTTTCTGTATACAAACACGAATCTTATGACCCGTCATACGAACAATACTGACACGTCTCGAATATATATATATCTATTTTCTAGGTTTCGATGGTGTGGTCAAAAGAAATTTTTGATTGACGTTGACTACTGTCAGACCGTGTCCACAAACAATCTACAATTCAATCGAATGCGCTACATTAACAGAGATGTTATACAACGGCCCAATAATGCTTTGTAAAAAAAATTATTATAAATAAAGAATAGAATAGGGCTTTCTGTGTATCTCTTCTTCTTCTTCTAGCTTGTTTTTTTTTTTTGGAGAAAAATTATTGTAAAGTAGTGTGAAAGAGAACGATTGTGTGCCCGATCGACTGTTACGAGCGGCCACACATTCCTCTATTGTTGGAAAGGGGTTTCATATTGCATCGCCCTTACCTGCCCCCCAAAACTACCATAGAATTGAATATGAAACAAGAATCTTCTAATTGTTCGACTTTTACATTGATATATGGTTATTGATATTCATATCTATAAGTATTCGTTACGGGAATAAGTAAATAGGGGTTTGCTTTCAAAAGGCGAAGGGTAGAATTTCACCGAACGCCATAGAGGTGGATAATTTTCTGCTAATTTAGGTATTGTTAGGAACGGAAGCCTGGAACTGTTTAAAATCTCTAGATCTGTAGAGATCGGCGGCCTCTATTGGGCTACTATAGGAATCGATAATACAGCTTACGTTAAACAAATGATTTTAATTAAGATCCTATCACCCTAACTTTTGATAATTCTGTTCGTTGTATTTTGAAATAACTCGTTTATACAAAAATGATAATGAGGAGAAAAATGCTGGTTGTAAAGCATAAAATGTTACTTATTCTACCAATCATTAGAGGGCGGTAATATCAAATCGATTTTTGGGTCCCAGTTTGGCCCTTTTTAATACCTACTTTAAATTGTGTTTCTACACATATTCTGAACATATTCAAGAAGGTTTGCATAAATAACTCAATAAAGCTCCATATACAAACTGTTCCAGCCCAAGCAATCACGTTTCTCAACTTCTTCAATTATTAAAATATTCGAATGCAACCTTCAAACTAGGTGACCCAAGAAGTAAACCCAAAGTACCCCTTAGGTACCCTAATTTGAGTTCTTGAAGGTTACATTTGAATGGTTTAATAATTGACGAAACCTATGACAAGTGATTGCTTGGACTGGGACAGTCTGTATATTCCATTGTCTTCAGACTTCAGGACGTAATATGAAGAAATAAATATACAGGATGTCTCTAAAACGTTGGAATATAGCTCAACTATAGACTCCAAGGACGATTTAACCCAACTTACAAATATTCAAAAATTCAAAATGAATATGAAAAAGAAGGTACAAGGCCGCGTTGATCGATTTTTATAATTTTTATTAAGATATGTTATGTTTTGTTAAGATGTGTTTGAAATGGTTTTAGTCTCCAGATAAATTTCCTCATAAGTTTTTCAATGAGAGTTCTAGGTTTTTCCTCCGAAAAGATGTTTTTCGCAAATATTTTTTGTATCTTTGTAATTTTTGATCTTGCCTCAAAAAAATAGAATGTGATCTGATAATCTTGGCTTTTTTAGAGGATTAATTTAAGTATACAAAGTGTAAAAAAAATACTTAGAAAAAACAGAAGTCTACCTAATGACCACGTGAACAAGTAACTGAAATTAACTTACACTGTTCAATATGGCCCACATTTTCTTGTAAGCATGGATTGGTCCTGAATAAAAAAAGTTCTCTGTGTTCCTTCCAACGTTTGTCTAGCTCATCAGTTTTTAATTTTTTTATGGATAAATTAAGACAGCTATCAAAAATTATAGGCACCAAAAATGTTTCTGAAGAACATTTGTTTTTGATGAGCAAAACTTAAAGCTCCTAGCGTAGACGCGAAAAATTTATCAGCAAATAGAAATGATCTTCATGTTCAGCTCCATTCTTTTCTGTTGCATCTACACACCAACCCTCCACAAACCACACCGTTTGACGATTAAATTAAGGTATGAAAGAAGTAAAAATTGAAAAAAAAAACGCATTTGAAAGGCTTTAATGCAGAGGTGAAGAGGATCTTGTTTGCGAAATGTTTGGAACTCTTTCTAACAGTTTAAAAGGCTTGAAATAAGAAAAAAGGCAATTAGATCTTTGGCATCTTAGATTGCGTAAAGAGACGTAAAATTGCTACTTTTTGATCTAAGATTTATAAAGTGTGCAGTAATTGAAGGGATTAGATACTGAGAAAATAACACTTATTTCGTGTGAAATAGCCTTGGGAGAGAAAAAAGAACAGTTCATGTCTTACACATCAATTCTTTATATAATTTAGAATACATTATCACAAAATGATAAATATGCGTTATATAAAATCGGATATAATCGTATAAAATCATTATAAAAAGCTACATTATTCAAATATTTTATATATGGACAGATCATTACATTATGTATATAATACAAAATTGTGAATTCTTATACCAAATATTGTATATAATTTGAGTTAGATTTAATTATTTCTAACTAAATTTTACTGTATAAAACTAGAGCGTACAACAATACTAGTTTTATAATTATAAACAAAAAGATATTCTAACTAGATACAAAAAAAAAGAAAACTCTTAAATATAATCAATATAATACAAGAATAATTTAAGTACAAATATCAAAAGTAAAAATCTCTCGCTTCAAACTATCAAAAAATACTCTATGCCTCTTAATGTATAAAATAATCATAATAATGATAATAATAAATTGTAATTCGTAGTGCATAACTATAATTCTAAAATAGCTATGAGCAAATTTTGGTACAATATTAACACTTACAGTGTTCACTTTACATAATAATAATCATAATAATAAACAGTCTTCGTGTTTGGGTCACCATCGAGAGTATTATGGCAGTGTCGTGTGTGGCTTCAGACGATCAAAATATACACAAATAATCCAACTTATTCCCCGAAATATCCATACAAAACGATATGCTTTCCTTATTTATTTTTACTATTTTACACATAGATCAGTGCAATTAATTTGTGCAAAAGACAAAAATAAAATGAGGGAGAAAAAAATCAAATCCGAAAAAAAACAAGTCTTGATATGTACAATATAAATTGAGATCATAATTGGCCCAAAAAATCTCTATTCTAAATAACTAACGATTTGAAACGTGGCATAAGGCGATTATAATAGTAATTTAATAGTTAATAATACAACACTTTATATAAATGGAAGCTTACAATTAGATAAATCTCAAATATATTTTTCTTTAAATATATGTGTATTTTGCAAAGGAAAGTTGACGTCAATTATCTACAACGATTTCAAAATCTCTTCCATTTCTTTCGTTATTTCGGCGAATGTCGGTCGTGTTTGCGGATTCATATCCCAACAGCGTTCCTGCAAAATAAATTGCATTACATTATTGTATTTAATTGAGATTGGCGATCGTTTTGTCTATAAGGAGTTGATCTGCTCGTCTCCAGATCATTTCGCAAACAATTCAGTCCTAACAATTATCTCGGACTACAAGAAAATCTACCCAGACTTTTGCCTACTTGTTTTAATGGAAGTGAAACTCTTATCTTAATCTCTGGTTTGACGTCCTGTTTTTTGGGATTTTTTTGTAAAGACCAATGAAGAGATAGAACTTTGAACTTTTTACCAGTTATTTATACATATTTCAAGAATATACAGCTGAATTTTCAGCTAAAAATATTTAGTAGAATTAAAGTTATAGTGGTCTGAAGACACCCGCCTCAAAAAAATGGACGCCCCGCGGAGGAAGTCATGATATCAGCTGATAGGCTTATCCGAAACAAAACAAAACAGCGGGGCTTTAATCTGTATACTTAAATTCATCGAGTGGGCTACGATCAAAAAAAATTTTTTGAAAATTGGATGTTTGACAGACTTCGGAACAAAAAAGTTCGAATTTCATGTAGTTTTTGTCAAGTTTTTGAAACAAAAAAAATATAGAACTTTTCAAAATTTTCGGATGATAATAGGTCCACTCGATGCGTCTATATGTACTGAGTAGACCCTATAAATTTGAAGTAAATCGGCCAAGCCGTTTTTGAGATATGATGGAGGATAGTTTGAAAAACATGGTTTTGAGAAAAACGCGTTTAAAGTTTCAAGCGCTCCGCTCAACGCTCCGAACACCTGTCCCTTCTAACTGCTGTATCTTTTTAATGGCTTCGAATATCGAAAAATCACTTTACTTCCACATTCTAGACACATTAAGGAAACAATTTATGCAAAAAAAATCAATTTTTTGAATCTGTTGGTTTAACAGAGGACCCCCTTAAAAGAGACGAAGAGAAAATGGATTTTCTCAGCAGTAAAATCGTACAGCGCAGTGTTTCTCATTTCAAAATTCTTCAGGTTTATAGTCGACAATAGAAAGCACAAAAGTCTCTAAAAAAACAAGATGCAAAACTGAATTTTAGAGTGCAACTTTTATCAAAAAACTTGACGCATTGATTTGTATTTGTTTAAGAAATTGTGCAATCATCTTGTGCGTTTCAAACGAAAATTGAGAAAAAAAGCAATTTTAAAACTTTCTCTCAAAAAAAACAAGAAAAAATATATCGTTATACCAAAGCTTATAAGTTTTGCTTTTTTCGTTTATCACATTTACCAGTCATTACAAAATCTATAAAAAGCTATAAATGAGCTTTTTATTGCTTGTAGAAAATGATCACTTTGCTTTGCCACACATTTAAGTCATTTTTTTCAAATTAACCTTAGGTAAAGCTTCTAAAAGCTAAGGACCAAGCTTAGACTTGTTGAATCGGGCTTTAAGGTCATGTTACAATTTAAACAACCCAAAAAACTTTCCCTGCGTACCAAATTTTACCATCTTTGAGAAGTAATGGTAGGACAATCGAGGCTGAGCGTTATAATCTTGACCACATGGTAAAACAAGTCAAAAGCCCTATTTTTGCTAATCAATTCGTACCTGTAAGCTTTGTAGAGCCGATGGCGCCTGTGGATGTGCCTTCCATTCCAATTTCTTCTCTTTGAGCTTATTAAGAAAACTGTTATCGTTAATTTTAGGAAATGGTAATTCGCCTTGATTGAAAACCTCCAATATAACGACACCAAATGAATATACATCACTTTTTGTTGAATATTCATCTTCATAGACAGCTTCGTAAGGTAGCCACCGTAATGGAATTATCTTAATTGACAAAAAACATTTCATAATAATAATCGTTAAATTTCGCATTATATTTAGAAAAATTACTTGATTAGCATGCTTGCAATATTCCTGACTATATGGGTCACGTGTTAAACGTGGCAAACCAATTTTAGCCAATAAAGTTGATGTGACTAGACAATTTCTTGCCGCTAAATCTCTATGTATCAAACGACAATTGGCTAAATACTCCATTCCACGACTTAATTGTTGTAGAATTGCTATATTCTGGACGGTTGTCAAAGCCGGCGAAGTGCCCTTTTGAGTGGCTACAAGGAACTGTTTCAAATCACCCTACAAATAAACAATCACAATTACGAAACGCACCACATCCCGAAACAAATAGAAAACAAACCCAATCGGTGTGTTCGAAAACGATGTAATGTGGCTCAACTTCACGACACAATCCATAAATTTTCACGATACTCTCGTGTGATAATTTGATAAACATATCGATTTCACGTTTAAATTCACTTAAACAATTCTCATCTTTGGTATGTGTTAACGCTTTAACAAGTACTGTAATGTCTTTATCTTCAGTTGGTGTTGTAGCTTGTGAATTGCGTCGATCACAAATCACCATAGATTTGGCAATTTTTCCAACCATAACATCACCAAATTCACCACGCCCGATCAATTTCAACTCTCTCAAATGATTCCGTGATATTGCTAATTTATCGTAATTCGATTTCGATTTCTTTGAATGATTCGAACTTTGTGAATGTGTCGTTTCAGCACCATCACTCTTTTGGCCATCTTTCACCGTTTCGATACCATTTTCGAGTTGTTTCGAGCAATTACCGTTAACGCCGTCTTTCAATTCGGTATGTTCCGGATCGCCGCTTTCAGCCTTCACCGCTACAAAAATTTTACAATTTAACACAATTTTATTAGAATTTTCGGGATGAATCAATTTACGATCGGTCATCGGTAGTTTGCGAGATCGTCTCCTATACCGACACCACACCATCAGACCAATCACTAGGATAATATAGGCGCCAGCCACTGACATTGTGATTAGAACCGCTTTGGTCACCGCTGAATCACCATCCGGATGGAAACCATCAGGTGCTACAAATAAAACTGCAAATAATCGTACAAGAATCGGAGACTTTTCCACACTTACGGTGAACAATCAATTGGAAATCTTTGCGATTCAAACCGGCACTATTCCCAGCCGTACATCCATATTTATTCTCATCATCTCGATGGACTTCGTTGATATACAAACTGCCGTTTTCAAGTACTGCAAATCGACTCGCATCGAAATCGTTCATTTTTAAGTTTTTATCCCATTGTATTGTCGGCTTGGGATCACCTTCGACGACACAATCAATCAATACCGATTGGCCTTCTATAGCTTCTGTCGGATTCTTCGGTATTGTAAGAAACTTTGGAGCCACTACAAAAACGATAACGCGTTTTTATTAATCGTCAATTAGAATATTCTAAATCAACTTACCAACAACATCAATATTAATGGTGACATTGATAACCCCTTGACTATTCGTAGCGATACACGTGTACACTCCTTTATCATCCGATTGTACTCCATTGAAGTGGAGAGTACCATTCATATCGCTAATGTGCGCATTGAGATTCTCTGAAGGTATCCCATTCTTCTCCCAACGTATGATTGGTGGCGGTGTACCTTGAGCTTTACAATGCACCTTCGCCAAACTGCCCAACTCCAATTTTTTACTGACCGGGGGCGGTGCAAATTTCAACATTTCAATGACGGAAATTGTCGCCGTCTCTGATACGATCGGATCAAAACCGACCGTATGAATCTCACAGATATATTCGCCACGATCTTGTGTTTGTGTTGATGTGATCGATAGCGTGCCGTTAGATTTAAAGATTTTAATCCGTTGATAATTCAATGGTAATTGTTCGTCGTATTCATATTTCAATAATTTACCATCTTTACGCCATTTAATTGTAGTGAAATTCGGTGATTTCGTTTCATATTCACAGACCAATTGCGTGTCATCGTTCTCATCAACTAGAACACTATTTGGATGTACGAGAATCATTGGTTTTGTTGTTACAATTAATTCGATGATTTGTTGTGTTTTGCCGGCAATATTTTCAGCAACACAACAATATTCACCGGCATTCTCCATTGAAACATCGTCAATTATTAAACGTCCATCATCATCGACCCGAACTTGGCCCGAATCCGATACCTGTAAACACAACAATCGACCGTTATTATCTTCATATAATTGTTTTCTTTGAAATGGTTTTTTTTGATTAAATTACCGTATGGCCGTTAGTGTTCAACCACCATTTTTTCCCTAATGGTCGACTTTCCGGTTCTAAACATGTCAATTGAAACGAACTACCTTCTGCCACAATATATTGTGATTGTTCGTTCAATACTGGCTCGAAGGAGTTTGCGGTGAAATTTTTTATATCTAAAATTAGAGTAAATTTGCTTCGTATATACTATAGTTAAAAGAGATAATTTGTGAAATATTTACATGCAAGTTTGAGTTCTGCGATATAGCTTTGGGGCGATTCGCTGGATTCACTGCGGATTCCCACACAACCGTAGATGCCTTTGTCGGTGTCTCTAACGTCGTTTATTTGAAGAGTTCCATTGGAATGTATTTTAATTCTGTTTGGAAACGGCTTGTTTAATATTTGGTCGATATTTAACGTGCTGAGTGGTTAAATCAGCGGCTCTCAATCGCTTGACCGTATAAATTCTCAACAATTGAGAGATCTCATAACAGAACAGTTTTGTCTCGTAATTTTTATTCTCTTACAGGAGAAATAGCTACTCGTTTAAACCAAATATTGGAGTATACAGGTATGGCAAATTAAGCAGGTTTTTATGTATCCTAATTTTTTTTAAATATTTCAATGTTTTCAATAGGAAAAGTTGTGGAATAATAGCATCCATTTTCTGATCTTAATTCCGGGTAAATGTGTATATTACTCTCTCTATTATTCGTGTAATGTGTCTATTCAATTTGCCGCCACTGTATAATCGAAGAATGCCACTTAAGGCTCATTTGAGGCTGCAGATTGTCTTCGTAAAATATTCAATTCTTTGTAAAGAAATGCAAATCAACGCTGCACAACTCAACGACAGTCGTCACATTAGAGATAAATAGATTTGGCTGACAGTTCTACAACTAAACGCGTATACAGTGTAGGCACTTCATCTAGGTACCGATAATAAATATCTCGTGCAATGCGGAGGTTTTTGTGAATATCAGTGCTTCCTAAACTATGGGAAGCGGCTCAACAGTGTCTCAAACCGATTTTTATAGATCGCGACATAAAATTTTTTTGGAAACACTGTAACATAATGTTAAATAAAATGCCAGGCCTGTATACTTTCCATCTCAACTATCACAAACATCGCAAATTTTTTCCAAGATATGGTAAGTTTTCCGGAAAGACTTTATTTCGGATTATTTTGTTTTCTAATGTTCGGGATAAGAATTTAGGCGTTTTGTCAGTCGGTGGGCGTACGATTGAGAACCGCTGATCTAAATCGCTTAAAACTAGAGGTTCATACATCAAATTAATATAACTTTAATGAAAATGACGCAATACGATTAAATCTAGAATGCAGTAGAAAATGTCTCAACATTTTTCTATCGATCAATTAAAGCCTCTCAACATTCCTTGCTTATTTTGTAATAATTCCAAGAAAGGAAAATCTTCTCACTTTACTACAATAAGGAATTGCATTGCGAGCCTGATAAGAGCATCGATTGGAATTAAATTGTCCAGATCAGGCTATTATTGGGAAGTTATTTAATGGGAACAGTTTAAATTGGATAAAAAAAGTCAAACACCTGTCTAACAACCAAGTACCGCTATTTTCCTGAAATGTACGCTTCAACAATCCAATCGATTAAATCACCACTTACCTTGTACTGTTCTCGATAGGTCCACTATCACGAAAATACCATTCTATAACATCTGCATTTTGATATTGGCAATCGATAAAGGCAGTACTACCGCTAGCTACAATTTGATTATCGGGTACGATTTGAATTAAAGCTGTTTCATCACTAGGTACAGCTAATGCGAAATTTCTGTCACTATCTCTTGTGCCAGCTTCATTGGTGGCTGTACATCGATAAACACCATTATCTGATGCTTGTACGTTTTTGATACGTAAACGTTTCTTTTTAATTTCGATCCGATCCGATTTGGCTAAACGTTCCGAATTTCTAATAAATTCCAAAAAAAAAAATTGGATTAAACATAAAATTTGTTTAGTAATTATTGGAAAATCTACCTGAACCATTCGAAATGGACATCACCAGATGCATCCAGATGACAACGCAGTACAACATCACTTCCTCGTTTAATATACGATGCGGATTCCGGTTCTTGTAATTGTACAGAAACATCTCCAATCCCTGCATAGAGAGATAAGAGAATCGAATTATTTTAAAAAAAACATAGAATTAAATTCCGCCTTTTTTCCCCCCTTTATACATCTCCGTTGTAATATTGGCAAAGAATCTGAAATACTGTAATAGTGCGCAATTTAATTCAACAATAAAATTGTTTGAGAAACTTCAGCAATAATGATGTTAAACCAGTTTTCTCAAAACAGATTTACAAGAGTGTATCCGACCCTCAACAACAATCCAACTTGATCAAAGACTATCAACGGTTGTGTTTTCTTTGTCCATTAATCCTCTGGCGGACCGTTTCCACTACAGGTTCTCTTTTCAATGTTCTCTGTACTTTGCCGCTAGTATTCTTGCCAGACCAACTGGATAATTCGCATCTATATTATTCCGTTGCTGACTGATGCATTTACACATATACACTGCTGGTATAAGGCCCTTGTACATACCGGATTCCAGACCGATATTTAGACGGAAAATACCAACAACAGGGGGGTGAATTCGAAAATTCAAAAAGCGGAAGAGTTGTTGTCTGGTTTTTGTAAAATTTTCAGTTTTAATGGAGAGATAGAAAGACAAAAAAAACACACGAACGCTACAAACCGACTCCGGGAAAGTTAAAGTAAATCGAATTAATGGTTTCCTGTAAATAGAATGCACACATCGTGTGTGTATACAAGACAAAGAGTAAATATACATATCCAACCGAACAACTCAAACACGTTGCCTTCAAATTTCATAAAACCATAACAGTTCACTTTGGAGGCTGCTTTCATCAGCCGATCATTCACACCTACCCTCTAGATGTAAACTTTTAACATTTATGGTTTGTACAAACAACTAACACCCTTTTAATACCGAAAACATCTAGAAATTTACACCTTTTCCTTTTAAATATTCTAATAAAAAACACAAATTTCCAACGTTCCAGCGTTTTGAATGCTGAATGTGTATAAAAAGATGAAAAAAAGTTATATTGATGCTGTTCGAAAACATCACAACTTTTTAGTTATTCTAGCGATACGGTCATAAAGTAGGCCAGGAGTGGCTTCTTACATAATAATTTTATATGTCATCAACCGACGATGTGGTAGTCAAAGAGGCACGCCGTATATCAACAGAAACGTATAGCGAATTTTAAAACATGATGATAACATGTGCCCGACATAGAGAAAAGCATTGATACTGGGGTAAAAGCATCAAATTTAAAATGTCTTCTGAAGTCAAAGTGGAATGATGAAATCGAACGAACGACTTGATCAAATCTCGACGAGTTATTGACATATAAAGTAGAAAAATCAATCGTGGGACACCATCTATGGGGAAATCAAATTTCTTAACAACAAATTCAGATTTCTCTCTTATTAATCGTAAATATATATAGGTATTGGTAAGGGTTTTTTTCTTCGTTGGCGGATAAAAGCATCTCTAGGGCTTTTACCAAACCGATATTTAATCAAATAGCAGCATTGTCGAGAAGTCGACGGTATTAAATATTCCAGACACTCTGTGGAGCCATTGTTATTCCAAAATCTACAGAAAACTTCCAGTTTCTATGTTCTACTAAATAAAATCGCGTTATTGTTACTGTTTGCTATTTTGTGCTACACGTATACGAGTTGAGTTATCGAGAAACGTGTTATACGAGAGTCCAACACTAATTCGTTTTCGGGGTGTGTTAATTGACTTGATATAAGAGTGCTAGCTTTTATTGAAGGCCAATTGTAATTTTACAACACGATATGTAGGCGGTAGAATCGATTAAAGCCAGCAATTGGTTCAGTGGCTTCTTTCCCCAGTGAGTCCGAATTATCTGCAACTCACAACATTGTAGATATGTCGAATTGAATCCATTCGTGTTCAGAAAATGAAGCAAAATAACAGTTCTTTCGTATACGTTATTAGACTACGTCAGAAAAGACAGTTTTGTTTTTTTTTTGAGTAAATACATCTAAAAAGTTTCTTTAATGGATACAAAAAAATCTCCCAAAATTTGAGTTTGATATCTTAAAAACTGAGCTGGCACATGGGGAGGTCCCCCTTCCTATTTAAAATACAATCCATTGAGAAAAAAACTCTTTTTTTTAATTTTCAATGTAAATCATCGAAAGATTTTTTTCAAATTTCCGTTTTCATTAGCTTATAGGAAATTAAATTCTCTACAAAAAAGGTTTCTTCCATTTTTTGGTCAGCCTTATAGGAAAAAAGTTACACAGCGTTAAAAAAATGGAAAAAATGAAAATAACAAAAATTTATGTTTTTAACTTGCTCTGTAACTTTTTTCCTATGAGGCTGAGCAAAAAATAGAAGAAACTTTCTTTATAGAGAATTTAATTTCCTCTAAGCTAATGAAAACGGAAATTTAAAAAAAAAGTTTTTTTTCAATGTATTTTAAATGGGAAAGGGGACCCCATGCGCCAGCTCAATTTTTAAGATACCAAGCTCAAGTTCTAGGAGATTTTTTTTTATCTATTAGAGAAACTTTTTTTTTCTGACAGTCTAATACGTTATACTAGGTATTTGTTTTAGCCGTAACCTGACTTTATCGTGCAGTGCGGACTTGAATTGAGGCTTAGAAAAGCGAGTTGTGCAGCTCCTACAGAATAATCCCTAAATCTATAGAATTCAAGCCTTATTTTATAGGATCATCTCTAGAATTTAGAAGACTTAATCCCCTTCAAAAATCGGAACAAAAATAGTAAATAGTGTTAATGGCGATAGGCATTGTTAGCGGATTGGCCGTAGATAATTGCGTCAGTGTTATACGAGGGTCCAGCACTACCAGGTTTAGAGATTAAAACTACAGAAATGGACGATTGAGGCATATCGACTTTACTGGTATTTTTCGATTTTTTTTCTTTTCTCTTCTTTGTCAACCAAGAGTTGAGTTGCAAAAAATCGTAGCCCAGTGCAGAGCCGAATTAAGAACATTTTTGTCTCAGGCAAACTGAGAGAAAAACTGGCAAAAATCAGGACATTAATCACAGAACTTTTGTGCACAATTTCGTTGCTTGGCATCTGTTTTGCTATTAGTTTACAGTCTTAGACAACACGATTCTGCACAAGACGATACTTTTTACAATTATGTTTGTCGTATTATCGACGAGTTCAGTTTTTTATCTCGAATAAGTAGCTCTAAAATGACGGAGTCGGATTAATTATCGTTGTTGTTTAGTCAAGTTAATCAAATCAAAATAGACGAAGCGTATAAGATCGAAATTATTCATACAAAGAGAATTCGATAGATCTACTACAGTTCAGTAGAACATTTAATAAATGCGAACCGATAAATGTCATTTATCGCTTTTCATCGATAATTAAGTTAATTTGATTTGGCGTCCTAGAAGTTCTAACACGCCCTAGACAATAATATAGACTAGGTTAATTGTAGAACCAACCCTGGAGGTTTAATGTTATATTCATGCAAAACGTAATTGCATAGAGATATAGTATAAACAATATACATTAAATTATTCATTTATTACTGGAAACAAATTGGACAACAACAACACAAGATTGAAATGGAATGAAACAGCAAACAGAGAAAAAATGAAAAGGAATAAATAATATCGAAAGTAAAAGACGTGCCAGGCATATTAAATGGTTACGGTCGATTTTCTACTTATATATCGAGTAGATTGTCAAAAAATACAACAGACTAATTCAATTTTTTTTTGTTGTGTTTGTTGTATTATTTGTGTGGATCACGGTTTGCCATCTCCAGCGGTTCTCGGAGGATTTACAAAAGCCAACTTGGCAATACAGTAAGTCATGTCAGAAAAATGTTGAAGATAAATTGCATGATGTTCAGTACATGTAAGAAGAAAAAGGGGGTCAAAGATCTTCCGGAGGCGGCAGATTTATTTAATATCAGGCTACACACACACACCGAATCGCAAATTACTCGCACCGTTCGTGTTGTAAATTACATATAAAACGTTTTCAGCGTTAATTACACTATTATCTGTACGTCAATGTATTTCTAATAAATATGTGGAATATTTAAGAGAAACATATTAGTTTTGTAGTCGTGTTGGCGCATTGCGTCCTGTCGGAGAAAATAAGCGCTCCCTTATCGCATCAACTCTAACCATCTCCGCCTAAGGGGGTGGTTCAATGTTCCAACTTTCAACCATTACGATATCCGTACGCCTCTGGATTGTATCACTTCAGGCGCTGCTGTTCGAAACTATTTTGTTGTTGTTAAATCACAGTAGCAATTGTTGAGAGAGTATAGCATCGCCGTCGTCGTCGAGACGGCGATGGGTTGGCTGCGTGCTTCTGTCTGCACCGAAACCCATAAAACTTTATGGCCGAGAAACATCGACCCGTTGCTGGGGTAACGCGCACGTGTACAGTATGCGGTAGAAGTTGGGCGTCGCGACACGTGTTCAAAAACGACGCCGGCACCCGTACAGTTCTATTCACATACACACACACCCACCGGACTGTACATTGCCGACCGATTGACATGTACTGAATTTTGATGATCTGAAGAACTGGCGCCGAATGCGAAAAAGACGGAAAGCTCTTTTGTCGCCCAAGAAACAACAAAAAAAAAGTAATTTATAGAAAATATCAAGATTAGGAAAAATACTAAAATACGTAATACGGATTCGAGCCCATCTTTCATCTGGTTAACGATTCAGGGAATGTTTATAAGAATTTGTTTATATTTGGACAGTTTATTGACATCACACACTACTTCACTATCGATTTAATTTTCTGTTGAAAGCAATCAAAACGAAATTGTTGAAAATTCTTAAACAACAACATCTTTTACAACTCGAAATGTCTATTTTCATCTGATCGAATCGATTTGTAATAGATTGATGGGTAATCGGATAAATTAATGTCTCTCTAGTTGGAATCTCTCGTCGTACTTTAAAAGGCCAACTTCTAATGGTCTTGTCTAATTGGAAACTTCAAACATTATGTTGATTGTAAAAATTCATGAGTGTAACAAACGTTAATTACCGGGAAATACATGTGGCCCTTAATGAGCAGCATCTGTGTGTGTGTGTGTGTGCAGGTTGTTACTGCTATTTCTTCAAACCCAACCCATGGAAATTACCATTCAAGATATTTTTACTGGCCTCTCGAGTATCTCTTTTCATTTAAATTCAATTAGCAAACTAACAAACAAAGACGAAATATTATAATAGAACTTTATATACAAAGTTAGTGCTTGTGTAAATCCATTGGGAACAAACTTGTACTTTCGTATATACCTATATATATTTATTCGTACACGACCACTTTCATAAATAGATTTAAATTAAAGTACAATAATGTAGCCGTTAATGGTTCATTAAATTTCCCGTTATTACACAATGACAGAATCGATTAAATACCGTTTTCACTGACTCCTGAAATCGGTCGAAAGTTGTATATTTCACAAACTCCTGGCACTTATTACCAATAGAAAAAACAACCCCCTGCTAAGGTATCTGGTGAACATCAAGTGGCACGCGTTTCAAACTTATCTAGACGCGTCTCCTCCCTCTAAATCCAACCCCACCGAAAATTCCTCATCCGTCTAGATCCTCAAAAACCATAAAGACGTCATGAATAAGATATTAATAAAACTTTTAAAAACGATAAACAGGAAAGTAATATCCTGTCAGTTTGTTCTTGGGCTATTATTAAAAATAATCAAATTAAAAGTGTGTTATAACGTTTGAGAAAAGTTGTAGAGATATGGCAATTCTATCGGGATTGTGTTATAATCCCGAAAATGTCACGCTTTATCTCTGTACAAAGACCTTTCGAAATCGCCATTGGCTATCGCTAACCTTTCTTAAACATCGCTCCGGTTTAACCTTTTGAAAATATAGTATAGATATATTTTCAGTATTTCCTGAAAACATTTCACGGATGACTGGTTAAAATAAAATCAATTTATAATAATAAACGATCGTCGCACGTTTCATTGTAAACAAATAAACGTTCCTGATGGTCCTTTGATGTTTCGAATTGCAATGGTATAAATAACAAACTCACAAGATTATATGGCATTAACTATTGAAAACACCTGGACTTTCTCATTCCGCAGATAATCATATCGGGCCATTCAATTAATAAAATACCGACTCTAGTTTATCTAAATTCAGATGGGTGGTGTCATTTATTTGCACCGGTAAATAAGAGGAAATTCACATTAAAAACAGACTAAACAACAGTAAATTCGGATCGAAGCTATCAACCTAAACAACCGGAAGCTCGTCGAGGAGGCTGCATAGTAAATGCAAGAGTGAGAGAAAACGAGAGATGATCTTGAACCTCAAAATGTCTATTGAAAGCTCCCTCCTGCAATTGCTGGATTTACCATGAAACGGACTATAATATGCTAGATAGAGGAGCAAAATCGGGTACTTTCAAGACTGAATACAGTACTCGAGTGCAAAACGCGATTACGCTCAATATAGATCATTTGATATCGACTTGATTCGTGCGACAAAAACTGTACTAAATCCACGATTAACAAGTAATCGAACTGATTCGTCTGTTGTACTCGATTCTAACCTTCAGTCTAGGAGAGCACAATTTTATAGGCCGGCAAATTTTGAAAAGTCCCAGAAAAGGTACAATTTTTGTGACTTTCCTTCTGCGGCAATAATATAGGAAAATACCTTCGAAGTACGCCACTGTCTATTCCTAACGGTGAAGACACAAAGATGTGCTCACAGAACCGTAGAAACCACACAACAAAACCACAAAGAAGGCGAAATTGTTTTGTTTTCTATTCATTTATATTTTTTCTGTTCTCCACTTAATCGCAGCAATTGCTTAAAATCTCACCCATTTTTTGTGTTAAGCGTATCGATTTTTTAAGTCCAATTGCCAACGATTTATTCATCCGTGGAGTTGTCCATTTATTTTTTTTTCCATAACAAATAACACAAAACTGTTCGTTTTCTATCATATTTTGTTTTCAAGCACAAATTCAACAATACGACGAGTGAATGACACCCTTACATTTAGATTTGTCCTAATGTCACCCTCTCAATACCCTATTTAACAAGTCGGAAACCCTCACCAACCCCTGATTCTCTATATTTCTAATTCTTGACATTTATGGGCGCATTATAACTGACGATTGTCGAATCGTAACGGATAACACTGTATGTGTGTATGATTCACCCGATACAGAAAAAAAAAACTACCACCACCAAATGAAACTTCAACAGAGCAAATAATGGAAATGTGAGATTTCAATTTGGAAAATCCACTGGACTAATTGATTTTTACTATATAGACGATGAAAATTCCAGATCCAATTGTACATTTTCCTAGTGTCACCCCTTTAACAATGAATTCTTTGTGAAATTCTCGTCTTTATTCCGTTTAACACAAAAACGTCGCGCAACATACCATGTTGTTGAAATTAAAATCAGAAATTCATTATTTTTCAAACTCCATTCCAGAATGAATGCAATTTATTACGTCCACCAACCGGCTAGAATTATTAATTTAAGTCAACTGTAAAGCGCACAACAAAGATGTACTATACAAGTTGAAATAATATTAAATAGAATTAGAACAACACAGTAGGGATAGCTGGAATGCAAACAGCCCCCTTTTTCAGCCGCAGGGTGTTGATGTTGTTTCCTACAATCGAATCAAAACGAACCCAACTAAATAACAGTAATTTCCCCTAAATTTTTTTCTTCTCTCCCAACAAAATCTAGCTAATTTCAAATATTGACACCAATTTGCACGATATCAATTACCCCAAGTCTAGCCCAAAAAAGAATTTAAAGATTTACATTTCTTATATTGTAGGGGTTAAATAAATTAGGGCCGGTTCCGGCTCGATTCATAAATGAGTCATCGCACCATCACCGAATCGCGAGGGTGACGAAGTCTATTTTCGTTTACACAATCTTTCAAATATACACATAAAATTTTTGGGGTAATCACAATTTTATTTTAAATAAAATTTTGTAATTTTCTCAAAAATTAATGCGAATTAGGGTGAACTAGCTATTGTAGAATTGCGAAGATTAGGTATACGACTACCGCCCCTCTGACGCCGTTATCGTCGTTGTCTTCATCCACCTTATCGAGGGTGGCCCTTTATACATCCGACCCGCCGAGACTCCAGCTGTGCTCCTATATAACAGTGGCGTAGTGTTTCCCCTCAACAGTTTTTTTTTTGTGCCTCCGTTCGCTATGTCTTTATATCTGCGATAACTTGGTGCTTTTACATTGATTAGAGAGAGGATTGGGTTGGTGATGAAGCTGGAACACCCGTTTCCAGACTGATTATATATTAAAATAGACGTATTGCAGATGAACTTGTCGACACGACAGCGGCTTCCTATCCATTCTTTATAAAGACATTTACTCATTATTAATTTTAAGAAATTGATTTTATTGTTTAATCAAATATAGATGAATTACTATTAGGATCGTTGTGTGCGAGTGGATGGTAAAAATTGTAGATCGGCCGCTTTATTATTAGCCTCATTAAATCATTTCCTTTGGTCCCGAACACGTCTCTGTCTGTAATTTAATACGCCATTAAGGCGAGGTATCCGTGTTCGGTGGATAACTTTGAATAAAAACCGAACTCGATGAAAGAAATTTGAAACCTGTCTGGAAACATAATTAAGAACAACAGAGATCAAAAAAAAAAAAACAACGAAATTTTTGTACGCAACTTGCACACCTCTCCGAATTTCACCCATTATCATTATCAATAATTAAATTTTGGAATTTTTATATTGTCTATCCGAATTGATATTCTACCTGACGTTGGGGAATCTATCCATCAACAAAAAAAAAAGCAAACGTTTTCAAAACAACAACTATTGTCGCGACTAGTTTTTCAGCAACTGAAACATTTCGAGTTCGGTGAGCGGTAACTTTGTTATGGTAAATTAGCAAAAACTCTCCAACGATCAGTTGGAACAATAGGGACCAACTGGGAGGACAAAGTTTCGTCTCGTCCGAATTGTTCTCGTCAATGTTTTGTTTTTTGATGTGCTCGCTCGGTCACAGACTTGTTTTTAACCCACTGTTTTCGTTACAGAGAGACACTGATTGACAATTCGACTGTCGCCATAAAACTCGATTAAAACCGAAAAACAAACAACAATCCAAAGTCGTAGATGTTCCGTTAATGGTTGGATAAATACGATTGATAAAAGCATACAATAATACCGTTACAGATCGATATAATAATAGCAACAAATCAACCACCCACGTGTTCTATCATCATCAGCACGATCATCAACCACCTACACGTAAAGATTTCCGCGATATTTCATTACCTGCCGAACAATAAAACAAAACCAAAACTAACAACTCTGACAAGTCCCTGGAGCAATTTCAGAAAATTCGCCCCCGATAAAAATACGTTACAACCGTAATATATTGGTATGTCTGTATAGAATAAGATAAAAATGGGAAAGAGAATTTCAGCGAGAAGTTGGAGTGGAAGCGAACAAAACATCCACCTGTATTTTCCACGTCTTAACGTGTTGACGATAATTTCTAGTGAATTCTGAAATACTCTCAAAGATAAGCCATCCAGCCGCCCCGATAACGGCGATAGAAAAAAGGGAAACGAACAAATCGAACAAAAACTGTACAATGTTTACGTGAACTTTAGAAGTTATTAAAGGGGAGTGAAAATGAGACTTGCCAACATTATTTTTCAGCTAAAGTTGACTTTAGTAAAATCACCTTATTAGAGCTTTCGCAATAATTCCACTATTTACATTGACAATAATGAGAAGAAGAGAATTTGCATCATCTTCGTCGTGTACTTTCAGTTCGATTCAAGAGACTAGTTCGTGACAGATGGAACAAAAGGGATTTTTCTTATACATAACAACGCGTGCAAATCATCAAATTCTCTCACTCTTTCACACGCCGAAGACGACTTCATTTAATTAAGAATTCTTCAAGTTTTGTTGTTGAGTTCGAATACTATTTGTGTGTCTCTACGAACAGACGAAAATTCAGAGGAAATAAAAAAAAAATAGAGAAACAGCAGGAACAGTTGTGCTGCTACTACGACACGTTCTCTGTTATTCAATAAGTGAACGACCGTCTTATTGTAGACAAAAGATATGTAGTGCCCTTTTAGGTTCCGCTTTGGTGGATCGACTTCCGGTTAAACAACACAAGATTACTTCCGATACTTAAGGTGTATGGTGATTAAAAGAACATTTTCAAGACTATGTCTCTCTTTTGAATAATTCATCACAAAGAAAACGAGAAAAAACAAAAACAAAATTATTTTGTTAGACATATGAAGAGATTACCAGATAGGAGTGACGGTTTTATATCATCTAATAATATAGATATCGTAATTTATAGCGTTGTAAAACTTATCAGAGTAGATATATACCTGGCATACAATTTTGAAATGTTTGCTTTTTACCATAAACTTTTCAACAATAAATTTGCACAGATGGGGATTGAAGCAATTTAGAAATGCCATTATTACATCGTAAGTGACGAGAATTTCAAGGCAAAATCTGGGCTTTTTTCGATTTGGTATCAGTTAATTTTGTTTTTAGACAAATGCGACTCTTTAATCTTCAGTTTAACATTAGAAAGACTTGGTTTGTCGAATGTTATGCCCAATTTCATCCACAGGCACTAGCCCTTGAAGTGCTACTAAAGGGCCAATTTAGCAGGTTGCTTTAATCCTTGCAAACTCTTAAATTATGTCATTTACTAAAGGGCGGATATCTGCTCCAAGATACGGCAAATTCTACTCTCCTGTCAAATTCATATAGAACGTATTGGCTACAGCTGTTGTACTTACATAGTCTATCGTTTCTTGTGAAACGTTTTTCGTTACAAATAGAGTCCGAACGTAGAGCAGCAGTGGACCAGTTGAACTGCTACCGTGGCGTCGTGACGTTACGGCGAAAAAATAGTTGCCTAGTTGTACCGTATTTCGATGAAATTCTGGCCGCTCTCTCTCATTCTTTAAAAGGCAACAAACTGATGTTTCTGCCATAGAAAATTTGAAAAAAAAACTTTTGACAAAAATAAATAAAAAAAACTTTAAAATTATGAACACATTTTTGTTGATTTGTTCTACGTGTCTTTTCTTATAAATTTATGTAAATAAATGCATTAAAATTAAACTACGCCAATGGTGCATTTCGAGCGTTGTAATTCTAACCAAATGACCTTCAATCCGCCCTTTAGTCATTACAATCGATATCGGACCTCAAATATTTTAACGATTTGCAAATTTACTGAAGTAATGGACAAAAAAGTCAAATTCGAAGTGCAAGAATTGTTTTGCTTAAGAAAATGTTACTTGCTCTTCTGTAATTAATGTTTATCAATGACCTTGAACTATCTAAGGTCATGCAAAGGCATTAGGAATCGAATACAAGAGATTCGCTGCCTACTTGACAAGAAATTCTTCATAATTTTCCGGCTATTATTATTATTTTATAGTGCTCATCTTACTTCTACTGTTGGAATTTATTTAGTTGTGGCTTCGTAGCAGGATATTATGGTTGCCGTCGTCTTTTCAATTTCATTTTGCCTTCTTTCTTTTGCTGAATTCTTTAGTATTTTTAAAATACTAATTTCTGCATTTTCTTGCTCTGCATCCTGTGAATTGGTTATGGCTGCCACTTTTGATACGCTTTTTTATGGATGCGCAAAGAAGATTGTCTCTATTATGTTACAATTGTTATCGATTATACACGTCTTGAGGCATTGATAATTGAGCAACTATGTGTAATTTCAAAGAGACTCTCAATAGGACACACTTTTCTGAACCGTAATGAAATCGGTGCAGTGCTGTTTACATTTATAATGGAATTGGCACAAACAGCAAAATACTTTCAACATTAACATATGTGAGACACATATTCGACTAAAACTGACTAATATTAATTCAATTGCCAATCAATTTCTAATAGAAACGTTTTCTATTGCAATTTTACAGCTCCCGACTTTAGAATTGCAGTAGCAACTGCTTCAGTTAAAATGTCTTTTCTACAAATAGAGACGCTCATAACGGAGCCTCCAAATTATCTATTAGGTGTCCACTTATTAAACAGTATAGTTGTCTACAGTACCTGTACTAAATAGGATATATCGCAACGCTAAAAGTAGCCCACCAATGCAAGAAAATTTTATTGCCTTCCTCTCTCACTTTTATCGCATCAACTATCTCGTTATAAAAAAATATATCGTTATAACCAAAAATTTACCATAATTAAGTCGAGTTATCTTAACATTTCACGTTTAATTTGAACGAAAGAAACACATAAAAACCGTTGATTATTATTGTTGTTGTAAATCTTCATAAAGTATTTTTATATTTAAAAATAACGTGAAGTGTTTGAATATACCATATTTTTTTACGTTATTTTTTCTAAATACATTTTCAACTTGGAAAAACATACAAATATACACAATATCGTTGGAGAATTGTTATAGTTAACGACAGTCTACCACGCAAGATTTCCTTCTGGCTTTAACTTGACGTATTAAACTTTATTAACTTTCCATTTAATTTGTTTTCCGTTTGGGTAACCGCCCCCTGCATTATACGTATACCCAAAGATATTACGAAAAAACACGATTTGAAGAATTGAATAAAACAAAACAGGCTTGTTTTGTAAGGGTAACGATTTCGACATGAACCTACAATTTTGCTGCTATAAACTTATGACGAAAGCTATTTACGATAAAAATCGATATTCGCTTAGATAAGAGTTGGACTGCATTATCAATAGACAGATACATAAATTGTTAGGAAACAGTAATTTTTTGTTATCTTTGCAATTTGTTTTTTTTTTTAAATAGGTAAAGATTGATGGTTGTCATGTGTAAAACGAATGAGCGCACAAAGTTTGTATGCTAACCGATAGACTGTAGGGAAATTGCTATAGCCCGTCTCATGATAAATCTCCGGCTCTTATTTGAGAAGACAGTACCTTGATTTCCCTTTCTCTCTCTCTCTCTCTCTCTCCCATCTTCAATAAAACCCTTCACAAGATATGCCATCATGCGGCTGAAGTTGCATGAGACAACATTTATTATTATGCAGTAATCAAAAATACTAAGATAAGCTTTTTTCGTCACAAGAAAAATAAATCCCTAAGACAATAAAATAAATATTTTGGCACCACCCTTAGGCATTTGTTTATAAAGAGAAGCAAACTGTGTGTTTTCAGGAATTAAGCTACTACCTTTCCAAATTCAACTCTCTACCAATGAATTCGATTTGTTTCAGAGTGAATCTGGTTCCAGGTTTAGCTGAAAACCTTTAAAACTCTAAGTACTCTATAATTGTGGGGGTTCTATAAAAAAAACAGATCATTCGACAAAAGAAAACCGACTGCACTAAGCTCAGTGGTGGATCTAGGCGTACGTCCTAAAGTAGGTCCGAACCTACGGAGGCACAATTCGAGGGCCTCCGAATTTACAGATTTAAACAAAATAGAATACAATCACCACGCTTTACCCAACAGTTTTTTACAAGGACCAAAATACATTTCAGTTTTGTTCTCTAACTGCCGGATTTCTGATAAATTCAATATTTTTATTTGATGCATGAAGAAATTACGACACAATAGGATTGAATTCCCTTTATTTGCCAATTATCTACAAAATCTGTAAGGCACTCGATCTTCCTCATATTTGAAAACTTTCAATTCTTCAGATTTTTATCTTTTTTCTTTCACGATCATATTTAGATAAAACACCCTGTATATATTTTCTAGATTCTAGAACTTCGAAAAGGGCAACATACCGCTGCCACTGACTACGCATAAAAGCTTTGTACTTTCAGATAACTTCAAGTATTTTTTCTTACAATTTCAGTTGAAAACTGCTGTTTCACTGTATTAGTAAGGTCAAGTCATTGATATCAACATTAGAAGACGCTGTAATAAATGTAAGCATCGGTGGTTCAGTGGTAGAATGCTCGCCTGCCACGCGGGCGGCCCGGGTTCGATTCCCGGCCGATGCATCGAATTTTTGTAAGAATATTTTATATACTACAATTAGTCTAATCGGCGCGAGATTACTATGAGATTAATAAAAATTGTGAGCATCGGTGGTTCAGTGGTAGAATGCTCGCCTGCCACGCGGGCGGCCCGGGTTCGATTCCCGGCCGATGCATCCCACTTTTTCTTTTTATTTATGAAACTTTTTTCTCAAAATTGTTTAAAATTTATGTTAATTATGATAATTACGACACTCATTATCATTTATTAGTCGTATAATTAATAATTCCCCATTGATTTTAATTAGATTGTAGGCAACTGAACAGGAAACGGGTATTTATAAATAAAGTTGAAAATTTTCGACAAAATATTTCAAGTCATTTATCCGCTTTTTTATAGAGTTTTGCCCATCAACCAACTGATGATGTTACTACCGTTATGTTGCTTTTAAATGCATTCTATACGAACGATCTATATCGTTTTATGAATTTGTTCGTATGCTGTTGGAATGTGTTGACTTTACGACTATCCCATAAAAACCAGACGATCCTATCAGTGAACAGTGGCTTTCAGTAACTTGTCTCTCTAATGGTAGCATTGTTTTTGCACAAAAAATAATCGATTTGTACAAAACGTATTCATATCCTGATTGAATTAAAATTTGTTCAATCATGGAAAATTCCCCGCATAGTTTTTTTTTTAAATTAATGGAATTTAAAACAAAACTCTTCTCATTTATCTATCTCTAATATTGACTCAACAATTCGGCATGTTCAAAGTGGTATATTATCTGGAAACTTTACACAAAAGCGACACGACAATAATGTTGTGATGATAAATACCAGTCCGTCAACGTTTCGCCAAGAATCCACCATAATAAAACCGCATTTTTTTCTGTTTTGATAAACAAAAAAAAACATAGATTTATACGAAGAAAAACAACTTACATTGAATATTGAGTGATGCAGCTGAACTGGTCAAAGATCCCCCGGTAACCGTGTCCATGGCGATGCACGTAAACTGACCAGAATCTCGTTCGCGATCGACACGTGTAATCTGAAGATTACCACCGTGTTGATAACGTCTTGTTGTGTTGGTGATCTTCGAACCTAAATCGATCGATAAAATTATTTAATAATCGATAATTGCGATATTTGGGGGGAATACCATTGAGTTCCCAATAGATGATGATTCCAGCATCCGGTGTTACTTCACATGGTAGTATCACCGATTGGCCTTGGATCACTGTAACATCCCGGGGTGATTTACTAAAATATGGATCATCACGTGAATGGACACTGCCAACTGTAATCATTATAATAGAATCAAAACCCACACACACACACACAATTCGTCTTGTATAAATGGTTGAATTATAAATAATGGTTAGTGATGGTTTAGTGATTGTCTCCGGTTGGAGGATATAATTCAATTCAATGTTAATGAATGCCATTGTTTATATTAGAATGTATTGTGGATTTGTTTGTTGAATTATGAACCGTACATTGTCGGTATGTGGATGGAAAAGAGAGGGTTGTGTGTACGGCCGTGTTTCTAACGCCTGTAATGATCGTTGTTTTTTTTTTTGTGTTCTTATGTTCAGAACACGTCTACACAAGAGCCTCTCTCGAGCGGTGGTGGACTGGGGCGCATACCATAAATCTTATTCAAATTTACATTTTTACATTGTTATAATTTTCGCAACATATATCTTTCGACAATTGATTTAATTCAAAACATTATTCGTAATAAACGAAATATTTCATTCGAAATTCAAAGATTTGACAAATATTCTGCGACATTTTCGTTGCAAAATTTTGAAAATTCCGCCCTTGAGTCGTGATTACCTGTGACCCCCAAAATAAAGTTATCTTGACGTAGACAGAATAACTCATGATAGATTACGTTGTTCGGAAAGTAATTTTGTGCCTTTTTATAAAAATCAAAGACGATTTTCTTATGAAGGTTTTGATGTAAAGGTTTTACCATCTAAAAAATTTCATGGCGACCGGAACAAATAATAATCGGAAGATGTAGTACATCCTATCCAAGATGTAGAAACTTTTTGGTATCAATCGAATTTTTTCAAAAGTATATCTTACTGTATCAAATGTCAAAATGTCTAATGATAATGCAGCTTATGTGTCGAGTTGATTTTGAAAAAATACTACTAAATGCAGGGGAAAAAACGAAATTATTTTCTGAACAACCCAATATATAGTGTTCCAGCTAAGTGTTCCACATCAAATATCTCGTTTGTTTGTGAAGTTAAATGGAAAAGTATCTAAAAAAGTTACACTTCAATGTCTATACTTCAATTGACCGGTACTATTTTCTTTCCAGCTGTTTTGGAAAACGTCCTTAAAGGTCTCGGAAATTAGTCAATATTAGGAAACCAACATGAAAATAAGAATTAAAAAAAAAAACTTCTCATTTGCTGAGAAAATGAGATATTTGAGGTAGAACAGTTAGCTGGGACACCCTGTATAGCTCGTGCTTATTGTTGGACGAAGAAAAATTTTTTTTGAATTTTTGGCTTTATTAAATTAATTGTAATAAAAAAAAATCCTTCGTCCAAGCACTAGTCAATCGTATATTGAAGAAGTGTGCAGATTTTGATCAAGATCGGTTCATTATTTTTTGAGAAATCATGTCGAAAATGGAGTTTTGAGAAAGCCCGAATACTGTTTTCAGTTGAAATAACACGGAGGCAAAAAATTGTTTTTTTCAGGGCTCTTTCTCCTAGACCTTTACATGGACTAACACTGAGACAATGTAACTCCTTAAGACTACTGTGCTTAATGACCTTCTGTGCTCACACAGACAAGGACTCTTCAATGTTTTTGTAAATCAGAGCTTATTATTTGGTTCCCTTAGAATTCTAGTCTAATGAATGAAATTTGAAGCACAGCTGCAATCTACAGCTTCGGATATTTTGAGTCGTTCTCCAGAAAAATCTCCTAGAAATTAGTTCATTTCCTAAAGGAACGGTGAAACTATTGAAACACAAAAAAACTGTCCATTGTTAATAAAATAAAAACTATTCTCAAAAAACTGAAAAATTTTTACTTCAAGTGATGCACTTAAAATTATTTTTAACGATTTCATAAATTTGAGATTTGGAAACAATGTAAAGAGATTATTTTTGGGAAAAGTCAATCATTTCAAGATAATCCGGACAATATTATATTTAAGCAGAGCTTTCTGATTTTCTGCTTCGTCAACATGATTGAATTTTATAGCCGGTGTTTTTTCCAACTAAGGATTTTGCCCTCCAATTTTTTTTCTCCTCAGTAAACGAGAATTAAGGTAATGTGCCATGAGCCTCCTAACAATACTTTACACTCTTTTTAACTCTTATTTATAGACGAGCAATAAATAAAAACTACAACTACATTTAAAATACTTCAATTTTCAAAAAAGAAAGGCTCAAGCCAGATCAGGCGATTCTCAAAGCAAAATTTGCAGAATGCAGGTGCTCCATGGAGCCACTCCAAACGTACCGCGAAAAAATAACGCAAAATTGCCCCATTAATTAATTAGTGTCTAGTGTTCCCTGATATCAAAAAGTTTGAAAATCACTGCTATTTGACTCGTATAAGTTTTATAAAAAAAAAGCAGCAAAAATCGAATGTAAAGTAATCAAATTTCCATGTTTTTCGGGAAAACTAATTATTTCATCCCTACTAATTTTCACTAGAAATTATGCCTAATTAACATTATAAGTGAATAGCATTAAAGTTATTTCTAAAATTAGCCACAGAACTTGGGATACAACCTTAAATCAGCCTCAAGTTTCTTAACTGAACACATGAAAATGAGAGACTTAAATGAGTCATTACGATTGTTCTAAAACAAAAAAAAAACGTTTTTCTCATCTCTATTATAAAAGAATCTATTTTAAATGGACCAAAAACAATTGAAAATCCTTACAAATTGTAATTACTTCAATTTTCATTGGATATATTTCATCAATCATCACATTGGCTTCTTCTTTTTTAAATATAATGTTTATACGAAATATGTAGGGCATCAAGTGGCAGTTTATTGGAAATACAAATAATCTGTCTAATTGAAATGGATTCTTTCGAAATTTCAACATTATCAGTTTTTGTAATCTTGTAATGAATTATACGTAAACAACATATAATAACTTATAATTTAGATCAGAGGTTCTTAACCTGGAATCCATGAGATCCGTAATGACACATGTGAAACGATTTTTTTTTAAATTTTTGCTCGCGTGATATGTTTTTTTATCAGATGAAAAATTACAGGGCGTTTGCGAATCTATTCAAGCGATTTGTTGTAATATTTAAAGGGATTCAATTATTAATTTTATCCAACAAATACCGCTGGCTGCCCTACATGGTCACGTTTCAGGAAGAATTCTGTTGAGGCCAACTATTTCCCAGTACATTTCAACAGTTTGTTTATTATTATTACTTGCATAGAAATTCTTCAAAAAGCCTATAAAAAGTTGTAAAATAAAACGGAAAAGGTGCCGAAAATGCTCGTCGCACAAAACAAGAATAGACTTGTTATTTTGATCGAAAATCCAACCACTTCTGTCACATACAATTGGATTCATCAATATTTTCAAAGAATTTAATGTTGTTTGTTAACTACGCCACTGGTAGTTATATCATGCGTGCATAATCAATACACAAATTCATTCCTCATGGTCCAATCGCCCTATTCTTCAGCTGCGTTCCTTAGTCAGCAACAACAACAACAACAACAGGAGCCCCCAAAACAACTGTCGAACACAACACAACCATAGATAGTTGTGTTCATAACAACCCTAATTATAACCCTCTTCAACTACAATAACAACAACAACAAAAAAAAAACGAGAGAAAAAATGTTGTTTTCATTAAAATTAAAATACATCGACTGTATACGTACGGACGGCAAATTTCTATTTTAAATAATAAAAGGGACTGGTTGAACAAGAACAAAGGTTTATTAAGTGCATGAATCGTAACAAATGATATAAATGTGTAATTACACGGTAAAAATTTACAATCAACCTTTGTGGATTTCTATAGTTGGTACAGATTGATTTGATTATAAGCGAATTTGTGTTGGTATATACGATTTGAATTTTTCTCTCTCTCTCTTGAAAGGTTTTTCCCCCAATTTAACATACTAATTTACCATTTGTTCGGTTTTAATTACAAATTGAACGTTGCTATGTGGACCGACAATAATAAATAACATATGCACACATAATCCGGTCTTTTTATGAGCATTTCCTGCTGCAGTCTGCAGTATAATTATTGGAGTTTTTCGAAAAACGAAAACAAAAAAAAAATGTCAACAACAATGAAATAAAAGCAAATTTTACAACCGTACCGGAGATGATAGCATTTGAACAAACGGCGCCGACATTTCTGGCTCGCTTACATTTTCAACTTTTATTGTAAACAACATCAAGTTATATCGGAAGAATTTAAACAAATCCTTACCTATAATTAATGAGAATACGATACTAAATTGCAACATATTCGGATTAACGGTTAATTAGAAAAAGTCCACACAATTTCATTAGTTTTCCGGTTCTTTTTTTTTTAAATATAACAAAAATGATTTATTTTTATTTATTTTAAAATCTTTAACGATTGTCACATTTCTTCAACTAATCAACAACAAATTGTTTATAAACAAAAGAAATCGGTTGTTATAAACAAATCTTGGGATGTCGCAAGTGGAAGGTTTCCGTACGGAGTACACTAACAACACAAACAACATTCAACAACCGACAACATGAGACTGTTGCCTGCCAGACTGGCTTTTGTATTTCGTTTCAGTGAGAGATAGAATGGTTATGATGAACCAGACGGAAGGGAAAAACCAGGCAATAGTCGACGGTTGTCGACATGCGGCACCCGGCAAACTCCGGCCGGTTTTATTTCAAACTTTCAGGTCAAAAACGGTGGTGTGTGTGTCTTTTCTGTGCATGTATAAGTGTGTGTGTGTGTGTGTGTGAGAAGAGAACAGAACGATGGCGATAGAAGTATGAGTTTGCGTGTGGGATATATTCAAATATGCAAGCGAAATTGAGCGTCTATAGGCAACACAATAGACGTCTAGTGGAGGATCTAAAAGGGCTTTTTTATTGTTTTACGTAGTTGTTGATGGAGTTATTTGCATTTTTTGTTGGCGATTTTTATCGCAATAACGGTGAATTGTTAAAGAAACAGATTTCCGATACTTTACACGTAATTATTGCATAGAAAAATTAATTGAAGTACAGAGTGGACCATTTTCGATGGTTTAGCAGGGTATCTCCTATAAGGAGAGCTCGTACAGAATAATGGATAGTGCATTCCTGTCCTACTTTTTCCTGACTAGTCAGAAGGTGCAATTAGATTTTTGCTATGTTCTTTTGTTTTCGAGTTATGGCCATTTTTTCACTTTTTTGCGATTTCTAAGATGCCTTATATCTCGTAGGTTTTCAAAAAAGTTGACGCTTTTTCCACAGTTTCTAGTGTAGTTTTTAAAGCTGATTCTATTTAGCTACTTAGATGTTCTCTAGCTCTCACCGTTTTTGAAATATAACACAAACTTATGTTTTTTTAAATGGAACCTATATTTAATTTATTTCTCATTAAATTGTTTATTTTTTTCTGATTCCAAATATATATAGTTTGATATAGTTATTATCAAAAATGTGGGAGTTATTTTGAAAATTTCGATTTCGCAAGTAGTGATTACAAAAATTATACTCGAAAGGACTTTAGAGTGCCATGAAACAAATTTTACCTATTGCAAAATACGAAAACAAAAGAATAAATAAATAGCAACCAAAATAATAGTTCGTTGACAAGCTAAAAAACGATTGTTTCATAGCACTCTAAAGTGTTTTCGAATATGATTTTAGGTATGTTTCCCTTCGAAATCGAAATTTTTCAAATAACTCTCACATTTTTGAAAATAACTATAGCAAACCACATATATTTGAAATCAGAAAAAAATAAGCAATTTAATGAGCGATAAATTAAATATAGGTTCCATTTAAAAAAACACAGGTTTGTGTTATATTTCAAAAACGGTGAGAGCTAGAGAAAATATAATTAGCTAAATACAATCAGCTTTAAAAACTACACTAGAAACTGTGGAAAAAGCGTCAATTTTTTTGAAAGCCTACGAGATATAAGGCATCTTAGAAATCGCAAAAAAATGAAAAAACGGCCATAACTCGAAAACAAAAGAACATAGCAAAAATCTAATTACACCATCTGACTAGTCAGGAAAAAGTAGGACAGGAATGCACTAACCATTATTCTGTACGAGCTCTCCTTATAGGAGATACCCTGCAAAACCATCGAAAATGGTCCACCCTGTACATTTTCTACGCTTGAGTGATAAACGCAGTAATTCTGAGCCATCTCCAATACATTTATATACTCCGTCCAATACTTAAGTATAAAATTTCAAATGACAGCAATGTTACTAACCTTCGCAACGAAAAAATAGTCCCTCTATTAAAGCCCCAAAATTAAAATTTTCCATTATTATATTAAACTGAAAATCGATTTAAAAGGTAATTTAGAATCTCTAAAGAAATATAAATTATCGAATTTCAGAGTTAATATAGAAAAATCAGTAGTAAAATATGTAAACAAACGCGTAGGATTTTATTCTAACAGTAGTGCCACAACATAATATACTTTTTGGTTCAAGTAAACATTTAACAGTTAGGAACTTTTCAACCATTAAGTTTCACATAACCTCTCATTTGTAATTTGAAATTTTATACTTAATTTTTGTTGCCCCTGACGAGCCGTCTTTTTAAGAATGAGAGAAAGAGCGGGCAGAATTTCATCGAAATACGGTACAACTAGGCACCTGTTTTTTCGCCGCAACGTCGCTACGTCACGGTAGCAGTTCAACTGGTCCACTGCTGCTCTACGTTCGGACTCTATTTGTAAAGAAAAATGTTTCACAAGAAAAGATAGATTATGCAAGTACAACAGCTGTAGCCGATACGCCCTATACAAATTTGTCAGGAGACTAGAATTTGCCTTGTTCCATCTTGGAGCAGATATCCGCCCTTTATTAATGATTTATAAGTTCTTGATAAGAACCGAACAAAGTTCACTTATTTAAACGCCCTTTTTAGATTCATTCGCTTTTGTTCAGTTGTATTCCAGACTTTGGAGTGTTAATGTTGTTTCGAAAATAATTAAAACTAATAATTAATTGTGCCTAATGACTCTAATGCTAGTGTAAGTGCCAGTGCATTTCGTATAAGAACAACACATCCCATGCCGAGCGTTTGGATGAATATGCCCATGGAGGTAACAAATTTGCAAATAATTATTTTTTTAACAATTCTAATAGCTTTTCTTTCTGTTTTTGTTACATTTATGCAGCCATCAACTGGAACCACACCGTGAGTCTGTTTCTTTTTTTGACTGCTGCTCCAGATGAAAAAGTCGATTTTTTAATTTTTTTAATGCGACATCTTTTGCGACACTTTTCGACATTTTTATTACGGATTTCTAAAATTCGACAAAGAATGCTCGCAAGTATTTTTTATCTTTTGTCTTCTTATCAAAAGAAACTATTTCCGATCAGAAATTTTGTTAACGAAAAATAAATAAATTACAAAATATAAAAAAATAGGGCCCTCAATCGTTATTAATTTCTGTAGAGGTATGCTGAAAATAAACTCGCCTGGAGCTCCACTGAAGTGCAGCTACTGAAAGTGTTCCAATGCACCTTCTACAGTTTCTTCATATCAAAATGTATCTTCACTGATCTTCAAATGTGATTCAATATTTTATTGAACGTCTATAAAGTTGCTATTTTGCTCAAAAATAACCAGCAATGGACTTTCGTGTCTGAGGTCAATGGAGAAGGTTAGTAGAATTGGTGAAGAGAATTCTTCTAATCGGATTAAGTGTTACTCTACAAGTCAATTGCACTTTTTTCAGTTTCCCAACTGTACGCAAAAACTTCAATTTTGTTTGCCAACATTTGCAGTTTTAATAAAAATGCGCAACAACAAATGTTACAGCCGTACACCTACACTTAATCCAGTGTAACTTATGATAGTCATAAAAATTAATAAAAAACATTTTACTTGGGAAAGTCAAGTTGTAAAATCGCTATTTGATTGGGTAAAGTATAATTACAAATTTTTCGTACGATTGACCGTGCATGGCCGCCTTAACAAAATCATAGTTGTTAGGATCGACACTAGATGGTGCTTAATTTAAAAGTCAAATCAAGACAAATAGTAAAGTTCATCTCGTATTTCCTAGATTAATTAGAGTTCATTAATAATTCGAAAAGTCAACCATAATGTACTCATTATTAACAAATAGAATTGATTAACGATTGAACTTTTCAAAATAATTATCAATTACATTAATCTACAATTAAAAACAAAAAACAAACCAATATGGTATGTTGATTTATCAAAAATTGAAGGTTACCTTTTACGCTTCACAAAAAATTCACTCCAACTTTTACAGTCCTATCAAGACGAAGAAGAACCTGGTGCTTTCGACGGCAACGGCGGCTCGTTCCCTAAAGATTTTGGCTATGGACCGTTCGACGGTGAACACGATGTTACCCTTTCATCGCCCAACGAACAGAAACCACGTATTCTATTGATGGGCCTTAGACGGTTCGTTGCTCTACCGATACACTGTTTTATTGTCGACATCAGGGCCTGTCCGAGGTCGCCGATGTTTAAAGGGTCGGCTCTGATCGATGCACAACGGATATTATTCCCAAATTCCTTATTTTTACAGTTCGGGCAAGTCGTCCATACAGAAAGTGGTCTTTCATAAAATGTCACCGAACGAGACGTTATTCTTGGAGAGTACGAATAAAATTGTCAAAGACGATATAAATAATTCGAGTTTTGTACAATTTCAAATCTGGGATTTTCCCGGACAAATCGATTTCTTCGATTCATCATTCGATTCGGAAATGATATTTGGGGGCTGTGGAGCTTTAGTTTTTGTTATCGATGCACAAGTATTCGATAGATTTACAATTTAAATTCAATAATTATATATGATTGGCTTATAGGATGATTATATGGAAGCTCTGAATAAACTGAATTTGACCGTAACCAAAGCCTATAAAGTCAATCCGAACATAAAATTTGAAGTGTTCATACATAAAGTCGATGGGTTAGGTGATGACTTCAAAATGGAATCACAGCGCGACATCCATCAAAGAGCAACGGATGATTTGACGGATGCTGGTCGGTTGTTTACCTTGAATTACAAAGATTTTAACTAATTGCATTATTAATTGTAGGTTACGATCAAATACATCTGAGTTTCCATTTAACATCCATCTATGATCATTCGATTTTTGAGGCATTCTCAAAAGTTGTACAGAAACTAATCCCACAATTACCGGCTTTAGAGAATTTATTAAACATTCTAAATACAGTAAATTCTAGAGACAATGCGATAGGTAAAGTTTAATAAAATTTCCATTTAAAGGACGATCAAAGTCCTATAATTAGAAGAAATCAAGCCGTCAATTATAAACAATAACAACCAATAAATGAACTTTACCTATCATTGATTGCATACAAAATAATAAACAATTAACAATGATCTTTTAGAATTCAGCTATCGAGAAATCTTTCCTATTCGATGTTGTTTCAAAAATCTATATTGCTACTGATTCCACGCCTGTCGATATGCAAAGTTATGAATTGTGTTGTGATATGATTGATGTTGTAATTGATGTTTCCTGGATTTATGGGTAACAATCATCTATTAGACAAATATTAATAATTAATTAATTAGTAATTTCGATTAGTCAAGTGTTTAATTCCAAAGAGGAACAAGATCCGACCGCTTTCGATGAGCAAAGTTCTAGTCTTATTAAACTCAACAATGGTACCGTTCTCTATTTAAGGGAAGTCAATAAATTCTTAGCACTCGTTTGTATTCTTAGGGAAGATAACTTTGATCGTAAAGGTAGGTTTATTGTCCTTGACTTCCGACTTCCTTTATAAATCATAGATTTATCAAACGACATGAAAGTTTTTAAAGAATTTATACTGGGTAGTACTAATTTTATTACTATACAGTCAAATCCCCTATAACGCGATTAATTCGTACCGTGTTATGAGAAACTTAAAATTAATTCAAATCAGGATATGCGTTCTATGGAAACGGCGTTTTGAGAAATATAGAAATAAGACAAATCAGATTAATCTATACCGCAATGATCTATGAAAACCGCTTAATAAGAAACTCAGAATTTATACAAATTAAATGAATTCGTACCGTTTTATATGATATCTCAGAAATATATAAATCTATAATATATTAGCGATTTCCCATTCACTGACTCACTCATCACGATATCTCTGAAACTATCCGTTCGATCGACTTTAAATTTGGCACATTTATTCTTTAGGTGATGTAAACGCTCACTAAGAAAGGATTTTAAAAAAATCAACCCCTAAGAGAATTAAATCGGACATTGAAGTTTTAATATGTTGGAATATAGGCGGTTGTGGAAATAAGTTTCGACAAGTGGGTACCCGTCCGCATAGCTGGCAGTTTTTGGAAATAAATTTCGATAATTTAGCAATTTCATTTTAAAATGTAAATTAGAGATTTTAACGTCACTTTCTTTGACGTTTTACAATAATTAAACAATGATTTGTTCAAATATTTCGATATTTTAGCAGATTATGAATTAATTAATAGAATATTGTCAATTTTGTGAATATAATCCAAAATTTTCTTCTTAGTTTTCAAATGTAGTTCTAGGTCAGGTCAGTGGAGTAAATTAAAAGAGGACAATGCTTTATTTTTTGCTTATTTTTAGGGAAATTCCCGGATAACTAGAATTGACAAACAGGGGAAATACCCCACAAATGTTAAGTATGTACATACAAAAATTTTTCAAGCCATTTGAGTTGTTGGAATTTATCAAAAACCCGTCATAAATAGACCGCGTTATAGGAGAGTTTGTAGCATTTTTCACACCGCGTTATATGGGAATCGCGCTATAAAAACACCGCGTTATAGGAGACTTGACTGTAGACGAGCCATTATGCCGAATTTACACGGGGACATCAGCTAAAGCAAGTAGTTACTTGATAATTTTAGTACTTGCTTAAGTTAAATAAATTACGCTTTGGTATTTAACTACAAGACGGTTTAGCTGGCCCTATTTAGTCGTGAATAACAGATACCAGTGGGTACGTTTATTGACTTACTTTAGCTACATTACATAATTGGAAAGGCCCTTACATCAGAGGACATACAAACTGTTGTCAAAACTGACTTTTTCGTGACCTGAAAAACGGTAAATAATAGTTAATTTTTTTCCCTCAGGTGATTAAATCAAAGCCAATTAAAAAAGGCCCAAACAAGCTAACATAAATACTGAGAAAGGTTTGAAGATTTCGATAGCACTTCGAAAATACAACTGACTTTTGTATTACGCCCTTATGAATTGTCTGAAGCATCTGAACCAATATATCTTTCTCCTGATAGTAAGGTAATCCTTCCTCCTGGTAACAGTACTTCTCCTGCTGCACCTGACCCAATATCCTCCTTTCTATTGCTTTGTCTGGCCCAATGCGGCCCTTGGAAGTAGCCACAAACATTATACAGTTTGGTTAATTTTTAGGAATCATTGATTACAACTTCTTGTGTTTTCGTGAAGCCATCCAACAGGTCTTCGAATTAAGAAATCAGAGCCTAAATAACAATCCAACCGTTACTAATTCAGCTGGCAGTCCAGTCGTAAATGGTAGTAATTTAGTTGGTGAACAATTAGCAAGTCCCAGTGAAATTGATGGCAAATAAACATCATTTCTAGTGCCTTTCTTTTTCGTTTGTCTTATTCTTCTACATATCTCTATTTTATAAAAAATCATTTATTTTAAAACAATTTCCGTCTATATATATATATTTTAATTTTGTATATAAATGAATAGTTTTTAAATTATATCATTGTCATCTTTATTTTTAAAAAAACTGTAAAATGTGTGTAAATAATTGCTATATAATTGCCTCAATAAATTTGCATCAATCCATTCCAGTTGTTGTGCTGCTGTTAATTTCTTTTAAATGTTGTTGGAGTAAAGTGTGCACCACTTCACGCCTCCAAACATCACCCAATATTTGATGTGCAACTTTTTGATCTTTACAATCACGGGAAGTACGACCAATCAACCACGTACCGGTCACGCTCTCGTAACCGTCGCACGTCCTACATTCACCTAAACAACGCACAATAAAATAACAACTTTTCAAAAATTAATCGTACCAATAAAAGTCGCTAGATGCTTATCGGCCGGACGTACAGCCAACACTACCACTAATCCAGAACGTTCAAACGGCACCTCACCGAACACGGTCCATTCGTTTGGATGCAGAAAGCCCTCAGATGATGGTGGGATTTTATCAGCGACACTGATCGGAAATTTGTGTCTTGTATTGGTTTGATAATTGATGTCTAGACGACAACCGCCAGCTTCACTCACCCAGGAGCCCTTCAAATTACACAAAACTCCTTCGATCGGTGATTCCTCATTTCGTTCCAATAATGTTGCAATGTTGTGGTTTTTATGTAAAAAGCCTGCTTTATTGTCTTGATTGATTGTAGAATTCTCGAAATTGCTGCGCATTCTTCGTGTTCGAAATAGAAAATTTTGCAAATCGTGGTTTTTAAAGATGTTGCGCTTAAATTTAATCGCGCTTGCATTACCGGTTAACTCAATCGAGGTAATTATAGAAAAAATTAGTAATACATTAGTCTGACAATACATTACGAATTTTTGATTGAAATTTCTCAATGACAGGATAACTGATAGAAATGTAGTTTAATTAGTTAAATTGCATTTATTTATTAGCATCAAACTACCGATTACATTTCTATACAAATAACAAATGCAAACGTTACAATTATACGTGAAATAAATAGAAGAAAAAGGATGAATAGAGACACCAAACATCCCGCAGTCAGTCTCAAATCTTCACCATGCCCACACTATCGTAAATATTAAAAGCCAATGTGTATTATGCGATTTTTAATATTTTTTTTACATATTAATACTACTTACAAATCTTTTAAGACATAGTTACATTATAAAATTATATTTTAACAAAATAAAAGTAACAATGTGAATCAAATGGTAACTGTTTTGCTACAGTTAAGGCTGGTTATGGTGGAAGTTCCCAAAATAAAACACATCTCTCTTAAGAAAATAACCGTTTCTTCCAATAATACTTGAAAACCACCACCACAAAACCCAACCTTAATGAACTTAATCCTAATCTCTTGACGAACCGATTATTGCCAAAATATACATGAAAATATTAATAATATCAATATAGATATTTAAAGCAGCAAAAATGTATTCTTCAGGTGATATAGAATATTTGTGACTGCCGCCCATCATCAATTGTGTATCATAAATTAAATAAATTGAAAATAATAGAGCACCCAATGATGCATAGACCATTTTCATTGCATGCGATGGTAAACAAATTGCCACAATACCTAATACAAGCAATATTAATACACCAACAAATAATATACCACCGCACATAGTGAAATCGTATTTTGTTTGGAATGCAAATAATGTTAATGCTAAACATATACCAGTTGTTATACCAGCAGCCATTAATACTTCCTCAGATTTATATGTTGAAGATGTTACAGCCAAAACAAATGATTCGGCAAATGTAAATATAAATAGGAAAATATAATTCATTGGTGCTTTCCGTCGTAATTCACCACAACAGGCCAATGCGATCATTGAAACAAAAATTACCACTAATGAAATTATCAATAATGCACTATGCTGTTGTACATATTTTCTAGTTGGTTCATGTTTTAGAAACCATGTAATAAATACAACCGATATAGCCAATTGTACCATTAATATTGAATAAACTTTACGTAGAAAGCCACGACGTATAGATTGATCCGAAAAATCGAACCCTTTCACCTCTGGATCTTCAGCATAGCCGCTATAACCGCCACCTATAAATAAACAAGTCATTTTTTTTGTTTCCAAAATGTTTAGTAGTAACTAATAATAAAAAGTTAATTGTTAATTATTGTAAAATAAATCCCGAAATTAATTTTTAAAAAGTAAACCCAAATAATAAACGTGAACTTATAAAAACGAACCAAGATAGTTAGAGAAAGGTGTAGCTTCACCTGGTGGATTATATGGCGGAGCACCTGGAGGACCATATGGTGGTTGTTGAAAACCAGGAACGGGCGGCGGTGCACCTGGATAACCAGATGGTGGTGGTGCTCCTGGATAACCAGCTGGTGGTGGTGCTCCAGGATAGCCACCGGGTGGTGGTGGATAAGCGCCTGGATATGGTTGTTGTGGTGGTGGGCCACCATAATAGCCTTGATTAGGATCTAAATTAGATAATAGTTGCGATCAAAAACAAGTGCCAAGAAAAAAAAACTCCTATATAAATTATAGTGTACAGGAGAGAAAAAGAAAATAACTACGAAGCAAAGACATAAAAATCGAACAAAACCAACAAAAACTAATTTATTTTTACATATTTGTTCAGTTCGAAAAATTAATAAAATGAACTTTATTAGGCTTATTGGCTACGATTAAGTGATATTTTTTGTAGATGGGTCCCGATTTTGATACACAACTAAGGATAGGAGATTTGGTTGTCGATATTTTAGTATCGATACGTGGAATTTCTAATAACGATACTTCGAAAAAACATCGGATATCGGATTTTTTTTCAATCAATCATTTGGCAAACTTTCTCCTCCATATTTCTAAAATTTTTGAGCTGTTTATTATTGTTATTTTTTTTAATTAAATGATAATCAATTAATTATTATATTTTACACGAACATTTATCAACTTCTGATTCTAGGAAAAACTATCGATACTATCGATTACCGATATCTGTTAAGAAATAAAATATCCGTATCTAATATCAAACTATCAGCTCGATATCCCATCCCTGCACAGAACTAAAGAAGACTCCTGTACCAGAAAAATGTTTATAAACACAGATTTTCGACACTTCCAAAGGAACTGATATGATGATATCGATTAGATTACATTCGTCGACTCAAGTAGATCTATCGAAGAGAGTTTTACGGAGGCATCTGCCTAAGGCATTTGTTTGAGTGTTCGCAACGCCTATCTTCTACCCCATATCTTCAAAATGCAGAGGGCGGCGAGGATTAAGATTTTTGGATTTATCTCAGATTAAAAAAAAAAAATTAAATTCATTTAGAATGTAAAGTTTATGAAAACTGATTAACGGCGTAGTATATGTGAAACTGAAAATAACAAAATTCACCATCACCCGTAATTGTAGGTGTAAATTTCAATCAATCCAAAAATCCGTATCCTGATTCTCACATATTATTGCATAAAGTATTTCGGCTGCAATTTGGACGGTTTGTTAAATAAAGATAATTCAAAAAAAAAAAATAATTTCAATTAACAGTTTCCCGGAATAGAAAGATAAGCATCCGTTAAAATAAGGTCCTCAAACTTTGTTTGCTCCGTATGAATAATCGTGTAAACACTCGTCACATATTCAATTTGTTTTATCAATTTCCCTAGAATTCTATAATAAATAGAAATTAAAAAAATTAAAGAGTGTTTTAAGGGCAAGTATTGGAAAAAAGTCTTGTACTGCACACGGTGGTAAACTCCCTTTATCCACTCACGGATTTGGCTCGTGGATAAAGTACGACTTTACCACCTTGTTCAGTAAATAAGTATTGACTGATATCAGCTTATTTCTCACAAGGAAAGGTCACAAATCGACACCCTACTATTAGTGTATAAAACTCCTCTCACAAATAATTCTATGAAACAATGGAAAAAGTTCTATAAATACGATCAACTGAATATTTTCCACGCAACATGTTTTCTCTATTGATTTTCCCATTTCCTTCTTTAACTTCAAGTTTGTAGTACAAAAAAAAATACCTTTATACTTTTGTTGAATAAAATTCCCATTTAGATAATCTAATCGTTATCATAACAATTTTAATAATTACAAATACCCAGAATAAAGTAAATATTTGTGAATTATTTCATAACGTTTGGCAATTTACTGTTTAAAGTTGAATTTTGTCTACATTCTCCTGCTTGTTTTTTCGTATAGGATATAAACATTTATTGTGCAATACGTCATAATTTCAAGGAAATTGTAACGCATGCCAATATTTTGTTTTACAAGAAATCAATAATTTTTAAATACTCACCTTGCGAGTAAGGTCCGGAATACATCCTGAAATAATTGAACATCGAAATTAATGATTATTTTTAGACAAAAAATGAACTAAATTATTATCAAAACAAATGACTCATGATTGAGTAATTATAAATCGATAATTATCTGCAATTACAATAATTCACAATACCTTTAAGGTCGTTTTTTCCCCGCTAATTATTAAAGTAAATCAACTATTTTAATTAGAACTGGAATAAAAAAAACCCACTGTCAACCGTTGAACAATTAAATATCTGCCCACTTTGACGCAAAACAAACGAAAATCAACGTTTGACAGTCATCTAACTAGGCCATGGATATTTATAAAAGATAACTGAATTGATTTCAATATTTACCTTGATTTGCAAATTAAAACCACAAAATTGTACTTATTTTAGGCAATTACACCACTTGTAACGGTAAAAATATCCTTCTCTAAACGAATAACGCCTGGAATCCGACTGGAATCGGTGACAGGATAATGTGATGACGCTTGGATGAATTCTAGAACTTCTATTGGTTGAAATTGAGCACATGCGTAGTACATTGTAGCGCTAAAATTGATTATTTTATTTTCAATAATTCTAGAACATTTTGGAATATTCCCAATTTCATCAGGAATACAACGGGATTTTCTTCGATTAAAATAAAAGTTAATATTGGAATAGACTAGAAATGTTGTGGTGCTGTCTACATATTGCTAGTGATTGTTTGATATTTGAACTTTTTTTAAATTTTTTTTGCGGCATGTTTGTTGCACAAATCAAAACAAGATATAAAAAATCAGGATAGATTTCTATGGAAGTCGAGACGTAGTAGAACGAATTAAACCGTAACTTAATCTTCTGGTCTTAATTTAAAAGTCTTGAACTGGTTTAGAATTATCGAAAATATCCGATGCCCAGAGCCGGATCGAGGCTAAAGGGCGTCCCATGCGTCCTTTTAATTGTCTATTAAATAATGCATTCCATACTTAAATGGAGGCCCTCGGAGTAGGTAAAAGAGTTTACCTACTCCGAGGGCCTCGTTTCATACTCATCCAAAAGCAAGTCATGGGCTACATTGGCCTCAGTTTTTTTTTCCGGAAAAATGTCTCAAAATTCAATGAATTGGGGCAGAGGAGCATTCCGATACTTTTTATTAAGAGAAAGAAATCTCTCGAGTAATGTGGCAAAAAGAAAAACTTTGTGAACCCTTGATATACAGTGCGATCGAAAAATTTTAAACGTCAAGGACATCTAATCGTCAGTTGGTGTAGGACAGCCTTTAATATTTTATGTTGAAAAAGTAATGTAATGCTTGGCCCAGATTAAACATTAAAAAAACGCCGTCCAAAATTTGATCGCAACTGTAGATCCTCTACAGTGTCTTTTTGTAGGCAACCCACATTGACAGTGTGAACGCGCCTTTACAAATCTAGTCATCTTTTCGCTTGAGCAGTTGGCAGTGCTGTGTGAATCACTTTATTTTAGGGTTTTTGTTTTTATTTTTAGACCATCTTGCTAAACGTCAAAAGTGTTTTATTATTAATTTAACAATTAATAAAAAGAACGAATTATGGCAAAAAAGACATACGATTTATTATTTAAATTATTATTAATTGGTGATTCTGGTGTAGGTAAAACATGTATATTATTTCGATTTAGCGATGATTATTACCAAAATATACATGAAAATATTAATAATATCAATATAGATATTTAAAGCAGCAAAAATGTATTCTTCAGGCGATATAGAATATTTGTGACTGCCGCCCATCATCAATTGTGTATCATAAATTAAATAAATTGAAAATAATAGAGCACCCAATGATGCATAGACCATTTTCATTGCATGCGATGGTAAACAAATTGCCACAATACCTAATACCAGCAATATTAATACACCAACAAATAATATACCACCGCACATAGTGAAATCGTATTTCGTTTGGAATGCAAATAATGTTAATGCTAAACATATACCAGTTGTTATACCAGCAGCCATTAATACTTCCTCAGATTTACATGTTGAAGATGTTACAGCCAAAACAAATGATTCGGCAAATGTAAATATAAATAGGAAAATATAATTCATTGGTGCTTTCCGTCGTAATTCACCACAACAGGCCAATGCAATCATTGAAACAAAAATTACCACTAATGAAATTATCAATAATGCACTATGCTGTTGTACATATTTTCTAGTTGGTTCATGTTTTAGAAACCATGTAATAAATACAACCGATATAGCCAATTGTACCATTAATATTGAATAAACTTTACGTAGAAAGCCACGACGTATAGATTGATCCGAAAAATCGAACCCTTTCACCTCTGGATCTTCAGCATAGCCGCTATAACCGCCACCTATAAAATAGTCAAGTCAATTTTTTTGTCTCCAAAATCAAATTAAAGAAATAATAATAATAAATGTCAAAATGTTTAGTAGTAACTAATAATAAAAAGTTAATTGTTAATTATTGCAAATAAAAAAAAAAGCAAAATAAATCCCGAAATTAATTTTAAAAAAGTAAACCCAAATAATAAACGTGAACTTATAAAAACGAACCAAGATAGTTAGAGAAAGGTGTAGCTTCACCTGGTGGATTATATGGCGGAGCACCTGGAGGCCCATATGGTGGTTGTTGAAAACCAGGAACGGGCGGCGGTGCACCTGGATAACCAGATGGTGGTGGTGCTCCTGGATAACCAGCTGGTGGTGGTGCTCCAGGATAACCACCGGGTGGTGGTGGATAAGCGCCTGGATATGGTTGTTGTGGTGGTGGGCCACCATAATAGCCTTGATTAGGATCTAAATTAGATAATAGTTTCGATCAAAAACAAGTGCCAAAAACTCCTATATAAATTATAGAGTACAGGAGAGAAAAAGAAAATAACTAAGAAGTAAAGAAGTAAAATCGAACAAAAGAAACAAAACCTAATCTATTTTTACATATTTGTTCAGTTCGAAAAATTAATAAAATGAATTGTATTGGCTACGATTAAGTGATATTTTTTGTAGATGGGTCCCGATTTTGATAGTTGTTAATACATATACACAACTAAGGATAGGATATTTGGTTGTCGATATTTTAGTAGCGATATGTGGAATTTCTAATAACGATATTTCGAAAAAATATCGGATATCGGATTTTTCTTCAATAATAGAATTCGAGTGTTTGTAGAAATCAAACATACGCAATTTCTCCTCCATATCTCTAAAATTTTTGAGCTGTTTATTATTATTATTTTAATTAAATGTTAATCAATTAATTATTATATTTTACACGAACATTTATCAACTTCTGATTCTAAGAAAAACTATCGATACTATCGATTACCGATATCTGTTAAGAAATAAAATATCCGTATCTAATATCAAACTATCAGCTCGATATCCCATCCCTGCACAGAACTAAAGAAGATTCCTCTACCAGAAAAATATTTATAAACTGATATGATATCGATTAGATTACATTCGTCGACTCAAGTAGATCTATCGAAGCGAGTTTTACGGAGGCATCTGCCTAAGGCATTTGTCAAAGTGCTCGTGACGCCTATCTTCTACCACATATCTTCAAAATGCAGGGGGTGGCGAGGATTAAGATTTTTGGATTTATCTCATTGTCAGATTTAAAAAAAATATTAAATTCATTTAGAATCTAAAGTTTATGAAAATGAATAAAGGCGTAGTATATGTGAAATTGAAAATAACAAAATTAACCATCACCAAATTTTCATCCCATAATTGTAGGTGTGAATTTCAATCAATCCAAAAATCCGTATCCTGATTCTCACGTATTATTGCACAAAGTATTTCAGCTACAATTTGGACGGATTGTTAAATAAAGAGAATTTAAATAATAATAATAATTTAAATTAACAGTTTCCCGGAATAGAAAGATAAGCATCCGTTAAAATAAGGTCCTCAAACTTTGTTTGCTCCGTATGAACAATCGTGTAAACATTCGTCACATATTCAATCTGTTTTATCAATTTCTCTAGAATTCGACTATAAATAGAAATTAAAAATTTGGTTTATAAGTAAATTTGGCATAATTGTTATCAAATAATAGCAGTTCAACTAGACTCTCTAAACCTAGACAACTTAGTTTGTCTTAAGGGAATTTCATTACACTTTTTACAGACTGTTGTACTATTTTCGACTTCAAATTTACCTAATTCCAAATCAAATCCAATCATTTGTGCATCTGTAAGTAGAGCTTATGTAAAATATCGTTCTACTTCAGAGGCATCAAATTTTGATGCCAAATCTCCTTTTCTTCATTTGCTACACGTTTCCTTATCATATCTTCAAATTCGATTTTTGTAGATTTTTTTTACATCGTTAAACTTCACTTAATTTTTGAACACGAGCTACGGTAAGATTGAATCAAGGGTTTTAAAACATCCAGATTTGCAACGTTTCCACTTGTTTCACTTCGGATAGAGTCATACCGTCATACATTAACCGTTGATATGAATTGTCACAATTATATTATATTTCTAAAATGTTTCAAATTCCCTGATATTTCCAGGATTCATAAGATTCCCTGATAGTTGCAGGTTTTTCCGGGCCTGTGGCCAACCAATTCTAAGAAACTTTCACGCCATATATCAATTGAACGACACGATTTTGGATACGATTTAGAGATGGAACTTTTTAAAGAGGTCCTTGAAAGAAAAAGATGTATAAACCCCTAGTCTAAAAGCATAAAATATTTCAGATGGTCTTTACATAACGTAGATAACTAAAAAAGAGCTTTCAAATATTCATCTCTTAAAGCAGTAAAATAGTGAAGGAAAGTTTGTATCGGAAATTCATAATTTTTTTAAGCTAAATGTGACGTCTGAAGATTTTACAGATTTAATAAAGTAAAGTGTTTACTTTACCCAACTCAATGGTAAAGTGTTTACTTTACCATCGAGCAACTCCATAGCAACCAACAGCAAATAAACAAAAATAATTGCTAGTTGTTTAGAGAAATCCAACAACCATCGACAACTGTATGAATAATTAATAACATAATTTATTAGAAAATTAAAAAAATTAAATAATTCAAAGTTTTAAGGGTAAGTATTGAAAAAAATCTTGTACTGCACACGATGGTAAAGTCCCTTTATCCACTCACGGATTTGGCTCGTGGATAAAGTACGACTTTACCACCTTGTTCAGTAAATAAGTATTGACTTATTTCTCACAAGGAAAGGTCACAGATCGACACCCGGTTATTAGTGTATAAAACTCCTCTCACAAATAATTCTATGAAACAATGGAAAAAGTTCTATAAATACGATCAACTGAATATTTTCCACGCAACACGTTTTCTCTATTGATTTTCCCATTTACTTCTTTAACTTCAAGTTTGTAGTACAAAAAAAGTACCTTTATACTTTTGTTGAATAAAATTCCCATTTAGATAATATAATCGTTATCATAACAATTTTAATAATTATAAATACCCAGAATAAAGTAAATATTTGTCAATTATTTCATAACGTTTGGCAATTTACTGTTTTAAGTTGAATTTTGTCTACATTTTTCTGTTAGTTATTTCAAATAGGATATAAACATTTATTGTGTAATACGTCATAATTTCAAGGAAATTGTAACGCATGCCAATATTTTGTTTTATAAGAAATCAATAATTTTTAAATACTCACCTTGCGAGTAAGGTCCGGAATACATCCTGAAATAATTGAACATCGAAATTAATGATTATTTTTAGACAAAAAATGAACTAAATTATTATCAAAACAAATGACTCATGATTGAGTAATTATAAATCGATAATTATCTGCAATTACAATAATTCACAATACCTTTAAGGTCGTTTTTTCCCCGCTAATTATTAAAGTAAATCAACTATTTTAATTAGAACTGGAATAAAAAAAACCCACTGTCAACCGTTGAACAATTAAATATCTGCCCACTTTGACGGAAAACAAACGAAAATCAACGTTTGACAGTCGTCATCTAACTAGGCCATGGATATTTATAAAAGATAACTGAATTGATTTCAATATTTACCTTGATTTGCGAATTAAAACCACAAAATTGTACTATTTTCAGGCAATTACACCACTTGTAACGGTAAAAATATCCTTCTCTAAACGAATAACGTCTGGAATCCGACTGGAATCGGTGACAGGATAATGTGATGACGCCTGGATGAATTCTAGAAATTCTATTGGTTGAAATTGAGCGCATGCGTAGTACATTGTAGCGCTAAAATTGATTTTCAATAATTCTAGAACATTTTGGAATATTCCCAATTCCATCAGGAATACAACGGGATTTTCTTCGATTAAAATAAAAGTTAATATTGGAATAGACTAGAAATGTTGTGGTGTTGTCTACATATTGCTGGTGATTGTTTGATATTTGATAGAACTTTTTTTTAAATTTTTTTGCGGCATGTTTGTTGCACAAATCAAAACAAGGTATAAAAATCCAGCATAGATTTCTATGGAAGTCGAGACGTAATAGAACGAATTAAACCGTAACTTAATCTTCTGAATTTAAAAGTCTTGAACTGGTTTAGAATTATCGAAAATATCAGATGGCCAGAGCCGGATCGAGGCTAAAGTGCGTCCCATGCGTCCTTTTAATTGTCTATTAAATAATAAATTCCATACTTAAATGGAGGCCCTCGGAGTAGGTAAAAGAGTTTACCTACTCCTCGTTTCATACTCATCCAAAAGCAAGTCATGGGCTACATTGGCCTCAGTTTTTTTTCCGGAAAAATCTGTCAAAATTCAATGAATTGGGGCAGAGGAGCATTCCGATACTTTTTATTAAGAGAAAGAAATCTCTCGAGTATTGTGAACCGTTGATATACAGTTGCGATCGAAAAATTTCGAACATCAAGGACACATTTAATTGTCAGTTGGTGTAGGACAGCCTTTAATATTTTATATTGAAAAAGTAATGTAATGCTTGGCCCAGATTAAACATTATTAAACGTCAAAAAAACGCCGTCCAAAATCTGATCGCAACTGTAGATCGTCGCCAGTGTCTTTTTATAGGCAACCCACAATTGCTAGTGTGAACGCGCCTTTACAAAACTAGTCATCTTTTCGCTTGACCAGTTGGCAGTGCTGCGTGAATCACTTTATTTTAGGGTTTTTGTTTTTATTTTTAGACCATCTTGCTAAACGTCAAAAGTGTTTTATTATTAATTTAACAATTAATAAAAAGAACGAATTATGGCAAAAAAGACATACGATTTATTATTTAAATTATTATTAATTGGTGATTCTGGTGTAGGTAAAACATGTATATTATTTCGATTTAGCGATGATGCTTTTACAACAACATTCATATCAACAATAGGTAATAGAATTCTCAAATTCTTAATTTAACCTTTGCTCCAATATATTATTCTAATCGTATATTTTTTATTATTTGTTATAACATAAATAATTAATTGTTTATTTAACATTTTATTTGCTTCGCATTTATCATTATCGTTAACAATATAATTGAGTCCATTTATCATTCGTTATTTTTAAAAATAGAGGGTGAGGTCATACGGTAATCGGGCGGTAAATTTGATTGTTTCTGTTTGCGTTCAACAACACTCCTATTTACAGGTATAGATTTTAAAATAAAGACAGTTGAATTGAGGGGTAAGAAGATTAAATTACAAATATGGGATACAGCAGGCCAAGAACGATTTCATACAATTACCACATCGTATTACCGAGGTGCCATGGGTATTATGCTAGTTTACGATATAACAAACGAGAAGAGTTTCGAAAATATAGTTAAATGGTTACGTAATATCGATGAAGTATATTTATTTATTAATTTTCCATATAGAAAAATTACAATTTTCAACAATTTTCTAGCATGCAAATGAGGATGTTGAAAAGATGATACTTGGCAATAAATGTGATATGTCCGATAAAAGGACTGTTAGTAAAGAACGTGGAGAGACTGTAATTTAATTAAAAAACCTCTAATTTAAATATCTAATTGAAAATATTTGTTAGATTGCACGTGAGCACGGCATTAGATTTATGGAAACATCAGCAAAAGCTAATATTAATATAGATAAGGCATTCAATGATCTTGCCGAAGCAATATTAGATAAGACAGCAGGCCGTGAAACTGGCGATCATGTCGATCGAGTATTGGTAGATAGAAGGCAACAATCGAACACAACGAGATCTTGCTGTAATAATTAGTTTTAATAATTAATCCAAAACAAAAAAAGAAAATAATACACAATATATTTTGTAAAGTAAAAACAATAATATACTGAACTGGTTTCTAATGTAATGCTCCAAAAAAAAAACCGCTGTTATTTTTATACAACTACGTCTGAAATTACTCATTTTCTAAAAAAACCAAACAGAAATCAGTTCATACTTGTAATCGTATCGAGTGTGAAATTAATTTTCTTTTTTTATATGCTTGAATTGTTTTTTTTATTAAAAGTACAATCTTTTAATAATTATCGTACGATAAATGTGCTTTAAACATGTGGTAAATGTTATGAAATTATTTTCAAATATTCATTGCTTTAAATTAAGTGTGATTTAGATTTAATTATAAACAAAATCACGTTCATTATTATTTCTTTGTATAGAATTATTTTCGATCTTTAGTGGTACGAGACAAATCAGCAAAATCAAAGAATTTGTTTCATTTTAGTAGCTTTTTCAGCTATCTCAATTTTCATCATCGAACTGCAACCGTTCCCCATTGATTACTAAGCATCGAAAATAATTCGCCCTATGTAAAAGTCAGTGCTAACTCTCCTATAACACGGTTTCGTGTCGTATCGAGGATTTTTGGATGTAATGCAAATTATTGAAGATTTGTCGAGATAAAACGCCTTTAGTTGACGTGATTACGTAATGCTTACTCATGCAGTGTTTATAGCGGAGGATTGTAACATAATGGTGATAATTTTTTTCATAAACAACGGCAAATTAGCGTGTTCTATCAAGTAATCGTGTTATAGGAGTGTTGGCTAATTTCTGTTTAATTTTCGAATTGATATTGTTAAATTGTAATAGAATATAATTTAGGACTCTTTGCCCTATCATTTAATTTAATCTTTGAATTAAGGAAAGTTTCCTAAATAAGACTTATATATAATAATAATAATAATAACAATAATTATAATACTATTAATAGGTGTGTATTTGTGCTTAATTTTTCACAACTGTGTTGTAATACATGTTTATTTATTATTTCGATAATTGTCAAATATGTAATTTTGTTGTTTTCTCTCATTCATTTAGGAAAAGTCGCCAAAAAAACCAAAACTCATTGAATTAAATGTACAGTTGCTTTTTTTTCAAAAAAACGATTAAAATCTAAGCATATTCTAATGGAGGCACATCTGGATTATCCTCAAAATCCTTATTATTAATGATGCGATTGTAATCATTTTCAATTTCAAGAAAATTTGATTTTTGTAATTTTGTTTGTTGTAGTAATTTTGTTTGTTTCTTATTTGATTTTTTAGTTAATATAGGCCGTATCCTGGGCATTTCTATTAATAGATGTCCGGTAGTTTGTGATCGTTTTGCTGTGCTATTATCAACTTGTATTTCTTCCGGTAGAACGATTTGAAAGATTTTATTTTTAACTGTAATTCTCGCATAGATCGGTTGGATATCAACATCAATAAGACTCGTATCCAAGTACCTGCAAGATTATAATGTAATTATAGAAAAGCCAGGACACCCCACATATGTGGCTACCAATTGTGGAATTATACAGCGATGGCAAATGAAGTAGGCGGTTTTACATGACAATTGTAGCATGATGAAACTTAATTTTCCTTTTACAGCAAGCATTCTATTTGCCACCACTGTATACTAGGTTATTTTTTTTTAATTTACCCACTTTTCTGATTAGTTTACAAGTATACAATGCAGGCACTTTATCTAGGTAGAGAATAAAATGATAGACAGCAAGCAATAAGCGGTTAAAAAATTAAGCACTCCATCTTTGAGGAAAACAAACAGATGATAAATATCTGATGTCTTTGGCCACGAGTCAATTCTATTGCTTCGACTTTAATGTCTTAAGTCATTACGACTGCTATACAGTGGCGAACAAAAGTATGGAAACATTTTTTTTAAATTTCATTTTTCAACACAAAAAGCTGATAAAACTCGAAAGTTTTTCTTTTTTACTGATGTAACATATGAAATAAGTCACAAGTATTACATCTGTGCTGTTTTGAGCCAAATGATTAGGTACGTTATTAAAAAAAATAATTTTCTTTATAAAAATATTTTTTTCTTATGAACAAAAGTATGGAAACATTCACCATTTACATCAATTTACAACTAATGGAACACTTTAGATATCAAGTTATACTGTATTTTGATTAATATTTGGTAGGATAACCTTTCGAAGCTATAACAGCTAAACAACGATTTCGCATAGAGTCAATTAGTTTGGCGCAAAATTCAGGAGAAATATTTTGCCATTCTTCTTGTATAACTTCCCATAAATGGGCTTTATTTTTGATTTGGTGTTTCCGGATTTCTTTTTCTAGGTAGTACCATAGATTTTCTATGGGATTTAAATCCGGAGATTGGGATGGCCAATCTATTAGAGGAATTTTATTGTCCTCAAACCATGCTTTTGCCAACTTTGAGGTGTGTTTGGGGTCATTGTCTTGTTGAAAACACCACCTCAAAGGCAACTGTTCCTCTTCAAAGGGTAAGAGGCTGTTTTCCAACACAGAAACATACCTCTGGGCATCCATTATACCATCAATTTTTGCGATGGGTCCCACACCAGCACGTCTGAAACAACCCCATACCATAATGTTGCCTCCTCCGTGCTTCACAGTTGGAATAAAGTACTTGGGATCGTATCTTTGACCCATTGGCCGTCGTACATATCCAACACCATCGCTTCCAAATAAGTTGAACTTACTTTCATCGCTAAATACGACCAATGACCATTGTTTTGTCGTCCAATCCTTATGGTCTTGGGCAAATTTCAGTCTGGCCTGTCTATGACGCTTTCTAAGGAGAGGTTTTTTAACCGCACGTCTACCATGAAGATTAGCTGCAATTAACCGACGTCTTATTGTCATATCGGACAATGACAGCCATGGATCATCTATTTGCAAGTCTTTGTTTATGTCACTTGCACTTTTTCTAGGATACTTCTTGGACATTCTTACAATTCTTTTGTCCATTCTTTGCGTTGTTTTCCTAGGTCGTCCTGTTTTAGCAGCCGTATCAACATTGCCATTACTTACAAACTTCTTAACTATTTTGGATACCGTTCCACGGTATAAATTCAAGCTTTTGGCTATTGCTATTTGCTTCATGCCGCTTCTATACAATTCGACGATTTTTTCTTTAATTTGATGGGAAAAATACGGAACTTTCGGCATTTTGATGTTTAATTATCACCATGACAACTAAGTTCAACATTTTAAAAGAAACAAAATACATACGCACTCTATGTTTTACGAAAATTTGAAATGTTTCCATACTTTTGTTCAAAAATAAAAAACTATATCAAAAGAAAAAATTTTTTTTGGATGAAAACAGTAATGAATAGCTCTAAAATAAAAGAAATATGATTTTGAAAAGTAACTTTCTTTGTTACATCTGTTTTCATGTCTATTTCGTAGTTTTCAGACTTTATTTTTGCAAAAATACGAATTGTTTAAAAATGTTTCCATACTTTTGTTTGCCACTGTACATAAAGACCAGTTATTGTAGTAGATCATAAAACATAAGACAAACATAGAATCTCATAGGATAATTTTAATGAGTATTCTGTCTTTGTCTGTTATATTAGTTTACAATGCTTTCCTCCAAATTTTCGTACTAGATGGAGTCATCAGAGAAACTGAAAAACTCTTTTTTTTCTTACTTATAAACTCCAATGTCGAGCACGATTTTTTCCGGATCGTCGTCTCTCAGTGTAAAATCCAATTTGGCTTGATTTACATTCATCGGCCGACCATCCTTGTGGAATAATGCCACAGTTCGTTGCGTTTTATTTTTATTATTGCCATCATCGTCACGTTGCTTTGCTCTGCTGGTACGGTGTGCAATTTCGATCCGTGATTCTGGACTGTGTTCACTCGTACTCTTCCAGAATTCTTCATCAGACAGTAATGCAGTATTGTTGTTGTTAACGCGTTGTTTTTGTTCTTGTCGTTTTAAGAAATATGTCGATTGAGCTTTACGAATTTTTTCGGTAATTTCGTCGATATTTTGTGCAGCTTGAATACGTTCACTTTTCGTTATTTCGACACCATCTAATGTTTGTAATTGTGGTAGTTTTGTAATCACGTATTGACGGTAGCCGTCGTATTCACAACACGGGTTACCGGTTAAATATAAATGCTTCAAATGGATGTTGTCCTTCAACGAACAAACACTTTCTAAATCACCGATGAAGTTTAGAGTTAGATCGAGTTTTGCTAAAAATTCGCAACGATCTAAATTTTCGATCTTTTCAATATTATTAATTGCCAAATTGAGGTATTCGAGTTTTTTTAATTTATTCAGATTTTCTGCAAAAATAAACTATCAAAAATATTGCATTATTCAATCGCACTTATTACCAATTTTTGCAATTAAATTAGCTTGTAGATAAAGAATTTGTATGTCCTTACACCAATTATTCAGATGCTCAATTTTCTCAATGTCTTCCTGATGAAGAGACAGTTCTTCTAACGTTCCAATAACACCTTCATTATGTTCAGCTTTTTTGCGTATCAATTCTTCAGTAACTGCAATAAATATAGTGAAAATGAGGGAAGAAGAACCAACCACTTGCACGACTTACTCTTCACCATTGTTTTTGTCAATTTTTTTGACTTATGCTTGCAGTATCGATAAAACTCCAGTTTCTATGGAAACTGTAATTTTGATGGGTAATTTCCAGGTGTTCAGCCGTATACAAGGCAATCATCCAAATATCGAAAAAAGTTAGATAATATTCTACAATATTCTTCAAGATCCCGTCTTTTCTCTCTCATCGTCAGTTTAGCGCTGCTTTTATTAGCTGGGACTCCTTCAAAATACAAAGAACACGACTTTATAAAGTGGTATATACCACTTGGAAACCGCCAGCATTTCTTGCAATGGTCCAATGGACTATATTCGAGCTTCTGAGATTCAGCGGAAAATGGGGTTATTCTGAGTCGATCTCTGGGTCTAAACTGCTGTGGGTGTCTATCCACGCTATGGCGTCACTCGCCGTTACATGATAAATTTGCAGGAGTTGTGGGAGATGGTTTATAGACGTTTCTTTTAACTGCATGATCATATCCTCCTTTTATCTAGAGATTGTTTCATCTTTGTCCGGATCGTAAGGGCGTGTCAACAGAAAAATGTAATGTTTATTGTGTGATAGTCACGTTCGAACGAATCAAATTAATTAAACGATTGCCACAGAGTGGGAAACACAGCGAGGTCAATTCTCAATGGTGGAAAAAATCTCATCTATCTTCTTCAATACCGCCTAGACAATCGTTTATTTGTTTTGATTCGTAAAACTTGACTATTACACAGTCTTATCGTAAACATCATAGTATAACCCCATCTACAAGCCACGCCTTCGGCCGGTTAAAATTACATGAAACGATCTCTACCGACATCAGTCTATTATCAATGGTTTTGAAAAGTGTCTCTTGATTAAAATCTCCATAATTAATGGTTAAATTAGCGAAATCTAGTAATTTGCAGGCTTCTCAAGTGCGATTTAACATCTTAATTGTAATTTTTATTTCTTGTTAACACAATTGGGCTACAAATAGACGTATTTTGAATTATTTTTGAGGTTACTCGCATGTTTTTTATTTGATTTTCAAGATTTTTCCTACTATCCCTCTTAAAGTTCACGACTTATAAACACAATTATTACGAAAAAACATCTGCTTTTCCAATTTGTGTTGTTTTTCATAAAAACCATTTTATTATTTACATAAATAAAAAACGAAAGTGACACATAAATGACTAAATCCAAACATTTTTACGTGCAGTTTGTCATGTAATCCGATAATAATTTAAAAAAAAAGACTCATAAATCAATTGATAGCGAACGTTTCAAAATTTTCCCAAAAAAAAAATGGCAAGTACAACGAAAAAAGTGACTGTTGTGGTATTGGGCGATATCGGCCGCAGTCCCCGGATGCAATACCACTGTTTATCGTTAGCCCAACTGGGCCACCAAGTCGATGTCATCGGTTATGGTGAGACAGAACCAATGGAAACAATCAAACTACATCCACAGATCTTCTACCATTATCTGCTACCAATACCGAAATTCCCGTTTCGATTCTTAAATTATTTCCTAAAAACCATCATACAAACGTTAAATCTACTATTTTTATTGTTGATAAGTCGTGGCACGGACGTATTGATCGTACAAAATCCACCGGCAATACCATCGTTGATTGTCTGTTGGTTCTATGCAAGATTGGTGCGTGCCAAATTCGTGATCGATTGGCACAATTACGCGTACACAATAATGGCTTTAAATGTTGGTAATCGATCAGCACTCGTGCGGATTACGAAGAAAGTTGAATATTTTGTTGGTAGACGAGCGGATTATAATTTTTGCGTAACGAAGGCGATGAAGAATGATTTGAAAACCAATTGGAATATAGAGTAAGTTGCATATTGCAAATGACCAAAATCGTTAGTTTTGGATTTCTAGAGCCACTACGCTATACGATCGTCCACCTGAACGATTCAAATCATTGACTTTAGAAGAAAAACAAGATTTTCTTCACAATTTCGGTGAGAAGTACGAAATCGATTTCAATGGAAATGTTGGAATACTTGTTTCAAGTACTAGTTGGACGGAAGATGAGGATTTCTCGATACTATTGGTGGCGTTACAGGAGTACGAAGAGCATTGTACGGCCGGTAATAGTCGGAATTTACCAAAATTGGTGTGCATTATAACCGGCAAAGGACCAATGAAAGACTACTATTGCCAAAAGATCGAAAAACTCGATTGGAAACATGTCGTTGTGATCACACCATGGTTGGCAGCTGAAGATTATCCGCTACTATTAGCCTCAGCCGATTTGGGTGTTTCATTACATACAAGTTCGAGTGGTTTGGATTTGCCGATGAAAGTCGTCGATATGTTCGGTTGTGGATTACCGGTGTGCGCGTACGAATTTAAATGGTACGTCTTGTAGCATTTTCCAGGATTTCTTTCAGGAGTCAGCAACGTTAGAAAGCCCAATTTTCATATCCTTGTCCTTGTTATGAGACGATTTTGCTCAATGTTGCTGTACGATTAATTTCAATCGTTTTCAGTTTGGCGGAATTGGTGCGACATGGCGAAAATAGTTATAAATTCAATTCGTCCAGACAACTATCCCAACTGTTGATTGGTTGGTTCGATAACTTCCCAAATAATATCGAACAAAACCGTATCGTTGAGAATTTTAAAGCCGAATTGAAGACCTTCCAAAATTTACGATGGCAGGAGAATTGGGCAATAGTAGCGGCGCCTATTTTCAAATAAACCATTATTATAAAATCACGGTTTTATTAATCTATAAATCTATTGATTAATACAAATAAAAAAAAAGAATTTATACTAATAAACGTTCAATTTCCTGATGAATCGTTTGTATTTGCGGCTTCAACTGTGAGCCCTCATTTACAGTAACACTACATGCAATCACCGACCGTGAAACACCACAAGCCCGTCCCAATGCCTGTTTGGAACGTACAAACACATACGGCACATTCTTATCCTCACACAATAACGGCAAATGCAACAAGATCTCCAACGGTTCAGCATCCGCGGCCATTACAATGAATTCAGCAATGCCACGATTTAGAGTCTTCGTCACTTCATTGGCCCCCTTCCGCAACTGTTTATAATTCATAGCCTGTTGTACTAGATTCAGGATTTTCGTGGTTAGGATCGGATCGGCCAGGGGGTAGGCTTTCGGGTTCACTTCTTCAGCCTAAAAAATTAAATAAAATAATTACACAAATTTAAAGTGAAATCAATAGTAAATTTACCATAATTGAGTACTCTCGGCGAAATTTCGCTTCACTGAGTGAAAATTTGTGGAATTTAATGGAAAACACGTGCCTCGCTACACGATTGTTTGTTACTTAACCTCAAAAAAATAACTTTGGTTGATGGGATTGTCAGGGTTCAGTCAAAGTCCCATCTCCAATAAATATTGAATACTGTTTATTGTGTGTATTGAGAAATACAGATTTTATTATTATGTCGAATTCTTGTTACGACTGCAAAGATGCGGTCGGGTTGATTGCCAGGAAAGCAATGCTGGCGGCTGTAAATGTCGCTCCTTATATACGTTCAGAGCGACATCCATTCGGTAGCCGTGCATAACTAGCGACGTCGTGGATGATGCTCTGCGGCGTGGCGTGGTGCGGCGTTGCCACATTCGCTCGATGTTGTACTGAGCGGTGTTGTCAGTTGTATGATGTTTAGATCGCCACAGTACTCCCTCCCCAGTGAGCGGGAAATTTTCAAATATTGAAGCGAACGATTTTGCGTTTGCTCTCGATGGCTGACGTGGATGGCGGCAAGGCGTACGAGTGTTCTTGCATCACTTGAAATTCGTTCGGCAGGTATGCCGGTTTCAGGCGGTCGATGGATACGGTGTCCCGTTTACCGTTCACGTCGATGGTGAAGTACTTTGCGTTACGCTCCAGTACTCGATGCGGCCCTTCATAGGGTGGTTGAAGTGGCGGTTTTACGCTGTCCACCCTGATGAATATGTGTGTACAGCTGTTTAGGTCGTGGTGTACGAAGACTGCTCGGGCGGAGTGGTTGCTGGCGGGAGTTGGTTGTAGTTCACGCATGGTGTTGCGCAGTTTGTTGGCGAATTCGGCTTCATCGGCCGGTGCAGGGGTTGCATGAAAAAATTCCCCCGGCAAGCGGGTGGTTTTACCAAATACCAATTCCGCAGGTGTGCATTTGATGTCCTCTTTCACTGTGTTTCGTAAACCTAAAAGGATTAGCGGTAGAGCGTCTGTCCAATTACGGGCGGCGGCTATGACGGCTGTTTTCAGTGTCCTGTGGAACCGCTCGATCATCCCGTTTGCCTGCGGGTGGTATGAGGTAGTTCGGATATGTTTGCTACCCAACAGTTTTGTTAGATGGTTAAACAGGAAAGATTCGAACTGTCGGCCTCGGTCTGTCGTTATTTTCAATGGAATACCATATCGAGGTATCCATTCTGTCGTTATGGTTTTGGCGACGGTCTCCGCGGTTGTATCTTCGACGGGGTAGACTTCTGGCCATCGTGTAAACCTGTCAATCATGGTAATGCAGTATTTCTTACCATTAGACGGTGGTAATGGACCGATTATGTCCATATGTACGTGGTCGAATCGTGCGTCGGTCATGTTGATTCGGCTGACGGGGCTCTGCGTGTGTTTGTTTACCTTCGATTTTTGACATCGTAGGCATTCTCGGGTCCATGTGGCGCAGTCCCGTTTTAGGTTTTTCCAAACGAATCGGGCTCGGATCATCTCGACGGTGGCTCGCCGTCCAGGATGCGTGAGATCGTGCATCTTGTGGAATACCGTGCGGCGATGTGCTGGCGGGATGTATGGCCTGATGCGGTTGTCCGACACGTCGCAGTATAGTTCTTCGTCGAGTGTTGGTAGTTTTACCTTAGTTAAATTGAGTCCCGTGTTCGCACTTTGTATTAGTTGGGTTAGTTCGTTGTCACCAACTTGATCTCGGCTGATTTGTGTGTAGTCTATGTCTACGTTGTCACTTAGTGCACTTACCGCGTTTCGTGAGAGATAATCCGCTATGATGTTATCCTTGCCGGCGATGTGGCGAATGTCTGTCGAGAATTCACTAATGAATGTCAACTGCCTTTGTTGCCGTGGTGTGCTCTTGTCTGTTTTTTGTTTAAACACATACACTAGCGGTTTATGGTCTGTAAAGATTGTGAAAACTTGTCCTTCAAGCAAGTGTCGGAAATGTCGAATTGATTTATATATGGCCACTAGTTCGCGGTCGTAAGCACTATATTTTAGTTCTGCGTTTGTTAGCTTCTTGGAAAAGAACGCTAACGGCTTCCATTGATTGTCCTGGAATTGTTGTAGCACTGCTCCCACTGCACTGTCGGATGCATCGGTGATTAGGGCGATTGGTGCGTCGGGCGTTGGGTGGGTTAGCATTGTGGCCGTTGCCAATGATGACTTGCTCGCCTCGAAGGCGTCGGTGCTCGTCTCGTCCCAATTGATTGGTTTCGATTTTTGGCCCCCTTTCAGGAACTCGTGTAGTCTGCTTTGGGTTTGGGCGGCGTCGCGAATGAATCGCCTGTAAAAATTAATTATTCCCAGGAACTTACGGAGTTCTTTTGTCGTGTTTGGTCGCGGGAATTGCTGTATAGCGAGTACTTTCTCGGGCAGAGGTCTCGTTCCAGCGCTGTCGATTATATAACCTAGGAAAGGCACTTCCGTTTGTCCAAACTTGCACTTGTCTGTATTTATTACGATGCCGTACTCCCGGAACCTCTCGAACACACACTTCAGGTGTTCTTGGTGTTGTTGTCGGTTTTCGGACGCCACCAGCACGTCGTCCAAGTAGACAAAGGTGAAATTGAGATCGCGGAGTACCTCGTGCATAAATCGCTGGAAAGTTTGTGCGGCATTGCATAAACCGAAACTCATGCGTGGAAATTCGAACAGCCCAAACGGTGTGATGACGGCGGTTTTCTGAACGTCTTCCTCGTGTACCGGGATCTGGTGGTATGCTCGTTTCAGATCGACTGTCGTGAAGATCGTCTTCCCGTGCAAGAAATGGCTGAAATCATGGATATGCGGGATCGGATACCTGTCTGGTGTCGTTACGGCGTTCAGTCGTCGGTAGTCTCCGCAATATCTGTACTCCCCGTTTGGTTTCTTTACCATGTGGAGTGGACTAGCCCAGGGGCTTTTCGACGGCCTGCAGATTCCCTTCTCGCACATTGTCTTGAACTCGCGCTTCGCTTCGGCCAGTTTGTCTGGTGCTAGGCGCCGTGGACGATCGTACACCGGTGGACCGGTTGTCTTAATATGGTGCTCTACAGGATGTTTGACCGTGTCGTTGTCGTTCGCTGGTTTGATTAGCTCTGGAAAATCAGTTAGTATTTTGTTGAATTCGCACTGATTTCTAACCGCGCGCACTGCACCGATATCTTCACTGTTTATCACTTTTCCGCGTGTTTTTAACGTGGTTATGCTATCTATCAATTGTTTGTTTTTGATATCTATTAGTAACTCGAAATGCCGTAGGAAGTCTGCACCGATAATTGGTTTGCTAATGTCCGCCACTATAAACTTCCATGTAAAGTCTCTTCTTAGTCTGAGGTCTAGTGTTAAACTTATGCAGCCGTAAGTATTAATTACAGTATTGTTTGCAGCGTATAGTTTGTATTTAGTTACAGTCCGTTTCTGTTTTAAGAATGTTTTAGGATATACACTCACGTCTGCACCTGTGTCGACTAGAAATTGCGTTCCAGTTCGCTGGTCGCTGATGAAGAGACGGTTTTGTGTTTCGGGACCATCGTTGACCGTCTTTAATGACGATGGTCTGGTGCGTTTCCCTGGTTGTATTCGCAGGGCGGTCGACATTTGCGGGCTTCCTCACCGAACTTGTTGTGGTAGAAACAGTTTCCATTCTGGCTCTCGGACGTACGTGGCCTGGAACTTGACCGCGGTCGTGATCGTGGTCGTGATCGTGGGTTGTGGGTGAGGCGTTCTACCAACTTTGTGAGGGTTGCTACTTGTTGTTGTAGCTCCGTCATGGTGCTACTGTGTGCACAGTCGGTCGCCTTATTGACTGCGGCGATGTTGTATTGGGAGGCTGGTGTGGTTTCCTGTATCTTGTCGGCCAGGGCGGCGATTTCTGACAACTCGCAGTGGTTCTGAGTTGCTAGTATCGCCTGCATATTGGTCGGCAAGCGTGCTAACCACAGTGTTTTCAGAAAACTGTCGCTCACGGTGTTGTCTGCCAGGTTTCGAAGATGTCGCAGGAATTGCGATGGTGTTCGATCACCGATTGCCTCGTGTTCGAGGAGTTGTCTCATACGCTTTTCCTGTGAATCAGACAATCGCCTTACCAATTCCTTTTTTAATGTTGTGTACTTGTCCGTGGCTGGCGGGTTGGATAGGATGTCTTCGACCTCTAGTGCGTACTTGTTTTCGAGATTGGCGCAGACATGATAGAACTTTGTAGAATCTTCCTTTATTCCGCGTAAGATGAACTGGCTCTCCAATTGTACGAACCATAAAGCTGGTTTCGCGGCCCAGAACGGGGGTACCTTTATGCTTACGCGTTCGACGGTCGGGTTCGGTTCGCCACTCGGAGGGATGGCGGTGGTCTCGGGCGTTGTCATCGTAGACGGGTTGACTGGCTACTTCCTAGTTGGGCAGCCCCTTTGTCTGACGTCTTCCGCGTAGTCGAACGGCTTCCTTGTAGTCGTTTCTTCTGTCGGGGTCACCACTTTGGTTGATGGGATTGTCAGGGTTCAGTCAAAGTCCCATCTCCAATAAATATTGAATACTGTTTATTGTGTGTATTGAGAAATACAGATTTTATTATTATGTCGAATTCTTGTTACGACTGCAAAGATGCGGTCGGGTTGATTGCCAGGAAAGCAATGCTGGCGGCTGTAAATGTCGCTCCTTATATACGTTCAGAGCGACATCCATTCGGTAGCCGTGCATAACTAGCGACGTCGTGGATGATGCTCTGCGGCGTGGCGTGGTGCGGCGTTGCCACATTCGCTCGATGTTGTACTGAGCGGTGTTGTCAGTTGTATGATGTTTAGATCGCCACACAACGCACAAATTTCGTCGAATTAGTGTCGCCAACTTGAGGCTGCAAATGTCACTAAATTCAACTTAATTTTTATTAATTTGCAAACAAGAGAAAGCTCAACAAACTATTATTTTATCCAATAATTATTCAATAATAAAAGAATAAACGGTTATAGAGACGTTTATCCCACCTCACAATAATCATTTTTTTCCAAATTTTTTGACAGATATCGGTAGATTATCATTAAAGGAAAGCGTTTAGGTGAGGATCGTTGTGAAATTATGGAAAATTTGGGAAATATGAAGCATTTTCTTACACGACCGTTGAACCGAAAATCTCTTAAATACACCACTAAAACTCGGATTTTTTTAACCACGTATATTAAAAATAATAAAACTTAATGAATCGTAAAGTTTTTTTCAATTTTCGAGAGATTAATTTCACAAAAATGGAAATCTAATTTTCATAACATGCAACCGAACGTTAGAAATTTTGAATTTCAACAACGTTGCCAAATTTATTTCTCGTTTACACAAACTCCTCATAGATGGCGCCACCTGGCTGGAAAATTAGATTTCCATTTTTGTGAAATTAATCACTGGAAAATTGAAAAAAACTTTACGATTCATTAAGTTTTATTATTTTTAATATACGTGGTTAAAAAAATCCGAGGTTTAGTGGTGTACAGTGGTGTATTTAAGAGATTTTCGGTTCAACGGTCGTGTAAGAAAATGCTTCATATTTTCCAAATTTTCCATAATTTCACAACGATCCTCACCTAAATACTTTCTTTTAGTGATAATCTACCGATATCTGTCAAAAAATTTGGAAAAAATCGATTATTATGAGGTGGGATAAACGTCTCTATAACCAAATAAAAATTATTGGATACGATCATTTTGCAGAATTTTTAACTAAATCACCGTATTAAAAAATCCTCATATCTAGTGAAATTTTAATGAACTTGGCAATACTCAGACAACAGTACTTGTTGGGGATTTTTTGGTGATTTTCTCGTGCTAATGTTGGTTGTTTGGAAAATAGTGGTGGGGGTGCCATGTGTCTTCCACCAACTTCCACGTAACACCTGCTGGCGGTCGGAAAAAGTAGATTTTGTTGCATATTTTGGTTAGTTGTCCTGTGGTTAAGCCGGATGATATTTCAGTTTGTGGTTCAGTGGAAATTATTGCTAGAAAAATGAAGAAATTCCTATTATTCGCTCTATTAATACTCCCAACAATAATTCTAACTCTAGAAAACGGTAGGTTTTATTCTAATTTTTCGTTCAAAATCTCTTAGCCAGAGTTACAAAATTTTGACCCAATAACTTTGATTCGTGGCATACCATCAATGAGAATCGTATCGACTTACAATAATAACCATACTTTTATTGATATTGTCTCGATTTTCATTCAAGATTTGCATAAATTTGGTGAATTAAATCCGAATTTTAGGTCACAAATTCCGAGCATATGCTGAAGAAGATCCACTAGAAGACGAGTCAGAGGCTGAAGTCGAGGGTGAAGCTGACGTTGAAGAAGTGGCTAGCAGTGAAGATGACGACGAAGACGAGCAGAAAACCACCGCATCACCGGATGCAGATACAGTCTTACTGTTTGTCCGACCGATCGCCTCAGCCTCCCAATTAGGTTCTTGATTCTATCATAATTTTGCTCGTATTTATATTAACCATGCGAAAAATTACAGAACTCCCAGCTGGTATTCCAGTCGAATTTCTCGTAGGTTTCCGCAATAAAGGCAAACAAGATTTCGTTATTGAAACGTTAGAGGCCTCCTTCCGCTATCCGATGGATTTCAATTTCTATATACAAAACTTCTCAGCTATTGCCTACAATAAATTGGTACAACCACAACAAGAGGCGACAGTAGCTTATAGTTTTGTACCATCAGAAGCCTTCGCCGGACGTCCATTCGGTCTGAATATCAATTTAGCTTATAGAGATGCTGGTGGTAATGCGTTCCAAGAAGCTGTCTACAATGAAACTGTACAAATCGTCGAATTAGAAGAGGGTTTGGATGGTGAAACGTTCTTTTTGTACGTTTTCTTGGTGGCTGGCGTTGTATTATTGTTGGTTATTGGCCAACAAACTCTGCTATCGTTCGGTAAGAAACGTATCACAAGGAAACAGGCGCCTGTTGAAACTGGCACAAATAATCCAAATAATGTCGATTACGATTGGTTACCAAAACAAACATTGAACAGTTTAAGTACGATTATTGTAGATTTGATATTATCAAATTATTAATCATTGATTTGATGTTATAGATAAAGAGAAATTACAAAAATCACCGAAATCACCGAAACAGAGCCCACGACAACGTAAAACCAAACGGGCAGAATAGTTGTTTTTTTTTTCTCTATAGATTTTTCACCATTTCGATTTTGTTCTTCATACGTACATCGGAGTTTTGAGTTATTTCGTAATTCATGTGATTATTATTTTTTTTTAATTGTTGAATTGTCATCTAGATATTTAATAATTTATATGTAAATACCGAGGATCGACTCATGAGAGGACATTAATAAAATCAGATTCCTTTTTCTAATATTTCACAAATATCGAGTGGATCCTTTCGAATTATCCTTAAATGTTGATTAATTTGGCAACTGCAGTAATTACTACTAACAAGTTGATGATGGATATAAATGGGGGAAAAGCTATTTTCCACTATGTTGGTAAGTAATTAAAGTTCACAGTTGAATATTGTCGCATTGGAGTTTCCTGTAATCATTGTGGCTACCATTAGAACAGAACAGATTTGTATTTTATCACATTGAGTGCTATAGGTATTTGCAAGAGCAGCTGTTAGACCTCAAAGTGTACTTAGATCAGTACAATTTCGCTTGTTCAACAACACTTTCTTTGCTAATTGGTTTTGCGAGTAATTACAGACGGAACTGTTATTTGTTCCCGTAGCAAATGATTAGGAAATAAAGACAAATGACGTTTGCGACAATCACGAATCGTATTAAGGTAATACGGTGATACTCTTCGTAATTTAATCGTTTGCGTTATATCGATTGTAAAAAGACCTTATGTGATTCAACTATTTATTATTCATTTGTTTTTATATAAGTCCCATTGACCAACGTTTTACAGGAAATGCGGAAGTATTTTCAGAACAGTTAATCATTGTAATTGAATATAATAATGGCTGCTTTAATTTTTAAACTATTTTTTAATGAAAATGAAAAGTGTATTTAACCGTAACCATTTAACACTTCTATTAAGTACATAAGGGTGTGTTCATGTCGGAGATACCTCGCTGCCTCGTCGTTTACATCGTTATCTAACAAAACAATTGTTTACAATGCAATTTAGTGCAGTAAAGCATCGCTCATTGTGACCACCATCGTTCTAAATTATTGTTTTGTTTTGGTATTAGTTAACGATGTAAACGACGAGGCAGTGAGATAACTCCGACATGAACACACCCTAAGACTATTGAGCCTGGCATATGACACACTGATCCAACAAACATGGAATTTCGGATATTTCTGGATATTGTCAATTCAAAAATTTTGATTTTTACGCACGTCAATTCATGAAGAGTTGCTTAGCGGATTACAAAAAAGAAGAAGCCTCACACAATATTGGAGGAACGTTGATAAAACCATGTCCTCTAGAAATGAGTTAGTTTGTGGATTAGGACAACAAAATCTGAAAGAGATTGCTTTATCAAAGGTTTGCTTTTAGTATGCAATTGGATGAAAGTACGGACGTGGTTCCGTGTAGTCAGTTGCTTGTTTTTCTACGTTAATAATTTATGTTTAATTCAATTATTTGTTCTTTTTTTAAGTCTTTGTTTATAAATAAAAACAAATATATCTATTTGATATAAATATTATATGTTAAATAACATTGTTCTTAATTGTAAAAGACAATTTATTATTTATTAATACTGTTATTTGTCGTGACGTGAAGTCACGGTCAAGTGTGCATTACGTTTATTTTTTTTTATCTTCTGAGATTTTAGTGCACCTTTAAGTAGGTGATCCCTTCGCTTAATGTTACACTTAATAAATTATACGTGGAAGGTATAATAAAATTTACCGTTTTCCCAACAATCTTCGTAGCGGAGGTAATGTAATTGCTGACTAGGTAACATTAAAGTAAGCAATGAAAACTAAATGTGAAATGAAACTCTACGATAGATGCATTTATACTTAGAAACGATTAACTCTACTTCCATCAACTGAATGCTACGGTCCAACTATTTTAAAAATCTTTTTATTACAATTCTTGTTTTTCGAGTTGTAAAAACAGTTAAGAAATCGTTAATTCAATTGCCGTACGTCTTATATCACAGATACTTTGAAACGAAAACTGCTGTATTTGATTTCTCTCGTGAAAGAGACTCTTGCCACAACTATTTGATTCTAAAGATTTATTGTTTTTACTATTTGAAATTTGTCAGCTCATTGAAACACCTTTTTACCCTCCCGACCCAGGAAATCGATCCATTCCAGTATTTAATTGATGAGGAATTTCTCCATCGCGTCACGGTGCTCTCTTGAAAGCGGTTAGTGTCGACGAATACGGACGTTATTATATCTCTCGTTGGCTATTTTTTCGTTGATAACGGCTTCTGTTATCAGTCGTTCCTCTGCTTCTTCGAGCATTTTAAGTTACACGTGATCTAATAGCTTTCTTATTTATAATAGAACAAGCGTTTGCATTTGATTACCACTGGAAACAGGCAAAAGAATGTTGGCGTTCAAATATTATATTCTTTGTGAAAAAAGTAAACAGTGCATTCTTAATTTTTAACTCTATCAGATGATTTTTGGTAATGTTTGATTTATTTTAGCATCAACATTGAACTATCTGAAAGATAAAGGATTGTTCTTTGCATTGCTAGAATCGAAACTATTTTGCTTTGTTTGAAGTAGCAATTTAATAGAATTCGCCTAAAAGAAAATCTGTTCAAACATGATTGCGCAACAAGACTATATTTCGAATGTTATTTTGTTTACAAAAGAAACTCAATGTTTTATCAATTGCGAGTAAATTGAAGGTTTTTTTCTCTCTCTCCGGAGATGGTTCTTGTGTAATAGGATTTGTGATCATGTTTTGACAGTAATAATGATACTGGCAGATGATGCGTTTATTTTTAGACAAAAAAATGGTTTGTTTATTTGTTAGTTCGCTGTGTTTACTGTATCTACGCCTTTATTTTTACAATATTCGTTATGAATTTTAGGGAGGAAAATTAGAAAAAAAAATGAATCATTTCACGAGGTGGTAAGCTTCTAGTGGAAATGGGGTTTGACGAATATACTCTGCAAAATCAAATTTGTTGAGAAGAGAAACGTTTACAATTGTCCAGAATTCGAATCTAATGATGATGTAAAATATCTCTCGTGCCATTTCGACTTCTGAGGGAAGGTTTCTGTATTGTTGGCTTCGCAAATGGCTTTCCTTTTTGTGTTTTTTTTTTTGATAAATAAAAGTTAAGAGCACTAGCACTTTGATGGTAGATGACCTGCCGTGTAGGATCACTGCACAATGCACTACAAATCATTAGAAAGTATTTGGGGAATATTTGAAAATTGATTTTGCAGAGAAACTTGAACTTACCTTTAAGCCAAAAATTGGTAATTTCATACAATTAATTTGTAAGTATTCCGGCCCAGCTTTACGGATTTGAAGTAGTTCATTAAATTCTATCGCATATTTATCCAATCGTTGATCAGCTTTGCGAAAACTTTAATTGGAAAAGACCCTGCAGCAACTCGACGATTTCAGGATCACTTTTCAATCGAACCTTGCACAATTCCTTCGGCTATTGTCTCCGATTTTGTTTGATAAACGAAAGCAGTAGAGGATGATTTTTTCAAGTAAAACACCACTTTTCATTTTACATTTATTAAACATAAGGAAAGGCAACATCAGTGGATAATCAACACTTAATCAACATATTTCCATATAGGTTTTAATTAGAAATCACATGAATGTTATAAATTGCCAATATTTCTAAACTAATTCAAACCGTGTAGAATAGAAATATTGGAGTTGTTTATAAGAAATTTCCAATTCAATAGAATTATTGATTTATTGAATTGGAAATTCAATTTCGACATTATTTAATGTCAATCACTTTCAAGTTAGGGCTCTTTATTTTGAAAGTAATTGGCACATTTAATTATTTATATATTATGAACAAATCGAAACAAAATTATAGCTACAATCTATACTATATTTTACCATGGTTCTCTTCCTACTTAATTAATGATAAATGAGTACAAGCCAACGTTAAATTATGTACAAAATATATATTATATAATAGTTATGTCCCTTTTGTTAAATTAATTACATTTGCAAACAATTACTTTAGTCTTGTTCTGACAACAATATTGAGTCTATTGTAAGCGTAATCATCGTTACCAGTTTTGTTTCTTTCTTTTTTTGTGTGTGTGTGTGTGTGTGTTTATATAATTTAATTATTATAGATGAGTTTATTTATAAAACCGTTTCGTTAGTACATGTCCTGGGGCCGTTCACTAACGAATACCTAGACGAACCGTTTCTAGTGGTGATGGCACCTCTAATAAACAATTCTTTGAATGTCTCCCTGAATTGTCGCGACATACCACAATAAATAGCGAAATTGATTGGATAACTTAATATAATGAAAAAATTCGTAAATAATATTAACGTATTGGCAACGTAATAATCTAGAAATTCAATAAAAACACTAGATATTATATGCAATAAAGTGACTACAACTAATGGTATTTCGACAATCAGGAAGACAGTTACGACAACAATCAACATTAGTGTTGTACAATTTGAGTCGCGCAATTTTTTACATTCATTCTTTTGATTCTTCTTTGATAATAATAGATCGCGACGTTGTTGGGCCTGTTTCAAAGCCCTAAACAATAATACATTCAGTATTACAAGTGCTACACAGGGTATTAAATGTACAAATAGGACTCTGAACATGAAATATGGTACGAAATAGAAGTTCTCAGTAACGTACTCTCTTACCCAATAAGCATGATCACGACTACATACACGGGTCGTTTTATTATTCCACATTATTTCCACCTGGAAAATATCAAGAATATTATTAGAGATATTTTATAAAATAAGTGGAAACGTAGGCGGTGCGCGCTCTCAATTCAGCTTTCAGTGTATTAAAAAAAATGCGAAAAAAATTGTATATACATTTAAAATAATCTTTTATTAATTTTTATACTGGCGCAGGTTCTGGGATGAATCTTGGAACTTAATGAAATTTGCATTATTTAACAAGTTCCGCTGTTATGTGAATAAACAACCATCAAATTAAACAACGTTGGCAAAGTTTCAGGCACATAATTCGTTTTTGTTGTTGTTGTTGTTGTTGTTTTTTTTAAATTGTTTATAGAGTAAAGAATGTTGGGATAATTCAATCGAATTTTTGGGGTAAACTTTTTTCCATTAAATCCGATCGATATATGGAACTTATTAAGATTCCACGGATTTTATAGATGTTTGTTGTTCACTCTTTAAACAAAATCTTAATTGGATCCCCAGTCTGTTTCGTAAATAATGCTTGTTAGATGAAAATGCCTTTGGATTTTACGATGACAAAATCAACAATGAAATCTTATAAAATCTCCGTTTCTGTATTTGTTTTATTCTCAAATTTAAATGGATTGTATACGTGTGTGTGTGTGCTTTAAGCTGAAATTGTCAGACTAGTCGATACGATTTTAATTTTCAAATGCATGGAGAGAAAAGAAATCATTTCGCCCTATCTTATTTTACAAATATTGACAGAGAGTGTTTTCGACAGTTTTCTGTAACGCACCTTTGGATTGGAAATGTTAAAAGTAAATAAAACTGTTGTTACGTGTAGCATCACTCAAACCTGTAAGCATTTCACCAATAATGAATAAAACTAAATTGGAAAAGCCGAGCTTAAGTTTGGAATCGACCACTTACAAGGAGAGCGCATCCGATGTCTCTGCGATTTTGATAAATCTAGGATGTTAATTAAATATTTAAGTTGTAGATACGTATCTTTACAGAATAGTTTCCTCTGTCTGCATGAAAACATAAAACTGGACATTTTCATTAGATATACAGAGTGTTTCAGCACAAGCGCCCACAGTTCACAACTTCTTCGATTATTAAAATATATTCGTTGCAACCCTCTTGAACTTTAGGTGACCTAAGCACCTAAAGACCTAAGGATTTTTGGTCACTTAGTTTAAGTCCTTGAAGGTTGCATACGAATTTTTTAATAATTGAGGAAGCCTGCGCTGAAACAATCTGTTTAATATTCTCAATAGCGCTTTAAAATGAACCCAGAGTTGTCTAGAATGTACTGTTGTGTGCCGCTGACGTTTTATTTTTATTTTGCAAATGAATAAGCTGTAATCTCAAAGGGAAATTTCTTGGAAAAATTATTCAAAAAGACGTGGAAACTTTCAACGCAATTTTTGTTCAAGAAAATTTTTCCTTCATCCGACTACAATCAGAAGTGCTTTATGTGAAAAATGTTGCAAATTTCAAACCTTATCACTATAAAGATCGGATTTTAGGTTAACTAGAAAGAGAAAGTAAATGAGCAAAAAAATGTTGAAAAAAGATTAAAAAGTTTCGAACAAATACATTTTTTTTTTAAATTAAGCTTGCAATTCTATAATTTTATTTATCAATAGAATGAAACAGTCTTGCTTTCCAAGAACAAATTCCTGTGCTAACTTGTTGCACATAGCAAATGATCTTTCAACATCAACAAAAGTTCTAGGAGCACCCTAGGATATGGGAAAAAGTTTTTCTTTATTTTGTTCAGAATTAAATCGAATTTGTAGCATCTTTTTATTTCATAATCAAGATAAGAAAAGGTGTTTATCCACTCCAGGGGCGGATTTACCATGAGGCTAATGAGGTTTAAACTTCAGGCCTCCGTACCAAAGTTTGTCAGTTTTTGGCTAGAGCATCTTTTTTATCGGAAGCATTTTGCAAAACTGACAAGACGCTGTAATTAAATAAAGTTTACTTTATTGGTGGATGGTGACAATAATTGGCATTTTTTTTTTTGCATTCAATAATCAACGGAGACATAAATCGATATTGAAAACTTTACTTGGAAAGTACTGACGTGAAGGGAAAAAGAGTAACAAATTGCTGAAAAAATTAAAAATTATGGAGTTTAACCCAAAAAATAGAAACAATGTAGGTTTGGGTTTTTAGCTAAACTCCGGTATCTACTTATGACTTCCCGTCTATGTGCCCTCCACTCTTAAAACTACATTTTTCTTTATTAATTCATCGGAAAATGACCCAGTTTCGAAACTGACTTTTAATGGCAAGATCTTGTGACCGATTAAGCTCTTGTACGTTTCTTAGATTTAAATAGAGAATATCAAAAAATCATTAGTTTACCTTTTCTTTGCACATTTGGGGAATCGAAAAGATTTTGTTGTAAATTCTCAATCAGAACTGGTGGCCTCTTGAGATTGAGTATAGATAAACCTAACTTTGCAATGTCTTAAGATAAAAGTGAAAAAAAAATCATTAAAGTTTCACTTTCTCTTTGATTTTACTTGTGATATTCCGGTAAAAGTTTTACAATTAATAGTTGTGCTGAAAACGAAGACAAAGCAAATTTATAAAACGGAAAGACAAACACACAGTACAGCCGGAGGATTAGAATTCAGCAACTACAAACAACTCGTTAAAGAAAACAAGAGAACATTTTATATTTCACTTCGATAGTTGAATGGGAATTTTCATAAAGTTGAAAACACCAACTTCCGACTGTCACTTGAAATTGTGAATTTGAGTAGGGCAAAGTAATAGAAACCAAAACTTGATAGTACTAATCGACCTTTTCTTCCCCTACACTTGTGGAATTGTTAGCATTCTGAAATTACCTTGCAGACCCCTTGGTCTACCACAAACATCAATTTCGTCCTAAACAATTATGATGAAATATAAATCTTTGGGATATTTGTGATGATTTATTAAGATCTCGACAGTCCACTTAACGTTCTCCCTAATAATTATCCGGAAAGCCTACAATTTCTGGAATGTTAAATTCGGGATCGTATTTTTCAAACAATAAATGAAATAAATCTTATTTCGAACAGTAATTTTGAATTATTGTGGCGATAATTCGAAAAAAAAAACAACAACTTAAACTCCCTGTGGTTGTCTTTTTCACATAAACAAACTTTCAACTTGTGGACAAAATGTCAACAAAGTATTATCGTGACGATAGGAAAAAAGATGTTCGTGACGCAGTTGGAGTGGCTGAAACTTCATGTCTTTATTAATAAAACGTCAGCGTATAAACTCCAGTTATATATTGATGTTACGATAACATTAATAATAACAAAGTCTAGAATTTATGGAATCGTAACATTATAAAATTTATACGCGAAAAAGTCGAAGCTATCCGGTTTAAATGTGATCGGAGCAATGCTATGTTTGAACAGAATATACAGAGTCGGCGCGACGACTAGCCGCGAGATTTCGATGATTTACAGCAAGGTCGATGTGTCAAAACTGAAACTTGAAGTATCAAGAAAGTATTATAAAAGTTTGCTGTGTTTCAGCATAGAGTTTCTGCCAGCATAACGACCAAATCCAATGTCCAAAGAAAGGCTGATTTTTTCATGATTCTTTTTGAAATTTACAGCCAGTTTGGACACATTCCACAACAACAATCTTGATTCATATAAGACGGGGATCAATCAAACTGATTATCTGAGTTTCAATTTTGATTTAGTTGAGGGGAAATCTTGAAAAAAAAACTGTAATTTTTAGATTCACGCCGTAGTCATTAGAAGAATGAAATGGTTGAGCTACTTGTAAAACGAAAGGGCATTTGTAGTTAGTCAATGTGACATTTTAGTCGTAAAAATGTAAATAAAAGCATTTGTAGAAAAGTACAATTAATACAAAATTAACTCGATTTCATTGAACCGTAAGATTTTTTTTTTGTGCTGAAATCTACAAATTTAAATCGCTTTATTATGGTAATTCTTAAGACTGAAATATCACAGTTTAAGCCAAACAAGCGCTTCCATATCGAAACTCATCGATTTCTTGATTATCGCATGAATTTCGAACGTTATCGCCCTCTTTTTCATATTCCCCAGTTTAGCTACAGAAGCATTTTTACTAGCCAAAAGAAGCCAAACAATAGATTAAGTTGCAACATTGTAAACCTTCCATTGGCCATATTTAAGCTAGACAGCCCGTACAACTTTTAAATAGACGTAATTTAGAAGCGTAGATGTTCGGATTAGCCGGAAAAAAACTCATTTTAATCAATTAACGATAAATATTTGGGCCAACCCATGAATTTGTGCACAATTCTCTTGATTAAATCTTGTATGTATAATTCATTCCAATTGTTAATGTGGCTTTCTCCCTACATTATTTCTTTTAAAGACTATAAAGACTCCCATATTTTAGAATGATTGATGTTCGTTATCAACGATAGATCTACTTTAAATGTTGCATGTTCAAAGTTGAACTTCATAGTGAGGCACGTTATCATAATAAAATCGTGCCTCATTTATGTTTGATATTTTTATACAACACGACGTTGACTTAATGAAACAACGAGGATAGCACAGCTACTACATGGGGGTGCAACAGGTGATTTCAAATACAATTCATTATATTTAAAACAACAATTATGACAGAAATAAAAACAACAAGGCAGTACTTCTTATTAGAATCCGTTTTTAGCAATTTGTACAAAAAAATGTGGTTATCTCTAATAATGTTGATAAAAATATTGAGATCTTGTATCAAGTTAGCTAAACGTATGCAAATGGTCGATAAATTAGACTTTATAACTATATAAAAATAGAAAATATATTTGCGATAGAAATTTATACAGTCGCCAATTTCATATAAATTGGTATTGAAGCTCGAAAAAAATCCGACGAAAGAAAAATAAATCGGAAAAAGTGATACATTTTTTCACTTATATCCCGGCTTTTTCTGATCAGCCTTCAAGTTAAACGAACAAAAAAAAAACTCACCTACGTACATCGATTGTAAATAGACAATTTCAGCAATGAAGACAAGTCAAAGTCTGTATCGAGAATAGATTAGTATTTCTTAGTATTCTGGAAGCAAGATATCGGTTTCATTGTTATTTTAAGACTTGCTGTGTGTTCCGCTTTTTTATGGGCTATTCAACTTTAACCAACGTGTTCTTAGGGGGATGATGTTTAAGACTTTTGTCACGGCTGTGGCATTAAAGAGGGCCCGAGCGTGAGGACAATTTTTTCAGCAGGGAGCTGATTAGAACTTACACATTTCTTACGCTGACATATCAAGGTAGCACTGAACATTTTTTCGATAAATTCCAGTACTAATAAAAAATGGTTGTTTACAAGGAAGAAGCATTCATGCTTACAGTTGAGAATGGTTATTGTTGTATTGCTAGTACGTAATAGTTTTTGACCTATATTCGACCTAAATTTAGCAACGTTTCGTTATTGCTGCAATATCAATAGAGACGGCTATCTGCTGTAAAAAGCGTGCAATTTTGTTGTAACATTGCAACACTGGAATTATTCAAAACTGTATTAGCCACCGTCTTAGCTCAGGTAGAATATGTTTTATTCAGCCAAGCCGACTATGTTTGAGCAACAGAACGTTCTTTCCACTTTTATTCATACCGATTTAAATAAAATATTCGCACATTACTATTCAGCCCCTTAAGGGCCCACATTTCAATTGTTCGCCACCACATCTCGAATGGATCGTGTTAATGAGAGAAAGGTGCGAGTGGAGACCTATCAATTCGCTTCTAGTTCCAATACTGACAGTAATCATTTACGACACGTACAAATAACGTTTCATTTATAGAACGTCCAGGGGGATTTGAAGAAAAAACGGCTCCTTATTCGATACGAGTAGGCAGAATTGAAGATTGTAACAAAATATTTATTGATATCAAATAAGAGTATATTACGAACGTGAAAGATATTCGAAAATTGTCGGAAAATGATATCCCGACAAATGCAACGACTTTCTGCATGATCAATAATAAATGGCAGTTTGAACGAAAATTGTGGCAAGCCTTGTGTTTGAAAGTACGAGAAAATAATAGCGCCACAACGTGTTCGTTCGAATTAAACGTACGAATTAGAAGTTATTACACTTAAATTTATTTTAACTTTCTTTAAATTGAGTTTACAAAGATATAGTATCTGACGAAAGGTCTAATCGTGATTTGTGTCTTACTACAGGCAGGAAAAAACTCACCTTTTGATTACATTAAATCATGAAACTTTGGAGTTCGACTCAACTTTAATTCAATTTTAAAGAAGACTCTAAATTCTTACTTCTTAAGGGGATGTCACGACAGACAAAGATCCATCGTTGTTGAGTTGTGCGGCGTTGACTTTAATTTTTTTTTAAGAAACAAACATTTCAAGCAGACAATCTTTGATTCGTTTCTACTAGTAATGAGCTCTAACCTCAAACGAAAATTTTTTGGAAAACCTTTCCAGTTTTCCCGTAGTACGTTAAAATTCAATTACAGTTCCTATTTGAACCCCTTTCTCCTTTGTCTACTAACAGAATTGAATGAAATTTATGCTAGTTACAGTTTTTAATGTACTTAATGTCGGCATGAATTTGCTTTTCCATAATTCGCATTTTCTTCCAAAAAAAGATGGTGATAGTGGCTCGGTGCCTAGCAGAGATGCCTTCGCTGGTTTCGCTCCTCAAAATTAGTTATGAGTTTATGTCCCAAGATAAACACAAATAAAGCTGTATTTATAGTATTAATCAGTGTGCATCTGTGGTGTAGCTCTATTGTTTAATAGGATCTCCTGTTTTATTTCCTAATAAAAGTTTTAACTAAGTTTATCGAAACGCTTAACAGAACGGTCAAATAAACAACATAGTTTTGAACACAAACATTCAACAACAAAATCTCCACGTTTATTGCTTACTATCAAATAAATATTAGCGTAAATGGGAGAATGTAACCCTTAAAAAAAACGTACACAATTCTAAATTGTGACGGAAAGTGGAAAATTTTAGACTTTTATCGTTGATGTAATAACATTACGAATTCTTTCCAGTTAAGATAAAAGCTTTTTAAAATGTAGATATGAAGCAGATCGTTCTTATTTAATATTATAAAATTCGACAACCCTACCTTTAAAGCATGTTAATTATAAAGACGAAGATAATTATCTTCGTCCGAATTAATAAAAGTCTTTTTATACTGACGATTTATTTCAAGTGAGTTTTATTGCTTTGAAGGCAGTTTGTTTTATAAGAAACACGAGCAAATCGTATTATTTCAAAGCATGGACAAAATTAATGGATCGTAATGTTCTCCACTACACCATGAATAAACTTTTTTCTCGTTTCAATAAATTCATCATGTCAGATTCAGATGCATCATTTTTTTTTTCTGTAATTTATTTCTAAATTTTGTTATCATATATTCTTTGATCTTATATTGAGATGTGTTTGTATTATTGATAGAATCGATTATTTTTGTTCTTTATTAGTATTTATCTTTGATGTTGAGGAGGGTAAGAAAAAACGCCATTTCTTCGTCATTATTGACTCTGAACAAACAAAATAATGAGCTGTCAGCGGCAGAGATATAAAAGCTAAACGACATGATCGTCTTTTAAATACGTATTGTTGAATTTTATCGATTGCCTACGCACACCAACGCAACACAAGATGATATCACAGCAAATTTTAATTAATTTTCCTATAATAATTACGATTACTAAACTTAACCAAGATATGGATTAATTGGCTATTGCGAATCTAATTTGTCTTTTTCGCTAATAGAGTAGGTGTGCATCTATCAAAATCAGTTTGAATATTTGATATATCGCTCTAATTACTAGTTGCACTAATTGAAATGCGGGTAAAATTCGATTATCTACTGACTGAAGGGCCGATTCTGCAATTCGCAGGACAAATTCCAGCTAGCTGTCGTGTTACACGAAGAGACAACTGTATGTTTCGCAGTTGATCATTACTTAAGTCTTGTTGATAGACTTTTAATCCACATTATGATAAGAAAACTGTGAGGAAGTTGCGAGTCTTACTGAAAGAGTAAATAAGGACGTTCGGTGTCACTTGTTCGAGAAGAGAAATTTTCAGTTTTTTTTCAGGAAAAAATCGATAATTCAAACATTGTTATCAGAATCGAGTACGTGGTAGTGGAGAGCATTAATTGGAAAACCGGATAGTCGTAGTTTTCACTTCGCACTCTCCTGTGAAAGAATGAAATTTATTTGAAAGACATGAAACGTTATACTGAAGACCGGAGGGGCTTTTTGTTCGGATATTTTTACGTGTTTTCCAGAAGAATGAACTGGAAATGAAAAAGGCTTCAGCGTATTGTCTTCCACGATTCATGCAAATCGGACCATTCACCCGGGAAAGCAGAAAATGAAACGGTTTCCGTGTTTTTTTTCCACAAAAAAAAACACGAGAGAATACCCTTAAGGGGGACTCTAATTAAATAGCATAAATTTTACTCGGGAAAAATGTCGTTAAAACTAGTATTAGACTTGAAAAAAAAAAGAAACAGTTTATTAACTTCCTAATTAACAAGCGATCTCAGGAGACTACAGGAACAAATCTCAAACAGGATCAAAAAGTAGTTTCGATTACTGGGCAGATCCAATACTTTTCGAAGGTGGGCCAGAAAAGGAGGTGATCCTGAACATTTGAGATAAGTTCAAATCCGGCCGCTAGAGAATTTTTTGAAATTTGAAAAAAGTCGATTTTTTGGCAATTTTCAAAAATTTATATCTCAGCTTCTGTATGACTTAGAGATTAGTTCGAGACGGCGTTTTTCTCGGACAACCCTGTATTTTTAAGAAAAAAATATGCTATTGATCTAAACTTTAATTCAGTTTAGCTGTACGTTTTCAACTGAATCACTGTTTTCGCGAAATTTCACCTATATTTAAAGTCCTGTCAAATCTACAGTTTTTGGAATAGGGAGATGATCAAGATCTTAAATTTTTTGTTAAGGTATGGACTGTTGCTTTTCATCCTACTTTACTTTGATTAAAGCTATTTCTTTATAGTACAGCAACGCAAACCTAGGACATTTCGTAAAAATCGCCATTTTGAGACACCCATAACTTTTTTCTATCAACTCCAAATCTTTCGAAAATTTCAGAGAATATACTTCGTTTTATCCTTAAACAGTCCTGAAAAGTTCAAGTTTGGAATAGAAGTGAGATCGGAGCTATGAATTTTCAAAAATGTTAACTTTTCAATTCAAAATGACTAAAAACCTCAAATGTTCTTTAGAACATTCGTTCTTTTTTGACCTTTTTCAGTGCCTATCTATGTTATGTAAGGGATTTCCTGCCTTTAGACCTACCGGTGCCTTGTCGTTAAGTCGTTTTGGGTAAGAGCTGCTAGAAGAAAGATATCTAAAAACACAATTATGGAAGACTTTTGTCTGTGCTTGAAGTACGGCTTTCAAACGTCGAAATTGTTCAAGATTTTGTTGGAAAAGTCTTTAAATCGCTTTTAACTGTAGTAAGGACTGTAAAATCACTGTAACTTTGCAAATGTTTGCAATTTTCAACTTTCCTTTTGACGACAGACTTTGAAGGGCCCGCTGTAATTAAGATTTGAAGCTCGTTTTGCAGACCCGCTTTTTGCAACACGATAGAAATGAGATTTGCCAACAAAAGCAACGAAATTCCATCTTGAATTATTTCTATAGCGCAACTGTATTTGACAAATATGATATTGTTGTATTGGATGTTTTCCAGAAACACTACAATCGTTAAAGCTGGAACAAATACGAGTTTATTTGTTCGTTTCTGATGACATAAATCAACTAATAATCAACGACTCTTACTAGAAATGCCAGAAATTCAAACATCGAACATTACTGTATTGATCAAACACCACATCCAAAAATGGTGTCAACAGTTGCACAATCAGTCCCTGAGAACGTATCCATTCATGTAGACTTTCGCTTGCTATCATTGTAATAAAGTCGCTGGAGTAGGCGAAAGTTTATACAATAAAGGGAGAAACAAGTTCATTGACAGTGCCACGTGGATGATATTTCTCTAATATTCATTCATAGTATTTAATTTGGATTTAAAGTAATTCATGCATATTCAGCTCTTTGTACACGATTCTTTGTACTTTCAGTATTTAATATGTTTCCCTTTTGTTTTCTACAACATCTCAGTCAATTTTGACCGTGAACTTTAGTTGTGTTCGAATTCTAATTACAACAAAACACTTACTGTAGTGTATTCGGTATCAAAGAAACGGAAGCCTTGATGCAATGCGGCCAATATTAAAATATAGAAAAGACACTTGTAGACGTTCGCCATCGTACAGAATTTCCTCGCCAATGGTGCATGACACACGTAGATATATCTCTGCACAGCTAACGCCAACGTTAACCATATACTAGCCGTATGGAACATATTCGGTATAATCTGTAAAAAAAAGAACCAAGAATAAAATATGAATCTCCCGTATTAATCGTGTGTAATAAAAGGGGGATTTTGAATAGATTCGCTTGATAATAGTTCGTGATCAGGCAGCAATCAAGAGTTTTACGTGACTATGCGGAATAATCCAGGTAGAGATTTGATGTAGTCGTATACGTTAACTAAAATGCATTAAATTGTTCCTTCATTTTGGTTAAAGATAATGGCTTGAATTAGGAATGAAACGTTTCACAATTTCTATAAAGTTAAAATTTTAGATTTATCACTTCAACTTGTTATCTGTTGGGGGAAAAAATCGCAATAATTGAGCAAGAAAGTCCATTATTTGTTTGTGAATAATGATGAATCAAAAGTGGGATGATGCGACAATAAAAGTTTTATATACATGTAGTGAATTATGATGAAAAATTTATCTACTAAGCGAATAAAAAACCATTAGCTTTATTGCTTGCCATATATACAATTTTATTTATGTAGATATACGCGGAACATTGAAAAAATTATAGGGAAAATGAATTTCAATTTTGTACCACCATCGCCACAATTTCACCATTTTTCGGGCGTTTAATTCAGTTACGCTTCGACGACTGTTTGTTTCCTTTGATCATTTTTTTCTTCTAATAAATTCGCTTCAAGTTTGACAATTTTAATAATTGCAATATTGTGGCTCAACTGAGACTAAATTAAAAACAAAAAAAATAGCTTTTGTCGCTTGTAGCTCACCTCGAAACTAAGGGTTGAATTATCGAGACTCCAATTATATTCGAGAACATAGCGATAATAGTGTTTGCTACACTGGAGCTTTCAGATAATTAGAAATCAAGGTTTGCAGGAATCTAATTCCGATTCCCATAACTTTAGAACTTTATATGAGAAAAACAGTTGCACGTTGCCCACTTCAACAGCTTGAAGAGGGCAAAGCGTTAGAAGTTAAAACAACATCTTCCGGCTTCCTATTACTTTCGATTTTGAATTTGAGTGGGTGTAAAGTTTATTACAATGCAAACTCGATAGGCCTGATCGTCCTCCACTTGCCTTGAGGCTGTTAGTATTCTGAAATTGTTGCGAAAGCCCCTCGGTTTACCGCAGACATCAATTTACCACTAAACAATGACGATGAAATATAAATCTTCAGGTATTAGAGATGTTTTATTAAGATCAAAACTGTCTCTAGTTAATATTGTCCTTAATAATTATTGGAGAATTTAAGCCTGGAGTCTTAGAATTGTTTCATTGAGTTGTGGAATATTGTTTTCGAAACAATAATAATATTAGTCCGTCCCCTTAAGGAGGTAAATAAACAACGGAGTTGTGACTAAACGAAGCTTTATTTATCTATACAAAATTTCACATTATCTGTCTATTTATTGAATAATAATTCAATAGCGAAGCAATGAAAACATTGAAACGCTATACGCGAATCTATCCAATTAGGCTGAGTTTTCATTATAAGTTTTCGAGTGGAAAAATTAATTAAAATTATTGCATGTAGAAAACCGGCTTATCAAAAGTTTTCCACGGATAGACAGTTATTGTAAAAATAATGATTTTCGGCTCTGCTTCTTTAAAAAGACGTTTTGCGGTGAGCACAATATCTCTGCACTGGATCGTTTGAGATGAAAAAAAAACAGTTCGTTTTTGCTCAGATGATGTTATATGGAATTTGATCGAAGGCAACAGCAAAACTTTGGCTTCGCAAATCAAAAAGTTGGATTTCTGATGGAAACTTTTGCCTTAAATCACTGAGAAAAAAATCTTCGATCAATCATTAACAAATATACTTTCGAAGTTTGTGTAGAAATTTGAGACTGCTCGATTGAACTGGGAAATCGAGCTTTGCGACGCAGTTTTGAGAAAAACGCATGAAAAAACGGAGCTCATTACGAAAATCGATGTTTTGGAAATTCTAACTGCATAACACAAAATTTAATCAGCGATAGTTGGGAATAAGTTTGGACGTATCACTTGTACATCTTGTTTTGTGTACATTTTCAGCTTTTCAATTTAATATTTATGAATTCCTTTACGTTTGTTTGTTGTTGTTTTTTTTGTTTACCATTCAGGCATACAGTCTAGACATTGTTGACTATTTTCAACAAATTTACACCCACTGTCTATCATTTTATTCGTATTTTTCTACACGAAATCGACAATGATGAATGCGAGTATTTAAATAGAAGCATTAATCTTATTCAAATCCACAAACATTTCATTTATGTAAATGAAATCTCTCCATTTTATATGATCTTAAAAGAGTGTTTAGTTTCTCTCGTTTTTGTTGTTGTTTATACAGCACTTTGGTAAATAAGCCAAGTCCGTATTTGAGACTAATTATTGTACAAATTAAAACTGTACTTGGTTGATCTCCATCTAGAGAGCTGGGCTCCAAAAAGACAATGCTACGACTTGATAAGGGTCAAGTACCGGAATCGCCTTGAAAGCCCGGATATTGAGTATGATTATACGGGCTGTCCCAGCTAAGTGTTCCACCTCAAATATCTCGTTTGCTTGTGAATTGAAATGGAAAATAATCTAAAGATATTAGACTACAATGTCTGTACTTCAATTGACCGACGCCGATATTATTTCTAGCTACTTTGGAAATGTCACAACGTAACAACAAAGACGTAACAATTCATCGAGCAGAATGGTGGAGTCGCCGGGCGAATCGCACTTTCTCATATATTTTTTTTTGAGTAGCAAATGAGAAATTTTTGTCCATTAAAAATGCTATAACTTTTGAACCGTTTAAGATAAAATTTTTATCTAGGCACAGTCTTGTAGGGCATTAAATTCTCTAAAAGATGCTCTAGAGTTGATTTATTAACTCAAAAATTCAAATACTTACGGGCTATGAAAAACAGATATGTTTAGTTTAAAGCTATTATGTAAATTTTCATTAAAAATGCTATAACTTTTGAACCGTTTGAGATAAAGATTTGATCCAGGCGCATTTTTATAGGGCATTAAATTCTATAAATAAATGCTTTGAAATTGATTCTTTAATTCAAAAATTCACATACTTACGGGCTATGAAAGTTTGAAAAGAAGATATCTATTTTTCATCAACTTTCATAGCCCGTAAGTATATGAATTTTTGAGTTGAAAAATCAAATTTAAAACACGTTTTTTGAGAATTTAATTCTCCACAAGAATGTGCTTGGATCAATTTTTTATCTCAAACGGTTCAAAAGTTATAGCATTTTTAATAGACAAAACTTTTTTTGCATGTTATTTAAATGACCACCGATACCTTTTAAAATCAACCTAAAATTTTTTCTCAATGGGAGAATTTTTTTTCAACATATAGACCATAAAAATAGAGCTTTTATTGTAGAAAGAGATCTAAGTTAATTCTTATAAATGCCTCCTGAAGATCGGTGTTAAGCGACTTTGATCTTAGCACAAAGTTCAAAGTGCTTTGCTTGCAGACTAACGATTAGAAACTTCCGAACTGGGTCATATACAGCATTGGCATTATATCTAGACAAATACGTGTGTTGAGAAAGCCGTTTTCCTCAAAACAAGACGATACTTTGGCTGACGATCATTGAACTCTAAATAATTGTAAAACCAATAGAAATTCCTACAATAACTTCGAATAAAAGCGAACCTTCGGACACAGAGATTACCACAAAAGCGCCTCATATATCAACGCCGAGCACTGTTCCTTCCGCCTTCCTGTCGCAAAGAATTACGATTCCACTATCATATTATTTACACAGACATCGAGTCTGGCACTAATTTATCTTGTTAGAGATTTTATCCTATTATTATCAGTTTTATTGCCTTAAAATTAAGTCTGTCAACTCAAATTTGATTAACTCTATTATACGCTTGTTGTTTGAAAGAAAAGTAAAGTGAATTGTATTAGAACGAGAGATAAAGTTGATCTTTTCTTGATCCATCGATTTTCAAATGAAATTTTAGAATACGCTTTTTCTCTCTCTCGCATTTTCCATACCACAACGATATTCTATTACGTGCATAAATGATTTTCGGCGTTTCTATTAAATCTAAATTGACGCCCATTAGGCGGCTCTGATAAGAAATGTTTCTCGATTTGTTACTTTTCTTTCTTACATTTTTTTTTCTGATGCCCGACCATCGTAAAAGCTATAGAAACACGAAAGTTGCGTAGTAGATAATATTTGGCAAGATTCATCAGTAATGATTAGAAACAAAACTCTATTGTTTTGTCTTATAGTTTTGAAGGATTAGAGGCGAATAAAGTTTTTATTACCATATTGGATATTTTATGTTTGTTTCTTCAACTCAATTCTAAATAGATTCTATCAATTTTATACGGCCCGAAATGGTTTTATTTGCCTTTCCAGATATCTGTATAGAATTCACCACAATCTAATAAGTTTTATTGTTTGCCGTTTTATACAAAATCATTAGGCTGCAATGGAAATATCCAACTGGCGCTAGCTTGATCCTGTTTGTCAGTCGATTTGATTTGTGTAACAGTAATCTGGATGGACGATAATTCAACAATAAATACCGAAACTATTGAACAATTCCATCAATATAATTGCCGGCTTACCAGTACGACTTTTCAGATTAAATCTCATTAGAGCAGCACTGTTGATGTGGTGGTGCTGTAAAAAAATCTAGAACAGATTCGAGAAGCATCGCAATGAAGAGGCGAACAATAATTGAACTGATGGCTGGAGATCAGAGAGTATAAAAGAACCGGTAATATCGTTGAAAAAATCATTTCGAAGCGCATTTGCTCTATCTTTGTGGAAAAGCTGAGAATTCGCGTTATCCGTCAGATAATCACCGGTTAATCCTGATACCTATTGTGTTAGGTAAATAAATCCTATTCAGATGCTTGATAATATCGCCTGTTTAGATGATAACGGTCTTAATTCTTTCGAAAATTGTTGAATTGAACAACAAAAAATTTCATTTGAATTAAATATTATATAGAAAAAAACCGTCGAGGTTGAATATCCGGAATAATCCGACGATAAAAATCTGATTTCTCATTATTGATTTCTCTGGATTTGAACGAGAAAAAATTGCCACCCTCAAGGAATACGGCAATGAAATTTCTTCCATCACAACGTGAACAATATTTAGAAAATTTGATACAATCCCCCTTCTTTCTTTGATAATAAAAAAGTCATACATTTATACGAGATAGTTTGTACAAATAAAGTTTTGTTTTTCTGTGGAAAAGTGGGTGTTTCGGTGTACGAATCACTCTGCATAGAAAATGGTAATCAGGTCGAGATATACGGTTATATATATTTAACTTACCTCATGCATAATATTCCAGGCATAACATAGACTAACAGGCCACAAAGGCTTGTAATGGTTGCCGAAAGAGTACATGTAAATCAGCCATGGTGCTGGTACGAGAAGTGTAAACATATCACATAATGCCATCGCCATCAATACAACATTTGTTGGTGTTCGCATATGCCGTTTACTCAATACCACAACAATTAAAGTGTTGGCAATAATCGTTATCACCAATAGAAATGGCATTATATAGCCGTATAATGGTACGGCATAAGCTATCGGCATTTCATTTGTTATATTCAATATATAGATTGATACTGATGTGATATTTGGTGATAATGTGAGATTTGTATTGTTGGCAGACGATTCAGTCGACATCATCATCATATCGAGAATTTGGTCCTCTTCATCCATTTTTTCTAACTATTGGTCGTCGATTAAATAATTAAATTTTAAATTAAATCTGTCTCTTTTTCATTCTAATAACTGCTATAGATTTTCGTTTTGATTAAAAATGAAGAATTACACGTCATCAGATCCAAAAATAAATTACATTGTCCATGCTGCACGTAAACTAATAAATTAAACTTAATAAAGGAGGTCGGTTTTAGTCGGCGTTAAGTAATTAAATATCTTGAAGTAATTCAAAACTTGTGCCAAATAACCAATTTGATGTTAATCTGAAACAGAGAGTCCATCATCAGTATTCGGTTGAAAATCCACGACAATTTAAAAAAAAAACTTGCAACAGTCGATAAAGTAGTTGGTAAAGTTTTTATTGTAGTCTCATTGAATTGTCCTTTGATAAAAACGTTGGTACCAAGGGGACGATTGGATGAAACTTTTAAGAGTCTGCATAATTAATGCGGATGGGTCTCTAAAAATAACCATGACAGTATCGCAGAGATCGAAGGCAAATTTTGTGTAGGTAGGTATCGATAAATTTTTGATGGGTCTATTTTTAAATGTTTGATAAGGCTCGGAGCCCACCGACCAGATTTGGGGTCGCATTCAACTAGCACCCGGTGATATGTTGTCGTATAAAATACGCGGGTTTTGGTAACTGTCCATTATTGTCTCCCTAAGAAGATTTACTGGACCTGTTTTATCAAGTTGACGTTAATATTCTCCGGTTATTGTGGTTGGGTCTCTACAGGTGATCGATACACACGCACATATCTTCAATGCTCTACTTTAGCTATTATTTAATTCGGAATGTTCTGTTGAGTTATTGAGTAAGAACTGTAAAGATTATCCACACTCTTGTTGATAGAGAGAAGCTTCTTAATCATAGTTGTAGTACATTCAATCGAGAACGAGGTTCTTCTTAATGTATAAGTTAGCTAGAGCTTAAACCAGAAAGTATCTTTCCACTTCAATTGAAGCGTGAATCAGTTTGATATAAGCACGAAAATTCGAAAAAAAGCTACAACAACCTCAGGATTTTGACAATATTTGGTACAACAAAGTCGTTAGCAAAATCGAATAGGAGAGAGTTTTTGTATTTAGTAACCTCGCAATCAACCCTATTTATGCTTATTAATCAAGATCTTTTAGTCTCGTTAATCCGGACATTGAATGCTTTAAACGATCAATGATTAACGAGAACCCTGTGAAAAAGTAAGGCTTCCAGCTTCTCTGTTTTTGATTAGAATCCGGAGTTATAGGTTCGCAAATCAAATTTACCGTTGATGAAGTTAATGTGATTGGCAAAAGCCCCGTTTAGCTTCAAAATGATTTGCATTGAAATTTCAAATAGAAAAAATGCAAAATAGGAGAGTACTTTAGAAGCTATTTTCTGCTTGTCATGAATTTGTTCCAGAAACGCTTAATATTTCTTAAGAGTTCCAAAACTCTTTAAGAGTCTGAGATTATCGGCAAATACAAGGTATGCATTCCACATTGAAATTTTCACTAACAAATTCACCGTTCACAAATCAAATTTACCGTTGATGGAGTAAATGTGACTGACAAAAAGCTCCATTTAGCTTAAAAGTGATTTGTACAGGTAGAGAAAAATGCAAAGCTTTTATGTAGTGAACAATAAAATTGGATAGGAGACTTCTTTAAAGAGATTTTCACCAAATACGGGTAATTCTCGTTTATTTTTAGTCGCGATAATCTGAATTTTAAAATGCCTGTACTTCCCCCGGTTATTCTGAAATTTTCTTTCGGTATAAAGTCGAGAATTGAGTGCCAACTTTCGGCTCCAGCCACAAACTTTAATCAAACTTGATTCTCTCTTGCTCTACTAGATGCTTTCATTATGTCGATAAAGATGGTGAGATTCAAGCATTGTATGACTCAACGTGGAATGTCGGTCAGTGGCCATAAATTGCCTATTCAATTGCCTGTAGAAATTATGCGGTTGAAGAGTGAGAAAACATCTCAACTGCTCTGTAATTTCCTACAGAAGACTGTAATTTCAATGTCTGTAACTTGGAAGAAAATCTACCAAATAACAGCTTTTACGTAGACTGCCACCGACACTAATTGACAAAGTAAAACAGCAATGGAGACAACTTGGGCGACACAAAAACGTAAAGTTTCCGCTTAAATTACGAAACTAGTAAATCATTTGTTATAATGAAGGCAGTGCATCATGTGCACGAAGCGAAAAATTCTGTTATAAATCAGTATCAATCCATACGTCTGTATTAAATAAAGTTTCGTCCGTTTTTTTTCTTCTACCACTATTCCTTGTTGAAAATTGTGAAAATATTTGTTTAGGCTCATTTATCGGTCGATCGGGGTAACAGCACGTGTCCTGAATTTAATGTATCTAAATCAAGTCTCTCTCTCTCACTCAAGATTTCGGTTTGTTTGTTGAGATTTCAGTCGTTTCCATATACAAAAATCCAAAAATATTGTTAACAGGAACGGCGACGGTGGAAAAAAAAACGAAAGCTTTCATCGCATTTCATTTGTAATTTGTAATTTAATCGAATTCGCTAGAGGAAATCCGTATTCAATTTCATAGTGGATGTTGTAGGTTTTTCAATAGCTTTAAAAGTTAATTAAAATACCGATAATGTATTGAGAGGATTTTTTTTTTGTTTGGAGCGAGGCTTTTGTGGACCATAACAATAAATTGTAAGTGAAATATTGGAGTTTAATTTAGAGTATCTACAGTTTTTTTTTTTTATTGTCGTTATCAATGATGTTGATAAGTGGTTAGATAATCAAAAAACCATCAACGTTATTAAAATAGGAATTGCACAGGTAAATGGTTTAATAGTGCTTTTATGTGTCGACATCAAAGCATCATATCTATAAATAATCGATAGATAAAAAGATTCAGATATAGTTATATAGTTACGCTATAGAAAATTAGTGAAATGGGAGAATTAACTTTGGCAAAAAATAACATAGAAAATGGCGAACTTTGACCTAATTGGAAACAACAAAAACATTGAATTCAGTATTATCGGATGTCGTCGTATTAAATTAAAACGACCATCATTTACAGATCGACCATCAAGAGGCCAAATTTACATATTCTGTTATTTGTTGTCGAAAGTGTTTTTGGCAACTTTGACATTTTAAATTGCTATGGGCTAGCGAATTTATCCTTTGATCTATTTGGCCGATAGCTCTTCAATCTGAATAAACATTGACCTTTACGCTATTGAACGGTTTTCACCAACATTGTATTAAAAAAAAATGACACAAACTTTTTGTTGGTTTTTTTTTGTGGTGACTTTTAATAATGTTTATTTGAGAATGCAACACAATTCTGTAGTATTGAATTTCTGTTTTAATATATGTGCTATAAAAGCCCTTAATAAAGCGATAAACTGTTGACATGCTCAACATTCAAAATATATTTGCAATCAAAGTTTCAAATATCTGGATGCGGTGGAAATTTTCAGCTTCATTCCTGCCTGTAATTTGGTCTCGCTTACATTTTTGCTCTGCATATCGGCTTTGGATCAAATGATCTCACTTACAATACAAGAGAGATCTTTATATTTTGATAAATAATTTACATTTTACACTACTTTTGATGAAAGTAAAGGGCCACCGGCAATAAAATGATAGCGACAAAATGTAAACTTGCATCTCACAAAGCGTGTGCATCCGGTGAACCAACCCAAATTTCAACGCGTTTTAATCAACTACGTGAACCTATTTGTATAAAAAAACGTTTCTTTTGGAAAGATAAGCATGTGGAAATGTTTTGAGAGATAAAAGCGACTTTTGAACACTAATCAGAAAATTATCGCAAAACAAAGGTAGTCGAGATCTCCCAACAGACATAAAGTAACAGAAATGCCGTACCAAAGATAAGAAGACAGATTTTCTAGATCACCAGCAAATAGGGAAAATTCAACTCCCTTTACAATTGCTTCATACATCAACGAAGTTTCTCCGATATGAAATCCAAAGGTGGTCCCTTTATTTCTTAATTTAATTAAATGTGACATGAGATTTGCTTCTTCTTACATCGTTCCTCTAGCAATTGACGGTTTTTTTTCTAGAAACAAATATACAGTTCCCTCGCCAGACTGAGGCGAGATAGACAGCAATAGAATGGTTGCCGTTAAAGAACCACCCTCAGTCCAGAGGCGTACAGGTGCTTCTCTTTCGATAAATATAAGCAACAATAATTCGCTTTAAGCAAATGCAATAAACTACTAAAGCTGCGTTCACATTTGGGCTCTCATGAAAAATCGTTCTCGCAGTTATATTTTAACAGAATCGCACCGATTAAAGCGTAAAAAGTTTGTGATTATTTATTGACTGCGTAATTTTTGGAGTGGTGCGTGTCCCACCGCTTGAGAACTGCTCAATTTCATATCTCATAATAATTGGTAGTTGATGCACAGTTGATGTCATTAACTGTGAAATGTTGCAAAGATCGTAAAATATTAAAAATAATAACCGAATCTGTAAAGAGAATTAATAGTGATTTCGTCCCGATTCATTAAAAACGTGGTCTGAATCGAGCGAGAGCGACCATTAAAATTTGCAATAATTTCATAAAACGTTGAAACAATTAAACTATAAAATACATTTTTCCAATATTGTGTCTTGTTCGTTTTTTCGGTGAAATTGAATTTTTCAAAAACACGCTTTAATGAAATTGAAAGAAAATCTATAAACTCTCATATATTTTTTATTACATCCACTGATATCGAATTCGTTTATGAGTTTATTAAAATTTACATCTTCTAAGACAATATCATCGACTTCGTTTGTGGGGGCAATTGATGAGAAATTCGGTAGTACAGAAACAGATAAAACCGCCAAATGGACGGTTTGTTCTTCTACTAAATCAACAGGACGAGTTTTATTGTCGCTTGGTTAAGTCAATTGGAATTTTTACAATATTTTCTGCGTCATCAATGATCCGATTGAATGGAAATTCAGCAACAACAACAAGAAAAAAAATCTATATAAAAATGTATAAGATTGGTTGGAAACAACAGATGGTCGCAGTCGATTTTCCTTGTGCATTTGAATGGAAATTGTGCTTTTGAAGCACGTATTCATTGAATAATATAAAATAATATTGAATATATAAAAAAGTTCGTATACATAATTATACCCAATTTTGAGCAGAATCCGGTTTTTTGTGCATACCGCTAGAGATATCGTTACAAAACGACACATCTCTCGTCTCGTATTATTCCGTAACTAGCAATAATTGCATATGTTACGATTAAAGTGTAAACTGATGGTGATAGAATGTGCCATAAAATACAAGACAATACAGCATTAGTTCGTGATAAAAAAATTAAAACACTTTACAAAACCGGGACAACACCGTTTACGGGTGCAGCGTTTTTAAAACGGTCACGTGCCCAACAATGGAGTTGTTTTCCATTTAACACCTTCTCCTTTTTGTAGATGAATTTACATTTTTATAAGCTTTCGATACTCTAATTAAACCGTCGTTGATGCTAGGAAATATCCACAAAACAATGATTGATCAACTGGATGATATCGGCAAAATTTACGTCACAGATTAAATCGGGCAACTTTGTCGGAAACGTGTATAAAGTAAAAGCTGTAAAAGCACTCGATAGTAGTAAATAGAAACAGTGTTTTTTCCGATTAGATCAACAAATGGTTTCCTGAAATTACTGAAAAATTCTTAATTTCTTTAAGGCGTTTATCTTAAAAGGATCAGAACGCATTTTTCTATAGTCAAACCTATTTAGAATAAGTTTGTTTAACTTCCCATTAGTTTACGTAACTCGTAGCACCAAATCAAATTTTAAAATTAATCGTTTACAGAAACTTTTGTTTTTCTATCACAATAAATGATAAAATTAATCGGCATTTAACGTACAGCTGATAATAATTTTTGATGTCTGATAACGCAGCAAAGAATTTGTTGTCTTTCTCAGTTGATTCTTAGACGTTGCAGTGCTAATATGTGCTTTAAGTGTAGTGAAGTGCTAGTGCTTAGTGAACCGGTGCGAGACGCCCCTATCTGTTCAACTAAAGGGTAATTTCTGGGTTTTTCTCCCATTCTCGGCCATTTCTAAATTTCTACTTTATTTACAGTAAGTCGTAAATCGTTGGGGGATCGAGAACAGGGCGCCACAAAGGTGAGCTTTGATAGTTCGCCCGACTAATTAACAAAGATAATTTACACAATTACAAGCATAGAACACTGTTAGATGCCCTATGCGCTTTGTAGGGAATCAGGTAAAGGTTGTTTATTGTTGAAGCAGGAAATTGTAGGCTGTAGCCGCCCTCAAAACATTGACAAAACCGCCAAAGGCGGCGGTTGATGTGTTGCAAGCTAAACCTTCTCTACTTAATAATTGTAATAAACTAGAATATGAACTATGACTAAAATAAAATTTAATGCTTCAGTAATTGTAACAATTACTTTTCTATTCAAAAAAAACAATTTGTCGTACAGTTTTCAACTTTCTCGCTTCTTCCCAACTAGTTTTAATCATTTCCGTTTGTGGAGCTTTTTTTTTGTTTTTATCTAAAATCGGGTTTAATTACAGAAGAGTGATCGGTCTCGACTTGACGTGTGTGTGTTGATCGAAAATCTCATTAATTTCGTTCGTTTGGTTTTTTTTTTTGTTGAAAGTCGATTATCATATAACACCAGTCTCTCATTAAAACAGATAATCTCTTTTATATTGACAACGTTATCAATCATTAACATACCGAAAAAAAAGAGAGAGTTATTGATTGTGTCAACCACTTGACTTAAATAAGGTGTCAAAATTGCGTCTCGGTTAATTTTTCATTGATTCATCGTTTGTCTCTGTCTAACACATTATAGCGGGTATGTGTTGAATTTTCCAAAAGAATAAAGAGAACGATATTTGGTTGAGAAAACGAAAACACCTCAAAACCAGTTCCAATTTTGTGCACAGTCTGGTGTTAAATAAACCAGAAAGGCTTACATCAAGGTTGTACTTGAAAGTTTTAATAACCTACTTAATACATAATGTCTTGGTATAATTCGATCAATTTCCCCTGACAATCGATAATTTTTGGGGGATCAAACACGAATAAAAACCAAATCGGGATGATGGAGGAAAAATTAATTTCCCCATTAATAAAAACTGTAAATATGGCGGAATTATTCCAATTTCCGGTGGATTAGATTCAAACCACAGTTGGCATAATTAAATTTACTTGCGACTTAAAACAACTGAAAACCGTTCAAAACGTCCATCACATTAATCAAGTAATGGTTGATTAAATTGCATGAAATTCGTTATTAATTATCCCAGTATGGAGATTGGGGTCACATAAACGATTAAATCGCGACTTTATGACACAAATCATATGATTGTCCCATAATTTTATAAAATACGATCCATTTCTAGCAGCCGCAAAAAAAAAAAACTTTCACCAATAATAATGCGAAGGGGAAAACGGTGCCAAAATCTTGCAATAATTTCGTTTATTACAATCGTAAAATTCTATTTATTAATAGATGCAAATATTAAAAGTAATTACCTGAATTTTTGTTGAAATCAATCATCAATACGGTTAAAACTTAAAACACAACTACAACAATGTCTAGCTGCGGTCATCCTTCGTTCAATACTAAATGCCGAATTGATTCGCAGGATAATCTGAACTGTGGTATATACAAATACTAACACATATAAAGCGTATATAACAACGGCAAAACAGGTGGTCATGCCTACCTTATCAGTGTGTATGTATATGTGAAATTTTATCAAAAAAAAAGAAGCGGTAATTACGGTAATGTCACGAGTATTATCGTGGACATTGAAGAGAAAGTATATAAAGGACTCGATTTCGATAATTCGCTAATATAAGCTTGATTAAATGGGATTGCGGTTATAATACTAATTAATTAATTGGATACACCTACCGGTTTAGTGTTATAGTGGAAACGCCTACGTAAAATCGTTAATTTTGCACGCATCGAATCCGAATCAATCTAGTAATACAGCCACGCATTTTTCTGATGACTTTCTGTACTTGTCCATTATTTTTCTACAACTACAAAAGGAATTTGCCTTGAGGAAAGTTTGTGTAACTCAATTAGTTGGGTTTTGTAACTGAATAACAACGGAAAAATCATGTTGAAGCGCCTGTATAGTACGTGATAGCTTATAGTTTGTCTTGTTCGTGACTTGTTGCTTCGTTTAGTTAAATATCGTGGTTTCGTAATAGTTCTCCAAGTTTATTACAAGTCGCGCCGAAACACCCACTTACACTTGGAATTATTGAAATGTGCCACTTGTACTTTTCGCTTTAATTGCATCGCCGTTGATGTAGCGTTTTCGTTGAATATTTTAAACGAAACTTTCTTCATAAATGTGAAATAAATTCGTCGGTTTTCAAGTGATTTGATCACTGACATTGTCTTGACTTTATGCAGGGCCTGAGCTTACCTGATCGACCGCGATCTTATTAATTTTATATTGAAATTTGAAGTAACCTATTACATACAGGGTAGGCAAACTGTCTAGGTGCACAGGAAGGATTTCGTTACCGCCCGCTGTTAAAATTTTTATATTAGTCAAAATAAGATAGAAGGAAAAATAATGGAATTGTGAATGCCATCCGTATGTAAGAATTTACCTCAGACATGCCAAACATCTGCTGATTTATATTAATATTGGAAAAAAAACAGACATCAAACAAAAATTTTTGAAATATCTTCGTAAACGAGCAGGATTGTTTGTTTTTTTTTTATTTTATTTTTTAATTATTTTTGATTAATTTTCTATTTCTGCTACAATATAAATGATGGCTAAAGGCTGATGTTTACTAAGATATTCCAACATTCCTTGTTTAATCTCTATCCTTTTCCAACATATTACTGGCCGGTATCAATCATGCTATGTCAGAGAAAATTATTATACTCGCAACAAAAACAGCAGATGTTTGGCATGTCTTAGGTAAATTTTTATAGGTCACACTAGATGTCATTCCAAAAAAGAAAGGTCGACGGGTTCACGAAGAGGATTAAGAGTGGGTGAAATTTGCAACTATTTTCTTTCTAGCTTTTTTGACTCATGGACAAATTTTAATGGCTGAAATACCGGAGCCGCTTTACATTAGCAGTCCGGCCCTGACTTTAAGTACTTGTGTCTTTCGCCTGTCGAAATTGTAATCGTTACGAGAGTAGATTAAAATAAAATTTACTCAAACATTCTTGTGGTTTTTGCGAAGCTCTACATATTTTCGGATAAACACATCAAGTTACAAAAACTTTTTTACAACTCTAAACGATTACTTGCGAGGATATCGGTTTTTCCCGGCGATATTCTTAAATTTTTTGAGGAGCTAATGCATTTTTGGCATATACGGAGACCACTCTAAACTTAAGGCAGACAATCTAGGACTGAAGTCGTTTAGAGTAGTTTTTTCTACCTAGATGCCAAAAATAATGAAAATCAAGTATTTCCACAACATCTACATGAAAGTAGATAGTTTTTTTTCTCAGTAAATCTTCTTTCCTGGTTCGGTAGATCTCATTTTAGTTCCTCCTAGACTCGTAATAAAACAACCTATTATATTGAAAGGCAATACAACCGATTTTTAAGGGCCAATTATAGAGACGAGTGGAATAGATTTCTAAGGAATCATATCTGAATTTGTTATGGCGAATTAAACGGTTTTACATCAAGGTTAATTCGCATATTCGTCAAGTTCTAAGAGCCTCAATTTTTAATTTGCCACATTCAAACATTGCAGAGTGTCAACCTTCTTCTCTCGTATAAATTTGCAATCGGAGCTGACTATTCAAAATTGACCCCATGCGGTTAATTAGCATTAAAATTGCATCTATTTTTGTCTACATTATAATTAAGGCTTTCTGCCTCAAATCGAATAATTTTTGTTTTAATGTAATCAGCACTGTATTGTATCCAATCGGTATTTTCAATATGTAGAATTGAAAAGTAACATCCAAAGGCGTATAATTTCCTTATGTAACTATCTAAGCGCTAAAATTATCGCAATTGTATGATTCTTTGATGGGGACAAGTTCTAAAATAAATTATCCAACGTTCCACAAAATAATTGATTTATTTTGGAACAAACACTTGGTTCCGTAACTTTTCGTAATTAATCAAAACAAATGACACGGATAATTAGAAAAATTAGTGGGCCAAGTTTGCAACATTAATTTAATAGAATATATTAACAAAATATAGAATTTTTCAAAGTGTCAGTGATTTAGTTGCGTGGTGAATTTGTTAATTTACAATCTCCCTAGAAGATTTCGCACAAAATCAAATTATGCCCGAGTCCTCGGCGTCTTTGGATTTATTCAGTTAGATCAAAGACAGAACGTTAATCTAGTCAAGCCAAGTTTTCGTCCCCCCCAAAAAAAAAAGAAATAGCAATGAAAGAACGAAAATGATCTAAAATCGCAATCAATCATTGATTTTCGATTAGTTTTAAGCTTCAATTAAAGTTTATGTTGATCAAATCGTATTTCAATTAACATCATTGCCATTATATGCATTAGAATGTTGATTGAATTATTCGATTTAGATATTCGGTTTGGTAAAACTGTGAATAAATTTAAATTATTTATTTTTAGGCAATGCTATAAGTTGCCCTGTCTGTATAAATACTGCCTGTCGTAAATTCAATATTACATTTATTAATAAATTAAAAAGTAAATAATTCAGTAATATCCACTATTTTTAAAACGGGAAATTAAAAAAAACAACCATGTTTTTTAAAAACCAGAAACATTTTCATAAGACTGAAAAACGTTTCAACTTCAGGCTCGAGCGAAGCAACCTTTGATGTCTATTATCACGGACTTCAGGTGGAGGACTATCTTTTTGGCACAAATACACCTTTTCACTTTATTTAATTGAAATTTGCTGTTGATATTTGAATTTAAAGGGACAAGAAGCATTCTTGAACGGACGTAATTGTAATTTATTTGATTCACGTAACATGGCTTAATGTTCATAAAAATTATTGGATTGTGCACAGAATCCAAGAGCAGACCGATCAGAAATTCAAGCCTGAAAAAATGAGTTGCGTCAGCATTTTTTTCAGACTCTTGTTGGGTAATGCGTAGCTCGCTCGTGGACGTTACAAAAAAGAAATTGAAAATGGGGAAAATAATGAGGCATTGTAGCCAAAATCATGATATAGAATCCAGCAATTTAGCCGCCTTAAGTTTAATGTCTATTCGTCAGTTCGTTGCAAAACTTGTCTGTTTGAAGAACACTATTTCGGGCGCAATTTTGCTACGCAATATCATTCGTGGAAGCATTTATTGTTATCAAAATTGCCTAACTGGTCAGGTCAGATTTCGCGTAGCAGAAAGCAATACTTGAAGCGAAAAATGCCGCTATTCCGGATTAGATTCAGAGCCCTTACAATAAGTGTTGACTTGAAGCGAATCCTTCGACATTTTATAGAAGTTACCTCCTATTTTTGGGACAATTGGAGTCTATGTTTTCTTATTTATTGACCTATCATCTATTACTCTGCTTTGTGTTTTGGTCGGCTTCTACATAGAAGCTCTGCGAGGTGAATTGTTTTGTATGTTGAAGCTTTTGCCTTCGTCGGACAGCTTATGGTGCTTCTTATTTACTTTGTTGGGCGTATTTCACCGTTCACCGCATCTTTATAATAATTTTCTAGTGAAATGTGGTCCGTAGACACACTTTACTACCAACAATTCGACGCTTTGGCCGTTTATCTGCGTACACAACTTATCGGCGTTGCAAAAATTGTAAAACTGTTCGTATGTAAAAACAAATCAAACTCTTTACAGTTCTCTCACATTTCAGTCCATTAATCCCACCTTTTTATTTTATTTTGCTCCGTTATTATCAAAAAGAAAGTTACAGTTTTCTTCCATTACTATAAAGAACAGTAGACTTATCGTAAAATCTCAACATATTTCGTCTTTATGGGCACGATTTAACGTTTAGACGTTTAAACTGGGTTTGTAGTGCATTGCGAGATGATTTACATCCGACGTAAATAATCTTTAATTTAACAAAATCATATTGGAAATATGTACAACGTGAACGGCATAGCTTGTCTGATAATAAAACCGTATGATATGAATATTGTTGAATTGATTTTTTTTTTAATTATAAATGTTATCGTTTTTATTATGCACAATAATTAATGTACGTTCAGATATTTATTGGTTTCCGATGGAACATCATCAATCATTACACAGCCAGTCGATAATACTCATAGAAATGCAAATAAAGTTCAATAAAATATTTATACAGGATTTCAAAAAAAAAAACAACACAAACAAGTAAACATTTAGATAACGGGTGATCTAAATTATCCTACGATCACAGTCGAAGAGAATTAGAAAAAAAAAACTGAATTGTCAATCGATGAGATGTTGAAATTCGCATCACGTCTCTCGGCTACATTTGATAGCGGTAAAGGGTTAAAGGTCTACTGTTACAGGCTTTGTGGTTGTGTCATGTCCACTATATCCAACCTAAATTAAACATTGTTGATGAAGTTTTGAATTCTCAATATATTCAATGACAACAAAATCGCCTAGAGATAATTATGTGATTTTCAATTGCCGAAGCGATACGTTCCATCAAAATCAGGCGCGTTCTCAATATTATCATTAATCCACCGTTGAAGGGGGTTCAAGTTTTTTTTTTGTTGTTTTGTTTGATTTTAAAATTCAATCAATTTTGTTTAGAGAAGTGTATCGCATCGAAAATTATTTAAATTGAATATCTAAAGCTTCTGTTATTGTTGTTGTTTGTTGGTTTTGTGATTGACAAATCTAATAAATATTCTCTTTTATTCGACGGTTTTATATTTACAAGAAAACTTTTCAAGGATTCTGTGATCTTTAGTCGGGGCGATTAGTTTTAATTAGAAAACTCCAATAGGATTCGAGAATCTTGTTGTTCTAGATATTAATCGAATATCTCCACTAGAATACACTTTGAAAAATCGATGTTTGGCTTTTATTTCGTTTATCAGGTGTGCTTCTTGGATTGTTTATTGTGACAAAAGGTGGTGTTTGGATGAAATTGATCCTTAGTAACCATTGAGCTGTTGAATAATTCAAGATATTGTAGATTTCCAGGAAAATTTTTAATAAAAATACAATCGATTTGGGATACGTTCACGTCGAATATGCTTCGTTATCTAGCTGTTTGAAATTGATGCCGCAATTCGTACAGCAATTACCAAATACTTCTCAATGTTCCCAGACCAATTATAGCGAAATCCACATCACATGATGTCAATAGCGATAACAGTAAACTTTGTCTTAAACAGCGAGGTAGCGAAGTATCTTCGACATGAACGCACCCTAAAGTATTGCCAACTCTCACTCTATAAGGAGCTAGAAGTAGATTCACGACCTATTTTGGGGCCTGCAGATTTTTCAACAAAATATAAGAGACTTAACCAAAACTCAATTGAGTGCCCCCTTTCTTGGGACATTTGCGCATTAAAGGCATTCTTGGATCAAACTCTGCTCATCAACGTGCCGAATAAATTATAGAATCATGTTTTATTTATTGAAAAAAAGATCAAATTTATGACAAACTTAGACGAAAATGAAGGAATTATGTTGTTGATTTCCACTGATTAAGTTAATAACTACTTACTGTACAAGGTGGTAAAGTCATACTTTATCCGCGAGTGCAGTACAAAAATTGCTCTTAAAACTCTTTATATTATTTAATTTTTTTAATTTTCTAATAAGTTATGACATTGATTATTCATACAGTTGGTTGCTATTGGATTTCTCTAAACAATTAGCAATTGTTTTTGTTTATTTGCTGTTGGTTGCTATGGAGTTGCTTGATAATAAAGTAAACACTTTACCGTTGAGGTGGGTAAAGTGCCACTTTACCATCGAGCGACCGTTGCGGATTTTTCGCCTTGGCGTATAGCATCCTTTAGAAAATAAAAAGCAGTTTTCTGTTTAAATAACAACAAAAGCTAATAAAATGGCTGATCAGTAAGACAAAACAAACTGCTTCTATTGACTATTTTTTTTATTTGTTTTGAACAATAAATTGGTCTTTCTTATCGAATGATTTCTGAAGTAACTGAAATTTATTGTCAGATCCAAATCGGTTTATTGACCAGACTCTGTGAGTTTTGCATTGTCAACAAGTTCACTTATTTTTTGTGTTTTTACAATATTCGTATCATTTGCTGGTTGAAGGCGCATTTTTTTAACACATTTGACAATTCGCCTTCAACCAGCAAATTTTGTATATCGACTTGAAGGCAATATTCCTCGATTCGCCAATAAATAAACGATAAGTATTACCGAAGTCGAAGCGATGTTCTCATTTTTCTTTCTACCATTAAGCTATTTTTGAATTATAGTAAAATCGGATTATTGGTTCGTTTTAATTAATGATTCGTTTCGAATGAACGTAATTAATTGTGGTGGATCTAGCAGTTATATTTGTAAGCTTAAATAATGATCTCCAACTGGCGATTCATTATAGAATTAAAATCTATTCATTGAGCATTTCTTGTTTGATAAAATGTAGCATTGAAAAATGGCCGTAATGAATCCAAAGAAACGATTCTAATTTAAGTGAAAGACTCGTTCGTTTCATCATTACAACTGACAACACATTTACATTTAGATATCATATGGAAAAATGCATCAATTCATGTGTCATCATTGAAATGTAAACATTTTCATTTTGTGTGATTATAAAACAACATTATTGCATTATATGTAGATATGTTTATTTATATTTAACAGCAACATTGAGAGACAGACTGGCATAAATTGAAAGAAACCCATATTGGTGTTGTTGTTAGTTGTTGTTTTCATTGTGTCTTTCAACGAAAATCATAATTAATCGTTGTCGTTTCCAACTCAGTGGAGTTTCTAAAAGTTGTGCACCATAAATAAAAACATAAACGGAAATCAGCGGGATAATCCAGCCGAAAAAAATTTATATCAACAAAACTGTAAAATATATCCAAGGGTTAACGTGTAGACACGACTTTATTGGTTGTAAATAAGTTCAGATTATCTATGCATTTGTTCATCGATTGCGATGAGAATAACCCGAATCGAAATAGTCGATTTTGCGACAGTATTCAGAAGAATCCCTCTTGAGATTAAGATTTATAGAATATGGGTCTAGAAAATTTGAATTTTTTTTCGTTGTCACACAAATACATCTAACTTTGATCGGATCGAATGAAAGGTTGGCCAATAAAAGAAACAAACTAAAAAATTGTTTTTTGTGATTTTCAATTAAATGCCCTGGGGAAATATAAGTCATCGATACTGTTCGGTGAGAAAAGTCTTTATACAGTTGTTGATTTGAAGGTGCAGAAGTAGGTGAATGTAGGCGAACTTCTCTAGGCGCAAATTAGTTGTTTTGCCAAACAAAATTTACATTTGAGCTCTTATTAACTATTCAACTATCGAAAACTTATTGTCGAGTGCATACTGTGCAACTATCGGTTGATGGATGACAGATTTAAATGCAGAAACATGTGAATGTAAAATCGTTGAACAATAACGCCGTTAGCTATGAGATTGTTTCACAAATAAATCGATTGTAATAGTGAAGTTTAAAATACTAAAGAAGTGAACTTTTCAACAAATCTGTGACGAAAAGGGAGGCTGTGTTAACAAATCTTGAACATTAGAAATCTACTCAAAAGCCCAGAAATGAATTCTATTCAATAAGTTTTGTCGTTCGATAAGAAATAGCGCTTTTAGGTTTGTCATTTTATTTTTCTACAGATGACACGACTGTTTGATGAAAATTTGTAAAGTTTCATATAGATCTGTCAACTGATTTGCATATTTATAGCTGTTCAGAGTTAAAGCGTCATATTTTTTTTACAATCGAAAAAATTGAATATCGAGCAACGATAAATTTTCACTTTTAGAAGATGTAGCGCCAAAACCAATTCATGAAAGATTGTCAAAATTATATAAAAACGATGCATATGAAGGATGTCGAAAAAGTGCACCAACACCAGAAATTATAGCAAAAACACAGGATATGGTTTTGAAAGATCGCTTATTAACCGAGCCAGATTTATTAGAAATTATAGGGAACGCAATAATAGCAATTCTTTGGCGGAAATTTTGGGTTTTATGCGTTGTTTTATTACTACGGATGAGAGTAGGGTCTACCACCATGATCCTGAATCAAAATAAGAGGCTAAGGAGTGGTGTGAACTCGTTACTTCAGCTCCAAAGTCGGGTTGCAGAAATCGGTCAGTTTTGGGATGCAAAAGGAATTTTGTTGGCCAATTACCTCCGTACTGGTAAAACCTTTTCGATGATGCAAAAATTCATGATTTTATGTACAGAAGAAAAAAAATTATTATCAATCACACAGAAAAAAGAAATCAGCGCCAAATCAAATCTCTCGTTTAAAATTATGCTTTTACTAAAACTCCTACTAATCGACTTGTCGAATTGTGACCCGAGAAACTATTTGATGCATTGCAAAACTACCTTTTTGCCTTATTTCTACCGACAAGATTATCTCGAAGTCGATCTGTAATATCCGAGTTTGCATATTTCATTTATTTTTCATTTGGTTAGCTCGACTTTATAACCCAAATCTTTCTCCAACAATTGACGCAAATAAACGACTTCTTTCAGTAAGAAGAGATGGGTTGCATCAATTCTTGAGTGAACATACTAACTTGAGCTTGAGATCAAGTCTAAGATAATTTTATACATGAAACACTCCCATGAAATGTCGTACAAAGAAAATTATAGAAATGAAAGATAACAAGAATCAACATTAGACTATACGGTAGAGGTTTAATATCAAGAAATATACTCTTATCATAAACTATAAAGAATGTGAGAAACATTTATGTGTTTTTAAGAAATGAGAACGAGAAAAGCGGGTACGCTTTAGATGGTTTGTTTTTTTTTGTAAAAGATGTGAATGTATATTATTCTGATAGCGTGCTCTCTCATAGTTTCACAATAAACATAGTTTAAAACGTAATATTGTCGAAATGGGGATTATTCCAGGTTTTTAAAGTTTCTTTACACAATATGAAGAGATTCTACAAATCCTTCTGGTAATTTAATAAGATTTCTTAATTAGACAATTGAGATCAAATCGAAATAGTTTTATAATTATTTTATCTCTGTGGACCTCTACGACAAGTACGCTTTAATGAAAAGTTCGTTTTTTTTCTTTCAAGATTAATTTCTTAATCAACCTACAGTTTACAATTTTGTTGATGAGGACAGGGCATAAATCAGATTGTTATCTTTTTCTGAGAGTTGTGTTAATTTGAGAGCTTACTTCGGCGTCTCCACATATAATTTGTAAAATTCCCTAAAATACCATTAGGGCCAGTTTTGGAAAGCTTTCATGTTTAAGGGAGTTCCACGAGTAAACTTGTCATCAAGACTTGGGCTTGTTCACGAATTTTTGGGCTATTCCGAGACGCTATTTGGAGTTCTCGTCTCTTGGATATAATTGTCTTACGCAATTTCTTGTTATTGTCGTTATTTATTTGTCCCCAAAGCAAAATATTTATGTAAAATAACGTGCCTCTGTGTAGATTAATTAATTTTCCACTACTGTTAAGTTCTTGCATCTAAAATGAGTTCGGATCGACGACGACAAAAGCTTCGTGCATACTGTTGATATTTTCTACTTAAGTCAAACCTTAATCCGCTCGTGGCAGTAATTATTAACAAGAATGAAAATCAAACAAAAGTCGTGCGGAACTGCTGAAAATATAGGTCAGAAAAATCGACACAAGTCAAATAAAACAAACAGATTAAACATGGTGCAAAAACCGATAACGAATTGACTGTGTTGACTCGGTATTAATAGAATATTTGAATACAGAAAAAGTTGTATTAAAAATAATTTGGTGATGTCGCTAATAAACGTTTTCCCCAAAGACAAATCTATTACGATGCAACAGTTTTAATGGAAATTCCGTGATGGAATAGAACTTCATCGCCAATCTGGATAGATCCATCAAATAACGTTTCCACTGAACCAATATACAAACACGGAAAAGTTCTAAACAAACTTTATAATGTTATCTTTGATGATATTAAAATGGCTGTATCAATTAATTTTAATTAAAATTAATTTCAATGAAACTTCAAATAGGAATCGAACGACGCAAAGTCAATTTAATTCGGTTTTCCTTAATAATAAATCACAATAATTACTTGAATTAATCGATGTTTTTGTGATGGGAAATTGGAATTTCGTCTTTGATCTCAAATTCTTTCATTTTCTTCGTCTGTGTGTCAGTCGCACGCAGATAGGGTGGAATTTTTATTGCCATTGGAGATCGCAACATTCATTGATAAGGAATTGTAAAAACAAATCCAAAAAAATTCGATTACGTCTTGTAAAAGACACTTTTTTCCATTGCATCAATAAAACTAATTGGGAGGGCCGGGTATTGTACAATTAGATTACTTTGGGCGTGTATAATTAAAAATACATCACCGCATGTATGTAGTTTTCACTTAAATCGAATTTACACAGTGCGGAATGGCGTTCAGAAGCATTCACTCACTAGAAAATTAAATATTGTTACTACTGTACGTTTCTGTATTTTAAATTCTAATTTTAACACAACGTTGAGAGAGCCGGCCATTTATTACGCTGATTTTAAAACAGTCGATGGACGTTTTCTTTGAAATTAATACGATTTAACGAGTGTTATATGGTTCTCAATCACTTCACAAAAAATACATATTTCAAACTATCACGATTTTATGCGTAAACATCTAAAGAAACTTTTCAGGATTTCATTGATACATAAATAATATTTCAAGACCTCTATCTTGTTGCTTTGTAAACAACCGACTGTATTTGTTACAGCAAAACACACTCAATACGTACGATAAAAAATCTTTGAATTACCATAAATGCATTCTATTTTTGATCGTTTTAATGTGTGCTTGTGCGATTAAGATTCTCGTTGCGAACAATTTCAGCAAGTTTTGAAATATCAGCGTTGCCACCCCTATTTTCAGAATTTAATCCAATTTCAATGTTGATTCCTTACGAAAATAACGGAATAATTTCATAATCCCATTGAATACGGTATAATGCGCAACAAAATGACGTGAGCCATGGATTAAGGTGTGATAACGTCAATTTTGGCAGCTTTTCTGAGGAGCTTAAGCTCGCCGCGCCTACCTTTGTTATTATAATTAAGGGGGGTGTTAAATTGTATACGGTTTTAGATTTCCCCATACAAAACTCAACCGAAACAATATCTGTACGGTTTTTTTATTTATTGTATTGGCGTTCGTTACAGAATAATGAAATTTGAACTGCGTCATTCGACTTCACTGGTTGTTTTTAGGAGATCGTCTAGGGAAAAGTAAATACGATCAAACTTGGATACAACAATAGCTGTAAATAATCCGAGTGTAGCACCGTAAAAATCGTTGGTTTTATAACAATAGCGTTGGTGGTGCTTAAATCTGATGTTGCCATCGTCATTCTGGCTGAACGCACTTTGAGAGTGAAATTATCGCAAAAGTGTTAAGTGGTTAGTCCGTTTCCTATCTTGAAAGCTGAACGGCATATGTTTTTGTTCTAGTTTTTAGAGGACATCTTCACAAAAGATCTTTTTGTAAACAAGAGCTTGGTGCAATTTTATGGCATATTGAAGAGAAAATTTGGGATTTTAAATTAATCTTTGCATGATTGAGTGTTAAAGAAATGGAGTAATTTTTCTATAAATGCATTAGCAAAAGGTTAAAATCTATCAACAAATTTTGGAGTTATGAAAAGTTTCCAATTTTTGTAAATCGTTTATTGATGCGGGAACCCAGTGTTATTTCTTCTTTTAGAAGAAACACTGAAACTATCACAAAAATACGGGATTAATCACATTTTCTTATCGTTATATTTGTGCATAAGTACCAATTTGTTTGCTGTTATCCAACGACTAGACAAACAATTGTTGACATCAAAATTTATTATAAAGCGAAATGGCACTAAAAGTTTGTTCGGTTCAATTGCAATTTTATTCGTTTCAGGTCGCTGTTCTTTGAAATTTTACAAAATGCCGACTATTTGAAGTAGGCAATAAAAATAATGAAGCTATGGATGTTTATGCTATATGCAGATGGAAACGAACAAATTTGCACAATTCCTGTTGATTTTTTTTACACGTGTTATAATTAAGTTTTATTGTAATGAAGAATTTGTGATCGATTCCTGCATCACAAAAAAAAAACTCGATAGCGTATCCGTTTATTAGCGTCAATTTTTTCCGTCTATATAGCATTCTTTTGACGACAACAGTACGTGAAACACAATTACCGGCTTTCATCCAAATTACAAGGCCCATTTATTATAGATCTCGTTATAGTTATTCAGATTAGCTGCTTGAAGGTACTGTCACTAAACGAAAACAATTTGATTATCTTGACAATTCGGTAGTTTTAAAGACGACAATAAGATAAAAGCGCTAATGGAAAAGAGAAAAGTAGAAACATATCAATTCGCAAATACTTTAACAGGCTTTCTTAACAACTGGAAAAACGTTTCAACTTTCACAGAGTATCTGCTATAAAGTTTTCACTTTTTTCTTTCACCATTAAAGCGTCTAGATTTTATTTATTTATAAAGACCGCATCTTGTTTTAATCTCAGATGAGACCTACAAAATATAATCTACACTACTATTGAATAGGTCGAGTGAAATTATAGTTTTTACAACTTGACAAGAGTTGATGGATTTATTTTCCAAGTGATTTCTACGTTTTTCTTTTTGTAAGGCATTTCAAGAGTCTATTGACAATCAGATATGTTCGTTTCTCATTCACCCGACTTTATCTGAAGGAAAAATGTTCTTGTTGATTTTCTATTTGGAAATTTTAGTTGGATTTGATTTATGAGGTGATTGTATCTCACATGGAGAATCGGGTATTTCACATTAATAGAGAGATCAATACGTACAATCAGAACTTCAAACATTTATTTGTAATTTCAAAGTAAACATAAATCGATTTGTACAGTATTGTAAACTAAAGTAATTACTAGAAAGCGTACACACTACATAATTCTGATAGTTCAGAAAAAATTGTTAGTCTTCAGACTTTTATTAATAGAAGAAAATTGATTATCGACGCTGCTTGTAGACGTCTTTCGATTAAGATGTTGATTACATCGTTTCACTAGACCTGCACAAGTTTACAATGCGATTCTCATTTGTATTGTTCAGGTAATGACGCAGCCGTATTTAATTATCAAGGACTCGTCTACATGTCAAAATAGAATCGGAAATAAAACTTAACGGTTAAAGAAATGAAATAAAGGTGTATTAGATTGCGGAATTTTACACCACTTTTGTGAGATGTAGCTCGCCAAGTGGTCGATTTAGGCTTAAGCATCTAAAATAAAATACAGAGATAAAATGTAAGACTGCTCGTCAAGATTTTTCAAATGCGGAAGAGGTGTCTAGTTAGTATTTGGCCCAACGGTTTTGGCTAAAGCCCCAATATAGGTTTCAGAGCCTGTAGTTGTGGAAACCCATTTTTGCAAAATTCTTTTTAACATTACCAACTCGTTCGGCCATACTTTATTTGATTTGTTCAACTGACGATAATCATGTAGAAGTTTGAATAACTTCGTTACAATTTGAGTAGTAAATACAATTCGTTTCAGGAAATTGTGAAGAACGCTCTAATAATTCGTATTTATCAGGTTCTTATAGAACGACTATAATTGACATAAATTTCATTAAATTCTGCTGATAAACAAATGAAAAGACCAACAAAATCAATTTAAATTGGACTCCTGATTGAATTTTAACGTGTAACAGAAAAATTAAATAAGTTTTTCAAAAAATTGTCACTTACAATTGGAAACAAATGTAGAAGGATTTTCGTCTTAAAATGTTCAATTCTTTGTGAAAAAATATTAAAAATGCACCAATAAACAACAGACGTCCATCGAGTTAGAGCCTTAAGTCTTGTGGTCAGAGCTTCAATCCAAATTATGTTATAACAAATAAAAGAAGACACAAAACAAAGGCAAAATCTATTTCAATAATTAATTTAGTTTCTGCTTAATTAGGAAATAATTCTATTTTTGATATTTTATGTTTCTAGCGGTCCAAATTTGATGAGTACATGATGAAAACAAATTGATCATAGAAAAAAATATCAATTGGAGAGGCTATAAGGCATCCCCAAAAGACGTCTTCAGTATGGAAATTTTACGAAATCTAAATCAAAACTTATGTAGGGCGAAATATAAGAAATTACAATTTAAAAAAGAAAAAAAAAGATAGACCTGGCATGTCTCCGACAAGTTGTAGGAGTTGTGCAACTTTAGACTCGTGCTATATAAAAATTTGCCACAAGAATAGAACCCGAATTCGAATTAAGGGCCCTAAACATTTGTCTAATTTATCTATTAATTAATGTGGCCTTATTCGCATCGAAAGTAGTCAGAAAATCCCATATCAATTACTCTTCTTTTGGCTACTGCATGAATTTCAAAAGCTTTGCTGTTTTTTTTTAAATATTTTTTATGGTAGCTACATGATAGCCAAAAAAGTCTAGACATATTTCTTTTCAGGATTCGTTCATAAATGATCAGGCCTTCTGAGAAAAGCTTCTACCATTCGTGCCAGAACGAAAACAATCAAATCGCATTCGTAAAACAATTTTACGTACAACTAAAAAAAATTTCGGATGCTCAAACTGGTGCCGTAGAATATAATGTAGATAAAATTTGCGATCCGGTATTTTATCAAATTAAAGAAAAACAAACCCACAGTATCCGTCTTACAATTAGAGAAGAACTTTATTCATTAACAATTCTTGACAGTTCTCATTTTCGTGATATTATTCTTGGTTTTTCTAGTAGTTTCAGATATGAATTTCACACTTTTGTTGAGTAAAAAAATTCCAAGATTGTCTTTTCTCACCACTTACATTTAATCACGCGAAAGTAAAAATGAATCGTCCAGAGATATTCTTCTATCCAAAATAACATAAAATAAATAGAAAGAATGGATTAGGTGTGATTTTGTTCGCACAAACTGCGATCAGCATTGTAGCTAGGGGCTGAGGAACGCGCAGAACTTGTTCGAAATTAAGATACAACTTTTTCTTGATTACGATAAATTTTTGGGGATGTCCTGCCTTGGGCGTGCATGAGCTTAACTACGACACTAGCGGAAAAGCTCTCTACAATGGAAATTTTCATAAACACACGTTTAAAAATGTGGGAGATATTGTTCTCTTTGTTGATGTTACAACCCACTCGTGATATGTTAATGTTGGCTTTTCCACTATATGGAGCTACCACCAGTATTTGACGTAAAAGATGAAAAACAAAGATAAAACGCACGAGACACACGTTATCGAAAAGTAAACTACTATTGTTGTATTATGTTGAGAAAACACGCAGATATTTGATAGAATATTGATAGCCGTTTTTTTGACAAGTTGAGAATGTGAGCGACAGGTAACAGATAGAATTTTCTCGCCAATATTTGCACACATCCTTATAGATAAAGTCTATATCGTATTCTATACACAAAGAAGTCGAAAAAGACAAAAAATTAAAATAATTTCAGATGACTCAGGAAATAGAAACTGTATAAATATTCATCAGCAGCAGAGATTTTCTATTTTAAGAATTGTACGGAAATGATATGATTATTAAAGTTTCTAGTTTAAAGTTTACTTTTCTCTCCTTCCATCTGAATGTTTGACATTTAGTTCGTAATTCTCTTAAAAATAATTTCCGTACACATTCTGCACTTGAATGATCCTAGAAAAACGTAAATCAAGCCCGCTCATTTATCGATTATTAACTTTAAGCTTACTATTTTATTTATTTAAAAAGCATCAAGTTGGTCTTGAAGTTAAGTTCAAATGCGGAAACATTTGAACTACCGAAAGCTATCCATTGCTGTTGACAGTGAGTTCTCTAAAATACAACTCTCGTCTAAGAAACTATCGCAAACTACGAATAAGTTACACGAGCAGGCAGCTTTCGAGTCTAATAATTTCCAATTTATTGCTTGTTCCGCTACAAAGTTGTTGACACATTTCCGAAAAAAAAAATCGTTGTTGTTTATTTTATTGTTTTGTAATCGTGTAAGTGTTAAAATGTGTTCGTTTAATAGATTCCTCGATGTCTTGCATTTTGTACAATAAAATCGACCGCCTTTTCGTTTGTTTTTACTACATTTGTTTTCTCTGGCGATGCCATAAATTACGAGTAGATACCTATAAATTTGTCTGCGGGTCTGCCATAGCCAATACCTTTTTGTACTGGTCTTATTTAGAACACAATGGAAGGCTATTAAATTTCACGTTTGATCAACATGTAGGTGCTTCACATTGCCTTAACTAAGTATCGAAATAGTAGTTGAAAAACTATAAAATTACAGAGCTAATCTCGTCTCCATCTACACAATGTTCAAATCTTTCAATTCTACAGTTTACGAGCTTTCTGCAGTTGGACCGGACTGAATTAGCAATTACGCTAATTGGAGGTCTGAATGTGAAGTCGAATTTTTAACTAAAACTAACGTTCACAGACGCATTTCATTTTGAATAGATGTGCGAATAAGTAGAAAATCCTAGTGCTATTCAATAGGGGCCTTTATCCATAAAAAGTGCGAGTGCGGTTTGTGGTTTCGATTCGTACTTTCCTAAAAGTGGAGCTAGTGATGTTGTAACTGTCATCAAATGATTAAACTGTTTTTGTGTGACATAGCACCAAAAAAATTGCTTTTTCGCGAGAAACGGCGACATCAATTGTACGGCGCCTTCATACTTTTTATGGCATCTACGAAAGGCACTGTTGATTGAATGTTGTCTGACGATACCTCGACTGTTGAGAACACAGATAGTTGATGACAAACATGACTGTAATCAAAGTGTACACTGTATACAGAAGTGTTTTTGATCTCTCACGTGTGCCATTCACGATAGAATCGAGACACAATCAAATGTTCTACATTTAGTTTAATATAGCGAAACATACCGCGAAACTTTTAACAATTGTCTGGTGCCAATTGAAGTTAAATTATTATATTGATAAATTATGTTTCAGTGATGTCGCCAACGATTGTTGTGAACACGCCCGTAAATGATTAATAATTCGAGCATTCAACATGTACAGAATTTCGTTAATATCGAAATAATTCTTATTGTGTGTGTGTGTGTGTGTAAATAAATTTCTAGATTAAATTGTATGCAAAATTGTTAGATCTTAGTTAGGACTCATTATTCCTAGAACGTTCTACTAATACTCTAACAATCAGTAATACCAAAAACTATTACCATATTATACCGAATTATTAAGCGGACCGCAAAAAATTCTTAATTAAATAGACGTAGATTTTAATCGAACGATCCCCGTATATTAACCAAAAAGCGGCTTAAACTGTTCATTCGAACATTCAAAATTGAAACACTCGTTACCGTTTTTATTCGTTTTTTATGATTGTCGTCAGGACCGGCTGAAATTTTCCTTTCATTCGGTTTAAATTGCCCGTTTCGATTCGAAAATGCGCTATCCTATTCTGTAACGATTTGAATATAAAAGTGAATGGTTTTGGCAAAATAATAATTTCCGGTATTTAAATTTGTGAATTTAAAAAAAAAACGCTACAGTAGCTTGTTGACGTTTGGTGATAAAAGATGACAAGGAAAAGCAGCGTGAAAAAGATAAAGAAAGTTGTCAGCTTCTTTGAGTGCACAATTTTTCCAGCAGTATTACAACGATTTGTCATTGTAGCCCAACAAACAAAAAAGAACTTTTTCAATTGTTATATATACAAAAAAAAATTATTATCAAATTATTTATAACAAAAACTTTGATACTATTTTTCAATCAATAGCTTATTTGACTTATTACAGTAATTAATTGGTCTAGACAACATCAAACATAAGCTTTCAGACCTAATGTATCAACAGTTATTCTATTATCTTACCACCACCTGTCACTATCATTTTCATGAATTTTCCCTCTGCTGAAAACTCTAGAATATCGTTAAAATTATTACACAAGCTGCGACAGATAATTGAAATATCAATCTATTGTTGGGATGAAGGATTGTTCAATTTCTATATAGAAATACCTATTGATTACAATTTAATTAATCAATTGTTATTATCTCGATAGAATTGTTTTCTAGACAGAACAATATAGCATCCGGAGAAGATCGGTTCAGTGAATTGTACCCAACGATTCGACGAAATAAAGTTATTGAATGAACAGTATCATAAGAGCAAATCTCTCCATCAATACAAATGAATTTTCTTCGATCTTTTGTTGCGACTATAATGGGAAAAAAAAGGTACCCATCATAAGACAACCATTTCTTCTAGATATTCGAAATTTTGGACATTTTGGTGACATTTGCGATAAGGCAAGATTTCACGATTCTCAATTAATTTTTGCGAACATTTCCCCAAATCGAATTTACTACTATAATCGAGTATAACAATGAATAAACAAACGTATTTGCAAATGTGTGCTATAATCAGTTTCCACGGGATTAAAGCGCCTTATAGAGCTTTTATCATTTGAACTGTAGCCCAAATATGGTTCGACTTATTAATGTAGCGTACGAATAGTTTCATCGATAAAATCGTCGCAAATCATGATCTCCAAACCGCTTCAGATTGATCTTTTTGGTGAATTTGCGTATTTCAGCAACAACTGAATTTTGATCTAAAACTGAACACTTTTTATCTACAATCACTAACGAGACTGGGTATGTCTCGATGCCAATTCAACTTTATTCATTTCTCTCCAAACTTTTGCGTCTTATTACTTTTTTTGTCTGGCAGAAATTTTGTTATCCTCTAAGGATTTCTATTTAAGCAATTGACGAAATCAGGCCATTTACTGTCGTTATTTAGGCCGTTCTATGTTGGAACAATGAGTTTACGAGTCTGTGAAGACGTACAACTTTTGATTTTAATTTCTAATTAATGCAATACCTTCCAGGCCCACATGACGTTATTTTCATGCAAACCGCAACAAAAAATTAATCCTGGAATAAAAGTCAGCTACCATTATTTACACTCGGACCTTTCATTTATATAAAAGTGTATTTTTTTCCAAAAGAAAACTTTGTTTTCGTACACGCCGACAATCAACGTGATAAATGTCGGTGAAATACGCGCAAAAAAGCCTGTAAGGGAACGTGTGGCGATAAGACGTGCTATAAAGTGAAAGTACTTGGATAAGCGTGCTTTAATACGATGTGCAATTGTTGGTTATCTTTCCAATTTTTGAACGTAGAGATAACTCGAGGGAAAAGCGTTGTCAAATGTTTTATAAATTTCAGTTAAATCGCCCCAATTTCAGAAACAAAACAATTAACACATACAAAACAGCAATAAAAAAACTAATGGGCAAATCATGTAGTTGTACATGAACTGAAACTGAATAATTTATCAAAGGTACTGAAATTGTATTGACTTCAGTTTGGGGAAGAGTTATACGAATTCTAAGATCCTTTTGATTGTGTTAATGTGTCCCACAGTAGTGGTACAACTAGTTGTAAGTGCAAATCCTTGTTCGTAATTGAAAATTCTCATCACCCTCAAAGAAAAGTACAATTGAAAATGCTACTTACGTTTAGTGATCCGTTCTTGTTGCCATTTACAAACATTCGAAAGCATTCACAACTCATACGAAATAGTTGATCGTCTTGCCACAACCGAAAGCGAACACGTACTGAACTGTAAACGGTTTAGAAGAAATTTAAGCGTTTGCGCTACCAGCCGCGATTATATAAAGCACACGGTTACCCTGGAAATATTCCATACATTTTATAATTAATTTACAATATTTACAATTCAACTGACCATTAGCCGGAAATTTTCACAATAAATCAGTATCGATTATTCGTACACCAAACTTGACCATAAAGGTTCAATTATTTATGATAAAATGGGTGCGTAGATAAGACTACCAGAGTCGCCCGTTTTGCCCCCCATAAAAAGAACGTGTTATTTTATTGAAACGGGTAGGCTCAGTTTTATTGCACCATTTGAATGGTAATCTTAATGGACTTACTTTAAAGTAATACATAATTGCGGCTTTTTCTGAGATAAAGTAAAGCGGCACTAATTGAGATCTTCTTATATGTTGATTGATCGAACCGATTTTGTATTTTTGCAACAAATGCAAAAAAGAACAGACAAAACCGATAATCACTCGAGCGTGAATGATTTATCGATAGGATATTGGTTGATTGTTCGTTTACTTCGATTGAATGAGATGAGTGCGAATTAAATAAGACAAGACTTGATGGAGATTCTCTTTAAAGCTTCACATCAAATCTTGAAGAATTTGATCAAGATTAACGTGGCGGCTATATTATGTAGATTACAGTAATCGTTTCTAAGGTAGAACCCATTAATTTGTAAAACACACAGCACCATCATTGTGAATCTTTCGTTTACTTTTCAGGATTAAATTACACGTATTATTTGTGCAAGATAATCGCTGAAATACACGAATCATGAAGTTGTTGTAATTCTTAGATGTAATTATATTAAACGAGTCTTCTGCAAGCGCTTACACTAACCGCATCGAGCAAATTTCCGGTGTACAGCAGATTACAAGACAAACGGGAAATATTTGAACAAAAGCGGCAACTTCTAAGGGCCGATTCTACAATACTCTACCATTAAGTGTAGAACAGCAGTCGGAATAAAATGTTTGTAGAATCGACCCTTTATGTATTATCTGTTAGAATCTATCTGGCGACTTTTAATAAAAAAATCCAAATTCTGTGCTTTTCCGGCGCTTTGTTTCAAGGAAAATTTGATCAGTGTTTCCCGGTCGAGTGCACACATTCCGATTGTCTCCGGCAAGCGTCCAAAGGATCTGATCCGAAGTTTAGCGAACTAACTGCAGAGATTCGTATGAATTTGATCGAATTGAGAGAATAAATAAAAGAACCGACAATCCGGAACAAGATCCGGGTGCGCCAAATTGTTTCGACCAGGGGTGGCTGTTGGAGTTTCTACAGCAGCTGAAATATCGGTATTATTAGTAATATTTAATCAAGTCACCTGACTGGGTGCTGAAATTGTTTCATTATCAGTTGCTCTATTCAAATTAGGTGTGCTTAGGTGTATGTCTATTTGTATGCTAATAGCTTGGCAACAACAAAAGCATATTTAATAGATTCAAGACAACTTTCAAGATTAAACAAGTACGGTGTACACCATCAACTATTGGTTTCAAACTTTATTAATATTAACAAAACATGCGACTTAAAGATTAATTTTAAAGCATTGTAAAAGTGGTAGAAGTTGACAAAAACATTCTAAATTCGATAATAAATTGCGATATTGATGATAAAGGGTGGATGACAATAGCTTTAACAGCGCTTTGCTTTCATCCACCCACACTCACGTAATTTTTTTTCTGTTGTTGTTGTGAAGTAATAGTGAGAATGCCTCGAGCTTTTACACTTTTTCTACAACATTCTTAAGGAAATTTTATTGGGAATCTATCTACCATCCAGCGTGTTTATATAAAGAGAATTGCACGACAGTCAATTTAATTACCAATTACAAGTTTGCCATTGCCTTGGTGGCGATAAAAATTCTCGTTGAAATTCAGCGATGATAAATCCACCGTCTGGGAATTTTATTCGCTTTTTTCCGATTGTTTTTGACATCTGATAAAGATAGAAGTTTGTAATTTATGTTATCCAGTTGTTGGTGTATTTTCGTGTTGTATACTTTTTGGGGAAACAACGTATAAATCCGAAAGACCCACGAATGTGTTTATTTCTTTAAGACTTAATTTTTTTTTTTCGTAATTATGACTGTTATTGAATGTTTACATATCTCAAGATATTTAATGAGACAAAACTTGTTCCAGCTGTTGTCGCTGGCATCCGTCACTATGCCCAACAAAAGTGTAGTTAAAGTAAGTATTTACATACCGAACATTACAAAGTTTGCAGTAGATAAGAATGAAACAAGCATGACTCAAAATCAACCAGCAACTTTTAATGTTATTTTTTATTTTCTGCACCACAAGCGAGTCTTTACTCTGGGGAGAATAATCCACCGAAATGGACACATATGTTGAATGTATTCAGTCAAATTTCTATGTTGGCCGAGTAAACGGATACGAAACGTTGCTTGAAAAATGTGTAGACATTTATTTCTCTCGAGCTTACGACATTAATGTCTAGAAAATTTGCAATCGACTATTGTGGAATAATAATGTTGTCTAGTAAAGTTGAAAATTTCGTCTTCTATTAACTAAATTGTGAATAAACGAATTTTAAATCTTAATAAATTGCCGAGTTAATTGGGCTTTTGTTCTCGGTTATCATATTAAAAACTTTAAAATAGTTATAAATTTGCCTGGGAGCTTATCTTTAAATGAGAATTGCACGAAATCTTGTGACGTACTGGGAGTATTAAAGGAGAAAATCGGTTGCACAACAACTTCTTTTATCAGGCTTAAGCGAAAATTTAAGATCATTTTGTTATAAAGTAACTAAAATAAAATAGAAAAGTTCTGTTATATAATGCACGTTGAATTTGAATCTCGTTTATAACGCAGATTTTCTCCCCAGTTTTCTGCTTTACTTTTCATCACTATTCTAAGGGCAAAAACAATTTTTTAAAGTTTTTCCGACAGGATTAACAAATAATTTCAATTCAATGAGCTGGTTTTCAAGAGTCTCTACAACGTCTTGTATAATTGATCTTCTTATAAAAACCACTTCTCCAGAGGATTACAGGATTTCCTTGGACAGATGTACGATTTATTCGATCAACTGCTCCACATATTTCAACAACATTCGGTGAAATCTGATGAATAATGAAGCAGTGGATGCGTTTGATACAACATGCAGTTGACTGAACAGAATTTACGTGACTCGAAAACTGTCATCTACAGCAGCGATTTAAAAGCCAGAAACACAAAAGACGGATCAACTAATTTTCTGACAAATTCTCAGTCATGATTACAATAAAAAGCTACTACGCTGCAGATAGAGATACAAATGAAAAGTTAAACACGTCCCTGTTTCTCTGTACAGCCTGATCGATTTTGTTTCTATTTGATTCGTGTCCAGTTCAAAAATTTGATGCATTATTGTGGTTGAAACGTTTCCGTTTTGTAGAGAGCTTCTCTTTGTTACGTATCGAATCGATATTGACATCAATTAAGCTACAATAACAACACAAAAAATAGCTTATCTCAATACTCTCCAAACTGGCGTAAATAAGTCCAGCTTTTATCAAAAAAATGTTGACAGTTGTCCAGGGGCGTGCCCATCGATAAGGAAAATCGTTATTTTGACAATACACAATATTAAACTATACAAATATGTGTACTTTACGTTATTAAGGCCCGATATAGCTTAAGTCTCTTAAGGCTCAACCTCAATTGTCTAAGACCTGGTGTTGTCGAGTTGTGCGCCGCCGATTTTTTATTTTTATTTTTCTCAAACGATTGATTATTAAACAGAAAACTCTTTTGTAATCGTTTTTAATAGTAATCAGCTATAAACTCAAATGAAAATTTATTGGAGAATCTATTTAGTTTTCCCTTAAAACGTGAAAGTTCAGTGACTAACGCAATTTAAATGGACTTTCTCGTCTTTCTCCTTTTGCCCGTGGATTCCACCTTCTTTAAACTACATGGGAAACAGTAATTGAAATGGGATGGGCTCCGGAATAAACATTTAAAAATTTCGTTGAATTTTTGTTTATTTTTTCATAATAATTTGCAATTGGAATTGCAATATCTATTCCGCATATTCATGGTTAAATCTATCAAATATTTCGTTTTGAATTGGTTATACGCAAAAGGGCGACAATGGAAAGTTTGCACCTGGGTGTCCGAATAAATTCACCATGAATAATTGAACGAAATCCAGCTTATTGCCGAAACGGGTGTCTTTTTCCCAACAAAGCCCATTAGCAAATGCGTCATGGATTCACAAGTTCAAATTAGACAAATAAACCATAAAACAGATGTTTCCAACAGCAAGAAGGCTTGAAGAGAAATTAATTAGAACGACAAGAGACATTCTTACTGGTTAAAATTTATCCAAGACAATCAAAAAAATAGCAAGCAAACAAACAAACAAACAAACCGAATTCTGTTGTGTTATTTTAAAAGATCCTACTTCAGTATATCATAAGGTACTTTGATCAAAATGAAATTCTTTCATGAGTATTTCTATTGTATAAAAGGGAATGTCTGGCATATTTAACAAGCTCACATAAAAAATTGTCTAGCGAATTCGTATTGTAAAAGAGAGAAGTTTGAACACTGTCAACATTACACGGCAACTATTTATAATCATAACGCAACGACTAATTTAATTAAATCTTAATCGTAACAAAATTGTTGGGTGTATCGATTCAACACTTATCATAAAAAAGAATTAATTCCCGACTACAGTTAGAAAGTGTCACAAGATCGTTGAAATTGATAGTTTGAAAATTGTTACGTCAAGAAAGAGAGACATATCACTTGTGCGATAGGTGGAAAATTGAGTCTCCTCACAAGTATGTCGCATTGGCTTTTCCATCGAAAAATCTATTATGTGAAACGACGACGAGCCACAATCGACTTCTTCTAATTGCATTAAATGTTATGTACACACACACGTGTATACCAACCGGACTTGAAGGGTTCTATGTTTAACAAACTCAAAGCACGCACGTGACAAGCTTCCGGGAAAAAGCTGAAATAATTACATCAACTAGTTGTGCCTGAATAAACTAAAATGCCATGACAATGGTGGCATATATCAACTGAGAATTTTCTATTTCTGTGTTTAAATAAAAACGACACAATTGCTTATTTGGTGCGATTTCTCCGTTTTCAATCTAACAAGTTTTTCCATTCATATCACTATTAAGCGCAACAAATTCTATTAGGAAATGTGTTCGTGTCGCACAAACGTGCTCGGATGCAATCAAAAATTCAAACTTCACGTATATAAATATTACGTTAAGATGACAGTATCATCAAGGGTAGCCGGCAATGTTCGATTGTAAATCCTCCACATTTCCACCAACATAATCAACGTCAACGGCTGGAAGTTGATGTGTCGTTGGAAAATTTCGTTAACTTGTCATATATACGGGTTTGCTCGTACGAGATTTATTAAAATACTTGCCCTATTCTAGAGGATTTGTCAGTCAAATTGCTTTTTTTTTGTGCTTCAGATATTTGCATGTTAATAGATAAAATGATCGGTGAATTTGTGCGGCTCAATCTTTTATCGTTCCAATTAAACTATCGGAATCGGCACTGGTTGATCTAAAGTTGTTCAAACTTTTCAACCACTTCATTTGAGGCGATTTGCTCAATTAATTGGAATCGAGTTTCTTGCATTCAGATATTAACTATCATTTGAAGTGTAGTCGTGTATAAATTTTGTTATATGAATAGTTATACAATGAAATATTATATTGCGACAGTTTCACATCGAATAATGTTGGATTTAACTGTAAAACAGATAGGCTTAACTTGAATACTGTAAACTTTCTGATAAAACGTTCCACAATGATCATGTTGACAGCATAAAAAAACTGTTTGATTAAATTCGCAATTAACACGAACGAAATAGGACTGAACGCAATCAAGTGGCAAATTAATTTTGTTCAAGTATCGATACGGATTCATCGAAAATTAGCTTGTATTGTTAGATTTTGACGGCACTCTTTAGGTCTTCTCGTAGTCGAACACAATTCATGCCGGTTCCGTTAATTTTTTGTTTTTTGCCAGTAAATCGAGCCACAAAAATTTCAATGTTGGACTAAAATAATTGGGGCATGAAAACGTATCAACTACATTCGTATAAAATAGTAAATATAGGGTAAAACATTGTTGGTAGTATTGATTTTTAGGTTCCATAACAATTTTTATAGGAAAAAGCTTGATTAGCGATCATCAAAAGTGGCACGTTGAAATGGTGGATGCGCCGGGTCAGTCAGCCTAAACTTTCTAGAAATCCGTATGCGTTAAGAGATGAATTTATGCCGATGAGATATCCAGCCAGACTCGCAGGATCTGGTCCGTAGCGGAACACCAGATTCAGTGGAAACCGTGAAGAAACTAGTTCCTGGATTTGTTCGTGCATTTGCAGTATTACTTCCGCAATTGCACGTATTTATTGTGGTTGTGTCTCACTGTCTTCTCAATGCGTTAAACATAGATTATTTCGCCAACTAATTACGTCACATCTGAGGAGTTCACATTAGTTATGGACGAAACCGATCGATAAGCTATTTGCCGCTTAAATTCAACAATTGATTAAGGAAAGTTCATGTGGCAACTTTAACGTTCCTATTTCAACTAGAATAGTAGCCATTGTGGACCGAAACAATAACCAATTCTTTGCATCGTTTTTTTATCATCAATTAGTAGGATTAATATGGCGGGTTTTGTTAAAAATGTATTGAAGTTGCGCTTTGATGTTCACCATAGCTTTAACCTTTGTCTGCGGGATCTTGTTGAAATTACATTTCTGTTGATAACAAAAAAAAATCGGTATATGATTAAAACTGTGTCTCTTTATCGATTTAATAACAATTTACTAAATAAAAACGTTCTCTATTTGCGTTTATACACAATAATTGAGTCTCTTCACGTTTTAGAATCGGATTGAGAACGCTTTTATTTAGATAGAAGTGACTCAATCAAATAGTTATTGATATAGCTTGATATTTGCGGCATTATTGAATCGCTAGTTTCCTAGAATCTCAATAAAATAGCGATACAAATGAACACCGTATCGTTTGATTAAAATCATTTCATAGAAGTGTTGAGAAATAAAATTGCCGTTGAATATAGGTGTGCATTGGTTGAAAATCGTGGAAAAACAGGACACGTCTGCAATTTCCATTGAAATCACGCAATGGAATAAAATTGAAAGATGGAAATATATTGAGAAAATACAGTCTCGATCGGAAAAGTTGTCAAAAAAGTTTTAAATTAACATTCAATCAACGGTGTGCACATCGATTCCAATTAATAACTAATTTTCACCGAGATACATACTAAAATCTTGTTCTGTGCTTATAAAAAAAGTTCCGTAATGGCAATTATTTCACGAAAAAATTGAGAGGCTGTGCGATGAAACTCATCCAATACATAAACGAATAAAATTGGATTGATACGCGTTCGCATTTTGTAAATAAAACTTTATACAAAGATCTTTATATCGGCATCGCTGTGTTTGAGGAAGATATAATCAAACTAGTCGGTGATAATTTAGAATTCGATACGTTTCAACGTATCGAATTTATCGGGCGGAGAAACGAACAAAACGTAACGAAGGGCTGTTTGTTGCGTATTGTGCGTTACAACAAATTGTTTTGAAGGATTCCATGTAAAGTACTCGGATATTTGTCGCATTGACCTGCGGCAAGGTGACTTACATGATTGGCAAACAAAAAAAACAAGATATTTCTAATGGAAATCTAAAATTGACTTCACTTTTATCGACTCGCTTTGTTTATTAAAGGTGAAATCAGTTTCGTAACATATTTGTATTTTACAACCACCGATCATTGGAATTTCTATGAAACATTTATGGATAAAGTTTAAGAAAACTTAACTGTTTAGGAGATCGAAAAAATTCGATATTTAAACTGTTAATCATCATAAAACAGCAGGTTTTGCGCTAACGAACGCAACTTTATCGTCATCCATTCAATCTTCTAAATGTTTCCATTTCCAACAAAGACTTATGCACAACAAACTTTATTAACGATGCTCTTGAGAGTGATTTGGTGCAACGTGTTTGGGAAAATCGAATAAACTACCTGTCTCTCTAAATGAAACATGCATTTACTACGTTTACGATTATGTGTACAAAACTACCGCAATTACGGATTTACGACGATTCGTAATGGAATTTTGGTGTCTACAATGTACGTATATTTCGGTAGACTAATTGGCGATATGCGGATAAACAACAATTTGCACAGGATATCTTGGTGAATTACAGTTTCCCCCCCATCATCAACTTGTTGGATGTTAATCGATAAAAACCGTGTCAAACACTCGTTGTGTTGTTGGCCAATTAACGAACAACAATTGGATCGATTTTATCAGCAATTGGTCGTTATTTTTTCAGTTTAAATAGAAATCTTATATTTCTAGAAATTGAAAGATTTCTCTGTTTGCATAGATATTGTTGGAGATCCCAGTGACACAGTTATCCACACGTTTTGTTGATGCTCGTTGTAGAAATCCCATTGAAATCAATATTTTCAATTTTCTATTATACAAATAAGCATTACATCATTACTAGAAAGATTCTATAATATTTGTTACATGTTAAAAGCTTCCTATAGAATATTTTCAAACAATAACAGTCATATCTTCTACCAACATCAATTTGTTATTGTTGATGGGTGCTGGGAAATGGAAAACTTGTTAGATAATCGGATAAATTAGCCGCAAAATAAATTAAACGATCGACAACAATTTTCACTAATTTACGATATAATTCCATCCATTATTCGTATATTAATGAGTAGGAAATTTGGCAATCATTAAGTCTATATAATAAGTAGATTGAACCGATAAGCTTTAACGTATATAGAAGGCTTAATTAGTCGGATAGACACATAAGTGGATGCAATGTAATTATCGAGCACGAACCGACTAATTATCTCAATATAACTATAATTCTCTCCAACGAGTGCACAACTCGCAATTAGAATCATTACAATTAAACAAATAGAAGAAAATTTGGGGTGGTGGTGGGGATTTGTACGGACATTTATCACATTATTCCCACCGGAAATTTATGCGTTCATTTCGAATTGTCATCGTCAGGACCACAAATTCCAATTGGCAAAGAAAAATTTATAGCTCGAATTTCAACGGATCCAATGATATTTTAAAGCTTAATATCGTCATATTTCACACTTATATTGTGTAAAATTGTATTGAAATCTGAAGCGACATAAGGTCGCGTGTAATACAATCCACACAACACTCTTTTACTGGAAAATATTTACGAACAAAACATTTGGCACAGAGATCGATGTGTCCCGGTTATAATACAATGAAATATGAACGATTCTCATGCTGAACCAGTGACAATTTTGCTTTGCAACAAATTTAGAAACTCCACCAACTCTTCGAAGCGTTTCCTGTGTGGCATGATCTGAATACTGTTGATGAGAACAACTCCCTGAAGGTTTCAGCGTTTATCAAACATCGACTCGTTGATGTTATTGCTATTTCTCAATACAGAGATTATCGGCGTAAATTCGTCTCGAATCTGCGATTACAATATGTTGTTTGCGAGCTAAATAAACCGAGAGAAATACTGCAATTGCATTTGAATGGGAATTGCTGATTATGAAGTAAACGTTCCCGTCCAAATTCCAACTATGAGTGGGTGTAATTGAATTGATTATAATTCTAATGCCCCCAACTACTTAATTTGTGCGCGATTTTAGTTAAAACTTTAAATTTTCAATCAAACTTTATCGGAGAAACTCGCTTTCATTCGATAGAAATCAACATTTCAAAGGAAAAGGCGATACAGCGCTCGGAGAAAAACTGCTTTCGTATTCCAAACAAATCTCCCATAATATGACGAGATTTCTGTAATATTTCACTGTTTAAATCGTCATGTTTATTTACTTGAGTGTGTATCATTTCGATAATTTATTTGAAAACATCATCATCTCTCTTATTGTAATTTAAATAAAGTGTTCTACGCCCATGATGTTGAAGACGTTGATGATAATCTGTGAATGCGAGCTGGAATCAACGGAATTACAACTGCTTTAAATTCGCCCAGCATCTATGCGTGATTTTGTTGACTATATGCAGATTGGACGAACCTACAGCCGTACATGAATTTAATAATCCGAAAATGTTGATCACTACACATCGGATGAAAGCCAACAATTTTCTAAGACTTGACGGAAATTGGTGGAGAAACAATTACACACCAAGAACAGGGTGTAGTTCCTCTTAATATCGCACCTTAATCTTTCAACAGACAGTTAAATTAAATTTTCGATATTGGTATAGAATTTGTTCTATGTACTTCTTCTGGATTAGAGTGTTTTTAATGGAAATTAGGGCTTATGTAATCAACATCTGATTGGTGTACAGATCCTATTTAAACAAGCGTCGGGCGGCGAAAGTGGAAAAATGAAACAAATGTGAATTTCGAGAGAGTGCTTTTTAAAAGCACTCCTAACGGAAATTCTTTAAGTTTATAAGATTAATGAATATCCGTACGATACTGAAAACTTTACGAAAACTTTAATTATTTCTCGAGGATCATTGTTGATATAACAGGAAGTAGAAAGTGGTGTTGTTCGAAGCAAAATTAAGACTTTTTAGTGTTTGTACGATTCGACTTTGAAGTCGAACAGGCCCGTTTTATTTGTGATAGTAAGTGCTCTGTTACTTTGTTCTGTTGGTATTTTACTAAACTAAGACAGATGATGACGGTGGAACAGTTGCTCTTGAGATTCGAGTTTTCGAAGATATTGAACAAACAACAGACGATAAAAAAAATTGAATAAACTATATAGATTTATGAGATATATGTACAAATAAAATGGATTATATGAGATACGTGGTCTTATCGTTCCTACGTTTCAGATCCATAACGTAATCCGTCTCAATATCTAGTTCTATACAATTTAGTTCATCACAATAAACGTCTTAGAGGTGATTTAATAGACGGATTGTAACGATTTTATGCTTCAAAATGATAAGTTATTGAAATCTTGGAAAATTCTCGTTTCTCACAATTTTTTGTAATTGTTCTAAAGGTCGTTTTCAAATTTAAGAGAGAGAAGATGGATGTTGAAGTCCAGTCTGCAAAATTAGTTTATTTTTTACACAAATAGCAAATTAAAAAATAAAAGTTACGCGCTTTTACTTTTTGCTTTATTATGAATAATTTACAGGTCAATTCGTAAAAACACTTTTATGCTCGACCTCGAGCAGTAAAAACAGGAGAAATAACAAAACCGAGTAACTGTTAATCTTTTATTTGTTACACGCCCACAAAATCGTGTCTATATGTTTAATAATGGGGCAGAATGGGGTGGAATCTTTCTTTTTGTATAGCCTTAACTATTAGGTTGTTCATTAAGTTTTTTCGTTCAATTACATTTGATTATTCAACATACTCTCCATGCATTCGAATCCGGAAGACTATCAAAATCCGCTTCCACGACTGCTTTCCGTTCGTTCGATGAAAATCGTTTCCTACGCACGTTTCTTGAGATGAGTGTAGGCAAAAGTGACAGGGGGCTAAATGTAGCGAATAAGGTGGATGTTGCAACAACTCGTACTTTAATTCACTGATTTTTACGATGGTTTATTGGACTGTTAGAAGGGTGCGTTGTTTTAATAAAAAATGTTTTTCTTTCTTTTGCAAAACCGGTTTTTTCTTACAAAATTTTGACTTCAAGCTGCTCCAAAAGGTTACAATAACAATCTATTGACTGTTTTTCAATTTGGAGGGAGTTCGTCGACGAAACTCCTTTTGTATCCCAAAAAATTGATTCCAATACTTTATTGACCGTTTTCTGGTTGTAATTTCCTTCGGAATCGAAATATCGGATTCTCACCACTTCTTAGCCTCTTATTTTGATTCAGGATCATATTGTTAGACCCAAGTCTCATCCATAAAGATAAGACGGAACAGAAAATACGTTTTATTTTTTTAAAATACTCCAAATGTTCCAAATGCTTTTGTTTCATTGCTTGGTCTTCCAAAACCATATTCTACATTGGTACGATTAGTGTTAATGCACTTTTTAGACATGCGTCATGTAGTTCTACTGTTATAATTGAAGATGAAGAGTCCTTATTCACTCTTAACAATCTTTCAAGAATTTGTTTTGGTGCTCGATCTTCTAAAAATACAAATTTTATCACTGCTTGATTTTCAACTTTTTTCCATAGCAAAAGGAAAATGACGAGCCTAATAGCACCATTTCTCAGTCAACGAGAAAACTTATTTGTACCAAAAACCCCTGGAGTTGCGTCCTCGTGTAGCTCATTTCATAAAGGCCAATTCTACAATCATTTTATTATTTTGCGGTGCCGCAATGTCGGGCGGACTAAACAATTGGTCTAAATCGCTTTTGAGAAATTGTATATATTAATCAAAATTGTTAATTTCAAGAAAATCTTGAAAGGATAACAAAACAATTATTGTGTAATTCAAAACGTTTTGTAATTAAATTTCAATGTAAATTTAGAGGAGATTATACATTCTTCGATAAACGTTTACAAATTTAATTAAATCCACTTTAACCACGATAAAATTGAAATAAATATGATAGAGAACGAAAATTAATATTATTATCGTTTCACAATTACCATTAATCATACTCGAATTATATTACTTCAATTATATCCAAACAAAAAAAATCTATTTATTATTTTTCGTTTAGGGTACATTCACGTGTAATATTTCCATTCAATTGGATACCAAAGAAATGTTTCCATCTCAATCAACTATTGGCAAGTTCTTCGACTAACAACGATTGGGAATTGGGGCTTAAAATCGTCGACTTTACACTATTATAGTCCTTAATGTGATAAATTTAAAAAATTATAAAACGAGAAGGCAACTCTTGAAAGGAATCATCGTTTTTGTAGTCACACCACAGATAATAAAGGGCGGGATATCTGAGTGGAAAATGGTCAATGATATCGGATGTCCAATTAATTAAGGCTACCTGCTTCTCAGTATCACTCATCCTCTGCTTAGCGACACAAAGAATTAGTCATGGATCAAGTTCTCATAGCTTTTAAGTGTTGCTTGGTAATTAGGCAATTTATTCTCGGAAGTGAACCCATTGATTTGTTGGGGAAGTTCGATATCTTCTCTTTTATCGTTTTTTAATCTTTCAACATCTCAGCAACGTTGTTTATCTTTAAAACGTTTTTTTGCTGCTTAAGGCAAGTGTGGTTCGCCCGGCGCCTCCACCATTTTACGTAAAGTGGACGTGTGGCGGTTAAGTTGATAAAGGCTTGAATTTTGCGCGATGAATTGTAAAATTTATATCAAATATTTATTGCAGATGATTGGTTTCCTAATATTGTGTAACTTTCGAGATCTTAAATAATGTTTTGGCATTTCCAAAATATCTAGAAAGCAAATCGTACCAATCAATTGACATTGTAGTCTAATGTGTTTAGATACTTTTCTTCTTCAATTCACCAAAAAACGAAATATTTGCGGTGAAACTGTAAGCTACTTCTCCCAGGATTCCGAAGAGCTTCGGTGCTTCTGCTCTCAGTTCCACAAGGTTTGCAGTGTTTGATATTTTTTGTTCCGCGATACTCGCATATCTGATTGATTGTCTTCCCATTTACCACCACTTTAAATTGGATCTTTTGGAAAAACCGCAGATTTTCTCCTGGGGAAAGATCAGTTCTTCAACAACTATGCTTGAAAATTATTACGATACAATTTTCACAAAACATACACATTTATTTCAATGTTGTTGAATTCATCAACATCAACTCTCGGCGAGAGTCGGAAGCGGAAGTCCGTAATATTGGAAATATCTCACCGGCTGGAGAGGAAACAATTTTTAATCCAATTTTTAACCGTTTTTCATTCTCTCGTTGTGAAAATTTTAAACGTTTACACAATATAAAATGTAGTAAAGAATGCTTTTGTTTCAGAAAAATTGCCCCACCTTAGGCCAGACACCCCGTATGCATAATAACACAATCTATATGTACGTTTCGCAGTCGACTTTATTGTCATTCCCGAATAAAATTCGAGCTCGAAGCAACATGAATAAATTTATTGTTTTCGTAAAAAGACACTTTTATTGGGGACTTCTGTGCGTTTTATATAATAGAGAACATATCATTAAAATTCGACGATAAATCAGTGATATAAATGACTTCCTGGGAACGAAACAATCGGAATTGTGGAACATTTAAAAATTTATATATTGAATATTTTAACTCTATTCGCAATATTTATTAGGTGATCTGTAAACTATCGATTGAACACATACTCCATTTATATTGGGCTCATTTCGAGTTTCATTATCCTGTTACCGAAATAATTGTGTTTAAAAATAGATAGTATTGGCTGGCAGGTTCCACAGCCAATGATCCATCCTTAAGCGCACTACAACAATATTTACCGTTAATAGGACTGGAATAATTAACAACTGCCAGTATAATCGGAATTAAAATTGACAATAATTCGAAATTGTGTTCCCCAATATTATACGCTTTTGGTAGCTTGATTTCTGATAAATCCAGCAGTCGAAACGTACACGTATGGAAAATTTCATCATCTCGCCTTCTATTTGTGTTTCTTTAATAAAGGAAAGCCGTTAAGTTAACTCTCCACGTGCCAGATATCTCTCTTTTGACTTGATTCACAATGCTATGTTAATATTGGTTTAGTAAATAAATGTAGAAGCGTCCAAATATCTATTTCTCGCCTATATAAATACAACAAAATATACATATCGACCACAATAGAGCGCGGCTTTCGAACGAAAACGTGAATATTATTCAACTGTTTCATTATTGAGATGTTGGAAATTCTCAACTAAACACAACCAGTATTCATTTCAATTTAAATAAAATGTTTACTGTTAGATAATAATAAACCGTTTCAAATATTTTGTACATGAAATATTTTCCAATTTATATGAATTTATGCGATTAGCGTTATCTTGTCGTCGAGAAAAAAGTCCGTAAAGCTAGCCAGATCAAAATAGTTGTTCTATTATTCCGGTCAACAATACAGCCTGTAGTTTGTTAGGGTTCATCGCAAGCTTTGCAGGTAAACCGTACTACGCCTATTATTATCGCAACAAGCCTGTTTCCGTGTAAAACTTCTCAACAACCCGATACGAGCCGAATATGATAAGATCTCGGCCAGGACGCTCCTGCTGGGCTTTCCAAACTAGATACACTGTCCCAGATCTTGAAAATCAAAAGAAAAATCCTCGATTGTGGCCGTTAGATAATGTGTTGAGGAAACACGCTACTAGATAATCAAAGACTATATCGTTGGTTTTCTTCTTGTTCATGTCGTGAGGATGTTTATTAACGTTACTTTATTAACTAGACTTAATGAGGGTTGATTAGTGATATTTTCCTGTGTCTGAGCTTTGATCTAAATCAACACTTTGTATGTTATAATTTTCATCAAGAATAAGTGTCATCCTCTCGTATATTGTTACAACAATTTCAGAAGTCATGCTCACATTTATTGGAAAAAGAAGGCACCTAAACGAGAAATTGTTGGTTTGTAAGAAAAATAGTTTTGTGACAAAAACAAAACGTAAATGTGCGAAGGGTAACGTTCATTTGGAAGGGTTTAATTTGACACACCGCAGCAATATAAATCATTTGTTTTGCGTACAAGCGAAACGAGAAATTAGTATGCTACGGGATTATTAACGTAAAAAGAATGGCCTACAAAAATTGGACCTTATGAAATTAGAATGTTAACATCAAACCAACCATAAGAGAGTCGTAACTGAACGTAATTATTCCCCCTTCTGAATTTGATGAAGTCATTAGGACCATTTCCAATTTAAATTCTTTTTTCCCAGCATTCTCTACACGGATGCCTGTTAATGAAGTGGGCGCAAAGTCGTAATTATTTCGAGTACGATTTTTTGCATAATTTATGCGCCCGTAACGATTCAAGAATCACAAATTTTCGTCTAGTTTAGTAATGGACCAACTTGCCTATTAAAATCTCTTCAATTTGCTCGTTTCTCTCAAATTTTGTGAACTGTTGCAATACAACTAAACATGCAATTTTCCAAAATTAGATCTCTTGAAATAGCTCTGCTTCTCTCCCTCGTATCGCTAAAATTTCACAAGTTGTACACTGAAAGCATTAGGGCCACTTGGGCACGCAATATTCGAGCCCTTTTATGCTTATGAAGCGGCAATTACCGGTTCATCTGGGCGCGGTTCCGTTCTCGTGATCGAACTGACGATTGCATTAAATCTAAATGTTTAAGGCAACAGGTGATTTAAGAACTTCTAACGTTCGTAAAAGCGCTGAAACGATCTATACAATTCTAGATTTGGGATAACGTACAAATGGCAACCGTTTTTTGCGTCCGCATATCAAACAAGCCGAGTTTTTTTTTTGTTCACTTCATATCTCGGTATTTAGAGTTTTTCACCCTTTTATTGATTAAAAATGTGAAACTTATCAACAAAAACACCATATTATAGAACAATAAAAAATCAATACAAATTTCCCATTAACGTCATCTATAATTCATACAAATATTTACAGTCCGTTGGGCTGATTTTCGTAGTTGTATTATTTGATTTGGAATCGTATCGGTAACGCCGTCCATGTTATTCCACTCAATAAGCTTTTTCTATTATTTTCCTATAATTTATCCGGCCGACTATACGAAAACATTGTAACATTTGTAACTTGTAAATTACATGCAATTAACGAAACCCCATTTTATTCTCTTGATAAATCAGCAACTATCGATCGTGGTGGTGGCAGTGTCGGATAATTGAAAAACTAAGACAACTTCTCCCATGAGTTCATTGATTCGTTCCTTTTACCCACTGTAACACAGCAGATAACTGGCTCTTGTTGGATATGAAATAGAATTGATAAATGTTCACCAATAATACACTGACAACGAAAAGTTGGCAAACTTGTGTGTGTGCCACCGTCAAAGTTAAATTATCTATCAGATACTCTCTTCCACTTATAGGAAAAGTTGCTAAGTGATCGTGCCAAAGATTACATGATTTCTGATATGAGTGAAACACGAACATTTATCAAAATTTATATTAATATCCGCAAGAGTTTACGTTTCTACATTGATTAATGTAAACGCCACAAAACCATTTTTTTTTCGGAAAGTCATCAAAATACAATTTCGACAGTAATGAGTAGGTAGTATAATCTTTGCAGTATTTGCAACAGTTGTTGCTGGAAGGTTCACTTTTGAGATTAAAATAGCGGTTGTAAACATTAAAAATTCAGTTTCTCGTTTGGTTTACGATAGCGAGAATGCAGTCTTGAAAGGTTGCCACAGAGAATGTTGCGCAATTTGCATTCGATACACAATATTATATATCCCGTGAGGGTTTTATTAAAAGAACATACGGCCTGCTGGACGTTTTCCATATAAATATTGAAATAGACGTAGGCATTTTATACATATTTCCAAAGCATTCAACCTATTCAACGGTAATAAATAACGATTCGAGGACTTCGATGTGACAATCGTCGAGAATCCGGTATCAAGCTCGTAATGCAAAACAATGAAAGTGGAACGTCTTGGAACGTGATCGACGACTCTACTATTGCGTCTTAACTCAATAAAACGAGAAAAACACCTCAACTGGATTTGGGGCAACATTAGAGAAATGCGTTATTGAGAACAAGAGAGCATCAAGGCGATTAGTTCGAAATAAACTCTATAAATCCGAGGCAGATAGATGAAAGTTCAACAGTAGTTCGGCCCCGACTAGTGTTATAATTCCTGTGTAAATACCGTAATTTGTGTAAACTTTGTCAAATTAAATCGCTGAAATTAAAGATCCTCAAGCCACAATTTCAAGTGCTTGTGAGTAATTAATAATCGTACCTAATCATACACTGAATATCTATAGAGTTGCTTATTACTAATTAAAGCAGAGGAAGCAGTGAATTGGACTGCCTTGGACAATCTAATCGTATCCAGGGTAAATCATCTCGACCGTTAAATTTGTAAATTTCGCCCATATCCATATAAGAGCTTGAAACTGTGTTAACCGCGGAATTATTGCCGAATTAATTGACCGAAAATTTACGCTATACTTCAAGAATGAATAAAATGCACATAATTGCTCTCATTAGTGTTGTTTGGATTTCAGGCATTCCTCCTGAAAACAATACTAATGACAATTCGAACTTTGGGCCGTTTCAAGATCCGGTTGGTGACAATGTTGTGAAATTTACTGACACTGACATTTAGATGGTCGTATAAAAGACAGGAAATCCGCCCAGGATGTTTCAGCTCTACGAGTAAAAAACCAACGTATAGAGCGAATGGAGCGAATAAAATATAAACTGCTTACACGCTGAAACTCAATGATCTTACCGGTAAAAAAAAATAACACAAATCATCATGATCAAATCCAATTATAATGCGACCACAATAATAAAGTTTGAGTGAAATTGAATTTCAGTAAAACTGGAAATTTTACGATTATTGTTTCCAAGTTTTTACGATGAGAAGGAACAGTTGTCTAGTTAGAAGAGAGATTTTCATTTTAATAGAAATAAGAGATCGTTGATGGATGGACAATTTATTTTAAATCGTAAATGTTTGCAAGAAAAAGTACCTAAATCGCTGAATAATTGGGGAATTGATCGATGAACGATTGAATTTTTGACTTTGTTCCAAAAACCGTTTTCGCTACTGCAGAAAATCAAACAAGAAGCACGTTCTGTAAATGTTTGCAATATGTTCCATTTCTACGCGATTACTAATGAAAATGCCACAAACATTAATTCAATCGATCGATAAATATTAAAAACATAACATCAGAATGAATTATTTGCAATTCTAGCGCTTTTAAGATAATTGAAAGACTTGATAAATCATCAAATAGTTCGACTGGAGTCGCACTTACTTCATTTCAAATATGAATCGCTTAAATAAACAGAAAAATAATAGAAATGTCGCCGTCCTAAATGAGTAAAGTTTAAATTAGACCAATTACAGTAACGATCCTTTTACTTATGGTAGATAAATTTTTATTAGTACGTTATTAAAGCTAAACCGCAGGATATCAAACTAAATACTCATCAAAATTACCAACAATTTTTCCGTAAATTTAACCAAATTAACGTAATCTATAACAGTTGTTTAAAGACAAATCCGTGATCATTGTGGCGACGACAAAACGACATTTCTTCCATCAATAGTATCACATTTGATATTTTCAGGAGTGTCAACTGTTTCCGACCTTTTATTATGAAACGTATAACGCCCAACCTCTATCAAAAAATAATTGGTACAATAGCGGACAGTTTTTCATCTCCAATACTAGTTTCTTTAAAAAAGACTCACCTGATCAGCTATTCTCGCCGAGTCGAACGCCAATTAGTTGAGAATCCAGTCCCCATCTCGCCACAGGTGAGCGACGAGCACGTTGTTGTTGTTGTTGTTGTTGGGAAATCGACGAAAATCCGGAATTGTATCGTTCAACGTGCGAGTTTTCCGTACCAACTGGCAAATAAGCGCAAGTGACTCGGTTACATAGGTTTTCCTCTGGTAAATTTTGCGCAGACGTCGCTCTTTTTATACAGGGGCGGGTCATTCTCCGCCATCAAATTTCCGCAATTTTCTCCATCATCTTTTTGTTTTGTTAATCTATTAAAGGGAAATAATCAGGAGGGAAAAAAACGTGATGAACGTACATTAAACTTTATAAATGAATTTTAAATAGAGTTCAGACACCGGATGCTGATTAATATTTAATAAATATTGTTGATGTAAAGTTCACTGGCTGTGTTTTTTTTGTTATCAATTAATATGGAAATACTATCGGGAAAGTTTTGGAAACGTGGAAATTTTATCGAAGCCCGATCGCCTTTTTCAGTTGCTAATCTCGATCAAATCGAATAATCCCACCTGTAATGTCAATTTACAAAATATTTCAGTCAAGCTTTGACGGAATATATTTGAGATGTCGAAATTAAATTCATCAACGATCTCAATTATAATATGCTACATTATGAATTTGCTACGTTATTGTCGGCGATTAAATGCGCCGTCAGCATAATTGAAAAGTCTCATCTCCTTTGTGCGAAATGACTCGATCTTTTGCTCATTTTAAACTGTCAATTATATCGTTGACAACAAAATTGCTGCCTGTTATTTACAGATCACTCTCTCGCTCTAGTACTGACCTGCCCCTGAAAGTTATTAAAAATAGTTATAAGCGGAATAAAATTCACCTTGATGCAATGTTGCTTCGCCTACTTGTTGATAAGCCGAATCAGATGGAGGCCATCAAATTGTATTATGAGTGGAAATCTAAGATTTTAGATTAGATTGCTGCGCCCACACTGATTTCGTATGGTTCTACAAATTGGGTTCAACTATTTTTGTAACAATCGGCCTACATATTAATACTGTAACCCTATGTGCTAACGTGCTTGGGTTGTACAATTATTATCTCCATATCACTAGTACGGTCGTCACGGTAAAAAAAACTTTATAAAAAAATCTAGACTTGGGGATTGGGGGTACGTTCAGACACCAGATAATTAGAGTTGTGAACTGAAAACTCCTTCAAATCCTATTAGTATTCAAGATTCGGTTATTAATTAATTAAGCAACTTTCTAATAAAGCATGGAAAATATTTGAGCAATACTTGAGTCTAAAGATAATTACAAATCCATATCCAGCCAGTAACTTGAGGAATACACCTGAACTTTATTTGAAAAAGACTGAAAATAGACTTGTCTTTCTATTGTTTGAATCTCCACGACTGTTCAAATGTGATAGTGTTAAAAATTTACAATTTACAATGACGAATCTGTTTCGTATCAATTTTTCAGAACAGAGAAATCGAGGAGATGCTTGAAAAATCACGACAAAACAAATTCAGACCGTATCACTATGGAATTCGCTAGTTTCGTATTTTCTTGTCAAAGTTTGCCAAAATGCAAATTATTCAACAGCAGCAGCGGACGAAATATTAAGTAGAACAACCCGATTGACTATAAAACTGGTTGCGATGAAAATGGAAAAGTTTGCCAATCTTCTAGCTTGTTAATATAAATATTTTTTGCACGACGAACACTTGTTATCAAACACGAAAGTAGAAAATGTGAATTTTTTTTAGTCGTAAGTATGCAGAATCGGGTATTTGCCACAAAAAAAAAACGGTCGTGATCGATGGAATTTGCATCAAGTTTTTATGAACGAAACTTTTGTTATTATTCTACCATTTAAAAGTTTGTCGCAGATCAATAGAATTCGTTGTACAGAATTTAACCTATTTTATTAAACGGATGTGGAACATTCATGTGACAAATGTTCAATTAGACAACAATGTATCGTCCGTATTAATAAAATAGTATTAATAGCATTTGGATCATAAATAATGGCGGAATAATACGTAGAATATTGTTGGAAAATAACTTAATTACCGATCAATAATCGATAATTTTAACATAATTGAAAGGTTTTCCCGGCGCATCCACCATTTATGCGACACTTCAATAAGTTTTGTTGTTCTGTGTGACAAACACATTTTATTATTCAATAAACTCTCTGTGTACTTCAATACATTTGTCTTGTTGTTAGTGCACTTGTAATTTTTGCTTCGTGAAGTGAAAATTTGGAAGATTGTTGAAACACGCTGCCATATCTGCGCTTATCACTTGGCTCAAAGAAAATTGTCTCCCGCGCATAAATTTCTAAAAAATGGGCTTGATATCTTTATTAATTCCTTTTTCCAAGAGTTGCTCGGTTTTTTTCAGAAAAGCATTAACCTTTTGGAGCTCTTTTCGTTTACTAAGTTTTCTGGAAAACGAATACGAATCTTAGAGAAGGAAATTCACACAGATTCTAATTGTAATTTTCTTGATAAATAAAAGAGAAAGACGAAAAATTGGATTTTCGCGTCCTTTCTGATAATCTTGAGATATTTTCCAATAGATGTTCATTTGAGATTACAGATAATTGCCAGTGGATACAGTCGTTTGTTTTTGTTTTCAGGCTTTTGTCAAAAAAAAAAACAACCATGCACAAGTACACCGCCTTCGTTTCCTTTGACAAATAAAACTACCAACGTAGCTAATTTGGAAATATCAGAAAATACGCATTTTTAGATCCATGCACCACAGTATTAAGATTCAATAGAATCTTCATACGAGAGGGCTTTTTGTTTTAAAAATCTGTGTCTCAATGGTAAACCGTCTTGCGAATATTTTTAATGCCGAAATAACATTCTGCATAAATTTTCTTCTGAATATTGCTTGATTGCAAAAGTAGTCATCATTTTTGTCACATTTCAAGCGATATATTGATGGTTAAACAGTTACGTGAAACACCCTGTGCAGCTGCTTGTTCCTGTCTCTATGCAAATTCGGAATTATTGAAAAAAAGCGAAAACAAGCGCTGGAATAATAACAATAATGTTCACAAGTATTTGTATGGGATCTGAAATTGTCTTGAATTAATGAATATTTCAGTAAGTTCTATGAAATACATTGGCTTTCAGTTTTGTAGGTCATTAACTAACGACTGCACTCTGAAACTGTTTTATAATAAAAATATACGTTTATTATGAGATGTTTGCAACAATAATTGAAATAATTGTTTATCAAACGTTACGATGGATCGGGAAATTAACGGTTCATCAATTAATTGTCGAATAGCAATTTATATCAACATCGAAGATCGACCGATTGCTTTTTATGCTGTCGTTTCATTAGTGTAAATATGGAACGAAGGCATAATAAACTTGACTTGTTATCTTGTAAAATCCCGATGATAACAAACATAATTTCGTTCGTGGCATATTTATTTTTATAATTACGTCAAATCTGAAAGACTAATGCAAAAGTTGACTGAGAATCGACTCTATTATAGAACGTTTTTCCTTTTTGTGTGTATATTCACAACAAAAGCGTATTTATATACTGAAAATTCAGGGAAAATTGGAAATGCAAACTAGATTATGCACTCGACAATAAAACTACGAATTCTATGGGATAATGTAGTCCAATTTGCAGTTAAACAATACATTTTCTGTTACGCTAAACTTTCAGCAATTTTATTTTAGAATTAAATTCGCAAGACCGTATGTTGATTAAAATATACACACAACTTTTTATTAAGTTCCGGTAATGTTTGTCATCTCGAAAAAAACGACTACAATAGCAGCATAAAGTCAAATAAACACCACTATGCTCATTATTATCCACCAAATAACGTTGATTTTGTTTTGTGTTTATCTCGGAGGATTCGCTAAAAATGCAACGGATGTTATTTTCCGCTACAACAGCGTAAACAATTTTTTTCCAATAATGATAGTTTTTGTTGAATTTGCAATAGAATAAATATGCAAATCCGTATATACTGAATTAAAAATAATTATGTAAATAATTCAAAATAACAGACAAATAATGTTAGTTTGTAGACGGAAATAAATCTAAATAATTTTCATTCGAGATAACATGCGAAATTGGTGCAGTTTCTAGTAGTTAACGCTTGAAATAATACAACAGAAATGTATCTAGTCAAATACAAAACAAGAAAATTTGTACGTTTTTTATCACTGCTAGTTTCCTGACGACAATTAAGCACGAAATGAACGTATTTTACGAGCCAGCACCTAAAATTATCGCCGCTTGCTGCAATGAATTTTTTCTAATTTACATTAGATTTTAATGATTCGTCCTCGCTTGTTAACATTTTTCCCGATGAACACTGAAATATAAAAGTATTTGTTTCTGGATCAGATAATCTCAAAATTTTGTTATTTTTAAACAAGTGCAATACACGTGGATTTTGATTTAAGATAAAAAAAAAGTAATGAAATTTTATTTGATATTTTCCCACATTCAGAGCTACAGGAGTTCGTTATAATTCTCTATTCCTGTTATTAGTGGTTCGAAAAATTATATTTCCAACTCTATAAGCAAATAATGAAGCTGTGAATTTCAGTAAATCTCAGTATAATACTTTGTACTATAAAGATTTTTTGTCCATATTACTGATTCATAGACGGATATAGCTATTTATGGATTCTTATCATGTAAAATGTGGATTCTCTTGAATTCATATTTAATAAGCCTTTCCAACGCATACCTTACTGAAAATAGATTTATTCAATGTTGGATTGCGTTGATGAAATTCCTTGAATACTGTCGTCTCTGTAATAATGAAATACTGATAATAGTTTATTCAGAGTTAATTATTTGGCAATAAATGTGGTACGCGAGGCAACGTGCAATCACAAATAGGTCCGCGGAAAGACCGTTCTTTAGCGTTATTGATCAGCTCTGTATAAACTCTTTGTAGGCTAGAATTATGTAACATTTTCAGATTTGCAGAGTTTTGCGCAATGGTGCATTTAAATGCTCTAAAGCTTGACGTTTTGGGTGATTTGTCTGGACCAAAATTGTCGATTTTCTTAGATTGAAAACAATGAGAACAGATCTTTAGACTACAAACATTGTATTGAAGTGTTCAACGCTTTGTTGCAATACCATCATCTGTAATTAAAGAATTTAAAAAGTTACTTAGTATTTTGTTATTGAAGAAGTTGAATTAAATTTAAATCTATCATTTTTTTGTTCTTGATTATATTATATATGATCATATAATGCGTTCGTTGTTTGTTTCTTGATATAAGAAGTGAACAAAGGAAAATTATTTTAGATTTGTTCATTCATTCCAGTTGAGTTGTAGTTCTCAAAGTGTTGACATCGTTTTGAATAATTGTTATTATTTTCAAATTTATAATTAATTGTGAATCGTGCTTGATGTGCTAGTGCCACATATATAACACCAGCGAAAATAATGTTTAGTGTTAGTGCTAGTGCCGGTGTGTTCAACTGGAGCCAAACCGTAAGTCAATCAAGCAACAATTTTTTTTTGTCTTTTTTATCGAATTTTTATCTTCACTACCGACTTCTGTGTGTTTTTTTTTATATTTAGTTTTGCCATTATCAAGGCAACGAGTAGCACTCATTGTTGAAAGTGATTAGAAGCTTTGGAAAGGGCTGCAACCAAATCAAGCAGCACATGACGAGTAGAACAAAAACGGTGCCAAAACTGCAGAATAGTCATAGAAAAATGACTGTTTTGCAAAAAGATCTCACCACTCTTTCCTCCCTGTGTTTATTATTAAATCGCAACGACTAATGGCTTTCAGTGCGTCAATTACGCGTACTTTTAGGGCTGTAATTCCAGACATAACGGTGTTTTTTCCCTATATCAAAACGTTTCAAGTGCGTGATGAGAAATTGAACAGGTGAGTAATATTTAATTACACACTTGTAATTCAATAAACATCCAATTAAATTCTACATTTTATGTTATTATCTATAATTATAATCTCGTCTATACTTGTTGTCTAGGCAATTCCTCCCTAAATACAGCCACTTTCCATATACATCTTCATCTATTTATTTATTAATTTGGTTGAGTACCCTTGTATACCGTTTCTAGAATATTAATTGTAAAATAGTGATAAAATCTTATGTTTCGTATTATTAAATTTTTAATAAGCTGTCTGAAGATCGAGCACACAACTGAACACAACTTTACATGTTGTACGTGAAAAGTTAATAAAACCCGGACTTTCTTCCATTTTATCCGGCTTTTAGCCTGTCTTTCACCTCGAACAATATAAATTAACAAAACTATCCCACCTAAATTTTTTCAAATGAATTGTAAACGTTAATAATTAGGAGCACGTGTAAGGTAGAACGTGCTTCCTGCTAGCTTACACGTGCTCTTAATTAATAGTGTTTATAAATCATTTTTAACAATCTTCCAATTAATAAAATTCTATCGCTGTTTAGTTTTGGGGCAGCGCACAGCCTAAACCTGTAGGGCTAGAAGCATGCGATTTTAAGGGGGTTAAATAGGGTTTTAAATTATTATTTTTACTAAACACTAAAGACGAGCGAGGAGACAAGCGAATGTAGAGTGGGGCTGCTCGACGTCTTGCCGCCGGTGTGAAATTAGCCAACACGAGCGGAGGAAGCTCGTGCCCCAGTCAACTTCATGCTATTTCGCGAGAATCTGGAGGCCCTTTTGATTTGATTATTGAGGAAAGTTTGCTTTAAAAAGGTGTTTTTAACAGTATCAATTGCAGTTCAAGACAACACGAATAACATGAGAATGTCCTGTCTATCAGTGTGATGCTGCAACTCAAAATCGATATGGGGTTTTCAGCAATATTTAGATATTTTATTGAGTCATTAAACAGTTTTACACTTATTTGCTTACATCAAAATCGATCAATTTCAATAATTAATCCAATAAGAATTTCCCCTATTTGTTAAAAAAAAAAGCACAATGTTTTCTTTGAAATGTTTTGACGCAAGAAGCGATTCTTGAAAATCCATTCTTTAAGAAGGATAATTGAGAATTAATGTTTATATGGGAAATTCATAGTTTTTGAAGTTATAAAAGTAGTAACTGTTGTTTGAACTTCTGTTTAAAAATTAGGATCATTTAGATCAGTATTTTTGAAAATTCATCCCTAAGGTGGATGTTTGTATAGAGGGAACCTTATTTTTCGCATTAGAGACGTAAAACTTGGCATGATCCATACTTTTGTACAAATTAAAAAAAATAATAAGTTTAGAAAGTAATAGTTCACAATAATTTTTGTAAATTTTATAAATTTTAAATCTAAATTTTGACTTGCAAACTTATATTCAAACACCTGTTCTCATTAAGATTTTATTTCATATTGTTCGGGGAGTTGGTGGCTGAAGATGAGCAAAGCTTGAAACTAATAATCGGGATTGATTTAGAAAAGACACATTGTTTTCACATATCTTTTCGTGATTTTTTTTTACAATAAATATTGCCAAATTTATGATGCTTTTGTTGGTAAAAGTTTTTCAGACTATTTGCTTTATTTGTTGATTCAGCTTTTTCAGTATTTTTATGTCATCTACACTCCTCTTTGTCTGATTTTCATAGCTTCTTTCTTGGCGTTGTAAGCATTTCTTAGGTCCACTTGCTAATTGGCAGTAATCTCTGAAAGTTGAATAGCCGTAATTTGGTTTGTAATAATATCGCTGATACTGGCGAAAATTGGCATCCTCATGGAATATTATTGTAGAGAAAACAAACTTTTCACATATATTTTTACATATTGTAGGTATAACGATTGAATTTGTTCTTTGTGATTTAAAACATTAAACGCGCACCTCTTCAGTTTATTTAATGTATTTTGAATGCAGTTTCTGGCAGAGCCAGACCGAGACTAAATTGCGCCCGGGGCATACACCCTTTTCGTTATCTATTAAATAATATTCTTCATATTTAACTGGTTCGGCGCCCCATTCGAAACTGGTTTGTTTGTCAAAACTGTGATCAATCATCAAATGGCGGAATTATGCCTACAAAACGGAGGTGTATAGGTGTATAGTGACTATTGTGAGTAGTAGATTTGTGTTTTTTCGCCATCATTAATGGGTGGATATAGACATTGTCTTGAATTACGGGGAAATTTAGGTTCTATATTTGCTAGAAATAATTAAAATTTGCCACAACACTTAGAAGTTTTCGCAAAGTTGAGCTATTACTATTGCTTCTATTTACAAATGGTAAATTATACAGTATCAAATGAAAGCTTACTATTTCAATCAAATATTTTGTTTCATGCATTTAGAATTCAATTAGATCTAAACTAACAACTTTCCAACTTTTTGGAAGTTGGTGAAGCAAGAAAAACTATATAGTTACAAAAAATGATTTAACTGATGAAAAAATTTCCCGAATAGACACTTCAACCCCAATTTTGGTTCTTTAATCAATTTGTTGATTAAATCCTTAAAAGCTGAATTCTTTAAATATAGAACTTTTTACAAAAAACTTTACATTACATTATAAATTCTCTAATAATTTCTATACTGAATTATGAATTTTAAATACTTGAATTAATTTCATGTACAGATAAGTCATCTTAAAGCAATAAATGAGTAAAAACATATTCAATTCATCTATAAAATTCTTATTAGCGTTAAAATTTGAATTTCCCGCTTAATAAATTCTTGCTTTAATTGACCTACCGCAAGTGATTTTAGCGCCCTCCAACGATTGTTCCAATAACTTCCGTAGTTCTTTTTCGTTCTATGTCAAATTTGTTGCTGTCAAAAACTTCCAATTTGCGACGCCGTTTGTAGCAATTGCCTTCTGGTAATCGATTTATTCGGAATTTTCTAATAAAAATCAAACAAAATGACCGAAAAACCAAAACTAGATCTTGGCGTACTTGAAGAAGATGACGAATTTGAGGAGTTTCCAGTTGAAGGTAAATTTTGAGGTTAGAATGATGTAGCATAAAAAATTAACAAAACTCTTATTAATTTCGTAATAGATTGGACTGATAAGGATAAAGATGGGCAGGATATAAGCGTTTGGGAGGATAATTGGGAAGACGATAATGTTGAGGATGATTTCAATAAACAACTGAGGTAAAGTGTTGGGTCTTTGTTAGATGAAATGTAAACATTGAGAATTTACAGGGCTCAGTTGGAGAAACAAAAGGCTAAACCACCAGCAAAATAAACGAATTATGTAGAATCTTTTTTTTGTATTTCAATATTTTATAAGTTAGGAATAAACGTAATTATAAAAAATCCGCATCGAATCGTTCAGTTTCTGTACGAGCTCCTACAGCACATGAGAGTAGCGACTGGATACTTCGCTCCTCGCCGCTGCCGTAGATATAGCCGTTAGCCTGTAACAAAAAATGTATTACTAATTACTGATAATTGTCTTAGGGTCGATTTCACCAAACTTTTATTAACGCTTCGTTACTTGACAAATGAATACATTTTATTCATTCGTTAAACAAAATATTATTTCACCAACTGTTTTGTATCCTCAGTTTGTTATTTATAGTATCACTCCTGGTTACATCACTTTTTGTTTAACTGTAGTTGGTGAAATCGACCCTTAGATTACGACAAATCAGTCTTTTTTTTTTGTTGTTTGTTTTTTGTTTACTTCCCACGATATCTACGCAAAAAGAATTCTAAAAGGGTGTCGATTGTTTTCGAAAAATTCAACCCCTCATTAGGCAAAGTTTAGGAGACGCCAATACTATAATTTAAAATCTTTGTATCAGTAAATTGACCCCATCATAAATACTAGAGTCCCAATTATTTAAAATTCAAATGCTTACCACAAATAAGCAAAATTTCCCATACTGGTCCGCCGGTTAACTTGTAAAAATAGATATTTTTTTCTAACAGTGGATTGTAAACCACTCATTTTTATTTTCTCATGTGCAAACAAAAATTACACTGATACCTTGTGGTGGTACAAGATATGTTGCTTAAGCATGGCTTAAGTTTTAATTTTTACTTAGAAGAAATACCCGATATATGATATCTTCGACTGAATTTCATGCAAAAGAAGCCTCATTGATATTGATAGTTCGGTTTGCTTTTCATATGAACGAATTTTTTTAAACCTAAAATCGTTCATTTGAAATGCGAGGTCAAAGTTAAAAATAATTGGATTTCATCGCTACCAAACAAGATTGTTTACTACTCAATATTTAAATTGACAGATTTCACGAAAATCCCTCAATTGGAAACTTTTTTATGGTAAACAACCTTGTTATATAATCAATTGATTTTCAGCAGACTGTCCTCACTACAAATGCTTCTAATGTAAATTTTTATGAGATTGAAAAATATCAGACTTTCGTATAAAAACAGTCTGATTTCAATATCAATTTTTCTATTGATTCAATTCATGAATTCCAGAATCTATGTAATACAATCCGTTGAACCGTGCTCTGAACAACGTTTGCATAACTGGTGCAGCGTACGCTGCTAGCACAAACAATTAATAATATATCATTGTACAGGGTGGACCATTTTCGATGGTTTTGCAGGGTATCTCCTATAAGGAGAGCTCGTACAGAATAATGGATAGTACATTCCTGTCCTACTTTTTCCTGACTAGTCAGATGGTGCAATTAGATTTTTGCTATGTTCTTTTGTTTTCGAGTTATGGCCGTTTTTTCACTTTTTTGCGATTTCTAAGATGCCTTATATCTCGTAGGCTTTCAAAAAAGTTGACGCTTTTCCCACAGTTTCTAGTGTAGTTTTTAAAGCTGATTCTATTTAGCTAATTAGGTTTTCTCTAGCTCTCACCATTTTGGAAATATAACACAAACTTATGTTTTTTTAAATGGAACCTATATTTAATTTATTGCTCATTAAATCGCTTATTTTTTTCTGATTTCAAATATATATAGTTTGATATAGTTATTATCAAAAATGCGGGAGTTATTTTGAAAATTTCGATTTCGCAAGTAGTGATTACAAAAATTATACTCGAAAGGACTTTAGAGTGCCATGAAACAAATTTTACCTATTGCAAAATACGAAAACAAAAGAATAAATAAATAGCAACCAAAATAATAGTTCGTTGACAAGCTAAAAAACGATTGTTTCATAGCACTCTAAAGTCTTTTCGAATATGATTTTAGGAATGTTTCCCTTCGAAATCGAAATTTTTCAAATAACTCTCACATTTTTGAAAATAACTATAGCAAACCACATATATTTGAAATCAGAAAAAAATAAGCAATTTAATGAGCGATAAATTAAATATAGGTTCCATTTAAAAAAACACAGGTTTGTGTTATATTTCAAAAACGGTAAAAGCTAGAGAAAATATAATTAGCTAAATAGAATCAGCTTTAAAAACTACACTATAAACTGTGGAAAAAGCGTCAACTTTTTTGAAAGCCTACGAGATATAAGGCATCTTAGAAATCGCAAAAAAGTGAAAAAACGGCCATAACTCGAAAACAAAAGAACATAGCAAAAATCTAATTGCACCATCTGACTAGTCAGGAAAAAGTAGGACAGGAATGTGCTATCAGTTATTTTGTACGAGCTTTCCTTATAGGAGATACCCTGCAAAACCATCGAAAATGGTCCACCCTGTACATTCAATATTTTTATTGTCAACTGGCGGACCCTTTTCTCATCACAAATTCTTGCACTCACCTTATCGATGGCATTTTTCAAATTCAACAAACTCCGATCGGACTTAACATCTAATAAAATGAATGAAACTAAACTAAAATCCTGTACCAATTCAACTAGAGCAGCATTAAGTTTCTTGTATTTGTTCGTAAACGGACCATCATCTAATAAATCAAGTAAATACTCCAAATTCAAGACGTCTGTATAGAAATCCAGATTGAAATCTAATTTATCTTGATTTTTCTTCAATAAATCAGCCTAAAATTTATAAAAATTATTCAAATATAAAAGCTAGATTGTCAACTGAAAACTATTACTTTACTCAAAACATTAACATGCGGCAATTCGATTTGAAGCATCGTAGATAGACTCAACAGTAAAGTTGAGATGAATTTCGACGGATCTGAACAATAATGGGAATCAACCATGTGTACAGCACACAAATGATAGCTCATTTTTGTCAATTTCGCAAAGATTTTCTTAATTGTACCATGATGCGTATACAATTCCACTTGACCGGGCATATCGAAGATTAAATAACAATCTTTGATTGTTACCAATTGATTCAACAACCAATCGAAATTCTCTTCTAAATACTCCATACAATACATCAGAGCACCATTGGGGCCCAGATCCAAATTCTTCATAACATCCTCAACCGTTATCAATTTCATTATATCGATAGCTGGCTGATAATTCATATTCTCATTTGCCGGATCCAAATTGACCACTTCAACTTTACGATTCAGTGTGTCTTTATAAAATTGATAAACTTTACCGCAATACGTTGTCTTGCCAGCACCGGGTGGTCCAATTACAACTTGACCAAAGAAACTTTCAGCTACTTTAATTTTCTTCACCACTGACATTGTTCGGTGTGTGATTCTTGATGGCTTCAACAATTGCAATTACCGACCGTCTATTGTAGTCTTTCAGATTGAGACAGATCAAGAGAGGTTTTTGTATATTGAGTTGTTGGATGATGAAACGAGCTGCTGCTGCGGCCAATAGATTGTCACGTCCAAATAACGTTTGGACAGCATAAACGGGTTCGGTGATTGTTAAACCGTTGCACGGTTGCTCGATACGTATCGAAAATAAACTACCAATCTTACCGAATTGTGTTATAATGATGATGTTTTGATTTGTGAATGTTCCAAACAAGAATTCTGTATGGATATCGTTGATTTTTGCAGCGTAATTAGATATGTTTGAAGTTCTATCATTCAATGATAAAGATGTTAGCAGAGACGGTAAATCCATAATTTTTATTAACACATTCTAGTGTTTATCCGCAAATTATTCAACAAATTTTAAATTGAGGTTATGTTAACGTGAGTTTGATTTACGCGTCACCAACTGTAGAAAAATAAAAGTCTCTACGTTGTAAAGGCGGATACAGACGTAGCTCGCTTATAGAACGCTTGCGATTAAAACGAATAAGGACCTATAGTAAATTCAGCGAGAAAATGGACGTTTTTTTGTAACTATATTAGTTCTATGGCGCAAAATTCAAAATTACTTACAAAATACGAAAATTGTGAAAACAAAATTATAAATACACTTAGGCAATGGGAAAATCCACTTCGATATACAATAAATAGAATAAAAAATTTTCTCACAGAAAATCTCTTTAATGCGTTAGGTAAAACGGCTGCCAAATACTTGGAAGAGCTACAAAAAGCTGCGTTTAGAATTAAATATAGGAAATTTTATTCCATCAAGTTGGCCACTAGGCTGTCAAAAAGTCCGCTCTCTCAGTTTATAGGGTATAGGTTTTGCTAGAAAGCCTTTTTGTGTGAAGTTTCTTGAATGAATTAAGTCCAAATCCAGAAAAAACGCATTAATAAGATGCGTCTGAAACTTAAAATACAAAAAGATTTTAATTATTAAAGTGAATTTATCCACCAAAGGGTTACTAGATTTGACAGATGTCTCGTTAAACAAAGTACGTAATCCCAAGATTGCAAGCGAAGATATGGATTCAAAGAATGAAATCCCTAAAAATATCGCTACATTCAAGGGTACCAACATAAATCTACGAACCCTTTGGTCGATGATTTTTGTGTATTAAATTCTTTGCTGTATTCACGTTGTTGAATCAGAGAAAGGTGGATAAATATTTTTGGAGTGTATTTCTAAAGGAATTTAACCACAGAATTAAGTTGAATTTGCTTTGAAGTCTAATACTGCACGTTTAAATATGTAAAATGAATATTTTTGTCGCGTCTAGAAAAATTAGATGTAGACTTGTCTATTTCAAAAGCCCATTATATTCTCTATCAATTAGGATTCAAATAATGAATGTATTTTTATGTCTCTAATAATCAGATGTATTAATAACTGCCTGGAACTTTATTAAGCTTCCTCCAACGCTTCGCTTTTAACAGGATTCCTCTAATTATGTATATCTGTGTGTAATGTAACGGAAAATTCTCTGCAGTGTTTCATCTATTCTCTCCTACACTTGGAATCCATTGAATTCTCTTATTTTTATTTGAACAACGTGACTCTTGTAGAGCATGTAGCCTTCTAGAAGAAGGATATTTCTGGTATCTTCATGGGCGACTGTGCTTCCTTGTTGTATGTTTTTTCTTTGGTTTTGCACTGAAAATTCCACAGTTATAAGTAAAATTTATCAAAATCAAGACTGTGGTGCGGTAATTTTAAAGTGAAAAATGGATTATTAAATTGGGTGTATTTTAGAGTTTGCTCTTCCTTTTAGTCTTGCACAGTCGAACTTATTCTGGGTTTTGTTCAATCGAATCTTGCTCTTAGAAAATTGAGTCCTGGTACTATACAATTTAGTCTTGGTCTTGGCCTGCCAGTTGTTGAAACAAGAGCTTAAACCCTGTTGACCACTTCTGACAAAAGATACTTAATTCTATTCTACACGTTTATCCAAACAAGAATTCCGAGAAATATTAAAAACATTTTCTAAGCTCTTTGGAGCGAGGAGCAGCGACAACAAACACACGAGGTTAAACTGTTCGACAAAGCGAAGCGTTTCGGCAAGTTTGATTTCTTCGCTTTGCTCGTTGGTCTCCGTATTGTAGAAAATGGACGTTGAACAATTAATAAGTAGCGTTTTTTTTGTGAAAAATCCAAAAAGATCTTGAACATCATAACCGATACGTATTTTGAATAAGTTAAGGGATGATGTAGGAAGAGAAATTAAGTCAACAATTTTGGTGATATTCACTACACCTTTTTGCCCTTTCAGGCTTTCCATCAGGTACAGAATTTTTAAAGACGACACTTCAGTTAAGGCCAAATTATGCATCTTTCTCACTCGAGTACGACCTCGCCGCTATGTGAATGCAATTCCTGTATTTACTCTCTCCTCAATTGACGCGCTGCTCGCTGCTCTTCTCTCCGCTCCACTATGTGCTTAGACTAAATCCTTTCCAAGAGGCTAGCAAATAATTTAATACGTCTTGCCTCTCTAAATTATCCAGTGGCATGATGAAAAGCACGACTCTTACAATAAATCCATGCTCTTGTTCGTATTTTTAAAGAAATTTACAATCTTAATTAATTAACCGCTTTTTAAAGACCAGACATAAAAAACGTTTGAAAAGGCTAATAAAAAGATGAAATCGAGCAATAATAAGAGAAGGAAGAATTTTAACGAACAATCCGACCGCTATTTATTACATAGTACTATCGTCGGCCTCTTTCAAAGTATTCACATCGAAGTTTTCTCGTAGATAATAATTATCTCGAATTATGACTTTTGTCGTTCCAGTAAATTATTGCTTAATAAAAACTTGTTTTTTTTTCTTATTTGACATTTACATTAATAATAAATTATTGATAATTATAAATAATAAAATTATCTAGCTTTGGTGTTGATTTGCCTCCAATGTCTACAATAAAATTTGAATTCCATTAACATATCGTGTTATCCTGCAATTGCAGGATTCGTCTTTCAATCACCCTACCTACAACATCGATCCTGAAAGCTCTCTATGACGTCACAACAAATCGTCGTGGTGGTAGTGGTGGTGGTGGCAACAACAATGACGTCATGATTCCTTTCGTATCCTCTATTTTATTAGAAAACAACAGCTTAAATGTCGTACAGATAGGTAGGAAACGTTTGAGTGTCACACTTTTTTTCCAAGCGATTCCGGTCGAAATTTTTTTTGATAAATTTAATTATATTCACAGATTTTTATGAACTGGGACAATAATATCAAGTGAAAAATGTACAGAAATATTGTGCTATTAATTTGTCTAACAATACCACCGCTTTTCGTCCAATGTAAGTAATAATTTATAATTAAATCGAATCGATCACAATTGTTATAATAACAATCATATTATGTAATAGTTGGTATTTATGATTGGTGCAATAGGATCGATTTAACCTAAACCCAATTCCGGAGCTTTCACCGGAAAAGCTCTACATGCAAACGTAACGGATTCTCCGCTGAATTATTAACTTGTTCAAACAACTTTTGCTTAATTAATTTGACGAAAAAAATCAAATTCGAAGACTACATTAAAACTGAAGGTCGGTACGAATTGATGCCACCGGAACAGCTAAAGGTCAATCGATCTTTTTTTGTTACATTTCGGCATATTAAATCGAATATCGGACACATTTCGTATCAATTATTAAACGAACTTGTCCGGTTTCCGTTCATCCGTTCATAATTAATATGAATGTCGAGTAAATATTGATTGATATTTAAAGCCGCCGTTGAGACTTTTCTTTTTTTCACATTATAATCGAATTATCCTACTTTAGTCGGATTAGTGGACACCAAATCAATATTCCAACTTTATAGTAAACTTGGAGAAATTGTGAATGTAATCAATTGCTGTATCACTAGAAATTGTTGAACTTTAACACAATTTATAGTTTTTTTTTCTGATAACTCGTTTTTGTTGTTACTTTTTCCGGAGTTCAATCGCCCCGATAGTCGGGACATTCTGGCGTCACTTGTTCGAAAATAATCCAATTTTCGGCAATTTTCTTAATTATTGTTAATTGTCTTTTAAAGGTGATGTAACAGATGGAATGAATCAAGTGATAAGTAAATCGATATCCTGTTATGAATGTAATTCCGAATATGATCCACGTTGTGGTGATCCGTTCGATTCGTATACAATTGGTGTTGTGAACTGTTCAAAGAAACGGCCTTTAGGTCATATTACTGAAAAACCGACATTATGTAGGAAAATGGTTCAGAAAGGTAATAGTGTTTGTTGTAGAATCAATAAATCGTGCCAACTGACAACATAACAGTTTTTCCACCGCTACACGTTCGATTGAAAAATTGATATTAGTGAATTAATTGCAACTTGACCGACTTTAAAACAATTCCAACAATTCACAGTATTATCGATGATAATAATAATAAAGATTTGTTATTGTTTGTAGTTAAAGAAGAGATTCGAGTAATACGCGGCTGTGGCTATATTCCCGATGAAAGAGATGATAAACAGTGCGTCCGCAGGAGTGGAACACATGAAATTCAAGTCACTTATTGTTCGTGTACAAAGGATTTGTGTAATACTGGCCATTCACCAATACGTCCAAAATTCTACGTGATCTTAGGAGCTATTTTATGGTCAATAATCGGACGTCTGGTGTAATCAATAATCAAGAAAAAATCAACTGTTTCCCAATAAGATTTTGAGATTAGCGCACAATTTCAGTTTTTACAGACAAAAATCATAACTAACCGGCTTCATAGGTACCAGGATTAGAAAATCAAGTCATTGATAATCATCGGCGAGAATATAAAATAGAGACTGCCACTATTTCAAACGATAATCCGTTGAAACGGTCCAAAGTTTTCTTCTCTAATAACGAACATATCCGATATTACGATCACAATAAATTATGGACTGTTTCAAGTGAATTTTCATAAAATTTTCTAGTAGATAAGCTTTTAGGTGGTCGATTTTATGTAAAATAATTTCATCATCTCGTTTCTTTTTTGTTGGGTTCGTTTCTCTTTGAATTCAGTCAAGGCTGTGCATAAAGATCTGCAAAATTTCGGTCTCAATCGCAAGAAGCGGTTTTATTTCTAAATTAACCAATCACAATTCCTTGTATGTTGATGCGAAATGCAAACAAATGTATAGTTGGTGCAACGGCGCAGGGGACTGGCTTTTAAATCATAAAATAATACGGATAAACTAAAAGATTTTTTTCAAAGATATTCTAAATCTAAAGCGCGTCCTCACATGAGAGAACTTTTTCTAGTTTTGTTGAGCAAAAGAAGGAAGAAAGATCGAGGGCTAATTTTTTCATAAAATGTCTGACAAAGTGGTAGAGAAAAACCGAAAAAATGGGACGTAACGTCCGGAGGAAAAGTCTTTCCGCCCGTTTAACTCAATATAAATCTGAATATGTAAACCTGAAACTGGAAACTACTGGTCGCCAGCGCATCCATCACTCTCGTGTTAATTCCCGAGTACCTCAGTACTCGTTTTCCTTTGACACGGGTACAAAGAACGCTCCCAAAGCGAGAAAAAGTAGCACGAAGCGGAGCCTCTACACTCTCGTTCCTCGGTCAACTTTGTGCTGCTTCGCAGACTTTATTTTGGGCGGAGTTTTTACTGACTCTGATGCGTGGATTAAGGGCTTCGGTACCTTATAATCGGTCCGATTTGATCTTTGGGAAAGGCTTAAACAGTTCCGACAAACTCCCAAAAATTTCAGTTGTATCGTAGGTCGCTCGACGTGTCTCTGTTTTGATTTCAAAGTCAGTCTCTCGAGTCGCCGCATTCACTATAAGAATGTGTAAGAATCATTATGAAAACACTGCCAGATTTGGCCTGAAGTGCCATTGCTTCTCTGCTGTTGTCACATGTAAGTTGATTTCATTACATGTAAATTGTTACATTTGATTGAATGTTTCCCGACAATTTATGTTATATTTTCCAATAAACTACTAATGAGAATCGGAAAATAGATATTATTACGTAATCTCTTGTTACTGTTGTTATTGAAAACTATTTCAGCAGTAAATTATGATCCAGAATTTTAGTGTCTGGTTACCGGTTACTCGAAATAGAACAATAAAATTGGAAATACAATATCTTTGACGTTTCTAGAGATAAGACAATAATTAACATTTATACAGCAACTAACAAGCAACAAGTCTCAATCTTTATGTAACAATATCTGTTTTCCGAACTTCTCCAATCGCTGTTTGAAACTATAATCGTATTGAATTATCTATACAAATTGTCGTTTGGGGAAATAGGAAATATTCGGTTGTAAAATTCTTTATTCTCTACTAACAATTGAAGTTTTATTGCGTCGACGACAATAAAGATTGCTATACTTCTGGAATTGTATAAGTTAAGTACATTACAATCGAATGTATATTATTTCCGAAAACGATGCAGATGAAAATATCCCCTTGAAGAAATGTGTTCCACTGCTCCAAATGTGCTCGTTCAAAACAATTACCTGCATTGTTACAGTATCATAAAACACAATTCTAATGTGTTGGATTGAAAAATCAATACATCTTTTGAGAAATTCCATATTTTCTCTACATATTGATTTTCCAATTAAGCGTCTATTTTCGTTATTTGTATAACTAATATTCTCAAATATGGGGACATTTGATGTATTTTTTTTAATTGTTCTTTATAGTGCATTGGGAATTAACAATCAAAATAATTTCCATTATGCTCTGGAAAATGCGCCTTTAACAAAATTTTAACAGAGTTGCTAAATTAAATTAATTTTAAATAGATTTATATTAATATAAAATATAGATTTAATTTTGCAAGTACAAATTTAAATAATTGCAGCTATAACTTAAGAATAGTTTAATAAAAAAATTTATTAAAAAATAAATGGAAAGGCTTTAAATTATTGTAAATAAGAGAATCTTATTTCTTTACGAAACCAAATTCTAATCAAATATTTAAATCTATCACAGTCCTATTATTTGATGGATTATGCAAAAAGAAATATACGAATTATTTATAGACGTGTTTAAATTTAAACTTTATATTGTGTATATATATTTAATAATAATAATAATAGTAAGAACAATATTATAAGAATGATGAGGCTATTAATAGTGAAAAAATTTAAGAAAGACAAATTAAATAAATTGGATCTGTTTTAAGTATAATAAATATTTTCAACATGGTTTTATTTGATAATAATGCTGTGCACGCTGCTATTTGTCATTGTAAAACATGTTCTGTATGTTAAATAGAATTCTAAATAAATATTGTTTCACTTGATACGATTTTTTCACATTAATCAAAATGTGGAAACGTGTAAATAAGGGGTGACCAACCATTTTCGGTTTTATAAAGCCAATTTACGTTCAATATTGGCAGTGAAGTGTGAGGCGTTTTTTGTGCAAGCCACTTTTCAGCCACCCAATTGAAAAAGGTGAATTAGGGGTGAAATAATGATAATAGGGTTATCCATTCCTCCTTAACTCACAAAAAGGTCAAATATTTCGCCATTCTGGATCAGAATAGGATAGATAGGGGAAATAAACATGTTAAGAAGCACTTGATAAAGGAGTAAGGCAAATTTCAATGGAGCCCTCTTTAGTTTGTCACAAGAATTGTGCAGATTAAAATATCAAGCAAACAGAATCTTGCTCCACTGTTATGAGTCGGCCATGTCTATTAAAATGTCTAAAAATCATAGTTTAAAAATGTGTAGGTATTTGTAAAATGAATTACGTAAATGAGCAGTAGTGTTGATGTTTTGACTGTACGTCTAGATCAAATGCCAACCCTGTGTATAACCTGAAACAGCGATAGGATAGTCTATTCGAAAAACTTCTCTTCAGGAATTGACGATAAAATGGGCAAATTACGGTAAGATATTATTGAGTTTGACGAAGAAATATTCTGTTTATTCCAGTAATCTGTTAGTATTTGGAAATAATACAACGAACAAAATGTTTGTCAACAGATGGCATAGGTTTCTTCTTGACATATTTGTTTCAGTTTCAGCCATAATTGAGTCTTCTTCTTTTGAAAGTTTCAAAGTTTCCGTCTAGTTTCTCCAACGTAATTGATGGATTTTAATATGATTTATGTATGTATATGAATAAATAGTGTCCTGTTTCAGTTTTTATTTAATTCGGAACAACTTATTTTGGATATACAGTCGATTCTGCTTACAGGGGACAGTCGCTGATTTGAACCAAATCTTTTAAATCAAAAACCGAGATCCGAGTTTGATTCCTGGTCGAAGATTCGAGCATTTTTCAAACTGAAAATCAAAAATGCGATCGAGATTAATTGAATTCATTTTCAAAAAAACGAAACGGTCAAACTAATACACAATTCAACTGGTTAATGCCGCTTAATTGAGGCATTAACAGATATTTATATTTACCCGTTTAGGGGACGAATTTTGTCTACATATTTTAGTATTTTAAAAACAACCAATTAATTGTTTAAGGCTTTAAAGGTGTTATACTGAATTAGAACATCCCAAAAAAATGGTTTTTAAAATCGATCAATAAAATGTTCAAGAATATATTTATTTACAAAGTTGCTGAGGCCAGTTGTATTTGTTTGTAAAAAGAGTAAGCCGAAAGCAGAGTTTCAACGAGCAAATGTGCGAGTCCTGACTAGGCGCGAACTTTTTACGTAGAATTTTATTTAGTACCTACTTAGATCTCATAGTAGTGTCGACGTGAGCCGTAATTGTAATTATAAAGTGGCTTATTTAAGCTTAAATGCATCCACGAGAAAATGATATTGAATACTTTAAAATGCATTTTCACCAGATCTTATGACGAAAACAGTTAATAGTCCAGGCGCTGGAGGTACTTGAGTATGCATGGAGGGGGCGATGCAATTTTTTTTTAATATGCTTCATTGACCCTCCAAGCGAAATTCGTGTTCAATTTTTTTATATAACAGTAAATAAAAAAATAGGCTTATCAGCTCAATAATTCCGTAATTATTTATAAAATTTAATATATTATGAACTAAATCGATAGAATATTAATCAAATATTAACTTAGAAGTAAAATATTTATCGTATTGTAAGCAAAAACTACAAGTTCAAAGGTAAAAAAAGATTTTAGAACGTCTCATCAATGAAACCAGTAAACAATCTTACTTGGCAATAAACACGAGTTATTTTCAATGGATTAAGAAGCTTCTATCTTAAACACTTTTGAGAAATGTTAGATTTTTTAAGCCAAAAAGTTTTTTCGCATCCAAACGTACAATTTCAATAATTTTTTGTTGCTATTGCATGAATTTCAAGATTTACTGCTATTTTGTCGTATTTACAAGTTAGCCACATGGACACTTTTATTATCCAAAGTAAGCTTAGTCTGCAGATTCTTCAAGTGTTTCTCCAGATTTGTCCACAATTAAGATAAAGTTACTCTACAACTTTTACAGGTTATATGGTTCACTCTATATACAGAAATATAATTAGAAATTCAATGGGTTTTATTTGATTTTTTCGCTTCTGAGAAAGCACGAAAAAACGCATATTTAGTACCCTCTAATTCGGGATACTCGTTTGTTTGTTTGGCCACTAGATTTGTCAATACTGCCCGGCGCATCCACCATTATTTCTTAAATAAATAAAATCCATAACGTATACTTTTTACATAGATTAAGTCCATAAGAAGCCCATAAATGAGTGGCGAATTTGATGCGATACTTAATCAGTGGGGATAAATTAATGATTAAGCCCATGGGTGACTCTCTTGTAGATTGGCTTCCATGACCTTAAAAAATTGCTTAGTCCACTGTATTTTTTTTCCAACTTTTTATCGAATAAATTCCGATTTTCGGTGTTACTATGAATCAGATCCGTTAAAACCTGTCCTGAAAAGTCCACCCACGTGTCTCCCCATTCAGATTACGGCCGGTTTGCATAGAGTGAAAAAACACAAAGCTAACAAAACACAAATGATTTAGGCATGTTTATTTTACAATCACAAAATTTTATAAATATTGCTATTCGTTAAGATTTTTAAAAAAATTCTTATACACAATAGTAACAGCGTTTTCTAAGAGTAGAAAACTTTTTAAGACAATCTTTTTTTTATTATTTACAAGTTGAGCTAAATTACTAAAATGATTCTCGATTTTTTTGTTGTTTTTTTTATATATAATAGATTTGATAGTAATCAACGAAATTGATTTAATCGCAGGAATATCAAAGAAGTACGTCGATATTATTACATAAAAACATGCAAATAATAAATGGAAGATAACACAATTACCATCTACAGAGATATTCAATATGATTTGACCTTAAAAATAAACACATAAAAAAATATAATACAGTTATGATAAATGGTAGAAAAAAACTGTACAATTTATACAAAATAATTACAACAAATAAGAACGGAAACAATGATAAGTAGATGATGGGAAGGTTAAGTACAATTGTGGAATTATAAATAAAGACGCCTTAGAAGGTGGGATTTATCGTCGCATTTCTCTTTTAAAAAATATACAATTTCTCCATAATTTTCTCTCATATTTTCCTTATTTTATTATACAAAAAATATCTTTGGTATATATTTTCCATTCATAACAAGTTACTATTTATCAACTGATAACAATTTTTCAATCACTCATAATAAAGAAGCTGAGCTACGCTTCGATGAAACTTTATCAAAATTAATCAAACAATTAGGACGCAATTGAAACGTGCATTTGGAATGGCGAATTTAACACAAAAACAAACAAAAAACAACACACATCTTGGAAGCTCGTAGATGATTAAACAGTTATTTTTAGAAAAATAATTGAAAAATCTCGGAAATTATGCGAATTAGAAATGATCGAAATTTCCAATTCGGATAATTGAAACCGTTTTAGAAAAATTGACACGTTCAGCTATTAAGGGTTTTTTTTTTGTTGATATGTACAATGGGGATTTTGTTTGTTTGAAATTTGAATACAAGCAAACATTTGTTATTTGTAGAATAAATCACTGATAATATGGCATTTAGTTGATATGTGTGTGAAAAATGGATGATTTTCTATTTACAGAAAAAAATATGGCAAATTTGTGTTTTGCTTGTATTGAAATTTTTAGGCCCGGCTAAACAGATTTCAGTCTCAAACAGACAGATGTTTTTCTCTATAGTAATAATAAACTGTACGACTTGATTAAGTTTTAATCAATAATTCGGTCAATTAATTTAATTGTCTAAGTTTTGTTTTGTTTTTTAATTATCATTTACAAATAGATCTTTTCTAACTTCGGCGTAAAATTACTAGTTTTAACAATGAAAAAAAAACAACAAATATCATCTTGATTTATTTCTGTGTTTTTAAATTAATAAAAATTGAATTTATTCAGTCTTGTCGTAAATTCAAGAAACTCACTGGTTTTTATTATTGAATCACTTTTCGGATTATCAATGTTCAATTGGTATAGTTTTTGTTGTGTAATTTAGCCACTGGCACACAATATTATACATGTGTTGCCATAGTGCCCCGTTTTATCGTTGCCATATTCGTATTAGAGACTATATATTGACTGGTTGGCGAGTTCGGCACCCTTGCCGAACCATTAGCACCATTCGCCACCACCGTATTTGTAATGTTCGCACCAGCAACAACACTAGAACTAGCTAAACGCGAATTGTCCCTCGAATATGGTGGTGGTGCTGGTGTGGCCGCCGGATTCGCTGTATTCGGTGTTGGTAGGCCAACATTTGGATTTCGCAAATATGGATTACCATACGTTGCACTAAAACGTGGATCAATTGCTGTTGCATTTAAATTTGCTAGTCCACCATTTGGTATATTTTGAACCATATGTATTTCGGATAGGTCATTTAATGGAAGATTTTGACCTGTAACCGGCACTTGATGCGTTTGTAACGAATTCAATTGTAGTCGAGTTGATTGCAAACTCTCCCTATTCGGGTCTATTGATGATGTGATTGGTGGTTGCATCATTGGTGGATTATAATCGCGTGTATAATCCACATAAGGAACGTAGCCGTTGTTGTTTTGGCCCTCCTTTTTTTTTAAAAAAAAAAACAAATCGATTATAATTTTATTAAATCTTTGTTTAATAAACGAAATTGTCTTACTTTTGGCGGAAAACTCGGTTCCGTATAATCGGCTGAATATCGATAGATTTCCTGTCCTGAAACATTAACAGGGCCGGCTAGAGGCACCCCTATTCGTGTTATAACAGACTCACTTCCTGTTTCTGATTCAGCACCTGGAATGTAATCCATATCACAATGTACGTTACTATTGGACGAGCCCGTTCTTAAATCAAGCTTCAAATCGGAAATATTGGAACTTCGATCCGATTCTTTACATTGTTTCTCTATTGTATTACCATCACCTAAAGCGTTATAGAAATTCTTATAAAATAAGAAAGCAATATCTTGATATAACTTACTTTCAGGTGGTGGTTTTTTGTTTGTTTGTCGCTGACACAGAACGACGATCAGAATTATAATTATCAAGAGTATTATTGCGCCGATTGCCGCTATTATTATCAGCAATAATGGGAAATTCTCTGGAAATAACACAAAAAAAAAACGAAACGTTAAAGTTAATATATCAGAGAGTACAAAGACAAAGGATGACTGTCAATTAAAGTTAAGACTGTATAGAGAGTATTACGATAGTCTAGGGAGAATTTTAATAACGCTTACTTTGCGGCATGAGGTTAATTTCAACGACATCACTTCCATACGGATTGGCGACACTACAATTATACATTCCAAAGTGTCTCTCCTGAGATTCACGTATAATCAACGTTGATTTAATGCCTTCCGGTAGTGGATCTTCTAATATCGAATAATCTTGATCATGTAGATCAACTTCACGTCCATTAAATGTCCATACGACACGTTCCGGTGCCGGTATCGAAAATGCTGTACATTCCACACGCACATTATCACCCTCAATACCAAACTGTGTACGATGGCTAACAATCGATGGTGGTCCTTTTAAATAGATCGTTGCCTCAGCACCAATTTCTGGGAAACCAGCCACATATGCCTTACAAAAATATCTACCCGACGATTCTTGATCAACACGTAATGTTAAATTTGGACTATGACTGACGATACGTTTATGTTTCTCATCGTACCAGGAAATATCTGGAAATGGATTGCCATCAACGTCACAAGTTAATGTAACACTAGCACCTAAATCGGCTTGAATCGATCGTGGCCTTGTTCTGAATTGTGGTCCGTCTGTGTGTACGATATTAAAATATTAATCAATAACTGTTGTGGAAAAAAAAACAAATGCCAAAATATCCAACTTACAACTGATATCTAATGTTTCACTCTCTTCACTTTTACCAACAGCATTATGGACTTCACATTTTACAATAGCATCATGATGTTTCCGTGTTGCATTGTGTATTATTAATTCGGTGGTAAAATCACCAACAATGGGCTCATCATTTAGGAACCATTTGTAAGTGACGTCCGGAGGATTGGCGTCAGCGTGACAACCAAGCCGCACTTCGGATCCCTCGGGAATTCGGCCGTTTTGCGAAGCACCCGACAGAATCGACACGGTAACCTTAGGAGCGTATTTTACCTGTAAATCAACCCCAACTCTTATTAAGTATCAATGCAACAAAACAAAACAAACATCAAACCAACCTCCAATTTTAATTTAGCCGATCGATGTGTCCGTTCCGCCGTATTCTGTGCTTGACACGTAAACGTGGTATTATGATGTTCTTTTCGCGGTGTTAATTTCAGTATCGATTTGGCTGTAAACCGTCGCCCATCCGACAACTGTTCAACAATATATTCAATACCATCAGTAAGTACATTGCCTAAACCATCAATCCAAGTAATTTCAGCAGCCGGTTTACCACCATGACTGATACATTCAAGTTCAATTTCACGATCCTCTGTTGTCACCAAATAATCGCCTTGTACAATCTTCGGTTGGTCGGGTGGTACTAATACTGTTACAGTGGCGAAATGACTACGTATACCCGGCTGTCCCTGGGGACCTGGTGATACTTGACACTGGTACTTGGCATCGTCATCCAACATTACCGGATAGATATCGAGGGAATAGTCACCTTAAACGAATCAAATTTTTGTGTAAATATTGAAATGAACAAAACATATCAATGTGAACATTGTAATAGAAACAGTCTTGATGATTGGCGCACCTATACAACACGTAACGAGTCCATAAAAGGAAAAGCTTTATTACGGTCCTACGAAAACGTTTTATTCCACTGGGAATTCTAAAGGTTAATGTGCAACTACATTCTGTCGGGGAAAGGTCCACAATTTCGTGTAAATTGCTAAAGAGACACTGATATTAACTCTTTGTTATTTCTTTCATACAAAATTCTCTATTTTTTGTCTAATATAAATCCATTGTTTTATGTGTGTGTGTGTGTGTCTAACATTAATATAATGTGAATGTCGTGATCTATATCGAAATAGAAGCATAATTAATGACGTGGAAAATCGTTTAGTCGACCAGTCGAAATTGACCACAACGCTTCAACTAAACGTTATTAAAATTATTCTACATCAACGGACGAGAATTGTCGTAGAATAAGCTAGACGTAGGCGAACGAGTATACAACGCAAAAATTGCTCTATTAGAATAGAAACTTTGTTTTTAATCAATAACATTCCAAAATTTGTCGTGTTTTGGGAACAACTCCCAAATCGCAAAGCTACTATTCAATATTTTCAATTTTATAAGAATTCAATCCAATTTCGAATTAAATCATTAAAAAAAAAGCGTTCCTGTCGATTTGATTTGGTTTTGTTTGGTGGAAACATGACATGGCCAATAATTGAAGAGCCAGATTCTTTGTTAAACGCGTCTATTGTTCGATTTTCTTTACTGTACTTATCAGTTTCCAATAGAATCGGACCGAAGCCGATATTTTTGCGCGTTTTGTTAAATGTGTCAGAAATACGGATATTTCTGTTTATGGTTTTACGGTTCCCCCCCGCCCATTATTTGAACATATATTTTGCATGCTATACTATCGATTTCAATTAGAACATTAACACAATATGCGACCGAAACTATTTTCACATAAAGACAGAATGATACTATGACTTATTCGCTATTGTGATAACAATATGCATACTTTCAGCGGAAATTCGTGCAGCCGCATCTAATATATCACTAGCGGCGCGCGGATGTACCCGGAAACCAACTATTCTATACACTCGGGCGATATTACTTGAGTGGTTGTTGTTGGATCATATGGTAAGCTAACCCCCGCAAAACAGCACACTTGAGTCCATTGCTGACATTGCCCTATAACAAGTCACTGGTGACATTAGAGGGTGAAAGTGTTATATGCGAAACAAGATAATCAGATAACTGACAAAATAGCACATTCCCCACAATTATGTCATAAAAAATAACAACGTTATCGGATATGAACAGCTTACTACAACTACATTCCATCGAATTTTTCGGGCTTGATAATATGAGAGAATTTTGTCACGTTTTTCGTTTAGTATCAAAGCCATTGTGTGAACGATTTGATCATATTATCGTCTAGTATATAAACGTATTAAAATTGTTTTACTAAAAATTTAATGGTAATAATTTGATCATCACTCGAGGGGGTATTCGATTTAATGTGATGGCTGTGTCTAATCGAGCAATTGATTCCATCGGGCGTACATTTAATTGTTTTTTTTTTTGTTTTGTTGGTTGGAATCGGCACTAAATTTTGTTCGAAGAAGAAGTATCGATTACTGCGAGATGGAAGCATTAAAAACAATAATGAAATGCTGTCTCTAGAGGCTAAAATTACATATTTATGTGATCCGCCCCCCAACAGAAAATCATTACTGGCATTATCACGTAATAAATAGATTAATATTGTTTGGAAAAATACACATTTCGCTTCGGCGACTAAATGCGTATATTATGTCAGCAGTATTAGCGCTCTATTCTCCCATTTTAAGACTTCCTGCATAATGTTTTAAAGAAGCTTATACTAAGTGCACAACAGACGATGCATTATACTATTCAAGAACAAATCAACGAGTTGGCTCGAAAATAACACACGTCTAACTATAACTTCCTTCCGCTCCAACTCCAGATAAGAACATTCAATAGAATCACTGCAGACGTTTAAAATGTCTAATATTGTTACTCGTTTTCTATAGATTTTCGTGTATGTACACTAGCAATTAGATGAGATGTCACCAATTAACGTGGTGATCCAGTGCAAGTTGAAAGTAGTCTAATATTTGTCATAGAAATCAACAGCACGTGTTCAAATTATGGTCGTTCGAATCACGACTCTCACAAGTTTGTTGACTTCATCGTCATGTATAAATATGGACTTGTCAGAATTACCTGGAAGTTGGAAGTTTGTATTTAAACAAGCCGTTGTGTGTGTATAAAGTCGTGATTTCGTTCCGCGTAAGTATTAAACCACCTCTGGTACTAGCCGACAAATAAATTAGCACAAGTGGCAATAAGACCATTAGTGGAACGATTTTTCCAACTTTGTTATTATTCTGTGTTTGTTTCGTTTTTGTCCTACCCCTTTCGTGCGATTTGTTCATTAAACTGTCAGAATATGGAAATCGTGTTTTTGCCCTTCGCCTCTCGCCATGGAAAGAAATCGTGAAAAATCAGTTATGCTTTTGAAATTGGGTGCCTGTCAAATACCAAGATTTGCCTTTAATTTCACTAAATCCACTCAATTGGAAAGAGATTTACTGTCAATACGTCGTCACAAGTTAATTTTTAACGTCTACACAAAAGGAAAATCATGTCTGTCTTATTCACAGGGGAAATATTTTAATGGTTTTTCCAATCGGTAAATAATGGTGGAATAAACTAGTTATTGTTTATAGAGCTGTTGTCGACAATGACATTGTAAATATTTAAAACAAAAAATTCATTTTCGATAAGAGCTTATCGCTAGAATATTGTTTGTTTGTTTAATGGACAAAATACAACATACCTTCTTCATCACTCCCAATCATCGAGTACCGTTCAAAACCACTTAAATTCCGATGTGTACCCAAACCGAAATCATCCTTCGTCCATTGCAGTATACCACTTTTATCGATAACACGACACGGTAGCGTAACTCTTGAACCAACAACGGCCGTTTGATCCTGCGGCTCCATTGCAAACCTTTGTTCTTTTACTGCGCCAGCAGCATTCAATAGGAACATGCCAGCCATCCGTAAAAGCAACAGGAGGAACTTGTGGGCTGATGCCATGATGATTGTCTTGTTTTATTTCTATTAAAAAAAAAAGACAGAAAAATCAATCTATTAGTTACTATTGTCAGTTCAACAATAGATAGTGTTAGAAAATAAGGCGACCATTAATATAATTCCATCATCCTTTTGTAAGTTAACGGGCGATGTGTGTGCTGCGATCACAATGGAAGATTTACGAAATTATCGAAAAAGAAATCTGGTAAGGACCGGAAAAATTGTACGTCATCGCTTTTAGATAATTAAAATCAAGTTAAAAGTTGCGACATGCCCAAGATAATCTAATCTACATAATCTCTTTAGATAGGCTTTAAGGTAACGGAAATGGAAGCGTGTAGTGACGGAAACGGATATAGCCTAGCTAGGTTTCATTATACAGGAACTACATCTCGTGTAAACAAACGTTAAAAGCGTGCACGTGTCACTAATTGCTCAGATTACCACTAATTGCTCTACGACAGTCTGCTGTTGTGTCAAACAACATCTATCCAAATATTCGTAGTAATGTTTTATTTTATTTTTTTATCACAACGAATCAATTTTTCGTGAGATACAACTTAAAAAAGTCCAACAAAAAAAAACGGGAGAACTAATTAAGAATAAACAATAATTAAAAATTCCACTTAAATCCGTCAAGCGGATATAATGTTTGGTATTTTAAGAGAGGCTCAGGTGCAAATATTCAAAAACCAATTAATCTTGCTGTACTTTCAATAAATACATTAATTCATCATCATCACCACCATCATCATCATCATCATCATCATCATTATTAGCGGTTGTTTTATTTGAAAGTTGAAAGTCTTGTTTCGGATTGGATTAAGAACGCTACTCCATTATCGCAAAACTAATGGTGCACGCCTTTCTGCAACAATTCAACACCCCTTCCGCACATCCCTTGGCAGCTTTTTTATGTCTAATTACACTGACTAAGACAACAACAACAACAACAACATCACGCACAGGTATTTCGCCAGCTAGAGATGTGGTGGATTTTTTTTTGGGGTGAAAAACATAAAGTTTACAACAGAGCATTTCCTGGTAATTAGTTAGCCCGTCTTGTTAGACGATTGCTAATTAAATATGCTGCACATATTAACTAGCATAACAGACTAATCTCGTATATATGGTGGAAATGAGGAGTTGTGTATTTCTGCAATTTCCGGTTAATATTGATTCGGTTTATGATTTATTGCTAAATAATTCAATCACGATACACAAACGCCAACAGCCCCATGGAAAACTACAGTTTTTTTTTTGTCTCGTTTAGTAAATTACGTGTCATTTTCTTTACAATTAAAGATAGATTAGGTGTGTTTTTTTTCGCGCTAGAGCTCATCAACTAAACGAACAAATCAATGACTTCGGATGGCATTCGAATAGTCGCTTTTTTGGATTTCGTTCGATAAGCTAAACAAATGTTTGTATCTTCATCATCACAGGTATTGATCGACCAACGAAATTAAGATAAATATGAATGATTAGTTCAATGTAGTTCGAATTAGAACAAGGTTTTAGTTGTTACGCATTTCTCATGTCTGAATAGAAAAAATAATTGCCAACGTTGTCCAAAATTACAATATTACCGGACCACAATCAAAACATGCCTAAAACAAGGTACTAGAATTATTCTGCAACATCAAAATCTTGTTCACAAGAGTCTATTTCGCGAAATTCTTTCTAATTTGGCCTTCATCGACTCATTGAAAATGCAAAACAACCGAAGAGACAAGACTTTACAGTTTAGAACTGCATCATTTTTTGGACTTCTCTTAAGAATAATAAAAGGGTGGCATGCGATTCAGGGATCATGGTTGCGCACCACTGCTACAGAATTGATACAGAGAGTTACGTCTTTTGAGGCACCTTAACTTGAAGAAAAAGAAGGATCTACAGAGTGTAGAAGACAACCATAAAACTCAGAAGAAAATCGGGCGGTATCTAAGTAAAATATGTCAACTGGAAATAAAATAGCATATCTGTACCTGTGCCTGAAATTGCTTGTTGAGTTCTAAAAGCTCCTATTGATCTATTTGGAACGCCGGAAATTGTCTTTGAAAATTAATCTAGAATTGCATCACGTGCAGATTGTAGAAGTCTTACAAATCCCATTGAAAGCCGCCAACAATTGTCGTTCGACAATAATAATAAATCTCTATGTTGTTTTACGTAAAAGAATCATCCCTTAACCGTCAGCATCTTCAATTATAGCAAAGTTTCCAATATCCAATATAAATAGTACAGTCAGCTGTAACTAATTAATCAGATATATAACAATTGAATACCGCTTGTCTATTTAACAAACACTCGAACATTCCTGTGGTGCTTAATCGAGATCTGTCCTCGCCATGATGAAATATCACCCAAACACTGCCACCACCACCACCACCGCCACCACCAACGATATCCAGGTGAAGCCTTGTAATAATGGAAGTCATTTATTAGGAATTGTTTACAGCATAGACGGGGGGGGATATAAATGTAAGGGCTGTAAGACAAAGAGATTGGAATCGAAATAGAAAGATAGATAGATAGATAAAGGTGAAAATGTTTAAATGCCATAGTGGCACAACAGCAGTGCCTGGTTGATCTGTTTAAAAGGTTCCAGTATTGGCAATTCCACCACCTCCTCCCATTTGAGTAATGTCCGACTTAACTGTCAGTCGATGAAGAATGAGTCGTTTGTTGTATGGGAATATTAATCGATCATTGAATTACCTTACCTTCTCTTCCATTCTAGTTTTCTCTCTGTCTAATACAATGTTGGTTAGATAAGTTTATTTTAGAATACTTCCGTTATCGTGAAACAAACCCCTTTGTAAGAATGTTTTCACTACAAACATTTCATGACGTTTAAACTGGATAAAAGTAAATTTCTAAATGAAACATAAACATTTATAATGGAAGGCTTTTTCTCATTAAGCTGTCGTACGGTACCGGAAAATTTTTGGTAGAAAATCTAAAATAACGAAATATTTGTCGCTACTGTACGTTTGAAAAATAAACAGAAACCAAATTGAAATGTTTTGTTCACATAATAAACAAAGAAATTCCATATTTTCATAAAATAATTCCATTTAGAATGGTCGTAGGGACTTATAATCTTTTTTCTACGATACAATAAGAGTGTTAATATAGGAAAGGCGACCACTTATTGTCGATTATCAGCAAAATAATTGCCAACAGTTGTCGATTCAGTAATAGACAAATTGAATTAAATAAGAACTTGACCAACAATTGTGACAGATGCTGATGGAATTAGATCAACGACAAAGTCTAGATAATTCGTAACTTTATTGTTTGGAAACGAAACGAAATTACAACGAAATCCTGGCACGTTTACGATGAACAATACAAATTGTTTGAACGATTCAAACATAGCAAAACTACTGAAATCAAGTTGGGATAATTGTTGAAAATAATTCGCAGATATACTAGTTTTGGCCTAAAGCAACAAATAAAAAGTTGTCAGACAAATTTTAATACAAAAACTAGTTTTAATGATAAATCAAAAAGTTTGTTAATAACTTTTAGATGAAATTAAGTAACTGCTAATATTCATGAATTATAGAGGAGCTAATCTCTTAGATAATTACATTATCGATTACTACAAAGATTCCGTTATAGTGGTTCTACCGTACACACAAAAAAAGCCAAGAAAAACTAGGGATCTCGTTATTTTATAAAACAAGAAGCTACTTTAGAGATTTATAGCCATCAAGACTTGCAAAGTACAATAAGTCAACGTCTACAGATCAGAACTGGCAGCAATAGCAACAAGTAAGGCATAGATCACGACATTCAAAGGTTCTCTGTCCACTAGAGGCGTTTACAGTAATTAACTGGTGTTTGCACAAAGACCTTCAATATGTCAAACTATAGGGCTGGACGGTTTCAACACTGCTACACATCCAAAACCCGTTTAATAACCGTATCGATACAACAACGCCACCGATTGATCTGATAACAGTAGCAAATTGTCGTTTGCTACATTATAAGCCTGTAAGATGAACTTTCGATTTATTTCCACCAGAAAAAGTGGACATTTTTGTTCTATTGTATTGGTGTTGTGATGTGAAACAGGTTGGTGTATAGTGGAAACGTTTTTATCATCTTTCTGTGAAAATTCCAATGTTTACATTACAATCACTTACATTTTATATTATTGAAAAGGCTATTTACACAAAAGGCAACGAAGAGTAAACCATCAAACAACCTTTCATTTATAAACATCACAAAATACCTGCAGGTATTTTAAGGTGAAATTAAACGCAACTGTATACCATTTTGGGTGAATTTCCATTTTGTCAATCGAGCTTTCAAGTACGAATTAATGCTTTTGAATTAATATTGAATCCAATATTAAAGAGCATTATATGTAAATGTTAGGCATTACAACTTAAGAGAACTGAAATTATTCTTTCTCCAGCGAAAAAAAAGGATGAACAAGAAAAAAAAATTATTAGATTATTTTCTCATTCGTTTTCACTCCAGGACATTTTCTCATTTTCTCATAAAGTAGCTCTTCATTTTCTACAGCAATTTTCATAATAAAAGCAGAGTATCTAGTGAAATTGCCTCCTTTTGTCTGTATAAGTATGTGTATATAGATATTGTTGCATGCGTGCCGAACTTCAATAATCATAAGCTAGAGAAATGGGAAACGAAGACACATCAGGACAATTCAAATACGGCATTCTATTTATTTATTTTTTTGTGTGTGTCTTATTCAATATTAGTCCTTTTACGTTTATTGTAGAACGTAAACGGAGGAGAACAGATCATAGAATAAAACTATTTTTATTTATTCATCTAATATAATGTCGAGAACAGGTAGAGTTGTTAGAATAAACGAAAACGAGATGCACTGGCCATAAAGACGAAAAATTCCAATTTCTTCCACTTCTACATACTTGGAAGTATCGTTGAATAAAAGAAGATCCCACCGAAATTGGTTATTCCTGTTGAGAATATCGTCATCCGGTCCATGGTAGATTTGTGAATAAATATATATAAAAAAAACGAGAAATATTCACACACATATTTCTAGTTTTATAATAAAGAATTTCCGTCTCCGTATAACCCAAATAATACAAATAATTACTAATTTAAACGACTTTGTTGGTAATTTCCCGAGTGAATTAACGTAAATATAATACCTACATAATACTCAAGCAACAATAATGAGAAATCGGCAACTATTGTGGTGAATATTATAAACGTGTGCTCTAGTTGGAAGTCTATCGAAACCGCTAACAAACTAAAATAACATATCGTATCTTATGTAAATAGAATCTATGTGTAACGCAATCCTTCTATAATACAGGAATCGATGTACAAAAGCAATACAAACAACAACAACAACGTATTTTATTAATTAGAAAACAACTACAAGAGGGTTGTTTTCGTTGTGTACGCGTTTCCGAAATGACAATTTCCACTATTTAGGGAGCAAATATCGTTTCGAAAATGTCCTGGTAAATTATTAATTATGCAGACAAAGTCTGGACGGCATGCCGGTGTGCGTGTCGTTTTCTTTGAGTTTGAAAAATTAGGTCTTTGTTAAACTTTTGGACAACTGAAATGAATATTAAATAAAAGAATACGCGCACACACAAAATAAAATATAGCGTGACCTGTTCGAGGGTGACACAACCAGAAGTCATTTGAAAAACAAAAATGAGATAATTTTCCTATAGGTCGAATAACCACAAACGTTTGAATTTATCAATGATTGATAAAGTTTGAGATGAACTATACTTAAACAACAATTGAAAACTTTATTAATAGCTCACATTGCAGTTATCAATAGGAACTAAATTTTCGTCAAATATATAGATTACTAATTAACTGATACGACTATCAATAGGTGTAAACTTTATGTGAAGTTGTTAGTCTTTGACTAACTCTCACACAATCAGTTTTCCCCCATATAAAGCAATTATAGAACTATTTCCCAATTACAAAAGCTCTATTGACTGATAATTATTTGATAGTTGTGCGGTTAAAAATTACCATCTGCGTGTACCGATCTCATTTATTCTTACAATTGTGTTGCAGCATCCGCTTTCAGGTCGGTCTTTTTCTAATACTGTAACAGTTATGGTCGTTAGAATAAAATTTAAGAATTAATTCGATTTTAATGATGGAAAGATTTCGGTTCTTTGTTCGTGGATCAACCGCAACGTAACAAAGATGCGACAGGTAGATAGAAAACTTGTCAACCTCAGCTACCACAATAAAATAATTCCCAGACCTGACTACACCACACGAAACATGATTTATAGAGGCGTATTATATAGAAAAAAAATCAACTAATTAATCGTAATTAGTGATTTGATAGTTTTGAATGTTGAACATGTGCGGATGCTACTTGATACCAAATGGGTGGACATGGAGACTGTAACGAAATTCTATCGAAACATCGAATGATTAATCCAGCCGATATGTGTCTAATTGGATGTGGCAGAGACAGGTCTTTTTTCAGTTTGTATCGTGCCAAAAACGACTGAAGTTGGGGCAGAAGACGACGAAAAAATTGTATATTGAATATATACACAATTTTCTAGACGATTTTACTTTTATTAAAGAAAACAACAAAAAAAACAACACTGTAACTACACATATATTGCTGTTTTTACAGTTGGCAATTTTGTTGAAATTTATTACAGAAACAACACAAGAACAATTCCAGGACTATTTTCCGGTCCTGTGAGGTGGCACATCTCTACGAATTCTGTCAGATTCAATTCGTTCGTTATTTATAAAAATTTAGAATAAAAAGAAGGATTGCCGACTGGGGATGAAATTTCCAAAAAAAATCCACCGTGCGTTTTATTGTCAACCGGGATAAGAAACAGCAATGTTGTCAACCAATTTTCCAAAAAATTTACTACCTTCTTTCACTTATGTTTGAATTTTTGTTGACATACGGTTTCCACCATGATCAACGTCAAATTTGATTAGGATAAACCGTACGCAAAAAAAATGTGACTTATTTGGGAACAAGTTGAGATATTACCCAGGCTTCCCTCGAAATTTTAATCCAACACAAACTCTCTCTATTATACAACTTTTTGGCAGGTTAATATTGTTGGATAATGATTTAATATTTGATACGTCATAGCAGAACGTTTGCACGACGACGTGTACGTATGAGGAGAGAGCCTGAACGTATTCCCATGGGGTGTACCGGAAATTGTTGGAGTTATTATGCGAAGCGGTTTACGCCCCCTTAAAGTAGAGGGTAAGACACGGCTATTGTTATATTGTCAGCCATGTTCACTGATAAAGACGTCAAGATCCTGCAGGAGGGCTGGTATGTGTACTCTTTCCTAATAACAATAATAACAAGACGAAATCATTACGCACCCTCGTGGGGGGACATCATCAAAATTTAATCCTTTGAAAATACGAAGTTTCTCTGAAGTAAGAGAAAAAAAAATGTGTAAACATCAAGTAAATTTGTTGTTAAGTAGAGCAGTGATATTTTATTCATTTCGGAAGAAGCGTCGTTCGTTTTTATGACTCCATAAAGATAGCCAATTCGCTTTCTTGTTATCAATCGTTATTTTTTTTTCGCTGTACAAACGTGACTTAAATATAAATCAAGTGAACGATGTGAGCAGCAACGAAACCAACCACCCAAGTCAGTACCTAAACGTAATCCCTTAGCTATTTTGACGCTTCCAATTTATTGTAAGCCGATGCATCATTCTTTTGTCACTTTATTCACTGTATTTCATTCTCTCCCATATAGTTTTTCAGCCAATTTGAAAAATGTTCCACAGAATTTTAATGCAAGATAATTGCGGACTGAATTCTTGACAAAATGAAGATGTTGTAAAAGTAAAATCCAATAAGAACACTAAAGTATTTAACGCTCCCATAAAATCAAGTATTCCGTTATAAACTTAGCAAAATCAATTTTTCAAACAGAATTAAAACCACCTTCTTATAAGAGTTTTGAGAAGCCCTTTATAACGCTATTATCATTCAATCGTTAATTGAACGAAAATATCGCTTTTATGTTGTCTTTCTTTCAAAAAAAATCATTATAATCGCATGGAAAGATTGCTACGGCAACATTACTACCGTATTATCGTTTTTCTTTTCGGTGGTTGTATCTTATAGTTTTGCAAATGTAAGAAAAACGGTTTTATGACGAAGCAACACTCTGTAATACAGTTTTTTTTTCGCCTGCCATTAGTATTCTTGAAGAGTCATAGTAAAGGTTTTACAGAAAGCAACATTATGCGGCTTTAAGCAAAAACACCAAAACGAAAGACATGAAAAACAACAGCACTTACAGAACAATATAGTACTTTTGAATAAAGACGTATAACTGGAAGGCGTTCAACAGAGATATGGGTATTTATTAAACACCACCCAGAAAAAAAAACCAGAAAAACACACCCGTCTTCGCTGGTTTTATATTTGTTTTCTATGCATTCATATGTTGATACTTTACATGTCTAGAGCGAGTATAGTTGTAAAACTGTGTTATTTTAAAGAAAGATGCCGTTCCTGTTGTTGGTTTCGTTGCCTTGACAGATTCATGGCTCGTTACTTACAAAAGCATGTGTAACCGTTCCAGAAAATGTCAACAATGATTGCATTGACGTTTTGTACGTGAACAATGTATTGAAAATTTAATATTCTAAACAACGACTTACCTAAACCCGTTGCTGAACCGTAAATCACTACATTTGAAAGTACATCAATCCAAAGATTCCCATCCAATGAACAATCTACATTATCTAGAACAATAAAACCAAAGAAATAATTATTAAAGATTGAATATTTCTGATAAATTCATCAATTGATTTAGAAATATAAAGGAACATCATCAATTCACACTCTGGGAAATTTGTTAAACAGGATTCAATTCATGTTGACTAAAGCTAATAGCTACCGGCTGTTACTCAACAGAGGAAATTGAGCGGAAGATCTTTCCTCCTACTGTCACTATCTCTGCTATCTCTACCATTTGTACACCGATTTTTTTTTCTATCGTCGACTTAATAATATATTTTAGAGTTGAGAGAATGTTATCGAAAATCTAGAATAAATATGTAATGATCATCGTACATGTATATACGAGGATATCCGTTTTTGTTGTTTGTTTGGTTATAAATAGGCTAAAAGAAGAAAGAATCGTTCGACATTTTGAAATATGGAATATGTCACATACCAGCCAATAAGTTGATGATAAAACAGTACAAAGGAACAGCATAAAGTCAACTGGTGTAGAAATTTTAAAATCAATACGGAGTGTCTGCTCAAATCTTTGCAATTCTATGGCAAAAGTCGACCTGACTAAATTATTACAACAAATAAGGCATTTTTTTACATAAATTTTATATAATTTTTCTGGTAACTTTTAGGGAATTCGGGGCAGTATCGGATACCAAAATCACATCATTTCGTACATACGTTGTCTTTTTTAAATGACGTGATTTTTTCCGCTGCTCTATATGTACAAATATGGTTAATATGTCGAATCAAGAAGAAGAAAGTGTACATTTTATGAAAAAGCCGTACACTTCATGAAGCGCTTCCTCATAACGTCATGTCAAAGTTCTCCACCAGCTAGACTAAAATCAAATCTATTTCATCAAATGGAATCCATCTTTTTGCAGGCTTACACAATACAGCCTGTTATCAAAATTGCTGGTACATAACTTGGATTTGTTGCTTAGAAGGTTTGCAGGAACATTTTGCAACACCTCGCCCTCCAGAGCTTGCCGCAACCGGCCCTCGTTGACAAAGCTGAAGAGCATTTTCAAGTTTCAAAAATCTGAAAGTGACATTTTCTAATGATACCAATCTTTCAGCGGCAACATGATATACAATCTGTGATCATATCCACAGTATTTTCTATCCTACCTTTTCATGAAATAACTTATCCAAATGCTGTAGTCTCTTATAATTTCACCACCTGGAAGAAGATGGGTTCCACTTCATGAAATGGTATTTTTGTCCCGCTGGGGGAAAACTTTCAACTGGAGCCGCTCTATGAAGTGCATGCCCTTCTCATGAAATGTACAATTATATTTTCTGGATTCGGCATATTATGCAGTGATAACAAATGAAACATGATCGTTTGCAGTTTTTTTGTAATAGGTCAACGACCCCCCATTCCGCCCCACTTTGTATAGTTGTATGTGTATTCTTTGAATGCCCCATCTGTAGATATAAAGCATTTAGGATGAAAGGAATTCTCGTTGAATTAATAAATTCATTTTATGCCAGGCGAAAGGTGAATTGTTTGCTTTGTAAAAGAAGAGAAAAACACCAGATATATACAACCTTGATCGCATTATTTTGTGTTGTTAATTATTCTCGGACGGCTTTGGTTGTATTTTAAAAGTCGACGTTATTGTGTGTGAACAATTTGAAATATATTCAAAAGTAACAGGATTCGTTGAAACGAGTGTCATTATCAATTATTTCCACAGTACAGTGCGTGCTTATCAACAATTACGAGCTATTCACATAATTACTGTCTGGCTTTTAACGGACCAACTATCGTATAAATCTCCAATTTAAAGCAATACACCCGATAATTGTCGAATATTTAATGAGATGCTTATTTTATACACAAAAAAATATATAAAATTTCTTATTTGGAAATGGCCAACAAAAGTTACAACTTGCGGCATCATTATTTCAACCAGCTAATAAAAATAAAGTTAATGGTACGGTATCTCGTAGATTATAATTGAAATATTAACGTTGATCTCAAACATTTAATTTTCCAGCTGTTGAAAAATGTAAGAGAATGTCTGAACGCATCAACCCCGTGATGATTATGATGATGATGAAAGGAGTCTCGTTTTTCTCCTACATTTTTTATAACACAACGTCTTATTAACATTTCAAAATATCCAAAAAAAAAACCAAGAGGGTTATTAAAATTAAACAATGCCGGCATAAAAATAACACAATGAAGACCAATTCGAATAACTGTCGATGGGGGTGAAGGGCCGCAATAAATTATCAAACATTCACGTCCGATACAATCCGTAATCCGTTCATTGGAAAATATAGTGAAGACCTCTGGTTTGTAGCTAGTAAATCAGTAGGGCAGCTAGCCTAACCTGGATATATGGGGTTGTGTTCCAATTGAAATGTCAGCCCCGAATTCGACTGGATTCAAAACCAGAAAATGCGTAACTGTGCTCAGTTGATGCCAGAAATTGTAGACGGGGGGGAAAAATCCAAAAAAAATTTCGATATTTTTACGAATTGACGAAATATTTCGTTGAATTGTTGGCGGAATAACATCTCACAAGTAATCTGTAGAATTTAATTTCGAAGTTGTGTGCGTCCTATCGACTGTAAACAGGAAGGATTTTCATATCAAATACACCAAATGAACCGGAAAAATTGCATTGCTTCTATACCGTTTTTATTCACAATCATCTCAGTCATCAATTTCCAATTTTAATTTCGTTGAAATTAAATTTACATGTAATTCAACGAAAAATAAACGATTTTTTTGCCCTCCGATATATTCTTAGTATTCGACTAATATATATATGTCGAATATGTATAAAATTCTCTATGTACAGATGTGTATTTGTAGATGTAATAATTTTTAGTTTGAAAAGGACTCCATTTCCTGGATTAAATTAAATTTTCGTTGGATACAAGATTTCCATGTTATATGTGTGTTTGTTGGCGTGTGTGTGTGTGTGAACTGGGAGTCGAACAAAAATATTTTAATTAACTTTTCAGATTGGACTTGAGCATTTCATCTGTGATTTTAGGTATTAAGGAATTAACCGAAATTCCAACAATTTTGTTGTCCATTATCAGTCACGGTATTAGAATCTGAGACAACAATTCGGCTTTTCTCTATTTAATTATGTGATAGTTTAAACGTAAAACAACAGAAAAATTGCTATAATTTCGTTGGAAATTCTATAATCCGTGACTTGTAATTTGAATATTTAGGTAGACAAGTTCCTTTTATAAGGCCCTATAATAACACGCTGTTATATTTATAACAAACGCGTAATTATAGAATAATATTACAAAAAATAAACCCCAACAAAACTCGATCAATTTGTCCATTTTAAATTACAAAAATTTCGCTTTATAGTTCAAAAAACTGTACCTATTTAACAATGAAAACCCATTTAAAATGTGTATATTTCCAAGGACCTGTTTAAATATTAGCACCAACAGTATGAATGCATAATTGAAACATTTCGATTTGCATTATTCATAAAATCATTAGGTAATTTTCACGTTTCGTCGCTTACTTAATATGCAAACGTTAAGGAAAGCCAAGGGATCGTCTCTCAAACAAAACACGCCATCTACATTAAAACAATTGTGCCGTGGAAAAATAATATTTTCGTTAAAAATGACTGTTGTGTTTGAAAATTGAATAGAACACGTTATTACATGGAGTAAAACCAGTAATGAACCATTTCAATTCACTCCAAATTGTAATTCTAGTGCAATTTTGTTATTTGTGCAATAAGGAAGAAGAGAACCAGAGCCCAACACGTACACGTTATTAGAAAATAAATCGACGAATGAAAAACAAATAGAGAATGTTTATACACTTGTGACCGAAAATTTTCTAAAGACTTTCGTAGAATTTAATCTTTTGACGGTCTATATTAATCAGACTAAAGTTTCACAAACTTTCTAAATCTTGTTATTAAATATAGGAAAAAGATTACGTTGAAGTTGGCCCGATAATCCTGCACTAAGAAAACTTGTTCAGATCGTCGTTCTATAAACTAAATGAAAATTTCGACCTCAACTGTACACAGTTGAACGAGGAATAATTGGTTTCCGGGGACGATGCTAGTAGAATAATTTTTCGTAAATTACATTTTACACAACAATTACGCGAATTCAATTCGACTGGAGACAAACTTTCGAAAATTATCATCCAATAAACGTAATACATTGTGTAATTTCGTTTGTTCAAAAAAAAATCTTTAAATTGTACGACAATTACAGTGCGCAAAATAACCCTTTGCCTTCTCTCTTTCGGAATTATATACGAAAAGCTGCCAATATATATGTATATGGCATGACATGTTGAACGGTCTTAATAATAATAGTTATTAAGTAATTTCAGAGCGTCCCGAAAATTTCTCTCAAATCACAGGTGCAGAATGGAGGACTTCCACAATCATTAACATGCAGAGATGTTGCTCACGAAACGGGAAATTGCCCCTTAAGAAAATAGCCCGAGACCTAATAAAGACCCCGTCGATCGTTACTCATGATGGTTGGCAGAAATTAAAATGATTGCAGACGATTGTAGCTTCCTTATGGATGGTTTATGATAGATTAACAAGTCTGGTTTTTTTTTTTTAGGGTGAAAGTCAAGACGTTCGATTGGAGATCGACAAACTATACAACAGTTCCGGTTACAAAGGTGAATAATAATGAATAGACGCTGAAGATAGTCCCTAATTAACTACACCATCCATTTAGGGTATTGCATAATAACAAGAGCATTAATCGGGACTGATTTCATGAAAGCCTTTGATAGTTTCCCCTCTATTCGATTATGATAGAATGAATTCCCAAATATACGCGATAATAATGGCATTTCTTTGATTTTAAATCATAATCCGTAATCGTAAAGATTGTAACAGAAATTACGATGTTTACGCAGTGATAGATGCTTATCCTGCAATAATAACATGTTTTTCCTACTTGTTTTTACCGATAAGGATCAACATCAAACATAATTTAGTTCCGTCAGATCGTTCCTTGTAATTCAACTATCGTCCGTCAGGTAGTAGAAATGCTCCTAATTACACCGAAAAAAAACCGAGTAGTAACAGTCGGGATACGGTGGATGTTTTTTTTTTAATATTTTTTTTTGTTTCTTTTAATAAATTACACTCTTAATTATAATGGGTTCAAGTTAAATTGAATAAAAAATTCTACATTAGTCAGTTGAAATTAAATTAATAAATCATCAACGTAATTTCAAGGGAGATCCTGAAATAAATATTAACAAAAGTGAAATATTGAAAGAAAAAAAAACCTGAAAACGACCTGAGACATTTTGATTTCGTCTCGTGTCCTTTTTCCCGAGACAAGTTAATCGAAATATTCTGTTGTTAACGTTAGACGATGGAAGAACAAAACGAGATCAGACAAAGTTAATATTTATCTATCCTTTGACTTGTTTTAATTATTTAACTGCACCGGGACCGATGGACGTAACCAGAATACTAAAGCGACAAAACGAACTGTTGCCAGTACTAAGTTTAATTTACAAATTTCGTTTGTATGCACACACACATATATAGACATGGGGCTAAAATGGGATAGAGCTAGAGAAAGAGAGAGAGAATATGGAAGGCCGGTCGGAATTTAAAGTTTTCCACATCCCCATCGAATCCCATGGCACAAGGATAAACAACACCTCGGAGAACAAATAGACGAGAGTACTGTGTAAAAAAGAGGCTTTAAAGGTCCCCTCATCTGCACATATACGTCAGAAAATAGGTCCAAACTTCAAATTAATTCAAATAATTTTTTGTGTGTGTGTGTGTGCTGTTGAGTAGAATGGCAGTAATAACATGAAACTTTATTATTATGAAAAAGTTGCAATGTAAGGGAATAACACGAAACGAGAAACTCGAGGATGTAGTTTTCTGTGACAGACCCTGTGATTGGTTTTTACTAACCACCCCCCAAAATATCAAATAACCGGCCAGTAGTATAAGGAAATATTACTGGATTCATTATTATTATTTTGTTGGATGAATTTCTGGTGATTTCCTATAAAAGATCTTCGATTTATCCAGATCGTTAATAATACATTTATTTTTATTCACTCGACTGACAACCGGATAAGTGACAGATTGTGTAACAGCTTGTTTAAGGCAATAAATTCGGGACTTAAATCGAAATAGAGCACATCGTCCATAAATCAATTACGCCCCAAAGGTCCCCTTCTCGCTATCAGAATAAACCACTATATACACCTATATAATCCAATGACCATAACTCAACTATAGTTATTGTTTGGAATGAGTTTTCAGAAAGAAATTATATTTGGAGTGGAGTGGTCCTTATGAAATTGAATTCAAACACTGAATGGACATAAAGGCCGGCCCGACTTGAACCAACAAAGCAGGTCTTTTAATTAAGATTGTCGAACATTTTGGTGGATGGATGGGGGGAAAGATACTCTCAATTCAAAATATCAAATCATATAATCAAAATAAGGGTTGTTTTATATTTATCCAAAAACGTCGTGACTTTTGAATATACTGTCTACTGTTTGTTATTCTCGTCCAGAATTCAAAAGACGCATTATACGAGTACCTGGATCGCTGCCCAGATATTTTAACGTCAAGCATTCATTTCTTCATCCTTTTGTATCTGTTTTGAGTCTTCCAGAGATAATTTCCTGTCGATCTATACCTCGTTTTTTTTTTAAATTTATTTTTACGTTATTGTTTTAAGTCAAACAAATCAAGTTAAATTACTAAAAGTGCACTTTAGCATGTTTTTGTTCGGTAACAATTGACCCAAAAGTAGTTTGAATCTTTTTCAAAGATTAATTTTTGATTCATCGAGTCACTTAGCCATCTTCAAACGATCGATATATTGGATTGAATTAAATTTCGTGGTGAAAGATGGAATATTTATGAACGTAATTTCCGACTACATCACGCTACATTGTGCAATACTCCATATTCAAATGGAACGATGGGGCCCACCTTATCCATCTTCTACCATCACCGATAAACACGCATTATAATTGAGCGTTTACGATAAATAATATATCAATTGCGCTAAGTTATTTTCAATTATATTATTACATTTAAACTTTTGGTTACGAACCCGTCATCCACCTTTGAATTTCGGGGGGTTGTTGTGCCGTTATTGTCGTCAGTTGAAACTTTGTCGTCGTCAGTCTTCCGTAAAGTTTTTGAAACAAACTTTCAAATCAATTTCAATCAAGTCTATATGGAGGAACGAGAACTCATTACCCTTTTTGTTGCGGAATTCGATTATTTCTTTGATAGTTTTTATTGAATTTCTTTGTATAACATAAAAAAAAAACACACACACAATAACTGAAAAAATTTCAAATTATTTTAATTACACCATATCGATTATGTTTAATGAAAAAGTGAAGGTCTTTTTTTAACAAGTTGTAACGACAAATGCCAAAAAATACGGTGAATAATTGAATAGTTAATGAAAAATCAATACAGTCTGGTATTGGAAGATTCGTTCATATTTTATAAATGAATTTCATCGTCCATTACCACAGTTATTTATAAAAAATTAACCTTAAATACATTAGTGATATTTTTTGTGATTCATTATTTGGTTGACAGTAGAAGAATAAAGGATTGTAAGAGACAATAACTGAAAATAGCATGACAAACAGTTATCGAAATCTATTTTTCATTGCATTTCATTAAATGTCGAATATCGAAATTTTATTCAATTTGCACTAAAAAGATTCCTCTATCTCTTTCAATAAATATTTCACCTTTTAATTGTTGAATAAATGAATTGTGGTTAATATTGATTTATCCATGGATAATTACAGTTAATTTTACGATCTTTATTTGGACTGTATTTTGGTTTTCGTTATTATTGATCTGTAATTGTTGGTATTTGAAAAATGTTATGAATTCTATTGCAATAAACTTGATAAAATGTTCAAATACTAAAATACTGTTTATTCAGTGTGTTGCGGAATCAACTGAGTTAATATTAGAAATTTTTCAAATTCTAACCGAAACGTTCGTTTACCCTTCCTGAAATAACAGAATTTTTGCTTTTATTACTATTATTATGTCTCATACGCTCATTTGAATTGTAATAGTTCACAATAAAACAGGCGTTCTAACATTAGCTCTAATCTCGCAAGATTAAATGAAGATCTCGAGGCTGTAAATTATCGCAAATTGTGGGCGAAATCAGCTCCTTTAACAGTACAGGGGATGAAAAACTTGTCCATAAAACGATCATAACGTCTAAGAAAATACAATATTCGTTGAATAGTCGATTTGTAAAGGCTGTTGATTTGTGAAATTATCAGCTCGTCATTAGTTTGAAAAATGACTCGATGCAATTAAGAGACGTTGTAATAGCCATCATTTTCGATTTTTGTCAACCTAACAATCGAGAACTTTTCATAGAAATAGAATGTAACCAACAGATTGACAAAGATTCTTAAAGCAGAACGTACAGCAAAAGAAGTCAATAGTAAATACAATTTTATACAATCTCTTTACAAGACCAACATAGTTACAGATAACAAGATCCCACCTTTATGATCAGTCAATTATACAACACTTGGAAGTTTGTTCAAAAGCTAAATTATAAAGTGGAAGATATTGTTAGATCAATATTATGACGCGCATATTTCTATTCATCTTGGAAGAGAGGAAGATTGCACGGTTTGAGGCGATACAAAGCAGAACTATCATTAAGTTGGATTTTAAATAAAAGAAAAATTAAATATGCTGTATAATTAGATGATAATTCATCTTCACTAGAACGTAAATCTAAATTATTTACCAATAAAAATAAGTTAATAATAGAGACGACAATCGTTAACAAGTTCGGCTACTTGAGAATAATAATTAATTATTGCTTTAATTTTAAATTATAATTCCGCACAGTAAACTTTTAGTTTTTTTAGTTTTAAATAACGATCAAACAGCAGGAAATACTTGATTCGATCTGAATTGGAAATGATCGCATTTTTTGTCTAAATCCAAATCAAAACACTAAAATTACATCCCTTAATTACTGTACTAATTAACGTGCTCTCGCAAATTTTAGGTTTACAAACACAAAAATCGGATGGAAAAGGGTGCTGACAAAAAAACGTAAAAAAACATCCATTTAAGCAAGCGCCTAATTGCCTCGATTATACAGTTCGTAAATCATTAAAATTTTGAAAAAATTGGACGATAAACACAAATTGAATGGAACTGAATTTATCGTCCATTTTGGTACCGGAAGTGTCTGTGTAGCTCATAATGATGTTCTTGTGTTGACTGATATTTGGTTCAAAATAGATTTGCCAATGCAGCACTATTCGTTTGAATGAATAATGATTAAGACAATTAAACAGCTCTTAGATGTTGTCCGTTCGTTAAGGAAGATGTTTCTCTTGTTTCATACAGAAATAATGAGTAGTTGCATACTTGCTCCTTTCAATATTTTAATAAAACATTCAATGTTTTCGTTATAATAACGATTGAAACGAATCGAACAACAAAACTATTAAAATGTGCTGTTTATTCGAGTGTATATACCAGTTTAAATCAAGTTTTCGTTTTCATTGCAAATTTTAATTGAAAATCGCTGTACATCTAGTTGCTTTATTATTAGATCGTATAATTTGTTCAACAACTATCAACCGATTTTCATAAACAATAATAACACATTTCAAATCGAATCAATCAACTATAAAATATTCCCAATTTTTTGCCAGTTTCTTTAATCGACTTCGATATTTATGAATATGATAAATTACAAAAAAAACATTCTTTGATCTTATCATAGAAACACACAAATCATTAAATAAATCATTAGTTTTTTTCAGGACTTCCTGTTGTTTGTTTCACAACACACAAATCAAATCCGTTAATGGATTCAAAATTATTTTATTATCAATTAAGTTAGAAAGAAATCAATGGAATATTGGCAGTACAATGAAATATCCAAGGGATTTCCATTGAAGCGTAAATTATGAAGGGTAGATGAAACGTTGTTGTAGAGCTTATTAATGATGCCACAGAGGCCTGAAACTACGTTTCTACACGTACCAAAAATGTACACTTTTGTCGAGTAATTAATATAACTTAAACAATTACAGAGTGCCCTATATCATTTTTTTTTAACAAAAAATCTACTTCAATACAGAGACAATTCGTTATTTGTGAAAGTTGTTTTCTATCAAGGCCAGTTTTATCTTGTCGCCCACTTTTATTAAGCGCAGGTGTATAAAATTGGTAATTTATATTTTAAAATTACTGATAACAGATAATGGCGACAACTGAAATTTGATTTTCGTACATTAAACTTTATCTATACAGTGATAGTACGTAGAGACGATGGGTTACTACAACAATTAACTTTGAAAAGTGCCTGAAGCTGATAATTTGAGGAATCCCCCCAAGTATATTGTTCAACTAATTATGACAGTTAAAATCTGAAATGTTCCATCTTGCAATATCCGTACAAAACTATTTCAAATACAATTTATATACACGGCTTTTTTCTGTGTCTACAGCAATCAAAGTATTTAAAGATTTACAGGTCGGTTTTATCGCAATAATAAAATCTTTATTGTTGGAGAAAAAATCACAAACATTAACAACAATAAAGAGCTAATCCGATTGTTGTGAAATTACTGCAAAAAAAAACCTGAAAAGTGGATATTTTAATTTACATCTAATAACAATTACACGTTACACTATATTATTATATTTAACATTTACACAACACTTATTACTGCAATTATATCGATTCAACTGCTACTGTAAATTTTCTTATTCCACCGATGGAAAATCGCTGTAATCTTCCAACTATAATAAAGACGAGAAAAAATCGAAACTCGAGCGTGTTTAAAAGCCGTCTAACGACTATGCAACAATCACGAGTCGGTGTAGAATTGGTCACATACTTAAACAAGCGTACTAAAAAGCCACCCTCACAAGAAGGGTGAACAAAACCACACAAAACCAATCTATAATTAGTCTATGCGATTTTTTTTTCGTGTTGCAAGAAACTAGCAATTTTTCTAATGGAAATCATTCAACTGGCCGATTGGATATGATTGAAGCACGCGAAATATTTACTTATCTGTGTCTTTAATGAAAAAACAAACATGTTATTTTCGAGGGAGTTATCGTTGAAAAAAAAACCGAGTCGTTAATGGAAAAAATGTCTTATAGTCATTATCTAATAGTTGCGTGGGAACTCTTTTTTTATGCCTATCTAAAAACAGAAATGATGGAGGGTTTAGAGTTCATCACGAAATGAAAAAAAAAACTCGTTTCTGTAATGAGTTAAGTGTAGCGTTGTGACAGACAAAAAAAATTGAATTTTCGACTAATAATTCCAATCAATGTTCGAATATTGATCCAAATTGATGATGAATTGTACGCATTTATACACCACTATTTATATGATACATTTCAGAATTTTAAATATGCAAAATTCCATCATCAGTCCAATGTGTGGGATAGACTGAACCGCAATATTCAGTGTGGCGGAAAAATTGCCATTAAATTTAGTTGTGGTTATTTATTTATATGTATTATATCGTCTATTGTTTTTGATAACATAATTTTGTGAGGTCGTTGAGTAATTGTCCGGAACTTGGTCCGGATGAAATTTGTCTCGTACATCTCGACTGTTAACTTTATGTATACATAATTTCAACATATTTCATTGAAAGTAGTAGAAGACGACAGGAAAAGGGAGAAGACCTAGTGTGTCCCTACGTGAACTGGGTTACAAACTATTTCTTGTCGGTGATCACTTATTAAGTCATCACTTTTTGACGAGAACATCCACCAATATGCACCAATAACTAATAATTACGATAAAAAAGTTCAAATAACCGAGTTAGTAAATGCGTTTGAAATGCTTTTTATTGATCATATAAAAAACGACGACTACGTTAAAAACATTTCGTCTAGATATCGTAAAGTTGAACATAGGGGATGCATAAAGTTATTAAAGCGAACACAGCCAGGCAATAGTATAAATAAAAATCGAATCCACCACCCCTGCCGAATATCGATGTTTCATTATTACATACAAAAAAAAAACAAAACATAAACGTTTTATCCTAATTTTCGTTAACGTTAAAGGATAATCCCAATATTAACCTAGAACGAGATAGAAATTGTACAAAATGCTAAAGTCTCCTCAAATAACAGCTTGGAACAATAAACAGGGCGAGAATTTAAAATTACCATGAAACCAACCACGAAATCTTTAAGTAAATATTGACTTTTCAACTGGAGATTTCACGATGAAGGCGGCGGTATTGGCGACGGCAGTCAAACCCTTATAACCCCCTGAAAATTCCACGAATCTACGATCTGATTTTCAGGAGTCTCTCTCTCTCTCTCTTTTCACTATATATATACACACACATCCACATAAATCACACAGAAGCGTAACAATAATTTTTTCCACGACTATTTGTAACATTTTTTCCTCCTTCTGTTTTTCGGTCGAGTTTATGCGATAATTTAATACCTGCGCATTTTTATTGCAGCTGTGCGTGCACGGAAACTTGGTGATTAAATCAAGATTACATCTGGTGTAAGAAACAAAAAAAATCACAAGAAGTATGCGAAAAGACACCCCTTTTGTTTCAGCGAAAATCCAAAATCGGCCAACAAATACACCTGAAAGTTGAAGTCGATTTTTTGTGTGTACAATCCAATAATTTCAGGATTTGAGTTTTTCAGTCACGAAAAAACTGGGGGGTGCTAATTTAAATGTCACAAGAAAATACTCACAATCAGGTGGAAATTTAATATTCTCAACAACATCCGATTTAAAATCATGAAAACACGAAATCTCACAAAAAGGCACCACCAATAATGCTGGGAAATTATCACAAAAAGCAACACTTGAACTATTCCTGATTAGAATTGTTTAAATTAACACACAGAGACACACTGTCACTTAATTCCGGATTGTAGAAAATTTCAGTAATTTTTCAGAATGGAAAATCCTTCAAACACGAAACCACTAATTTCACACTGTTACGTTGTTTTTTTTTTGTCGGGAATGAATTCACGCATTTTTTGTATAACAAAAATAATCGCGTGTTATTTAGGATCGTTTTTAAATGCCTGACGTACACCCCATAACAGCTGAACAACAACTGGACGGCCGGCGTGTAGTTAACAAGACGAAAGTCGGCAACAAACTGACGACTGGTTCCCTTCCAGGACGACGCTAAACAGAGACGGACTCTACAATAATCAATCATTATAAACAAAGATGGAATCAGCGTCGTCCCTGTAATTATACAGGAATTAGAAACAACCTTCTTGTAGTAGAGCTTTACTTGGATCAAGTAGCGCTTCTGCTATGCTGTTAGTGAGATTGTTGAGAATTGACAAAAGACGAAACCTGGTTTAATTAATATAATTAGTTTCGACCTTTAGTTTGATTGTAGGCAAAATTTTGTTTGGATAGATAGTGGCTCGATTTGAGTCTTTAAAAGTAATTTTTCAGGCGCACAAAATGGAAATATTCGAGCAATTCAAATTCTAATGTCAGTTTTACATACAGTTACAATAAGTTCAAATAAATCAACATCTTTTAAAAGTCGAATGGAATGTAGTTCTTATTTGAACGCGAATAGCTACCGATTTTCAAGTAAACAACGCATTTGTTTTCACCGTTTTTCTGGAATTTTGGATATTTTATAATAAACTAATCAATTTAAATGCATTAGAAGAAATTTCAACATTTCAACATCCCACAATTTATTGGATACCTCCCAGTCACTATCTCAAAACAAATCGTTTTTTGACCCATCCACACCACAGTAGTGCTATGTGAAACCGTTCTATAAACAATCAAATATTACACAATAATCGTGTTCATTGTGATCGCAACTTTAAACCTTAAAACATCAGTGCAAATCGCGTTCTAATAAATACCGTGCTGTAGGATATCGTGTTATCGGGACATAAGATATGATATCAATATAGAAAATACAAATAAGAGCTACTTGAAGTCGTTTTTTTCATCTAACTCCATTCTACAATAATGAGTTCAAATTTATAACGAAAGGTCAAAGCATTATTCGCTTGAATAAACTATATAAGAGTCGTTTATAAATCTCTTAAGACATCTATTGGACAAAAACGATTCCACTGCCGAACAGAGAGTAGACTAGAAAAAAAAAAGAATTAAAGCCTTATCAGCAGAAACAATTATTTGCTACGGTAGAATTCTTTGAGTAGGGATTCTTCAATTCACAAGATAACATGCGATGGTGGAAAATTATTCACTAAATCCCCCCCGAAACAAATAAACTCTTTCCAGTTAACATCCCCACAAATATAAAAGAAAAACACACACAAAGCAGTAAAATAAAATTTAAAAAAAATAATAATACAGTGCTTTGTTCTAATTTAATTGCAATGTATTCGATTATTTTCTTACATAAAACGAGTGTCTAAAATAAATAAAAAAAAACAACAGATTTTAATAATTTTCGGTTGTTTAATCGTGGAGCACTTTTCTGATTATATTAAATCACTGTTTTGCCTTCGCCGTTCATTAAATTTTTATTTAAAGAAAAATCGATAATTGTGGAAATGCATTAGTTTCCAGGAAATCATCAGAGAAACCTAGAAACTATTTTATTTATAAATTTGTATGAATTATAAAATGTGTGTCAAAGACTGGCAAGTCTTTCTACTTTAATTACGTTTACTCGTTGATTCCTGAATTTTTCCAATTTGCTCACAATTAACTCAATCATTATCGACTAACATTACTGCAAGACATTTATCCGGAATGGAACAGTAAGATTACCGCTTAGAATCTTTTATTGTGTTCAAAATTCGCTACTAATATTGAATAAATGGCATGGAAATAGCGAGACTTTATTGGAATAAAAGACAAAAAAAATTATCGGAATATTCGCGATAAAAATTAATGATTTCCATTCGACTTGCAGGAATCATTCAATGCTCGTAGGTATTTGTATTGCCATAAAGCGTGTTAAGAGAAATTGAACAAATAAAGCTCATTTTAATTCCGGTGCTTTGTTGTAATTTGATTATATCGTCACTTTCTGATGTACAACAATGTATAGAAAATTAATTAAAAATATTTAATAAAACAGCAGGTTTTATTAAATGATGTTAAATATTAATATATTTTTTTTATTGTTGAGTCTTTGAACACCCATCATATATTATTTAAATAAATGTTTATTTAAGCAACAAACGAAATTTCTTAAGTTGCCATTTAACGACGATTTCAAGGGTTTTTTTACGAATCCAGTCAGGTCCGTTTTTAACAATAAAAAAACGAGATGGGAAAAAATTTATAAATAATTCGGTGGCACATGGGAACCATCGAATAAAGTCTATATTTTATGTCTGCTTTTTGTGTGTATCGTAGGCGTCTTACAATAGAAAAATTTCGATAAATGGTAAATAAAAAAAAAACGAATAATGGTGTTGTTCTTGACATCGATTCTTTTTGTTGATCCGAAACAACACACACACGGATTTATAAACATGCAAATCGTTGAAATCCAATCAATTTTTATTGAAGTGAAAAAAGTCACAATTCTGATATTTTGGTTGAATTAAAGCAGCATCAGATGGGACAATTAAGACTAATCGAGATCCGACAGAAAAAAACTTCCTAATATATAAAACTTAATGAGATATTTTAAGGTTGATTCGTTAATAATTGACGATCGTTTTCGGATTTTTGATAGTAATTGGAAAATATATGGCGACATTTGCGAGCATTTTTCAACTAATCTGTTATTTACGTGACCGAACTGGTCAATGTGGATAATTATCGTGTTTTTGTTATAATTAGGCATAGAAAGAATCTTATTAAGTTCATCTAAGCACTACTGATTTGCATAATTTACACATTGGGAGACTTGAAAGAAGATCATGGACCAACATCGAATGATAAATCAAATTGAAAGTCAAGGTGAACTGGCAGGTGTAAATATATAATAGGAAAAAAACAATAAGAGTTTCTAAAACCAACTTGTTTCTCCCTTTAAAATTTTTGGAGATTTTTACCAAATCTTTTTCAGATTGTTCAACTAACAGATGACTTCTTTTGTTTTGTTTTTCAACAGCTGTTGTTCGGAAAGAAAAAACTTCAGTATCTTGTCGGCTAACTTTATCCAAATTTGATATCGTATTATTGATGATGAATAATAAAATCTCGTACATCTCAACTATATGAACCAAAGTCAAACAACAACACCCGCCCATTAAAAACGTGACATGATGCTGAACGGATAGGATACGTTTTTTTCTTCTCTATACTCGATCTTTTTTCGGTTGTTTTTCTCTTTATCGTAGTATATGTATGGTGGCCCCTCTTGTCGACATTTTCTACAATGTCAGATCAAGTATATATATACAGTTTTTCGAACGAAGAAGAAGTCGACCAGATTTGGTCTCACACGAATGGTTGCACCTGTATTTTAGATACGATAACAGCCTCCAAGTTGTTCTCAATTACCTGTCTGGTCCAGTAGAATGATTATGAACACTGAACAGGATTTCTAGCGGCTGCCACCTGTCTCAGCTTCACATCGCTATTGGTCCAGATCATTGTTTTTTCTTTATACAACCATTCGATTTTTTGAAACTGCTCCTAGTAAACAACCTCAAACTCTACATATATAGATACGTAGTATATTAAATTATGATTTATAATAAGTTGATAAATGTGCTTAATCAATAAATGTATTAGTTTGTAGTCAATACAACAGACCAATGATGTCGTCAACAAATCGTTGAAAATTTTAATTGGAAAGATCTCTAACAAAACTAGACTTGTACAGATAACGATTGACAAGAATTAATCGTTCACTTTTCTAATCGAACATCACGTCTCCAGTTTCAACTTGAATACTACGTGGATATATTTTATACAATACGACTTTTTTATAAGTTTTCTGGTGTTGACAGGTTGGTTGCGATCGTTGTTAGTTCTTTGTGTGCTGTCACAACAACAACCAGAGATTGTGTGTGTTTACCGCCCGATCTGGCTGTATTTTTCCGACCTATTGATTCCCCAACCATTACTACCCTTAATTATTACAAAAATATCGTACAAGTTGTGCGGTCCATTTTCAATGATCTAAGAGGAGCTCCTACAAAAGCACCCGACCTACTCTTTACAGGCTAGACAGGTGGCTTAATTGGATTTTTAATATATGGTTTTGTGTTCGAGTTATTTCCGGTATTTTGTTTTTTCACGATTTCGAAACTATTCAGTGGTGGATTTAGGCTGAAGTTCATGAGGCCCGCGTCTAGAGCGACACGATTTCAGGATCGACACATCGACAAGTTTTATTGACAATCTTTTCAAAATTTCTAAAGCATTAGCGAGGTCCAACGGTTTTAATTAAAGCCCAAAATAACTTTCAGTGTCAATTTTTAATTGAAATATTTCTGGTCGATCTTAACACTGTCTGAAAAAAGGCCAAAGAAGAAACTTTTTCCTAGATTCTTGGTGATATAGTGAAGAGTTGAGGCACACAATATATTCAACAACAATTACAACACAAATAATCTTGTAGTAGTCTTGAAATTTTCACTGAAATTCGGGCAGTTTATGTAACACTGCTCAGTCGGATTCTGAAATAATTATTTGAGTTTCTACGTCTGACTGGTTGATTTAGTTACAGGAAAATACGGGAACAAGGCAATAACTTTTGAAATGCAGAAGAATGGTTGAAATGAAATGGTGGAACCAAATGTAATATGAAAGAGCGCTTATAGTTTTAAAATCTTACATTTCAGTCCTGAAAATATTCACATACATAGTCATTTTTACTAGCTAAAAGAAGCGTGGACATTAAGATTTTAATTTTCCTGAAATTTGTTCAAAAATAAGGCAGGTACTACATGAATTCAGTCGATAAGTTAGAGATTGTTTCATGTATCTTTAATCCACCGAAGATGTGCAAAATTATAAAGATAAGAGCGACGTATACAGACCTAGGGTGCTGCCTTCCCGCGAGGATTTATCAGCGAAAAGGGCGGCATATCAGACTAGACCTAAGATATGATAGCAACATAATCCTGTTAAGAACACAGAGCCACCGATCACTGCTACAAACTGCTTTAGAAACAATAAGTTTGCTTTGAAATCGTGGAAAAATTGAAAAGTCCAAATTAACTCAAAACCAAAAGAACCTAGCAATTGATTGCCTCCTAAAAAATAGGTGTAAATGTGCGATTAGTTATTTTGTACAATCAACAATCGCCCACCCTGTACAATTCTATTTGAGTTGCCTTTGAAAATCAACCAACATTCAACTAGATATTGAAAACATGTGAATTTCGATGTTTAACAAGACCATTATTTGCCAACAGATTTAATTGAAGTTAATTAAACACACTCAAGTCTATATACGTAGAGGTATCTAGCGTTGTTCAAGAACAGTTTGAAACATTCCACAATTATCCAATGGCAAATCTGGGAAGAAGTTGAATATTAACAAAATCTCCCGCCACCACCACCACCACCATCATATCTAATAGATACACATTTAGATTCAAAGATATTCTATACCCACATAAATTTAAATTTGTTCCATGAATCATCCCTTTAATGTTTCATTTGATGATTCAAAACAAAACACACACGCGGGGGAGGGGTTAGTGACACATAATATTTGCGTGCCATTATTGGATAATTGTGGAAAATTTTCGTCAAAACAACCCCCAGACTATTAATTGGTGTATGAATCAAGTTCATGGTTGTTTGTAATATGATATCGAGAGTTAATCAAATGTGTACTGGTGGTGTTCCCTGGACTGATTTGCGGCCACCGGTTCTATACCACTGAAACCCTGTATGCGAAACCTCAGAAAGTTGTGTGTTTTAAAATAAAACAACAAAATCTAAATTCTAGAGAAAATAATGAATTTATTTTGTATTGATTATGTTCGATATTTTGTGATAGAGTTATATAAACTATAATTTACTTGGATCAAATGATATACATACAGTAGTATTGCATAATAGACAAATTCGACTAAACAATATGTAATTATTTTAATTATAACAAATAGACAATTATATAGTAGACTATCTGGAAAATTATAGTTGATATTTTGGTAACTCGGATTGTTAATTAAATGTAAATAAAAATCTTTGGATTGATATTTATTCAATAAACACACAGTTGTGTTTCTTAGCAACTATCTTTATAACTACATTTATAGCTCTAGCTACAATAAATTGGAATTTTCGATGAAGACCTATTTTAAATAACTTGTTTTTCTAGTTTAGCGAAAGCCGAACATCGACTAAATACTTTTGCCTTTACATTACAAAAAAACAACCTTGTTAAAATATAAAAGATTGCTTGTGAAGAGATATTTAGTACGTCGCTATTTCAAGATAAGTTATAGAGAGGTCAAAGGTGCAAAACTTAATCGTTAGTTTTCCAAGTGAAAGCACATTCTGAACTGTTTCATCACAAGAATAAAGTTTATGAAATTATACTTTCACCCTTGGTTACGTGAAGACTGATCCAATAACTGGATGGCAGACGGCCAGGTGAACATCGACAATGACAGCGCTTGGGGGTGTACGATTTCAGACCAGACAACTTGGAATATAATTATCAGAACTGCTGCTTAAATGGGGAGAGATTTATGATTGTTTTGAGCTTTATTCGATGATATAATCGATTTTTTCGTAGCACATATTTATTCCGAGATACGATATCTGAATAAGAGGCCTAATTAAGCATATTGCACACTCTCCAAGCACCCTCTGCCAAACTTCGAAAATAACCCATTCGTGTTTAAATAAAGAAGTTGATACTAATTAGCAATCATTTGATTCGCGCATCGTTCAAATGTTTGGATGATAACGGGGACTGAGAGGAGTTTTTGTGAAAGAGAAGTTTGCTTAACTAAACAATCCGTATTTTGTCAAGTGCTTACAACGATTCTCCACTATGCTTCGAGGCTCTGCAACACGTTAAAGAAGTGAATTTTCCGTTTTCCCCAACGGCAGCAAATTTCCCGAAATGCCAAAAAGGAAACGCACATAATCTTGTATAGATACGACCCCTGCCCCTCTTTTTTACTAATTTATTAATTTTCCTGAAAGAGAATTTTCGAGTCAAATTCGCACATGCAGTTAGAGCATCCTTAAAACTAACAGAATAAAGTGATTTATAAACGCTTTAACATTAAAATCTAATTCTTTGTAATTGTTTGTGATTCCTAAGCACCGCATAAGGCAATAAAATCCACGATAAGCTCAGATGAAGATCATCTCAAAGATTCTGTTGTAGATGCTTACAATTAATTCTCCAAATACCGAGTAAATGAAATGGCAACTTAATCGTTGGATAACTAATTTCTACGATAAAAATCTTTGAGCTTCACATTAAACTACAGTTCGGTGAAGTTTTATTAAAATCAAGCCTTATTTTCTAAAAGAATCGTTCTTATTTCTGAATACAGATAATTAATTAGTTTTGGAACAATGCAAACAATGCGAATAGATCGATTTTTAATAAGAACCACCGACAAAGAGCGCAGAGTGTTATTAGTTTTTATACGAATACCCAATCAAATTAGAACATGATTGTTTATATTTTCTATTCTAGCTTAACAATTCCTATTATAGTTGTTGTAATTAGTTGATTTTCTGGTTGCTTAAAAATTAACTTTTTTTTTTTTAATTAATAAAAAAGTTGGTAGAAGAACTGTATCTCTAATGAAGTTCAAAATATTCAAGAAGTTATCCGAGGTGGTCTCCACAATTACATTAACATATTCCAACTAATTCAACATTAATAAAGTTCAAGATAATAATTTATGGGTCATCAATTATAAAAATTTCAGAACTATTTTCAGTAATTTTGTAATTATTGTAAAATAACCTTTAATAGTCGTAAATTGGTTGTTTTTATCAGAATATTATTCGCATATGTATCTACAAATACTGTTGATTAGTTTATTATATTAAAACATAACGTCGTGCATAAATTATTTCTTAATTAATTAACTTATTCGTATGCGTCGATAAATCCCTATTGGAATCGAGCAGGTTAGTCTTTGGAAGTTGGTTATATCGTTAAATAATCAAATTTTGAGAATTGTAAATGCGTTATGAATAATTAATTAAAAATCAATCACAAGCATATGTGTGTATGTGTGTGTTTTTTTTTGTTAATTTACTACCCGATCAGCACGTTTTTGATTTTAGAGTGCATTAAAATATTAATGGAAATGTTATTTGATCTACAATTACCGATGTGTAATTAAATTCTGACCAAATTATTCAATAATTCTTATTAGACGAAACGATGATTTATCATCGAGCTTTCTTAAGTAATCCATTTAATTAAGACTTATTTAAATTTAATTAAATGCTCAATCTTTTATATGGCGACATGAAAAACACCAAAACGTGTTTTTATATCAATTAGAAAAGCGATTGATCATAGATTTTTGTGATGGTTAAAATAAAATTTTCGAATTAGTCAGCTAAGGGTTGAATAAAATGACTCAGTTCATTAATATATGAATTCATTAGGAAAACAAATGTTGCCTTCAACACCCTCGAATCGCCCCCTATTTCAAGTCAATCAAAGAACAGGTGATGAACGTGTACAGAAATAGACGAGAGAATTTTTGACCAAATGTCCCAATGCCTAGATAAAGGTTTGAAAGTTGAACAGGAAACTGTATCTGTTGTTGTTATAATAACTCTATCTTTCTTCACTACACTATAGTTAAAGCCCCAACACAAATTGGACAAAGTTCATTCCAACAACCTTGTGTCGATATATTTACGGTCTAGAATCGACTATCTGAAAAGATTTAATATACGGATGCAGGCAGGTGCAGTATCTGAGAGAAGACTTATTGCCCGGGGATTTAAAGACTAAAATCAGCACGAACATGAACTAAAGAGAGGTCCTCCATCCCATCTGACGGCTACCTACCTTCATTGGGTAAATTATTTGAGATCTGAAGCAGGTGCAAACTGGTCTGTTTATATGTCATGGAAAGTTGGTTATATGCGGCAGTTGATCTCCACCCTCACTCCCCTTTACTTGTACAGATTATGAAATCGCATTGTTGGACCAATTTCCATTCTCTTAAGAAACAAGCCGGTAATATCTGTACCTCTCTCACACCCTTTGTCTGTAACTACAAATCATTAACACACAACCTAGCAAGATTGTAATAGTTTACGATTAAACTTTAGTTTAGATGATAATTCTAACAATTTTCCCCTGTTTGTCTGTTATATCCAGACAATTTAACACAGTAAACTAAACCAACATGAAAACTGTATGGCGAAATACAATTTGATCAAAATCTCCAACTTCTCTGATAATTAAATAAATTTTAAAAAAATAAATACAAATTATATCAAACTAGTGGCAACCTGAATCCGATTAAACAAACAATGAGAAAACCCATTTTTATAATCACATGTTGGGACATCACTGTACCTTATAATTTCGAAACTAGTCTCCCAGTTAGAATACGTTTCAACTTTCATTGCTATTAGGGGATGTCTTTTTGGTTTAAAATACACAGAAATACTAGATTTTAATTAAAATTGTAACAATAACTTTTTTGATTATAACATAAAAGTTATTCTATTATAGGTAACATTTAGATTAAATTCTTTTTAATGCTATCAATTATGGGATTTTACAGATTTTTCTACAACGTTGTCAGGACTTTTTAATTAAACTTTGAATTGCGAAAATACCTTGCCATGCAGACATTATTTACTATCCAAAACAAAACAACACAACTGTAATAAACTAGTTAAATTCTTGTTATTTAAACGATATCAATCCGGTAGTTTCAATCATACATAACGAGAAATTGCTAGAATTGCAGAAATTTCTGAGAACTTTATTAATAAAAAGGTTCATAGCTCATCTCAACTAGAGAATAGAGCTAATCGTTGGCTGCATGCAGAATATTTCAATTATAATCAACCAAATTCGATGTGGCTTTCGAGAGAGTTCAAAGAAGGCTTTAACGTTGCCTCAATTGATCTGAGAATATTTCAAGCTCAATTCGTTATCTCTTTGTTGGCAATTTGAAACGCTGTGACACGTTCTGAAATAAAAACATTGTGGATATTTTTATGCTGCCAACATAATAGCATAACATACAGAGAGCTTAGGAAAAATAAGAAATGAAGAAATTTGCTCCTGAGGATGCGTAGAGCGAGACACAAAGAGCCAGAAGGACACTCAATGGCACTGTAATTATAAAAATTTGATGCAAGGTGGATTGTGTTCGACCGAATAAAATGTTTCACCCACAATCAAGTAAATTCGATATAGCTTTAGAGAGATTTCAAATAATGCTTTAACGTTGCCTCAATTGATCTGAAAATATTCTAAGCTCAATCCGTTATCTCTTTGTTGGCAATTTAAAACGCGGTGATGTTCTGAAATAAAAACTTTCTGGATGCCTTTATGCTTCATGTGATCAAACCAGGGAATGTTAAATATGTTGCGATACAGAAAATCGAGGAGAAATAAGACCTGAAGAAGCGTATAACGAGGCACAAAGAAGAACACTGTGACACTGTAATTATAAAAATTTGATGCTACATGGCTTGTGTTCAATCCACTTAAAATCAAGCAAATTCGGCATGACCTTCCGTAAATCCCAACAACCGCTCTGTCGTATTAAGTCAATATTTGAATTTTATCCATTATTATTGACTCATCAAAGCTCCACAAATCATTTGTGTAGACGTTATCGTTGCGCCATTGCGTTTTTGATTTATCGTACAGTCCCAAAATATATATACAAAAAAAAAACTTTTCATTTCCAATCGGAAATATCGAAATATTTTAAGATTTTCATCCATTAATCTGTCTGGACTTGTTGAGGATTTAGGGCGTCCTGACGCCGGTCGTCTCTTCGCAATACGAGACTATTATCTACCAGCACTGCGTCGAGTCGACCGGAATAGACGCATGATTCATCCATATTACACAACACTGCGCCCCTATTCGTCAGTGAAAGTCGATGAAAATTAGCCGCCAGACGTCAAGTTATGTATAGATGACGCCCCCCAGCAAAGCCTCCACTGTCCGGTGATTTAGACGAAAAGGGGCGCTGCAAATTTTATTTATAGCAACATAACATTGAACGATAATAAATATAGAAAACAGGAGATGGAAAGGAATATAATGAGAACAAAAAAAAGTATCGATCAATTTGCAGTCAATAAAATAACGATTCAACATCTGGTGGAGATCTTCAATTATGAAAGTTATCCATTTGTTGTTTATTGATGTTGATGAAAGTTGGTAGAAATTTTTACTAACATTGTTGTTGTTTTTTTTTGTTGTTATTGTATTAAACGGGTATTCATTTATTAATAAAAGAGACTGCATGTTCATGTCGAGTAACATCGTTGGATCCCTTTAAATTATCGACGTGTTGCATTACACATTACAGCACTAACACATTCATTGCAAGGATGTTAAACACGATGAACGCGTTTTCATGATGGAGACAACAAAAAAAACACCGTACACCTCGCAACAATAGAATAATGATACATGACACATTTCAATTTATCTTTTATAAATCATATTCAGATTGTATTCTTTCGAACACATACCAAAAATTGGGATTTAATAGATGTTTTCTTATTCAACGGAGCATTGACAGAAAGTTGTGAGAATTTAAAAGAACTTGAATTTCGTGTGGTAAGTGTCTTTTTATTGTGTGTATTCAATACGAATTCCACGTGCCATTTACGTTGTGTGCATAATTTTCCAGAAACATCCGTAATTCTGAGAAAAATCCAGTTTGTTTTAGAAACTTTTTTGATGATGGATAATTAAAAAAAAAATTACTACGCCTTATAATTATAATAATAAAAGACCAATATTTTGAGACGGTCTTTGTAAGGATGCCCCGAAGAGATTAAACGTAGGTGAAGCTACGGTCACGCTTATTTATCCATCTAAAGTAACACAAGCTGGAGTTTTGATTATGTATCAAGAAACTAACTATTTGGTGTTGTTAGTTTATGCTCTACACATCAATTTACTTTACATGCCTATAGGGTTAAAATATATCCTTTTATCTTTTTCCCCTCTCTTTATATACAGTTAAGTCCACGCGTTACTGATTCTCTTTTAAAATACGAAATTGAAAATTAACAAGATTTACACCAAACTAAAATCCACCTTCAAGCAAATTAATTTTAACTCATAATAAAATCATCAAAGAATTATATAATAGTTATAATAAGGTTTTGTGTGTGTGTGTGCGTTCTTTCGTGATATATTTCGTTTCAGCATCCAGAATTTAAAGCTATGCTCTTAATCACTGTTGAACGTAAATCCGGCCATAGCAGTCTTATTTATTTCATTCTACTGTATAATATTTGCATGTATAACAGTGGAACAAAGGCGCAGACATTGGTTGGATTCACGACACCAACATTATTTCGTTGTGGTATTTGAAGACGTGCAAACAGAAACCTGCAACAGAGTCCCCAGTGTCATCACAACCTGAAGCAATAATACTACCATATTTCATGGACGTTCGAAGGAAATGAGGGCTTTTCCGTACGAATCCTACCATATCCGGATACACTCTCTCTATAGTGTATAGTTTATACCGTTTCTTCAGCATTTATGTTGGCTATAAGTGTTGTTAAATTCATTGATAAATCGACATTTTGTATTATTTGCATGGATTTGATATAAAGTGGCATTTCAATATCCGTACTCTTGTACGTTATCTTATAACATCAATGACTTATGTCTACAAAAGCGTGCCTAGAAATTGGCAATGCGATAGTTCAAACGTATCGAGGCATTCAAGTCCGGATCGACATAGAGATTCTGTCGCAGTATTCTCTAAGGAAATGCATAAAGTTGTGTAGTCGCGTTCTTTTAATAGAAATTTATTTTAAGTCTCTCCCCGAGACAGACTGAGACGATTTTTACAAAAGAACTAGACTTTTAACGATTCACTGTAAAATTGTTCATTATTTATTTGAATAGCTGGAATTTTTACTGATTACATTTCGCAATCCGCTAAGAAGAGGGTTGAACATTGAAGTATTGATATTCCTAAATTAACGACGTTATAATAGTGGAAATACAATACAGAAAAACAAACAAAACAAAAAAAAATGATAGATGGCATAGCCTTAATTACAGCACAAACGGGACACAAGTCTTTTGTTCGTCTAATCTATGTACAATTTGCTTCTGAAAATTCATCATCACGCCCGGTCTCTTGTTTTTGTCCGTTTTAAGAGTACACAGTTGTACAAGGGTAATGGAAGATATAAGGGAACGATCAACAATAATTCTACAAAACAAAAGTTGTGTTTTTTAGTGGTGGTGGTGCTGTTCAGAGGGTGGTCATTTTTCAATTTTACGAGACACCACCAGTAGAGTCTTTCAATGGATTTTACAGTCTGATATGTCGTGGTAGGTTCATTCATATTTTAAAAAGCCGTGCACGTCATTTTAGTCAAACAAAACAGAAAAATGAAAACTTAATTTACAACTTCCTATACTGTCTGAAACAGGTTCTTCGACCAAGAGCAAAGTAAAAAAAAATGGTCTATTTTAACGGCAACTAGCGCGATGATAATATAAAGTGTCGCTGCAGGTTTTTGTATTGTCTTTCCGTTAAGGTGAATTCCTCTGGGAAACGAGACAGTCCTTGCATGGACGAATTTAAATTCCATAAATATTTGAGTATCTCTCGGTAGTGACCTTCTGATAAATGGATAGTGACAGTAATTTGGTGAAATTTTTGTGAACCTTGTAAAGAGATTTGCGTATTTCCAACCGCCACTAAATCATATGAAAGCACACAAAGGTTGTACCTTTTTGAGGATCCCAAAATGTGGAAATGCAAATCGGATTGTAGATCTAGCTTTTCCACTACTTTAAGTTGAAAATCAATTAAAAGTTTAGACATAAAAATCCTGTATCATCTACAACAACAGATCGTTTCAATTGCAAATCAACAAAACCGGTGGTGTAAATTTTGATTCATTGAGAGAAACTCCATTTGGCTCGAATATAAAATAATAAACGACAACCGGCCGGAATAGCGAATTTAAATAATATCAGCCGCAATAGCGCAGATAAGTCAACTTATATTCAGTTTTAATGTGCGAAAGTCGTCAGCTGTTAAAAATATAATGTCATGTTTTTTTAAAAATTAATTAAAAAGTTCCCGAATAAATTACAAAGATAGTTTCCTTGGCGTGCCAGGCGGTTGTGCAGATTTTATGAGATTTTTTTTTAGATAGATATCAAACGGTTGTAAATAATCAAAGAAAAAACGAGAAATCTGTTACCCCTCGTTTCACACCGAACAAAATACATTCCATATGGTGTTTCAAATGGTTTCGACACGAAAAAAAATAGCGGGGGGTGTCTTGAAAAATCTGAAACAATTCGAGCGTATCCCGAAAATTATTTCTTACTCATTACATTGTAATAAATTCATGAAAATAAGCCGAAATGGTGTTCACTGTGCATCATTACAGAAATCCAATTTTCGTCTTTGTAAAGTGTTAATAAATTCTGCAATTTATGCATTTCTCTGCAACGTTTGTTTGTTATGTTGTGGCGTTTGCAGCAGCGTTTCCCAAACTTTTGCACATTGCGGAAATTAGACAAAGAATTAATTGAAGCATAGTAAAATTGAATTTTTATTACTCTATTGCTTGGTTGCAGCAGGATGACTTTTGCAAGCAACAATTAGGCTGGATTCTTTAAACTTATTCTGTGATTTTTAGTTTATTTGTTAAAGTAAATGATAGACTGGAAAGATTTAAAATAGCACTGTTGTATCCTGTTTATTTAAAACTTTGATGTATTTCAAAGTTCTGGAAAATTATGATGTCTGTAATAAAGACACTAATTGCTTTTTCATTTGTCTTCCCATTGTCAAAATCGAAATAGAGTTCTTTTGATGCTTGCACACATGAGGGCTCGATTATTAAATATTATCTATAAGCAATGAGAATGTTGATCATACATCATCAACCGTTGTAGATTCATTCAAATTTAAATAAAATAAAAGCAACAAATAAAGCATTCTCTTCCATTAAAAACTTACCATCGTTTTCTAAAGATTGCCGTTCTTAAAATATCGATATCGCTTTGAAACCTTTCATTCGTATTCGTAGAAGCACTATACAGAAGAAGCAATTATTTACAAAGTTTGATATAATTTCTTAAAGCAAAGTAAAAATAATTGGAAAAAGGGGAAAACGGTGAAATTCTTTTATAACTTTTGATAAGCGTAAGAGCAGAAGAAGAAAAAAAAAAGAGCGTAGGGGAACAGAGACGGGTGAACGACTCGAAAGCTTAAAATGAACTAGCTAAAAATATACACCCCGACCATACAGTATGTTTGGTATTCCATATAACCATTCCGTTTTCGTTGTTATTCTATTCTATAAATAAAAATTTCCCGTTCCGGTTGTATCGCTTTTATTTGGATCAAATCAAGACGGTATTAATAATACCGGATATATGAATTGTTTTTGTTTTCAATGAAGTATTTGAGAGATTTCCTGATATCGACAATTCAAATTCGATTCTATTACTGCAATCGACAAAATAAGAACAAAACAGGAACTACAACATTTGAGCCGTTTTCATCACCTCTCCAAACAATTTCTAAAGTTGTGTGTGTGTTGCCAAGTGACGACGACTATCCAGGAATGGTGAATAAATTCAAGTGACGACGACAATTTGATGCGAATGAGTTTCGCAGGAATTTTCAAAATTCTACCCAAACTACTACATAAATTGATGTTATTATCAAATGTGGAATACGTCAAGGGCTATTGAAATATCCAACAACAAACCACAAACTAGTTCGCAAATTTTGTTAATTTCTACTTTTACGATACAGACGAAAAAAAACACAACACAACACACATTCAGTTATACTAAAGTTTTGCTAAAAATAAACGAGTTATTTTCAGTTTCTCTCGTTTTAAAACGAAAACCCAATAATTATCTCTATACTGAATGCGAAGTTCGAGTTAAACTTCGATTTTGATTACACAATCCAAAGGTCTCAATAACTGGAGAACACTTGCGATAAAAGAGCGTGTTATTAAAGTCGCTCCCCTGTTGTGTGTGTGTGTGTACAAATAGATGGAGAGAAAAGCACTTGTCGAATAAAAGTGTGTACGTTGTACTTAGTTCGCTACGATCGAATAATAAGGGCACAAGTTTGATCTTGGTCTTGCACACTTGGCAATTAAAATGTGAAAAACCTGCTCCACAACACATATACAATTCGAGTGGCTTTTTTGTTTTATCCAATTATAATTGTACGAAATCATCATACCGATATTACGTTATTTGTACAGTTCATCTGGCTGACGAAAAAGTCGAAATTCATTCGTGTTGATTACTTTGCAAGAAACTTTCCAGTCTATTCAAACAGAAAAACGAACGAATCAAGACGAGAAAAAAAACAGTATGTCGATAGAAATGAGCGTCAATGTGCGCTATCAAAGGGAATTGTCTTTTAAGAAGAAATTTTTGATTGAACTGAAAAATGCCCTCCTGTAAACTTCTATATTTCACAGTTTAATTTTAACACAATAGACATTCTTGTTATCAGTTAGTTACAGTATATTATAGTTGAAATTTCAAATATTTCAAAACTGTTATAATAACGTGTATACTTGTTATTTGTGTTGAGTTAATTTTGCTCGAATATTGTATAATTCAAATTTTAATACAAGTACATCTGTGTTGATTACTCTATTGTGTAAACACATATGCTCAAGATTTCCAAAACTTCGTCAAATTGTCAAGAGATATTTCGGTGCAACTACAGCAATACAAATCGTATTGTTGGTTTTTTTTAATTTTAAAAGTTTCAGTGACCCCATTCCTGCTACACAAATCGAGTTCCCATCCTGAACTTTCTAGACTTGCGTGATTTTTTTTTTTTTAAATCAACCAGACAAGGGTTAGACAAGGGTCGACTTTATTATCCTAAAGACACACACTTAGTATCGTACAATGACGATCAGTCTGAGAATAATTTCCAAATATGCAAACTACACTAAATATCAAAAAATCGAAACCAACTTAATGATGTTGATTGGATGAACGATCAAATCGTGATAGTGCAATAACAGAATAATATATACAAGCACAAGTTTAATGAAGTCATAACAAAGAGGAGAGAATAACAACAGTAATTCGTTCTGGTACGAGTCTGACCACCTGTTAGCTTGAATATACACCGTGAGGTGAGAAATCTTTCAATAATAAAAAGAAAACTTGCGATTATTGCAAAAATCAAGTGCCAACACATGAAGGGAAAACGGCAGCATTCAGACAATCAAAATAAACGGCGAAGCAAGAAACGCTCGAAGAACTTAATCGAAATAGCTTCATAGAATAGAATGATCTTGTTTACATGATTATCTATAAAGCTACTATGACCATTGAGAACAATTACGAAATTACGAATAATTATCCAGTTTAATGTCCGCTCGTCTTGAAATTTATTTGAACACATTATTATCGGTAATAGTGGGTGCATGTTCATTGTTCCGCACGCACATAGTGTCGAGAAAACCGAGCTAAAGATTATTACATTCCAACAGCAGCTCCACTTATCCACATCGTCTTCCAGTTATAACATTCTGAACATTATCTTATATGTTATATAGTAGAAAAGACGCCCCGGACTGAGATCTAAGGAATTTTTATATGTGTTTGTCCAATAAATTTCAAATGTCAACTTTACGTGCAAATTTCCCGTAAGTTATACAACCAACTTCTAAAGATCCATTGAATTATACGAGGAGAATGGGGAGAGGATCTAATACGATTACAACGAATGATGGAAAAAATCCAATCTTGATGGTCAGAGAATTCCAGAGATAATCTCTAAAGATCAACGCTTCATATAAATCAACAATTACGTAAAAACCTAGTTTTTTTTGTAGCATTTAATCGCTACTGATTGTTGTGTTGTCGTTTTTTATTGACTTCATTCTCATTAAATTCCACATCGTGTATCCTTTTTTTTTTCAACGCACCCTTTACAGGAAACTATAAACCAACATCAAGCCGCATTATCTGACTGGAGAAAACCAATTTTTCTGTGTTGCCGCACCGAATTATTTTAAATTCTCAACACACCGGCATGATATATTGGATAGTTAAATTGTTGAAAATAAACAAGCAAATAAATTGATACGATGCGTTTTCTTAAGGAAATTTTCACAGTATCGACGTTTTTGTTAATCAAGTGAAAATATCTATTTCGCAATTTTCTTAATAGATCCAAATAAGTTGTCAATTGGAAAAGCAAATTGGAACGGAAATCGAATGTACACCCAAAACTGTTCGAATGATTGCACCAACATCTGGTAAATGTAAAAAAAAATTGTCGATTTGTTTTTTGTCAATGGATTTTCCCAATTTCTATCCCATTGATTGATTTTTCATTTTGAAAATCTCGAAAACTTACATAATAGTTTTACACAATTCAATTGATAGAATTCTTATTAATTGTAAAGTGTCTATCGACTCCAATTCCAGACGCTGATATAATTTCCCCTGTTTTTATTTGCTTTCTAAACATTGTTGTGGTTTTATATATATATTTTTTTGTAATAATAAAATTCCACGTTACTGGGATTCTCTGATGATAATGGAGAAGTTCGTAAATTAACTTATTGTCACTTCAAGTCTCTATCATAACGATTGTCGAGATTAATTACTCCTGATCTTAACTTAAAAGGGTTGATTGTCAAAAGAAATAGATCTACAAGATTATCAAAGTTTACCCTTTCGGTTGGGAGTTATTTTTAGATAACCGGTGTGATGCTAATATTTCTAGACAGAAACTCAATAAAATTTTCCATTAATTATTTAGTCTGTTGTACGACTGGGCGCTTCAAACAGAGAATACATTAATGAATTTTTCGTTGGAATTATCTTCATGTAGCACACACCCTACAGTCGGTCTATTTTAAATTCGGTCGAATAATACAAAAATTGAAGTCGAAAAAGAACAGATTTCCATCGAAAATCCGGTCTCTCATACTTATCAACTGATTCACAAAGATGATCGATGGAGAATGATAAATAAAAAGTCTAGGGGAGGATCCTTCCTACCTTTTGTTTTAATATTCATAAACCTACACCTGCTATCTTTTAACAAAATATTAACAAGTTCAACTCAAGGTGAGCTGCCATAATAGACCGCAGATATCGTTGTGGCAGGTAAACTGACCTGCTGGTGAGTTATAGCCACCCAAAGTTTCCCTTTTGAATTTTTTACGAATTTAAATGAAGTAAAATTCAATAGGATACAAGCGGTGGTAGTGTTTTAGTAGCTAACAACTAGTCAATTTAATTTAAGGGAAAAAAAATTGGGGTTCACCGATTAATCAATCAAAATCGATGAGCTATAATCATCACTTAGGATAGAAATAAAAATTTGTGCATACTGTTGTGTGTATTTGTTCATTTGAATGTGATAATTGAAAGTTCTATGTCGATAGTTTTTGAAGAATTGATGACATTAAACAGAGCTAAATTATAGTGAAACGTTAGTATACGGTTACAATGGTTATCTTGAATAATTAAGAGTACTCGGAAACCGTTTACAATTTCATTCATATTTTAAAAATGCTTATTATGGAAAATGATGATAGAAAAGACTACATATGAATTGTTGGAAAATAACAAAATTAATCACAATTCCGTTTGACATTTCCGTAGATTATTCAGATCGTAATTATAACATTGTGACATTTCATTAAAATTGGAAATCTGATAAAATGGACTTTTCTTTAATGAGTTTAACATTCAAGATTTCCATGGAATAATCAATCATCTGTGCTCAGTGTTAATTAAGTAATTACACGATACCCTCCCTATCATTATTTGTTTGTATTGTAGAAATTTCGAAAATTTTCCAAAATCGCCTAGAACGCAAATATTAAGTGTTAATGGTACAAAGCTTCATTCTCTATTCAAGGAATTACATTTGAATATGTCAATATTAGCAAACTAGTGTTAATTGATTGGAATTTGCCGTGGAATGCGCCTTAAGAGTGAACCCCACACTATACTTTACTGAAGAGTTTCTAATTTTTTATGTTTAGATTTTGAAAAATCGACACAACTTACTATTTCAATCGTTCTCTTTTCTTAATCAATACAATTCAATGAAATTTATAAGAATTGTAAAGGAAAATGTGCTGAAAGTTTGTATGGCATTCTTGTTTCCAGATTTTCATCAGTTTTGCTGTAAATTCAATCATTTCTGTCAATAAAACGCCTTTTCGGTGGAGCTAAATAGTTTTTCCAATAAATTCAGGTTGAGCTCATTATCATCGGAAACGAATTTTAAAGGACTGTTTTATTTCCCAATTTCCAATCATTTGTGAAAACAAAATAAAATGCAACTCAACATCTGGACATTATTGAAAATGAAGGGTTCATACTTAAGGGTGATCACCTACTTACATACTGTACCTGAGCACTTATGAATTTTTTTACAGAATGTTCAATTCTTTCAGAATCTAGAGAATAAAGATGTATTGGAAAAGTTGTGTTTTACAAAGAAAAAATCACTTTTTCCTTCTTCTTGTTTGTGTATCAGTAGAATTCAATAGGGTGCTTGAAGGTGTTATCGATTCCGTTGATTATACAGCATCTACTTTTTTTTTGATAAAAACTTAATTTACAGAAAATATCAAAAAATGGTATTTTCTGGAAAATGGATACGAATTTTATTCAATACTATTTAGAAATGGAGGAGAAACGAGGAAATAAAAGGTTGACGGTACGTATGTGCGAGGTTTGGCCTTAATATTTTTGTTTACAAAGGATTGAGCATTTTGAGATGAAAATCCTTTTATTTTCATTTCCAATGCTACTGAGCTACAATTTCAAATGAAAATTTGTTGGAAAATTTTTCTTGGAAAACGTTAAAATTAAATGACAATCAAAAATGACAAAATTGGTATTGTTATTGAATTTTAATGTCTTACGCGAAAACTAAATAAATTTTCCAACAAATTTTCATTTGATGTTGTAGCTCATTACCATTGCAAACGAATCTAAAAGAATTTTTTTCTTAAAATACTCAACGCTCTGCAAAAAAAGTCTTTATAAAATCATTGTGGCGAGTTTTGCTTGATCCAGTGGTCTAGTTTGGTGACAATTTACGCGGACGTTACTTTATGGTGTCTGCAATTTTCATTAAAAAGTTAAATATTATATTGTTATCTATTTACTAAATTATAGCGGAAAAGCCAATATGTCAGTCGTAAATTATGCACTTCCCATCAACCATCTTCTTTAATAATGGAAATTTTAACAGTCATAGTTTTCGAAACGACATTTATGCAAATTTTTATTAAAACCAATGAACCTACACGACGATCAGATTGTTTAGGGATTAGTTGTGACATTTATTTGTTTATAAACTAGCTTATTTACGAAATCCTCTAAACGAAACTAATAAAAACAGTAACAAATATTTAGAGATTTCATCAAAATACAATAATTATGGGAAAATAACAACAACTGCGGTTGGTAACAACAACAAAAAAAGTGTTATTTTCTTCTTGATCGAATCAAATCACAATAATAAAAGACATTAATAGAACCAACACACACACACGATAAGATCGATCGCTTTGACAAAATTAACAAATAGATTAAATGCTTTTATCAGATCTAATTTTAATATTTAACTTGGAACACCTGTGGTCTTTGTCAGTTCACAATTCTAACAAGGCCTTTAGTTTCTTTCCGTTTCGTAAAAGTTAATATTAGAGAAAGGGCGACAATATTAGGAGAGAAAAAAAAGGGGGTCGGCGGCAAATAGGCGTATAAAAACCCCAACGAAAATAACTCCCAGACACCCCATCTGGATAACATACAAGTCGAAACATCAGGCTGCCTATATCGTGTATGTAACACCACACGTTTAAAGAGAAAAACATCAACTTCATATATAGAAAGATAGGAATGTCGTGAATGATATGTAATAGGACAACTTTAATATTTCGATGACATAATAACGGTTGGGGGGGAAACGTATGGGAGAGGAAATGAACAATTTTGATTAGAAATCAAGAAGATTATGGGAAAATCGAAACGAAACGAATTAGATTTATTGAAATGTTCTTCATTAACATACGAAATGAACCAGTTACAGGTCATATAAAAATAATAATTCCAATGTTTTTAATAAAATTCTAACACTGACTGATTGTGGAAGATGTTTTCATAACGTCGATGGACACTAAGAAATGATCTCTGAAAATTTCCCCCTAATAGCTTAAATAGGGCATTAGACTTTGAACACGTTAAAATGTCGGAATTTTCGAAAATCTGAGTGGCATGAGATTTAATTAATGAAATAGGCTCTTTAGGCGAGAAATAATTATATTACTAGCTCTTAGATTGTTTATATGAAGCAGGTGCGTACAGCAACACTGAGCAAATACCCTAAAAGTTTGTGTTTTTTTTTAATCTAACGATTAATGATGCCGACGAGACGAGAATCTCTCATCTCGTAGCGTTTGATCGAGACGAGACGAGAGAGCCACTTCTCGGTCTCGGTTCTCGATCTGTGACTTTCGAAATGTTCATCTCTCGCTAACATATGCATCGCTCTTTTCTGTTCCATAAATCGAAATTTATGAGTACCAAACGAATCTCTGAATTTAATATTAGAACGGTTTTATAAACTAAGAACTTAAGTTTTCATAAAATACCTAACGAAACCGAGGACTGCTTTTCTCTATAAAGGGCCCCAAGTGCTAGTGATTTTTTGATTGGCTTAAAGTTCCGATACGATAAGAAACTCAAGAAACTTTTAATAAGAGATCAACAAAAGATCAGAAAGTGTAAAAACATTTTTGGAAAGAACTAATATAGCAAGAGGCCCCCTTGTAGCTCCTTGTAGTCCGTGTTAATAAATTGATAAAAGCAAAAATTATCAATAGCGTTGCGTCATTTTGTCTACGAGAATTAGTAATATTCTCGATAATTTGTCGAATAAAAAATGTCGATAAGGTAAATAAAAACTATACGTTTTCGAAATGGGGGTGAAACAAAGCTTGACTCACGGTTTGGATTCATTTGAACTGCAACAAAAACAGAAAAAGAACAATTAAAATTATAGAAAACCACTATAACTGGAGAATTTGCAAATTACGTTTCCCTAGAATTCCTGAAACTCTTCGGTATGGGATGTCGTAACGTACACTCTAGCACCATTTACACGAGACCACTAAGCTTATATTTACACTTTAAACACTAATCCATTAATTTGGTATTAATTTAAAATTAATAATAGTTTGTCAAAATGATGATGACACCTTGAAAACTGCAACTCAGAATCAGATGTCACAGGCACGAACAACTCTAGAAAGAGTGTTGAGTGATTCTGCTTTGTACATTTCTTATCAAGAACGAAAGAAACGCTGACGTAGATATGTACAGAGTGTCTCCAAAAGGTTGGGACCTAGCTTTACTGCTTCTGTCGTGAAATTTGTTTAGAAAAAAATTTGTTTAGAAAAATCGAAGACTTTGATCGATTTTTATAATTTTTGGGAAGGCATGTGACTACTATAAGACCCTTTTTGGGATGATTTTAATTTCCATCAGTGAGTTTTAAGTGTATTCAACAACTCTGTCACAAGACAAAGTTCAAAATAGCTTTTACTTGTCCAAACTGATTTTTGTAATATTTGATAATTCTCCATCTTTATGCACAAAAAAATAAAATCCGATCTAAGGATCTAAGTGCTTCTTTAGGACTATTTTAGGCATATGGAGTATAAGAAAAAAAGTGTTTATTTGGATCCAAACCCCCAATTTGACGTTAAAAAGCAAGAATCAGATTTTACTTTTTTGTTGTTAAACTTGGAGATTTATACAAAAAATACACCCGATATGTTAAAATCTTCATAACAAAAACTTACAGAATTGTGCTGTTTTTGTAATGGAACTGTGCCTTAATTTAAAGTACCTATTGCTTAAGCATGTTTTCTAAAGATAAATAAATATTATTCACGGTGGAGTTTAATATGCAATAAGTGTTCAAGTATATGTTTGAAATTTCATAAATATTCATTATTGTAATTGTTATTTTATTGTAAATGGTCGATTACGACACGAATTCTTGATTCGCACAAGTAGAAAAAATCAAATGATAAATTGTTGATTTTATCGTTATTTCAAGATACTTGTCATACTTGACTATTGATAATTATTTATTCAAATAAATCAAACTCGATTTCTATGTTTGATCAAGGATAAAACTGACCGGAAGCCTTGAATAAATATTAGTCGATATGTAAACATAATCGAGTATACAGAATCGATTGACCCTTCAAGTCCTAGATTTGTTGATATAAAATCGGAACATAAAAGTGTTAAATTGGATAAAGCTTTTTAATAAAATAGCCAAAAAAAAACCAAAGTTCTTAACAATAATAGGTCGATTTTGATAGAGTATGATCGTAAATTTACACGTCCTTAAACTAATATAATGTCTTTCAACAATATAATAAGTTTATAACTCTTATATTGTCCATTAAACGACAACAAAATCCACTGTGTATGTTGCAAATTGTAAAAGATACTGCTTCGCGAATGATCTGGTCATAATGTTGTAGGAAGTGTTTGCTAAAATACGACAAAAATGCGAGATTCGTGTGCTTTTCATTCTTTTTACATTTTTTTTTTGTTATTAAAAGCGTACAGCACGATTTCTTACCAAAAGAAGAAAAAACATGTAATGACAATCATTTCGACATTTATAATATGCGTGACTGGAAATATTTATTGCTATTAGCGTAAGAAGTTACAGTTAGTAAATAGCCTTGGAACGGAAATGTATGTTTTATAGAATAATTATAACCAGTATTATTTTATAAGTATCATGATCTAAAAGCGACATGTCTACAGACTTGAAAAATCGTTCTTTCTCATTTGCTTTATAGAGAAGGAGAGAGTGAGAGACTATCAGATCTCATTGATCTAAGCTTTTTATAATCACATGAATTATTATTTTAGAATGGAGTTATTGTTTCAAGAATCAATTCTACTTAATTAAAAACATAACCTTTCGCAGACCACCGCCAAAACAATCTCAATAATGTGCCCGTTGGTTTGTATAGAAGCACACATTGCGATAAACCACTTCAAAATAGCTTTGTGTGTATGGATTCCAGGTTGTAGAGTGCAAATTTGCTATAATTCCAGCGTGAAATCTGGTCAATAGGGCCTTATTCAACCGAAACACACTGTTCAATACGATGGGGCAAAGTTTAATGGAGATCGAATCTAACCAATCTAAAAATTGAGAGCAACCAATTTGAGTTTTTTGAATCGATGGCAAAATATTTATAATAACTGGACAACTGTAGAAGTGGTAACCTTCACAAGAATAAAGCACACTCGTATTTGCTATCAGACAATATTTGCACAAGATGTATACATGACCTAGAATTTTTATTGGAACGACTAGAGTCTACAAAAATGCGATCGGTTTAAAAGAGATCAATTGAGATAAATTTAACATCAACACAACCAAGGATTCGCAGTTCAATAGTGGAAACAATATAAGTCGTTCAGAAGCCCGTTTCTAAGATTTTGTGGCCGGTGTAAATATTCAAACAAAGGAAAAGCTTGTCACCTAACGTAGAAGGTGCTTTCGGCTATACTTTAGAACTTGAAGCAGAAACCAGGGCTTCGAACCGTTATTTTCTTAATTTCTATTTCGGTTTCTGTTCAATTAGTAAAATATTTATCGGTTCGGTTCCGGAGAAAATATTTTTCGGTTCTCGGTTCAATTCTGATACTGCTTTCAGTTCCGATTCGAAGCTCTGGCAGAAAACGTTCAAGATTGTTGTTGACATTGGCTTCTGGACTGCTCCTATATCTACCAGAAAAGACCAAGAAGCGCAAGACAAAGAGAGAATAATTGGGGGTCGCAGGGAGCAAATCCTGGAAACCTAAACGACCCACAAAGAATCGTGACCAATACTATTCAAATTATTTGTTTATAAGTGGAAGACTGACACTATATCCTCGAATTTTGCCTATTTTTGAAAATTTCCCATCTTAGGTTTAGTATTGTATTTTTAAAGGCTGTAATGTGAAAAATCTTGAGATTCATTACTATCTAATTCTAATCTGTGACGTACAAAATTATTAGACGTCCAATACCAACAAGATGGGAGAGTAAGATATTCGGCACTGCCTTTACAAATGAAAGAAACACTTTAATGAAGAAATAGAAGAATTACACCGTATCAAAAAGACACTTTGACAGTTGTGAGATAAATATCACATACTTTTAAAACAACGTAAATAGTACGACAGGTGGAAAAACAAGATCTAAGATGGAGCATACTGGCTAGAAATTGACTAGAAAGATAAAATATGAAATGCAGACGTGAAGCAACGATAAATGCAGTGTAATTCCGCAACACCCCAATGTGTATTTATATCTTTGCAAATATACAAATCCTCAAATAAATATGAAAAAAATGCATAGCTTAAGTCTATATTGAGCTTAAACGAGCCGCTCAAACAGCCAAGAAAGATGGTGTCTGCTTGACATAAATCAAGTCTTACAATTAGAGAAAATAAAACAGTACACTTTAGCTAAGCACATACGTAGTGGACGCCTACATTGATCAATTTATTTAACATATAAAATGACTTCTTCAATACGTTGTCAGCATGTTCGGTCGAAGTTTGTTCTACGTTTAACAAGTTCATAATAAGTTGCTACAACTACTAGCTGGATTTTATATTTATATTAAAAATGATTTTAAAGCTAAAAATGATAATAAAACGAAAAACGTGAAAACTTCTTCATTGCAGCAAATATGCAAAAAAAAATCTGTAATTGTAATTGAAAAGAGATTACAAAAACCTGTCTGGTAAGAATTTCTTCAGAGTTTTTTGTCGTGTTGTAAAATTAACAAAATCAACTTTTAAAATTACACTGAAGAATCCGGCTTTCTCTCTCTATATCTATATATAAAGGTAATTGCAATGCCAATAACTAATACAGCAAAAAAAGCTGAAATTTATGCGATAATTAACGTACATATATTTCTCTTATTATTAGAAGTGCTGTCGTAATCTCCACAAATAAATGCGTTATATTATGACAATCATAGAATTTGTACAAAGGCACATTAATGGTACCAGCATAATTGGTAGAAAATATAGATGTTAAAACACTGTTTTAAATCATTTGTAGAGAGACAAAAAAGTATTACAAATGAATTTTTGTTAATTAAACAATCCAATTGGTAGTTGTTAATTGAAAACTGTTTTATTGTACATCATGTTACACTATTGTTTAATTAATGTTTATCAATAAATGATCTGAATTTATAATTTACATTTTGTATATAGTATTTATTTAATTAAAACGTTTCTTGCAATTAATTCATTACAATGATCAAAGCTAATTACCAGTACTCTAATCAGTATGTTTTCTGTTTTGTTGAATTCAACGAAGCATCTTATCGGTTCTTATCAAGACCATCATTATTATTAAACAATTTTAATTCGTTTACTAAATATATTTATTATTAAATCTATTAGACGGATCGATAAAATCTGTAGCTCCAGTTGAGAAATTGTATACTTGATGCATACACTTAAGAGATTGACTATTATAATCGGCTTTTGAAAAAGTATAATTTACAGATACGATTTTTGCTAAATTCCAGCTGGACAAACTAAAGCAGAAAAGGCAATAGAAACGATGTAGTGCTCTACCAAAATACAAGTTTAGCAATTCGCCAACAACTTTTACAGATTGAATAGTAATAATACTGCCGAATCCATCATGTTGTCTAGCCTTGGCCAGATATTATCTGTTCCGGTCTCAGCACACTTTTTTGGATAGTAAAAGCTTTACTTCAAATCGTCTCGATCAGATTTTTGTCAGCAAAGAACAAAAATTTTATGAGCGTGGATCAATTCTTCAGCCAGAAAGATGGCAAAATAAAAATCGTCTTTGATTTTCATAGCAAAGAAACGCAATTACTTTCCGAGCAACTTAATATTTTTGATTAGACTAAAAACTGGCCAGATAAAACCGAATAAACGAATAAGAGATTATGCCCCTTTTGCGAAAATAAAGTGTTGGGACTTTATGTAATTGTGAGCGCTACAAGAAAAATTAATTTATTGATGTGAAATAAATGTGTTGAATTTAGGGATTGTCTTTGAAATAACCTGAAGAACAGCTAATGAGAAAGCCTTAACTTTATTTGACATGACGTCTTCCTGCTAAAAGCAGACCTATTAGGTGGTGTCCTGTTTTTCGGCATATTAACACTTCAAAATGTAAAAAATGACAGGAAAACCTTTGAAGCGGTTTTTCGTATCTATTCTGAAGAGTAATGAATAAAATTTGCATGAATCAAAGAGTGGAAAAGTGCTTCTTGGAACAAGTACAATTTTTCAAAAAACACTCTTGACCAATTATCCACTATTAAAAATCAAAATAATGTCGACACGCACCGATTATGTCGCATCAGCTATCTGCAGAGTAACTATCCACTGTTGGTGTGTCATTGGCCAGGCATTCTGTATAATAATTCGATTTTGCTATTACTACTCAATCGTCTAACTGGTTTCTTGATTGAGTTGATTATTGTTATTATTGAAAAATTATATACGAGTTATTCTAGATTTCTGCTTATATTTCAAGACGACTGGTCGGCCCGTTAACCGCATCCGCAACTTCTCCGATAACCTGACACGTTAACGTTTCATGATGGCAATATAAAATCGAATGAATAATAATAACAAACTCGCTATTTATACAAAGAGAGACTTGTCTGTTGCATTTTAGTTTTGCTTATTAGCATTTGAAATTAATATTTTGTAATTCAAGTATATCAAACACCTGCTCAACTGTATTTAAATAACTAAATTGCACCGACAATTGTCTATCGATTTATAAATGAAAGACACCATTCTTCCATTGTGTATAAATAATACCCTTATATTCTTGACACCTTTCAATCGTTACGGCTTTTTTTTTATGTGTTTTATCATATTTCTAGAATTTTTATTTCTATATTAGATTTTTGTTTTGGTTTGATTTTTGTGTTCAAGAAAAAAAAACGAAACGAGTTATAGAAGACTTGTTGGAACTGAAACGATAATTGTGGCTTATAAAGCTGTCCACCGGATGTTGTGTTGTTATGTTATAATATAACGTCAATGGCCTCAAATGTCCAACAATTTGAATCTCTTTATTTTCGTTTTCTCTTCTCATCCTAGTCTCTATCCTACCAATATTTGGTGATTAATTGCATTGTATTGTAGCAATTAGTTGGGTATTGTATAAAATTATAGTCTAAATTTTGTTTGGTATCCAATTGTAAAATATAAATCATATCATATGAACAACGAATACTAGACACTGTTTTCATCTTTTGTTCTGCGTTTCTTTTAATATCAAAGATCTAATTAAAATGCCGATATAGATGATCACTTTTATATACCTAACTATACGTAGATTTCTTTATGTTGAATTAACCGAAACTATAATTTCATTGGTTCGTATTTTTTTTATAAAATTAAATTAGAAATATTTACGACGACTTTAAGCGGATATTCTTCTATGTGTAATCGACTCAAATCATTTTATCAAAATTAATTGAGAAAATAATTATAATAAATTTTGATAAGATGATCTAGATTTTTAAAGATTTACTTGATTAATTTCATAAATTTTCATTTAGATAATTTATAGATAACGGACGATCTAATCATTGTAATGGATGGCTTTAAAGAAAAATTGAAGTGAATATCCGTTCTCAGTGGACTTGTACAAAGTGTGTTACGCAATTAAAAAATATCCTATGCTATTTTTCCATGGAACAAGTTACCTGTTGTCCACACTATGTTGCTCTAAAGAGGCTTAACCTGTCTTGTTGGATAGTTTTATTAATAGAATCATGATCAATTTACAAAGTAGTTGCTGTCTATTATTCATGACACTGACTTGAAAAGTCTGCGTACACCGCTCAAAGTGCCTTTTTTCTAATAAAACACGCGATTAACGGTGATTTATATACGACAGTTTCGATACACCACAGCTCCAGGATTAACAAAAACTGGGAAAAAACCTTCGCATCGATTCCAATATACACAAAAAATAACTTGAAACATGTTCGCTTCTTAACAATTTTTGGCAGAGGAATTCTCCGTTCTTCAGAACTTTACCTTTTTCTTCAAGCTGAAGCTTCCCATGTCTGAAGATTCTCACAACGATTTCAGCGTGAATAATAAGCACTGCTGAGGTCAAGAGAAAAAGTTATTTAACGAAAACTAAGCTCAAGATTCTATTGCAGATGAATCACAGTTATTGCTTCGCAGAATCAGTCGTTCTACTGATTGATCTCTTGACCGAACGAAAGGAAAAATACTTTCGTTGATAAAAGATTCACAGCAAGTTTTTGTATTTACCGTTACAGAGCGAAACATTTGATGAATCAACTACTAAAAATTGTAACAGAGCAAATATTCAGTTGCAGAAAGTTCGTTACAAGAGTTTGAAACGAATTCCCTCCACCGTTCTTTGGTCTTTGGAGGGATCTTTCTGATTATTTATAAGCGGAAAGTTTCACCATATCTGCCACTTATGCGAATAATAAAAACAGATGAATTATCGTTGTGGAGCCGCACAACACAATTTTAGGCGTATTTTGACAAATGCCTCCAGGACCGCCTTTCTTTATTTATTGCAACACCTCGGAATGTAGTCAAGATTATTTTATTTTTTTTTTAACTTCGACTAGTGAGTGTCATTGTGCTTAAAGTCAGATTTACAAGTTACTAAATCATCATCATTACTGTTTTAAATAATGAGGAAACGATAAGACAACCAGTTTTCAACCCACATTCAACAGATAGAGATAAAGCTGAAGTAACAGTAATAACAATTAATAATCAATTTGTTTAAAATAAATATGTGTAATAAAAGACAAAACAAAATGAGACAAGCGAATAATATCATGGAATTCTTGTTGTTTTATTTTATGAAAACGTGTACGGGCACACCAGGTCAAGCTACTTACAAATTATTGTTGAGCAAATAGGCAACTATTTTCAAAACAATGTATTCATGAGCATGGAATTGCATGCACTCTAATTTTTACTTTTACATTTATAAACAGTACACGATTAATTTATTAAAAGGCAAATGTGGCCTGTGTATGGCCACAATCCGTTCATAATTACATCAATAGAACCATGTATAATAAATGTAGTCATTGTATTCCATTGTCTATGACTGTTATGAAAATTGCTAGTATGACATTTACCAAAACGAGATAATTACACAAAAGGTCGTTGATTATTCTTGATGAAAAAGATAGCTCAACAATGGGCAAAATTTTAAAAATAAAACAAGACGAGTTGACTACATTCACAAGTCCCCATGTAGGCGAAGAGAATATTACAAATATAACAAACCGAAGGCGAGAAATAAGAAAAAAACAGTGTCAGACAAAACCGTTTTGTTAATTCCCTGAACTAAAATTCTGGGTGATTTAATATTTGGAAGTTTTGCAGCATTTGTAAATGGCTATCAGGCGTTTTCCGTATCCTTCAGTTTAACACCCCCCGTGTTTTTATAATACACTATGGAAATATTGCGACAACTTGGTAGTAACATAAAGGGGGAAAAAAAACACACGGGGAATTGATAACACCACTGCAATATTAAATAGAGCTGCTGAGTCATGAAAGTTGTTAGGTTGGTAATTATTTCATAACTACCATAATATAAGCCAATTCGTTTCTTTTTTATGTAGTTCGTCTATATATGGGGTTTTATTTCATATAGCAATATTGTTTTATATTGTTGACGGGGGAAAATTTTATATCTCTTTCAGCTCGTAAATCCATAATATATAGAGCCTTAAGAGTCAATATTTGTTATGAAAATAGAATTCTAATAATACATCATTGCAAAACAGATCTTTTATATTTTGCTTGGAAAATAAATCGATTTTGAACTTAGCTCTTCAACTTGTTCATTTGCAATTATCAATTCAAATAAAACCAAACAAGGTGAGCAACAAATCAAATCTAACAGATCGTTATATTGATCAAAATTTACATAAAACGGTCATTTCCGCATATTTCTTTACCGTATTTTTTTCCTCCATATTATCAACTATCAAAATTATACTTTTTCTTGAGTCGTAAATCTAAATTCTACTGCATTGTGTGAATATTTATCAGTTGCTGTTTAAGATTTTGATCTTCTTGTGAGTAGCTATCATTTACACTCTATTTTTATGTGCTATTATCTAGTTTGTGGGGAAATTTGCATAATGTTGGGTGGTATAATATACGAAACATACAGACACCTAAATTGTTTTCTCTTCTTTTGTCTGTGTGTGTGCGTGTGTGTGTTTCTTCTATGAATTATAATAATAACATTCCTGATTTGTGCGTAATTATCACTATACACGACACTAAAACAGCTGCATACAATCACTTTGTCTTATCTTTCAGTTCCGTTCATTTGTTGTTGAAATAATTGTTATGTAGTCTTAAAAGACATCTGTCCGTATAGCTGATTGTGTTCAGTGTGACCTACAAGAACTAGTTACTTTTCCATATTTGTCTACATATTTGTTTAACTAATAATCGGTGCTTAGGGTTGACGTAATTGTACAGCAATTTTTCACCCTCTCCACTCCAATCATTAAATGTTTTACCTTTATTATGGAGGATGTAAAGTGTAAAACTTGGAAAGTTTTGATTTGTTCCACTGTCTTAAGCCTCAAGCCTCAACGATATCAGTTTTTGAATTGTTAAAAAAAAATTGAGGTAAGCTCATTTTTTTCAGAACTCTTGAGGCAATCTCTTTTAATTAATTAACGAGTAAGGAGCCATAAAAATGTCATCAAAAAGGAACGTTTGCGCCCTGGACAGCAATAAAAGTTCATACGTACAATTAATACTTATATGTCCTTTAAGCAAAAGCAAAATTTTTAGAGCGACAATCTTAAGTGCGTTTATTACTAAACGACATCGCAAATAGGCCTCAATTACAGTTAAGTCACATAAAGACAGATAAAGGAGAAAATTTTCAAAGATTCAGAAGCTGAAAAACTGAGTTTTTAGTCTTAGACACGACGTGGCGTCGATAGGTGGGAAAAAAAGTTTTCCTCTTATAGCACAAAAAAGTATAAAAAGTAAAAACAATAGCGTAGACGCAAAATATTTCCTCACATACGAGAAATTTGTATTAAGATGGAAATGTTTTTCTCCGGAGACTTTTTTTAGGGCAAAAGAGTATACCATCGATAGGTGTGAAAAATCCTGTTTTAATGTACGAAATTCAGTCTTTAGATTTAGGGATTTCCACAAAGTTTCGCTACTTATTGATCGAGTAGAAGCGAATGCATTTTTCGATTAACTAGATATTCGTTTTCCGTATATCAACCAATTACTATAAAATCGATTTTATATCTCTCCTATGAACTGAATTTTTGATTCCTTCAGCATTTTGTACATTAAAAATACACAAGAAATAACACATAAATAATGTAAGTATTTTTTGGAACTATATAGAAAAAATTATACTTTCCGAATGGATTGGTTTTCACAAAAAATCAGGAATACTAGTAAATAAAATTACAGATTTGACCTTTCGATGGGTTTGTAAGGTGAACCTTTTGCCGATATTATAAAAATTTATCTTTTGCTATACATTAAAATATTCACAGAAATAAATAAAATAGAATGAAAATTTCTTTTGACAACATTTGAATAACCCTCTGTTGGAAAATTGAAGCTGACAGTCACATAATAATTTATCACTGATAAAACAACAATTTAAATATCCATGAATAGACATAATATGCTATGAAGACGTTGCAATGAGGTGCAGAAAAAGCTTCAAAAGACGGATGGCTCAGCATGATGTCTAAGCGATACAATGTTGGGAGAGCAACACCTTAATCGAGAAGGTGCAGCATTATTGAACAGAGAAAGTTTGTTTGTTTTGTTCTAAATTTTTTTGTCTTTGCACCTAAAAGCCTGGACTGGCACGTGAAATCAAGCTGACTGAACCGAACACATTACAAAAAGTAAACATATGAACATTTTAATACTTACGTACATAAACTGCGTAGTCACGTCACGTTATTTACAACGTGCATCACAATAGATTCAACAAATTCATCTGCAACAAAAACCAATTAAATCAAACAAAAAAAAAACACTCCGTTATTGGTTTTGTTAATGAAACAGGAAACAATCGATACTCATCGAAATTCGAGCTTTTTATCAAAATACTGAGGGGTTATTTTGTATATTTATTGATATCAAATAAATGAACATTGAAATGTGCAGGAATATTAAACGAGCAACACAATCCAAATACAGGATAAGATATAAAAAGTCGTCCAAGTTCTGCTAGATTTGCTAGAAACGCATTAAGCAGTTGATTATTGATCTGATCTACTGTATGTCAATTACTCTTGCATTACTTAAGTGGTCATCCACTTATACAAGCCGCATTTTTCTTATTTCGACGATTATTACGAAAAGCCAGCCGGTTTGAAGTCTATCTCTGTTGGTATAATGATGATGAACATTAGTGTTGATGAGGACGATTTTCCAAGTAGGAAGATAGTTTAACCGGAAAAAAAAACTAGACTCGTTTAGTTAGCTTACGGCTCTTTAGTGTTGAGTACAATCAATTGGAGCGGAACAGTGTTCGATAATCGTTAAAAGTGATAAGTAATAATTTAATTATAAGACCAGAAAGTGTTTAGTCATGTTGGAAATTAAATATTCTTTCTCTTCTTCGATTTTCAATGAATTTTTACGAAAAATTCGTTGAACTTTCCAACGAAAAATCGTAACAATTTTTAATTAGTCGTTTAAATATGATCGATAGTCTTTAACGTATTCGGAATATTGACAGGCCTAGATTGGTTTCTGTTCTAGTTTTGGAAGTTGTTCGATAAACATTGAACTGAATGGTAATATATATTTATATGCAACAACAAATTTTCATATTAACTATAGGGCGTGTCGATAATATGTCAGATCTTCGATCGGTTATCGTATATCAAACAAACTTAGTTGAAGGAGAGACGAGAAAAAAAATGGTATCTAGTTTATACCTATATGGGCGAAGATATCAATCATGGTTATTGGGGACAAAGTCGAGTTGCAGCCGAAAATTTTGTGGGAAATAATCCTATCCAAAATCATAGAAAACAATTTCACCAACTACAATAAATCAAAATCGCACTTGTATTTTATGTGGAAACTTCACATCTTTTCGACACCTGTCAGAAAGATATCCATCTATCAATCCTGATGTAACATAGAACCATCAATGCATACCAAATAACCAATACATCGCCAAATTCAATGTGTACAACCACATTTATAAAATTTCTGTGTGTAAGTTTGTTTGGTATATGGTATATATATATAGAGACATGATCGCTTTAAAAGCTTTCCTTTATTTACATGGATTCGATTTCGGTCCCTCCAACATTCGTATAAAAATATAAACACGTTTGATGTTTACCTATATTTCGACGATAATCGTAAAAAAAAAAAAAATTCGTTTCGTAATACTGTTGGGACATAAAGTGATCAATTTATGAATTAAATAATCAGTCAACAGGTTCTCGTCTCTTTTCTCCATCGAAATTCATTAACTCTGTGAGTATAAAATTAAATTATGCGGCGCCATCCATCGAATTATCTCCGATCAAATATGTCAGAACGACTTTCTATTATCAACAAATACAATCACTTGGAACGTTGAGAAAAAGAAGTTACATCTTAAATTTGATAATGTTGATCGTCACAAGAGTCATTGTTTTTTCTCCAAATAATCGTGAAATCGGATACATTTTTTTCCACGAACTCGTTGTATTTATTTACGAAATTTTGACAAAACGCTATTCGTGCACCGAAACTGCTGCAGTAATAAGTTTTGTTTAAGCTGAAGCTTTAAAATTTGAATAGCATCACATGAGACAGCTTCCATTGCAAATTTCCACCATTTCCACCAGCAAACTTTCCATATATTCGTACAGTCTTCCGAATTTCTATTATGTAGATTTTCTGGAAACTTTTCCACATAATGCTCGTTTGACGAATTTCGACAGTTTAACGCTATTCTCGAAATATTGACACACAACAAATGACCAATGATGCAACAACACACCTGTGTGGAATTAATGAGTTTGTTTAGTTTCTAATTTCAGTAAGTATCCGTAAAAGGAAGGCGCCGGTTATATGTAATATTAATGATAGTTTTGTATCTGTGTAAACGGAGATTACGAAGCCTTCAACTTTCAGTTTTGCCTTTTTTTTTTAATCAGCCCACGGATTTTTTCGCTTAGAAAAACAAACAAGCAAAATTAGGACATGGTTTGAAACTTTCACACGCACACAACCATCATTCAGGATAAACAAAAATTTCAGAATATAATCAATTTCGATAATGAAAGCCAACAAGTGTAAGTGATTGATTGTACTTTGCATCATTTCCATTTTTAGAGAATTCACTTCATTATAATAATAATTTATATTAATTTGTGCTCTATGTTTATCCAATCCTTATAGAGGCTATGAAAAGATGATGGAAATGCTCACTTGATTGGAGTAATGAGCTTGATTAGTTTCAGAATACAACCAATTACTTCGAAATCATTCGAGACGTTGTTACATGTATACGTAGATGGATAAAGTTAGGCACCTTTTTATGATGAAAATCACATTCTAGTGCTAGTGACATTTAATAACGGCACCATAATAAGTCTGTAGACAAAAATAGCGCCCGCCTTATTCACTTATTATTTCCATTATAGCTATTCGTTATTGTATTACAGTGACGCCATGTTTCGTTTACAATTGAGATAATGAGATGCGCAAAGTGTAATTGCATGGGTAATTTTTAAATTACGATTTGTACGCACTAATCGTCAAATTAGAGCTTTGTTAATAATCGATACGTTTTTATGGGGCGAACAATAGCGACTTAAACGGATAAAGAACATCAAGAATGATGGAAAAGTGTGGAGTATTTCAGGCTTATCTGAACTCAAGCCCATCATGTTCCCTTATATTTGCCCTCAAGGCTTAGAACCTTTAATGCAAACTTCACAACAATTTCATAGAATTTGCAAATTTTGTAAAACTTTTGTGGATTTAATAAAAGTATGCGAAACTTTCAGTAAATCTTAATTTTCAGTTACAGCCTCAATTTCCGTGTATTTTGAACTAAACGTTCGAATAATATAGAATTATAGCAGAGGTGGAAATTTTCGTAATTCCTGGTATAAATGCAGGATTTTACTGAGTCAGGTCATCTCGCATTCGTGTCACTTTGATATTTGTCAGCGCTCAATATAAAGCATTTTCTTGAAGTCGGGTGCATTATTAAAGTTCTTTGGCACAGTCCATAAAAGAAATTTGATGATAAATATGACAGTGTAAGGCGCCTAGTACACCATCAAAGTTCTTTGACAAACTTCTGTTGTCAAAAGAAAGTTTCTTTTGTAAACACAACTTTGTCAAAGAACTTTGATAGTATTTCGCTATCACAGGCAATTTTGATAAAAGCTCACATTGTAAAAGATTCTCTGCAGTTAGTGTCTTTATCTTCATACATTTTTTAAAAGACGTGCAACTATGTGCAATAAAACGACTGCATTATTATGGCAAACAAGAGCAAATTTTCTTGTCAATGCATCTAGTTGAAGCGTGGAGCCCGGTATACGCTTCTACAAACTTTACAATATGATGAAGCCGGCTATAGTAATCACAATAAATTTGAAAAACAGGTGGTTGTATGTAGCACATAAATTACGCAACGATATTTAGTTCCATAGTTCGATAGTGCAGCTATAGTTTGTTTATCAACAAAACAGAGTGCAGTTTATATCCTCGCAAGATTCTTCTTCAAAAGTTGTGTTTATAATCGAGACAATTTTTAAAGACCACAACTAATTAATAACCAGTTGTCTTTATTTGTCTTTAAGTAGCTCTAGCAATAAGTACGTAGTTTACCTTATAAAGCAGATTTAGGAATTTAACATCAAGCGAAACAACAACTTTAAAATTTAAGTCGGCGGAAATTTATGATACAAATTCGAAAAAAACAACAAAGCGTATCACAAATAGAACAAAAAGTCTTGAAAGCACAAATCCAATTGTAAACAGTTCTACAATAGAAATAAAAAGAGAACATTAAAAACACTAAATCTACAAGTGCTTGAGAATTAGTAAAAAAAGCAATGCAACACAATGTTGAAAAACGTTCATGCTATTGCAAAATCCGTTTTAACAACTTCAAGACATTTATTCAATCCTGTGAATATAAAATAAAACAAAAATCGCACACTACTGGTTTTATTCAAGCCGTTATGTTTCCTTCCTTTCAAGGAGAAACAACAAAGATGACCTACACTTAATTGTAGATAGTGGTATGGACGTAATTTGCTAAGCTTTATGTTTTACTCTTGAACTCACTAATCATCGATGTAGTTTAATCTTTGCTGATTGTACTAATTCTGGTTGCATTAAACTCTATTGCAGCGATAATATTAACTAAAATAAACGACGCTGTTTTTTGCTGTATCAGTAAGATGACTTTAATCATAATGTGGAGGTAATTTCTTAGAATTAGAGCTGCCACTTTTTAGTAGTATGTACTTGCTTGCTTGCTTAAGATGTCTAATTTAAAATCTACAAATTATATTGCAACTTAATCTAAACTGTAACATCATCGCAAATACACCGCCACTTTTTTTTTTCTCCAATGCGTACCTAAAGGATAATATTAAAGCACACGGCTTTCAATAATAAGCTAATAGCCCATATGGAAATAGACTGGAACGGCCACATCCGCTATTATCCTCGGATGTTATAGCTAATTAAAACGTAAATGGAACAAATTGTTAATTCCTCATTTACGTTTTTATTTTAAATTCGGTAAACTAAATCTTTTGATTAGCGAGGATCGTTTGTATTTCTCAACTGAAATTAATTCCTCTATTTCAACTTACTGCAGGGATTTTAATTAAAAATAGTTGTAATTGGTTGTTTTGCTTTTATTTTTAAATCTTATGTTTTGTAATTAAATTATTTCAATTCATTGTCTGGTTTCCATTATTTCAAGCCCAAAACTTTTATTAGTTTGTGGTTTACTACAGTATTCTTTAACTGGGAATTAAAATTAAACAGTGTTAAATAATTGGGTTTCGATTTAATGAATCGCAAATATTTAAAGAATTTAATTATAGAATGTGGAAAATTTTAATAAATTTAATGTTACTTATTTTAGAACTTTCAAAAACCGACAATAATTGAATCAAATGCAATATACAAAAATCAAAATATTTACAATTTACATTTATTTAAAGTGTCGCTTGTATAAGCAGAGTAGCTATACATTAATTTATCTATGATCTGAACTAGAAAAGATCGGTTTCTAGTTGACGATGTTAGAAACTTTCTCCCAGAGCCTCCAGACCCTTGTAGGTCACTTGAAAGTAGAGTTTTAATTCTATTATGTTTTAGACAATCGATAAATTATTATTAAATAATCCGGCGTTTTTCCTGTAACTTTTTTGTTATAAATTTTTTAGAAACGAACAATAACTTTTTCTCTCGTTTCGAAATAATTCCTTCACTACTATAGAGGTTATCCTGTAAGGGCCGGTTGTGTAGTTTTATTTTCTCTGAAATTTCGAAAGATTTCTGTGAAATCGGGCAAAATAAAACGTTGGCAGAAAACTTTATTCGATAAATAAGTTTCTCAAGTAGCTGCGAATTTTGGCTTTTTTCCAGTTTTAATCAAGAATTGTCGATAAACAAGAAACTGTAAGATTTCAATGCTGTGGGATTGTTGAATAAGTGAGACTTCCTTGATGTGGAAAATCGTACACGACTTAAAAGCCGATCCTACCGGTTTTGGTCGAAGAAAAAAAGTCGACTTTCCTCATGGTTTGTCCAAAATAATGACCAGTAGTTGTTAGATACTCATTTTCTCTTTGGTAGGCCTATCAACAGCTCATCAGCGATAATCTTCGAGATCGGCTAGTTAATTGACAGCATGTTCACAATTTCGGTTTATTTTTTTTTTGTATTGAAATTGTTAAAGAACATTAACGTTGATGAGCTGTATAAACCGCGCTAAATGTAGTTAGATTACACTTTAAAGTCAATGGAGAAAGCACCCAACTTGACACATACCATCCGTGGACATTGAACTCGAACATTGACCATCTGAATCGGTCACCGATTTGTTTGCTCTGTGTTCACTTCATCGCTTCCATCACACAATTCTTCAACAGCACAATCATATAAATTAGATCATCGTTGTTATTGTCGTCGTTGACGACGGCAATAAAATGACATATACTCTTTAGATACATATGAGAATTGTTGGGAAAATGAAAAACCCTGGCAAATTCTAGAAAATTGTCGATCCAAGTAAAAGCCGTTATTTGCTAAAAGAGCACACATTTCCGTTTCAATCACTTTGAGTCTAGCCAAGTCACTTCCAATTTATTATTTACTAAAACAGTTTACATACGCAAATGACGTTCTTTAAACCAATCACGCCGGCGAAATTGTTTCCAATTCAACCTCAAAAGGAATAGACAGTTTGAGATAAATTTAAATTGGAATGAAATGGCGCCTGCAAGGACGAAGACGTGTGCAAAATCAAACAGTCGATCTTGAGAAAATCAAATTGTTGGAGCGGAACTGGCGACCAACCAAAAATCGGCACACGGTTATTTTGCATAGTTTTATTTTTCTGGTTGCCGAACGTGTCCTACTAAAACCCAAACTAAAAGCCCCACAAAAAACTATTATTATTGTCGTATGATTATTGGTATTATAATAACGAAACGGCATGGCGAATAAGTGAACCGTTACAAACGAGTTTTTATAACGTTATCCGGACGTCGATCGAATCAAACACTTGTTCGTTTTGTTGCATTCTCTGATGATTTTGAAAGTTCGCCGAAATGATTTAAGAAACAGAATTTCGAAAATATCGAAGATTTATATCAAACATAAAAAAGGTGAATTCTTTATCGCCCACAGCTGTACGATATATCGTAGATAAACTATTGAAATTTGATCTTTACAACTTCTTCGATCTTGATAATTTCGGTTAAGTATAAGAGAACTTTACAAAAAAAAAATAATAATGGATAAGTCAAGAAATTTTAAATACGATTCTGTCTAGTGGTCGAGCTAACGATCCAAATGAAAAATATACCGCGAGATTTTATAAATTAAAGAAGAGATTTCGTGTTAATCACAGGTTGAAAGCTATGGTGAAACAAGCCAAGGTGCCAAGTTGATGAAACAAGAACATGTCAACCAGTAAATGGCTTTAAATAATTATCAGAAAGTCGATAGAAACTCAACATGTATTTAGTGTGTGCTTCAATAGTTATTTTGTAAGCAAGTAAAGTCATTAAACACTAATTTACTTACCGGAACGTAAGTTTTGTAAACTAATCAATAAAGTTAGTAAAAACAACGTTGTCTAATGGATTAATCTTGACTATTTGAAAAACGATTGGAAAAATAAAGCGAACGAATATTTTTGTTCAATTTATGATTCAATCTATAAGTAATCACATCTACATAAATTTGAAATTAATTCCTGGAGCTATTCACGGAACTATTGAATAATTCAGTCAAGTTTCGTGCAAACGAAACTCTCAAACAGTCATTTTTAACAAAGACCCATTGTCCTTTAGCCATCAATAAATAATTATTTTTGTACAAAGTTAGTAATAGTATAGTGGATTCCAATTAGCGAAGTAGTTTTTCAAAAAAAAAAACTACCACAAAAATCTCTACAAGACTTCTTAGTTTAACAAACAATGTATCGAACCGAAACTTGCTTAGAAGCACTGGGACTTTATGTGAATAGATGTGAAAAGAATATGAGAAAAAAGTTACAGTATAAACAACTATTGAAAGCTTTACAATGACAATTTACTCAAGAAACCAAAGATAGCGTCTCAATACAGAGAGAGAAATAGAAACTAGGAGGATACTCACAAATAACACAGTTATTGAGAAATATGATGACAAGCAAAATTGATACTCCTCTAAATGATAAGTAGACCGATGCCAGTTCTAGAATTCGAAAAATTCCATTCAAAGTGTCTAGCAATCACAATCAAATTAAGAAGATTGTGATGCAAGTGTGGCAGTTGGATTATACGATTTTTTGATATTGTTGCGGTAAGTTTAAACGAGAAAATAATTGTTGAAATTCTTCAGAATGATCATCTTTAATTTGTTATTTGATGATAATGGTTGTAAATGGAAGTAAATGCATTAAACATTGTTTATGGTAAATGGTAGAAGCTTTTATTAAAATGTATTTGCAGTTAATTGAACCGTTACATCCTTCAAATAACGTTCTACTGGATGTGTGCTAATTATTAGAAATACGGAACAGGTAGCTTGTGTTTACCGAACAGGTATTTGTATGAATTTGAAAGTAACCACAGGGTAGAAACGAGCAAAAAAGATTCCACTTTTATTGACGAAATGAAATTTTCGCCGATCAACATTCTACTCAAATTTTTTCGGTGAAATTTGAGAGCAAAAAATTACACAAAAAATCATTCCAACTCGATCGCCTCCAATTTTTTTATAACTTCGACTATTCATCTATGATTTCCACACCGGAAAATTTGAAAATTGGGGAAAATTTTGCAGTCGGACAGTTCACAATAGAAACTGTCAGACGAGCAGCAAAATTCAGAATGGCTGTTTTGCGCAAAGAACAGGATGATCTTTCAGTAACACTGGAAATTTCTTTGGGCAAATTTTAGGAAAAATATTTGTGGCCCCGCAGATGAGAACCGCTATTGGAGTTAAAAGCCAATGAACTAACAAACGTCGAGTAAATCTCTGCAAAAGTTGATACCAAACAAATTTATGCCAAAAAAACCTATCAGGCTGGTTTTCGCTACAGCCACCTTGTTTATAATTAGTATAACTTAAAAAGACGATTCCCTGAATTCGAACAACACTAATTAAATCAGCGATATGTAATCTGTGGTTTTGTAGTACCAAAAGCTAATTAGTTTTTTTTGTAAGCTAAATTTTGGACAATTAGAGAGAGTTGCTAAAATTCATATATTTTGCATTTAGTAAATTATAAGTTTTTGATTGCGTGCTAGTTGACTATAAACCATCTAAACACCAGACGACTGCTAGATACAAAACAACAAAATATTCACAATTTCGGTTTAATTAACGTAGTTGAGCAAGTTTCAGCCATTTATAAGTTATTATTAAAACCACAGGTCGCATCCTAAAATGCCACAATGTTAAAAGATTAACGATACCACTAGGGCTTTTAAATATTTATCGCAATTTTGCATTCCAAACAAATATAGAAGGTCTTAATTTAAATTTGAATTAATTGACATGTTTACAATTAGCACAGCATGAATATAACTGACTGTTGGTTTATTATTGCGAATTTCAAGGTGTTCCACCTAAACATTCTTCAAAACGTCAGGCGCCGTTAAGATTCTTTAAAAACATGTTAACACCTACACATGTGATGATCGTATCGCATTTTTTTTTGTTATTGTTGTTAAATAACACCAACAGTGCCAGACATCTTTGAAATTCGATACAAAGTGAATTGGTAAATGTACGAACATTTCAAATAAATTGCTTGAATGTGCGCTTTCGATTATTTTAACTTCAATCTATTCCATTTAATTTACGAGAAAACCCACAGAATTGTCAGTAGTCTATTGACAAATTGCCTTACTTTAACATGCAGAGATCCGCGTTACTGTTTAGAAACTGTGAAACACTTGGTTTCGAATTGTCAAAGCTGGATAAACGCCGCAAAAAAAACATTTTAACGTTTTTCCACCAACCGTACTCAACGGAAAAACCTCTCACAATTTCTTGCGTTCATTAGTGATAAATGCTCGCAAATATCCCCGGATTTTTTTTCTATCTATTCTTTTACAGCCAATATTTATTATTAATATTATAGAAAAATAATTCAATAAAAATGAACGCCTTGAATAGTGTTTGCTTATGTTAACAAAGTTATTTTTGAAAGCGCTCCAAAAACTAATCTGGGATATCCGTTATTATTGTCATGGAATTATATAAATTGCATTAATTTGTTATCATATAATTTGCATAAACAACGTGAAAGATTTACATAAAAATGCGGTTTCCAAAAGTGGATAACAGTTTTCGATTGCGTTGAAGTGTTTCCATTTTGTCATTATTATTATTATTATCGCCATCATTTTTGTGGCACAGTATTTCAATATAAAGAGTGAAAAATAAAGTTTTAATTAGGCGAAACAAATTTTATCCCTCAACAATTACAATGGTGAAAAGTTGGAATTATAATGGCGTTACGAATTCAATCATAATTTTTCGTAATGTATTTATAAAGTTGCTTGTCAGCAATAAAAGGCGAAATTATCCGCGTTATAGACCGAAATTATAATAAATTCCAAATGTCAAGAATTAATTCAATGGGACATTCGAACATATACTATGAAACGTGATGATTTGCAAGTTTAACAAGATTTTTTAGATTTAAATTGCAAGAAAGTAATAGCGGATCGAATCATCTATTGAAGATGACTTTAAAATAGTGTTGAATTAAATTGCAGATAAATTACGAACATACCAAGTCGACTTCAGATTTGCTCTGTAGCAACCTGGTAAAATAGTAATAACGTCGTTCAATTTATCAGTTAACATAAAATTCGCCCCCAAAATACTGCTGCTGCGCCTTCCACCACCGACATGCCATTGCCACGTTTTCATATAAAAATAATTAATCGTGTCCCTGAATTATCGTCACCATCTCTACACAGGAACTGGTTCATTGAAGAATTTAATGTGCGATAAAACTTTTATTATTGTAACGTAAATGGGTATTCATAAAATTTGATCATTTGAGAAATTCGTTTGGCCTTATACTGATAGACGGTTGAACAGGAACGATAATTTCCAGGTCTGATGATAAATGGTACGAAAGAAAAGTTTGAAGAAGGGAAAAATTATCGATACTATAGAGAAGAATGTTGTGTGTGCCGTTCATCAGTTGGGAATCGCGTCTTATTTGTGTGTTATCTTGACGTCTCATTCCACATTTTCGCGGAACGGTAATAGTCTGGTGCTGTTTTTACAAATTACTTTTGTGTCGGTTGAAGACTGATCGTCTATAATGACATCACGATCTGTGACTGTCAACACTCAGACTGAATGCTCTCAATCTTGCTGAACAAGATTATACACTTTTCTATGCCGTTTTTTTTTTTGTCTTTTTGTCTTACATTAGTGGTAACGTTAAGGAGAGAACGATTAAAGGCGTCTACTTGAAACTAAATTATATCCAATCCTTCAATTTTTTCTCTTGTTTGAACAATACGTGAAAATTCTAGTTGTTGTAAATATAAGGATGACAACAATAGATTGTGTGGTTTGACTTGGAACTGAAACGTGATGGTAGGAAGACTTTTTGCTGAAATCTTTTAAAAAAACATAATAAATAATTTAATAGATTCCGTGTTGAATATTGTATTTTTTTCCCACCATGTTACGCTTCTGATTTCCTTTAATAGCTTCCCAATCGGTTGCGACATCATGAAAATATAAAATTCATTAAATCTACATACGCTGTAGTGATTATCAAATACAACCAAAAAAAGAGATAAGCCTCTACCATAAGCGGCGGTAAGCCGCTACAATTATTAATGGGAATTAGCTTGAAACTGATAGATTTTGTCGTTTGAGAACAGACAAAATAATATGCTATAAAACTCATTAAAGTTATACACGCTTTATATCAACGATCAGAATCAATCAATTTTTACTATTGTTGATGGGAATTAGTTCATAACAGAGTTTTGTTATTATTTTTTTAAACGAGAAATGAAAAAACGAGAGACGTCAACGTGATCGAGCGGAAACATACTATTGATAATGGGATTTTAGTCTTCATTCTAAAGCACTAGTAGATTATAAGCCCATTATCTGTTTATGCCACGCTAGAGACTCTTAAAAATTCAAATCTGCCTTTAATCCATTCCTAAATAAGACACAGAGATTAAATGAAGTCGAATAAACTGATACATTCGTAGCAGTTGTCGACAATTGTTATATTATTAAAATAAGACCAGTGATAAATTGAATTAAACAAAAATGGATGCAGATTAAGAGCCAAATATTGTCCACTATTCTCAAATACGTGGTTGGATTAAACACACGACGTTTACGTGGTGGATTTCGGTAATATTTGAACTGGTCCTTGGTCCTGGTGTGTGCATAAAAACAATGTATTTATTGTAAAAACACCAACTGCATTCTCTAACGGGATTTGTTAAATTATGTGTAGTTAATTTTTTAAATGATACACAGATTTGTTTATCTAATAGAGAAAATTTACTTATAATTAGTGATGTTGTTATGAAACGATTTATGTCATTCAATTTGAATCCACACGAACACTCCATCAAGATTGATTCAATAAATAGTGAAGAGAGGTCAACATTTCTACGATAAGCTTGACATCATCAACATATCCAGTTGATGTTGACAAAACAACGCATTTGTCTTTTAATTGATATATTCGATTTAAATTAAGCATTTAATATCTACTAATTTGGGTATTTAAAGCATATATTTATAGGAAGAAGCTCGTGTATCAAAAAAACACCAATTTATGGCGATAGCTAGAATAAAAGAAATCAAACGCACAGCTTTCTCTTTGATCTAAAAAACTGAATCGACCCCTTCATTGTAAACCCTTCAGGTATTAAAAATTGAAACCGTGTCGAAAACACAATCACAAAAACGAGTAAGAAAATTTCAATTTTATTTGGATGTTTATATAAAAAAGAAAACCCATCCAACAACGTCCTCGTTTGTAGATTATTTTCAAACTTAAAGTATGTGTGTCAGTTATGATTTTCCACAAACGGATCTGATCAGGTTTCGAGCAGCAGGAGAGGAAGCTGGCAAGCCAGCAGCAGCAGAATGACATACACACACACAAACACACACGTAGTACAACAGTCGATGGAGGACGGATTGCAGCAAAAACATGTGCCCGGATGCGGTTAAGCCGCAGGCCAGTTTGTTGTTGGGTCATACTGAAACGAAGAATAAAGCAGTGAACTGTAGAGAGAGGATGTGGACCGAAAATTCACGAGTTGATATAGCAACTAATGGATTCATTAGCAATTATTTTCGTTTCACTAAAATCATGCAATTGTGATTGTAACTCTAGAAGGGGGGTTGGCTAATAAATAAGATAATTGACATAGCGTATCTAATGATTGGGTATGGAAACTTTAAATTAATAATAATAATTAGAGATTAATGGGTTTTGTGGTGAGTTCTTGTAGGTTTTCATAAATATACATAAATTTACGCACTGAACAAGCAGTCATTAATAATTGGTAAAATTTATTTAATTATCCTAGATTCAAGGATGATAAATTACTACTAACAATTTACGTACACTACACTGCTCTCTCCAAAATGTCATCCGCACTGACTATTAACAAATTATACTCAACTTTGATTTTTCTAAAAGAAACTTCCAACAAGAACACAAACATCAATTCCACATCAATTTCATTAAGTTGCAACTCTTGTTACAACTCAACAATAGTAAAGTTCAAATAATTCTGATACTGACTATTTCTAAATAATGATAAAAAGTTTCTGCACAGATTTTTTAGTTGCTTTTACTCGATTGAATCGATTTCCGTGTGTTGTTTTTTTTGTGCAAGTTGAAAGGCATTAGAACCTTGTATTACCCTAATCATTTCGGAAATCGGGCAACAAATGTTTCTATTTGTAAGCAAAAACTGGGTAAATTTGAAACGCTTATAATGAATATAAATGATCAATACTTCAAAATTTGTGTAGTAGAACAAAGGCTAGAGGGAAAATATATTTCTCTAGTATATAACTAACGAGTTTTGCAATATTTAATGCGAATAAAACTAGACTTGTTTTCCTCTACAGACAACGTACAGGAATTAATTGAATGTCGTTCTTGTATAATTAGCTTTTTTCTATTGTAACACTTTTATTTGCTGTCATACAACATGGAAAAAAGTTGCATGCACGTATAATGTAATAACATGTTCTGAAAACACTTTGATTACAGTAACAAAATGCCGAACATATTTTAATTAGACTATTTACGCAATCTCCAGCATGTTATTAGTAATTTAATTGGTGCAAAATATGCATTCACACCGGTATTCATTTTCAGAAATGACCAATCAACGAAAATGGAAATTTATGAATATGAATATATGTTGAGTTGAAATTTAATGAGGATTTCGACCCCCAAAAGTACCATTATCACCATGTTAGTTTTACTAATGATATTTTATAGGGGGATGAGATTTCAATTCGGCAATGGTCAAAACGAAAATTGCCACAATTCCATATTGATGTAATCACAAAATTTAATACAGTTGAGATAACAGTAATCGATCAGTTGTTTGCAATTCAAAAATCTACAATACAAGATGTATTAAGTTTCGATTTGAAATGCATTTCTATTTATATACAATGTGACGATCAATAGACGGCAATTTTGGACAAAGTAAGCTTACGTGGGAGAGACTGGTTTGACCACTCAAAATATTGAATTTTTTGTGTTCCATTAGTATACATTCTGAAAAATATGTTTCCGGGGCGCGCAAAACAAAGCTCAAGCAGAGCCATTCATGAACTCGGAAAGAAAAGCTCTAACGAACTCTTATCGAATGATACAAGGAAGAAGAAAGATATAGTGCTGAAACCACTGATTAATAATTGACATAAATTTCAGTAAACAACATTTTTTAAACTTTTACACACGATCCTCCACGAACCACTTTGAAAATTGATAAGTGAATTCGTAATGTTTGGAAAGATATTGTTTCGTTGCAAAAAGTGGTCAGAAAATATTAAAAATTATACACTTTAATTGACCATAAAATAACTAGATATGCACTTTTTTATTTGCCTCTAAAATATGCAATTTTTTCTCTAAAAGTTAGGTCCACATAGAGAAAAGGTTGCCCTTGAAAGGCGATCTTTACAGGGTGAAGAGACAGCTATTTCTGATTGTAACTTCCAATGGGGAGCTGCTGGTAACTTCAAAATCTGGTGTGGAAATATTTCATTGGACAACATTTAAAGATGATAAGCTTGTCTAAAACAAAACAACTTTCTTGCGGATCGGTCTCAACAGTGGAAGCAGATAGAACATATTACTCTTAGCACATAATCTCTAATATTTTCTCTTATGAGATACTCCATTAAAACTTCCTTAATTAAAGTAACATGTTATAGTTATTTAATTTTTCTTTTGGTTCTTCTAATATATTCACTGGAGGCTGTAATTTGTTTATAACAGAGAACAAACTAGCAAAACCGGCTCGGTTTGTTTTTTTTTATATATATGTATATCTTGTGTTATCTATACGTATACAAAATAGATTTGCATTCTCATTTCCCTAATAACGGCATCTTTTTATAAAGTTAATCATCAGATGCACTGAAATGATTGTTAATTTCTGATAGAAAACGTAATAAGCTACTTCCGGTAACTTATAGGGAAACATCGTATAAATAAGGAAACAAATGCAAGTTGATTGAAAGTATCCTGCTAAACAACAGGTTAATGTTAATGTTTTTTCGTTTACTTCTTGTTATAAATTGAAAGTGATATAAACAACATAATATTTTTACATTACCCAATCATCTTCAATTAGATAAAAGGCAAAAAGGGTTATGTCGACGAATCCAATTAGGTTTTTTCCCAAACAGAAAATATACCGGGTGTGCCATGTAACCTGTTAACGTGCACGTTTTCTTTGGATAGTAAAAGTGTTCATTTGATAGGTAATTAATCGCGCTTTTTCTAAAGTACAAGCATACGATAAATTCTGAGTTCTACTGTAAGTGAAAGAATGAACGGCGAAGGTAGAAGTTTGGTCTATTTTGCAGGACTTCGAGCCAGAACTGGACCGAAAACCGAACCGAAATGAAAAGATAACGGTTCGCAGCTCTGTCATAAATCAGCACGTACTGCATTCACAGGGTTTAAAGCCGAAAAAAAAACAATATTCCTTTCCGAACGAGAACCTAAACCGAACCAATGTACGTTTGTTTTACGGAAAATCGAAAACCGAAACGCAAAAAATAACGCTTCGAACCCCTGCTATTTTCTGAGAGTTTTCGTTTCTGCTCATCCACCTGCCTGATTTCTCCGTTTTTATCGCATTTTTAATGAAAGTCTGGCTGTAAATAATTTAATTAAATGCCGCTTTTAATAACAATTCACTGTATCATATTTTTGGCGATTTATACAGATCATAATAAAAAATAAATATATATGCAAAGTACGTTTCATTCTTTCAAAAACAGTTGTATTTTTTAATATTTTAACATCAGAAAATAAATAAATACGTGCAAGATGACGAACTAATTAGACTGCTACTCTTGTTCGTGTATATGTAGCAGAATTAATGAAGCTGCATGTATATACGGCTGAAAGATATCGTACTGTAATTAGCAAACATTTCAATTGCAAATTAGATAAATCTAACGAGTCTGTTGTAGCAGTATCAAATTGCATCGATCACTTCACCTTTTGAATGAAATTAACTGTTTCAAAACAACCCAAAAAACGACCCTAGAAAAGTAGTTTGTTGAATCAATAAATAAGACCATCCATATCTTATGTCAATCAATTTTATTTCCTTAACGTTCCAGTCACGTTTGATTCCAACCGATAAATATTAGAAAAAAACCACACCACCACTTAAATGATTGTTCTTTTCTGGATGTTTGGCACGAGTACAAGACGAAATTCCGTCGTTGTTATATAGTTTTTTTTTTCTTCTATTTAAAGTCGAAACTGTCGCATAAAATAAAACGAAAATATTGTCACCTGAAAATAAATAACAATAGAACGCAAAGTAGAATTGAAGTAAATGACGTATAAATAATACAAAAAAAGCTTGTGCCAGAACAAGTGCCAAAAGAGAATTGGAAATAATAGAAATACGCACACACAAAAAAAAAACGAAGAGGAGAATGTTTTTAAATGGAAAATTCAACCAGGTGGTTTTTTCTTCATTTCCCGGTGAATACGCACCGACACATACACACATCCACAAAAATACACCAGTTTTCTATTATAAAGAAAATTCTAAGCAAACCAAATTTAAATACAAATTTGATAGTAAATGTTTAAATGAAGGGTTCTACATTCGAATAATGTTTCATCAATTATTGTTGGTCGACAAAAAAAAAGACGATTTTTAATAGAAAATCAGTCGAATTTATGTAGAATTTCAACATAATATGCAATTTTTTTCTTAAAGAAGCAAAAAAATTGTGGAGAAAGATATTAGATTAGACGTGTAGTGGTTTGAGAATTTCTAAATATTGGTTTAACGGTCGCTTATCCTTATTGAGTTTTAAATGAAATATCCTATCGGATTGCGAGCAGGATATCTAAAAAGTGTAAATATTGAATCCAATGAAACGCTCGCTTATTGCTTTTTGTTGATTTATTTCGATTGTATTGGCTGCCAAATCGAAAAATCGAAGTCACTATTAATGCAAATCAAGATTTCATTACTAGAGACAATTCATACATGTTTAAATTACACCGTGCCATGTTCTGAATGAATCCAAATCTTTATCTGTATCTCAATCGCTAAGGTTTTCATGAATTTTAGCTTTGTGGCGTGTAGCAAGACTGCTAGATTCGAGCTTTTATATGACAAATGCTCACGTGGCAGATGTACGTTTATTTTTCAGTAATAACCGAGAAAATATTTTTTAGGTCTAATACAAGATGCTGTAAAGTCTATAACTGATTATCTTTGAGTGTTAATGGAAAGCCTGATTTCCGCCAAATTGATTCGCGAACTTTATCCAGTTGAAAAATCTATGCTTTGCTTGCCAGACGAAAACTGTTAGAGTTGAGATCCAGAAGAAAAAAAATCCACCAGTCGGATCACGTTCTAAACCAAATTGTCGCCATTATCGATTTCAATTTTTATTACTTTCAACAAAATCATTAAACCTTCACCGAATGGTCATCAAGGAAAGACAAAGAAGCATAAAATTAGTTTCATTCAGCTTTTCACCCTTTAAGCGAGAAGATGACTGGCAACTTTATATACAACAAAAAAAAACGAAAAATTAAAGAACTCAACGTTCAGTCTTTTCTTTAAAAATACACACAAAATGTTCAATTTAAGAACATTTAAATACTTGAGCGATTAATTCGAATATCCAGTGAAGGGTGAAATTTTTGATTGATCATTTTAATGATTAATAATCGTTGTGGCCGCTTATATTATTCAGCTTTCGATTCTATTTTTTAATTATAAATCGTTTTTTTAATAAAGAATTCAATCTTCATAACAACCAATATGATTTCGATTATAATTGAAATATGCAATAAATTCGAATGATCGACAATCATACTGGAGTGGATTCGTATTTGAAAAATTGTAATCGTTGTATAGCAATCACTTTTTTTTTTTGTCCTGTTGTTGCTAATTCCGTAAATCTGGGCTTAACAGGAATTTCGTTCCAGTTTATTGCATATTGATGTTTTAACGATTTTATGCAATTCAAATAGGAAATTATTTGCTATTTTGTTCTTTATCGCTGGTTCTAATCGTAAAAAATGATCACTGATGTAATAGAAAAAGAAAAACTCAATTATACACTCTAGCATATAGCAGTTTAGGATAATGTTTCAAGATGAACTTTCCGGTGGTTTTGTGCTCAAGTATTGAATATTAATAGCTATAGTCTGTTTCACTCATTTATGCAAAGCAAATGGTAAGAGTTTAGAGAAGCGCTACAACTGATTCAAGACGCTGCCCGCGAAAACTTTGCAGAGCCCTGGACAGTGCTGAGATCAGGTCGTCTGTTTTAAGAGCTGCAAAAATCGACGCACTGGAGGCACTTCAGATTGAAAAAAACGTTGGCAAATTAATTCCCAGCGACAAACAAATGAACGGTGACAAAATTGATAATGATCTCTATCGAAAGTAATGCCTTCTTGCTCTTGCTCAAGTGTCTTTAAATCGATGGACAAGCGGTACATTATTTCGACTCTCAAACAAATCTTGGATCACGTTCCATCAAGTCCAATTCATCCCACGAATGTATAATTAAGTGGAACATTCTGTATGCAGTTGTTTTATTGTTATCAGTTATCAGGCTACTTGATATCAAATACGTCTAATGCTTACACGATTAAATTTGTTTGGAATATCAACTTTAATTCAGTTTTATAATGATATAATAGCGTTTATTATATTAAATTAGTTTCGAATTTGAAAATGTTTATTTCGACTATAATGATCAGAATAGATCCTCCCAAAATTAACCGCATCACTCGATCTTTTTTTTCCCTTTTAAACTGTCGGCCAAGAAAAAAATACCACATGAAGAATAATTTAAAAAAACTTAAAAATACACATCAGAAAAAAAAAGCGTATCTTTCAGGTTGCGGTGAGAAATGATTCAGCAATTTAAAAACGTTTAACTTAATTACGTTGACTATTTAACTTCTGTTGAACGTAAAATCTTTGACATATGAATTGATTTAAATAACTCTCCGATCTCACGCACAATTATTTCCAAACTAAAAACCCCAATTTTTTATTATGATTTTGCTTATTATGCCCACCGAATTATTATCTAAAATCGTTGTGATAATTTTTGGGATTATTCTTCAAATTAATATCTCTTGTAATTAATCGAAAAATTGGTTCAACTTCCATACAGAATATTGGTGTAATAATGTACGTGAATTTAATGCAAAACACATTTCTACCTGGTAGGTTTAGATCGGTTTCTACAAATATAGAGCTCATAAAATAAACACACAAATGAACACGTGATTCTAATATTAAATCAGTTTCTTATTTAAACAACATGCTTCTCTTATTGTCTATTATTATGGTGTTTTAATTTGATTATCTACGATGAATTTCGATGAAGAAGAAGAAGAGAGAAATAGACACGACCGAATCCGTTATAATGAGGTTCAAGGATATTGAACAAACGTACTTGCTAGGACAAGGCACTCACTCACAATATACACAAATCAATTATGCCACACAGTACTGTTCCATGAAAGTCACGATTTCGATCTCAATCTCGATCGTTGATTTCAAATTAATTCACGACAAACAATGAAAAATCGTTGTATACGAAAATTACACTAAATAATACCACAATGTTTGATTAATTATAACATACAAAAAAAAAGTGTGTTTTTGATATGAATTTTTGGCCGGATATAGGTTTAATTACAACGTATTTATCTAAATTGTTGAACTAATGATGATGACTAGCATTTTTTTTAACTATTAATTTGGTAACACCTTTTCTAGCCGACAAGAAGTTTTGTTTGAAAATATATAGTTTGCATTGATTTTGTGTAGAAAGAGAACCGGTAAGAGCGAGCGAGCTGGACAATTATCTAGATATTAAATGTTATTTATTACAACCAATACTGTAGAAACTTTCTGATAAAACTTAACTAATGATCAAGGATAATTACCGAAATTTGTAAAAAGGATTATTCGATATGATTGTAAAATTAAAGTCATGTATAACTGTAATTGCCTTCAGGATTGTTTTTTTATCAAGTATAACTAAGGATTGAAGGTTTGTAACAAAAAATAGAGATTTATTGTTGAATTCTTTGTTGTGTTACTGATTTGCGCAACAATAGAATGAATAGGAAAAATTGTAATTAAACTGCTTTCTTTCTTCACTCATTAGATGCTCATTGTAAACCCAGAGAACTACATAAATTCGCCTTCAGCTATTTCTATCACTACACGAGTATAGTCGTAAAAATGACTTAGTAGAGCGGTTGAAATAAGTTGATGTAAAGCAGTTTGTTTTTAAAGTACTGTTTTAATCTTTAACCATTTCGGTACGGGCATATTTCGCAATATCGCACCAGCGGGACGCAAAAATTCTATCAAACTTAGATTTATGGTGTCAGCAGCTGTAGCGCAAATAAAAATGCATGTCTAGATTTAAATAAACTTAACAAATACTTATAAAACAGTAAATTACCAATGGAATGATAATTACTGTAGCACTCCCATAAACAGAGAGACAACAAATTACGTATTTGCACACACATGACGATTCCTTTGCCCTTTCTGTCCTTAGCCAGTTGATGGGCAAACGCTTATTGCGGTAGCATCAAGAACTTACAGGGTCAATAAAAACATTTCACAGAACGCTGATTGATGCTATTCGCTTATTGATATGACGGGTACTTAAAGGGTTAAGAAGGGGTATCAAGAATTTTTAAAAAGGTAAAGTTTTCTGAACGTATGATTTTCTCACATAGTCTTACATAACGCGAAAGTTTTCTCTTCCCCTACCGCCCTTCATCCAATAAAGTAAGGTAAAATGTAGTGGTGTTTTACGAAAATTGTCTTTTTTCAATGGCTCAAAAACTGTACGGTGTTGGTTTTAAGGATTTATTACAAAGCACTAACAATTTATTTTTTATCTTACATGTAATTGCTTTTTAGTTTCTTTTGGCACTTTTGCGTCATGATTATTCCCTTCACGTACGTAAATTACTAGTTTTTGAACTTTGTCTACGGTGTACTGTTGTGGAATTGTGCTCGGTGGACAATTGATACTTTTTTACAAAGTACTGAATATTTCAGGAAAAGAATTCCTTTGTATTCACTTCCAATGATAATAAGAGAGCTTTAACATCAAATAAAAGTGTATTGGAAAACTTATTTAGTTTACCTGTTTATTAAAAGAATATAGTGTGTTTGATGTCTGTATGGAGTTGCTGGTTTTTTCTTTGGAAATGGATGCGAACGTTGAAAAAAGAAAATCATATAGACGACAACAACGAAAAATTGTATCTGGATCGGGTCAGATGTTGAACTTTCACGTCTTTTCGGAGCAAGTTGAATTTTCCAATAAATTTTCTTTTGAGGGCTATAGGCAGATGGATTTGATTCTTAGAAAAAGTACAATAAAAAGTGAACGAGACACAAATCAACAACTGTGCGGTTTGAACCTTAAAAATTGAAAAATTTGTAATTGAAGGCTTATAAGGTCGTTTGATTATTAATTATTAATTATTGATTTTTTCATGATTTATAAATTCGTTTGTTATACGATCGATGAAAGCATTCAAATAAACAATGCTCTTCACGCCTTAGCATACGATTTAGCAGTTTTTGCTTTCTTATAAATCAATAACTGATCTCTGGAATTGATTACCTCTTGATACACTCTAGTGGATTCAATACTCGTATTAATCATAAATTATAATTTGTTTTTCAAAGGATAGAAAAATCTCCTGCCTACATAGACATATGCCGTATAAGGTGCTTAAAATTGTTAAGTTTTCTTTTATACGTATAATTTTTTCAGGGAGCTTTTTTTATAACTAATCTTATTATTATATTATTTGGAGAAGGCCGAAGTATTACCATTATCTAAAAAAAATCCACTACAAAAGTGCGGAAAAGACGGATCTGAATAAATCAACTTTCTTTGTATCCTAGGGTATAATAAACCTAGACTACCAAGTAAAAGTTTTTGCTTCAATAACATATAATTTACGTTTAACTATATTTAATATACACTGTACTAAACCGTTCACTATATCACAGTATATTACATAAATTGAATTAAATTATATCGAGCAAGTAATTTTCTTTTGTAGGTTATTGTTTGAAAATACATACAAATTCTATCCCCTAAATGCAATGTTGCCCGATATCAGATTGATTTTCATCAAATTCTATGATCGTTTCGATTCAGGCAAAATTCTGTTGTTGCCAGACAAACCATCATAGAGATATACTGTTTTCGTGTTGTTAGGGAGTCTCAGATTTCGTGTTAAAAAGTGCAACCGGTATTTTGCTAATCATACATAGTGAATGCAATAATGCATAACATTTTATTAGTGAAACATTAAAATTACGCATGGTTTTTGACTTAAATAACATAATCGTGCATTAAATAAGCCTTTAATGGACTTTCAGTTTGCTCTTATGCTATATAATTTTCTTATTATTCAGTATCATATTAATAATAATTTGCATCTATTGACAAAGCTCGTCAATGACTACCACGAATGGTTCAAGGCTGACCGAACATCTCAATTAGGGCTGTGTTGCAGACTTGCTGTTTTCTTTAGGGTTTTGAAGAGATTCTATTAGTACTGGCGCTAACTAATTCGAAATTTACATTTAGAATCCAGTATATTGTAGCACGATGTGTCCGCCACTTGCGTTTAGACGTTAGCCCAAATACGAAAAAAGCAATTAGTAAAGAATACAAAATTATTCAAATATCGTAATCGATTTTGAAATGAAAGATTTTGCGAATAGGGCTAAAAACACCTGTTCCAAACACTGTTCTTTCAGGGCGTAATCCGATGACATGCAAAATTCTTAAAATAGGTAACTTTATCATCAATTTTGCGAAAAAATCATATAATTAACCATAATGCAGAAGAAAGAGAGGAACTAACAAAAATCCATACAACTGTTTGCAGTTTCAACCAAGAAACATTAAAAAAATCATTATGTCACACGATGATTTTTAATTATTCAGTTTTTGTCTTGATGACATTTTTTCATTTGTTAAATTCTCTAATTTAGATCAGAAAAAAATTAGAAAATAATAAAAACGCCTACTTTTACCGTATCCGATTTTTGACATTGTTTTCCCCAATTATTTGATATCAGATGGATCCTTTCGTATTTGAATTTTTATTCAAACATTCAGTCTAGATATGTAAAACTATCTTCTGAGTCGAAAACTATTTTTATCAGGCAAAATTTGTCGCTTTTATTTTTACTAATTCTTTGTAAAATGAAAGCTAGAACTTTGATTTGGCTTGACCAAATAATTTTTCAGTTGGAACGATGTTTCAGTCTTTCGTCAAACTTTTCATCGATTTATTTATTGAACGTCCTCAACTGGCCAAAATTAACGATCAGAAAAGAATTCTCGAAATATTCGACCGTACGCAACTAGTTTGTGATTTTGAGAAATTGTCTTTTAAATAAAGAACCACTTCTGAGTCTCCTCCGGGCACTGGATGAAGAAATGTGCCCGAGAAAGATGCGACATGATGTTAAAATATTTGAAACGACAAGAGAAACATGAACCGTTATCTCGTTTCATAAAACACCCACATCAGTAGCTACATTCTTTTCAAAAACTTATTGAATAAATAAATTTAAATTTTTGATCATCACACATGGTACGATAATCAGTATTTATGAATAAAATTATGCTTAAAGGTTATATGAATTTAAATTTATTCTATGCGTTTTATGAGAAAAATCAACCCTTATTTTGGAAAGGATGAATATATCAATATTCATCAGAAATTTACCCGTTTTTCAGATTGAAAGATGAATGAATTATTAATTAGAGGTACACACGTGGCAATCGGCAGCCGATTAAATGTAATTCAAGCGTCAATAATAATAATCGTAAACGATGCTGAAAATTCTGACGGAGAAGTTTCGAAGTAAAACTTGTATTGAAGCCGAGAAACCGTTATGTGTACTTTTTCGTTTTGTTGTAGTAGCAGGAACACTCATAATTAGCAATTCGTTAAAGCCATTATTTACGATTCCCATCTACACTAATTGCACAATAAACCATTGAGGTCTTCAAAATAGTTTTAACATAACAGTTAATCAACTTTTTCACCGTTTAATATTTATTTAAGATAATTGTTAAAAGGAACAATCTAAATTGTTAATAATACTCCAAGCCTTTAGAGGTTTGAATTAATAATAAAAACTTGTTTACAGTTGTGCGTTCAACAACAGCAACATCATAAAAAAAAAATGAAGTGTACATACGAGTTTTTAATGCTTGTGAAATTTCTTTATTATTACATTAATCAGGATGCCACAATTATTTCTAATTTTCGATTCGATTAGATTAAAATAAAGTTTATAGACTCGAAGGAAATTACAACAATCGACGATTATCATTAAAGCTTTTTAAACGTTAGCATTATATGAGTAATAGCTTGTTTGTGTGTGTGTGTGGATAAAATTTATCAATACTTTTCTCGTCCTTAATACATTTTTAATAAATCTAATGTCTACTTGAATAGTGCGCAGTAAATAAACCATTAAATTTTGTTGTTATCATTGATCAATATACTCAACGTAATCGATTAGTTAACAAAATAAAATCACAACAATTACCGTTATGTATTAACGGTAAACATTCAAACGGGAACAGAAAAATAACAATTATCATAAGAGCTACGGTAATATTAAATTTGTATGTCCCCGAATAGCTTGAACTTATTTATACAGGTTGTTTCATCAAATGCTTTAGCCTCGAACAAGAATTTGAAGTTTTTTGACCACTTTTTAGCTCGTGTCACTAATTCAGAAATTTCAAAAATAAGACAATGCGGCAGACAATAGAAATAGCATTGAATGTTTGGACAATGTTTGATTTAAAAGGGCTTTTTTGGTTTGTAAATTCGATATTTTCTATGATTAAAGGCGAGACGAAATATTATCTATCGTAAAATCGTTACGAAACGAGAGAATCTCTGTTTGAGTATATCTCCTGAAAAGAAAAAGAATTAAAGCAAATTAAAATGAAATAAGAAGATTATTGATACAAAGAGCGCCAGATCAGTAATGTTGGAAATCATATATTTACAGCGTAATTTTGCTAAACATGTTCGATAATCAGTGAAGACAACCAAGTCCCAAAAACTGTACACGTTCTCATGATTTTTCAAATCAGGTAGTATAAATCAATTCTCTCATAATTGCTTAATATATCAAAGAAACGCTTAGGATTAAGTTCAAGCCAAAGAATATTTCCTTTGCTTTGCCCAAAACCTTGTACTTTCTGGAGTGACTGTATTTTAAAATTTTCCTTACATTCCAAAATAGTGCCACCCTAGGTCCTGCCTTCAAAGTTCCTGATTGATAAAACAATTGATTTTTTCACAAACTATCCACAGGTGCTTAATCAAAAATACAGAAATAAAGAAGCGAAGATAGACAACAAATTGGTTAAAATTCGAAGCCGCTATTTTGTCAATCAACAAACTTCACACGTCGTAATTATTGTTATTGGAAGCGTGATTTTCTCACAAAAATTCAAGAGGAGACGGTCGACCCCTTTAATTCGACGAGAAATCTCCTGCGGCATCACGATAATTTACAGCAAGATTGTTGATTGTTGAGAATTTCAATATGCAGATTTTCGCAAAATCATTCCATTCAATTTTTTTTAAATAGCAAACAATATTGCATGACAATCAAATCGATCCATTTTCCCAGAAATTGTTCTGGCTTCTGCAGTAAAAGTTTTTAAGATTCAATTATCAGATGTTAAAAATAAAACGCCCTTTCGCATCCTAAATTTCAAAAATTGCCATTTTTGTTAGATTTCAGAAACAAAGGGGTTGCGTGAGGCCAAAGAGTAATGCAAAACACCTTGTAGAGTTGTTACAGATAAACGTTGAGCTAATGTTGATTTTTTTTCCAATTGAATAACACCTCCACTGTGGTGGCGTAGGAGTCGATCGTTGAATATTTTAACAACACCGCCTCCATTCCATTTAACTTCAGTAACGAATTTGTCGTTAATTAATTGAAGATTGTTGAACAACGTGTATGTGGTAATTTAGCAGCTCCATACCGTACTTTGATATAGAAATCCATATTCGCCACAATCAACTATACCGAGAATTATTACAATTATTTATTATAAACTATGAAAAGGTCGACAAATTAGTGTAATTGTTATAAAGACAAAAAGATATGTTTATAGAATATATTATTCCGTTTCAGTCGAATTTTTGTTGTTGTTCTGTAATCAAATATATTAAGGGATCGTAGACCTTACCTTATCAATTATTCCTTTCACTGTGAAATTACTAGGGTTATCTCTTCGCATTTCTTGTTTATCTATCCAACTGTATTTGTCTTGAGGGCTTTTGTTGGGTTGCCTACGACTATAGTTTAGGTGTGTTTCAGTTCTATATATCTGGCTATCAGTGTGTGTGTGTTAGAAAAGGCAGGGTTGCAGTTGAGGGGATGATATTGTTGTTGTTGTTGCTGTATATAGATACGCATTGGCGTCGTAATGCCACACCTTCTGTATCCATTTTCATCAAATTAAAACGTCACGATACTACTGGTCCTATACAGAGACGACTCTTTTTACGTTTTTATTTTCGTTTTGTTTCGTTTCACAATTATTTTTTTTCGCATTTTTATTTGAGCTCGTTAAAATTGGACAGGTAAGATCGATTTGTGAATAAATGAAGCCATTAGGAGACCAGGTTTGTAATGTTGTTGTTTGATAGTATAATACTCGAGAGTTGATCTGCAAATCTCTAGAGCAATGTTGGGGCATTATCAGAAACTGTGTTACAATGTAAATTAGTGGGTGGGCTCTTCTCCTTATAACAATCTTGTTTCTTTCTTTACTATCTACTACAACAATATGCAACAGACAAAGATGGTTATATAGTGTTTTCAATTAAATTACTATATTGAAGTCCACTTTCAATTAGTTAGATAACTAGCAACAGTTAATCTTATCGGTTGATAAAGAAAAGGACTAAATGAGATAGACGTGGACTCTGACTACATTTCTAAATCTAAATTGAATTACTACGTTGATTTTATAGCGTTCGATTTAATGAAGTGAATATAGCGGAGAGGCGAGTAAGAGGGCTTTATCGGAAAGCTATAGATGCTTATTTATTGAATTTATTAGTGTACTGTTTGGAGAATATCTATTAAACTTTTCGTTAATTATCAAATTAAATGGTACCCAAGGTGATGATTTGAAACTATTATGATTTTCAAAATAGACAACATAAATAGAGACGGGAAACATATTGCTTTCTACCATTTCTTTTTTAATTTAACATAGAAAGCATAGTGAAAATATTATTTCTCGTAAATAAATATTACTATATGTGCAGTTGAGATTTGCAATTACACCATTCGTTGTCGACATATAAATTTTACTTTATGATCTTTTTTTTTTTTAATAATATAAAGAATTTTCATAGTTCAGACTGCAGTAATGAAGACTATTAAACTATCAATAAAATAATAGAAATATGGCGGTAAACTAGACTTAAGTCACATTATTCAATTGCGATATGGACATGAAAATGAGAGACCTCATAAAACAACGATTAAATTCTTTAGCTATACAGCTACGGTCTTCCATCTAAGCACACACGCCTATTTTTGCCTCTCTAGGCTTAAGGATGCAATTCTACAGTGACAACTTCAGTAGCTACAAGCGTTTGTAACTTCGATTCGACCAATCACAGGCAAATCCATATCGAAGTCCAAACAATTTAAAGCGCCTTTTTTGCCTGTGGCTAAGCACAAGTTACAGTTTTGTTCAATGCAAAATCCTCACTCGTCTCGCCTCGATTTCTTTCGTCGAGATCAAATTTTACAATAGACACATTTTTGATCTCTCGTCTCGCCTTGTCTCGTCTCGGCGGCATCACTAGATACCAAGTCTTCCATCAACATATAAATGCGTGACATTTTAATTAAATTACTATAGGAAAAACATGAAATTCAACTTGACAATGAACAAAATTACTACCAAATATTAGCTGGTCTGTTTCTAGCAAAATTACCTTTTTGAATTTATCTCGCCCGCAAAAGTGAAATCGGTAAAAGAATTAGTGCCATAGATTATAATGGATTAATTTTGATGGTATTTTTACCCGGTCGCATAATTTATTGCTTCAAATGTGATCTCAATAAAATGAGACGAAAAGCCCAAAAGACGACTATATGAACATTTGATGGAATATGTGGAATCTCAACCTTTTTCTCCGACAATAAATCTATTTCGGTACATAAATTTTATTCTTATTAGCAGTATTGGTGCCATATATAATTGTGTTTTTATTTCCACTTGATATCGATTTTTGAGGAACTTGCTTACCCTAATCCGGGGCAAAATAGAATATAGGGGAACTGTCTCGTACAACAGAACAGGGGCGATGAATAGGCGGCATTGTTGCGTTTAATTAGAGACGCTACTTTAGTGTGAATACCAGTTTTCTTGTTGCGGTATTTCCAACTTATGATCTACAGTTTATTTAAATTTCCTACAATTACAGCTTTTACAACATTTCGACAGGAGTTAAGAAGCGAAAATTTGGTTAAGATAAATAACACTTTCGAATCAATATGCGAAAAGCACAGCCGCATTAGATGTGGTAGATATTTCGTGATGTACTCGTACAAATTTTACCGTGTCCGATACCCGAAGTAAAGAAACAGGGTAAATAACAAGCCTTGTACGCTCCTCATTTATCGGGGTTGAGTATAACAGCCGATGAGTTATTCAATCCACCCTGCGACTGCCTCAGGCGGAGGTTCGAACTACGTATGTATTTTTTTGAGTCTTAACTTAGCACACATTACGATTTTTTTTTGCAATGTGAAAGCTTTCACTAACATAAGTGCCTGATATTAATATATTTTTTTAATCGACAATATCATAAAATTTAATGTACTAAAATGGCAGACTTCTGCTGCCATTATTTTGCGCAGACTGTCCAACGTTTATAATATCCATTCCGTTTACTATGTAACTTGATTATTATACTCAACGTGAACTTTAATATATCCATCAAAGGCACATTAAAGGTGGATGTAAGTGATCGCCAACGATTTGTTGTCAGCTTGTGTAAACCTGTAATTTATTATTATTATTGTTCGTCTTTTATCTAACTGAATTTTTTACTTTTTTGTATTCTTGAAGATGACTGTACAGATACCAAATATTAGGTATTATGAGATGATTCCATTTTTGCTATTACACTAATTAAATATTTATTCGACTTGAAACCACGCTAGCAGGCTGCAGGTCTGTGAGTGCGTCCCTGACAATCGCCCCCGTGGCCAAGCCCTAGCTACGACGCTGTTTGAAATTTTGGAAAAATAGACTATGAAAAACAATTTTCTGGTATAAACGTGCAACTTCTCCATTCATTTATTAGCTATATTCGATTTACTTTACCATAAACTAGGTATTAATAATAAAGCAGGGAAAGAAATGTTTTCGTAACGTTTAAGAGATATTTGTCACGCGACAGGAAAACAGGTAATTGGTGCATTTCATTGATTGTTAAAATTTATTGGTTTGTAAATAGATGCTGTCAATTTCTGTCATTTTGTTTAGAATAGATCTATATGAAACATTAAATATGTATTAAATTGTCAATCAGAGAATTGATTCTGTACTCATTATTAAACAAATTTCACAAGGGCCACTATATTTATAAATTATTTAATCATATAGATTAAATTGTTCTGTTGAGTAACATCCTACATTGACAATAACACAGTTAGGTTAGTTTGTTCAAATTAAATTAAATTACAACAAAGTGTGTGCATTACAAAAACATCCAACTAAACGAAATTAAATAGAATTAGATTTTATTTAATTTCATCCCGTGTTTGTTAATTCCCATCATCATCATCATAACAATAATGAGAATCTCTCTATTATAAAGAATTGTTCCATCTTTATTTCTTAATAACTACCGTATAAGAGGACAAGCAATTTGGCAAAATAATAATAATAATAACGATTTGAAGCGACTAATTTAAATAACATGGTACTGTTGGCATGATCTTCTAATCATGTTGTTGTAATGTGAGAGATAGAGAGCGAGTGTGTGTGTACGTACCTATGCCAAGACTTGTAGATTACGATCTACAAAATTACACGTTGTAAGTATGTTGTATTAAGAAATAGAATGAATTCGTTGTTAGTTTAGAAAATTGAACATTACAACTTTTAATATAATCTCAGGTTCTCAAAACATAATCCAAATCTGTTCGTGTGCCCTATTTACCAAAACGAACAACAAAGCGAACAATACAATAACGGGAAGCTTTTTCTGTTTACCAGACAAATTTCAAGACGAACAACAAATACGGTCCAGCTTTCGATTATTCAATGCAGTGTGTTTCAGGCCATACACCCTGCCTTACTACGGCTTCAATTATTAAAATAAATCACCTAAGGAGCAGTTTGAGTAAAAACAAAATTACTAAGCCTCTTTGTAAATGTGGAAAATCGACATCAACTTTTTAAAATTTGAAATAAATGGACCAAGAAAACTTGTGAGCAGAATGCCTCTATTCTCCTACAAAAATTGAAGAAGGTATAAGTTTGCTTTAGAGAGGTGATGAGAAACTACCGTTCTATGCACAATAATATCGAACGCAGTACATTTAATAAAAGACGATACTAATAGCATTGAAAATTCTTTTGGAACTTTTGCCGATTTTGGAATATCCGAATGAGCCCTTTAAAAATCAAACCCTATAAAAATCAATTATTTTTTTTTAATGAAAAACGTAATTAAGCGTACGACAACGAATATTTTTTTTATCTGCAATTCGTTCGAATTTGTATGAAAACGAGATAAAATTACTAGTTGATATCTCCTTTATTCGCCACCTCTCTAAAGCAAATTCTTCTTTTTCAATTTTTAACCAAACCAGTGGAAATTAAGAAATAATTTTTCGCAGCTGAATACAGTCTTCTCACCGCATCCTGCTGACATGTTTTTTTTTTGGTCCCTTTACAGAGTGGCCTAGTATTTGTTTTTACTCAAACTACTCCTTAGGAGATCTACTTTATATTCTTGAAGTTTGCATTCGAACATTTCAATAATTGAAGTAGTTATAAAGAAGGGCGTATCGACTGAAACACACTGTATAGAAATATCGTTATCAGCAGGAACATTCGATTGTTGAATTGTTGCCAGTTTCATAAAACAGGATACACGGCAGCATGCATAGTTTCATATAAACTGTAAACTCCAATAATCAATTAAACATGTATATATGGCAATAATGGTTGTAACATTCGTTATCAATAAATTTTATAATTGTTGCTTTTACGCAATTAAAAAAAATCCTGGCAACAATCTGAAACCGGTCATTATATACAATTGTATTTAGGCTGAAAATCGTCGATGTAATAATCGTTAGAAACTCGTTATTTCTGTTGTAACCGTTCAACATCCGGTATTGTAGGAGAAGTCGGGAGTTAACAACATATAAACGCACATATACATTAGAACAAATATAATATAAAGGATATAACTACATATTCACCGGATTTTTACGCTTTTACAGCTTCCTGTATAATAACATTACAATAGACTGAGATTCTCTCCCTTTTGTAATTCTTTATATAAGAACGATTTTTGTGTTTGTGTTTGCTTAAACCACCATACTATGAATAGAACGCTATACATTATTATTATATATATAATCGCGAATCTAATTGTTTGTTTTATGTGATGCGTCAATGAATTATGTTGAGATTCGAACAAGCAGACGATTAACGTTGAAATGAAGACGATACTATTAATCTGCTTGTTACAATGTAATGCTACATTTCCATTGGTATATGTACTGGTAAATCAATGAAAACTGGGCAATCTTAGTGCTTGATTATCGATTGTTATGTCAAGAAACTTGGCAGTTTGATTATTTTATACTTTCGTATTACGTATTGATTTAACAAACGTTTCTAAAACAAACAAATATGATGTAATCTGGTTCTTACAATAATCGTGTATGTTTTCTTTACTAATTTGTTTTTGCTTTCATTCCACTTGATTAGATTTTTTTTGTGTGTGTTGTTCCAGTAGGAAACAATAGATTCCAGCAATGAGCTGTATTTCATTATTGTACCGTTAAAAAAAATACAAAAATAATAATAGTAATTGCTTAACTCAGTTACGATACAAAATAATAAATGAGTACAAACAATAGTATCGAGTAAAAAATAACTGAGGGTTCAAATTAAAAGCAGCAAAGGGAATAATAAAATTTTTGTGTATAGTTTTTGTATTGTGTAACAATAAATTTGATGATAGTAGTAACAATAATACAGGGGATTTGCTATGGTCGTTGTATTTATTTTTACACAAATCTAATTTTAACCAGTGATTGGTTTAGTATTGTTGGTATAAATAAAGGATAACAGTGAAATAGGTAACAGTTTCAATTAAATTAAAAATAATAAATGTTCACATTGTGGACTTTATAAAAAAAAATTACATACTCTATTTTCATTTATCACTCTGATAAGTATTGAAAATAATGTGTAATTATTATTATTTTTTTTAATTCAAACAAATAACAAATTTTAAACATTTTCTGGACTTCGTAACGGACATTATATCACATAAAAGATTGCCTTGATTTATATCTTTATTATTGCCCATCAATTTTCGTAAAATAGTTCGACGTTCTGAATCGACCTTATCTTGTGATTTAATAAATCTTTAAATTCCATGTAAACCTGATCTTTGTTTCGGTCCTGATTTACATTTCTATTTATCTTTATAAAGATTGAATAATTTGTGAGTTGTAACAAAAGTTGTAATACATCCTCCAGCATATTAAGTCGAAAGAATTCATGTACAATATTCTGAGAGTCATTTTTTCTACAGCTCTTCAGAATTGATTCGAATGCTTTTAATAGGGGCAATTAGGGGCTATTTATAAAGGCGATTATGTCTTAACACTGAATTCGTTCGTTTTTGTATCGCAATAAACAAAACGCAGAAGTAAATACGTGAAATATTCATTTTATATGAAAACTGAATTTTCAAACATACATACGGATATGGAATGGAATTTGTAGACAAAAGCAAAAATATATTGCACATTTCACAGAATTTCATTACATTTAAAAGTTGATGGAAAAAAACCCGGTCTATTGCAAACAATAAAATTTAACCTGATATTAAGCAAGATCGAATATTAAGAGTAAATTTTTTTCGGTTTTCTTAAAATTGCTCGATTATACAAATTATTCAAGCAAATTACAACAAAAATGGCAGCGATTTTTCATCGATCGCCGCGTTATTGTGCGAATCTGCATATAAAATAAGGCATCGAAAATATTCGTTACATAAATTTTATGTATTATTTACCTCATTGAGCATGATTTTTATTTCTATTTGACACCGATTTATAAGCAGCGTTATCAGACAAACCGGGGCAACAATATACAGGAAACGTTTAATTACGGATTATTTTCTTGTTCCATATTCAGTTGCTGCTTTTTGAACTATCTACACGTAACAGTGCTTTAAGAGCGCTGCAATAATTATAGTTGTAACAGCAACGTAGCAGGGTTGATTGAATTTTATTCAAATTTAAAAAAAAAGTGAATAATTTGTTGTGAACCATCATCTAATAAGAGGGCGACTCTTGAATGGACAAAGAAAACCGTACTCCACTACTATTCGTTAACAGAAACTGAAACAATCGATAAATGAGAGTAAAATCGAGATTGAGACCTGTTCAGAATGCCACCGCTTTTTGTTACATCCTCCAAATAAGTTTGATAATCTTGAAGTGAATCCCCTTTTCAATTCTATTGTTCGATTATTCGTCGATTTAGTGAAATTTAACCCATTTCTATTCAAACGTTTATTTATTAAATTACACGTAATTTGTGACAAATAACAATAAAACAGTATAACAACACCGCCCCAAAACTATATAATATATATTTAATGATTATTGACGATTTTCATATTCAACGTTAAATCGTAAGCATTGAGATTCTCATGCAAATTTACATTGTCACACAAAACCGAAACCGGAGGGAATAATAATTGCACATTCTATTGTTTTGTAGTGTAATTCCTTTGAGACAATGTTTCAGTTACAGTATACAATTTCTATTCAGTTCGTCTAAATATAAAGAGTGGAAATGAAGTGGAATAAATTTCAACTTTTGCACGCCTTCACGACTTTCAGGATCTTTGTTTCAGACAATTAATCTCTTTATGAGACTATACTAATGGACATTTATTTCTGCACAAGAAACGTCCACACCTTATTTCTTATAATATCGTATGTTATCTATACTATGAATGTCAAAACGAAGGAAAAAACGACCAACTTAAACGGCAAGTACACAATGTTAAAGGAGACGTATTCATATAAAATTTGTGTTGGAAGCTGGGCGTCTACTGTGATAAAAATTTTATAAATGAGACGTATACCTAGATGTAAAGTAACTGTTTTATATTTAACACTCCAACGAAAGTGGGAATAACTAAAACACTACAACATCAAACATAAGAAAAATGTTCAACTTTAATGATTGCCAACTAACTGATTTGTTTTAATTTTCATTAATATTCGTATTGAAATATTAGATCGCGTCGAAATATGACAAATTGCTACGAATATATTCGTTTGATTACAACTGAACAAACAATGGTGGGAATGGTGGATGCGCCAGGCGAGCCAACAACATTTCATATTTCTTCCAGTTATGAGGTTTGTTGTGAATTTGTTGCTTGTATACGGTAAGATATCAGCCATTCGAAATGATTTATATATGCGGATATATATGGATTTTATGCCCAGATAAGTGTTGCAGTTACTAAAACAGACACACACAGTAACATCTTTACAACGGGCTAGAATTATGTAATTAAAATTTATTTCTCGAAATAAAAACGGCCGTATATCACATTCCCAAAAAAATAAAATGGTAAATGTGTAAACTTCCAACTTTATAATTAAAATAATTATTATTTATATGAGTGTATGTCGTCTTTGTCATCAACAGCATATGTATGTGCGTACACATGGTCTATATACCTATATATATTTACTTTACCATCTCTAAAGGGACTGGAAGTTTTAACTTTTGATAAACTAGCAGAGTTTGGAGCGTAAATGATGAAGTTTGGGACAAAAAGGAAACGAGAGCCAAGAGTTTTATTAACCTCTAAAATGTCAAGTACACGACGTATACTGTCGAAGTATACAACTGCAATAAAAATACGAGAGAGAGAGAGAGAGCGAGAGAGAATAGAAAAAATTATTACAAAACTTTAAATGGATAAATGAATAAATTCCATTAATATTGATTGCTCGATAATTTAATTGTCGACTAGTTGAGAGATATATTTTTAAAATTCTACAATAAATAATAAACTTTACTGTGGAGTGTATCTCTGAATGTTGCCTTGCACGCACACACGAAACATTAGTAACGGATTGGCGTTGACAAATGTAACCGCAACTACCCTCATATTTCCTTCTAATTCAATGTTTGTACAAAATGTGCACCATACCCCTAATAAATCAGATATAATTCAGTTTTGGATGTTACAACAACAACGAAGATAAATATTTTAAAGTCAATTTTCTCGATTTGTTGTTTTTTTTTGTTATTTATTATTATTTCTCTACGTGGCTAATTTGTTGCAATAGAATAATTTCCGTACCTTTTTAGCCAACAACAGAACTTGGACCTATTGTGTATTTTAGTAGTTTCGTAACAAAACCGGATACGTCCCCAAAGATTTAACAACTTGAAATAAGTAGAAACGGATTCTACAACATTACTTGATTTAGAACTGAACTTTATTCTAGAGTTTATACTAGAGAGAAGTTATTCCTGATTCGGAAGTACATCTTAAATTGTAATTACTTTGTGCATATTTAGTAGGATACCGTGTGTTTTTAATGTCCTATGGGAGACTATGAATCACTGGACTGTCTTCGTATTTTACCTAGAAACTCGACAGAGTTTTAATCCAGTTCACTGCAGACTTAAATGATTGTGCTGACAATAGCAACAAATAAACCGATTGAGGACAACAGTTTTGAATATAAATGAAATTTTAATAAATCACACCGTACTTAACTTACCTTAATCGATACTTGTCTCAAGTCCGACAACACCTGCGAACAATAAAAGAAATCTTGATTACTATTTGAAGTCTGTGTCGATTTACTATTCTAGTTTTAAAAGAGAATTAAAGATAATTTAAAGTCAGTTGATTTCGAATTCATGGAATTTTTTATTAATGTATGCTGCTGCTGCTCTCATTAAAATGACTGTAGTTTAACTGATCTTAATTCTTATTTCTTTGTTTAGTGCAAATTAAAACGAAATCGTCTAGGATTTATGGTAGAGAAGAAGTCATTAAATTTTCGATCTTGATGAAACTGAAATGGTAATAGTAGTAGCATGTCAACTCGGTGTGATAAAAACAACATTAACCGCCATCTTAATCAAGAAATAATGCAGCTTTTCATATAGTACAAAACATTTCAGTCCGAGGGGTGTAGATACATATATTCCAGACGACATATTCCACAAATTCGCCCCACATGAGCGCTTAGAAAAGCAAGTAAGTTTGCATAGTTGCGAGAGAGCACCGTCATGTCTGTTTTCTTTACAGTACCTTTGAGACACTTTCGCAACTAACTTTTCGCTTTCAACTATTAACTATCTACAATAATTAGTATATAATATTGTCAAAGTTTGTTGTAAAATCTATGGCATACCATTAATAAATTGGTGTAAATGTATAGGTTAACGAACGATAAAAATAGTCGTAGTAGTAGTAGTAGTCAAAGGAATTAATTATAAGTCTACAGTGTTGACGTTAAAGTGCCCACTTTAGACCCGTGAACAACTACCACTGCCACCCTCCGCAGGTGGAGCACTCTTGAAAATGTGAAGCACTCGTCAGCTATACATGTCAGTTCGTTCGTATGCTAATGCTTTACCTTTAAAAGCATATCTTAATGGTAAGTCTACAGGGATACTTGAAGACGTTTTCAAGTTCCTGATCCCTAAGGCTATTTTGAAACGGTGAACGTAGTATGAAAGATGCCCGATTCTCTAGGGGCAAGTTTTCAGGCTTTGGCTTACAAAATAAACAGCTATACGCACGCACTTTACTGAATTTGGTACATATCTACACACACACACATATAGATATTTTTTGTGTATATTTGAATAGTTTTATTAGGTGAAAGTTTCAATAAAGGGTCGGTGAAAGAGCGATGGATGCGGCGCGAACTTTATGAACAAGCGTAACGCTTTTTTTGCCAAATGAAAAAAAGTTGCCAACGATCACTCACGAAATTCGCTAGTTTCAAGAGTTGTCAAGTTTGTCGTGTGTTTCGAACAAAGAAATCTTTGCCGTTTTCGACATTTAATCACGAAATCACTATGGAAAACAATATTACCGACAATAAACTTGGTAGATTGTATGGTTTTGTGCAGTGTAAGCAATTCGGCAAATTGACAAAAGACAAATAAAGTTTTGATCGAATAAACGTTGTAGAGTTATAGAGTAATTCGGTTTTCATAGTCGTACAGATACAGTGCTTCGAAACACAGACACACAAGAGACATTGCGTTTAAATCTCACTTATATTCAAACCAGTATAAAACTCAATTTTTATATGTGCAAGATAAGTGAAACGATTCGTCCAAATTTTCGTCGGTAAACAGTTTAGAGGACTTGAATTTGCATATAAATTCAACTTCCCACATAGATAAGAACATTAAAAAAAATCCTATTATTCCCGAACTAATGCTATTGGGTTTATTATACTGAAATATTGAAAATCCTCAGCGCACAGACAACAAACAAACCGAAAAAAACAAAAGCGAGATAAATGTGACAATACGAAATCACATACGAATCCATTAAGATTCGGTATTGAGTCATAAATAAGAGTACAGCAAATAGATTTTCTGACGGTCGAATTTCCGGTAACCTTGTCCGGTGGCGAAATTTATGTTCGTTTTAAAAATGCACCGTATTCCCATTTGGAAATCGTGGAACTTACTGCTAATATAATAGAATATTTCATACATGCGTGTTATTCCGAATCAGTCGTGATCATCATCATAATCCACATTCTTTAGTCGACTTGGTTCTCATTTACATTATTAATTAATATAAGTAAATTGTTTCGTGCCTATTTAAGTTAAGTTCTCGTTTACAGACAAGTGGTGATTTAGATTCCAACAATAGACGCCAAAAAAAGGCTTCCGAAATATGCAAAGATGCGAATTTAAAGTAAATAAGCTCACGCTGTTTTTTCTCCTTGGATTATTTGGCACATTTCATTAAAATACATTTCTATTGATGAAATTGCTTTTTTATGGATAAGCGATTGTATCGTGTTTAGTAGCGTTGCCGAGTAAAAAATATCGAAACTCACAACATTTCTGTTTCTTATTACTGTTTTATTGTTTGTTAGTTTGTTGCCATTTCGACAACGACATAAAACAGTGGCACGTCCGTAATTACGCGGGCTATGTTTCTGTTCTCTTCCTTGATGTTGTTGTTATCATTTTGTTGTTGTTGTTGTTGAAAAACGGTACGTCAATTCGTGCAAAAAAAACCGGACAAAACACAACACAACGACGAGATTTAAATAGAAATAGGTTTTGAGGAGTGAATGTTGGCAGCACGTAGACTGTGTGTCCCTTCGTCTACTGACGACATAAAAGAAACATTTCCTGTTTAACTGCAAATTAAACCTGCATTTGTTTTACGATGTTGTCTGATTCAATTATTTCTTTTATGTAGCGTTCTGTTTAATGTTTTTCGAGTATCTTGACGATGTTTTCAGAAAATTCACAAAGACTACTACCATTGGATCTAATAATATAAAGAATAAACTAATAAAAGGACATAAAAGCGTTGGCAGGAGGCGTGAGAGTATTTATAAACGTGAGAAACTCTTCTCATCAGCACAAACGGAATGTTTGTTGACAAATTATATACACAAAAAAAAAACGAACAGCAAACGAACTCGGAGTGGCACTTTTCTAATTATTTGAGAATTATTTGGAAAATTCAACGAAGAAAGTGCGACATTTATGATTTATCGTTACTTGAACACGGATCGGGAACATTCCAAAACGAATTCCATTTTATTTATTTAACTGAATAACAGATGTAAAAAATGTATTGTCATAGCTATATTTACAGATGTCATTTTCTTTAAGCAAGCAATTTCCCAAGTTAAATGAATTGGAAAAGTTGAAACGTAAAGCTTGAGTTGAAACGGTGTACTGTACAGGCAATGTCATCTTTCAAAACAAATGTTTCAGGACCGACACACGCCCGCTACCACCGGTTGGATGAGATTATCAAGGCACGAAAAAAAAAAAGTAAATTGGCTCAAATGTGTTTGGAAGATGTTGCTTGTGTTTACACTGCCGCTAAAGAAAATAAATACAAATACAAAATAAAATACAACGTCTATAGACGAAAAATAGCAACGTTTTCTAAAATCTCTTAATTAAATTACCGATAAAAGTGTCCCTTCAAGACGGATTTTCAGTTAATCAACTTGACGACATCGAATTTCCCCATTTCGCCCCTAACAAGCTGCTCACCTTGAAATTAACGAATTAAATTCGTAGAGTTCAAGCACGCGAAAAACACTTTACACGGTATACGAGAAACTGTCTTGATTCAACCCGTACAATCTTAGACTAAGGGGGTAGGAGATTGTAGATAATTTCCTAACGGAAGCTCTTAAAGAATTAAACCTTCTCTATCGGATTTCATGCACAAAGCTGTTGTTGTTTTTCTTTCCTTTTGTTCTATATTCCTAACATTTTAAAAATTGCACTAATTTTATAAGATCTTCTATTTTTTAATATTTATTACGATATTTTCCGGTGGATAAATTTTATTTCTTGTAGATAGATTGTTGGATTAGGTCAATATTGGAGGGCGATACCTGTAACGATCTCGTATTATAGATAAGAGAAGGACTTTTGAATAAATAAGCGATGCTACTGTTTGATAAAACCATGTGACCTGTACCGTTTTCCATTCTATCAAAATTGCTACTAGTTTTACGAGTTTATCTTTATGGCAACTGGAGAAGTGGAAATAACAAGGTTGTGTATAACATAACACACTCCTTTTGTTATTACCGTTACAACACTCAAGAGTTTATTATTAAATTGCAAAATTGCATTACTTAAACTTGTAAGTCGATGTCTACATAAAACCATTCGTTTTTTTATTAATAAAATTACACCACATTGTAATATCGTGAAGGCTTTATCCGAATATTCTGAACGATTAAATGGTTGAAAAGCTCATTTCTGCTGCTTCAATTAAAAATTAACCTATCATGAACTACTTGTAGTGTTTTTTTTTAAAGAAGATTCTATTCACTAGTAAGCCGTTAAAAGTTCTCTATAATCCGCATTTCATTAAAAATTCTTTCTGAAAAATATAATTTCACTTTAAAATTAATTCCGTTCGGCCATACACGGTCGAGTAGAATAGTCGTTGTAATGTGGTTGTAAAATAAACGCGTTGGCGGTGAAAGGGGGCATCGCGACGTCGATCCCACCGTCGTGTCGTAAATCTATTTTGGCGGCAGTAAGCTGCGAGTTTAGATCCAAATGTACGATAACCACACCGTCTACCGACGATCAATAATACCCACTCAATCCGGCACTATAGTGGCAAAATATGCAACACCTATTTACTTATACACGTGTTAGATAGGTGGCCATAACCGTAAAGAAAAGTAGATGGAAGTATAATGGTGAAAACGGGGGCGGTCGAAAGAAAAGTTAATTTGCCAAATTATTAGATTCTCCTGCTTTTTTATGCCGAGCTATTTCAATTAAGGAATCGCCTGAAAAACGTCCAATTATGAAATATAATTATTAATAAAGCATTTTTCCGATGTCTCTGTACTGTTACGGAACGGTGGAATTCTTTAATGAAATCTTCGCGATCCATCTAATTAAATTTAAAATATGCCAAGTTATTAAAAATATTCGAAAGAATTCTGTTGATGCTTTTAAGCGAATCATTTTTGTACAGTTCCAGCAATTGATCCTTTATTGTCAATTTTATAAATGTAATCGTTGGGGAGGAATTAGTCTGAATATGGCACATATCAAAATTGTTTTTTTTTTGAAGTAAATATTAAATCTGGGATTGACAGCAAAATACCAACTATTCATCAAAAATTTTTACTGAAATTGCCAACTTGTAACATTTCTAAAGTTTGACTTTGTTCGATGAAAATCAGGTACGCAGAAACGAAATTTGTAAGGAGTCATTAACCACAAAAGGATGACTAAATATATTAGATTGGTAAGACTTTGTTTCAAAATTCACATAAATAACTTTTACTCGAATTCAAGCGGATTTATCAAATGACTTCCAATTTATGAGTACGACAATTCTGAAGCACCCCCAACTGATCGTTATGCAATTTTCTCATTAATCTTTTTCTATATGGTAATCTAATAGCAATTACGATTAAGCAGTTTATTTTTAGCGGCATAATGCGATTAAAAAAAAACCGTCAAATTTATTGCAATTTTTTCGTTACACAAACAGTCTGGTTAATTAAAACAATAAACTTAAGTCGTAAATTTATCGAGTTTGTAGGCGGTATCAGAGCCAAATGAATGCCTCAAATTTAATGAATATACATATATAATTAAAGTTTTGTAATACGATAATTAAAGCTATTGAACGAATGAAAGCTCATTAAAAAAGTGTTTCTATTTTGAGTAAATAGAATAACATGTAGGTGGCTTTAGAGTGTTCCTAATCAACATAGGAAGGTTGTGCTTTGATTATTACTACCAGGTCAATTTAGAACAATCGTATATCATTATTATATAATGTGAGATATAGTCGAAATGGTTTTTTTTCTCAGTGGCTATAGGTAAGAAGAAAACTAGACAGGAGTAGACCAATAATGAACGAATTATTACCCATCAGGGACACTCCACTTATTTGTGTTGAAGGCGGATGAAATATTGCTGAAATAAAACGTAAAATGACCATCATTAAAGACATTACTTTATAGCTTCTATACGATCCTTTTATAAATGAATCCATAACAAATTATTAAAGATTTTGAATTTTGATAAGTTGAGAAATTTGTCTTATAAAATTTGTAAAAGTTAAAGTGTGTCATTTTTAATAGAACCGTGCCAACGAAACGGTTTTGATTATTGTAAATGCAGGACACGTGCGTCCACACTTATTATTTAATTCAACTGATACAATAATGGTCCCTAATTTACTGTAATCCGTTTAAATCACCACCTCCCACATGCATGGTTACTATTGTTGTAAAACGGCACATATATCATCTGGGATTGTTTTAAAACGACCGACTGCTACTTCCGTTTGTGTCCGTTTGACAAATAATAGAATGTTACGAGTTTACCAAAAAAAAACCCCTACTAAATAATTTCCACAACGACTACATTACGTTGATCATTGATTAATTGATTGACATTTCGTTCCATTACAGATTAAATACTTGTTGATGTTTGGTAGTATTTGGCAACCGCCAATCTTGTATTGATCTTGAATTATTACAAGATTACGAACAACGACGCTTGGCAAAAACGTATTCGAAACGAAACGGTTTTAAATCACGGAAAGTTGTGTGTTCCATTTTTCCTCTCTAGTGGCCTAACCGTGTGTTTCCCTTGAAACCGACGAAAACCCATAGTTTTCCCCTGTACTCGGTTCTGGATCGATAATGCTAAATTCATGACTGCCTGAGAGCTTTATAAGCAGATTAGATAGTAAAGGTCCTCTTATATCCTTCAAGTCCTCCTTTACTGTAAATCTCAAATCGCAACAATAGTTCTATAGTCTTTAAGACTTATCTATTTGTTGTTGTTTTTTTTTCTTTACATCCAATGCCTTGTTGTTCTACTACGTTTTGATTTGATTTTTTTTCTTGTTATGAAATCGTAAAAGGTTTGTTGTTGGCTATCCGGATTCGAGATTATGAAATAACGAAACTATAAAATCCAGCCGGGGTGAGCGTTCAAATCGTCGATTTTCGCTAGAATATGGCATTATAGGGTCTCTCATAAGTCATATTGAGAGTGTTCATTGTAACCCGAAAATAGGATCGGTTATAGTTAAGTGTTTGCATTTTTACGTTTTGTTAGTGTTATACCAGGTCAATTTATCGTCGTCGAATAGACTAAAAGCTGTAATTTTTTATCCTATACACACACACACACACAAAAATACTACCACAATTCTTCTGTAGCGGTTATAATTTTTAGAAAAGTTCACGCTCCAAAACAATTATTCCTTTAGGCGTCCGGTTATTTTACATTCTCAACAATGCTTTAACGAACTTTCGTTTTACTATCATCACCTATACGTATACAGTGAAGATGTACACTTCCGAAACAAAAGCGGAAACGCGTGGAATTCATAATGAAGAATTATCCACATACATTATTTAATAATGGAAAATTCGAACGAGGATCCAACATGGAACACAGGTTCGAGTGGGTCTAATATAATTTCCACAAAAACCGCTGCTATGCCGCTATCAATTTTAAATACGCAAAATAAATTTAATTCCATATTGTTTAGATTATCTTATTAAAGTTCCTAGGGTTTTGTCGTTGTAATTACGTTTTTTTCGCCTTCAGGATCGACCCGGAATCATGTTAGAACGATCAGGCCATTGTTTACATTCCGAGGGCGAGACACAAGAAACCAAACACTACTACTAATAGGTAGATTATCGATTGATGCTGTTGATTTGTTGTTATTTAGATAATTAGTCGGTCAAATTTCACAAAACCTATATATAATCCTACATTTGCGTGTGCCATTTATGTCAAGGTTAGGTACGTAATTCGTATGAATTTATAAATGGCTTATAAAGTGGAGAAAGTGTTACGCATGAACTTCTGCTACACCTTACGAATAAAATATTTTACTTCGAGTTTTAGTTTCTGGTATTACGTCAACTAGGGGTAAACTTAATAACAGTCATTCTGAAGTATCCTAATGGAATTCAATAGTTTATTAGCATACTGCCAGTTTTGTATCAACTCAGGAGACTTGTATTAATTCAAATCCGTGTTGTTAGTTATATTATATAGTAATGGTATTTCACCTCAACGCATAAAGAGAAGTATTAAGACATTATTACTGCACATTCAGTGGTATTAAGATAGGGTGAAACAGGTTTAGGTAACATTTTTTTTATTTTGTACTCATCCTCTTCTTCTTTCTTTGGGAGGTCTATTCTTCTCATCTCCATTTGATTCAACGAATAAATTACCAGGGGTTGCAGCTTGTTTAGAGACTTTTCGATTAAGTTCCCATATTCTAAAAATATTGCCTCTCTTCTATGCTCAGCACTCGCTTTTAATATTTTAGAAGGTACCTAGTTGTTATCAATTTTTATTTGTGGCTCTTTTAACTAAGCTAAATGCATGATCTCGATTTACATGGTGACCACAATGACTAGAAATCGCACTAAATGTAATGAATCGAACAGAAATAGCACATAACTTGTATTTTTTATATTCAACGGCGAACACTGAATGCTCTAGATTTGTACCTGTAAAGTTAATCGATTGTCTAGATCTGCATAGGCTGAAATCTTGTGCAATAACAGAAAATTGTAAAAATACATTTATCAAATAGTAAAAAATCTGTCCATGTTTGTACTCCTTCCAGAGTAAAGTTATCGTGCATCTAAACACGATAATCATTACGAATGTCCTGTGCTAAGTAATTCGGTTACAGCAGTTAAATATTTAAGTGATGCAGGTCACAATAACATCCAACAAATTCGTAAATAGCAATTTAATGCATCGAATGGAAGTACTGTAAATGATTAATGAGTGAGCGACTTCATTGACGAATTATTTATATTTTACTGTATTCGAATGATATGTAAATTCGTCCTTTACCTGTAAATAATCAATACCTCACCAGGACAACTCTTCATTTTCTCCATTCCTGTTAAAGACAAATAGTTCAGTCGGTTTATAAATATTTTCCATACACAAACAAACAAATATTCCATATTTATACTGACGAAAAGACAACAATAAAACGAAAACGATACGTTCACCATTGTTTGGTGTTGTGCAAAAAACAAACCTGAAATTCTTTTCAACAATTCTCTTTTATCTTTTCTGTGAAAGTCACAAACGAGAGAGAGAGAGAGATACCAAAAACAAAATGCCGAATGATATTGGAATATATTTATGTGTTATGAAATAAGTTTGTATAGTTATATGGGAAGGAAATTCTGCATCGTCTATGTAGATATAAACTTGTTCAACTTTGTATAATTTTATTCAAGACAAAGGCTAGGTCAATATGGAATCTACGTAAGGGAAATAAGTTTCAAATTGGATGCTAGGTCCGCCTAAGCTCAATCATATCCGCAAACAAAATCCGCTTCTTTCATCTACCTTAGATGCACATCGTCAAAAGTTTACCAACTAAAGAAAAATATCAACAGAATTATTATGGAACGAAAATCTGCTAAAGGTAAGTGCTCCTATAGAACTACTACTAACATTCGGATGCTTTCAGTTGGATGATATTTAATAATTTTCACACTATGTCAAGCTTAATTGAGCGTTTTAATCAATTAGATCGCCAGTTAAGTATTCATACAGCCGGATATAAGGCAATGATAACAAACCGAATCAATAGTTTCAATCGAAATAGAACGAAAAAAAAACAAGTTTCTAAGAGATTAAATTTCGACAATGCAGTATTTTGCTCGTTTAGCTTTTTCCTAGTATTTGTGTATGTAAATTTCTGATAAGCACTTAATGATCGTATTAGTACAATGGATTTTATCTACAATCAGGAATATTTACAACGAACAGTTTTAAAGGGTTTTTGTTTTCATTTTACACTATTCCAGTAATGAATGTTGAATAGTTTTTGTTTCTATTTTCAACGTTAATGTATAAAAGTAGCCACAATAAATACACTTTTAAATACTGGACAGTTTATTGCAAATGAAATCTTTTAAAACCCAAATCACTGGATTGACCACCGCTACTAAAGTAAATTGCCAGCTTTATAGCGTTTGCGGTGGTCGCAAGTTAACTCCAACAAAAAATACATAAACTTTGTTTGTTACATACAGTTTTTATTAAGACCTACAGCAAATATTTTGACTAATTGTAGGAAGTGGATTGCGTTGAATGAAGACTAAAAAATGTGAAGCTGAATTGCGAATGTAAACAATCTCGTAAGCTCGCTGCGTGCAGGATTTCTTCCGCACATTTCTGGATTTTGCAATTCGTCCACTTAAACAGATATTCTCACAAAAAAATCTTTTCTAATACTTTATTCTCGGTCAGTGTAAATCGTGTACCAGTTATGGATTTGCTGTAGGTGACTTCCTTTCCTGAACAAGTGGCAAACTTCGACAATTGATAAGTAAGCTTTCTTTTTGTGCAGTTCAAATTATTACCGATGATGGTATCTCCTACTAACAACCATACACAAACAATATATAAAACTGTATTTGCATCTTTTATATTGCATATAGGTAATTAATAATAATAATTAATTTATATATTTAATTTATCAATAATAAACATATAAATTGATAAAACTTTACTTCCAACAGGCGGCGATTCAAGTGAATTTTATACCATTTAACGAAATTATCGATTGAACGATAAGCGATTTTATCAAAATAAATAATCTATTTATATTAATACAAAGTCAAATTAAATGGTGTTTAATATAAATTTATAAAGGCCTGTTTGACTGACAATTAAAACGATATAAAAAAAAATGTTACTCTTTATGTCTATTCAACGATTAAATAAAACATTATCAGATTTTGTTGGTGCGGTAACGAACGGAAATGGAAGGCAAAGAAACAAGAAAGTAGTCAATTGTTGAATTTCCTCATTCAATTAATTTTGAACAAAGTGTGAATCTAACGTAAACGTGTCAGTGTTATTTTAAATAATCCCCATTTTAATGTAACCAACATTTACGGTTTTATATTCTTACAAAATTTGGCCGGTTGTTTTCCGTTACATTAAACTTTCAGTTGGTAAAAGAATAATCAAATACGCATCTCTTGTAAAAGAGAATTGATTACCTATAAAGTTATTATGTAGAGAAAACAATTCGCTTGGAAAAATTCCAATGGTTGGATTCGTTTTAGTAGGATTATATATATATTTTTAATCTGCCTGTATTATGAGCGGTTTACGGATGATTTTATGACAACAATCCTAGAACAGTTAAAACTATGTAACAATCTCAGTATTATTTCTGTGTGGGTAGAATGTATCTTCAACTCCTGTGTATACAGATTACGTTAATCCTTGAGAAATCCGTTCATAAAATCGCTATCTTCCACACTCAGTGGTATTGTGACGGCAAGTTAAAACCAAAAACGTTTGCTGAATTTGAAGTGTCATTATTTGTGGTGTAGAGTAAAAAATGCAGACAACAGAACGTTTTTTTGATGATTTTAAAAATTGATTTTTAGCAACACCAGTCGCTAAAGTTCGTTCTGTGCGCTTACACACTTAATTGAATAGAAAAACGACACCGGCATTAGAATAGCGCTCGATGAAAACAAAGTTAAGGAAATTGGCGATCAAAAAAAGTAAACAAAATGTATTCAGTTTGCCAATTAATTTAGCAAATGTCAATGGGCTTTGATGTGCTGGCGATGCCTTTCCCTAGCTGCACGCAATACAATCTACAATTGCTACTTTCATAGGGCGAACGTATCTTAAAACCTTAAAGACGTTCCACTTTGATTCATTGTTAGATAAGTTTAATTGAATTTTAGTTTGGGATTTATCAAAGTTCAACTTCACTGTATTTAAGATTAAACTAGAATGGTTGCATCAAATAAGATTGGATTTACGATTTTCGTTTAGTCCTTTGTCTTGATAAATCCATATAATGTTGTAAAATGGTGCAGAATACAATTTCTATTATTTACCGGCAATTAATGTTAATTAAAACTAAAATCCTACATTGTACGAATACAATGTGTGTACCTTATATACAGGCACACATACGGAACTAAATCGTTGCAATTTACACAAAGTTAAAACAACAAAAAGCCAAGTAACTTAGGTAGTAGCTTGAAATATTGAATAGTACAATATGCATAATATTCTCACAGTTCGCCTAGTAGTAACATTTCCTTCCGTTTGTGTTGCCAACACAAAAGCAGCACATAAATTCTTCATCTTACTTAGTATACGTCTTGAATTATATCCACTACATACAGAGAAAGAGCCTGCCAGATAATGAATTTTCTAGATATATTACAATGGTGTAGAAGGCAAGTAAACTTATGTCACCTTGAAGATGGCAAGTCGATAGCGTGCCCGTAACGAAGATGCAGAATTATTAGAGATAGCTGAAGTTGTATCTTTGTTCGTTTGGAGAGAGTTTGTTGCATTAGAAACTTTGTTGGAAATTTATTATTCACAATTACAAATGGACCAGAATTGTGGAGTATATTAAGTAATTAGAAATAAGATACAAGACATGCGTTCAAACAGAATACATACGTATAGCGTGAAGATTTGATGTACATATTTTTAGCATCTTGACTATGTCTATTCTACTGAAAATATGTTTAAGTACCACTGTACCCTTGTCATCTGTCGCTTAATGCTGTCAGTGACAGCTTAGCAAACATGTTGCCATCCCTTATAGATTATTCAACAACTACTTAACCGGAATAAACAACACAAATTGAAATTTCGAAATCTTATCGTACACAACCAAATAATAATTCTAATCAAAGGATTTATGGATATAATCTTGGCACAATATTAAAGTGTTGAGTTACACAATTGGCGAACGTCATCATTAAATCTATGACGACGACATTTAAATACGTTTGAACTGTGATGGAAATTCATTGGGAAATCTTAAAGCTTTGACATTTCACTTATACAAGGACATCTTCCTTTTTTCCTAACCAGGTCGGCTTCAGAAACATGCTTTCGTTGATGGAATTGAATTATTTAAGAATTGTAGATCACGCTTTAAGATCAAAGGGATTTACGCCTTCGAATTTCTTTTTTGTTTAATAGAATTATCAATTATAAACTCGCTTGGCTTTTAACTTAGTATTATTATTATTATTGTTAATAATATTTCCGTATGTCTTCTCTCAACAATTCCAATATTTCGTGTTTTGAATTCAATGCACATACAACTTTATAATAGTGCAATTTTTCGTTGTGAACGATAGTCGCATTTTTATCAGTCAATTAGATGTTCCTGCAAACTTCGACCGATAATAACTTGTCTGAAAGTAATGGTCGATGTTACGACACAAATTTATCTCTTTTTAGTTCGAAGGATTAATCTTTGCGAACTCTTTATGTGTATGTGTGAGGATGCGGTTGGTAAATGCCAAACCAGGCTGTTGTTGCTTAGAGATGTGTCATCAACAACGTCCACTTATAAGTCTAAGGAGGACTTAATTGGGAAGTGATGTGTAAAGAAAGTGGTAACGTCGCACTAAACTTTCGTCATTTATCTTTGGCTATCCGTGTGTTCAAACAACAATATCAACTGTTGCTCAATTTTCTGCAACCAAACAATTTCTAATGAGAAAAAGATTTACTTTAGCCAAGCAGTTATCAATTGTCAATATGCATTTGTGAATCGTCTGACAAGAGAAAAAGGGAAAAAGAGTCGACGTCTTCGGGGGAGGGTGTAGAAAATAACAGATGAGTTGTCGTCCTAAAAACCGTACTTAAATCTATAAAATTTCCCCTATTCGAGGATTTGGCAAACCATTTTCAAGTTGACTGTTTGACTATATACGAAATACAATCCCATAGGATATTAACATTTATCCTGTGCGAATCGTGACCAGTTCCCTGGGGACATTAGATGCGGCTACAATAAAAGACACTTTTGCTAACATTGTTTTGACAAGCCCAATTACCGTCCCCCTATTCCAATATTGGCATTTATTCATCGATTTTACGTATGTCATAAATGATTTCATTTGTAATCGACCGCAAATATAATTGGAAATTAAATTAAATGAAAATTATTTTCTGAAATCTACATTATATAAAGTAATTTGTAAGCCTATTTCACAGTATTAGGTTCCAGTTTATCAAGTAAACTTCCAGCAAAGCGAATGTAGATTATTGTTATGCCTCTCTTGATATAATTCGCCAGTTTAGCCACTTTTCTGTACTAAATATTGTCTTTTATACTGTTCGTTTGCGTTTGAAACTCGTCCTGATAATTACAAGTGTTTTTGATCAATTTTATATCTCTATACAGTCTACCGAAATGCTTGAAGACGGCTTATAAAAGTTTTATTATTAATGCCACCAGTGATAGTCAATTTCAAGTAGGTTCGTGGATTTGGACAGTTTTAAAGGAACAACAATAGGCATCAAAAGAGTGTTTTTATCTAATTGTAAGAGTGGAATTGAAAATATCTGCGATTATTGAGCTTAAACTGTTGATCTTTGGCAAAAAATAGCTGCACTTTCACCTTATTGTCACTATTACTTTTGTTTCCTGAAAACGCACTTCTGATGACTTTTCCGAACTTTTTTTTTCCTCTAGCAAAATAACACAATAATTAGGAGTTTCCTCTACGTGTTTGTCAGATTTTTTAGTTAATTTTTTACGTATTTTTTTGCCTTCAACGATCGATCACTGATAACAAGCTTTAAATTGTTTCGTGTTTTATATAAATAACAACATTTGTGTTAACCGATGCATATTTCATTAAACCTGCCTATTTCGATTATTGTTTTATTTTCAATGTTTTTTATTCTTTTATTATTAAAACATTGTTATTTTAGTATACCATACACCAAAATAAATACATGCTTGATAGACTTTACGTTTGAGTATTTGTTGAGAAAAATTATCATATTAATATTAAAGAAAATTGGTAAAAATATTAACAACTCCAAATTCCAACCATTTTAATAATAAATTCAACGTGCCGTTTAATAATACACGTAATAAGGTTAAAACGAAATTGTGTCCTGTAATTGAATAATACAAAATGTAATACCAATTCGACAAGACAAACCCCCAGACATTATATTATGTCGATTCAATTTTTATTTGTAAGAGAACAAGGAAACCAAAACATTCTTTCCAATTTTTCTGACAGTAATTTCCTTGAAAATCTCGCTAATAGTACATTTGGCCGTATAAACGTCTCCCTCTCTCTCATCCCAGTTTTTCCGAGCTATTTCCCAAAACGTCCACAATTTGTATTTAAAGACACGTCCAACTCTTCTAACAATAATTGAACTAACTAGTCACTGGGAGAGGACGTCAAGATGTCTTCTGATCGGGATCGTATCGTGCCAAATTGGTGCACTCACCCTCGACAACTGTCATTCAAACCAGAAAGAACAAATAATAATAAAAACGAACTTAATTTGGTAAATTACTTCCATATTCTATCTATTATGAGGAAAATTGGAGATGTTCTTTATTTAGTTAAAAGATAAGTGGTATCATTTAACAAACTCTTAACTATTTAAAGAAAATATTCTACGTTTTCATATAGCAAATATAACCAAGTTTTAAGAGTAATAGTAGTTGGTTTGATAAGTTATCTACTGTCGACAGAATTTCGTCGTTATTCTTTTATTTCTTCGCTTATCGTCTATTTCAAAAGCCATCTGTGTTCGTTAGGGAAGACGAAATTCTCGAAAACTGATGCTTTGAAGAGGCATGCCGAAGTAAATACTCGTTAGCTTTGATTGGTAGTATCGGATTTTTTCTCCCTTTCTCCTTTATTTGTTCATATACTTTATGTTGTATCTTATTAAATTTATTTAATGTTATGATGTTCGGAATTTCGTTAAATTTTCCAATGACATTAGGAATATTGAATAGCAGCGGGGCGAATGTAAAAATTCCGTCAAATCAGCCATTCTCCAGTCCAATATTACGACATTGTATGTCGACAGTAGTTCGAGTAAAACAATTTTGTACATTTCAATACATATTCGTATAAAATAGTTATTCTAGATGAAGACAAAACAGATCGCAACCTTAACTATATAATCAATAGAAAACCGCCAGTCAGAATTTAATTTCCGAAACGATGTAACGTTCATTTCCTAATTTTAGTAAATACAACAAACCTCACATTTGCCCCTATTGTTATTTGACAATACCAGGACAATTATGAAATGGTTACAACATTTAGTAAAGGGTAAGCCATTATGATGAACAAATGTAACTTTAATTGCTATTATTGAGGAATATCTAGAAAATGGACCATCACAATTCCATTTCAATTTAAATTCGAAAACCTTTCCCCGACAACAAAACCATTACAGAAAACCTGTATATGTCACGTGTAGACATATGCTTTAAACAACATCCAAAACCTACCGAGCGCTATTTGTTTCGTAATAAACTGTCGAGAAGTTGACCCGATATCACCATGGGAAATTAGTTTGTCGACTTGATCTTGTGAACTGCAGTTGTATTTTAAAGATATACCTTTATTGAGGGTTCAAATAGGTTAGAATTTTCGCCGATTAAAGTTGGAATTTTTCAAATACCACAACTATTATCAGTTGGGGTCTCTGTATAGTCGGAGATCTGACTTCTGAGATTAAAGTCGAGCTAATCAAATTCGATCAGAATAGATGCTGCTCGAACACGTAATGGCAATAGAGACAGATTGACCTTTTCTTCCAAAATTGTTGGATAATTGGGCAAATTTTGTAAATATTTTGTGGCCCACTCAAGTTATGTCTGTAGAATTATTGCTGTCAAGCAGGGGTCGCAACATCTATTGATATGTTCTGTTGTACAACAAAACAAAATTTAAAAGATAAATAAAAAGGTGACTTGTTAAAGAGGACACTCTATCACCGTTTCTATTCGATCATTGTTACTGAATCCATTGTCATCCGTTATGACTAGTTTGACTTTGATCTCTTAAGTCAATTTTCCAACTGTACTCGATAGATCTAGAGAATGGTATTTAGGGTTTTACAATAGATTTACATGAATCGAATTGATAGACCGCCCCCAAAGCTACTGTAAGGATATGTCAATAGTTTAATGAAAGTTTTTTTCACCTCTCACTTGATGAGCCGTTGTTAATCCTTTATAATTTCCACTAAATCCAATTCAGAATGATATTCGAAATTAACATGCTGTATGAAAGTCTAATTAAAATCGTCTCAATAAACAAAAGTACCTTCCATATTCAACAGAAATTTAATTATAAATTTTGATTAAGAGAGGCAAAAGAGGTATTCTTATTTTAATAAATTATCGTTGTATTGAAACACTCCATTTTTGCGATCCATCGATTCCAAAGGTAGATAATACAAGAAGAGAGAGTGAGTAATTTGAAATCAAATAGATACGCGAAATTAATTATAGCCCAAGTAAATATCGTTCCGATTACAATCGTCTACCTTCTAACGTTAATTTAAATATCTTTAGGTAATAAAGAACACGAATTAACCTATAAATATTTTTGCTGTCGAAACTCGGCTCAATAAATCTAAAGATAACTGAATTTACAGTATAAGAGAGCGAGTTGGGTATACTTATTCTAAATCTTTTTCCCAACATTACTTGACAAATATTGATCACACAATTGAGTTGAATTACAACAAGAACAACGGCTTTAATAAGGGAATGTAATATAAAATTTGTTACTGATAAGAATAATTGGACGAATTATAAGAAAAATGTTGATTGGTGTTATAAATTTCGACAGCGTTATCCGTACGGTGCTCAAATAAAGGATGATTCACTCCTAATTGCAATTAGACTTGATTAATCTACATTCAAGAGTATATATAATTTGTCGTTAATTCCATTTCCTTATTAACCCCATCGAATTCGACTCTATACGACATCATTATAAAATAGTCGCATTTTAAAATGATAGGAAATACAAGTTATAACGGTATTTTTGTGTAAAGTTTTATACAGCAGTAGAGTTTGGGGAATAAAACAAGTACAACAAAACGATTTAATTAAACACAAGCCAACATTAGATCGTATACGGTTAACATATACCTACACCTTGTTGTTGCTATGTAGTTTGGATATCCTAAAAGCTACTTTGTATAATAGACGAAGTTTCAATTGATTAAAATTTCAATCGACGAAAAAAACTAAACCGATACTGATAATCACAAAACGATCGTACGAATGAACAGCCTATTCTGGGCCAGCCTTCATTCTTTACGATGACCAGAGAATCGTTCACGATAAAGGAAATTCGTTCGTTTACTTGAATGGCTACAATGTCATTTGCCAAACATACAGGACTTTGGTAAATTGTAAATTCTCCTATACGTTCGTATTCCTTAAGGATCGTAACGTGTCCGACCCACAGGACGTTCGACGTGCTGTAACCAAGGGTAACGTAAAAATAGTGCACTCCATAGGTTCAGTACGGACACACACAAAAAAGTACCATGTGCAAGTGAGACACTGTCACTATTATGTATTAGTTTCAAAGTGAGATAGGGCAGTGCAATTTTCACTAATAAACTTCAACTGTTCGTGTATAGGTGTATCTGTGTCGGAATACACAGTTGATTTCAATTGAAAATAAAGGCACGTAGACGTTTTAATTGTTTTTTTTCTCTCTCTCTCTATCTCTCTCTGGTGGAGTATTCTTTTAATATTGTCGACAATAATGAAGTGGTAGTAGTGAAATTATGCTTTGTATATTCGACTGATCAATTATTCAATAGCATATGAAACCGAAGAGCTTCAGGATGAGCCCTGTATGTACTACGTATTTAATATGTAATGGCGAAAGTGGCCTAATTGTCTAACCGGATCATGTATTATATAACGAATGTTATTCTTCATTATGTTCGAAAACGTGCAAATCGTTTACACTATTGACATATTCATTATTTATAGTGTAGGCCCATCCTTCATTATTAGGTACACTATTGTTGTACAAACTTCCTGGATGTAATTAATTAGGTCGGTCTGGTTAGACAGAATATTAAAATAATACTTGTGAATTTATTATAGCCGAATCGAAGTTGGAAAACTGTTGTACTCTTTAAATTACGTTCAAGTTGAATATTTATTAAATATTCGATTCTTACTGTTAATAATAAAATCGATATTATTATTGTACGTAATGATACTAGGAATACATCAAATTACTGTTTTACAAATAAACAAATCTATAAAGAAATGGGAAAATTCGATATATGTATATAAATCGGTATTTATTCGAATTGTCTGCCCTTTGGGATTCTTCAAAAATGTTTTGATTGTGATTGCTGTTGTTCTTACTGTTGTTGTTGTTGTTGTTGTTGTTATGGCTATATCCTGACAACGAGATTACGTCTCAAAATAACTGAACCATTCAACGGAATGTAATTTCTGGTCGGTGAACTAAATAGGCTTCCAGTATGTTATCGTTCCTGTTATCGTATAGATGAACAAAATGTACCTAATTTGTGTACAATAAGTTCTTCAAAATGTTTGCTGGTATATTAATTGAAATAAATAGTATCCGTATTATAATAGCTTAACGTTTGAGATTAATTTCAAGATACATTAGTAATGAGAATGTAAACATTATTGAAGGAGATATTGAGGATCTATCAATAGATATAAATGATGAGCAGCTACTACTACTTATTAGTAGTTTATGTATGATGGTACTTGAATTTGCTTGCAGCTATTAATCAAACTGAGATCTACTCATCTATCTAAATATCAAACTCAAAGCCAGAAACAGGAATTTATTCAGAAAATGATCCTACAATTTCCAATTCGATAGTTTTGCTACTTACATGATTTTAATGATGTATCTACAGATTGTCTCATTTAACCTAGAATCGTTATTTCGTAATAAATCCAATTAAATTGCGCAATTTATTCTATAATTTTGTTATATTTTTTTATTGTTGGTTTCAACAAGGATAGTTTTAATATTTGAATAATATCGCATAATTTGTCTTGGTAGTCGAGTTAAACATCCAACTCTGACACTTTAAAAGGGACGACGATTCAGTAATCGATATGGCAAACAATCAATCACACAGGAGTATATCTGCCAAGGAGCTTCTGCTGTCTACTAGTTAACATGACAATAGTTAGGGCTCATTAAACTCAAGCACATGCTAAGCCCCTAGGCCTGAGCAAACAGGCTATCCTTAGATGTTCATAACACACCGTTCGTGTACGTAAATGGACCCCATTGTCTCGTCACTTGTATCATTTAATTCATGTTAGTAATTCCCATTATTAAGAGAAACCTATGATTGGTTAATACGATACCGACCCTAATCTTCATAAATAAAGTAAACTGACAGGGGTGCGATAATAACAAATAATCATTAGAAATTATTTTGAAAATCTGTGAGTTTATAATTAACTCAAGTCGATAGTATGTTGTTTCACCCAACATTATCAGCATAAACAACATAAAGTTGCTGTTGTTTTAAAAACCCAGCATCCGTATTGTAAGAGTGATGGTTATTTTGTTGCTCCTTTCACATTCCTTTTTTTTACAATTTCCTTCCCGTAGAAAACCTGTTACAGTAAAAAACCACTGTGGTGGGAAAAGAGAATGCAAAAGCAAAAAAAAACGAAACGGAATCTCTTTTTTTTTGTCTTCGTTTTATGGAAATAACGATGTGCCTATTATTTTTGTTATCTGCTTTGTTGTCACAAGGAAAATACCTTGAGTCGTTTCATTCTCTACCTAACTGAGTATCCCATTTTATATTGATTAAAATATAAAGCCTTGTCGAAAATTAAATTACATCGAGTAACGAGATGTTCTTACAAGTCGGCCACCAACGTTAAGACGACTACACAAACTTCGCACAAGTTAAACGATATTAATTCTATTGAATATTCTATAAACGTATTTGTGTTGCTTATAAAGTATTAATATGAAGACCTAGACAAAAAAAAAAGAATGGGGATTGTTTGTTGGTTGCAAAACAAATTGGCTATGCGGCATTGAACGATGATGTTACGTATTGAATTTAATTTCCGGGCTTTTCCAGTCAACTCGACAATAAAGGATATAATTCGCTTATCCATTGTAATATATCTCGACGTCTTTTAATACCTCCACTAACATTAAAGATCATCAAATAAATCAATGGCGTGTTAGTGAAGTACAATATATGTGCTACAAGGTAACGAACACGATAATTTCTACCGCGCCAATTTCATAAAAAGTTAATAATTTTCACGATAACTGCTTTTGATAGTACCTTCTGTGTAAAGGCCAACGATTGCATCTTTATTCGGTTATTGTAAGGGGAATTTATTAATGTTATAAAAGAAGCTTTTATCGACGTATACGGATTTAACTTTGTTGTTGAAATAATGATCACGTTCCAATTCTCATTGACTACTCATTTGTGGTATGCAGACAACTGTGGATACACAATTCAAAATCGCTATGATAAATTGTTAAATTGGTATGACGTTTAGATTATGTGCACAACTATGGGAGATCCCTGGAGCCTTAGAATCGCCCAAAATCTGGATTACTAATATTTAACATTTCACAAATTACTGTTTGTAATAATAAGCTGAAGATTTAATAAATCTGTTGGTAATTCACAAAATGCTCATTTGATAAGTGTTTTGTTAACATTGGTAAACTGTAGAATTTGTACATCTGTATTCTTAACAATCATTTATCTTGCGGTTGCTGCTGTAAAAACTGATTTGATTAAGCTGCGTAAATGTTTTTTGTTACTCCATTCATCCGTCCAGTACAGAAAAAAATCTGACACTTTCCGTATATTATGTGACAAATATTGTTGTTAAAATGGAAAAAGGTCAGAAAAAATATGAAATAAGATTCTTAACACTGACTCAATGAGGGAAAAAAACAGCGTATTGACATCGACAAATATCTGTACGAGTCGTTTTCATTGTCAGTTGAACTGAGTAGTGAAGTTTTGGTGTACTGTAAAGTAAACTTTTCTAGATTCCCACAGGAGAGCCGTACAACTTGACAGTTGACCGCTGTCTACCTCTCAAGTGTGAAAATAACTAGACACCATTTCCAACTATATCTATTATATATAGATAGATATATTTGAAAAATTGTGACGCCAAAAAAAGAACTAAAACTATAAGAATATCAGCTATTATTGATCGAGACAGACTTCCAAGAACATCTAGATAACTAGTCCGTGATATGCAAATATCGGATGTTGTCTCAATTAACCTGCAAGTCATTGGTTGTGTTATCGCTACCTGGTAATAATGGTGCTTTTCAAATGATTGTTTGCTAAACAAAGTTGTTCAATTAGAATAGCCTCAAGGTATATTGCAGTTGATCGGTTGAACAGATGATCAATGATACCCTCAAGACTACCAATCCAACTTCCCCATTACAATATCTAGTTATTTTTGTAAATAATACTAATAATGATCGAATTTATTTTGGTTTAAGTTGATTTATAAGTTGAGTAAATTTGGAAGTCTCTCTCTCTAGTGGCTGTACGAATCGTTATATAGGCGCTATACTATTTGTGTAACTCTTTTACTTTACTCTCTAAGAGGTTGTACTTTCTGTGTTCAACCTCCCATTACTGAGTTTCTAACTAAAATGTATTACATCGAAATCGAATACTCTTGTACGGCAATATGGCTGTGAAGATTTATAACCACTAAAGTTTTACCAACTTTAATGGTAATTAGATTTCGGTTAGATTTCCTTTGTTGTCACCCTCCCCGATGGAAAGAACTATATTATACTAAACAATAAGATGTGAATATGTGCTAAAGAAATCTCCTACAATATATTTGATGTCATGTTATAAAACTACCCTCCTATACATATTCTAAATGACATGCATCACCATTTAGTGGAGGAGCGAGTGGAAAAACTGAATACTAAAGCTTATCTTAACGACATCGAAGGCGTGAGTGCGTGAATGTTAGCACACACAACTACCAACACTACGGTTACTAAAGTTTCTTTCTTTACGAGGCAAATTATAAAATATAAATAGATCGTGGAATATATATATCAACGTTATTTCCACTATCAAATAGATTTCAATATTTACGTAAATATATTAACGAATATTTAATGAGTATTTCCAAGATAATCGATAAAATATACAGTAAACTTTATAACTCTTGGGATTTTGTCAAAGGCTAGGCTTTTAAAATGTAGTCAGTATTTCCTGTAAAACTGTGCCACATTTGAGATGACATATGCGTGTGAAAAACGTTAGGATCGTGTACGGAATATGAAACAACTGAGAATTCTATCACACTTGACATCAAGCTCATGACAATGTTACCAAATCCACCACACACAACCCAAATAACATACCACAATAATATTAGATGTTAGTCGAATTAATCAAGATATTCTAGTAGTGTGGTTATCAATTTTGTTGTAAATTAACAACAGTGATCTGTAAAGTTGCAAGATTTTCTACAATCTACAACTGCCGAGTTAGCAACGTGAATTGAGACAAGATAAATATTTATTGTATTCACGGTTGGAAGCGTTTTTTAAACAGCACCCTTGCGTATCTTTTAAAACTCTGATCTTATTCGAACGCTCTGATCAAAAACACGTTCTAATTAACACACGTGTACTTTGATTGTATAAGAGAATTGACAACCGTATTCATTTTAAATGCTTTATTATTGTAAGTTTTACTTTTATCTCGATAGCTTTATAGTGTAAATTGACCCTTTCTATATACAATGAGGCTCCATTTTAAAGTTATGTCAACATTATTAAGTATTCGTCTGTTTGCACATATCCCAAAGAGTTATTTCAGTTGTTGAATGTGGAAAATTCACATATCAACTCTGTTCTATTTCAATATTTTGATATGTTTCTGAAACTACAATTAAATTGTCAAGTGGAAATTGATCTTTAAATATTCCAATGTCAGTAGAGCTGTCGATATAGAAAAAAAAGTAAACTGAACAAAATTCAATTATATAAAATCTCACTTGCAATGAATTTTACATTTTCTGATTCAACTGATTTTATGGCAAGCAAGATCGTTCTATAATTCTTACAATTTTTTTTCCGTATTAAATGTCGGATTAGTCTATAAATGGAGAAGAAAATCCACCAGTTTCGAATCGTTTATTTTTCTTAATAATTCTATAGGAATGTGTCGAAGTTATCTATCTCGAACATTGCCAGTAACGAATAATCAATTGTAAATAAGGAACTACAAACAGTTGTGTTGTTAACTGACCGATTCGTTTAAAATTTAATATTACTTTTGTTGACAAATGTCCAAAGATTTCAAGCTGTTGTCAAACATCATAAAAAAAAACGTATTAAAGTTAAACATTATTATATCCATGAAGCGACAACTTTCGAGGGCTACAAACATATAAAACTGATGATATTTTTCTAGCATCTTCCAATAAAAAACGCCATACAAATAATGTATAAAAGAGTTTAAAAATTCGATTTTTTAAACTAGGAGTGTTTAACATGATATCTTTACGCAGATTGTCTCAAAAGTGTTCCATAAAGGAACGGTTTGGCAGCACTAGTGCTGGACGAGTGGAGGAAATGTTGAATCATAAAAGATGTTGTGTTAAATATTGGACAGAAAGTCCATCCAGAATCGAGTCTACATACATAACTTTCTGCCACACTTGGACGCGTTGTGTCTAACATGAAAAGTAGAACAATAACATTTTAATGCGTTTTGTAGAATAACCAATTAGTTTTTCCGATTAATTTTCTCTCGGCGGCAGATTTCCCTGCATAAGGTAGAGTTTTTCCAAATAGACAGTCTTTATACAGGGATGCTGCTGCAGGAGGCAGATGGGAGCTGTAAAGTTGACAGGAACGTTTAAAACAAAAACCGCAACTACGCACTTGGAAAATTTAAAGGAAGAGTTGTATGACTCACCTGATGGATGTGGAGAATAGTCGGATAACTAAAGACATTATGCATTGCCAGAGATCATTCGCTAAGAGGCGCAAATTATATTCGAAACAGTCATAACAGGTCTAGAAAGATATCTGATTACACATTGACGATAACTTAATATTCTATTTGCATACCGACACCTGACTACACCACTGTTTCCGCTTATTTATTTGTATAATTTTAAGAAGTACTATTCCGCATTAGGAGCGATTTATTAAGTATAGAAACGTCTTTAGTAAAGATAAATCTTGAAATGTAGTTAATAGAATTGTCTTGGATTTTATCAAAATTCTAACATCATACAAAACCCATTATTAAAATAGTAAATTTAATCTGCTATTTGATATAAAACAGCCACTGAAAGGATTACATTGCAAAAAGGAACCGGATTGAATTAAATAGTTTTTAAATTACCATCCAACAGTGTAAAGTTTTTAATTGGATGTGGTCGGAAGCATAATTTTAAAACAACAAAATTTTGATGGGTTAATTAGTTTTGTCCAAGGTTTATTTTTAATCTGACTTTAACAGGAAAATAATTCCCAATATAATATTATACGAAAGCTGGCATCTTTGTTAGTTTTGTAGATTATGGTTCCGTCGAGGACTTTATAGAAGAATATTTTCATTATTTTCCGCCTTCATCGGTTTAAAACCAAAAAAATAAATAAAAGAAAAAGAAAACTATGACTGATGCATAATTCAATCCTATTATCCTGTTCGGGTCATCGACGATATCCTAGAAATTCGAACGAAATCAAACCATTCTGTACGGCATTTGATGCGGAATCCTGCAATGCGCTCATCCTGCAGCACCAAATCAAATTGATTTGGTCTAATATTATTATTGTAGTGCTCAGATCTTATAAGATTCTTAAATTGTTCATTATCTATCCACCGAACGGACATGTTTCAATTTAAATATAAATTATTCAATACGGATAGTCGTGTGAACGACAGTGAATTTGGAATTATTACTATCGAATATCAGTGAAATTCATAAAATAGAGATACATTTGATTTACACGTTTAATAAGGCGGGACAAGAACGATGCGTGAATAATTCAAAATGTAAGAAAGGTAATAACTGTGGAGGGCAGTCGAGAAGATAAATTTCCAGACATGCTCCTTGTACAACAATAACAACTATGAAACAGTAGTAATTATTAATAGAGTCCTACAGGAGTTCTGTTACAGTTATTAGTATTTCCTACATTTGTTATCAACTTTTACGCAACACACGCAGCAGATCTATGTTGGGGAATATTTCATCATATTCAGACGACACTTTATCTAGACTAACAGTAATTAGTTTGGATATGTGGTAAACTTGAATTATTCCTTATTAATCCATTGGTTGATAATTTCTCTTCTCCATATATATAATAACAAGCTAACACCTCCTATAAATCATAATTAGCGGAGGCTTAGAAAGCTTTGTGAATTGGCTTTGAGTCCATGTTTGGGAGTCTTGTATCGTATCTGAATTGTAATCCTTTTCAAGTTCAAAGTTTCGTATCCTTGTCAAATGAACACAACTAACAAATAAACAACTGATAACAAACAACAACAACAGGTTTAATCAAATTATGTTAACGCAAACGTAAACGAACACATTAACAAGTTTTTATTCGAATAAAAGGTCAGTTAAGCTTTGAGAACTTCAATCTTAAGCCGGCCCCCGTTCATATAGTAAATAAAATAAAGACTTAAATTGTTTACAGCTGTTTCGTTCCCAACTAGATCCATCTAACTTTCGTAATTGTTTCAGAAATCAATTATCAGGTTAACAAATAAAACAATTCTTCAACGTGCTACCGACACAAAACAAAATATAGTTTATAAAAAAATATTAAATCAAGTAGAAAACCAATACGTGCATGTGATATGTTTAGAATTAGCGGTTTTAATCATGTATACACGTTTTATGTTAGTTTTCGGGGCGATGATTATATGTCGGATAGACTTCAAATCATGTTCTATTTAAACTTCTCCATCAGGTCAAAGTTGCACGCGAATTTTAATGCATGAAAACACCAAGAGAACACACAATATACATGCATATGAATATCTAATTGACTTGTACACACATTATATACGGCATTGATTCAAAGTAGGTATACACAATGTGTGTAATTGCTCGAATAAGGATGGTGTAAAGATATTCGAGAGAATCTAGACAATGAGATTTCTTTTGAATATCAGATGCGAGCTCATCATAAATGCATTAAATTAGCACAACAATACACAATTTAATAAAGTTTAGAATTGTTTCGTCTAATTTTTTTTCTGTGGAAAAATGTCGAAAACGACCTGTATTAAAATATCAAAGCGTTTTTAATATTAGAAGCCTTTGAGATCAACAAAAATTGGCTAAACTGACATGTTATTACCAGACACCAGTTTATAAATCAACAAAAGCCCATTATATACGTCCGTACATACGCCAATAATTAATTATGCAAATTTAATCGCTACCACTGTAATATCGCAATTACTGGCCATGTCTAAATTACGACATTACTCTGTCCTGTAAATAAGATATTAAAAGTTTTTGTCTCCATATCAAAAAAGAGTGTTTTCTACATTATAAGCTCTCTAAAGCTGCTTTTCTAATAACAAGCAAAAGTGCTCTTTCTCGAATTGAAAGTGCAAAGAGAACTGCTAGTCCATGTACAGGAATTCTAAAGGTTTCAGTGTATTCAACTGTAATAAACTGACTATTTAAACATCGTTTTCGTTTCATTGATATTTCCACAATGTCGAAAATGTATCACGTTTAGAACGTACCGATTCGGTTGGAATCGTACAACGTTGAAAAATCTACAATAGTGAGAATGGCGATGTCGGTGGCGGCGGTGGTGTAGTGGCGACGGTGACGACGACGACAACGACGCCCTTAACTATATTGTAACTGTACCGCAATGCGCCAGGACAACTTGCAAAGCTCTCTCCTCAACAGAAATAAGACCCGTTATTGTATGCACTTTACAACATTTCGCTATTACACAGAACAGAAGACTAGAGAGACAATGAAATTCCAACTGTACACAAATGAATTACAAATGAATATTTAACACTTTCGTATCTTGGGTATCAAATTAAAATTCGAATCCATTTTAATCGATATTTCATGTTATAAATTACGAAATTATAGCCGTTTTGTTTGATATAGTTTTTTTTTCGTCTCTCATCCCATCCATGTTGTAAATCGATTAGTAAATCGTTAGTAGTAGGCGATAGTAGTCGGTTTGATACATTGACGCTTTTTCCTCTTTTGACCGATAGCAGCCTGAAATCTGACAGTATCAACGTTATCCGACGTCGGACTAATTAGCCGATTAATTGAGGCTTCACGGTTTACCAAGTGTTGAATTCATGGCGTCATTATTTTCTCGCTTGACAAATCTACAATCAATTCTGCAAATAATATAGCTGTCTTTTTTGTTGTTTGTTTGTTTGTTTGTTGAACTTTAACAACAAATTATTTCAATTATTTTATGCAATTGTTTACCAAAAAGACACATAATAACAATTTAAATTAGTCCACTGTTTAATTAACAAATGTCAGAAACGTTGTGAAAGAGTATAGTCTAGTTGGTCTCTACGTGAAAATTTATTATGTGGGATTGTGATGTTTGTTCGGTTGGTTGGTTAATGTCCGTTGTTGATTCTGTCCAGGGAATATCACATCAGTTGGTTGGTAAATGTCATATAATTAATTATATGCGTCTATTATACTTATATAATATTGAATATGTTAAAGGTGTAGTGTTTTTTGTTTGTAGAGTCATCGACATTGATTAGTTGAAACAAAAGAAACCTTACGTGTCACTTCTACAAGAAAATGCGATTTAAATTAGGAACTTTTACAAAATAAAACATTTCCACTTCTCTTACTCTATTGAATTTCTAATAAAAACATTCAACCAGACTTGAATTCAAGAAGTTGATGGGTGGTGGTGGTGCATTTTCGTTTTCAATATCATATTATAAATCACGCATGCAACCAGAGCTATATATGTTTGTATACGTACAATCGAAATGTCATAGTAATTCACATTCACACTAGTCGCATTGTTGTTATCTTTTTATCAAAATTGCATACAACAATAAATCAATTTTTATTACTAGTCTACTGTTGGAAATAAAATTTACCGAAATTATACATTCTATGAGAATTGAACAAAGGATAAATGGAAATCATTATAAAACACAGAAAACGACCTAATCAAAACCATTCAATTCCATACGTGAAAAATAAGTAATTAAAGTTATTTTCGTTCTATAATTTTACCTGTTGCCGTTTCGAAAGCTTAATAATATTACGTTGATAATATTAACACTCCTATATAGTGGAATGCGTAATTATAAATTATACATCATTCGAAGATAAAAGTATACCACTTTGATTTCGAACCTAAAGCTGGTTCCTGACTTGTAACATTTATGTGTAATGTAAGATGTTGTAGGACGAGAATTACAAGGGTCAGTAGCAGGAGCTGAGCCGTTCTAAATGAGCCTCATGTATTTCAACGGATTGTCGGATTTTTAGCGAATCTGTTTGATTATTGTATAACAAATCGTTACAAATCTGCGTATCAGGAAATATAAACCACAAATAAACGTTTGCATCGACTGTTATGATACACACAAATGTTACAAATTCATCCCCTTATTAATTAGACGCATCTACTTAGATATTGAGGTTTTAGATTTGATTCAGTGCACCCCACCAATCTCTATTTTCAACTCACAATTAACTAAGTTTCTTTTGGCTTGCCTCTTTTTTTCAATATCTCTTCGACAACAATCAATCTAGTTCTCTGCTATCTATTAAATTTCCCAATAATTTCAACATCTCTTACGTATTACTTACTATATCCAATCCTATTTCCTACTATTAGGTACTATCAGAACTTTCATCCTGTCTTAAATTCCATGACTCGAGAGTTTGCCAAAGTGATCTTCATCAATTCACGATTCGGTAAAAAGCAGGAGTCAATTGACTAAAAAATTGTTTTGTTGATTTCAAAAATGGACAGATCTTCGCAAATTTTAACAAAGCAAAAAGTTTTGACTTCTAAGCTTCTTTTACAACTTACTCGGGAAAGGTCTTTAGCCTAAAAGCAAGTATCTTATCATTGTAATTATCGCTATGCCTATATTTCAGTGCAAAACTCGATACCACTGTCTTCCTCTTATCTGCTCGATTTTGAGTGTCACCCAATATTGGCAATCTTCTAATTTGATGGTAAGGATAAGATTTTTTCTTTCTATTCTTTCACTTTGACCAATTCTCTTTTGCTCCTGCCAATTTTGCCCTTAGAGAGAATTTCTAAGCATTATTACTTTTCTTGGCTACTTTTTTTTTTGATTATTATCCATTTTTTCCTGTTTTACATGAAATCTTATTCCATGGCTTCTCGTTTATTCTTACCTCTTCTAATAAAGTAAACCTAGTCTTGTTTTGTTCTGGGATTCTCATTTCTGCGGTTTTATCTAATCCCTTCTTCTTTGTCGTGGAACGGATTCCTAATTGGAATTCCACTAGTTTTTGCAGATCTTTTTTGACTTTATTTGTTAAATTTATCGCTAATTCGTAACCACTCTGAGGCAGTTTCAAATCTTATTGTATCAATAAATTTTCTTCTTATTAATGCAGGGAATTAGATTTGCAGCATTTAAACAGTTGCGTTCATACAATTTTGTCTCTTTGTCAAAACGACTAACAAATTATTACTAGTTTTTTTAACACAAAACCAAATAAAACGAAAACTTTGTGTAATTTCAAGCGCTTTTGTTATAGATAATCTGACGCTAATAACGGGTTATTAAATTGCTCTTGTTGCACTGAAAGCTCTATAAATTTTGAACAAATACATGAAACAAAATGTATGTACCTATATCTACAAAGCACAGATATTTTTCGAACAGTTTTATCGCATCTTATTCATTTTATTATTTAATTTTTTTTTTGTGCAGAATATGCGACAGCTGCATATATGTTAATATTTATGGATGAAATTTACGACCATAATACCATTAATAAAGCATTTTTAATAGTTTATTGAAACTGGTGAATATATTTGTATATGTAATGTTTGAAAATCACAGTCAGATAAGGGTAGTCAACGAATAGCCACTTGCTTGTTACAGTTAAGTTGGAGCACGCTAACACCATAAACTACAATCGATCGACAACTTTTTTTTGTTAAGTCTTCACCTTAAAAGAATCTGGAATTTCCTTTATTGACGATAACAAATCAGTTAAGACTAATTTCAATCGGATCGCCTTTTTCCCCTAGTTAATGAATTGATTTTCACAACTTAGCTTACAATTAGGTACACGTTTGACTTTTTAATGTAATTACTATTTAAACCGAATATTTGTGGTAAAAATATATAAATGTGTTTACTTGTAGATGTGTATACATATATGGGTTCTTGAATGTGCCCCTCTGTCGATCGATGGAAAATAATCTCGAACAGGCCGTAAGGCTACGAGTAAAGTTCCTATTCGCACACCTCGACAAATTACCACCGGAATTGCTGGTTCTTGAAAATTACAGCACACGTACTGCTACCGCCAACGCCGCCTCCACCACCGCTACCAATTCACCACAATTCTACCCTTTTTGTTCAACTATAAACACTAAGGAAAGGAGCGAGTGAGTCAATTATTGGCTTTACTGAATTTCGTATCGTGATTGTGTATATGAAAAAGACTCGCTTATATTGTTTTTCTGTTCCTCTATTCAATTCTATGAAATAGTGAGTTTTCTGCTTCAACTATTTACTGTCTGAAACTGGACTAGACTGTGAGATTTCGCTTTGTCAGATGGTAAATTTAACGGAAACACGGCCGAGCTTATAGCATTACAACTTGTCAAAATTTCATTTATTGCGGTTGACGAAGATTTTCGAAATTGTGCAAAATTCAACAACAATTACCGACACTTTCAATAAACATTGAAACAATGCGGAAAAGTGTTGATTTCTTAGAACGATTTAATAAAATTACAAAAAAAAAGTGCAAACGATCACGAACCAACTCTGCAGAGAATTTAAAATGAAATACGCCGTTTTTTATTGAAAAAAAAAATTAAAATAAATTTCACGATAGTAGATTCTGAACAAAGACTATGTATTAAAGCTCCTTATTAAATTACACACGAAATCTGCCAGACCGACTAATTATAATTTTCAGATTATTAGTATAAGAGCAAATCTCAATTAGGACCGCTTAATATAGCCGTTTGGTTGGAAATTATTAGTATACTCGAACTGAAAGCACATAAAAACACTTTATGTTTCGAATTATTCTGTTGTCCTTACATGCTTCGCTTGGATAAATCTACAGTTTACCCGTTAATTGTTTCAATATTTTGTTTATTATTATCTTTTATTTGTTGAGGAATTTTTGAATTAACTTCAATCATGACAGCGTTACATTCGCATTGTAAACATAAATTTAATTACAACAAAACAATAAAGGAACGCACCATCCAATTGTAAATTTACCTTATATTGTTTCGATGTTGGACTTGAACAACACAATGTCTATCTGTAGTTAATTCACAAATCAATAGTCTGTAATTTCTACAATTTTTTTTTGTGGGCAAAGTCTCTCAATGACACAATTTAATAAGTTTTTAAATGATATTCGATCATCATCTGTTGGCCTACATGTGTAGCATGTGATCGATGTCGCGTGATATAGTCCCTGTTAGGAAACTTGTGAAAATCACCGCTATGTAACTCTGACAACGGTAAACTGGAGCTGGATTTATCCAGGGAAACCCGGCAAAAGTCGCGCTCGCGCACATTCACATTAAGCTTTTCCACCGTTACTGCTACGCTACCACATTGTACCTCTACCAAAAAAAGCACTATATCGTTCCTATAATCATTTACCACCATACAACGGCCAAATATCGGCATGCCATTCATTATGACGATAATTGCAAGAATCTAATGGCTGACTGTTACGGTTTTTTCTCCGTTTCCTTTCATTCGTTTAACAGAGTGATGATAGCTAGAGCTTGACAAGGGGAATCTATTCGTATTGGAAGGCTTGTACCTAATAACGGTTTAGTGAGTTGGTAAAAGACGCGTATAATTTTTTTATTAAATATCATTTTTCTCTCGCGCTCATCATATTTGGGAATTTATGACTTTCAATAAGTAAACACTTGATGGATTGTCGATTGCCGGAAGGGAACGCACCATTCTTGGCAAATTGCTAAAGTAGTCGATTTTAAATAGCACACAATGACGAGCAACTTTTCTCCAATAATATCAATGTTACAAACAATAATACGTGTAAATAAATCAAACGCTGAAAAATCTAAAAAATTCGTAATGATCACATATAAATAATTAAAACTATCAAATAGATTTCAAACATTACCGCATTAATTCTTGCAATTTTATAGTTGCTAGGTAGTTTAAAATTCCACTTTTCTTTATGGCACAATTACATTATCACACTTAAGATGCTACACATTTACAACAAACTGAAAATAGTTGTTCGTAGTTATAAATATTTTCAATTACTATTACTGTTGCATTCTTAATGTTGTTTAAGATGCTATATAGCGTCTATACGTTATCCTTGTCCCTAGGTGGCACTTTTGAGCCCTTGAGGTCGTGCCACGACCGTCTCACCAGCCTCTTTGACTGCTCTCCAGGGATATTGTTGTTTTTGTCGGGGCCTTCAAGAGGTTTTGCATCGATAAAGGATGAAAGTTGCACGGTGACTGGCTTTGAATCTCCTTACAAAACAGAGAGTACACTTGCTGTTTAGTTGGTAAGATAAAAGAAAAATTTAAATATGATCGTGAAGGAAAATACATAGCCGCTAACACAACAACAACATCAATAACAAAAGTGGGTCAATATTGAGAGATACTTTTCCAACAATATTGAAGGTTGTTGCGAATGTTTTAAAGCATCGACCTGAAAAATAAAACAGAACGAGAAAAACGAGAAAAAAATAAGTGGTATAAAAGGATTTTAGTTGAATTTTGATGTAGAAGTAAAGCTTGCAGTAATAATCCAATCAATGAAACAGTCTGAAACTGTATACCATTAAAGGAATCAACGATTATAAGAATGGATTTCTCTCGTTTAATCCAGCATCCGTCTAGTCGGTAGCTTGACCAGCGTATATACAGGTCGTTAAGTTTCCATTACTATCCTTAAGATCTGAACTGAGATATAGTCAGAGTTTATCTGCAACATTTATACGAGTACAACTCGTAACTAATTGGCACACCTAATGGCCACTCAATCGTTGACCATCATTTTTTTTTGTCGGTCTTTGTTTGTTTTTTGGCGAATATAACCGTTAAAAGGTGATCAAAATAAATCGAAATTGTGCAGTTGTCTTAGACATCAAACGCCCCAATTTAATCCCGGAGACGTTTATCTAATACAACACCGTCGCATTCTACTCTGACTAATTACCGTCATTTTTATTTCTTCTCTCTCATTCTCTATTGTTCTTAAATAAAAGTTTCATTATAAATTGTAATGTGCAATGTCTCGTACGGGGGTTTTATGCAAATTAGCTGATGTTTTTTACAGGGACATCGCCAGTTGCGAAGGAAGAGTGTCGAGACCGAAAAATAATTGTTTTTAATTGTAACAGGCACCGTAAACAGTTGTAATTGAAAATTTCTGTTGCTTTTTTTTTGCTTCGCTCACTTTAACAAATTCAATGGAAAATCTAATTCTATGTCCTAGTTGGTGGATTTAGCTTTGTAGATAATTGAGATTTTATGCTGAACGTACTGTCCCAATTTTGATGTTTTTTTTTCTATCTTGACCAAACATCGCTTGTTAATAAAGTCAATGGTATCTCTATCACATCCAGTACAATTGTATTTACAGCATATACGTAGTTGAATAGTAATAAGAGTAAACACAAATAATCTAGGGAGCCATGATTGCGATCCTAGTTCTTTGCTGTTAGGGCTGTTTTTAGGTCAAACCGGATGAAAGGGCACAAGGACATCAATATAAATAATGCAAACGGTTCCGGTAACTACCACATATACCGATTTTAATACTGTGATTAAAGTAATTCATGAAGATTTCATTTGGCAAATAAATAAAATGCAAATTCTATATACATTGTAAAGGTTTCACTGTCATTGTTACGTTAAATAGAAAGTTATATATAAATTAGCTACAGGAAAAATACATTTTACCCAAAATCTAGATGAAAGCTCTTTAATATTAAGTTTCATAATGTTAATTCTGTGAGTAGAAAAGCACTCGGGGCAGAAAATCTAATGGTTTCAACCGACATCGTTTCAGCTTAAAAACATCTAGGTATTCTGCTATTAAGACATTAAACAAAAATTCTAAATCGATCTAGACTTTAGTGAAATGTCTAAATTTCCATTAGGCGTTAGTATATGGTAATCTTATGAGTTCGAAAATCACGGTCGACTCTGTCTCTCACATTTATGTACGTTCAACTATGTATAGAACCCTTGGTATAATCCGCGTCCCTTTTAAGTTTAGCGTTAGTAGCCAACGGCCACTCCAACCCCATCGCCCCCACTATACATCCCAAACAAATCCCCAATGGTGGTCCATTAGCTAGTCAGATTTTAAATGTATATTTAGGTATACACATACATGTATATGGTGGTTATGGGAAAGCTGTTTATGGTACGAACAGCCGGCCATCTCAACACTTTATGAAAATTGATTTGATACCAAGTTGAATTGTTATAGCTTATTAATGTGGAAAACCGATTACTGAACAACCGTTACATCCACAACAATGCAATACAATATTCAAATGTTGCATTGTGTTTTTTTTGGCGTCTCTCATATCTACCACTGATTGTCCTACAGAATGTATTTTGAATAATTAATTTGTGATAAATTTATACACATTCGTTAATTACAAGTCGAACTTAATGAAATTATTGTATTGGAATTTACCGGCTGTATATACATACTGCATACAGTTTTAGTCTCTATAGTTTAATTTATTGTTGAAACTTTGGACCTGTTTAAATTATTATTGTTCTTCCAAATTGTATTCCAGTTCTAAACTGTTTAAAGCACTCGGTGCTCTTTTTGGTGCTTCATTTTACAATAAAGATTACAAATAGGTACAATATGTTTGGTATTAGTTTAAATTGTATACCTGAAAGGCCTTGTCATAAACAAGCATTTCAGTTCAGTTCATTCTCATTATCTGCATTGCAGAGAGGGAGTTTCCGTTTTACGAATGACACTCAAAAATTTATTGCATACATGATGACTTGAGGGATTGATCCGGCGACCACAAAAGTATTCCACAGCCATTTCAATAACAAAATAGACAACGAAATGGTAAAAATCTAGTCAATTTTCAATAACAATACATTTTTATTGGAGAATGCATTGAAATGTTGTATATGAAAGTACTCGATCTGGAAGTTTTGTATCTATCTACATTAGATTTATGATACTTTTATATACCCACGATAGAGTCTTTTATTCTAACCTTTGATATTTTTGCTGGAGTGAATCTTATATTGCCGACTCCGGTAAGAGAGCCTACGTTGTTTTTTTTAAAGTAATTAAACGGAAAACACCCACCCTTATTGCTTGTTCTTCTTTGATAATTATTTGCGGGTCGTTAGTCTCGATTACTGTTTTTATATGTTTTATCTGTAACATTCTCTAAGTGCTATTTTATACTTCATCTATTTCAGTCTCATCGAACAACGGATAAACCATTCAAGTGCCAATTCTGTTGTTGCTTTTTTTACTTCGTTATTGAGCTAAATGTTGGACTTAAGTCTGATGATTGCCAAAATGTCCTTCCACTCTCTACATTTGAATTTCCCCACGAAACATGCCAAGTTAAAGACTATAAAAGGCGTATGAGCGAGCCCCAAAACGTAAGGAATCAGTATTGATAAATACTGGCCATAAACGAACAGGTAAACGCAGGACTATTTGTTCGGCGGAAGAGCAACTTAGAAGACTCAAAGATCGTACATTTCCGGACTTCGAGATGAAAAGAGAAGATAAACCATCTATCTTCGTTGTGCGATGAGCTCAAAATATTAATTTTATATCGTCAGATTAGGGAGTTTTTTTTGCAACGCTTAGTTTATCCATTAAAACGAACATCTGGCTGACGTCTTATAGATTGTTTTAATTACTGCCGATATATGTAAACTATAATTAATTTAATCCTATAGAATGATCTTGCCTGTGGTATGGTTAAAGTAGAAAGATAAGCAGCTAACGACTGATCAATTAAAAGTTGTTTCTATTAAGTTGAAGGATGGTCTAGACTCATCAGTTTTAGTTTGATCGATCATATTGAACAAAAAGCACTTAGAATAGATTTACTTTGCGAAAATCCGACCCCCTTCAACATATCCTATCAAAATATCTGACCATTTAAAGTTACAACATTATCAATTATAAATCCGTGCAACTAGAGAAGTGGTGAAATTCTCAAAATAACCAAGTGAATCGATAGACATGAAAGATGTTCAATTGACCACTAATTTATATTTGATTCGTTTTGATACCCGTCTTATTTCAACACAACATTATTTTGATTGGTTGAAAGTTTTCTCGAGGAAAAACCTGCGAAAAACTAGAACTAAAGCCTTTTACTAATCCCGATTTAATAAGTTTTAAGTCCAAACTTTCGAACCGTGTTAAGCAATATGAAACTGAAGATATGCTGCTTTCAATGTACAGTAATTCGATTGAATTTTCTAAACTTATATGTTCCTACAATAGTGTCATAGATTTAAAATTCTACAGATAGAGTTGCAAGTTTCACGAATCTGGATTGCTAATATTTGGCTTAAAACTAAGAAAATCAATAGAAAGAATTAACGAATAGTACCATAATTTTTATTCATGACATCTACAGTTATTAGCATTTTAAATGAATTCAAATTAAATTCTTCAGCTAAAGTTTAGATCTACCGACTTTATTATTTTGAAGAAAAAAAAAATAAAGTACAATGATACTACTTTTATATTAGCGAATGGACTGAAATTTTCAATTTAACATTAAGATGATGGAATTGGAAAGGTGAAAGAATTGATTTTTCTCTTTAAAGCAAAAGAAGTTTGAGACACGAGAGGCAGGTAATTGCACCCTGGAGGCGGTATATAGGTCCTGATAATTCTCAATTTACAATCTCTTGAGGAATATACTGAATTAAGAAGATTAAATTTTAGTAATTTCATTAGAGCTCTATTGTAAAGTATTGTATAAAATACGAGACATGATTTGAGTAATTTGTTTGTAATTTGTCATAAATATTAATGCAAACTTAAAGACAAGCAATTACTGTAACAAAACATTACATATCGTAATTTTAGATTTTTGAGTTGATTGCAATCGAAAAATTGTGTACGTATCTATAGAAATATTGCAAACAAAAGATTTTTCTTTTAACAAAACCATCTAGTAGCGTGAAATTAGAACGAACTATTGAAGAGCATCTAGCATATGTGTGTGGAAATAACAAAGAGATATCTTAAGTGACAATATCGAGATACATAGAGCTGGAGAAATACTTCCTTGTTTTAAAAGGCAAATAAAAATAATTAGTTTTTATAGAATTAAACTGAATAGAAATGAAATTTCTCGTTCAATTTGAGTTTTACGTGACATTTGATCGTGCCTAATTTTATCATCATCTTATCCATCTTATTTTCGTCTTCGTTACTCCCCCTGTTAGCATATTGACGTACACTTGATTCGCTAATAAAACTAATTGGATGGATTGCTTTAACAATTAAGTGAACTTTATAATGGTACTTTATTGGAATGGTATTTCGTTCATTAAATTTGTGCATTTGTAAACAGACCGTTAACCAATAATGATTTTGTCAATTAAAAATTTTGCCAACGAAACATAGATACCTACCACCACCAAAATTTGCAAGAAGCAAAAACGTTATAAAACTTTATAGAAATGAAGGTTAATGGGTAACAATTAAATGACCCAAGTTCCTTTCAACACCAGCAGTTTCCTATATAAATCGACTGGAATTTATCATCAGTCAATTCGCAAAAAATACGGTTATGATCAAACAGACGAGGGGTTTTATTGAAAAAACGCGTTCGAACTAACAATTCCCTAACGGCAATTTACAGTTTCATTGCCAATTGCATATAATCGATGATAAAGAGAAAGAGAGAGAGAGAGATACGTTTAGATACGAGAGAGAGAGAGAGTATATTACAAATGGAACCGCAAATATTACACTACTTTATCTCTAAAACGAAATATATGAAATTGGTCCTCTTCTATCACTGTTTTACAGTATGTATATTTGGTGCATAATTAGCAGGCCAGAACACCAACCGCAAATGATACTATTCACCACAAATCAACCCGATCGAAATCCATGAAACATACAACACGAGTTCAACATCAATATCCGAACGACCATTGTCGCTAGTCCTTTCAAGTCCACCGGCGACAGCAATTAATTGCTGCTCCCATCTAGGGGCCGAATGGTCACAATCAACCATAAACCAACAAAATCACGTGGCGATCTCTCTTCATACCTTCAACAATGTTATTCAATCTACTGTTGTGTACATAACAATTTACATTACTCTTGTTATCAATGCATTCATGTTATTTGTAACAAATTCCAACTGAATTTCTTTCATTGTTGCAATGTAATGCATTCGATATTTAATATAGAATTCGTTTGAAAATATTCTACAAAACAACAACAAAATAAAAAACTTAGAGATTTTGGCCAAAAAATTTCATCAAAGCTAGGTATCTACTATATATATGAGTACATATCTCGATTGGAATTCTCCATTTTCCGGCTATTGTTGTCCATCGACAATCACAATATTACGATTTCCGCTATTGTTGCATTCAATTGAATGTGTGTATCACGGAAATGCATGTATTGTGTTAAATGAAACCAAATAGAGAACTCATAACCTATGCACATGGCAAATTCGAATCATCATTCAATATAAATAGCTGAAAAGCTACAATTGCACTTTTTTTTTTAAACTCTAATCATACGATATTGTGTGTTATTGGTTTTTTAAAAAGCCAAATCTGTAAAAATGCCCATTGTTCCTTTGGTTATGCTCTCGAGCGGAAGTTCATCTTATCCAACCGGTAACTACTTCAACAAAAAAATCTAAATATGTATCTGAAAACGATGTTGAATTGGTGTCTCTTTTGGCTCCTCAATGTGTTCTCCAAGGGATATTTGCTCTAATTACTGGGTAACAACTAATACTCACAACAGGGCAAGTTTTGGGCCGGTTTTCAATTGCCAAGCCTTGGGGAAGTTTCAACGCCAATGCATAGGCAAAAATTTTCACCAACACTAAAATCGATTTTAATAGAAAATAAACCCTTTGTTAAATTGTATTGGGTTTTATATTATTTTGAGTTGTAAAAATCGACTTGAATTTTTTCTTAGATTGCTTTTTATTTTTCTGATCTGGCCCAAGCCCGGTTACCACACTTGGCCCAAGACTGGTTGCCAGACCTGGCACGTGGATATCATTTCAAAGTTAAGCCAGGCTTTGGCCTAAGCTAGCTACCAGGCTCGGCCCAAGTATGACAAGTCTTGGCACAAACTTGGACCATGAATGGGCCTATTGTAAATTCTTGTCTGGGCCGCAGAAATTTTGTTCCGTGTGGATTTAATTCGCTACTACATTTCGGTAAAGAAATTAATATTATTTTGCCTTTTTCAAATCTTTCTTGTGAATTAAATGTCAAGGATGTAGCAAGCCGCTGAAGCATCAATTGATTCTCCCGTGAAGTGAATGAGTTTCACATATTGACTATACTAATGAAGATATTAAAGCTTTCACGATTCAAGTTCGACTTAGCGTTCTGTAGCATTTCGTCAAATTTTAATACTCAATGAAGCTTCTCAAAGACTTGCTTGACGAATAACACCCTCAAATTTTCGTCCGAAAAAAACTATTTGTGTCAGAAAATTATTTATCGCTAAATGGAATTTAGAAGAGCTCTTCCCTTCGTTCTGTATTTTAACTTAACGCTTAGCCTTTTCGCACCAATCCAGATGCTGTGTGGCAGTACAGTTCAACAATTCACTAGAATCTCTTTTAATTTTATACTTTTCTTATAATTGTCTCATTACGTAAACCTTTTATCTGCCACAACCTTTTCGAGTAAACTGCTGATCGTAAAAGTAGCGATTTGAATTGATTCTCATGCCCTACAGACCTTCAAGGTCTTACAATAATTCACTTGAAGGGTCGCTGAATTGATTCAGTTGAGTCGTTAACTAACACCTGGTCAAGCCTCTCATTTATCACATTAAACTATAAATGACTATAGAATCTATTTTCGGGGAGAGATTGCACCGATAATTCCCATTCTATCAATTGATTACCTTTCACGAAAAACTAATAGAAATTAGTTCGATACGATTATAGTAATTTTGCGTGAATATCTCACATCAGAATGCGTTTAATAGCAGAATGCATCGATAAAATCCAGTACAACTTTAATTAATTTTAACGAAAAAGGAAAAAAAAACGAATGCTACGGAAATTATTCAACTTTAACACGGATTTTGACAATATTTTAGAATTTTTTCTAACAAAAAAAAAACAAACATAATATCGTACACTTTTTCTGACAAGGCCCTAAAATGGCCTTAAATATTTCAGCAATATTAACATCAAAGCGCTGTTGAAATTTTATTTATAAAAGCCCGTCAACTACACACAGACTTTATTAACTTTTTACTTAACTTTTAAGAATCTTTTTTTTTCATCTTTTGATTTACCTTGTGTGTGGTTTTATATGCTTTCAGTTGAAAAGCAACCGAAAAAGAGAAAAACGACGACGATGCTGTTGCCACCAGGTGTGAATGTCGTTTAGCTTATCATAAAATTTCTAAACTTGGAAATTTTGTCGTTTTTGTTTTGTTTGTTGTGTGTAGTTGTGTACGTTTAATTAATTCAATATAATGAAACGGTCAGGGTTATTGAAATCTCTCTTATAGAGAACGTAAATCTATTCACCCTTAGGTGATGATACATTAAGATAATATCAACGGTGTGATTTAGTAATGGCTGTAGCTTTCGGTATATGTATGTGTAATCATTCGTTTGTAAATGTTCGTCGAAATACGTCGGCATGTGCTCTTATTAATGTATTCCATTAGCATGTTTTTTTGTTTCGGCCACAAAAAAAATTGATGTAAATAAGTGGAAAATAATCACTTTGTGTATGTGCGATTTTAATTCTACTTTGAATGAAAAGTCGCATTGTCTATTATATCGTACCCACTTTCAATTGTGGCATGTATGCGTGTGTGTGTGTGTGTGTATGTGTTTTTGTTGTTAGCTTTCAATCAGGAATTGAGTATAGTTCTTTAAGTACTCCACCTTCATTAATTTCTATACACAAAAGAAATGTTATTGAAATGCTCCGTGAATAGATGAAAAATTATACTAGTGTTTGTTTTTATAGTTTTGTTGAAACTATAAATCTTTAAGTGTTTTTCCTACATTTTCATATAACTTTGTTTTCGAATAAAAGCAATCGGTAGCTTTCAAATCATTCTTTATGAGTTTTTCCTGCTTGTGTCACAAACAAATCAAATTTTCTGCAATATTTTACAAGTATCGATTGGTAAATGCAACTGAATATACTCCGTCTATTCTGCTTAAGCCGACTTTGTCGATATAACTAATTCTGGCTCCTAATCTAAGATGAGGTAATGAGTAATAAAGTTTCTAGCTGATCAATCAAGGTAGGATTTTCGAATAAAAATCCGAACGATTTTCTACTATCTTTAGTGTGCCCGATTATCATTATGAGCGTCTCAATAGTTCTCACAACTTTTAAATATTCAGAATAAGTATCACATGATATCACAGAAACGCCGAATTCAAGTTTTTAATAGATGTTAATAAAATAAGGAGCGAATTCTTCGGTTCTAATAGCCTAACTGCCAGATGGCTTCGCATAATGCACCTTCTGCAAGCAAGCAAAAGAACGACTAGTTGATCGATTCAATTCCAATAATTTAGTACGTACCTGCTCTTATCAAAGAATCAGTCAATATTTAGATTTATGCTGTAGCAGAATTTGGCATATCCTGTCGCATAAAAGAGCCCTTAAATTAATTATGAATCTTATATTTTGAGAAAAGCTGATCGATTCTCATAAATCGATGCTACAATATATCGATTCGATAAATTGTAACCTTCAGCCAATCGATTCTTAGAATCGATCTCTCCAGATCATCGTGAGTACATTTATACAGGTTGTCTACCAAAAATACGACTGAATCCAAAACAGAAGGTGAATTCTAAAATACTCTCATGAAAGATGATGATTATACGTCATACAATTTCAGCAAATAAAAAAAAACCAACATGACATTTAACGAGCTACGTGCAGCTCTGGTATTAAATCAAATAATCGCAGAAATCATTTATCAGTAATCATTTTAACGGATAACATACAGTGGCTAGTCATAAATCAGACTTTTTTCCCCCCATAATTTAATAGTTTTGAACAGAATCCGTAATTCCACGGCTTTAGTCATAGAAAATCACTTGTAATATTTAATTAAAATATAGCATTTTAGTCGGTCACAGTTTCAATATCAGAAAAAATACCACTCTTCTCATATACGTAGTTTTTTTTTTTAAATTTTGCGTGATGATGTGTGTGGACGTTAATTAAGATGAATGCTTTTATTTGTGATAAATGTAATCTTTCAGTGTGGTGGTATAATAAAATAAACGACCAAGGGTGTCTATATCATGCCACCAGCATTTTAAAAAAAAAATCCAAATTCGTTGAGCTATTTATAAAAAAATATATATCTATATAGTCCATTTGAAAACGGTTGATAGTCATGATAGTGCGTGATTAATACATAAGTGTCAGTCGACGAACAACTATTAGTCGATTAGTTAAGGGCTATTATAATGCAGTAGATTTCAAGTTTACGATGTGAACAAGACGTAATCCAGCTTAGTGTTGTTTTATTTTTCCTTCCTTTTATGTCCGTTTTTCATTCAATGTAGATCTGATTCACGTAATTTTCCTATTCTACAAATTTCGTTATATACACTTGAAACCACATTGTGAGTTAATTACATACGTATCCCTGGCAAAGTCAGTTTCTTACGTACAATTACCACCGAATTAATCCCCCATATTCTATGAGGTATTAGTTGGTATCTAATTTCTAAAAGCTGTAAAGTCTTGAAATCTAGACAAGCTCTTTGTCTATGCAATAACATCGTGTTTTACATGATTGTTAACAACATTTGTACAAACATCAAATGGTTACTGGGTATAAGTTGTTTTAGTGCTCTACATATCTACATCGCTTTTAGTTTCGAATACAGTTGCACTGTGAGAAATCTCTAAACATCACAAATAAAATCGATACAAACTGCCAGTCTGATTAGACTTGTGAAGAAAAGTGACAAAAGAAACAACGAACGTATAGTGGCAGAATCATGACAGTGTTACAAACCATCAAGTCTGACAACTTGGAAATCTATCATCGATTTCCTTTGATGCTAACCGATCATTCACGTTATATTTTCTTTTAGTTCATCGTTGTGTAAAAATCACGTTTATCATTCGAATTGATTTAAATCAAAATGAAAACGACTTTACAATTATATATAAAACACATCCTCATATGATAAATGACAATTAAATTTCATCATCCATTGACTGCACAACTGATTATAATTTTTGTTTTGAATAGTTTTAGGCGAAATCATAACGCACTAATAATTATTTGTAAAATGATTCAATTATACCAAATAATTCCAATTATTGATAACAACAAATTCAATTGTTTCATAAAATTACGATTATGTCCCCACTAGCGTTAACAGAATTCAATCGAAAAACCATGATATAAATCCAGCCGTAAATATAATTTAATATATTGTGGTTTAAATCGAAGTTAAACTTAATCAACACAGTTACTCGATCTCGCCCTCAAGTTAACCAAGCAGGCGATTATGTAGATTTAGTTTAGGTAGTGATAAAATTAGACCAAAGTTGACTGGATTGATTAAAACTGGACTCAACAAATTGACAACAATGTGTGTGTTGTTTCAGGATCAGAAACGGATCCTGTTTTTAAATTTTCAATCTACCTGCCATACAAAACGGTGTAAAATTAACTTCTTTGTCTAATAAAATGTAAATTATGTGTATTGTTTAAACACAATCATCTGGATAAGAAGACATAAAGAGAAGGAAACGAAAAAAATTTAACAAATAACACACATAAGTTATCGTATAGAGCATATCATCTAAGGCCTGGTAAATAGTAAAATATGATTATCTATATGATACAAAAGAACGCTTTTTAACCTGTTTTGTTTTCATTCTTTATTTACTGCGCTTTATGCGGAGAGGAAATTGGCATTTCCTTTGCAAATTATTCATTGTACCTCGCCCGCCAGCAGCCCCCATTCTCTCTCTTTCTCCATTCTAAACTCCAGTTTTTTTTCCCGTACCATCTTTTCTCTTTGGTTGTTAGAAAATAAAAGAGAACGAGAAACATAAATAATATAACTGTATAATGTAAGTAAACGGAAAAAAAAACAAGGTAGATGCTTACAAAATAAGCCATCCGTTTGCTTCTATAATCGTTTTGAATGTTGACATTCTGTAGAACAGGAAAATATTGATATTGGTGATGTTAACATAACGATATTGCTATATAACTGATAGTCATCTGCTAGTTAATAACTTCTCAATGCAAATGTCGTGTAATGATCTCTTACAAGAATGCTAAGACCTATCGGAGGGAAAAATTACACTAGACTGACGGTAAATTCAATTTGCATTTTATTATCGCATAAATTATAAATGAGTGTGTGTCTGTTGAGATTTCATATTAAAAAAAAAATACAATGTGTGCAGTTTTTCATTAAAGATTCGATATATTCGTATAATAAAGATGATAACAATTTCTACTCTACATCTTTATTACATTAAATTAAATTAGAAAATTTTCACGGTTAAACTGTTTTTTCCGCTTAATTTATTCAAACGAAAATATCTCCCATTTTAATATATTCACAATTTCATCATTGATAAAATGGTTTAATGGTCGTTTTTTTCCACCTCTTTCAATTTGCATGTAAAGACCTTAGAAATATCAATCAAAGTCATCTTTATATAGGTATAGAAGGGGGGAAATGGGCTTGAATAGTTCCAGTTTTTGACGATGATGCAGTATTCTCTGTCCTAACCAATTAATATGCATCAGAGTATGTCGGTGGCCCAAACCATGGACCAGTTTTTAATAAATCACTTTCGGTATTTTGATCAATACGGTCCAGTTTATCTGTGATTATACCAGTTTTGTTTTCTTTTCGTTTTATCCAAGTCCAACTTGTTTCAATAGCATATCAACAACAGCTTATTGTAAACTAAATTGTTTCACTACAACATGACTGTATTACCGCCTGATGCAGTTTATATTCTATAATCTTTTTTAATATCACTATAAAAAGCAAATATTTGCTGGTGGTTTATAAATGATAGTCTCTTGCATCAGGTGGAAATGAACACCACTTTGAAGATTAAAATTATTAAAAAACTGCATCTTAGTATAATTGAAGTAATACACTTTTCTCGCCAAAAGTCCAGAGGAAACTATGTGAAATATACAAACAATAGACTTTCTTATCAACAAAACAGCTGTTTTTTGTTGTTGTTTCTACATGTATAATACCGGTCTGTTTTTGTTGTTGTTGTCTTTAGAAAATATGCCAACGAAGAAATTGAGCGAAAAATTACCACAGTTTCGTGCTTTTTACGTATTGTTCTATGGGCGAATAGTCAAATCGTGGAAAGAAAACGGGATTTTTGTTGTTTTTGTTTTATCACTAGATAGTTGGTAAAAACAACAATTATGGAGAATTGATAATCAAGACGATAACCAACTACTCGAACTTTATCAATTCCAGTTACTAATACTATAATTTCGTTCTTTATGAGCACTTCTTTGGGGGTCAATCGAATCTCCTTGGGGATACATCCGGAAAGTTCCTTGAATATTCCCGAAATACCCCAGATACCCATATACATTGCAATAGCTGTATCCTTGGACACTCATTGCCCTACTTTGTTAATGCAATTTATTAATGACGTAATTATGTTTGGAAGTGGACCGAAAGTACTGTTGTTTTTGTATTTAAAGTGTACATAGAGTATTCTTGATCCGGTCCTGTTTTTTTTTATGAAAAACAACAAAAACATACACATGCACAGTTTTATATTGTGAGAGAGAGGCCAAACGAGACTGCATTCCCGTGTAGCAGGTGTGATTGCCGCTACACTTGAAAAACAAGAGGCGCAGTGTGTGTGGGGCCACTGGCTCTCTACCTATGTGTAGTAGCCACAAGGTATTCGACTTTTTTCTTTCTACATACTACAATAATTCTTTTCCCAAGCCATTCTCCTTTATCTTGACCACTGATGATTTGTTGCGTATAAGAGAAACTCCTGCAATATTTATTTATAACAAAATATAATGCCAGGTTGCAACATGATACAATACATCCTCTAGAAACAATTTTTTTTCATAATAAAACGACCACAGATTATAGTTGAAAGAATACTCCCTCTATAATATCGATTATTGTTTACGTATTGTTTCCATAAAATATTTGTTGTTTTTTTTTGATGCTCTGATTCGAGAGCTAAGATCAACTTAAATATCGATTGGATAAATGGTTCAATACTACAATTTACAGACAGAATATGCACGTTAATTAACAATCTAAACATCTTATATGTGCAATCATCATCGCTAATATGACTTCTGTATATTTAATGAAGTGATTCATTATCTTGAAACAACAAGATGTATTACAGCCGAATTTCGAAGCACCATCTGATGCTGTTGCGTACGCAACTCATAATTACTATACCAAATTGATTGCACAAATTGTTCATAATAATAAGACGGTAAATACCACCGGAAACATCAATAATTCCCCATTTATGTGAAAAATTCTATTTCACCTCCCCAAAATAAATGAAATGGATAATTTAATAAAACACTCAAAGGGGAAACGGAAAAAGAGAGAGTCTGTGTGTGTGTGTACAAAAAGTAAAAGAAGATCCTATGCCTATGTGTAACGTTGATGTAAATTTGAATTTGAAACGGTTCAGATCTGTCCACCTATCAATGTCAACAGAACCATCAGTCAACTGTAGATAGGAATGACTGAGACCATTTGAAAAGGATCGCAAGGAAGACGAGAAAATAGTAAAAAAGATGAATGCCGCCGAAGACATGACCATATATACTATATATATATATATCGTTGAAAAACTCAATATTCGGCTTTTTTTTCTCTTCTTTTCTACCAAACACGCTAGCGATGTATCTCAATTACCACCCTCGAATATCGTCGAATCGTCAATGGAATAGTGCCAGATTTAAATCGAAATGTTTTGATAAAATGTTGTCGATTTGCATTTCTGATGTAGGTATTATTATTGAAATTGACTTATAACGGACTACGTTAATGATAATGGCTACCAAGAAACTGGTTATCAAATTACCAATTTGTCATTGGCAATGTTCTTGGAATAAAACTGTACCGAAACAGAATTATAGAGTAGATACGTTGTCAGACTTGTACTCTCTGACTCTGGCTGACAAAATGATTGCATTTTATAGTCTCCTAAATGATTCCAAGTATTTCCGATATTTGTTTCTCAGCCGTTCTCACATTAACGAATCTACAACTTTAATAATGTATCTAATTTATCGAGAGATCAATTGAAATCGTAATGAGCGATAAGACTGGATTGATAACGATTAAATTGGTCATCTAGTTGTCATTTAAGCGTGTACGGCTTTTTTATACCAAAAAAATAAAACGAGATTTTGTATCGAACGTTTGACGTTCAATAAAACATTTTATTACACAGAAAAGGGAAGATCAAAGGGATTTAAATTATCAAAAATTGTGTACATATACGTTGTTTTGGATGATTGCAGATACATATTTGTGTGTGTGTGGGTGCTTAATTTGAACCCTTCATTCCCATCATTTTAAATTATAATGCCAATCAAAGTGGCATGGAATCGATATTATTTCAATATTCACAATTCCCGTTTGAAAATTTCAATATATATTTATCGGTGTACTCGCTAATATATTGTAGATAATGATGCAATGATGCAGTTTCGAATAGTACAAAATAACGGATACACAAACTGAGATTAGTTGTCATTATAACCGACTGTAAGTGAACTCCAATAATAATATAACCAACATCAACAAAACAAATAGCGATATTCGAACTAGTAGACCAGTAAACTGAATAACTCCCAGTTGAGTTAGTATCCTTTAATCGACAACTATACCCTCGGGATAGCTTATTCGCCCTACCATCCACCCAAAAGCCCGTTATAGTTTTGTTTATATGAAAACTTTATACAAGACGAAAATTAGAGAAATATGAAATATGTTTATGTATATAGTAAATTTTGAATTAAATCAACAATGAAATAACGACAACTACATTTATATATGTCTATATATAGTTTTGATTAAAATACAAATTGTTAATGATCAAAAGGCAAAAGGGGATATTTGCGGTCGATTTTCAATGTTCAAAAGGGGATTATAAAGACGGAATATTCACGATTTAATTAAATAACTTCCTCTTTCTTAAAGCATAGAAATTTTAGAGAGTTGAACTGAACAACGTCCTGGGTTGATATAACTTTATAAACCGTTACATTTTATAAAGTTGATTAAACAAGCGGCCTACCCTTTTATAATACTCCACCAAACACAGTTTGTGTGTGCGTGCCTGTTCTTAAGAAAAGTTCTTTATTGCAATTATTGCACATTTAAACTTAATCTTGTTTAATGCTTAACATCACTTGTAAGTTTATAAATTTTTCAAAATAAACAAGATCGACCCCGTTTTTGTGAAAAGTTTTATTGCAAATCAAATATTTGCATTATATTTTGATTGTATCACATTCTCGTGTTGGTTTTTGATTAAAATAGAGAGTTCTTGCAAGTATTCGATTCAAGAAAAATTTATTATTTCGATCAATTTCAACAACTATGTTGAATATAAATAGAATCGTACCATAATCATAGACTGAAGATTTATGATTATAATAATCGCTAAAGAAATGTTGAAATTTGTTGATTTGAGCATGCATACCATAAATTCCTCTTATCAAATTGTATATCTCCACATAGATCATTCAACATTATTACCTCAAATCTTTAACGACATTTAATTGTTGAATTGATAAGGATAAATTTCAAAATAACGGTTATTAAATGTCCTACTCATTTTAATAAGACACACACACATAGAAATATAAAAAATAAAAATAAAAAAATATGAAATATATTTAGAAAAACATGCGACCATATTTACGACTAAATACCACGCAATATATTTCATTTTAAAGTTCACTTATACTGATATCTATTGTTAGCGGACCTATGGAGAGAGTATATTGCATTTAACGACAAAATGCATAAAACGAACTTTGTCACGAACAGATCTCTTTCCCTGCAGAAAAGAATTGACAAAAGCTTTTGTATCTTTTCAATCTCGCATTCCATTTTTTTAATTAAATTTGGAAATCTCTAAATCGAATTCCTTCATACATTTCTCGTTTGGGTCGTTGTGTTTTTTTTTTATTATTATTATTATTCTCGGTGAATTTTTTCTCAACTTGATTGCGGTCGAAATGTGATCACATTTCAAAGAAGCTCGTTTAAAATACGTTGACAATACCAAATGGAAAGTAGTATAGTTGTATTCAATGCAAATTGGCACCTGATCCTGTGATCTATATCTTGACAAAAGAAAAAAACAAGATTGATAATGGTAGAGCAATCAAAGTATATCCCAACTTGTTTAACATGTTGTTGTTGTTATTATTAATAATGGTGCTTATCTTTACGGATGTAGGCGTGGGACCTGTTCAACTGTATACTATGCAATAAAAGTAGGGGGAAAAAGTCTTATATACAAGAACTTTTTTCCGAGATAAATTTAATGTATGCGCCCAGAATACGTGTGTGCATGTGTATAAAAATGGAAAAAAAATAAATACATACACCTATACATGTATTCCATTACATATTTATGTTTGTATTATCCATAGTCGAATTAAGGGAAAATACACGGTTTACTATAATCATAAATCATCTGTTTTCATAATACACAAATCACAGAAAATTCTAACGCAAACCGGCTTCAATGATTTAAAACTGTTTAACGCAGGAAAATTTATTTTATTCGTTCATGAACGACACGCAAACTGATTACAATTATTATATTTAACCAAATCTAGTATATCTCATTTGTTTTTATGTTGATTTGACTGTTGAAATTATAGATTTCAAACATGATAAAGGGATTCTATTAAAAAATATCGTGTTGTCGAATTTTCGACTAGCTCCTCTCCGTTTTGCTGTGATTAACTTAGAAATTTTGAGGGAAAAGTGACTTAGGCGATTGACCAAAATCAGAAAATCAGTTCACAATAGATTCGGTAATAAACGACGATAAATTGAAAATCTACCAAATATGTTGTACGTAATTTCACCCTAACAGGTATTGATTGCTCTCTTGAAAGTCCCTTTCTGAAAATTCCAGAGAATGCCGATTAATTTCTCTAAATAAGTACTACAATCCAAATTTTAGACCAAATAATATTTCTAACAGAGAAAAAGGTAAAGAAAATAATCAAAATATAATCCTGATGATAAAGAGAGATGACAAAATTGAAAAGGTGTTTTTTTCCGTTGTCCACTCTCCCAAATCAACACTCATAAGAACTTGAAGCTGTTTTTTTTTTGTTTTTCCATCCAGTTGCCAGAAATTTTGACGCTCTCTTCGTAAAGACATTTTCTGGAAAACGGAGAGAAATATTGGAAAAAAACTACAGCTCATTTATACATTATCAAATTTATCAACCAATTTATCGTGTCTTATTTTTAAGTCCCCTTATTGATGTGTGCACTCGACGATTGCCACTTCGCTACAAGATAACAAACATTTTTTGACCAATATTTGCACGTGTCCTTATATAGTTGTTAAATACTAACCGCGTTCTTCATGTAGAAAGAAGAAAAGTTGCAACAGTTGGTACAAAACAACGAAAATCGAGAACCTAGTGCATCACCTTCAAGAATATATGCCGCATTTTGAAGGACGACAAGGGCAAAATAGCAAGATGATTGAAAAAGTAACTGAACTGGTTTGGCTACACATTAAGTAGCCTGATTACGGAAAAAATAGGAACGTTAACATAAGAAAAGGGAAAAAAACTATGCAGTCACGGAACCAGGATGTGCATGATATTCTGAAGGTGAACTTTATAATATGGTATAAATCTAAGGAAATTGTAAGAAAAAAGAATCAACAAAGATAATTGAAGACCAACTAGACTGGTTTGACTTATACATATATGGTTCAATTAAGGATGTATCGAAGAAGAAGAAGAAAAAAAACAGAAGAGAACTGGTGGCACCTGGATACGCTTGACTCTTTAAAGGATAACAACGTAACAATTTCTATAAGAAACTGAAATAACTTATTATATAACTCAAGAAGTATCCGAACATGTAGGATACTGAGTATTGAAAATGATTAAAAAGTATGTTAGCTATTTTGTTCGAAAAATATTGTAGTATTGGCGGTAATAATCCGGTCCAAAGAATCACTAACTGGAAAAGTCTTTAACTTTTAATTGGAAGTAAAGTTATGCGAACATGCGTAATGATCCTTCAGTTATTCAAGTATTGACAATTTACAAAGTACAGAAATGACCCCTTTAAGGTCAGGATGGCCAATTCCCTACGACCCAGCATGACTTTGGAGATACAATTGTTTTTCGATTCATTGAAATAAAAATCGAAATCGTCGCTAGAAGGTTATTATTTGCCAACCTCCAAAAGCATCGAGCAGAATTTGATCACGTTTAATATTAATAACTATTAGGAAAAAAAAACAGATATTATAAAACATTGTTGTGCCTAAAGCGTGGAAATCTGTTTTGAAGGGATTATTTAAACATGTAAAAAAGTGCATCTTGAATAAGAACCTGTTATGTACTTAGATTTTAATGTGGAAATTAATGAAAAATGGAATAAAACGTGCAGAGTATGCATGAAACAGGTGTGGAATACTTAAAGTAAAACCAGCGATGATTTATGACAATTTGAAAGTTTGGCACTATCATAAATGTCTAATTTCAGCCCAACAAAATAAACATTATAATTAAAAGGAAATAAAGTCATTACATCTAATCTAAACATTATACATATTTAATACATAAGCAACTTGATCTGCATTATGTATAAGAAATTGAAACGCCTCTAAAATTGATTGATGACTTTATTAAATTTCATCACCCTTCACATGTTATTCAAACGTTGTGAAAAACAAAAACTAAAACCCAAAAATTTTTGGAAGGAAAAACAACGAAAAATAAGAGAAATATCGTTGAACCGGAAATGAACAATTACCAGTTTCCTGTCACATTTCATTAATCCACACATTTTTCTATTCACTAAACATTGTCAAATAGAAAATCGATCTAATTTATTGAAAAAATAAAACAAAACAACAGATCGACGATGTTTTGAATAGAATAATAAAAAAAAAACATTAGTCACAGCTCAATCAACACTTTCAAAATAATGTAGCATAGAAAATTGTATCAAAATTAACAATAATCACCAATAACTGGAGTGTTTCTTCTAGCGTTATTATTAATTATACGCTTATTAACTTGAATTGTAAACATTTCATAATTGCTCTAATTACACTAATTTGAAATTGATGTTATTGTTTGAAACCGATTTTATTTAAATCTAATCATGTTTCGCTTGAATGCTTCCAACGAAAAATGGCGACAAGCACTTCTTATTGATTTGCGGTGTTTTTAATGAAGAGAACCAAAAAAAACATTCTGTTCTCTTTTATAAATTGTTTCAAGTCAGCAATTTTTTGTTACAATAATAACAAAAACTCCCAAATAAATAAACGTGATTAGATTTAAGCGATTTCTAAGAATATTCTTTGTTTTTAACAATTCAAGTAATGTGTTTTTTTTTTTGACATTTAATGGGAAACAACAGACACGTTTTTGTACGTGAAAATTGGTATTTTTCTTTTGTATATTTTATTGATGTTGTTGTTGCATGTCATATAACTTCAATTGTAATACAACGCCATTTGATATTCTATTTATTCAATGTCCTCATGTTTCAGATGGAGCTGTCAAGTAAATTGGAAAAAGAATTATAATCGGCATGTCGAATAAAGATAAACTGTATTTCATTACTCGTATTGATATATCGCATTGAATGCTAAAAATGTCTCTTACAGACGCCACTGCTTCTTGTTGGAATGTAACGATGTCCTACAGTCCTACATGCTAGTTTACCATCACTACAGACCGGAGTTTCGAGCAAATAATAACGGTAATTTTGGATATTTTAAGGAGCTAGAAGTCGTTTGCTTACTGATCAGTAAGCTAGAAAACAAAAACTCAAAACTTGCATTTATCTGTATGTTAACGTGAAAGCCTACCTGCTCAAAAATCAGTGAAAGCTTAAGACCTTTCCTACCTTTGGGCGACTGAATAAAATGTCTTTATTCCCGTTTACTATGAAATTTGAAGCAATATGTACAAAAGAAATATGATCAAAGAAGAGTTGGAGAGATACAAAACGTCAAAGGGTTGGACTTTGGGCTTTCAACATACCGCTACGACTTGTTTTTAAAGTTGAATAAATGGACAATAGAGCCAAACTAACGAAAGCCTTGAATTCCCATCCAAATATCCGGTCTCTAATCATCATCATCTAATTACTATTGAAAATGAAGTTTAAAGAGGATGGATACTATTAATCAAGTCGTGTTATTTATTTTCAATCACAACCAGTTCTTCAACACATACGAGATTTACAAGAACCTATAAGCTACCTGACTATAGCTATCGACAATTCATTATCACATCATTCGTCCGCTGTTCGTTTTTTTTTTCAATCAAACTTTTTCTTTAACAGTTCGAAATTTCCACATGAACAAACACCACCACCACCATTTTGCCAAAGATCAACTTGACAATTTGTGGTGGTAAGTTTTGAAAGTTTTTCAGTTTCGGTTATTTCTCGTTTTTCTTTTTATGTGTTTGTGAAAAATCAAAGTCATTACTGTGTCAATGCAGTGGTTGTCATTAATTTTGGAAGAAAAAAAACAACAAAAAAAAAATCAATGACGATGCCAAAAGAAGCGCCTCAAAAACTTACTTTCATGTTTATTATTCTAATCATAATAAATTTACATAATAAAAGTATTTACATATTTACAGCAGTTGTGACAGCTGTCGAGGAAGTCTGCGACTCTTGAAAATTAATGAATCACGCCATTGTTCAGAGCGAAAAATCAAACAATTTATATTAACAACAAGTGAAAGATATTCATTACAACATAATTTCGTTAAGGAATTTTCCAAATAATTGAAATGTAAAAGTTTTTCGGTTTTTTTCTTCTTTTCTACGTTATTTTTAATAGGGACTCCTTCTGTTCATGTTTAGACTTTTAAAGCTGTTTCCAGCGTTCTGATTTATAAATACCAGAGGCGAGAGTAAATCCAGTAACTAATCCGAAACTTTATAATGGAAACTTTTCTAATGTAAATATATGAGTGAATTTTACATACAAAAAAAGGAATCTAGAAGCTAACACCAACAGAGTTAATCACGAAAAGTACAAGAGGGGTGCAATATTACTGAAGAACAGTCATAATAAACACACCATTCTATTCGAGAATAGTATTTTGTTACAACATCAACGTTTTTTTTTTGTATAGATACAATCTAAATTCATTTACTTTGGTGCTATCTTAATTGATTCATTATATTAAAATTTGATCTGATTAATTCAATCTCGACCACAGAGTGTTTCGTGAATTTCCAAAGATTTTGGGAGTTGTGTTCCTAAATAATTCGGTTGATTCATAAAGTTATTAGTGCTGAATTTCATACATCATTTATTATAGCACTTGACTAAGCAGTTTTCGTGTATATTCAATACAGTGGAACTTATTTGAATACGGTACGACCTTTGTCAAGAAATGCAGACATTCACCAAGACATATCATTAATAGAGAAGATATTGTGTCAAACTGTTATCAAAGGACTTATTGCAACAAAACCAATGGATCCGAAAATACTAATGATGATAATATCAAAGTATTTGTTTATTCAGAACGACAAGAAGAAAGAAAAACGAATGACTTTTATCGATAGAGAAAAGTTCCAAACACGAATATCTATTTTGTATAATAAAACCGAAAGATATTGCTTTTGTGATAGTCGGGACGTTAATTAACCACAAAGTTAAAGACTCGTTCATTATCAAAGTTTCCATTCACTTTATCTGTGGACCTTCACCTAGAAAAATCGATGATACTAGTCTCGAAATTCGACAACATCCAACGTTCCGGATTTATTAGACTGCATCGTTTTAGAAATAGAATGCGACACACAGGAGGTCGCAGCAATTGGCAGATTTCTTAATATTCAGATGGTATAGAGTAATTGGTCGTCAAATAAAATGCAATTATTTTCTCAAAAATTACCACGGTTCTCAGACCTCCTTTTAGCAGGATTGCGTGTAAAGGTTGCAACACTTTGTAATCTTTGGCAATACCGAACAATTACTCTTGAAAAATAAAAGTAAACAGTTGAAATATGGCGAAGTCAAAAAACAATCAATATATAATACGCGTCCAAATTGACTTTTTAACAGTGTTGGTTTTAAGGACAATTCAATTGAAATTTATATCATTAAGGACAGCAATCATGTCCGTATCGTTCTCCAAATCTAAACGTGATAATGGCCATACTGACTAGTCATAAATATTAGTGTGGTTAATTATTATTCCAACAGATCTGTACTTACTACTGAACACAAATTAAATACTAATTATTTTAAATGGTTATCGCTATTCATGAATCATTAATTAATTTCCACCATTTATTATTGATTTATTAATTAATGTTGCCGTTTAATTAATAATAATGGATCATTATAGTAGTAAGGATAGAATATTAAAAGTTTCCTACTGACAATAATCCATTTTTTATTTATTTTTGTTGAATAATTATAAAAATCGTCTATCGACTTTCTTCTATTGCATTAATTTGCAAAATTGTGGTGTATTTCAATGAGACGTAGCAAGCAAACGTTTGACTTTTGATTTGCCTTTGAATTTCGCCGGCAATTTCTCAAAAGAACTCCGATTATATCTTGGAATATTCATGAGTTTCAATTTGATTATTTTTTAATAACGCCAATGTCGTCGAAAAGAATTTAATTGGATTGGTATCATATCCTCAATACAACTACATACAAATAACAATAAAATAAATTTGAAAAAGGCAAAATGAGTTTCCATCAAGCGTATAAATACTCTCAACTTTCGTATATTCAAAGTTGACGAGCGAATTTTTAACAAGCTAACGAATATCGTTTAGAAAAGTATTTAACAGATGAATGATAATGAATTAAATTTTAATAATATATTCAATACATTTCAGTGTAGAAAAAATACCAAGTTGTGGAATATGGTAATTTTATTCGTTGTTAGTAACTAGAATAATAACAAGTTCACGTAATATGTACGTAGGGGGTAGCGACTTTGAACGTGTGAATTTTGGTGGTCGTATGTGTATAAAATAAGGACATATCGTGAGCTCCATCAAGCGACATGCTTTCTGTATTTTACGTGTCCTGCATAAAATCATTTACGTTATTATTATTGTTACTATTATTACGATTACCATGATTATTATTATTGTTATTATTATTATAGTTACATCCTTATAAATATTTTGCGTTCAAACGATAACATCAACATTTATAAATCTTTGAAAGTGTTTAAAAAGTTATTGCATAACTTCTACTTACAAACTATTGTATTTTTCACACTTTGGCATAACTCTCTAAGAATTTGTTTGGTGCATGCATGATTCAGCAATCAAATAGGCAAAAGTCGCTAGGAACTAATGCTGGAAAATAATGGGAATGACAAACTTTTCCAGTATTATACAAATGCAACTTGTCGCGTGCACCCTTTAATATGTGGAGAGATTTTAAATTAGATCATTTTGTCTTGATTTTATAGTTCAAGCGTGTCAATAAGTGCGGAATAAGATATTTTTATTGTTGACTCATTTTTTAAATAGATAATCAACAAGTACTACACACAAAGTATTTGTAATGCTTGAAATCCTTTTCTTTTATAATAAATCCGATAGCCATCATGTGCTTTTACGATAAAAATTTACAAGTAAAGCTAGGTCGCACCTTACCCTTCTTAAAGAATATAAATCTGTACTATTTCCGGATAATGGTGCGAGAAAATTTTCAGTATTGATCAAAGATCCAACTTCCGGAACCATGAAAATATGTAACTTTAGTTCATCTAGGAAGACAATAACTTTATTAGCAATTTGTTAGCTTTTTTCATAGTTCGTTGTTGTCAAATTTGCAGGGCGAGTATGGTATTTACCGACAATATTGATGTTTCAATTTAGCGATACAATCTCTTATTGTTGGTGTGTGGAAGATGCGAAGCCGTTACAAGCTGAACTGAGTCCAACTTTGTTTCCTTATTTCATTATTATACCTAATTAAAATAATAATTGCATGTGGAAGAATCAGAAGAGGCTTAATTAAATAATTTGTGTTTGTTTCAAGTTGTTTTTTATAAAATTCATTTATAATTGATTTTTTTCAAAAATACAGCCACTTTCTTTTCAGCTGATGTGTCTCCTTCGTATTAATCACACTTTTGTTCCTTGACTTGTGGTCTAATTAAATACGATTATAATGAAAGTGTTACGTTATTTTGATGTTTATTTGTCGAGTTTACTCAAGTGCTTGGCTATAATTTATATCTGTGGGGCCGTATGTCAGTGCCTCAAGTGTCCTGTATAGTATAAATATAATCTTGTACTAAGATAACCCGAGTTAGTGTAAAGAAAATCAAAAGCTTGCTACTTTTATCGTATATATAAAGAGATTGTATCTTGCATTTCACGGATGATAGACCAAAAATTTCATATCATGTTGATTTTATGTCCGACCGATAACCACCCTTTGTCTTGACTTGAATCAAGTGCAACTATCTAATATAAAATTGAAAAATCTAAAGAATTTAATACGAAACTAATTTTATTTTGTGAAAGAAAATTTCTATATATAATTCAACAAATATTATCCTATATCTTTTACTGCACACAATTACACTAAAAACAAGTTTATATGAAGAAAATAAATCGTTGAGCAATATATTCGGTTGAGGAAAGGCTGAATGAATGGATTTAGGAGAGGAGGAAGAGATGGTGGTAGAGCTTTGTGGAATGTGTGCTGTTGTGTAGACGATTTCTCAAAATCACTGGTGCATTGTAAGAGGAACGCACAATTCCTTCATAGTTGTAACAAACGTAGTAGTAGTAATGGTAATGGTGAAATTACTGTACGGTAGCTTGGATAGAACCTATATAATGTCTTGTGAAAAGATCGGAGGGGCCGGAGGTGGATGCGATGATACTGATGATGATCTAAAGGAAATACAGGAAGTGCTGTTTACAGACTACGTTCAGGATTTTCCGTAAATCTACCACAATCTTGCCTTTCAAATAATTTACAGGCTTATATAGTTGTATTAACGTTAAACAAACATGTAAAAGTTGAAGGATTAAAAGTGTGCGTGCCCGTATCATAGCCTAGTTTGAAATATTACCCGTTCCATTATTATCAAGTGGAGAGAACATCTTTTCAACTAATGCGTTAAATTAGCGTAACTTTAGATAACTGTTAATCTACGAATTTTATAAATATCACAGATAACTAATTTTCCAATAGCATTTAGAAAACAAAAGAAATTAATTAATCAACTGGTTGACAGTCACCCCCCCATCGACTATTTCGTAATAATTTTAGTCCTGATTCATCAATGTATGGTAGGTTGGTATATATGTTTTGCAATATTTAGTGATAAATCTGGTGTAGTTTTTGATTATTTTGCTCGAATCAGAACCTCCCAATCTATTCAAATCGTTTTGAATAGGTGCGACAGATAAGCATGTTCGAATAGCATCATCTTCTTTCATGCAGAAACCCAGTAAATGCTTACGAGGAGGATTATGACGGGACAGACTACTATTCTGACACTAGAGTCAGCAGTCAATTAGCTAATGGCGCAGCAAATTGCTAGTATTGTCATCAAGTAATCAACGACTTTATAGAACTATATAGATGCATACGGTACTCTATTCGATGACATTTATGCTTGAAATTCAATTTGTAATAAGTATTTTATTATTGAAGATTGAACTAAAGCGCAACTTTGTTCTATAATCAAATCATTAAAATCGACAAATTCAACTTAATGTGGAATAAGTTGCTTTTACAATTGAAAAGCCGATAGTGTATCACAATTACCCCATAATTTACAAGTGAATAACTAATCGAGATTAAACGTAAAAATTGTTGATGGAATATGCGAGAGTAGACTGGTTAATATTAGTTTACAATTGAAAAGCTTTTCACCATGCAACGGTCACGGTAAATTATTGTATTCAACCATCGGGTTTTTGAGTTGTTATCGTTCCTTTTTTTACATTATTACGTCCATAATTTAGATGGTTTTTATTGTAATCTTTCTTATTACTTTCATTTGTATAACAATGGTAAGCGGTAAGTGTAATATTGCAAAATGCAATTATAAAGAGAGATAGTGGCAAGAGTTGAGAATGTTAAAATAATAGTCAGGTCACGGACTTGTTCACTATAACGAGAAGAGGGTGTTAAAGGTCGACGTTGGCGCACGTGGCACACAGTTGCGGTTACACCTACTAATGAACCAGGATATGCTTCTCTCTCTAGATTATTAGTTATTAACAGTACCCCCTTCACATCCCTGTATCGTTACATTGAATTATTGACGACCACATTATATATACCTACCATAGAATATAGGGAAAGTTATTCAAACATATTCTATGTAGGTAGGTAGATAGAACATTTGTCCCATCCGTGCTTATATCTCGCTCATTACTATTGAAATTATTGTTTTGTACAGCATATCCTTTAATTGAATTTCTACCACAGTACAAGAAAACCAAATTCAAACTGCTGAAAATGTTATTTTAAGCAACAAAGTTTCAATGAATGATACAAGGTAGAAATGTCAATTTGTATGTAGAATTCAAGTGGTTGAACATTATTGACAGTCTCCAGGGAGCCGTTGTTAGAACACGATGACCTGTTAGAAATGTCGTCTAATTAACTAAGTGGAAACAAATTGACAAGCCTAATAGTCCTCTTGTTACAATAAAGACTCATATCTAAAGCAACTCTAACAAAATAGATAGTTGCGACCAACTGAAAAACCCTAATTAATTAAGACTTAATGTTGGAAACACACTGTCCAGTGACCAGATTCAGTATACGCTTCTTTTGCAGTTTCACCAACAATCATCCCGAAAGAGCCCTTAAGTCTCCCCTCACGAAAGAAAATAATTTACAAAATCAGTCGTACTAGTGATTATCGATTTTGCATAAAAGGCCCCTGGACAGTAAGTAACTATCTCTTATTTAACATAGCAATTTAGTCCAGGTGTTACAAAAAAAAAAGTTCAACCGATTCATCATAAATTCGCCACTTAAAATATTATAATAACCTATTATTAGGGAATAAAATGTGGTGTTAACGATCCGCTGTTGAATTGTTCACCGTTGACTTTTATTTTTTTTACAAAAGATTGGACATTTTAAGAAGAACCGATATACGTTTTACTAATTGAACCGAAATCGCAAACCGAAACGAAAAAATAACGGTTCAAAGCCTTGCAATAGCCTAACTGAAATACATTCTATCAATTTATTCTACTGGACTTGAGAAATTTTTAAATTGTAAAAACTGCTCTCTTTGTGTCTATGTGGCTAGTTATTTCTCCTGCACTGTATAGTGTAGGAAATAAAAACATAGGCAGCGTTGATTTTGCCGTGACACCCGAGTAGCGACTCAAATCAACCTTATATTCTTTGAACATAAGAATCACTTTGTCTGAAGCACAATCTGCGTGTATAACAAAGTAAAATCGGGCATATTTTAACGATACGTCGAACTGGCCGCAAAAAAACTTCATTTTAAATGGGATATTTTCATCAAATTATAAACATTAAGTAAAAAAAACAATTGCTAAATGTACTCACCCGAATCGTAGATGGTAAATACCATAATCGAATCCAAGAGCCATTTATAACACTTTTTTGAAAAGCACTAACAATTAAGACACTAATTAACATGATTCGCGTTAAAATTTCACCAAATTAACAAAAAATAATCACAAAATTTGCCGAAAATCTACCGACGCGCTACAACCAATTACAATGGCGATTTTTAATATGGCCGCAGGTGAAAAATATAAACAAACAAATGCACAGATCACACAGCCTACTGTTACGATAATTTCATGAAAATTTCAGTCATTTGTTGAATTATTTTTGATTAAAATAATTGAATCAATTACAAAAATTTAGAATAATAACTTGATTATTTTTTGAATGAATAACAGCAGGTGGTGAATACCGGTTAATATTGATAATTGAAAAATTGCGAATCTTTGGATGACATCTGTCTAGGGTTGCTGTGGAAGCTGTGGTTAAAATCACCTCAAATATAACAATTCGCGAAATAATATTTCACATTTCACGCATTTTCCTTGAGAATTAATTCTAATTAATTACTTTATGTATTTCTATTTAGTAAATCATCAAATAATATCAAAAATTGTGGTAAATAATAATTGAAATTTAAAAAAAAAATGTATCTAGTGTGCTGTGCGTTTTGACAGTAGGTCTTGCAGAAACAACGCTTCAAAATCGCTGCTAAATTTTCGATTAATTTCAATAAATTCGTTATTCTTGGTGTTGGGAAATTTGCTTTGTGTGTGTTTTTCATCGTGTCCAATTGGCTAGTTTTTAGTGAAAACTCACAGCCTCCTCGATCCGTAAGTTGGATTGTTTTTAGCATTCTATGCAAATTCTAATGTTTTGTTCAATTTTTTTTCCATAGGTAGCAGTGATTTGTCAGTGGGCAGTCGACAGGAGAAGCTGTAAACGGTGAGTTTTTACCTGGATTTTTTTATTAGACGGTGTCCTCTAACAACAAATTAACTCAACAGGAGGGAGGAAAACGCTTTAAAATTTTGGGGTTTTGTTGATAATAGCGGTTTCAGATAATAGTTAGTTAGACATATAAGCCAAGGGGCATAGTAATAGGTAATTTCTGTAATTACAGAAATATTAATATACAGAGTTGGTATTTTATCTAAGCACAGTGGGCAGTCGAGCACAAACTTTAAAGAAAATTTCGTATTTCAGTTGTAGTTTTTTGTTAGTTTTAGTTTTAGTCTTGTTTTCTCTACTCGACTCAGCTCTTTGGCGTTTTTTTCGGAGCACTGTCTAAAGATTTATTTTTAGTTTAATTTGAATCTTGCGTTCTATCAACGCTCATTTTTTCGGAGTATCTGTCTAAATCGCTGTTTTTCCTCAAACTCTGGATTTTCTCATCTGAGTTTTTAATTCAGCCTTTGGCAAACAATGGATTTGTTGTCATTTTCATCCATAATCAAAGGATGTCTAATGTAGGCATTAAATGGGGTTACAGATTGCAGTTAACTCCAAACTTTCTCATTGTTTTCTTACATTGGAATGAACAGAATATTCAGAGAGAATATTTCGACTTCTGTGAAATACGGTTCTATCTTTGTCTGACGTTTTGTAACTCAATGCTAAAAAATATGCACAAAATAAAGGCATCACTTGGTTGTTTTCTGTAGGCTAAAAAAAAAAGATAAAACCATAAATAGTCACGGCACGAAATTGTCTCATTATGCAGCTGTAGTGGCAAATGAAATAAGCAAATCGGTAAAGATTACGTCGATAATACACACGATAATAACGCCAATGATCGCTCATTAAAATACTGCTTAGGAATTCACATTCCATACCTCTGTAGGTATATCAAACTCGAAGTTTATAATTAGGCAAATTATAAATATATATTTTATTAACTACTTCACAAGAAATATCACAGACGCCTTGACCGCTGGTCTCTTTGTCCAAAGATTTTTGGTTAAAATAATAACGAGATTTCTGCGGACTGTAGTCATTACAGTATAAAATTGTCCAACTACACAAACGAGTGGTTTTTTTTTAATGACGCTTGTAGAATCCCATCATAAAGTTTTTCAACTCCCTGCAGAAATGTCACAGGACGCGTTGTCCAATGAACTAAATGCGTACAAAAAACTACACTCAAATCTTTCTTCAGATTTGGAATAAAATAGTCTTTATTATCGAATTAAAGTGTCGATTTGCTTATGGATTCCAAGCGATAAAGAATACGATGACTTGATGAGAATGTTGTCTACACATCGAGATACAAAACAAACATGATTTTGTGCCTTTTTCTATTATTTTACAATCAACTTGTCCAAGATGAACTAATCAAATAATAATAAAACACTGTGCATAAATACGGTTTTAGAACATGTGGATTAGCTTGTAGAATGCCAGTGATTAAACGAGTGTCCCCAGAGGACAGCAACTGGGACACGTTGACCATTTGGAAATGTTGTCTAATTAACTAAATGCAGAGAAAAAAAGGCACGCAGACAGACAAATCACGTTTAATATTTTTCTGTGTTTCGCTCTCATTAAATCGTATTTATTTGGAAAATTGTCTTTAATAATGGAAATAATTAACATCAACAATTTAGTGTAGTTTTAATTGTTTATCATTAAAACAACAGACAATTGTATCTATAAAATAACAAACAGGTTTATTCTCGCATGTTTATTATTATTTTCAATAATATTTAGCCGGTAGAATAATACAATTTTCTATTCTATTCTATTAACGAAAAGACCGCAAGTATATTCTCTCTAAATAATCAACAACGATCGTTCAGTTTTTTAATTGGATACTTTACGAATGTTGATAACCAAATTAATTGGTCGCCTAAACTGATAGAAATAAAAAAAACAACAAACAAACAAAAATCGTACACAACTGCCAACATTAATGATTTCGACAACTAATTGTAACAAACGACTGATAATTAACAAACAAGCACCCCTTCTTTAATATTGCCACCATCGTCCCTCATGTTTGCAAATTTCTTTTGTTATTCTAAGCCGTGCAAATCTTCAATCAAGCTATCATGAGATTCATTATATTGTCTCTCATTGTCAGATTTAATGACTAATGACGTGTGTGCATATGGTGCAGCAATTTTTCGTTCTCGTTTCTTTGAAGCGGCTTGAGATGCAAAAGAGGGCAATTCTCACACTTGCAACAGTGTAGAAAGCGGACATCCATCGTCTTTGTTCCACTTAGCAAAGTCAAAGTGCTATTAACGATATGTTTAACCTTTAAGACTAATACAACGCCCAATATTGTTTGAATGTGAATATTCGGAAAATATTATTATATTATAAAGAACACTGTGTAAATGTGATATTATCAAAATAACCCTTATATTCAAGGAAAACGGGGCAACAGAGCAAACTGAACCTTCAAAAAAACATACAGAATTTTAATTTTCTACGTTAAAGGCCCAACAACACAATCTTTACAATGTGTAAACGAGAAAATCGCTTGAAAAATCAGACTCGAATGTCTCGAATCGTAAAGGCGAACTACAAATTCTCATTTGAATCAGCGTCATATGTAGCCAGACAGTCATAATTAAAACCATTCATTATTGCCTACACTGTTTTATCAAAAAAAAAAACAAGAAAACTGAATACTGGCTCTAATTACGAACACTATTAGTTCTTAAATTTTCCTAAATGAACAAAAATAATCCATGTAAACGGAAGAAACGGCGGCGCCGAGACCATATAAACAACTCCAGGTAAAATCTGTCTAATTACAGGACGAGATTAGGTCTGATACAAAAAAATTATTATCTAATTTATTTTAGTAATTTTCAGGAAATTGTTTTCATGTAAATATGCATTTAACTGTGCTAAGTGCTCCGGTTTTGGGACCTGCAGGCTTTAGAACACCTTTTTTTCTCCAATAACAACATCCGCACAAACTTGATAGTGTCTTGGGTTTAATACAGGGCAACACACCGGTCGATAGATTAGCAGCAATTGCTCTAGTTTGCGATTTCTTTCTCTCAATAACTACTTTATTGCATGTATATCAGGTGTATTCAAGTTTGTACGGTTTATACAGAGTGTCCCAGCTAACTCGTTCACCTCAAATATCTTGCTTTTTTGTAAGAGGAAGTGAAAAAGTATCCATTAGACTACAATGTCTATACTTCAATTGATCGGCACGATTCTATTTCTAGCTATTTTGGAAATGGAAAAACTCTATAAAAGATCTCGAAAATTACTCAATATTAGGAAACCAAACACCTACAATCAATTCGTTATGAAAATAGTTTTCTGTCTTTTCAAAATTTCTCATTTGTTGCTTAAAAAAAAGTTAAAATTTCGCTAGGATCTGACCTGTTCTTTGATGAAAAAAGTCGACGTCAAAATTGTTTAACATGCGAAGTTGTCACTCGGTCCAAATCTTTGCTATGCTTGCCATTTTTATGTAATGTTTATTTTGTAATGACCGGGTATATAAGTAAGTTATTTAAATTTCCGACGACAAAGCCGTATAAATGCAATTTTTTAAGAAAAACGAGATATTAAAAAAACAAATAATTTGAAAAAATCTTTTCGCCACGCCCATATGGTAAATTGTGATTTAGTCCTGCGTTATGCCATGGTGTGAACGCAAACAAAAGTAACTTGTGGCTGAACAGGAACTTTGAACTTGCTTCTGGAGCGTTAGGGCCGGCAAAGGGTTTTAAAGACGCAATATTTTATGTGAACGCGTTAGCTGGGACATCCTGTATACATAGAACTTGCCATTCATGGCCCTCAGAACGTGATGTTAGAAGCAATTAGATATAAAAACGTCACAAATAGGAAAACAGCGATTACTTCGGATTAACTACAACATGTGGGGCCGTAAGGCGTATTTTATAGCTAATCGGAAAATGAGGGAACTTGATGGGTTGATTATAACAATTCTTGATCTCTTAAAGCGATTGCTGTCGTAATTACTTCCCAAACATCACACTCATCTCTAATAATATTTAAATAAATTACGATAAAGCCTAATAATTTTGTTTGACTTCTTTAGAAAATATCCGGTCCGGATGGTGATTAACAACAATCGATAATCATGGGCTTGATCCCACATGTTTTTCGTATAAAGAAACGGTCTTTCATTTCAGCACTGATTCATCTAGAGTGAGTGGAGATGAGAGCGTGTTTTCCGAACGTATTGTTTGGCATCTTTTATTCGTAACCGCATCAATAAAATAACGAAAAAGTTTACAATCGATTCACACAACCCATTTGACAAATCAATGGAACTAGAATAGTTGTTAACGTTTTATTCGTATTCAAAGCACCAACTGCCATTGATTTTTTTACTTCAAAACTCTTTGAGACAATTTAATATGAATATTTTCCTGAAAATTTCCGCAAACAACAAAGATTGATAGAAATAGATGGATTTATTGCAAAATTCTAAATATTAATCTGTTGTAATAAATAATTATACTAATTACAAACTGAAATCCTGTGAATTATTTGTTCAAGGTTTCCAGTAACCATTCAAGATTTGAATGATAGAGTCTATCAGCGTAAGAGAAATAGATTATAATGTCTTAATCCATTATCTTAATCATTCAAGGCACACTCAGTCTGAAGATGACAGATACTACGATACAAGGTAATCTCTGGAGGAACACACAGAGAGAGAGAACGGGGAGAAGCTCGAACATTTATTTACTAAACACGATAACTCACATTTCAACACAACACCAAACCTATTTAATGCAACCACAACAAGAACTATTTCAAACATCCTAAGGTACTAACAAATCAAAATTGTAATAAATTTAGCTTAAATGAAAATCTACTACCCAACATTTTCTATTCTATTCTTAATCAAATCTAGCGATCAAAATTGGACAAGAAAGTCGAGATAAATACTTCTGCAGACATCGTAAATGTGTAAATTCAGCCATTTTTATTGATTGATTACAAAGAAACTGGAATTGCATTGAAGGCCTCCCTTTCAAGCTTCACAACTCTACGGTGGCAAATACCTTGTCATTTATACACAAAGGCATCATAAGTCTTAGCTGCGTTCGATCGCTTCGTCCTCATGAAAAAGACGACCTACGGACTTGCACTTTAGGACTCCCATATGTTGAATTTTCGCCCTAAATGTATCTCTATTAATTGATTCAAGCGTTTTTAATTTCTACTCCATGACCATCAGTTTTCTAAGAAAATTGACAATTTCATCCCTGTTCTTCTCGTAAGAAACAGGAACTCACCACCTAAGACACTAAAACAGAAATAGAAATTCAAGTTGGTTGAATTTTTTTTCGAAGTTTGCAACAATTTATTTAGTTCCACATTACGTAAAGAAAGGCTAAAGTTCAGGCCAAGTACGTCTTGCATGCATATTCTCCATGGAAGTCGGCGTTATTCACCATCAAATTTCTGTCCTCGTACACTGCTGCAACACAATGAAAAGTCCATGGAGATGATTTCCAGCAAAGACGTTTCATTAGCGACACACAATAAATATTGTTGGAAGTGCATTATCTGTTCATCTCACGTAAAACAACTTGACTAAACTAAAATAACATTAGCTAGAGTTGAGATGTGATTAAATGTCGTAATTGCAGTTTTTTTCTTATTGATATTGCTTGTTATATCGTCGTCGAGAAAAATTACAAGATTTTTCTTTATGAGAGATCAGTAGATTCCAATCATTGAAGAAGAAATGAAACCCATTTATAGATTATTACATTTAATTGGCAGTTAAAACCGGATAAGTCGTATAATTACATATTAGATTTCAGATTTTATTACATTTTTCATTTGGCGGTTTTTATTATTGCATTGTTCAATTTTTTTTTGTTACGGATTTAAATTAACTTGATTTGGCTGAAATGAGCGGGTTTCAAATCATCGCTTTTTGTTTCTGGCAAATATTTACAGAAAACTCCAATGTCTCCGTGCGCTCATTCGAAAAATTCCAACCACAATATCGAATTTTTTTAACGAAAATTATACGTAAATCGTGTTACATTAATATTTTGGATGAAGGGGGGTGGATTACGCTGCAAGGGATGACTAGTTAATGTGAATCAAGGGAAATCTACTGTTATATTTACAACTTTCGTACATGTACGTTTGGATAATTGTAATAATAGCGAGTTTATGACTGTTACAGCATCACATTTTGGATATGAAACTGACTTGAACACACAGAGACAGACCTTGTCCTGTGTGTTGTGCACCTGCCAACCTGCTCCTCTCTCCCAGTTTATTCAACTTGGGTTGGTAGTATTTCTCTTTAATACAACAGTGAACTGAAACACATTAAATTTCCCACATACAAAACTTGACTAGACATTAAATAATTTTAGTAGATTTCAGAGAGTCGTAATCGCCATCAACTCTCTCATCCACTATCTCTGTTCGTATCACAGCACATACCCAACAAAATCTGATCTGTCATTGTATATAATGGATCGTAATAAAAGGAAGACACAGTCAGGATCGTTTTCAACTTTACGAGATTAACCTCTAGTTTAATATTCATTCGTTATTAAAATCTTTAAATATCTACTCCCAACCTGATATCTCGTATTAAAACAGACCTGTTTTTTTTATAACTGAACCCATCTACACACTAGATTTTATAACACTCACTGCACGGCAAAAGAGACGGCCAACAATTTAATAATAAGAAAATTACAAAGCACCAAGATGATTAACTTTTAATATACCAACTCTAATTTATTTCATCTTGGACAAGTTGCTACGATAAATAACAACAATTTTATTCATGGTACATCTACGAAGACATCATTAGATATATACATATATATGAATAGCGCTGTTGGAGTTTCCACACAGACCACCAAGTGTAATATTCATAGATGGCTGCAAGCTCTTTGCCCCAAATTCGAACAAACAGAAAATTCGAAACGTTTTTCCTATAAGCAAGATCAAAGCAACAACTTGGTTGTATTTGAACAGTTTGGATGGTGCTTTGTAGCTAAATTTGTACAACAACTCCCACAATCTTCGATTGAGGTGATATTTTTGGAAAACAACCGACTTGTTGTTGTAATAATTTGTTAGTATTGATGTGAAGTAACACGCAGTTCACTCCAGGAGGTCCAAACTACATTATTCCACACTGCAGGTACTATATTATCATGCACATTGTTGTCAGTACGGTTTCACTTCATTAATCCTCGTAAAACTACTTTAAATGTATATAGAGCTACCACCACCTAGACCCTGTTTATAAACAAATCTAACGTGAATTTCCATACAGGTTAAAGTTTTATTTATTCATTCTAAAACACCATCATCGATCAATACAGTATAATTCACGAATATTAGAGCGTTGCACAAAGACAATTCTAATCAACGCTTAATAGGATTGATCTTTTGAATATTCATAATGTTATGATTGAATATTGAGTATATTTCTGTACAGTTATAGTTAAGTATCGAGCATTAAACTAAACCACAATTCGCTATATTCATAGCCAGTATATTGCCATCACATTTCAACCACAATGGATACATATTGGCCCGGGTGGTTGGAAATGGTGGTTGAATCTATATAATGGTCAGTTTTGGCTGCTATTCAATATTATTAGAACGTGTTTCTATAAAACAGATCGTGATCGTTTCTGTTTTATATATCGTTATAATATTTGAGAATCTTCTTATATACTATATATTAGAAGACTACCTGCACAAGCATCTATAAGACTTGATAACGGATGTCAGTAGTTGGGTAAATAAAACTGAATTATTACTACTTCGATTTTATTATCATTTTTATTGGTTAAAATTGTTTATTCGGGGAATCTCTAACATTTTATTAGACGATGAACAGTAGCATTTATCTTAGTGTTATCATGATAGTCCATTGTAAAACTGCTACCATTTCAAAACTGTTATCCTTTAATTACTGGCGTGTTTGTAACCAATAAATGTTGGAAAGTTACAATAACGTTTATGAACACATATCCTGCTAAGCTTTCATTTGTACGGCGATACATTTTACTGTGCACGATGCAAATATACAGTTCCCGCATTATTAGGTCGGAGCAACAAAAAATGCACTGGTACCGGCGACAAGTACTCGCAAGGAAACTATTCGAAGTGTCCAACTCCGATTTTTTCTCATGAAAATATAAAAATAAATTTTTCATCCCTAAAAAATCCAAAAATAGGTAAACTTTATTTTTCTTTGCTCTAACAAATGACATTAGTTTCACTAAAATCGGATAATGCAATAATTTTTTATGGAGAATTAAAGTTCTTTAAGGGGTAGGTGGTATCTGAAAGCGTGTACTTTTATTATTTGATATCAGGAATAACGTAAAATTGGTTTGGTACTGATTGCTATCATTCTTATATGCAAAACTACATTTTTGACGAATCTTTGAGAATCCATTTCACCCCTTAAAACGCTAAAAAACATATGCACCGCTTATTTTTCGATGGACAACAACATATCAAAAACGCAAACAAATCGGCGTTGGACACTTCGAATAGTTTCCTTTGAAATTTGAAGAAACGCTCGAAATTCTAGATAATTCGATAAATCTTCAAAATTTCGTTTGAACAACTTTCTTACTGTCGTGCTATTACAATGCTGATACGATCCGACAAGAACTGATAATTGATGATTGAAAGAGCATGAATCGCGCTTCTAGATAATTCGATACAATACGCTCCTGTACCGCAGATGCAAAACGATTATATTTTCAAACTCATCATTGTTTATATTGCTTTAGAATCGTCTGTGGCGTAACTAAAAGATAACCAGTTCTTGTGGCAATAAGACCACAAAGCTTCCAGTTCTCTCTCGAGTACTTCGCGTGGCGGTTCGCGTGCCCGATTCCGCTTCGTCGTTCTTCGGCAATCGAAGAAGATCTCTCAACTTGTGAAAGGATCATCTACCTTGATCATCAGCAACTGTATCAGGTCATTGGACTAATCAGAACAAGTTCTCAAACGATCGTGACCATGACGCCACTTGTTCCTCTACCGAAGCCATTGATCTAAACATAAAACAACACGAAATAGAAAGAGACTCAAGGGCTAATTATAGTTTTTTTTAATAATATGGGAATTATCGATTCATCTCAAACATAAAATGCAACTCGGCTTTATATACTATTATCAGTAAATTCAATTCCACTAATGCGTACTGACGTCCGACCAATTAACATTAAAATGAAACATTGATGTATTTATTAATTCTTCTTCACATATGGATTTGGTTTCAATTAAATGGCCGAATAAATTATATCAATGTCGATATTTGACAATAACACGATATCCGGGTTGTATGTGTCGTGTGCGCTCTCGATTTTTCGATACACATTTTTCCACTCTATTGTTGGTGGATTTTATTAAAAGCTGACCATTACAAATATTAGACTTGAAGTTGTTGTAAAAGTGCGCATCTGTGTGTGGACCATCAACAAAATGATAACAAATTTCCAAGCAAAGCTCTCCAGGTACAGTTGTTGTCAGAAAGTTGATTGATTACACGCCGTTTTGCCCCCCAAAAAAAAAACCGTGCCCTCATTCTATATTATTATAGTCCACCAGACTAGCCTTGGCGTTTATACACGCCCGGTAATAATAGCCCTTATATTGCCCGAAAAAAAAAATCACGAATCATCGACTCATATGTTAAATGAATAATCATTTAGATTGATGATCGAATTCTACCGCAATTTCACCAACAATCTTTGTGATTCTCAATAATAGAAGTAGACGCGAAATGAACGAGGGCATAATAATCGACCACACACACAAAAAGAAAGAATAAATAAACGAGAGAACAAAAAACCAAACAATAATGAACTACTATGATATTTATGAAAATTTGGAGTGAAAATTCAACAGAAACGAAGAAATAATAAAACTAAATAACTTCCGTATTTCGGCGTTAAATTAGTATAAAACTCTTTACATATGAATTATTAACATGGCAAAATCTCATTGAAAATTGCTTTGTGGAAATTTATAACAAACGGGGCCTGACCGGTAAGTCTCATTGGAATACCTACGTTGTGAATTTCGTTCACAACATTAAAACTTTAACAATAGAAAAAAATGAGGCCTACAAATATATAAATTCTCGTCGATTTTAATAATAGATAAGAAAGACGAAAACAAAGCTTGTTTGTCTGTAATTTCACGGCCAATCGCAGGTATTTAGAGGAACAGATATAATTTATTATACAACAAAATACGTCTCAGGATCTTTCGTAAGGTTGTGGATACATGCGGGGTTGTAGATACGCAACAATATTGAAGAATTTGACCTGTTGTATTATAATTATTGGACAACTCCTGTACACATGCTCCATCTATTTTAGCTCGATTGACTTAACTTTAAAGTGCTTTGGCCGAGATGTGTGCACATACAAATGATATTTTTTTGATTTTTTGGCAAGACAAATACAAAAATTACTTAGTTTATAGATAAATATAGAGCACAGCAAAACAGGCACCTGTCTGGAGCGGCATTTTTTAGTGCGTCTTTAATACACTAAATTCTGTTTTAACACAAACACTTTTTACAGGATTTTGATTTAACACGAACTGAAAACAATAACAATTCTCTCTTTAAGCGACTTATTTTGATTTAACACGATCGCTGCCAATTCTAAAACGAAAAATTTGCCCTATTTCTAGCGCCATTTATACAGGTTGTCCCGGCCCAAACAATCACCGCTCATAAGTTCTTCAATTATTAAAACATTCAAATGCAACCGTCAAGAACTCAAAGTAGACTCAAAGTGCCCTTAGGTAACTTAGAGTAAACTCTTGAGGTTGCATTCGATTGTGCTAATAATTGAAAAAGTTATGAAAGGTGTTTGCTCGGTCTGTATGATGCTTCAGCATTATCCAATCTTCTGTTTTTCCCCAGATAACTTTTTTAAGTGGTCTTTTCCCAAACGAATCCTTCAGGAAAGCAACCATCCTGTAGTCGAGCAGTTTTAGCTTTAATGATTAACTGTTTTTCATCATTTTTCCGGATGACCGTCGAAAACAAATTTGACTGGAGCGTCAGGAAAACATTTGCTTCTCTACTGTTTGTCTGCAAATCTTGGGAGCCTTTGCAGGTCCACTTAGACCTGTGACCCTGTCAATCGGTTCGTTTTTTGCAGAAATTTCACCTTTCGTGGGCGTGGTTTATCTTGCCTTCCAAATAGTTGGCTTAAAATGATAAACTTTCCTCTTCATTTGCAACCTGATGAATATTCAAAGACTACATCTCGATGCTCAGTGCCTTGCAAACTTATCCAGTATTTCTCCGGTTCGGATATCTGGCTATTTTAACTCTTCTGGAGTCATGGAGATGAGCTCAGCATAAAATTACACACTGCAGCTTTTACTCCAAATAATATCTACATTCGCATGGTACACTGATAATTTCCATTATCTATAATAAAATTTTCATTCAATATAAATTAACAACTGTTGCAGTACGAATGTGGGGATTTAGCGAAATTTTCCGGATTCCTATACCACAACAGTATTTAAATAAATTACATGTAACCATACATTTTCTTTTCACGTTATTTTTTTGTTGTTGTCTCTGTTCAAGAAAATGTAATAAAGTTCTGAAAGTTTCCAACTTTTATTGTTGTTTCATACAAATTATAAATGTTCATTGTTTCTACACTTGCTGGATTTTTTTTTTGCTTCAAAACGACAGCACAAATTTGCATACAGTTATGATTTTTTAATAAAATTTACAAATATTAATGGTTTATCAACTTTTATTAGCAGTCTAATTGCTGTTATTTATGATATGCTTGTTGGCAAATCAAACAATACGGACACAATGCTTATTAAAAGGCTCAAAGTTGCATCCATTATTTTGAATTAGTTTCTAGTTGGTTTTTGTTAGGTATGATTATTAAATTAAAATTATAGACAAACTGATCGATAATGAAATATCTGATAAATACAATTGGGAAATTATAGTTATTTTTTGTACAAACACGAAAAACTGATTTTGATAAAAATGATTAAGCTGTTTTGTAAAATGAAACAGCAAAACTTAATCACAAGACATAATTAAATGGATGTACATTTCTGATGCAGGGCCACCTTCAAATAGATACGTCAGACAAACAGCTTATTCATTCTACACCTGAAATAACCGACGAACAGCGGCTAATCGGTCACATTTCTGTTAATTCATTTGTCAAGTTTGCGTCTCATTCCGAATATGTCAATTGACATGAAAAAAGGAAAATATTCACAATTTCGTTTAAACAATTTTCTTACTGTCGCTGGTACACTGTTGTTGATTCAATAGGACATGAAATGATAATTGATTGTGAAATTTAATTAGTTTTGCCGGGGAAACTGGGACAAGCCAACGATAAGTCCCAATCGGACATCCCGAGAGAGTCGTGGCCAACATATTGCAATTTTCCACATCACATTGCACTATATTAATATAAAATTGATTGATTTAATCGATACAGTTGTAATTAGAGGTGCATTACTTTTGCTCTTTGTTTGTACATACGTACATTCTCTATGTAATTCCTTTCCTTTGTTACCAGGAGATTCACAGACAATTTAATTGGTTTGTTTTTTGTTCTGTTATTTAGATTACCTTGTTAGAGGATATGAAAGAGCTTTATGACAGAAGTCGAAAGAGTAATAATATTATCTGAGTGAAATTCTGTAACAAGCAAAACTCTTAGCTAACGTTTTTCTGATTTATTGAAAAAAGATCGATCGTAAAAAGAAATCTGTCATCAAAACACTATTGAATGTGGTCTATAGCAGGAATCCATGGAACGACTTTAGGCGGTCCGTGAAGGTGCATTTTTAAAAAGTCCAAAATTTTAAGTTTGGTTCAGTTGACTTCTGTTTCTTCTTCTTCTTCTTCACGTCATGTATTGGGCTTTATGTGCCTGTTACGGTGCCCATCGCTTCTTCTTCCAGCATCTTTGTAATTTCTTGCTTTCTTTGGTATTCTCTCTGCATCCACTCTTTCCAAGTGTTGGCTCCATTTTATTCTATTTTGTTTTATTTTCTCATTTAAACTGTGGATCTCCAATTCATGCCTGTTATCTTGATTTCTTATCATATCTCTCCGACGTAACTTATCTCAAGAGTTTCATCTCTTCTTCCAATCAGAAGACTTCTATTTTATTATTGAAGCAGCGTCCAAACATTTTCAGGAATTGGTGGCTTTAAAAGAGTTCGTCGAACAAAAAATACTAAGATTCCCGTAACTGAATGATTAAGAAAGTAACTAACAAAATCGGAAAAAGCACATCGTTTTGTTCATTTCAACATGATCTTTCTTCAAATCCACTAGTTAGGCTCGATCTAAATATCATCTGTTTTTCGCATTCCAAATAGTTCTTGTTCCAGTTCAGCTAAGACTTCAGTTCGCAGTCTCCATATCAAAGAGTGGTTTCCAATATGAGACGAAAATTGCTTCTCCTGCAGGACTGTCGGATCCAAATCTGGTGGTTGGCAGCGTCACCGTCGTCGTTAGGTTCAAATAAAGGAACGAAAGTTGATGGTTAATTCCTCCAATTGATGAGAGGTTTTTATTGCTATAAAAAAGTCACTTTAGATTATTCCTTTTATACTTCAAAACGCTAATAAGTCTGAAATTACGCTTAGGAAATTGAAAAGAGCGCTAATACGATATAAAAACAACAAAATGATGCCATAAAACTCAATTATGGTAAAGTGCGGTAAAAAATTGGCTTGTTAATAAAGTCTAACAAGACGTATTTTTATTGCAAATCCCTCCCTTTATTCATAACTATAATATTTGGTTTTTTTTTTAGAATTTACGATCAATAATGGAAAATAATTAGAAATAAATGAACAACATAAAAGATAATCGTTAGCCGTCATGAACGCGCTAAAGAAACAATCTATTTGAAAGGAAAAATTGATGATGCAACAGTTCCTTAATTACATCGTCCACTACTTTTCTTTATACGATATTCCAACATCATGCGATCTATTTTACAGCGAATTTTCAAGTTTTCTAAATCTTCAATCCGGATGATATTCATCACTGAACAAATTCTGCAAGATGATGAATAGGATTTTGTGAAATACAACGTTGGGTTGATTTTGTCGTTTACTACATACCAAACAGTATTCTTATTATTATTGTTGTCTGCTCATATCCTGTATATCCTGTAAATATATACCGTTTAAAAAGGACGTACATATATATATATTTACAAGTTCAACCGCAACACAAATACGAAAATCACTAAACATTCATCACCGGCTTTTCTACATTTATATTTTCCATCTCTTGTTCATTTCGCCACAGAATTGTGTTGCCTTTGTTAGAGTTTCTCCTTTTGTAATAATAATATCTGAAAATACGTCTTTTGTTATTGCATTTCTGCTTTTGTCAGAATCACACAATTCGTGTCTAATTTATCTTGTTGTTAAGAACAATCATTAAATTGGCCCGAAAAAAAAGAAGAAAAAACTACGACATCATCGAAAAATGCTCCAAGATATCAACATTATTCGTCCGTATTGTGCCAAATTGTATGTTAATATCGCATCACAATCTGATATTTAGACTTTATCGTTTCGCCCCGTTGTTGTGAAATTGCACCGATAAAAACTGCATTACCTTCTTCCGTCAATATTTCCCCAATATCGTATACGGTTTGATTTATTCGTTGAAGAAAATTATATAACCTTTCAGCACTTTGAATTTTATTGCCGTTGAAAAATAACAGAAGAAAGGCTTCTTAATTGTATACACGGCAACTGGTAATTAAAATAAATTCATTTCAGTCAGCGTTAACCGATGGCATTAATAAATTACTTTACGGAATGGTCATGGAGAAAAAGAACTATTGTAAACAGCGTCTAGCTTTGCATTTTAAATGAACTCAAACGACCATTTTCTTCTAGTTTTCAATAAATTGTTCATTTAGATTGTACTATTTTCTTTGAGCAGTCGCTTAATTTATTTCTACATTATTAAAAAAGTTCCACTTAACAAACATTAAATTAAATCCAACAGTTCGATTTCCTTTCCAACACAGAAAAATCTATCTAATTCAGATTATTTCCGTTGGTATTTCCTGTAAAAGACCGAGGCTGTCTGTTAATTATAATCAACAATTCGACACGGTTATAATATCAGTACTTTACAACTTTACAGTGTTGATAGTGGCTGAAAATCATTTATTCCCATATTCAGCTTTGATCATAGAACTAATGCGAATGCGGCCGATAATTCGCCGTTTTGTAATTACCTTGCTATACCAGTATAAAACATAATAACGTTAACAATGGAGATTATGTTTAACATTTATTTTCCCCGTAAATGGTCAAAGCTGTTTTTAGACAATGTGACATTTACCGGCAAAAATATGTCGACAATGTCGACCTTTGTCTTATTTATCGGTGTGCTCTTTAACGTCGCGGTTTCATCGCCGTGAAATTGCCAACAAACCGTAAGAGATTTCGTGTCTTAATTGTTTACGAACGGAATTCTAGAGCAACATGTGGTATGCCAAATAAATACGCGGATTAATTGCATGATGTATTATTAATGGCCGGAATCTGGTGAGCCTCCCAGTTCCTTGCAGCAGTTTTTTCCGTTTCAACAATTTCCACGAAACTATTTTGTAAAAATGAATTATTCAACAATTTCCAGAGTTTATATATAAAATATATTAAAATTTATCCAATGTTTCGTGAAAAGTACATAAACTTGATATAAGAAAATTCCTCTAATATACAAAATAATCGACGTGTTCTCCCTAGACACGGAAATTTAATTTATTTTTCTATTAAAATAGTTGTTTGGGAAATTTGCTAAAAAGTTATATCGTTGTGTAGAAAAGTTTACGTGCCCACAAATCCACCCCAAGGATGATAGTGCCATTACTTGTTCTCTTCATGAAAACTAAAACAAGCTTATCTTCAAAGACGCGGGTTGGAAAAAAAAAATTATATGACACGTCGCATTGAATATAACACAACACAACACAACAACAACATCTATAAGATGTTTTCTGTCAAGCAAAATGCAAAATTGCTTCATATATAGTGGAATAATATCAACAGAGGCAATGTTGAAGAGACGACGATGGCGCTCTTTCTACATGCTGCTCTTCTACAGGATTAATATTTATCTCGGTAATTTGTCGTGTATTCACGACCTGCCACTTTACAAGAAAGCTCCACACACACACGTACGCCACCGTTTCATGTGGATCCTTCTATCCCGGTTTCTGTTTAGAAAGCGTGCACCATCGACTCTATTTCAAGAGACATCGTCTCAAGATAAATGTAAAACAGCTTGAAATATATGCAAACGGATATGCGATTCTACGATTCGTCTACATAGGATAACAATTGTGAATAACATAAGATTATTGTTATAAATAAATAAATAAAGCAAAAAAATTACGATAATTATGGCATTACCCATATAATAATGGAATGGGTAGATATCTGTCAGAATTGTACAATGATCATTATCGATAATAACCGTTACTAATTTGTAGCTGGCTAGCATAATGGGTTTGCGTATGTGTTACAAATTTGGACAATATTCCGTGAAATATACACGAACTGTTTTGTGTTTAAATCATAAAAGTGCTTCTGGTCCCATTAGATTTATGTTTGTGTAACACTAGACAACACTATTGTATGGATTTTGTAAAATTATAAAATACATCGCCAGATTACACATTCGTATCAATAATAAATGGATTATAATAAATCTAGATCTGCATCGAAAATTATTATAAACAATACTGCAGAGTTTGTCGAGATAAGTGGAAAAATCGAGACCGAAACAAAGTCTTTACAGATACGTTCACTAATCACGAATCGTTTCTCATACAGTTTCCAAAAAAATTTTGTCTTTTTTTTTACAGATTCGCCTTTTAAACACAGATAATGCATTGATTTGCGATACCGAAACACCCTTTCTTTAGCAGTCGATTTTTAAGGGATGATACGAAAGCAGGATTTTAAAAAAATCGACTTTTGCATTTCAAAAAGCACCCTGCAAATATTGTTCAGGATGTCGAAAAAATGAGCCATTTTCCATTTGATTAACATGGGAAAAAGATTCTCTTGCACTTTGGAATTTTATAGCTCACGTTGGGAACAAGATTTCGAAATGACTGAAATACATTCTTATAGAAAATTTAAGGCTCTACAAAAAAGATCTCTTACAATTTTTTGATATGTTTATTGCTTCAAAAGTTATTCAAGGTTAATGGTAGATTTTGACATTTTTCCAGTTTTTTGACGCAACCATCAACTTTATGGGAAAATTTTATAGAACATTTTTGTAGAGAATTGTATTCTCTATAACTTATCTCGATAAAAGTTTTTGATATTTTTTACAGGTCGTAAGTTATTTGCAATGAACTGATTTGTTTTTATTCTAGTAATTTCTAGTAATATTTTCGCATTGATACTGTGTGTGAAATACCTTTCGACCTGTGAAGAATATCAAAAACTTTTATCAAGATAAGTTGTAGAGAATAAAATCCTCTACAAAAAATGTTCTATAAAATGTTTCGATAGAGTTGATGGTTCTGTCAAAGAATTGGAAAAATGTAAAAGTTTACTGTTAATCCAACTTTAACCTTGAATAACTTTTGACAGACTAAATATATCAAAAAATTGTAAGAGACACTTTTTGTAGAACGTTAAATTTTCTATAAGAATGTATTTCAGTCATTTCGAAATATTGTTCCCAACGTGGGCTATAAAATTCCAAAGTGCAAGAGAATCTTTTTCCCATGTTAATGCTTTCACAGGCTCACTTTTTCGACATCTAAACAATATTTGCAGGGTACTTTTTGAAACAAAAAATAGTCGATTTTTCTGATACAATCTAATGCACATACAGTTATGAATATACACAAAAAGTTCCAAGCCAATCCGACAAGTATTCCCGAAGTTACAAGCACGTTTGTAGAGACTCCTCGAACTACGTGCTTTTTAGATTTGGATCGCCTTTTTCCCAAGACAAAGTTCTCAATGTCGGCGAGCAAGATTGCTTGGAAATCGATCAGTGTCTTTTTTAAAGATGAATCGAAAGATTTTTCTTGCCAATAATTTCCATTTTATAAACGATTTAAGGCCTAAATTTTTACCGAAAATCGATCAAATTGCAGATAACTCCCTATATTAATGAAGGGCTTTTCATTTTTCCAACTTAGACGATTCTATATAAAAATAGGGAACTCACAGGATATGCCAGACAACAGCTACTTCTTTATTTTAAAAAAAGGTTCCTGTGGAACAAAATTTTTCAAAAAGGACAGCATCCGGGCGATTTCCCGGTTATCCTTGTGACCAATCCGCCCCGTAGTTCTAACGTTTACTTTGTTAAAATGTGTGAAACGAAATAGTGTCGGTTTTAGTGGGTAATCCACAAATTTAAAAGATTTCTACAATCCTTCCATTGTGCGATTATCGTTACAAAATTATAGCTTTTGAGAGAAACATGCTGTTGTAGAATGTGTTCTGCTCTAATTTTATTACATTGTAGTTTTAAGATCAACCAATACCAATGCATCTGTACTTTATACAGTAAATAAAAACACGCCTGCCCGCCAAAGTTAACGTTCCAGGTTCCAATCCGGATGGATAAAATACAATTATGGAGGATAATCCAATTGCTACCGTGTACAACAGGCCACAAGAAGCCCTCGAGACGCCCACACCTATGCCCTCGATTTATTAGCAATGTTCAAATGTTTCGTTTGCTAAGTATGTAGAAAAAATCCGAAATGCTGTCGAAATATGCAACATGTACGACCCTCCCACCGTTGTGGCTCTGTGAAATCGAAAGTTGAACATTCCTGCTATAGAGACCATGAAAAATTACAGTTATTATAAAATACATAATATTCATGTTTACTGAACAACATTTTTTTCAAATACTAAACCAAAAAAAAATTCCTCTCATACTTTCAATTTTTCCATACTGTAATAATATTTTATACCTTGACGGATGAGCAATCTGATGTTTCGAAATTTTATTCCGTTGTTATCCATCAGATAGCCATGTAAAAATGCGAATCAAAATATCGGGCCGGTTAATTAATTTCCCGTCCATTTCTTTTATTTAACACATCAACAACGAACGATAATTATCGAAATAATATGATGGAAATCGAAACAACAACCACGTATAAAATTGAAAACGAAAACAAAAAATTGTATTCACATAATAAAAAAGAATAACAATAACGACAACATGGGGTGATGTATAATGCCATACATTCGACTGTTTCAAGTTTATTACCGCCTATTATAAAAAGGGAATCAGTAGAGAATTCGTAAATTATAGCACTTTACTATTTGGAGGTCTACTAAAAGTAGCATTATCAAGCACCTGTTTATAAACACATCTCTTATTACCAGCAATAACAAAGTCTAGCTGCATCATCACCGATTTACACCATAAAAAATATCTCATATGAGAGAAGATGTATAGTTTAACTAAATATAAGGGTCGTGACAAAAAAATGGGGTTGGTTCCACGTCAGTGTTACTGGTAATATCAGAACATTTATTCCGATCAAATTACATATCAAACTTTAATTATCCTCTTTCTCCTGGTAATTTGAAACAACAAAAACAATTGCTAGATAACACAAAACAGGACAACCTTTGTAATATAGGTACTAGCACGAAATCAATGTCTCGTTTAAATGTATAAACAGATGGTTTTCTACCCTTGCTTAGATTTAATCTGTTACTTAAATGAAACTTGAAAAAACGAAGAAATCCATCTTCTTAATTATAAAGCCATATGTGTAGCGTGTACGCCAACATATCTCCATTGTATCAATCTGTTCCAGACAAAAACAATCAAATATTCAGGTAAAATCGGTGGAAAAACAGGTGCAATTTGTGAGAAGATTGCTACAAAAACAACAACACTGTTAACTTATTCAACAGAAGATTTGTTTTATCAATAAAATATACTGAAGGGCTGTGATTGGTGTTGAAACTGACAATCAGGGCGAACAGTTGTTGAACATAAACACGGCAAAAATAATCAAAAATCTTTACCTGCACTGTTTTTTTAACCCTGCACATTAGATCGTGATCAAAGCATTTGTCTATTTATAACTCAATACGTAAAATATTTATAAAGGAATAAGGGAGGAAATTGCGAATATTTACGATTTTTCTTTTTGTACATAAACGGAATCTTTTCACCCGCTAAATAGAGATTGATTTCGAGAAGGCAACAGAGTCGCGCTGCTTGGTGAGTCGCATATGCCTTACAACTTGTCAATTCTTGGATCCTGTCGTATTCAATATGAAACACACAACATATATCACGAGTCGCAGAGCATCCCTGTCATCCCTAATTTACTGTTAGCACGTATTATAAAGTTACCCATATTCGAAACTCTGTTCAAATTTGTAAGTTGTTTCGCGTCTCTAAATAATAAAGACTGTCGCTTATAATACACGAATATCATTTAGAACCCTCCGTGTTGAGTTATAAGTAAAACTACATATAAGCGCCTGATTTTCGATATCTAATCAACTGGACGAGTACATATGTTGGAGTTTAACGCCCAACGAAACGGTAATTGCAGTAACCACTCGGTAAATGTTTATTGTAAGAGAAATGGTAAGAGTCACAAAGACGTTTCAACAAACACTCTCGTGACAACGTTAAGAGAGGTTAACATTAAACTATCTGGTATTTTGTATCAGTAACCGCAGCCAAATTTTCTACAGAAACGCAAAAACGGATGTAGTTTTTCTTGACGTCTTGGGCACGGATTACACTATTCTTTGACAAAATCATGTTTATGAAAGAGAGGTTTCCAAAAGTTAGTGCAACAATTTTTTTTGTAAATTCAACTTTTCAAAGAAATTTGATAGTGTAATCCGTGCCCTGAAGACGCACGCTCGCTCAACACTTTCGTCCATAAACTTCTACCGATGAAAATTTTGTTCATATAGTCGTACAAATTATACAACGATTCTATAGCCTAATGACTTTATAATCTGCTGAATAATTGCCATCATTTTAACAAAATATCTTAAATTATGACAGGATCAGTCAGGATATAGAGAAAAAGATGTAAAAGTTTGCCGTAAATTTAAGATCGTTATACTTAAAATGACGGTAATAATTCAGCGGATTATAAAGCGAATGTTGCACAAATTAAATTATGATAATGCAGAAATATCTTTATCAGTTTTTAAATATTTGAATAGTTCAACCTTTGGTTTTTTAATCAACTATCATACTAACATAAATTTACAGGTAAATTTTGTGAGGTGTCCCGTTTTCATTTGCCACCACATCATTGAAGAATTTCACCTGGTTTTGTAAGGTTCCGGTTGTGATGTTTCATTTTTACGTCGGTACTTATTTGGTGGAATAAGCAGCGATAAATATGTACAATCTACTTATACTACTTGTCATGAGACACCCCCTTATTTTTCTATAAGGGTTAATCCAAGGGTGGCAACTGATTTATCATTTGAAAAGACCTTTAATATTATTGGAAGTAGAGAACAAACTGAAATTCTGTAACAATATAGTTTTTTACAATTCAACTCCAAACTTACAATTTCCTACTGAGAATTAAAATAAATCCAAAAACAGGTAACTTTCATTTTTTAATTGTCTACTTCAAAACATCATGTTGATAGGGTTAATTATTAGGGGTAAATAGATGTAAACAGATGTAGAAAATCAGTCTTCACTATTTGTTACCCCTTAAAACCAACTGTCACTTGTTTTTAAAGCATTGAAAAATAATAAATCGTTTTGAAAAAACTAAACTCTACAGGGTGAACTTCAACAGCAATTTTCTCATTTAAACTTATAAATGGGCACGTTTACATAATACATACATCCCTTAGAATTGTCTCTTCTACTAAAAGTCATGAGAATCGGGAGTATCGGGAGAATAATTTTGAAAATTTATCCCTTGAGAGTGAAATAGAGACAGTTTTATGGAAGTTCTTCACTTCGATTCTATATAAATAAGGGTCAGTTGTATCAGCATTTTTCGAAATCCATTGCTAAAGAGAGCGAAATAAGGAGCGAAAATCTAACTAATATGCAAGAAATTAGAAACGCAAAAGTCGGTTTTTAAGGGCTTGAAGAACATCGAAAGCACGTACCCAATAAAAATACATTTAGACTAATTTGACATATTATCGGTAATATTTCAAAAATGCAAAAGAAAATATCTCTGATTGATATTTATGCTACCAATTGGATCGATTTTTATCACAATTGTTACTGTTTTATTTAAATAAAATAGCACCCGTCTCGATATTGGCGGAATGTGCTGCTGCAAAAATCTCGAAAGAACGTTCCAAAAACTTTGTAATGGGTTGTCAAAAGATTATATTAAAAATAACCTATTCAACCCATCGTATGATTTTATCAAAATATAAACAAGTTATCAAGAATTGTCAAATAATTGTGCCATAATTGAAAATTAAAAAGTCGATTCCAAAGTGGCCACCTCAGCAGTCCACATCAAACATCGGACATAAATGCGATTTCGATAACATTCAATTATTGTACAATGGTGATGAAAGCTTGAAATTAACGACTGCTAGAAGTCGCGCAAATTTATATACCTATTTAGGGCCGATTCTACAAGTTGTTTTATTGCATCTTACTCTAAGCTTTCAGTATAACAAAAAATAATATCGGACGGACTCTTGGGCAGAATAAAACAATTGTTGAATAGAGCCTTAATCGATATAAAAATTCTGCAATTCTACCCGTAGCTTTTGTTGGGATTTTAATTCAAAAAAAATGCAAAATTGTTTTTAAAAAAGCAATTAGAGCGGTTTTATTAATATTAATTTGAATTGTTATGAAGCAATCCCAAACCATTTAAATGGTTAAATTGATTTTTATACTTGTTTAATTAACTTTATGTGTTAGTATTTTGCAGGGGCGCACCAACCTGTTCGGACGCCCGAGTGCAAACTTTCCATTGAAGCCCACAAAACAAAATAATCGATAACTTTTCCAATTAATAATCTTTATTACAATCAATTTACTTACAATGAGTGTATATTCAGTTGTTTTTAATCAGATTTTTATATAGCTACAGACAAAATAATAATTTTCGTTCTCAAATCAACCATCCAAATTTCAAAGCAATCAAAATTTGCGGCCCCCCATGTTCTGAGCCCGGGTGCATTGCAACCCTTACGCCGTAAGTTGGCACGCCACTGGTAGTTTGAGTAAGTAAACATTTGTTTTGTATTCATTGTAAATGTTATGATTATTATTTCTCAATCGAGCAAAACCAGTCTATTTAACTTGTCAATAAATCTCTTGGTTTAACCAATTATCTGTTTGTATACAAACAACTGCAAGGTAGAAATGTGGCTTCAAATCTAAGAAGCTTTTCTATATTAAGCCATTGAATGTGAGGCAAAAACAGAATCATATTCTACAGAAGAATTAAAGAGTAATTATTTTAAGGATCCTTCTATTTTTCAGTTTCTATCGCATACTCAGGATAACGTTATAGGAATGCTAGCCCGATTCTGTCGTCATCTCTTGACAATCAAAATCTGTTTTTCATTGATTACAAAAATTTGAAAATACGGCAAACACAATAGAAAAAATACTCTAAATTTCGCCCAACTAGTTCGTATTGTTAAACAACCTCATCCCTAATTACAGAAGCAATATATAAACGCCCAATTATCAATTCCAACCACACAAGAATCTTAAACGTGCAATCATAAAGTTTATAATAACTGTAGACAAACTACTAAAAGCGGGAAAGCAAACATTGACGCAACGGAATCAAAACGGAAAATATAATTGTGATTGGAATCAACCATATATAATCCGCAATCTAAAAATAGAAGAAAAGTTCAACAAGAAAAATCCATCTTAATCAAGGCTATTAAGCGCTTTCGTGATCCGTTTTCGATAAATCAAAGCTCCAATAAGCTGAATATTTTTTCGTTTGATTTCGATAGTAGTAAACGCCTATCAAGAATCAACGTTAATTGGTCGATTTCCAAACAAAAGTGAAAATAAATCGTCCATAAACCAATCTAATCAATAACAATAATAATGATGATAATAACGATTGATCTTGGAACGGTATTGTAATTTTTTTATTAAATAATGAAGCCGTTCATTCATTAATTTCTTATAATTACAATCAATACTTTTTTATGCTATAAGTATGGTTAATTTAAACTCAAACTAGCACCGGATGACTGTATTTTTTCGATCACGTTCCGATTTAATTAGCATCGATTGAATATGGTGGCTGTCGATCATAATTCATCGACAACGATTACCATTAAATAGACTATAAGTATATATGTAGAGTGCCTTATAATCAGTTTAAAGAACAAGAAAAAAAACGGGGAATAATAATACTAAAGAAGCACCTCTTCTGCTTTTTTTAATGCCGACATAATTATGAAACCATCTCCGATATTCATCTAAACGTGAACAGGAGGTGTTCGATATATTATAAATAATTAAAATACGAAGAAGTGTAATTAGAAAATGACTCGTTGGACTTCGATCATCCAACATATAAATGTTGCGTTTTTGACAAATATTAATTAAGACTGGAAACGTGTTGTTCCTATTGATCGCAGTCATTGAAAACCATCTCCTCGGATATCTGTGGAAGTTTCATCTTATCATTACAATTTGTTGAACAGTCTGATAGGTAATCAGATCACATTCGTATAGAATAATTGGGAAATGCCAATAGCAAGACCGCTTCTAATTCTAAGAATCATTGGAGAAAATCTCCACGTACAATCGCCCTGTCATGCTCTCTCCTCAACGCAAAAAAATAACAAAAACTAGAAAAAAAGAAATTGTACAAAACAAAAAAACCGAACAAATTCAAGTAGAAAAGTTTCACTAACGCTCAAACTCAATTTGTAAACATCACCATACTGACAATTGTTTTCACTTGGCAAAACTGTTATCATAAAATATATTGTATATGTAATCCGTTTTTGATCAACGCGAATTTCCAATGTTTTGTTCATGAGAGCTTGTCAAAAATTGAAACATACAAAAGAGTTTCACACGTCAACATCAGATATCTGTTTATAATACGGATCAGACAATAAAACCGTTAAAAAAAAATGTCTTTATCGAATATTTAATTAGTAGACAAAGTAATTTATTGTTGAAATAATTACAAATAGTGCAGCTGACCGATTGATGTTCAGTCATAAATGTCCGCAAATAAATAGAAAATTATCTGACCGACAATTGAAAATAATGTACAGGTTTTGAAGGCCCAAGGAAACGTATTGATCCGCCTTGATCGTGAAGGTGTTGTCGGCGACTAAACCTGTTGATAGTAAATCGATCAATTATTTTTGTATCGGTTGCGATTCCGAACAAATGGAATAATGAAAAACATCGACTTTCTTTTGCCTGTTTCAACATTTCTCCTTTTATCTTATACAGGAACGGCTTCAAAGTGTCAACGGTTTTAGGCAAATGTAAACTGTACGCCTAGAAAGAATTATATAAAATTGCGTCTTACGCTCTGACGCTAAAGCCTCTCTTTTGTTATCATCTATGGCAGGTGATCACTGCTTATTTTTAGAATTTGTATGCTTCGATGTTTGACGCGAACGTTGTCTTTTGAAATGCAGTCAAAGAATTGATCGAAGAAATTAAGGTCAAACTAATAAAATGTATCCACAACAGATTTCACAATAAGCAATAAAGGGGTAATAGAAACGGTTATATGGCTGCCAAAATTGTTAGATTAGAAATAATCAGTTGTTTTTGAAGTACCTGAGCGACCTTTTTGAAATTCCACAACACACCTGCTTGTTTTTAAGCATAGTAATTTTGGAAAATATACAGACTGTTTCAGTCCAAGAGCTTCTTTAATTATTAAAATATTCATATGCAAGCTTCAAGAACTTAAAATAGATCACCAAAGGTCCTTAGTTGACCTACTTTAAGTTCTTGACGGTTGGATACGAATATTCTAATAATTGAAGAAGTTGCGAAAGGTGGGCGCTTGTGCTGAAACAAACTGTATAACGGTGCAATTTATTAACGTCTCTTTAATCTTATTAGTTTGGTTTTAATCTCTTTAGCCCTTCTTTCTATTGATTTATCTATTTGGGATTCTTTATTAACTTAAAAATAAAGGTTAATTTATAAAGACCTCTGGATTGTTCTTGTAGCGTCGGAAGAGCAGAGTAGCAGTATGTTTGATGTAATAAAAATTACCCTCGTTGAACAAAAACTTTCGAGTAGTTTCATTGCTTTTCCTATAGGGAAACTGATTTGCTGAGCAGAGTTTGATGACATTATTAAGTATTTTTCAATGCCCCAAAATTTGTTGCTACACGTCTGATTGTATTGTATTTCAGACTCTTTAAAAGTTGTAGTAGTGCAAAATGTTTTGCTTTGTTCAATTTACAACCAACATCTGCTTATTGCTATCGTCCCTCTAACACTTCCCCTAGCCATGTCCTTATCATTTCTCACTTTTTCAAGGCGACAATGCTGCTCCAAAATCCTGAGAAATGGTTGACCAAAGGCAAAATATACAGCACTTAATTCTACGCTAAACTTTTTATACTTCTGACATATTTTCGACCCATAAGAAATCGATTTAACGACCCTCAGAAAATATGCGTGTTTTTTATATTGTAAAAGTTATCAGAAAATGAAAAGTATAAATATCATCATCATAAATGGAAGTCCATAGAATCGCCAATCACAAAGGGGTGAGTTGCGCCCTTTTCTCCCCCACCCCCGCCACTTCTGGGATGCATTCAAAACGCGCAAAAATTTCCCAAATTCATGATAGTACTAAAGACGTGTTACCGCAGTCATAGAGTTGTTTGAGTGAACTTAGTTGCAAATTCAAAATAATGGCTGACGATTTACGTGAAATTGAAGACGCGGGCGATCACTACGATATCAATGAGCTTCTGATGTTGTTGGAAATCGAATTGGTGGTGTATGATGATGTTCTTGATATCATTGATAATAATAACAATATTGATGGCAATTTTGGAGGCACTGAACGAATGATAATGGACGTGGAAGACCCTGATGAGCTCGAGGAGATCTTCATGCTGTTGGATATCGATTACAATAACAATATTGTTGATGAAAACAATAATAATGTTGATGATGATTTTGGAGAGCTTGCACGAGTAATAATGAATGTGCAAAATGAAGATATTCCTAATGAGCTAGGAATGCTGTTTGATAACGATCTAGTGCAGTGGAATGATGATGATTTGAATGTTGATTTTGGAAACGAAGATGAAATTCGGCATTTTTTGGCCGAACTGGATGATTCAGGATATTCTGAAAATAATGTTTGACGTTAATTGTTATGTTGTTTTGTTTTGCATATTTTTCAACATAAATACATTTATTTATAAATAAATAATCGGGAAAGATTTTCAGTGTTTTTTTTTTAATTCAGTTCATCGTCTTTTGTAATTACTTCTTCAGTTTAAATCTAATGTTCACTGTTAAAAATAACTACAAGATCGTAGAAAACACAAGTCTTTTTATTGGAACTAAGGAACCTTATATTTGGGGAACGCTTACCATTCAGAATAAAATAATATGGATAATTAAATAAGTTCTTCTGTTTTTCTGAAATCTGAAATATAATCCCATTCCACAGCATTTCTAACACGATTTACCCTAATTATGTAGATAAAAAACGACTTTTGAGTGAGCAAAAAATAAAAAAAGCATGCGTCAAAAAGGATTATTCATCTATTGCGAAGAGTGGGATTTTATTGAAAATTAAAATCAAGTTTTCGGGTCCAAAGGACGATATGGGAAAGCTAATATTCGCTTTTACAAAAAAAAAATACATAACAGATTTTATATAATAATTGTATCTCTATCTCTTTGCTTCTCTCTCTCTCTCTCTCTTTCTCTCTCTAATTTATTCGGAGACAATCAAGAGCATCTTTGACTAGTGAAAATTGCCAAAATTTCCAACACTCTGACCGCTTGTATTATTTATTATCTCTTCCTAAGATGGTGCATTCTTACGCTATTATAAAAAGCGCTTTCAGCAATTTCGTAACGAACAAATTCAGAAATGACCGCCCTAAAATTGCACCACTCCAGGCACCTGTTTCTTTTATGTTGGCGTTTAGTGTTATTGTATTATAGAAAGTACAATATTTATTTAAATTTGCACAAACTGGACCCGATACGTTCAATTGTATACCTGGCGTGGGAGCAATTATTCACGCTCCGAAGAGTTATAAATAATTTTACTGCTGTAACTTTCAATTACAACCGAATCTTTTGTTGAGGCGTGCAATAAATGTGTCCGACTTCAAAACTGACAATATACAATAATAATAATAGTTTACATTTGTCTGCTTTGTTTTTCTAGTAGACTAAACAAAATCCAGGAAAAATTCTAGAATTTGTCGTCCAACAAGTCTACATTAGGATATCAAAGTTAGTTGTAATGCGGTTGAAATTAAATGAGATGAAAATTTCGCTCTTATCTTGCTCATTCAATTCAATTGTAAAAATGATTGAGTGATCCATACGCCTGCACAAGGGACGCACGCTGAAAATACGTCCACAACACGTTCGCAGCCGGGATGCACACAGTCTATTACAGTACAGCAGAAATTAGCGTCCCTGCTGCGGGCGCAGGACAATTAACATTTTCTAGCCAGATTAGGTTCCGAAAATTTTATTACCTCAGGTAGTTAAAATTCTAAAATCTTTGAAATATCAGAGTGATGCCCTTTTCGGACTTGAAAAACTTTCAAATGCGATCGAAACAATTCTAATTTAAAAAGAAAATACTTGAAAATTCTTCGGTCTACAAATTTTAAGAAAAAAAAAACGGAAAAGGAATTTCTTTGAATTCTGTCAATAAACAAGAAATATGAAAAGATTGATTTGAATTGGAATTGTCATTGAATTTTAAAGATTTACAGGAAAACTAAAATTTTCCAACAAATTTTCATTCAAGATTACTATTGGAAACGAATGTGAAATTCAGTCCTTTGGAAAAAAATAATAAAAGTTTACGGTGCACAACTCAACAAGAGATCATCGTTTGTCGTGGAATAGCCCTAATGACATTGTCGCATTACGAATTTATCTCTTTCGATTTTTTTATACGCTTTTTACAATTTTCTGGCAAACCTGTTGAAACCGCAAATGTACCTGTTTAGTGCCAAATATGAGGCAGAATAAGGATAACAAGAAATACTTTATGTCTAATATAATAACAAATTTATTTCATCTTAGAAATTCCGGAATATATACAATTTCTGTACAAAAACACAAGTAAATGTTGACATGACAATTTTCAAATGACTTCACAATATCCTGAATCGTTCAAATCGTGTAATTGATCCATCACTTCGTCTCCCTCATCAAAATCATAGCCAAAATCATCGTGTAGAACATCATCATCTCTATCTTCTTCATTATTATCGGCGTTAATATTATCGTTATTATTATTATTATCATTATTATTATCATCATTATTATTATTATTATTATCATTATTATTATTATTATCCGTATTATTGTTAAGATTATCCATATTATCATCGTTCTGTCCATTATTGCCCTGCACCAATTCAAACACCCTTATGACTTCACCGATTTCAACAACGATTTCCACATGGATAGAGCCGTTTTCACGTAAATTTTCAGCCATTTTTTTGAATTGCACAATAATCAAAAACTGATAAACTAACTTAGGCAACTTTGACCTCCCTTAGCGTCTTTGTCGCAATGATGTATTTAGAAAAATTTTGCCAGTTTTAAGTGTATTGCACAGATGGTGGGGATAGGGAGAGAAAAGGGCCTTTGTGATTGGTGAAACTGTAAGATTTGTCATTTGCTTTTCCTTAGATAAAATTAACGATTCGATTGTTCTGTAAAATACGCCGATTTTCCTTAGGCACTTGATGCTTTGCCGCCAATTATTCACGGCATATTTACAATTAAGATAATGTTTGGAAATGTACAAAACACGATAATCTCATTTAATCAGATGATAGACATTAGCACCGCTATGGGGATTAAGCTAATTCTATAGAAGTAATCAAGTGTTAACGCTACAGAAAAAAAATCACCCACATTACCAGCTTCTGGAATTAAGACCATAACAAGGCTATTGTGTGTAGAAATAATCCTATTTTAAGAATACGGAATAACGCTAATAAAGTCCTTACAAAAGTGGTTTTATCTAAAAGTATTGATAACGATATTCCCGACTATTTTATCATGTGATTTATACGGGACTCGACGAGAGGGTGTATAGTTAATCCACGCTTTGGGTGTATAATTTTGTGCAACTCAATAACGTAAAATTCCCTAACTTTTTTATGGGGTAAATGGAGAATTTTGTAGATTAGTAACACTTCTATCATTTGAAATTATATACTCAAATCGTAGATTTAATATACTAGGAAATGGAACGTGTGCCAGAAAGAAACAGAGGGAGATTTTCTATGGGTATTTCCGTATTTCATGACAGACTAATGAAAACTATTAGTGTTACTTATTGATTGATTTTCCATCAATCACGCGTCAACTAATTTAACAACATTATCAAAAAAATAGAAATCAAAATTCGTCGAAGAATTTGTGGAATTTGTAAACTGGAAATTCCCAGTGGCGAGTGTTTTTATTGCACAAAGCCGCAACTAAGGGCTACCTTTCATGGCAGATTGGGAATTCCCAATGTCACAGCGGTAATAGACATCCATGGGCTGGCTGAAGAGAAGAGCAAATCATTGGCTCTCAATCTTTTAGTACTAAGGCGCTATACTTGAAAAAACAAACCATTGAGACCACGAAAATATTTGGATCTCACTGCTATCACTAAAGGGCGGATTGAAGGTCATCACCTTGTTGCCGGTGACGAACCATATTTTAAAGAATGAGAGAGAGCGACCAGAAATTCATAGAAATACGGTACAACTAGGCACCTGTTTTTTCGCCGTGACGTTAGCAGTTCAACTGGTCCACTGCATCTCTAAGTGCGGGGTAGTTCGGACTTTATTTGTATAGAGAAACATTTCACAAAAAAAAATAGAATATACAAGTACAACAGCTTTTGCCGATACGCTCTAGACGAATTTGTCAGGATGCTAGAATTTGCCTTGCTCCAACTTGGAGCAGATATCCGCCCTTTAGCTATCAGCTAATAAAATTGACATTTGACAAGCCAATTTATAGGTCTTCTGTTGTTGTTTGAGCATCTTATAATTTAATAGATTTCATGCCATATGTGAGGTATCTTTGATCGCAATTTGGTGGCCATTTGTTGATATATTTTATGAAAGATTTTTCTAGGTTTTTTTTCAGTCGACCAGAAAACAACACAGTCAAATGTATATCATCCAATCTTCAGCTCTTAAACCTTATTTATCGCAGGTAAACATGCTTTATTGGATATAAATGAATAAATTATTTACGACTCTTTCGAGAGAGGCTGGGAAATCTTTTGTATTTCGGCAACTGTGGATAATTTGTTTTTACAATCTGAGAATTCCCAAATTCTTATTGTCTCTCGGGATTCTGCGCTTGAAAAATATGAAAGTATAAGGGTTGCTGTATAACAGATTGCATGAATCAGGTCTTTTTCTGCAATCTGAAGCCGTAAATTATTATTTGTTGCAAGTTTTATTAGGGCCTTAGCCGGAACTAATTCTCCAAAGCTCTCGCAAAAATTTAGTAATTTGTAAATAATCAAGACGCCTGTTTCTTTAAGAAAAATATTACTTGGACATAGTAATAATAAGAGAAATTATTAGGGATATTTGCATATGATTTCTCCCTTTCTCTCTCTCACACACATTGTTTCTCTCTCGCTCTCGACAATTTTTGTGCTGGGTTGTTTCACTGAAATAATCTTATCTACTCCTTATTTATTAAATTTCAACATTCATATGGATGTTTTTCAGATGAAATTATATGCGATACGATTAGGTCAATTAATATAATAATAGTAATTAATGTATCAAGGGCGTTATGCCGATAACACCCGTGGTGCAATCATGAGTTTATGCCATAAGTAAAAGAACAATTTAACTTTATTTTTATTTTTTTTTCTTTGACTTCTGAAAATTTGACGTCATGATCACATTTGTAATGACAGCAAAAAAGTTGTTTATCATAGCAACGCGCTATTATTTTTCATAACGCCATCGCAACGTCATAATTGCCCGTTGTCAAGTAGACAATTATTATTTGCTTATTAATGCGATTGATTTGATATCTGTTAATGGTTCAATAATATATACGAATGACAAATTAATTATTCAACCAAGAATTTACTTAAATTTATACAAAATTGTCCGTGAATTGATCACGAGATTAAAGTCAAACTAATAAAATAATAAAATTAGTCCACAATAGATTCGGTAATAAAAATAGCGTTAAATCAACTTGTCATAAATCTCCCATAATTATTACGAAAAATTACGATTTACTGCTTCTTTTCTATCTACAAACAAATTTGGTTATTTCTAACTTAAGCGCTTTATATTTTTTTGTTGTTGCATCCATTGTAGCTTAAGTTTATTAGATTGATTTTAATCTGCTAAGTCAATTCTCCAACTACATAAAAGAACAGAAATAATTGGAGTAGCTGGTGTTTTACAATCCTAATAGACTACTAAATATGCAAGTACAGAACCGTGCATATGCTAAGGGAATGGTAATTTAAAAGCCACATAAAAATATTATTAAATTTTTATAAATACGTATAGTGGAGCCAGTCGTAACTTTTCTTCTCAAAGCGGCAAATTTATGAACGATCATAAAATCGCAATTTTTTTAAGTAACTATCGCTCTATCGGTTTGTCCTTTACCACTTTTATACAGATAATCTTGTGTTTTTATCAAGTTTAGATAGAAGTCTAAAGCCCCAAGTCCCAATACTAATTCCGCATGCGAATAATATCAACTATCTACATGGATGATATGTGTATATACCTGCAAACAACACACACCAAGAGATAGTGGAATGAAATTGTTTTAGCTTGTGCAACAATCTAAAAGGACTTGAGCCTCACCTGAGTTGGAAACCAAACCGCATATGTTTATTGAGGGTATCAACCGTATACGGTATATACCGTTTTGTAATTCTACGATATTCCCACAAGTTTACATATATTCAAACTATGTACATCATAATCTTGCTGGATACAACACGTGAAAACCATCGGGAAAATAATGAAAATGTCGGCAAAATAAACGACTAGATCTAGCTTTTACTCTTTTGTCCATGTTGCATTTGTTTAAAATAATCGATTTTAAATTGTTTTAAAACTAGTAAAACTTAATTTCATTTATTCCCTAATCAACTGTTGTATTCCTGAAAGCGTTCGATGTATCCGGTTTTTTTTTTGTATTTTTCAATTAAATAAATGCAGCGTGATTTTTTTTATTTTGCTAAATACAAAATAATCCTATTCAAATCCTGAAAGCTATTAACAAAATCGGTAAATAAATGTGTTCATTTTTACAATGTTGGTATTTACGTATTTTATCAACACAATACCGTACATGAATAAAAAAAAGAAGTTTTTTTCCCATAATCAATTGTGGTTGGAAGCGTACAGGAGAAATCTCTGGAGTGGTTTTTCACTGGAATTGAAAAAAAATATATGTGATATTTTGAAATGATTTTATTTATCATATTCACATTACAATCAAATATCTGACAGAATATGAAAATATTCCCAAAAAAAACCAATGGCATTATAATAAACAATCTTTTATTGAATATGTTTATAAAAATTATTTAGATTCTGTTTGGGGCTTTTTCGTTTTCTTTGTTTTACTCACTACAGGGCCCTTTGTTGATATTTTCTGTTTCTTTTTTCCATCCTGCAGTCCCTGTTTTCTTCTGTAGTACAAAAAGAAACAATTTTATTATGGGGAATCCCCATCGACAAAATGTGCATTTTTTATAATTAATTTCTTTATAATTTCTGTTTTCATTCCTTATGAAAATAACAAATTTAGTTTGTATCTTTTATAAATTGTCACTTTTTACAAAGGCAAGAGCCGTTTCATGTAACTTTGTCGGTTTAAAGGCGTGGCTTGGGGACGGTGGGGTTGCAGATGAGACAGAGATGATTATACTCTCTTCTCCCACAACTACCGATGATTTGCCATAAAACAGAGCACACAAAAAGAGGTTTTTTTACCACTACTCTGTGCCACGCAACTCAATTTTCGGTTCACATCAGGACCAGCCTTGTCTACAAATAACCCCCCTGTAAGCGATATTTTAGGGTGCAAAGATTCTTTACGATAAGAGACTCAAAAGATTTTATAAAAAATATGAACAAAATAAAAAAAAAAGAAAATGCACATAGAATTTTTCGTATTTATCGCAGATCAAAAAAAAAGAAAAGAAACAGGCAATATTAAATAATTCGAATAGAGAAAACAATTGAACGCTAAAAAAAATGCGCGATAATAAAATTGTAAATTGTAAAGTGAATTATGTCTTACTTTTTATGTCTAGAAGTAAAAAAAGTGAGAAAAAATACCCGAAGGATTTAGCACCTCTAAAAGTTGAAACCACGAGGCGCCACTGTTTCATTTGTGTAATACGAAACTTGTCTATATTTTCTAATTTTTGATAATAATAAAACTATAAATTTAATCCGTTTTAGGTCCTTGTAGATGGGGCGCGCATTAGTCACGAACTTTAGCTGTAATTCTGTCAGATACTCTGCCTCATTAAAATCAATGTCGTGTTAAAGGGAATGAGACTAATTAAAGTCGAGACCTTATGGACGCAAAATACATTGTTTAACGTGCTAATTAATATTATTACCAGCAAGTCGGGTAAATTACAAAACTTTTCGAAAAAAAATATAAACCTTTAAACGTACAATTTTTAAAAAACGGAAAGGAAGCGAATTGATAGTCAAGGAAAAAAGTTCAGGCTCTTTTCATCTAAATTTCATTCAATTACGTTGCAAAGCATATGGCACAATAAACATGTGTCAAATATAAATCTTAAAAAGTGCATCTGTACAGACATTTCGTCGAAAAAAGCAATCTCCCGAGTTCGGGAGCGACAGCATTATTACCGCTCCACCACTAGAGGCGATTTTTTTAGGCGATTCGGACGAACTTTCTGCATTCGCCGAACCTCCGTACAGAAATAATTCTCAATCGGTTAGCTGGAGGGAAGACACCGGCAAGATTGATGGAGAAGAGAGATAGATAATTTGGCTTGCACTACTGGACGGTTATTCATGATTGATTATTCTTCATATAAGAAGCCATTAATTAAATTAGATATTACAACACTTTTCTTAATCACTTACCGCCTTTGTGCCATCTTCATTTTCTCATATTTAGGCCGCGTATCGATATCATCGCGCTCCGGTGCCGATCTCTCCAATTTTTTCCTTTCACTTTTCGGTCGTTTCTTCATCGTCAACATATATTCGGGTACTTGACCGCCTGCATCTTTTACAAGATGTGCAATACTAAAAATCTATATCGTGATCAAATCCAATTAAAATCAAAACAAAAATATATACCTTCTTAAATTGACCTGATCTTCAACTGTGAAAAATGTTATAGCTTTCCCACATCGACCTGCCCGACCGGCTCTACCAATTCGATGAACGTACGAAATAGCCGATGGTGGGAAATCGTAATTAATAACTAAATTTACACCTTTGAAATCGATACCGCGTGCCATTAATTCGGTACAAATTAAAACCCAAATTTTCCCCTCACGAAAACTTCGAACTGTATTATCTCTCTAATTAACATTATTATTATTATTGATTAAACAATTAATTTGACGAAAATACCTGTAATTGTGTACGATCGGCATGAATTGCATCAACATTAATACCATCATAGATTAATTCGTGAAATAATTGTTGGGCACGATCTTTGCTTTGTACAAATACTAAAACCGGCGGTTTTACGCCCTTTCTAATTAAATCACGAAATGCTAATAATTTACCCTGTTCATTACCAACAAACAGTAATTCTTGTTCAACCGAATCGGTTGCTGCATTTCTACAAAAAAAAAAAGACAACATACAATTCGAATAAATTAAATTATAATCAAATACTTTCGTCCAACGGTAATTCTGATTAATTTTCTCATATTATGGACACACCATTTCGCTACAATCGGTGTGTTGGTTGCACTAAACATTGCAATCTTTTTATCGGGATTGGTGCAAGACGCCAAAATTTGATCTAATTGTTCCCGAAAACCTCGTACGCCCTCCTCGAATAGTTTATCAGCTTCATCGACTACCAACCATTCGATATTTGATAGAGAAATCATAGGCGGCTCTTGTTTCAATAGATAACACAAACGATTCGGTGTTGTTATTAAAATATCTTAAAAAAATCTATCAATTATCGTCCGATATCGCGTACAATCATCGGTGATTACCGTATTTCTTTGAACTTTTCGGCCCGTACATCGCTATAGCTTTACCGATTTTACTAATTATATGTATCCTAAAGCCCCGGCCTTGTGCTAATCGTTCGCATTCACGGAACGTTTGTTTGGCCAATTCACGCGTTGGAGAAATTACTAGAGCACGAAATCCCTGTTTTTGGGGCCGTTTTAAATGTTGTATAATTGGCAGAAGAAATGCGGCAGTTTTACCGGAACCGGTTGGTGCGCAAGCTAGAATATTTCGTCCCTATTACAACAATAACAATTACTATTGGGATTATAACTCGTATTTGAAATGAATACATCTAACATTGCTGGTACTGCTTGTTTTTGTACAGGAGTTGGTTCGATATAACCACAATTTCGTAGATTCTCTTTCAGGTCTTGATCGATATCGAATTCATCGAAAGTTTTGGCCGGTTCAGGTAGTTTTGTACCGACTGCATTGATTTTATTGATGTTTCTGTAATGATTCACCTGGAAATAGAATTTTTAGAGTATTTCGCTTGTTATTGTCGGGAAAGGTATACTTCTTGAGTTTTCAGTAGTTTTTGCTTCCTTTCTTCGTACCGAGGGTCGGAAGATTTACGTTTTTTGCTTCTACGTTCATTGGAAGAACTCAACGAACTTAATAATGTGATAGAATCATCGTCGATTTGTTCTCTTTTAATTTCTTTTAGGATATTCGATGTTTCGGTTTCTGCTTTAATTGGTTCACCAGATGCATGATTTTCTTGATTGGCCTTATTTGAGTAAACAGAAAATAGCCTCAGTTGTTTTTTTATAATATAAACTACAACAAGAAACCTACCTTTTTATGGGATTTTGGTTTGGAAAGTTTAACACCCTGTGTTAATTTTTTGAAGACATCGTAAGCATCCATTATGCGATTATTACGAAATCTTTAATAATTTAGACAAGTTCGTTATAATTTTTATAAAAAATCTGTGAAATTTGCAAATTTTCACAAACATGCACGAATTTGAGGTTAATATGACTTCAAAAGTAAGGTTAAGTGTGATTGAAATCTATAAAGAGGACGCGATCGCAATGTTGCCAGATCTAAAAATTTCCCAGTGGGAAAAATAAATAATAATAATAAACGAATTGTGTAAAAAATTAAAAGCCACTATAAATAAAAAGTCGTACAGTAGAAAAACTGGTACACTGAAAAACTAAATCTCATAAGGTCAATTTCAGGCCTCATTTTCTTTTTTAAACTTGAAACCATTCTATCTTTTTCCAATTTTACTGAATTGTTTTTGTACATTTATGAAATAATCGATAAAAATGTCTGTTTCAGGCCAGCTTCAATCAAACTTTCGTCATCATTTCTATTTCAGTATATGATTTTTTCAAGAAAATTTGTAAGTAAAGTGAATTCATCCAACAAAGGGTTACTAGATTTGACAGATATCTTGCTAAACAAAGTACGTAATCCTACGTAATGGACACAAAGAAATAAATCCCTAAAAATATCACTATATTCAAGGATACCAACCTAAATGTAGGACGCCTTTGGTTGATGAATTTAGTATATTCCACTCTTATCCAATTTTACTGAATTGTTTTGTGCATTTATGCAATAATGGATAAAAAATGTCAGTTTCAGCACAGCTTCAATCAAAATCTTTTCATAATTTCAGCATATTTTTGCCCGAACTTAATAAGTAATTTAATAGACACTTTTATATTTGGATTTAAACTTCAAAATCATTCATACATTGAACTAACGACATTGAAATTCAAAATCGTAACTCAAATAAAGAGCTCGTATTGAGTCTATGTATACAAAATTCATCGACCAAAGGTTCCTAGATTTAAGTTGGCACCCTTGAATGTAGTGATATTTTTAGGGATTTCATTCTTTGTGCCCATATCTTTGCCTGTTTAACGAGACATCTGTCAAATCTAGTAACCCTTTGGTCGATGAATTCACTTTACTATGAAATATGGCGTTAAATGATCCATAAGGATTAAATGATTGCCGGATTTGTAATCAACTCTATTTAATAACAAAACTCAGATTACAAAAAAAAAAACCCTGTTCTACAATAGAAAATTGCACAGTAATAACGACATGCAATATAATCGAGTCACTATAACGGATACATATATAAAAAAAATATTCAAAAAAAACGCATGCCGTTTTTTTCTAACAACAACAAAAAAAAACAACAAGCATGTACAAGTGACGACTACGTATTCTCGTTTCTAACAAATTCATTAATAATAATTATTATTAATATAATAACTATAAAAATCAACTAGTTTTGGTAACAAAGTTTAATTTTCGACAGAAACCGTTTTATCTTTTACATCGTCCGTCTCAACGGATTCCTCAGTTAATTGGCGTTTCTCAATTTCAGCTTTGAAATTCTCGATATCCTCTTGACTGATTTGTACAAATAAAATACCATTTATTATATTCAACATATCCAAAACGGAGCCCATTGATGGTGGTTGAATCTGGATAGGTGGCAGTGATGCTCCATTCTTTCCCGTGTAAATTTCATTCATTTTCTTTTGTAAAACAACAGCCTGCTGTGTTAAATGCTTCAAACATTCTGATGATTCTTTGGTTTTCTCGTGGTTCTCACCCAACTAACACAACAAACAATTAGTAATTGATTAATATTATTATAGTAATTACTTTATACCTGTTGTTTGTAGATAGCATATGCCTCTTTCTCGTTATTCAAGGCACATCTGAAATTGCCCATACAACTTTGTGTTCTTGCCACTAAATGATAACTAACGGCGACTTTTAACGATTTAGCACCATAATATTTGATATTTAAAGCTAATGCTTTTTCGAGGAAACGCAATGATAATTCATATTCACCAACAGCATGTAATATTAAACTGATATTGCTATCGAGCAATGCAACTTCCGGATGATTTTCACCACAAACAATCAATGCTAAATATCTGGCTCTATACAGTAATTTTAAAGCTGTACTGACTTGACTATTAGCGAAACAATACAAAGCTAAATGAGCCTAAAATTACACAAAAATTAATTTAAAAAAAAATCAATTATAATAATGAAAAGATCGATTACATATTCTGTAATTGTGTACGGATGATCGATACCATTGACACGTTCAGACATTAATACAGCCTTCTGTTGATAAGCCATAGCCTCACTATGCTCACCCATAATATAATTTAAACGTGCAATCATACGTAAACATTGCGCAATTTCCGGATGCATTGCACCGTAAACATTATTCAATAAATTTAAAGCTTCACTAATCAATTCGTAACCTTCCTTTAAATAACCGTTTTGTATCTTATTTTGACCAGTTGTATAGAAATTGAAAGCATCAGTTGCACGTGGATTTATATGTTTAACAATTGGAAAGATATTTAAGATATCATCTTCGTAAAATATCAATTTATTCTTTGATTCGAAATTATAATCACGCAATAGGATTTGTATTCCGGTCTTTAAACAAAACGAACGTAATAATGATGCTTTATGTAAATTATACGTTTCAATGATTGTTTCAATATCATTATAAATCAGATCATAATCGAAATATGCCTTTAAATCTTGTTTGATTTGATTCCATAATGATTTCGATGTTAAATTCGCCCATTCATTATTATCATTATATGATAATGGATTTGTTTTATTATTACGACGTTTATTACGTTTTTTAGTATTTTTATTCTCATCAATACCTTGTAGTGGATTTGGTATTTGGCCACTGTATAAGAAACAATTTAGAAAATGTGCAATTGCCAATGATAAATTCATCATTTCAGCACTCTAAAAATAACAAATTAATACAAAAAATTAACGGATTTAAATAAACAATTACTTGTAAATAAACGGTGAATATATGTTTAGCTGAACGTAATAATAATTCCGCAACCGAAATACTATGTAAATATTCTAATTGTTTCACTTTAGCTAATAAATTTGTAACTTTACCAAGATAACGTATATTAATACCACGACTATGTAATGCTTCCGATAATGTAAAACCATCCATTGGTGCTGATGAATGATCTAAACAATCACGAATCTAAACAAACAAATACAAAATTACTAGTACAAAAATTTGAATTAATTTTGTAAAACTTACAAATGTCGGTATTTGAACAGTCAATAAAAATTCAGCAGCATCTTTAACTAATTGTCGTTGTTTCTTAATTGGAGGATCTAAATTATCACAATGACGGATTCCTGGCGAGTACACGTCCGGATTGAAACGTATATCAAATTCTGTCTCCTTTAATGAACCAACAGCAATAGCAGCAGTCTTTACAATATTCTTTGTACTTTCTTCTACTACAATTTAACTTGTTTGTACCAATTTTTTATACGTTTTTTTATTAATTTACTCACATTCTAATTTATTACCATCAGTGATACTCTCTACCATCTTCTTAGCCTCCTCATCTTCAATTTCTTTCTTTTTGTTATTGTCGTCAGTTTCATCATTATTCTGTTCAATTTTTTCATCAGTCTCTTTCTTATCTTCAATCTGTTGTTGTTGTTGTTGTGTTTTATCGTTGGTTTTTCTCAAATTAATTTGTTGTAAATGATATGCCGCATATCTAATAAACATCATATAGCGTGAATCAACGAAACCATCAATTAATTCTTGCCGTAAACAGCATAGTTTATGTTTGTGTTTTATCGGAAAACCGAGTAATTTGACTTCTTTACTCAATTCCTCGTCTTCCACTACAATTTTGTGTTTAATTAAATTTTTGTTTGTTTGTTTACAATAAAATCGCTCTTACATGGTAGGAAATTAACGTCTGGTGGAAATGTACGTAAAAGATCTAAAATATAATGGCGTCCATCATTACCGATAATACCTTTACATTCAACACTTGAACACAATTCGACCGGTTCCTCTTTATCATTAAGTACATGATGTGGTAGAATTCTCAATTGTTGTCCAGCTTTATTCAACTAAAATTTGCAAAAAATTATTAATTGTTTTTTTTAAATGTAAATTTTAATAATTACAAGTTCTAAATATTTCGGATGCGATAAGACAGTCTTTCCGAAATCAATTGAACCATAAACCACCGATTGTTCCTGTTCTCTTTCTAATATACCAGGTATAATTGATTGTGCCGTCACTCTATAACCACGATAATCAATAACAACAGTACCTAATGTATATAAACCAGGTAAATCAACAGCACTATAAACACGTACACCTTGTAAATCATTTTTCGGTGCTATATATGCAGCCGCATCACCACCCAATTCTTTATAATGATCGCGTACATCAAAACCCAATGAAAAGAATATATTATTCCATATAAACATTTGCATTTTTGTATCTTCACCGGGATTAATTGCCATCACATTACCATCAATAACGGCCATAGCACCACGTGTTGCAGCTGCCACAAAATCACTATGCACCTTAAATATGGCACGTTCACGTAATAAACGTTCCGGTAATGTTTTACGTGGTAATTCACGTGTTGTTTGTAATTCTTCGTTCCAATCACGCGTTTGGCCGGGAATATGTTCCTCATAACCCAATTTCGATGAAAATGCTAATTATAACAAATTAAATAATTATTATTTATAATAAATATTAAAAAATAATTACTATCTTCCGCTCTGATGGCATCAATTGTATGTTCCATCATTGGTGCCGTCCATGCATACAATTGATATGGTGTTGCAACTCTTTCGAATGGATGACGTTGGCTACGTTTCTTCTGCAATAATGCAAAATTCCGTTTGAATTGTGGCGATATTTGATTTAATAATTCGATCAATGAATGACACAAATGACTAGGTGTTGCCGGTTTTGGATTAAATTCTTCTGCTGTTGATCTAAAAAAAAAAATTACACGTAGCGACAAAAGCGTTAATTTTGATTAAATTTTGAAACAATTACTGATTAATGTAGAAGCCACGCGAACATGCCGATATATAATAATGTTTATCCTCTAATGTAACAACATAAAGATACATTAAATCACCATGGATTTTACGATAACCGGGTGGTGGATTCCATGCAGAAGTCGTCAAGACTTTAAGACACTGTGGTGGTTTTTGGTCTTTGATTTGTGGTTGTAATGCAGTCAATGGTCGATCTCTACTATCAGGCATTATATAATCAGGTGGTGTACAATCAACACTATCCGGTCGCATTTTTTTCTTTTCTACAATCATAAAATTGATAATTTTATCAAAACAATATCAATCAAATTTACCTAAAATATCACCTTGGGTGACCGTATTTAAAAAACTCAATGAATTACATTCAATACCATTATAAGCATCGGCGGGATCTAATGATTTTAATAGATCACGTACATGTCTAACATGTATTCTAGCTTCACGCATCGTATACGGTTCCTCAACAACTTTAATAATTGATCCATCTTTTAAACCATCAATATTCTTCAATTCCGCAAAATTGTCCAATGTATTGCCGTCCAATTGTAATGAGAAACATGTACGATGACATGTATCTTCACGGTCCATCAATAATTGATGGATCTCCTGTACCAATTCCATACTTGATACTTGTATATCAAATGGTTCAGAGCCTGGACTAACGATTTTTACAGAAAATCCCACATCTTGTATGAATACTACTTCATCTTTATTATTTTTGTTATTGTCATCGTCTACTTGCTGCTTCTCCGTTTCTTCATTATCACGACTAACTTTGTCTAAAATAGATCAATGATAAAATTGTTTTTGGTACAATAAATTTCGAAAAAAAAAACCTGATAAACTATCAGATCCATTTTGTAAATTTGCTTTGATTTCTGGCGTTTCTGGATTTTCTGTAACAAAAAAAAATGTTGCTTTATTAACATATCCCAAGTCCAGAAATAGGGCAATTGTTAGAACAAACATTCCTCACACTTTTCCCTACTGGGGTATGTTAAAAATATTTCTCCTAATCTAGAGTCGACAGCTTTTGTAAAACTTTTATAGAAAAATCAATCTCCATGGGAAATATTTCAACCACTCCCAGTATAACAGTCAGTACACTTTATTTAATACCTGCTAAAAATGATAGATAACAATAATAATTAAAAGGTTCTGTACGACTGTTTTGTGATCAGTAGAACAACAGAGACTGAGATCAGGAAGTTGGTTTCTCATATTTCACCTTCACACGTTTTTGTTTAGTCGTACTTTTCTAATATTTTAAGAATTTTTTTTTAGAAATTTCTGTACTATTCAATTCTGTAACTACCAGGAAATATTTCACACATAAGTTATATGACTTGACAATAAATATTTACCTTCTCAACACAGACAAAATAAACGAGGGGGCCTATAATTATGTGACTTTCTATTTGATCATAAATTAACAATTTAAGAAACCTTTTGAGAAACAAAAATAATTTCCGGTTGTTCTAGGTTATCGTTAATTGAAAATAAAATAAAAAATAAACAAAAGAAATTATCATTTAATTAACAATTAAAAGAGTGAAAAAAAATGTTAATTCATGCATTTATTGGTTTCCTTCGAGCAAAATGAAAAAAAACTGTAAAATAAAATTGATAAGATTTCATAAAAACAAAGTATTTAAATGATAAGTTCAAAAACTTTTTTTTGAATTACTGCATAATTATTAACATAATTAGACACTCGGAAAATCGAATTGTTTCAACAATTATTGTGACAATGAAATAATTTTTCACTAGCTAACAATTAGTAATTGAAATAATTAAACTAAATTAGTGCTCTTCAAATTTTGGGTAAAATGTAGAGCCTGTTAAATTTGCATATTTTGAATAAGTTCATAAAACAGAGCTGCCAAATGCAAATTTTCATACAAATTTCAGAGGTTTGCCTAAATTCGTCCCCTAACAGTAGATGTAACAACTTTTCCAAGAAAAGTTCTCCAAGTATTTGTACAATCAAAAATTACACATTTTCTTTTTCCTTTAAAAAATTAAAATAAAAACAAATTTCATAACCCTTTTTGAAGAGCTAACAAAGCAGCCCTAGAATAGTATATTAAAGAACAAGTGTCAGAAGTCGCCTATTATTGCACGAGTCCAAGTTTAGAAAACGAGCAGCGGAGCCGCGAGCTTTCTAAAGGACGACTTCTGACACGAGTTTTTTATACTATTTTGCCTATTTTGTGCCCTTTTTTACAAAAAAAATTGCGAGATTTGATATTTAGGGAAATTGGTGGGAGTTGGTGTTACTAAAAAAAACAATTGAACATTCAGCTAGGAAACTTCAATTGTTTTATTTTTCACTCTTAGTCAATTGTTTTTTTCGCCAAATTGCTTATTTAACAATGAGTGAAGAATTTTCATGTACTCCACCTGAAATAAGGGAAATTGCTGAAAATACAGGAAGCAATTTACTACCCGATAAATCCAAAGATCAGTACGAAAAACGGTATATTAAATATCTTGTTTTTATGATTTTTGACAGTTGTCAAAATCAATGAAAATGTTACCAACCTAGTGGAAAAAAACATTCCTACATTTTACTTTTCAGCACTAGTATCGAAATGAGCTCATTTCGATACAGTAGCAAGATTAATAATAGTGCTATTACGGACGCAAAATAGAAAAGATACCTATAACTTAATATTTTTCTCAATTTCGTTTAATAAAATTCAATAAAATTGGAGCTAAAGCTGTATGGTTTCTGTAAACTTACAAGAAATTATTAAATTGCACATCCCTTAATTTTTTTGGTATTATTGCAAATAAACCAAGTGAATCTTTGCGAATTACCGATGTCTATTAGAAATAATAAATAATTACGCATACAGAATTATTCAATTTTTCAAACTACAAATACTACCAACCCCTTGCGAACAAATCTAAAAATTCCCATTGAAAACAACTGAATATCGGTCCAATGATTTTTTCCAGGTATTAATTACAACTACAAGATAAATTGAACAAATACTGTAATATTGAAGGATAATTACGGCACTGATTAGAAAATAGTAAATTACCTATAACTTTAAACAAAATTATCCAATTTCCATTACATCTACGTTTCTTTTTAAATAAAATTGCGAACATTACCAACCGTTGTTGATAAGAATCAAAATACCTATTGACTGAAAACAGTTGAATGTCGGTCTAATTTATAATGATTAATAATTAAAAATTACAATAGAAAATAAATTGCGTAAATATTAAATGCGCTATTAATTGCAAATAATAAATTACCTATAATTATAATCCAGAAGTATCCAATTTTAATTACTTTCACAATTTTTATTTTCTTTTTTTGAATAAAATTGCAAGTACTGCCAACCCTTCTTAAAAATAAAGATCCCTATTGATTGGAAACAATTGAATACCGGTCCAATTTACAATAGGAGATAAATTCCTCAAATATTACGATATTCAATAATAATTACGCTATTTTTTAGAAATAAGAAATGGCCTACTTTAATCTAGAATTGTTCATAATTTTTCAAATCGTTGTTACATTTTTTTTTGAATAAATAAAATTGCAAATAATGCCAACCCCTTATTAACAAAAATTAAAATCCCTATTGCTTGATGACAATTGAATACCGGTGGAATTTTAATGATCATTTTTTCTATAGAATGATTAAAAATTACAAGTAAATTGGAGAAAATTCTGTACAATTAGATGAATTTATGCATGTTCCACTTCGTGCAAATGAGATGCCGATTATAAGAGCCAAGGTCCAAGATCACTACTAAACAAATAAGATTTATCCAATTGATTAATTAAAAAAAAAGCTGAAATTATATGATTTCCATATCCACATTTATGCCACAATCCCCCCCTATTGCACAAGGTTCGCTTCAATTCGAAAAAAATAGAATAAAATCGAAAGAATTACCGGATTACGTAACAAGAGCGCGACAATTAAAAAATCACAAATTATCAATAATTAATGAATCAAATCGCAACTCACCGGTTTCCTTCTCATTGTTCTGTTCCGTTTTGTACACTTTCTCCGTATTGTTGACTAAATTTTTCGTTTTCGTCTCATTTCCTGAATTATTAACATCAGCACCAAGGGCCATTTTGGTTTATCTGCGCTACGATTAAATAAAAGATAAAGGTTATGGCACAATCTCAACGTAATTCTCCACACCGAAACTTTTTTCTCCGAAAAAATTACAAAAAAAAAAACAATAAAAAAAATAGCGGATTGAATACGATTTTAATAGAAAATTACGACAGGAACATTTCGTTAAAGCACGTGCTTCTAAAATAGCCCCCTCCTATTATTATAATCTAGAATTCGTATCATTATCACTAGAAAGCGGCATTTCCACACATCCAGAAATTCGGGGCAAATCAACGAATAACTCATAAAAAAAACAAACAAATTAATCTCTAGAGACAACACAAACAGTCACAAATCGATAATTTATCAGAATTATTTCTTATTTACCAATCAAATATTGATAATTGTCAAAAATTTCGAAATTGCCGCACTTTATTGTAATTTTAGCCACAACAATCGACGTTGTGGCTACGGTTACGTTAGGGTCTTTTACGTAATCGTAAATCGGTCAATTCTTTGATTTTTCTTGAAATAATTGAACCGAAGACATAAATCGAGAAAAATGTCAGCCTGGAGACAAGCCGGTCTTAAGTAAGTCTGCAAAATTACAATTTCACTAAAAATCATAACCTCACTTTTCTATTCGATAGCTACATCAATTACTCTAATATCGCTGCAAGACTGTTACGGCAAGCCTTAAAGCCTGAATTCAGAGCTGAAGCTGCAAAACGTAATGAAAGTCACATTAAAATGACAAAATGGGTTGATGGCAAACCAATAAGTAAGTAAAACCAATTTATTCAAACAATTTAAGATATTTTTATCTATTTATTTACGATTATATCATCTTTAGATGCTCGTGATTAAAAATCCGTAAGTTGTGTGATTTTTATCCGAGTTAACCATAATTTTATTACTCTTGTTAATTAACAATTATATAACCTCAAATTTGCGAAATTTCTAACAAGTTGGCCATGATTTTGCGTGTGATCAATTGTTTTTCCTAATCTTATGATTGAACGAGCGGAATTTTCAGCGGATCTGATCCTGTATCTGTCGATCTACTGTAAAAATGATGGATGTGGCAGTGTCGACGTACAGATCCTGCGGAAAATCCGCTCGTTTTACCATTTATAACTTAAAAATTACAAATAAAACCCAATAATTGGAAGAAAATCGTTTTTCAGAAACCCAGACGCCTCAGGCCTAAAAAACTGGAATTCAATCTAGTGGAAGATCATTTAATTCATAATAAATACTATTAGTGATTATAATTGTATTTTTTTGTTTAATTTAATCGTTTCGGAAAACCATCATTTCCCAATAGATGTTCGGTGATTTCTTGTGGACCATCACCAACTTTAGTATGAATAATATACTTTAATAAACCAGCTTGTTGTTTTTGTAGATTTATCCCGATTTTAATCTGCTCGTTTAGTTGTTGCGGTTTAACTGGAATGCCTTTGAAATAATCTTTTAATCCGGTTGGTGGTGGAATGTATTCGTTGATCAAAGCGAGAACTTCATCGACATTGTCCTGTTGAAGGAACAGACAGGCGTTCGGACCGGCATCAAAAGTGTAAGCAACCTTTAAGGATAGAAACTTAATTTCAAGTCGAAAAATTACAATTTCATACTTTAGTCGCCCCCTTAACACAATTATATTTGTGGATCAATTCGATAATTGTGTGCGAAATATCGTTCAAATAAACACACGGTGGATAGGTGTCCAAACAGATAGCATGGAATTGATTGGAATCCTTCATTGTTAATTCAGCGAATCTCTCGAAATTCCTACTCTTTATCGCATCAGTCATCAATTTAACACGTTCGGGTACCACAATATCAGCACGATATTTGATTAAATCGGATGTTTTTACACTTTGTTCCATACCAACCGTTGAACCACATTTTTTCTCTTTATTATCAACAACCAAGATAAGAATCCGTATTTCGGGCCAATACGAATTTGTTACAATCTGTTTAGCAATCGAATCTTCACCGTTTGCTCGATTACCTTTCAACCATTGCACCCAGCCACCGTAAATGCTACGACAAGCACTGCCGCTACCTTGTCGGGCAATCAACGATAAATCATCGTCAACATTGAAGATTTTCGCTAATGTTGCTACAAGACACGCATAACCGGCTGCTGATGATGCCAGACCGGCAGCTGTTGGGAAATTGTTCTCCGAACATATATGGATTTTCCAATCTTTGATTTGCGGACGTTTAGAACGGCGTTTAACTACAATAAACAAAAAAACGTACAACAATAGAAAAAATTGTGTATAGATAACAGAAGTGTTAAAAGTCAAGGTTTACTCTGTTCTAAACAATTGAGCAGGCGTTTATTGTTGAACGCTTCCTCTTTACCATTCAACCAAATACGATTCTCTGTGAAATCAGGACTGGCACTGATCGTTGTTTTAGCACATAACTGAAAAGTTTTTGCACAATTAAACGATAGAATTCGAATGATCGAGCTATATATTACCTGATCTGTATGTAGTGTAGCACTAATGGAATCGTTGATCGGTAATATTAGATTCTCATCACGTTTTCCCCCTAAAAATTGATTATTTGTCAATAAAAAATGCAATAAAAGCGATTTTTTAAGTTACAATATTTGATGACGGCAATATTAACCGGTGCAATACAGGTGGCAATTATCATTTTGATTTAATTCAAATTTTATAAGAAATTGTTAACTACGACTCGTCTTGCCTTTAACTGTTTCCACGTTATACTAATTTCATATAAATTTATTCTAAAGTTCTACTTTCCTCAATTTTTTCCGGTGGAGATTTTAAGGTTAAGTCGATCTTGTAGCCATCTATTGTCGATTGCGGCAAACAAATTATCAATAATTATAACGGGGAATATGCAAATGATTTCTAATCGACAATAATTATTAATTTTTGAGGAAGATCTTAGTGCAAAATGGGATGTGGTGGACTATCATTTGTTGGAACCACCGACTCGCTTTAGGGCTCCATAAACTTTCTTTTTCGCATTAGATAGATGGAAAAGTAAAAAATTGGACGACTAGGAAACAGAAGAACTGAAATTCCTAATTAGGATTTGGAATTGAATTTGTCTAAAATGTTGAAATTATTTACATTTTTAATATTGCCTCTTTTTTCATGGTCTATTTTTGCACAAAGCCATGAACTAACAGATGTCATCAAGATTGATTTTATCTAATTGTAAGTTGTATGAATTCTTTTCTTTTTTCAAATGTACGTTTCACCTTTAATTTAAAATAAGTGATGAATTCGTAAAGAGTCGGGCGACTCTTCAGAGTGCACATTCTTGATTTCTGTTATGAATAGGAGGAGAATTTAAGAGAAAAAAAAATTGTAATGCAAGTTCTGCACATTCTGCGAAATAAGAGTCATTTTCAGGCATATGGGTCAACATTCAAAGGTGCAAAGGACTCTGCTTTTAGCTTTATTATAACAATATTTAAAATAAAAATTGTCGAAATCTTACCATGCAAATAGGGTTGTTTTTAAAAATAACACATTTGATGTTTTCAGGAAGGCAACAGTTTTAGACGTTCCTTCTTTTTTTCTCAAAAACAATAATCACACCTGAGACTTCAAGCCTCACAACTGACTTTTTAAAGCTCCAAGAGTGTAAATAGAGTTCCATTAGTGTAAACAGAGCTGCAATAAGAGTGTAAATAGAGCTGCAATAAGAGTGTAAATAGAGCTGCAATAAGAGTGTAAATAGAGCTGCAATAAGAGTGTAAATAGAGCTGCAATAAGAGTGTAAATAGAGCTGCAATAAGAGTGTAAATAGAGCTCCAAGAGCATAAATAGAGCTCCAAGAGTGTAACTAGAGCTGCAATAAGACTGTAAATAGAGCTGCAAGAGTGTAAATAGAGCTCCAAGAGCATAAATAGAGCTCGAAGAGTGTAAATAGAGCTCCAAGAGCATAAATAGAGCTCGAAGAGTGTAAATAGAGCTTCAAGAGTCTAAATAGAGCTCCAAGAGCATAAATAGAGCTCCAAGAGCATAAATAGAGCTCGAAGAGTGTAAATCGAGCTTCAAGAGTGTAAATAGAGCTTCAAGAGTGTAAATAGAGCTCCAAGAGCATAAATAGAACTCCAAGAGTGTAAATATATCCATGAGTCTAACTAAATAGTTTGAAGAGTGTAAATAGCACTCCAAAAGTGCAAATACAGCTTCATCAGCGTAAATAGATCTCCAAGAGCATAAATAGAGCTCCAAGAGAATAAATAGAGCTCCAAGAGCATAAATAGAGCTCCCAAGTGTGTATATATATATATATATCTCCAAGAGTCTAACTAAATAGAGTTTGAAGAGTGTAAATAGCGCTCTAAAAGTGCAAATACAGCTTCAGCAGCGTAAATAGATCCCCAAGAGTATAAATAGAGCTCTAAGAGTGCAAACAGAGCCCCAACAACTGAATAATTCAGGTAAATGAAAAGAAAGCGCTTAAGCTATAAAATTAGAATTAGAGAGGCGATTACAAATAATATTTACTTTTTCGTCACAGAATTTGTAATTTTCCTCAATTTTGGGCGCAATTCTGTTCCTAACAATTAAAATTGTGAAATATCAAGCCCTACTCCTCCTTTTAACCCTCGTCAACGATGCAACCCATAAAGTGACTGTTCATCTTGATGCGACCCATTTCTTTTTTCCCGCCTCTTTGCCTACTTAATCTCTCTCGTTCAAGTTCTTTAAGTCTTCTACTATTCTTATTTTGAGAAACGCTGCTCGCGACAATATAGAATAGAATAAGAACCGTTTCGCTCTCTTTATCACAAAGCTTAAACTTCAACATGACTCTCTTTAATTGAAAACAATTCGCAATAGACGCTGAATCTATCGTAAAAAATTGGTTTACATAAAAAATTAAACCGTAGCTAGGTGAACGATTATTTAACAATTGATAACTCGACTACGATCTGAAACTAGAACTGTATCGAATTAGAGAATTTTCCATTGTTGCTGCTCTTATGACACACTTCTTCTACTAGCCTATATTTTCGATTTTCTTTACATCTCATAAACGAAAATTACAGTTGATGCCAATGATCTAATAAATAAAACTAGGTTACAAAATAATTTGTCTTTGATTATAATAAATAAGAAAATCTAACAATGGAAACTATATAGGATATGATCTAATAAACGTGCGGACTGCAACTAGGTCTATTTTACATATTTAATCATTAATTTATTTATATAAACTGCACTTCTAGTCAATTTTAGTTTAGTTGCATTCAGACTACACAAATACTAAACAATCACGTACAAATTACATTTAAAAAAATAAAATAATAATAATAAGAAAAACACAATGTTGTTGCGTAAATGTTTCGTTATTTTATTTTGTTTTTATAGTTTAGTATCAATGGCACATATCAGAAATACAGAAACGGTAAGATTGTTGCAAATTATTTGAAACAACCCAAAAAACGCAAAATTCCCGCAGGCATTACAAGTTATGTTACAAATACCGCAATGGCATTGTATGCGATACAGAAAATTCGAATTAGTCCGAAGATGTCGCAGTTATAAAAATCACCTCCGTCGATTATAAGTGTTTTTCTTTAGTAATATTGTTAATTTAATTTTTGTAAATATTTAATGGAAACAACCATAAAAATAATAGACAATTTGTATTGAAACTTAAATATATTTACACCATTTAATATATTAATTAATTACACTCAACAAAGTTAATATTTTTTTTTTGTTTAATTTTCAATTTTATTTTAAAATGTAGAAAAAAGATGCCCGAGCTGCTGCTTCAGTTTATTTTTTATTATTAGTACGATTATAGTCACATAAGTCAAACTAAGAAAATTATAATAATAACAAAATAGAATAGTAAACAAGAAAAATTCGATCAATAATAAAACAACAACACAAGCCATTTTTCCGACATGCACACATGATAAAAAATATTCTTCTTTTGATCGGTTGAAACATTTGCGGATTAGAGAACAAATAACATATAGATTATATTCTTTTTTGTTTTTTAATTATTTTCCATTTACACACACTCTACAGGTTGGTCTTTCAAAATTCATGACACAAGTTTCGGGACTCTGTTTTGTAATAATCGTAAACGGAATGTTTACTTCTACTCTCTCTCTCTTTCACACAGTCTCTCTCTCGTTCTAATTTCCAAATATTTAATTTAATTCATTAATTAACATTGTCTCTGATGCAGAGAAACTAAGATGCACTCAATCGGCAGGGCGAGAGTGCCAACACCTGCCCTATACAGATATCTCATAGTTCATATCATAAACACTTGTACGATCAGGTGTTGATGGACGTTGCTGTTGTTGTTGTTGTATTGATGATGTTGTTGTTGTTATTGTTTGATTACCACTATTACCACCACCACTACTGCTAGTTGTCAATTCAACAGAATCGGACATTTCTAATGCACGCACAAACGACATCGGTCGTCGACGATTATCAGGAATTGTCGGTGTACCAACTAGATTCATCTGTTGTTGTTGTTGTTTTCTATGTATTTGTGGACTTTGTGGTGGATATACAGGTACACCACCACGTACAGCCGGATGATATGCTCGTTGTTGTTGTTGTCCACTATAAATTTGTTGTTGTGTAGGACTTGTTGGATTCGAACGATAAAAATCTGTTGTTGTTTGTGTTGTTTGTATTGATGGTGGTGGTGGTGGTGGATAACAACCAGGTGATGTATCTTTCCACATATAAACGCCACGTTGTGGCGAATTCGCTAATTCCCTTATATTATCTACTGTATTATTTGAACGTGGATATGATAATTGGGCTTCTTGACGTACTAATTCACCCTCTGACATGAAACGTCTTTGTGGACTACCACCGTAAATCTGATGCGACATCATCATTGGTGGTGGTGGTGGTTGTTGTTGACGGTATTGTTGTTGATGATGATGATGTTGTTGTTGTTGTGGTGGTGGTAATGGATGATTATCGTGTGTTTGTTGTTGGAAATCATAATATTGATTATTTGTTTGATGATTCGATGATACACCAATAAAATCAGGACGACGTGGTTGTGTTGGTGTACTCGGATTTGATCTGTGAAGAGCAATTAAAAGTTTTGTTTGTTGTTCTGATTGTTCTTATATAAGAAAAAAAAAACTAGCAATAAAAGTATCAATATTTATCATGCATTTAAGCATTAATGTTATTTCGTTTTATTTAATTTTACTATATTGTCTTCATTTTGATTTGTCACCTAGAAAAATCATATGTAAATAGTAACAAAAATATTATCGTTAATAACAAGAGATCACTACCAAAAAATTGGACAAAATTTAACGTCTCTTGCTACACACTTGTTCATGTATTGGTGAAGTTTCCCATTTTAATAAATTTTCACTCGATGAATCTCTTCAAAATTATACAATTTCAATTAGCAAAATTATCTAACTAATTTATAGATAAATCAAAAAAAATAAATAAAAGAATGATTCATACAACACTCGATTCTAGCAAATAAAGCAACAAAATTCAAACAAACTTACCGAGTATTGCATGAATTTTCCATTATATTATTGGGAACTCACATAATAATTAAAAATCAATATCAAAAAAAAATAAAAATTAAACAAATAAATCGATATGATTAATTTACCTTCGAACAGGACTAGAAATTGTCAACGGTGTCGGTACACCTAATGCTTTAATTCTTTGTTGCATTGTCGGCGATGGCCGTTGTGGTCCTAAACTATCTGGTGTACTACTACGATTTGTTGAATCTAATCCTCTAGGTCTAGGATGTGGACTATTTCTTGAATAATGTACAATATTGCGTTGTTGTTGTTGCTGTTGTTGTTGTGGATGCCTTGGCGATTCACCACTACCAACATTACCATCAATTGGTGGTAAAAAGAAATTACTTTTGGACCCGTGTCGTTGTAATGGTGGTGTTGGTTCGCAATCTTTCGATTGTGACGCTGATGGTTCCATATCTAATTCACAACCATCTCGGCCAGGTGATAACTAAGTATAATTTTACGTTAAAAAAATATTGGAATATACAAGGGTAATCCCAAAAGTAAGGTTTCGTATTGTTTAAGAAATCCTAAAGTTTCTATAGCATTTACATCATTTGTCTTTGTCTCTGTATAATCCCCATTACGATCGATGCATTTTTTGTCGGCAATGTAACAGGTTTTGAGCACCCAGATCGCTACCATGAGAAAGTGTTGAATCTCATCTTTCACCTAGTCTTTCGAACTGAATTACAGAAGTCAGAGGAGCAATTCAAAACTGACGAGCAGAACGATAAAGCAAAGGCGTAAGCTTAGCCTCAGGTCGTCGATTAATAAGACGCTCTCTTGTCAAAATTTGAATGGATCATCCACCTACCGTGTCGTCCAGGTTTGGCAGTGACTACCACCGTTTTTAAGTTAGAAGAACATCTTACTGGCAAGCGATTCAGTACCAAAGATGAGGTCAAAAATGAGATTTAACGATCTGGCGAGCTGGTATGACATGGGCATACAAAAAGTGCTACAGTATCTACAGAAAAGCATCAATCGTAAAGGCGATTATATATAGAAAAATAGACAAATCATAGTATGAAAATAATGTAAATATAGGGGAAAATAAACGTTTTTTCTACTCCTAAAATTGCAATGCAAAAAAAGAGGCATCTCCATTTTTTATTGATTTATCTACAGCGTGTTTTTTCTAAATAGGGACAACTGCGGATCTCCCATTAGCCGTCAACTAAGAGAAATAAAAGTCCTAAGAACGTGTACATCTGACGATATAAGAAGGAGGTCCCTATTTAGAAAAAACACCCGGTATATGAAATAAAAAAGAGCTGCATCGGCTGGTGCAAAAACGAAGTTACTCCGGCTACTATTACACATCTTGTAATGTTATTTTTTCCTCAATAAGAGTCTTTTGAAACCTGATGCACCCAATTCACTTCCCGGTGCAACAACTCCTTAAGACTTTTTTAATATCTTGTCTTTACCTAAACGACATTAGATCAAAAATGTAGACAAAATTGCAATTTGCACTCAACAATGACATGAAACAGTAGGTAAGTAATTTTCTTGTCCTGAAAAATTTGTAAATATGGAGCTGTCCCCTTTTTGCACCGATGTTTTCAATTGCGGACTTTACTTTTAAGATTACCCTCGTATTTCATTGAATCAAATAAAATTACTTTATTGTAAGCGTTTGAGTTGATATTTCGTACACCATTACTATTATCCATATACGTTTTTACTTGATTATCGTTTGTTATTGTAGCAATCGGACCATGTGGGCAGTGTTTTCTTTTAACATTATATTTATGTGGTTTGATTAAACTATAAACAAATACATTTATTAATAAATCATTCTAAAACGACAACAGACTGTCATTTGAACAGAATTCATCTATTTTTTTTTTAAATTTATTTTTAATAATAACTATGTATAGTGTTTCCGGTTTTACCGGTGGCATACTTAACTTCCTCATTTTATATACATTTATTTATATCTACACGTATTGTGCAACAGTGATATATAAGTCTTTACAGTTCTATAAATGGAAACAATAGGAAACTGTATAATCACCATACTATTGTACTGTTTCTTTTTTTTTAATTACTAGGATTTTATTTGAGACACAATCTTTTGTAAACATGCCCAATCCTTAAACAATAACTTTCGGGTATTTTTAAGCATAATAGATAAATATTTTTTTTCCAATGAAAAGAATTTAAAACATTAATTCACCAAACAATTTCTGGGAACGATATTTTTAATATTCAATTCCAAAAATTGCAATTGTTTAATATTTAAAATAGTGGAAATTTAGCTTTCGGCAATTACGATAAAATATGAGATAGTCTTTATATTTAGACTAAACTGAACTGTGTTTACATGATTATTTTATTATTATTATTATTAATCTGTGGTTTTTATCAATAAATCCGTTTTAAATAGTCATTCGAAATGTTCAAAACGAAGAATTTCGGAAATAGAATAATAGCAGTAGTTTTAGGAATGTGCACTAAGACACATGCTGTCTCGTCTCTTTGAAAATTACACAATACAAAATCGGGGAAAATTTTATAAACTGCGCGCCCCGTAGGAATTACGTCACTTGTGTAATGCATGAAACAGTAAGCACTTTTCAATTTCTTGAAAGAGCTTCTGGATTCGTTAAAAAATCGATTATCGATCAACTTTATACCTACCGAGGCGGCATTAAATATCGCACTCGGAGAAGATTAAGAAAACTGAATTCCGAAGGAATCGATTCATCGATTGTGTAATATCTCAAACCGTTTCTGCTTTTTAACCTCTCCTAAAGAATGCGTTTTTTTATAATTACAGTCTAGAATTTTTTCCACTAACAACAATAACGCTAAAATCTTTAAAAATCTGAAACAAAACTACTCAATTCAGTCTCGATCTTATTTATGAGATTTTTTAATGAATTTTGATAGCCTAATGATCGCAGTCTGTTAAGGGATTAAAATCAATGTAATTTAAGTAATAATAGTCTACAATAAATATGACAACAAACCTTAGAGATATATGGTTTGATTGCTTTATTATAAATGTCACATTTAATGTTCATTTTCTTTAAAAAAGTTTCGGATTGCAGTTGCAAATGTATCTGCTACAAGAACACATGCTTTTTCGAACATTTCTAGTAAAAAGATTTAGTTATTTCCTTCACGATATAGTCTATGAGCCGATTTTATTATTTGGACTGTAATCTCTAAAGTCATTGCTACCACTATAATTCAGCCTACATAATTTTTTTTTACTGTATACTGAATTAACTGACGAATCAAGGCTGCAAGATTCTTTGATAAAAAATGTGTAATCGTTTAAAATATTTATCGTATACAATCCGATGATTTATTAATGACAATTTATTTAGAAAATGGTTCGTTTTTTCAACAAAAAAGGAAAATCGATGTTTGACCGGATTTCGATCAAGTTTCCTAAACAATAATATTATTGCATGGAATTCATGTGCATTAGAAACGTTATAATATTTTGTCATTTAAATATTTCTGTTCGTGTTCTAGAAATTTCAATTGACTTAACGCTTTCTGAAAGTACACGAAATTACTGAAAGAAAAAACGAATTGGTAACACGATATTCTCTCATATAAAATGTAAAAAATTTGACCTAAACCCTACCAAATATCGATTTTGCCCTTTTCTCTGTTCAATTGAATATTTGATCCAATTAATTATCACTTGAGATTGTAGATCAACAACTCTTGAAAGAAATACAAACAACTTTAACAAAATCGATCAGGCTTTCAGCCCAAAATCTGAACGATTCTCTACTAGAATTTTGATCAATAATACAGGCCCTCGAATTAGACGTGTGCAAAGAAACAAATAAAACTGAGTATTCAACAATAATTGACGAATTGTGTTGAAGACAACCTGTACTGTTGTTGTTTTGTTTTGTTTGTTTAAATCATTGTATAAAGTTCTAATTACCTTGGAAATTGTGGCCCAAATTGCGTGTAACAACAATTATCCCAACAGCCACGTGAAAATGGATTATAGCCACCTTTAAATTTACCTGTAACTTGTTCATTTGTTGTTCTACCACGTGACACTAATACCATATGAAAACCAGTTAAACCAAATATTGGTATTGCTAATAATGCTACTAAACCCATTAAAACCATACTAAATAATGGTTGGTTAAAGAAAATACACGTGCGATAATTATAAATATTTACAATAATTTCAAATAAATAGCGTGCACGTAATAAATACATGGTCTATTAATAAGAGAAATAATAATGCAAACAAAACAAAAAATTATAAGAAAAGGATACGCTATAATTGGTTGAGCATCCGAGAAATTATGTGGATATTTTAAAATATAAATCAGACTTAATGTAAATATACTGATCATATGTAAACTTAATGATATTAAGAAGAAAAAGAAAAATCTATAATTTCTTCTGCCTATACAATTATTTACCCATGGACAATGATGATCGAATGTCTGTAATTGAAGATCAATAGTAGAGCACCCCCAAATATACGGGGAACAATACAGAATAGAATTATAATGTTAATTTAATAAAAAAAGTGTAAAATTAATTAGATTACCTCTATACAATGATTACAGACACTACAATGTGAACATCTTGGCGGTCTATAAAATTTACATGTAACACACCATTTCATCCTAACAGTAATACCATTAATTTCCACATTTTTATATAATGGGGCTCGGAAATCATCTTCACGGTCTTCATCAGGTGGAGCTGTGGATTTATTGTTTTGTTTGTTTTTTTTGTTTTTGATGACAATTGTTTGTTCTGATAAGAATTACCTTTCGGTATGACTCCTGGATCCATAAATGTGGCCAATGTGAAATTGGCTAATACGAAGAATGTGATAACACCTTGATAAGCAGGCACCCATGGATAATCTGGTATATAATATTGGGCCCTAATATAACAATATTGTAAACAATTATAAAACACATACATGAATCGTCGACAAGATAAATAAATTGTTAGAACAAAAAAAAAATAGAATTATTAATAAATCTTACGGATAATAGAAAAACAATGTTGTAGCAACTATCAATAATGTCCAAGCGAATGTGGCTGGTATATATCTGGTCTTAACATCACACTTTGGCATAATTGTGATAACTTTAAGGATGGTTATTTTTTTTTTCGTTCGTTTTGCTTCTCTTCTTGCTACTTGTAGATGTTGTGTTGTAGGGGTGTTGTTGTAGGCATACGAACTCAAGAAATCTGCTTAAATTGATATTTCCGAACTATACAGGTCAACATGGCTGAGATTTGAGAAATGGAAAAATTGCACATACACACATATATATCTAAATATATACATATAGCTATATAATACACATATACACAAACACCACACTACTACTAGAAATAAGTTGGAAAATTTCAGATGAGAGAAGTGCAAAGAGAGACAATTTTCCAACTGTCAGTTGCGTTTTCCACAAATACACGTCTACCACTACAATGAAGCTGAAAAAAAAACACCATATCGGTGTTGCCATATTGAGCACAAAAACGGTCAGTGTAGGCGAGAGATTCCGTAAATTGCATCCGACTGGAAAATCGTCTTTTATAAAAGTACATTTCATTTAATTTAGCAGCCTGAAGGCGTGGCTGAAGATGGGAGAGAGAGAGAGAGAGAGAGAAAGAGACACAAAAAAAGAGAGATAATCAGGTCATATACAGGCTGGGAATTTGATCAAAGCACATAAATCTCTTTAAGCTTGATCGCATATTCAATTCTAATTAGTACCTGAAGGCTTAAGCCTTCATATACCTGCTTTCACTTAGTAAAGTCCACAAATCCGGGTCTAGTAGAAACAATATCCTTGAGCGAAGTTTGTACCTGATTTTTTGACGCACAAAGCAGGATTATGTTTTTTATAATGTCAATAAATTTGTTTTCCAGAATTGTTTTCAGCGTACTTACCGATGTTAAAACAATTGAAGTGCTGAAATGTAGCTTTTTAAAAACGCCCAATGAACATAAGTCAGTAGATTTGCGGAAAACTCCGAGACTTGCCACTGTGGATCTACCAAGTCTTACTATTTCTACAGACTTTTATTAAACAAATAATACTATTTTATTACAAACTAAAGTCTACATAAAAACAATTATCAAACTTAATTGAATAATTATTGAAATCTATTAATTTCGTCTATAATTTATCAATAGACAGTGAACAGTTGGCAATCCGAAAATTACTAAGAGATAAACAAAAACCCTAAAATGATTACTAGAACATATTTTAAAAGCAAAAATAAAGATAATTATTAATCATTCTACAAGAAAAAATAGTTTGTTTCTAAAGAATTATAATTATATCGTAAAATTTGATGAAATTATCGGAAAAATCGTGTAAACGATGTTAAAAAAAGAGCGTAGTTTTTATTGTTTAACTTGCGTTTGTAACCAATCAAATTTCACAGAATTAGGCGGGAACAGTTTTTTTGTTTTTTTTTTCTCAATTGCAAAAAAAGTTTGGTTAAGTTTATTGATACAAAACAGTTTCAACAGCTGTGAAAAATTATTTATTTATATAAAAGTGACAAATACTTTATATTAATATTCGTATTTTATTCATTTTTATTTATTTTTATATAGGTTTTGGTAGAACAGTACCTAGAAATATCCATATTGATAATACGTTGTTTGGATAAGGTTTTATAGAGATTGCTGATATAAATTCAATTTTTGCATCGTTGATTTGATGCAAACCGAATAATTTGATCCATTTAACAATTGTTGAAATACTGGTGAAAGGTAAGTCCCAAATTTGGCCACGAACCTATAAAATTAGGCACATTACTATAATAACCTTGCATTTTATCAGCAATAATTGGACAACAAACGCCAAATGCAGGAACATAGACGGGGGATCTCTTAGCTACGTCTCCTCGAAATTTTAGCTAATTATTGCATGATTTTCACCTGTTATTTGTGGCCACTTTTGCTGATAAGGCAGGAAAATCATGTTTGTAATTTATCGATCTATAAGTGAGGGTCTTTTTAAATTGGAAGTGTACACATAGTTAATGGAAGTGATAATAGTAATATTTGAATAATATCGTCCCCGTTGATAGCAATTTTTAGTTGTTTACATAAATTCTTACTTAACGTGTTTTGCTTTTTATCTTTATGATATTTTTTGTCTCTATGATTAAACAGTCAAATGCTTGAGTGGGAACGTGCAAAATAGGAGAGTTAAAGACCTAAAACCCACCAAACATTGTAGGTTCCTGGAGGAAGAAAAATCTTGAGGCCAATTTTAGGTAAACAACGTGTCAAAATTATCTTAAAGCTTATTTTACTACCCAATTCTCATAATTGGGCAACCCTTTCAAATAAATTCGACTCTATATAACCTACCTGGAATGGTGCTAATTGAAATTTGATCGATTTGAAAATATCATTGTATAGATTATGAGTTAAAAGCATATTTTCAAAAGAATTTAGGATTCTTTTAAATAAACTCGATATTGTTTGATTCCATATTGTACGTTGTAGAGGACGTAATTTTGAGAATTTCTTACGTATCTTCTGTTCTAAAATTATTTCAAAATCATCAATATTTTCAATGATTGGTGAATAATTGATTTTTCGTTGAATTAAACTAGTCGGTGATTGTATATAATCATCAAATAATGCTAACCAATCAGATTTGCGATTAAAATCGAATCTTATTAGATTTATTGGATTATTGCGTTGTATATTTGCCCAGATCTATAACAAAAAAACAATCATTATTTTTTTTAATTAAAAAAAAAACAAAGAAACTTACATTGTTTGAATTAATAGCACAATAAACATTGTTTAGTGGACAATATTTATCGTCTAAATTGTATTTACGACCGGTTACTACATCATAAATTTGATGATGTTGATTAAGATTCCTTATCAAAACAAATCCAGTACTGCCATAATGATTACTGAAACCCAACAGTAGCCAAACGTCTTTCTTCAATGCTAATAAATAACATGTTAATGCCACAGCATGATCTATAATTGAACCTACCATCAATTGTAGGAATTGCTAGAAATAACATTTCTATAATTTCAATAGAATATTGCAAATGTAGTGATGCCGCGAGAGAGTTTGAGTGGAGAGAAAGGGAGCTCTCGTCTTGTGTCAGTTTTCGAGATAAAATACCTATGTCGTCTCGGTTTGTCTCGTCAAGACAAGACGAGAGACTTCTTTTTCGTCTCTAATTATTTCCCAAATAGCAATACATCTGTTACAATTGAAGTGTTTTCTGTTTATTTTGTAAAAAAAATTAGGTCGTTTCATGATAAATATCCAAGAGGAAAGTTACATGAAACGATCTCTATTCAATTATTTTATGCACTAGAAGCAAATTTGTAAATATAAGATGTTCGCTCGTCTTGTATCGATTTTCAATCTCTCGTTAGAGATGCGATACGAGAGGTTCTCGTCTCGGCATCACTATGCAAACCGAATCTTACTTCAGTACTCAGCCAAACATTCTGATAAAATTGATTATGATAAACGAACGGTATTAATGTTACAAATCGAACACATTGTTCTTCAGTTATATTGAAATTCTCATTATTAATCGGTGGTGGTTCGATTGGTTTTATATATCGTGTGATACATGTTGTTATACCATTTATATCAATAGCAAATATCGAAAATTTCCGTTCAGGATGATTGATATTATAATTTTGATTCCATTTAATTGTATAATCTTTAATGAATGGCATTTCATTACATGGCAACTCTTCCTTTAAAATAATAATTAATTTAATAAAATATGCTAGATAAAAATAGGGAAAACTTACTATACTTGGTATTAATACTGGTATACGAGGATTAATATCAATTTCTAAATTTAATATAATTTCTTTATTATTATTATTATTATTATCGTTAGTAGGAAGTTCATCGAATGTTGCAAACGATATTCGTGGTGTCTTTATTCTAATTGATGCCACTAACTGAAAACAATCAAATCTACTTAAAGGTACGACTTATGGACGGAATTTATCATTAAGTTTAATTAATTTAATTAGAAAATAGAACTGAACATAGAGCATTCGTCTTATTATACTCTTAGACTTTTCGATAAGTCCTTGATTCAAATAAGAAAAGATAAATATTGCCTTTTTTTCCTCAATTTTTGCAACATATTTGCCTTTAGGCGGATTTTAAGAATTTCGATACATTTTACTGCCTTTATCAAACTTGATAACATCTTTCCTATATCGTAATTAAACGTGATCTGCCTTCAAATTAGATTCAAAACAATTGCAGCACATAGGGTTTTGGACTAAAGTCACTATCAGAACTTTGCTAATGAATCAAGCAAGCCCACACTGTTTAATTCGATATTCCTTGATCTTTCAGTCTTCCAGACTACTCAATTCAAATTCCGAAGTCGTTGTAGTGCTTAATACTTATCAAGCTTCATCTCCGCACTTTTCAGGGATCTTCACATATAAATAGTTTAAGAATATGTTCATGTCGAAGGCACCTCTCTATGTCGAAACCTATGTTTTATCTCGCGGTCTAAAAACAAAACAAAATGTTCTTCGTCGCTATCTGCGTCCAGTCTATGATTGATCAAATCTAGGATCGTTGAGAAATTCGGTCTACGAATCGTAAGGCTGAATCGGGATGAACGCACTAATAAGTACCCCAAAGAGTATAGAAGGATAAGCATGTGAAATCTGCCCGCAGAGGTTTTTGAAAATCCTTATGGTTGATCGATTCATTATTTAAAAAAAAAAAGATATTTCCTGAAAATTTCAGTTTTCAAACCAAAGGGCTATGACATAGTTCAAAGCAACGTGTTTGTTTGAATTATTTTGTCTTTATTTTTAAATATGTTCCTGTCGGGTGTCACTCGCGAAATTTTCACAGAAAACACCCTTCTCATCCCTCCTCATATGGTAAAATTTTCAACTCGATCCATTCGGTGCAACATGGTCAAAAACTACTCTGAGGGGGGAGGCTTCACAATGACAGCAAGTCAAAGACTTATTGAAGAGCTTAATATGATAATTCTTTAAGATCAAAATTACTTTTAACTAATTTTATATTTTTGAGTTAAGGATGCAATAAAACAGGTCCTTATGAATCGGTAACTTGAGAACGATTTAAGCCTACGTTGATGTTTAGCAAAGCAAGATAAATTGACCCTTCGATTCTCTTTGAAAATCATTCATTTTTAATTTGCTTTTTCATATAAAACTTGAGAAAGTTTGGGCCAAATGTTTGTATTATAAAACGGTTTCTCACAACACGGTATTATTCTGTTTCTACTGAACTGTTGCTTTCTAATCTCATAGAACACTGTGTTGTAAGAATCCATATATCGTATAATAAAATGGTATATTTGCATTACAAAAAACTATTAAATGATTAAAGCGTTTACCTTACTGAAACAAATTATTGATAATGGTACTTCACTGTAGCCCAACAAGAATTTTTGATGATTTTCTTGATGCTCCTGATACAGATTAATCAAAATCGTACCATTCAATGAATTTGGATTTAAATAATCAACATGTAAATTATCCAATGGTAATAATAATTGTTCATTCCACACATTAGCATCTATCTTCTTTACATTACTCTTAATAATCGTATTATTCAATTCAAATTCTAGAAAAACATTAAATTCCTTATCCAAATTTTCAATTGTGACAATTTTAATGAATATTAAACCATCTTTCTTTTCATGGCAAATTGGTTCTAATTGTAAATGTTTCTTATCGATTTCCAGCATTTCATAATTCTTCAATAGATTTGTATTGAATTTCAACCATTTCATGCAATTGTGTAGAAAACGCTTAATTATTTCTTCCATAAAAAAATTCTCATTAACTATACTCTCATATGAGAGATTATTCTGTAAATTTTTACAATTTTGGAAAATTTTTATATAAATTCGTTGTAATTCTCTGCGATTTTTGATCAATTTCTTTTCAATATCATCATCATCTTCATTATTATCAACAAAAACATCATTATTTTTACGTTTCTTATAATCATCTAAAATATTCAAAGGTATCTCTTTGATATTGTTCGGTATTATCATATGATTAAATTCGGCTTCATTTCGATCGCGCAATTTTAATAGAATAAAACGTATATTCTCATCGATTATTGATAATTTACAAAATTCAAACTCTTTAATGTATGGATTTAAACGGCAATATTGTTTATTATTGTTAATATTATTGATCAGATCATTGTTGATATCGGTGTATTGATAGAAAATTGAATTTTTCGGATCTTGTGGATCCGGTTTTTTATAATTCAACCACTCTTTTAGATTCTCAAAATTCAAACAATTATTCCCATCAATTATATGATTAATTAATAATTTATTATAATTCTTAGAGTTTATTGGAGAATTTTGTGGATTACGTGCAAAACTCCAATAAAGCGATAAATTCAATACTCCAGAATTATTTAATAATTTGTTAAAATTATTCAAATTGATATCATTGAGTAATTGATTTAATTTCATACCACTACCAATCCCATTATGTTTATTATAATTAATTTTATCGTAATTATTGAATTTCAAACAAATTCGACTTTTATTGTCGTCAATTATATGTTGTTGTGGTAATTTTACAGTTAATTTATCTAAAATTTTACGAGAAAATCGACTGATTTCAACGATTTCGATATGAATCTCTTTTGGTATTTGTTGGAATTGTATAGAAAGATTCTCATTAAAACTACACGAGAAATTGTCATCAATTCGTACCGGTTTTATTGTACAAATTTCTGTATTATTTGCGATAATTCTTAAAGAGATTTTGAGATTTTTTATTAAACTACGACGTAAAATCTCCCGTTTATCGTTGATATTTGTTGTAATTTCGTTCGTTTGCATCAATTTGAAATCTAATATCGGTTCACCGGGTTGTTTGAAACTCTCATTAAAACGTTTTAATAATTGTTCACGATCCGGTGAGTCTTGAGAGAATTGCTCTAATCGCTCCACAAATTTTCGCTTCTCCTCATCATAGTTCTCGTATTTTTTTACAATAATCAAACGATAATTTGTGGTGGAATATTGTTGGCCGTTGCGTAATTTTTTAATAAATTTCCACACGTTTAATATCAAACGTATCAAATCTCGTTGATTTGTACTCTCAACAAGCAAGAGTTCTTGTAATTTTTCTATATTATCACCATAATTACTCGATGATGTTCGTTGTAGATGCATTAAAATTTCTAGTTTTTTCTCCAATTTTTCACACAAATTATTATCGCGTAATTGTTGGTATTTTTCGCATAATTCTCTCAAAAATTGTCCAAGCACCTGTTCTCGATTGAATAACGAATGATGGACGAATTCTAAATTATCGATTTGAATTTGTAGAATATTCGATTCAATTATTAGAATTTCATTACAATCACCGATTGTATCAATTGTTGGTTTAATATATTTGATTAAATTATCAGTTGAAAAGTGTTGGAAATTTGGTCGTTTTGATCCATTTATTATTGGATTATTTTGTTTATTTACAATATAGAAACCGTCATTTTGTAATCTTATCGATTTTTCTACAATCTCCTCATCAATTTGTTGTTTTCTTCTGGTATTTTTCACAATTTCTTGGTCGAAATTTATTCTCTCGCCATATACAAATCTAGTTAAATCCTCAACGATTTTTGTTTCATTATTGTTGTTAAAATGAAAGAAATTCTCTTGATTTCCACTATTTTCAGAATTTTCGTTCGTTTTGTTAGTTACATCTAATTTTTTTGTGGTTTTACTAACTTGATTACGCACCTCTTTGAAACGTTCATTAATTTTATTTTTGTACGTTTTCTTATTGATATTTCGTCCTAATTTTATTGTTGTTGTTGGTGTTGTTGTTTCAATAAAGACCGTATCTGATAATTCTGTTGTTGTTGATGTTGATGATTTTGTTGTTTTAATTGTAAACATTTCAATAATATCCATTGATTGTTGTCGTTTACCATCTGTATTTGATGAATTTGATGGAGATGAATGAATGCTGTTGCGTTTCATTCGTCTTTTGGTCGATTGAACATCTTCCTAACGATTTATATTTGTTTATAAAATAAATAAATAAATAATTAAATAAACAATTTTCGATTTGTTACCTTTGAAAGCGACATTTCTTTAACCGTTTGTGAGTAAACTCATAGGTAAACTTTTATTTGTTTGTATTGAAGAGTTGCTTAGTTACATTGACTTGAATTTGTGTGTGGTAAAAGTTTAGAAGTAGTTTGAAAAAATGTGCGAATACAGTGCGAATTGATGGAGAATAAAGTCGATATTATCTGTGTCTCTTGTAAACAAGACATTTTAGTGGCGGCTGCTATTATTATCGATTAGAATAATGATATTAGTGAAAAGGGAAGGCATGATTCTCAAACTGTAATAAGCTTTTTTGATTCGCAAACATTTCTGTCTATTCTTCAGAAAGTTTGCTTACAAGAGAAATGTTTCCAATTATTCTTAATCTTGTCGTATTATCAACAACCATCAACAAAATAGATAATTATTGTTCTATTTGTGTTGATCTTGTAACTTTCACAATTTTGTATAAAAGAGTCTACTGTACAAAAAAACTCTCAACCTATCTGTGGCTTAAAGTACCCCTTAAATTGTACTGTGGACGCCAAAGGAGTCCCTAACCACCAGGTTGGCTTTTTAGGAGATAATTTTCAAATTTCACATACCTACAGATTAAATAAATCGATAAATACCAAGTATTTTATTGTTTTTACCAGCCCAATACCAACTTTCACATTCCAAAGTTGAAAAATCATATATTTCAACCGATCGATTTAGGCTGGACGTTGTCCCAAAATCAAACATCGATAGAATTTTTATTAAATAGATAGGGTAAGAAAAATTAATAGAGATCCACAAAACTTTTATAAAAGAACACTACTGTTTGGGTTTTTTTTTTGAAAAAATATATTTAAGAGGTAAATTACCACACTTGATGGACATTCCACGTTTTGACTTTGAAAGGAAAAATGAAAAACATTACTTATTTTTATCAGGATGTTTCCAAATTTTTTTCCCAATTTTCACCTTTCCTGTTCTACGTTTAATAATTCAAAAATAGAGACTGCAGAAATGTTTTGTTTCCATTTAATTTTTCAATTAGAAATGTGTGAAACTTTGAGAGTACCTCTTTAGGGTGGTTTCTTCCCCTTGTAATAACCCGTTTGGTACAGGTAAACTTTAACAGATACAAAAATCATCGAAATTAAAGAAGGATAGAATCGAAGATCTACAAATTCGTAAAAAAAATTTGTTTATTTAAATTATGGGTGCATGGCACAATTTTTGGGAATTCGTGAAGATGTCACGCCTGTTATAGTGCTTTTTTTAACTTATTTTGTTTTTCCTGATATTAATTTCAATTTTGTTAATATTTTACAGACAACTTGTGAAAAATGGCAAAACTGGATAAACTGCGTATCTCCGGCATCCGTAATTTTAGTCCGAATGAATTCCACGATATGAAATTTTCATTAACATTAATATTAGGCGAGAATGGTTGTGGTAAAACAACAATAATTCGAAGCAATCAAATATGCTTGTTGTAAGGAATCACCACCTGGTACTGGTTTATATGGAGCGGGTTTTTTCAATGATCCAAAATTATCGGAACGCCAACAAGTAAAGGGACAAGTTCGTTTGAGAATCGTTGATCATGATGGTGGTGAATTAACAATTGTACGTAGTCGAAGTGTTATACAACAATCGGTTGGAGTATTCCCGAAATTAGGTGACAAAGACCAAACTATACGACATGAGAAAACTATAAATAATGAAAAAATTGATACATCCGGTCGATGTGTTGATATTACACAATATTGTTGTCAAATATTGAATGTAACACAATCAATATTAAGTAATGTTATATTTTGTCATCAAGAGAATTCATTATGGTCATTAGAAGACGGTAAAACTGTTAAAGAGAAATTCGATCAAATCTTCGAATCGGATCGTTACAATAAATGTGTGAATCTTGTATTGGATTCGATTAAAAAAAAAAGAAACAATCATTGAAAATATTAAAAGTAGAAGTTGATAATGCCCAAACCGTAAAACTAGATGTTGAGAATAAACGCCATCAATTAGATGAGAAACAAGCGAAATTACAACGTTTCAATGATGAAATCGACGACAAATTAACACAACAACCGATTGTGGAACGTTTAAATAAAATCTACGAATTGGAAGGTAAATTAAATGATTTGAAAAAACAGATTACAACAAAAGACACTGAACGGAAAGGTTTATACGATCAGAAAAGTGCAATCGTTGGTAATGCGTCATTTGAAGAATTTGTGGGTGATGATGATGAATTAGACAAGACGATTATTAGAACATCCAAAGATGACAAAATCAAACTTGTCGATAATACTGAAATGTTAGAGATAAAGAAGAACGACATTGAGGATGAAATGGAAAAGCACACATCAAAATTAGAGAAGAGCATAAATGAGATCGGTCAATTAAAACAAGAGAAGGATCAATTTGAGAGAAAACGTGACGAACGTAAGAAACTATTCGAAAAAGGCTGAATCTGAATTTGATTTGAAATTAAATCAGTACGATTTCAATAAAGATTCATCGATTATTGTGGAAAATTTGGATGGAACATTGAAGAAATTCCAACAGAATCTGAAAGATTTCAGTAACGAAAAAGAAACAGAACAGAATGATTTACAAAAAGAATTGGATGAGATCCGTGAACGATCAATAAAGACCGAACAACAAATCAACACAAAACAAGACAACATTGAAGATAATCGAAAAAAAGTCAATCAAATCGATACGACATTGAAACGAATCAGTATTAATCACGCGGAATTGGTGAAAATGAGGTAAATGTTAGAAGATATTGATAAAAATATCGAAAATTTGAAAAAAACGCTCAATGAAGAAACAAATGGAAATAGTCGATAAAGAGAATCGTTTAGAGGAATTTGACAAACAACTAAAAATACTGCAACAAAACGATGTAAATAATGGTAAAATTGATGTGGAACAACAATCGATACTCGAGAGGTCACTACAAATTGATGAGATTAAAAGTAACAATATGGAAATATTGGAATTTCTCTTTGATGGTCAAATACCGGACAACGATTTGCAACAAAACGTTGAGAATTTACAAAAGAGAAACGATTTAATTGTTAAAAATCTAACGAATCACATCAGTCAACACCAGCAAGAAATAACCGTATTGGAGACGAAAAAATCAAATAAATTGCAAATAATTCAAGCAACACAGGAGGACTTGGAGAGGAAAGAACAGAAAATTGAAGAGACTTGTGAGAGACGTCAAATTGAAGATTTATTGAATGATGCCACAATCAAACGAGAACAATTACAAAAAGGCTATTATTCGTCCGGTAAAATAACATATGAACGTTATATTGATGAATTTAAAAAGAAATCACGTCCGAATTGTCCGGTTTGTATGACACAATTCGATAGAAATAAACAACAACATTTAATTGGGAAAATATTGAGAAATTTACAGAGTGAAATCACGAAATTTCCGGAAGGATTAAAAACAACCGAAAAAGAATTACAGCAACAATTGAAGATTGTTAATGATGATGTTGAGATTATTAAGAATGGTACATTGCCACAATTAAATGGTGAATTACAAGAAATCGAAGATTGAAAAAGAAAACAAAACAATTCGATCAATTGAAGAGTGATTTAATAAAACCACAAAAGATCTTTAATTATTGTTCTCAAATCATATCGGATTGTACGAAAATCGTTCAATATCAACAATTCATACAACAATCCGATTGTAATATTAAACGTTTACAACAACAATTAAAACAGATCGATTCAAATAAAACGAAACATGAATTAGAATCGGAGATGTATTCGATTAAAAACGAAATACAGAGGAATCGACAAAATATTGATAATATTAGGAAAAACATCGACAACAATTATCAGATAAACGTTCTGATTATTTGCGGAAACAATTAGATTTTGAACAGTTATTACGTGACCAACCGAATTTAGAAAAATATAGAACCAAATTGATTCAAACAAATCAACGATTAGACGATGAAAGTCAACAATTAAAAAACGAATTCGATGCAATTCAAATCGAATTGGACAATTTTGAAAAGAAGCGAAACCATATCATTAGAAATAATAAAGATTTAATTAATACGAAACGTAATAAATGTGCAAATCTGAAAGAGTTGTTTGATCGTATCCGAATTACACAAAACGAGATTGTTGGATACGAAGCAAAAGCGATTGATGATCAATTAAATAAATGCCAAGATCAAGTGGATAAATTGAAGAAAAAGGATAAAAATCAAAGATGAATTAATTGGTTTGATATCAGCCGATAGAGAGCAGATTGCAAACTATGAAATCAAATTTCGTAATTTACAAGATAATCGAATGTGTTGCGCGATAAACAACAACAAATCGAACAATTGTATCGAGACATTGATGAATTGAAACGTAAAAGTGAAGGTTACGATCATCGTTCGTTACGGAATGAGAAAGAACGGTTATTGAAGAAAAATGAAAGTTTTACTAGAGAGATTAATACGGTACGTGGACAATGCGATGAATTACTTGTAACAATAAATGATATAAAAGTTGAATTGAATTTGCCACATAATAAGAATGCTTATAAGAATTACATGTCGAAATTGTACGAGTACAAAATTACAGACAATGCAATTAAAGATTTAGATAAATATGCTAAAGCATTAGAGAAGGCAATCATCGATTTCCATAAGAATATTGGCGTAATATTTACCGTGGTAATGATATCGAATTTATTGCAATTAAATCCGATTATGACAAAACGAATAATCGACGTATCTACCATTATCGTGTCGTACAAGTTAAAGATGATGTTGAAATCGATATGAGAGGGCGTCGTAGTGCTGGCCAAAAGGTTTTAGCATGTTTAATAATAAGTTTAGCTATTGCTGAAACGTTAGCATCACGTTGTGGTATATTGGCGTTAGATGAACCAACAACGAATTTAGATCAATTCAATATGGAAAGTTTAAGTCAAACATTATCGAGAATTATCGAATATATAGACAAAAGGAGAGGAACAATAACACGATCCCATCATGTACCGTACTTTTACCGAGTCTCACGTGGTCCTAAAGGTTTCTCGCAAATCACGAAAGGTCATAGCTTATAGGTTTGGAAGATTGTTAATTTATGAATTAAAATTGTATTTCATATAGACTCAGTTTTTTATTTAGTATCGATTTGGGGGCCTGACGCTAATTATTCCAAGATCCTCATTAGCCTAATGGTAAGTCCGCCTCAGCCAAATATGTAATGGGTTCGTTGTTTTGGCCTGTTCTTCGTCCATAGTTGATGTCACCGAATAAGCTTGGCCACGTGGATTTTACAACTTTGCCTAGCCTGCACGATAAGTGCCTCCCTTTTTCAGTGACTAAAAGTGCTTCGGCGGGCCTGGATTTTTCTTTACTTGCACCGCAAAATCACTTGATTTTAACGAATCAAGTTGCTTTAAGTTTTTGATTTGTCACAAACTGGAATTGGCGGCTTATAGCTTCCAGTATCAAGAATGGGCCGTTTCGCAATACTAACTGGAATTATCAGGTTTCTTATAAACTTTACTAATTCAACAATTAATTGAATTTATTTAATTTCGCCACAGGTAGCTATTACAACCTTCTCTGTAGGTATACCGCTTTTCGCACCACATCGTTCCATCCGTCTAACCACATCCATGCCACTAATCACATGTCCGAATACCACATGTTTACCATCCAACCAATCCGTTTTTGCTGTACAAATAAAGAATTGTGAACCGTTCGTATTTGGTCCACTATTCGCCATTGATAATGTACCAGGACCGGTGTGTTTCAATTGGAAATTCTCATCGGCAAATTTCCGTCCATAAATCGATTTACCACCGGTACCATTATGGTTGGTAAAATCACCACCTTGACACATAAAGTCCGGTATGATGCGATGGAATGTACTACCCTGAAAACCATAACCTTTCTCATGTGTACACAAACAACGGAAATTCTCGGCTGTACGTGGCACAATATCGGCACGCAACATCATCGTTATACGGCCAACTTCGGTTTTACCAATTTTAATATCGAAATACACCTGTGGATTAACGATTTTCTTTGTCTCACTATTTGCACTGTCTGCTGTCTTTGTTACACCATCTTCGTCACCGATTTTTTTACCAATCGTCTCGCCGGCATGTTGTTGCAACCAAGTGTCCTCAGCCCATACCGGACGTGTGGAGCCCTCTTTGATACGTTGCGGTTTCGCTAGATTAACTCGAATCATACGACCAAACAGCTCGGAGTCATTCTACAATCAAAATAAAACCATTAAAACGTAATTACAAGCAATGTGGATCAATTTACCATATTATCAATAGCAGCAGCTGCATCTTCGGCACTCTCGTACTCGATAAATGCAAATCCACGGTGCTTTTCGGTCTCATAATCTAAAGGAATCTGAATATCGACAATATCTCCGAAGGGAATGAAGGCGGCGTTCAAGATCTTCTCGTCGACTTCCTCAGCTAATCCCCCAACATAAATCGAGCGCTTTGAACTGCCCGACATTATTTAATTCGAAAAATTAATTTTCCGAAAATCCAAAAAATTGAATAAATATAACCTATAAAAAAGTTGGGTTAAGTTGCTTGTATCCCCACCATTTTACTCGAGTTGGCGCGATCTTTCACGTTGCCAAATTGTGATGTATTATTAATTTATTAAACAATACTACCCAATTTTATGAATTTTGTAAATCTATTTGAGCTGCTAATAGTTAGATTTTTTAAAGAAATACTAAACAAAATAGAAAAAGCACTAATTTGTGCTTTGAAAAAATTGGTGAATATAGAATATTACATTTGGCAACGCCGCATTTGTTTGGTGTGAAGTTAGCTGTTAGTTGCTTTCAACCGTTAAATACCGTTATTTCATTTTCCCGCTATCCGCGATTCAATCAACAACTAGCTTCGTACCGTTGTGGTGTTTGTAATCGTTTTCTTTTTGTAATTTGTTAACGGAATTGTTTTTGTTATACTAAAAAAATCTTTATTTCTTTTGCGTGTGTGCACCGAAAAGAATTAAACAACTTGCAACAATGTCTGGACGTGGTAAAGGTGGTAAAGTGAAGAGCAAAGCCAAGTCCCGTTCAAATCGAGCTGGTCTACAATTCCCCGTTGGTCGTATACATCGTCTGCTACGTAAGGGCAACTATGCAGAACGTGTTGGTGCTGGGGCTCCAGTCTATTTGGCTGCGGTGATGGAATATCTGGCCGCTGAAGTCCTCGAATTGGCCGGTAATGCGGCACGTGATAACAAGAAGACACGTATCATTCCAAGACATCTACAATTGGCTATCCGGAACGATGAAGAACTGAACAAATTGCTATCCGGTGTTACAATTGCACAAGGCGGTGTTCTGCCGAATATTCAAGCGGTTTTATTGCCGAAGAAGACCGGTAATGCACCTGGTGGTGCCAAGGGGAAGACCCAAAGTCAAGACTATTAATTCATTAATTACTACTTTAAATGTTTCATTTTGTTTTTTTTTTGCTTTCCACATATTGTAATCATTGAATAAAGTTATCATTAAATAGAGTTTTTTGTAATAAATTCTAGTTTTATTGAAAATAATTTAGAAAATCATAACCTCAATTATTATTACGGAAAAGTATCACGAAAGACAAGTTATTTTGCTTTCTCTATCTGGATTTATGGACAAAATCAGGGCTTTGAGTCGAATAATCATAAATCTTTCATAATTTATTTGATGAGAATTGTTTTATTATGTTGTGTGATAAAAATGTCTCAAGCTAGGCGTACATAAAAAAAAATGATAAGCAAGACAAATAATCATCATAAAATGAAGAAATTTTTTAACATAATCGATAAAATAGCCAGTTTTATCAATTTTTTAAATGGCGGCAATTTAAATGCGATTCAAATAACGCGCCAATTGAACAGCTGCCGATTTAAAGCATTGTTGCCACATTTCGCCTAAGAAAAATATCAATATACAGTGCAGGCGTAGAATTAGGAACTATTACATTCGTCTATTGCGTAAGCGAACGGGTAGTATTTGGATGGGCACCATATAAAAATAAAAAATGAATAAATATGACTTAATGTAACTAATAATCTGACTAAAAATGACTAAAAACTGTACAATACAATGTTTACTAGTTAACCGGGGACGGCGATGTATATACCAAATTTGCTGGTTGAACGTGAATTTTCAAACGTCAAATGTGCAACTGCACGCTCCAAAAGTCCCTAGGAGTTTGTTTACATATTTTTTTGTAACCTCAAAATTTTATATTATTACGATTGTTTTGTACGTTTGGCTTTTTTAAGAACTTTTGTGACTTTCAAAATAATTTTTGTAATGAATTAGAATGTTATTTTATAAATTTTCCAAACGTCATACCACATAGTTGGGGATTTTTGGAGCGTGCAGTTGCACATTTGACACTAGAAAATTCACGTTCAACCAGCAAATTTGGTATACATACTTTTAAACATTTTTTTAATCATATTTATTAATTTTTTATTCATTGTATGGTGTCCCCAATATTCCCAAATTCTACCCATCTGTATTTTATTAAATTCTTATTTGCTAAATTTAGCTGATTTAACTAGGCTTACAAGAGAACAATTATTAGTGGATGATAACGAAACTCGTCCTTTGTACCAACTTTGTTTGCCAACCCTGTAGTTTGTAGACTAGCTATTTAAGATGTGGCAACGATGGATCTGTCGAATTTTTGACATTTCGTAGAAATCAGTCGCGGCTTTCTGCACGTGCTGTATCTCAAATTAATTAATTTACAAAAAAAAAACGTTTAATTAATAGATATTTTATTATTAAGTCTCGAAAATGTCGTACCGTGTACATAATTTCTTACGCACAACACTTAAACTACACAATTCTGCGAAATTATTAACAACAAATAACGTAACCGCTCGAGTGATCCAAAACCAACTTACAAGAAATCTATGGTCAATCTCTACCGGTCCATCATTCACAAATTATCAGATTAATCCAATATTGATCACGAAACGTAATTCACACGGCAAAGGTACTTACAGTTTTAGAAAATGTGATATTTTATAACTTTTATGTTTGTATTATAGCCGAACAAGAATTGGTGGAGTTTCTAACAGAGGAAATCTTAGCTGAACGTAAAGCACAGAAGACCAAGACTCTACCAACAGAATTGGAAGGTTTCAAGGTGCAATTGAATGGGGCAGAAGTACGTCTCACGAAACAAGCCGATAATGAAACGTAAACTCGTTAAAAAAAAACGTACATTAAATCCCAATAAACGTATGATTTGTGTTTTAGAATTAAAATCAGTTGGAATGTTAATCATTCAGTTGATACAGACGTCGAACCGGAAGTACACCCGAACATGGATAAACCCGAAATGGGTGAATTGAAATCGAAACCGGCGTTCAAAATTGAAATTCTCCGTAATAACACAACGTTATGCTTGTTGTGTTCGTTTATTGAAAACACAGAAGATGATGGTTATAGTGAGTTGGATGGTAGTTTAGATTCGTTGTTAAAATGATGTGTTTTTTTTTGAATTTCAGGTGATGTCTTCGGTGTCGACGAGATCAGTATTTACGGTGGTGAATGGAATGAGAATATCTACGCCGTGTCTGGAGAAGTCCTCGATACTGTAAGTTGTCCTTATTCGTAGTTTATTTCGAATTAATTTGTATCGTTTTTTTTAGTATTTGTACGATTTGATAATGAATTATTTAGAAGCGAAAGGTATCTCTAACGAATTCATTGATAAATTATCCGATTATAGTACATCATACGAACATTCAGCTTATATCGGTTTATTAGAAGGTTTGTCCAAGTTTATTTCAGGCAAATAATTCGTTTTTTTTTCTTCGTTTTTTAAGATGTAATTTACAATATAATTAAAAAATAATAACGTACAATTTATATATCCATTATTGGTTTTTTATGTGCTATATATAATGTAACAATACTACCTAATGCACTAATTAGAAAGATAACATCGAACCAACGATGATAGAAATTGAATTGTAAATCACCCAAGACTTGTGTAATTATTGTACGATATTGTGGTGGCATATTCATTCTCATTAATAGAACTGATGATACAAAATACATGCCCATAATTTGGGCCAATAACAGTACGAATATATTCGAACTTTTACTCGACGACATTCGGTTGAAAAACTGCAACAAAAGAAAACGATAATCAGTTACAAAAGCAACGTGTGCGATTTTAGATAATTTTTTAAGCGAAACTTCTTTAGGCGCGATACGGTAGTAAATTTGTTCAAAGCGTGACTCCATGAGTAGAAACCCTCCCCTCTAACAGACAGTTGAGAGGGAAGAGTGGGAGCGTTGCCATGGCGAAAAAATGCACGTATACTAAAGACTGTTTTTACACGATTTTGATTTAACACGATCCAGCTGTAATTAATTACCGCTGGAACTCTTCTACACGAAGTTCTACTGGACCTGTTCTACATGAAAATCAAAATGGCGCCCCAGACAATTGTCTACTTTGTTAGACAACTGATGGTCGAATATCTTTCTGTCTTTGTCCGATACATTTATTACCCTATGTGTCAGTATCGACAAGAGTATTAAAGAGCAAAACAGGGCGGTTAACAGAATTTAAAGCAGATTCTATCGTGGTCGCTTTTTCCACATAATTTATCTAACATCTAAATAAAGTAAACGCCTACTTACTTTTGTTAATGTTAACAATAATCCTCTGATAGACGTGACAACAATACAACCGACCAAATAAAACGAGACTTGTTGTGACCAAAAGCCAACATCAAAATTGAAACCCATCCAATGGATCGCTATTTCTATACCTCTAGTGACTGGGTCTTTCTTACCGACACGATCGAACACAATATTAACCGTACACTACAAATTTGATAGGTAGGAGGAATAAAAATTAAATTGATTAGATTATCGACAAACAACGTTACAATAAAAATCTTCCATGAACAATAGATCGAGAATATATAACCCAAAAAATTGAAATAAATCCCCTTCCATGTTTTCGACCATTCAATACGCTCAAACATATTACGATTCTCATGTGTATCCAAGAATAATTGTCGACTTAATTCCTCTAAACCGGCAATTTCCAATTTCAATTGTGAAATATCTGAAAACATCACAGAAATTATTAAATAATTCCGTACGAAGATCTCCAAAAAATTTACTTTCTTTATTTTTATTATGGCCCGAATAGAGGATACCCCAAATACCGGATTTACGCTCATTGTTTGTTTCAATTGATTGTTTTTTAGCAATTGCAATACGTTTCTTTTTCATCACAATCATTTCCATTGCTTGCATTAAACGTTTCTCACAATTTGTTACATCAGCTAGTGATACATCACGTATAAAATATGCCATCGATGTGTATGGATAATTAACAGCACCAAAACCGGATAATAGTGCCATTACAGTAACACCAATCACACCAATTCGTGATACTAATTGTTCAATTGATAAGACACCCTGTTTTGGATTTAGTATCGGGAATGGATCGCCGATTTTCCAAAATATCACAATAAATATTATCCATACTAATATTGTCAAATGTTTTATATAATCAGACTTCACTATAAACAATCGTAAGTATTGATTTTATATCAATTATTAAGTGATAATCGATAATATTACCGTAAGAAATGTTGCAAATACAATAATAGGCAATATAGAATGGATTTAATACTATTACAACGAATAATAGGAGGTATAGCATTAGATACCAATAGAAATAGCGAGAACTGTAAGAAAATCATAATCATTTCCCATAATAAATTGTTTCCTTTCACCAACTTTTACCTGGAATCTAAGAATTCCAAAATTTCAAATATTATCAGTTCAAACATCGTACAAGATAAAGTTAATGTAATTGAGAAAATTAATTGCACCATAATATGTCGCACTTCATAATCTTTAAATAATTGTTTGACAAAAAACAGCCAGGAGCCAACGAAAAATGTTACCTTTAAAAAATGCATTCTATCAATATTAAACACATTTTAATCAGTTTTACTCACTTGTGATAGTAGTATAATTATTGTATCTTGTAAGAACGTCATCTTATTGCTAATTTATAATAATATAAAACCGTTTTTTAATTTATTTAATTTTACAAGTTACATTTCATATTAACCTAAAAACACGATCATAAACATAACCTAACTTATAGTTGCCAAAAAATAGTTGACACGAGTGTCTAATAGTCGCGACACTTGTGTAATTTTCGATAATTTCACCTATTTTCATATATTTGTCGACTTTATTTCCTCGAAAGTTTACGTACGTCGCAAGGTTTCTAATTATTATTTACTTATTATAACTTGTTGTTGTTGTAACTGTTTCAGATTTAAAATATAATAGAATGAGAGCTACAATTAAGTGGAAAATTTCTGAGTAAATAGATACAGTCAAAGCCGTTTAATGTGTTCGATCTTCTGTGCATACTTTGTATGGCTTCCATGATCTTTATGACTAGAATTTTTAGAATTATTGCAGATTTTCACAATTAATGTTAAGGCCCATGGTCTATGGTCAAAAAAATGATTGTAGAGAAATTAATTATATAATTATACAACTTGTTCTGTTTGATTAATTTGCTCTATTTCATTTTGAATTACTCAAAATTTATTTACTTACAACCGAATTTTCATGTATTGAAATTGTCAAAAAAGATCTTCTGCGTTCATTTTTATTCTTTTTAATCATATCACAACCACATAACTATTGGCGAAAGTGTATTGAATTTTGAAATTCAGGGTCTTACAATTTTCAAGAGGTAAAAAAAATTGAAAGTGCATGGAACGCCGCACGTTAGAAGTGAAACTTCTTAGGTTAGAGACGGAGTTCTTTTTTTTGGTTTATTTTCTTTCTGTCGTTGCCTGAAGGCTCGTTTTTGTTCTGCAGTTGTATTTTTCGGCATTTCGCTTATCTCAATTTAACGCCGTTAATTAATATTATAAATATAAAAATTATAAATCGGAGTAACCTTTGAAATTTTAGTTTCGTTCCAGAGGGCGCTGCACATCGATCAATGACACCAACTCTAGACTCTAGTGTTTATTTTACACAGTTGGCAGAACTGACAGAGTATAAGCGACGCTATTGGCAACGCCCCCACTCTTTCCTCTCCGCTGTCAGTTAGGGGGCGTCTCGAATTTTCGTTACATTGGGAAAATATATTGAAAAATATTTACACCCAAGCGCGGCTAAAGAAGTTTCACTTCAAAAAGTTGACTTTGTATGAATTTTTTTTCTTGTCAATATAAATCTATTACACATGTATAACTATAACTCCTAGGCGATCATAGAATAAATAGTATTAAATGGGGTGACATTCCATCTGTAACTTTTTAATAACATTAACCGCATTAAATGGCGAGTACTGTAGTTTTTATTAAAATGATTTGCATGTTTACATCTGCCATGCCTGTCAAAAACAACAGATGCTAATTATAGCTCCAATATAATCATTGCTCAATTGTTCTATTTTCAAGTCACTTTTCCAATAGTTTATAATAAAATCGTTTTGAATAGGGCGATTTCAGCTAAATTATTTATTTCATTATAATTGGTTTACTTGAATTACTTTATTTTTAAGTGCATGTTTACGAAAGAACGCGACGATTAGCCTTTAGCTGTTGTCAACCCCCCCTCCCTCAATAGTTGGGCGGATTTATAATTTTAGGTTAATTTTTATCAGTTTTTCGATAAATTATCTATTTTTGTCGTATTTATTGTAAACTAATACTGTTTTTTTTTTCATGTGATTCAGGCAAATATTTAATCTAAAAATAATGCAACTGACTTATCATTATGTCCATCAGATAGCAGTCGATAAACATAAGAAATACTCAAATATTCCGACAAACATGTATTTATTTTTGTGCTGATTTCAATCAATTTTATAAACGTTTGCTTTTATATGTTTATAACATTTTATAAATTATTACCTGTAATCAGTCATTGTGTACGTGCAGCGATAGCAACAATAACGTCATCAAGAATGGCCTCTTCATCGGCTACTACATCAATAAAAACCTTTGTATTTTTGGATTTAGAGACAACAGGTCTTCCACAATACGAACACAATAAAACGAAGATTACAGAATTGTCATTAGTAGCTGTTCCCGTGGATCATATCGAATTGGGTGTGTTTCCAAGGGCCTTAAACAAATTAAATTTATGCTTCAATCCGAACAAATTAATCCAACCGGAAGCAACAAGTGTAACGGGTATTATACCATTTACCGTTAATTATTAACAGAATTTAGCATCAACGCTTAATTGCAGGCCTCTCAAACGAATTACTGGAGCAACATAGCAAATTTAACGATAAAACCGTGGAGATGATGGAGAATTTTTTGAATTTACATAAAGCACCGATATGCTTCATTGCACACAATGGTAATATGTTTGATTTTCCGATATTGCGTGCCGAAATCGCTGCTACGAGTACTCAATTAAATGATAATCTCTTATGTGTTGATACTTTGGTGGCATTTCGTGATCTAGAAAATCAATTAATCGAAACGAATTTGGAGACATCAAAGGAGGAAATACCGTTCGAATTACGAGCCGATTACGATCAAATCCTCCATGGAATCTATGAAACTGAGAAATCACCGAAGAAGTGCTCGAAATTAACTCCCCAAGAAGTACAAAAATTAAACGAAACGACACCAAAGAAGAATATAATTTCAAACAATAAAAATAATAGCAGAGCTTGTGCAACCAATTTGAACCAAAGGTGAGGCAGCTTAAATCGGCAGTTTTTTTTAAATAAAATTTCCAATTTTTTAGATTTAAAAGCGATAAAAGCTACAAATTGAGTGATGTTTTCACAAGATTGACAAAAAAGCCACCGTTAACTGCCCATGAAGCTGAAAATGATGTGATAATGTTGTTGACCTGTTGCGCAACATTCGCTGAAAAATTTGTCGATTACGCTAATCGAAATGCACAGAAATTCAATAAAATACCAAAGATGACGCCTGGCCGTAAAATAGGGACATAATTTAATGTATCGGAGAATTAAAATTTTAAATTATCGATTTCGAATAAAATATTTTTAATTTTAAAAATCGCGCCTTTTACGCTACAAACAAGTGCGTTCTTATTGTGCCTCCGAACACAACGTAATATTATAATTTATTGAAAATACAATAATTTTCGAGAATTTTCGATAAATTATAAATTGCGGCGCCAGTAAAGTTGAGAAACAATGAGCAAATCATCAATTTTTTATCTATTTAGTGTTCAAGAGACTAATGAAACTATTCGAACAGTCGAGCATCTGCGCGACACGACTGGAGAACGCGGCTGAGTCGTCAATTTTTTTTGACAGCCACCAGTGCGGCCAACCTTATCAGTCATATGTCAATCACAAATCACCATCCCGGATGCCCGGATTAGTCCCGGAAATGAATAATTAGGGTTGTGTTTTGTGCCTTTAACTGAATCTTTTTATTAAGTATAAGTTTTTAAATTTTGTGTGTTATGTAACGGGTGCGATCTAAAAAATTGAATTAAATACTCGCGTAATTTTTTTTTTCAATTGTAAACGATTTGTTTTTTTTTTGAAAAATTTTCCCACTCCCGGTTCAATTATAATTATTTATCCCAATCGGAAGTGTGTATTTCCTACGAAATAGGGGTGAGTTATTATCGTGTTTCTGTGATTTATTGGAATTTTGTGCGATTTGGTTTTGTTTCTATGGAATTTTGTGGTTTTGGAAAATTTCATGGAAATTTCCAATGAGATTCCGATAACTAGAAATTCTCGCTAATATATCGTTCTATATTTATCAGATTTATTGTTATTTTTTAGGATAATTATTTGACGGAATCATGGCAACAACTGAACAATTCTCATTGCGTTGGAATAATTTCCATTCGAATTTAACAGCTGGCTTTCATGAATTATTAGAAGCTTCCGAAATGGTTGATGTTACATTGGCTGTTGATGGACATTTCTTGCAAGCACACAAGATCGTCTTATCAATATGTAGTCCATTATTTAAACAAATGTTCAAAGTGAATCCATGTAAACATCCAATTGTTATATTGAAAGATATTGGACATGATAATATGAAGAATATATTAGAATTTATGTATATGGGTGAAGTGAATGTGTTGAGGGAGAATTTATCGACGTTTCTACGTACAGCCGAATTGTTACAAGTTAAGGGCCTCACAGGCGATGATTCGGTAATTATCCTACAAAATTGTTTGTTAAATTATCTACTCATGTCTGGAAATGATAATTAGAGATAATAAGTGTTGGGGGAAGCTGGGATAAAACTAGTAAAGTAGATTTATAACTGGAAGAATACGTTGCATCGGACTTACGATAGCAAATTTAAGAACTCACTTATGTTTGCTTGTTTAATCAATTTGTTACGTAATGTAGTGGTTTCCTTTTCTAACTTATTACAATCGCAATATTTCTGCTCTACTAACAAGGCTAGAAGATGCTTTGATTTGATACCATTCTACAATTTATGGAGGTAACATTTTTAAGTAAAATTGACTAAACGTGTCTTAAGACATTCAATATTTTCTCTTTCTCTTATTCACTGAAAACACTATATTTCTAACTTATAATCGAGGAGAGTCCATTTAATGAGTTGGTTATGTAATGTGTTGCTTTCCTTTTCTTACTTACTCCGTCGTGATACTTCTATTCCACTAACAACAAGGATAAAATTATAGAATTCATAATAAATCATAAAAATATTCAGTTTAATTTACCCAGAATCTCAACAAATTCAAAGTTTTCTTTTCTCTGTCTTACTTACAGGAATCGCTATTTTTCTATTTTATAACTATTTACTTACAATTAGTGTAACTGTGATATCTCTACTCTACTAACAAGGGTGGTAGTTTTTTGTTTCTTCTAGAATTTGAAAAAAATCTAAAATAGAGTAGGGATTCTATTTTCTTGTAGTTGAGAGGGAGAAGATATTCGCTTTCAAGTACAAAATTGATGAGTAAAATTTACCAAATATTTATTAAAAAAATCAATTCTCTTTATCTTACTTATGAAAAACGCTATATTTCTGTTTACAATCAACAAAAGTTCACTTATGTATGTCGATTCATTGAAATTATTATACAATATATTGCTTTCTTTCTCTTACTTACTGCAATCGTGATATTTCTACCCGACTAGCAACAAGAATAGAAAATATCTTGATTTGATTGAAAATATGTGTTTTAATCAAACAAGAGTGTCTAAAGTCTTCAAACAGATGTCTTGATTTGGAAACACTGTAGTATAGACTTTATATTCTTATAAGCATCTCTTCTTTGTCTTACTAATCGGAACTGCTATTTTGCTATTTTATAACTTGTGATTTCCCTTTGATAAAATTTTTCTGTACTTACTACAATTTGATAAAATATCAAATAGCAAATATCTCACAACTGTCTTTGTCTTATTTACAATAAACATTACATTTCCACATTGAAACAGATAGACATCGAATATTCCAAATATTCAGCTGATAAAATACCAGAAATCACAATTCAGAAAGTCTGCATATAAAAGAATATTTCCATGTTCAGTTAAGTAAACATAGAGACTGCTAGAACGAAATTTTATCTACTTTGTGTTCTCCTCCTTTTGACTGTTTAAAAATAAATCTCTAATTTTCCGGAAACAATCATTAAAATACAAAATCGGAGCTTTTTTTGTGTTGATTTTAAAATGAATTTTCTATCGTAGAGTGATACGTCGTCCCGTAAAGATGAGAAATGTGATTCATTACCCGATCATGATGACGATACAGATTTGTTACAATTAAATCAATATATAGACTCTGATTTAGAGTTACCAACACATTATTCAACACCACAACAACAACAACAACAACAACAACGTTTCACACCAATTGCAAATAAACGTTCGTCAAAGAATCAACAATCAAATTGTAAACGAACAAAAAATGAAACAAATGTGAAATGTGAAAATGATACGACATCAACAACAACAACTACAACTACTACGACAGCAGCAATAATAAAACAAAATGATGAAAGTAATTATATTGATGATATTAAAATTGAAAAGAATTCGTCAGAAACGGAAGATAATGTTAAAGATAATTCAACATTAGGTGTGCCTGGATCGAATGATACAAATGCCAATGAAGGTGAGTTTGTTGTTTTTCTTTGTTGAAGATAATTGTAATAGCATGTATATTTGAGCTTTATTAACAATATCTATTGATTTATTTATTATCGTTATAATTTTGAAAAGAATTTGCTTTTTTTATTGATTTATTTTTATTGATGAAGAGAGAGAGAGAGAGAGAAAAGCAAATACGCGTAGTTACGTTAATTATTTTGATTTGATATATATTTTTTTGTTGTGTTCATTGTTGTGTATTTGCATTTTTATTTATTTATTTATTTTGATTTGTAAATTGATTTCATTTTGCATGGTAAGTAGAATATTTGTATAACAAAATTACTAATTTTTTTTTTTTGCTAGATTAATATCAATTTTTTGCAGCAATTTCCAAATAAGTCGATTTATAGTTGCCATCCTGAAATAGTAGAATGACTCGTCACAATATTGTTGAAAGTTTGTTGTAATTGCTAATGATTCTTGTAAAAGTTTCTACAGCAAAATGGGGCGTTTGCTAAATCTTTTAATTTCCTTGTAATAGGAATTTTGAGTAGCTTCATTACTTTTCAGACAGCTGAAATTGGGAAGAATTTCAATTCTGTCAAAACCTTTAATAAGAGAAGCAATATGTCTTCAAAGTACTCGATAACAGTGGAAAAAGAAGACTGGAATAAACAGAGCTTTTAAGTTAACGATAAAAAATACTTAAACACAATGTGTTTTCGAGTTACTTATTACTTCCAAATTGTGTTTTCTTCAAATTCTAACGCAGACAGATTTGTGACAATTTTCCTTTTTTTTTCAAAGCGATTTCGACAGAAATAGAATCTATTTTTAAACTTTTCTAGGTTCGCTGAATCTTCAAGTTTACGCTATTAAAATCCACCAAAGAGTAAGTCGTTCATAAGTGTATTAGAAACGTATACAGACTATTTCATCATAAGCGCCCCAGCTTTCACGATTTTTTCAATTGTTACAATATTCGTTTGCAACCTTCACGAATTTTAACTCACCAAAGGTCCTTTTAAGTCTTCAGATCCTTAGGTACTTAGGTCATCTAGTTTCAGTTATTGAGGGTTGTATACGAATATTTTAATAATTGAAGAAGCTACGAAAGGTGGGCGCTTAGTCTGAAACATTCTGTATAAGAACTGTGGTATCTATTCCGATAAGAATTTTTAGAAAAAAAGATTTATTTTAATTATTTAGGATTCTTAAAGTTTATTCCACGAATTCTTTTGAAAGTAAAATTTCTCAAAGTGATAGTTTTGAACGTTTAAATCAGTGGTGCGCGTTTGTCGATTTTTCGGTTGTACAATTATTGTGGTGGTGGTGCTTATAGCATAGCATTGTCTTATCGACTATTCTGTAGGATAAACAATATCGTGTTTGTCTTAGAATACTATTTTTACCATTTCGGAGCCTTCAAACGGTCGTAGATTGTTCATCAACAGTAAGTTTTAATAGTTTATTTGAAAAATATTAGTTTTCAAGTCTAATTCTAGCTCATTATTGATTCTATCACTTACAAAAGCGACACAAATAGACCATAAAAGTTCACAACAGTCCTTTGATTTTACTACTATTTGCGAAGATTTTAAATTTATTTTTAAAGTTCGATTTCGTTGCACACGGAGTAATTATAAATTGTTGTTTGTTACTTATTCGGAAATCGGGGGGCACATTTTGATTAAAGGTGCTCATGTTGAAGGGTGGGTAGGGCAATTTTAAATGCACAAATAGGTGTCCTCGCCAATATAGTGCAAATAATATTGGTCAAAAATTACTCTTGACAATTATAACGTACATAAAATGTTTTTCTTTTTTATTCATAGAACATTTATTTAATAAAAGCGATTGTAATTTTTATTACAAACAATTATTCAAGAAAACATGATACAGAAACACTCTTCGTGAATGTTGAAATGGCTACTAAATAAAGTAGACAGTTATGTGACGGCACTTTTTCGACAGTTATTTATCCCAGTAATTCGTTTTTCAATTCAAAAAAATATGTTGAATTTCTATTATCCCAGACATTTTTTCTATTATTTTTTAATGTATTTTATAACAGGTCTGAAATTTAATAATTCTAAATTTCATGTTTTCATTTTATGTCAAAATAAATCTATCCTTATCATTTTAATTCTTGTAAATCTTATCACAGACTTTAGTAATTACAACGTATTACCTAATCTTGCTATTTAAGTCTTTCGACTATTTCCGAATATCTACTATAGATCAATCGACAGCAATAGCGCCATCTATTGTTGATTTATTGATGTAGTGCATGCTCGAATTTGTAAAATATTTTGTAATTATTGTAAATACTAACAACAATCATAATCTAATTATGATTATGTATTTATTATTATTATTTATTGATTTACAAGCCTCCTTTTGATTATCGGATTGATGGACTCTACAAGTAAGAGATTATAGCATGCTTGTGACTTTGTTTTTATTTCAATGTGTGTGTGTGTTAACATTTATCAAATAGTAATAAATTTTTTTTGTTCAAATTTAGGCAAACCTGAATTGAAATTAACCAACATAATTAATAATAATAGTTGTAATAATAATAGTAACGGTAATAGAAATGTGTATCAATGTCAGAAATGTTTGAAGCGATTCTCAAGACGTGATCATCTACGTACACATGAAAAGAATATACATGGTGAAGATGCTGGACCATTTGTTTGTGTTATATGTTCACAATTATATAAAAATACGGAAAGTTTACGTAAACATATTGCAAAATTTCATTTTCCCAAAGTGAACGAATTGAATCATAAAGTTGAAGTTAAAGCATAATTGGACTGACTTTTTTTTTGTGGAATAGGAATAACGTATATTAATTTTAGAAATTTCGAATAATTCTTTTTTTTCTTTTATTATGATTATGATTATTATAAACTAGTCAGGGATTTCACAAGATTGAAGAGAAACAACAAAAATTCAAGACTTTACTAATTATTAGGATTTTGTATTTTGTTATTATATAACTGTTTACAGTGATTTATATTAAATTCTGTTGCGATTTAAACTTGATAGTGCCTTCCTTGAATAAATCAATTTTCTCAAAAATGTATCTATTTTTCTTACCTAAAACTCTAATTAATTAATCGGGAGCTTTGGGTTCTAACAAAAGCTTTGTAGTTTTGTTCAGAAATTTGTTCTCAATTCTCGTTAAAAAAATTGAGAACAAATTGTGGTGTACGGTGGGTTATTTTTTTTTTGTAAATACCTAAAACAAAAGGTAAATTAGTGCTATTTGAATATTTCTACAACTTTATGTGTGTTTTTTTGTTCTGTTTTATTCTTTTACAGATGTTCTGTTGTATTCCGTCGACCAAAAGGGCCACGTATATTGTCCGTATTGCTGTAGGAAGTTCGTGAATCGTTACAATTTAAAAGTACACATACGGGACAAACACGAAGATAGTCCAATAGCATTAGATTGTCGGATATGTGGTAAAGTAATGAGGAATCGTAGTTGTTTACGTGTACATATGTACCATCATCGGAAACAACAATTGGAGCCGCGTGTTATGTAAGATAAAACACAAACTCAAAGAAACTATGATTCCTAAAATGTTAATTAATCCTCAATTTAGAAATAGCGTTATTTGGTTCTAATTTCTAATTTAATTTATTATATTCGGCAGATAGGTTCTGGTATAAAGCCCCCATCAAAAAAAACAAAAACACGCAAATATACGTATAATAATCAGCAATAATGTAAAAAAAAAACATATTCAAATAATCTATTAATGGTGATTTTACTATTTCAAGCAGCTAATCGGTACTAGTTAGTTCTTTTTTGTTGTTGTTTATAATTTTTTTCTTTGATGTATTGTAATTATAATTTTGTGATAGTTTTTCTTGTAATTAGTTAGTTGTTGGATTTATAAAAAGATATCTTTGTGAATATTCCGTGTGATTACATTCCAATTATTATTGTTCACAATAAGGGATCAATCAAAGAAGCTTATATTATTATTATTATTATTATTGACAAAAAAAATAAAAAAAAAATTGTTGATTATTCTTTTATCAGTTTTATTTAAAATAAACTATCCGACCGGATGTTAGGGTTTTCCGTTTGAAAAATCGACTGTTTGTGTGCAACAGTCGATTATTCGTGCAGCCGAAATGTGGTTCAGTTTCGCAAGACAAGAAGGCTTCCCAACGATTTACCCACCAAATCTCACATCCGTTACGGTGGATGTACTGGAAGCTGGCTGGATTACCGCCTTCCTCATCTTGTTCGTGTCGTTTGTTGTTGCCATCCCGCGACGAGATTGTACTAAGGTAATCCACACAATAATTACCCAATAATCATTTATTAACAATTCTGTATTGCAGAACGTTTCGTTATTTATTCGTGTATTCTTCACGCTCCTTATCGGCTTATTCCTAGTGTGTAAGTGTGGTTGTGCATAATTTACTGTTGCTGCAAATTTCGATTGATTGCAGTGAGTAATTTCGGTCAAGAATGGGAGGTGGGCGAGTTGCAGACGCGGACCGCTTACAAGGCGGGCGTCGCCGATGAGATCCATGCAAGAATCGCTATAAAAATCGGTTTGAGATGTGTAAATGTCACGTTAAAAAGCGATAATCACACCGGCCGATTACAGCACGAAACCATCAATTACAATGAACGTTTCTCGTGGGAATGGGATCAGGGCCGGTTCGGTTTTGGTCCATACGGTAAGTTGGTTGTATTTTACAAAAAAATTACGTATTGAGTTGTGGTTTTGTAGCTGGTGAATTACAGCGCGAATTCCGTGCCGCTCAATATCGCGGCCTACCATTACCCATTTTATGGGTGGTTGATTATTTTGTGATAGATGGTGAAGGTTTCCGTTTTGGACGTTTTTATCGTACAGCCGGCTGGTATTGTCATATACTTTTATGGACAGCGTTCACTTGTTGGTTATTATCGATCTTATTGTTTCGTTCTGTGATAAAATATGGTGCTTATGTTTTATTAATTTGTGGTTGTTTACAATTCTTGGCAAATATTTTATGGATTGTTATTAGGAATCCTTTAGCACTTGAAATACCATTTGAGGATGGTATTATTAGAACGAAATATGGTGGTAGTTATTGGATAACGTTCTTTTCAGGTGATTGTTTCTGTTGGTAACTTGCTCACTCCGAGAATTTTGCCGTTCTTTGCGCTCAGCCCTCAATAGTCCAAAACATTTCGATCGATATTACACCACCGATATAATAGTACTTATCATATCAAAAAAAAATAGTTTTTTCCAATTATTCTGACCTGTAATCAGTCTCAGACCTGAGATCAGTCTCAGTAATCTAAAACAGAATAGATCGTAATATTCGGTCGTTTCTGTAGATCACTGAAAATTTATGGAGTCTCCGGCGCAGGAACGGACTGGCCATAACGATAATCAAACAATCGCCCGCTTGTTTTGTAAAAATTTAGTTCCTTGGGAACCTTTTTGATACAGTTGTTGCCAGTCCGCTCCTGGTCTCCGTAAGTGGCCAGCTGCGTCGAAAAATTGTTAAATAACAAACTTATGATTCATCAAATTTATTCGTTAATATTGAAACGTGACGAGTAGGTTGCTAACTTATGTAATTACCCATAACTTCTACGACGAGTGTCTGAAAGATTGACGTGGGAACATGTTGAATCGGGGTAAAATTCGCTTACAATAAACCGCTAAAGGTGGCATTTATGTGTTAATAAAAACGGTTTTTCGATAATCCAACCGGTTACCGTTAAATTTGCAGGAAACAGGAAAATTTTCCATTACCTACTTTGTTAATTAACTTTGCACAATGACTCGTTTAATATCTTTCAATAGTATTCGTATTTCAAGTGTTTTATTGAATAAGGAAATTCCAAGAGTGAGCCCCGATTATTGGAAGATTTAAATTGAAAATTTATGAATTTGTAGGGCTTTTATGTGTATCCATTTCGATAGCTATATTAATATTGAGTCACTTCAAAGAGAACGAATTGTGCGCATTTTTCGGCGTCGATCCACTTACAACTTACAACGAAACGTATTTAAGTAAGTTGATTTGGAAATTTCTATAAATAATCAAACAATTTGTCATTTGTGCTGTAGCTAAAGAAGAACGTGCATACATCCGAACGTACAGTCAAAAACAGAAGAATCGATCCGATGAAATACCGTTGGAAACGGTGAATCCTCGATTCTCGGGTAAAGATGACGATGTCGATCAAGATTATGCGCCTGTTTATTTGAAACGTGTACCACCGCCGGTTATACGTAGCACCAAACCGAAGCATCTTTTAAATAAATAAAATACCACACACGATTTGATTGCCTAATAAATAAAATTTATATTACATTATTGGCCATTTACAAACAAGAAGGGTACAGCATTTGAATCCTGTCATAATCACAATTAACTATATTTTTTTGTTTGTTGTTGTTTGTTTAAATAATTAAAATAATCATTCAGGCAAGACATCGTCGGCATTAAGTAGTTGTTTGGCTAATCCGAGATTCCTTAGTCTTGTCTCGAATGCAATCCATTCTAACAGGAAACTGTAACAGAATAATATAGCAACACATTCGTATCAAATCGTAATGTTTGCATTTACTTGTTGACAAATGGTTTGCTGGCCGCTGATCGTTTACCATATCCTCGAGCCGTTCCCAAATCCATATCGCGATAAAATTTAAAATCTAATCCGCGCGTAGGTCGCATCTGTGGTGATTGAACATGTGGATAACGTGATTGGCGTCTCGATGATGATTGTTGTGCATTGATCAACACCAACCAAACCAGCAGTAATGTAAAGAAAATTGCAGCATGCTGAAACGCCATCACTCTACAAAACAAATAAGATCGGTTTGTTTATTAACGAAATCTGTGGAGTCGCCTCCTTTTCAGACTGTAATTAGATAGCCCTCTTAATATACGTATCACGAAAAAGTCTTAATCCTTCACTGCATGAAGTGGGGCACGAAACTATTTTTTGTTTTTGTTTTATTTGCTAATATGACGAATAGTGTGGGTGGGTGGTGATTTTTTCTGGAATGGGGTGGAGAATCGAGTACCGGCGAGGGATGATGGAAATGAGCGGTAAACGCACAAATTAATTATTAATGTCGTCTAGATTCTCCCCTGAAAAAAATAGCCAGTTCCGGCGCATCCACCAATTTACAATAAACAATCGCTTAAGTGGTAATCGTGCAAATTAATTGTCAGCTTTGTTAACGCGTCGTGCTAAATGGAGGTTTATCCGAGCTATTGCAATAAATTGTAATAGATCCCGGCGCATCCACCATTTCTAGTTGGCAATTACCTGCTGCACATATTTTTAACTTTTCCCAGAAAATTCGGTTAAAAATCAATCAATTTCTATTCATCGACCGCTTTGACATAAAGAAAGCAAAATTTGCCGAACCGTAATCAAGTTTGTGCTAAATTCCAACATTTCAACCCTTACATTTATTATCTTGAAAATGGAAATTATTGGTAAATTAAAAATTCATTTTATCGAATTCGCATTAAACATTAACGACAACAGATAAATGACGTGTGTCCGCGTGTTTTTTATTATATTTGCCATTGATTGTTGAATTTTATCAAAAACGCTGATTTTACAGGTAAATATCAACTTTGTAATTAAACATTTATCCACTTTTATATATTTGTCGCCATGGTGCGATAATTAAAAATTTGTATGCAAAGCAGGATTAATTTCTAATCAGGATCACAATTATTTTCTATAATAACGGTTGAATACATTGTAGGCGTTTCAGAAAAACTCTAAAATCAATTCTGTATTTAATCCAGTTAACAAACCGAGCACTATCAATGTATTGATCGAAATGTGTTCAAATCGACGCCCTTTGAAGGCGATTGTTGTAAAGAAATTGGTTGAAAATTAATGAAAAATCTCGCAGCTTCTGTTTTATTTTAATACGGTACGCGGCCAATTCCTGTCTCACAACTTTGTTCTTTTCGCAGGCAACAAGTTGGCGATAAAGCTCTGCGATAATTTTCGGGAACAGCTGAGAAAAATAGGAAATAGTGAAGTAATCCGATATTTCAAGAAAGCGCGCTATTTACGTGACTGGATAATAATAATAAATTAAGTGGTCCAGATTATACAGGACAGGCGAACCAAATAGACTGTATGCCTTTTTCAGTAAAAAAATGTAAAACATCCGTAGGCTATTGTGTAGTGTTTTTATAAAATTCATTTGGCGCTAATTCTATTTCAGCGCACATTTTTTCAACATATCAATTTCCTGTCGACAAGCAAACACTTCAAATGCGAACGAGTTGATAATTACAACCCTCAGGTTGCACGACGATTAAATTACACGGATTCCAGCAATTCATTTTACACAATCCCAATTTGGAGGTGTAATTTGAGATTTTGATATTTTCAAACAATTTTTTTATCAATTCTACTAGTTTAACGGTTTAGATTATATTTTGTCGGGTGGATTGTGGGGCTTTTGTTTTAGAGATTTTCTCAATTACAGCAGTTGGGCGACTGGGGCGAGATAATGTTCTTATATTCGTACGCATATCAGTTGAGAAGTGGAAGATTAACAAGAAGACATTGAGTCAATTTAAACAAATTACGAATAAAATTGCAAAAGTTTTGTTTGGAATAAAACCAGTGATGTGTGTGCGTGTTCATTTATTCTCTCTTTGTCTTTTATTCACAAATACAATTACTCGTCGCTTTGTGATAAACTTTAAATCCCATCATCATGCCTCCTCCCCCCCCCCCCTCTCTATCTCTCACTCTATTACTAAGAATTTAAAAGACAAAGTTACTTTATATTTGACTAAGGACACCATTATGTGACGTTAGTTGGCGATATCAAACTGTGGCTAGATTGAATCGCATTTATTGTCATAAAACAACAAAATTGAGCTCTTTAATGTTCATTGTTCGAAATGATAAAGATCATATCCAGTACATCATCATATTGTTTGTTAACTAAACAGACGAAACCGTACAAGAATTTTGAATTGAACTCATTTATTTCCACCAAAGCTTTGCCACCAACTTTTGTCATTTTCTTTATCAAGTTAAATGGTGCAAAGTGATACGGTTAGGAAATTAAAACGAATCCAAACACCTGTTGATAACTGCTATTAGACTTTTTCTGCTTAAACGACCCCCGTACTATCCATTTAAACGTAACAGTAGCAGTGTAGGAATTGGAATAGAATTGTTTTTCCGGTATGTTGGAGGCGCTTAACTTTGATATTGTTAGAGGGGATTCATTGGAAAATATCGCATTCACCTGTAAATCGGTTCCATTTTGTTAATCCTTGTAATGTTGAGATGAATCGCGTTCCTTTAACTATGTTAACTTTTGATTAAGTAATTGGAAATAAAAATTAAACTCCAGTCGAGATTAGTTCTAGATTGGACCGAATTCTCTACCCTAATTTGGTATTAAAGGAAATTTAGGCACGTAGGAGTTGTCGACTAAGAAGTGCGTCAAACCGTTCTGTGGTCGCTGTTCGAACTGATACGGGCATAATTTCTGCTCGGATCACCTATACCAAAGTGAAAATGTCGAGATGTGTATATTTCGATCTAACAATTTTCACAAGAAAGTAATTGCTGCGATGTACAATGCGAATATCCATTTGATTTTTGATAACAGATAACAGAAAAGATAATAAAAATATAATGGAATATGAACAATTGCGTGCAATAGGAAATTGTTTAATTGCATTAATGGTAAGTGCGCCAATTAATTGTTTCGTGCAAATTAGGCGTACGTTACGATAGTTTTTATCTGCGCGAACTTCGTGGTTAATGCGACAAGTGCATATGAGTGATGCGTTTAATTGGTTTTGCGGATAATCGGGAAAATCCGAGAGTTGACTTACAAAACTACTCAAAAGATTTTTGAAAAATGCATTTTCATCCGTATTTGGACTCTTGGAAATTTGTTTCATTTGTTAATCTCCAGTGGTAAGGTTGAAAACGCTTTCTACGGCCCGGCGCATCCACCATTTATGCACTGTTTTTTGTAGATAAAATTTCTTCATAAATTAACAGTCGAAAATTTTGATAAAATTCCGACGAACCTGTTGGGCTACGTCGCGGAAAAAATAGGATTTCAGGCGAAAATCTCAAACCCTTTCAAGAGTTTATTTTTAATAATGTTGTGAAATCGAAGTTTTATTGATTTTTATTAGTTTTGCGGATAATCGAAAAATCCGAGACTTGACTGATAAAACCACTCAAAAGATTTTTGAAAAATATGTTTTCATCCGTATTTCGCCTCTTAAAAAATTGTTCGTTTTGTTAATTTTCGGTGGTAAAGCTGAAACCGCTCCATACAACCCGGCGCCTCCACCATTTTCACACTAGTTTTTTTAATTTTTATTTTTCATAAATTAAGTCGATAATTTTGGCAAATTTCCGACGACAGATACTAAAAAAAAAAAAACTTGAAGGGCTAAAAAAAAGGCATACATCCCGAAAAAATAGGATTTCAGATGAAGATCTCGAACCCTTTCGACACTTCGCAATTGCAACAGAAATTCAGAGACTGATTTTTTAATAATGTTGACTTTTATTAGTTTTGCGGATAATCGGAAAATCCGAAACTTGACTTATAAAACCACTCAAAAGATTTAAAAAAAATGTGTTTTTATCCGTATTTCGCCACTTGGAAAATTATTCTTTTCATCTTCGGTGGTAAAGCTGGAAACGCTTTCTACGACCCGGCGCCTCCACCATTTTCACACAAGTTTTTTATTTTTTATTTTTCATAAATTAAGTCGATAATTTTGGTAGAATTCCGACGACAAATACTAAAATTTGAAGGGGTAAAAAAGGCATACATCCCGGAAAAATAGGATTTCAGATGTCGATCTCAAACCCTTTCAACAATTCGCAATTGCAACACCAATTCAGAGACTGATTTTTTAATGTTGATTTCTATTAGTTTTGCGGATAATCGGGAAAGTCCGAGACTTGGTTAACGAAATCACTCAAAAGATTTTTGGAAAATGCGTTTTAATCCGTATTTCGCCTAGAAACGCTTTCTACGACCCGGCGCCTCCACCATTTTCACACTAGTTTTTTTTAAAATTTCATAAATTAACGGTCGATAATTTTGGTAAAATTCCGACGACAGATACTAAAACTTGTAGGGCTAAAAAGGGACACATCCCGGAAAAACAGGATTTCAGGTGAAGGCAGTTCGTAATTGCAAAACAAATTGAGAAACTAATTTTTCTAATAATGTAGTAAACTCGATTTTTTGTTGATTTTTCTATCATTTCAATGACCAGTTAAATGAAACAATACTTTATCGTGTTATAATAGAATCGTGTTCTAGACTACCGTGTTATATATCGGATCTTTATCGTTCTGATACAAATTTTTTGGTATGAATTTTCTCAAATTCGACTTGTGAAAAACGAAACTTTGATAATTTAAACGCGACGCAAACAATTTAGAATAAAAATGTTAGAGAATTGTTATAAATTTTATTAATCAGGTAAAACTGTCTATCGCTGTGCCCGCTCACGGAAAAATTAATATCAATAAAAATCCCAATGACTTCTCAACAATCGTACAATTGTAAAGAACTCTGAATAATCGGGAATTGATAAAATTTCAACAAGAATATGAAAAGAACTGCCAACTTACCACTTCTTGACCAGGATGTTTCTGAATTGCAACTGTCTGATATCGCACAATGCCTCTCGCTACTATCAAAAACTTTTCGAATAGGATACGCAAGTTGGGAAGTGTTGAACATGCGCCCCCTCCAACAGATTAACACATCCCAGTACAGACCAATCAGAAGAATTGACTTCAACTACTCCTAGTTGAATGGAAAGGGTTGGTATTTATACCATTTTTATATCTAAACACACATATATATATATATATATATATATGCTTGAGTTTAATTAAGCATTAGACATGGTCAAGGCTGTAGCGATCGTTTCATTCGATGAGATTTGAATAAGAATAAGACTTTTAAAATTATGTTTCAATTTGAAAAATTAGATTGCATCCTTGCCCTTGTTTGATGCAAAACAACATTAAATGGGATTGCCTCATCGAAATAGAAAATCTCATTATAATCAATTGGTATTAAGAAGGCAACTTCTCTGTTCATTCTTTAACCCGTAGCTACTTTGATAATTCAATTATCATATTAACCTGATTCCTATTTAAGTACTCCTTCGTTTTTAAACATCAAACACGTGATCGTCATCGTTAAAATCCGAACACGAAAGTTGCTGTTGAGGAGAATTATTGAAAACCGACGAGCGACCACAACGAACAGAAATATGGAGATATTTATGGAATATTTCCCAAAAAATTTACATTCATATTGTTTTCAATTTGAAATGGTTGCAGGCTAATTCCATATTTTCAGTTGTTTCGCCACTCGTTTCTATTTCCATATCTTTAACTTCTACAATTACTTTCTGTGGGGTAAATTCAAAACGAAAAAAATATTTTATTAGATTAGTTGTTGTTTTTGTTTCTACAAAAGAAAAACGAAAACTTTCCAAATTTTATTGATTATCAAAATATTGACATTCTAACGTCCAAACGTCCACTCCGAAAAACTCGCTCTTGATCGTGGCACCTCCTCCGAATTAACTGGTGCCGGTTGATTTGTAAGATCGCGCCGTTTAGCCATGACTTTCTTGAAAATATCACCAACACCGGTGGTCGATAGTATGGCATTTATACAGCTACTGCTGGACGATTGTGGGGCCGATTTCGATAGTAATCGAGCCTTTTGCGAGTCCTGCACCCCAATTGCATACGAAAACGAACGTTCTCGTGGCGTCATGATCGGCTCATCTTTGATTGAAGTCTGTAAATAATAAAACAAATCCATGAGGGAACTATTTCAAGTTTTACAATCGAATTTGCCAGTTATTTAATTACGGTATATATATATTTGTGTCGTTTATGGTTAAATTTAGCAATTGATTGATTAAAAATTTAATAATTAATCCGGTTCTAGTAAAAATGATGAATTTCATTAGTTTTAAGGTGGGGTACTTAGGCATTCTCCGCGTTCACTGTAAGAGAATAAATAATTAAATTAAACTTGAAAAGCATAATTATCGTTGTATGTTGATGTGTTCGTGCGTGGTTTTAATGACTTTAATATTATTAGAAAATTGTGTTCCGCAGTCGTCGTTGTAAAATTAAAACAAAAAAAAAGTGAATTTTAATTTACAAAAATGCAACGCTATATAATTACATGAGAAGCTTTCTCAACAGGTCAGATCAAATTATCTTGTTACGCCCACCAGCAATCCTTTGGTTTTTTATTTAACTTTACGCACCAAATTGGATCAACTTTAGAAGTCGGTGGGATGTGTATTTTCCAAAAATTATATCAACATAATATTTCATTATAAATATTAAATGAAAACTGTAATAAAGGACGAGGAATTAGAATTTGTTGCGATTATATGCAGAGATGCCGAAAGGTTGAATGATTTAATAACGATATTCACAATGGGTTCAAAGTGTCTTACATTTTATTGATAGAGCTTTGTAGGAGTTGTGCTTAAGGTTGACGGTCAAACAATAGAGTTAATACCGGCGAGAGTTTACCTTCAAGTGATTAGTTAAATTGTATAAGTTACAGTAAAGCCGCTGTCAAACAGACACGGAAGCCTCAAGTTTTTATAAATCTATTCTATCGAGAGTAGTTTATTCCACGGACACATATTCTAGTTCAGGGGAGCAACGGAAGGAAAAACATTTGATCGTTCTTAATTGGAGGAACTCGTCCAAATTCTGTTTAAATTCAAGCGGAGACCGGTATTTGATACTGAAGAATACCTATCGAATTGCAGGTTGATTAACACTTTTTGATACTCGCCTGTGATTCAAAATATGTGCCTTCTACGAGCTACTTCTCGAGCAACTTTGTAAAAATAGAATAACAAGCACACATGAGAAACGGAGACGCTTGTTGAAAATCAAAACTTGACCAGAGAGCTCTTTTATCGATAACGTAAATTGGAATTATGTCTTTCGAAAGATATTTAAAGTGGCGAGAGCCTCTTGAGTGTTGATCTGGTCGAAAAGGTCGATAGCGAGCCCTGTGAAATTGTCGAATAAGTAGCATTTATAACTTGTTTAGAAGAAATTGAGAAAACAACCGTTTTCGATGGACTGAACGCCGTTTTATCACTGGGTCATCCGTTTTTTTTTCTCAATTTTAAAAACAACAAAAGGGTGACCACTTCAATTGCGGACTATCTAATTAAAAAAACGTCACTGAAAACGTAAATCTACTCGGTGCACGGTGCGCTAAAAATTTGTATTTTTATCTTGAATTTAATCGGAGAAAGCCCAAATCTGTTGCCGGTGGTCACATTAGGATGCGAAGCAAGGCCTCCTGCTGATAATTCTCGATTTATGATGACAAAGAGAACAACACAGATATCTATCCACACAAAGATGTTTTTTTTTTCTTAATTATTTACAACCAAAACAAAACGTGATTTTTTTGAAGAACTTCTGGTTTCTATCATTGATAAGCATACATCTATCTCTTTTTAACGCACGTTTCCCATAAGACTGTGAACGCAATTCTCTGCATCTCGCTCGTTTAGGATCTTATAATTTTAATGACCGCAAAAATATTTGCTTATTAAAGCAAGAAAACCTTGTAAAAAAATATTCAACTTGAAGTCATTTTTAGGCGATTACAAATTCATTCGTTCTCCCGATGAAATCAGGTGGTAAATGAGAGAAAATTCATCGCACAATTGAAAATTTTATGAAACCAAATTGAAGCTGAAAAATAACGAATTGACCGGGCGCCTCCACCAAATTGAATCGAAAATGTTCCGCTATTTATCGATGGAGTAGTTGCAATTTTTTGATTAAATGTTGACATTAAATTGCCTCAAAGTTTAAAGCGTCACCCGCCACAATCTTAACAGAACTAATCAGTTTAATATAACCACCGCAACATAGCAACAATAATCACAGGAAGCCGTCAACGGTTGACGTATTGTAGTCGTCCCACTGAACGTTTATGGAAATCGTTGAGAATTGTTCGACGCAATTCGCTAGGAAACTGACACGTTTTAAATGAGACACCGTTTCATGAGAAGTTGCAAACTTATTTATTTGGCAAGAATTAACTTGTCATCTTCGGTAAGACGGCTAATAATTCACGGATACACACAACAAAAAATTCTAGCAAAAACGGTTAATAAACGGGCATCGAGTTTTACTTACATGTCGTGAGTACGGTTGTGAGTAGTACGAGTCGTTTTTCGAATCATCCAATTCTTGATCGTTTTTCTGTAATGCCTTCTCTAAAATCTCAATGATACGTTTGGAACAATTCATAATTTCGTTAATTTCATCGATCGTCAAACAGATCTGTTCTAACGAATTCTTATCAATAAATTCCTTTTGTGTACTTGTCGTACTTTTAACATCCGACAGATCATCCGTATTATTATTATCAATCGTATTACTATTGTAATTGTTCACATATTGACTGGTTGTTGTCGATAAATAACGGCTTCTAGCACTACTATAATTCAACCAAAAATTATTCCATTCACCCACTTTACTATCAACATCAACTGGAACATGATCGGATGCCGTTGGTGTTTGTTGTGAATTGGCACCGAAATATTCACTATGCACACTTTCAATCCAACTTAAATAACTCGATGCCGAACTTATGATCGTTTTCTCATTATTATCACCACCTGTGGCACTACAACAATTATCACTGCAATCACCGTCGCCCTGTTGACTTCTCAATTCCGTACAACTCTTGATCACATTATCGGATAATGTACAATCGGACGATGATGATTCCAATGAACTATAACCACGGCTCGGATACAAGGAAACGGTTGATGTGAATGATGTTTTCGGTTTGTATTCAGATATCGATTCTAAACTGAGCCGATATGTACTATCTAATGATTTACGATAACGATCCGGACTATTTCTACAATAATTCTGATCGTTATCTTGGTCGTTATCTCGCAAATCGGTCAGTTCCTTTTCTTTGCGGGTACTGGTCGAGGAACTGACGCGACGTACCGTACCAGTACGACTGAAGATTGATGTTGATGAACCGTACAATGTTAGATCCGTATAATCGGTATTGGTATTATCGCGAAACATTAACGGTTGGTTCTGTTGGGAGTCACTGGATGATTTCGAATCGTCACTATTTGACATTGTTTTTGTTTTTTCTGTGATTCGTTTGAAATTTAACAATAAAACCAAGAGTTAGTTGCGAGTAGTTTAACGGTTTATTTTCTACTAAATTTATAATATAATGATTGGATTATTTTAAGGGGATATTTACGCTTTAAAAGGCTTATAATATATCACCATGCCAACGATTTAACACCTATATAAACGCAAATCTTAACGTACCGTTGAGTATTCATTTATTGTTAAATCAATACGATATTTATCACTTTAATCGCAACTATAATTAGGCGAGGTCGTTCGTCAATCCCATCACAAAGTCTGGAGATTTGAAAGTTTTATTTCGAACTAAACTTATTTAGGCACTTACAACTTTTTCTCTCTAGCTTCTCTTAAAGTTGACGTAGCATTTGCTTGCCCAACGAATGTCTGCCACTGCTTCCAAAGTACAGGAATTCCCGTAGAAAAAAATTCTTCTGGAATACGACACAAACACTCATTCACTGTGTGCCGTAAATCCAACTTTTTGCCGTCCCAAATTACGAACGAATCCCCTTTCCACTGCACTCGAGTATTTTGTTTGGCCTCACAAAAATGCGGCAGGTTTCATTTGGATGAAAATAGAGGCCATGGTGAACGAGTTTTACACTGGCTTCTAAAACAATTTTTTCCGACGAAAGTTAGATCTTCTGAAAAGTCTCGATCTAAAGTGAGTGTGAACAAATATTTTTTTGTAGAGCATAAACGAGATGAATTCGACCAGAAAGCTTACGGAGATTATCGTTTGGGAATAGTTAATAAAAGTAGTCGTAAGACTTCTGTCTGTAGTTGTATTGTTTAAAATAATATCGCTCCAACTTTATTAAATCTGTAATAATTACTAGGAGAAATACAACTTTCATTTGAACTTTTATACAACTACATTAACAATTAATTTGAGTTGTAAATGAGCTCTTTTTTGATTGTTTTTCAGCTGCATACCGTCATGATATCAAATGGTGAAAACCGAGTTTCTATATCTGACTTGGGGGTTGGAGCTACAATCAATAATAGGCATTTTTTTTTTTGTTTTTCAGTCAATTGAAGGTGAATTTGATGTAGCTCGAGCGTCCCTCCTTAATATAAAGTGCCACCTAAATTATCTCGTTTTAATAAATAAAATATTTGTTTTCTTATTGGACAAAAAACTGGGGTGTCCAAAGTGACTTGCATCTTCTACTGCTACAAATAAATAAACGCTTAGCTATCTTCGATACAGACAAAATAAGCGAAAAATATGATATATTATTAAAGGAGCCATTCAGGTGACCGGTTATGTTTCCAACAAAAAGATGGCAACAATTCAAATGATAATTTATTTAACATGTTGATTTATTTAAGGAAATTTGCGCTGTAGTAATTAAGAGTTACAGGCCAAAGTTTATCTAGGAATACAGGTTTTTTGCCGAACTTTCTTAAAATGGAATATAAGGAGGAAATAGAAAAACCAACAAAATACATTTGTATCGATTAAACGTCCTTGATCTGTATCTAGTTTTTAATCTAATAAAATGGATCTGGATATTTTTGGATACTTTTGGAAGAGTTGTTTATTCGTCGTCATCGTCGTGGATAAATCGATGACGTTTCGGTAGAGTCTCTTCTTCACTTGAGTCATCATCATCTTTATTTCTGCAAGCAAAACAAAGGCGTCAGCGGCAATACTAGTAAATGGGCTTGATTGGCACAAAACTTTAAGAATTATGCCCTATTTTTAGGTATCTTTTAAAAAAAATCAAATTTCAAACAAGACAGAATCCTTTAGATTTTAATTTTTGGCAAAAAGGCCCACATAGCCGCGATAATTAGTAGACGTACCGTGTTTTCATACTAGTGGCTTCCTTCTTCAAATCTTTATCTTTGTGTATCTTCAAAACAGTACTCAGTTCAAGATCACGTGCACTCTTCTTTTTCTCATGAGCAAACTTCTTCACATACGTTGTTCGTGTCTTTTTCCTCATATCATGGCCGTCTTTATCATCATCATCTTCGTCACTATCTTCATCGCTGTCTTCATCACTGTTATCATCGTTATTTCCACAGTTTCTTCCTCTTTTATTTACACAAATCTCGTTATCTTTATCGTCACTTTGTACGATCTTTTTAGATTTAAATTTAAGACTCTTTTCGGGCTCCACTTCATCTGAATCATCATCGTCATCATGTTGTTTCTTGTATCTTAGATTACCTCTAAATTTGATTTTTGATGTTTGCACTTCATCTGATTCATCGTCATCATCATCATCTTCGTCACTATCATCATCAATTTCTTCTCTTATTTTTGTTCGTCTCTTAGATTTGTTTAGATTTCGTTCGATAGAATCATCATTATCATCATCATCGTCATTGTCCTTGTGTTTTAACAGTTTCTTCAATTTTTGTTTTATTTCAGTGGCACCGTTTTTCACAAATTTCCCAATATTTTTAAGATTCTTTTGCAAATCTTCCTCATCATCGTCATCATCTTTTTTATTATTCTTTTTGAATGATGTCAATTTATTATCTTTCTTAAAACAGTTCTTTCCCTTACAATCATTATCGTCATCATCATCATCAGCATCATCATCGTCATCATCCATGCGTTTGAATTTCTTCCTAAACCGCTGATTCTCATCAATTTCTCGTTTCGTGTATCGCTTTTTAGTTTGCCGCTTATCGTTCTCGTCGAACTCCATCAATTTATTGTTTTTGTAATTATCACAATGGATCGTTGGAATTATTGATAAACAAATCATTAAAATTGTACAACATGTTAACAATCTGAAGCAATCAATTTTATTTGACTATCAACTATCGATTAATTTTAACTTACCGCATCTTTAATATAAAGTCACGAACACTTTTCTAATAACAAATGAACCGGTTTGCAGTCTTTATTGGAAAGGAAAATCAATAAATTGTCTTTTTTATTATAAATAATAAGTGGAATTGATTTAAAATTGTAATTGTGGAAATAACGTTGTAAACAGCAGATGATCACATTTTTTCTGTAGTTTCAAATAAACAAATCACAAAATGTTTGATTGAAACGATTTTATCGACAACTTAAAATAAACTGTTATTGGATAATTGCGGATTTTTTCGATACATTTTTCCTGGTTTCATTTTCGTCCACCAACTGAGTAGGGATTCTCCATCCTCATTTACCAAAGGTGATTGAAATAGAGAACAGAAAAAGACCAAATCACAAATTGTATACATGGAGTGTGTGTGTGTATTTTTAAAACGGTTTGGCATTATGCCTTTTGCTAACCGTACTCCACATTTATTTCGAAAGTATTGCTTACGTAGGTACAAACTACGAAAATACCAGTCTTCTAAAAATACACCTCCTGTACGTTTGGCGTTTTGTCTGTTGGTTTTTTTTTTAAATAAAAGACAGAGACATATAGTCGAATAGAAAGAGAGGGCGTTTTTCAATTCTATAAAGTTGTAAAACTGTTTTAGACTCATTAACGAAATCACCTACGCAAAATTTTGAATCAGTTTCTTTTTGTTTTGTTATCCCCACGAAAACTTTTCGAGACGAAAAAAACAATTGTAGTGTGTAGTAGTGGCTTTGTTTTCAGCTGATTATCCAGCAAAAGAGTAAGTAATAGAGTTGTAATTTATTTCAATTCCAAAGGCGAGAATTTCTAATTTAAATAAACAAATCAAATTTTTCTATTAGGATATGTAATGTTTTAATTTAATACAGTTCTTTAGCTGTTTGTTCATAATTTGTATATTATTTTTTGAAAGTTTATTTTAATAATCCCTCGCTTTAATTGTTTGTAAATGTACAAAACTTAATTGTATATCTTTGAGTTGAATAAACAGGTGAATTCGCTCAAGTTAATTGGACCTTCTAGTTATTTATAATATGTTCGTAGGGTTGCTACATTTTCAGCTATTCTGTTAGCATGTTTGCCTATCCTTTCGTGCAGTAAAATAGTCTTCAATTTCATTATTTTCAATTTTAATCCAACTGAAAGGCCAGAGGTGGATTTCAGCTTAGGCAAAATGAAAGACAAATTTCAGACCGACTTAAAAAATGCGTTATACCCTGTGGAATTGTTGAAAAAATATATAACAAATAAAACACTGCGACTCTATAGAATGATAACTTTGTACAGTTGTTCTGACTAAAGCCTAAAGCTTTGACATGTATTTTTGATTAAACCTGGCAGTTTTTTCCTACTTCCCAATGCACTGGGAAGTCCATATTGGATCTTCTTTAGAGGAAAAACTGTATAAATTTATGTTCCTTTGCATTAAAAAAATATTAGACATACCTGGGGCGCCACCCCAATTAAATCCGACACACATAGAAAATTTTCCGATACCTTCGTGTAATTATCAAAAATTTATCGACGATTCGACGGCTTAGTCTTAATTGCTTCGCATGGAAGTATGCCCAATTGAACTTTTCTGGCGCTCCAGAGTTTCTTTCGGTGTCTCTCCCAAAAAAATTATAGAAAAAGCTTAAACACTGTTCGACTGTTTCTTTCTTTCTTAAGTCATTATAGAATGAAGACGCACTCAAAAATGGCACTCTTAGAACTTGCCATTATAAGGGATGCAAATTCTACCAGAGACAATTTTTGGCTAATCTACAAAATTACCTTTTATCAACTTTTTTAAGCCTATCTTCACTTCAAGGGACGACTCAAGAGTCGATAGTCACGCAATATGGCGGATGTTGTTGCTTTTTGTTTGGCAATAGCGCTGGTAGTTCAGCTTAAGCAAAAGATCTATAGAACAAACCTTTTTGAGACAGCACAGGGCACAGCGCCGCTCTAAGAATTCCCCCAGATTCTAAAAGCTAGCAAAAAGTATTTCATGGGGCTTGTTTTAAGCTTAACAAACCATATTTCAGTAACTTGAAGTATCTAGAAGCAAATTTCAACAATAAGTATCCATTTGAAATTATTCGCTTTATTTTAATCGAACCCAATTTCGTTTGGCGTATTTTTCCGAGCCCGATTCCCTAGTGAGCCCTCTCAAAGAAAACTTACTGGAAAAACTAAGATTTTTCTTCTTTTGTTCACATTTCTAGAAGATTAAGGAACTATTCCATCCAAACTGATTGTACAAGAAAGCCTCTATATAAACATAGAAATGAAGGTCGATAATTGTAAAGAATACGACATTTGCGACAAGCAGTCAAGAGATTTTTGATTGGTCCCATTTATGATAAAATCAAATAAATACGATCTGAATCAACGGGACCGAATTTTCGGACACTTTCCCTACGAAAGGTTCAGAAATTCAATTTATCATCTAAAGCGTCATTCAAATTCTTACCGAAAATAAATTGATTTCGATCCGTCTCGCTAGATCAAAGCCAGTTTTGGATATTTTTCCAGTCATAAATTGGAAACGTATTTCGTCTTAACGCCCACAGTTTGAAACAATTGGATACATCGGAAAATTCTCAACGAAAACGAGTGAATTAATTGTCTCTTATGTAAGTGTTATTTTTGTAATTCTTGAAAGTCGGCTTTTATCATATCTAAAAATTGTCTCGATTTGGCAAAGCCGTTCGAAAATCTTGGACACTGATCTGCAACAATTTCGAAAAAAAACAATGACTTTAACCCATGTGATTAGTCATCGTTTTTTAGTTTTTATAGACGATTGGAAAATGTTCTATTAATAAATTTTGTGGAAAAGTTGTGAAACAGTTCATCGTCCTGAAAAATCATCATCGATCACTGAAACCAACACACAAAAATGAAACGCACGTCTGAAAGTCATATATATTCGAGAATTTATTTATTTTGATGGGGGACTTAAACAAAACAATCCCTGAAAAAAGTGTTTTGAATCACGAACATTTTGGCACTCGATTTGGTGTTTGTTATTTTCGGAAATTTACAGTAAAAAAAAAACGACGAAATTAATCTGATAATGACGCCGAAATTCTCCACATTTGTTATTACTTTATTATTATTATTCATACGTATTTTTTTTTCGAAATTCAGTTTCTGCGTATTTTAAAAATAAAACTGCCCGATTAATGCCAGTCTTGAATTGTATTTTCTAGAGTTAAGTCGAGTGGTGCAATGGGTAATTCGTATAGTGAAAATTTCCGAGTTGAACACAACGAAATCGATTATTGGTGGCATAATACGCAACACAATAATGAAGAAAATCCACGGAGAAGTGATCAAAATGATGTCGAAGCTGAGAGCGACGAACGGCGCAAACAACGACTTCGTGAAGAATTAAACGAGTTCAAATTAGAATTGGCACGTAAACATGAAAAACGCAGACAATTAATACAAGAGAAACACAAAGAGATGTTGGAATTACGTCAACAAGTTAAACAATTAAGTGACGAAAATGAACAATTGAAACGATCGTGTAGTAATTACGATGAAATTGAATCATTGAAACGAGAGAATAATGAATTGAAAAGGAATTTAGAGAAAATCATGAGTGATTCAAGCAAATTAGACGAATTGAATGAACGTAATCGTGAATTGAAAACAGTCATTGCCAATACACAAAAAGAATTACAAGATATGAACAGTGAAATTATGAATTTCGAGAACGAACGACAGGACTACAAGAATCACGTACGGGCCCTGAAGGACGTTATCGCCGTATCCAAACAGATGCTAGCAATTCGAGAGAATCAACTGAAAGAGGTACGCTTTAGCAGATAATAACTGCACAGTAAAATAGGCGAAGGAACACGAAAAACTCTGCACGCTAGGCAACGAATTCGGTTCCAATCAGGCACTCGAATCGACTCATAAAACAATAAATTTAACAAGGTCTTCGAGCCGTTATTGTTGCCATTTCGTTCCTGAAACAATTTCGGTTCCGCTTTGTCTAATGTTTAGGACGTAGTTTTCCGCTTGTGCAATTATTCTTGGTTTCAGCTGAAGCAGAAAGTGAACGAAATCGAAGCGTCGATCGCCAGCAAAGATCTAGCAACGTTATCGTTGGATCTACAAAAGGAATACGAGAAGCAATTGGAAAATATGCGGAATTTGAAAGTTTACTATGAGGAGCGATTGCGGGCCCACATTAAAGAGAAAGATGAAATGCGCCGCCTCTTGGATGCCACCAAACAAGAACTGCAGCAACACAAACAGAAAAATCAGTAATTCAACCGTATTTTCCGTTAGTTTTGCTTGTTAAAATGTTGTTTTTTTTTGTAGAGAATTACAGAGTAATGTGGACCGATTAGAGGATGAGAATTCGAAAAAGTACGACGAAATCAAAAGTCTCGAATCAACTTTAGGCTTGACGAAAGCCGAATGCCGCCAATACCAAGCCGAATTAACGGTTATCAATCAATTATTTTCACAAATTCTATTGAATTTCAGCAGTAATCAGGATATCGATATTGATCGTTTAATTGGATTATTAGAAGAGAATCATCATTTATTACAAGACATCGCAGTCAATGAAGTGTCGAATGAGACCGCTTCAGCACTACCGAAAGTCCTGCTCGATTTAGTTCGAGAAGTCACTAATGCTAATCATAATGGAAATGAAGATCAAGATGGTGATGATAATAGGGAGATAGTCGAACAATCTTCGTATCAGTTGAACAGTGCAACGGAGATTGTTGAGAATCTGCCAAAAGTGTGGAAGATTTTAATACAATTATTGAGTCAACAGTGCGCTCCCGTTAATGTTTTGAAAGGTGAAGGCAGCGATAATCCCTGTTATAAACTTGTTGAAACACCAAAGGGTTCACAATTAGTTTTGAGTGTTAGTCGCACCTTTATCCGCTTAAAAGTAATCAAATTCGTTACGATTTCAATTCAATTCGATCTTTACTACAAAAATATTCGATTTTAGGATTTGATCATTGAGAAGAAATCGTTGGAACGCGAAACGGGTCGTTTGAAACAATTAAATACGCATTTGGAATGTCGTCTGACCGAACAAGAGAAACGTTTAGAAATGGTATCGAATGAATTGACCGAAACATGGCATGTGGTTGGACAATTACAAAAGAAACACCAATTATTGCATACGCAAGAGAAAATTCTACGTTACGAATTGGCACAGAAACGTAAATTGTTGAATCAATTGAAGGAGGAATTGGAGGACAGTCGGGAGAAATGGTTGGAGGCGCGCGAGAAGAATACAACGACGGAGAAACAATGGGAACAGTTGAGGAATGAGTTTGCGTCCCGGAAGAACGTACAAAGTAAGTGATTTTCACAAGTTTTTCGACTTGTTCGAGATGTGCGTTCAGCGCTAAATTCAGTTCTGACACTCATTCTTTGTGTCGCTTTCCTTTGTTTTATTTCACTATTATGGAAAGACTACTGAATCAAATTTTTCGCCTATTCACTCTCAAAAAAAAAACCGCAATTTTATCCTTTTTCTGATATTCTCCAATCGTTTTATTGCAAAAGAATACAGGGCTTTATTAGAGGATTTGAAAAAGCTGCTGCTTTTGTTTGAGCTTGGCTACAAAGTTTCTTGGGTTCTTATCTATCAGGTCTCCGCTTGAAATTTCTTAATTGCAACTTAAAGATCAGCTTTGGCAGCCTTATTGTAACCACATTCTGAGCTAAAGCCTCGCAACTGAACTACCAACGCGGAAGATCCTCTGAAATCTTCCTCAAACGCCATAAATTGTTGCTTTATGTAATTTGTCATTTCAGACGACGATCTGAACAACAGTCAGGAAAGTGGCTACAGCGACGGCCGCGAATGCACCTCATCATCCAACGATGAAGACGACGAAGAACCGGGCTATGAAACCGACATTTCCGAATGCAATCAACGTGAAAATGATGAACGAACAAGTGATGCACCCCAACCAATTGTTGATGTAATTCAAAATGAGATTTTAAATATTGTGGCTGAAGCTGAAACTGAAACCATCTCGGATGATGATAATAATAATAATAGTAGTAGTAATGCCGAAGATGAAGAAGCCAGTAGCAGTAGTAATGGTGGCGTTAGTAGCAGCTCAAGTGATAATATCAATGGAAATGGTGGCGTAGATTTAGATAAGATACTTTCAGCAAGAGAGGAGCGTTTGAAAAGACTGGAAGGACAATGTAGTAGCTTAGTAAAACAAGTTGTTAATACAACGGATCGTAGTGCAGCTATATCGAATCGTTTAGATGTTTTGCATGAGATTTATGGTGAATCTAGTCGAGATAATACGCAACGATCAGGTGAAGATAGAGATGGTGTTGAAGATGGAGGTGAAAACGGAGGCAGAGATGGAGATGAAAACGTACCTGGTGAACACTGAATCTTATATGTATTATAAAAGTGATAAATGTTTGTAAATGTTTTTATATATGTACCTCGATGTATATATTTAATTGAATAAATAAATAAATATGTTAACGAATAAATGCTTTTTGAAGTGAAACTTCTTTAGGCGCGTTTGGGGGTAAATATTTTGCAATGTAACGAAAAATGTCACGCGGTGAGGGGAAACACTTCCCCTCTAACAGAAGAGTGGGAGCGTTACCAATAGCACCGTTTATACTCTGTCAGTTCTGCCAACTGCGTAAAATAAACACTAGGGGACTAGGGTCTAAAGTTGGTGGCATTGATTGATGTACAGCGCCCTCTGGAACGAAACTCAAATTTCAAGGCTTACCTCGGTGATTTTTGAATTTATAAATTGAGACTAGTTCAAATGCCGTTTGGCAGCCTCGTTGAATCGAAAAATTGCCTCATGTCGGCTGACATCAATCAATCAAATTTGCGAAATGTCATTGCAACGATCAAATTTTGAAAATGTCTTCCAAAATTAACGAAAATACATTTTACGATAATCTCCTGTTGGGTTTTGTGAATCTGTTGAAATCGTTACCATTTATTAGTAATGTGAATGTTGTTAAATGTAGTCCGGTGAAATTGCACGAACTACAACATTGGCAATTCTTCAATCAAGTTAATCTACCACAAGATCTAGCCGATTTCTATCTATCAACAAATGGTTTTAATCTAAATTATAAAATTAATTATTTTATCAAAAACAATAATCAAAATAATAACATAGCTAAAATCAAAATTAACAATTTGGAAAGTTTAAAACGACTAACAGATTATCAGATCTGTCTAGAAGCCGCTTGGAAATTGAAAGTGTCCGCACCGAATATACTTATTTTCAGTTTAGAGAAGATCAACGATCATTGCGAGGCAACCAAACCGAACCACTCGAAAGCCGAGGGCTCCAACTGGAACCCTTTTTGTACGATAGAACTAATAATGGTACTTTGTAGGTTGTTATGGTTTACTTTCAACCGAACACAAAACCGAACTTTTATATCTACATAAAAACAAAAAATTTCTATTATCTCTGCGACAATTTCACACAATATTTTCGTATGTGTTTGGCACATCTGGCCATTCCCGAATGGCAATTATCGGTCCTACCTGATGGTTTAACGGACAATGCCCGAGAACTCTTCCAAGTGTTAGCACCGGGAATCTTTGAACGACACAACGATCTACCGAAAGAATTGAACCAAATCGACACGAAAATTTTCGTTGATAACCATGACGATGATGAACAAATCGAAACAGATCAAAAGACCGTTTAAAATTTATTCGTTCGATTTGAGAACAATACAAATCCATTTCTATGAATGAAAATAAATTTAAATAATAAAAATCTTACTAAATAAATACATCGATTATAGATTAAATAAATCACAAACTATTCTTCGATTTGACTAAATTAAATGATGTTGTTGTTAATAGTGCATCAGTCCGTGCTGTTAATTGTTTCTCAACAACAACAACAATATCATTTTGTTTAGTTTGATCTTGATGTTTACCATTATAATCACCACTACATACAACAATACTATTAGATTTCTCATCTTCTATTGATAAATTTGTTAAATCTAATGTTGGATCTAACATATCTGTACCTTGTTCGATTGGTGGTAAATCATTTCTATCACAGTTACTATTCGTAATCTCTTCTTCTTGTCCGACACGCTCTTTGATCTTATTACAATTATTTGTTATGTGTTTTGATACACTGTAATTCTTGAACGATTCCATTGTTATTTGTTTGTTTAGGAATGCTTCGGGTATTGCCAGAATTTCACTTAAACCGGGACTTTCTTTTGCCGTTGTTGTTACCGCAGTCGTCGTCGTTGTGGTTGATTTTAATAAATTATTATATTTTTTCATATCGAATTGTTCTGATGATGGATTCCTCTCTAATTTTACATTTAAATTGGTCGCAATTACCGGTTGTATATCTTTAGCATCCGTACATTGTAGTAGATTTAATAAATTTGGTAAGGTTGCCTTTAATTCTGGTGTATGCATAAATAAATACCAACGTAATTGAGCTATGTTCTTATTTAACAAATATACAGCGTAAGTGAATTGGATCTTATCTTTACCTTTCGTGAACAGTGGAAAACTACAAACGGGAATAAAATTGTCGATGAGAAAAATATTTAAGATAAATGCATAAGTATTCATGTTGTGAAACTCGATTAATATAATATTATTATTTATTTATATAGTAATTCGATAAATTACCTAAAACGTCTTATGTAGGGATGTAGCGTTTCCTTCTGAAGGGCCACACATTAGACGTTTTCCTAACACCGAATTCACTTTGGATAAACTAATATTATATACCGGGTGTTTTTTCTAAATATGGACACCTGCGGATCTTCCATTAGCCCCTAACCAAGAGAAATAAAAGTCCCAAGAACGTGAACATCTGACAATATAAGAAGGAGGGGGTCCTACTTATATCGTCAGATGTACACGTTCTTGGTACTTTTATTTCTCTTAGTTAACGCCTAATGGGAGATCCGCAGCTGTCCATATTTAGAAAAAACACCCGGTATACAAAAATGGTGTAAAAAATGTATAGTAATTCATAAAATGAGAACGGCTGGGCCGATTTCTGTAAAATTTTTTGTCAGTTGTTCGTATTTTCGAGGAGAAGGTTTTTACGGAAGAAAATTTTGGAAAATCTCTCCGAAAAAGTCGGAAAATTGTAAAAATCGAAAGTTTTCATTCAAAATCCGAGTTGACTTAGACTTTGCGCAATCTGACAGGTGTCATTTTGGCATTGTAATTTTTTACAGTAAATGTGCAATTTTTCTTGCTGCGAGTTTTGTGTATTGTTAAACTGATTCCGGATAGTCGTAAATTACGTATTCACGTAAAATTGGGGCGAGGCAAAGTTCGCCGGGTCCGCTAGTATTATATACTTTTAATGGTTATAAATGTTGTAGCTACGATTATATTGCAGTATTATTGATGAAAAACAACTCGTAAAAGAGAGAAAACCCATCTTTAACCCCTTGCCTTATGAATGGAGCGACGATTTTGTGTGGCACTTTCGATGTTTCATCACGGGCTAAATTGCAATTACGCCTAAGAATAAACGACCAACTCTTATATTGCAACTGTAACAAACAATAACGCAGAAACAAAAACATTATCACATGTCTGATACGTGCTTTTCACTTTTACCAAGAAAGAATCATCACGTGTGTAATACGTGGTTCTCCTTTTAGGCACAGCAGTATGATCACGTCTCCCATACGTTGTTTTAAGGCAAAGGGTTAAATAGACTATCATGGATGCAATAGTGTTTTTAGTGCCATGCAGAAATTCGTCCAAGAACTACCACCTCTCGGTTAGTTGGACAACTGAAAACCGCTTAAGGCAGTTGCAGCAGTCGAGTGTTTACTTCAACGACTTTTTTAAGGGTCTCAACCGAGCTTACTCTGACTGTTTGTGTGTAATGTGTACGCACAAAGTGTGATTGTCGTGTACAATCAGCAAATAAGTATAAAGCAGAGCATCTTACAGGCTTGTACAAAGAGCATATAGGTGGAGACAATAAATTGGGACATCAATGATTTTTAATTGTCAGTTGGTCTACACCAGTGTTTCCCAAACTTTCGACAGATGTGTCAAAAAAAATACATATACTTTAATAATAATAATAAGTCGCTTGTTGCACTAGGCGCAGCAAAACCCCGGAGACACATGTACCCCTTCAAACTCTTCGCGTACCCCAGGAGGTACGCGTACCACACTTTGGGAAACACTGGTCTACACCCTTTAATATTTTGCTTTTCTTTGTCAGACAGTGCTTTCTGGAATTCTTAGTTGAAAACAGAAGACTAAAATCTTTTTACCTATAAAATTGGAAATAACGCAACAAATGCTGCGCTTATAAGCCCACTAATTTAGAAACCTCTACTGTTTTGAAGTTGTTCAAAGCTTTTTTACGTATATTTATGTACTTAATTCACCTAAGTTAAGTAAATCAATACATATTTTACTAGCAAGCCGTTTTTTGATTAACAATTTTATCGAATTACTAATGATTTCAAAAACACGGTAAAATTTCCAATCATTAGTGTGGAAATGGATCGCAAAACGTCGAAAACTTATGCACCTCCTCAATATGATGAAAACTTACTCTTTTTCTCTTTCTGGAATAATTGGTGATATATAATCAGAAACATACGATCTTGATCCATAATGCATCATTGGATATCTTAATGGTAATTGTAGAAATATTGAACACATCGTTAATATATGTGTAGTATAGCCTAAAGCTATTGAAATACCTTGATCGGAACAATCTATTTAAAAAAATGATTATTATTATTATTATTTAAATAATTAATTAAATTATGTAAAAATTACCAGATAAAATATCAGCATTTGGTAAATAAATACCATGAATTGTATATTTTATATCTGTATGTTTTTGTATTGGATAAATAAATAATAATTGTTGTAATAATTGTTTGCGTCGTTGAAATAATTGGGTATGTAATGTTTGTAATGTTTCTAAATTACGTCCAATTGTCTTTTTCAATTCTTTCAATCGTTCATTATCCTTATTTAAATGGTAATAATTTTCCATTAGATTTGTACCTGGAAAAGATCAATTTCTTAGATAATAACTTATAGAGGAAAATTGTTATTAAAATATAAATATTAAAAAATCAGCAGACATATTGATGTTCCAACCAATTATCAGCAGCTAAAGCAAAACTGATGAAAAATAGTCGGCAAGTGCGAATGGAGGGTGTTTTTTCTAACTATAATTGACACCCTACGTTTTTTTCCTCTTCTATAAATAAGAAATGAGGCCCAATGTAAGGGATGATTAAATGGTGTAACACTTTCTCAGCTCTTATATAGAAAAGAATAAAAAATAAAACTAATTCACCATCCCTAGTTAGAAACACGTCTTGTAAATATTGAATAAAGGTACGTAAGTCTCTGATAAATATCTGATATCTTTATTGCAAGCACACAGTGTAATATCGGATTAGACAAAGATGGTGTCGAGTTCGATGGAAATTCGAATATTTCATATTCTAAAAGAAAAGCGGTCGAAGAAAAAACTACATAGATTTTTTTTTAAGATGCCTATCTTAGGGGCCAACTAACCCTTTTCTAAAAAAACTCGATCAAACGTAGTCAATGCGTAAGGGCCACGTTCATCAAATAATACTTACTTTTTTCTTCATTCAAATCGATCAATTCTTTAAGTTCCCGTTTGTATCGTCGTATCGATGCTGTCTTCTTATCTCTTTCCTGTGATAACAATTTCGTACGGAATTGTGCAATTTCAATTTGATTTTTAATCTTTAACATCTCTTTACGTTGTAATCGTGTCGGTTTCTTTTCCAACATCTTATTTAATGAATTCATTGTAAGTAATTGTGGTGCATAACGTACATGACTAGATGTTGATTGTAAAATATCCTCATCATCATCATCATCATCATCATCATTATACTGAGTTGAACACAATTTCCTCTCAATTTTCTCCCGTATTAAATTAACATCGTATAATTGATTTTTTATTGATAATTGTAATGTATGTAAACGTCTTAATTTATTTATATCATAACTATTTCGTATTTCATTTTGTAAAACTTGAATCGATCTTTTACGTTGACATTTCGTATCGTTAATAGTTTGTATTAAATTTAAATTATCAATAAATGGTAATTGTCGATTACAATTCCAATTAATTGCATTGTAACATGTAAAATAACCATAACGCATTGATAATATCACAGTGTTTTGTTGGAAAAAATTCGATTGAATTTCAGCTATTTTATTACCTAAATAAATTAAACCGGAAAAATGTATACCCCATGTTGTTATTATTCTATCTTTATCATTATCAGGACAATGACACCAAATTCTTAAAACGATCGCTGTAATCATCAATAATTATTTTAATTATTCAACAATTTGGTTTTATAAATGAATATTTGGATATCATAGAATTTATTTTCAACACTACAAAAACAACAAATCAGCCGCCCAAGTCGTCTATTGGAAATCGTCAATGAAAACGACGATCTTCCAATTTTCTCTGTTTTTTTCTAAGTCTAAATTAGATCGTTTTACGCAAACAATGCGAACTTATTAACACCCTAAAAGGCTTAACTTATGGGTGTAACGGGCGCAATTTTTTTGGTAAGCGAAAAATGTGGATCCATAAACTTGATAATACCCTTTAACCACAGTCTTTAGATCGGATACAAATACCCGACCCGTTTGTAATGTGTTAAGATAATTTAGAGAAAATTCCGTCCTAAAAGATGGCACTTTAACTGAAATAAATGGCAATTATTGCAAGAAATGTAGAATATAAAGTTTTGGTATCATTCAAAATCAAGCATAACACAATGAATTTTTCATATGTGAAAAGACCGAAAATAGCGGAATTAATGTTTTTTTTTACAATGACTAAATTCTATTCTGATCGCTTCGTCACAAACCAACCATGACGCGTTAAATATTTTTGTTATTGCACAAAGATGCGGTTATGTTGCGTATTGAATTATTAAATTATGCATAAAACATGCAAACGATAAGTGATTTGTCGTTTTGTTGCCGTTACACCAATGGAATGATTTTGTGGTGCAATTTCATGATATGCTACTAATCTAAACCGCTCGACAATCTACGTACATAGCAAATACGCAGCAAAAATAACCAAAAACAGGTGTCTCTCTGTTTTTGATATCCAACGCACTGCTGATACGCCAAAATTTTGATACAACGTTGTGTCATATCGTACACAATGAACAAATACTAAGATAGGCTTTATAATGTGGCAGTGTAATCGAAAAACTAAGTATTAATTAATTAATTAATTTGATCAGACATTCTACCTTAAGCATTATACATGATACGAAAAAGACCTTTTAAGACTCTAAAGTAAGGAGAAACAATTTTTAAAAAAAAGTCCAGATAACGCATTTTTCAGTTTTTTCAATTCGTAAAATTACTTTTAAACGGCTTTGTGAACAAAACAGACGAAGAATCTCCAAAGGAAAGGTGAAACTATGCAAAGGCGATGTTCACAGAAGCCCAGCAAAAGGATGCAAGACAAAGACTCATTCATTTGCAATCTGAGGATAGATAGAAAGTGTGGTTCTTGCAGACTATCCTAGATATGGCAGGAGCCTTTCTCTACACGTCTTCAAGCCGAAAATTGAATCCAGGTTGTAGAAGTCATTCCCACAACCCAAAAAAGAAGACTTGTAAAGCACGAAAGAAGAGGGCTTCAATTTTAAGCTTCACCGCCCCCATTAGTCCATAGTAAATCCGCCTATGGCCATATTATTACAACAATAACGAGCTAATGGATTGAAATTTGTCCAGAAATCCATCTACAGACGGTTGGAATAAAGATTTCAATAAGTTCTTGAGTCAAATCAAAAAGACGATGACTACGTTATCATATTTCAAAAACCAACACGTGAACGTCGCGATAAACGATTAAAATTGCATTCTAACAATAAGTACTGCATTTCTTGCCCCAAATGCTGGACCTGATCTACCTTACGCCGAAATCGCTCTTATCGCAATTTCAGTATAAAGCAGTTCAAGTCCAAAAACCGAATATTTTAGATGGTAATTTTTACGATAATTTACTGAATACTCTATGATATCCAATGGTTGGTACTTCACCCAATTTTCCAACCTGTTGCAGCTAAATTTGGTAAATGCCTCTGATCTAATTCCAACCATTTTGGATTACTATTATCGATTTTATCGCTTGTATAAAATGGTGCACTCAATGTTGTTAAATGTAATGTAAAATAATAGGATTGATTCTTTGATAATTGTGGTAAATTGAAACCGAATATCTGATAAACATGCCGGAGGCGTAACTACAAAAAAAAAACAATAGTAATTCATTGTAAATTTAACAATTTTGATTTTTACTTGTTGTGTAATTAGAGGTGCCCATTGTCGGCTCCTTTGTCGTGCTGATAAACTGTCTGATAGACAAAAATTCATGACATCTAAAACAACAAAAATAGAACCAAACATTAACAATAGATTTGAGGTTATGTCCATGTAAATAATCACTTTATATTAACCACGTATTAACGGGAATTCAACAAATCTTATTTGACCTTACTGCAAAGCCAACAAAAAACGATTAATTAGCGTATAATCAAATCGTAATTAATAATCTAATTAGATTTTGTTTGGAAATTGAACTGTCAAAGTATGGCGAATGAACAGTATGGATGTGCGCCGATTATGGATGGATGTGTGAGAACGCGCGAAATTTGAAACATCCGAAAAAATTCAAATTAATCCAAAATAACAAATTCAACGAATTAAAGGTGGTTTATAATTATCGAAAACGACAAAAACGAGCGACATTTAAATACGTTTGAAACCGGTTTGATAATTTTTTCGGAATTTCCAAGCAAACCATCGACCTTGACTTATCCAGTTTAAGATAAAAATTTCATTTTCTTTATTCTTATTCCAATTTGTGTCGTCGATCTGGTCGTGTCGCAATGTTCTATCAATTATTATTGTTTTTTATATTAATCATTCAAATTAGTGGTGAATTTGAAGTGCCTGATGCTCTAGTTGAAGTCTACACGCCCAAAGGCTTCCGCGTATCCATTCCAGGTAATCTAATCGATTTATTGTTACAACGATAAATTACAACCTTTTTGGGGCTCCACAGATCAGGACGGTATCAAATTGTTCGCCTTCCATGGCAAGATTAACGAAGATTTTGATAGTCGCGAAGCCGGCACCTTCTCCAGGGACATCATAAAGCCGCGCAACGGCCGATGGACGTTCTACGAGCCGAATGTGTCATTGAAAATCGGCGATACTTTGTACTTTTGGACGTACGTTGACTATTTTGATGGTATCCGCAAATTGGGCTATCCTAGGGACAATCAAGAGTTTAAAGTTGAAAGTAATTTTGTTGATGTTCCGATAAGAATCGGTTTAAACGTTATTGTTTTGAAATTGCAGCATTGATCCCATTAGAATCGGCAACAACACCAAAGACACCCGTAAATGGATGTCGACCATCTCTGACAACAATTAATGGTAGGCCTAGTTGTGTCGATAAAGTGATATTTAATGAGCCATTCAATATAATAAGGCCTACATATTGGCAGACTGAAGTCAAATTTGGCGATGCTCCCGTAATTATTTGAACCAAACTCGATAATGAGATATTTAAACAAACTTTGTTTTTCAAGGATTACGAATACGTCCTCTACCAGAACGATCCAGATATAGTAAAGATCGCTGATGGGCGTCTTGTTATTAAGCCGAAATTAACTGAGGACGTCTACGGACCCGGTTTCATTACCAAAAGGAAACAAACTTTAGATTTAGGAAAAAAGTAATATTTGCTTCAATTCAAATAATTAACTATTAAATTTGTATTATTTCAGTTGTACTAGCGTAACAGATACAACTGAGTGCAAGCAAACGGTGAGTTCTTATCAGATTCTACCGCCAGTGATGTCGGGACAATTAACAACAAAACAACGGTTCTCGTTCAAATATGGTAAAATCGAGATTAAAGCTAAATTACCAGCCGGCGATTGGTTGTATCCAGAATTCTATCTAAGTCCAACATCAAATCAATATGGTAGTTTAGCCGAATACGAATGTGGCCAGATACGTATTGCTTTTGTGGCTGGTAATCGTGATGCCTCCAATAAATTGTGTGGTGGTGTCATATTGGGCAAATCATTAGCTGGGAAGAGTTACGGTATCGTCACATTAGACCAACACCAAGACTGGACGCGTGACTTCCATAAATACTGGTTGAAATGGTCAAATGATCATATAGTTGTTGGTGTTGATAATACAACATATGGTACAATTTATCCGCCAGTTCATGGATTTGCCAGTTTGAAAGATAGTTTGGATTTGGGTGAATCGGTGCACAATTGGAGTAATGGTACGAAAATGGCACCATTCGATATTGATATGTATTTGACGATCGGTTTGGGTGTTGGTGGGCAAAATTTCGAAGATCGTGACGATGGCACAAAACCATGGACTAATTTGGATCCGAAAAATCAATATTATTTCTATTATGCGAAAAATCAATGGTACAAAACATGGAGTGAAGAGTCGGCTTTACAAGTTGAACATATCAAAATATTTGCGATTTGAAGACATATTATTTTATTTATATTTTTGATAAAGACTGTAAGGTCACATAGTTGTTAAGATAAATATTTTAATAAACACATTTTTTCACGTGCTTGGTTTCTCTTGATTTTTTTCTTGCGAAATTTTTCTATTTATAATCCGTTGTGTTTAACAACAGATGACATAGTCAGGGATTCCCAAATGATACTGGCGCAAATCAGATTTTACAGTTTTAAAAATCATTGGTAATTTGAATAATTCATTTAGCTCCAGGTTATCAAGGATTTACAAGCGAATCTAACAAAGAAAATGTCATGGTAGAGATTTCCCATGAGAAAATCTGATATTATCTTGCTACACGCGAGATTATCCGTACACAAGCTGTTTCATGTAGTTATTCAGCCTCGAATATCTCACTTGTTTGTGGATGGATCTTGATGGGGAAAAAAAACTTGCGATTACGCTATTTGGCGTGTGTTTGATGACATTTAAAAGCGCCGACACAGTCAATTTGAAAAAACGAGGACAATGGCAAAACGTCCTCCAAATTCAACCTTTGGACTATTTTTAATCCGAATGGGATTTATATAGTTTGCCAAATTGTCCAAAAATTGCCACACATTTTTACCAAAAATGGTCGAAACATTCCATATCAATCATGTTATTTTTACTATTGCACGAATTTCAAAATCAACTGATCGTCAAACTTTATATTCGGTCTCAAATTTTCCTTAAATTTTGATCACCGACACGTCCGATAATCAAGACCAAAGAGAATGGAACAGCCTGTATATTATTTTTATTTCTATTGAGTGACTTCAGTATGAGTCATATGGAAATTTACAGTCTATGCTTCAATCGACTGCATGAAAAAATCGAAAAACACAACGTGAAGAAGGAAAAACTGTATGTGTAAAAGTAATATTTGAGCACAAGATCTATTAATAACCTACATTGATAAATATTGGTCAATGTTGCATATTGTATGCAGTTTTCGCTATAAGTTTTCTTACATAATGTGCTGCATAAACCAGTAAAACTGTTGCAACTTTTCCTATGTGGAAAAAAACTTTAATACCACAAACTACAATGATGCACTTGTATCGAGAATCGAGTATTTTATGTCATTTATCGATCACTACAAGGAAAGAAATCAAGTTTAGTGCAAGAGCAAAACCGGCCTTAAAGGCTGAAAACAAGAGCAAGTACCACAGTCTTGGTTTAGCTTTGCTTATCGCTACAATATAAAGCAGGTGCTATATTGATGCCGCGTTAGGATCCTATTTGATTTGTCTTTTTTTTTACCCCAGAGCGTGTGCGAAATTAACATGTTAAACAAAGATAGAACTACATTAATCTTATCGACAGATGGCAACTGTTTAAATGTAAAAGTAGGTACACAACTAACCTATTATAAGGGTGATATTTTTCTTTAAAGAAAATAATACATTAATCTATGTTTCCGCCAGGAACTGTTCAAGTTTTAAGTAACGAATCGGATACACAACTTTTTTAGTATTTGTTCCTACAAAGAAACTGTTGGGTTGTTCGGAAAGTTTTTTCATCGATTTAATTCCATTTTTTTGAAACCCAAGGGTCCGTTGTTGTTCGATCAAATATGGCAAGTGAAAACCGACATTTTCGGCATATTTTGTTTGGTGGAATTTCTTTTTGATCAATTCTAAAGTGTACTGTCATCAGCTGGACAAACTCAACGATTTACTTAAGCAGAAAAGGTAAAAATTGACCAATAGAAAAAGTGTAGTGTTCCACTAAGATACTGCGAAACCACATACAAGTCTAGCAAAAAGTTTTTACAGCTTGGATAGGACGTACTGCCACTTTCTCATTATTATTTGTCCCGGTCTTTACGAAATTTTTTAGATGGTTTACTTCAAATGAGGGAGGTCAAAATTTTATGAGCATGGAATCGTGCTTCTGCCAGAAAGATGACAAAAGATATTGGACCAGAATGGAAAACATATTATTCAATAAAGTACTTATTCACTATAATCATGTTTCATTTTCATTAACAAAATAATTCCAATAGGAAGAGAATATATTGCATTTTCCAAGTCAGGAACACCAAAAGGTATTAAAGAAATACTTTTTGAAAGCTTTAGGTATACGAAGCAGTTGAAACGTAATGCTATTTTAAAATTCCAACTTCATCTGTTTGAAACTACAACTTACAACAATTCGGACATTTTTGGCTTTTTCTTCCTTATTAATTTCATAGAATTTCAAATAAATATTCTCATTGACTTCTACATTTAGAGATTCGATTAGTATGTTTAATTGTTTCTAAAAATTACGGAATATTCTGCGATAAAATACGATTAATCCTTTGGAAAAATTACGTCACTTTTCTCCAATTTTATTGGTAAAAATCTACATGACGTGGTAATCAAATGAAATATACAGAGAAATGACTTTCACAACACTGCTTACGTACAAATCATAATAAAGATAATTTCCCTATTGAATTATAGGAATCCATATTTAATTATATAGCCGCACCCCACACTAAGTCACCGTATATTTGTTTGTTATTTACTAGGAACAGAAATCTTGGCTAATGAACTGCTATTTTTTATTATCATCCAAAAATATCAAAAAAACATGGAATTAATTAATTATTAAATTACGAGTTGAAAACATCGTGAATATACAGTGGTGGCAAATGAAATAGGCAAACGGCCAAAAGTTTCGTTAAAGTTCACGCTTGCTTCGCATAAGTAAAATTGTTAGCTATTCCAAATTTTACAATAATTATTAGTTTATGTTTAGTATTATTTTCTAAGTATTTGTCGTCAAAGTGGACACTTTTGTCCGTTACTAATGATGACGTCTCAAAGCGTCATACGATAAAGCATTGACGCTTCTTATAAGGTTGGTTTCCGACCGCCCAGACGAGAAAATATCGTGTGGATAAAAGATTATGAATGACGTTTTCGTCATTTTCGCATTAAACAAAACAGCCACAAGTTTATACATCCGAAACCTTGTCATGCTGAGAAAAAGAGACAGAAGAAAAAAACAAGAACATGCAAACAAAGGTGCGCCCTTCCCCACAGGCCCAGAAAATAAGCTTGAAAAGCAGCGTGATAATAATAAAGTTGTTGAACGAAATTCCAAGTACTATCACTATAAGGAACAATGTCACATCGTCGATCACCGATTTTGTTTTTTTTTAGTTTGCAAGCGATTCAAAAGTGATAAAAGGTTCACCCCGTAGTTGAATGAAATAAATGAACAGTTTATTTAATTTTTATCAATAGAAGCAAATTTATCATAACGAGTAAATCCATATTTTGGTGACAGTCCGTTATTATTATAGAAATAAATTGTAGTGTAGAACTCATAATATTGCCAGGTCCAAAGGAACATTTCGTGTTGACTTAAATATAAAGGAAAAATATGATAAATCTATATTTAAATTATATTATGTTTTGTGTAAAAAATATAACATCACAAATTTTTTATTAAAAAAGAAGGAATTATCAGTAACTATATTTTAATTTAAAAAAAAAAATTAAATTATCTCTCAAAAATCACCATCAGCCTCTATCTCATAGTTGGCGTTATTATATTATATTATTAATATTATCAGTATTTTAATATACAAGTTGAAGCAATTTTTTTTTTTTAATAATTTCAGAATACAAAAGAGGAATCGGTAACAATTGTTAATAAATTAATCAGCTCGTCGTGGTTTACGTTTTCTAGCATTTGGACTATTTGGTGTACTATTGTTTTTAGTTGATGTTTCATTTGTTTCTTTATCAGAAGAAACAGCATCATCTAATAGATCATCTTTAATATCTTCATCCCCCTAAAATTAGAAATTTATGCGCATTTAATATTGATAATGAGCAAAAAATATTTTTGAGACCGTAAAAGAAATAACTAACAAATCTAGATTTGTATAATAATTACTTACCAATTCATCATCAGAATTTTTCAATTCTTTCTTTTCTTTCGTCACAACAACAACTTGTTTTGGTGGATAAATGAAATCAATACAACATACAAGTATTAAACCTAATAATGCACCTAGGATTATTGTTGCAATAGCAAAAATTAAATATGAACCCCATGTTGGAAGACCAAAATCATCCATTAATTTCGTGTGAATTGTCTATAATAAAATAACAGAAAAAAATGACAATACAATAAAACAATAAAATTTTCATTTACTCGTAAAGTTTGTGATAATTTGAAAAATGTTGAAACGATTGTCATTTGTATTGAATTTGGTGCTTTCCAATAAGGCACTGGTTCAACTTGTTGCCATTTCTTTTCAACAATAAATGCCATAAATGATTCACGATCTCTTGAACCTTTATATTGTCGAAATTCACCATTAAGTACGCTATTAATAAGAAAAACAATAAACTGTTAGAATTGGAGTATTTCAGTGTTTTATCATAAATGACAACTCATTACATTCCATTTAATCGATGGAATAATCAACACAACAAAGCGTAGTTTACTTCAAAGTCAAATCAATAAAAAATTTAAAAAGTAACAATGAAACTATTTGGTATCCGAACACTTTTGAATTGTACTAAGAAATGTTTGACCCGATACCAGCTTTATTGTCGATGAAAATGGTTTAAGATTGTGTCCCGAATTAGAACGTCTAAATACTCGTTTTTTCCTTTTTACTTAAATTGATAGATAATTTAATTATTTGCAAAAGGTGAAGCTAAAAATAAAGGAGAGCCAAGTAGATGAGAGCCCTGCACTGGCACCGAATTTCTGTGCAGAATTTTAAACATTGGATTTCGTAATAGTTTGAATTGAGTCCTAATAATTACAATGCGGCTTTATGGACGTGTGAATGTGTATGATTCACAGAAAGTCTATTTGAAAAATTTTTATCGCACCTTAGAGATTTTTTTTAAGTATCCTTTTAAGAAGTTATAATTCTTTATGGTTCACCCAGAAGAAAAATACAAGACACTCGAAATATATTATTAGTGTTTATCATTCATTAACAGCCTGATCTTGTAACTAACTGTATCAATCTAAACAGGTAGTTGATATTACAATTTCTTTCGAAATGGGAGACAAAAAACAAATATTTTAATAACTTCAAGACCCTTTCTTCTTTACGAAGAATTACAAAAAACAATGCATTGTAGTGTGATTGAAAATTACTTGACTGAAAGCCCCCTTTAGCGTTTCATGGCGATTCTACCTCTACTTTTTGGGACCGTTTATATGGAGTTTGACACCGATAGTTCACATTTAATCTTCCGAATGAAGAGATAAATATTTGAACTATGCCTTAGGGTAAATGGAATATTATTAGGCAACCAACTGCATGGATAGATTGCATTTTTATTCAAATTATGCCGCATAATCAAAGCCTAATAGGTCTGATAACGACCAGTTTTAGACGTACTCTTCAAGTATATTGATCTATTATCTGACACATTCCTACGAAAGAATTTCTAAGTTATTTTCTCACGTTTACCACTATCGATATTTTATGAATCATATGTTTGAGATGGATAAATATAAATAATCACTGTTCGGATCTATGACCCCATTTCAGTTCCTGTTAATCCTGTATAATTATTCTAATAATTGAGGAAGTAATGAGAACTGTCGCCTCTATGACAAAACATATTCTATACAGTTTTAATCTTATAATTACTGGAATATTGTTGGTAAAGCTGTTACCATAAATCTACCACTCAGTCCAGGTGATGTTGTTACATCCACTTGTGCTATTTTGATGCCCATATCAACACCCCATGCGGCAAATTTCTTCCATGTTTCTTGTAATCCTTTGCATGCCGGACACCATGGTGCATAACTGTAAATGTAATTGGTTTTTTTTTTGCCTCTCAATTTACTGTTATTGATTTGTATTGCATAAAATTCAATCTAATCACAGACTGTGACGAAAACATGATTGTCACATGAATGAAGTCGTAAATTCTAATTGAAGATAAAATTGTACAAATAACGAAATATTTGGTAGATTTCAATGAAAAATTATTCGTTTTTTTTGTATTAATTAATATTATTAATTCAAATGATAAAATTAGAGTGTGGAAAACCGGTATTTTCTATTCACTCAACCACATATCCGCCCGGCAAAATTTTTTGGTAATTTTTAACATAAAAAAAATTTATACTTACAACTCAACCATCCACTCATCTTTCAGCATATCACTCCAATTATCCTCTGTTAAGATTATTGGGTCTTTATGGCCATTTACATTTAAAAAAATTGAAATAATTATGAAAATAATCGAACACATCATACCAGCGTGCGCCATATTGGAAATGTACACAAATTTGACAGGAACAATTGAAGCAGAACCAGAGCCATCTACTAGCATTTCACATGCAATCCATGTATAGTCTGTCGTTGGCTATACAAAATTCATCGACCAAATGGTTCCTAGATTTAAGTTGGCACCCTTGAATATAGTGATATTTTTAGGGATTTCATTCTTTGTGTCCATATATTCGCTTACAATCTTGGGATTACGTACTTTGTTTAACCAGACATCTGTCAAATCTAGTAACCCTTTGGTCGATGAATTCACTTTATTACACATATTCGACTAAAGTTGTATTGTCGAATCGGTCTATTCTACAGTAGATCGATTTTTAACACAATTTTGTCTACAAATCTAAACCAGATTATTCCATTTGACCAATTGATTTGCGTACGACATTAACGTGTCGCCTCAAACGTTTGCTCCATAGTTTTAGAACGGCACCACTGTGGTATACAAAATTCATCGACCAAAGGGTTCCTAGATATAAGTTGGTGCCCTTGAATAAAGTGATATTTTTAGGGATTTCATTCTTCGTGTCCATGTCTTTGCTTACAATTTTGGGATTATGTGCTTTGTTTAATGAAATATCTGTCAAATCTAGTAACCCTTTGCTCGATGAATTCACTTTACCTCCGTAGTGTTAATAGAAGTTACTGATGTGCCAACGAGTTTAGCTTAACCCAAAAACCTAAACTCAGCTCTTTGTAGTCCTTCTAAATATTTTACAGTGAATTCATCATGCAAAGGGTTACTAGATTTGACAGATGTCTCGCTAAACGAAGTACGTAGTCCCAGGATTGTAAGCAGGGATCATATATATAATACTAATAGATTGCGACTTATGTCAAAATACAATGCAAGAAGGGGTCACGATAAAAGAGAGATAGAAAGTATGATATTTCTGCATATATATAATACTATATTATATATATGGCGGGGAGATGGACACAAACAAATAAATTCCTAAAAATATCACTATATTCAAGGGTACCAACCTAAATCTAGGAACCCTTTGGTGGATGAATTTAGTATACAGCCCTTTTTACCTAAAGATTGAAGTAGCAAGACCCAGATTTTTTTGTATATGCTCAGATTTTACTGCAAATTAAAAGTATATAAAGAATATTTAAGATTATTTTGAAAGGATTTATAATTTTGTTTTCCCAATTTTCCTATTTTGTAAGTAATTTTGAATGTTGCGCCGTAGAGCTAGTAACTTCTGTAGTTACAAAAAAAGTCCGTTTACTCGTTGGATTTACTAATTTATAAACTCCGTCCAAAAATTATAAGTATAAAATTTCAAATTACAAATGATAGGTTATGTGAAACTTAACGGTTGAAAAGTTCCTAACTGTTAAATGTTTGCTTCAACCAAAACGTATATTATGTTGTGGCACTACTGTCGGAATAAAATCCTACGCGTTTGTTTACATATTTTGATACAGATTTTTCAATATTAACTCTGAAATTCGATATTTATATTTCTTTAGATATTCTATATTGCTGTCATTTGAAAGTTTATACTTAATTTTTGGACGGAGTGTAGTAAATTTTGTAAATCATTTCAAGACGATAAAGGACGCGTTCTGTGTGGCCGAACCTTAATGATGTGATCCACTTAAACGACTAATCGTAGCTCCATACGAAAAATTAATTTATATAAACAATATTTATTTATATTTAAAAAATTGAAACAATTCAAATTAACAATATTTTTCTGATTTAATTATAAATACCTACCTAAGTTTTGTTTGTAAAAGGAAAAATACGTGGAAAATTTGCAAACAATAAGTAACAACAAATAAAACGCACATTCCTTAAAATACCTTTCGTACGATTTGTTATGATTTGAAAGGAAAAAGTCTGGACTTTTCTAGATAAACACCAAGGAAATCTTCCATAATATCCAGAATTTTCCACGCCGACAATCTATACCGTTCACGAATCCATACTAAAAATTTCAATTCTATTTACGAATAATTTAAAATAAATTTCCAATAAATTCTAGTAGAATTGCCAGTTAATATTGATAAGAATTGTTGTGATAAAAGAATAATGTTGGGTAGTTTTCCATGAGTATATACAATTGTTCGGTATGGATAGACGAAAGTCCAATCACCTTCCCATTTGACGTATGACGTTCGAGAAGGTTTCACAACATTGTTGTGATGTCTTTTGGTGCTTCATGATGTGATGTTCTCTTCCAAATTAAATAAGGTACGTAATTTATTTATTTGTTTCTATTAATTTACATTGAATTCCATTGATTTTATTGTTATTATTAATTTGTCAAAGTAATTGTTGGTTAGTCCCGGAAAAAATGCCACATTGGCAAACGATGATCAAACTGTCATCACCTGATATAAAGATGATGATGTTAGCAATATTTATTCTACCACATTGTTGATTAATTTGTTTTCGTTTTTTCTTGTTATTATTTTACAGAATGCCAATTCAGGCTCCACAGTGGACGGAGTTCCTGTCTTGTCCAGTATGTTGCAATGCATTTGATGCATCATTACGCAGTCCAATCAGTTTGGGTTGTGGTCACACAGTATGTAAAGCATGCCTATCGAATTTACACCGGAAACAATGCCCCTTCGATCAAACCACAATCAGTATAGATATTGAGAGTTTGCCAGTAAATACGGCACTTTTACAATTAGTCGGACCAATTGCAAAAAAGGAAAATAATGATGAATCATCTAACACAACAACAAATACGACAACAACAACAACTACAACAACCACCACAACAACTGCTACAACGACTATCCCAACAACGGCGGCAGTCGATTATAAAATCGTCTCAAGAGAGAATTTGCAATATTATTTGGATTCAAAACGATGCGTTGAAGAATTAGCAATGTATTTGAAACCCCATCAAAATGGTAATATCTGTTCAAATACGAGTATACTATCGCGACCGATGCAACGGAAACTAGTAACATTGATCAATTGTCAATTGGTTGAAGATGAGGGACGGACACGTGCAATGCGAGCTGCACGTTCATTAGGCGAACGTACTGTAACCGAATTAATTTTACAACATCAGAATCCACAACAATTATCGGCGAATTTATGGGCGGCTGTACGGGCACGTGGTTGTCAATTTTTGGGACCAGCCATGCAAGAGGAAGTCTTAAAACTAGTACTATTAGCATTAGAAGATGGTTCAGCATTATCACGGAAAGTTTTAGTTATGTTTGTTGTACAACGTTTAGAACCACATTTTCCACAAGCATCGAAAACCAGTATTGGACATGTTGTACAATTATTATATCGTGCTAGTTGTTTTAAAGTATCCAAACGTGAAGGTGATTCATCATTGATGCAATTAAAAGAGGAATTTCGTACCTATGAGGCATTACGACGTGAACACGATGCACAAATTGTACAAATTGCTACAGAAGCTGGTTTACGTATTGCACCAGATCAATGGTCGGCTTTATTGTATGGTGATACAGCTCATAAATCACATATGCAAAGTATTAGTGATAAATTACAAACACCACAATCATTTGCACAGTCCGTACAAGAATTAGTTATTGCATTGCAACGTACTGGTGATCCAGGGAAATTATCAATTTTACGAAAACCTTTAGAATTATTAGCTGCTATTGATCCGAGTCCAGGTAAGAACAAAGTTGAGGCACAGCGTACTGTTGAGTTATGCATTGTGACTTTATTTTTTCTTTACAAACGATTGAATTTTGTAAGAAAACAATTACTTTACATTTATTTCTTCAAAGAGACGTGAAAATTCAATGTTTGACCCAATTTAAACAGATTTTGTTGTCTTGTTTATTTCTTAATAGAATTGAACGAAATTTATGTCAGTTAAAGATATATGTATCGATTTCTTTTTCCAAGATCTATATCCATTTTTCAGTATAAAATATTTGGTTCGAGCCCTTTCCGGTTATCAAATTTCCTGGAAAATAGATGCTAATGGAAAACGTACAACAAGCACTCTATCGATTATAATTAACATAAATCTTGTTCATTTCTATTGGAAAATTAAGGAGAAAGAGGAAAAAATCGATAAAATTGAGTCAGACATTGAATTTTCAGATCTTTTCATTACCAATAGAATTTTTCTCTTAAAATATCCAAACGTTTGTGGCAAAAAAAGTCAACGATGCGTAATACTACAACAACAATTCATTCAAGGTTTACCCTTAATGATGATAAAACTTATCAAATTTTTATTTCTAGAATCGTCAACACCCTCATGGAAAGATTGTAGCGAAGCATTAGAATCTGTAAAGCAAGTAGTGGCTGGTTTGGTTGATTTTATCCATCAGCATGGTAGCAGGAAATTACAAGACACAACCCATTCCCAACATGCTAAATATAAAATTAGTATGTGTCGTGATTTAACATTACGGGGTAATTGCCCGCGTGGTACTAATTGTACATTTGCCCATTCCAATGAAGAATTAGAAAAGTAAGGAAATTTCTAGAATCTAATTCAATCACAATACATGTTAATGTGGGCAGTTTTTGTATATTTATAGAATGGTGGTTATTAAATCATGTTTTGTTTGTTTGTTTGTTGTAGGTATCGTGCGAAAAATCGTAAAACAATTATACGTAATAAAGAACATCGTATAGATAATCAATCACCAATTGATAAAGTCTATCAACAACAAACTGATGATTATTATTCAATGCCAAATACAGCAACAGTTAGTCCAGTACCAATACCAACAGTTGTACAAATACAACGTATGGGTTATGATGTAACAACTGGTTATCCAACACCACAACCAACAAATTTCCCAACAAATACACCATCATATCACCATCCACAACAATTGTATGCTCCAACAGCAGCAGCAGCAGCAGCAGCGGCAACAACAGGACCACCACCGCCTCCTCTACCACCGTTTGATGTTTACCATCATCAAACACCACATAATATTGTATTAACAACAAGTAATGATCATTTCTATCCAACGACGAATGAATATTTGAATTTAACACAAACGAATAATCAGCATATCGATAAGAGACCGAATTGGGAAAATGTGGTGAGTTTCTATTGTTTTGTAATTTCTAGTAAAAACATTAACATCGAAATGTGTCGAGTATATTAGAGAATAGGCGAGAATATTCTCCAAAATAGTAGAAAATAACAGAGGTCAGGTCAGAGTCTAGAATTTGTTCGATTATGAATATGCGATAAGAGGCAGAAGGCCACACTTTTATCGCATACATTTACCTGTAAAAAGCAATTATAGCTTCAGTGTTACTCATGCATTTGATTTCCAATAAACGAGCAATTCGCTGATAAAAATTTCTTGTTGCTTTATTTAAGCAGTAAACTATGCGAGACGGAATTTCTGATTTTTATGATTTTTGGTATTTTATATTCGTGGCCGTTCTTGAGAGTGAATTCTTCAGAAAATTGGGAAAATATAACGTAATACAAAGGCTGAAATTTATCCAAAATATTTATACTAGGGTGCTTCGTTTCAGAGCAAAATTTTTTTTCAAGTCCCACCTGAAAATCGGTGGAAAAACAAAAATTTTGAGCCGCATAGTAGCTCTTAATTCCGATTTTAACCCGTTGCTAATCCATTTTTTATTTTTCCCATTTAAATAACATTGAAAAGTAATTTTACTTAACTTTTTTCCTTCCACTCACCGTCTTAAATTTTTTTCCTCGTATTTTGACTTATTGGCTCTTGTAGAGGACTAAATTTGCTACAAAAAAGGTATTTTGAGTCGAATCGGTAACTCGATTAGATTTTTTCACAAATCCTCTTATATTAAAATTTCGTAAAAATAATGTGAAATCTCATCTAGTGCCCAAACTATTGAAAATGGATAAAAGATGTCGAGAACAATTTTGTAGGAAACTTTATGCCCTACAATTTTTGTAATCAAACAATTTGTCGTAACTCTCATAGTTTAGTAACTACAGCCTCTTAAAGTATAAAATTTTAATATAAGAAGCGATTTGTGAAGAAATCTTATCGAGAGTTACGGACTCGAGTCGAAGGACGTTTTTTTTTGTAGCAAATTTAGTCCTCTACAAGAGCCAATAAGCCAAAATACGAAAAAAAAGTTTAATACGGTGAGCGGAAGGAATATGTTAAAAAAAATTACTTTTCAATGTTATTTAAATAGGAAAAATAAAAAATGGATTAGCAACGGGTTAAAATGGGAATTAAGAGCTACTATGCGGCTCAAAATTTTTGTTTTTCCACCGACTACAAGATTTTCAGGTGGGACCTGAAAACAAAAATTTTGCTCTGAAATGAAGCACCCTAATTTATATACTATTATATTAACATTAAACTTTTATTGGAAGTTGTCGGTAGAACAAACACACTTGTAAAAGGCAGTTGAAATTTCAGTGCACACAGGAATATGAACCGTTTTTCTAGTTTCTTATTACTTTTACTTTGATATTTCAAATCTTTCAATTGTTGGAAGTTAATTGAAGTTTTTTAGTTTTGTCATTAGTCATTGTTAACGACAATCGAATTGAGCCTTTTCCTCATAGTTTTCGTCGATTTCTCAGATCTTTCATAGAAGATCTGTTTGTTGACTCGAAAATTTCTAATTTCTAGGCGAAAAATATGCGAACATCAACGAAAAGTTTAGCTGAATTACATCAACGTAAACAAGAGTTAATTTTACAATTAGAAAAAGTTGTTGGTAAGAATGCAGCAAGTGCAATATCATTAAATGCAACTAGTCTAGCATCTAGACCAGATAATCATCATCATCATCAACAACAACAAAATGATTTAGATAGTCCAACGATTACATCAAATATAATAACAACAGTACCACCGGCAGTGATAACAACAGCAACTGCATCATCAACAATAACAACAACACCATATAATTTTTGGAGTGGATATACAACAACAACACCAACAACACCCACATTTGTACGTTCCGATTCAATTTTAGCAGCCGATGATGATTATGTACCATTCGATACATCAGCACCAATCAATAAATACGGTCCAATATCGCGTATGCAAAAAGACAATAATAATGGACAGATTTCTTCGTTTCGTGATGGAAGTATTTCATCAACTATGGTAAAATTTAATTCATAAATTTCGTTATAAAATTAACTGTTTATAAATTACACAGATACGTCGTCCTTTAGCCACTGATAGTCCAATAGCGTCATTGTATTACAACAACAATAATAATAATAACAATAATAATAGTACGCAGTTTCCACCGCCTGGAACAATAATCGGACCAGCACCACCACCACCTTCAGGAATCGGTGAAGGCTATTTTCAATTTGGTACAGTTACAAATCAAGTTTATGAGAAAATTATTTCTATAATAAACAATTTAAATATTTCTAGGTTCTCCTCAATTAATCTATCATCAACGTTTTCAAGATCCATCCAAAGAACTATTGGCAGAAAGTCAACGTGTTAAATTGCAATTGTGTAATTTAGAGAAGCAATTAAACGATCTAAAATTGGCCACACAAGGTGTAACGACATTAAGTGAACGTGATCGTTTAACACAAGAATTACAATTAATTGAACAGGGCATACAAGAGAAACAAAAGGAAGCATGTTTAGTATGTTTAATTGATCAAGCATTATTGATGCATGATTTCAATACGTATTCATTATGAATATTAAAAAATGTTTTTTTTAGAATAAAATTGTACATAATTGGCAACAAGCAATGGGTAATTTCAATAATAACAATATTAATAATAATAATCATAATAATCATACGAATTACGAACTAATTACGTCATCAGAGGAGGCAATGTACGATGCTGGTATTGCAAATGATATGAGAGAATTAGAATTGAGATTACAAGAAGAACTAGAAGAACAAGAGAAACGTTGGAGTAGTGAAGATGATTCTAATAATCAATAGGGGGATATTTCAAATTTTTTTATAATAGCCTATAAATAACTAATTTTTAAACCCAATGGGTTCAGTTCTTCTTTTTGTCCAATTTCATGACAACAAATATAAAACGATACAAAAAAAAAAATGGAGAAAAATCCGGGATTTTTCTCTGCTTTTTTCATTTTTTAGAGATAATTTTTTAAAGATTAATACAAATTAAATATTTAGAAAAAGAGAGAAAGAGAGAGAGAATTTGGAGTACAGTTGTTCCAGTTTTATTGGAAATTATTTTTTTAGTGTGTAAAAGTGTGAAATGGAATGGGCGATTTTTTGGTCGTTTATCAAATGACGTACTCCATGTTTAGCTGGAATATGTTTAATCTTTAATCATACTGTGTGTGATCGGGTATATCAATGTTATGAGTTGATATAAAAGTTTTTTACTTTAGTGTGCATTTGTTTGAAAATGCATCGTCTGAATTTATAAATGCTGTAAATTAATGAACATAATTTCAATTAATAATGCTGGAGATTTATTTATTAAGCTTTATAGATTTAAATAATTATAAAACGACATATTTTAATGTGTTACTACATTGAAAATTATCTCAATTAATTAAAAATATTTAAAAAAAAATCATTAAAATTTTCTAACTATAGCATTTATTTAAAAAAAATTAATCTAATATATGTAATACAACATACATGTTTGCTACTATCTATATGTATGTAATTTCTTTATTAGAGCTGTCTATTTTCTCATTTTGATTTTTGTATGAAATTCCGTTTTTATGCAACGAAATAATTTTACATTTGAAGCCAAAGCAATTGGAAAATTTTATGACATGGTGGCTCGTTTTGGAAATTATTTCAAATCGACAGCTCTATATTTATATATATTTTTGTTTATCTTTATATCTTGTATTTTGATAAAATTTATCAATTTGCAATACTAGTTTAGGCTGTGTAATAACGTTTTTTCCCTGTCCAGTTTTGTTTTCTTTTTAAATTTGGTTTTTGTCTTTTACAGTTTGCTACTGTTTAAATGTTGATTTATATACGTTTTGTTTGCTTTTTGTTTCTTCAAATCTGTCGAATTGAGTCATCTGGCATTCATTTTTATATATTATAGGTCATGTTGCACATGTGATTAATAAATTTACTATTTATACTGATTACATTAATCACGTATGTATTATATTTGGGTGGAAGTATATGAATTGTACCAATATTTAAATAAATTATTAGTTCTGTATATTTATAGATTTTTAGAGTTAATTCTTGGCCGGTTGTAATGGGGACGATTGTTGCAATCCAAGAATTAACTGGCAAAGTCGTGGTTTCGTTTTGGAAAGTTCCGAGTACGTTTTAAGTATTCCATGTATTCGACATTCGGCGGTACACTTGTTTGATACTAGTGCTTGAAGTTTTCGAGACAACTCTCTCATGAGGGTGAAGTCCAGCTGATTATGAATTGATAGCTCTCTTCCTTTGTTTCAAAGATTAAAAAAAAAATCTTGCGAAAGAATTTTAACTTTTTGATAAAGCAACTATACAAATCTGCATAAATTCTCCAACAATAAATTTATTGAGAAGTGATTTTGTTGATGTAGAAATAAAAAAATGTAATTTTTGGGAAAAGCTAAAGATAAAGATAATCACTAAAATATTCGGTACTTTTATTAGGTACAAAAAAAATACTAGGCTCTGTAAATTGGAAAATCGACATCAACTTATGAAAGGTGTTGCTTTGAATGAAGCATTCTGTATATGTATGAAAAAGGGCCGTTTTTGGCTTTATGATGTCATCAGGTTCTCATCCCTTGATGTATGATGTTTATTAAGACTTACCTTTATTACGCATGCTTATATGCTTATAATTAATAACGGCTGAGCGTATTACCTTTATTTTGTAACCGAATTCTTTGACATCTTCGTTAATTACTTGTCTTTGATTTTTATTTTAAAAATAATAAAAACCAGACTTTCTGATCGAATAGTTTTTTTTTGATAACAGGAAAATAACCGATTAATTGCGATACATGTTTCAGTATTCAAAAATTAAGATTCTAAACTAATCGCTTTGTCGAATTTTAAAAAATGGTAATAAAAAAACGTGTCCCATCGAATAAACAAAATCCAAAACATGTAATTACATATAGCGCGTCCCAGCTAAGTGTTCCACCTCAAATAACTCGTTTGTTTGTGAATTGAAATGGAAAAGTGTCTAAAGAAATTAGACTACGATGTCCATACTTCAAGTGACCGATACGATCTTCTTTTTAGCTGCTTTGGAAATGCCAAAACGACATATAACGTCTCGAAAATGACTCAACATGAGGAAAACAATCATCTGCAATCAATATTGCAAATGAATTTAATACTATTTTTTTCCGTGCTACTTAAAAAAAATATGGGAAGGTGCGATTCGCCCGGCGCCTCCACCGTTCTGCACGATGAATTGTTACGTCTTTGATCTGAAATACAGTCTTTAACTGGAAATTTCGTTCATTTATTGCAGGTGATTGGTTTCCTAATACAGTCGAACCTGGATAAGCGAGAGTTCAAGGGACCGTGATCTATTTTTCGCTTATAGAGGTTTCTCACTAACCCGACTTTCTAGCTTACAGAGGTTCAGGAGAGGTTTATCTCTTTTAAAGAGGTCTAGAATATCGATAAACATGCATGTATTGTATGGGTATTATTTATTAGAATAATACATGCTTACAAAAAAAAAAACGAAAGATCTAACATTAAATTTACTTGAAAAAATCCGTTAATTTTTTCTGCGTTTCAGTGTTTACATTTTGTGTGTATTTTTCTATTTCATTTATGCAAATTCAGGCATTCCAATAAACTAAGAGTTCTTTGAAATTTAAGAATGAGTTATAAATACGTTTAACTCTCGCTTATAGAGCTACAGGCAATTAACAATCTCACTTACAGAGGTCCATGAGCGAAAAACGACCCTCACTTATACAGGTTTTTATCTCTCACTCATAGAGGTTTTAGAGGGGTAAAATTACGGAACCTGATAATTACTCTCACTTATAGAGTTTTCTCGCTTATCCAGTTCTCCCTTACACAGGTTTGACTGTATTTAATTTTGACGTAGGCTGTTTTCGGCAATGAATAGGTTATTGATCCCAGAGAAGTTCTAATTTATTTTGAGCAGCAAATGAGAAGTTTATAAAAGAAAAATATTGTTTTCATATCAAATACATTCGCAGTATTCATTGTAGGTAATTGGTACCATAATATTGGGTAATTTTCGATACCTTATAGGACGTTTTGGCATTTTCAAAATATCTAGCAAGAAAATCGTGTTGGTCAATTGAAGCATAGACATTGTAGTCTAATTTTGTTAGATACTTTTCCATTTCAATTCTCAAATAAACGAGATATTGGAGATGGAACACTTAGCTGGGACATCCTATACGTCTTTAACATCTCCCTTGTGGGCGGCCTTGTTTTCACAATCTGCTGAAACTTTCCAATTTCTTTAGCTCTCCAGAAAACTTGTGCTATCCGCCAATAGGTTGCGTCATAGTTGTAAACCAAGTCTGTAGAATTCAAATCTTGTATCAACTTGAATTCATTAAAATCTCATTAGACTATAGCGACTTTCTCCAACAAAATTACCAATTCGAGACGAAATTGATTCAGTTACATCAAAATCCCAGAATTGCCCTTATCAAAAACCATCATCTATGCTCGTAGACGCCTTTTTATTATATTTGAAATAAATTCCAAACGATCTTATATCGTAAATGTTCTAGTTTTGTAAAATGTAATAAAAGCAGAACAGAATTAAGATGGTTATTTCGATAACCTCACCATCACACTGAACATAGAATCCTTTATGTATTCCATTCGGTGTAATGTTGAGGATAATCCGAGATATGAACACGTTCACGTGAAAATCCGCTTAAAAAAGAAACTGGCCAACGATTTATTACAACTGTAAGCGTCGATTTGAAGACTCTCTAATTAGTCGATTGAAATTGAAATTCTTCCAATATTTTCTTGTTATCTAACGATTACCACAACGAAGAGACGCGATAATCTCCGATAATCCGCTACAAGCCGGCAAAAGAAACCGAAATTGTGTGGTTGACTGGAATAAAAGGAAAAAGAAAAAAAACACTACATATACATCATACATTTATTACAATTTTATTAGGTACACAAAGAATTTACAAAGTATTCAAAAAAATGATGTTGACAAATCGTGTACGACTAAATCTCACTATATGGAAGTTTTTATTATGGGAAAAGATAAAAATAGAAATCAGAAGGCAAAACGAGAAGAAGTTAATACGTGTGTTTGGTTTTGTTGTTTCATTTTTTTTTCTGTCGACTTATTTCATGTTATTATGAATATTTCATATAAATCATCGTCATGAAAAATCTGAAAATACCTGATGCAGAAATATAATTTTAAGAATGCGGCATCTGTTTTTCCCTCGAGATTCCAACAATTTATCGAAACCACCGAAAAAAATCGAATAAAACTGGTATTCATTTAATTCATTACCATTACTATTATTATTCTTATTATTATTATTATTATTATTAGTATATCAGTAATATTAATAGTTTTGCGTTAATTTATCTGAATTTTATTATATTGCTAAAACACGTTACAGTTTTTTTTTTTTTGATATGTTGACAACACCGATTCTACAATCTAAAGGTTACTATTTTGGATATTCTCCGCAATTATTATTTTTTAAACATTTAGACTTCAATTTTTTTTTAATTAATAATAATATTATGGCCTCTAGGAACTAGTTATAATGTTGTTATTATCAATAATTACGTAATAGCAGCTTATTAATAATTGTTATGGAATATTTATATCAGCAAATATTTTGTAATACTGTACAATCTCGAAATCAGTCAAATATCGTCCAATCATTCACACAAAAGCCATCGAGTGTTAATTTTTTTGTTTTTTTTTGGAAAATCCACCGATTTTAAAGAATCTGGAATTATGGCTTAATTATTTAAAGTTACGACCATACACGCCATGCACACATATACAAATCTTAAGTCAAAAAAATAAATAAATAATTATTATATAAACACTATTACAATTGAAATGATTTTCTAAAGAATCAAATTATTTACAAATTATTTCTTCGATAATATGAATTAATTAAATTAATTTAATATGTTTGCGTTCATTATCATTCAATAAATGCATTTGGTACAGCATTAATGCGCCTTCGTTTTGTTAAATTCCAATCGGTAAGTCACAAGAGCCTTAAAAGCAATAAACGAAAAAAATACTGAATCAAACGTGTGTTAAAATTGAGAAATAAATCACAGGTGAAATCAATTTAATCGTGAGCTATATCGTTTACTGTTGTTGTTTTCTCGTTTGTTTTTGGGATAAATTTCTGTTGTAACAAAGATCGTATTCACTTGCATTTACGTGCCCGACGACGGAACCGACGCATTCTTTGGTCCCATTCATCTCTCCATTCGATCACTATGGAACGTTCAGTTACACCTAAACTTCCTGTTGCAATACCACCGGGCGAATCATCCTTTTCTCTACCCAAAAACAGGTACGACCTATTGAACAACAAAAAGACACACACACCATAAAATTCCAATATTGTATACAGATTTTACTGTATTATTGACAGAATTCTATAAAAGATGCATTTGGGTCTATTTCCGTTGTGACTAAATGTTTATAACACATACGAAATACAACAAAGGTTTGTTATCGGGTTAATTACGCTTTTGTTAACTGAAAATGTGTGAGGAAATTGTGGTGGAAATGGTTGATATTTGGAATTTGTCGTTTTCACAACTGTTGTTTTGCTGGGTCGTCGAAACGTGAAAAATTTTCACACCATCAGTTTTTTAAGGAACTTCAGAATTTTGAACATAAATAAAGTTGTATCGATTTTATCGGTTGACGACTTTATGATTTTTAGATTTATTGCAAATTTCAACAATAAAAGTGGTAGCTGTAAATGACCATCAATCCAGAGATGACCAATAGGTACACCTGTTCAAATGTTCGCTTGGTAAGGAATTTATCAGAGAAGCAATAAAATTGAAAACATTTATTGCCATAATTTAGTAAGAAATCTAAAAAATGGAAAGTCGTTGAACTATAAAATCGATGCAGACTTTGGTCTACTATACTACGAAAAGCTGGATTCTCGTGTTCTTATTTTTGTTCATTGTCTTTGTTCTGTTACTAAAAAATTATTCTTATGCTGGCAGTTTTTGCTGGTTATAGATAAAATCATTCTTTTCTGCTAGAATTTTGTGCTGTCTGACACTCTAGTGTCAGACGTTGGTATTGTTGAAGAATTGACTCAAGAGATTACAGTCGAACTAACAAAGTCAATCCAAGTTTCTGATTGAATGGTAATCTTTTGGAAGGTACGTGGCAGGTCAACAAAACAATCGGTACCTAAGCCAAATCAACAGCAAATCTCCTGGTTAGGCGAAATTTCATCCCGTGGTGTATAGTGAATGCAATGACTTAAAATATTATATTCAAAGTAATAGAAGACGTTATGGAAATGCTAAGTGAGTGCGAAATTTCGCCCAAAATTGTTAAAAACAACTTTGTGGACTTTTAAAAGATCAAGAGTCACATGCTTTCTTTTCAGGACAAATATGAGAAATCAAACATTGTTTTTATTACCTCTTTTGTTGGAGTGTCTATTGTGGCTTTCTTTTGTTACTTTGACTTTAACCTCATAAGTCAATGCGATCAGTTTAGAATACTACTCGGCCGCTCAACTATTTAGTAACTTGAGGTTTAGACATTTCTTAGAAGTATAGTCAGAGAATTTACTTTGGAGAATAAAGTCAAATTAATAAGATTAATAAGAGCCTAGTTCTTGTAGGGTGCATACGAATATTTTAATAATTGAATAAGCTATGAAAGGTGGGCGCTTCCGCTGAAACAGTCTGTATAAGGAGAAACAGAAAATTTTCTAAGAATCATTTTTTACACTAACAGGTAGTTTTACAACTGCAAACACATTTTGTTATTTCTAAGCATGACAATTTTCATTATATCTTTGGTTACTGAAACTATTGTAGCCTTTAACTTTAATCGCTCAAGTCAATTCTGCGACTATAAATAGGTTTTGCTTCAAAAATTCATGTACAAAATTCATCAGCATTAATACAGACATTAGAGTTATTGTAATTAATGTGGTCGAGTCGAAATCGATTTACTAGTATAGCATGATTAACACCTTTCTCAAGGAAATATTGACGATAATATAATTTACAACGTTACTTTCAAGCTAGAATTTTTAATCCGACAATCGGAACTCGTTTCTGACCTTTCCATGAAGCTTATACTTTTTCTTCATATTTTTGTTTATCTCTTTTATATAAAACATTGGGCAATGTAGTAAATCTGTGTCCATGCATGTCGACAAATAAACAAAAAAAAACAGACGACTTATATCAGTTTATTTGTCTGCGACCTCATTAATATTTTTTGTTAGTTTGTTTTTCTTTGCATTTAACAATTCTTTCGGAGAAAAAAAAATGCATTAACGTCAGCTTAATAATCAATTGAATAAATAGTCTAGAGCCACTGTTCATGACCCAAATATGTGGTGACATAGTTATTGAGTGCAGTTTTTGGGAATAAGAACACAAAACTAATGGAATTTCAGTTTATTACCCATTAGCTGTAATTTTCCAGCCTTAGCAAATTATTATTATTAATAATAGTTGCCTGTCAACTCTACGATAAGTCATCAGTTGTTTACGAGAATTTCTACTTTTTATTTTCTCATTTTTCGTAATGCGATTGAAGGTTGGCGATTTCGACGCAGTCTTTTGAAACAATACGGAAATTACAGACAATTAAGCAGGCCCTTTTAATAAACAGCACAGACGACACGAATGAGACTTTAATTGTGCTACAATCTAGTAAAACAAACTCTTAAAACTGCCATTGCGAAAAATGGAATTACCTAAAATTCAGACTGATTACTCTGTGTGGGTATCACAATTTAAATCCTTTCGATTCTATTTCCCTTTATACCAGCAAACAAGAGTCTTGGTAGATTTGTTGATAAACAGTTTTAATTTATGGAAACGTTGAAAGCTACTGTCTTAGATAATTTGGCAAGCAAATTAATAGGTGTTTTAATCAATTCCACTTACTTGCCAGTCTTGATTTTCGGACATTTACAAGCCAAATCGGTCACCGGTACCAACATGGGCATTGTACCTTTACGTATTCTCGAATCTCGTGCTTTTTTATAGATAAATTCCACATGTATCATAAATCTTGCCCATCCTTTCGTATGTTCGTCTTCGTTATTATCCATACGGGATAATACTCGCGCCATTATAGCTATAAATAAATCGAGAACATTACTACATGTCGACATTTAATAGACGAAAGAAAAAATAATAGAAAATCAATTAAAAAAAAATTGTTGATAATAAAACACAAATTTGTCAAAAATGGTAAACGGATAAATTCCTGTGTGGAGAGAAAAACAAAATCAATCGAGCTTTTAATGCTGCCTGTTAAAATTTTTATGTAAATTCCATTCGTAAATATCCCAAATAGATTAAATGAATGAATTTTTATCCATAAAAGGCATCAACACTACATAATTCATTATTAATAAGTCTTAATGGACATGCACATAGTTTATCATGTGAATGCATATATACGAAGGGTATTTTAATTCTCTTTTAGCTTTTATACAATATATTAAAAGTGGGTATGTGTGTTCCACATGATCAGCTGAAGATTCGTGACATAAATAGGAAATATATTCAACTCACTACTATACATTAATTTATCGTATAGTGTGTGGTGGGCCTGGGAGCGTTCGGAAACGCCTCCAAACCATGAATTAGATTCATGAAATTGAAGGGAAATGAGTTCGGATGGGTGATAATCTGACAGTAAACTTTCAGTTTTTTTCAGTAATTCGAATATGCTTAATTAACGACCTCATTAGGTAGCCTGAAGGGAAATGTTTTCGATATCTTTTATCGGGTAAAGCTTACGATTCGATTTCGTGTGTGAGTGTCGATGTAGAAATTCATTACGAATGAATATTTATAAATTGAAAAAAGAAAGTTCAAGCAACGTTGGTGGCGTTGATATAGGCAATCGAAATTCGCCGATTAACAAAACTATCAAATAACCATAACTCATTAACGGGCAATGATAGAAGCAATCCTTCTCGATTGCACTTTTCTCTTCCATCATCAAATAGAAGGCGGCTGCACATTATCACGATAAGCTTTAGTGTTGAAGAAAAGACAATAAAATTAATGAATTGTTGTTGAGGCTTCTTCCATTTTAATTTATCGAATGGATCGATTGAGACGACAATTGGAACGTTAAATGAATGCGGAAGCTTTTTATTGTTGTGTCTCGATAATTACACTATCAATTATCGTAGTTTTTTTCGAATAGTAGAAGAAACTGGTAGAGAGTAGCTTTTCTAATAGATTTTCACATAAACATTAATCGACAAATTTAGATTTTCAGTACTTAAATGTCTTGAAAAATAAATAAACTGTACACTTACCGTAATCTCGTTTACAATATTTGTTTAAATTCAATCGTTTAGTGCTCGATTTACATTTTCCGCATTGAGCTGAAATCAAAAGAAAATAACAAACGAAACGAATTAATTATAAAACACAAATTAATTGTTATGATTTAATTACGTAAATTGATATATTCAAAATAACATAAACTATATAAGTGTGGATAATTTATTGTTATCTGTCTGACATTTAATTGCTTTTAAAGACCATACTCAATAAATACTGGCAAGACCTATTAATATTAATTAAAACTAGTGATAAGGGTGTTATTTTCGTCGACAATATAAAGATAGAAACAATTAAATTCAATGTGATGAATCTTACAATTTACTGAACGAAATTTTATCAACTCTTTAACTACGTTGTTGATTGTGTGTTCCAATTTAAGACGTGCAATTATTCAACGGTTAAAAAAAACACAATCGCGCTAAAGTTGTGATGATTCGTTTTTTTTTTTTAATTAATTAATACTTGTTAATTTGTTTTGAATCGTACATAAGAACCAGTTGAAGTGATTTTTCCTTAAGGCGATTTTTTAGTTCTAATTAGTTTATCCTTTAGAAGAAGTTGTGTCTTTAGAAAAATAATGCGTTTCGCATACTATATTAAGCTTTCTACACTTGTTCAAGTCTGCCAACATCGCGTTAAGAGCCCAATTTGGATAACCTAACATCGGAATTGTTAATAATTGTTCCATATTGTGTACCAGTGCCTGGTTTATGGTGGCAGTTTCGTTCAAAATATACGATAATTACGAACGAAGACGCTCACAGATGCTCATCAATGTGGGCAAAGAAATTCCCAAATTAGATATTCAAGCTACTGTAGCAATTTTCATGACAAACCACTGAAAGTTAGTAGTTTACAGATCTGTCTTTCAGTTTCACTCATCGTCTCTCTTACATTTTTAACATAATCTTCCACAAACCACGCCTTCACATGGCTGAAGTTACATGAAAAGCTCTCCAATACTAAACGTGTGTATTGTGCAGTTGGAAAATTTTGAAATTTTCAAGAATTATAGTAGAAATATTGAGTATTTTCTGAATCTTTCTGAGTGATAAGGCCATTTATCGTTGTTTTTGATGTCTCCCCTAATCTTCTGCTGCTTATCTAAGCAAAAAGATGAAACTTTATATAGTGACTTTATAAGTGATTTTCAATTTGAAAATCTATTTGATGTGTTGTGTTAAATTGTCTCTATCTACGTTATTTTAACAGAAATAAAGCTAAAGGAAAACCTCAAATATTATCGGAATGCATCGTACAAGAAAAAGATTTCAAATAGAGGGAAACCAAGCAAGTCAGGGTTTGAAAGTCGATAGAATAAATACAAGGAAAACATATCTCTTCGAAATAGCTAGGAAAAACAGATTAAAATCAAATGAAGTTGAAACGATAGTAATTTAAAATTAAAATAAGATCATAAAATCGAACAAGTTTAAAATGAATTGAAAGAATAAGAAGTTTTATAATTTTGACATGTTTCTCTTACCAAACGAGAACACAGTTCAACTGAAAGTTTCGGATGGAAATCAAAAACTTTCAAATAGATTTAGGGATAAGACTTATCTCGTGCATGTAAATTAAAACAATTTCTCTCCAAATTCAATTAAATGAATTCTCGGATATTAATAATTGTACGAAGCATATAATTATAGTTTCTCTAGTCATATTCACAAGTTAATTTCAATTATAATCGTAACTAAAGTTGGTGAAGTTGGTTTATTATTATTATGTGGGCGATTTGATTATCTCTTGCAACACACTAGAAGCTATGAAATATTATCAATTTAATACGATTTAAATTTTAAATATCTAAACATATTATTATCGAAATCAAAACAAAAATTAATTAACATATTATAATTACATTTTTAATTAACTAATCGAATACATAATGAAATTTTATAAGTGGACCGTCCTGATATCCATCTAAATTTAGACAATAAAAATCAAATATCGATAAATCGTGTTGGAGAAATTGTCGAGAAAAAGAGGAGCGTTAAAATTTTGAAAGCGGTAATAAAGGTGTTAAATAGGCGTCGATTATTTCATTAGGCATAGAAAGTCGAGAGTGGAATATTTATAAGGTTGCTCAGTTATTGCTTTATTGTTAGAATGTGCTTCTTTCTCTCTATGATTAAAACGTAATTTCGATTGAATAATCTATTCAATAGTTTTCTAGAAAGGAGAGAATTGTAATTATAAGCTCTTTATGGTGGAAGTAGGAAGATTATCAAAACCAAATCTAGACCAAATTCGTAATTCATTATTTTATTTTTCTAAAGACGATACTACAACTGATTGATGAACATTTCTGAAGACTTTTACTTTTTGAGGTGCGGTCCCAAAACAAATTCAAGAACACACGATCTACGTGAAGGAAGTCCATGAAGCGCATCAACTCCAAAATACAGGAAGTGGCCTTTGAAGATCGTAGCTTAACCGAGAAAGATTTAGTAGAAGTTATAGGTATCTCTTTAGGTAATAGAACATACAATAGAAAGACTAAAATCGTTTTTTTTGCATCGTTTGATCACTATGAATGCAACTTGGGTCTACCATCAGGATCCCGAATCAAAATAAGCTTCCAAGGAGTGCTGTGAACCTGGTACTTCGGTGCCGAAGAGAGTTAGGGGGTTAGAAAGTGGCCAAGAAAGTGTTTGCATCAGTTTTTTGGGATGCAAAAAGAATTCTGTTCGTGGTAGATTATTATTGCAACCTTTTGGATGAGGTGGATGTAAAAATTTGTGATTTACAGAAGAAAAATTCATTTCCCATCAAGATAACGTACCGCTCACGCAATTAACTTGGTTCGGGCACGGAAAGAAAATGAATAACAACAGATGGCCACGAAAAGTACTAAAATGGATCCCTTCTGAACAAAGGAAGAAGGCGACCACGAAGAATCTGGAGGGCTACAAACTGGGGTCAGAGAGAGGCCATTGAGCTGTAGAAGAATAATATTGCAATTAGTTTTTCCAATTAAATTACTCGAAATAATAGTTAATCGATCTGGATTCGAATGTTCAAAGAAAGAATAAGACAATTGGGGGGTGACAAAACAAAACAAAGGGGCACAATATTCAGGAATTTTGTACCAAGGCAATCTCATCCTAACCCTATTACCACCGCCCGTTTGCTATCTTAAAATCAAGTCAAACTTAATTTACTATATACTCTTTCCCAATTTTACCTAAGATAGATTTTCTTTCTTCCCATCAAATTCGAGTATTTTTAAAATCCATCAATCCAATCCAGATCATTATAAATTGCCAATAAAATTCGTGGAATCTTATTGATAAAAAAAATTCAATTTGCAATAACCATAAAAGTCAATTCTAAGTACGGCAAATTTATAACCAAAAATCTATAAATGTTGGAAACTAATCTACGGAGATTTTTCAGTCTTACCAAAGCTGCTAGATTTTTTTACATCAAGATAAGGGATTTTCCTGTCGATTAAACATTATTTCAAAGTGCCCTTCACCCTTATTGTTACTATACAAGGGAAGACCGATTGTTCTAATTGATTTGTTCCCATTTACAAACAATACATTAAAGTTAATTGCTGAAATTATCAATAAGTTCCGTATTAAATCTCATATTTTAAAAAGCAAGAGAGAATTCGATTATCTGATTGTGATAGCATTGAAAAATGTCGCTATTAAAATAGTTCACTGTAGAAAATACATGTCTCGATAATATACCCATCTATGGATGTTTTTATACGAAAATCCTACGCAATTCAATTAATTTCAAAACAAATTTTAAAAATTCTCTCGTCAATTATCGTTTATTGTACGATCGTTTTTTATTATTACAATATTATTAGTGGATACAAGAACAAATGTGGATAGCGTTAATAACAATAAATTGTTCCGAGAGATAGTAGCAAATAGAGATCGTGTTGTTTAATTAGCATTTATCGATAACACAACAACAGTCTTGTAAAATTGTCTCCTGTAAGCATAAATTTTAGTATTTTTTAAAAATTCTATAAACAAATTAATCAAGGAAAATCGTTGATTCGGTCGTTATAACTAATTCAAGTTTCATTAAGAAATATTTGAACGCACACAAAACTAATTTACGGTCGTGTTTGTCGGTAATAAATTCTTAAAGTGTTGTGTCACGGACGTTAATCGACAGAGAAAAAACGGTCTTATCTAAAATAAGTTTTGTTTAAAATCGTCCATTATCCATGAGTAATTAATTCGATATTGGCAATATTGAAAAGTTCTGTAAAAATTTCTATAATCCAAATCGTCTTCTGAAAAGTTTACTGTGGCAATTAATAATTTAATCACATTTCAGATTTGTTTACATCTCAACTTTCAGCCATTGAAATTGGGTTGGTGTAAAATGAAGAGCAATGTGTCAATATTGCACTTACTTACCTCCTGCAGTTGATGATGAGTCCGGATCTTCACCTCTGTATCCATCATCGTCTTCTTCAGTAGCCATCATTTGTACAACGGGTATTTCTAAAAATAGACAGAAAGAAATGAAAATAATTAGAGATAAGTAGTCACAACAATTTAAGTATACTTATCCAAATATTATTTCTAGTTGGGAACAGAAAAATAAACTCGTTGTAAATATATTTTTTTTTAGAAAAAATGTGGGGTTACTGCTTTCAAGCAGCATTTTAAAAATAAATTCTATTAAATATTTCACAATTTACATACAACTATTTACATATTGGATATTAAATGGTTATTGGAACGCTTGCAGCCAGTTTACCATTTAATGAACACAATTGACGCCTCGAAGGAATTCTCCAATTATTCGTAAAAAGTAACGATGCAAAAAAGAACAATCCACTTATTGCTGACGGTCAAAAGATCGTATTTCTTATATCAAAACGGCTACTCTATTTATTTATTTATTCATCAACAATTTTATTTCAAGTTCTTGCCAATTACATGTAGAAAAACATCGATACGATCGATTTTGATTCTATATTTAAATATAATACATAAACAATCGATTTTATAACTGAAAAACAGGATTGTAACGAATTGGTGCCTCAATTAATGGCCACTTGTCTAAATGCATTAACAATGTTCGTACATTCATACAAAAGCCAGTTTCACAACTCTTCAAAGGTGTTATTCTTGAAAGCATAGATAGGACGAGTTAAAGTTATTATCGCTTGTTTTTTATAAGAACCAGAAATTTCAATTAAATCTGTATTAAATGTGGATGAAGAAGAGAATAACAAATAAAATAACGGGAAAATTCTTTAAAAAATTTTTGGAAGGATCTCATTATTATCATTATCATTGTGGTGGTAGAATAATACGTAAATAGTATCAAAATAATTATGTTAGAAACGTTGGGAGGGTTGAAAGAGTGTCGGTGTATACCGCACATCAAGTTTGTTACTGAACTGGAAAGCCTCTCATGAATTTATACAAAGTTAAAAGAAAACAGGGTGGCTTTCGTTTTAGCTTGAGGGGTTCGCTCTAACTTACCAAGTTTAATTAGAATCTAAACCATTTAAATTTCGATATAATGGAAGAACATCAACAGTAGATTGAAATAAAACATCAACAAAAAGAAAAAACAGTAAAAAAGATGCTGTAGTAGCGCCGGGAAATTATCCGATTTTAATAGCGGATTTAAAGTGTGGAAAAAATTTATTTCAAAGGAAAATTCTACCGTATAATCAGCGTAATTTTTTTATTCTTCGGCTACAGATTGAAAGCAGTAGAAAGAAAAACACATCCAGATTCTCAAATTTTTGTATATGAGCTTGGCAGTTCCCGCAGTTTTTTTTGGAACGAGGTTCCTTCACACGGCTTACACGAGGGAACCTAAATTATAGAAATCATGACATAGCGAAAAAGCCTAACGAAATAAAGCTTATCAATCGCGAATCGAACCCGAGTGCCTCTTTCGCTTTGGCGGCTGTAAAATGACCACTGAGCTACCAGATGCGCTATTAATTTCTCTTTTTATATGACAGAAAATTTTTAAAAAAGCATAATATACAGATTACAGAGACAGAAAGAGAAAGGCGGAGAGAAAGAGCGAGAAAATCACATAATGGGATCATCTCTTTACGTGGCAAAAATATACAAACATAAAAATATAATCAATCTAAATCTTCATATCGAATTAGGGTAGTTGAAGAAAAAGCACTCCTGAAGCAGGTTCTCTGATAGCATTAAAGATTGCTTCAGCAGTATAGAAGAAAGCATTCTATTTTCACCACCAGCTGCCTTATCATTTGATGCGAATTTTCGGGTCACTCACTCTTCATCGAATTTAAAAAGACGCCCAAAACGAGGTGCATCTTTGAGCTCAAATTCTCCATACAAACAACAAATGTTGTTAGTAGCTTTTGTGGTCTTAGAACCTTGGCTTAAAGCAAAAAGAAGAGAAGTACCGAAAAGCTCATTTTAGACAGAATAACAATGATAACAAAAAATATTCTAAAATTTACAGCTTTGGAATTTTAGAAACTTCTGTTTTTGTTTTGAAAATTATCTAAAAATAAACTCTCCATTGATTATTAGTCTGAAATTGTTTGTTGAAAAAAGACTGTAGCCTGGACCCATTGAACTTAAAAATTAACTATTCTTCGCCATTATGAGTGAATAAAGCAAACAGCTTGCTACTAACACAACTATAAAAATATCACATTTGATCATTTTTTTTGCTAAGGATTAGAAATTTCATTTCCAATAAAAAGAAAGTTACCCAAAACTAGAAGCCGTGGAGTACAATTAAAAACCTGAAGTCCATCGATTTTTCCTTTTTTCAACTAGACATAAAAGCCGAAGGCAAAAAGGAAGTGCATCCAAAGTACTTCGTCCAACAAAAAGGAAAGTACCGCTTCAAAAAATTTGCTCTCAAACATATGTTTTCCATTTAGGATCGATTCTGCAACCAATGGGACTGACAGAATTTTTTTTTTAATATCGAAAGAGAATTTCTATCATAGAATCAGCCTTTAATCTAGTGTTTGAAAAAACTGTCACTATAGCTACTTCAACGGGGAGAAATTGTGTGCAGTTCCAGTCGAAATCTAGAGCCACTACCAACAAATAATAAGATCAACTGCTGGGTAGCTAACAATAATAACAATCTACTACTAATGATGATGATAATGTACAAGAATAGTTCAGTAAACTCTTGAATTTGGAAAATCCAATTTTTATTAAACGAGGATCTCGTTGGCTGCAGGAAGTTAAATTATAACGACCATTACAGATGAAATATCGCCTTAAGCTGTTTATAAGTCTTAACTATCATATACTTTAGAAGAAGTTTTAAGGCGAATTTACCCTATCTGTTGTTGTGAAAATAAGGATAAACAAGTCATGGCATAAAGATACTAGTCTGATGCGACTTTTTAAAGACATTTCCCAATAATTAATGATAGTTGTCTAATCTAACTGATCAAATTAATAGCTCAATTTTAACATAAAGTATCTATTTAGTAGCTGATCAATTTATTCTTGCAGTTGACAAATTATTCTTTCAGTCTTGCAGAACAAGACTCAATCAAATTAGTGCGTCGAAGATTTGAGAATCTTTCACATTATGTAATCGTAGAACAGAGATTTAATAAACATAGCAGGAGAGATGAAAACCTCCTATATTCGTAGATAACTACCTCTATCATTCGAAAATAAATTAGAAGATATATCATCGGTTAATTATTATTTTTTTCTTCTTTAAATTAATTGAATAATTAAAATGATACCCATGAAGCAGATATCCGGTAAATTATTTACCAGTTCTCTAGTCTTTATGATGTAACGCTGGATAAATTAACAACTTTACAAAAAATAACCTTTACCTTAATTGGTATAAAATAATAGGATTAACTAGACTTACTGATACAAGGTGCTATATGGGAACGGCTCTGTTGGTATCCTTTAGCACACCGATTGCATGTAATGCCCACAACACCATCTTTACATGGACATTGTCCAGTCGCTTGATTACACGTCTTCCCTGATGCTCCAATTGGATGACAATCGCACGCTGGAATTGTTCATAATAATAATAATAATAAATGACGTAAATAAAAAAAAATTAATATTTCAAGATCATTAAGTGTACAAGACATGTATTTATTTTTTTTTTATCTAGGATCTTCTGATATTATCATCATGACATTCCTGGCTAAGTCACGCTATTATTCATGTCCTTTTTTTTTTGTTCACTCTCTCTGTCGATTCGTTTCGTCTTGTTTGATCTATTAGGTTTATTTTGAATCGAGTCAATAATAAATCTACAAAAAATCCCATTTTAACTGGCAATTGCAATATAATAAAACAAACAAGAGAGAGATACAAAAATAGCATAGAAGACTGGGCTGATAACGGACAAAAGCTTGTTAAATTATTGTCTAAATGTTTTTGAAATATCACGTTTTGTGTTGAGCTTTAGATAACATTCTACAATTACTGGTTACAATGTAACGCTACAATATTGTCTCTATGCTCTCTGGCTCTCATGGGAGAGATGTTCCTTTTAGATTTGACGCCATTTCAACGGTTTCATTAGTTTGGTCGTTGATTTAAGTATTTGTGTTTATTTGCGAAACGATCCAATGCTTTCCAATGAAACTTTAATATTCGAGCATTGTATGGTCAAAAGGGATTGTATTAATCATTTTTCGCTTTCGAGATGAAACTGAAAAATCTGTTTCTGAAATATTGTCGCATATATTGTCGCACCATAATTTCTGCACAGATTGTTTATGGATGCTGATATAAAATTTTCACAATAGAAGCGTTGCGCAATAGCGCATCACATATTGTAAATATTTTTGGGGATATAGCAACATTTTTGAAATTGTCCGAGACGGTGGAGAATTTAGGCTTAGACCTATGAGGACCGGGCCTAAGGTGGCAAAAATGCTGGTCTGCTCGTTTTAGCGCTGATAGATATCGACTTGTATCTATAATCATTTCAAAAGTTTTAAAAATGACTAAATCCAATGACCAAAGACAGAAATTGATTTTTTCAAGATCCACAATAACAGTCCTGAAAATGTCATTCCAATTTGAGTAGTGAAGATAAATTTTTGGCTAGTTGATTCAGTTATAGGGAAATATTGAGAAAAAGGCAGTAATTTTTGGAATTCAAGCTGTCGTCATCAGAAGGGCATTTGTAGTTTTAAAATTTGACATTTTAGTATCATTAAGATTGAAATATCGAACTTTAAAATCTACATTGAAAGTATTCAGCATCAATGATTCTTCTTTTGATTACATTATGAATTCAATCTGCCACCGATCAAAGCAGAATCAGAAGAATTTAAGCCGTCCAAAAAGTGGCCCTTTCTAACTCTACGACGCAGTATATTATTTTTGCAATATACCTTAGAATTGGAAATTCCCCAGAACAGGGTAGTAAAAAAGAATAGTCCTGCCTAAATCAGTGACTTAAAGAAGTCGATATCGATTTTTTTCGTAAAGGGAAGACCGCATTTACTGAAAACGGTTGTTACTCTAATTCTTTTAAGAAGCGTCTCTATGAAAAAAGAGAGTTCCCTATTTCTTGGTGATCGCTGATTTGTTTTGTTTGTTAAAAGGATATGCAACCAAAAAAATCAGAAGTATATGCTTTTTCTAATAATTTTAGGTAACTGCTTGATTGTTAATACGGTGGGAAGAGTTTTATCGGGTCAGTGATACTATATATATATCTATTTGCAAAAAGTCCGATTAGCATTTTCAGTGTATAAAAACAAAATAATATATTGTTCATATTGCTAACGAAGGTTTTATTAAGTTGACTAACCGCCAAATGGCAGTTGCTATAAAACTAGAAATGTTTATTATACCTGGAAGCTTTAGATTACAAAATTACAAAGAATCTGATGGTACCTACATGTGGTGGGATTATTATTTATCGATTATGTTAGCGCTTTTTTTTTGTACTTTTTACATATAATGTTCATGTTTTGCTAATTTAACTGGATTTACCTTAAACATCGATAGGCGTTTTCATTTAAATGTCGACATTATTATCCTTCAGTTGAACTTTTATCGATTTATATATAAAAAAAATTAGATTTGTTAATAATGTTAATATTTATGTGTGCAAATTTTATTTGCACATCTGAGTGTAATTAAATTTGTTAAACTAAAACATAAATTAATAACAAAGTGTGGTCCGCTTTCGATAATCACTCAATTTATATACAATCCATCATTGTTATTGCTAATCGATTTACCGCAATTCTGCTAACTTAGTTTACATCTATTTATTTAATATGTAGTATTATTTATCAAAACAAAAAGAACAAACATTTTCGGTTCGGCATTTTTTTGATAATTTTTCGACAACAGAAATGTTAATTGAAATAGCATTGTATTCTTGATTACAACGATTTGAAGGCTAACTCTGCTCGTAAAATTCATTCCATATTTTATATTAATTAATTAAATTTTATCGAAATTTTTGAACGTTTTATAGAATGCCCCAGTTGAACACGTTATTGTGGAGCAAAATTTATCGCTATCAAGCCTGTATGTTAAATTTAGAAATAAATAATTAGTAAAAATATCAACATTTCAAACAGCATAATGTTTATGGAAAGTTGCAAAGTCACAGCATTGTATATAAAACAGAATTTCCTTGAAAATTGTTTGATTTAATCAATTAATTAGTGATTAGACAATTGGTTCTCCAATAGAATTTGTATCTAGTTTCGTCTGTTAAAAATGATTGTTGGGCAATAACTATCTGCAATATTTGCCTCGTAACTTGTGTTCAATTTTTTGTGCCCTTTTGTGGATGTTTTAGTCGACAATTTTAGAACTAATTTATTGTCCTTAAAGAAATATAAAAGTTGCCTATTTTATGCAAGACAGTCGAGTAAATTTTTGGTGGTATCGTTATCTTCAAGACAAATTACTTCGGGTAGACAACTATTTTCTGCCATATTTTGTTTATCAAGAAATCAAAACGAAATGTGGTTGCGACTACACCTAGTGAGTAATTTAAATTAACTGGCGTTAAAGTGATGATGTGGGCGTTGTTGAGTTGCCATTAAGGTTGTTATTTTAAAGAATCTTAATTTTTGCAAATTAAAGTAATCTCAAGGTGTCCGATCAATGTTATTTTATCAATTTTATTTTAAATTTACGCCTTTCATTAAAAACAGTTAACATTTGTTTGCTAATTTGCAAGTTGTTCAGTTTAGCAGCTTGTTCCTGATGGAGAACGAGTGTAAGTTCTTTTTTTAAGTTTTGAATAAGTTTCAGAGTTGATATAGTGTGTTTCCGAGGGGGTTCTCTAAACTGGGAGACGGGGGATTCTACGGAGATTGAAGTAATTCACCAATAATGTGCAGTGGGGTGTGAAAAACACCGTGAGGTCAATTCTCAATGGTAGAAAAAGTCCCATTTTTCATCTACAATACCGCCTAGACAATTGTTTATTTATTTTGATTCGTTTAGAACGTGATTTTTTCAAAGTCTTAACGTAAACATTATAGTATTACACTTAACAACTGACACACCCGGACACACCTCCCCTGTGGAGATTAGCAAAAACAAGCCATACAATAGTTTGATTTCTCTCGATATTCTCTGTTACTATAATATTTGGAGGACTGAAACGATTGTAGAATCGACCCTAAATAACTTTTGGAAAAATATTGTATAGCTTTGACGTTAAGGGCTAATTCTACAATCGTTTTATTCCGACAGAAACTCTCTTCGGTATACCGTAAATATGACAATTCTGGCGGAAGAGAACGATCGTAGAATCAGCTCTAGTTTATATATTATGTTCCTACACCTAACAAAGAAGCATTGTATCAGAATTTACATCTTATTTAAGTCATTTGATCGAGATTAAGACACAAAATTTAGGATTATTTTTGTTCCAAAGTGATTATCTAGATTCGAATTACTGAGAATATTATACTTTTGTACGCCTTCAACACTTGAAGTTTCTAATTTTGTGCCAGTTGAGAAAACAGTGCGCTCCTTTTTGTAGAGAATAATCCAAAGAGGTGTGATGAATAAAATGCAACCAACATGCGATAATGTGTCTAACTTGTATTGAATCTTTTATTGCTCAATCTATGCACGTTTTCCACCTGCCCTCATCGAAAAAAGGCTTTCTATTCCTCTCAATATTTCTTCTGAGAGGTCGCTTGAATCAGGTCGACACAAAGATGACGATACATCTCAAAGAAGCTGATTAGTTTTTCAACCACAATTTGTCCCGAATCATACGACTTTGACTGTAATGTAGTATGCTTTTCTCTACACCTGTTTTGAGTCCCGAAACGAAAAACGAGCATTCTGCTGCTCTAAAAGTAGACAAAGCTTGGACACCCATCAACTTCAAATATAATCCGAAAATAAATCAAGTTGTGTGGCTATCAGTTTTGCGTATTCTAAAGAAAATGTGGTACTTGTTGCTCCAAATCTACCTGCAGTGGCGTATTTAAAAGCCCGATGGCACATTAAAGCTGCTCTCAGGTGCCGCCCTTTCCGTAATGTTAGAAAGATTTCCTGAGTATTCTCCCTAAACATGGCCAATAATCAAGATCCCTGACCTAATTGATATCACGTAGAAAAATCACCAATTCGAAACGATTTGGAATGCACATTAATTTAGAATAATGCATGAAAAATACGCTTAGATAAAGATAACGATAACCAGTTCCACGAATATATTGGAATAATAAAATTGATAATCCAAATTAATTTGCGTAATATAATCATTTTGATATTTTTACAAAGAAAAACAACGATTATCCCCCACACATAAATAATTAAGCATAAAAGTATCCATTTTAAGAAGAAACACACCGATCATTATAATTTCAACCAACAAAACAGCAACTGTAAAATAAAACTCTCAAACATAACGATCAAGATACATAAAATTATAATAATTTCACGTTGAAAACTGCCACATAGGATAGATTAAAGTGTGAGAATTAAGCCTGTAATTCTCAATTAATTGCAGAGGCGATATGAGCCTGTTTCTTTACGTAAACCATATCTATATATTGCATATGAGGTATTTATATGTGTGTGTGTGTATATATAGATAACGTCGTTGGAAATTTTACACTTGTTGGAGGAGTTCTACAAGAAGCGTGTACCGCCTGGGGAGTTATATGAAACTATAATACACCAAACCTACTCATATTAACACCTAATCTTTGTGAATTGTTGTACGATAAGGATTATAATTTAGACAGAAAGAGAATGAGTTTCATTTGAATAGATAAACATGTAAATAATTAATACAATTGTAACGATTTTAAGGGGTAGTTAAGTACCAAGCAAACTATTGAATATTTTATTGGATTTTAACAATAAATCGAATCAACGATGATTGGATACGTTTTAATCAAGTTCAATTATTGCATTACAATATTAAAATTATTACGAATTGTGGTAATGTTCGATAATTAATAAATTTCAACGATTTCAGCAACATTCGTGTTGATTTAAAGAATTGTAAAGCTCCAGTAGACATCAAATCCGGATTTACCTAAAAGCCGGATTAGTCTATTGTCAGTCATTGTAAACATTCATTAAGAAGATTGTGAAATGAATAAAACATTTATTGGTATTGTCAAGGGTCAGGATGTTCAATAGAAGAACTCTACCAAACTATTAATGCAGATGTTATAAAACCTATTTATCTTTTATATGAATACATTTGCGTTTCATATGATTTACATAAGATGAAGTGATGAGAATTTGATAAATAATCGTACTTTGTAGCAGTGAAATTAACCCTTTTTTAGTATATTATCATCCAATTTTAATCCATAATAATATATCAAAGTTTATCTGATTGGAAAGTTGGAATTGTTTTGGCGAACTTGACGACACGTTCCAAATCTTGATCAAACTGTTTGTATGACTACATAAAAGTTTAAGATTTATGCATCAGTTATTTATTGTTATTTATTTTAATATATGCACCTCTATAAATAAATTCGTGTATTTATATAATAATCCACGACTCGTCCTAATTCTCAACGTGTCTAACGTTTCGAATAATTTATAATAAACTTGATACTTCAAGTCACACCATTAGTTAATTAAGTCGACTTTGTTAATTAATAACAATGTTGTAACGCTCAAAATAAGTTTCACAAAACAGGTGTAAAATTACATAAAATTTTATTCCCTAACCGCGCACCACAAATTAATATCAATTTGTTGCTAGTTGTGTGTAAAACTTTGTTCGGTAGAAAAACTAGAATGCTGTCATGATTGATGAATTATTGAGCAATAAAGATGATAAGAAATTACTCTTTGAATAAAACAAATACATGTCCAGTTAATAATGTAATGAATTAATTGTTTTACAATAAAAAACCTGCACATAGCCACATACAGCAACAAACTTGAAATGGCATTGTAAAATAACCGTCAACACTGTAAATGGTAAGCCATTATCTTTTCAAAATAAAATGCAATTTGTTTTTTGTGTAATCTGTAATTGTATATACGTGAAATGGGGCGCTCGAATATGCTGGACTTTATTTTTTATCGGCACACAAAGATACCGAAGCTTTGTTTTTATTTTATTCAACCATGGCAAATATGAATTTCTAATTGACACACAATATGTTGCGTGTTCACTAATTTGTTTTCAAGTCATCAGATTTCAATGACTGAACGTTGTTTCCATAAATGAATATTGAGTAAATAAACCGGTAAAAAAAACGAATATTATATTTCTGGATTAACAGGCAATGAGTATATTGATTTTCTCTAATAATGCTGATAATTAATTTTAATTAGAGGTTTTTACTTCAAATGCTTTTGCAATATCAGGTCTGTACGTGTTATATTCTTAAATAATGTTTACATAATCTTTACAAGAAAGAGGTCATCTTTTCTATATAAAGACGATGCAATTGTGCAAAAATTACTTACATAGATCTTGGAGACGATTAATGTGGCCGGTAAGTGTTTGAACTTGATCTTTCAAGTGCACTTTACAGTTAGAATTAATTTAAATCATACGATTGACCAGAACGTTTACGTTAATTTTTCCAATATACGTCAGAAATGGAGAACAAAGGGATTATCGAAGGCAAAAGGTGATATTGTGAATTACGTAAACGAAAAGGTTTCAAGAAGGCTTCTGGAGCTATGAGTCTACTAAACTGTTCTCTTTCTCAGTATCAATTATTCTAATATCAAAAGTCTCCAAAAATTAACATTCCACAGGGCCACAAAGTCTCTCCCAGTGCTCTTTAAAGGTGAATTTTGACGGGGACAGCAACTAAACCAAGTAACTTAAGCAAGTAAGTAAATTTATCCACTTGCATTGTGTAAACGTTTGATTTTGTACTAAAGACAGTAAAAACTTTAGTGCTTTAGTACTAAATCAAACATTTACACAATGCAAGTGGCTAAATTTAGTTACTGTCCCCGTGTAAATTGACCTTAAATCACATAAAAGATGCTGCTTGGTAGAGTTCCGTTGCATCAGCAGACTGCCTGATGGAGTGTGGCAAATTATAACATTTACAAATGATAAAGCAAACCTAACTCTTCATAGAAATCTATCATCTATCTATCTTCAGATTTAAATAAAATAAAAGTCTACGTCTACTGGAAGTGTTTGCCAAAACACATGTAGGTATTTTATGTTTTTTATTTTATTTTTTTGATTGCAAGAAAGTTATGTGGAGACCCGCAGTCTAGGGAGGTGTCATAACTGTTGTCATCCATTGATTACAACAATAAACGAGAATCGTTACAACAGATGATCATTTCTCTAAATAACAGGCATTTGCCGAGCGATCTAACAATTCCGATTGTAAACTGTAACTTGAACTAGAACACCGATCATTAACTTGAAAGAAAAACGCAAACAGCTCAATCATACTTCATAGACCTTTATTGTACTTTGTATTATTATAATTACCCGACCTGCTTAGATATAAATCAAAAATCCACTTTTAAAGCTCAAAAATTACACAGCTAAGAGGCTGCTGATTGACAAAATTTTTTTTTTTTTAAATTGCTAATCAATTTCTTCGCGACCTTATCCACAACCGTTGATCGTATCTAACAATTCACCTTGTCAGTGTGTTAATTCAATAGAGCAAAAGGTGTGGTGTACGTTTTTACGAATATTTCAATAAAAATGGAAATCGACAATCGAAATAAATTGACACAGCTCTCTATTCTCGCCCCTACATTCCAATTTGTATCCCCATGTCAGGTTAAAAATTGCTCTTGATAGGTGTAACTGTATCCGGGTATTAACCGTATCAATCTACTGATCCCGTCGTGGCTTATGATGTGTGATGAAATAAAACTATGCTAATGCATCCATAGAACGACTTATAATATAGGTACACTTATTTATGCTAGATCGTGTCCGTTTATATTTATATACAAAAAAAAATTATATCATTATATCAACGTTATTTTACGGTCTTTTACAATTCGAACTGATATCGTGATAGTAGTGTAAAAAGAGAACCGCGCGTCCGGGTATAATCACGATAATAATAGACAGAAAAAAAAATTTTATATAACAAGCTAATAGTTGATGGGATTCGAGATCGTGGAAGAGCACGCGGTAGAAAGATTAGTAGTTGTGTTCATCTACTTTACCAGGTGTTAACTTGAAACCAAACACACAAAATGGTTTACCTTTCGAATACAAACAGACAACTTCAAGAGTACACTGACACTGCCTAATGATAATACAAATCGATCATTAGGGAACGAGAGAAAAGCGTATGAGTTTTTCGAGAATTTCCCAATAAATGTCCGATTAAAATGATTTAATAACACATTAAATCATTAGATTATTATTTTTATATCTTCATAAGAGCTACAACTTATCTAGAATGACCTGGAGTGATAAGCGGAGGCGTATGATGAATTATTGACACTTGATCAAAATAGAATAATAAATATGATAGTGGGATACCTACCGGGACGCTATACGCTTTATTTACATTTAATCCCAACAATTGTCTAGTAGTAAATCAAGAAGTTTAAATTTTATTTTTAATCTAAAGTCCTAGAACCGGATCCTGTGCATTGGAGGAGAAGCGACTAAAACGCTTTTAATCAACAAAAAAAAACACGAAGCAGCTTTATTGATAAACTGTTGGGGCTAATAAAAACACCAGGGGCTGACGGAAATTTTCAAAAATCAACTTTAAGAATTTGTTACGGCCTCTATCAGATCGTGTATAAACCGGAGATACTTCAATACCTACAACAAATTATCGAAACGGGGAGAAAAAAGTGTATATAAATAAATAATAACATATCACAATTTCACCCGTTGATTTTTCTGATATTGGTCAATAATAACAGAGCTTAAGAATTTCGAGTATTACAACAACAACAACAACAACCAAAAAAAACGGTACGCCTTTGGCAAATATGGATTTAGCTTTTCATGGATGGTTTGCTGTATATGTTTTCTACATCATTTACAATAGTCGTGACTTTGTGTATTGTATATAAACAGAAAACGAAGAAAAATTGAAAATCAAATATAATAAAAATTCTAGACTGTATGTATAAGCGAATGATCATTAAAAGCTCGTCTTGTTCTATATGAATACGGCTTTTTTTTTCACTGTGAAACATATAAAAAGGGAGACGTCTGGCGTTAATTATGTAGAGCTTTTTCGCCAGTTAAGGTGCAGATCAACTTGTTTTGCTCTAATTCGGAATGCGGTCTCATAATTCAGACATCAGATCGACCACAGGTCCGGATTTGATTACAAAAGTCGAATTAATCACCACCAATTCATTTTCCAATCGATTACAGTTTAAACAAATAATCAGTTTCTTGGAAAACGCTGAGATTTTGTTGACAATTTGATATTTGTTATAATACTAGAATTAATGGTGGTTTTGGTGGTACGGTCCTGTTTCGGCCACGTGTTATAAAAATAAATCATAAATGCGTACAGTGTTAAGGCTCAAGTTCTATAGAATCTTTTCGGTTTTTTTTTTTGTTTGTTTGTTTGTTTCTTCCATATACATACATCGCCATTTATTATAAGCACACGATCGTCTTTTTACATATGAACGTATTTATAACGACGATAATAATCTACGGGGCCCCCGTATTTATACACATCCCTTCAGCCAAAGTTAATAGCTTCAAGTGCCAATTACGTAAAACAAATTGTAAGTTTTGAGTGCGGCTTATTCTTGACTTTAATAATTTATTTCTCTATATACATATAAATATGCAAATCAATTCACTATGGACAAGATCACTTTTACTTTATTTAATACCAGTACCTACAAGTAATGCATAGAAATTTGTAATTATCAAATGATCAATTTTTTTTCCAATGCGCTTTATCACACAATTTTATTTATGGCAATATCGAGTTTTAATCGTATGCATTTGGATATAGGCGACATTGGCTATAATTTTTGAGAACTGTAATTATAAATTTTCAACTTCATCAAGATTAGATTGGTTTCGGGGATATATTGTAGAAAACAACAACCCTTCTCAAGTAACAATCGGTAGAAGAAGAAATATCTGTTTAAGAAAACAGCTCCAAAAGTCGGCGCCACACAAATACGAGCTTAAATTATTGGAGTCAATCGAAGAGGCATTTACAGAAAAAATAAAGCACACACCAAAGAGTTGGAAGTATTATTTTCGACCGTTTTCCAGAAAATTTGCCTAGACATTAGTTTACTTTGTATAAGAATTGCTTCTGAAAAATACGACAAAGCTTTCTTCTATATCGCATGTTACATAAATTATAGCAATTTGATTCACTCACTTGCTAATAATATCGTGTAAAAGGTTCGTTTGCAGAGAAAATCATGAAAGCGTGCTCGTATTATCACTTTTCTCTTAGAAAAGTTTCACTGTCTTCTGTGGACACGTTAAAGACAGAAAGAGTCCTTGAAAAGAGTCATTATGTTATGTCTAAAGAAGTATTGTTCAGCCCGTAGGCGAAAATCCAGTGAATGCGACAGAAGCTGTGAAGGTTAACCACGATTTGGATTACCGATAGGAGATCTAACAAAATTCGTGTGCACAACATGGAGCAAACGCCCCACTGAGCAATTCGTGAATAAACGATTATCAGCGAGTTGTTTGGCCGATTTAAATAGTCCAAAAAAAAAAAATAGTCCTTGTAAGACATGACAGTTTCACGCCACACCGAAGCGAAAATTAACTAGAGTTCTGGGTCATATCTGATTTTTTTATTTTTCTAAAGCCAAATTTTTACAAAGCCAATGCGACAAGTACTCTCGAAGTTTTTGGCAACTTTGTGCAATTTGAAAGCGTTTTCCGAAAACTGTGTTATTAAAGCTGATAAGCAAGATTTCTCAGAAACAGCTTATCTGATGACTCTCAAATTTGTACACAGGCTTAAGAAGTGAATTTTTAGATAATGATCTAAGTGTTTTGCCTCATCGATAAATTTTCACTTTATAAGCGCTTTAAGGCAAAAATTTGCGCCGAAAATCAATGTTCTTGAAAAGAAGCCATTTTATCAAAAATGCATATATTGCTAATTCCTTCGATCACCTATGTTTTGTTTTTTTGTCTCAGAGAATCGAGTACCGAGATATCGCGCTCACTGCAAGACGCCTTCGTTTTAGCAGAACTCGCGAAAATCGCCCCAAAAAGTACTCGCTTTACAAATAAAAAACACCAAAATAAAGTTGAGAATTACCTTACTGTACATTAGGCTGAGCCAAGATGACTAAACCATCGAATTTATGGTCCCAAAGGGGCCTATATGTTGAAAAAAAATATATCCCATTGGGAAGAATTTTTAACTCAATTTTAAAAGGTGTCGGTGGCCAGTTGAAATTTCCTAAAATTTTGACCATTAAACATGCTATAACTTTTGATCCGTTTGAGATACAAATTTTATTCAGGCATATTCTTGTAGGGCATTAAATTCTCTAAAAAACGCTTCAGAGTTGATTCTTTTAACTTAAAAATTCATTCACTTACGGGCTGTGAAAGTTGATGAAAAACGGATATCTTTAGTTTAAAGCTATTCTGGAAATTTTCATTAAAAATACTATAACTTTTGAACCGTTTGAGATAAAAATTTTATCCAGGCATATTCTTATAGGGCATTAAATTCTATAAAAAAATACTTCGAAGTTGATTCTTTTAACTCAAAAATTCATATCCTCAGGGGCTATGAAAGTTGAAAAAAACGTATATATTTTTCATCAAATTTTATAGCCCGTAAGCATATATAAATTTTTGAGAAAAAAATCAACTCTGGAACACCTTTTTAGAGAATTTAATGCTCTACAAGAATATGCCTAGATAAAATTTTTATCTCAAACGGTTCAAAAGTTATAGCATTTTTAATGGACAAAACTTGCGTGTTATTTAAATGGGAAGTTTCAAATGGCTACTGACACCTTTAAAAATTGAGCTAAAAATTTTTCTCAATGGGAGACTTTTTTTTTCAACATATAGGCCCTTTTGAGGCCATAAATTCGATAGGTTAGTCATTTTGGCTCACCCTACTGTACATATAAATTTTTTGACTGATAATCTAAAATGCTCATCCAGGAAAATCGCTTTGAAACCCCTTTTCGGTCTCCGGTCTGCGTATAACGCTTCAAGTTTAATTTAATAAGCCAAATGAGTCGTAAATTTGAACGTCCATTATTTGTTTCAGAAAAAAAAACAAAGAGTATGTTTTTCTTTAGTAGTTGACAACATTCAAAGGATAGTTCCCAAGGAATGTTAACATTGCGAAGATACAGCCTGTATGTTGTGTAGGACAGAGGCTCACAAAGTTTTTCTTATGAGGGCCAATTTACTATTTCCCAAATTGTTTGAGGGCTAATTTCCTTACTGTTTTACAGGGTTTGCGGGCCACACTGTGGGGATTCTTGAGACGCTTATGTGCGACTTGATTCAAAAATTTTGCGAACGACTGTTGTAAAACAACAACAAAGACAGCGTTTTCACACCTTACAAAACTGATTCTCTTTTCAAAACTCAGTGAAAATTGAATTGAATCTCTGATTGAAATTGTAGATATGAAACTGACTTAATACAGTTTTCTAATAAGCAAATGTAGTCGCTAGCGGCAAGCCGGTGAAAGATTCTACATAATACATGATGCTAATTGAAATAGCTGAAACTTTCTGGTAATGCAGCATGAATTGTGCTTTTTGACAATAGAGATTATCATGTCGTGTTGTCAAATGTTGAAATTACATCTAAATCTAAGGGTTTTAACATTTGAATGATTGTAGAGGGTAAATTCCTTTTATCTAAATCGATGCAACAACATTCATTCATTATTGAGTAGGTACATAAAATTCGTTGTAAATACCCATCACGTTCATGTACGTTGTTCGTAAATCATCCGTTTACAACTCATTACATTCGAAAAACTGACGATTAACGATTTTCGCAATAACAACAACAATCTTTCCCATAGCTTCTTTACATTTCGTATGAATAACGATAGGGTGCAAACACGCTCTCATGTTCCGTATATGCAGTTTGTATATGTCATGTAAACAATGTCATCGATTGTTTATAATCGACTTTTTCTAGATATGGCCAGAGCGTGACTTTATAACCAACACATTGTGGTTGGTCAAGTATTTGTTTTTATAAACTCTATATAAATCCATTCATCCAAAACAATCCATGAATATCTAAACATTTTTTTTATTAAACAATCAATAATAACTATGGACTAATAAAATAAAACATAATCAACGATTTTCGATTAACATAAAAAAATTTGTTATGTGGACTTGAAAGTTAATTTGCAATCAGTAGGTGTTCACAGCTTGCCCCAAACAATAAATCTATCCAACATAACGTTATTTATTCTGGCATATTTAACAAATAAGGAAAAAATCGACAACAATGCAAATGACTTTTAATAAAACACCAAAACTGCATTAAACCTGTAAACTGCGTCGTACACAATCAGATCATGAAGTTGCAGCCCCCCAAAATATTTCTACAATCTACACGACCACACAGTTGATACGGTCTCATCGTCAAAACCTTAACGAACTCACTCACCACCACATCATTTCTATCCTGCGGGGGTAGATTGGATGTTGGAGGAAAAGAAAACGTGCTCCGAATACAACAATCCGTATCGAATGTATTTTTTTTGATTTCGATGGAAAATAACAAAAATTCGATTACATTTAAATTGTCTCTAATTTTCTTTGTGCTTCTTATAGGAACGTAACGATGACTTCGATTGACTATAATTACGTTCATTTGATAAACAATCAACAACAAAACAATAAACATAAAGTGTAGGCGTGAAAATAATAGAGAGAAGATTCGCCTGTTGGGGAATTTAAATCGGCCGCACCTACATTTGAAATTTTCTCTTTTTATCTAACTTACACGATTAGATGATAGAAGAGATAGATATAAACAATGATAATGGTTTTGGAGAGATAATTTCAACTAATAAATTCCAACAATTGTTACAGTTCGTTTTATTGTTTTTTTTGTTGTTGTTTAAAATAAATACGAGGGAAATTTTAAAATTAATGAAGCACAACATGTTACAATTTATAATTTATGAAAATATAATGACGTGCGTATATTTGTTTTAAAATGATTTATATATACGAACACGTTCTATTAGAGTATAGGACTTGACAAAATATTAGAATGTTTCTATTTGAGATCATTAATCAGTCTAGGATTATATTACAGATTTTATACTGTACATTTTGTCCTAGTTATAATGGCAAGAGGCTCTTATCGTATTTTATTTACTACATACGACTAAATTACTTTCTTGGCACCGAAATATAATAGAAAAGTTGGATTACAACAAATTTAGATAAGTATCCTGCAAACAACATAAATTATAAAAATGTTAGTAAACAGAAATAATACACACAATCCGAGCATAAAATTCTCGATTACAATACAATGAAGAATTTAATTTTAAGGAAGTAATAAAGACAACAATGCAGTATCACCAAATTCATTCGAATGATCAACAAAATTATCTGTGTGAATTCAGAATTTCTAAGTTATTTCTGTTTTCGAACGCTTTATTTACTTATTGTTTGGATACTTAATTAAGTAGCGTCTGAAATAAAGCAAACACACGGTCGTTAAACCTCTTAAAGTATCGAAATCTTGTGAAAATTTATTATCTTCCTACTACAGGAAAAATAAGAAAATTTATTCTACCTACTGGTATTTTTATTGTAAATTTTAGGTTATTTTCAGTGGATTCTTGTTTGTATTTTATTAATCTGCAACGCGCCTGAAGAGTGAAGAAATGCAAACTGGCCTGAAACGTCTTTTTGAACTAATCATAAACCAAAGTAGTGCAGTTATCAGGGTCGGCATGTAGCCCTTCGTTGAGAGAATTCCAATTATTAATTAAAAAAAAAAAACAAATTATTGGATAATAACTTTTATTTTACAACTTTTCAGGATAGGGGCGCCGAAAATAACTCTGCCAGGAGCACCAGTGAAGCTTGGGCCGGCCCCCAATCGATTATGCTTTTAAAAGACTGACTTTGGCCTCCGAAAGTTACCAATTTTCAATTGAACATCAACTGAATTAATCTTGTAGCTGATTTTGCTCTTCTCTGTTTGTAGCTAAATTCAATAAATATTGGTCTGGCAAAAAAGTAATGTTGGTTTTGAAGTGTGAAACAGGACAATTTTTAATACAGTAAAACCTCTCTAATATGGACACTCACGGGTCTTAAACAGAAGATGTCCCTTTTAGGGAGGTTCTGGAAGTTGAAAATTCTACTTACAAGATTTAGTATGACTCTTCCCTAAATTGCTGTAAATTGCCGATAATTAACTGTTTGTTTGAAGAAAGTTTTAGAAGCCAATTAAAGCTCGTTTCAGGTAACTTCCACGTTCCAAAGGTGTGGTTTGTGTATGATCGTAAATAACATGATAGAAAAGAAAAGAGAAGAAGTGTCTATCCTCTTCTAAATTTATTATAACTAGATTTATTATTAACTGCATTTAAACGTCAAGAATTTGTGGAAGGATTATATTCTGACTTTGATACCAGCTCAACTTGTCAAATATACATTTCGTTGTATTTTTATCTTTTATATTTTGTTATCTGAACTTTTGTTATATCGCAGAGGTATAATAATACAAACGACAACACACAAATATACTGACGAATATTGACTTCAGGGAATGTTATTTTTCAAACTACGGGGCATTAATTTTCCTGAAAACATCTTGCAATACGAAAATTTTCAATTTTTCATCTTTATCGCTATGTTTACTGTTTCTAGCTAGAATGGAACGGAGAGAAATTATTTGAATTGCTGCCAAGTTCGTTCCAATCAATGATAACAGTTTTTATTTCTACAATTACAGCCATTAGAAATACGTTTTCATAACGATCGTGTCGTTTTAGTCAATGAAGTAAGACTATCGATATGGGGGCTTGGTATGAGGAAAACATTTCGAAAATTAATTGAATACAATCAAATGTAAAGGCGTTTTAAAGTGATTTACGGAGAAATTTCCCTAAAACCATATCAACTTTCTCTAATCCTATTGCATTGTAGAATGACATGTTTATTATCGATAGATCGTTATTGTCATCAACACGGTAATGAAATTAAGAAGTTAATAGTAGACCTGGTTTATCAAACGTTATGGTCATTAGTAATAATGTGTTTGACGTGTGGTCGTCCTACTGTTATTAGATTTTGTTGCATTTTATGAGTCAGATTTATTGGACTTAAATAAATGGATCATTACTGATCTACTTTGATTTATCTGAGGTTATTTACACTCTTGATTATAAATTCCATCTTAATGCAACATTGGATGGAAAAAAATACAAAATAACAAGAAACTCTATCGAAGAATTTTCGAAACGAAACGATGTAAATCTCCGTTTTTACTATATGTGTAGATATTATTTGTGAAGTTCGATAAACTACTCTTGCATTTATTTACTTTATACTTCGTATCAATCTTTTTAAGTAAATATTGAAATCTATACAAATAGGATTTGTTTTCTATTCTTTCTCCTTTTGTGCGTGTTCGTTAACAATTTCTACATAGTTACAATTCGATATTAGTCCAAGAACAATGGACAATTTATTTTCTCCTCATCTAATAAAATACGATAATATTTCGTATTAGAAAATGTAAAATTTAATGATCATTGTTAACGTATTGCTTTGTATAATTTATAAAATGGAATTTGGATCTCTACAAAGATAGAACGAGTTTAGTTAGAAAAAAAAACGACACATGAACTAGTTTATCTTTTATACAATAGAATTAATCCAAAATCATCATCTATTTTTAAATAAATTACAATAATTTGTTTAGTTTTATTGGAAAATCGTAAAGGCGGCATCTTCATTTCAAATACAATAAAGATAAGATTCTTCTTTTAATTACCGCTCTTTAGAATTATTAGATAGTGGTAACATTTATACAGAGTGATCGAAAATTGATACTGTAAGAAGAGAAACTTGTTATAAATGCTACTGCAACTACTCGAAGACGTAACTATTTTATTAAATTGTTACTGGTCGATAAAACTACCACTTTGATGTTCTACAACTCCTCAAAGTTCTATTACAACAACGCAAGAAGGCAATCTAATTTGCAATGGATACCTTTAAAGTTGACAAAACAACATCTGAAAATTATAACCATCAGTTTTATGCATATAATTCTTTCAGCCACATAAGTGCTTTAATAATAATAGAAAAAGCTCCACAGCTTCTATTGTATCATCTTTTTTCCTAGAATCAATACTGGAAATTTCTCTTTAGACACTAAATTGGGTCCATTTTCAGTCATATTTGCACTAACACAATAGAGTAGCTTTTGAGACTGTTAAATGCAATTGGCGAAGCTATTTTCACCTCCGCACCAACGTTAGATTTCTTTCCTGAGCGTGTATTGTGGTGATGAATAAATGAAGCCTTAGTGAAGGTAGACATTCAAATCTCGGGTGACATTTGCGGGGCGTGTCGATTGATTTTTGCATTGTCTGTGAAGTAAGGCTGCAAACTTTGAATGAAGACCAATTGGCCGCTCCCAAGACGATACTAGGCAGTTGGATCGAGTAAAATTCTACAATCACTGGCAATTTCCCTTCTATTGTATATTTTACTCGCTATTGACTAACGCCGATTGTCTCGAAATAGTCCCGTCTCCCACGACATTTATGTTCCAAATGGATTGAATTTAGTTTAGCTGCTAGAAGTGGTTCTCAAAACATTTTTTCACAGGACACTGATGCTCTGTGAAACTTTCTCAAGTGCTCTTGAGCTCGAAAAGTTGGTTTTAATGCTGATATATAAAAAAAAGTCAAAGTTGAAACTGTTTGTGAAGCACTGTGTTAGAGCACGATTCTTTATACACCAACAATTTTTTCCGTGGCTCAATATTTTCTTTAACTAGAAACCGAAAATATTGCAAACAATGAGAAAAGTCTTTGAAGGGGATCCAAAAGTAAATAAATCATTTCCTATTAGTTCCCCTCGTAATCGAGAATATACCGTAACGAGAAGAGCTGCATCAGACTCTTGCTTATAGGATTACCTTCCGTTACAGACACTTAAAGTGGAGTTTCTTTCTGGAACATTCGCTCCACGTCTTCGAAGTTGAGTTGACTTTGAAATATTGAAAATGTATCCACGAAGACGCCGGAAATTTCTAAAATAATTGCAAGTCGTTGGAAAAACTGGCGATCTTTTAACATAACAAAGTCGTAATAATTTTTTTTTGAATTGTTAATTATAAAAAGGGGATCCAAGCCCTACTAAATCATCTCCTTGCTCATCTAATTCTTGTTAGACAGTTTTTAAGTGAAATAAATTCGTGACGACATTAATTCCTTAAGGGTAATGTTATTAAAATTACTCTTCATTTCAACATTAATTCTGTGAGTGTTGTTCGTCATAATGTAGATGAAGAACAACAAAAAAAAAACATTAATTTTAATTGAAATTAATGATACAAAACTACAGCAAAGTGGAGGAAAGCCTGTTAAAAAAACGACGGAAAAAATTAATGATATTTATCTAGAAATAAGCCAGATTTAATCTCAAAAATTGTTACAAATTATTATAAAACCTGTAGGCGAAAATTCCAGTCGATTTTTTTCAGGAAAAAAAATTAACCTATCTGATGCTGCTACTATCGCTTTTTCTAAATCGATTTAATTTGCATCTATATTGGACAGTTGTGTAATTATTGCAACTGATAAGTGTCCCAATTGTGTCAATCGGTTTTGTTTATAAACGATATCTTCATTAGGTCGAAATTAATGACTTTATTTTGATTGAGTCGTATTTTGTTTTTTTGGTAAACCGCAAAATCTAAACAAGTTAATTATCTTTTCGGTGTGTTGCTAAATTCTTCCACATATGGTTAACTGTAATTGTCGGATTGTATATGTTATCTTAAATGAGAAGATAATTGTGTTGATACCATAAATGTTGGTTTCTATCAAAATCGAGAAGTAGTTGAGATCGGTTTTTTTTTTGTGTTCGTGTCAAATTCTCCAACTCAATCAACAGACATTGATTAATGTTTCAACACTCTTTTGTATGCGAGCATTAAAGATTGGCGGCTTAAATGGAGAAGATTGATTTAATTCTAATTATATCTTGAAGATTTACAAAATTTTTTCGTTTGTTATTTGTACGAAACATTTAAAAATGCTAATAGTTCTATAAATTCATGCCATAATATCCTGTAATGATTCAACAACAAATAAATAGAACTACACACTAAATTGACTGCATTTATACTACATGTGTTGTTGTTTGTGGTTTTATCGATAAATATTCTCGGAATTGATTTGAAATAGATTTATCTAATATTAATTAGGAGTTAAATTTAATAAGATACGAGTCGAAACAACAATTACAACAAATTAATCGATGCAATAACAAAAATCGACAATCTGTTCTGAAACGAGATCGTTTTCTCTTTGTTATATAAATGTGGAAACATCTATATAGTTTGTAGACAAAGTGCCTCAAGGGTACCATGTTATTACTGTCTCTCTACTTGTGGCATCATCATATCAGGCCCTTCTTCTATCTATAGATATATATCAGTGGACCACTCAACACCCTCCGGCCTCACGGGACTCGTATACACTTTATCCGGGGTAATGTTTGGTTACGCCTTATTGGCTTCCAGACTTTCGACCAACAACAACGACAAACCAATAAAACGGGAACAATACAATTATCAACTAGTTGTTGTTGTTATAGAGAAGATTCTGTTGGTTGTGAAGTATAGTTTGAACTTTCAACTCTATAATTATTATCATTGAGACACTTACTTGTTAATAAAACAAGTGCGATTTGATGTAATCACACAAATCTTATAACATTCTAAAAGTTTTATGTGGTTAACACCATAAACTTTATTCGAGTGTAGTAAATTTTGCAATCTAGGAAAGTATTCCCAAATGATTACTATTATTGAAGTGGATTCATTTCAAACTGATGGTGGTAGTGTGGTATATACTACTAAAAAAAAAAGGGTGAGCGAACGTGTAAATATTTATGATGAAAACTATTAATAGACACTCAAGAATTTGTTGGACGACTAACAGAACCATATGCAAGTATTTGGAAAATTTAGGCCGCCTTTTAAAAATTGCCGACTACCTTTAAGCTATATTTAATCGGAAACGTACTCGAAAATACTTTGATATAGACAGAACTATTATAATAACATATAATCAATGTTTCATTGATAAAAGATTACCATATAAAGTGAAGATTGTAGTTCGGAAGGTACGGCAAAGAAAGGTAGGCCAAGGCTGTCAAAATATCAGGTAGGTGAAAGGAATCTGAAGGATGGTGATTGGTTGGCATATGGTAAGAAATCAAAAGTCAAAAATCTACAATAGAAACGGTAAAGTTCGCATTTGTCTACAGGGCTTAATTCGTTCTTTAGCTAGTGCAAAAAAGCTCACACAATTGTGCAGTTCTTTTAGGCGATTCATCAATTAGAGAAGAAAAATAGGAACTCCTAGAATTGTGAGCTGCTATTTTATTAATTTAAAATAAAGTGTGATTTTATCTGCGAACGAGTCAAATTGTTTACAATACTTAAGGGTACGTTCATGTCGAAGGTATCCCGGTATCTCCCTCCTCAATTACATTATCTAGCGTACGTTTTTGTTTCTTGCTAGGCAGCGCAGTTTATGAATAAAACAATAGATTTGTTTTGGTATCTTGTCAACATAACGAGGTAGTGCAGTGAGGCATATTCAATATGAAGGTACTCTAAGATTATGTCTCAAATGAAACAGATGTGTTAGAAGATACGTGGCTCTGTAGATGGAAAAAGCTTGGGCTTTTTAAGGATTTTTCAAATCGAAAATATAGAAGTTATAAGACCTATCAGGACGTACAGGGTAGAAGAAAGGCCAGCATCATCAAAAACTAAAAGATTATTGAAAACAAAAGAGATGAAGATGCTTCGCAATGTTGCTGGAAGGCATTTCTCGATAGAGAAACTAGTAAAGGATCAGAAGCAAATATAAGGTAGAAGATATAATCAGATGGGTACTGAATGGGAAGAAAGGGCGGAATTGACAGGATGAAGGACAGAAGAGTAGTGCGAGAGGGCCGCGATAAGTCGCGATAAGTCGTAGAAACGTAGGACGTTCCTGGAAGGGATGGAGCGAAGTACTCAACATTGATGCGACTTCGCCTGAAATGAACAAAGAAGAAGATGAAGCAAAAACTTGCATAATCCTGAAATTGCTTTACAAAATAAATAAATGAAAAGGTTGATTTTTTTAAGATTCTTAACTTTAGACTAATTATTTTCGCCGATTTTTTAATAAAATCTTAAGAAAAAAAATTCGGTATACGACAAAAAATCCTAGCTATCCGTAATATGTAAGATTTTTGCCTTTTTATTTAGAACAAAGTTAATGATACTTGCTATAGCAGCAGGAGAGACAATAGAATTGTGTACTGTGCGATATCCTACTTCTGGAGGCTGTAAAAGTCGAAATTTATAAAACATCCACTGCTTTCGAGTATAAAAGTTTCAAATACTTTTCCGACGATCTACAGAACGTCCCACAAAAAAAATCCGGAAGCTGCAGCAGAAAGATGCTCTACAAATCAATCCGCCTACTAATGGTTAAAGTTACATGAAACGATCTCTAACAGTGAATCAAAAAATTGAGAAATTGCTTCTATATTTACAGTGGCAACAACTACTACAAACGTAATTTACCGATCTCATTATTTTTTAGTCTTGTTCAAAAGCCAAAATATTGCCTAATAATCGTGAGAAGGCACAAAATAACACCAGAAGATGTCTAAACTTATGTCACTTGGTACTTGTATTTTAAACAGAACAAGCTATAAATTCACCTTATTGAGTACAATTCCAACAACGACATATCAATAATTCTCTTGATTTATTCCTTAGTAAATACCATTTCTAAATACATTATTATTGTTAAATCTAATAAGTCGAGTAATCTGAAACGTTGACATCTCTCTAAGGAATGTCCTGAATTTATCTAGCGCCGTGTCTCTATGTGCAAATAAAACAAAACAACAATACCATGTAATATGTGATATATTTACAACTTTCATCATTAATTAATGTGCATAACATAATCCCACACATACTATTATAACAGCTTGATAGTTAAAACCATTTATTTTAGAAAGTCTCCATAAATATCTTGACAATAATTTGAAAAATTTTGCAACACTTTAAAGTTTAATTTATATTCTCTGTGAAGACTGTTAAAGTTGTCATTGACTGTCAATTTCAATACATTTGTTACAATACTCACATGTCTGGAATTAGTTCGATCTAATTTCCCAACACACGTAATCCTACAGGATACCTCAACGGGAAGCTGTCAAAGTACAATTTGTTTGCAAGAACGAGAACGGTCGTTGCTGCATTTCGTCTGTGGAATTTATTCGACATCCCAGAGATTTACCAACGATAAACTCTTGGAACTTACAACGTTGAAGTTTTCGTTTAAAAAACGATAATTTACTTGTAATTGTTTTGTTTGTGTACACTTACGTGTGAAAACACTTAGAATGGCCGATGCGACGAACGAATCCATTGAAAAGAAGCCGATAATTTATTGAAATTAACTAGATAGTAGCTGTATTTCGATTTTTTTCCGGGCGTCCTAAGTTATCGGAATAACTAGAATTGAGATCGTATTTCACTGTTAAGCCCTTTAAAGTGGGAATTTGGAAAATCTCAAAGTTGGGGAGGAAACCTTTTATTTTTATTAAGCGATTAGAATGTCGACGACGATAGAAGACGATTTCTTCCCAACAGATCTAGGCTTATTGTTTTTGTTTGATAGAAGAAAAAACCAATACGATTCTAAATATTGCATGATTTATTCGTATAAGAATTTTAATCGAATTTTCAACGATAAATCGTTAGAAAGGTGTATTGGCTTGTTGTTTTATTGAAAATATTGCGTTGTCGGTAATTGAATTTTTGTTGGAAAATTTTTAATGAGCCGAGTAAACTTTAGACCGAACAAAAATTGTTGCGCAAACAGAATCTGTTGATTATCGCTAGAGGGGTTGCAGCGTCTGTGAGTCAACAGACTAAAATTGAAGGGTGACTATCCGTACACCCCGTACACAAACGATAATAAGTAAATATAGAATCAACGGCAATTATTTCAAATTGTTATTTATTAAAGTATCAATTCTGCAATTGTGAAAATAAAAATCGTAATGGTAATATTTTCTAAAAGCTTCGTGATGTTCACTACTACCTATTTAAGCTCTACATCCATTGATTTTGACACGAACGTAACAATTTGAATGGTGTAGTTGGAGATAAATTGGACATGACACGAATAACTGAAACATGAACATATTAGCTAATTTATAGATTTTAATAAAATACGAGTTACTAGTCACAGTCTAAGAACAAAGGTCATTGTGCATTATCAAAACAATTAATTATAAAATATATAATTATTAAGATACTTAGCATGTGAACTAACAAACAGCATGGACGCTTTATCTTACACTATTTAACGCCATTTGTCCTGACAGCTAATTTATATCCTGCAAGAGACATTTAATTCCTGCTGCTTGCAATTTTACATTTCCTCCACTGAAAGCGGCAATTATTTATTCTATTTTATTGCGATTCATATACACGTTAACTAAAAGATACTCCTTTTCCCTTTAGGCCAACGTATGTACATACGTACGTATATATGGACAGATATCTCTTTTCTTTCATCCAATGTATTCCACTAGATGTATATATATTGTATAACTAAGAACAAAATAAAGAATATTGTCGACAGGTCGTAAAATCAGTTCGCTCTTAACTACATATTCCTTTCACGTTAAATTGTCATAGTTGTCTTTCTACCTACGATCTGTTGCGATATATTTATCGGCGGTTTCTACGCAAATTTGCCGTCTAGGTGATGGCTGTTTGTTTTTTTTGTTGTTGTACCTTCAACTAATCTAGACCAACAAAAACTGTTTTAATCTAGACGTAAAAATCAAAGTTTTGGAGACAAAACAATAATTGTGGTGACTACATTAATTTTGTAGTAATTTCACACGAACTTGGTTAACCGAAATAGAACTCATTCAATTTACTGTGAAATTAAATCTAAAACTTTCCAGTTTCCGTGTTAAAATTGTTGAAAATCAGCGACTACTGACCCATTTCTTTATATATAACTTTTATAGCAGGAATTGATGATGTTTCAAGTTTTAAGGCACGTTACTTTAATTGATGATCTGTTAATTTTATGATGATTTAATTTGAACCCATATTTATTTAGAAAATCAATAAAACCAATCAAATGGCTCCATAAAAACTGCTTTCATCATTTTTCTCAATTTCCATAAAGAAAAAAAAACTCCTTAATTATGTGTTTTATAAATCGGCTACAAAGTTTGGCATGGCTTTTCATTATTTGAATTTAATTTATTTTAGGTTTTAGAGTCATGATGTTTAATGTTGTGACTTCCAAAATGTACCAAGTCGGATCAAAATATATAATAAAGTTGACGATTCAAATGTGTAACAGTATAAATGGTCGAATAAAAAAAAAATAAAATAAAACGTTCTCATATAATTAACGATCTCGTTTTAACTCTGCAACATATTGTGTAACACGCTATGGAAGCGTTCGTCTGTAAGGTCGAAATATGTGCGCCCCCACGTGCTATTAATTTAGTTGTTTTAGTTCTTTGTCGCTACTAACGAGCCTTGCGGGGCTGTTTGTTGAGTTAAATGCGGCCCTTCCATCAAATCAGTTAAACTGAATCTTTTTTGATAATTTTCATATCAAAAATACGAAAATCTGCAATATATTTCCTCGGAGGAGACTTAAAAATGGATATCTTGCATTATGGATACTAAAGAATTTAGTCTCTTAAGAATGGCGCTCTTAAGTAAAGTAGCTAAGCCAATTGTTAGGTTGAAAAAAACTGGCGAATAGGGGAATATTGATTTTTAGACGGTTGTGAGACGAATTTCAAAATCTAAGGCCTAGGATTTGAAGCTTAAGGCGAAGCTTGATCTACGGCCCAGTAAATCCAAATAGTTGGCCGATCTATAGTACTACTCGTAAATAAATGATGATTGGAGTAATATCTTCAAAACCAAGGAGACTAGTGAAAGAGTTTATATTTTATTTGTACCGTGTGTATGCAACGATCCGTTTGAGCATTTGGCTTACATCAAATTTCATTTGCAACGCAAAATACCCAAATTTTCAAAATGGAGCTTTGGAAAATCGAAAATGATATAATATTAAAAGTTCTTTAAGAGTTAAAATTTCGAAAGAAATCGAAAGTGTTCTTCTCGTAATTGGGAATTTTGTCAGCCACGAAGTAGATATTATGTTTGAGGCAATTTCTGGTCAGGTCCAGCAAGTTAATGAGAGCTATTTTGTAACCTGCGTGCAATAAGACGGATTTTTACAAAAAAATACTGAAGAATGATTGGTTAAATCCAAAAATGTTCAAGGGATAAAACTGGCTCTTAGCAGAGAACACTATATAAGAGGCGTGTTCTTGAAATTCGGAAAATGGAATGCTCCGACTGACATTTGGAGCATGAGCATGGTTTATTTCAACATCTGGTTGAAATAAACCAGGCGGTTTTACAGAAAGATTCGACCATTTTTACATTTGTTAGTGAATTTTTACTAAAATACCCGCGACTGTGAAATTCCTGCATCGTTTCATTTTCTTTTTGCTAAACGCGTGAAAGCTTGAGTCTTTAAAAAAGCAACACAAGGTTAATCCCAAGATTTCGTCAAATCATTTGGCTGAGAGCTTCTTGAACACGCTCTGTACAATCCAGATCTAGTGCCAATTATCAACAGTATTAGCATTTGAAGACGCCACGAAAATGTAGAGGCAAATTCTAGGTCTTTAGACTCTTTAGAATATACGAGATATCAGTATTTTCAGTCATACTTTCTGAATTTTAAAACCAAGCATTCTGAATTTTCAGAGCTATACGGCTATACTTTCTGAATGTTCAAACCATTTGTTCTGAATTTTCAGTCATACTTTCTGAACTTTAAAACCAAGCATTCTGAAGTTTCAGAATCATTCGTTCTGAATTTTCAAACTATTTATCCTCTAAATTTTCAGAATCATGCATTCTGAATTTTCAGAATAAAGTATCGGTGAAAAACTTTTTATATTTTTTTTTCTGAATTTTCGGAAAAAAAATTTAACAGTGTAGATATTAACTAGGATCACTAAACAAACAATGCAAAAATTTTTTAGTCAAATACACAATTATTTTCCAAAAAAAAAAATGATTGCAAATAGGAATTGGCGCTCTATAAGAACATGTATCAAGGAAAAATGTGCCTATAATTAAAGGATGACGTGTTGAAAAGGTTACTTTTAACAGTGTTTCTAGAAAAAAAGTGGTTTTTGCATGCAATGCAGGTCTTGAAGGCACGCGTATTAACTTTTTTTTTCGCATCTAGCAAAGTAAATGAATCTGTCCGCAATATAAATGAGAAGAAAATTCTATTTATTTAATTTCCAAGTTAGAGGCGAAAAGTTCTTTTTTTTCCGTCACGTACTCTTATTTACAGACATTTTACGACAATTATTAAATATTTGAAGTATAATTTTTCCAACAATCCTCACGTAACAAATAGATTTTGAGCATTCTTTTTTTTTCTTCATAAATTTCGTAAGGCCTTTTTAGAACCGCAAGTAGAAATAAATTTCGTAATCTTTAACGTTGTGTGATCTGAAGTTCGTGAAAAATGCCCGCCTCCACATTCACACACAGTCACTGAAAGATTTTTCATATCGACATGTATAACGCCTCTCAGTCTAGCCGGCCACTGTGTCTAATAAGGCATTATTGTGTCAAACTGTTGCATTAAACTTTCAAACAGAGAGTATGAATGGCGGAGTTAAAGTGTTGGTACTTACGTTTACAAGCTTTGCGATGGGTAATTTGTTTTGTTGGATCACGGTAGTAACCTTCCCTACAATAATGACAATGTCGTCCTGCAGTATAATGGCGACATTTAAGGCAAACGCCTCCAGACACCCGTCCTGACAATTTATATAATTCCATATTGAAACGACAGCGGCGAGCATGCTGATTACATTCACAAGCTACAACAAACAAAAACAAATTATCAATATATATACGAATAAAAATTGTATACTATATCTATACATGAATTGGAGCGAGATAAATAATTGCATGTACAGTTGGATCAATTATTACTATTATTATTTTTAGAAACAGAGATGAGATAAATGACATGTGAAGTTGACAGGAGCTTTAGGGCTATGCTCGGCTCTCATTACAGCCCTGCAACCGATGATGCTGTGTTGTTGTTGCTGTTACGGTGGATGTAGCCCTCCGGCGAACAGGGCCAACAACCTATCCTGGATCTGACATTGCATTTTATATGTATTCAATACTACTACCTCTATAGCCATTACAGATTCGCTTATCTTTTTAGTTTTTTTGGAATAAAAATTTCAATGCAAATGCAATATATACCTTTGTTTCAATTGTTCTCAAATAACAATAATAATACGTACAAAAAAAGAGCAGAAATATAAAACTTTACAATGTTGTAAATTTTTACACAATAGCGTTAACACACGAAAAATCGGTCACGATTAACGAAATTCACGTTTTTATTAGAATTTTTAATGGAAATTCTATAGTTGTGATCCATTTTAATTTGTCTGTGTACAATTTTATTCAAACATCTATCAATCACAAGACGAATCCGAAATTATGCTCGACTACGAAATTTGAATTCTAATACGATTGAGAATGGCTTCGTCATGATTTATGTTTTAAGCCGTTCAAAAAGAAATAGAAAATGAATTAATTACAAATCTCGCTTCATCTACAAGAAAATATATAGAGAGAGAGAGAATAAAACGAGCACAAAAAAAATTATAATTAAGTTTTTCGTCTGCGAATGGAAAGTACTTAAAAAATAGCAACGTGGCATAAACCTATCGACCTAAAAACAATCTATTGTAAAGGGAGGAAAGAAAGTGTACCTTGAAGCTATATAAGTTGAGATAAAACGAAACAGATATAATCTGTGCTCGTCAATACATTGCTATCACAAGCAATCAACAGACCATTGTATCGTTTTATTCGATTCGAGAGTTAGAAGTTTATAAAAATTCAAATAAAATATGAGCGAATCAAAGAAATTTCTGTACGTTCAACGGAAGAATTCGGAATATACAAAAAACGGAAATGGTGGAGTTTTTTCGTTCTCGTCAACATTACATAACATGGTAGTTATGTGTTAACAAATGCTACACATTTTTTACCATCGGATATAAATGGAAATTAAATTATTTCTATTTGAAATTTAATTACGAACATTTTCAACAATATTGTATTCAAATAACATAATTTCAGCTTTATGCATTTGTGTGTTGCTGTTTTTTTTTTTTTGTACGGTTGTATAAATGGAACGTTATGGAATACTTTTCATATTTAATAATTAACAAAATTATGTACAGTTGAGCAGTGACTTGGAAATTTATTTAGCGAATATTCGGAATTTTAACACAAAACATTAATTCGCAAACATTGTATGTAGTTAAAAAGCAACGCAATTAGTACGTGAATATCAAAAAAAAAACAACTGGCCAAACCGTTCTAGAACTAGAAGCCGTTTCATGATACACCTCTGGGAGTCGCAGGAGAACTGAGAGTATGCTGGATTTATAGATATCTCTCTTTCATCTTCATGTTTCTCTCATATGCTCTACAAACATGTATATGTCATGCCTTCGGGCGGTTGAAGTTACATGAAACGATCTTTAATAATAAGAACCTATCTTTTCAACTTTTGCGACATTTCTGATCACTGCTATATATTTTCTACCGAAATTCACTGTATAATTATAACAAAGTAATACCAAGCGATATTTAATTTTATGACAAATAAGAGACAGCTTTCAGATTCTCTTTTTCATGCGAAAGTAATTATGTTATAACTGTTTATTCTACTTTTGGCATAATATTATGAATAGAAAACAGTCAAAGATTAAATTGATAATAATCAGAAAATATTACAATTAAGTGGCAATAATGAAGCATTAATTTATGTTTTGTCAAGGCTATGGGAAAAAAATCGATCAAGTTTCAAAATTACTCCGGTTGCTTCTCATTTAACTGCTATAAAAATCGTATCTTCTGTGGCTACTGAAACATGATTGATTAAGTAGATCAAGGTACTTCTTTTTGCAAGTTATTTATTTACAACTCATCAAGTTTTTAATTATTTTCAAGCTGTTTCCATGCCTTCTTCTTTATACGCGTTATCGATTAGTTTATGTTTGTTGATCTGATAATTTACACATTCTGAGATTTTTCTATGCTTTGGCACTATACAGAATATACTGCTTCGTTTCACAAACCCCTTTAAAAGTAAGAATAAATCCACCAACGACCTGAAAATGGTCGAACGCATCTTATAGCTTGTAATCGGACCAAAAATTCCTAGCCGGAAGCCCCGGTTAAGAACCTCTGATCTGGACCGAGAAGCAAGTATAAATTATGTCTAATTCATTAGAGAATCGACTTTTAGTAATATAATGCCTTGTCCCACAATTTCTTTAAACATTGTCCACCGATCTAACAATTTTACTGTTGATAATGATTTTTTCATTGTTCACCTATTCCGAAAATTATGCATCCTTTTTTTGTTCATTCTGAAACTAGCCCATTTTATGCAGTCCCACCAACATGTTGTTCAATTGAAAGGATCTAAACTTGTGTGATCTGGTCACGATTTCTGCCTTTTCCATTATACATATCTGTCCATCTTGTAGCTTATTTATGGTCACCCATAACTCTCTTGTGGTGACTATTAGAAAGTATATAGAAAATATGTAACGCTTCTTCTTCATATATCGATAACTTATTCAGTTTCCTGGTTGTGGCTTCCGGTTAGTTTCTACGATAATATTTCTATATTAGTAGTTTCACCAATATTTTCCAATAGGTCAGATTTGATTTTCAGAGGTCGACCGATAATAGCGCTAATTTCAGCTCGTTTCTATTAAATTACATTTCCGTCACTCAATAATTACTTTGAGTTTAATAAACTTGAAGATTAGTTCGAATTTTCTAATAATTTGACGTGCTTAGGAAGGAGATTTTTCATTTTTATAGAAGTGGTTTCATGATTGTAACCAAGATTAAAATTAAATTATTTTTAAAATTAATTTTTAAATTAATTATTTTAAGATAAGTAGAAAAGTTCGGTTCCAAAATAAATAAAAGTAGTGCACTCGATCATTATTAATTTTCGGTGAGGGACGCCGAAAAGAAACTTGCCTGGAGCGCTAGAAAAGGTCGGGCCGGTCCTGTTCACAATAAAAGCACTTATAGCAAAGACAATTCATTAAAAAATAACTCAACTTGAGTACACTGTAAGGTTCTTAAAAAGATTATAAATGTGCAAATTTAAATATTGAAAAGGAAACAATGTTGAGTGGTAACGCAATCGAAACAAGCCCTTTCGTATCTAAAGTAATCCGAATATCTTTTAGTCACTAGATGAGAAGTTGTTGCCGTTTTCTATGCTTCCAAAAATTAACAACTTGGGCCCTTTTGTTAGCCAAAAGATTTTAAGATTCGCTCGCCAATAAGGCATTTATTTACAATAATTTTCGGATTAGCTATGTACAGATTCCCTGGTACTATGAAAGCAGCTTTCGCTATACATCGACGAGAAAGTCCCTTCTCTCGATGAAAGATCTGCACGTAAAATCAACATAGAAATAGAGGTAAATAGTCAAAAATTGCTCCATTACTGTATATTATAAATGTAGAGACAACATTGACATACGATATGTGTGAAAACATTCACTTCAAAGAGTAGCTACAAAAATTGTTGGATACGGATGTCAATGTACACACCACTAATACGAGTGAACTGATCTTTTGTATCAAATCAGGTCGATAAATATTCAATATTGGTAAATATCAGCTAAATACTTCAGGGTATAACTGTAGATGATCCATCTGTAGAAGTTTCACCGTAATTTTTATGATTTATACATAAATTATACGGCAATGCGGAAAAATCGCAAAATTGTAAATACAAAAGATAAGAATATCAAACATCCGTTTAATAATAACAATAGTACAAGAATTATGTTCAAAGTAATAATTAATTGGTACAAGATTAATGAATAAATTTTGGAAATTGACCATAAACAACCTCTTTAAATACAATTATAACGAAAACAATAAAATTTATATATTTGATCCGAAGAAAACAAGGAATTTGGCGTGTCTTGCCAATGTACCATAGAGTTAATCAAGTTTGGTCGTTTGCCAGTACAAATTCTCCATCGAATAAAATAACCGGAAATATCACCGCATAAATCGTATTTATTTTCATATAAATCATTGACACATCTTTCTCGTTGTTGTTTTGCTTTCAATTTCAACACATAATTAATAAAATTATCAACAGCAATACAAGAATTTGCAATTTTCAACGTTCATAAGTGGGTGTCTTATAATTCATATCTTTCAACAATAGATGCAAGTAACAACAACAAACCACAAAAGATTTATCAATCCCTGATGACTTTTAAATGATAAATAGCAATGTTAATTTTCGAAAAAGAATAGAAAATTATTATAATCGTACACGAAGAAATATTGCTGTCTTTGCAGAGATTGACCTTACAACTATCAAATCGCGACACGAACAACGTGTAGATTATAAGTACTTCCGTATATATAATTTAAAATAAAATACACATGGCAACGTTGCAATTATAACTGACAGGTATTGAAATTTTAATCCCTTTTTTAACCCTGTTAGAGGGCGAATTTTTTAAAATCCTTTCTTAGTGAACGTGTACATTATGAAAGGAATATATGTGCAAAATTTAAAGTCTATCAGACTTACAGTTTCGCAGATATCGTGATGAGTGCATCAGTGAGTGAATGAGTGAGTGGTAAATCGCTTTAATATATATACATATTCAATCCATACAATAATCACACTGTACAGTTTCACTTATCATTGATAAATTAACGAGTTTAGAAATCAAATTTGTGGAAAATGACGGTAGTTGGTGGCCTAATTTTACAATTTTATCGTTTTAACTGTAACTGAAAAACGATCATAACCGTTTCAATTAAATAATAATAATAATAGCAATAAAGAAATATCGAGATCAATTTTCGAATTATAAATTATTGGCAATAAGTCTATAATTGAACGTTCATTTTTATTTAAACATTAAATTACCATTTTGTGCTCCTTTTAAACAGCGAAACGATTAATTTATGGAAATTAAATTGTTATTTAAAGCACACGAACAATGCTGGAATTACGTCGATTAATTAATTTATGGATTGTAATTAATTAATTCATACTCCTCATACAATCGAGTCAGTATATTTTTTTTTTGTGGCTTTCATAAAACCGAGACGCAGAGACTTGTAGAAACCTGAACCCTCTACAGGGGTTAATTATAATCACGCCAGGGGGTGGAAGTACAACAACATCTCTATCTCGCTTCATTATTTCCATACGTTCCAAAAACAATCTTTATTAATTTAAGATTTATTAATAAAGCCACTGTGTATAGTTGACATTCTGTAAGACAGACGATTATTTTTCAAGTTAAACGTGACGTGCGCGCGTCTGGTGCAACAGCGTGAAATTGAAATCAAAATAACACAAGTCCAATTCTAGTTGGTCTTTGAAAATCGTACAAACTACATAAATTAAATGTTAAACGGTATGTGAAAATCATCCAACATATCCCATTGAAACGCCCCAGTATAAAGAATTCGTTTCTAAAGTATAAGGGCTAAGTTGGGGACTAAATTAAACCGATGAGGCGTTCTCTTGAAATCTACCCTTGTTATTTAAATAGTTCCAGTCTATCTCGTTTCAAAATCTTAATAGAACAACAACAAAAGGACCAAATTCGGATTGAAACTTTCTAGTTGTATCGATACTAATCTTTAGTTAATTGTAAAATGATCTGGCTGATAAAAGGGGCGCGCAGCGTTAGGTGTGAAATATCAAAGAAGGCGCTACCTGTATCACCCGTAATTTTTTTTTTATTGAAATTAATTGAAAATAAGGGTTGTTACTATGAGTGGAAAATCCGTCGATGTCTCAATAGCGGCATAGAAAATCGATATTTTTTAATAAAGTTTCGTCGTGTTTTATATGCAAACAATTCACGCTTGTTTAACGAAAATATGGGGTTTCTGTTTGGAGACGTGCAATCGAAAATCCGATCAACATTTGAGAAAGTTAATGTCTTCCATTGTAATTATGTGGTTCGATGAAAGTTATTGGGTAAAAAAGTTCGATTCGTTCCCTTCTCCCAACGTATACCGAAAAATCACTGACAACCAAACAAGAGAAAGTAAATAGGAACTGAAAGCAATTAAACACATCCTGTGTACGATGGTATATTTGTTTCAATAAAAGCAGTAAGTTGGCTGATACATATCCGTAAGGGTGGTTCGCTTTAATAACAGATTTATCGATTATTACGTTTTTGTTGTTGAACAATCGTGCTTGATTTAGTGGACTTTTCGACTTGAAATAAAAACGATCCAGTCTAATTACCAACTGCCTCCCCCTTCACTGAACAGAAAGAAAGTGTTCAATTTCGCCGCCACCCTCTCTATCTTTTCTATTTCTCTATAGTGATTAATCTTGAAGAAAGCGTCTCTGCTCGCAGGTAGAATCGATCATAAATCGGAAATGACGACGAGACGTTTTCTAATAATAAATCAATCCAACCACCCCATTCCTGACAATGTTGAGGATTACCGTTAGTATTCAACCCCTTGATGGAGTTTCACTTAGACATTGTTGTATTGAGTGGTTTGTTCGATTAATTCCGAATCGAACTGTATTGTTATTGTTATTGTAATAAATAATTTGCACCTGTAGCAAATTGATGATTGATTGAGCCAATAGAAAAAATAATTGCGCGTTTCTCAGAATAAACAGCTCAACTTGTAAGTGATACCTAAGCAAAAAAAAAATAGTTTCTTTAATATACTTTGATGATTTGCATATGTCTTGTAATCGTATTTTTTTCGAGGATAATATTGATTAATTCCAATAGAAAACCAGTCAGCAGGTAATTATAAATTAATAAGCTGTAAGGTATTCAATTAGACTACTGCAGAATGTAAAATACAAACTTGTTTCTATTTTTCTGTACAACAGACACGTTCTACATCTAGTTTCAAATATTGTTCTAGAATTGTGAATCTTTTCAAACTGTTTTATTATCAGATGACCCTATCTAAATAAGAATATTTCTAGAATTGCCAAGTAGAAAAGAATTCCATACCATCAGCTCGATTTTCCGTACAAAAAAAAAGGTCAACCGACTGTATGCAAAACAGAAAAATTCCAAATATTTTGTAAAGATCCAACAAATACAAAGCAAGTATACTTTGCAGGATATTACGATTTCGACAGTTACTGAACCGTTATATTCAATGAGGTAATTTTTCTCTACAATGAACACAGAAATAGGGTGGGTCTCTCTCTCTTTCTCTCTCTGTATACACAAATGCGTATGTAATTCTAGTTGTCTCATTTATTAAAACGATTCAAATTACAAAACACATCAAGAGACAATCTGACGTGTGTTACTAATATTATTGTAGGCCTGCAATTGTAACAGCATCCCTGGGATTAAATTAAACAAAATCCGACGACGTCTAGAATAGGGGGGCCGGCGATTGATGATCCTATATCATCATGATTCGATGTTTTCCAGATACACCAAAGTTTTGAAAAATTATCAAATGTTTTACTATTATCTAGCAATTATTCAATTCTTCACACTGAAAATTAATTTCCTAATTAACTAAAGAACTGGTTTAATTTAACATAGTCGAATAGAGTAGTGGAGAAGAAAAAACAACCTGACAACAATCAGCACAGAAATACTGGTATTTTAATTAAAACGTAATTAAAATGTACTGTCAATTTATTAGTTTTGCAGTTTCACTCACTTCATTTTTAAATCATATTTTTTTTTCACGTGCCTCCATAATAAAACGTATTAACGTGTGCGTGTGTGGTCTTGGCTTGAATTAATTCGCCTTCATTATTACGTTTTTTTTGTGGCGCAAATAAAATTATTTGATATTACTACGGTAGTTAAAATTTCCATGAATTCGTTTAAAATAATCCGTTTATTTTGACGATATAATCGCAAAATCAATAAATTTTAGATTGTGTACACATGGATGTAGGAAATGGTGTTTCTAACTGCTATAATAAACCAGAACGAAAGATTGTATCAGAACGTTATTTTTTTTGTTTGGCGTTCATTTTCTTATTAGAATTTTTTTGTGTGGTCCTTTCCTTTTTGGCAAACCTCCATTCCATACAATCCAATTAACAATAAACATTTCGCTTGTTGTTTGATTTCCTTTTAAAATCGTTTGATAATTCGTACACACAGAACTGCGTTGTAATAATTAATCAATATTCTATGCCAAGACTCTTGTTGATTAGTTTAGGATTAGGGACGAGCTGTACGCTTACCACTTTACATTAATATGCGAAAATTATAATCTAAACAATTTTGTCAGATTTTCCAAACAAATTGAGACCCTTTATTTTGTTTTATCGGTAGTATTAGGAGCCCTAATAAAGCCCTAAACGGTGCAATTCGATCACGATCGAGAAACAATAACTGTTAGCCTTATTTGTCGATGAAGTGAGGCGGTAAAGTATTGTTTGACAAAAGCACTGCCCTTTGTAGTTCAAAACTAAGTGATCAATATTACATGAAGACTATTAGAAGCCAATCACATAGAGTCGGGAGAAATCACGTTCCGGAATATTCAATCCGTTTTTTACGGTGAAAATCAGATCACAATAGAGCATCCAAAAATTTTTCGAAAGATGTCGTTTTTTAACAATTAGAAGCATCTGTAGTTAGCGTACGTTCATGCGGAAGATACCTGGGATATTATTATGACCAGTAGGCCGCTGATGTTGATCGAACTCGAATGTGACTGATATCACAGTGTACATCCATCTTTATCTTATCTTTAAGAGACCTGTAAAGTTGCAGAACCTTTCTTCAATCAAAGAAATCGTTTTGAGTACGATTTTATTACGTGTTTTTTGGGGGCATAGTTTGAGAACTGCCGTTCTACAGGACAGTTGTCTGCCGGAGCAATTAATAGCTATAGTTTAAAGATAAACATTAAATAATAGGAAATAGCAGTAGAACAAAAACTATAGGATGAAAAAGAATTTACAAACAATACAATAAACAACGACAGCATGATCAAAGTAGAGCCAACGGATGAACAACCAAAAGTCATTTCAACCAGGCTAATTTGGTTCATCAATTTTTGGTTGACTGGCTAAACTAGCTTAAAGCTATGTCTCCACATGAATACCCGTTTATATTGTTCACTTTGTTTATCTAAAAAAAAACTCTCATCTGTAATTATTGTTGCGACAATCCTCCTGCTGTTGGTGCGGCATATTTCTGTTAAAATTAAATATCAATGAGTAATCTTTCATTATTTTTAAAGTAGGTTGTGTGTGAGTTCTAAGAATTATAAACTTGGTTTGTGAATAAATAGCGGTTGATAGCCGCTACTGACAAATATGTGGATCTGATCCGTGGATCAGGTGCACGTTACATTGTAGAAAAAAATACCAACAAGAGCCAAGCATGCATATCAGATGTATAGTAGTGGTGCAAATTTTATTGTATATACACACACTTTTAAGATCGTGTTTTAAATTGGGTCGCATGCCAAGTATTTTGGGAAAAATTAACAAACAGGTAGAGACAGAAATGAATATTTGTTGGAACTAATTTTAAGAATCTAGTATTAGATAAGTAATTTATTCATTTTTAGTATCTATAAATGTGTCGAATAAATGTTTAGACACAACCGAAAATAGACGATTTGTAATAAATTTCCAACAAAATACGTGTGTATATACGGAACTACTACAAGAAGTGTCAAGTCGAGCGGCATTTTTTCTGTATAATACAAGTTGGATGCCATAAAAGGCAACGTAAACACAAAGATTCACTTGTTGCAATTATTCCATATAAGATCTTGTGCGATATGAACGCTTCTCGGGCGCACAAAACGTAACAGCTTTATGAGAAATTAGTGGTAAAATCGTTAACAACATTAGAACATGGCGAATTATCAAATATAATCATCGCTTAGTGTGGAGATGAAACACCACAAACAACAGTAGTAATTATTGAGGAAAAACCGTCACACAATTTATGTTCTGCTTTAAAGTTCCCTAGAGTTTAATCCATCTCTGGACGCCTTTCAAGTAAACACGTACAGATATCTCTAGAGAGTCGAGTTAATCAAATATGGTACCTATAGCTTAAATTTAGCAAGAGCTAGAAGACAATAGAATAAACGGTGTGGTTTTTTTTTTGTACGGATAAGACGTTGGTTTTGTATTATTTTCTCTTATTTATCGTCAATGCGACAAATTTGTCTTCACTTGAAACAGAGAGCAAGAAAGTACCTGTTCCAACACGTAATACAAAAAAATAAATTCAACGACTTCTGTTCGTAGAAGTTTAATCGCAAGAATTTTTTTGATAGTACTCGCAAAAAATGATGCGTTTTCATATATTTTTGGAAAAATGAAGGAGCTACTATAACGTTTGAATACTTGATCGCTTGTGGAACTCTCTAATAAACAAAAACATAACGCATAAAAGCTTGAATTTGTGATGTAGAACGTCTACTTTGTTCCTTTACTGGCTGCTGTTGACACTCAATTAACCTGAGAAGACAGTTTGGAAATGGGATCTTTACATGAGAGTGTCGAAAACTATGAGACTTAAACTTTCTGCCTTTGTAAAATAACAAAATAAACGTTAAATTTGCCCGTGGATAAAACTTTAAAAATTAAAAGGTCGAATTCCACTGAAATCATAAATCTGTAACCTTTATAACCACACACTTTCTAGAATCGATCTACTGAAGTATTTTTGCAAATTAAAAAAAAACCACTACCATATAAGAATTGAAAATATTCTAATTTATATGTCTGTGTTATCAAAACATGACACATATATTAGAATAGTTGTATTGTGTTTATAATAGCATCGATTACATTTATATTTAGCTTTATGTATAATTAAGATACGATTTTTTTCTTGTTATATAATAATAACAAGACAAATATGGTATGATTCTATTAAATCACAAGTTATTCTAATCGAAAAAAGAAAACGGCCAAAGTCTAATCAACAACAACAACAACAACAAAAAATTGGATGAATGTTTAAAACGTGTACGAAAAAAAGCAGATTAAATTATAATTAAAATAAAACGAATGCTGTGCTAAAAGTGTCGATTACCACCCTATATAATTACTAACAAGCTCATGAATAATGTAAAATTTCTATCCGTAAAAGAGAATTAATTCAATCGAAAGATTCCAGTTGATTAGCAGCTCAACCTGTCTTGGAAAAATAACAAGTTACAAACCGTATATACCGGGTGTTGGGCTTTACTTTAGAGGTGCAGATTCATTATTTATGAAGAAACACAAACGATAAAGATGGTACGGATTTAGCCTGTCACTGTATTGTTTTATGCATCCATTGCAGGATGAGAAAGGGATGAGATGTACTAAACTACAAAACAGAGTATTTTCGACGTGATTTAATATGTTTTACGAATAAAGATGTTTCGATCGATTTCCTAGTTTCACTATTGATTCAAAAGGATTAGAAGACGCTTCAAGTAGACAATAAGCAATGTATTGGCAGTGAGAACCATGCCAAAACTACAACAATAAGAGACAGACAAGTCATGAAAGTTGTAGAAAGCTAATTATAGACGAGAGTTGGAATTCAGTAAAAATGGGAAACACTTTTGTGACAAAAACCGGAATAAAGAAATCACACTGAACAGAATGAACAAATTTGTCTCCTATTTAGCAGTGAGGCATTTAATGTTTTGCGTTGTGATAACCTAAACTTATAAATTGTGGAGCAGAGAGCAGTGCATAGAGCAGACCGTCAAGTGAACAGAGAGTAGATAAAGGAAGTGTCATCTTTAAAAATTTGGTACCTAATGGAAGCACTGATTGTGAGAAAGAAAAAAGGACACTTAAAAAAACTACTTAATAATTGTTCAATCTGCTCTGCTCGATATTAGCAGCGCTGCTAAATGTTTGTGTTCGCTGCTTTGCTCTCCACTCTGCTCGCTTCTCTGCTCTTCGCTCCATTATGTGCTTACAGTTTAGAGCAAGTTCTTCACTTCAATTAGAAGAGAGTTCTTAGATCAATAGTAGTGAACAATAATCTACAAAAAAGCTTTTATTTTTCTCCAGCACCTACCACTGATCACGTTTAAATCGGACATCCACTACGTAAATTGTAGACTCCAATAAATTTTCATCAAAATTTCTTATAAATCAACAAATAAAGGCAAAAAACAGGCAATTTTGTTAATGATTTTATATATACGTGTGATATTTAACATTATACCGGTTTCTATACAGTGTAACAGGTGCTTTTACAGGTAAATTGCATCACGAAATACATTTAAAAAAAAATATTGTACTAATTTATTTGACTTGTTCAAATAAATGTGGTACATTAACATTTTTAATAAATGTTTACATTGTTTCGTATTGATTTTATGATAAACTTTAGAAATTTCTCTGATGTAATCAAAATCGTAGGAAGATTTATAGGAAAACGTAACGATAGTTGGTATTCTTGATTTTTTTGTCATTTAAATCTTTGTATAACAGTGGATCTCTTCACGGTGGCCAACTTTTCAATGTTGTTGTTCTTAGTTGTTTTTAAAACAGACATATGATAAATTACAAGAAATATACCGACAGATGTTCTTTTTGGCAGGAAACCGAAATATCTTATTGCATAGATTCGGCTTGGTGTTGTTTTTTTTTTTGTTTTTTATTTAGCAACAAATCATTTAGTTCTTCTGGTTTTCACATTTGAATATCTACTCAATCATTAATAAATAACTATATGCGATTTAGTAATCAATAAAAGTATCAGAAATCTGTGATTTTATTTTTATTTTCTATTTTATTATACTACATCGAAGCAGACATACGAGCAGCAAATAAATCAGACGAATTTATACAGGAATTATAGTTTTTCTGTTCGTTTCTTTTTTTTCGTCTTTATAGTGCAACACCTTGATGCTATATCTGTATCTAAGAACACATTGCTTGTCTCATAAAGACTTAATGATGGTAATAAATTGAAAACATGGGCATAGTTCTCGACGAAAAAAAAAGACTAGCCAACAGCAAATAAAATAGGTGAACAAACCAATTGGATGAACACGTTAATTAAAGTTGAGTAGGAAATTCGGTTTTCAGCGAATTCTATGTCAAAATTATAAATTTTATAAAGTTGCTCCATGATTTCTCTTCCTTGTTGGACACAAAAAATTGAGAACCGACGAATACGATCATAACTTGAAATTGAGAAATTACACAAACGAGTTGGAGCTCTTTCGAAATAAAATTGATTGAAATGCTTAAGAGTACCTGCATAAATACGGAGATTATTATTTTTTCGGTTAGAATATTAGCAGAATAGTTTACAGGCTCTGAATTGCATTTGTAGATCACTTCTTAGGTAAAAGGACGCGAATTGAGTTAGTGAAGACATACTCACCTACAAACGAATTTTGACAAGAGCTCTAGAGTTTTATAAGTTTCCAAAAAAAAAACAGAATATACCGATCTTATAGAGACTTTGATGTCAAACAGAAGATACAGGAAAAAATTGTTCTAGTCATTGTTTCCGAGCTTCATCCGGTTTTTGTAGGTCCAACGTACCAACGTGGTCGTACAAATAGTGAAGCCGATCCAGGTGAATGATATCAACACCAGAAATCATTGCAAAAATACAGGATACTGTTTTGCAAGACAGTCAACTAAACGAGACGGATTTAGAAGAAGCTTTAGGGAAACCGTAAAGCACTGTGAACAATATTTTGGCTAAAATTTTGAGTTTCAGAACAATAGCACAAAAATATATTTGAATATGACTTTCTCAAGCGTTTCAAAAAGAACAAAATGGATTTTGAACGTTGTTTCAACAAGATGGCTGAGACTTGGGTCTACCACCATGATCCTGATTCAAAATAAGGAGTTAAGGAGTTGTGTGAACCCAGTAGTTTGCCGCCAAAGAGAGTTAAGATCCAGAAATCGGTCAAGAAAGCATCAGTTTTTTGGGAGATAAAAGGAATTTTTGTTGTGGATTACCTCCAAACTAGTAATGCAATAAATATAGACATTATTCTAACCTTTTGGAGTAGCTGAATGTAAGAATTCACCAAAAAAAGTCCTAATTTGCAGAAGAAAAAAGCATTTTTATCAAGACAACGCACCCTTTCTTACAGGTCAAAAAACCATCGCAAAAAACAGTCAATTAAAGTGTACGAATTGTGGCAACATCTACCCTTTTCGTCAGATTTGGCTGCCTCTCAATTTTGGCTGTTTTAAGTGGTCATCCCAGATCAGTTGCAGATTCATCTTTGAAAACTTTTGCATCTTCTCAAAGACAGCGCTTGAAAATTGTTAATATATTTCAGCTAGAACTATAATTTTCCTCCAAACAATCAGACTTTCTAACAGACCACAAAACCACAAATTGTCAGATATTTCTCTAATCTAACGACTCGATTATTGTTAATGTATAAAATTACTGATCAATTGTGGAGAAACGGAATTGTGCCGTTTATAATTTAATTTAAAAAATACATTATATGCATTTTATGTAATAAGACATAATTTAGTAATATTAACTGGTATTCAGAAGCATCTGGTTTAATAATTACCTAGTAACTGAAATTCTATGATACTTAATTGCCGGTTTCATGTCGTTTATTTTACGTATTTTATTAACAAAATATTTAAAGATTTACAACTTTAATTAAAATACATTAGAGATAATTTTTATATATTAAAAAAGAAAAAATATGCGCAACATTAGTGTAGAACAGACCACACAAAACCATATCATTATTTAAATCAAAGACTATCATTTTATAATCAGAATATAATCAACCGTTAAACGAGTCTTTATAAAATTACATTCACGTTCCTGAATTGCTCTCTTAATTATGCGACAGTTTGCTGCAAAACGATTAAATATCATTTATCAGCACGTGTTTATAATAATCTCCATCGATTTAATAGAGAATTACGGAAAATAGTATATTTTTTCCCCCAATATATTGTGGAAATTGTAAAGAAACACATGTTGACTACATGTGCAAATTTGTCCACTGAATTGTGCCCAATTTAGCACAAAATCTCATCAATTATACATATATGTATATGTGTATAATCGATAAAATGGACAATTTTATATTATAAAACAGGGAACAAATTCAGAAACATATAGAAAAGTATAACAGTAAATTTGCGGCCAACCAACTGTACATTTTGTTATGTATTTATCAAAGGAAAATGCATGAAATCCTCCCTCTTTCCTCACGACATGTCAGTAGGGAGGGTAAAAATGTCTTTGTTAGGATAGATTTCAAATGGGGCTTTTTGTATATATAAATACACTATATCGACATGATCCTGCCAGGTGGTCGATGGCTGTTATTATCGTTATTTTTGTTATTATTGTAAACACACCCTCATCGGTTCATATACAACATAGTTCCGAGCATATATATCTACAACCAAATTGATTATTTCATGATTATGGTGGATTTCGAAGATAATTTCATGCTTGATCAATAAAATACCGAATATGGGTGGAAGGAAATTGGTTCGCTTCTAGATCGTATAATGTATCTTTTTAGAATATCTTTTTCTATTTGAACAGAATCCAACATCATCCATCAAATCGTTGATGTTCATGAATGTACATTGTTTCAAACTGAACGCATTTGATTGGCAGTCCGAACACGTAACTGGACGATTTTAAAACAGTTCAGATCTACATCAGAGAGAACTTGTCTTGTCGATATTATGTGTGCTGGCCAGCCGTCGATTAGATACAGTTAAGATTAGAATTGAAATCACTTTAGATCGATCGATCGATTTTCTAAATAAAGTCATTCATTTAAATTACGTTTCAATGATAATTGGTTTGGAAGAATTAAAATAAAAAAATTGGAAAACAACTGACGTTTATCGATTTTAACAGACAACACCTATTAACGTTGTAAAGAAAACAACTTCCAACAGGATAAAAGCACGCACTTCCCTTTACATTACTCGGTACCTACAGCGAAATAAGCTTCCATTCTATATCTATCTTGAGCAGTCGATTTGATACGAATTACGTTAGAATTATTGGTGGATTGATGTAGAACTGATAAAATTGTCGCTATCGACAACATTTCCCCGATAACACACAATCGAAACGAATTTTGGTCGTCTTTCTGTTACTGCCACTATCACTCCTCTGGCTTTATCAAATCTTATCGTATCTTTTAGTGATGTTTGATTTAACCATTTCGAAGAGATCTTTGAATTGTACAAATTGTTTTATCAACTTTTCTATATCTTTGACAGGAACGAATTGAACAAAGATCGAATTTTTCTCTATCTCGTTCTTTTCTTTTTATCGTGTTGTTTTTTTTTATTGTTATTGTTTCGCATTATCATTTTATAGCGTGGGTAGCCAATTCATTAAAGTTGTTAACATATGTTCATCACTTATCTACGTCTGTAATCAACATATTGATGAATTTATTTAAAATTTAAAAAAAAATAAAGGAAAAATAGTAGGTATCGTTAATTAATCATTGTCAGTTTGACTAAGATCGAGTATCGTGTTGAATTTTCTTTTCTCCAACTATATTACATTATCAATCGAACTAATAAACGGAAATTGTTCTTTTATTCAATATCTATTTGCAAAACTATATAGGTCATTGTATTCAATTCGAATAAATTTGAATTTAATTTGAAATTTCATAATCAACTAAACACTACTGAAAATCTGATTACATTTCTCCATTTGACAGTATAATCGAGTAATAATTCACAAAAAAATTAATGTTAAATTGCGTCCAAACCGACATATGAATTGTTAATTTTTTTTACTATGAAAAATTCTAGTATTTTTATTTGATATTACAAAAAAAAGTATCAAACGTGATCCAACAGATGCTAATCGTGATCATTGTACAATACACGACAGTGCCATATTTTTTATCACAACGATTCTTGATACTATATTGTTATTATTTATTTATTTGTTAAGTTGTAAAGGTACAGAAATCTAGATAAGAATTTACTCTGTCGTAAATAATATAAAATTCAAATTAGTAATAAAAAGGAGTGGATCACTAGTGGGATCGTTCACGATCGAATTTTACTACAACACGATCGGGCGACTAAAATTATCATTTTAAAGTTGTGATTGTCGTCCAAAATTACATTTCCGATCGACAACACAACTTTTTGCAGTCTTTTACTTTACAATATCTTGACTTATATACAGTCTGTTTGTGAAGAGATAATAGTCACCTTTTTTTGGCAATTTTGTTTACCAAACTGCAGACCAAAAGCTCCAAGAGACTTCATTTAGATCAAGTCAAGGCAAGCTTTATTTTGAAATACTCGAAAACAGAAATATTGTGATTTCAAAGAATGTGCAATTTAGGAAACAAGCAACGAAATGTTTTGTCGAGAATCAAAAATCACAGCAGCATTAACTGCGAAAGATTTCTCGTCCAGATAAAAGGGTCTCTCATTTCGTCTTGATTTTCAAGTGAAACTATATTGGTTCGGTTTCTCTCGTCAAAACAAAACGAGAAATAAGCCTCTCTCGTCTCCTTTTGTTGTTTATTTCGTAAAATCAAGCAATTGCGGATAATTTATAAACTATCCAAATAACTCTCGCAAATAATTGTTTCAGAATGTATATTAATAAAGAATACCAGAATATGTTTCGTCTCTTCTCGACGAGACGAAACGAGGCGAGATACGAGAGATTCTTACGTCGGTCAAGGCTTCATTTTGAAAGGCATGAAAGTGAACATTCGTTGTATTAGTTTCAGGAAAAGTGCGGCACAAAATGCAAACAAATAAAGATTCTGTCGATGATCCAAAATCCCAGCAGCATTAATTATTCTGGTCCAGAGAAAAGGGTCTGTCGTCTCGTCTTGATTTTCAAGAGAAAGTTCCTATATACCTATCGTTTATGTTTTGTTCGGCTACGAATAAAATATGAATTTTGTTGAATTACAAAATAACTATTTCGTATATAAATCGATTCTGTAAAAACAAAAAAAAACGTGAACGTGTGCTTAAAATTATCAATCAAGTAATTGTAGATAATTTATGAGCTATTTAATTATGTTGTGAACTAGAATTTGTCCAATGTAATTGCTTAAGAAACCGCATTAATAAAGAATGTAAAAATACTAGAACTTTGTTAATCATGTATTGATATACTCCGTTTTTTTATATTTTCTTTCAATTCAGTAAAGATTTTATTCAGTTTTTCACATATTTTTTTAATGTTTTCGAGGCTACGAAAATTTCGACAAACACAATGAGAGACTTGTCTCGAAAACACGATATATCACTAGTTGGGCCTGGTGAAGCTTGATTCTCAAAGATTAGAAAGCGTACAATTCAAATAATTTCAAGGAAAGCAGAGCTCAGAATACAAGCGAGGACCGATTCGTAGATAATCAAAAAGCCCATATGGCAAGATTAACATCAAAAGAACGGAACCTTTTCTAAGAGTTATCGATGAACAGTATCATAAGGATTCAACTCTTGAGATTAGGACAACTTCAGTTGGACATGCCCAAATGTTAATCAGCTCTATTATATTTCTGCATGCACTGTTGGATTTATTCCACATCATAGATAAATCATTTCGAGTAGTAATTGCCGGAGTACAATTTGCTAGTTTTATAATCGATTCTGTAATTAACAGAATAAATCTCAGTTAGTTATTCAGTCGATCTACTTTCTCGTTGTATCTCAATTTTTTACTCAATCCAACAAAAGCAGGCAGCAGAGAAACATTTACAAAGTATTTTTAGGACAAGCGTCCACCTTTTACAATTTCTTTAATAATTGAAATCTTCCTATGCAATCCTGAGGAACTTAAGAAGGTCGCCTAAGGACCAAAGGTGAAAGAAATTTTCCGTATATCGGACGGAATAAAACGAATTATAGAAGCGATTCTTAAATAGGTATTATTTAAGATGATTTGTACGAATATAGCTTCTATTGTAGAGCACAATCAAAGCCATAAACCCTCAAATCAATCGCGAAAATTTTACTCAGAACGAGACAATAGAGTAAAGGCAATCAAAGAAGAGAGCAATGGAAAAAATCTAGAACCTTGCATACAACTATAGAACATCTAAAGTAAGTCTACAGAAACTGTTTCAGATTATTAAAGCGCCTTTATCCAAAGCTTCCTCCAATAACAGTGTACTTTGTGAGCTTTAAAGTACCACAAATTTTCTTTCACAACTGCTACAATTTGTTGCAGAACAATCCAACATTTCTTCAAAAACATCAATAATCCTGAGATTTACATTTTCCAGTAAAGGCAGTAACTCAGAATTGTCTCTATTCCGGATTTTATAGACATATACGACTACATATTTAAACTTATCTACCCGTTTCATTTTTAACAGCATTATGTATTACGTTCTCAAATATTGTAACACAATTCAGTAATAAATAGTCGATTCTTTTCGAGTCCGATTTATAAACCTCATTTCTCATTTTCTCCATAACCACTGTGGATCATAAGTTCCTGAATACAACAATCGTGGGCTAATACGACTTGTACATCCACAGATAAATTTCAGAGAAATAGAGCAATACTGCCCACATTTATATTCTAATTCTATTACGTGTATCCAGAAATCGGCTTCTTTCTAGAATTACACAATACTTGAAAAGAGAATTCAGCTCGTTAAATTAACAAATTTCTTTGAAAAACTAACTGAAGCTGACATCACCTTAAAGGCTTGTTTTATGAGGCTGCATCTATTTAGCTTTCAAAATTACGCCAGAATGAAGAATCTAATGGACAATCATTTGTAAATTTCACAGAGAGTTATTTTGAGAATCGTTAAACAATAATTATTTCAAAACATTTGATCTTTACTTAATACCTTTTCACTTTAGCGCTCATTTTGTTGTTGCCTTTTCAATGAATTACTGACAAAAATATTACCTTTACTATTACTTCACATCAATCAATCTTCAGCGAAGAAGTGGTAATTATTTGGTCATTTGTTATCCGTTTTACAGTAAATTTAACAAAACTTTTTCATTTTTTTTTGCTGTTACAACCAAAAAATTATTTAAAACTGCATTGTAAATTGACTTTTTAACATTTCCTGTATCAATTATTAACGATAACAATAGGAAAGGGAATAATTATCTTCAACGTTGTACAATTGAATTAATTTTGTATGGTTGAATAGTATTATAATGCACGACTAAAAGCATTCCTTCCGCAACTTCCTAGTAACTAGCAACAGTAAATCTAATATAAAATGAATATTAATTAACTTGAACTTAAAGGAAAAAAAACGTTCAAAAGTAAGCGTCACCATTATTTATTTAGTCGAAAATAACATTAATTATTTGTAGTAAAAGTATGCACATCGTAATTCATTAGTGTTAAAAGTTACACTGTGGCGATGCACTTCATCTGCATGGGAAAGCAACAAACGAATCCAGTTTCACCAACGTGATTTTAGATTTTATTAGATCGAGATATAGGTATGCAATTAATAACAAATTAGCACCGATATCCTCTATTCCAGTATGCAAAAATTAATTAAACTTATTATAAATCAAGCTTCAACATAAAACTCAACCTACTACACATTTTTTTTTTGTAAATTTTAATCAGAAATTAAATCAAAACAAGATACTAAAGACTGTTTCAAGTAACTTAAACAGTCAGAAGACTTATGGCTTATGGAGAGCGATACAAAGGAGATATTCCATATAAAATCGTCTAATTGGCAAAGCTCACCAATTCTAGATTGAGGGACTGTTTACTTCAACCACTTGCACAGGTGCTAAGATTGAAAATAACAAAACGAGCTTTACAGACATTTAAAGTTGAAGGTAAGAATTAAAGCTCCTGTAAATTTCATATTTTTATCTCGCAGTCAACACGTTCATTTTATCGCCTGAAAATAACGGGATATTAAGAAATTTCAAAATTTCAAGAAAACTTTTGTTTATAAAGAGTAAGCTGATCGGGTTAATTCTCGGCCTTATTTCTTCTATGATACGTACACTTAATTTCTGAGTAACATTAGTTGCTTACATTGAACAGTCGAGTCGCTGGAATCAGTTAAAGTACAGAAAAACTGAGTAAAAACACGTATTTTCAGCAGCGTGTCGTCAATAACACGTATTTTTATCTGTTAGTTAAAAACTATGGTCATTCCTCTTTAAAATGTTTCCGCAAACGTACAGATATGTTAAATAGTTAAATTTTTATCGATAAAATTAATGAAACCTAAACATAACATTTTTTGAAAGTCTTAATTCGAATAGGCTGTTCTTTGAAATTCTAAAGAACAGTCCTTCAGAGTTTTCATATAGACTGGCTCAAAAAAGAGAGGATTATAAATCCCGGACTTCCGGAGATTTATCATGAAACACCCTATAATACATCAATCGATCTTTGTTATCAGAAAAACTGGAATCGCGAGGGGGGCATGATCTGCAATTTTATCTCAGAGAAAATTGTTGCAAATGTGTCTCTGTGTAGCTTAAACCACAATTCAACTTTGAAATGATCTTGCAAATTAGCATTATTTCGCAATTATACCAATTTATTAGCTAAACTACAAGGTAAGCCAATTCTTCTAATTTATCAAGGGATTGTTAGAAATAATACACAACTTCTCTCTATAAATCATAAGAGGATATATAACAAGGGCGAAATTGAATTAATAACCCACGGGACAAATAAATTTATTTCGTATTCTAGACTGGTCGGCATTACTTGTTTCTTCTAATATTTCAATATCAGTTAATCTATGAAATTCTCGCCCAAAAAAAAAGAAACAAAAGTCTAAGAGCAACAAAGAGAGAGACAAACAGAGATGGTGTCATATTATTAAATTTATTTCAATACTATTCCAGAAAGATGAAACAGAAGAAAAACAAAACTGTACACCCACCATAAAATAAAACGTTCCACATTTATCAGGAACAAGTTGCCTCAAATAAGATTTATGCTAAAGTAGTTTATTTGGGAGAGTCAAAAATGAAAAATGAAAACCAACAAGCTTTAAGGTATCTGCCAGAAATATTGATCTTAGACAATGCAATACGTGTACATAATAATTGATTGTATTTTATTGTATGTTTTCCATCTTATTATTGAGCAATTCATAAATAATTGGATAACACTATAATAAAATCCAATACACTCGACAACTCACAACTCTGCATCTATTTTTTTTTTAAAAGAAAAAAAGAAGGCAGACCTCCATGAATTAAATGAAGATAATTACAACCTACACTTTTTTATTATTATTGTTATTATTGTTATTTATTATGTTAACCATCTAAACAACAAACTGTTAATTGTGGCGACAAATTTTCTGTTATTAATTAATATTTAAAATTTATAATAATGCAATAAATTATGGAAATGATGGCAAGTTTAATAAATTTATAACACCGGATGATTAGTTTTTATCAATATTATAATTTAAAAAAAATATATATTCCAACTTTTATATAGTTGATAGATATATCATTTTAATTTGTTTACTTATATAAAATAGGAAACTAGCGATTATTAAAATGATGTGAATTTATAAACGGCAACGAAGACAGTTTTTCACTATTTACAAAAATTTATGTATCATGAATCATGATTAGTGTTTTTTAAGGTGTGGTAAATACTACATATCGACTATGAAATATATACAGGGATCGCCATCGTAACAGGCATATTTAGTTTATTTTTGTTTGCATCTAATCTTCATATAAAAGCGATAAGAAAATAGCTACTCAATTTGCCATGACTGTAGATTTTAGATACTTTTAAGTTGATTTTTGCTTATACCTCAATATTCATGCAAAGGGATAAGATGGCTACTTAATTGGCCAAGACTGTAGATTTTAGTTATTTGATTTGCGAAATTCATGCTTTTAAACTAAAGCAACGGCTGTCAATCAACGTGACGTGACGTTGATTGATTAAAACTATTAAAATCAAAGAAAATAAATAGAAAAATCCGAGAGTAAGAGAATGTTTCAGGTAACTTCAGCCTTCAGAAGGCGTGGTTTCTGAAGGGTTGTGTTGGAGATGAGACAGAGATGGAAAATGAGAAGTAACCACCGGAGCACGCTCGAATTCTCCCTTTTTCCGGGTTTCCCGGAAATTTATAGTGAGACGAGCTAAATGATAAAAGTTATCAGAAGGTATCGACTGCTGAAGGTTAATACCGCACGAATTCTCAACAAACTTGGTTGATAGTGGTTTTAATTCTGACAGACAGTACAATTTATTCAGATAAAGAGTAGAGTGAACTTGAAACAGCTCAGATAGTCACGGTAGTCAGTGTTAAAACGTACAAGTTAATCTAGTTTGAATTTATAATTTAACAACATTTAATATTAGCAACAATCAAGACGAAAAAAAAAACCTATCTATTCCAAGCAGGATCTGCAATAAACTATAACTGAATTGCATTACCTATCTAATTTACTACCGCAGACGCTTCTACCTGCTTCTCCTAATTTTGCATCTGTTTTATTTAACTGCATCTGTTAATAGATTTAATTCGTCTTTTGTTAACAAAACAACCAACGATTTACAACATTAACTGAAACACTAAAAGATTGAAACCATTACGTTTGTATATTGTGATAGAGCAAAAATACTCAATCGGACGATGCCTTCAATAAACGTATAGGTATATATGCACGGAATTATATGCATTTTTTTTCGAGTCACGTCCACTCGAAATAAAATCAATTCGAATTTGTTTTGCAGAAAAATTCAATCTACTAATGCAACTTTATGTGTAAATTTTGTAGTTGCAAATCGTGATTTATGATGTACGTTTTTTTTTCTTAAGCATTATTTATACTGATTCATAGACGAGTTGGACTGAGTTGATTTAAACTTGAAATGTGAGAATTATTGTCGTGAATACTCGGTCAAATTTTGTATTTCCTTCATTGTCCTGTAAGTATTAATAAAGTGTCTCAGTGGACAGATATCGATTGGCCGTGATCAGTTCTACTTTTCCATGTTGTTTCGAAAGTGATAATGGATCGTGCAATATAAACTTGTTTAGTATATGGATTTACATGGAAAGCTCTGGACAGAAGGTTGTAATGTAATGCAATATAAAAATGTATTAAAATAATAGTAATAATATATAGTGATCGCAGTGACTTAAGAGATTAAACTCAAAAATAAAAATAACAAAAGGCAAAATCTAATGGAGATGGTCATTGATTATCCTATTATAGTCCGAGAATTGACTTAAGGGGTTTAAGTCAAATTAGATAGATTGTCCTGTTGTATACCTATCTCCCAAAAGTGTTTTGTGGAATTCTGAATAAATCACGTTTCACTCTAAAAGGTTCGAGTTAAATATTTATCACTAGAGGCCAGATTTTAGGTAAAAATCCTAAACCTATACCCTTTTAATTTTTTCGCCAATCCATAATTTTTGCCTTTTTTATTTGTAAGTAGGTCTATGTTTTCATTGTTTACTGAATGCAAAAAGAAAAGATCAATTGTCGTCAGCTTGCCACCAATAATGTAAAATTTATTACAAATTACAATTAATTAATTACAACGTTTTCTGGTTTTAATGTCTGTTGTGAAATTTTCCCTATAAAAAGAGTGCTTTTGCATGGGCGTAGGCAAGATTTTATTTAGGGAGTGGCAGGGGCCGGTTTTGTTTCTCAGAACGAAAAATTGAGAAAATCTGCGAACATTATTGACATAAATGAAAACTAGTTGACCATGGCCCCCTTTAGAACGGTAGCCTGAAACTTAAGCCTCATTTGTCTCATGGTTAATCCGCCCCTGGGTTGAGGCATAAAGCCGACTGCACTTTTCCTTAAATTTAAAAAAAAAATTTTTTCAATTTATTTCTAAATAATAGAGAAAAACTTTCTTCTTTGTTTGAGGATGCACCTGTAACTTCTATTGATATTGAAAGGTCATATTCTATGTGTAATTTATTAACAAGTAGGCGCAGAAAGTTAACAAAAGGAAATATCGAAAAGATTTTAATTTGTTTTTTGGAAAACAAATAGTTGGCTTTATTCTATTGATAAACAAAAGGCTTGAAAGCCCAATTTAAAATTATTTGAAACTTTTTAAGCATTTCCAACCTTTTTCTCATTTGTGTTCGCTTTCAATCTGTCCATTTCACCTTTATGGGGTTTTCTAATTTAGCTAGAATCTGGTGGTCAATGATCACCATTTCCATTAGAAATTGTTGTGCAAACGTATGCAGCTTTAATCTCTTAAGTCAGTGCGTTCACTATACTTTAAATTATGCTAGTAAAGTCCGTCTCTCTTGAAATTTACAATTTTATATCAAAGTTGTATTTTATACGAGATTTTTCCAAGACATTATATTAAACTCTAGAAAAGTTTGTTAGTTTGTAACTAAAACTAATTTAACAGTAATTAAGACTCAGTCAAAATATGGCACTACTATGAGATAATCATTGGAACCACAGACAATTACAACTTGTAATTGCAAATGTAATTTAACAAGATAATATCTACTATCAGATTAACAATAACAAAATACCCTATCCCTATATACTTACATGAGTAGATGAGCAACAATTAAGTATTAGAGAAATTGAATGAGATGATGAATATTGTACCAACATTGTTATAGATGAAGAACATTAATTTTCGCATGTGTAAACACGAAATGTCGCCAGTTAAATACAAGATTATTAAAGTTAGAAACTTGTTAATAACCGATGAACGAGCACACAAATCCAATTAATCGCATACCAGACATTTGCATTTTATTAGAATAAATCAACGGGCTTTATATGCGCCTGTTGTGGTTATTGAACAGATGAGATATATTGTGTTTTCGTTCGATGATAAAAATTGCCAATAGTTTTCTTTTTTTTAATTTTAAAGAGTTTCAAAACCAATCAAGCACTATTTATCTGTATTTCCATCAAACCTTTTCTATTATATTAAATTTTATAGTCGTCATAAATGTTAGATGTGCGTTTAAGTCAATATTTACGTTTTTACACTCCATTAATCGTTGAATTTATAACTAATCCGGAAATAGATTTTGCAATTGAAATAAACCGATTTTTCATTGTACAGTTACACTATTTATAAATCTTCTTAATTTGACTAGAAATAATCCACAAAACAATCCAACAAAGTCAACTCAAGCAATACGTTCTCAAACTATAGTTAATCCAACTCATTTACTTATGTTTAATATTGTAATTAGTGGTACCTAAAGTATGAAAATCCCTACTTGCAAGTTAAAGCTTGTTTGTTTTATTCGACTATCAGTTAATTGATTAAAGTCTGGACGGTTTTATGTATTCGTTACAGTTAAATATTAGACTTTATGGTTATGATGATGATGAAGTTGTTACAAGAAAAATATAACACACCCTTAGTAAGACTTATCTACCTGTATCTTTATGTACACAGACCATCAACTCTTCCTAATCTGTAGATTAAATTTGTTTTCAGCACCGCCAACATCTATGAATCTCTTTTTTAGAGAGAAGTCATAAAATATATCCTTATCATCGGAATGGTTACGCTTATATGCGTATAACAACAATAACAACTATCTGGTGGTATTACTAAAACCTACTACTGACATATAAAACAAATGTTTAATAACAGAAAAACGAGGAGAGGAAGAAGAACAAAATTTTGATTGGTATAAACGAAAAATATAAAAACATATTTGATGACACATCGTCAATTTTATAAGAGAGCCAGATGAGTACTGACAGACGGTGGGTGGGCAAAACGGCCCACCCGCGGTTCTCATTCACACCCTATGAGTGTGTGTGTATGTGTTTGTAGATATGTATGAAGCTGCGGTCCATCAACCATAAGTCGTTTACCTTGCTCTAAGCTAACTTAACACCTCTTGTCGTGACACGTACAGGGTGCTTCACTTAAACAACAACGAGCTTATAGTAGACCAAATTTCGTAACGATTTTATGGGCGGATGACTTTATGACTTCTAGAATTACTACAATAATTTAACAAAGGATCATAAACCTTATATCAGTGGTAGATTTGTGGAATTTCCTTTTTTTTCTAACATAGAGTCTTCTTCTGCAGATTTGAATCTTGTTTTTATTCGTCAAACTATATTGCGGTTCACAAATAAATCTCTTTTTACATCTCAAGGTAGGTATGGAAACTTCAAGAAATTGGCCAAAAATCTGCATGGAATAGAAACTCCCAATCAAGGTTTAGCCTACAAAATCATCTTCTTTACAATGTCTTTGAGACTTGCGGAAATGATGAGAAGCTTTGGACATTAGTATCTGTTAAAGAAAATTAGGAATTCAATAAAATTTGAGAAATCACTTCCAATCCTTCAAACAAAATTTTAAACACCTCTTTGACCTAATCTTGGAAAGTCAAAAAGGTGCTCAAACCTAACGAGTCCTTTAAGGGTGAATCCGAGTTTTCCAGTTATTACTATTTTTTATATAGAATGGATTACTTTAAGAAGAAAATCGGAGGCGGGTGGAGCAATCCCTCCAGCAAAATAAAATCACCTTAGTGGTTGGTTTGTATAGACCTCTCATGATAATTTTTACAATTTTCAAATCAAATGTGAAAAATGTTGAAAATATACGAGCTTACTAAATATACTTAATGTTAGATGAGAAAATCGGTGTTACAATCGAAATTTCAGAGATGTTTGATATAATGATCGTACTGAAAAATGTATGATATTTTTCTTGTAATCAATAGTTTCCAGATTTCAATTACCAACAGGCTTTTTATTAATGTTAACCTACCAATAGGTGTAAAAAAAACTTCATTATAAGGCCCTATTCGACTACAACTGTTTATAATTCTCACCCCAAGATAAAAAAAAATTGTTATCATCTTTTTGTACAACCCAAAAAATCTTTATTATTGAATTCTAAAATGTTTTTGAGTCGGCCTTCTGTAGAAAAGGGCTTGAGTGCAACTGTTATACTGGAACCTTTTATAAAGAGACAAATAAAGGACAAAAAGAAAATATAAATAACTTTTTTGGGGGAGCCCTATAAAGCAAAGCAACTTGTTGCATTGGCAAAATACATGTCCTTTAGAGCAATCCTTTCTACAGGTACTGAAAAAAATTCGACAATCTGGCAAAAGAGTCTAAGCAAATTACATTTGTTCCTCAAACCATATTCTTCTGAAAATATGACTTTTCTTTGCTGTATAAGTGCAATTTGACGGTCAAAATTCGCTTGAAAGTAATATAAATGTGTGTACCCACTTTTCGTACAAATAAGCTTTTATAACGCAAGAGATTACTGTGAAATGCTTCGTCAAAGTTTTTCGTTTTTTTTTAAAACAAAAAAATCAGCGAGGGAGGGTGGGGTTTGACTTGCGACATAAAAAATTCCGGGAGAGTATATCCCCGACTTACCGTACCAGAATCAAAGAGAAAAAATGTCTAGATTTACATAGCTCGTAAGGGCAAAGAAAGTGGACTTGATCACAGTATCAGACTCTGATACAACCCCGAACTTATCATCGTTCGTAGACTCTTTTCAACTCCTTGTATTAGAATAAAAATTCAAACTCCCAAAAATTTGGGGACACTAACAATAATATATTTCTCCGAATATTGTAATATTCTACAATCGCAAAATAGTTTGTGGCTCAATCATTACAGCATTTTAAATGCATCATTTGAATCAGATAATTGTCGGCGCCTCATACACATTCATAGTTCAAAACCTAACTGAATCACTCTGTATATACTGCCCCTTGTAGCCCTATTAGAAGACTTTGAACACTCCTGTCACAATTCATTGAAAAATATTAGCTATTTTTTAGAAATTCTCTGACCGTTGTTATTAATATAAAGTGTGGCATTGGTGTCAATTTCTTTACCTGGGTTTTTGTCTGTTTGTAAGCTTTCACCGTTTAAATACAAACAAACATACACACAAACACACACACACACACACAGAACATAAATACCTTTGTTTACATTTCTACTTTGATCCTAGTTATAGTCTAGTCTAGTCTAGGCTTAATATTTTTCCAACATGACATATTTTTGTATGTGAAAACACATCCATTCAGTGAGTGTCGTATAAAACTTGATTAATTACTGTAAACTTTAACAATTATCAAAATAACCGAAAAAAAAATACATGCTACTGTTATACTGTAAGTGGAATATAGATGAGTTAATTTAATCAAGTTACAAGTTACAAGTTCTTGAAACTGTGTGGTTGATGGAATTCCACAGCTTTGAAAGCTTCTTTTATATTCATTAAGCCTTCTTTGTCATGTCTTGATTGCATTAAACCACACTTGAGTGGGGATTCTCGTATAATATAGCATTTTATTTTTGTTTTTTGCTATTTTTCCGCATTGAATTAGTGTTACAATAACAATATTAGGTACAACAATAATACAATTAGACGGGAATTATACGAACATATGCATAAAAGTTGCAATTGATTGCCCGCAATGGTCCGAAATTAAATTGGATAGTTTCCAAACTGTACAAAACTTTATCGAAAAATTGTCGGGTTGACATTTAATAAAATTGGATATATTTTTTTTTTAAATGAATATTATTCAATAAGCTGATTTTTATGCAGAAAGTGTTCAAATCGATTTAGTTACAGCTTCGGGCTTGTCCTTTTACAGGTGTCATGCAATATGCAATTTATTAAAGAGCAAAAAGTAAAGATTTGTTTTATGATATGTAATAAACCGCAATATACGACGTGTTTGCTGTTTTGTTCTCCCCATGATGTTGATTATATAAATTGCGATTTAGTGGGACATATTGTGCATATTAAAATAGAACTTGAACCAATTTATTTCAATTAAATTGACATAGAAACGTTTCGATATTATTAAAAGAATTTCAATTTAAAAGTGATTTGAATAGAATCGATCCGGTCGGAGTGTTGTTAAAGAATTGGTTTATTGGTCGACTTTACGCCCTTTTTACCGCCACCATCCATCAAGTCCGGACTCTTTCAGCAACAACAATATAGGAGGAGAAATACCATAACAGTCAAGGTGGTTTCTATTCGGTATCGGCAATAACAACAACCAGTTTCAGATTTTTTCCACATTTCAATGACAAAAAGAATTTCTTTCTATGGTTGTTGTAGCTGAAACATTCTTGGTAGACTGCGCGTCGCCACAATATACACTTGAAATTCTATTCGCCAACCATCCGGAATATTACAATAAAAACAAAGAATCGGTTGGAGTTCTCTTCGAATTATATCCCTCATATAAAAATTAGTTCTCACCACACAAATCCCAATATTTATGTGTTAATTTCAGATTTATTTTATTCATAATATGGAATGATTCACATTTCCAGCGAATTTATTTTGGTGGTGTACGGTGGAACGAGCGTCAATCTCCAGTTTAAACCTGGATTCAACTGGATTAATGATGTCCAATTAACGGCATCGTTTACATCAAATACACCAAATGCACAAACTTTATATAAATCAAAACGGATTTATTTGAACATTAAAAACAAGACGCTTACACGTACACATTGCGGACGGGTCGCTTATTTTTTTTTTTGCTTTCCGAAACATACAACCAAATATCCTGCTACACTAGTTTAAATTGGATTTACAAACGAAAAAAAAAAATGTGTCGGTTTGTTTTGGCCACTTGACTGCATATTTACTTTTCCGAAAAAGTTAAACGTATAGAGATGTAATTATTTTAGAAAAATAAACAAACCCGTTGATTTTTATTTGAGAACGATTACTTTAAGTTATTTCGTAGAAATCGCCTTTATTCTGATGTGGATATAATGAAGAATTTATAGATACAAAAATAAACGTGTTTTTTTTCTCTGAAATACACGATTTAGAAATATAACAGAAGCTTAAATGATTGACTAATTTTCTCGTTGAATTAATCATGTTATTGAGGCAAAAAAAAAACCGTCCGATTTCTCGTTATGAAAACAATATAAAATTAGTATTACCGGTGTTGAAAGTTGATTGTATAAGGATTACCAAAATATACATTAATTTCATGAGATTAGCAATCAACTATTAATAAATAACATAGATGGATGGGCTTTCAGTGAGAGAAACATGCTTTCAACTGGCCTACGCCTTTAAGCTTCTGGTTGAATTGTTTGGCAATTTATATTTCTACACAGGAGTCTTTAGGCCCGATTAAATTTCACCATCTTGTTATTCGCATTAATTACGAAAGCTTTATAGGAAATATATAGTGTACAAGTTTTGGCATTTTGTTTGATGTTTGACCAATTTTACTTAAAATTAAAAAATTTAAGCTTGCTCCAAGATTCTCTATTGTTTTGGCTATTTGCAAGTACTTCTCTACCCGATCTGAGATCCTCCAAAAGCAGTCTTTTTTTCGATTTTGACTCTTCAAAGTGCTGCACTTCTACGTTAGCATTTGGATACTTCACTTTATTGAGATTCTTTCGTCATTGATAAAAATAATAGCTTAATCTGATACCTGTGGAGCTATCATTTTTTCCCAAATCTTGTCTATTATTATGTAAGCGAAGGACTCATTTGATTTGTCTTTCTGGCACTGATAAAAGTGATTTCGCGAGCCAAAAAATAAAGCTTGGTTTCAATCGAATTTCGTACGTTCCTATTTCTATTTCAATTGGTTTCGCCATCTTGGACGTAGCACACTTTTGGGATAAATAAAATACGTTTTCTGGTAAATTTTCATTTGAAGTTGCAGCTAATTGGAACAAAAGCAAAATAACTTATTTCTTAGAGTACTTAAGGCGTTGATGCAGGCAGGATTTAAAAAAAAAATCAACCCTTTTCTTATTTCATTTTCGTAATTTAAAAAATTCTATGCCACCCGACAAATAATCTCGAAGTTACAAACACATTTCTAGAGAAGCCCCGCTCTGTTGAAACGCGCTTTTGAAACTGAACGTGTTTTTCTCAAAAGTGTGTTTTCAAAGTCGCTGAGCAAAATTTCTCGGAAACGGCCCAATCGATCAGTTTCAAATTTGGACACAAGCTTAACAAATCTACCCTCTAGTGATTGATCGAAGGCTTTCTTATTAACAAAAATAATTTCCCTTTCACCAAGCAATTGAAGGCCAAAATTTGTACCGAAAATCTAAATCTTTTATATGAAAAGCCGCAATTTTGTTAAAAATTAATATCGATTAATCTCTCGACGATATGTTTTTTTGGTTTTTTCATTTTGAAGAAGAATTTCAGAAAACGGACCAAAGCAGCATAAAAAGCCATTATTTCAAGACATAAACATTATCAAAATAAAGCTAAAAGTTGCCACAATAGACATATAAATTTTTATATTGATAGACTAAGACATCTATTCAGAAAAAAATCCTATCTTTTATGAAAAAAAAATAATAAGAAGTCAACTATGCACGGCTCAAAAAGAAAACTCAACTATATCGTACAAATATGCAATTTAGACTTGGTTTCGACTTATTTAGTGTGCAATCAATGAGAAACCAAGTCGCAAAATACTGACTTCAACTTGGTTGTCAAAATTCGACAGCATTGCGAAATCAAGTTGATACCAAGCTTAATATTTTTGCAATGGAAACTAGTCGCACTGACAACGTCCTTTTAAGAATATTCTATGTCACTTTGGCTTATAAAAGAATGAGTATGCAATGTAGAACGTCTACTTTGTTGCTTTTCTGACTGCTGTCGACACTCAATTAACCTGACGAGAAAACTGCGAAGCTTACAATTTAGAGCCTTGCAAAATTTATGTTATATAAAGTTTGATAAACACGAATGCAATTCGAAAGTATTGTGAAACCAAGCCCTATTTTTCGATTGGGATTTTCCGTAATATACTGTAGTAAATCCGTAAGGCGTAAATCTGGAAAAGAAGTCAATTTTACGGCAGCTTTCCCAGATGATCGAATACAGCGCGCTTGTGTATCAAAAACGAAAGTGATCGTTTCCATCTTTTCACGTAAATAAATAAGACACTTTTGATTTTCAAAGAAATCAACAAACAGTCGGCATTCTTAAAGATAAACGAATACAAACACTTTACGATTAGATAAGAACCAGATATGATAGGGGTCTATACGAACCCTTAAACCGCTTCATTTATTAATTTTTAATGATTTAATCTGAATCGAATCGAAAATACGGGTACAAATACTTTAAAAAAAAAAAACAAGACATCCAACGATCAAAGATCAAGAGATAACTCTATTGAATAGATCGTTTTTAAGTTAAACTACTTCTAATTGTAAGCCTGCCAATTTGGATTTGATTTGTTGCATGTAGATGTATTATTTTACACCTGTGCATCATAAAAAGAGAAAACTGCTCAAAAAACATCAACAAATAAACGAAATTACTATGTCGATTTGATTTGACGTCCGGTATAAACTTGTCTATTCATCATCAACGTTTTACAAGCATTTCCTTTTACGTTTGCAAAATGTCATAAACTTCACAACCTGTTATTTATTACAATAGAAGTCAGAAAGCAGGTGCTTGTATTTAAATGTATTTGAAATTACATTAGAATTTAAACATAATCGTAATTATCTTCACTATTATAATGCGCTTTCTAGAAAGACAAAGACAAGTGACAGCTTCATTCTTATAATATCATTGAAATACTCAAAATCTTATCGAGAATCACGAAAACTTCATAGTCAAGATAAATATGGAAAGATAAATCGTACTTATCGAACAAGAGAGAAATAATTTGCATTTAATTGCACGAGGTGCAAAAATGTATTCTTGAAGCAATCCTGCACAACGCCTTGGTGGTAATTGAACAAAAAGGACTCTGGCGAGATGCCCAAAAATCAACGAAGATCTGGTGACAGACCACTATTTTAACAATTACCGGTTCATCTCGAAAATTCCACCATCGTATTTGAACATGCAGAAGAATTATTTGCATTCAACAAGAATTGTCAACTCTTTTAATTTGCTGCTATTTGAAGCAGCTGTATTTGCTCACTAAAAATAATAACGAATAAAAAGAAATGAGATAAAAATACAGACACGACTTGTAAATTTACAGTCGTTACCTTTTGGAATTTTTAATTTTAATTCAATCGTACATTATTCATGAGCATTTTTCATTTTATTTTTCGATTTCTTGCCTGTTTACACAACAACAACTTGGCACAATAATATTTGAAAGAGAAAAAGACAAGAAAAATTGTAGGGGAGTCGTCTCAGTCATATTTGTGTGTGCCTATACTCGAGTTCGATTTGAACATGTTCTAAAAACCATCATCATCATCATCATTGTCATCATCAACATAATCATTTCCTATTCAAATACCAAGTAGTACAACGGCGTAATGTGAGCTTCGATAATGTTAAAATGCAAATAGCAGTCTATTGAGGAGGTGGACGAGAAGAAAAGTGCTCTTAACTTATAGTATACATACATATTATACAAGACCTGTTGTAAAAAAAAAATCGATAATTTTAGATGTTATAGGTTTTTATATTAGTAGACGATTCCACCCACGAACAAATCAAAATAAATTCTTCAAATACAAGAAATTTCCTTTCTATTATACACATTGGTTTTTGGATAATTACCAAAAATAACAATAAACTGATGAGAAATTTAAGCCAGTAATTGTCTTCGTAAATTCACTGTTATTTTAGCCTTTTTTTCGTTAAGTATCTAAAAATAAACGTACGACTATTTTAACACGAAATAATCAGATTTCTTTTTCTGGTGGTGCAGAATTTCTAATTAAATTCGAGAAACTATGAGAATTACATTTATAAATAAATTAATTAACAACTAATTTAAACGCAATATTTATCATTATTGAAAATTAAACAAAACTGGAGAAAAGGTGATAACGTGTGATTACAAAATCTGTTAACACTTGACAACATTTTGACATAGTCATGTGGGAACAAATATTGTGGGTTGAAACAACAATAATTTTCTTATTTTTAAACTCTCTTCAATGGGTTTTTTTTATTTATTATTAATTCTCAGTCGATCAACATCATTATAATAATCATCGAGTGAATCAAGTGGTTCACTATAACACTACTCAACACCTAATAATCGTGCTTATCATAACAAGAATAATAATAATAATAATTCTATGTGATAACGTGAGAAATATGTGTTTGGAATTAAAAAGCTAAACAAGGGGAGTTTTTCATTTTCTTGTTGAAGGCAAACGTTAAAGAGATCACGCACTCTATTTAATTCTTTATTTAAACGCCTACATTTTGGAATTCAGTCTAATTTTTCTTGCCCAATTTGGTTGTACACAGGTTGAATTTCTAATAACCTTTTTTTTTATAATGTTTTTTACTCGAAAATTACTTGTCGAAACTACCAAGTGGGCTAAAATTATTGTCTTACAAGTTTCCAAACATAATGAAAATACCGACTGGCTGTCTTATTATTATTTTTTTGTTTGTTTTGTTTCGTTCGTCCAATAATGCGATAATGATTTTAATTGAAAACACGGCGATATAAGTTTCGATTATAATTTAATTAGTCAAAAATTCAAGGACTCCTTCTTTTATGTTTGATAAAAGGTTTCATTAGTATTAATCAAAGTTCCATTATGTTCAATTTCGACATCAACTGATAAAAAGTTGGAATCTAAGTGCAATTTTAAATGCATTAAATTTAAAATCAATTTCCGTTTATCTAAAATTACTCATTTGCATGTCTTTTATTATATGTTCACAATAAATAAGTCTATTTACATGGACGATTAGCATATAACTTATAAACTTTCATTAGTCGTATATACGATTTTAAAAACAATTTATTTTTATTATTAACACATTAGAGTAAAACGATTATTACATATTTGAATAGTAATATAATGATTTCCAGGTGAAATTTACCAATTATCGTTTAATAAATACGATTCGCAACGAACTTATAGTTAGTAATAATCCACCAACAAAGAATTTGAAGAGGCGAGGTGTGTTCCTTCGTTGCGGTATGGTAATATTATTAGAGAGACAGGCAACGATAAAAACGGAATTAGACAATAGCAAGAAAACCACACAGTGTGTAATGTGTGTGTTTGAATCAAATAAAAGCAATAAGCAGTAGTAGAAACTTTAGTTATATGTTTGTAGAGGTCGGTTAACTTTTGTCTGCCTGTTTTATTATATGATCTACTAGACGAACGTTTGTATAATAAAAATTTTCTTATTATAAAAAGAAACTCATTATAATAGTATAATAAAATCTCATATTGAAGGAATTCGATTTAGAATTCTTGTTAATTTTGCTGGCTTTTTTCTGTTTCGTCTATAAAAAAAGTACCGTTATCAAAAATAATTTTCATTCAATCTATATTGGAATTTTCAAGATTGCATTCGAGAACATGGAAAAGCTACTTCCAGTCTCGTTATTCGACAAGTTTTATAGCTCAACTAGAAATATACCAATTAGTCAAAGCTGCATTGTTAGAAAAAAGCTTTCACTATTTCCCGAAACTAACAAATAAAGAAGATTCGAAGACCAAAAACTGTTTTCTGAGATTTCTTTTAGCATTCTCATGGACAATTCTACAATTGTATATTTTGATAGAAATTCTCTTATTCTAGGCTTTCTGTATATCGAAAAACAGTCCCTGGTGCATTATCGAGCCGAAAAAAAACCGATTGTAGAATCAGTCCTAAAATTAAAAAATTTTGTAATAAATACTGCAAATTCAAATAGGGACCTTTTTGTTTTACAAAAGTGTGATTCCTGCGAGTGAGAGGAGGAGCCTTAAAACATTTTTAGGTCTGTAAGTTAACCCTACGTTAAAATGAAGAATAAATGGATTTTGTCTGTACATGGTCCGGAAGCCACTGAGAGTCTTTGTAGGTCGTCAAATTGTTGTATTTTTTTTCAAAAATTCTACTCAACGAAGCGAAAAAATGTGAACAATAAGGAGCAAATTTTACAAATTTGGCTTTCCAATTTGATCTTTTTTTGGAAAAATTTCATTTCTTGCAAATCAAAACGAATCAATTAAATCTGATTAGAAACAACTTTAGAAGAACTTCGAAACAAAAGCCTGGATGCAGTTAAATCTTTTGCAAATGCCAAATGCTGTTGAATCTTTTGCAAATCGAAGTAAGGCAGAAATCAAGGATGGAAAAGTTTGTAGTAGTATTCGGAAACTGTTGTCATCCAGATTGGATAAGAAATTTCCATTTCAGAGTGTCGCAAAAACAATATACAAAAATGCTCTACTAACAGAAAATATTGAGAAGAGCTTTCATTGCTTAAGTAGTTATTATTATTAAGCACCACTCAACTAAGGCCTGGTGTGCTTCTATCTGCCTGAAAAACGTACAGCGAACCATAAAATCGTTTGAATTTAGCAAACTTTAAAGCTAATTCACTATCTATTACACAATTATCTAATTACATTTTCAATGAGTCTATTTCTTTGCCAGAATCCAACAAGAACTGATGCTGAGTAGACTGTGTCAAAAAAAAATTGTTTTTTTTTTGAATACATACATCTAAAAAGTTTCTTTAATAGATAAAAAAACATCTCCTAAAACTTAAGCTCGATATCTTAAAAATTGAGCTGGCGCATGGGGGGGGTCCCCTTTCCCATTTAAAATGCATTGAAAAAAAAACCTTTTTTTTAATTTTCAATGTAAATCATCGAAAAATTTTTTTTATAAATTTCTATTTCCATTATCTTATAAGAAATTAAATTGTCTACAAAAAAGGTTCCTTCCATTTTTTGCTCAGCTTCATGGTAAAAAAGTTACAGAGCGTTAAAAAAGTGGAAAAAATGAAAATTACAAAAATTTATGGTTTTAACTTTTTTACCATGAGGCTGAGCAAAAAATGGAAGAAACCTTTTTTGTAGAGAATTTAATTTCCTATAAGATAATGAAAACGGAAATTTGTAAAAAAAAAATTTTCGATGATTTACATAGAAAATTTTTAAAAAAGTATTTTTTCAATGTATTTTAAATGGGAAAGGCCCCCCCCCCCATGCGCCAGCTCAATTTTTAAGATATCGAGATGCTTTTTTATCTATTAAAGAAACTTTTTAGATGTATGTATTCAAAAAAAAACAAAAAATTTTTTTTTTGACACAGTCTAATGCTGAGGCTTTAGAAACTAAAAAGCATTGAAAAAATGTAACTTCAACTTGTGGTGAGCTGTGTACCAGATAATCGGAATAAAAAATGGAGATAATCATAAAGATCAGAAAGGCATAATAATATATAAACCAAAGATGCTCCCATCTCCCACAACTTCTGGATATTTATCATGAAACCGCTTATACCAAGAAACTAAGCCGTGACTATAGCTACAGGGAGTTTGGGGGTTGTAAAACATTGCTCCAAGTTTTCAAATGGATGTACAATAAAATAATCTATAGTTATACTATTGTTTCATGTAACTTTGACCGTCCAACTTATCCGTAGACTTATCATGAAACAACCTATAATTCTAGAACTTATTTCTATATTTTTTTACTTGAAAAATTACAGCTACGGGTTGTTTCATTTAAGTAAGTATTTATTAATCTATTTTTTTTTTCTGTAACAATAAAATCATTGCATGACTAAATAAATTGCTATAACCGTTCATTAAAAATTATATAGCTGTTTGGACAGCCTGTATACATAAAAAATTATAGTTAATTAAAAAGACAAAACAACATTTAGAAAGGGATTTGTTATTTTCGAATCGAGTAACTTTTGAATTATTTCTTTATTACATCTTATAGCAATTATAATATTTTACAAGACATTTCACAGTATCTGGGAACAACTCATCATTTTCTTAGTTCTTTTTTTTTGCTGTGGTATAGCTTGAAATTATAGAACTTGACCGGTTAGATTTGCTCGCCTTCTATATATTCACAACAACAAATGATTGATGTTGGAATTTCAATGCAACACTACCTTTTAACTGAACATATTGCCGATTTAATAGTAGCTGAATGAGTTGAATAAAAAAAGCTAAACCTCATATATACTCCTACCACCAATCATTACAAATTCTATATACTAGAACTACTATTATACAATTTTCGAGTTTCTTTTTTTCCGTCCTCTTGTTGTAATTCGTATAGTAAAAGTGTTGGCGGATTAGTTTAGTAGTAGGCGCGCTTGTCTAATATTTCTATAATGTAAATTGTATGGTTGGCCATCTATTGAAGTAGCCACAAGATTTACTGATTATGAATACTTGGTTGGCCCTATTACAGTCAATCGTACAAACTAATGTTACTACCATATATGGTTGAACAGCCTACATTATATCGTCTAGTTGCTAGTGTTCTAAAGAACGTTAGAAAGAAGAAAAAATATCACTACACAACTAACACGCAAGAAATGATAGTAATCAAGCAGCAATAACTATTTGTGATCGTTTCCTATCGATAACACACTATTGTACAGGATGGTCCAACATGGAACTCCCACAACAACAACAACAACAACGCTTATTTAACATATACACAACATTATCGATCAACTTGACTATGATGATGAGAATCAGGAAATGTATAGATAAGCTACTAAACTCGACAGATATGTCTTGTGTAACTTTAGAAGCAAGTCAGTCAAGTCGAACCTGATTGACTGTAATGAGGATAAAGTTAATATTTCATTACACAAACACACACACAAAAGAAAAATAACCAAAACGGTAAATTTCCCATTTAATAATTGATTAAGAAATTGTCGTGGTTTTATTAAAACAGATCAAAGATAATTACTATAATTATCTCATGTACTGATGAAATGATCTTGTCATTTAAGTCTAAATGAATCAATATCAAAAAGATCCGCAAACTAGCTAATTACAGAACATGTTTATTAAATTGAAGGGAACTAGAAGCAAAAAAAAATATATACAACCGTAATAGTAGGTAGTGTGGTAGATTAGAGAAAAATATTCTATTAAACATAAATATTTAGATGGAATTCCGTTAGGTAGAAAATGTTAATTGAGCAATTAACAAGTATCGATTGAAATCTTGATTAGTTCATTAGTTCCACAAAAAAAAAAAGAAAACGAAACTGAATTGTAAATAGTTTTCATTGTATCGACAAGTCAATACTTTCAAACTGTTTCCTGGTGATCGATTGTTTCTATTATTGACGAATATTGTTAATAATATATATAGAAAACAAGTTCCGTCTTTGAGAGATTCCATTTTCGATTTCTCAACACATCGAATGGTTTATAAATCAGTTTTATTTGTATACAGTATAGTCGATACGATTTTCCTCTTACCTTTACATTCGTTGGCGTCCCGTGCCGTGGCCCTTCCCCAGGGCCTATCAAAATAGAATGGTTTACAACGTTCACAATCTCTTCCTGCTGTATTATGTTTACATTCACAGGCCAATTGTCCATCTCTTCCTGTAATACAACGGCTGGCATGTCCATTACATTTACAACGTCCACCGACAGCGAAATCGGCAACAGCATATTGATGTGTGATTTGATGGTACTGTCCCATTATACCATTTGGTAGATCCGGTGAAGATGGTGCCGCTGATGATGATGATTGTTTTGTATCGCTATTATCAAGCGCTTGCATTTCATTGACTAATTGCACAGTCGGATCCTTTGCTTGATTATTATTATTATTATCATCGGCATCATCCTCATCCTCATCAATAATATCGTCCTCATCATGTGTACTACGATGTTTATTGTTGTACAAGTGCTCATCAACTAATATATCTAAATTATCATTAGACATATCTTCACTGGGCATATGTAGACGATTAAAGACAACTTTAATATCGGTCGCCGTTATCCAATCTTGTAATACTGGTGAATTATCGAAATCCGAAGCGCTCGGACGGCCTTCTAATGTACTGAAGGCGATACGTGATGTTTGTCCAAAGCCCAAATTGTCACCGCCCGTATAACGGTGTGCATCCGTACATCTAGCTTCTTGTTCATTGGCTTTGGTGATTGTTGCACGATTCGGCCGACCATAAACACGTCGACATTGACTCGAATAGAACTGAAATGCCTGCCATGTCTTACCATAATCCATACTCTTATAAATTGCTATTGAATCGGGCTTTGGTGTATGCGGACAAAATTGTAAACTAACATATGTCAATTCGTACTTTTTACCTAAACTCAACGTTAACGTAACATTATCAGGTGGTGCATTAATTGATGTGACCGGTGGTAGTGGTTCAGAACGCCAACAAGTCACATTATTTGGATTATTCAAATCGGTTAGATGTGATGCTGGGAAACGATTCCTTGGTTGACGATCATCACATACATGACATTGGGCATTTGCACCGTGTTCAGGTGGTGATTCACAATAATGTACTGGTGAATGTAGACCGCATGTAGATGATGCTTTGACTGGTACACCAAAGGCGGCATTCACGAAATCTGGTATACAACGTCGTGGACGATCCTCATCATAGCATGGATCGGCCGGTGTCTGTTGTCCTTCGAACATTTTCAAAAAATTCTCAGATACACAACATACCCCAGGTATTCGGCCGGCTAATAAAAGAAACGACAACACAACAACAACAAGATTGATGGTGGCTATTTGCGACATTGTCACCGATTTTTGCCACACGAAATTAACAAATAAATAAATCGAAACAAAACAAACACCGAACACTAAACGAATGTCACTGGTAAATAAACAAATTCATCTTGATTGTGTTAATTAATTGTTATTTAATAACGCGAGATTGTTCGTAGATCTATCTATCTATATATAAATCGTGTTTGAATAATAAGACCGGGAGTAAATAGGAAGCTGGACTTGCCTCTCTCAACGGTCGTTGGATGACTGGCGATCCGCTGTCTGCGGAGAGCTGTGTAGCACCGCCCTCCCAAAAGGGCGCACACATACCACCACTAGCAAAAACATCTATAACAAAAATTCTCTAATCTACCATTCTAGAAAACAAATTATAGCTATTTTTCGATACAATTGGAACAAATTGTTTGATGACGGTAAAATCCATTACGATCAATATTAGATATAAAATTTACATATCCACAATACCTGGGTCATATCAATAATTACAGACAATTATACGCTACCCTACGTTCTATACAGAAAAGCCACTTGATCGTGTATGTAGTACGACGCGACCCTTGAAGACAACCTTCATGCTTTCATTATATGTGGAACCCTCGCTGTTTTCCACTAAAAGAAAACTTTTTCAAATGCACTTATTGCGTCTTGCAGAAACAAAGATTTTTTTACAATTTCACGATGGAATGAGAATGTTGTTGTTGTTTTACTTTTTTTTGAATAAATTTGACCCGGTTCCCTAACATCACACACAAGACAGGTAGTAAAATTACATCACTATCAAACAATAACAAATATTGACTTGAAATTTTCTAAATAGAAGAAGATCTCGCATTATCTATTATAACCGTTAATTATCATTTATAGCCTATTTTATTCATTTGTAGTATTTTTATGCACAATAAAAGATTATAATAAGAGTTATTCTTATTATTGTTGTCAAAGTTCAAAATTTAAGATTTCGATAAGTGTATGCAATAAATTTTCAATTTAATTCTATTAGACTACGGACAACAAGAATGACAACAACGACGACGACGACGACGACATCATAATTTACACTATCAATTCCACAATTTTAAATGCCATCTCGCCATTTCACAGTTTATGTTTATTATAAAAACAGGAAGCAAATGCACAATAATATATCATAGTTTTAGCTTGAGAAAAACATGGGGAATTGTAGCAAAATTTCATGTTATTTTTAGGGAAATGTATATGAACGGAAAATTCGGTTACTAGGGTGGATGAGGGTGGAAACGGTACAGATTTTATGTAAATAAAAAATGTACATCAACTAAATTAAAAGTATACGTAAATGGGATTATCTAAAGTCAAATCTTTGTGTAATTTATAATTTAATTTAGTTTTTTCGTTCTTATTTTTTTTTTCTCTCGCAATTCAGTTATTTAAATTGCGTTGCGTTTTTTTGTTTTTTATTCGTTCAGTTCTCTTGTGCTTTTTGATTGATTCGTATCGTATTTATTTGACTTCTTCGATTATTCATTAAAAGTTGCAGTATATTGTCGAAGACGTGACGTAGGAGATTAAAGTCAAAGTAGTAAAATTACTACTGCTCGGGTAAAATGTGTTTTTTTTTAAATTCCACAAAACACCTCTATTGTTTTCTCTATTATTTTGATTTTAATCCACTAATTTTGAGTCAATTAGTTATTAGTTTAAAATGGGGTAAATCCGTTTCAAAATAAAATAGACAAAAGCAGAGCTTTTTCTTCTAAATGACTGTTTATTATTCTATACTTAAAAAAGTACAGTACTCGAGTACGTGTTTAATTTTTAAGCGATTCTAGAAATTTCTTTTTATTTTATTGAAAACGTCTAGGAGTTAAAAGAGAGTCGATGGGGCTAACAGACGTGCTAATGGGAAAGGCAAGTACAGTCGAAGCCACAGAGAATTAGATTCTCCACAGGCGTCATGCGATTCTATGACAGTTTAATTAAAATTGAACTTGAGCTCTAATTAAATAAATTCATCAACTATCAAGATTTTAAATGGTGGATGCGATACTTCTCAAAGGCGATTTACAAAGTATCTGATATTATCCGAGATGTTTCTTGTTCTAACCTGTTAGTAGTACTTTTACAGAAGGGTCACTCGATTCATAGATTCATAGATTCATAGATTTCAGTTGGTACCCTTGAATCTGATATTTTTGGGGATTTGGCACGATAAGACATCTGACAAATTTAGTAATCCTTAATAAAAATTACTAAGTGGTGGTTGATCAGTATAATACCGAATTTACTCGGGGAGAGTATCTAATGTAAGTAACTTAAGCAAGTCACTAAACTGGCGTTATGTAAACGTTTGATTTAGTATTTAAAAAAAAATCACCATCTTTAGTACTAAAGTAAACGTTTACTTTAAACAATGCCTAATGACTAACTTAAGTTACTTCCTTTAACTACTGTCCCTGTGTGAAGTGGGCTTAAGTTTAAGATGATTTTACTCAAAATCACAACATGTATTAAACAATAAGATTACTAAACTCGTCATTTAGTGAAATCGAAAAATGTATTTTTAATGAATCAAGAGGCACCTTTCTTGTTAATGACCCAGAAGTTAATGCTTCTATAATTTTAATATAAATTTGTCGTATTATTAAAACTTAAACTTTATGTTGCCTGTCTCTTCCAAAAGCTGATCACTAGAAGCAGATTCCGAGTGTATTATGTCCTAAGGAAAAAGTTTGGTGTTGGTCTCTGCACTGCTCTCCAATAAAAGATTCTTTACTCAAAAAGTCATGTAGGTTTATAAAAATAAACCTACATGACTCGGTTGCTTTTAATATCTGAACTTATCACTGCTTACTCAAGCAAAATATGTATTTCACGGGCTATCTAGTACTTTCTTTTTTATAACTCGTTTGCGAAAAAATGTTCTTGGCTCCGAGATACAAGTTGCAAATAAGATTTTTTTTTAATAGGTATATTACATTCTCTAGATATAGTGATTGAATATTTATTACCAACTGGACATGAGAACGTAGGAGATTGAAGACAATTGCATACAATTGATCATTTATTGGTTTGGTACGTTTTTACAAAACGATAACATAGATAACCTCAAATCGCATTTTTTTTGTTAAATTTCAAAACGAGTAGCCCTTTAGAGGAGGATTCTATCAACTAGGAGCTCGCCAGTGAAACACCTTTTCCAGATTTATGGGATACACTATGAGATGGAACAACTGCCCCAAGTTCATTTTTGAATAAGTTTACAATATACGGACTGTTTCAGCCCAAGCACCCGCCTTTCATTACTTCTTCAATTATTAAAATATTCTGTACATAATATTTTCCAGTACAGTGTAATACTTCACAGTATACGCTTTTGTTTATCTATTTAATAAAATTCTAATTCTGGCTCTACTAGCGGATGTAGACTTTTGGAGAACTAACGCTAATTATTAGAAGACCCTCCTTTCTAAGAAGGAAAAATTGAAAAAACTACAAATTACCTCTGATGAAATAACGGCTGTTTGAAAGGAGAATATTTTTTTCTGGAAACAAATTCTGCCGGGTTGATACTTTTAGAAAATGAAAAACAAAAATCCCTTACTTCAAAGCTCTAGATTAGAATGAAGGAATTGACTAACTGCTTTTTGTGCTTCTACCTTTAACTAGCCTGTTTAATAATTCCTAGAATTCACCAAAAGCACGTAGTTCAAACACTATACAAACCAATACAATTTCTCTCAACAAATGTAATTATACTGACCACAACAAAAGTAGTGTAATTAATACAACTTATCTTTTGGAATTCGACACCCTCCTCACGGTTGCCAAATATAACAAAATTCCGAGATTTAATCTTTTTTATTCAATTTGATAAACATTCAGGGCAAAGGTAGAATGTTTGTACTTTATAACCGAAACACAAAGAAATCTCTTATTATTAATTAATATGGCAGAGGCCAAAGCAGGGGCAAGACAATTTTTTATGGGACCACCTGCCCACCCTAGCCTCCTGTAGCGCCGCCTCTGGCAACGTCGAATTAATCGTAAATAGTCGCAAAAAACTCACCTGTTAACTACTCCCTGAAGAATGACTTCTTCTTATCCACTAATAATTACAAAAAAAAAACAGAAACATTGAATTAGAATTTACATGAAACGATAAAAGCGATCAACTTACTTATCGCAGCAAGCCATGTCTGTCAATTTTTACCAAACACCAGACAAATGAATGTCACAAATGCTCAGAAACACTCAAAAAAGGAACAAATAAAATTTGGAAAAAAGAATGCATTGCAGATAATTATAAAACTCTTCAAATACGCGATTAATTGTGTATTTTTCCGATTAATTAATTAGTATTTGTTTTCTTTTACGGATACAGCACACTAGACACAATTTTCTCAACCCTTGACTGAATGTAAGATTCAATGACCCCCTCCCCATTTTCTTCAAGATGCGATGCACACTTGATTCAACTATTTTACAATTCTCAATATTTACCGGTGTTTACCTCCTAATAGTAGCCCTATTTCACTAAATTTATGCAAATTGCTGAAGTCTTTTAATTTTCTTCATAATAACAATTGAATTTATCACTAACATTTATTATTTATTTCTGATATTTCATGATCGTTTTTCGTAAACTAAAAAATTAATACAACTTTTGCCGGACAAGCTGTAGGCCGTTTCATGACAAATCTCCGGAAGTTGCGGACGAAGGGGCTACTCTGGTGTTTATAGATGTCTCCTTATTTTCACGACAACCTCCCTCCTTTTCTCACCCTTACCTACGATTTTAGGGAGCCGAATTTCAAATGTTGTATGTTAAGTTTGTGAAACAAGAACTTCTGGACTAATTGCAAGTAAGAACTTAGAAGAATCAAGCAAACCACTAAACATATAATGAATAATAATGATTTACTGTATTTTGTGACTTAAGAATTCAGCTGAACATCTACAAAGTTATCCTTTATTTGTCCAAGTGTTTAGATTTATCGTTTTATTGTCGCTTTAAGTACCCACATTCATTCTTGATATCTGTATTGTTATTGTAATATCTCCCAAAAAATGTTTTTCTTTCTTTTATAGGCCTCCAAATTCAACCAATTTCTAGTAAAATATTGATATAGATATTTGTATTGATTTTCATCTCTAAACAGGTGGTTGGAAGTAATTTACTCGTAAACAAAAGATTTTTAACATAAATATTTGTTTATAGAACACAAAATGAAATCATCTAACAGACAAGTTAATAAAAAGACCAGATCTCTTCTAGTGAACCGTTTTTTTTTTAAATTTTTGTTTGAAGAAACTAGAAGTGGTAACATATTCGATGGAAAGCTAATATTTTTTTTGAGCAAACAAACACAAAAACCCACTTTACATGCAGATGCAGCAAAAAGGCGATACACGACATTCTTCGTTTTACAGCATTTTTAGTGCCTTTTCTACTGAAAATCAATTTACATACTAAGGATACATTAATTTAGCTCCTTTATGGTGAAAAATTCAACCGATTTCCTACATGGAACTGAAGACTTTACCTCGATGAAAAGGTGTAAGTGCTGTGAGCAGAGGCGGACCAGCAATTGCAGATTCTTGATATCGGCAGTTTTATTAATAAAAAAAAACTACCAAGGAACAACATTTCTATAAAAGTCCTGATTGTAAGGATAAATTTCAGAGGAAATTGACATTTCCGAAATGAACATTCTACAGTGAAACAAATCATCAAAAGCACCGCTCCCGTTAATTGATAAATTCCCTAAATTAACAATAAAGAGAAGATAATGACAGGAAATGCATATAACATTAATAGCTTGATTAGTACCTAATCGTAATAACAGTAAAAGGAATCTTTTACATAACAATATCGACAAACAAACGCAAAAAAAATCAAGGATAGGATTTTACAGTGGCCATCACCAAATCAAATTGTTTTTGATTAATAATACATCAGTGTAATTGAGGAAAAGAATACTTATAATTATGTACTTATTTTGTTTCACTATTGTGTTTTACAATAAAACGGAAACGAAAAATTGACTTGTTTTTCTATTAATTACAATTGAACAACGAACCGTTATTGTTTTATCAGATTGAAAATTAATCAGAATTCAGGAAATTATTTGTAAAAACATCCAACTTTTATTACCAATTGTTCGTCGATTGGAACGAATCGACAAAAAATCAATAGCATTACTAAAATGATTAATACTACAAAGTGGTGGCACTAGAATAACAAAAAAGAAACTTGACGGTATTTGTACTTTAGCGTGATTACAGTAAAATCTGCATTCCAGAACTCGGAGCGCTCAGGCGCACCCTTAAGTCAGTAAAATTACACGCGCCATAAAATTTCAGTTGAAGAAATGTTATTGTTGGACATAAATGCAGCATAATTGTAGAGCTTACTGCGGCAAATAGCCTCACTATTAGATGAGAAGTGGCCAAACTTTTTCGCTCTTCGCTCCTTAAGAACGGTGGAAATTCCGTATCCATTTGTCTGGTTGTGAAGAGGAAAACTGGTTTGATTTCAATGAACGATGATACCTAGCACTGCTTTGTTTTATCTTACAAATGAGTTTTCTTTGAAAAAGCCAAATCTTCTGGCTCGCAGCAAACAAAATCCTTTAGATCCATCCAAGAGAAGTATGTCGATCGATAACTGGACCTAAAGAACAATAAAAATAGATTTCGCAGTAAAAAACTCGCACAATAAAGCAACAATTGTCTCCAACTGTTTGTTATTGTTCGTTTTTATACTGTGGAATTCGCTTATTCTATTGTGGCTTTCGAATTCTTTACTGATTTACCCGTTACGCAATCGCCCGACATTAACGTGCAATACAACCTTTTAATCGTTTGGTGCAAAAAACTATCTGATACAAAATAATCCTAATTGGCAAATTAACCCTCCACCTACGGCCGCCTACAAGCGCTTTATTAGTAGCCGATTTTTGTTTTTGTTTGTCTGTCAGATTATTTGATAACTGTACAAATTATCGGTGGAAATTCACGAAAATAATGGCCCAACTGTCCGTCAACGACCAATTCTTGGCGTTCGCCAAATTCGGCGACACGCACGCTGACGGTACAACAATTGCACTAACCCAAATCGACAAATGGTTCAAACAGGCACAGATCTTCGATAAGAAACTGACAACAACAGATACGGCAATCAATTTTAATAAATTCAAGTAAATCATTATCGCAATGTGTGATTATCGCTAACGATTTCGCCGTAGATCGAAGACGATTAACGTGACACAATTCAATCAATTCCTGGAGAATTTGGCGAAAGAAAAGAATGTCAATGTTGAAGAGTTGAAATCGAAATTGACAAATTGCGGACCACCAGGCACCACAAAGACAACGGTAAAGAATCTCTCAATCTTTTTTTGGTTTGTTCTCGTTCATTTCGATTTTATTTCGTAGCAAGCTGTTAAAACTGGCGGCGTTGATCGTTTGACAGACGTGTCCGGTTATACTGGTTCGCATAAAGAACGCTTCGATGCAACAGGTAAAGGTAAAGGTAAAGAGGGACGTGAAGATATTGCCGATAATTCTGGATATGTTAGTGGCTATAAAGGCAAAGATACATACGATAAAACGCATTAGAAATAAAATTCGTATCGTCATTTTTTCTATCTGCATTCCGGTTATAGATCCCGATTATCGATAACTAGAATAATTCTTGAAATATGGGTGATTTGCTTGTTGTGGTGTAAGAAAAAACAGTAATAAACGAACACTATCAACCTAGGATTGGTCACGATTTTATCTTAGAAATCTACCTTTATATGGTAAAGATTATGGACGTTGCGCAACAGCAACTGTAGCCTTGTTTGTTGGAAAAATTAACAGGTGATTTATAATTAAAGCAACACAATTACAGACAATAAGTTTATCAAGTTTTTATACAACGTAGAAAGTATGTTTATAGAAAAAAAAAATTAAATTATTCCATATCTTCATCGAGAATAATGAGATCATCATCCTCCGAATCGATTTTACGCTTTTTACTCGACGAACCCTCCTGCGGATCCTCGGTATTTTCCACAAAGACCAAATCATCGTCCTCTTCACTTTTCGAGCTAGTTGCTGCCGCTTCTGGTGTCTTATTATCAACCGCACCATTTTCAACCCCATTGCCTTCATTCTGTTTCGCTTTTAAATCCTCCGGATTTCCGACTAATTTAAATAGCGGATCATCTTTCTCCTTCGCCTCATACTGATTGATTGTCAAGCTCAATTCGTAATTTTGTAGAAAATCATCAACCTTCAAAATACTACCATCAACAATACCCATTTCGCACAATTTCTTATTGTTATTGGCCTCAGTTTCACCTTCTTCGGATGAAATCACTAGAACACCTTTACCGTCGAGTATAGCATCAGGTGCTACCATATTCAACGTTTGTTTTAATATTTCCTGTTCGAATTCCTTCACCGTCATTTTGTTGACGTTAACAAACACGTACGCTGTCGGTTTTGATGCGCACACATAACAATTCGGATTCGCTTTCTGGATTTGATTATCAGCTGCCATTATTACACGGGAATGTACCGATTTTTGGCGCAAATAAATCGCCGGACATCGCTCGTATTCCTCACTCAATACTTTGAAGGCGTACAACACAACAACACCGGCAATCAGAGCGTTTGCTGTTGCTATCGCCGGTATTATATTACCGGCAATTGCTGAAAAAAATTAAACAAATTATCGATAAATTTCTATGAGATAATTGGAGATAAAGTACATTTAATAGCGAATCGTGACTTTTGTGGAATTGAGAAGATATATGCCCGAACGTTAGCACAAGCTGTAACAAAATCCATTGCGGACTTATCATCTTTATCCCATACGAGAAATTTGCGATCGCTTAATTCTTTTTTTAGAACACCCACAGTTTCCGCGAATACTTTTGTACATTGATTTAACGACCAAATTTGCATATCCGCTGATTTGTTATTAGTAACTTCCGTACTATCGGATTTTTGTTTTTCCGCATTCTCCCACGTTAGTGGTACTGGCGGTTTACGAGTTTTCCACAAATTCTCTATAAATAATCGATTATTATACAATTTAACATAATTTCAATAACAATCTAATATTAACCCATTGTTAACAAATATTCGATGTCATCTTTAAAGAATTTATTGAAGAGTTTTTCGGGATTATAATCGTGATCTTGCGCCCATTGTCTGGTCGAGACGCGCTGTACATTTCCAGCAGCGGTTTCGCTAAACTTCCCGTCTTCCTTCAATTCCGGATCTTCAGTATCGGGCGAGACATCCTGATCCGGATCTTCCTCACCGAATAATTGACTGTAAACAATCAACATTACATTTTTTTATTTTAGATTTGATTGAATGGCAATTACTTGAACAAATGTTTAGCCCAAACGATACAATGCACCGGTTCTGAGGGCGTGTTACGAATTGTACAGCCGGGGAATGTTTTCTGTTGTGGTTTCGGTTGGCATTCGTAACACTGTGTCACACCTTTTTTGATTAGTTCGACCTGTCCCGAATAACCAGCGGTGCCGGATTCGATTAGTGGTATATCGGCGGCTAAACACATACGATTTACGTGATTACGTGCCGCACGATTATCTAAAGCGTTCAATACTAAATTGAAACGTTTGAAGAAATTAACACCGTACTCTTGGCTGCAACAAATTGAATTTAGACGATAAATTTGCCAGTTTTTTTGTTGTAATATTACTTGAAAATACTGTCATGATATGCTTCAATCTTTATATTTGGATTAAAGTTTAAAATACTCTCTTTAGCTACTGTAGCTTTTGATTTACCAACGTGTTCCTTACGAAACAAGAATTGCCGGTTGAGGTTACTTACATCAATCGTATCTAAATCAATCTGGAAAATTACGTATTATTAATGCTGTAGATATAAAAATAACGGTTTATTAACAATTTCTATGTCCTGAAAGCCGGAAAGTGCTAAATTCTTTAAAATCTCACAACCAATACCACCAGCTCCTACAACTAGAATTTTTGATGTAGGTATTGTATTCCTCACTTTCTCATCTAATACAACCGGAACAGCTTTAACTGTTGCCATTATTTTTACAATAATCTTATGGATTTATATAAAAATTCGAAGGTTTTTATTTAGTTTTTGTTCAAAAAATATAGAGTCTTAAGATAAACACAACAGCACACCACCGGTTATCAACGGCAACTGCCCACGAGCGCCATCTACTGGGATCAATACGCGCCAATTTCAAAAAGAAAATGCCGTTATCCACTTTTCAGTTAATATTATGAAATAAATTGAATTAATTTTATTCTTTTATGCATTTAAATACCACAATAATGTTAACAGAATTCTTTAATATTGAAATTAAAATACAATATTAGTTATTTAATGTTTTTTTGATCAATTTTATTGAGTATATTTGATTGCCTATTTACAGTTTGTGTGTAGATACCGACATTACCGATACAGTTCGAACGCTTCCATCTGCATTTCCATAGTATAGTCTGTCAGTGGCTATAGTGTTCGCTGACTAAAGTCATAGAGTTTGTATTATTTAACTTGAAAAAAGTCTGCGTTTAAGGTGAAACAGATAGAAATAGGAAACAGTAGAGGATTATGCAGATGAACAAAGTGTCTGCAAGCCTCGAGAATTCTCTTGTTTCGCAATTCGCCTAATAAGATCTTCGAAAATTCATCTTATTTCAACAATTCACAAAAATTAGTTTTTCCAAGCGGCTCATATCAGAGGCTACCTTAAAGAAGCGTCTCATTTGTATTTTGATTCAAACCATTCAAACTTTGTAAAAGATATGAGAGTGTGACTTTCTCTCGTCTAATGCGAATAGGCAGGTTTCTAAAAGCGTACTGGCCCGAACTGTTGACTTCTTCAGAAAAGAATCTGACATAAGTTAGTTGATACGTACAAAAATAACAAAAAATACAAAGCACTACAACACAGACTTTCTAGTAAAGCAGAATATCAACTCACCGGTTATCCTTAACACCAATACGCCAGTTTGTGTACTCCTAGGCCAGTGTGTTTAATCTAGTTGCCACCACTGTATATCGGAATATGATTTTAAAATCATGAACTAGATGGCGTGATAAGTACGCTCATGAAAACAAATATGTAATACAAAACAAAACAGAACAGAATATCGGTTACTCAAAAACAAACCGAATGGAAGCGATTGAACGTAACAAATTTGCATAAAGTCCAATTTTTATCAATAAATTTCGAAAAATAAAAAACAATCCAAACTCCTTTTGTAACGAGTATATTTGGTTGCCTACATACTGAATACGATAACAGCTAACTTCGCGATTTTTTTGCAAATCCAACAAAGATAGAACTATCCGATATTGGTGTGTAAGAGAAAGATGTAGTCACGTTTTGCGCGGCATACTTCAGGCATGATTCATCAATCGTCGTGTGCACGTCACTTTGACAAGAGTGGGGTTAGTTGTGTCAGGTGAAAAGTTATTTAAATCATTATCAATTTTTCCATACGAGTATTAATCGTTTGTAAATTTCCAAGGTGTATTAGTGTGTAACTTGTACAATGTTAGAATTATCTAGAACAAATCCAATAGTGTTATAATCAATATATGTTTTCACCTGTTCGAAAAAATCGAGAAAAAAATGAAGGTTAAAGGATTTGCCACTTGTGTAACTCTATTTTTTATTTTATTTTGGAATATTGCATCATCCGTGGATAATGTATCAATAAAACTGAGTACATCAACACAACCATCGATATTACAAACAAATCAAACAACGAATCATGAAGAGATTAAAAAACCGGCAATTAACACTACAACAAATACAAATAATAATAATAATAATAATAAAACAATAGAATCATCAACAACATTAAAACCGAACACGACCAATGTTAATACAACAACACCAACACCGGTAGTAAGTGATAAACCATTGAATTTATCAACTGTAATTGGCCAAAGTACAACAACAGTCACACCAAATATTAATAAAACAAACGTAACATCAACAACATTACCCGCCGATCCGGTATTACCGGATAAGGGGGCTGCCGAAGATGAACACAACAGTTCAATGGCAATTTTCTTTGTATTATGCGTACTAGCATTAGGTATATTATTAATACATTTAATGCTACAAACTGGCTTCCAATACGTACCGGAAAGTATTGTGATTGTATTTTTGGGTGCACTAATTGGTCTAACAATGAACGCTCTATCAAATCGTAATATAAGCAATTGGCGTAAAGAGGAGGCTTTCTCACCAACAGCATTCTTCTTAATCTTATTACCACCAATCATCTTTGAATCCGGTTATAATCTACATAAAGGCAATTTCTTTCAAAATATCGGCTCTATATTGGTATTTGCAATATTTGGTACAACGATATCGGCATTTGTGATCGGTTTTGGTATATATTTCTTGGGTTTAGCTGATGTTGTGTATAAATTGAGTTTTTTGGAATCGTTTGCGTTCGGTTCATTGATATCAGCCGTTGATCCGGTTGCTACAGTTGCTATATTTCATGCATTAAATGTTGATCCTGTATTGAATATGTTAGTGTTCGGTGAGAGTATATTGAATGATGCTATTGCAATTGTATTAACAACAGCCGCATTAGAATCAAATAATCCGGTCATGTCGACTGGGGAATCGATTGTGATCGGTATCCAACGGTTCTGTTTGATGTTCTTTGCATCCGCCGGTATTGGTGTGGTATTTGCGTTGATCAGTGCACTACTATTAAAACATGTTGATTTACGTAAGAATCCCTCATTGGAATTCGGTATGATGTTGGTATTCACTTATGCACCGTATGTACTAGCCGAAGGTATCCAATTGAGTGGTATAATGGCGATCTTGTTTTGTGGTATTGTTATGTCACATTACACCCATTTCAATCTATCTACAGTGACACAAATCACAATGCAACAAACATTAAGAACATTAGCATTCATTGCTGAAACTTGTGTATTCGCCTATTTAGGTTTGGCATTATTCAGTTTCAAACATCGAGCCGAACCGGCTCTAATTATCTGGAGTATTATATTGTGTCTAATAGGACGGGCATGTAATATCTTTCCATTGGCAATGTTAGTGAATCGTTTCCGTGAACATCAGATCACCAAGAAGATGATGTTTATTATGTGGTTTAGTGGTTTACGTGGTGCCATCTCGTACGCGTTATCATTACATTTGAATTTCAGCGATGAAACTCGACATGTTATCATAACAACCACATTAATTATTGTATTAGTAACAACATTGATATTTGGTGGTTCAACAATGCCACTATTGAAATTTATGCAAGCCACCAAAAATTCAACATCGAAACGTTTGAAACGGCGTCGAAAAGATCGTGAAGTTACATTGAGTAAAACAAGAGAATGGGGACAAACGTTGGATTCGGAACATTTATCTGAAACAACAGAAGGTGAAATGGAAGTATCATTTGTTTCCGATCGTATTAAGGGTTTTGCTAAATATGATTTGAAATATTTCATACCGTTCTTTACAAGGAGATTTACGCAACAGGTAAAAAATCATTTTTTTTCCTATTTATCAAATATTTTTATTACGTAATTACACAAATATCGATCGAAATCAATCAACTGTGTGTGATAGACTTTCACGGTGTAGGTGTGTCGCAAATAAATTCGAGAACACTTCCATTTCAACATTTATAGTCCATTTCATGATCATCTGACTGTTTGATCTGAAGCCACACCTTTAGGGGGTTAAAATTGTATGAAATGATCTCTAACATTCACCATTAGTTTAATTAAAATTTCTTATATAATTTCCATATTATCATCTCGCCCCTTTTTATGTTTGACCTACAAATTTAATGAAGGCGTAGGTTATTCGAACTATCAAGAATAATTGAATAACAAACAAAAATAATCGTGTCAATCGTAAAATATTCCAACGATAAAGAGTCGTGGCCAACACGTTTGATAAATATTTGTTTTATTTAATGGTTGTTTTAATTTGACTTTCTATAGACATGTTGCATTATTTATTTATAACAATTATTATTAAATCGCATGTAATTGGAGAGAGAGAGAGAGAGAGAGAGAAATAGCAATAATTTCTTTCGTATCGATCTAATAAGCTCAAGGTTTAATTGATTTTTGTTTTTATAGTATGAAATTACATATTATCATGTGAAATTTTATCAAACCCGACTTCAGTTTATTTTTTTTTTATCTATGTACTTGAAAGTGTAACTATTGTACTTTTAATAATAGGACTTAATTATGTAGGAATTATCGTAATTGTTGTTTAATACCTAGTTTTTGTTTATCAAAATTCAAATTTTCCGACGGTATTAAAATAAACGATAAAATTCCCATTTTATCCAATATAGTTTTGTTTTGCATATGTTAGAACTAAAATACTTATAGTGGAATTTATTTAAAAATACTACAAAACCATAAAACTATTGCCGATTCGTTTCTACACATTGAAAGAACCTATATAGGGATTTCGACCAACCCCTCTGGTTTCTTTCTCTTTTTTTCACATTACAATGTTGAGATGGTGAGATTGTCAACTTTACCAGTTGTCACACCCTTTGCAAAATAGATACAGCCCATGCCAGAGGTCCCAAACAATGAAAGTAAACATTTTTCAAAAAAATACTACTTTCATTCTTTGAAATCTTCTGTAATACGAGATTTCTACTAAGTTCCAAGAAGGTAGTCAAAAAAGAAATGAGTTTGAGAACCACTGGTTTGCCTTTAAAAGTATCCCACTTGCGACCCAACCATGTGGATTGTGTTCTCTCACTTTAATCATAAGACTCTATTGAACAGAAGAAGAAGCATAACACAAAATGTGTATTTGGAATGAATTTTATGAGGGAGTAGTTACGTCTCTCTTGCACTTTATGACATTGTAGTATTTTTAAATAAATTCCACTATATTTCAATAGTTTATAGACTATTTGGGTAGTATATAAAACAGCCAGACGTTTGCATGTTTAAAAGGTGAAAACAAAATTCGAAAGAAACTGAAATATCTCCACTGGAATTGCTCTAGTATCGTGCCCAATGTCATGTTATATCATCGCAACATATCGCCTTTTATATACCTAGTCTTTGGTCTTTTGAGAATAACCGTAGAAGGTATACATATAACGAATCTAAGAGCCCCCGCGCACTGGCAACTTTAATCACCAGCAACTAAACAGTTTACTCACCCATGAGTTGTCGACCAACGCGCTGGCGACTAAATAGTTGCCTCTCATCTCAGTCTATAATGGATATCGTGGAAGCGTTTATTCTGAGACGTCGAAAAAATAAGCAAAGGAACAAAACGTTTTCGGTACATCCAATTGATACTTGACAGACAATTTTATAAGCTCTTCGACAGATTGAAAGAACATCCACACAAGTTCTTTAATTATTTTAGAATGAGCATAGAATGAATTCTTCGCAGACTTCCAACCATAATATCTTTTTTAAAAATTTTATCAGCTGGCTGCTTCTCTGTTGCCAAAATAAACCTTTCAACATCTACCGTCTCGTTATTGCTTTGAAAAATAGGAAATGCACATTTACTCCAGACCAAAGCTGTTTAGCAACTGAATAGTTGACAGTGCGCGAGTTTATGTAAAAACCCTCATGGTCCATTTCTGCCGGCAACTGTTTAGTCACCCTTGGAATAGGGCTGGACGCAATAATTTAATCACGGCAATTTAAAAGTCGCCCGTGCGCGGATCGCATTCCATTTCTGTAAAGCGATCAAATAGTTGCTTTGTAAAAGTTGCCAGTGCGCGGGGGCCCTAAGAACATATTCCTTTTACTTAATGTAGGATATACAGCATAGACTAAATTCTGATATTAGAGGCTCTATAGTGGACTAATTTGCAAGTCAGATCCAATCATTTTCGAAACATATTAACTATTTAACGGCTTTTCAAGTCCATTTGTACTCTGAGCTCTGAGCCAATCAGACATTTATAGTCGACAACTTTTAAGTTTCATTTCACACGTTTTTGTTGGTTTCAATAATCAACAATTTGCTCGTGTTCTGTACGTTTCACTATTTTTGTATAAAATCTCCAAATACTTGATTGAATGATATTTGTATTCACTCAGTAATTAAAAAAAAAGAGGTCATTTAACGGAAATCATTATCATTAGGAACACGTTGCCACACCGGATTTTGTAAATATCCTTTAATTTACTGAACGGTCGAAATTTTGTTTTCCTGTTTTTTTTCAAATTGTTTGGTAAAACGAGATATTGGTAGTTGAAGGTCTTTTCTGTGTCTAATAAGGCAAAGAAATTATTCGTCTTTTTTCTTATTGAGAAAAAAATCGATACTTCCAGCAGAGACTATTATTTGGCACAATTACAGTATCGTAGATTTCATTGTACGCTCCTTCTTAAGGGGGTCCTCTGGTTTAATAGGTTCAAAAAATCGATTTTTTTTTGCATAAATTGTTTCCTTAATGTGTCTAGAATGTGGAAGTAAAGTGATTTTTCGATATTCGAAGCCATTATAAAGATACAGCAGTTAGAAGGGACAGGTGTTCGGAGCGTTGAGCGGAGCGCTTGAAACTTTAAACGCGTTTTTCTCAAAACCATGTTTTTCAAACTTTCCTCCATCATATCTCAAAAACGGCTTGGCCGATTTACTTCAAATTTATAGGGTTTACTCAGTACATATAGACGCATCGAGTGGACTATTATCATCCCAAAATTTTGAAAATTTCTATTTTTTTTGTTTCAAAAACTTGACAAAAAATACATGAAATTCGAACTTTTTTGTTCCGAAGTCTGTCAAACATCCAATTTTCAAATTTTTTTTTTGATGAATTTAAGTATACAGATTAAAGCCCCGCTGGATTTTTTTGTTTCGGATAAGCCTATCATGGAGGAAGGGGGCGTCCATTTTTTTGAGGCGGGTGTCTTAAGACCGCTATAACTTTAATTCTACTAAATATTTTTAGCAAAAATTCAACTGTATATTCTTGAAATATGTATAAATAACTGGTAAAAAGTTCAAAGTTCTATCTCTTCATTGGTCTTTGTAAAAAAATCCCAAAGATTGCTCAAAAATCAGGGCGTCAAACCAGAGGACCCCCTTAAGAAGCTGCTGGAGAAACGAGACGTCATTCTTATCGCATAGTCATCACTTTTCTCTCCACCTCTCAACTTGTCCCGAATTATCTTCTATCACAATCCTCCACAAGCCATGTCTTAAAGTTACATGAAACGGTCTCTACCGAATTTTATTAGACATCGTTTCATGTAATTTCGAACGCTTAAAGGCGTGGCTTTTGGACATTTGTGTTGTAGATAAGAGACACCTCTATAAACCCAGGGTACTGCCTTCTCTAGCAACTCCCAGTCTGTCGCATATATCCTAGATATACAAGCTATTTCAGCTCAAGTGCCCACGTTTCACAACTTCTTCAATTATTAAAATATTCATATGCAGCCCTCAAGAACTTATACTAGGTGACCTAACAACTTTAGGACCTTTCGTGGCCTAGTTTAAGTTCTTGGAAGTTAGATTAAGCGCTTAGGCTGAAACAGTCTGTAAATAGTACAGCTAACACTCCACTAATATTGTAGTCGAATTGAAAAACGAGCTTGACTTCCATTATTTCAGTTTCTTTTTCTTCGAAATTTGACAGATTTGCAACTGTTACACTGCCAATTTTCTGCAATTTTTCCGACAACGGATTCGCCCCAAAACATCGATCGATATTGTTTAAGTATCAATTGCGTTCCATTCTATTGATAATTTGTTTCGGATAATCAGAATTTTTCTCAGTAATATTGTTATCTAATCGAATATCGATTGAAACTTTTCGCATTTGTTCCATGATTATTAAATCTATTGATACCATTTAATAAACATTATATTTCCCGATGTATTGTTATAGGAACTTAAAGATTGCAAGAGTCAAATGACCGATCTAACAAATCAATGGTATCAAGCAATTCGGATATCACCAGACCAATCGGATGATGAGACAACAGGCACAACACCACGTTCAAGTATATCGAGTATAATTCGCTGACTACCAATGAACAGATCTGAATCATGTCCATTAATAAGTCCACACACAAATTACAACAAATAATTTAATTTATATAAATCTATTTTATAGATATACCTATATTTGTTGTAATTTTTTATCTAATCATAGAGATTATTTAAATTAGTACTTATTTCAGTGAGTGATATTGTAAAAGCCAAATTTAAATAAATTCATGTAAATAATGTATTTATAAACAACATACATTTTATTATATTGATATATTAACACATTTTGTGATTAATTGTGGTATATGCGAACCGTCGTAAACTAATAAAATATAAAATTATTGTTCCTCTACTATAAAGAATTTAATTTTTTTTGCAAATGATTGTTGATTTGCACATTTTCTATGTTAAAATCACAGCTGGTTTGTGATAAGTATTGCAGTTTCATTGTGATTTATAGTTATTAGCGATTAAATAAATGGTAAAATTCAACTATTTTTCATTTCCAGTGCTACTACAACAAAATTTCCATACTATGTTTATTAATAACAACAGCCGTATATTTTTTATAAATTTTAATTTAATTATTTGAAAAATCGGATTGGGGAAAAACCGATAAACTGCCAGCGCTACTATTACCTACTCTAACCTAATTTAGGACTATTTGCTTTCGTAACGTTGGCATTTAAGACTAGAGAAACGTCATTTATTTCCGGCAAAACAGGTTAGAAAATGTCGTCGTTTCAGCGGTTCGCTTCGTGGTTGTTGACCGATGCCGGCAAAAAATTCGCTTATATCGCAGCAGGGGCTGCCACAACGACTGCTATGTTAGCTACCACACTTCCTCACACAATATTCATCGAGCAATATAAAGATTTCTATCATCTTTACAAGTTTGTAACGTTTCGTTTTTAACCCAAAACGAATCGCGTTGATACCGTTCTGTTTGTTTGCAGGAAAGGTTTCACGGTACCATTATCACAGAAATTACAAAACAGATTCCAGAAGGCGCTCGAATTAGCTGAAGTATCCCACAGAAATTGTCGTATCAAATAAAATTTGACGAATTTGTAAACATTTGTAGGTTAATGAAGACGAGCGTCAGCTGTTCAAACCGTTCGCCGCTACAGGCTTCGATATTGTAAGTGCTGGCAGTTCGTACAGTAGTTTCGGTGTGATTGTTGGAATACCGGCGAATTTCGCGTACGATAAAGTCGATGATGTTGATAAATATGCGATTAAAGTGAGTTTGTCGATTGAAAAGAATCTCTATAATAAATGGAGATGTGTTGTAGTTGCGCGACGATTCGATTCCTTGGGAATTGGATGAAGGCCAAAAGTTGATGAAATCGTTGGTGTTATCCGAAAATGCACAAATCTACGCAATGGCACGCGAAATAAAATTCCGGCAAACATTCAAAATCGTCCTCGATACAGTCGTAACGGTTGTCTCATGTGCCGGCACCTACGGTCTAGCGAATGCGATTAATTTACGGTTGAATTTGTATAATCGACCGCGACCGATACGGCTTGTTATGTATTGTTTAGTTGGTGCATTTACGTTTGGCAGTTATGCGTTGTGTAAAGATTTCTCACAGGTCTATTATGAGAATCGAATCGATAAAGAGTTGAAGGAGAAGAATCGAATTTTCGCCGAAGGTGGTAAAGAGTTCTATACGAAATTGTTGGAACGTAATAAGGCGTTAAGGAAGTTCCTTGGTAAAGAAGGGGAACGTGCCTACAGTGTTTTGGGGAATGAAAACTATTTGTTTAGATATAGGCATATACCGTTGGTACAGAGGAAAGAATTTTTCGAAAGTGCTTCTTAATTGTAAATAAAAACTATAGAAAAACCAATCAGTTTATGGTATTTTGACTATTTTATTCCACACAATCCTTCAGCAAACCGATTTCTAACAGAGATCCGACAAATGGACTGTTTGACCATTTTCTAGAGTTTTTGATAATGGTCCAAGGCAAGAGCAGACTTAAGAGCTTGTGTATCTATCTCTATCCAGCAAAATTGTCAATTTTTTTTTAATAATCAAATTTGTGGAAGGCGGTAGCATGGTCTGAAACAGTCTGTATATACAGACTGTTTCAATACAAGTGCCCACAACCTAGGATAGTTTTATTTTAATTTATTTTCGTAGCCTATGAGGTGGATAGGCTGTTGTAAGCAGCAGAAAACTTTCCGCACTATTTGCACAAACACTCAATGCGTAAAATTCGGCAAAATTTAAGTGTGCTTAATTCTCGATTTACGCACCAAAGGGTTCATAGATTTAAGTTGGCACCCCTGAATATAGTGATATTTTTATGGATTTATTTGTTTGTGTCGATATCTTCGCATATCCTGCGATTACATACTTTCTTTAACGAGACATTTATCAAATCTAGTAACCGTTTTCTCCATTGATTCACTGTAGTACAATAAGAAAAATAAATATTTAAACAAAAAAATTACCAGAAAATCACTAGATTCAAGCATACCGACCGAAATCTAGTGATCCTTGGTCCAGGAATATACGATACTTATGAGCGAAAATTGTTCGAATTTTAAATAACTGAACGGACTAAGCAACTGGATTGGCCAGGTTTTTTTGCATTACAATTATTATTAGGGCAAAAAATTAAATTGCAATCGATTTTTTTCTATTTTGCGTCCGTAATAGCGCTATTATTAAACTCGCTACTGTATCGAAATGAGCTCATTTCGATACTAATGCTGAAATGAAAAATTTAGTAATGTTTTTTCCACTAGGTTGGTGACATTTTCATTGATTTTGACAACTGTCAAAAATCAAGATGCTTAATATACCGTTTTTTTTGTACTGATCTTTGGATTTATCGGGTAGTAAATTGCTGCCTGCATTTTCAGCAATTTCCCTTATTTCAGGTGGACTACATGAAAATTCTTCACTCATTGTCAAATAAGCAATTTGGCGGAAAAAACAATTAACTAAGAGTGAAAAATAAAACAATTGAACTTTCCTAGCTGAATGTTCAATTGTTTTTTTTTAGTAACACCAACTCCCACCAATTTCCCTAAATATCAAATCTCGCAATTTTTTTGTAAAAAAGGGCACAAAATAGGCAAAATAGTATAAAAAACTCGTGTCAGAAGTCGTATATTGCACTCGTCCTTTAGAAAACTCGCGGCTCCACCGCTCGTTTTCTAAACTTGGTCTCGTGCAATAATAGGCGACTTCTTTGATTTTCCGTTCAGTGTATTTTTCAGATGCGCTACATTTAGCCTAACCTTCTTCTGCCAAAACTGACAGGTTTATTTGAACTACTACAATCAAACTACTAAAAGACTGTGTTGTGTTGTTTCTGGTATGATAACATTAATTAATCAAAAAAAAAGTGTTAATTGTTGTTAATTTTGATTATTAATCAATTGAAGAAGACGAAATGAATCCAGTGTACGATTTTATACAGACGAATCGAGTACTGGCAAAAATTGAGAAAAACCTTAAAAAGAAATCAACAACTTTAGATTTGGACGATTATGATCTATCGAAATTTCCACAAAGTTTATACGAATGTGTACATTTGAATACATTAAATATTAGCTATAATCGAATCAACGATATATCGATTGACTTGAATAAATTGAAAAATTTACAGTTTCTCTCACTAGATTATAATAATTTTGATAAATTTCCAGAAGCCTTAATCGAACTGAAACAATTGAAATCATTGAATTTAAGCCACAATCCAATAAAAGACTTAACACTGATTGGCAGTTTAACATCTCTGGAGACTTTATGGTGTAATAGTTGTTGTTTACAAACACTGCCTGAAAGTATTGGAAATTTAACAAAACTCGACACATTCGGTGCCAGACATAATCAAATTGTACAATTACCAGAAGGAATTTGTAAATTACAAAAATTGAGGTACAATATTAATTAGAACAGAAATGAATTAAAATGATGATTTGTTTTGTAGATGGTTAACTTTAGAAGGCAACAAATTAAGCACAGTCCCGCAAGATTTCGATAAACTTCAATCGTTGATTCATTTGAATTTGAACAAAAACAATTTCAATTCGATACCGGATTGTATATCGAAACTGGAAAAACTCAAATACCTTCTTTTGCAGAACAACGAATTCTTCACAATACCCGAGAATGTGCTGAGTGCAATGCCGAAGGTCAAAATTAATCTACTCAACAATCCACTGAGTTCGCCGAAAGACATCGATAAAGTAGCTATTTTTAGTTGTACAAACAAAAATTGTAAATTCGCCAATTTCCAGATGTTCCCCAATATTATAATCAATGGAAAAGATTCAAATCAACAACAGAACCACCAACAGCACGACGATGAAACCACATCGGACTCGGATGCGAGCTCTGAAGACTGGGAGTACAGTTTCAATAGTTCCGATTTGCATCACATTTACGAAGAGTCGGATAGTGATGATGAGGAGATCTTGATCGAAGTACCGAAACTGTCGAAATTCCTTGTCGCTTTCTAACACTAACAAATCGATTTTTTTATTAGTGATTTATTTGTAAATTTCAATATAAATAAATTGCAAACACAACTACTAAACAAAACAATGTATCCTGGAAGGCAGATGGTGTAAATTAAAGTGTTGATTTTATTTGAAAATAGTTACATTCGTGAAGATATCGCTGGTGTATCCGTCCGTTTCTGCATCCCATAAGCAACGCATTCCCGCCCGTACTCCGGCCCCCTTATTCTCACCGATTGTCACTTGAACGATGTGTTTATACCGTTTAAATTTCAATTCTACAACGAAAAGAACTTTATTTATTGATTTTTTTTTAGAATGAGTCACTTTCTTCGTTACCTGTAACTTTATTATTGATATCATTTGCCAAATCAGCTGTCCACTTTTTAACATTCTCGACATCGTACGTTTTACCAGTCAGCATTTCGAGCATTGCATTTTTGATGATTTCCTTAACCGGTGACGCTCTAAATCTACGAAATATTGGAAGTAAATTATTAAAAAATACGAATTTTGATTTGTAATCATTAAACTTGTCTGGCAGAAGTGGTTTAATTTGATAAGAATGTGCTGGTGGTATCGATTCATGACTGGCTATTGTGGGCGTTTTACTATCACCATTTGAATTTGTTTCTGTTGTTGGATCACTGCCTAAGGCTGATATGGCATCGGCTGTTTCAATTTCATTTTCATTCGGTTGATCTTCCATGTTTTCAAAAATTTTCCAACACAAACATTTAAGTGAGGTTAAGTTGAACAAAACAAATGCCAATCGTGGAACTAAGGGTCAGTTCACAATGGAGGGACGTGAGCGACACAACGTTACAGGCAGACGTATCGTGGATTCACGAAGCAAAAGGTTACTAGATTTGACAGACGTAAAAAGAAACTGAGCAAAGATTGAAAGAACTAGCCAATGATAGAAAGAGACTAGACAATAGAAAGAGACTAGACAATAGAAAGAGGCTAGAAAATAGAAAGTGGCTAGACAATAGAAAGAGGCTAGACAATAGAAAGAGACTAGACAATAGAAAGAGACAAGACAATAGAAAGAGACAAGACAGCGATAGAAACTGAGCAAAGATTGAAAGAACTAGCCAATGATAGAAAGAGACTAGACAATAGAAAGAGACGAGACAATAGAAAGAGACGAGACAATAGAAAGAGACAAGACAGCGATAGAAACTGAGCAAAGATTGAAAGAACTAGCCAATGATAGAAAGAGACTAGACAATAGAAAGAGACGAGACAATAGAAAGAGACTATACAATAGAAAGAGGCTAGACAATAGAAAGAGGCTAGACAATAGAAAGAGGCTAGACAATAGAAAGAGGCTAGACAATAGAAAGAGACAAGACAATAGAAAGAGACTAGACAATAGAAAGAGACAAGACAATAAAAAGAGGCTAGACAATAGAAAGAGGCTAGACAATAGAAAGAGACAAGATAATAGAAAGAGGCTAGACAATAGAAAGAGGCTAGACAATAGAAAGAGACGATAGACACGATGAAAGACTAGACATAGAAAGAGCTGAAAGAGACGAGACAATAGAAAGAGACTATACAATAGAAAGAGGCTAGACAATAGAAAGAGGCTAGACAATAGAAAGAGGCTAGAAAATAGAAAGTGGCTAGACAATAGAAAGAGGCTAGACAATAGAAAGAGCGACATAGACAGACATAGAAAGAGGCTAGACAATAGAAAGAGACTAGACAATGATAGCAAAGAGAGCTAGACAATAGAAAGAGGCTAGACAATAGAAAGAGACAAGACAGAGCTAGACAATAGACTAGACAATAGAAAGAGACTAGACAATAGAAAGAGACTAGACAATAGAAAGAGACTAGACAATAGAAAGAGGCTAGACAATAGAAAGAGACAAGACAGCGATAGAAACTGAGCAAAGATTGAAAGAACTAGCCAATGATAGAAAGAGACTAGACAATAGAAAGAGGCTAGACAATAGAAAGAGGCTAGACAATAGAAAGAGGCTAGAAAATAGAAAGTGGCTAGACAATAGAAAGAGGCTAGACAATAGAAAGAGGCTAGACAATAGAAAGAGACAAGACAATAGAAAGAGACTAGACAATAGAAAGAGACAAGACAATAAAAAGAGGCTAGACAATAGAAAGAGACAAGACAGCTATAGAGACTAGTAACGATAGAAAGAGAGTCGAGAAGGGCAGAAAGAGTCTAAACAACGATAGAAAAAGGTTAGACAAAGAGACCTAGACAACAATAAAACAAAAGCAAGACCTTTGGCGTCCCACTGAAATCGATTGCTGACAAAAAAGCCATAATGGCGTGTACCAGCCGTACATTGCTAATCTTGCAGTTGTTTCTCTTGAAATGGGTAAACAATCACCTATCATAATATGATTCAGTGGTTCCTTTTCAGTATTTACTTTTATGTGGAAATTATGGTATTTTCCGATAGTATAAAACAAAAAATCCCTCCTAAACATCCTTTATTAGTAAATAATGTCTTACATGAAAAATGTTAACTACAGAACTACGAATATAAAAGCTAAAACTTCCAAAAGGAATAATGCAACAACACAAACATTAGAATCATTGCATTATTCCCAAATAATAGCAAAATGAATAAAAAACAAATAAAATGAATGACAATAGTAATAAAAAAAAAACAGAAACGAAAGTTACTTCAATCTTTCCTCCTATAAATATACATTCTAACAAACATATTTGATACATATGATAGTAATAATAATAATAATAGTAACTGTAATCGTAACGATTATATAAAATGTTTAATAAAACTAAACTACGTTAAAACTAAATTTATTTGATGACAGAATTGCGTTTGTTAGTTGATAAGACCTTTAGCTTTGAAGAGATCACGCATTAACCCCTTTAAATATTTAATTTCACGTTGCATATCATTAATTTTACTTTCCAATTCCTCATTTTTCATTAATAGTTGTTTCTCTTCACCAAATATAATTTCAGCTTCAGCTTTCTTCTTCATACGATAACGGGTAGCAGCATTTTTATTTTGTTCCTTTTTCCTTGATTTTTTATCAACTGTTGATGGACGTGAATATGGTTTTGAACGTTTACGTTGTAATTGTTGTTGTGGTGATTTCAAAGGATTACCATCATTGTAATTTTCAATTGCTTCAGGCACCCATTCGGGATCATCAGATGAATAATCACCAAAATTACTACTACCACTACAACTATTACTAGTTGGCGATGATGGTCCATTGCTGCTATCATTTAGATTCCATTGCATATCTTCAACACGTGTACGAACTAATTCATCAACAACTGCTAATTCGTGTGCTATATCGGGTTGTGGTGTTGTTGTAACAATTGGATATTCCATGGAAATGAGTTGTTGTTGTGGTTGTGGAGGAATTGCACGATATTCTTGTAGCGATAATAATTGTTTATCATCAGGTACTGGATATACATTGTCTGATTGTTTCTCATTGTTGATTGTTGGATATGTTTGTTGTTGTAATAGCGGTTCTAAAGGTGTTAAAACTGGACGACTTGGTGGACTTTGGGGTGGTGTTAATGTTTCATGTCTCAATTCAACATAAACTTTATCCAATTCATTCAAAAGATATTGCGTACTATCAGCTGGTTGTAATTGTTGGTTGCGAACATATTCAAGTTTTATCTGTTCTAATGGGTCTACCTCATCCAACATAGGCAAGATTTTCTCATCAAGGAAATACGGTTCTGTAATACATATAAATTATTAGAATTTATAGATTTTTTATGAAAATGTAAATTTTATAAAACTTGATCGAGTCCAAAAAAAAACAATATGATAATAGCATTATAACAAAGTGAACGTCTAAATTGACCTTGTAAATTATTGTAATTAAAACATTTGATTTATGCAAAACAATGTATTGTTATCAATCGGGAAGCCCTACACCTGCAACAGGAAACTTTAAATAACTTTTCAATAAGATTATGAATTTTAAGGTACAGTTGTCGACTTAATCAACAATCATGTCATTGACTAACGTATTTCTTACAACAACAAAAAAGAAAGAATTACGATAAGACTGTTATCAATTCTTAGAAAGCCACAAATATGGGGAAAAACCTTCAACTCTTCTAAAATTAAAAACGAAATCACATTTAGAACGAATAATTAATACTAGAAATCATCAAATTGCGTAAATTATTTATTACAATAGCCTTTAGGTAGATTTAATAAGTAATTCAGTAAAGATTTACTACAAATCAACGGAATTTTTGGTTGGAAAATTTTCCAGTTTCTATGAAAATTAAGCTACTAAATTACAAATATTTTAATTATTTTGTTTAATAATATTGAAAATAGATAAAACAAGAGAAATAGAACAAACTAGGTTGGGCATATATGAAAGTTGTTTTAGAATAGAAAATTAATTAGAGAGTAATAGAATTTTAGCAAATTTTCAAAAACCTTCCGCTTGAGTAAAAATTTTTAATTATTGCTTAAATCTACTGTTTCCGAAATAATCAATATAATAATAACCTCTGACCTTACCACATATACATATACATATATATAAATATTGATAAATTTTATTAAATGAGGTTGTTGTTATCAATTGATTGAGAATGTTTAAAAGAATATCCTTGACAACATTACATTGTTGTGTCTCTTTATTTAAGAGATTTTATATCAACTCAAAAAAAAAACTTTCTAAGAGAATGGAATAAAGGCATTTTTTGTTGTAATTGTTGTTCCTGTTAATGATATGTGTAATGAAAAAATAAATCATTATTGATTCTGTATCAACAACAAGAATAAAATATTCATTCAACTAGACGGTGTTGTTATTAACTAGATTGCCTCGATTCAATCATGCGTAAACACCGAATATTATTATCGAGGACAAAAATTAAAATTGATTAAATTGATCAATTTGTAGTTTAGACTAGAAAAACTGCTGTTTTTGCTATTTTGCAATATTATTAATGTGCAATTTTAATATGGTTTTAATCTAGAAAAAAAAATGCATTTTTCCATCTTTTATCATGTCCTTCAATAATCCTTTAATCATTATAATGTTTCTCGTTGCAGAACCTACCATAACAAATAGCCATTACGTTGATTATATTGTTGTACAGGTCACCAAATATCAAACACAAAATGTCAACAAATTAATTAAAAAAATAAACAGAATTGGCAGTATTATAGAAAGACAGTAGAGACAGTATGAGATAGAAAATGAAAGAGATAGAGGAGAAAAAAACAACAAGAACGGCGTACGTTGTCAACTTTTCTTCAGGGGAAGACCAGGCCAAAATTCTTTAGAAAAGACGTCGCCTTTTAACAAGTTTCTGTGAATTGAACACAATTTCCCTATTCCAAGTGTAATGATAGCTGCACTTCATGCTACACACGCCGACCAATGTGGTCATTTGTACAATGGTACATCAGGAATTCAAAAGAACGAAACACAACCAAATCACTTTAATTTTTCACAATCTTTTCTGGAAAAACAACAACACACACACACAAGTTTGAATAAACAATAGATAACAGAGAAACAAAGAGGCCCCACAACAGGTTTATATATTCGATATATAAACACCACGAAAAATAACTATGTTCGTACGATAGAGGAATGTTGAATACTGAAACAAATCCGAACATTAATGGAATTTGCCTGTGTGTTGAATAGTAGTTGTCCCTCAACTCTATCCCCACCAAAAATCAACAAGTTAACAAGTTAAGACGCCATGTGATCTTTTGTATTTCGTATTGATAACCATTTCAAATCAAATGAGGTCGTAAAATGTCTTCTTTTTTTAAATTAAAACAATAATAATAACGACAAAAATTATAAATTGTGACGAATTAAACCAATTAGAAAATTTAGAACAACAAACTCGATGAATGTACAAAGATCAACATTAACATGTCTTTGACTCTTAAAGATAAACGAAAACAAACATAATTATTGATAATTTAGTAGGATAAACAGTCTATTATAGACTTAATTCGAGTTGATAAAAGAACAATACAATTAGGATAAAAAGATCATAGTAAAATTATATGTTATTAAAATAGAATATTTACTAAATACAAGTCTGTAAAAATTCAACAAATTGTAGAAAATTGGGACTTTTCGGCAATTATGGAAATTTCCAAATTTTATCAATTAAAAAAAAAACCCCAAAACAATTATGATCAATTTTGTATTGCAAATCTAATTTGATAAAACCGATTTATTGACAAAACAGAAAACGGAAGAAGTACGAAGGTTAAGAAAGATATGGATTTGAGAGATTGGAAAACGATGGCCTTAATTTATCGCATCCTTGTCCTAATTATTTAATATTTGTAAAACAATTGTGAAGTGGACACAAAAGAAAACCAACAAAACTCGAGTAATCTCTTCATGTGTTGAAGTTGGAATCTTAACATCTTATTTTATTCTATAAATTGCCTCAAAGCAAAATATTTTATACTATGCAGCCGTAACGGGAATGTCTTCATAGTTAGAAAAGTTGGATCTGTTATCTATCAATATTAAATCTGGTGAGAACAATTCGTTTTCGAGAAAATCAGAAAGGGCTGATAAGAATAATAGAAAACGAAACTCTCCACAATTTGGGGCCGTTTTCTACAAAAAAAAAGCTAAGATTGCCACTGTTAACAATTTCGCCAAGTTTTGGAAATCAATTTTCTACAAAAAGAAAAAATACGTTGCAGATATTCCACCAGTAATATTGTAAAGCTAGTGGAATTTCAATAGCTTTAAATTTTCCAAAATTCGACGGAATTGTAACTCTTGCACTGATGATTTTCCTCCATTTTCTCGAGAACGAATGAAAATTTTCAAAAACGGATACGTCCCGTTCTTGAAAACGTCACAAATATTGCTCACAGCTCCAGAGATATTTAAATTCCCCTAAAACAGTTTTTCAATAGTAATTACGTTTTCCGAATAATCCTAAGTCAGAAGTTTTCTTACGATTAGCAATATTGCGATCGAATCCAACGAAACTTTTAACGTTATTTAGGGGCTAATAATAGGTTTAGATAATGCAAAATGTTGAAGTTTTTTCTGTTCCATTCTGGGCTTCAGATCGGAACAGAACCGATAGACATTTTACTAATCGAACTGTAATCAAAAATCGGAACGAAAAAATAACGGTTCGAAGCTCTGTGATAAATCAGTACATCCGGCATTCAGTAGGGCTACAAACCGAAACTGAACCGATATTTTTTTCACAACGAAAACTGGAACCGCACCTGTATCCACTTTACTAATGAAATGAAAACGGTTCTACTAAGCCGAGTGAAAATATGTTGCCAATGTTTGGAATGAAAATTTACAAGAAGTAGTTTAAATAAATTGCCTTGAATTAGTTGTTTAAACTAAGACATGTTTTTTAAAGTTAATTTAGGTGGAAACTTTTGGCTTTAGAGTATACCCAAACAGCTGTCTGATGGTGACTTCCGATAGGGGACTGCTGATATATTTGATTTGTTGACGAACGACTTCAAAAAATGAATTTACTTGAAAATCTGTACGATGTGCATTCTTTTACTTTTAAAAATATAGATGTATATATGAAAATAGATAAAGAAACGGCATTCTAAACCTATTTCCCACTTAGAAGTACAGATTATAGCCAGCCAGTTATGCAGAATGACCTGCAATTACACAGCCTACTGACCTTCTTTAATGAGTTCATCAAGATCAATCAACTTTTCAATATCTTCCAACATATAAGAAGCTATTTCTTCTTTGACTTCATTAGGTATGAGGTCATCTTCTAACTTAATATTACTATCATCATCATTACTACTATAGTTACTACTATCATTATCATCATCATCATCATCAAGACATGTTTGATAGAATGTATTTTCGGAAAATAAGGTCACCTCATCATTACTATCATCAGCAGTAATTGGTGAGAGTGGCTCCTCTTTCCAATTTTTCACAAGCAACACAGAACTCATTGTTGTTTTGTTTATCTTCTTCTTCTTCTTCTTCTATGTGTTTTGTGTTGCTAATACGAATCGATGAAGAGCTCGAGGAAAGATCGTTAAAATTGTTGGGAATTTGTGATTGTGCCGGTATGGCAAAAGCGATGGTTGAAAAAGCCATGATGGCCCTGAAAAAACAAAAACATGAACACGTTTAAATGTTATCGAAATACTTGGAAATTTCGTCAGTCATGTTTTGAAATCGATTTATGTCATGAATCAGGACGTGAAATTATAGATATTTAGCACATAGAAATTCTAGCGACTAATTGTGTCTTTTTCTAACAACATAAACAAACCATAAATCTATTTCACTTGTCCGCGACAATACGGAAATCGCCAATTTCGTAAGAATTTCGACTTTGATCTCACTTAATAGAGCATAAAGATAGCAAAAAAATTACGTCTAATTTTAATATCAATCAAATTTAGTTCTTTTTTTCATATTTAAAATCGATTATAAATAAATGGAAAAAAATCAAGTTTGTATTGATTATGGCGCCATGCTCGTGACGTCACAACATTGCAATTGTTTAATACCAAATTGGAATACACACAGATTTTCGATTAATAATCAACAAAAATAGCAACTTACAGCATTTTGAATTATAAGCTACTTGGCACACTTGCGTGTGCAAACTTTAAACGAAAACTATACAGACATCGTGCCTAATTGCTTAGAGAAGGTAAGTAAAATAAAAACACTCTTTACGCCGCCATTGATACTAGAAAAGTGGCTGTAATTAGTGTTCATCAAACTAGTAACAATTGTGTAGATTAAGTTGGTAGCGCGGTAGCGCGAAAATAACTAAATTTAGCAATCAAATATTAATCATATTTGGACTATCATTTAATGTAATAAATATTATAAAAAAATGTAGCGTTTACTGCCAATTAAATAATTTTATTTTAATTTTTCTCAAATTATAATTAAATACAAATAAACTTACTTGGAAATTTGGTATTATAATTTGTAATGTTGAATAGAGATAGAATATCTTGGACCAATCAAAATAATTAAAAGACTCAGTACTACCAACATTAGACCTAGAAAATTACCAAGTTTAAATATCCGTTTTTTTCCAAATATTTTGCGATAATTAATTAAACGGAAAATTGATAAGGAAATTGCACTGTTAAAAATATTGATGATCTTTCGATTAATTGATAGCAATTAGTTGCATTGTCATTATGCGACAACTTGCAAATTTTCAGTTTATTTTGCTTGAACATATAAACAACTTGACCAACACTCGTTCTCCACTTGCAAAACCTATTTTATTTTTTAAAACTAGTAGAAATGTCGAAAGTGCATTTAACTATCGGTGACCCACGATTTTATCGATTATTTCTAATTGTAATGATTGAAAAACTTTGTTTCGTAGGTTCAGAACAACCACCAAAAGTTGAAGGCAAACTTCGCCTATATTCGATGGAATTTTGCCCTTACGCACAACGAGCTCGTCTAGTTTTGAAAGCCAAAAACATCCCACATGATATTGTTAATATTAATTTGACTATTCAACCCGAATGGTATACGAAAGTCCATCCAGAAGGTGCGTTAATCGAATTTGTCTGGAATCGTACCGTAATTTTTAATAATAATTCTGTAGGTAAAGTACCGGCTTTAGATACTGGTAAAGAAGTGATTGTAGAAAGTCTAAATATAGCCGATTATCTTGATGAAAACTACCCGAATCGTCCGCTATATCCATCAGATCCGAACGCTAAAGCTAAAGATAAAGAATTGATCAAACAGATCGATCCTCTAACTACTGTGTTAGCACGGTGCGTCTTCTTACAGGAAGAACAACCATTAAACAAATGGAAAGATGAGTTCTCGGCCCATTTACAAGTCTTTGAAGACGAATTAGCTAAGCGCCGTACCCCGTACTTTGGTGGAAATCAACCGGGAATGGTGCAAATTTATTACGATTATTTTCGGAATAAATTGATGCTTAATTCGTTTACAGGTTGATTTCATGTTGTGGCCATGGGCAGAACGTGCTGGCCTTGTTGCTGTACGTCTAGGACAACGTCTACCATTTGCTCAGACTGAATTGCCATTAATACATCGCTGGAGAAAATCAATGGGAGAACAGCCTGAATGTAAGGAGATGCATTACGGTACGGAGACATTTTGGAAACTTGTTGAGATGAAAGTGAAGGGTTTACCAGCGAATTATGATGCTCATTTGTAGTTTACATTGAACTTAATTGTAATACAGAGTTTTTACTTCAAAATTACGCATGTCGATTTATTCATGTGGATAAATAAAAGTGATGATTACTTGGGGAAAAACGGGGAATTCCAGAATAGTTTAGCTTTTTAAATGCACCGCCATTACGAGACAAACAAGACATTGTAGCCAACATTTGATGGGGAATTTTAGTTTTTTCAACAATCACCACTTTAATAGTACTTAACTAATATTATCAATGATTTGAAGACTGAAGTAATATTTGTATCGCATTTTAATCGTTGTTGTATTTAATATTTTCGCAATTCTTTCAAAAATCAAGTATATCAACAGTTGAATTTAGGGGATTTTTGTTTGTTAATGTTGGTGATGTGTTGACGTTTACAAAAAGAAAAATTCGAAATTTCCTGTTAAATTATGTTAAACAGAGATGGAATACCTTGAACCAATCAAAAATGTTTAAGTACACAGTACCACCAATATTACCGCTGGAAAATTACCAAATCAATTGTTTTCGACCTTGACGACTTCGATTTGATTGCAGTAAAGTGTAAACGTTTGTTTTCCAATTTTCTTTGATAATTAATTAAATTAAAAAATCGATAAGGAAATTGCACTGATTCATTAGAAATATTGATAATCTTTCGATTAATTGATAGTTGCATTGTCATCATCAGGTAATTTGTAAATTTTCTATTTGAGTGAATAACTTGACCAACACCCTTTCTCCACCTGCAAAACCTGTTTTATTCTTTATAGCTCGTAAAAATGTCGAAGACACATCTAACTACAGGTATTCCACGATATTATTGATTATTTCTAATTATAACGTTTTAAAAACTTTGTTTCGTAGGTTCAGAACAACCACCAAAAGTTGACGATAAGCTTCGCTTATATTCGATGGAATTTTGCCCTTATGCCCAACGAGCGCGTCTCGTTTTAAAAGCTAAAAATATCCCACACGATATTGTTAATATTAATTTGATCAATAAACCCGAATGGTATTTGAAAATCCATCCAGAAGGTGCACTCATCGAATCTGTTTGGAATCTTATCGTAATTTTTAATGATTTTTTAGGTAAAGTACCGGCTTTAGATACTGGTAAAGAAGTGATTGTAGAAAGTCTCGATATAGCCGATTATCTTGATGAAAAGTATCCAAATCGTCCGCTATATCCATCAGATCCGGATGCTAAAGCTAAAGATAAAGAATTGATCAAACAAATCGGTCCTCTTACTACTGTCTTTGCACGCTGTGTCGTATTACAAGAGCAGCAATCATTAGATAAATGGAAAGAAGAATTTGTTACTCATTTGCAAGTATTTGAAGATGAATTAGCGAAACGCGGCACCCCTTACTTTGGTGGCGATCAACCGGGAATGGTAGATTTCATGTTGTGGCCATGGGCTGAACGTGCCGGCACTGTTGCTCTACGTCTAGGACAACGTCTACCATTTGGTCAAGATGAATTGCCTTTAATACGTCGGTGGAGGAAATTGATGGAAGAACAGCCTGAATGTAAGGAGATGTATCATGGTCCGGAGAAGTTTTGGAAAATTGTTGAGATGAAAGTCAAAGGTTTACCACCGAATTATGATGCTTATTTGTAATTTGCGTTGTACTTAATTGTGGTGATTAATACGGAATTTTTACCTCAATTACGTTTTGTTGATTTATCCAAACATATCTGAATCAATAAAGCCATAAATGTGATGATTAATATGGGGAATTCCAGAATATTTTTAACAATTTAAATATCCCGCTTTTTTTTACACCTGAATTTAGGGGACTTTTAGTTTACAATGTTGGTGACGTGTTGACGTTTACAAGGCTTTTGTCAAACAGCTGTTGCTGAAAGACTTCCACAAATCTACAGTTTTTCGAATAATTTTACCTAGTTTTAACAAAAAACAATCAAACAATTCCAAAAATCGAATCTAATCCTAATCGAAAATAGTGTGAAATTCCTCCTGAAAAATGACAAATAAATGTAAAGTGAGTAGAAACGCTGAAATAACGAGATTTGTTTGTTAGGCAATTACTTGCATTGTAATCTTTCAGGAATGCGGTTGTACCTGTAAACAGTGCGTTACATTAAACGATCACGATGTCCATCTGCATGTAGAAATTGAGAATTTGAAACAGAAACTAGTTGAACGTGAAAATCACATTGTTACAATGGAAACGAATTTCTTGAATGAGGCAAATAAATTTCCAAACGGCGAAATGATGGCGTTACGTGAAGAATTATTAGTGTGGCAAGATAAATATAGAAGGTTTAGAGCGCAATTAAATTTCCTTATAAAAAACAAAAATTGAATTGTTTCAAATTCAAGGTTGTATGACGCCCATCGACGTGTACAACGCGTTAATCAAGGCCTTGAAGATAAGCTACTGAAACTGGTGGATACGTGCGAATCTGATAAGAGTACGTTAACCAAAGATGTGGCAGTTCTATCACAGAAACTAGCCGAAGCCAATTATACCATAAAGAAATTGAATCAAGATAATGTATAACGATTAAATTAATTTTATGTTGAATATTTGTAAAAATCTGTGAATTTATTTGTTTCAGGAAAGGTACAAGAGTGATGTATCGCTGGCTGTACAATTTCTTCAGTGTAAACAAACAAATTTCGTTGCACGGAAATACGATACGGTAATTAGATCGATATTAGGACTCCGACTTATATCTATAGATATTTAGATAAGCTAGAGCTAGCATCGGTATTGAATTGGATTATAATATTACTAAGAAAAATTCTGATTTATGACTAAAAGTCGTTAGTTTTCGAGAAAATCAGGAAACACTGAATTTACACGAACAATTATCATTTGGGGGATTTAACGGCGATAGCGCCCTGGGTCTAGACTTCTTTTTCATAATATTAAAGAGTTTAAACATTTGGCTAGTAAAAGTGTAGTAGTCAAAGGAAGAATCGTTAAAGACGCTCATAATATAAGCATTTGTAGACCAATTTATTTGAAAAATAAATGGCAAAAAATCGAGTTATTTTTGAATAAATTGAGATTTTTACAAGTGCTTCTATTGTGAATATTTTTCAGCTGAAATGGTGAATTTTAAAACGACAAATGCCCTTTCATTACAAATAGTTGAGACATTCGATTTCAACCATTTTTCAGTTGACTACAGCATGACTTTTAAAAGTTACTATTTTTGATATTTCTCTGTAACTAAATTAACTAGTCTGAAACAGAAACTTAGATAATCGGTAAATTTGAATGAAATTTTCAGGACTTTTACATGATTATCGGCTGTTGTAATTGTCACTAAACAAATCTAATTGTGGAGCCTGTCTGACTAGAAATTTTAAAAGAATATTGGCAGAGCGAGCTTCTTTTTTTGGTGATTGTTACAATTGACCAAAAATACATTAACTAGGAAGCGGCACTGAAACATATTCCAGGCTCTAGTCCATATCGTTGGGCCAAATGCTGCCTTGCCTTCCTAAGTTGTAAAAATTTTGAAAAGTTTACAAATAAAACATATCAGTGTTAGTACCAGCAACTTAACATTACATCGTTCGAAAATTTTGACTCCTTTCAAATCGTGCCGCCCTAAGCCTTAGCCTATAGACTTAAGCCTAAATCCACCACTGATAGTAGTGCTCGAGGCTTTGAAAAGTTTTACTTCATTCTAGAGAAAATTGAAGAAGAGAAATTTTGGAAGCACTTAAAGCCACGCAGGTTTTACAATTCGATAAATTCGATATTGGTCGAATATCTGATAAATCTTTTGTTAAAAATTTATTTCCTAGAAACAAGTCCAAGTCTGTTTAAATGAATTCGTCCAGTTGTGGAGAATACCATTTTCAATTATTTTTATGAATTTTAATCAATTTCAATATCAATTAATCGATAAGAACCTTCTTAAAAAATTGGCTTTCTTTGGTTTTCTTCAAAACGGCGTTTTTGCCGGATACTCGAACGAAAGTGTTTCCATTAATAATAATATAATAATTTTACTGTTTTTGCAGCTACCCATGGAAGTACAGAACCAAATTTCCAGTTACATTAAACGTAAACCGGAAAAACCCGAAGTTAAAAGTATAAAAGTACCAATACCAACATTTCCACCAACAGCTATGGTTTATTCTGTACCAAAAACAACACCAACATACGATGAGATGTATGTAGAGGCGCAAAATCTAATCCACTTACAACAACAACAGCAACAACAGCCACCGGTCGATATCGTATCAGCAGCTATAATGGCAAAAGTGTTGGAGGAACGTCAAAAAGAACGTGCATACGCTAAACATTGTGATACTTGTACGTGTTCAAAGAAACTCTCAATTATCTACGATATAAAACATTGTACAATTGGTACACAAACTGATAATGATACAAAATGTTGTAATCAACAATTATTACAATTACAACAAATTCATTTAAATCAAGAGAAAAATATTGCACAAGTATTACCAAATAATTTTCTAAATAATACAATTGATAATCAAATTGTTGAACAAGATGATAAATTATTACATCATCATTTATGTAATAAAACGGTACTTCCTTATGAGAATGAGAAACAATGTGCCAATAATTTAAATAATGATTTAAAAGGTCCCCGTTATTGTTCTGTTAAAATTGAAACTGATACAAAAAATATTTTATTAGATAATGTACATAATAATATTGCTCCAGTTTTATATACACGTAATCATCATCATCAACAACACAATCCGAAACGGAAGGATACACCAAAATTACACGAACCGTATTCGTCACGTACATCGATGATTGAATCCAATACAATTGATAAAACAATCACCAGCCAATTAGTTGATGATGATGATGATGGTGAAAAGAAGAGACTTGCTGAGATGGAGGAGAATGTTAAACGTTTCTTGTTCGGTGAGAGTGAATTTTTAAAAACTGAAAAATTTACGAATGCTGATGGTAATTGCACAAATTAGAAAATTTTCCTTATTATTTAAATACAATATGCTGTGATTTTGTATAGAGAAAGATGTATATTTTTGATTATATAAACAAAAAACAAAAACGAGAAAATAATGGAAATAGTTACCAGACCAAAAAATGAGTATTTATCTACATCGCAATTAATTATTTTATAATTTTTAGATGTCTATTGTGTAAATTCTTCCTATTTTATTCAATCAGATTTGTATGGTTGTGATTAGTTGTAATTGTAATTGTAATAATAAATTCAGTATATAATTAGAGATTGCTAGTACGGAAGACTCCCAAGAAATGTTGATGTTATCTAAAGAGACAATTTCTTTTTTGATGGTTCATGGAACGGGCAGGTATTCAATAATTGGAATTTCAGTAGAAATAAAAAAGCCGTACGGGATGTGAAAAGGAGGCGAATTGAGACTGCAAAACAGGTATGCAAATTTTTAATTCGAAATCGAGAAATTCCTGAATCGGTTGGAAAACCCTAAGTCTATTAAAATTTACTGCTATAATTCGGTTTTATTAAAATTACATTAGCGACGTCTTTTATTGAGATAGTTGGGCTGTTACGCGAAGCAGTGCCGGTCCGAGGGCAGGGCTGCCACAGGCGCTGTTTCAATTTAACATTTATAGAAAAGGGCGCATGGAACTGTTGTTTGCCCCGGGCGCAATTTAGCCTCGATGCAGCTCTAATGCGGATACACGAGATGTATTCTCATTACTTTAATGTGATTGTATATTGCAATCTCATAAATATCGTGCGTATTTGGGAAATCCCTGCTCTTCGGATGAAGTCAATTAATGACTAACCATTAATGGTAATCACGTTTATATTTTTAACTGTAAAAAAATCTCTATCACTCCATACATTGGTTGACCGTTTTGATTGCCTACATTGCGCTGCTGTTCTTGCAATTTTACATTCAAGAATTAGTCATCATTTTCTTAAAAATTCGTTTCGGCAAAATCCAGTTAATAAAATTTAATGACAGAATTGTTGGAGGTCGTTTATTATGCTTCTGATATCCTTAAATAATTTGTTAGCAATGTCACTGTATAATGATTTTGTAAACGATTTACTATACGCATTGTTTTCTTTAATACAACGTATTTGTATTCCCAAAATCGAAGTAATGGAGTCAGAAAATAAAGCTAAAAAAATACACAGTAGTCCGGTTGCTTTCCGCACTTGTTATCCGTCTTTAAGACACGATCTTTCGTATTTTATAACAGCAATAATAATGACCAAACAAAATTAGTAGTCTCAGTGTAGGGCCGGGGCGGGGAGGCACAAGGGCATCTTTTGTTATTTAAGTGAAAAGGGCGCATGGAGCTCTTCTTTGCCTTGGGCGTAATTTAGCCTCGATCCGATTCCATCAGTGTTCTATTAGTTTTGTTTATACAAGTGTTGTTTATGATTATTAGATAGATTCAGATTTTTATATTGCGCAATTTTAGTGCATTTTCGAAAAAAATTCCAGTGGGTTCTCAATAATGTATTTTTCGCCCGGACTCGGTGCAAGAATCCGAAGCGAAAGAGTAGACGAGACGCTAGCACCAATAATGAGAACTAGTATCTTCGATTGCTATCAGGGTTTCTAATTTTCTGCATTTCGAGAGAAAACTAGAAATTTCGAGAGGGTATAGAGATATCGGTGAATTGTCGATTGTAAGCAGTTCAAAAATATTGATTGTTCTCTATCTTTCAGAAAACATATCTCAACTACTTTGCAGTTAGAATTTGGAAGGATTATTGACAAGACCATGAAACAGAAATCGGGAGTCTAATTATAATTAGCTATAGCCCATTAAATTCTGGGTGCTTCCACATGGAAAATTTCTTGGACTCGTACTGTACTGTTATCCAACCCCCAAGTGAAATAGTTTGAAAGAAACGCAACCCTTTCAGTTCATTTAATATATTTTGGAATTTATTAACGGTTACATGCAATAATTTCTTTATTAACAACAATAATTATTGAATGATTTCTGCACTCGTTTCATTATAATCTAATAAAAATAATTCTCAATTATTTCAATAGAATCCAAAAATATCTCAAGAAGACTTTATATAATATCGAACAATTCCTAAATTTGTTACAAGATTAGCACAATTTCTAGTGCAAGTCTTTACTAATAATTTGCAGAAAATTGTACAATTTTTTTTGGAAGAAATGCGGTATCTATTTTGAATATTCTATTCAAGATAAGATCTTTATATAATTTGTTTTGTTTGGCTGACTTTATACTAATTACTATTAAAATAATAACAGAATTAGCCGATAAATATTGTCCATATTTAGCGAGTCAAACCAATTAATTTCGGCACACAACGTGTCGCTTAAAACAATCTAAAACAACAAAGGAAACATTGACCGATTTGTTGATAACAATCTAAAACGAATGTTTTTTAATACTGCCGACAATCTGCATTTTGATATGTTGTTTTTTTTTTAAAAAAAACTAGTTGCAACTTTCTACAATTCCGTCACTTGCATCTTCGGCAAATTACCACCGATGTGGTCGGCGGTTAGCTATGTTTGTACCATTACCGATTCACAGGATTGTTGCTGTTGTTGTTGTTGTTTACCTGCAGTTTTCTTCTCATCCAACCAATCGTACATTGGATATTCACAGCATAGGAGAAATTTGAGAAATTGCGGCACTTCAACGTAAATCCCTGGCGGTATCGGTATTAGGGGTGATGTTGATGATTTATAGTAACGATATTCGGAAATACTGTAAACAATAATGATGGATTTTTCGAAAGAATTCGATAAATTTTGAATTGTATTACTCTCGATATTTATCATCAGATGAGCGTTCCAATAACGGTATTCCCGACAGGAATAATATGATTAACGTTGTAAAGATCGGCGACATTATAGCAATCCATTCGATACCATCTAAGACGTTTAACGATATAACAAAGATGCCCCACCATAAAAGAATCTCGCCGAAATAATTCGGATGTCTGGATAATCGCCACAATCCATCATTACACCATTTACCCTGATTGACGGGATCTTGTCGGAACGAGAATTTCTGCAGATCAGCATAGGTCTCGGCTAGAAAACCGATAATAAACAGACCAGTACCGGTGGAGTCTAACGTTGTCATTGTTTTCGGTGCCCGTGGTATTGAGTGACGTGGTGAATTTATTATGATTACCGGCAGACTCACCACATACACCCAAACAGCCTAAAAAACCAACCACTTATAATAAATCGGCTCGATTGATTAAACAAAAATATACTTGAAACGTCCAAAATATGGCGAATCGAATCGTATTACTTTTCTTATCTTCAAACTGTTTATCGCGTCCGATTTTTATAATGCGATACAGTAAATAGCCGGATAGTCGCATGCCCCATAAACACACGAATACTGTCACCATTAATTGGCGACTATCGTAAGTTTTCTAAAATTGCAGCAATTAATTAGGATTTTGGTCAAGTATTGAAGATAGAAAAATGGTTACCTTGCCACCTTGCCCACAGAAGAACGTCAACAAGGCTAGTATCATAAAATTGATACCGCCAGCAAAATCCGAAACTTTATCCATTTGGAAAATCGCCGCAATCGAGAAGAATATAATCTGCATGGTTACAGTGACGATAGCACTGAGAGCGAAATGGTCCTCATCTAGGATCTCTACAGCCATCTCTTTTGATTATTGTACTGCAATATGATTAGCCTTTAAGCAAAACCGCAACTGTATCAATTAAAATCAATACTTACCTCTTATTTGATTTGATTCCAATGATTTTCAATGAATTTCTAATAGAAATCAATTGTTCCAATTTATTAATTCGAAATGTTTATCGTGAATTTCGCAAGATTTCATGATGAAACCGTACCGAAATACTTACGAAATATTGTGGGTAATAGGTGAACAATTCCGACGCCTAGCGTCGTCGTCGTCGGTCTCTCCCAGTGTCTCCTCAATTATCACTGGAAGTATTGCGCAATAACCGATCGAGTATTCAAAGGAACTAACAATCTTGTTGTTTTCGATAATTTCCAAACAAATAAGCGTTTTTATTGTAATTAATTAATTAAAATTTTTAATTAACGAGTCAAATTCGAATAGATTCAGTTTTATCGAGAACGCGACATCTAGCAAAACATCCTTAGACTTAGCTTTACTAATCGTATTGCCACCTATGAATTGGTGGTGTAATTATAGAGTGCGTGATTTATACTTGGTCTATTTGAGATCGGCTAACTCGTCTCTAATAAATTGTGAATCTTCTCATGTAATGTGAAAGCAGAAGAAAGAGAGAGAGAGATAAGATGGCTGTAACGACGGCTGTTCCCTTCTTCTTTAACACTACGAAAGGGGCAGAATTTATCTTCAATTGGCTGGAGTCAAAAAATGATCTATATTGTGAGTTATTTTTTTTTTGGGACTAATCGGATGACGTAATTAGATTTTTGATACGTTCTAGTGTTCTCGAGTTATTTTGGTGTTTTGAAAGTGTTCTATATCACGTATACTAGTGGAAAAAGTGAAACTGTTTTTATTGTTTCTAGTGTAGTTTTTAATGCTGTTTTATTTATCGAATTTAATATATTTTTTGTTTTGTTTTGCGATTTAATAGAATTGTAACTGTTTGGTAACAATTCACTGTTTCATGACACTCTAAAATTCTTTAAAATATCTTTTGTTTTGCTATCCACCTGCCAAATCGTAAATAGAAAAAAATAAGCCATTTAGGGCCGATTCTGCAATCGTTCTATTTAGCCGACTAGTTCAACTCTATGTTTTCGATACGCCGAAAAAGAATATCTGTCGGAATGTAACGATTGCAGAAGCGGCTCTTAATTGACAATCCATTTAAAAAAAATTGAAAGTTTGTGTTGAATTTCGAAAATTACAAACAGTACAAAAATTCAATTCGATAAAGAAAGTCGGAATTAAAAGTTGCACTAAAAATATCAAAAAAATCCCAATTTTACCGAAAAAGTTGCAAACGGATGTGTTATCAAATATTTTATACGAATTCGCCTTTTAGGAGATATCTGCATCGAAAAGTTGTCACTCTATACATATGCATGTATCGCAAGAAATTTGTCCGGGTTTTTCCAATTTATTCTACAAAATTCGTATCAATAAAATTCGGTTGAATTGAATTGGTTTTTGTATCTGTATTGGAAAAATATGGACTTCCTTGTAGAACCAAAGTAGGACCGCTTCGTACAGTCTCTCAATTGATCGTGTTAACAATTTCGGAAAAAAGTTCATCATGTGCCACCAAAAATTGAACATTTTCTTGTAATATGGCTTATAATTAATGGGCGGATATCAGCTCCAAGATGGAGCAAGGCAAATTCTAGTCACCTGACAAATTCGTATAGAGCGTATTGGCTACAGCTGTTGTACTTGCACAGTCTATCTTTTCTTGTGAAACGCTTTTCTTTACAAATAGTGTCAGAACGTAGAGAAGCAGTGGACCAGTTGAACTGCTACTTGACATCACGGCGAAAAACAGGTGCCTAGTTGTTCAGAATTTCTATGAAATTCTGGTCGCTCTCTCTCTCTCATTCTTTAAAAGCGGCTCGTCAGAGACAACAAACTGATGATTCTAACATAGAAGATTTTAAAAAACAACAATTTTTGACAAAAATAAATTTAAAAAAAACTTTAAAATTATGAACAAACTGTCTCAGAAAAATCGACTATTTTTTTTCTTCAAAAAGCACCCTGCAAATATTGTTCAGGATGTCGAAAAAATGAGCCTGTGAAAGTATCAGCTCTTAATTTTAATATTAACAGGTGCCTCATCGCGATTTTCCATTTTCCATTTGATTAACATGGGCAAAAGATTCTGTTGCACTTTGGAATTTTATAGCTCACGTTGGGAATAAATCTCTAAGGTGGGAAAATTCCAGTAGACTAGGAACAACAACAGCAAAGTTCCAGTATTGTAGTCCCAAATTTTTGCCGCCTTATCACATTATTACATAATACAACTCTTTTCTGGTGTCACGTAGAAATCCGAAAATGTTGGGCAACACTGTTTTGAAACGATACTTTTCCTGCTCTTTTTGTAATGCAAGAAGCGCTCTACAAGAAAACTGAATGTAAACGAATAAGACAAATTCAAGCAGTCATAAATATGTATTCAGTAGCACAAGCGTATTTACATAAATCTAAATTCTAATTTAAATGCACATTTGATAAAATTCAAAGATTTCCAGGCATCGTTTCAGGTACACATTTCCAATCATCTGCCACACAATTGTCCGTTTCTAATCTAAAATCTATAAAGCCGATACTGAACGATTGAAATCGTCGTGATGTTGATGATGGTCGTGGTGGTGATCGTGATGGCCGTGTTCGTGTCCAGCTGTAATTAAAACAGAATTAGAGAAATTCGAATTTAAGAATGTTTCTTTCAATGTCAACGTGCGCCAGCCTTGAGCACATTTAAGTAATTTAAAATATAATCGAGTTTCACTTTCTATTCGGCTTCCTCATTTTAAAAATAGTGTTCTCTCTTAATAAAATTATAATTGATTTCATATCGAAAACAACAAAAACAAAACCAATGCACGATTGAATTGTTTTCTCTTTTTTTTTCCATTTCACCGTTCTTTGTATTACAAAATAAAACAATAATTAATGATTACAAGAATATGTTGAAAGGTTCGTTGGGATTTCCGAAATATCTTAACGATTCGAGAGTTTGATAGAAAAAAACCGATAATATAGAAAGTCAACAGATTTCTATTAACAATCGACTTTCTTTAAGGGTTCAATTGATACTCACTTAAAATTTGTAACGAAAACATAACAACAAATCCAACGATGATGGCCATCAATTGCCACATACCACTGTGTTGGTTGATTTTCTCCCGTGCCAAAACTTCAAAGAACACCACATACAATAGTGTACCAGCTGCCATGCCTTGCAAGATCGGCGACACCAAATCGTCGTCGTCGTGCATATTTGCTTCGGTCAACAACAGACCGATACCAATACCCAACGGTGTGACCAAAGCAAACGTACCAATATACAAGAATATCAACAGCAGCTTCGTTTTCGATTGCACCAATTCAACACCAACACAGAACGCTATTACCAATTTGTGTGTAGCGATTGCCGCAAACAGATACCACACGTTCCTAGTTGAAGTCTCCAGACCGACAGCTAAGCCTTCAAAAACTGCATGGAAACTCAAAGCTAACACCACCAATAAACCACTAAACGAATGCTTTATCAATTCGTTATCGATATGGTGATGATGGTGGTTGTGCTGTTGTTGATGTTGCGAATTATTCGTTGTCGTCGATGATGCGGATGATGTTGTTATTGTATCAATAAAATTGATCTGTGTCGATAATAGATTCTTATTTGAATTACTAATATTGCTGATATCATCGAATTTATTCAGTGTAACCCGTGGTATTGTTAATTTCCCATGTTTCTTGTTGCAACGTATCGATAAAGATCGATGTAATGCATCACCATCGTCTTCAATGATGTTGCGATTGTGCAAACACAAATGCACCAACTCTTCGATGAAATAAACGAAAAAGAAACCAAAACAGAATACAATCTCCGATATTGGTATATTCAATGTTGGTAATTTATTTCGATTCTCTAATATTGTAAAACTCTCACGCACCTCCGGTTGTAAATGTAGAAATGTTGTGAATAATAAGACACCACCACCGAAACATAATAATAACGATATTAATAGATTCTTATCGCCATCAATTGATTTAATATTGAATAGTTTGGTTAATTTGATCGGTATAACACCGATTAGAAATGATGTTAAGCCGAGTATTAGCATTGCGATTACTTTCACTAACAACAAATTGCCATCGCCGTTCACATCACTACGACTAGAATTGTTCACTGGGTGCTCCATTATGACCAAAATCGGACACTATTACTACTACCACAACTGTAGCACTCGACACCTGAATTAAACAGAAAAGAAATCTTGAAAATAGAGAATAGAGAAAGGATGGTGTTGATGGTTAAATAATTTCCTCGTTGGGAATTCCAAGAAGTCGTTAGAAATGAGCGGTCCAGGATGTTGTGGTTTATTCGAATTCGTCCGGCGCATCCACCATTTTTACACATTTTTTTTTAAATAAAATCTCTGCGTGATTAACTCAAATCATTTGATATTTATCAATGAAATTATACAAAAAAATAATTATATTGAATTAATAATTTTTGATAGATAGATAGTCTCTCAAGGGCAAAAACCGTTTAATTGTCGCGTTTAAACAGACTCTAAAGGAAGACGCAAAAACCGAACTTTCTAATTCAATAATAATAATAAAAATAATAATACGAGTTGCCTTGAATTAATAGAAAAAATAATTTGAGAGTATAGACGCTTTTTTGTGTTTTTCTAACAACCAACTCTTATGATTAGTAATGCAAGAATTTACCTTCACATTTCCAGGTGATGATGATGATGATATTTACGAGAGAATCATTACAAAACACCAACAACAGACCGAACTGATAATTACACAAGATTTACGAGAGAAATTCTAGTGTGCATGTGCATGTGTGTGTGTTAAGTTGATTAAATGTTGTTGAAGACTAAAAACGGAGGAAAGGAAACCGGCGTTTTACCCATATACGTATCGTGTTGACTATATAATCAAGTAGAAATGGTTTTATATTCTCGTGTATGTTGTACATACGTGTTTTGTAGAGAGAGGAGAGACACTCAAAAGATTTCAATGTTGAAAGTAACCAACACAATAAAAAAAGCGTTGTTTTTTTGTTGTTTTTCGCTTCATAGAAAAAACAATATAATTAACCACATATCTTGACAATTAAATCACTAAATCATTAATGATTTAAACCCGACAAAAACACAATGGAAGAACAATAATCGGGCACCTACAATTGTTACAATTTCCTATCGATTAATAAGTGGTACATGGCTGGCATTAAAACGACCTAGATTTTACTATAACTGTTATTTATAAAATTAATTCATATTGGAATGTTTATTGACTTTGTGTGTGTGTGTGTGTGTGTAGTCGAATATTACAATAATAATACAACGAAAAAAACCCGAAAGAATTCCTGACTGACTATAAAAAAATTCGCTTATTAAATCCGGTTTTTTTGCTTTGTTATAAGTATGCAAAACTGGATAGGCCGTGCAGGAAAAACACAATTGGGAGAGGTTGTGGTCGGTTTTACCATCATCCAACTTAAGTAGTTATTCCGTATCTATAGGAGATGATTACGAGGTGTAATTTGCAATTCAAATTGTTTCAATTGGGGAGATGACTCAAAAATAAACAAATCTTAGGTAATTTACAAAAAAAATTATTCAAATTATTGAATGGGACTAAAAAAAACAAACGATTTCAAGTAATTTCACGCCCAACAATGCAATTAACAAACAAACAATAGAATTAGATTAACATTAAGTGTATACACGTTATTGAAAAGTACCAGTTTTATGGTGGAATGTTGGAGAAAAATTGTATCCTGTTTTGAGCAATACACACCCATTATTTTATTAATTGCATCATCATTGGATAATTTCCAAATTTTCAATGACAAATTAGGCAAAATTCCTTTCCCATTCGATTTGCTAAGACACACACAGTATTATGATTAAATTACCATCAATAAACAGACAAATTATCAATTTCAACACTTGGTTACCGGAAATTCAATAAAAACCCACGAATCTCATCAAGTTTAATTTTAAATTTGCCGCCAAATCAACCGACCTGACATCTAGTATGTTGCGTGTAAATTACAAAATAAACACCTAATTGTAGCGCTTTATTTTAATTATTAACACAAAAATAAACAAATAATTGCGCAAAATGACAATTATCCGTAACATATGCCGAAATAATTCGTAAACACGAGCAAATTTTAGTCTTTTATTTGATTATCGTCTAAAATTTGGCGCGTAATTCAAATTTCGTGTAAATTACAAAATAAACACCTAATTGTAGCGCTTTATTTAGTTAATTAACAAAAAAATAAACAAATAATTGCGCAAAATCGCAATTATCCGTAAAATATGCCGAAATAATTCGTAAACACGGGCAACTTTTAGTCTTTTATTTGATTATCGTCTAAAATTTGGCGCGTAATTCAAATTTCGTGTAAATTACAAAATAAACACCTAATTGTAGCGCTTTATTTAGTTAATTAACAAAAAAATAAACAAATAATTGCGCAAAATCGCAATTATCCGTAACATATGCCGAAATAATTCGTAAACACGAGCAAATTGTAGTCTTTTATTTGACTATCGTCCAAAATTTGGCGCGTAATTCAAATTTCGTGGAATAACAGCAATATTTTTGATTGATTTTTCCACAACGTCACTATCAATTCAATTCAATTAATGTCAACGAGTACATGGTGGCGAATCCGAGGAATGTGGCGAAACACTGTTTTAGGCCGCTTTTACGTTCAGTTTGCAGTATTTCAAAAAACACAACATACAGTAGCGTACCGGTGGCTACACCCTGTAATACGACCGATGCCAAGTTGATGTGATCACTATTATCACCATTATGCGACACCCAAATACCAACACCGATACCGATTGGTGTTGCAATCGAATATATAAATATATAAATAATGAATAGAAATAGTTGCATTTTTGTTAATAACAATTGTAGACCAATACAAAATGATATGATGAATTTGTGTACACAGATACCGCCAAACATGTACCAAACATTCCTGACTGATGTCTCCAAACCAACAGCTAAGCCTTCGAATAATTCGTGTACTGATAGAGCTAGCACGATTAATAGACCACGTATTATTCGGATTGTTGTTGATGTATCAAAATCAACGAATAAATCGTGATCATGTTGGTCGATTATATATTTCTGTTGTTCTTGTTGTTCGTGTAGGTGGTGGTGGTGTTGTAATTGTTGTTGTTCCGCACAAATTGTCGGTTTTTTCAACAATTTTCGTTGATAGTGCAAATAGAGATGTAAGAATTCTTCAATGAAATACATGGAAAAGAAGCCTAAACACATCAATAATTCACTATAATGCTTGTGCTTCAAATGATCGATTTTATTAAATTGCTCACTAACTTCGGGTAATAAATGCAAGAATGTTGTACACAACAGAACACCACCGGCGAAACATAGGAATATTTTTATAAAGTTCTTATGTTTATTAATCTGTTGTTTATTAAACATTTTTGGTAATATTCCTAATAACATTGATATTACGAATAATATTAATAATGCTAGTAATTTCGTTATCAAAACACTATTTTCAAATATTGCAGCCATTAGTGGTTAGTTTTATTGCTGCAACTTCTCTATAAGCACTTAAAATGCACCCGAATCAGTTAAAATTCAATTTTAGACAAAACACACATATATCGTTGACAATTTCGTAATACTAAAGTTTATCAGGAATTAATAAAATAAAAAATTTTATGTAAAGAAATAGTTGGGAGTTTTATCGAAAAAAATCGACGAAAGGTAAGCATCAGTTGCGACAAAAACAACTTGGATCGGGACTTTTTTTCTCTCTAAATAAATCAACAAACATGTTTGTGTATTGAAGAGGATAATCGTTCATAGTTCATTAAAAAAGAGATCATATTTATATGATTGTTGTGTTGTGACAAAAATAAATAAAATAGCAACAAGTATAACGAGGATAGAAAGAATTATTATTATTATTATTATTATTATTATTGTCATTAAACCTTATCAATTCGTGCTACTCATTACTTTCGATTAAAAAAAAATACGATAAGACCTACGTAAATACGATTAGAAATTGTTCAAGCCACTTGATCGCTTTATAATTTTTTTTATATAAACTGCGAAGCGAATATACCGTAGGGGCATATGGACGGGGTGGTAAACAAAATTCGTAGATATGGAGAAGCATAATGACTCACCTTTCATCTGATAACGTTTCACTTTATGCAAATTCAAAGAAATCGATTTCGGTTGGATTACAAGTGCTTTATTCGAGACTCGGGTGTTAACTGAATCAACATAAAAAAAATTAAGGAGAACTACGGCGAGCAAACAATCTGCCCACTACAGATTTTCTAGATAAATTGTACACAATTGTCTTATCAGAAAAAGGCGTAATATGTGCCTGGAAAAGTAGGATCAACATTTGTTATTTAAGTGTTCCTCTTTCATTTGCCACCACTGTAAGTATACACGTATTCGTAGATTGAAACAAAAACGGTCAGCTGATTGAAAATCGGAGATTCCGGATTGCAAATGAAAGATTGATACCCAGAGCTGGAACGCTTTCTGCAACTCTTCACACGTTCACAGACAATTACACATTCGCTTGCGCTGGTAACTTATTATTCAGCCCAACAGTTTTAATTACTCGCTTTGTTAAAAAAAAAGACACGAGGCGCTGAAAGGCATCAAACGACTCGAAAAAATTTATCAAAGCTGAAAAATATTGAATATTGCCTGAGACGGCTACATTTCCAAAAATTTGGCAATCATTAAAATGATAGATAATATGATACTTGATGAGTTATTGAACCTTATCAGTTCGTACTATTAAATTCTAAATTATACGCTTTAAGCCAGATATATTTTTTTTGTACCTCGGCGAGAAATAAGTCTGTCTATTTCAGATTTTGTAGCAAAATTGAATCTGAAAAAGGACCAACTGCGAGTGCATAAGTGTGCCTATTTCATTTGCCATCACTGTATCTACTCGAAAAAAAGCTTTAGAACTGTTCTTGATTATCAAAAAATGTATTTATGGGCTTTAGCAATTGTGATTCGAAATTTACATCCTGTTGATTAGGCTCGCTTATCAAGATCCTTCCACGTTTTGCGCTTTATTTACCTTTGCACGCCGATCAAAGTCAGGCTTTTACTAATCAAAGTACCTTCACTACATAAAAATAAATTCGATTTTTTATATGGATGCAAAACTTTAAATTTGAGGTGGAAATCCTACATCTAAAATTCTAGTTTTATAATAAAAAAAAACTGATATCCAAAGCTTAGCAATTCGTGCAAAAACAGCTTTTACCACAGGCGTGGCTTGTGCAGTGGCGTAGCGCGGGGGTACAAGAGGGTCTACCGAAACACGGGCGCCATTTATAGAGGAGCGCCAAATACTCTCTAAGACAAATTTGAAGTGTATTTTAAAACAGTAAAGATTGTAACATGGGGGCGCCACTGGGCTTGTGAAGAGACGTTTGTAAGAATAGAATTCTTCCTTCTCTCGTAACTTCCGGTTTGCTGTGAAACGGAATATACAACTAAAACATGCGTCAAAGGCCCAAACATTACTGCCTAATCAGTTCCCTAAAGCCGGTTCTGCGTAAATACGGCCGTTCCTCAAATTAAAAAAATATTTGATTGCTAGATCAAATTAAGGATTGAAGAATATAAAAAAAAACAATAAATCATTACAATTTTTATTTAATAAATTATCAAATCTTATCACTACGTATTAATCGCTTTCGATTAATGTTAGGCACGTCATCACAACAAAACCAATAAATACAGCTAGAGATTGTTTTAGGCCACTTCTACGATCACTTTGTAAAATCTCAAAAAATACAACATACAATAATGTACCCGATGCTAAACCTTGTAATATAACCGACATGTACGTTGTTACACTATTATCTTCATCATTTTTATCCATTATAATCATACCAATACCGATACCAGTTGGACTAACAACAGAAAATGTGAAAATATACACAACAATCAACAAATTCTTCACATTATTAGTAATCAATTCGATACCAATACAAAACGAGATTACAAGTTTATGTGCAGCAACAGCACCAAACATATACCAAACATTCTTACTTGATGATTCCAAACCAACCGATAAGCCTTCAAATAATTCATGTATCGATAGAGCCAATACAATCAATAGACCACGGATTGAGACAATTGTTGCATCTTCGACGATCAGATGACTGTGATCCACATGTTTCTCTTCATGATCATGATGATGATGGTCGAAATTGTCGATGGTTTGTTTCGAATCGGACTTCTTCAATTGCTCTTCTCTGCGATGCAAATAGAAATGTACACATTCCTCAACGAAATACATCGCAAAGAAGCCCAAACACATCAACAGTTCAGCGGTTGGTAGATTGATCATGGTTGTTAGGTCGATTTTTTCTAGATTTTCAGCAACTTCAGGCAATAAATGTAGGAGTGTTGTACACAATAGAACACCACCACCGAAACACAGTAATATCTCACTATACATGTTTTTAACAGTTTTATCCCCATTGAATTTGAATAGTTTCATTGGTAATACACCGAGGGTGAATGCCGATACAAAGAGTACGCACATACATACCGCCTTTGCAATAACACAATCCGTATCCTCCGACATGATTGATGTCAATTTGTCTTAATCGGCGACTGCAAATTAATTGATTTGTCGTGATTTTAAATAAGGGACAATCTTATCGATTTCGGCTTTCAACAATTATTTTATTTTTAGAAAAAATTCATTGATAAAATGACAGTTTTTTGTACGATTATATTCACGTTTTCGTCAATTGATCTTTAACTCTTACTACTCAGAAAACAATAGGAGAGATAAGCGGGTTTTGTTGGAGAAAAAAAACAAACGAATAAATTCTCCAATTATCGTGGAAAATTGCAATTATCACGGAAAATCGGCAGGAATTTGCTCTTGATTTCCATGTAACTTTATACTCAACACTTTACTGTTAAACTATAGTTGCTTACAATAACTTTTATAGACAAGAATCGGTACTTTTTTTTTTTATCTAATCTTAATGTTTGTTGAAAAATCAATTATTTGCACAATTCGATTTAAATAGAGATAAATTAATAATGATTTGACCCCAACATACAGTGCCGAACGAACCAAGTCACGGACAAACTAAAAGTTTCGATTTCAGCATCCTTCAAGATCGCTTAGAACAGCCGAAGTGATTGGTTGATTCAAGTACTCAAAAAAGAGATCGTTATGTAATCCTCAAGTGATCTTTTATTTGTAATTCACAATAATTGCGTCGCAAATGCTTACATTTACGCCGTATACAACAACAATACAAACACAAAAAAGATTCGTATCAACTATGGTTCACGGGACATGAACGTGTTAAACAGGACGTTTTCCATCTAGAAAAATTACTAATGAGTATTGTTAGCCTAGGAAAAATATATTTTTTCCTCTTGAAAGATAATTATAATCAATAGATTATCTCCGTTTTTCCTTAAAGTAGCTTTGGATTCAATAGGATTAATTACATAGTTGTTTGGTAGGTCATTATTAGAATTGTAGATAAATGGATCTACGACGATTTCCATAATGAATTGATAAAACGAGTTCACATTCTTGTCGGTTGCACTCGAATATTTTGGTAATTGAAAGAGTTATGAAAGCGGATTACTTGGGCTGAAACAGTCTGTATGTATACAGAATCGTTTATACAGTTTGGACGTTTATTAGCAGAGACTCATTCCCATGAACGTATCACATAATTGTTTTACTGTCTATTATTAGAGTTGCTTACAATATGAACGTGTTAATCGAGAATTATGGTATAATCAAGTTGGTTACCATAGCTTCCCATGGGTTCTGCTGTTGGTTGCGGTAAATTTGTCCCTCAAAACTTTTACGAAGTTGTTTAACGATTAGACATTCAGCCATTGTGAACGTGTTAATCGAGACAAAAACGAAATTTTCCTCCTATTTTCGCTAAAAATCGTTTGGTGGTTTGAACAAAATGAATGTGTTAATAATGTTAATCGAGAATAGATACATTTTCCGCCTATGTCTAGCATTTTTAAAATCTCTGTAACAAGGTAGTCGAATTTCCTTAAAAGAATTGGCACATACCAGCAAATAAAAGATTTAACAAATATGATATGATATTTTTATCGTTCATCTCACATCAAGGTTTCTTTGACTAATTATAGATTAGAATGTTTGCTGAAATATTCGAAATACTTCAGATAAGTTGACAATCTTTCTAAATTTTTGGACGTAAGGTCAGACTTAAGCGTCATGTCGCCTTGATATTAAATTAAACTGAAGCAAGGTCGATCTTGAATTGTAATCTACAAAAAAGAACCGTCTATAGAACCATTCCCTTTCTAGAGGACCTCTGATCAGCATAAAGACAATAGAAAATTTTCAAGTATATATAAGCCGAGTCAATTGACGTGTTACAATTGGACTTGAGTGGCTACTCGATCGCAACATATAACAAGACAAATTGAGCGGTGACTCAATATTTGTAGAGACATAAACAGTTTTATCTGTAATAAATTCAGAAATCGCTAATCGTGACAAAATACAAGTAGAAGACTGAGTTAAAAATATGAAATGTAGCCCTATCCTTTAGAAACTGCGACATTTTGCTGTAAGAAGAGCGCCTGTAAATGCGCTAGTTCTTGCTTTTCTTTTCAGTCTCTCACTTCCAATCAGAGGCGGACTGGCCACAATTATGGCCGCACAAGTGCCCGGTGGGCCTCTGCTCTTAATGTAAGAATTTTGTTCCTTAGGACCCTTTTTTTAATATAAAATAAACGCTGTTCTCTAGAGCCAACCCGACCCTGTCTCCAACTCTATCAACGCCTTCAAGTGGACAAAGTTACATGAAACGGCTCATAAAAAATAGAATATGGTAGGCTAACCATAAAGGTAGTGAAAAATTAAGAGTTTTTCTATGAGGAATTCAATTGGATTATTTCGCAATTAGAATATTTTAGACAAACACCCGATATCATAAAATTTCTATTTACTGTGTTTATGACGTAATCATAATTAGAATCTATTTTAAATTTTGCGCGACTTTCCAACCAATTAAAATAGCGGTGATAGCGTCACTGAATCAGCTGGTCGATAATTCCAACAAAATTCCCTAGATTGAAACGAAAATCACCAAATTAAGCAGTAGCGTACCGTTTTTAAACAACAATACAAAAAAATATCACTCTTTTAAATACATTTTGCACAAACATCAGCTCATAATGCAGATTTCTAAGGAAAAATTTTCAATCAATTATATTTATTGCGGTTTTAGTTGAATGTTTTTGAAAAAGTTACCACAGCTTGTGCAAGTGCCGCTACTGTATTGATGTACAGTTTAGTGAGTATTGCCAACATAGAGAAAATAAAATTTAATTTCAGATGACATTCCAACATCTATCAATCAACAAAAATAATTAACAATAATTGAATAATGTGATAGCAAAATGGTTTGATTACATATGTGTATAATTGGAAAATCGAAAATGAGTAAAAATCTATCATCACCAACCAAATTAACAGAATTTGCACCATTACAACCTGAAGAGAAACAATCCTCAGTTGGCCAATTCATATCGAAATGGTTTAAATTCAATAAAACATCTAACGATGAAGTATTAACAACAACAACAACAGCAACAATAACACCCACAACCGATCAAGATAACCTACCAAATTGGGCAATCGAAACAACAACAACAACCAAAGATAACGATAATCCAACAATTAATAACGCAACAAAGCAGCCGCCCGTTTATCCAGTCGATATAAATGAAGGTCGAAGTCTACCGAATGTTTTGAGACGCATTAGTAATCTTCTAGCGTTAAGGAATAATGTAAATTCTGATTAACATATAGAAATCAAACAATATAATTGATATTGATTTTAGAATCTACAAGATTACGCCGATACCGAACTGAAACAGTACTGGATGCCGGATTCGGTTAGTAAAGAATGCTATGAATGTTCCGAGAAATTCACGACATTCCGTCGCAAACACCATTGTCGCGTCTGTGGACAAATCTTCTGTTCACAATGTTGCAACCAACAAATCCCTGGTAAAATATTCAGTTGTACTGGAGATTTGCGCTGTTGTACCTATTGTTGTAAAATAGTGCTATCGTATCTACAATCGTCCGATAATAGTGGCGAATTAATCAATGATTTGAAATTGTTACAAGAGAATCTACAAAGTCGGTCGACGATAATTGCCGCAACAACAACAACAGCATCTGCTACACCAACAATATCGACAACAATCACCGATACGGATTTACAGAGTAATTCATTGGAAATTAATAAGATTTTAAAACGGAAAATATCGGTTGGTTATCAAGAAGAGAAATTTGCCGCTGGGTAAATTCTATTAACATTCTACGATAATTTCTATTTATTTAACGTATTGATTTAAGACATTCAAATATTTATTTATCAACCGAAGAGAAATACAAAGCATTACAGAATTCATCGTCGTTACGTGGTCTATTTGAGGAGATCACACGACCGATCAGTGGGATCCGTTTAGCAGTTCATCGATACCGTTTACGGACATATTCCGATTGTTTTCTCGGTTCCGAATTAGTCGATTGGTTAATCTATCAACAGAAAGCTAACAATCGGTGTGTTATCAAAGTATTAAGGGCCAATCTGAGTGTTGTTGAATTGTGCGCCATTCTATAAAAGAATTTTATAGATTTTTTCGCCCTTTTCCGTTGTTTATTAAAATAAACAAATGAAATTCATGTCAGTTAAAGTCGATGGTTTGTTGGAAGTTTTCTGGAAAACAATTGAGAATCTTGGCCAAAAGAAGGACGACAAAATCTGCAAAAATCGGGTCAGATATTCAATTTTTATGTGTCTGAAAAACTAAGTGATTTTTCTAAGAAATTTTCATTTGAAGTGATAACTCGACAGTATCGGAAAGTCGGGATTTTGCACAACTCAATAACACCAGTCAGGTTGGCTCTTCAGCGATTATTCTTTAATATTAGCTATTTTCAGCGTACAAGCTGTTGCGATTTGCCAGGCATTACTAGAAGGCGGTTATATCGAATGCGTTTCGGATCCATGCTCATTTGTTGACGGTAATGCACTCTATAAACTGGGCCAATTATTAGAAACTATCGATTTTAGTAATAGTAACGATTTGTTACCATTAAATCAAGAGGAACCGATTTGGATGCAACAAGTACCCCAAGAATCGACCGATTCTGAAGGCGAACAACAATCACAACGTGGCCAATTAAATTCATCATCTTCATACACTTTAGATTTGAATATTGAAGCAAATTCCGTTTATTTATCAAAACCTACCGTATCATCATCAGATGAATTAACAACACCATTAATCGAAGAAAATCTCACTACAATACCAACAACAATTACAGTAAAAACGTCACAACAAAGAGAATTGGTACCCGAATCCGGTTGGCATAATGCCAAGAATTTACGTGAAGATAACGGCGAGAAACTCGCATATGATCTATTAACCGATGTGTATCAACAACACGAAGAGAATCTATTAAAACAATTATTGATAATGAACGGTTTATCGTTATCATGGAGTGATATTATATTGAAATTATGCCATGAGATTATCAATTTAATTCGACCGGATAAGAATCATGATGCTGAAGATTTGGATATACGTCACTATATTAAATTCAAGAAATTACCAGGTGGTAATCGGAACGATACGAAATTGATAAATGGTATTGTATTTACGAAGAATGTGGCACATAAACGTATGAATAATGATATAAGAAATGCGAAAATATTACTATTAAATTGTTCAATCGTGTATCAACGGACAGAGGGTCGTTTAATGTCATTGGAACCGATAATGATGCAAGAACAAGAATATTTAAAACATATAGCGGCACGTATAACGATCCTACAACCGGATATTGTGCTCGTACACAAGAACGTAACACGTTTAGCACAAGATCTATTACGTCAAAACAATATAACATTAATCCATAATATAAAACAGAGTATTTTAGAACAGATCAGTCGGTGTACAAATGGTGATTTAATTCAAGTGTTAGATGCACATATTGGTAAACCGAAATTGGGTAAATGTGAACATTTCTATATTAAAACATTCAATATTTGTACCGATGATGATGGTGATTGTGATCAAAATACGATACCAAAGACTTTAATGTTTATCGAACGACCTGCCAATTGTCATTTAGCCGGTACGATACTGTTACGTGGTGGTAATCGTAATGAATTGAAATTGATTGAGAGAGTTGTGAAATTCTTTATATTCGCTTTATATAATTGGCGTTTAGAGAAATCATTTCTAATGGATGAATTTGCACAACCACCACAAATCATCAATGAATTTTTCATTGATGATAATAGTACAAATCAACAGATTATTAAGAAAATTAATAATAAAAGTGAACAACAATCGAATCGACGATTAACAACAGAAACTGTTGATGATTTCACTGATCCACTACATAATCATACAACAAATAATAACGATCAGAATCGATCCGATGAAGTTTTATCTGTTACGGAATTACCATCGACGAATAGTTTTCGTAAATTATTAGATGATACGGTATTGTGTATATCGCCGTATATACGATTTTCTATACCGTATTTAGAAACCGAATCGGGTAAGAAATGTAAATTACGACATTTCTTCCCGAACGATATCTATTATAGTGAACAATTCAATAATGGTGGTAGTAATATTAGTAGAAATCAAAAGAGATTGAATAAAATTAATAATAATAATAATAGGATTGTTGAGAAAAGCGAGATTAAACCGTTACATCCGTTTTTAACGGCTAAAATCACATCGACTACAAACGATGAGATACAAGCGTTATTGGCGGATTTTCGGGCCCGTGGTGGCCGTTATGAGAAACGCAAATTACCCATCAATAATCTCAATAATAATAATAATATCGATGATAGTGGTGATAATGATGAGAAATATGGTATAAAAGATAAGAATTATTATAATCCACAGGATTGTTTGGAAATTAATAATCATCAACGTTTAGCAGTATTATTTTGTAGTTATAGTTTAGAATCATCAAATGCACCCGAATTCTGTGTAAATCCATGGATTGTTAATATGAATTTCTATAATACAAATGATATACCATTAGGTTGTTTTTTAGAACGTTATTGTTTCCGACAAACGTACGAATGTCCATCGAAAACATGCAATACATCAATGTTGAAACATATACGACGTTTCGTACATAATGCCGGTTGTGTTAGTATAACATTGAATTATTTCGATAATGAATTCCAACCGAATAATGCAATTGTTATGTGGACATGGTGTAAACAATGCCAACAGACATCACCAATGGTACAAATGTCATCGGATACATGGTCGTTATCGTTTGCCAAATATTTAGAATTGAAATTCTATGGTAATATTTATACACGACGTGGTGTATCGTCATGTGAACATAGTTTACATCATGATCATTATCAATATTTTGGTTATAAGAATTTCGTTGCGTCATTCCAGTAAGTTGTTTGTTTTTAATTTCTTTTTTTGTATTAGTAATTTATGATTGTTTGCGGTATGTTAGCGGTTAAATCTACGTCGCTCTATTATTATAAATCTGTGCAGAGGCGTCAATTGTGGCAGAACAATTCGGTGACGTCGACGGCACGTTTTAAACTTATTGTTCGAATTTTATTGTTTACTTTAAGAATTAACTCAACAATTATTTGGTTAACATTGTATACAATTCATTAGTAACTTTTAATCGTGGATTATAGAAAGAATACTTACGATTTCCTATTGATCACTGTTTTTGTGGAAGAAGTTGGAGCGATTTCTAACAACTCAGTTTTAATTACTTTTCTTTTTCTGTCTGTATTTAACTATCTTATGACTAGCCACTTGTCTCTAAATTAAACTTAATAAACACTAACAAGTCAACAAGGTGGAAACGCTAGTTTTGACGAAATTTCGTTGGACAAATAAAGAAAGGTGTACGGATTTCTTTCAAAGTCATATAATAATCCCAATATCTAATCAGAGGTTCTGAGTTTGGGTTTCGGGTTCGAATCTCGCGACGTTTAATATTGTTTTATGAGCATTTTTTTCTTTTTTGGGACCAAATTTCAATATATAAATGAACAATAAGATATTTGCACTGTACAAAAAAAATTGGCAATTTTCACAGTCAATGGATATTCAACTGCAAGAGAATAGTCACGAAACAATAAATTATAAGAGATTTGATCGTTTGACTGCTGTATAAATCTTCTAGTTTTATGACCATATTTTTTTACTGCATTTGATTGTTTATTAACATGCAGTTTTGCAGGTGTATTGTTATTTCTCCAAATAACTTTTCTCCCTTACAATTTAACGTCATTTTTATTGCAATGCTGTTGACCTGGTTTGATAGATCACCTTTTTTGCAAAATGCCAGAGAATAATATCAATAATATTATAAGATCTAGTCAGAGCCGGCCCGAGACTAAATTGCGCCCGGGGCAAACAAGAGTTTCGTTATCTATTAAATAATGTTCTCCACACTTAAATAGTTCGATGTCTCATTCGAAACGGCGCCCAGGGCAGATGCCCCCGTGGCCCTCTCCTCGTACTGGATTTAGTAATAATTAACTTCGTTTTTATTGTACATTTTCAAACATGTTTATTTCAAATAGTAACAGAGTTTAATCGATAATATGATTTTGCAATTATTTTATTGAATATTTTACCCTTAGGAAATTTTGTAAAAAGCTAGAGTTTCCAGAACTGGCGTAATTTTTGTGCACTTATTTTCGCTACATGGGAACGACCATGTTGAAGAGTAACCCAATTTCTATTGACCTTACCTGTGATGGATTGGTTATTTGGTAATAATTAAAATGAAGTATTCCTTTAAAGCCCCCGATACTTTTATCGTTGCAATAAAAGTGGTTGTCGATGGTTGAGGACTCCAATTTTTATTTACCCAATGAGGTTTATTCTTCAAATTCATATGCAAAACTCATTTTTCATCTTCTGTAGCAATTTATTTTAAAAATGGCAAACGATTATGACGAAACAATGGAAAATGGAAAATCACTACTCTCTGGTTTCGATTTTTCCAAGTTTTTGGTCCTTGGAATTGTTGTTTTTGAACACTTTCATGTCGTAGCAAGCTGTTGTTGTGTTGCTCTAGGATTTTGAGCCAAAAGATCTTGCACTTTCAACATCCAATGAAAAGTTTCCTTAACAAAATTGTTTAAACCAAGTAAGATTAAGAAACTTAAAGCAAAATTGGCAGCTTTGACACTCACAATGTGTCCACTGAACTTCACACTTTTTGTAGAAGCAACATGAAAGAATTAAAGCTTCACGGACTAAACGTTCTTGAGACTTTTCTTTCCAAATAGGGAGAATCCAGTGGCTCTATTTTGTAGTAATTGGGAAACAGAGAAATATTGCTAAATCTTTATGATTTCTATGAAAATAATGCCGATACTGTGTTCTGCTTAGATGAAATGCCTCTCCTGTAGATTGATTTTGTGTTTGTGTTTATCAGTATTTGTCCGTTTACATTCTCTTTTCTTAGCCTGTTTACGTTACTTGTCTAATCGTGACAAATGATGTCTTTTATTTTAAGATACACTCCAATCCAAGTATGGGAGATTTCATTACCGCCAGCTGTTGTTGATTTACATTATGATATTGATAGAATCCAAAATAAATTAATTGATGAGATACGTATAATGTCACAGAAAGGCCATGAAATCTTCTCTATCATTTTAGAGAAATTATCAACACATGGTAATTTAATTGAATTGGACGGTTTAGGTAATTTAAAACAATTATTAATGAAAGAACAACAACAATTCAAACAGAAAATTGAAGAAATCCAATTGAAATTAACATCACCAACTATTGAAAATAAACAATTCGAACATAATTGTAAAAATCGATCAAAAAATTTGTATGTATTATTTTATTAATTTATCAACAATTTTTAGATACAAATTATTGGATAATTACTGATTCATTAATACGTATTAAACGTACAATCGTTGAAACTATCGATAATTGGAATCTACGTTTATCTGAGGTATCACGTAATGATAAACAACGCAAGGAACAACAACAACGATCATCAGTTTCCGATCTAGAAATTTCCAATGATAATGACGATAACGATCAACATGATGATAATAATATGGAAACTAATAATGAGAAGATTGATCAAAAATTTGAAGACTCATCATCACCAAAGACTTATCGCAAATCACAATCATCATTAGATGGTAATGCGGATGTTGTTGAACAACAAATTGATGTGAAGAAAGATGATAAGAAGAGTGTTAAAACGATTCTATCGCAATTCCTACCGTCATCATCCACATTATCTTCAATTATTGTAATAGTTTATCATATATATTCGTTTAATTAACCAATTTTGATATTGATCTTATAGAATCCGTTCAATTCACACGAACATTACACTCTACCGACTGGTGTATTGATGCCGATTGTTGTTTACGAATCCGAACCAAGTTCGATAATAGCGTACGCTTTAAATTCGTACGATTATAAACGTGCCTTTGATGAGTTAACAGCAAAGAAAACGAACAATTGCGAATCAAGTCCTGTTAATAAACGTAAAAGTTTAATTGATAATAAAATTGAACAATACGATGATAAATCGTCGATTTTATTAGGTTTCTTGCGGAATAAAGAGGCGAAAAGTGATGCTACAAGTCCATCAACATCATCATCGTCTTCATCGAATCTCAATATATCAACAGAAACTAAGTAATTTTGTAATTTCGATTTATATATATAAATAATTATAATTAAAATTTTCAGTACAACTGAAACGGATTCGAAGAATGATGATTTGAAAAAATCGAAAAAACCACATATTGAAGTCCAATTCCAAGATTCAAATTGTAATTTCTTTTGTCGCATTTATTTCGCTGAAAAATTCGCTAATTTACGACAATTCGTGTTGCCAATTGGCGAGGAAGCGTATATACGTTCGTTATCCCGTTCAGTTCAATGGAATGCACGTGGTGGTAAATCGGGTTCGAATTTCGCTAAAACGGCCGGTAATAATCCATCACAATTACAATTTTTTTTTTAAATTGTTTAATTGTAGATGATCGATTTATCCTTAAAGAAATGTCCAAATCGGAGGTACAATTATTCTTAGAGTCGGCACCGAATTATTTCGTTTACATACAGAAATGTTTAACAACTGGTCAACCGACTTTATTAGGGAAAATTCTGGGTGTTTATCAGATAATTTTTAAGAATAACACAAGTGCCTCAACTTTACGTACGAATTTATTGGTGATGGAGAATTTGTTTTATAAACGAACGGTTTCACAAAAGTTCGATTTGAAAGGTTCGATGCGGAATCGTTTAGTTATCCCTGATAATCAGGAGGGTGAAATCGTTCTATTAGATGAGAATTTATTAAAAAGTATATTGATTCATTTTTGATTTGCATAGTATTATAAAAATGATTAATTTTAGTGACTTGTCAATCGCCACTCTATATTCTACCACATTCGAAAGCCGTTCTTACTGCAGCCATCCAAAACGATACCGAATTCTTATCGGCACAATCCGTTATGGATTATTCGCTACTAGTCGGTTTGGATGCTGAAAATCGAGAATTAGTACTGGGCATCATCGGTAATTATTTATTTTTTATATTGTATAGTTGGACAAATTTTGTATCGGTTTTCTAGTGTAACGTCTTTTTGTCTGAAGAATTCTTGCGATCATTCGAATTGGTTAAGACAGGTTAAGAGACGATTTTCAGTTAGCTTGGCATCTTTATGCGGGGAAGTAGACCAAATTCTGTCTCGATTTTATGCGCAACAACTTTTTGTCTTTTGTGAATGAATCTTAAAAAAAATCAATCATTTAGCTAGTAAAAACGCCTATATAAGTTAACTTGGAAATGTCAAAAAATGGCAATAACTTTAGAAATACATAATCGGAAAAAGGCAAATCGTTTGATCAGAATCTTGTAAATAGTAAAAAATTTTTACGGTACAATAAAATCGAGTTAATTCTGGATGAATTGTACTTTTCTACAGGTGATTCTGTTTAAATTTTGACGACTAAAATATCAGATTTTAAGCTACAAATGCCCTTCCCTATTACGAGTAGCTCAGACATTTTATTTCAACTATTGTTACTCTTTTAAGATTATAAACAAAACTTCCCGATGTCTATCAGCGCTAATACGATTGTATCTTACATTCTAAATTTTTCTGCACCCTCAATAATAATAATAATAGTCTAAAGATCATAAAGTCGTTTGTCTGTAAAATCGATACCCAATTTGGTCTACTGTAACAATCAGGACAGGCGATTTGACCAATTGCATTAAAATAAAAGCAGATAATAATGAATAATCGACTTTTGAGTTGTGTATCTACGACTTTTTTGTTCTGCGCTCCTATTGTGTGACCCATTTTTTTATTATACTATATCTCCCTTGTTTATTGAACAATTTTACTATTTACTGGAAAATTTATTGTTTTACTTCTGCAATGCAGTTTTTAGTGTTCTTTATCTTATTTTATTGTGCACTCAATTGTAAAATGTTTTTTGATATTAATTTTTTCATTTTCTCGATAGTTTAAAGGACGTCTTGTAACTTTAGGGTGCAATTGTCAACAAATTTCAGTTGTCACTTATTTCAAACAAGGTAAATAACCTGCCACTCACTACCCTTACTGTCATGGGAAATAAACGGGGCGAGAACGCTTTATTTATTTCTTGTTCTCTCACAATTCAGCCCTAATTATTACAAGAACGGGTAAAAAATGAAATAAAAAAAAAACAACAATGTAAATAATTGTTTTCAGCGTGTCAACCTATTTTTTCTTTCAACCAGGAGATAATGGGAAACATCCGTTAGACTGTGCTATTTATTTGTTTGCTGATTTATTATTATTATTATTTTGTTCCTTATTAGATTATATACGGACATTTACATGGGATAAGAAACTGGAGACAATGGTGAAGAAGAGCGGGATTCTAGGTGGTCAAGGTAAGACGCCCACGATCGTCTCGCCGGAAGAGTACCAGAAACGTTTCATAGAGGCAATGCACCGGTACTTCCTTGACATACCAGACCATTGGGCCGGATTAGGTAAAGGATTAGAATTTTGAATTTATATTTTTGTTATCAATTTTTTTCCTGACAACCGTTGTAATTGATAATAAAAATTAATCATACACACAAAAAAAATCGATTGATTTATCTGAATTTTCTCCAATTCAATTGGAATCATCCTGCAAGTGGGGAAATTCAAGGTTTCCCCTTTTGCGCAAATGTTGGGAAATTTGATTAAAACAATTTTCTTTTAAATCGTATAAACGTGCGGTCGTATTAGACTACAAGCGATACAAACACGTAGTCACGCACCCGAAAGCGCCGACACTACGCGACCAAAAACATGTGCTTATTGTTGTTTTTTAAAAGTGCTAATTGTAGATGATGGCCGTTAAGCAAGATTCGGCTAATTTACGGAAGAAAAAATCGTAAGTAATTGTAGTCGACTAGAAAAAAGATAATTGGAGATGCCGGGGATCGAACCCGGGGCCTTTCACATGCAAAGCGAACGCTCTACCACTGAGCTACATCCCCTCCTTATAACACCTTCGCCTCGTGATTAATATAAGGAGGAATATCATGGTAAATGACAAGGTTGAATGAAAAGAAAATTGAAAGATTGTTGGAAATGTTTGAATGTATTATTAACCTACTTCCAAGCCCGATTTGCTGAAATAAACCATAAATAAAGTCAAGGTTGTTGTGTCCAAGTTCCACATCAATGCCCTTAATCTAAAACTGAAATCACTCAACTCAATTTAGATCGCACGCAAATAATTTGGAAGACTTTGACCTTAATCTATCACCAACATCATTATCATCGTCTTTCTTACACGCCGTGTAAATATTTGCGTGAACTCGACAACACCCAACCCTTGTCTCGTACAGCCTTTGGGGTATTTGTGAATTCAGGTCAGCAGGTCGTTGTAACAATTCGAGACGTCACCATCGTCATCAATGAAGGGTGGTGATTATTTTTATTACGAAATTCTCCAGTGGTCGTATAGAATTTTTCTAAACACTTTCGTGTCTGCCGCACATTCAGACAATTATATACATTTCATTATCTTTTATAAAGTCCTAGTTTTCTTTTTGTTGTTGCTACAAGTGTATTTATTTGTGTACACGTTCATGTGTCGGTGTGGGTACATTTCAAGTTGGAAGAAAGTTTTATTAGAGACTGACACGTTGAAAGTGAATTGTGCGAAGAATAATTATTAGGAACATAAAGCGTGTGTGTACGGCTGGAGCTTTTACTTCCAGACATTACGAATAATGATGGCTATTAATTAGAAGCACTCGTGTAATTTATGTGATTGTGTATTGCTTCACGAATCCATCTCTTTAACGACGATTATTAGGCGATATCTGAAATCACCCGGCGCATCCGCCAATTTTACAACCGCACGATACAGATTGGTGAGCAATTACCTAATATAAAACCGGGATAAGAATTGATAACACACGCACACACAGAAAATTACGTAACTTTCCCGTATGTCCTGAAAATTCATTGCCAACATTTTTCATCGTTACACCGCTCAATATTGACACGGTAACTTTAAGGCCAGATGTGTTACGTAATTCCACGTCCAAAATATTGTTAACAACAACGCATAGATACTTGTTAGTGTTTTCCCTGGCTATTCCCAGGTTTAATAAAAGTTGTTAAGTGCAATTTCTCACAAATAGAGTCTTTTAGAATTAATTTTCTCTGGTGGTCTCATTTTGACCCAGCGTAACATCGCTTCCCAACCGTTTTGGTTTTGTAATGATGCAATTGTGAGTAAACCGCCTTCTTAGACACTCATCTACAGGCGGCGTGACTTAATTGAACTGATTTTATTTACACAAGTTGACCCAGAAAATGAAAATATCTTCCGTTTATAGTGGCACACTTTTTATAATAATATTAGGCGTTGGAATTGATTTTTAACGAAAAAAATACATGTCCGGCGCTATCCATTACTTTTCTTTAGATATAATCCACAAATCTGCCAATTTTTGAAAATCTTCTGCTCAGACCGGCTATGAGCCATCAACTGAAACGAGTTCTAATCGGACGGTGCAACATTAGAAGTATTTCCAAGTATTTTATCGGTTTTGTGGAGAAGCATTGTCGTCCTGCAAAATAACTTCAGTGCGCCTTTCACAAACGCAACAATTCGGTAGCAATACCCAATTATAGCTTGAGATTGCCCGTGCAAGTAGCAATTCACAAGTCTTCTCAACGCCCATGGGTGTCAGGAGTCAATTTTTATACCGGGGCGCTACTGTTCTTGAAAGCCCTGGTCATTCTGCAATTGCCAGTCCACCACTTCGGCCAATATCCCAGCTTGTAAATTATTTCAAAAGTTCTAAGGCGTTTTCTCACTATTGCTACGTTATCTCGCAACGATGTAGACATAAATCTTTATTGAGTGATGTCTCCAATTTTTCATTTTCAGACTTTCGGTCTACTTTTACAATGTGAAATGCTCTTCTGAGTAAAGTAATCAAATAAAATGCTCACAAAACGCACTCTTCTATACGATGACCGTTCTCTCACCTTTTACTGACAATCTTGAATATTGATCGTTTTTGAGATAAAATAATTTAAAGTGTTACAGTAATTGAAGAGCATCGTATCGATTTGCGTCTGGTGTGTCCTACCACAATCCGGAAGAAAAGATTATCGTCTGGTCTTTTGTTGATGTTTTTCAAACACTTCAGTGAAAGCACTTGCATTTCGCAAGATTATAAGAACACCCTTGAGGTGTTGTTGAAAATAAAAGATAAACAAAAGACTCTTATAAACTGTCTACCATTTGTCTAGTCCGCATTATATAATTCAAAGAATTGTGCACAATATTTTACTTTATGTTTAGACAAGCATACAAGTGTCTTTGGACACTTTTATCCATTGACGTGACCCTATACTCAACTCAAGTATTAAATTTCAATACGGAGAATTTTTACTGTATTTATAGTTATTTGGAGTTCAGTTTTTCGTCCATAGCATTTCTGACGTGTAGAGGGCAGCGACAAAACACGTGTTCGCTCGCAAAACTTTACTTCCTCCAAGTTTAACGGACTCTGAAACCCAGAAACTTTGGAACGCAAAAAACGGCTTAAACCGCCCATTGCGCTAATAAATCTTCTGGATAAACATAAGTTATCATCGCAGCATTAATACTCGATAACACAAGATCGGAGAAAATTGTTTTCGAAGAACTATTTATATCTCAATTATTTTGCAATATTTTTGGCACATTTTCCCGAGTCTCAAAGTTTTACTAATAATATATCTAGTATTAAAACAAGAAATGTTTGACACCCCTTTAAAACACTGTAGTGAAGTTTCTTAGTCCAGTACCGGGTATCGTATGACGCCTCTCCATCCAGTAGTACATAATTTAATTTGCATATTTCCCATTAAAAAATTACGTTAATTAGAAGGCACCATCAAAAAGCCACTTGTTCGAAATGACCCTTATCAACACTATTACTAATGGTAAAATATACGAAACAAACAGAGACGGATCTAGATATTTACTCACCTGAGGCAATGTTAGTTAATAACGTTCATCTATTTCCTTCACACATTATTATACGTTAAACGTAAACATTTCCGTGCGGCTGCACGTCTAGCGCCCAAAGCTACTGGCCCACTTTGTTTCATCCCTACACCAGAGTGTATCCGTATTTATCTTATATAAAAAAAAATTTGCAGAATTATTCCCTGAAAGTTACACAAAAATCGAATATCTCATATATTGAATTCCTTTAAATATTTGAAGATCCGCTTATTTATCGACGAAAAAACAAATATAACCGGAAGCGATGGTGAATTTTAATAAATTCCCTACTGTTTACAATATTCGCTCAATATTTTTTTTTTTTTGGTGTTGAATCGATCATTTTGATCCCACAGGAGGCTGATAAATTCACGAAACTCCCTATCAGAGAACGATCTAAGAACAACGCGGTATCAAGAGTTGGTGAAAACCGGCCTGCCACCAGGTATTACCGTTGACGAATTGTGGCTGTACTGCAGGAAACGACGCGCCTCTCCCAACCAATTACCAAAGGATAATTTGCAATTATTGAGTGGCTCTTATGAGAACATCAAATCGGAGTATAGGAAGCATTTTAAGAACTTTTATAATGCCCAATTGTTGCCGGCACGTCCAATTAAACCGAACGATTCATTGATTATAAGACATGGTGACGATAGTGATATTGGTGAGCATCAGCCGGAATATAATGAGAATTTTCTACGGTATCCAATTGGGGAGAGGCCAAGGCGCACGAAATCGGATTCATTCCATTTAACGTGCGATAATGAAAATGGGATCGGTCATGAAAGGTAAATGTTCAATAGGTTTTCGAATGTTACGAAAATACCGCCTAATTAGGAGGGTGTGTTTTGATAATGTTGATGGAAATCTTCGCGATCGATTTTATCATAAACCGACTATTATATAAATATTTTAATATATATAGTAGTAGCCGAGATTGTATGTTGGACAGTCACGAAACGAGTTCGCTCTTATCAAAAAGACACTTTATTTATTTCAACTATTAAATAATTAATGAAACATTATTAAAACCCTTCCATTATTCAACATAGAGATAATAATCGAATAATCAATTTTCTTCTGTCCATTTTAGTGATATAAGTGAAATTAAAGCGCGCTATATCCGATATTCACCAATTAAACGGCCTTTACTGCAGAAACGTTCAACTAATTTGAAATTAGATGGTGATCGGTTGACAACAACCACCACCGAATATAGGGAGCGATTCATTCAACATTTATTAGAACAACGTCCTGTATTGCACAGATCAGCAACAACATTAAAAATTGATGTTGACGCAAAGATGGATGATGTGACAACTGAGAACCGTGAAAAATTCATCAAATACGATAATTATCAGCAGTGCAGGCCGCCGTTGTGTAAAAAATTCACAAATTTACATTTGGAAGGTGATTTGAATATTTTAACAGAGAACCGAGAGCAGTTTATCGATTACCAATTGGAGCAACAACAACAACGGCCACCGTTAATTAAAAAATTAACCAATTTACGTGTCGGTAATGGTGAACTTGATCTATTGCCCGAATATCGTCGCGAATTTATCGAATACGCAAATATTGAACGGCCGAAATTGGTTTGTCCCAGTGATAATTTGAAAACGGATGGATTCACAGAGGGCCGTATCGATGATAATGTGCGGCTACATCCGCAAATACCGTTTCTTCGCGATTACTACGACCACCAACAAATGGTTGGGAAATCCGAGAAAACGAACGCTTATATCGAATCGTTTAGTAGGCATCCGGAAAACAAGAAGCCTACACGAAGGCTATTGCAGCAGAAATTAGCCGCCGATATCGATTCGTCCAAGGAAAAATCTCCAAAGAAACTGCCAAATTTTGCATTGTCTTCCAGTGAAGGCGAGGTGAATTCATTCAATTTTATTGTACGCTTTAATTAGTATTTTTTGTAATTTAGTTCGAGTATGGTGGAATTGAAATAAACGATCCGCAATCATTGAAACACGTGCCTGAATTACAGCCCGGCGAACGATTCGAATGCCAGCCGGAATATCGAAAGGCTTACATCAACTATTTACAACGTGAACATGTCGAAAGGAAGCCCCGCACCGTGGACCATTTGGCGTGTTCACCGCCGCAACGAGCCGTTGAAATTGAGTCTGTTGTCAAACAGCCCCAACCTCAACCCGCGCCAACAGAAATCCACACGTAAGTTCAATCATAAATAATAATAATAATAATAATAAATGTTCGATTTTATGTTGATTGATTAGTTTAAAGAACCGGCCATCGACAATCAACCGTAATAGGAAGAAATCGTTGGCGCAAATTGAGACGAATGCGTTCGGTGCAAAGTTGACAGTTGGGGGGTGACAGAGTCGATCACCAAGTCCCACATCAACGATACGATCAGCTACATCATCGCATCGACAACAACAACCACAACCGGAGAAAATCAAAAGGTTCGATAAGTCGGTGTTGGTGGAGAATCTAGCAACAATACGGCCGAAAACAAATCAACCACGACCGCCCTCCACCAACGTACCACTGTTGGATGTAACAACGCGCAATAAATGGATGCGAGATAGTTCAATTGAATCATCAACACAATCAACGGCTTTTGTTGTATTAGACAATGGGCAGATTATTAATAATAATCATGCCGATAATAACAACAATAATGACAGATATATCCGCAATATGAACGGATATTATGCAGGGAGACAGCAGAAAAAGTATTGAGCCAATAAAACTTCCACATATTTCGTTCCCGTGTTGTTTTTTTTTTGGGAAAGTTCTTGAATTCCAACCGAATATCCCATAAAAAAGTTTTTATATGAAAGAATCTGAAATAAATTATAAACTATTGATTATATAATGTTTTATTACTTATCATCATCGTTATCTGTTTATTATTAAATATTTCTTCTTTATAATTCTTTATTTTATTAATATTAACAATAATAAATAATTAATATTTAAATTAAAGTACAATAATAATTACAAAACTACTAATAATCCTCTTCTAAAAAGAAGAGTACTTACAATCAGTCAAAACGTAGCTGAACCCTGCTCGAAATACATGTACAAACTTGATTAATACTATATTTGATAATAATTAAGCGTTTTTTCGGTTATTTATATATTCTTTTTGATTAGTTTAAGTTCTTTATTCACTCAATGTCGCTTTGTTATCATTTGGCTCGTTTCTTTAAATATTCTAGAAATCCAAAGATTCACATCTAATTGTGCACGTATCAGGGGAACAGTGTAAATATATATCGAATGCAGACTTCATCAAAGGGTGATTTGAAGGGGGAACACTGATACCGAAATAGTGAAGACATGCAAATAGTTCCAAGCATGCAACACACAAATATTTACACAGAGATATAGATTGTTCCGAAAAATAAAAAGACAATCGGTACCACAGAAATAGTATACAGGAAAGCTCACTTAACGCGGAACCAATAATAAAGAGAGATATACCGTAATTGCCACAAAACGTAGAACATTGAGAATCGTTGAGTTGTAGAGAAAGCTCAAAATCGTGGAACGATTTCTTGGGAGGCTTTACAAAAGTTGCAACTGAACGAAAAACGATTTCTTTCAATTCTGGTTTAATCCAGATGTCGCCCAAGAGCTTGATGAAGCGATAGGATCAACAATCAAAACATTGGATAAACAAATTGTCCCTTTAGCTCAAAAAAAATAGGGCTTAAAAGCTTACGCAAATCCCATGTTTTATGATCATTATAGTATAATCTTGTGTTGAAAAAGTAAAATAAGAAAAGGCATTTTTTGAACTTTTTAATCTCCCATGTTCCGGGTGTGGTGGGCTTTACGGTATAGTCCCCAATGAATTCGATGAAGATATCAGCTGTCTTCACCCCATGCCGTTTCTAATTCGTACAATTACCATCACCATTAATCGACTGGAAATCGATGTTGGGCAATTTTACAGACGTCCCTTTGTCCTGTTGTTGTCAAGAGAATCTCTCCGGCTGTATATCAAACAAGATAACGCCACCGGATCGATATAAATTCAATAGCATTTAAGATTGCAATTTGCCAACAAATTGGTGTTAATTAGAGTTGTAGATTCATCGACTAGATGGTAAAACGATTACCGACCTTATTCTGGAGCAATCAAAAAATGGATTGAACCCCCCAGCGACTAGCTGGAGATCGAAATTCGTTTTGTTCATCAATCAGCGGCATAATTCTGAATCTGGTCGATCAATATACAGTTGGAGTATTTCAACTAAACGCAAAAAAGTCGATACTTAAATTGGGGAAAATAGCTAGTTTGTAAGCTAATTTTATTCAATTCCCTTCAGTGAGAAGCTATAGTTTGGTGATTCCAAAGTGTCTTCAATTCCGTTTCCGTGTCAAAAAAAAAGCCACCAGATGTTCGTGGCTCATGTTTTGTGGTAACAGTAAAGCTCCAACGGCCCATTTGTGCTGATTACTTACGTAAAATGCCATAACCGTGGAGTTATTCCGCAAATAAACGCAATTCACACAGGGACAAGTTCTGCGTTATCTTACTTTAGAGATTGGAGTTAAAATATTGTTTTAAAGCTCAACCAAAGCGCGATTATCGTGTAATTTAGAAGATGTCGAAAATGAAAAACAACACGTGAATGGCATAATCAAATAACAAACTAATTGCAATAACAACAACAACAATAACAACAGCAACAACAACAACAACAATAAACAACAATAGATTTAAATTTTTAAGAAACACCAACACTCATGCAGGAGACAGGCACACGATCCACTCCAAAAATATCGAGAAAAAAAAGAGTGGTATTAAGTGAAAGAGAGATACATAGAGAAGCAGGACCGAATTCTCAAAGGGACCAACTTGATTACAATGAAATCCCTTATAATAATAAAACAAAAGATAATTCCCTGTGGTATTATAAAACATTTATAATTAGTTTTTCCCTTTCAAACAAATCCTCTAAAGTTTGATGGATTTTGTTTGGTTTCTGGTGTTGTTTTAATTAAATGCTCGGTTATAACGAGATTCGGTTATAGTAGCTAATGGTCCCTTGAATATCGTTATAACCGAATATTATTAGTAAACGAATCGGTCCTGGATTTTATACATTTTTTTTTTGATTATAAATAAATCAAAGGGTTATCAAAATTACTAACATATTTGTTTGATTATTTACATTGGTACCCGCAAAGATTCTTGCTTATTATGCTGTATAAACGAATAAATTTGTAATAGTGGCATTTGTAAATATTTGTGGCAAATTTATGGGACGGTATTTATTAAATACATGCAATATTGGTATTAACTGTAATGCTACAATAATTCTGAAAATTTGTAAACTACATCTACGTTATAATAATTCGTTTCTTTTAACAAACATCCACACATAAAAATTCATTATTGGTCTAAAAGTCTCCCAGACTCTCCTTTAATCATACAACCTTACGTTTACCCGAATGCAAAGAGAGTTCTCTTCTAATTAATCCCGTGTCCGCCGCCCCCTAGTAGCCGTACCTTCTCCAATTCAACCGGACTCGTAACGATTTACGAAACATTACAATCATCGGTAGCATTATGGGCGTCGCGTATCTGCTGTTTCGCTTTGCGGCTAGCGCGACGTATCAATGAACGCGATCTGGGTTTCATTAGATTTTGACTATTTTCACCACCACCGCCACCACTACAACTATTACACACACCACTATTTGTTTTGTCTTTTTCAATTGCCGGACTCTGTGCCCTTTGCCGGCCACTTTTACTGCTCGCCGACACGTACGCACTGGAGCGCCGCTTCAATCCGGTCGAGTCTTCATTGGCATCGCGTGGAAATATCCGCGATAGTGTCAGAAACGAACGGAATATCTCCTTTATGTTGATATCATCTTTTGCGGAGCATTCCAGCAGTTTTACTCTACAATTATTGATTAATTAATCTAATAGAGAGAAAGACAGAGGAGTACCTGAGTTTCGGTAGTTCGCAATAGACCCATTCGGAAACGTCCTCGATTCGTACTTCTCGATGCGTTGATGTTAGATCCAATTTATTGCCAGCCACAACGATCGGTATCTCTTGATAATCGCCGCGTTGTTCACGGATCTCATCGAAACAATTCTTGATGCAATCGAATGATGGTGCCGATGTTACAGCATAAACTAATAAGAATGCATGTGCCGTTGCTATACATAAACGTCTCATTGCCGGAAATTGCATATCACCAGCCGTATCTAATATATCAACTTTTAATGTCATATGACCTAAATCGTATTCACGATTATATAAATCCTCAATTGTACTACGATATTTGTCTGTATACGTATTCATTAGGAAACGTTTTATGATACAACTTTTACCAACACCAGGACCACCAAGTATCACCAAACGTATACGTTCATAATCGGACATTGTTGTTGTGCCGTTATTGTTCATTTAAAAATCGACGTTAATTGTTGTTGTTGGGGGGATTGTTTCAAATGTCGCACATCTATCGAGGAAATCTGTAAAGAGAATTACACACAAATTTTAATATACCGTCACGATAATGGATGGTTAAGGGCTCCTTGAGGCTTAAGTGGACCAAAATTAGTGTCTATAGGTTTTTGATACAGCCCACAATGCGTTTTGGGGGCTTTGTATTTTTCATTTATCAACTCCTTTTAAATCTTTTCACTGTATCTTTTGTACTTTAAATTCTGCTTCAAGATAATCCTTTTTTTGAACATTTAAGATTTAACAGATAAGAAAAGATATGAGAGAGAAAGAGAGAGAGAGAGAGAGAGAGTTCTCCTTTCGCCTTGTTCGCTGGATACTAAATCTTAAATACCGTATAAAACCAATCTTAAACCCGTTATGTGGCAAAGAGAGACAGAGTAATCAAGAAAAGCCAACTATACTATGTATCTAAACGAGAAAGAGAAGGAGAGAAAGGGAGAGATATATCCTTTCTCCTTTGTTACTAATTGTAAGTCTGAAATGCAGTATAAAACGATCTTGAACTCTTTATATGGGAGAGAGAAAGAGAGAGGGGATGTGTAAACCTAAAAACTGAAAAGTATAAAGTTGCACCTGAACTCCGCATTTTAATGCTTTCTAATGATTTAGCATTTTCTCTACTTGATGCATTCTAATCTGAGTTATCTATTAAAGCAGATTAATATAATTAAATATGCAATTTCAAAAATTTAAACAGATAGTGTTTCCAATTACGAACTAGCATCTGCACCAGAGATTTACGGCCCCAACTCAAGCAATCTCAACATTTCCTTCAAATGCGATTGATTTTGTTTAATTTGAATAAATCGGCTACGCGAAGTGAAAACTTCCGGTTTTCATAATTTTTGCTAGATACATGCAGGAGGGAATAGAAGTTGAAATTCTCGTAAAAAGCATTTATCTAAAATATCCCCAAAATAGTTTATAATTTTGTAATGGTTTAAAAATGGAATACTAGAGGCGTCTAATGTGTATTGATAAGGCAATTTGATTAGAGTAGGAACTATAATTATATTTTTTCTTGGCTATTTACCCTTTTTGGCTGCGAAATCAACACTACAAACGTGAATTTTTTACACAAACAGTAAATTGAGGAAAAGAGTTACCTATGTTTGCTTATTATGAATAATTGAAGCGCAACACTTATTAAATTCGTAAAACTACATGTGCGTACAATTCGATCCCGTAAAAATAGGAAAAATAAGTCAAAAACCAAAAACATGCACTTTTTTATTAACTGTCTACGTGTATAAAAAAAACATGTCTATGAAACTAAACTTCAACCCACTTCAATTCCTTCGTGCCCTCAGATTGATTCTTCAAAATACATACTTGGACAATTTATTCCCAAAGTCACAACACGCAATAAGCTTTATACACTTAAATAGTAAAAAATAAGAGAAAACTAGAAAAACCTCTATTTTTTTAATTCACTACTCGTATAAACATATTTGTAAGCTTAATAATAGAACACAATGGGGTGGAAAACTAAAGAAAAACTGCATTTACTTTATATCTCAAATAACAAATAAGATACACAGCTTAAAAGCCTCTATTATGCAGTTTCTCAATTATTAAAAGATATCGAGCCATTTTGGAGATAATTTGAAAAAACTGATTTTACGAGATGGATTTCAACCCCAGCTTCTCTCTTAACTTTACGAACGCACACAAATAAAAGATACGTCTGTTTAGAATAGTCTCCTCTCCTTATGCACTAAAAAACATGAGAATCGAAAGTTTCCACTTTGCGTAATTTACCTGCTTGTTAGCGGAAAGCTTTTCAGAAAGAAGAAAAAACATCCAATAAAACAGGTATGATTAAATTCACTTTTCAGTTCAGATTAGAATTCTATGCTCTTGGAAGCTCTGAGATTCTGTTCCCGAATTCATAAAATATTCACAGAAATCTTTCTGATAATTGCCCCCAAATTAGAGCCTCAAGTTGGATACCCGTAATTTAATTATAAATGTGGTCAAAAACGTATGTAAATCGATGCGAATTCCATTCGAATATCTTAATTGAGTTGAATCCATTAGTTTTCACAAATTAATAAATTAATAGGCAAATAAATAGATTCAATAGAACGAGGTCAACAAGATTAATATAAAAGAAAAACGAATGGTTAGGGGCGGATACTACAATCCGTTTAATTCCACCGGATATTCTGACCGAAATTTTCTTTCACTATAAATCGTAGAATTTCCGTTTCGACAAGTCGAGGAACCTTTCCTAACCTTCTTTACTGCTTGATAAAGGTGCTGAAATACAGAAAATTGGATCGTATGTGGAATAAAGTGGGGAGTGTTGCTCAGCATTAATGTTTGAAAGAATAACTGAAATGTAAAAAGTAAAACCACCGGTTAATCCACTTGTAAGCATATTAATAACCATTCAAAATCAAAAAACAATGAAGATCTAAGAGATCCACAGTGACGTAATAGAGTCGAATACAGAGTGTCCCAGCTAAGTGTTTTATCTCAAATATCTCGTTTGCTTGTGAATTGAAATCGAAAAGTATCTAAAGAAATTAGACTACAATGTCCATACTTCTATCGACCGATATGATTTTCCTTCCAGCTATTTTGGAAATGCCAGAACATCCTATAAGGTCTCGAAAATTACTCAATATTATGAAAGCAATTACCTACAATGAAAACTGCGAATGAATTTGATATGAAAATAATATTTTCCTTTTAAAAACTTCTTATTTGCTGCTCAAAAATAAATTAGAGCTTCTCTGGGATCAATAACCTATTCATTGATGAAAAAAGTTGACGTCAAAATTAAATATTAAGAAACCAATCACCTGCAATGAATATCGTGAGCGAACAAAAAAAAAGTGCAGAATGGTGGAGGCGCCGGGCACATCTCGCTTTCCCGTTTTTTTTTAATACCAAGAAAAAAGAATGTATTATCAAATTCATTTGCAATGTTGGTTGCAGGTGCTTGTTTTCCTCCTACTGAGTCATTTTCGAGACCTTATATAACGTTTTGTCATTTCCAAAGAAACTAGAATTGAAGTATAGACATTGTAGTCTAATTTCATTAGACACTTTTCCATTTCAGTTCACAAACAAACGCGATATTTGAGCTGGAACACTTAGCTGGGACACGCTGTATACAGACATGAGAATCAAAATGAAACAAACCCAAAATACAGAAATGAACACCAAACAATTTCTAGAAGTAATTAGTGTAAAGGCAAGATGTTGCACACAAACACTGGACTTGGATAATAAACAAGAACTACAAAATACGATCAAAAGACACAACTTATCGATGGAACAAAATTACATCAACTACAAGACAATAAGATAGGAACATGAACATTCCAGAATGATGATTTCGAATAGAGCACTCAATCTAATTGGGAAACGATCCATCGAGCCAAATCGCAACAATGGAAAGTTTGTGTGTAAAATTCAATATAATGGTGACCATTTAATAATCTCCATAAAAATCCCCTATAAAAAAAATTTAAATAAACATTTTTATTGTTATTAATCATGTGTTCGCGCATAATCCAATGCTGATTAACGATTTTATTGAAACAAGAAACTGCTCTTTCAGCACAACTCCCATGAGAGGGTTTCATATTCAATCAACTATGAAATGAACAACACACAATTACAAAATATTGTCATCTATCAAAATCGAATATAACATTCATCATTTTATATATATGGGTCATTCCACCAAATAAAATCACTTTTACGGGGCGACTCCCGCCGATTCTTTTCAAATTTTGTGGAGGTGTTCTCTACTTTGACAAAAAAATTCCCTGAAAGTTTGAGTTCTTAATAAACGGCCGTTTCGAAGTTATGAATTTTTGAAATTTTGAAGAAACAAAAATTTCAACTTTTTCATCAATTTTTTTGACGTAAAAAACCTTCTTTTCAGAATTGGTAAAATGTAGCTTTTTGTAGGAAAAATTCTCAGCTTTCTAATGGGAATATTTATTTTTTCATACATGCAACGGAAGACCCTTTAAAATCCAATCAAAGTGAAAAAGCAATTTTTCACCGAGTGCGGCGCGTGGTATATCAAATTTGATATTTTTTTCTGAAAACTGAGAGTTTTTCCCATGAAATATGTTATTTTCGCGATGTGCACATTTTTTGTTCTTTTACAATTAAATAAAATGAAAAATCTTGACAATAAAAATGCATATTTTTTTACGATCGTTTGTAATCGTTTGGAGCTGTCGAATATACCCGATTGCAGTATTTTTCGCGGTTGCTATAGTAACCGCGCCAATATCTGAAAAAAGTTTAAAAATATACGTTTTTTAATTGTCGACATTTTACATTTTATTTAATTGTAAGAAAACAAAAAATATGCACATCGCGAAAATTGCATATTTTGTGGAAAAAACTCTCAGCTTTCAGAAAAACCGGTCAAATTTGATGTACCAAGCGCCGCACTGTGAAAAAAATCGCTTTTTTCACTTTGATTGAATTTTAAAGGGTCTTCCGTTGCATGCATGAAAAAATGAATATTCCCATTAGAAAGCTGAGAATTTTTCCTACGAAAAGCTACATTTTACCAATTCTGAAAAGAAGGTTTTTCACCTCAAAAAAATTGATGAAAAAGTTGAAATTTTTGTTTCTTCAAATGTTCAAAAATTCATAACTTCGAAACGGCCACATATTAAGAACTCAAACTTTCAGGGAATTTTTTTGTCAAAGTAGAGAACACGTCCACAAAATTTGGAAAAAATCGGCGGGAGTCGCCCCGTAAAAATGATTTTATTTGGTGGAATGATCCATATATATATTGTTTTAACATTTATATCCGGCAAAAATACGTATTAGTTTATATTTAGATTAGAGTTCCGGTTATGCAAAATAGTCAGTGAACTGATAACTAACCAACTAACCAATTTTATTACAGTTGATAAGTCATAGCGAAATGTTTTTGATGTTTGTTTGCCATTCACACAGGGGATAGTAGATATTTTGCAAATTTCGTAGTAAATTGTTAACTTTTCATAATGGAATGTTAACATATAAATTGATCAATAATTTAGACAAGCTTAAAGTAAATAGTGTTTACCACAAACTAAACAACACACACACACACACATACGTGCACACAATAATAACACAATGTATTCAAAATAACTTAATTAATAATGTTAACAACTATATAATTATTTAGATAATTGCAGAGAGATAAGCGTCTAGTATCTTCATAGTTCTATGGTCTTATCAAGTGTACAAGATACTGACATGGACTTAATATGGAGCTTATTGTTGGAGTTACCAACTAGTTTACAACAATACGACAAGATTATCAAACCGTATTCTATTAATCTTTTAGTATTATAAACAACAACAGCAACAACAGAACGAGGGAATGTGTGGAAGAATTACGCTTGAATTCGCTGGTATTGTGGTCATTTTAAATCAACAATGATTGATTGTAGAAAATTACCCTAAACGATAAAGAGACCCCTGCAGTCAAACTGTCTGTGTTCCTAATCGATTCGTTCATATCCCTTTATAAAATGGGGCTATTGACTTTTACAACGGCTTGAATAATAATAAATTGATAAATGCCAAAACGGAACGGCTGAACTCTATTAAGTGCAGACTTATTAAAACCGATAAAAAGACGAATTTCCTATAAAGTTGTGAGAAAGTTGTGGTATAACAAGTCGACACCATGTAATATAGTTCGTATAATGAAATTTAGCTAAACTGAAATCCTGAAGTTGAGCTATATTCAATATTGCGAGCAAATTGTATTCAAGTACATCGTAGAATTGGAAATTGGTATCTGTTATTGTTGCCGCTGCATAGTTTATAATTTTCAAATTTTAATTAAAATGGCTAATTATCCAATTAAAAACTAGTAAAACTCGCCGAAGAACGGTGCACACCTAAAACAGTTTTCAGTAATTCAGATCGGAACAACTTGAGCTATTGCATCACACTATCAACATCGAAACGATTAAGATGAATGTTTGCATAGAATCGGGGATGATAAATGGTGTTTTCAGTGACGACACTTCGGCCCCAGTTTTCAGTCAATTTATTAGAAAGAAATTGAGAGTTATTGTGCGTTTTGGTTTCTAACAAAACATCAATGAAACAAATGTATATAGTTATTGGGAAATATTAGCTATTAAATCGGATTGAAAACGTTTCAGTGCCGATAAAATCTACTTACTAGCGAGCTACTATATGAAATGGAAAATGTCGTTTTTGATCATTTTCGGTCGGTAAAGAAGCTTACTCCATAGGATATGTATTTTACAGATCATGTCCATTCTGGAGGTCAGATAATGGGAATGGAAATTCGTGCTACAAAGTCTGTTTTGTGTGTTTATAAAAGAGCTCGACAGGGTTTTCTCTGATTAAAAAATTGCATTATAGAAATGCGGTAGTTATCGATTTTGTCAATCTAAATGCATAAATTCTATCAATTTTATGTCAGTTTCGAAAGAGTTGCTGACAAAGTTATAAATCTGAAAGAAATGACTTCAGTCTGAAGTCGTTTTGTTCTATTTGGACTCTAATGTTGGCAATGCATTTTACTTTTCGAAGCTTTACATCCAAGTGAAGAGATTTTCCATAATTTAAGGCACAGCTATTTTTATATTGAATCAAATGTTCAAACACACAAAATAGAATTATGTAGTTTTCTATTTCTCTTGCTGGCCCGTAATCTAAAACAGAGTTTGAACTGGGACTGAACCGCAATCTGAAAACCGATATCTCTTCCGTATCGAAAACCGTAACCGAACCGATACGTGTTTTTCTAATCGAACCGAAACCGAAAACCAGAACGAAAAAATAATCATATTATAAATTAGTACACTGCATTCACCAACGCTTCAAATCGGAACTGAATCAAAAACCGAAAAAACCGATATTTTTCCGGAACGAAAACAGGAACCGAATCGATATACGTTTTACTAATCGAACCGAAACCGAAAACCGGAATAAATAAACAACGGTTTAAAGTGCTGGTCTAAAATAATGATTCATTTCTGAAATATTTTATACTGGATTCCACTAATTTTCTGACAAGTAATTAACAACTCACACCAAAATTCAAAGAGCTTTAAATCATTGGAAAGCTCATCAAAATTCGAAATTATGTTGCTCCTAACAACACGAAACATTGCAGCAACATTGCTGAAACATTATTTACAAGTTGCTGCAATATACAACAACGACGTACAAATGTTGCTGCAATATTGTTAGGGCTTAATTATTGCTCAATGTTTGGCAATTTTAAATTTCTCAAAGAAGCGATAAACAGCTTCTAAAGCATAAAATTAAAAGACAATCTTGAAATGGTATTTAAATTAGCAACCATGCAGTGTCGTGTACTCGAAAGAAGTTGTTAATTTTTCTAATGAAATTGTAAAGACCTCGAAGAGCGCATTGTTAGCCGCATAAAAGTGCATATTCTCAAGATTCGAAAATTTAGATTGAATATCTAACAGTTCAAATATTATCTCATTATTATCAAACCACATAAAATAAGCAACTTGCTCGCTTCTCTAACAAAATAATAACTCAATCACCAGCCACTAGTAGCTGGAGGTTTGCGAGCAGCTACTGAATAAATCTTGCTATACGTAATGGTCCATTTTCTAAATATTTACTTTCAGCTAACTTACTTTTCGAGTTTGGACGTAGAGAAATTGCCAATTATACTTAGCTACAATAATAAAGTAAAAAAAAGAAATACATAAAGTTGGAGGAGGCACTACACAAAGATTATCAAAACTGGAAATATAAACTGCAAAAAAGAGAGTAGAACAAAGTAATTAAAGCAATTGAAAACAAGAATTGGCAATATACACGACCGAAAAAAATATATATTCACAGGCAAACAATTTGTCTTTAATTTATTAATGTTATTATTTAGTAGTTTCCAGAAAAGTTTCCTGGAAAACGTAAAATCTAGTTTTCACTTCGTCTACTGAAAAATGAAGTTTATTTGAATCGTAGAAAACGATACACTATACGTAAAGCTCTTCTCTACTGGTTTTCAGGAAACCGCTGAAAACAACGAGAATGTTCCAGAGAAAAATGGCTTATTAAAGAAGCCCCTTTTGAGCTCTGTCATCTTATTGTACCAGCCTATTGAATAAAAAATTGACTATCAATGGAAGTTATTAATTTTAATTGTTGTTCAAACATCATCATCCGGCCCTTGAGAATTCGTCGAGAAATCGCTGGAGAAAAAAAATTAATTAACTTCTCCGTGAATTTCGTGAAGGCACGTGACGATATGTCAACAAGACAAACTTCTCACCCTTTAATGTTTCACAACGAATCTCATTGACTTGAATTCAATACAAAGAAAACGAAAAACTCACAGCATTCTTCCCTGTTGTCATTGTAATCGAATACAATAGCAATCGCTGCTGAAATTATTAATTCGTTTCATTCCTATGTAAACAGATCACGCTTAATAAATACGGGTGAAGCTTCAACCCCTTGGAGTTTATTAACCGGCACAGCAATTCAGGTCAGTTTCGCATTCAAACAGTAAAGATATTGCCAAATAATACACCCAACCGTTGGTATCAATTCTTATAAAACACGAGGAAGTTGTTGGGCAGAACTTTATTGTTAGAGTGAGTTTCTTGAATACGAAAAAAAATCAGCAAATTATAAGTTTCTGCCTCGTGCGAGTATCGATTTGTGTAATTTTTTCCAAACAACAAATTTCATAACAAAGTTTCGAAGAGAATTCGGACACGTTAATTTATGGCATTCTAACACATTTCATTGTACACCTTTAATAAAAAGTAGCCGAAGAAGTGGCAGTTGTGATATTTCTCATAACTTGAATCAACAAACAACGACACGCAAGAAGTAGATTTATTTCAGTTCTGTTTCATTTTGTTGTAGTCCGTAAAAAATTCGGAAATTTTAATTGACACCATTTCCACTAATTGTTACTTTAATTGTTATTTAATTGTCTCGATTGTAATGAAATTAATTGGAGCCTAACTGTGAAATTACAATACTACGTGAAACATTTAACATGAAATCAACAACACACACTAATTTATCGAATATTGTGTTCCGGTGGAGATAAATTAAATTTTAACCATCTACAGATATGCACACTATTTACACCGAATTTCAATTAATTCATCAATTAATTGAGTAATTTAAAAACTAATTAATTCACAACTACACGTATTGCGGGAGAGGAAATCGACTACCTCTCTCTCTCTCTGACCCCTTCACAATGGAGCTGTTCTTTGGGTAATAAAATAAAGTCGATTTCCGAGAGCTGGGAGAGCTTGTCAGTGTCGACACACTCTAGGTAGTCGATTGCCAATCCATGTCTTTACTTAAACTAAACAATTTTCTAGTATAATGGAAATTGTTCGTCAATATAAAAATACTAGCGTCAACAACAATTTCACATTTACACAAAAACAAATTGGATTCGTTCACTGTAATACGATCGAAATAATTCACGTGTTAATAAATTGCACAGGAGCAACTCAGCCTCAACGGAACACTTTTCAAACGTGGCTTTGATCATTCAACACGAGCTAATTTAGAATGAAAGCAATTAAAGTTGAAGGAAAACAAACGTAAGAATAACACAAAAAATAGGTAAAACAGAAATAATTGTGGAAACGTGTATGCATGAATCCACATGTCTTGGATGGGTACTTGGAAAATAATCTCGGGAACTGTTTATTGAACGCACCAGATAAAAGGACCATTACAGGAGCAACAGTAATTAAAAGCGGTCTTTATATCAACATTGGGAATGAAGCTGTAGAAGTGTGTTGGTTGAGATCAAATCGGAATTATTCTTGTCAACATGCGAATCAAATCGTATTTCGTTCATAAATAGTCGTTTTGATGCAAGTTTTCTAATTATACTTTAATAACTGAAGTTGGCAGTTCACTTTCCGAAAATCCATTAATTTCTCATGTAATTCCGGCTTTGATTAGCGCAAATTAGTAATCCGTTTCTAGCTAATACGACTTTGGTGTTTGCACAAAAAAAAACAACCGAATAATGCATCTGCAAAGCTATGTAAATTCCATCGAAATATTTAATATTGTTTTCTTCACATTATTCGTTTCAAATATTCATAAAGCTCGTAAATCTATAAAAAATACAGCCCACATTAAAACAATATTATTGTATTGTATTGCTTTTACCAGCCAGGCCAGATAAAGGGTGTAATTATGGGAAATAAAGTGAGTTTATTGGAAATTTTAATTGAGTTTATTGTGCGACAAAATCATTTTTTTGATCGATTTTCAAATATAAATAGAGAGAGGTGTGATTAATAAAAGATCATATATTGGTGGGATTTAATGGGATAAAAAGAGGACATTAAATTGTGCCTTAAAAGTTACTTCCATTTACTCATCCAATTTATTATAGGAACATGCGAAAACGATCGATATTCCCGGGGCAAAAAAAATGATTCTTTTTTAAACACCATTCAAGTATCTTTATCGTGCACATTTCACACATAACGCACATGACAAAGATGTGTGGTATTGTTGATAGATTTCCAAGTTACAGGCGACGCAAATCCGTGAGTTTGTTGTTGATTTTCAATATGAAGCAGATGACGTTTGCCGTATAGTTGTGTCGAGAATTTTTCCTCTCTATTCGAGAAATTGGCTAAAAAAAACATGATCTGTTCTCAACGTTTCCGAAATGCAACCGAAAGAGTCTTGTAGGAGACCGTGGCGGGATTCCAAATCGCCGAAAATTTCTTGTGGTAGTGAAACTATTCGTTCGTCCTACAGAATTTTGGGAATTCCTGCGGACCATGTTGAGTAGTCGCCTTAGAATTTTCGAATTAAGTTCGCCTTCACCTGTTCGTCTGGAAGAAATGACGATCATTGGTTTCTCTATTCAACGAACTTCCAGAAAAAAAACCTCTTTCTGATAAAGAATCTCGAATTTGCGAAAAATCCGCTGAAAATTGGAACCGATCGGTCCAGTTTTTCCATCCGGTTCCTTTTTGATTTGTAAACTTTGAAACGTTTTCCAATTAGCACCCAATTTCATCGTCTCAAACTCAGAAATACATATATTTTCGTATTAATACAAGTTTTAAATTGTTTCTTATTGCAACAAGCGATAAGATTACGTTCGCTAGACTTTTTATCGAATTGTGATAACACAACAAAGGAACGTACGTACAATTAATTATTCAACACTCTTTTCTAAACATTTCGTTTCTAAACGTGAGAGTATTAACATCCATTTTAGAAATATCTTAAACTACTAGTGAAATAGTGTAGTGCTCTTCAAAATGTATTAGTGTAAGTGTAGTGAAGTGCATTCGGAAGTTCTCGCGTTCATTGGCATCCACTGATGAAACCAGTTATCTTCTATTAGATAAAAGGTAATTTTTACAATATTCTATGGGTCTAGATCAGTGTTTCGCAACCAATGGTTCTCGGTCCCTTTGTGGTTAGCAAAAAGGTTATAAATTGGTTTTGTTCGAACTGATTAACGGAATTTGAATGTTACTCATCTGTGACATGGACTCGGTTGAGAAACACTGATCTAGCTTGCGTTAGCCAGTATGATTTTCAACAATTTTTTGCTTTCTTTTTATAAATTCTTCGTATTATTTTTATAGCACAATAAGTTTAGATCTTAGAATATTATTCATATCATTCTCACAAAGAATTTTAGACATTAAAAAGGCACAAGTTAACGGCTTTGACTTCAGCCTGAAATCTATTGCTAATCGATTCTAGCCGTGGGTAAATTCAATGGCACACTCCACAATAGCAGTCTTGAAAATGACAGTATAATTTGAGCAGTGCATATGAATTCATAAATGACAGATCAATCTACCCATGAACTGATCATTTGAGTTTATTTACAAGGGAAATATTGAACAAAGGCAACAATTTTTAAAATTCGGGCTGCAATCGTCAGAAAAATAGTTGAAATGGAATGTTTGAGCTATTTGTAATATGAAAGGATCTTTAAAATCTAACATTTTAGTCGTCAAAATACAAACAGAAGCACCTGTAGAAAAGTACAATTTATCCAAAAATAACTCGATTTTATTGGACCGTAAGATTTTTTACTATTGACAAGATTTTGATGAAGCGATTTTGCTGAACCTGCAAATTTAAGTTTTCGCAGGGATATCAAAGGGTACTGCCATTTTTTTTCATATTTCCAAGTTTGGCTTTTCAGGCAGTTCTCTAACTAAAAAAAAAGCCAACACATTAAGTTTTTGATTCTTAAAAAGACGGGTACAACATTTATTCAATTTACGCACTAGCTATGAAAAGGGCGGCGAATCGGACTAGGCCTAGGGCGGCATCGCAGCTAAAACTATTGACTATTCCTAACAGAGATTTATGTCTCAAACTCGAAAGCTATAGAAACAGCGGCATCAATAGTTGTTTGTTTCAATGGCCGTCACTGTATATGGAAATTCATCAATAATCGGATGGATGTAGCACGTTCCAAACACTCTATTTTCTATACGTTAAATCGCAAATGTTTAATTTAAATACAACTGTTCTTAATTAAACGGTTATATTCGTTCCTTTTACCATCCGTACATCTTCTATTATCAAAGTGTTTCAATAATATGCTCGAACAAACCTATCCAATATAAACGCGAATCCCACAAACAATATTACCTTTGATGTATATATTTTTTTTTGTATATCAAAAACCGAAATTAACCATTTATATCAAATTTTGTGGATACGTAGATATTTTGTAATACTTTTGTGTTGCTGTAATAACACCACAACAAAATCAAAACCGATGAATAGTTTGAAAACTCCATTTCACAAGTTTATTTATTTTAAAATAGCAAGAGAAATGTGTCAAAAACAGATAATTCACTAGAATTAGATCGTAAGAAAATTCCAAATAAACATTTTAATTAATTTAAAATTTCTACATTACCAAGAAAAAAACCGTATTGTTTTTTACCGGTGTTCTATATGAAATTGTCTCCAGCCTCAACTCAGGATTATCCTTTCTTTGCTACTACAAAATTTCCACATTTATGCATATTTCAAAAATACAAAAACAACACGCCAAGTATAGAGGCACGGGCTTTTCATTTATCTAGATTTTCAAAGCATGTCGACCGAATAATATTCTCTCGGTGTTTTTTTTCTTCTCTTTTTTGAATATTACCCCAAGACTTGTTCCGCATGCGAAAAGATACCGATCATGGGATGTTCGGAAAAGGAATAAAGACGAAAACTAAACAAGTCAATATTTTAATTGAATTATGAAGCGGACGGTTCGTTTCAACTCAAACAATTGTAATTATTTGTTGAATTTGAGTCAGTAAGTTGTTGGATGAAAGTTGAAAGCTCATAATATCAAATAAGCTTTTGTTATCAAAATGTTGGAGTTACAAAAATCGGTATTTTATTGAAATTAATTCCATTCCAATTTCCGTATCTTTGAATCAACATCAACATCAAAATTAACAATTGTTATCGTTTCGTTGTTGGTTTGAATTCGATTTTTACAGTCCCCCACGGTCGTCCGTCGAATACTTTGACTGCCAAGAATTGATTTGCGAACTATTGTATCCGGTCGCTTTGATGGAATCACTTTTAAATTCGGTTGCTGTTGTAGAAAGTTTCTCAATAAAAATTTTTTCGTCCTTTGAAATATCGCCTGTCGCACAGTCATTTAGGAAGAGTCTGGATAGAACGATGGGGTCAAATGATAATAACACCAGAGGTACAATGCACTCTGGACAACAATCGATATTCCAACACATACCAACGCAATTCGGTGTCGTCTTCTTGGCGTCAAAAGAACGCAATAAAACATGAACGTGTACCGACATCGATCATTATGGAAATGTTGTTTGGAAATTATACAATTCCGCTTTACAATTTTCATGAATATTTTGCGCAAATTGTGTAGAATTTCCACTTGCATTTCCAACAATAATCAAAATATTTCGTTCGCTTACAAAATCAACAAGCAACTCGTCTGATGTTTGCCTTCTTGGCGAAACAAATCGAATCAACACATCGTTATGATTTTTTTCTCGTCATTTTATCAATAACGCAAAATTGCCTTTTCCACTTAATAAACTCAATAAAAGGTCCTTAATTTTCTTGATTTCGCCATACAAAAAAAAACGACTTCGGTACTGTAAATATTGTTATTTGAAATTCATTGAAGAGGAAACTATGGAATCGATACGATTCATTCGAGTGGAAAAACATACATTTCCCAACAATCAAATGTTTATACATGCATGATTGATATTTTGTAGCCGTAAGCGTTTTTTACTTTTATCAGAATAATTCACAGCGTTTTTTTTGGCTTTTAAACAATACAAAAAAATCGGTTTTGCTCTATTGAAGTGGGGACAGCTTAGCAAGAGTCGAGTTCCATTAACTTAATGAAAAATAATTTCACCTTTCGTACAGTGGGTTTTCCACGAATTTCCGCTTGTTAATCGGAAAAACTCAAGTTTATCCGATGACTCAACAACGGCGCAACGAACTTATTAGAAATTTGTTACGAGAAATACGAGGGCAATTATCGATGATTCAATGATGAAAGGAGCAATTTCGACAAGGGAACGTGTAATAAAAGTGTCTTTATTACATTTTTTTTTTGGTCGTCGCGCCTAAGACCAAAGCGAACGTAATTAAATATTTTAAGAAAATATCTGGATTCTACTACGAAACATAGCAGTTTTACAATATTAAACCGGTTGACGAGGAATTTAATATTAAAGCAAATAAACCAGCATATACTTTTGTTCCTGATCGTTTATTATCCGATGATTTTCCACGCCTGGAATATTCTAATTTTCGTTTAAAATTCTAAATAATCGAGTTAGAAAGTTGTTAGAAAACAGGCAACTTTCCACGGAAACTTTTAGTTGTTTAAAAGTGATCCCTCCTATATTTTAAATAATTACTATCTCGTTCACAACAAGATTATCAAGACCGATTTCTATTGGGAATCACCGTATATTGAAGGCGCAAAATCTGCCATTGACACTTTTCAAACTATAAAATCCATCTACCTACGTAACAAAAAAAAAACGGAATTGATAAAAATCGACTCACCAGAAAAACTAAATTCTAAACGAAAAATATCGTGTACGTAATAGAATAGGAGGATAATTGAAATAGTAAGAGATAGAGAACCATAACAGCAACAACAACAACAAACAACAATGCACAAGAACTGTTGTTGGCGTCGTGACGTTCAACAACACACTACACCAACGTGTACTACCTCTTCTGGCATCACCAACAAAGCCGTAACGTTTGTAGTTGAACGTCGCGACGCATTCCCACCAGTTTGCGTCGCAAAACTGGATTATTATCCGTATGTTTAAATATACGAAGAAGGCGAAAAAAATATGGGCTAATATTCCACTCAAACGATATTGGTCTTTCCGGTTTTCGACTGATCCTAGGGTGTGTTGCGAGTTAATTAAAAAGATTGCCGTTAGCTTAATTATGTCCATTACAAAATCAACAATTACAATAGAATACCAAAACAAAGATGTTCGCAAAGTTGTAATATAATTGGACGAATCTTCTTCTTTAAACTTTCCTTTTAGTTCGAACGAAACTAATTGGAAGTTTCAAATATTTACCAACTGCTGTCATCGAATTGGATCTTTCGCCGTTCTACTTTTATATAAATTAAATCAATTCCGATTCTCCTGTCAGTGTGGAAAAAAGCGGCTGAAGAATGATTGATATTGGAGGATCCCGGCGCCTCCGCCATTTCTCGACGACTACATTATTTTTTTAAAGCTCGTTTATTATATCAAAATCTGATACTGTAGATAACGTACTGAACTTTCTTAATTTCGGTATCAGCAACCGTTAACAAGGGTTCCATGACGGTATGTGTCAGTTGATATTCAGCCACCACCGTAGGGGTTGTTGCCATGCAACAACAACACACACCGCCTCCAATTTGAATCGAAAAACAAAGATAGATCGATGGCAACAAACGAGATCGGTGAACTATCTAGTCGGATTCTTCATCCGCTTGTCGCTGATTAATTCACTAATTCAAAATTAATGGCCCCCAACACACGCAATATTAAACTGGTAATCTAAATAATTGTAGATCGTGGCGGCTAAGATGGACGTACGATCAGAACGAGATAGATATAGTGGAGTAGAAACAATTTTATACAAGGATTATGATAATCCCTTACGTTATACCGAGGGATCTAAATTCTGTCTGTTATAACATCTGCCTTCATTTGATTTCTTTTATATTTATTTTCTATTATCTATTCTATAACTTGTTGAATTCTAATTGTTATCAGTCGATTAAGTAGGCAATTACAGGTCTCATTACGGAGGGACAATGGAAACTTTGAAACTATCACGTTTCTATACTGATTCTGAATTGAACTTATAATCATCGACAACACGTACTAGTTTCTAGTTAAATTCAAATAATTGCAACGTACACGAGAAACGAACAAAACCAACTGACCTGTGTAAAATAAATAATTGTGCAGGTGATTCAATTAATGTAAACACAACACTGGCGGTTTTTGTAAATAATTATATTTTCTGTCTTGTTAATTGAATTCAGTTTTACAGTTGATTACGCACTTATCCATTCGAATGTACAATTTACATAAAAATTTCGTCGACAATTATAATGAAAATTTATTAAAAGTGAATTTTCGTCACGTTCATCTGCTCATGACGGGGAACAACATTTTAATTGAATTATAGTGTGTGTTTGGCCTAAAACTGAATTAGAATTTTTTGCAATTGACAATGAGAAATTAACGTAAAACTGTTGTTGCAGTCTTGTTGGTTAATTAGGGCGTCCAAATAGACGTCATCTAATTTATATTTACCAAAGGTACACATCTATAAAATCTCCAGATGCCGTCTATGTAAACATTCCTATTTGTACATTATGTACAGTGTTGCTTTATGTGTGTGTGAAGAGTTTATCTTAATATCAAACGAAGTGGTGCGTATGAACGAGCGAGATAGAGAGAGTTAACGGGATACAATTAGGTATTTTGCAAATAAAATTAACACCACCTACAACTCTTACGTTATATCATGTGTGTAACTGGTACGATAATGAAAAATCAATATTTTATTATTGGACAATAAATTTATTACAATAGACGTTAGCATGTTTTGTAAAATTTGCCAAATTACCGGGGTAATTTATTGGAAAACGCAACAACCGCGAGGCATTATTATTGCACTGATACAGCGTCCATAGATTATTAATTAAACCTATATTTAGTTCTAGTTGCGGCGCCAAGACGGTATACAGAAACGGTTTCGTGTTACGTACCGTCTCTTCGCTTTTCTTTCAATTTTCGTTTTATATCAGTTATCAGTACTGTAATAATATCAGGACAACTCCAGACAGCATTTGTTATCGTTATTATTTCATTTGAATTTCTCTCAAAACAATAGAATATTTTCAAAAACTATTCATTTCATACGCGATGGAAATTCTCGTTTCTAATGATTTCTAGTCAGTGAGTAGCAAAATACGTATACCTGCCTTCTCGTCTTGTACAATAAACAAAAAAAGACATTAAAGTTTTACGAAACAATTCCCTTTTATTTCGTAAGGGTTGATAAGTAGGGTGAACTGTTACGTCCATTAACAGACAACAACAAACAACATAACAGAGGGGAAATAGCTGACAACAACGGATTATCTCGAAAACAGACATGTTAAGTTGAATTAATATTTTTAATGTGTCATAAAATTTAAATATTAACCCTTCGTAGGCGCATCGGTTTGACGGTTATATTCGGCGAACATTTCGCTTCTTGGGGACGAGATCAACACGTTCAGTACCGGTCGCTTTAGGCAGGCCCTTGTGACTTCTTCTCTACGCCTTCACTTCACTCATCGACTTTCAACCGCTATTAAAAATCAAAATTTTTCTTTGATAGCCACTCCGATACTGTAAGTGCGCATCACTAGGCCCTTCAAATAGTCCTGCAGACTGATTTTGTGGAAAACGCTTGATTAATTGCGTTAATGCGTTATTTAAAAGTCAAGGGGATTGAGACATTTTGGTTGTGGGTAAAGGGAAAAACTGGAAAGATATTGCAATGATATCGGACCCAACTATTATTAAAAAGGGTGAAATTTTCCAAGCACTGCCAGTCCGTGGGAGTACAAAGGGCATCTGCCAAGGGTAGTGTTTCCAGTGAGGCACCGAACCACTTATGTATGGAGAATATTATTCCATTCGGTTTTGCAATAGTCGATAAATTATGGAGGGGTATTTCAACAAAAAATTGATTTTTTTTTAGTTCACAGAATATAAATCGTTACTGCAAGAAAGAAACGGCCTCAAAAATATTCATTTGAAGCAGGTTTTCTTGAAAGCGTGTATCTTTCAAATTTTCTTGAATTGAGCAGAAATTCACAGACCTCGATGGTAAGGTCTCATCTCTGTTTTGCATTATTCGCTTGCATTTTGAAGTCCTCAACTTTTTGCTAAGCTCTCATCAATAAAGGACTTCTTAAAGCTTCGTATTTGTGACAGGCCATCCGCTATTTGCACAAAACTCTATTTAAACACCAGTTTCTGGCTGAAGTTCAAAAGAAGCTAGATTAAAAATAACGCTCCTCGTTGCCAAACCTGTGAAAATTTATGATAAAAAAAAACAAAGCGCTGGTTGATTTCGTCCTGAGACGGCTGCTTCACCTGCTTAAGGTCTAAAGCAGCCCCTGATGCATTTAATAACTATCGCTTTCTGCCATAAAAAGTTCCAAATTGTATAAAATCAGAATCTTCCCACAGATTTTCTATATCATCAAAACACAACAATATTAACGCTACTAATGAGGCACTTACTGCATTTAATTCAATCTACCATGAATTTCGTCATCGATGCATAAACGGACATTAATCAAAAGCACAACATACATTCACTAACAATCTATCCAATGTGCAAACAAAGACTAATTAAAACTTGATGATTGTAGAACGGAATGGAATTCAATATTGCAGTAAAAAAAAACAAGGCGCTTGTCAAGCCGCCACTGATGCTCAAAGAAGGGGGCTTGGGCCGGCCCAAGCTTAGTATCGGTGCCTCTTTACAGAAAAATAACAAAAAAGAGTTAATATTTATCCATCGGCGTTGCGAAGGTTCTACAGTTTTTGCCGCAACTCAAATTATGCTCGAGGCTAAATTGCACCCGGGGTAAACAAGAATTCCACGCTCCCTTTTCGCTATCTATTAAATAATGTTCCATTAGCTTTTCTTCAGATGAGCTTCTCGAAAAGTTCCGAATTGCATAAATGTAGGAGCCTCCCAAGGAGATTTTCTATGCATTCCGCCATTGTATATCATCAAAACAACAATATTAACGCTACTAGCGAGACACTTACTGCATTTAATTCAATCTACCATCAATTTCGTCGTCGATGGATGCATAAATGGACAATAATCGAAACCACACGATAAACTCACTGACAATCTCCATTCAAAACACACAAAGACTAATTAAAAATTGCTGATCATGAAACGTAATGGAATATTGTTGTAAAATTTCGTTAGAAATATTTCATTTGAACTTTACGTTATTCCTTTTTCAATGACACATCAACGAAATACCCGTAATAAACAACAACAAAGGCCACCTTAAAATACTGAAACAGGTGACTGATCAAACAGAATAGTTAACAAGATCTACGCGCTTATTTAGTCCACACTCACACACATACAAATACTGTTCATTCAAAAGAGATCAATGCGAAATTCCAAACATCTATTAATTTCACATGAACGACAAAATAATGGGGTTGAAAATTTACTCAATAGATTGTTTCAATATAGAATTGAAAATAAAAAAAAAATTAAACGATATTCTTTAATTGATTTTTATTTAGATTTCAATAAATAGATAACAATTGTTGTTAGGATTCTTTTCTCAATTATATTTTATTAAAATATTAAGTACATCACAATCTTTTCCTCTCTTATTTATCATCATCCTCAGCATCACCCTTAAATCTCAACAATAAATACATTTACATATATATAATAGATTATTATTAATTAAATAATTAATTAAATTGTCATATTGTGGCGAACAAAATTTCACGTTCTTTGGTACATCTCTCATTTTTTTTTTCTTAATAAAGAAATATTTGAGTAACATTGAGACAAATTGTGTATATAGAGCTTAAAATTTACAATTATTACTATTGTTATTATCAATAAATAGATAGCTGTGGTGGCGTCAACGAGATTTTTAACAACAACGAGATTTTGAAATATTCTTTAACAATAACAATAAAAATAAAACAAATCAAAAAACAGACTTGAAATGTGTCAAAAGCCTTAGAAATCTGTACAATAAATAAAAAATACTTTATCCGTTGTTTAAATAATAATAATTAATGCAATTTTAGGGGGGATAAATTGCTAAATTCTTCAATCATCTTTCAATTATATTGTGGTGGTATCATCAATATAATTTATCATTACAAGTGTTTTTGTTTTAAATTAATATAAATAATTTGTTTTGTTGCCTAAGAATGCTCAAACATCACGTCATATTTACACCAAGTAAACGACTTGAATACTCATAAACAACATAACTAATACTAACAGCTGGCATTACTTTAATGAAATTAGGTGTTATGCCACGATACAAACCGATAACACCCTCCTTTTGGATGATATTCTTGAAGACAGCCGTCATTGTGGTCGCCGATTGATCCACTGACGGATGGGCCACTGTAAATTTGACAAAAAATTAATCAAAAATCCAAACACACAACAGCTATTTACTGTACAAGGCGGTAAAGTCATATTTTATCCACTAGTGGAGAAAGGGACTTTACCACCGTATGCAGTACAAGATTTTATTTAATACTAACTTTTAAAACTCTTTTAAATTATTTCTATTTTTTATAATTTTCTAATATGTAAGTCATTATCATAGAGTAAATAGATAAAGAGTGGAAAGCTAGGGAACCAAAAAATGTGCTGCCCTCTGTTGACTCAGACGTTCATTAATTTAGTAAATTTTAATTTGATAGGTTGTTATTCTGAAAAAACTGTTATCGCCTTCATTTATTTAAAAAAAAAAGAAGTAAAAAAAGTCCGTTTTATAAAGCATTGCATCTTTCTATCATAATTAATTTTCTATAATTTTTTAATTCCGATTTAAGTAATTGTTATGAACAATGAACAATGTTGTACAGTTGCGATCAAAAAAATTTTGGAGCGCGTTTTTCTGACGTTTAAAAATGTTTAATCTAGGCCAAGCATTACAGTTATTATTGACGTTTTAAATGTCAAAATTAGTGACTTTTTGCATATAAAATATTAAAGGCTGTCCTACACCAACTGACAATTAGATGTCCTTGAAATCCAAAATGTTTTGGTTGAAACTGTATCTATAATCTAAATTATGTAAAAGTTTCTTGAATTTATTATTAATATTATTATTATTATTATTATTTTATTATTATTATTATTTATAAAGTGAAAATATAGTTCATTTCGTTATTGTTCAAGTTTTTTCTGTTCGACTGTAAAGTAATTACTTTACCGTTAAGGTGGAGTAAAGTACTACTTTATCGACAAGCATTTGGTCGATAAAGTAGGACTTTGACAGTTAGTATTAAACAAAATAATTCAATTTTTTTAATTACCTTGCGCTTGTAATCGCGTCCGTACTAATGCCAATGGATATGAACACATTTGTCCTAATGTACTCGATGTACTGCCACATGCTAATAACATCCAAAAACTGGGTTGTTCTAAATTTGAATGTGTCTTCAAATATTTCTTTTTTAATGTTTCATACACAGCCAAATCAATACCAGCATATGGTATAATACCTAATATATTTGGAATGTAACCTCTATAGAAACTCTTCAAGCCTTCTATATGATAGATTTTAACAGCTGCATCCATTATACTCTTATATTGGCCAGTTTTACGTAATGCCAATCGTGTCTTCATCACTTCTAATGGATAGATTGCCGTTTGACTAATACCACCGGCCAATGCACCAGCAAAGAACCGTTCATAGATACTTAAGCCTTGCGTTGAATCACCTTTGATGCAACGTTTGATTTGTTCATAGGCAGCGAATTTTATTGCCGATTCTGGTGCTATTTTAATCACATTAATACCATTACCACGCCATAGACCAGTTAGACCGCCCTCTTTTACCATTGCATTGAAACAATCACCGATACGTTGTTTGGTTGGTTGGACTTGTAAGAAGACTTTTAAACGATCCAATGGTGCTGTACAGGTTCTTGAGACAGCACCAGCTATACCACCGGCTGCTAAATGACGCCACCACATTCCTGTTTGCATTTCACTCTGTGTAAAATCATCAGGAACATTCATATCTTCACCAATATCCAAATACTGCAAAATCAAACCAAATGATGATGATGCAATCCAAACAATTTTCGATTGGAATCATTTTTTAAAAGTAGACAACAGACAAGGTTATCAATACCAAATGATATCATAAAAAGAAACGGTTTTTTTTTGGGAAAAATTAAAGAGAAACAACACGAAAACAAGAAGAGAGACAGACGATAATTTGATTCAACTCAAAATCCAAAGTACAACACATAAATTCGACTTAAGTAGGAATTTCTAGTTTCAACCAATCGTCAAACGGCGAAATGCAATCGTTATGACGTCGACTTACGCGTGAGTAGTGACGTTAAATCGTAAAAATTTCGAGGGAATTTTCTATAATTAAATCAATTTAAAAATACTTAAAAGACAATTGTAGCATTTCGAAAAATGTGATGTGAATTTCTAGAAAGGCTCCACACGTGTATCCCGTTATCACCCCTCCCACGGGAATTAAATCAATTAGGCAAAAAAAAAATGTAGATTATGTTTAGAATTCAGACACAATCTCTATACGTAAAATCCTTGAATTTGCGTTTACCTATTGACTCAGTCAAAAAAAAAGCGTTTGGAGAAAGTTTGGCATACCGCACAAGTTGGATCATTATAGACGCACCGATTATTTTTTTTTATCTAATTTTTTGGCAACAGTCCGATTGTATAACCGGCACGTGCTTCAAACAATCACGATGATGATAATAATAATCAATAATTATACCTTTAATAATTCATGGAAGAGATAGAAGAAGTCTTCTAAAACATCCGGAATGGATGTTGCTGTTAATTCTTGTTCGTACATGATTTATTTTTTTTTAATTGTTTAATTTTTAATTATTCTAATTGAATTTAAATCACAGTCACTATCACAAAACAAATCAACACATGCTTCTTCCACACTTTAGGAAGCCTGATCACCGTAACCGACCGGTAAAAGGTGAATGAATCAACTGAGTAACAGCTGACGAATCAATTCAGCTTAGTAATAGAATTATATGTGGATGATGGTGGGGCGACCAAATAAGAGTCCAGTCACCAAGTGAACACTACTTAAACTAATGATAATATGATGCTGATAAGAGAACATTATGATCATTGTTTCAAATGATAAGAATAGTATTTCCTAATGATGACATATACTTTGATATTTGAAATTTATTGAATAAATAATTACATCTAATTCTTGTAATTAAATAGGAGAAAATTTCTATTATTAAGATAGCATTAAAATTCGATTAATTCATTTGTCGATAATTCATCAAAAAAAAACAAGTGTTTTAGACACGAAATAAAACTTGGAAAAGTGCTAAAATAACGCGGTAAAAAAAGTGTAAAAATTGAACAAGCGAGTTTTGCCAGAATAGTATTTCAAAAGATGTGTTATAAATAAAATCAATCAACAAAAATATTGCTTTCAAGACCAATCAATCCCGAAAATCAGACGATTAGTATTTTCTATACAAAAAAGTTAGCTTTTCCAAAAAGTAAATAAAATCAATTTTGACTCGCAATGTATATATCGTGTTTTTGACTTTATTTATCGAATACTTCCAATCATTATTCAAATAATTTTCTTAAAACCAACGTAACACTGTCCAATTATTTTTCTGAATAAATTCCCTAAAAAAACGAAATAATCGAGAACAGGTGATAAAATTGTTTTCTATAAAGGGATGTCCAATTTTTTGAGTTCAGACGCAAAACTACGAGAAGTGGAAATTCTAGATTTTCGTAATTTTACATTGTTTTTTTTAAAGGGCAGATATTGATAAGCATTCGTAAATTTATGAGATAAGATCACCATTATTCGGAACATCTCCAAAACAGCTGAATTCTTTTCAATTGTTTTAACGGCTATTTATTTCAACCCTATCTGCTCTGATTGTTCGAATAAAACTACAAATATGAATTATTTGACACAAATAACGACTTTGAACCGTTATTTTTTCGATCCGGTTTTCGGTTTCGGTTTAATTACAGAAGAGACATCGTTTTTTCGGTTTTCAGTTTTCGGTTCAATTCCGGTTGGAAACCCTGGCTTTTTTCCCTATAATAAATAATTGATTTATACAGATCCATTAAAAAATCCTACGTTTACAAAATATCTCCAATGTAACAACACATAATAAGCTTCTTCAAAATAGTGAAAACAATGGTAAAAACAAGAACAGATGGCATTTATTTTTTGATTTGTTTCTTGTGTAAAAGATTATGCCTATAAAATCAATAATGAGACAGAATAGGGTGGAAAACTGAACAAAAAAACCATATAATTTATATCTGTAACCCCTAGTAAGATGTCTATAGTAAAAACAAAATATCATAGCGCTTAAAAGTCTCTATTATTCGTTTTTTTTTTTGAATTATTTCAAATTGTTTTGGAGAGGGCTTCAATCACTTTTTTCTCTTGAATTTGAGGAGTCTAAATTTAAAAAAAAAAATTGAAAGTGCGTGGAACGCGGCGCGTTAGAAGTGAAACTTCTTAGGTTACAGAGGAAGTTCATTCTTTTCTTGGTTTATTTTCTTTCTATCGTTGCCTGAAGGCTCGTTTTTGTTCTGCTGTTGTATTTTTCAGCATTTCGCTTATCTCAATTTAACGCCATTGAATAATATTATAAATATAAAAATTATAAATCGGAGTAACCCTTGAAATTTTAGTTTCGTTCCATCGATCAATGACACCAAATTTAGACCCTAGTGTTTATTTTACACAGTTGGCAGAACTGACATAGTATAAACGACGCAATTGGCAACGCCCCCACTCTTCCCTCTCGGCTATCTCTTAGAGGAGAAGTGTTTCCCCTCACGGCGTCTCGCATTTTCGTTACATAGGGAAAATACATTGGAAAATATTTACACCCAAGCGCGGCTAAAGAAGTTTCACTTCAAAAAACGTACTCTTTAGAATACTCTGCTCTATCTGTGTGCCAATTTTTTCTTGATAAAAGGCTTCGATTTAGCCATCTTCCTTAGGGTGGATATGCTTGCTCGATAGTTCGTATCAATTTCCTTAATTAACAGCAGAAAATTTATTTAAAAAAAGGTAATAATTAATGCAAAGATCAAGCGTATTGTCTTCTTAAATTCCTCCATAATTTAGCTAATTATGTTGACTAGAGATAAGGTGAAAGACATCAAAATCGGATCAATAATTGGCTTTTGACCCGACTCCGACTTATTTTTCTTGTACGTAACAAATAATAGTAAACATGTGTGTTTAAATAACTAAGAGTTTTCCAGAAAATACAACGTTTCTCGAGTGTTTTTATTACACTAAAATTTTCTCAAAAACGGATGAAATTATTAAAAACAAATCCACAAAGCTTAACAATTCTTACGAATTTCATTGCAATTGTATAAATTAAACAAGGTGGAAAGATTGGAAGCGGATACAAATCGTTTCTATTGAAATTTAAGAAATGTTTCAATCTATATAGAAACGGACCACATGTCAATCAAAATCAGATCAAAAATCGACCTCTAAACTGATTTTTCTTATTTTAACTAATAATTCCGAATTTCATTTATAATTCAAATAATTCGTACAAATTTCATACAATTATCTCTATTAAATAGGGTCATAAATTAATTATCACATGAACGTTGTAGACAATTAACACATCGAAACGAATACAATAAAAATTTCTATTTTAATTAATCAATTATTTTCGAAATATCAATTACATTCATTAGTCAATATTCTCCCTTAGATTCACACAATTTCTTAGTAGGAAGCGGAAGTTTCTAAGAATACTAATTATCGTCTAAAAATAGAGCCGAACTTTAAAAAAAAAAACAGTCAAATAAGCTCTAGAAACTATGACGATTTAAATTTGATTGGTAAAACCAACAATTTTGACCCAAAAAAGGTGGATTTGCTGTCTTATAATTAGTTGCTAAGCCACATTTAATCCTTGACCTTGCCTATGATGTTTCGTCACCGATTAATTGTGAAATTGTACTATCAAACACACTTTAAATTTCCATACTATTCAAATTCATCCAAACAAAATAGCTTTCTTAATATTTTATAAAAATGGGTTCGATCAAAGTTGTTTTTTTTCTCTTCTGATAACAACAATTGTGGGTCAATGTTGTTATGTTTCGATCACATTTTCGCTAATATTAAATTGGATTAAATTGTAGGGAAATTGTTAATTGTTATTAATATTATTTTGGGGGCTCGTCTCGTCTATTGTACAGACAAATAAAATTAACCAATTTAAAAATCCAACAACTACGTTCTAGTGACGTAGATGTTATGTTGTATAAAATACGATCTTTCTTTAATTAGTATTATCAATTCGATTATTTATTAAATAAATTTGAAAGAAAATATTATTATTAATAATTATAAAAATCAAATGATATTTTTTTGCATGTACGTCACAACGCAAATAAATAATAAAATTTATGTAAATTTTTCAAGTAAATTTAAAGCTTTTTAGGCAATTAGAAAGTGTAATTGTTTGTTTGTTTATACGTAGTTTGTTGATTTATTTATTTATTTATTTATTTTAGAATTGTATGATAAAAATCGTCTACACTTTGCTGTTTTCCTCTATTATTTTCAATTCAATTCGATTGGAATCAATTCAATTATCAGAATGGTTTTAATTGAATTGAATTATGAGAAATATGCCTACGTCACAGTAATCGATAAGATCAGATAAAAATACGGTGTTATTTACGTGAATAAAGACGTTTAGAAATTTCCCAAAATAATCCAGGAAAAAAATGCACAAACAGGTACGAATTTCTATAACACTACAGATATAATCTTGAAAAATATGTTATTGTACGAAACTCATCGTACAAGAATATCTCTTTTATTGAGGCTTCAAAGCAGACGTTATTCCTATAATTGAAGACAGGTTAACTATGGATCCTCCTTTACCACGGAGGTCTGAAGTTTAAGCCCCATTAGTCGCGTGGTAAATCCACCCTGCTAGCACCATTACCAGTAATTTTCAATCAATAAGAAGAAGAGAATAAGAAACCATCCGTAAAGGATCGTTTTTCAGTTTAAAGCAAAGTAGGCACTGTTAGCCTAAACGATTCGCCGCTACTGTATACGTAAACAATATAATTTCAAATTTCTTAACTTATGTAATTAATCAATTATTTCCCAATTGATTTTCAATTGTTGGAAAAGGTTAAAAATTAGTTTCAGTCACGAACTCATTGTCTACAAAAATACGAGATTTTCCGTCAATAGGCTGAAGAAATGCTTGAAAACTACATAACATCATGGAAATCAACTTCTACGATAATGAAAGAGAAAAGGGCTCTTCTCAACGATAAAACAGCTAAGTTTAAGTGAGAATAAATCTATCTCATCGTATCATTTGCGTGTATCCTTGCTTTCAAGGCGGTTTTACTGTAATAAAAACTGTAATAAAAAAAAAAACGTCAATTACCGTGGAATGTCGCCAATAGGAGATAAGCTGATGGATATCGGTACTTGGTGCCAATAATAAAAAATCCCTCCATTCATCGTAACTGATATTTAAACTACCGTCTTGATCCATTCTGAAATTAATTCAAAAAATTAATCAAATTAGAGATAAAAATTAAATCAAAATTTAATCAAGTTGCCCTCGGGGCATCTCCAACAATACATTGACATTTATGAGCTGTTTATTTTTTGGACGATATCAAAAATTTGTTAAATTTTAAGATTTATTCGCTGCCAATACACTAATTAATTAAACTTATAGGAAATTGCTAATAAACAATTTTGGAACGTGAAGGTTATCCTGATTTTAATGAGTTTAGTTTTTTTTTTACAGAAAAAGCGACTTATGGCATTTTTTAAATAAACAGCTGTCCTTGGCGAAAATCGACAAATTTCAGTAATTTGTCGTAGAAAAATGACGACTTCATGTGTATTTTATCGAGTAATTCGTATAATTGAAAAAAAAACTCATCTAGCCCTTTGAACTTGTATATCGCGCTGGAGATGACCGTACAAAACAACAACATTATAAACAAAATCAAGTTCAAAGGGCTAACAGACGATTTTTTAACTTCATTACAACAAGCGAAACGTCCTGACTTGTGTGATTTCTATTGTGTTCGAACACTGTCTGAAATACCTGTAAGTTTTGTTTTAATCCTGATTGCAACTCATATTTTACGATTATTTCTTGTTTTTTTGTTTGATAATTTGTTTTCAAGATATTTATCCGCCAGCTATTTAGTAAACACTTTGCAATAATAAACATAATGCTTCACTAACATATCAAGGAGTACAAAATCATGTTTCCGCCTGTTTGGCAATTTCAAACATATCCTTAGACTCCTTGTCAAAATTATATAAATTTTGTTTTTCTGCCTACTCGAAAAACCGTGTTGTAACTCTGAGGTAAGCTGCTGCTTCAATTTTGACGACTAACGAGTAAAAATGACGTGGTCAGAATTACATTAAAACAAACATTGAATCTGTTAAGTCAAAACTTGAATTTTTGTCTTATATCTTGGAATCCAGGCTTAGAAAGCTGCTTAATTAATTAGAGGATCGTAGGGAATTGATACTGTATTGAATAATAGCAGATGGAGACGCTAAAAATTCGCAGTGTTTCACGTAACGTAATTGAAAGTAAATTGGAAACTCGTGCAATAGCCACAAAAACAGAATCACTGGTACGGAAGGGCTTTTTGGTGTTAGAAGGGCCAATGCAAGGCGACAGTTGCCTGGAGCGACATGATTATGAATAATAATTATTTTTTGTTATTGTTCCGACAAAAGAGCGCCGACAAAAAAATTGTCTGGAGCTTGAGCCGGCCCTGGCTGTTACAATCTAATATTTCAGTTTCGAAAATATTTACAATCAAAGCATTTGTATCCATAGAAAACTGAGTCGATTTCTAATAAAAAACAGCAAAAGTAGAAAACCCTTTGGTATCAAAAAAAAAAACTCCAAACATTCAATATTAACGATTTGTCTTTTGGCTATTACATTCTTTAATTTTTTTTTCTTTTTTCAAATTGGCTATGCAAATGGTTAAAACAAATGGAATTTAAGTTTTGTTCATTTGATTTCCGGTGAGACTGAATAATTTGAGGAGTTCCGTGAGTTTACTACGAATGTTAAAATGGTCCGGGAAGAAAAAACCCTTGGAGGTTAAAGAACGCCTAGACATTGTACTTTGAGTTTTTAATTTTTTAAAAGATCTATTTACAGATAATCGAGGTATTCGAGGGCAAAGAGTTGCTTGAAACACTCGATATAACAGATTAGGGTTGTCAGAATCAATGTAAATATCTCGACTTTCAACCTGTAATATATTTTACTTAGCTATAACTGGGATGTTTAAGGCAGCTAGTTATAAAAGTCAAGAGATCGATAAAGGTTAAATTCTTTTAATTGTGATTTAATAATTTTGGCCTCACTTCATTTGGATCGATGCCACGCGCTCTCGCTCTTCAAAAAAAAAACACGCATCCACTTAATGTTTACAATTTTTCTTAGTACAGCTTCAATAGAAAAAAACGAATTAGCCGAGAGTACGTTCTTATTTTGCAGCTGTTATGTAATAGAAACTGGAAATACGATTTAAAAATTGAAAATATAAAACTGCAATCAATTTAACGACATTTTTGATGTCCTTGTAAATAATTACGATATCAGAAGCCATTCCAGTGTTATGCAATTCAATTTAATTCTCTTTGATGATATAATCGAAAATATCAATAAACTGTACAACTTGGTATCTTTTCTAAATGTTTTAAAATTAATTCTTCAATTTTATTAATAAATAAACTACAATAATATCGAAGATTATTTTATTGTTATAATCAAATAACAACACAAGACCGTTGTTGAAATAAGATATTAACGAAATTATTTATTTATTCATCGATTAGTAAATTAAAAAAAAAACAACAGTAAGGCTTACCTTTGTAATAATTTTTTAGCTTCCATTCTGTCTAACGGAATACCGAGATCACTAAATGCCTTTATTAATTCCTCCAAATCGATCTTTCCTTAAAAAAAAAACAGAAAAAATTAGATTTCTATAGCATGATTATGTAAACGGTAAAGTACGTAAAATATTTAATAAGTTTTTGGCACCAATACTAACCATCTTTATTGCGATCTAAATGGGAGAAATGCAACCGTAAATTCTTCTCGTGTTCACGTACATAATAGATAAAATCAGCTAATGATAGGGCACCATTTTTCGATTTCGAACTTGCAAGGAATTTCTGTTGAACAAAATTTGTAATATCAAATATAATTACAATTGTAATGGAAAATTAAAGAAAAATCTAAGTGTGTTGGCAATTATCCAGAGGACAGTCGACTAATTTGCCCTAAAAATCGACAAATATTTCCATTAATATTGTTGTAAATTAGGAGAAATTCAGTTTTATGGATATTATTTTTGTTTAGAAAGTTTTGGAATATCGAAAAACGATGACACAATCGAAATGACGACACACACACACACTCACACATTCTAATCTTAAACAAATAAACTTTGGACGATAAAATGATACTATTAACAAAACCAATTAGTGTTGTTATTATTATTGATAAATACTGTTATACCTGGTTAGATAAAATAATACTTATAAAGGATATTTATATTTGAAAACCATTATACCTCCGCATATTGTTGATGGGCTAAACCATGTTCTTTTAATGCATCGCACAGATCGTGTACATCAATTTTACCATTACCATTCTTATCTAATTTGGCAAATAGTTTACCAAGACGTTCCTCATCTTCTAATGGTAATTCGTGCAGATAATGTGGATGCAGTGTATAAGATGATGATGATGTAGATGGTGGAGAGCATGAATGTTCTTCATGCTCATTTGATTTATTTCGATTTGGCATTTTAATAGTTCAAACACTTGTACTATATTCAATTTTAATTAATTGAAATCATCCAATTACGAAATTTACGGTCTTTTCCCCGTTTTGATAATGGAAAAAATGAAAAAAAAAAAAATTGATGTCAATGCCGCAATGCGACTTCCACCGTTACTTGACAGATGTTTGAGCTCGCAAATTTTGACAGATTCTTGCACTGCAACGCCATCTGTTGTACAAACTCTCTAACTAACTGAAGAAATCTTCAAAACAATTTTTTTTGGGCAAGAAAATTAACAAATTAATTTCCATTTGCGCAAAAAATTGTTAAATTTTTGATTTTATATATTTTGTAATTCCTAAATAGCAATAATGTTGTCGTTTTGTTGCTTTTATTGGGAAAATTGAACGAGCGGGTTTCCGAGCTTCATTTAGCTGAAAGAGATGAGTGCCAACATAAAATAACTCAAATTCCCTAAATTTTCACCATTCTTTTATTGATATACCAGGAAGGCATATCAAATAAAACACATGAATAAAAGATGTGTCACAACTCTTGTAATACAAATTATAATTCAGTCTGGTGTATATTTCCTGATGTATCATAAACAGAGATGGATATACAGTTGCGAACAAAAAATTTGGGATATTTTTTTCAAGTCTATAAATATTGCGACATTGAATAGTGTGGTAAGTGAGAGTCACCTCTCAAATGCAAAGAGTTAACATACTCTTAGACTTCTGAATAGTCATTTCATTCAACCTAAAGTTTTTCTTATATCTAGATAAAATATGTCAGCTGTATACTATCGTAAAAGTACATGTACAGAATATTTGCTGAGCTCTAAAAGCACTACACAGAGCATTTTTCTATTATATATTCTATGGATTATGATTTTGTCTTTGTTTGATGTATTCATTTTTGTAAATTAGGAACTATATACTGCAGAGCATCGTCAATTAATCACGGCATGTCTAGTTAGTTTGGCAGCACTGTATGTTTTCTATTAAAATTCATAAGACTGTCCGATTGGTCAAAATTTGTGTACTAAAAGAGCTGCATTTAGCTATCGTGTTGCCACCATAAAATAAACTACATCCCCTAGATGCATTTGACATCCATCCATCGCTGTCAAATTAATGTAAATATTTTCGATATTTTCAATATTAATTAACATGTTATATTTCTTGGAATAACAAAAGGAAAAAAACAACACAGCAACGCCAAAATCAATTTAATTTTAATCACATGTTTGTAGTTATTAAAAATGTCTGAATTAATAAAGAGTGAATCTCAACAATCAACAACAATAAAATCATTAACATATAATGATGTGGCCACAAAACTATTAAACGATAAATTCCTATTAACTGCACTCGAATTACATACAGAATTAATTGAATCTGGACGTGAATTGAAACAATTGAAAGATTTCTTCTCGAATCCTGGCAATTTTGAGTTGCAAACACTCGAAATACTATCATCAAGAATCTGTAAGTTTTGTCTTTTACGATTATTTTTTTGTTGTTATTTTTGCAAGAAATGAAATAATAGGATCGATTGTAGCCCGTTCGGAAAGTCAAGCAACTTTAGATAGTTTAGATTTAACAAGATATTCAGAAGATGGTGGTGGGACGGATGAACGAGTTGCTGTATTAGAATTTGAATTACGTAAAGCTAAAGAAACCATAAATGCATTACGCAACAATCTTACAGTGGCTACAGGTGCTTATTAAGAACGATAATTATTACGTTAATCTTTATTACTCATTTATAATTATAGAATCGGAAACTAGTACACCGGATAAAGGATCTTTACGTAATATTAATATTGGTAATATCAAACCACACGAACAGAGAGCTTTAAATTTTCTAATAAACGAATATTTATTATTGTACGGATATAAATTAACATCGATCACATTTGCTGATGAGAATCAAAACCAAGTATTAGCGAAAATATTTATTTTTCTAGGAAAAAAAATGCTGATTTTATACGAAATTTTAGGATTTTGACGATTGGGACGATGTAGGCTTGAATATATCGAAACCACCGGAACTTCTAACTTTATATAGGGAAGGTTTAAAACAAACAGGACAAAATTGTTTGAATAATTCAACACAAACTGATCATTTTAAAGATGAAGCTATCACCAATTTGGTAAATTATTTTAGACGAATTATTACAAGTTCTGCACGCTAAATTCAACTTTTTCAAGTTTTGTTAGTATTGCGGGTCTATCTCCAAGGCTTTGTGTTTTCATTAACTCATTAGTAAAAACATCTTATTGCTTTTTCGTTTTTTTTTTCTGCCTGGAGAAACACAAGAACAGTTGGATTTGTGCGCAAGACTTGTAATTGAAATCCATTTGTAATTTATTGGAATTTTTAGGAGGAGATTGTTGAAAATTTAAAATTGAAAATTAACGATTTAGAACGCGACAATGTCGATTTAAAAAATACCAATTTAAATTTAGAAAAAATGAATGAATTATTATCTAGTCAATTACCGACAACAACGCCCGAAACAGATACAAAAAATGATAACAATAATAATAATGATAGTAATAATAATACAAATAGTAAAGATTCGGTAGGCAGTGAATCACCGGAACGTTTTGAAATAATTGATCGTAATTTAGCAATATTTAAAAAACGTGATAGTTTAACAATTGTTGATGATAATATATCAAATAGCAGTTGTAATACAAATGATTGGACTAATCTAACAATACCAACAACAACAACAACAACAATAATGGGTACAGCAACAATTGATAATAGTTGTAATGAAAAAAATTGTGACACAAATGATTATAATTTGAAATTATTCAATGAGAATTTAAGGTAAACGCTGATGATTGTGCGCACAGAAAAAAAGGCAATACAGTAATAAGGACTATAAACCAATTTAAAGAATAATCACTTAATTTTCACTTTAGAATGAGAGGATCTAGAATTAATTATTTTTTCTCAAAATTACTGGAACATAAAACTTCGTCAGTTTCATAAACCAACCTTCATGATTAATATTCTTAAGATATCGTTTTGCGTTGCAATTGACTTTTCTGTAACAAATTCCAGTTTGATCTTTTGCGGAACACTTGGGGAGACTTTGTGTAGGACATAAAGCGGTGAATAATAAATGGAACAAGAAAGAAATTAATGCAGTAATGTTATATAAAGAATTCTAAGATATTCCTTACAACTTTCTTCTTGAAATTTTTCAAAATTGTTTAAAAAATGTGATAATTTCAATCTGAATTATTTACAGACAAATAGGGATTATTAAATAAATATTTGGAAATGAAATTTATCTATTGGGAAGATTAGTTTGTTTTGTCTATTGTTTGTTTCAGCTATCATTTCGTTTCTGAAGAAATAGAACGGAATTTTATAAATTTTATGAATCTGTTTGATTTCTAGAAATACATTTTATCAATTATTTAATTTAATGGTTTTTACACACTAATTGTAAGAGAAATATCTGGAGAATACACAATAGTTATCAGCTCGAGTATTTTGAACCAGGCTCACACTTTTTGTTAGGCATAGATAATTTACGAAACTGTTTAAAACCCAACTCAAAAGGCATCCTGTGAATCGATTTGTAGGGCAACTTTTTGAGAGGCATTACCGTAAAAATGAAAATCCATACGACACCACCCCCTGTTGATTTATTTTATTGTCTATTATTCAATTTTTGAATTATTTTTTTAATATTTTGAAAAAACTGACTTTAGAGGGTGAACTTTAACCCCCATTTTCTTTCTTAAATTTGAGAACGGCCACCGATACAAAATTCTGAAAATCGCGAATTTCCCCTGCGTACAGTTTACTTCTTGGAACCCTTTTTCCCATAAGACAACTGAAAATTTTCACAAATGCTTATAAAGGGCTTCCAAAAATGTACTTTGCCTAACGTGTGGAATCCCTTAAAGCCGGCACTGTTCATAATTTCGTTCTAGCGTTAACTTTATTCGTCCTTTTTGTGCCTCTGTGTGAATAAAGTTAAATATTTTGGTAGTCCGTCTACAGACTTTGGAAATTGCCTATTTTACTGTGCCAAATTGATTTAAAATCTCTATTTATCTTTTTGTTTGCAGTAAAGAACCATTCCAGAAACTAGTATTTTCATTATGTTATGTAACTATACCACAAAAAGTTGATAATGAAATTTTAGATAATTTATTAAATAATTCAATAACATTAGATAATTTAGTAAATATTTTATCATTATCATTATTACGTATAATACCAAATATTATATTAAATAAACGTGAAGAATCAATACCATTATTAATAAGTTCAATATTATTAAATAAAAATACAAATGAACGTGATAAATTATTACAATTATTATTTAATTTGAAAAAGAAACCAACCGATATTGAACGTTTAATGATATTAACTGGTATTGTTGGTATTGCACGATTTACAAAACAGATAATGGTTGAGAATGAGATATTACCGCATTGTTGGGAACAATTAACACATAAATATATTGAAAGACGTTTATTAGTTGCTGAAGCTTGTACAGCTTTAATTCCATACGTTTCTGTACGTCTAAATTTATTTATTTATTGTCTATCAACAAAAACAAACAAAAAAATATGTACATTTTCAGAGTCAAATTAGGAATTCGTTAATTTTATCAATGCTACAACAAATGTTGGATGATAGAGATGAAACAGTACGTGAAACTGTTATTAGAGCATTATCATTAGTGATTGCATTATGTGATGATTGTGATAAATATCATCAATGTGAAGAATTAGTTATGAATATGTTGAATGATACAAGTCCAAATATTATTCATCTAACCACACAGATTTTATTTCCAGTTCTAGCCAAATGGGCATTGGATAATGGTATTCTTTTGTCTCTAGACATCCGACTTGATAGCTTAGTATTTTTCCAATTATATCCCGGCTGTCCATAATTTTCTCTTGATGAGATCTCCATAAAAAGCACACCGTTTTGTTTCATTATCAAAAATTTCTTTGCAGGGCCCTTCTACAAAAAATGTTCAGCCAATTTGTCGTTACTTTAACGACATTTGAGAAATGCATAAGTTTATCGAGCGGACCAACACCGTATTTATCATTTCTTAAAGTTAATTACTGTCGAATTTTTAGGTCGATTGAAGTCGAACCTTTTGAAATCATTACTACATAAATTCAACGATTATTTAAAAGATACTGATACAAATACAAAATCGTTTGATAAAATTGTTAAAATTATAAATGTCTTGGACACTCTATTACCATTTCTATTAATGTCGGTGATTTGTAATGAGAAAATCTTTCAAAATATCGATCGAAATATGACAATTGAATTAAGTAATTATTATAATTTTTATTACAATTAATTATTATTTTTATTGAATTTTTATAGGGCAAGATTTTGCTGAATTGTGCACACCATTAACCGATCCAACAAAATTTCATAAGAACGATTATAATATCGGCATGATCCTGTATGAATTCGATAAACACATAGGCGAGTTCCCGAATGATACATGGCCTGAACTTGATTGGATCTTAGATGTTATGTAACTATTCGAGAATTACAGTAGAGCTCGTATTTCGTTTTTAAGACAAAGGGGGTTATAGTCTGACAGGAGATTGTCTTAAGCGATATCCACGGGTCTCCACTGACTTTCAAAATATTCTAACGATTTAACAAAAACAATTTTGTAGGATTCCGGATTTATTGAATAACTTGAATCATATCGAACCAAGCCAACATGTAATTTTACAAAATTTTATTAAGTTCTTTAAGAAATTTTGCATAATATTTGGTAAAAATTTTACCACATATAAAATACGTCCAATAATCCAACAACAAATCGATAAATTAGAACAAATTTTGATTAATATAAATCAATATCAAACGAATTTCAATCTAATACCAATTTATTTAATATGTGTTATCAATTATTGTAATGATCATGATGAATTGATACGTATCTTAAAGAATTTCTTATATAAATTACCATTGTACGGTGTACAATTGGATTGTTTAGAAATTACAATTCGTAATTTATGTGAATTGAATTTACAAGATATAATTATAACATGTTTATGGGATGGTGTTGTACATCAAAAACCATTAATACGTTCAGCTACAGCCAATCTATTTTCAAATATAATTAATTATTGTGATAAGAATTTGCTCAATTTACGTGTAACACCAGCATTAGTCACATTAGCCAGTGATAGTGATATGTAAGTAATCAAGGTGATTACGTACAGTTTGTTCCATCTAAATGTCGAAATCTTACGAATTTATCTCAAGCTTAGGCGAACAAAATGAAGGCGGAAAGTCCACGCAGCAATGGACATAATTGATCAGAGTTCATTTAAAACAAATTGATGTTGCGTTGAGACTATTTTCAATGTCTAATAGGCGCTTTCACATAGGAATCGTGGTTTCAATTTTACGCTTTTCATCGGTCAGTGGATGAGATTTATAAGAATTCTGTAAGGGAATTTTTATACCGTTCAACTCGTAATAACAATAGTAGCTTGAATTATCGAGTTTTTTTTCCGAAATAAATGACTTTTTCTGTGTGATCGTGCCGTATCTTTCAATCACATCGACACTCAATTTCAGCCTAAACTATGAAAAAAATGAGATTTTCTGAGTATGTGAAATAAATTGCCACAAGCTTGAGAACGTGTACGAATGGCAAATATTCCTTCAAATAAGCTTTTCCAGTTCGTAATAATTTCTGTTTTATTTATCAATAGTCTCCATTTAGATGGGACGTACTGTATTTGTTAATTATTAACTCAATCGTGTGTTTGTTTTGTAGGTTAGTAAAAACAGCAGCAATTCCGGCATTAGGTACTTTAATTACCGATTGTAATATTAAAGAGATCCATGACAAGATTTACATGCAATTACAGACATATTTAAGTGATACGAATTTAAAGGAGAATCATAGTTTATTGAGACAATTAATTGTAACTTTAGGGAATATCGTCAATAATTGTACAGAATCATTCCGGAACGAAGGTAATTATTGGTATTTGTTTTGAAATTTTATGTCCATTCTCAAGATTTTCGTCTTTCTCAAAGTTGCAATTCATTCCTGTAATTAATTTAAGAAGTTATTTTGCCAGTAGTGTTGCAAGAGAGTCTGTTTTCTGACTTTCAAGTGTCAAAAGTAAAGTAACAGACTTTAGTTTAGACGAATGCTGAGCACTGCAGTTAAGGGGATCCTCTGGTTTGACGTCCTGATTTTTGAGCAATCTTTGGGATTTTTTTGTAAAGACCCATGAAGAGATAGAACTTTGAACTTTTTACCAGTTATTTATACATATTTCAAGAATATACAGTTGAATTTTTAGCTAAAAATATTTAGTAGAATTAAAGTTATAGTGGTCTGAAGACACCCGCCTCAAAAAAAAAAAATGGACGCCCACTTCCTCCATGATATCAGCTGATAGGCTTATCCGAAACAAAAAAATCCAGCGACGCTTTAAACTGTATACTTGAATTCATCGAGTGGACTACGATCAAAAAAAAAATTTTGAAAATTGGATGTTTGACAGACTTCGGAACAAAAAAGTTCGAATTTCATGTATTTTTTGTCAAGTTTTTGAAACAAAAAAAATAGAAATTTTCAAAATTTTTGGATGATAATAGTCCACTCGATGCGTCTATATGTACTGAGTAGACCCTATAAATTTGAAGTAAATCGGCCATGCCGTTTTTGAGATATGTGGGAGGATAGTTTGAAAAACATGGTTTTGAGAAAAACGCGTTTAAAGTTTCAAGCTCAACGCTCCGAACACCTGTCCCTTCTAACTGCTGTATCTTTTTAATGGCTTCGAATATCGAAAAATCACTTTACTTCCACATTCTAGACACATTAAGGAAACAATTTATGCAAAAAAAATCGATTTTTGAATCTGTTAAACCAGAGGAACCCCTTAATCGATTCTTACGCTATTACTGGATGCTTTCTTTATTAATCCATTTTAGTTTGTCAACTGCCGAAAAGGTGACAAATTATGGGAGAAATTTCATAATTTTTTACTCTGATTAACTGTTTCCTAGAATTTTATAATGTTACTGATTTTCTTTAACAAATGAATGCATCAGTTAGAAAAAGCGTTAAATCAGTTGGAAAGTTCGTTAAAACGCGAAGTGTAGGTGTATCTTTATACTTCTTAATTTTTTAATAGCCGTTTAATTTTTCAAAAAAAAGAATGTAGGCAACTCTTTATACTCCAAACAAAAAGCCAGTCACTTGTTGAATCACCATATAAAGTATAAAGCTTACAGTGAACAAATCTAAACGTGTTATTATTTGAAATAAGTTGATAAATTACTTAAATTTTTGCAATTAAAGTCCGTCGTTGCTCCGGACTACCAAAAAAGCCTCTAAAAATGCATTGTGGTCGGCTTAAAAATGTACCGTCTTTGATAGTGGTCGCCTTAAGCCTCAAGGAGGCCCTTAACCGTTTTTCATCATATTTAATCATTTTTGATTTCTAATATCTTTATATTATTTATATCCTTGATAGTCTTTACTTTGATATATAAAAGGATGAATTCAAAGTGTCAAAACTTATACTAATTTTGATTAATTATAATAACTCATTGTTTACAGTAATTTTACCACAATTATCGTCAATATCAACATCAATGCTACAAATGACAAACCAAACAAGAAAGATTGATATAGCTTTAGCATTAATTGAAACATACACGAATATAGTATTCAGTAATTTCAATAAAAATGGATTATATTCGATAATACTGCAAGGATTACGGTGAATCTATGATAGAATTATACTATCGAATTTGTATATAGTAAATCGTATATTTTTTTGTTTACAGTTCTTTAGAGATTGTAGTGATCGAGAATCAATCATTGCTAACCCATCGTGATATTATCAATTCAATGATAAAAGAATGTGATCGTAACGATTCAATATCACCAACAATCACAACAAGTCCAACAACAGGATCATTTCAAATCCAACAAGCGTACGAACGTAAATTAACAATAAGCCAGAATGTTAATCAGGGTGTTGAAGAGATGCGTCAACGTGTCAGTAAGATCTTTAATAAACCGATGGGTTATGGTAGCAGCGGCAGTAGTAGTAGTAGTGGTGCTAATACAAAACCAAATACAACATTACCTAGTTTACAGGGCATATTCAAAAAGAAATAACAACTATTTTAGTATTTTTTTGTCTAAATTAGGTGCCTTTATGCACGTTTTTTAATTTTTGCACTATAGGTTGTGAAATGATATTATTTTAATTGACAGAGATTTATTGTACTTAAGCTATTTTTTATTATAAGCGAAATTCTAGAATTTTCTACAATATATTTGTCTACAATTTGTTATTGTGTAACAATTCGCGTACTAATCGTACCGCATATAGTGAAGTACCCGGTGCTGCAGTCACACCATAACCACCATGTCCGTAATTATGGACGATTTTCACGCGTTTACCACCATAAATGTGCACGTCTTTCTCAACACGCACCACATCGCGATGTGGTCGTAGACCGACTTTTTGTCCAATAATTTGAGCATCTTTCAGACTCGGTACTAGATTCGTACAACGTGCCTGTATCGATAAATCATCGTACTGATTAACTGTAGTATCGTACGATTCGTACTGGCGACAACCGCCTAAAGTAACACAATCGAAACCCGGCAGAATATACGTATCGTAATCACCGTAAAAGAACGTTTTAATCCACGGCGCTTGCACTTTGATGACTTGTCCACGGATCGGCACCAATCGATCATCGTTGCACAAGTATTTCGCACCAAGTCCTGTACAATTCACAACGATATCGTAATCGATGAGATCGGCAAACGATGCGATTGTTCTACGTTCGAGACGACCACCGCAATTCTGGAATTGTTGTGTGATCCACGGTAAGTACAGCGAGCATTGCGTTAGAATTGTTGTAAAGAAACTGCCGTACTTCCAATTACCAGGACATAATTTTAGTTCGTCTTCAGTGGCCCGCCGGTATACCGGTACAAGATCTTCTATATACTTATTCTACAATTCATTGTACAGGTTATTGTGTAATTAAGAGAGTGCATTTTAAAATACCCGGACGATGTGCGGATGTTGACTGGCGAAGATATAACCGGACAATTGTGTGACGCCAGCTACAGCTCCGTCTGTTGAACTTTGGATCTCGTCCCAATAATGATACGAATCGTTAATCCATTTTCTGAGAAAAAACAACAATCATTTTTCTACAAAATCGATGATAATTATAGAAAACGACAATACAGACCTTGTTATTGTTTCGGTGGGTCCACGAAAATTCGTACTCGGTCGAAAGATACCAGCTGCTACCGAACTTACGGTGTTCGCATTGAATTGATCGGCGATTACTATGATTTTAGCGTTACGTAATTCTTTAGTTAATTCTATCGCTGTGGTTAGACCGACAACACCGGCCCCAATTACCGCAATATTCAAATCGGACATTTTGTTGGATGTTTACGTTTGTCTGCGAGAGATAACGGGGCAAATTTAAATGAAATTGTTTACTCAGTTGAAGCGATAATAGAGTTTGATGATTGTATGTTTTTTTAAAAAAAAGTTGGAAGATAAACGACTTTATCGGTGCGCCTTCGGGCGGGTGTAAAAGGACTCTTGGATCAATGAATTTTGGTGGACGGGGCCGTCTTTAGACGTTATCCACCGAATGTGGCGAAACAAGAGTCGCAAGTTTGTTGAGTTCAAGCGCGATTGCAAAATGAAGGCTATCAAATCCGCAAGGTTAATTTAGCACTATTGTCTGCAGTTCTGTATTCAGGGACGGATTAACGATGAAATTAATGAAGCTTGAGCTTCAGACTCTCGTCCAAATGGGGATTCACAGTCAAGCGATAACCAATAACATCCTTTTTTCGTTTGGCAAAAAATGAGTCTTGGGATGGCTTCAGGCGCCCAAAAGTGTCTTTTCTAACCAGTGTTAAGGACACAAGCTATTAGCAAAAGTAGAATTGTGAAGATTTGCTTTAATACTTGTTTTTTGGAGAGCGGCCCCGAAAAAGTCTGCCTGACGCGCTGGAAAAACTTGGACCAAATTAACAATGCGGGTCCCAATTATCTGAATACTCGGCAAAATACTAATTACTTACCTAGAAAGGCAAGAAGTCGGCATTTTAAAGAAAAATAGAATAAAACAATAAATTCTTGGGGGTAAAGACTTCCCTTTGAAGAGTCAATTACGCAACATCCATTATCAGCGTAATTACTGTAGTTAGAATTGTACAAATCCAGAGGAAAGTGAAAGTTGGAAAATCAACCAGTTTGAGAGAAAAGCGACATTCCAAGGACTTCTAGATCGATGAACACCCCCACTGCCAACAGCCCCTATTTGATTTTTGCGAAAATATGGGAAATTATAGAGGCCGATTAAATTAGAGAACACTTGATTAAATTTCGCATGTGTTGTTGTTCGTAGTGGTGGTATTGCGTGAACCACGTTTAACCACCACCGCCACCCAACCCCACATATGAGTCAACGGTGTCAATCAATAAACCGTGTATAATCCGCACACACATAACACCTTAATCGGATTATCATTCAAATCGAAACTGTTTTTCCCTTTCTAGGTTTCACCTAAATGCCTATATTTAAATCGTACAACATTTATGCGGAATATCAACAAACATTATTTTTAGATGAAATGCACCTACACAAGGAATTATTCATTGAAGGCGGCCACAACAAATCGTCCACTTTCTTATTTTTAACGTGTCGCTAATTTTAGACGATTTTCGGTAATTCTCGAAAAAAAACCTAGAATAACGTTAAATACAATTGATCGGATTTCGTGGGCAGGGTTTTGGTGTAGAACTCGCCTATAAATAGAGGCGATTCTGGCACGCACACCTCCAACAATTCAATGGGAACCAACACAAAAAGTATTGCAATAATAAAACGAAAATTCTATCAATTTACTGTATAATTAGCTTGTAGAGATTCAATGTACATACATTGTATACCGTTTTCAAATTTAATTTATTCATTCTCCTTTTAAATATATTTATATATATGTATATTGGTAAATAATCAATACAAATGTTGGTGCTTCAACTATCATGGAACTCTGATGAATCTCTCATCATCGAATCTAAATTATTTCAATTCGCGCATAATTTTGTTTAATTATTGGGTAGACATTCATCTACTACAGATTTTTTATTTTTTTAAATGTTATCTCCTCCCTGACAACAAACGAGTCAAAAATCATTAAATCAACAGAAATCAAAGTTTACGTCAAGGAGTTTAACATTTAAATATTGTCCTATAAAACACATACATCACAATTTTCTCTATGACAATCTCTATTTACATTCAAATAAAGGCCCTGTAGAACCGAATTGTGAAAGGAATTGTAATTACTAATAATTTAAAATAATGATGATGATGATAATAATAATAATAAATGAAAAACAAATTGTTGCTAGATAAGGTGATAGCCAAAGTAGTGTTGTTGTAAATTAATATAAAAAGCGTCATTTTGTTTAGCACAAAATCAAGCAGTTTTATTTTCGAAAAAATCAGTCAACTATTTGTTTTATTATTGTTGTGTTTATTTAGAGAGCATCTCATTTCTGTAACCATGGATGTTGAAGGCAATCAGCTGCTGTAGCTCGTGTATTCGGATCATACTCCAACATGGGCTTTAGAAATGCAGCAAACTCTTCAGCATCCTTCCGATTCCATTCATATTTCTCTGTTAACACATCCTCTAATCCCCACGGTTTCAAACCGGTTATATGGCGCAATTCATTCTTTTTATTAAAGATCAATTTCGAATTTCGTCCACTTTGTGCTATACGTCTCGGTATATTACCTAATAATTCAATTATATGGGCTAAATGATCCTCATCACGACAATAATCTTCACCACTATGCGGTTCGAATAGATAATCACCAGTTGCCAATTCGAATGCCATACAAGCTGTACTCCATATATCCGCCGATGTACCATATTCGGCACCTAATAATACTTCCAATGATCGATATTGACGCGTTTGTATATCTTCAGTGAAATGTTTATCCACCCAACAGGCATTACCTAAATCGGCGATTTTCACCTCGAAATCGCATTCAACAAATGCAGGATCTGGATCTAATTGTTTCGTTTTGTTCGTCTTTTTATTTGTATTAGTGGTTGTGTTACTGGTAGTAGTTGAATCGTCTTCGGACATTTGTTGGTTTTGTTCGTCTTGGATTGGTTGTGTCGATAGAGATTCGCCGCCGGCGAGTTCGTCGATACCATTTAATAATTTGATGTTGCCATCATTATCGGTGGTTGGTGGTGGTGGTGATGGTGGTTGTGGTGGTGGTGAATTACCATTGGTTTGTTCTTGTTTTGGTGTTGTTAGTGTCGTTGTGTTATCATCATTATCATCATCATCGTCATCATCATTATCACCACCATCTTCCTTCTTCTCTTCATTGATCTCCATCATTTGTTCCATTTGTTTCTTTAATAATTCATTGATACGTTTCTGTTTCTTCTTCCATTTCTTCTTTTTGTTTTTACTCATTTTGGATGGTTGTAGATCTTGTACAGGTGCTGTACTGATTAATGATGTTGGTAATTTCAAGCCTAAATGGTGCATTTCGGCCGCCTCACATGCTAAACGTCTTATAAAATCATCACTAACACAAACTAAAACATTCTCCGGTTTAATATCAGTATGTATAATACGACATTTTGTATGTAAATAATCTAAACCTTCTAATACTTGTCGCATAATTGTTTTAACATTATTTATGGGTATACCACGATAATTCGATTTTATTATTAATTTTAATAAATTATGACCCAATACTTCGAATACCATACAAACATGTAAACCATTAACACCACCAATTTTAAAATCATTTAATAATTGTACAGTTTTATTACGTTTCGGATCTTGTGGATCTGATTCCCTTACAGCTTTTAATATTTTAATTTCATCTAATGCTGTTTCAGTAAAATGTTCAGCTGATTTAACAATTTTTAATGCAACAAATCGTCGATCAATCAAATCCCAACATAACCATACAGTACTAAAATGGCCCCATCCCAATTTCCTTGTTACATGATAACGACCAATAAATAGATCACCAATTTTCACCGGATGATAACCACCTTTACGATAATCACTACTATCTTCTTGTTCTTCTTCTTCACTACTATACGGTTCATCGTCTTCAATTGTTTCATTACTGGAACTATGCGATGGTTCTTTTTTACCACTTGTTGTTGTTGTTGTGGAATTACGGTTATCCCTATCGTTCACCAAATGAATGGTCATATTCATTTCGTTACTTTTATTTGTTGTTGTTGTGGTACCGCCACCACCACCGCCGCCGCCGCCACCACCAGTTTTCTTCTTGGATGGCTTATGCCGTTTCTTTTTAGCTTGAATGGCTAAAACACGTCGGTTCACATCTAATTTTGCACTCATTTGTATTTAATTTAATATTAAAGGATTTTTCTAAACGCTCCACACTCACGCACACAGCCACAGCTACTCGACAACACGATTTTCTATTAAATCGATAATTTTAAGGAAATGAAAACGAAAAAGACTTGTCAAACGACCATTATAAACACTTTTCTTTACTTTGATTTTTTTTTGTTAATTTTTTGCCGTATAGAAAACAAAAAAAAACTCACACTGTCTCCGGATTATGGCGACCCGACCTGCTCAAATTATGGATGAATGAATGGACGAGATGTAAAATAGAGGGCGCTAGAATACATGTCAAGGTTGTAGTGATGCTAGCGGTTGTCTCGGTGTCAAAATGAGAATGACGTCATTTGTGGCATACAATTACAATGCAAACAAAGACATTTTATATAGTCCGTCCAAAAATTAAACATAAAATTTTAAATTGCAAATGATAGGTTATATGCAACTCAATATTTCAAAAGTTCCTAAGTTGTACATGTTTACTTGAAGCGGAAAGAATATTTTGTTGTGGCACTCCTGTTTATTTAGATATTTTTGGGGCAATTTTCAAATATTAATTCTAAATTTCAATATTCTATATCTCTTTGGAGATTTTAGTTTTTTAATTTAATTTTCAGTTAAATACTGTGACAAAACTTTAAATTTTGGTACTTTAACAGAGGGGCTACCTTTTTGTTCCTTAGATTAGTTATATTTGGGTCATTTGAAATTTTATACTTAATTTTTGGACGCAGTATAGTATTTCTTAGGAAAAATAACAGTAGACTCTATAAATATGTTGGTTTGAAAAATTGCAATATAGTGATTTGGAAATTAGCCTATTATTGCTTTTTCGACAAGCTTAGTAAGGCTCAACGTAGACTGAACTTAGCTCGGCGTGTGAAAAACTATCATAAAGGGGCTACAGAATTGTTGTTGTTTAGCAAAACATAGCCTATTCCTATAAGCTTTTCAAGCAATCTTTTAGCAAACCCTCGAATGCTCCAACCATATACAAAGCAATTGTGGCACCACAGGAAATCTTCTACATATTCTAGTATGGAGAGAAACAAATTGTGGATACGAATGACGTCATACCCTTATATAATCATCATACGGTTCTTATTTCATAAATTTCAAATATGAAATATGCCTCTGAACGAAAGTCATTAACTGTATAACACCTTAAGTATGTAAGAGAATATGTGGTTGCATAGTTTAGAAAATTATCAAATAATTGGTGAATAGAGTATATTTAAGACACGGGTCCTTTTCTGAGCTTCTCGTAACTACCAAGAGATGTCGCTGACATTCGAACATCATCCGAACCGATTCGCGCAATCACGGAGTATAGATATAGGAGTCCGAACGGTATAGGCTTTTTCATGATATTTATGTACATAAAAATGAACCCAGAGAATAGTACATTTTTCTGTCACTCGCGGCGCTAAGAACAGTAGCGTACTGATAGTGGTCGCGATAGTGGTGGTTATAGTGGTCGCCTGGACTTAGTAAATTTCGACTTATAAGCCAAATTACTTTATGGTTGGGGTGCACAAAGAAAATTTTCTACCGTAATTTCTATGAATAGCAATTTTGTCCGCATCTGGTATGAGTTGTAAATTATCCGTTGCTATTCATGTAAATTACGGTAGAAAATTTGGTTTGTGCACCCCAACCATATGGCTTATAAGTCGAAATTTACTAAGTCCAGGCGATCACTATATCGTCCTCAACGAGAATACCGAGTACACTGCCGATCGTAACGCGCTCTGCCGGCAAAAGTTTTGTCCCTAAATTCGTGCCATAATTTTAACATTACGTTCGGACTCCTATATCTATACTCCGTGCGCGCAATGTTCGAATCGATTTTGACAGACTACATCATAACCTCAATCATTTTGACTACTTGTGTTCTAGTTAATTATTAAATTGTAATTAAAATTGTTTAATTAATTTCATTAGATAATTGTGTAATATTCGTGTCTAATTTCATTTTATAGGATGGAGGATCAATCGGTGGTTGTCGTCAAAGCCAAGCCGGCTCGTAAAGTATTCAAAGCAACAAAACAAACAAAAATCCCAACACACATATTAAACAATGAGAAATTGAATCGTATCATTGAGAATTTACCAAAAAATTACAATTTCGAAATACACAAAACATTATGGCGTATCGAAGAATTGAAGGCAAAATTGGTTGCATTACAAATGCCCGAAGGATTGTTATTGTTCTCAACAACAATAGCTGATATCATCAAAGAATTCACCGGTGCGGATTGTTTAATAATGGGCGATGTAACGTACGGTGCCTGTTGTATTGATGATTATACAGCCAAAGCTCTGGGTGTCGAATTACTGATACATTATGGCCACAGTTGTTTGGTGCCAGTCGATCAAACAAATAATATTAAAGTGTTATACGTATTTGTTGATATAAAGATTGATCCGTTGCATTTTATCGAAACGATCAAACTGAATTTCCCCGAGAAAACGATCAAATTAGGTCTTGTCAGTACAATACAATTCATTACAACATTACAAACTGTATCGAAGAAATTGAAAGAGATCGGTTATGATAACGTTTCGATACCACAATACAAACCACTATCACCCGGTGAGATTCTAGGGTGTACAGCACCGGTATTACGGTGTGTCGATACCGTTATCTATCTAGGCGATGGTAGATTCCATTTGGAGGCAATTATGATTGCTAATCCTGAAATAAAGGCGTACCGTTACGATCCGTACGAGAAGAAATTCACACATGAATATTACGATAATCAAACAATGGAACAAATACGTGAATCGTGTATAGAACAGGCACGTAATGCCAATACGTTCGGTATAATTATGGGCACATTGGGACGACAAGGCAATCCGAAAGTTGTCGATTATCTGTACGAACGTTTAAAACAAGCTGGAAAAACTCCAATAATTTTATTATTGTCCGAGATATTTCCACAGAAAATCGATTTGTTTTGTAATATCGACGCATTCGTTCAAGTAGCGTGTCCGCGATTATCCATCGATTGGGGTAGAGCTTTTAATAAGCCGATCTTAACACCGTACGAATTGGCTGTGTGTATTGGTGAAACGAAATGGAAGGATAATGGGAAATATCCGATGGATTTCTATGCGAATTCCAGTCTAGGACCGTGGACACCGAATCATAAACCTGATGCGGATCAAATTAATAAATGTTGTGGGAAATGCGTATAATTATTTGTTAATATAATCAAAATCAAATTGAATTGAATTTATTGATTAGTGGGATTTAGGCGATTTTTAAGCCCTGAATCGATCTCTCTAATGAATTCAAATCCCAAATCACCAATTGTCCATCTAAACCGGACGTACTAAATTTGCTGGCATTCGATTTATCGCCATCGTATAAACAAACACAAGTGATAGCGTTTTGATGGATTGAATCCAGATTTGTATCGGATGTTTCACTGCGTGCTTGTTTATCAAGCGAATGAAACATCCTCATCGCTGACAAACCACCAGCTTCCTTCTTCTGTGACGTATCCAATTTAGCCTCAAACACCAATTGACCATTATCATCACAACGAAACAATACCGGTATACAACTATGTCCGGCCGCTATAACTGATCGATTCGTGATCCATGTACAACTCAAAAACGGTAGAAATTCCGTACGTAATTTGAACAAATTAAAACCACGTGCAGCATCAACTAGATTGATGGTAGAATCATGAGCAACCCAACAGATCTTATTACCATCCGGTGAGAAACTCACATTTTGTATCCAACCACCACCGGCTGTAGAATTGGCGAATTCCATCAGCATATGCCCTAAAGTCACTTTATTACCCCAAACCGTTTGTTCGGGTTGTTTTTCAATATCTTTAATAAACGCCGAGAATATACGGACTTTAAAATCAGTCGAACCAGCAACTAATAGCACGTTATTCGGATGCCAATCCAATGTCGTTACCGTTGAACGTATCGGTTTCTTTATATGTTTCGATACCCACCAATCGTTCTCCGATTCGAAATAACAAACGGAAATCAAACGTGCCCCAGAGCCGACAGCGAATTTATTCTCGTGCGGCGACCATTTCACACATGTTGCCGCCCGATTGATGCGCAACAACACCAATGTCGGTTTCCATTTCTGATCTTGATCTTGACTCCAAACGTAGGCGTTACGATCCGCCGCACAGGTTACAATACGGTTGGTGTTTGGGGCCCAATCGATGCCCATCACACGCAAATCGTGCTGATTCAATACATCCAATAGTTTCCATTCTTGGCCGGTACGTTTGTAGATGTGCACTTCGTGATTGTTGGGCGACAATGCAATCTCTAAAATTTCGTTATTTAATTTCAAATTGTACGTTATTTATTTAGAAATAACAGTATTTACGTGTCTTGTCTTTGTTCCAGGCGTGGCAAGTTATCGGACTGATAATATTGCCGAAACGGTGTTGTTCAGTCATCTGAAATGGCAAATTTTTGTAAAAATTGTTTTGATCGGTTTTTAAGTGATTACCTTCTATTCGCGGACTCTGGTCAGTCTACGCGAATCCCAAATTAGCAATTCAAGTAATGATTTTTATTGATAATTCGGTGAAATTCACAAAAACTGAGTCACTTCTAGGTGGGACTTTTCCGACTTCTGTCAAAAACTGCTCGGAGCGCACGAACGATCAGCGCGTCGAGCAAACCACCGATTCGAACACAATTTGACGAGCATGTATACCGTGGTATATCGAAAAGTTAACCTAACATTTATTGAAAATTTGTTGAAATGATTGGATTATTACGGCTTTGTAAGCAATATTCGCATTTATCAACTCGGAGTGTGTTTCGAATAAATACGAGAAAGTTCAGTGATTTGGATGTTAATACGAATGTTACAAAAGATGTTATTTTATACAAATACGATAGTCCACGATTTTTCAAAATTGTTAATATTTTCGCCATTAGTCAGTTTATATTCTGGTCGTATTTGTCGGTGTTTTCATTCAAATCATTACGTGACGCCCCCGTCGAGAATGCAACAGAAGAGACACCCTGGTGGCGTAAGATAAATCTCGGTGAAAACACGTATCGAAATACGTTAGCTGGAATTGCTTTTATTATCGGTAAATTATGGTTAATTCCAATTATGCTTAAATAGAATAATTGTGAATTTTTTAGGTTATGGAATCTTAACTGTTTCATGGATGTTCACTCTGAAATCTGTACGTTATCTGATTTTACGTCAAGGTGGCCAGAATATTACGTTCGTTACGTACACACCTTTCGGTAAAAATCGTATGTTCACAGTGGCTTTAAATAACATCAGTTGCCAGGAGAGTAGACAAGTGGCTAAGTCACAATTACCGATTAAAGTTAAAGGACATTATTTGTATTATGTGCTCGATATGAGGGGTGAATTCAAGAATCCTACATTATTCGATCATACAGCTGGTATACGACGCAAATGGAAAAGTATTAATTGAAACAGAATTTAATTGGAAGTAAAAAAAACGTACAAAAACCATTATAATATCAGCATATAACAAAATTTTTTAAACAGAATCGTTCGTATTGAGTCTGAGTCCATTGGGGCATGTTTGCCAGATCCGAAATAGCTTGAAAGCCTCCTTTTTGTTGCCTGAAAAGAAAAAGCAATATAAAAAAAAAGAAGGCCATATATTTTGGCACAATCAAATTAACAACTTCAAATTCACATTTTTCGTATTCTTCGGTCAAGTTTTCGATTCATGCAGTGATTTATTAATAACCACTCCGAAGTCCACATCTGGCTGTACTGAAGCATCATTCAGACCATAATGCAAGAACAAACCGGTATTTGCCAAACAATTACCCGTTTCTCTCTATTACCAAGTATGTGGCCAGATATCGGATATCCGTTTCATCTTTAATTTAACAGATCAATTAAGATTGTTCTAAAGAATTGCTCCTCGTACGTAAAATATCTTCCTTTAATTGTTTTACAAATTCCCTAAACACTATTTGATAACTCACCGGAAATTGTAGATAATTAGAGCCGTTTTGGGACCAACGGTGGGCAATTTTTGTAACTCTTTAATATTTCCTCTATTTAAAATATTAAAAACTTTAATATTTTGTTCTACATCAGGATCTTTAATCGCTTTCCCATTATATGGCGTTGGCAATCGTACACTTTTACGTCGATTACTACACGTTCCCGTTACTGGACTGTTTTTTTGTTCCTGTTGTTTCAATTGTAATCGAACACTAAAACGTTTTGTTCTTGTAATATCACGATTATTATTTTGTATTGGCGAAACATCGAACAGTTTTCTTCCACAAATCTTATTTTTTTCTACTAACGGACTACTTGTTGCTTTTGTTGTGGCTTGTACAACTTCCTGTCTTATACAATCACGGATCTTATCCCAAGGTAATCTAGAAACAAATAAATTATTTAATATTTGACAACAACAACCAGAAAATAAAAATTACTCGGGTGTATGGTTTTCTTTGTTAACCAAACGTGTTGATCTCCGTTTAGATTGTTGTACGGTTTTTTCTATCAAATCTTGAAAACGATTCATCAATGATTTCTCGATAGCATCCATATATTTCTTGATAATTGGACTAAAATCGATTTCATTAATTGTTGAACATGTTGAAATCGATTTTGAACTTGTTTCAAAAGTCTTCGGTACATATTTGGTACGTTTACAAGTTGTTTCGTATTGCATTGTTGAGGTACGTGCCATTGGTGTTTTTAGGAACACACCCGGATTATCGTTGCGATACTGATTGATGATTTGATTAATCTCCGGTTTATTTCGCATTTTTTTCACATTTCTTGCAAAATCTAAAGCGTTACACGTCTCACCAATATCGTCAATGTTCGAACTGATACAGGTAATTAACGAGATGAAATTACATTTATCTAATGAATCTGAAGAAGAAAAAAAAACGATTTATAATAACTTGATAGTTAATGTAATTGGGATTTTTACCTTTTAGAATTGTTGTGATTATCGATTGTCGATAGGGTATGTGCTTTGAATTCGATGATAGTGCCTTTATCACTTGTCCCAAACTCAATAATCCTTTATTAATATTGATACCTTCTTGGAAACTATTTCCACAATTACCAGTCTTTTTAACGCTTTCTGAACCAGCTAAATCCACCAAAGTCAACTTACTTTCAATATGATTTGTATTGTAATAAATTGTGAAAATTGCATGTGATCTTGAACTGTTGAAATTCTGTTTCATTTCACCTGTATGACGATTCTGACAACCGATATCTAAATATGTTAAAGCATCAAATTTATTATTAACTCTACATCTTGAACATTCTTGTATTTTAAAGCCGTTGACACTTAACGGTACACTAATCTCAGCGCTTAACAAATCAAACACTTTCTCATTATAGATTTCAATAAATGAAACCGAGACTTCTACATCGTGATCCGTTTGATTTGAAAAGAAATCATCTAAAGCTCTCGATATTATACCAATATCTTTATCATTATCGATTTTCGGATCTGTACCAATTGTGTAAGTTTTTCCTGTACCGGTTTGTCCGTATGCAAATACTGTACTATTATAACCAGTTCTAACGCGATCAACTAATGGTGCAACACTTACATTATAGATTGTCTGTTGATCGATATCCTGTGCAAAGATATTGTCAAAACTATAAGTTTGTTTTCTATCTAATACCAACAATATCTGAAATTAAAGAGGTAAAAATTATTAGTGAACATGGGATTTAATTGAAGATTTACCGGTGGTTGTTGACTGATAATCTGTACACATGATTTGGATGTAGATGGTCGGATACGTAAAAAAACTTTCACAAATTCGTCACGTTGAGGATTTAACATGTTTCATAGATATTTTAATTCATCAGCTTGAAAACAGTCGATTTTGTCCGTTAATTTAAAGCACCCCATTTGTTTGATAACATTTAAATTTTTTGACAGAACTGTCAAATGTGTTCTCATTTGCTAGTTGTAGCGCCCATGAATTCCCCATCTTAACGTCTAACCTGTTTTCTAATTATTTTTTTACAAAATTAACATTACTTGCTAATACTTTTTTGATATAAATTCATACTTGAGGCTGCAGAAGATGGATTTTTAGATATAAACTCATGGTACCATGAAAGATGCTACAATTAGTTTGATTAGATTCGTAGAAGTAGCGACATCTATGATGGAAACTCTCAAACATTAATTGGACAATTTTTCAAGCAAACGATACAAAATTAATTACTTAGCACTATATGTAGACAATTTTGTCTCGTAATGTATTGAAATACTTATAACATTTCAGACATTGTTCCCTAGATCGTATAGTTATTCAATTTAATAGACAGATTATTATTTTCTAGAATTTATATTATACAGGAAACTGTAAGTATATCACCATACTATCAAGCTAATTGTAGCGCAAATAAATTTATTTCTGTATTTCCGTACTTAATTTCATTTTTTTTACAAGAGAAAACATCAATATAAAGTTTATCAATAAAACTTTGTTTATTTATTTGTTTAAATTTACAGATAATCGAATAATTAAAGAACTGCTAGCAAATTGGCGATATTTGTTTGGGAAAATTTAATGATTTTATATTGGCAGCATTACACTCACTGTTGCCATATTCAACAAACTTTATATGCTTTTGAAGAAAATATGAGAAACACGATTCGCTCAAAATTAGAAATATTTAAAAATTTCAACAAAATAAACTTTAAAAGTAATTTTAATAACTTTGGATTTGACCCTAATTTGTGAATTTAAATTAAAATTAGGAAGAGTCTGGGGAAATGTGAAAGCTTTTCGTAAATTTCCAGAACTTTTTTGAAGATCTGGCAATACAGATCCAACCGGCACTTGTTTACTGCGTTTGGCGGCATTTCGTGATTGCCCTTGCCACAGTTGATCTGTTGAAATTCTATAAAAGAAAACAAATTGCTTTAAAAATAGTCAGAAAATGAGTGATTTGCCATATCGTGCTGAATATGCGAAAAGTGGACGGGCATCATGCCGTGGATGCAAAGCACCCATCGATAAGGATTCGCTCCGTCTCGCCGTTATGGTCCAGGTAAGCGACTTTAACCCATTATTGCAACATCCCCAAAAATTTTCCACCTAAATAGAAACACAGCAACGTTAATTCTTTATTTTTTAATATGTCATCCCAATCTTGATTATTAACGGTGCTGATTGTTGCTATATCTTGTATATCTGTTATCAACAAAAATGACCTTGACCACGTTTTTTGATAACAATAACTTCAAGGTCATATCTATTGCAGTCACGAATGTTTGATGGTAAAACGCCTAATTGGTTCCATTTTGCTTGTTTCTTCAAAAAACAACGACCAAAATCTGGTGATGAGATCCAACATTTGGAAAATCTTCGGATCGAAGATCAAAAGAGAATTCTCGATAACATCTGTACGCAATTCAATAATCAATTACAGATTTGTATAAATATTAAAGATTCATGCAAATTTTAGCAAATGCAGTTAGTACCATTGCACCCGAACCGAAAGGTAAAGGCAAAAGTAAAGCGAAGAAACGTGAAGCTGATGCCAGGAAGGCAGCACTACAAGATTTCAAAATTGAATATTCCAAATCGAGTCGTGCAACATGTCGTGGTTGTGAACAAAAGATTATGAAAGAAGATGTACGTTACTTATTTAATTCTTCTAAAATCTTTACTATAATTTGTTGATTTCATTAGGTGAGAATCGCGAAGAAAGATTACCAATCGGAGATTGGAATGAAGTATGGTGGTGAGGATAAATGGCATCATCTCACATGTTTTGCCCAGCTACGTTCCGAACTCGGTTATTTTGAATCTGCTGATAAATTGCCAGGTTTCAAAATGTTAAGTAAAGAAGATCAAGCTGACGCTAAAAAACAATTACCGTAAACTATTCAATAATTTCCAATAAAATAAAATTGTAATTCTTTGATAATTTTAGAGCTATTAAACAAGAAGACGTGCCCGAGATTAAAAAGATCAAAACCGAAGATGTTGTTGATGGATTGACGGAAGATGAACGTGCTTTATATGAAGAACAAAACAAATTGATGTACAAAAATCGCGATAATTTGAAGGCAATGAAGAAAGATGAATTGATTGAGTTGTTGGAGAAGAATAAGCAAAGGGTACCATCAGGCACCGATAGAGTAAGTATTTTTACAAATTACACTACATCGTCCTTTGATTTAGACTTATGCAGCTCTAAAGATGTTAAAATTATGAAATTTCTGAGACAACTTTTCTTATTTCACTCAAAGGAAAAGGCCGATCTTTCGTTTCCAATTTTTCAAAAAATTACTTGATGGCGGTTTCATTTTGATTTTTTTTACGCATTATTTCGTGAAAATCAAAGGACATATACAATTAGCTGATAAATCATTAATTAATCGATTTGTAGATTTTAGATCGTGTAGCCGACATTATGACATTTGGAGCTCTATATACATGTGAAAAATGTAAAAGTGGCCAATTAGTTTTCGATAAATACAGTTACAAGTGTCGTGGTAATTTAACAGAATGGACAAAATGTGATGGTGAAGTAAAAACACCACCACGTATGCCATTTAAAATACCAAAACATTTAAAAGAACAATATGATTTTTTACAAAAATACAAATACGTTAAAAGAGATCGTGTCATCAAATCAAATCCAAATCCAATGAATGGTGTTAAGAAAGAAGAGAAATTAGAAGAAGATGCTGAACCGAAAGTCAAACGTGCTCTACCGCCACTCTATAATATGGAATTTGTTCTTTTAGGTCAATTGTCACGTGATAAAGATGATATAAAAAAACAAATCTCCAAATTAGGTGGTAAAGTTATAACGAAAATCCATGAAAATTTAATGGCTGTTATATCAACACAAGCTGAAATTGATAAGATGACTTCAAGAATGTCAGATGTTCAAGATAAGAAAATTCAAATAGTTCCTCTCGAATTTCTGGATGAAGTACCGAATTATTCTGGCAAGATTCCAGAATTAATTGTAAAGAAATCACTTGTCGATTGGGGATCTGATGTAATTATCTAAGCTTTTACGAGTCTATACGCAGTCCGGAGATACATTTATAAATACAAAGGTTTTTTTTTCGAAACTTCGCTCATTGTCGAGATCTCTCATTACTATGGGGCAATAAAAATAAAAGTCTGAAGACCGTTTACAGTCTCAAGTAAAAACGATCTAAAGGCCTCACAGAGTTTCTAGCTATTCGAAAAATATGCAAGTGTCTTGTAATTGCTTCGGTAATGGGAGATCTGGGTTACAAATGATGTTTACAAAAACACCCTGTATGTTTAGAAGCTTTCATACCAATCCAAAATAGTATATTAAAGAACAAGTGTCAGAAGTTGCTTATATACAACTTCTGACGCGAGTTTTTTATATTATTTTTTCTATTTTGTGCCCTTTTTTACAAAAAAATTGCGAGATTTGATATTTAGGGAAATTGGTTGGAGTTGGTGTTACTAAAAAAAACAACAGTTGTGAAAATCAATGAAAATGTTACCAACCTAGTGGAAAAAAAAATCCTACATTTTACTTTTCAGCACTAGTATCGAAATGAGCTCATTTCGATACAGTAGCGAGTTTAATAATAGCGCTATTATTGACGCAAAATAGAAAATAGTATATTAAAGAACAAGTGTCAGAAGTCGCCTATTATTGCACGAGTCCAAGTTTAGAAAACGAGCGGCGGAGACGCGAGTTTTCTAAAGGACGAGTGCAATATACGACTTCTGACACGAGTTCTTTATACTATTTTTTCTATTTTGCATGTTTTGTGCCCTTTTTTACAAAAAAATTGCGAGATTTAATATTTAGGGAAATTGGTGGGAGTTGGTGTTACTAAAAAAAAACAATTGAACATTCAGCTAGGAAACTTCGATTGTTTTATTTTTCACTCTTAGTCAATTGTTTTTTTCGCCAAATTGCTTATTTAACAATGAGTGAAGAATTTTCATGTAGTCCACCTGAAATAAGGGAAATTGCTGAAAATGCAGGAAGCAATTTACTACCCGATAAATCCAAAGATCAGTACGAAAAACGGTATATTAAGTATCTTGTTTTTATGATTTTTGACAGTTGTCAAAATCAATGAAAATGTTACCAATCTAGTGGAAAAAAAAATTCCTACTATTTTACTTTTCAGCACTAGTTAAAAAATGTGCACATTTCGATACAGTAGCGAGTTTAATAATAGCGCTATTATTGACGCAAAATAGAAAAAAATATTTTCGAAACTAGACACACATTTGTAGAGAGGGCTGTTGAAAATTTTTAATTTGTTTTCTTTAAAACAAAGACGGTGATTAAGATACATATCTCGAAAACAGCTGAACCGATTAGACTCAAACTTGTTAAGTAGACTTTTAAAGGTTTTTCTCCTGATAAAAAAATTCTATTCTGTAGGCAATTTAAGGCCAAATATCGCTTCAAAAATCGAATTATTTCGTTGTAAATTGCTATTTGTTTCAAAATTAATAACTTGCTGATTTCTTCTTCTTATATTAACGAATTGTTTTTGTTTCTTTATCTCAGATGGTGCGATACAGAGATATCGTGCTCGACGAGGTCTTTTTTAACAGAGCTCCTTCAAATCATTATAGTTCAGAAAAAATTATGAGACGAAGCTTTTTTTCAGCTGCCGGGCTGCGTACAACCCTTTAATTTTAGTCTTTTTTTTAAAAAAATAAATATGTGAATGTTTATAGCCCAATTCCCGATTACCGCCGGAACCGTCAACTAGTACAAAATCAAAATCGAAATCACGCAGTCTTTATAGTTCAGTGCCAAGTAAACAAACATTAAAACTAAAGGATGGTGGTGCTGTCGATCCTGAATCAGGTCTGCAAGATGTTGCCCATGTTTATAAAGATGGTAAAGATAAATATAGTGTTGTATTGGGTAAAATTGATATACAAACAAAACAAAATAGTTATTATAAAATACAATTATTGAAATCGGATAAAAAGAATAAATTTTGGGTGTTTCGTGCATGGGGCCGTATTGGTACCGTAATTGGTTCAAATAAATTGGAAAGTTTTGATAATTTATTAGATGCCAAACATGCATTTACATCATTATTTGAAGAGAAAACTGGCAATCCATGGGAGACACGTGAGAATTTCGTTAAAATGCCAAATGGTTATTATCCAGTTGATGTTGATTATGGTGAAGATGCGGCTATAGAAAACTTAGATATAACTGATGCATCATCGAATTTACCAAAACCTGTACAAGATTTAATACATTTAATATTTGATGTGAATGTTATGAAACAAGTTATGTTAGAATTTGAATTGGATACAGAAAAAATGCCATTAGGTAAAATTAGTAAGAAACAAATACAGGAAGCATTTAAAGTTTTAGCTGAATTACAACAATTGATTGATAATAATGCACCGGAAATACAATTTATTGATGCGTCGAATCGTTTCTTTACATTTATACCGCATTCATTTGGTATTGAAGAACCACCAATTCTTAAGGATGCTGAAATTATCAAGGTATTTTTATTTATATTTCACTATAGATATATAGTTTTCACTTCTTTCCGTACCGTAGAATATATTATCGAATCAGATTTTTGTTTGTAATGAAACTGTAAAAAAAAGTGAGTAATAGGCCGGATTCAGAAATATTACGGCCTACATGTAAAACAGAAATGCTCACTTGGCGCTTATTTTCTTTTGAGATGCACATATTTAAAAAATTTTCAATTCTTGGTAATTTAAATTTAAGCTTTTCCAAATTGAACTAATTTCAGTAAAGTGATTGCTTTGTTTGAATTCAAAATATGTGTGGTGCCAACATATTCTAATGATAGTCGCAAGGATTGAAAGTCTAAAAGGCTCTAACAGCGTACACTTGTTAGAGATCGTTTTATGTATCTTTAACTCTCCGAAGGCATAGTTTTTAGAGTGTTATGTTGTAGAGATAGAGAAAGGAAATCTGGGAGATGAAATGCTCCCTTCTCTCTTGTTTCCCGAAAATTTATTATGAAATGCCTTGAATCTTAAATGAAAATTGATTGGGGAAAAAATAATTAGACTTTCTGAAAAGATTTAGAACATTTTTTTAAATTTTCTTCCCCTATAGTCTATAACTCTATAGCAGGGGTTCCCAAAGTGCGGCCCGCGACATGGATGCGATAATTTATATTTTTATAAAACAATAAATAGGTAAATAATAATAAAATATTACGAATAAAATGCAATAAAATAATGTTGAGTTTATAAATTTTGGAAGTAAAACTTTTTAGCCGCACTTGGGTGTAAATATTTTTCAATGCATTTCCCTATGTAACGAAAATGCGTGACCCCGTGTGGGGAAACACTTCCCCACTAACAGACAGTTGAGAGGGAAGAGTGGGGGCGTTGCCAATAGCGTCGCTTATGCTCTGTCAGTTCTGCCAACTGCGTAATATAAACACAAGTGTGTGGAATTGGTGTCATTGATCGATGAACAACGCCCTCTGGAACGAAACTAAAATTTCAAGGGTTACCCCGATTTATAATATAAATTAATAACGTTAAGTTGAGATAAGCGAAAGAAAATAAACCAAGAAAAAAAATAAACTTCATCTCTAACCCAGGACGTTTCACTTCTAACCCGCGGCATTCCATGCACTTTCAATATTTTTTTTAGTGTAATATGTCTGATTATTAGTTTGTAATAACTGTTGATATAATTCCGTTTTTTTACTGGCCCGCAAAAAATTTAGGAAATACTGAATTGGCCCTCCTACAAAAAGCTTTGGGAACCCCTGCTCTATAGGATATGCATTTTACGGAAAGTTGGCTAACTTTTGGCTATCTTTTTTTGTTCGCCAAGTTTTTTGGAATTGAAGCAAATATTCTAAAAAAGAAATCCTCTATAAATGGTATAAATTTCATTCAATTTGTTTAAAAAATAAAGGAGAAAAGACATAAGTCAGGTTTAAATAGGACTTAGTATTGAATTTTCACATCTTTTCTAAAAAATGAAATAATTTTTACAATACATTTGCATTTCGACTTACCCTTGGTAATAAAAACAATACATTGTAGAGTAGTGCGAGATTTATTTTTGAAGATCTGTTTTCTTAGAAGCATTCGGAGCTCAAGAGAATCCGTGCACCTTCTCCATCTTTTTCTGTTTTATTAAACACAATTTTTGATTGTCATTCGTAAAATAAGGAACATTTGGTGCTTTGAGCTACTCTATGAAGATTTCTTTTATTAATTTAACGTTAATGAAAATTAATTTGATCGACCCATTTTAAGCATTATTTTTAACGGACGAAATAGCTTCTAGATGTGAGCATAGTTGTTTAAACTTTGTTTTGTTTTTTTTTTCTCAGCAAAAACTGGAAATGTTGGATAATTTAATGGAAATGGAAATTGCTTATAATTTAATGAAATCAACTGGTTCATCGCACACAGTTGATAGTTATTATCAGAAATTAAATACAGAAATTGATGTGTTATCAAAAGATAGTAAAGAATTTGATTTAATAAAAGAATACATTAAAAATACACATGCCGAAACACATAGTAATTATGAATTGAACATTATTGAAGTATTCACAATAAAACGTCAAGGTGAAGATAAACGTTTTAAACCATTTAAAAAATTACCAAATCACAAATTACTATGGCACGGTTCACGTACAACAAACTATGCCGGTATCTTATCCCAAGGTTTACGTATAGCACCACCAGAAGCACCGGTTACCGGTTATATGTTCGGTAAAGGTATTTATTTTGCTGATATGGTATCGAAGTCGGCCAATTATTGTTGTACAACACCATCGAATTCTACCGGTTTGTTATTATTATGTGATGTTGCATTGGGTAATGTAAGTATCCCCTATCCGCCCCCCCAATTTAACAATATTTATAATTTCGTTCGGTTTTGATAGATGTATGAGAAAACTGAAGCTCAATATATTGAAAAGTTACCAAAAGGTAAGCATAGTACCAAGGGTATTGGTCGAACTGAACCGAATCCAGAAGAATCCAAAGAACTTGATGGTGTTGAAGTACCGCTTGGTAAAGGTGTACAACGCGATAAAATCAAATCAGCTTTATTATATAATGAATACATTGTTTATGATGTTGCCCAAGTTAATGTTAAGTATTTGGTAAGAGTTGATTTCAAATATAAGTACTAATTATATATTTCGTATGTACTGTTTTCCGATAAAATATACAGTTTTTTTTTGTATTTTTCCATATTTTCAATATATATTTTTTGGATCATTCTTAAATTGATTTTTATCAAAAAAATGACCTAATTTAAGATCCGTAAAAATAGAGCACGAGTCAAACGGATGGTGCAATCAAAATCACGTGTCTTACTTATTGCTTTGACACCCAATGTGGCGGGTTAAACGACGACACAAGAGACTCAAATCGTCTAATTTTAATACAATAAAAATAGCTATGATAAGATAAAATTTGGGTTAAAAAAAGTAGGTTATTGTTATCAAATTTGGCACTAGGATGAAGATCCAGGAAGCTGATGATAAGGATTTATTCGCGATGTTTTTCTGTAATTCTTTATCAAAGAACAAGTGTAACGTTAAAAATTGTTTCCTGTACAAGTTGCGTCCCTTATTTTATCCCTTAATTTCCAAAAACACTGATACAATTGATTTTGATTTATAAACAGAGACTTTTATCCACCCTCTTGAGATATCTTTTCTTAGTTCTTATCTACGTTTATATAAAAAGAGACTCTGCAAAATTTCAAGTTATCTGTCGGTCAGTTTCATTAATCTGATACTTCCGATAGAGTCAAAATTAATTCCAGAAATTAATTATGGACCTCTAAAATTGAACCGACTGTGCCAAAAATCGCTCCAAATGAATCTTGCGTTTACCTGCGAGAGGCATAACTTTGGGCGATAGTTTGTTCGTTAGGCAGTTAAAACTGAAAGCTAACGAAAGATATCAAAGATAAATTGGTCTTAGAAATGTGTTTCTGTGCAACAAAGATAACAAAATCTGCAGTCAGAGATCGTTTCATGTCGCTTCAACCGTCAGAAGGCGTGGCTTGTGTAGGGTTGTGGAGAAAACAGGAGCGACAAGCTTTACCAAGACGACACCAAAGGAAGAGATTGTCGGGAAGAAAAATGCAGGCATCCAAAAAAGCGGCTGTAGGAAAGAAATGAAAAACATGGCTTAATTTACTCACAAATCCCTAACTAATGTAACAATCATTTTTACCAACTATTATTATTGGATTCTTCACAAATTATTTTTAATTATGCAAAAACATAAACAAACGCGGCAAAAGACAAATTAAGTTCTGCATAGTTCCAAACAAAATTCTTGTAGAAATTGATGGATTGGAAGAGGTTGAAGATAATTTGCCTCAAGAAACTGAATACAGTTGAACCCCACCTGGAATCGACAGCCCCAAATTTTGAGTACTACTGAAATCGATTTTGCCCATCAAACTGTATTGAAATCTTTATAGAAATACAATCATTGATCAATCACACAATCTCATTAAAGTCGCCTTAACGACCTTCCTTGACAACGAAACTTTTTTGACAACTTTTACAGTGAACGAGTGTAGAAAAGATGTCATCCCAGTTAGAAGAGTTACAACATGGACATGTTGGTAAATTAGAACTACAAGGAATTATCGGCTTTGATGGTAAAATCCAAAATTAACAATGATTATATCGATACAAAACGATTTGAATATTTAGGCACTACACTACAAGGATTAATCGTCCATCCGGATGGTGTCCATGCGGTTTATGCGTTAGGTGATAAAGTAATCATTCAAAATTGGCATACAAAACAACAATATTTTCTCGATGGCCACACAAATATAATATCAGCGATTGATGTATCAAAATCGGGCAAATATGTAGCCAGTGGTCAAATTAACCATATCGGCTTTAAAGTGATTATTTATTTATTTTTTTTAATGTCCCAGAAATTGGTTAATCGCGTAATTTTAGGCTCGTTTAATTATTTGGGATTTCCATCAACGCTCATTGATTTGTTCACATGAATTGCACAAAGTACGAATTGAAGCTGTTACATTCTCTAAAAACGATCAATATTGTGTCTCGTTGGGTGGTCGTGATTGTGGTACAATAATCGTATGGAATATTGCCGAAAAACGTGTTTTATGTGGTGCTTCAATTGCACATGGTGTACATGGTGATGCAACTGTATTACAAACAATGCACATTCATGAATCATCATTGATGACATGCGGCATGAATCATTTAACATTATGGTGGATTGATGCGGTTGCACGTAATCTACATTCAATTGATGTTAAAATACCGAAAATCAAAAGAAACGTTATTTGTGCTGATCTAAATGATATTGATAAATACTGTTATTGTGGTACTAGTACTGGGGATTTATTAAAAATCAATTTAAACTATCATCCAGATCGCAAAGAATTCGATCCTGGACAATTACCAGTTGTTGTTGGATGTTATGCAAAGATTACAAAAAAGCGACTACCACCTGGTGTTGTTTGTTTGTACGAAAAGGGTATAACATCGATTAAACTTCTAACCGATGATGGATTAATTATCATTGGTGCTGGTAATGGTGCACTTGAGATTGTTGAAGAAGTTGCGCCCAAAGAACCGAAACAGTCGCCGGTTAAAGTTCCTTCGATTCCCGCCCTTAAAGTTGTGAGTGCTATTTTTCTTCAACTTGCAAAACAATTGCTCTAATGTGCCACCTATTTGATAAATATCTTCCCACTCACTGACTTATCACGATACCTTTCAAAAAATAGCGTCTGCTTTCAGTAAAAAGAACACAAAAGAGATTCATAAAAACTCTTGTATTTCTGGTACCCACTAGAACCCCTCCTTATCTCCCCTCCCTGGCCTGGGATCACTGTTAAATATTTGTCAAGCTTGTAATTTTTTCTATGTCCTCCAAACCAAAAGATTCATAGAAGATAAGAAGCATACTTAATTAATTAAGAATTGTTAAGAATTGCTTCCTGACAAAGAGGTCCTCTTGTGTCACCCTTCAATCTAATATACTATCATCCTTCTACATCATTCTATCACCTTCCTTTCTCCATCTTTCTCACTTACCCTTCTCATTCTGTCATTGCTACGGTTTTGTCTGCCACTTACAATTAGTATTTCCCCTCTTTTCGCAACTATCTCCCAATCTTTTGCTAACGCTCTCCCCCCCGTACGCCTTTCTCTCTGTTCTCTTTCCTGTTTAAAATGGCATCTACTAAGCCCCTTGTAAGAGACTGATTTGTCTATGAGGCTGATTTCCATGCTTGCTTTTAGATCCGTTCGACCAACGTTGTAGCCTCGGTAACAAGCATACAGCTAATCAAATACAACAATCAAGACTACATTCTAGCAGCCACGGAAAATTGTGAAATTTTCTCAATTAATCTAACAGATTTTGCAACCGAACTAATAATAACTTGTCACACATCAACAATTAACGATCTAGCATTCCCAAAGTAAGTTTTAATAATTTTGTCACACCAGGAAAGATGCTCAAATAAAACGTCCAATTTTATAATTTTTAGTGAATTTTCGGAAGTTTTTGCTACATCCGGCCAAAATGATGTTCGTCTTTGGTCATTGAAAACTCTACAAGAACTCCTACGGATACGTGTACAAAATTTCAGTTGTACAAGTGTACGTTTCAGCTATGATGGTAAATCAATTTTAACTGGATGGAATGATGGTATAATACGTGCATTTACACCATTAACTGGCCGTATCATTTTTGCCATCAATAATGCTCATAATAAAGGTGTAACAGCATTGGTGATTAATCGAACTGGGGATCTTTTAGTTAGTGGTGGATGTGAAGGACAGGTAAAATAGCTATTTACTGTACAATGACTTTACCATCGTGTGCAGTACAAGATTTTGTTCAATACTTGCCCTTCAGACTCTTTTTTTTCAATTTTGACACTAACTACTCACACAGTTGTCAATCGTTGTTGGTTGCTATTGGATTTCTCTAAACAACAAGCAATTGTTTTTGTTAGTTTGCTGTTGGTTGCTATGGAGTTTACCCACTTCAACGGTAAAGTAAACACTTTACAGTTGAGCATCGAGTTTTTAGTCGATAAAGTAGGACTTTAACAGCGAGTATTGAACAAACAATTTTACTCAATAGTTTCAATGATAATTGCTAATTTCCAGGTGCGTCTTTGGCGTATTTCCCCATATAATCAGGAATTGATGTGTATCTTAAAAGAGCATAAAGCACCAATTTCATCGATTGATTTGAATCATTCACATGATGAAGCCGTTAGTGCTTGTACAGATGGTACATGTATTATATGGGATTTAATAAAACAATGCCGCCGCCAAATACTATTTAGTAATACATTATTTATGTGTGCACGTTATTATTCGAATAGTGTACAAATCTTAACGTGTGGCAGTGATCGAAAATTGTGCTATTGGGAAACGTTAGATGGTAGTTTAGTACGTGAAATTGAAGATGCCAATTCGAATGGTTTAAATACATTGGATATATCATGGGATGGACAACGATTCATTACCGGTGGTAATGATCAGATTGTTAAATTGTGGCGTTATAATGAAGGTATAATAACGCATATTGGTGTTGGACATTCATCGGCAATAACAAGTGTACGATTTACACCCGATCAAAATCATTTGATTACAACAAGTGCTAGTGGTAGTATTTTTATTTGGAAAGTTCCCGATGAGATGCAAGGACATGGACAAGAACCAGGAGATGAGAGAATCAATGAAACACCACCATCAAGTAAACGTAGTAATAAATCGAAAAGTTCTGAAAAAGAAGAGAACATCAAAGATTTGCCAACATGCAGGTGTGATAAATGTGGCAATAGTGCTAAATGTAATGAAGGTTGTTTTTAAAGAAATGGTGTAGAATTTTTACAATTTTTTACAATAATAAATTATTATAAATTATAGTGTGTTAAATGATTAATTAACAAGATGTAGTTTTAATGGAGACTTCCGGCTGTTGAGGATGATTGTAGTTGCCTTCTTCCGACAATTTAAGGACAAAACTCGTCATAGACGTGGTTAATTTATATGTGGTGGTTGTGAATTTTTATAGAGCGTTCGCCTAATCTCCGAGTCTTCACTAGTGAAGAAAAGTGTCACTGCCATGGCGATATTAGTAAAGTCATCGTCGAACATCGCGAAACAGCCAAAAAGAAATTAATAACGATATATAAAAGGAGTTTTAGATTAAGACTTCAAGAATGAAGTTTAAATGAACTTTAACATAAAGAAATCAAATAAAATCGAATTATTAAATAATAAAAAAATTACACTTGAGTATTAATCAATTATAATCGCTTGATACTTTGATGTACAATATTCCGATTCACACGATATTTATGATTGATGGCCTGTTCAAACTATGAAAATAGATAAATTTATCAATCATTGTGTACAACCGTTATCATCATTACAAAATACAATTGTTGCTGCTAATAAAATAGCTGTTTTTTCCCGCCACGAAATTTTCCACAATTGCATTAAATAACAAAGCAGCGGCGACAAAATCGATCGTTAATAAATTTGAGGAATTTTTTTAATTGTAGACATCTCAAATAGCAATTAATTCTTTTTCTTCGAAAGGTACAGATAGAACCGTTCGGTTGTAAATTCAATAACAACAGCAACACCAACAACAACGGCCAGAGAGACTAGTGAGTGTGTATAAAGCGGTAGTTAAAACGTACTTTGTGCGGTGTACGTACGTGGATTTAGTTATAATCCAACAATCAACAAAAGCACAGCATTTTTTTTCGATTTGCAACAAACTAATACAACGCATAATGCCGAATTGTCCGAAATGCGAGAAGCCTGTCTATTTCGGTGAGTGCCGTTATCTATTCTTATCAATTCGTGATAGTAAAATAGAAAACAGAAACTATTTTTTTAATAAATAGTCAGCGCGGTTGTTTGTTTTTAAATAAATCAGTTAAAATATCTGTATTTGTACCAATTTTTGGGTTTTTTTTTTTTGAAAATTTTTATCCATATTTGAAAATTTCGTCCAACACTTTCTATAGTTAAAGATGAGTAATTTGATATCTAAATAAAACAATGATGTAATGGTAATTAATATACAAGAGTCATCCACAAACTTGACTTCCTTTACGTATTAGAAGAGAAAAAAAAACACACCTTTGTTACTTAATAGAGAAATTACCGGGTTGTTTAGAAATTCAAACAAGTTTCCTGTATAATTTCATAGAATATAAAATAAAAATGGAACAATTTGTTGTATAATTACTATCATTTGCAGCTTATCAACCATCCCACACCTATATTAAATGCCGCTTATCAATTAACACACTTGTTATTTGTGGTATTTTGCAAAATATCAAGGTTGATATATACAGTATGTCTCATCAATTCGTGTCGAAACACTTTAGGAAAACACCAACCAACCGCTTATTCGTTTAACCTACTCATAGACCAGTTTTCGTACAACTCTACCTCCTTAAGACGACCAACTTTTACTTTAGTGAAAGTTGATTGAATTCCTTGAAATTTTACATCGCGCGTTGTTTTGATCTTCTCTTGAGAGCAACAATTATCGAGTCATACTGTATATTGCGATCAATAATTCTCGATAATTGGATTTGATGTAAAGTTGGCAAAAAGTACTCACAGAAGGACCGCAAATCCTTTTTTGGATCACCTATTGATATTATCTCACAATTAATACGTTTTCGAACTATTAAGCAACTTGACCAAATTTGGGAGTAATTGTGAATACTTCCTGTAGTTTACGGAAGTCGATATTTTTCGATGTTACATAATAAACAATCGCTTTTTGGACATACAGACTGTTTCAGTCCAAGCGCCCACCTGTCATTGCTTCTTCGATTATTAAAATATGCGCTTGGACTGAAACAGTCTGTATTTTGCATTATAGCACCTCATCAATTAATCAAAATGTTTAAGGTGGATCGAGGAATTTATTAAAGTTCACTTTATAATTCAATGCAATAACTGTAATTTCTTGTTATGTTTCACGCCAAATTTGGAACTATAGAATTTATTTCCTGCAGTTTATGGAAAGCGACAATCTATTACAGTTAATTCGACCAATCTGTATAGTTGCGCGAATTTATTAGCCATTTTATGGCAAAATGCCTTTTGGGCTCTATGTGACGACTTATAATTGTAGAATTTGTCAGCAATAAAAACCATTGCAGATTATTAGAAAAAGTGATGAATTCTAATGCTTGAAGACATTTCTACCTGCAAATTAGTTATTTTATGCGCTTAAGTAACCGATTTTACTATACACTGATAGTTTCACGTTCTTTTTTAAGTGATGCGAATCATGTTCTAAATTGTTAGGTCATTTGTTCATATGGAAATAGAAATTGGTGAGATTTATAAGCGACAAGCAATTATAACCAGAATTGAAATATTTCAGAAATTACTTACTTTTTTAATAGAATATAAGTCCCATTGTGAAACGTCACACACACTTCACTACACTGACACTAATTTTAACAGAATTTGAAAATGATGTTGACACTACGCCGTTTAGAAATTAAATGGCTAGAAAAGGGCGTTAAGTAATTGTATGCATGTTTGTTTGTTGCGTTATCGCAAATCTTATCGCGTATGGAATTTAAAAAACCAACGATCATTTGAAACTTTTACGAAAATTTAAAAAAAAAACACTTATGATTGAAGCGTTTTTGGACTTTCATCATCTTCAATTTTATTTACAATTCATTTGAGATTTCAGAACAAAAATCAAACACAAAACGAGGCCGCTCCGGAACTGCCTCCTTTTTGATTTAGGGCACAATGTTATTTTCGATATAACATGTGCAATAGTAGAAGGAGCGACTTCATTTTTGCACCAAAAAATGAAGTTATCCAATTTTTGTGCTGTTGTCTTCAATTGTGCATTTAGCTGAAACTTTTAGATGGCCAGAAACTGCTGACAAGATGCAGTGTGTGCCAGAAAAATGTTCCTCTGTTTGTATATTTAGAACTTTGAACAGAATCTATTGTCGACTGTTTTCCAACAATTTAAAGCCTGTTTCTCTGACACTGCAAACATTCTTAGAGCTACACACCTTAGCAGTACTAAGCAATCACTTGAGCGTTATCTACTTTTACTGTAAACAAATAAACACACTGTATTTATAAAAAGTGTATATTTTATTCATCACAGTCGATCGCCAAATGCGGGTTGAGCTGAAATATTAGACAACATTTAAGCCACCTTAAACTTTCTATTCATTACAGGCAATACGATTTATTATAGTGGTCCAATCAAATTATACTGCAACAAATAGAAGCAATAAAAAAGCCCGCATTTTAACTCTAACTCGATAATTTGAATAATCCTTTAATGACTGGTTTAATTAATAATCGCCTGCAGAATGTTTGTATTCTTATCTTATCAAATTATAATCCTGAAAATTTATGCATAAATAAGTGCTGAAAATTACACTAAAACCCCCATCATATGTATATTTAAATTTTTACTCTACACAAATTGATAATAATAATAATTATTATTATTGCTATCATAACTTATAATTGTAATAATTATCGAATAAATTTCAACAGGTTTTGTTTTCATTCTCTATTTGTTTTTTTGTTGTTGTTCTTTAAAAGATAGTTGCATAATTGTTAACAGTTTTTGTTTATTTGTTTTGTTTTTGTTAATATAGCTGAACGCAAAACCTCTTTAGGTAAGGATTGGCATGCAGGATGTTTGCGTTGTGAAAAATGCAACAAAACATTAACACCAGGAGGTCATGCCGAACATGCCGGTAAACCGTACTGTAATCAACCGTGTTATGCTGCCCTTTTTGGACCAACTGGCTTTGGACGTGGCGGCGCTGAAAGCTACGTCTACAAATAATTACAAAATCGCAATAACAACAATAAATAATAAATAATAATAATAGAAACATGTTTATTAAATAAATCGTACAGTTGATGTTTTAGTTTTTTTGTGTGTTTGTGTGTTATTACCCGATTAGAACCGGAAAAAAACCGTCATTATTTAAAATCCTGTTCTATAACGATAAATTAAGAAAAACTGGACTATCATAAATCTGCCAATATCAGTGATGATTGTCAATCATTTGAAAAACCAGCGTTTTTCAGTTGGAATAAAAATAATTGAATTGCAGGAAAACGCTCAGTTTAAGTCCAATTAAATTGATAAAAACGCACGTTTTTCTAATTTTGGTTAAATTTAATTTAAACAAAAATAAAGTCCGGCTAGTTTTTGTTGTTGTGTGTATATTTTTTTCCTCCTCCTCCTCCTTTGAAATGTAGTTGGAGGTCCGGAAAGGATTCCAGACACGTTCCACGTACAAATGTCACGTTTATTACCGACAAAGACAAATGTTTTCTATATCAGTCCAGAAAAGTCATTCATTACGAGTCCGAATTGAAATATTTGGGAGTTTAAAATTTTGAAAGCATTACATAATGGGATTTGAATGGGAAATACGCTGGGCGCGCACAGTTGGTTGCCTATATCAAACCACAATTTTACAGAACGCACAAAAAATGTTTAAAACAATTGAAAATTTGCAATTGTTTGATTTGGGACTCTTTTTTAGACGGGTCAAAAAATGATTATTTTTCTTGTTGTTTATATTTATAAGCGTCGTTTATTTGTGGTCGTGTCGGTTATGGTTTCGTCATGTTCGATTTTCGAAAAACGAATCTTTTACTATACCGTACCGGTGTCTTTGTTCCAGTGTGAATTGGGCGAGTTTAGTGGGCGTGAATCTGGCTTCTCTCTGATCGTGAGTTTTAAGATGACTTAACAAGATACAGCGGGTGGAATTCCAAAAACGTCGTTCTCTCTCTATTGTATTATATTATGATTGTATTCCATCTCACAAGCTCATTATCGCACCTCGTCTACCTACCCATTCAACAATCTTCATGGACCCAACTGCCAAACTGGCCTGATCCAGGTCCACTTTATACATACAACACACACACACACATGCACACAAACACTAGCCCATACGAGATGTTTTTCTCTTTTTCTCCACGATCATCATCATCTTCTTTGGGATTTTTTATAAATACAAACACATATATAAATATATATATATACACACACGGCTGACCATCATTATGCGATTCTGTTCTACCTTGCTTGGTCTTGGACAAATATTTACATACCAGACTAACTACTAGCCTTCATTTGTAATCATCCACATAGTTAGCACCACCTAAAATTACTGAGTCGATGAACAACAAAGGTAAAAAAAAAAACAAACTCTACCGAAACACCACCACTCTACCTGTCACTATTTCTCACGCTTACACTGTCATTACCTGGTCGGTTGCTTATTAAATTTCAATAAACAAACGAAAATTGTATAGAGAAAAAGCTTAGAAAGACATCGGCGTATAATTTGTATACAAAAACTACATTACGGTGTGATATTCATGGTTTTCCAACAAACAATTATCGTCGATATCAAGTCAAACAAACAAACAAACATGTCGAAGGGTCCATTCTCTACAAATTTGCTTCCTGCTTAAAAGCGCACACGTACATCTACCGGTTCCTTTATTTTCTTGGAATGCCCTTCGCCTCCCACCCCCATTTACACGCCATTATATGTATGTTTTTTCTTCGTATGGGGCCCACCAAACAAATCATCCCAAACAAAGAATTCTATTTGATTCTTCCAACTAGAGGTATAGAAAGTATACGAGTATACGGATAGACACCTTTATTTAACCGACTTCTAGTCGACAATTTGTCAGGCGTTCATAATTATCATGACTTTATAAAATAAACAGACTTATCGCATTTGTTTGGCGAATATTTGATAAAACTAATTGTGTGATAATGAAACTTTGTCAAAAGAAAAATCTACAATCTTTTGCTGGTAAAACAGGCGGTTATTATCCGTTTCCTCTGGACATCGTAAAGATTCCAGAGGCTGGCCGGATCTGTCATATGCAACAAAGAGATGATGGATAACTTGTTGGCAACCCCCAATTGCCAACAATAGGCTTGAGTTTAAAGCTGCTCTTGCAACTAGAAAATTAAACAAAATATTTTTCCGGCCAAATGAATCAAAAACTAAATCCATAACCGCTTACGGTTATCAAAAATATTGGAGAGAGAAAGAGAACGAGCGAGAGAGAAATTTTCAAGGTATTAAAGGTATAGAAATTTAGAATTCTTCATGTTTGGGAATTTACGAGCACAGCATGAAGTTTATTTAGAGTCAAGTTTCAACTTATTGTTGGTGCAATAATAATAAACCGATTCAACCCCCCATAAATCTGGCAAACAATATAATTTTGTTTGTCTATTGGGTGGTTGGTTTAATAGGATACACGTTTAAGGGCCCAGACATATTTATAGAACTCAAATTTACGGTTGTATATTTTATTTTTTTCCTGGATTTTAATTAAAATCAAAATTTAGAAGAACTGAATACAGGGACGGCCTACGTCAAATCCTCACAATTATAGGCGAATTTTAGAGGCGATTGTTTGAGTGCCACTGTCAAATCGCAAATTTAAAGAACTTGATGGCAGATTTAACTATTTTCTTTAAACACAGTCGATAATTGAAATCTAACAGCAATAAAAGCTTCAAACGAACCAAATTATATAAAACGGCTCATAATAGGGAGATAAAATTGATTGTAGACTCGGTTCATTATTGTAGTATAAAATTTAGACAGACAAATGTCAAAACTTATGCAACTTAAGCTCTAAAAGTCCCTAGATTTTGACGTGATTGAGACAATAAAATTATACACCACATCCAGTAAGAGAACGAACTTTTTTGACAGCCTAGTGACCAGCTTGATAGAATAAAATTTCCTATATTTTTTGTTCTATTTATTGTATATCGCCATTACCAACGAATATTTTTAGAGTATTTATAATTTTGTGAGTAATTTTGAATTTTGCGCCATAGAACTAGTTACAAAAAAAGTCCGTTTACTCGTTGGATCTATACTTGGTACATTGGTAATATAAAATTTCGCCAGACAAGATGTCAAAATTCATGCAACTCTATGGTTAGAAAGTCCCTAGATCAAGACATAGTTGAGGTGATTTTATTGTTTGTTTTATTTCTTTCAAAATTTTAACAATGGGTTTTCAAGATATACTAAATTCATCGACCAAAGGGTTCCTAGATTTAAGTTGGTATCCTTGGATATAGTGATATTTCTAGGGATTTATTTGTTTGTGTGCATATCTTCTCTAACAGTCCTAAGATTACGTACATTATTTAACCAGATATCTATCAAATCTAGTAATCCTTTGGTCGGTGAATTTAGTATACCAAATTTGCTCGTTGAACGTGAAATTTCAAGTGTCAAATGTACAACTGCACGCTCCAAAAGTCCCTATATGTTTATTTACAAATTCTTTTGTAACCTAAAAATTTGTTATTATTACGATATTTTTGTGCGTTAAGCCTCTTTTAAGAACTTTTATGACTTTTAAAAGTATTTTTGTAATAAATCACCTTATTATTTTATACATGTTTCAAGCGCCACACCACATAGTTGGGGACTTTTGGAGCATGCTGTTACACATTTGACATTTTTAAATTCACGTTCAACCAGCAAATTTACTATAATATCAGGTCTGTTAGGGGGGATATGGAAACAAACAAATAAATCCCTAGAAATATCACTATATTCAAGGGTACCAACTTAAATCTAGGAACCCTTTGGTTGATGAATTTAGTATAGTTAAATATGATCGTTTAAATTTTACCGTTTCAGTACTACTTTTCCTATAGCGGATTAGGGACTTTCTGACCATAGAGTTGCATCAATTTTGACATCTTGTCTGGCGAAATTTTATATTACAATAATGTACCAAGTATACTGTAAAAATAACTTAAGATTTTATTTTGTTTCTTAGTTTATGGTACTTTGATTTTGATGGTGAGATTTTCGTGAGAAAATCATCAAATGGTATTGACTTTTGATAAGCTAGTCAAAAAACGTCAGGAGTTTATTACTACTTCGTTCCATAACATTTTAGCGTATAATAGGCTTAAACGTAACGCCATCACTGTAGATAGCAGCAATATATCAATCAAACGATGTTTGCACTGCGTCTTCACAATAGAAATACCGTAAACAGGTAGATACTAGCCAGATTTTCGTATTTTTAGTTATACCATGAGTAAACAAAATTATAAGCACTAATTGCATCTAATTCATATTGCTACATGTACAGTTGCGATCAAAAAATTTAGTTAGTCGGTGTAGGACAGCCTTTAATATTTTATATTGAAAAAGTCATTAATTTTGACATTTAAAACGTTAATAATAACACTAATGCATGGCCCAGATTAAACGTTTTCAAACGTCAAAAAAAACGCCGCCCAAAATTTTTTGATCGTAACACGTTTTGAAGTCACGAGTCGCCACTGCTTGCGAAAATATTCAACTCATGTAAAACCACAAAAAAAAAGGAAATAAATCTGGAAAATTAAGGCAATTTTTCTTGTGTTTTCACTAGGTCAAGGTTGTTCACAATCAAAGAGATTTAATTTAGAACACTAATAAGAAAGTTCTACGATTTGTTTGACCTTATACGGTTTTTTTTTGATGGGTTGATAAAACGAACTTTTGGAGTAATCGTGGATGCTGTATGTTGATGGGAGGAACCAGCAATACATACATGTTGTATACACGCATATTTAGGCAAAGATAAGGAGATAGTTGGCGCCGGGCCCACCACCACCACCACAACGGCTTCTGTTTGTTGGTTGATAAGCCATATGTAATATAAACTTTGTTGTCGGGCATTGTCCGAAACGGCGTGGCAACACAATCCTACCAGTTTCTCTCTATGGATTATAACAAGATTGTCGTGTAATAATAATTAAACGCGAATAGAGGTCAAGGTGAAATTGTAGGAGAGATATTATTATGATTGCTGTTTGGATACGAATGGTAGAGAGGAAATTGTTATTGGTATTGAAAGGAAAGTGAACCTGTTCGACGTCAACAACAACAACATCGTTGGTTCTCTGGTTGTGTACACTGAAGAGATCCACCGTTTAGAGACATCATTACAGGCTAACAGTCCATAAATTAGTAAAATAAACGTCTGAAGGAGAAATTAATCACGGATATAATGATGTGGCGGGAGAGCGGTGGCGGCTGCGTTGCGTACGGGCGTCGTCTTGCGCAGTCGTGTGGCTGCCATTATTGCGAGCCGCCTCACCAGCCCGGAGCTCGCCGCGATTGGTTGGGCGGGTGCGGAGGGCGCGCTTGCTCCACAGTTTCTGTCTTCGTCCATCGACAACGACAACGACGACGACGGCAGCGGTGCTTTTTAGTTTTCGTTTCCAGTGAGAGGAGTAGTGTGTTGTTTAACAGGAAGGTTTGTGGACGACTAATGTGTTATAGTGTACAAGTGCGCCACATCCGTACATACCACTACGTCCCCATAATAATAATAATAATAAAGTTCTTTAATCATAGATTTAAACACGTGCACTTGTTTGTTAAATGGGGTGGCGGCGTGGTGGTGCATCATCATTGCAACGCCTCTATTAACAGTTAAACAAATTAACCCGGTGTCTGTTTAATAAGGAGCCGCCAATTGGCGGCATCCAATTCGGAAATATCGGTAAACATCATACGAACGGTATTTAGATACAAACCAACTAAATTATTTTTTAAAAAAAAAAACGTGTTTTGTGTTTTTTCGTATTTAATAACAACACTTTTGTTTTAACAAAATCGAGTGACATGTGCGGCAGATAGTGGTGCCATGTAGTGTGAGCGAGAGCTGTGATGCCGCTGTACCGTGGCCGCGAGTGAACCATGCCACACGTCTCGTCCAGTGGCGGCGATGATCTCGGCAGCACCGATGAGGTTAAGGTGTTTAAGGACGAGGGCGACGGAGAGGACGAGAAGAGGTCCTCTGAGAACCTCACCGAGGAGAAGAGCAGTCTTATCGACCTCACCGAGTCGGAGGTAGATACACTTGTTGGTCCACTCTAACACATAGACACACAAACATACACCTACAGACATAGAAATAAGAGAAAATAAACACGATAACGATACGGCGTTGGCCGACGGACGCTGCTGTCATTGTATTGTGTTGTTGTTGCTGCTGCTGTTGCCGCTGCCCACCCACGTTTTCCGACCATGCAATCTAACAACAACAACGTAACATCTGTGGCGCCCTTTTCTCTTTTCAATAACGTTCTCAATTTTGTTTTTTTCTTTAAACCAATTACTCAATTCCGTTGGTCCTCATTAAGATAACTCTACAGTTCATCGAGTCGTTCTCACTGGAATTAATTCGAAAAATCAACAACATCAGCATGTTTTAATAAATATTGTCAATAAAAATGTAAACAACTCGATTAAGATTTTTTCAATTTTATCGTAACTTGTTGACTATACTAAAGTTCCCAGATTTAACTGTGTATATCAAAGGCCAAAGATAACGTATACAGACCGCTACGAGAAGAGTGTTAAAATGTACTGCAAACAAATGATAAACAATAGGTCAACATGTTAGGAGAGCTCTCTTTTTTCTTAATTATTATTATTAATAATAAATTTTTTAAAAAAACGACAATATCTAATAGAAACTATCCTAGTTGTTTTATCACCGGAAACTTATATTTTTAATTAGTGCAACTTTTCTCAATGAGAAAACAATCCATAAAACTACTGTAAAACAACCAACAAAGTATTGCCAAACTTTGCACAATAAACTTGCATCAAGTGGAACAAAGTTGCGCGACTAATTTCCCTTTATAAAATCTTGTCACAATAATGATCCGCTAAAAGTATACAAAAACTCTATAAATATGCAACTTTATTGAGGAATAATTCGAACAAATTATATGATATTCATCAATTTATCTTTAGTATCGTAAAACAAGATTAATATTTTTTCCGAAATCAATAGGGTTGTAAATTTTGACCTAGTAGAGTTTTATTGCCAATGATTATATTCACCTAGGGCAGGTGTCTTGGGATCCGTAAATTATAAGGTTGTTGGGTGTTGTAGCTTTAAAGGAAATCGATTCGTGTTGTGGATCAATCTTATTCTGTTTTCTTTTTTTTGTTGTAGTGTTTTAATGTTTATTTTTTTTTTTTGTATCAATCATTCAACAATTGTTTAGGGGAATTATTGTCGGAAAAATAGATAATTATGCAAATAATGCCGTGGATTAATTCGGTGTTGTTTTTTTTTTGTTGTGTTGAAGTTAATCATAGACTCCTTGTATTTATCTTGGATAAATACAGAGTATTTGTCGGCGCCAAAAATAATTAACTTAGTGGTGACAAATTAAAAATTACCAAGCACACCCTCATAAATCAAAATGAATAATAAAGGAGATTAAACAAAAAAAAAAAAAAGATTGAACAAATTTATAAGATAATTACAATTTGGTTGTTAAACAATCCATTTTGACTGTAATCTATTTGAACAGTAGAAAAACACATTCATAATTAAATGCGGCTGAAAACTTGTAAAAATCGAATTGCTTTAGATTATGCATACATAAATACAGTGACGGCAACGATGAGTATATGCTAGATCAGTGGTTCTTCATCGGTGGTACGGTTGCCGTTTAAATGCACTTTTTTCCTAACCTTTACAAAATCTAACAAAAATTTTTATACAGTCGCCAGAAACTAATAATTCTACATAGTTTAGCACATTCGAACAGTCTAAAACGCTAGAATATAGTAGGACAATTGTCTTTAGAGATTAAAGTCATTAGGCCACAATAGATGGTGTTATATGTCTGAAAATTGTTAGTTACAAACGGAATGGGGAATTTTGAAAATCTCACAGATGTTTGAATAATTGCAAACACATCTGTTTCTATTAATTTGACTTTAATCGTCTAAGTGAATTCGTCGACTATACATTTCCCACAAGCGAGAATTGTGATTCTTTGTTGTTATAAAAAAATTAAAACTGTAGTTGTTTGTAAACGTATTACGTTTACAACTATATAATTATAAATATTAGTCAAACCATAAATTACTACTTTCACGACTATTTTATTATGATACCAATAAAGTTGGAGAGGTATAGTCGAAAAGTTGATTTCTGAGATTACAGTCAAACTAGAGCTTGTTTTCTTACTCTCCGGCAACTTGGGGCGTGTCAGGTGTAAAGTGTAACACCACGATGATGTTTCTTGCAAAGTTTTAATTCAATTAAAGTGATAGCCTAGGTCAGTGATTCTCAGCCACTGCGCCTCAGCACTTATGTACCGCCAAATGCTTGAGAAAACACCAGTGCAAAAATGGGACAAGTCCATTTCTGCAAATTTTTTAGGAAAAGGAAAAATCAAAGTTAACAAAAATTTTGTGAAATTTTCATTTCAAAATTTTGAAAATTCAGACTCTGAAACATGATTTCCTATGACGCCTGAAAATGAAGATCCCTCAGCATTGTTAGAAGGATACATTCATCGGAAATTAAAAAAAAAGACTTATTTCTGTTAGTAGATATATTTAGCTTGTGCCTGGAAGGAAAAAAATGTAAATTTTTGGCAGAGTTGTGTACAAAAAGGTACTATTTTTGGTATAATATGCAACATGTTTTGCTCTGTAAAATCAGTTGTAATTAATTTTAACAAAAAAACTAGTTAATCATATCTTGATGAAGTGTGCAAAATTTGAACACCAGTTAATTATTTTTGAGCAACCATGTCAATCGACTTCAAAAATGCAGTTTTGATTAAAGTTTTCAGTTGATATAATATTACCTAGACCAGTGATTCTCAACCTTTTTTTTTGCCGCTGTACACTTTCAACATTTTCAAAATTTGGCGTCAAAATTTTCAGACGTCATAGGAAATCATGTTTCAGAGTCTGAATTTTCAGAATTTTGAAATGAAAATTTCACAAAATTTTTGTTAACTTTGATTTTTCCTTTTCCTAAAAAATTTGTAGAAATGGACTTGTCCCTTTTTTGCACTGATGTTTTCTCAAGTATAACAATTTTAGAAAATAGACAACAGGGCACTCTAGTGTAGCCTAATTTTATTAATTCGACTTTACTCTCCGAAGTCAATTCTGCAACTATATGAAATCTTGAACTGATTATATAGCAGTTCCTTTTCTAATTTATTACTTTATGAGTAGATGCAAGTAATTATTGACTAATTTTAATGTACGATTATTATTCGCCTGCCGTATTATATAAGAATTAGGTATATTTTTCAAATGGGGAAGAAGTGGCCAATTATACTGCACACCTCGGATGTTAATTTTATATTTATATTTTTTTCCGAGTTAGTATTTTATGAATAGATACTTTTCCATAGAAGGAAAATATAAAATGCTAGTAACTGTTAAGCTATAGCTAGCTGATTGGAAGAGGACAGTAGTGCTGTAGTGACGTCTGACAGAGATAGATTAATGTAGAAACAATTGAAGACATCTGTGCAACATCATTACAAAGCTTTGGAGAAGCAAAAAAAAACTCTCTCCTTTTTGCACCAGTTTTTTATTCCACACCGCTAAAAAATGAAAAATCTTAAAAAACAAAATCGTCCTATTTTTGCCATCATATTACTATCTAAAACAATTGAAAAGGACCTTAGAGAAACGGTATCGCTGAAGTGATGTAAAATACTGTGACGATCAAGGGCGGCTTGGATTGTAATAGCGCCCTAGGTCTGGACTGACCATTTCATAATATTAGAAAATACATATTTACAGGATATTTTCTCTAAATATGATCGACAGTCAAAATATTATCAATTAAGGAAAAAAGTCCTAAAAACAGTACATCTTCGAATTTTTCAAATATAGGAAAAAAATGGACAAAATTCGACATAATTCTCTCGTAATTGCTTCATACAAAAACTCCTAGAATTGAGTGTTTGTGAAAACCCAAAATTGCCCAAAACTGTTGTACAAAGCTAGTATGTTAAAGCTGAAATTGTCCCGTAAAATTTTGCTTAAATTCCACAATTTGCCACTAGTCACGAAACAATTCACTATAATTTTTAACCGAAGTAAAAAGAAACGAGTTGGGCATTATTGTGTCTAAAGTGGCTAGTCGCGTCACCAGCCCTGTATATCGGCGATTAAAAAATTTTCAACATTTGAATGAAATTTTCAAATAGAGTCACGTGATCAATATTAACTGATTTATAGTTTTACGGGTAGATACACAATTTATAAAAAAAAAACGATTAATTTTAGTTGCTTGTAACAATTTTGTTTACGCACCTCGATTTTTTGTGTACATTTTATCGTACTTCCTGTTCTCTATTAACAACAGATTTTCGACGAATTGTAAAAGAAACGTTGACGTGATAACATTTGTTTTGATTTAACAGCATCCCAATTCAATATACAATCAATTTTTTTCGTTGTTGTATTTATTGTTGTTGTATGTACCCCAAAAAAAACTACGATAATCACGTTGTGAATGTTGTTCTTTTTTATCACACGTTGTTGTTGTTATTTGTAGATTGATATTTTATTAAATAAACATTTATATGTTATTCTATAAACATTATTGTTATACTTTTGTTATAGGAAAAATCTGGTGGCACTTACACAACCAACAAAAATGTGTCTAGAACAGACCACAGTCCCGTCTTCGGTAAGTCCATATACATTTCTCATGATTATAACAATTATCACATAACAACTTGTTAAATTTGGCAAATATTTGTGAAATTTTTTTTTGCATGGTTTTCGTCGTTTTTCAAGTCCTTCTTCGTCTTTATTATTATCCGCCCCCCAGTCGTTTTGTTCATTTTAAATGGTGAAATTTTTGCCCCGGTAATCGTTGTTTTGTTTCGTTATTCTTTTATCCAACAGTCCGGTCACGTTTGTTGCCTTTACCAACCATATAATAAGAACACCATCCAGAACTTGTTGGTTATTTTCGGGTAAATGAGGCGTTGAACAAGATAACTATTCAACGGTTTATACGAAAAACGATATAATTAGGTTTTTGTGTAATGATTTTCAACACATTCTCATCGTCTTGCCTTGTTATTTGTAATATTATCGCTTTTTTTTCCAGTGCATTTTGTTTTTTTTTGGTTTTATTTCTAAATATGATTGGTTGTTGGTTGTGTTTTATTATTGTTCGATAATTTCAAGATACATTGACCTGTGGTAGAATTGTTTTGTGGGTTGTTTGCATTTGCCCACTCACTAAAGCTACCTTTCTTGTGTTGATTCAAATGTAAGATAGTTCAGTGTTGTCCAGTCAACCAACCAAATACTTGTGATTTCTTCTGTACGATCATCGAATCGCAACTAGAATTGTTCAATTGTATGAACTTGGTTTTTAAACTTGCTATATCTAGCATGAATCTCACTATGTATGTAGTTTGTCTTGTTATGAGATTAAAATTTTTAATATTACGTCATAACATAGCGAAAACGAGCTTTATGTCAAAAAGAACTGTTGACCTTGGTGTGGATTCTTCTGAGGTAATTCCTAGTTACAACAACCGTTGTTGGCCATCATCATCATCAACAAGATTTCTTCTCGTACAGAAAGAAAAATTGTGTGTGTGTTGTGTATGGATAATATGCATGTCTCTCAAGATCGATTTGTAGAGAGTGAGAGGCGAAGAGGTAGAGGTCCTGGTCTCTCCGTGTGTTGGTCTGCTGCTCGCTGGTTATGTGTACGCTGCCAACCACGACCTTCAACTGACTACTTCTTGTACATTGTACCGACTGACCAACTCACGACAACCTCACACAATACGCATTCAAGTCCACACACACACACACACACACCACAGCCTCCGGTTTCCAATTAATTATTGTCGTTTCCAATGAGCGGAAAGTGCTCAGCATGATATTTATTATATCGTCGCCAACTATACCACCATTATTACATTTCTTCCATCTATACGTTTCTTGTAACATACATAGATTTCAGGAACCGAACAACAATGCATCACCAATTAATTAAAAGATTTTCGGATAATTTTTGAAATATCAGTCACGTTTTTATTGGACCCAAAAAAACAATAAATCACACCATTGGGCGTTTTATATACGTATACTCGGTTCATTATTGTAATATAAAATTTTGACAGACAAATGTTAAAATTTATGCAACTTATATTCTGAAAGTCCCTAACTAGGGTGATTTAATTCAAGCTCAATGCCATTTGATAATTTTCTCACGCACATATCTCACCATCAGAATCAAACTACCATAAAATAAGAAACAAAATAAAACCTTAAGTTAATCTTTTGAGAATACATAAAACAAATTTTATTATCGCAAGCATGTCAAAATCTAGGGACTTTCAGAACCTAGATTTTGACATTTGTCTGTCAAAACTTATGCAACTTAGGTTCTGAAAGTCCCTAGATTTTGACATGCTTGGACTGATAAAATCCTAAGACTTTGTTTATATGTTTTAAAAAGAGTTAACATAGTTTTATTTTGTTTCTTAATTCATCGTAATTTGATTTTGATAGCGAGATTCTTATGAGAAAATTATCAAATGGTAATTAAATCCTCATAGTTAGGGACTTTTAGAATAGTGAGTTGCATAAAATTTGACATCTTTGAAATGTCACACTTTATATTACAATAATGTATCGAATATACTAGAATCTTGTTTACTCGGTTCATTATTGTAATATAAAATTTTGACAGACAAATGTCAAAATTCATGCAACTTATGTTCTGAAAGTCCCTAGATTTTGAAATAAGCCTTTGTTTATAGATTTTTAAAAGATTAACATAGTTTTATTTTCTTTCTTAATTTATGGTAGTTTGATTTTGATAGTGAGATTCTTATGAGAAAATTATCAAATGGTAATTAAATCCTCATAGTTAGGGACTTTTAGAATAGTGAGTTGCATAAAATTTGACATCTTTGAAATGTCACACTTTATATTACAATAATGTATCGAATATACTAGAATCTTGTATACTCGGTTCATTAAAGTAATATAAAATTTTGACAGACAAATGTCAAAATTTATGCGCAACTTAGATTGTGAAAGTCCCTAACTAGGGTGATTTAATTCAAGCTCAATGCCATTTGATAATTTTCTCACGAACATATCTCACCATCAGAATCAACTACCATAAAATAAGAAACAAATAAAACCTTAAGTTAATCTTTTGAAATGTACATAAAACAAATTTTATTATCGCAAGCATGTCAAAATCTAGGGACTTTCAGAACTTAAGTTGCATAAGTTTTGACAGACAAATGTCAAAATTTATGCAACTTATGTTCTGAAAGTCCCTAGGTTTTGACATGCTTGGACTGATAAAATCTTAAGACTTTGTTTATATGTTTTAAAAAAAAGTTAACATAGTTTTATTTTGTTTCTTAATTCATCGTAATTTGATTTTGATAGCGAGATTCTTATGAGAAAATTATCAAATGGTAATTAAATCCTCATAGTTAGGGACTTTTAGAATAGTGAGTTGCATAAAATTTGACATCTTTGAAATGTCACACTTTATATTACAATAATGTATCGAATATACTAGAATCTTGTATACTCGGTTCATTATTGTAATATAAAATTTTGACAGACAAATGTCAAAATTCATGCAACTTATGTTCTGAAAGTCCCTAGATTTTGAAATAAGCCTTTGTTTATAGATTTTTAAAAGATTAACATAGTTTTATTTTCTTTCTTAATTTATGGTAGTTTGATTTTGATAGTGAGATTCTTATGAGAAAATTATCAAATGGTATTGGGATTGGAATTAAATCTTCATAGTTAGGGACTTTCAGAATACTGAGTTGCATAAAATTTGACATCTTTGAAATGTCACACTTTATATTACAATAGTGTACCGAGTATACGTGTATTTTTTGTGTGTTAATTTAAAATAAAAGCGATTGATTGGTGTGATGGAGATCGTGCAACAAGTCATAAGGGAACTTCTCCACATTACTCCATGCATGAAAAGTTGGAGGAAATCATTTCTTCTCTCCCCTCTCTCTCTCTCTCTCTCTCTTGATAATTATAACAATCAAATGAAATTTGAGCTGTAATTTTGTAAATAATGAAGTTTTATGTTAATTGTTTGGCGCTCATTAACTTTATTATTTAAGTGTAGTGAGATGTTAATTGTGTGTGATGAATTTATTTATAGGCAAGGTGGAACCCGTCCCACACACCTCTTCATTCAACATGGGATATTTGGTATCCCCTTACAGTTACGCCAATGGAGCGGCTGGCCCCATACCCGTCTCAATGGTAAGTCATCTCTTCATCTCTTTAAAAACCAACACAGACTTAATGATAACAAACAAATATAATATAAACAAAGCCATTGATAATAATAATAGTTGGTGATAAACAATACAGCAATAAACATACATATATACAATACACAGTTATTGTAGTAAATTAAATATTACATACATATTTAAAAGTCCGTGCACAAGTGTCGTAGTGGCACGTTGCATCCTTCTAGTAGCTTATTAACAACCACTTTAACAATATATCCTTCTTCTTTTATATCCTACATTCCCCCGAGACGGCGAGACTCATTCCTACCGACGATGACCTTCCTATTGTTTCTTCTTCTTTATATATATATAGTATACCTAGCATATACATTATAAACCATGCCGAGAATAATGAACGATGAATAAATAGCAGAAGACAAACGGCATCATGCCAGAATCCGGTCCCCATGCCAGAGGGTCGACATAAATCGTTGACAAAAACGAGAAAACGGTTGTGCTGCGAGAAATCCAAAAATATCTCCTAATAAAATCTTCGCCACAAAAATTGTACAAAAAATATTTATACGTTTTTTTCTTCTACTCCGGTCACCCTCTTCTTCTCTCTCTTTACTAAACGCCTTCGTCTTGTGTCGATGCTTTTAACGGTTTGGGGGGGTGGTTGTACAAATGGATGTGGTGATGCATTTTGTAAAAAGTGTGATTAAGTTTGGAACGAGTAGTAGGTATGGTTAAAGAATTTTAAACGGAAAGCCCATTATACATTTGAGAGTATTCTTTGTGTTCATATAAGATTCGTCTTCCTGTTTCATATAAAATATGCTATTAGATGAAATAGTACGATTTTCACAATTATTACCTCTCTATTCTCTCTTTCGCTCGCGTTGGAGAGAATTGCTTTGTTTTATGGATTGTTTTAAGGGGTTTTTGATAATAATACTTTCAAAAGAAGTGTGTAATAATGAAGATTACCAACGGTAGATTAGTTTCAGTAATGCTTCAATCAAATAAAATGTTTGGGGAGGCTATGCATCGTTACATTCCTGAGGTCATTGTCCAACAAGATGACTCGTCAGGACCAGATCAGGTGTTTCAACCCCGAACAAGTGGCAACGCAGGTATTTTTACACGACTATGAGGGATGATTTTCGAAATATTCTTATATCTGCAGCTGTTTTACTGCAGATGCAGATGTCTGTGAAATTTGATATTTGTTGTAATGCATTATTGTAATTGTGAGGGGTTTCGATTACAAGATTTTTATTCGTCTCTCAATTAATTTGATGATTAGCCACACACATAACGCCTTGTTTCGTTCGAAATCAGTATGTCATCATCGAGTGACGCGCTAATGAAATGTGTGTTTTATAGTCGGTTTAATGATGAAATGATAATAATTTTCGCAGGCGGGGCATTCTCAGGTAGGGTCCCGGTTCTATACACACAAACACACAGTCTTCTTGGTTATTTGTCTTCGTCTTATACAAGCCGGCCTGTTCCCATATCCGTTCTCGCTTGATCACTCTACGGCCTTCTCGCCCGAAATTAATTTACACAACCAGTTCTCTCTTTATAGATGTTTATATATGTATATGTGAAAAACTATATATGTGTGTGTGTTGTGTTGCCGTTGCTCTCCGAACACTCTCTTTGTTTTAGGTTTGGGTTGGGCTGTGTTTTGTTCTCTGTTTTAAAATGGCTCTTGTTTATTATTTCCTTTGCGGCCCAACTATTTGGTCCATATAGATTCATACTTAATATAACACACAATCTATAGTTTGATGGTTGGATTGCTTCGTTCTCTTTCGATATTATACCATATTGTAGTGCTTCTATCTTCTTTGCCTGTCGGCGAGGTTGCCATATGCATTCGTTCCTATCTTGAGAGACTACTAAACGGCTCGAAAACATTTGCCCTACACCACGCATACGACGAGACAAACATAAACACACAGCATCCTATCTTGTGTGTTGCCATAACTTATCATAGACTTTAACGTTATAAGAGAATTACGAAAATATCATCAGAGAATTTATTTGTTTTGTTTTTTTGTTGTGGAATTCGATAATGAAAATTTGCATGAGCATCATGCAAAACTCGTTTAATTTCTTTGTAAAACCAGTAAGACCGAGTTATTCAAGTCAAGACCAATCTTTGTCTTGCAATCACATTGATACTTGAACACACACACACAGAACCAGGCAGGAGAGTGGATGGAGTAATAAGCAGCACGATTTGAGAGAAGAAAAAAAACAGTTGTACAATTCAATATGTGGTCAATAATATCGTGTTTAAATAATGACAACGATTCATCTGTTTGATTGTATAAGTTGCACGGTATGCGATTACACCCCGTAAATGTTGTGGATTTCTGATGATGATAGATGTGTTTGGAACCGGAGAGTTTCACTTTAGCCAGTGGAGAAGATGATGGTGAAGAATACGAAGAGAGGACTCCTCTCTCATATACAACTGGTTTTCTTTTGAATTTCAGTTCAACGACATAATACAAACAACACAACACAACACACACAATAATCAAAGTTCAATTTCACGAATTCATTACAATAAAAGAACAGAGACATAAAACGCATTTTTTTCTCCAACTTGAAGAAGAAGGCAACAAAAAAAACGTATCTGATAAGAAATTAATGAATAAATCGAAAGACGTTCAGAACATCTAGAAATCACCTCACAAACACTACTGATCTTATCAGACGTCGCGATCTTGAAGGATTTCCTGCAGCGACCTTCAATCGTTGAAATATTTTAATATTTCTCTCTTTCTCTCTCTCTTTACCCAACAACAATCAAAATATTATTGTCGTTAGATATGTTCCATGTATAAACCGGAAGTTGATGTCGTTTGAATTGTTAGCCTACACCCTCTCAGCTATTGTGAAATATAGAAACGTGCCTGTTGTCCAAATTACCTTTATCAATTGTACATGACCTGCATTATAATGGTGCCGAGAGATGTTCCTTTATTGAGAATTATCTTGACCAACAATTATTGTATAGAGTGTTTGGAATTTCTAATATGTTGTAAATTATAGACACAACAAACCGCAATAAAATTCGATATTTAATCATATAAAAAAAACTGTCTATTTATACAAAATTAATTGTAGACAATTTAAAATTGATTAAATGTGATTTATAATGTTGATATAAGACCTGGCGTGGAGAGATGGGCAAAAAATTCTATAAAAATTACATAATCAAAACCGGACGTATATTATTGTAGATTCTTTTGATTTTTGCCTTGAAAATTTAACACAGTAATTAGATAGAAAGATGCCGCCGTTTGTGGAGAGTGTACGGCTTCACGATTCGTGACCCTGCAAATAGACGGAATAGTAGCTGGTGCTCCTGAAATAGCTCCCGGTCACGTGTTTGTGTATGTTTTTAAGATGTGAAACTGATGAATGAAAGAAACGTTCCGGTCCTCTATTGGGACGATGATGATACTCTTGTTGATTTACAACTGAATCTATTAATGTTATTAGATTTATCGTTTTGTCTTTTTTTTTGTTACAATTTTTAAATGCCTTCGATACACACAATAACATAGTTTGTGAACAATGAGACCTTTCTAAATTGATGTGCTATTGTCGTCTTCCTTCACCTTTTCCCGATCTCCTCCTCCTATCCTCCTCCACTGTGCCACCTTCTCTTGTCTTAATGTGTTGTGTGTTGTTGTCATCAGGTGCTTGCCTGAAACACACAACATACTTATTATTATTATGTGGTTAATATTGGAAGCGGACGTACATCAATTTCCATGTTATTTATTTACCTTCCTCAGCATGAATCAAAGACAACTTGGCGAAAAATTTGCTTTGACAACAATGCCTGTGTGCACTCTCCTGTTTTATAATTGGAGTACATTAACTGGCAGATGCGATCAAGTAACTAACATTAATTTGATAGGAATTCATGCGAAATTTATTAATTTATTTAAAAATAACCATTTGCATAACCGGTATAGAGATTATGAAAATTTATTGAATCAAATACGTACACTGTCCAAATTCATATTTTTTTCGGTCCATTATAATAAGCGTGAAGAGACGATGAACGCCATAAATATTGATTCTGATCAACTGGAACGAATTTTGGAGAAATTTGGGATGTATACAAGACAGTGAAAGAATGTATCGTTGACCAAATTCTGTATCGATTTGGTGGGTTAACGACTTTATAATCTTTAGATTTATTGCAAACGGTTGAGCTGTAAATGATTAAAAATGTCTTGAGATTTTCTATTTTAAGGCAACTTCAAAATATTTATTGTTATAATTAAGTAATCTAAAGTTGTTTCGGCATAAAATCAGTATTTGGGCAACTATATTTGGGAATTTTTTGTATGTTGTACAAAGCGGAACAGATTACAGAAAAAGGTGGTAAATTAGAACAGATCATGAAAGGGAAAAAATAGGACTCTCTTTATCTTGCTTAGTATGGCTGGGGACTGCACCAATATTTTGACATATGAATGCTATTGCAGGAAATAGTAGCAGCGACCAAAAGAATCCTGCTGCCTTCTAGAAGAAGGCAGAAAAAGTTGCCTTGGTAGCTGATGCACAACACTAGGATCAGAAAGTATAAGGCAAAGGCGTCCAAATATTTACCAAAAAAAATATTACACAATTAATACGCTTGTAAATTAAATGCACATAGTATTTTACTTCTCTGAAGACTCTTAGCGACAAGAAGAGACAAAATTGGTATTGCACCATCAGGAGATATCGAGGGAGTGTCTGTTCACTTTTTGTTTATGTATAGCCCGTTTCATGACAAAACGCCAGGAGTTGCGGAAAAAACAGTATCCTGTAATTAGCTTCATAATCTCTCCGCTTTTTTCAATCGCAAGCCACGCCTCCAAACGGGTAAAGTCACACGAAACGGCTTATAACTGTACACAACGAACACAGAGACTCCGCACTGTATTTATCCGGCATTAAAGTCGAGTTGACACAAATTAAATAGACAGACGATAAAACCGTCTTATCATCCGGATGAGTCAAAGTCTAGACGCGCACGTGTGCTGCTGCGTACGCCATACTTTCCATACGTGTTATACAAACATTTTTCTATCTCTCGGCAAAATCAATGTGATAAATTATGAATTTTTAAACGTTCTATCGACACCAACTGTCAACTAATTTTCTAGTACATTGCCAATTCCATCTAATTTACGACCAAGATTTTTTCCACGATATATCCAATGCGTGGGTGGTTGCTATAACGGCAAAGTCGGGAGCATACACGAAAAAAAAAACAACTTCGAAAAAGAAGTAGGTATTGAAAAACGTTCCTTTTTCTTGGTCGTTTTGATGATAAAAATTCTGCAAATATTTTTGAACTGGTTCCAAGTTTTTGTCTAAACATTTCACGGTATTATTATTACCTACTTGAAAAAAAAAAAAACTCCGATGGAAATGAGGCTCATAAATCTCACTTTTTCGCTATAATTCTCAACATTTTACAAATTCTTTCCGTTTGTTTTTTTATGTTTGTATTTTATTAATAATCTTATAGCAGACTACCGTTGATTGAGGACGGCATTGTTTGGATGAATACGAAATTCTCGTAATAATTAATTCATTGTTTGTTTTGAAGAGAATTCCTCATTTTTTAACGTGGTTACTGTACCGGAAACTATATTATCAACAGTAGTCAAATTAAAGTCAACTTCTACACAAACGAGATCTCTTTTATTGGCGTGTTAAAAGCAACAGTAAATGCCTTAACTTCCGCTTACAGGTTCCTGTCACAAAAAATAACAATAATTAATTTTAAACATTGTTTTGATTGTGTTGTGACATTTTGCGGTGGAGATTGATTTTTACCGTCACACACACACACAAATCTCTGTTATGGAATATTTATAAAAAAACCACCCCTTAATCGAATATGTTTTGTGTGGTTATTGTTAATAAATTTCACTTTATCCATGTGTGTGTTTGCATTATATTTATGAATGACTGACAGGTCACGATTTAACCCTCGAATGACTTCCCAATAGTCATCATAAATATATCTTTTCACCCCTATAAGTGAGAGCTTCCCTCTCGAAAATATATCCATAACTCGGTTATTGTATTATAAGCACATATTTTGTTACGGCCAATAGGGCAATTCGAATGAATTTTGTTGCAGATAACAGGTGATGACCCCTCGTTTATTTATCTGTCTATTTGATCATCTCGCAACTCTTCCGGGATTATTTCGAAACATTTTCGAATACTTATTATAATAATTGTAAATCTTATCGTTGTTATACTGGCTGGTTTATTATAGTTGGATGTTTTGTTTTTTTTTTGGTCGAAAAGCAACAACAAATTGAACTGACTGACACTCTCTGTAGGACCGGTTTGTTGGAGCCTAGCCGATTATTTATCCAAAAGGTTGTTAGCTGCTCATGATTATAGCTGTTTTTACACGTTTATGTGGTTTGCTTGTTGAATTTTATGGGCTGGCATAAATTAATATTTGGTCGTTACGGCCCTGTCGGCATAAATAATCGTCTAACCGTGCCTAACTTGTCGCCAACACATATCTACAATTTTTTTTTTGTTTTCGAGAATTTAATAATTTTGAAGAGAAAAACGAATTATGCCACTACACCACAATGTTCGAATTTGTCGGGGGAAAGACGAGGGAAAAAAACGTGACCATTTTTATTGCTGGCAGCAGGTTAGCGAGCTGCCAAAATTGGAATTTCAGGAAAAATTACCGCTACACACGCACATGCAATAAAACATGGGCACAAGCTTTTTTTAATAATGTTTGGCTACTGGTTTTTAGAATTATTATATGCAAATATCTCTCAAGTCAGCTGGTTTTTCTCGACTATTTTATGTACAACCACACCAAGACCAGTTTCTTCATCGTTATCGTCATCGTCATAATCATCATTTTTAAACTGTTACACTATATTTTACACTAGAGGTATGTACGTTTCTCCTCTTCCCTTTGGATGTTTTCTTCTTCTTCTACTTCTTCTTCTATAACAATACCGTGTGTTTTTTGTTGTGCAATTCGCGGAAATTTTACAACAATGTGCAATGTTGGTGGTGATGTTATTTGACGATCTATTGATGAGGTATTTGTTGTTGTACCATCTATATATGTGTTTCCATATAATTCTATAAAGACGAAGCCGTGAGAAAGATTTAGAACGAAAATGTCATCACAAAGCCAAAGACACACAATAAACGACCCTTTTCTTGCCATGTTGCACCTGTATACTTACACACCACACACCACCACCAACATTCCTTTTATTCGATTTATTCGTCCTTTTATTAGAAGAGCTGCCATAATGCCCGACTTTTCAATTCCATTTACCAGATTATCGTATTTCTCTAATTCGATCTGTTTTTTAATTTTTCGTGTGTTGATCTGCACGTTCTGTTTCTCTGTTTTTTATGTGTGTTGCATTTGGGTTTGAATGTTAAAAGACCAGAAGTTTTATTATAGTTGGAGGGAATCTGGTCTCGTCAACCTCTGGAATATTAACGACTGGCATAAATTGAACTTGGTTGGCTGACCTAAACCATTGTGTTCAAGTGACCTTCGTTCGAAAAGGGATCCTTCTACCTGTTCGCTTCAAGTCTCGCTCCCTCTCGGTATTTTATTTCCAGCTTCATTATTATTATTTTTTATACATCTTTTGACAACCTGTCGGATATGGGTGTACGTTGTTCACGAACCCATCAACTTTTATAATTTCCCCAAACGTTATCCCAACAGATTGAATATGGTTTGATGAAGGCGAAATGATGGACTATAGTTTTAATTATACTTGTAAAGATGCTAATTCATTCGGTTTAATCTTTTTGTTTATAAAAAAAAAATGCCAACATTTTTATAGTTGTCTACATTTTACTTGGTTTAGAGGTTGTAGTATTGGGTGGTGTTTATTATGCATTTCAGGTCATTTCATCGTTTGATGAATAAATTATTTGATTGGAAAGGTGATAAACGAACGGATGCTTAATGAAAACCAATTAACTATAATCTAATAGTTGTTGTCTTGGTTTCTCATTATTATTATTATTATTATTATTACAATACAATTTCGAATTTTATTGATTTCAAACCAATTCCAATCAATGGAACAAACAACTTAATCCTTTGTTCATAAGATTAGATTAATAATATCAATAATTCATTAATATAATTAGAGATTTATTTTTTCTTTGAATTCGTTTGCTTGTTAATTGCTCAAGTCATCATCTAAAGATTGCCTTGGGGCGTTTTCATCGACGTAATCATCCAATTTTAATTCCGTAAGTGTTAATGACCCCTTCCCATAGTCTATATATATCTATCTTTGTTTAATCACTCTCATTTTAGATTCCAATCTGTCGAACAATTATCGACAATCGACAATGATTACCATAATCCATTTTTATTAATTCTTTGGCTGTTGTTGTTATTTTTGGTTTATCTTTCGCACTTTAATGATTATTACCTTTCCATTTCGGTAAATTGTATTTGATTTCAATTAATTTAATTATATAGCTTTTCGGTTTTGTTATTGTGGACACACGATGGCATTATTTCAATTTAAATTTTGGATACAATTCTAAATTGAATCCATTTACGAGTGATTTCAATAGCGTAAAGATTATAATCAATTCTCTCTTATCATTCTATCTCTCTCTCATGCTCGACACAATATATTAATTAACACATAGATAGATAGATAGATGATCTAATAGGGTATGTGCGTGTTTAATAGAATTGTTGTATTGCTCATAAATCTACAATTAAAACGAATTACTAATGCCCCGAGGGTCTCTTCAAGCTTGTTTCTTCTTATTAACATTATCATTTCAAATTAGTTGTATTTGCTCGTTTTTTTTTGTGTGTTTTTAAAGAGTTGAAAATTGACAATAACAACCCTCGTTTTGATTGAATCAAAATATCGGGGGGACACAGAATTGATTCAATTCGTACATTCACTTGTATGAGTTGTTTTTTTTTGTTTTGTTGTTAAAAACCAAATGTATCGCGACAACGGGAAGGGGATTTGTGTGTGTATGTGTCTCTAATTGAATTCAAATCATCGAACTATTTGTTTATGTATGTATGTATGTGTAGATATAGGTGGAAACGGTCGTTTGAATAATGCAAGAAGCGACGCCCCGGCGTAAGATAGACACGTCGGTATGCACACTGCCAGCTATATAGAAAGTCGCCTTTTTATAAACATTCTTTCCCATTATCACCATTATTATTATTATTGTGATTTGAAAAGGAAATCTTCAGTTGTAATATAGCTAGATTTTCATAGTTGGCTAACCAATCAAGTTGTCGGTGGTGGTTCCCCAAGTAATACGTCATCTAGAAGACAAACACACAAACAAAAATTGTATATATATAGCGAGAACATATAATATTCAGTACACAATAAGTAGAGGAAATGAGTTTGCATTGAAATCTGTCCGCGAAACAAATAGCACACCATGTAGGCAACTGTCTAAAAATTTCATGATGCTCTGAAACAGAACAAATACTCATCACTGACAGCAACATACATAACATAGCTTGTATATTATACAACAATAACAATACATTTGCTATTAATAACAAGTCTAAAAAAATAATAATAAGAGCGACACGGGGGGAGGACTCGTAAATCAACACAATAATAACAGTTTTGTTTGATTATAATTGAATTTATTAGAAAATGAGAGAAGTTTTCCTCGCACGAAGTCCATTAATTGCATGCTAATTGGAGTTGAATCCAGTACAACAGCATGGTAGACCGATTAACAACAACAACAACAACACTGTTACTTACCAACTGTGAATCATGTAATTTTATTGTCTTGGTTCAAGCAAACTAGCCGTATTAGCATTATTAGAATGAAGAGATGGTGTCAAGTTAGTTCAAGCCAAGCTCTTCGGTTAGATTGTTCAACAAAGAAAAACTTACACAATTATGGGAGTTATGCAAAAATCACCATAGTGTTACTTTGTGAATCGTTCAATATTATACCAACATAAACGAATATTGATAGCCATAGGGCGCCGGAGGAGTGCCCGTTAGAACGCCTATGCAAAACAGTAATCGGCCCCTTGAGATTATCTGTAATTTTGTGCAATTTTGGCACTAGTTTAGATCGTCTCAAGTGAATTAAATCTGATGCAAATTGATTTTGTCGTAAAAGATTCAATCAATTGTAAAATTTGAAAATCAAAGATTATTTTGGTTGACAGGTCAAAAGCGGTTTTTGTAAAAATATGTAATAGAAAAATTCGAACTTCTAATCTTGCGTAACGTCAACAAGGCTAGCTTTAGTTATCCTCTTGTAGAGTGTAGCCTTTTCGTTGCTCAGCAAGGCCCTTGCTTTCTTGCTCTTTTCTGTTTGATGACTTGAATATGTTGTATGGCAGGCTTGCAATAATTTTAAAGTGTAAAGAAACAATACAAATTTTACAGTATAGTGTTGGTCTGGCAAAATTGGGCCTTGCTTTTGTACAATCAAGTCAAGATCTTGTTTTGCTGCTTTAAATATAATTCTTGTTTTTGCACTTATTGCAAGATCAATGCTGAATAGTTTTGCACCTTCTATTAAATCCGTTAAAGTTCATGAAAAATGTCTACTTCGGAAAATGAAAGCTGATCTTTATTTGAGGAGAAAATCATCTGAATCTCTAAAATTGCGTCTTCCTCAAAAAAGACTAATTTATGCCATAACAAAGAGTCTCTTGGATGTGCCAAAAATTTGTATTTGAACGAAAACTTGATCTGCTTAAATGTCTAGTTGTGCATAGTGATGACCAAAACAAAACCATCTCAAATAAGACTAATTTATTCGATAACAGAGGGTGCTTTTGATGTGCCAAAAATTTGCAATTGAAAGAAAAGTTGATCTCCTTAAATGTCTGGTCGTGCACACTGATGACCAAAGCAAGACTAACAACATGGTCTTGGTTTTATTTTACGTTAACAAGATCAATTTTGGTCTTGGCCTAGGCCTTGCAGAATTAAGTCTTGATCTTGTTTTGCTACCTTAAATATAGTATTTGCCTTTACACTTACAGTAAGACCAAGACCGAATTGGCTCAATGATAGTTTTGCACCTTCAATTAAATCTAGTAAAATTCATGCAAAATGTCTCGTCTTCAAGCTGATCTTTATGTTGAGGAGAGGATCATTTGAGTCTCGGTAAAACTGCGCCTGTGTCAAAAAAAAAGACAAAGCGCGTCTTTAAGGTGCCAAAAATTTGTAATTGAGGGAAAAGTTATGACTAAAGCAAAACTAATACTGTGATCTTGACTTTAATTTTACTCGGACTTGCGTCGACAAGTTCATTTTTGCATAGTTAAGTCGTGGTCTTGCACAATTAAGTCTTCATCCTTTTGGCAAGGTTCCTACAAGTTTGATTGTGTGCTTACTTAAGGCTTGGTCATGGCTCTTGTAGTTTTTACTCTATTTCTGTTTTACGATCTGGCAGTTTTCGATATTAAAAGTTTTCATATAGGTACGGGTTAAGATTTGATGGAATCTTAAAGTTTGATCTTGAACATCAAGTTTTGATCTTTTCTAGCCACATGCCTTGAATATAAATGGTTTTTACCAATTTTGCTCAACGCTACTCTTGCATGGAAGTTCATGGTTTTTTTTCCTTAAACTGATCTTTATTTTGACGAGGAAGTGCTTACTGATTGGGGCTGTTTAAAGCATGTTTTTGGATGACTTTTTCAAGACTTTTTTTTCTAAATTGGTGCCTTGCATCTAACTTCAGCATTATAGTCGAAATTCGTCCAGTTAATGGTGGAATTCATTCATGTTTTATTGCAAAACAAGAGTAGTTTGATTAATTTTTTTGCATTTTTTTTTGCAAAGCAGTGCAATTTTGACCCAAGCCGGGGCCGGTGAACAAAAACGGTTGGGAACCGCTGACTCTATTTTATAAAGCCTTCACAACATCTAATGTTGATCATGTAGCTTTGTTGTATTAACAGTAAATGGTTAAATAATCTACCATAGAAGAAGAAAAAACTCTAAATGTACCGTCTAGACAAAGCGAAAGTCCAATCGATTACCTTACCGAGAGATGGTGATAGATAGAAAGAAAGACATATATGTAGAAGATGCCTATAATAGAAAAATAGTAGTAATAATAATGTTTTTCTATAGATCATTTGTGGCAAGAAAGAAAATCATTCCTTCTTATAAAATTCTTCTCTATTCGATGAATGACATGGAATTTATGTCTATTATGAGTACTAATGGTTCCAAAGTTATGCAATAGTCCATCTTTTCATAACGACCGCACTGTTTTTATTTGAAAAAAAAAGAAAAACAAAATAGTAATAATAAATAAAACGATTCACATTAGTGATTTTATATTGAAACTGTTTTTATGTAAAATTGAATAAATGGCATGTTAAGGAAGTTGCAGATGTTCCAACTTTCTTAAACTAAAATCCATTAAGTATTGCTCATCTAAAAACAACAACACGCTCAATTATATGATAAATATACATCGACCCAACAACATGCACACCTTATAACCAGCAATAATAGTAATAATAATAACGATATTAATAATAATAATACGCACAGTCTGGGTGGTAGAATGCGACACCTTTTCTATTTATAAAACATCAAAGTAGTCGCCTTAACTATTTATATTTGATAATTACTTGGTTAGATCATTATTAATTATGTGTGAATTAACAAGAAGACTTATTATTGTATCATTTTATAATATAAATTATTGTATAGAATAAAATCGAAAAAATCCCCCCACATCTATTGCAACTAAATGGACTGATTAATGACCCATTGTAAAATATCATCCACTTATCTTCCACTATTATTCGCTTTATAATCCGATATAGTTTATAGATCGACATGTGGTACGTTTCTACAACTAGTATTACTTACCACCACCACCACTACCAAAACCACCCTTTATTGAATTAATAATTCATAACGATTTGATCTGCAACAGGCGATAATAAAGGGTCCTATTCCACGATATTACCCCTTTTTTTTGCCGGTATAATTGCGTAACATGTATTGGTTATAATCTTGCAAATTGTATATGAATTGATGATGCGATTTTTTGAGACTAGTTAAGAATGGGTTCGGTCTTGATTAGACTTTACAATAGATTCTTTAAAACTGTCATCATTGTTCCACTTCACGTCTCCACCTCTAAATATTGACTTCATCCTATAATGCACGTTTGCTAATTATTATGCATGACCTGTACGTGTATATATGTCATAGGAGATAATTTGAATAAATTATTGTTAAATTTGTGAAAGATTGACAAAATCGACAGACTGATATGTACGTTTAGAGGTGGTCACGTTTTATATATTGCTAAGCTGTTTCATCACAATTTATTTCTATTGCTTGTGGACAAGAAAGAAATAAACGAAGAAGTCGCTGAGTATAAACGAAGATTGACATTAGTCGTTGTGATTTGTCAAGTACGCGATTGAAGAAGAACAGTGACAAAAAAAAACCACTGATATTAATCGGACAGGAATCAGTCAAGAACGAACGGATTCATGCAAAAGAACTAGTTTTATGTTTTACATATAACTATGATAACATCTGACATGTAGATTTGTTGTAAATTATACGAAATATGATTATAATATTAATCTTAATAGTTATTATAAGTTATAATAAGTGTTGAAATTAAACGGAAGCAGTTAATAGGAGGCAGTGTTCCGAAGATGGATTTTCAGCTAAATCACTCGTAATTGATGGAATATACAGTGCCGGCGTTTTGCCTAAGCTAAAATGCAAATTTTACAATGTAGCTAAATAATTTTCAATGAGTTTTGAAACAGAGTGTTCCAACTGTTTTATCTAATCAGGAATTTCCCAATGGAGATAAAATATGCATTGAAGTGGTCACAATTTTGCATTACAGAGTAATTTTTTTTTAGATTTAAGCCCCAGACACTCGTTTCACATGTGGTCTAGGTGCTCAAGAAATCTTTAGTCATACCAAAAACGCTTCTTTTTATTGAGAAAAAAGGGTCTCGTTAGATCTTTATAAGTTCAGATCTGGTTCTGTTTTTATTCTAGTTTCAGGTAAATTTAATCAACAATAAAGATGCTTGTTTTACATCACTAAGAAGTTTAAGGAATGATACTTTCCCTTCGATATTAGTGATGCTTCGAGAGATCTCTCGCAGAGAGAAAGTATCTCTGGTTTTTGGATTTCTATAGCGTCTCCGTTTTTCTCGTCAAGACAAGACGAGATCTCTCGCCGACAGAAAGGGTCTCTGGTCTTGATTCTCGAGTGGATTTCTATAGCGTCTCGGTTATTCTCGTCAAGACAAGACGAGAGACAGACGTCTTTTATTAATGTTGTTTTCATATACTTCAAATGTGGTAATTTTTTGATATTTTCTTTCAATACAATGAATTTTTTTTTCCTTAATTTTCTCGAAAGAAAAGGTTCTCTCATTCTCGAATCGACAGGAGACGAATTACGAGAGATTTTCGTCTCGGTCGAATCACTATTCGATATTAATGTTAATAGTGCTAGTAATCTGAATTTACATTTTAAAAAGGATGATTTCATCAGCATTTGCAACATTGAGTGTTTCATTATTTTTCAAAATGATAAATTAGTGAGGTTTGGGATTGAGTTAACATGTGCATTTCTAGTGAAAGAATATCGTAAATTGGCTGCATTTTCCGGCCAGCTAGAAGCCTTGTAGGACTGTAGATCCTTCTTATATTTGATACTACACACGTTCTTGAGACTTATTTCTGCTACTTGATGGCTAATGGAAGATCTCCACCACCAACAACCTGTAAGCGAATATTTGTTTTATGACAATTGTCTGATTTAACATTCAAAAGCCAGTCAGAACTTACATATATCTCTAAAAATATTTCCATGTAGTCATTTTTTTTTTTGTGAAGAGAGTCATTTCTAAACTTTGCTGTTTTATATTGCATACATTGATTAAAGCACGTCTGAATGCTTTATCGATATTATCGATACACAATGATTTGCATGCGGAAATTTGCAATTTGAGTGAATGTGCTTGTTCCCTGGATGCACATGCTTAGTGATATGCAAGTTTACATTTGTCACGATCATTTCATTGCCGTTGGTTGGTCATTCACTTTCATCGAAACTAGGAATGAGCTTTGCTTTGTTCAGTCTTCACTTTGGATGTCCAACTTGGATGCATTGCTGATGTTTCAAATAGTTCCATTTTTTCTGGTCGGAATCCAATGTTTCTCTGTAGTTTCAGTTGAATTTAACCAATAATGAAGACGGCTCTCGTCTCGTCTTGATTTTCGAAAGCATATCGCTTAGGTTTCTCTTGTCGGGATAAAACAAGAGGGAGGCCTCTCCCGTTTCGTTTCTGTTTTTGTATTATTTTGCCAAATGACAATAACATTTACATATGTTTTAAAATTTTTTAAGGTTTTGTTTTTCGTCCAATTATTCAAAATTTTAAATGAGTTTTTGTATGTTTTTCTAAACCTTTTGGAGAGACTAGCAAAGCGAGAGATACACATGACGAGAGACGAGCTGATAGAAGAGGTTCTCTCGTCGATCAGACAATAGAGATTTTTGTCCCAATGGCATTACTACTCGATTATAATTAATGTTCTTTGATTTAGATGCGTACACACAGTTTCTTGAAACACAGCACTAAATCTAGTCAGAAGACTTGCTATATCAGCCAAAGACGCAACGATCGATATTGATAACTAACGCCCTTGTCGAACGCCATTGGTTTGCATGTCAGTTACCATAAACTCTCTTACTGATACGCGCCCATCTGTCTTGGTGTGGTGACGGATCAGTTCAACTTTTAGCTTGGCTCAAATGCCGTTACTGTACATTATAAGTTTATGAGAGATTCGTCAAGTTTGAGCCATTATTTTTTCTATTCAGAATTCAATGTACAGTTATTCCACAGTTTATATGTGCAGTATGTAAGGTCACTTCAGGATGACTATACATGATTACATTTAAGAATGTGTGTTGCCTTTATTAATATGTTTAAAGGTTACTCACTACCCACATAAATAATTGTGTGTTAGATTGCAGTAGAAGAGAGACGCTGTAAACGATCAATTCCACTACTACAACAACCACGACAAACTTATTATATAACGTATTTTATATTAACATAGAATTGAGAACGGATCGATAGATACGTTTTACAATGAATCAATTGTTTATCTGTAATTGTTTTATTAATGGACTAACTAGATAGTTCCATTCATCAATTATTGAAAAACTGTGAAAATTAGTTGTTTTTTCCTAGCTGTTGTCGATAGATACATTTTTTTTTGGTGTGTTTTGATTATCAGTACGTGGAAAAGCTTTCCACAATCATTTCTAAAACGTTGATGTATTTACATATCAACAACCGCATTGTTTAAGTGCATCATGCATACTGAATGCGCGATGCTGGGATGTCTCGTCTTAGAAACGACAAAATCAAAAGGTGCACTAAGTCGTCCTCAAATATTTACGATTTCCTTAATGGATTTACCGGCCGATCGTCGTACATATATGGCACACGTTTCGTCGTCATTTCGCATTTAGGTGTTTTTCCATTATTTATTATTGAAAACGTAACATGTCTTTTCGTAAATAGAACTGAAATGAGGCAGAATTGAGGTGTGTGTGTGTCGGATTTAAAAACACACAATCATCATCAATATTTCAACGAATCGCGTCAATCGATAAACTTATCACCGTATAAAAATGATAAGTGAGAAATTTTTGGTTGTATGTTTTGTGGAATAAATGAAATAAACAAACAGCAGGATAGTGGAGAGATGGAAAGAGAACGCGAGCAGGAAAAAGAACGACAACGGTCATGAGCATCGGGAATTCTGCCCATTAAATTATTCCAGAACATGATCTTTATTAATGAGCACAATAAAAATGGATCTTGTAAGGAGAAAAAAACTGAATAAAGTCGTTCTTTCATGATGATGATGATGACGACGACGGTGCTGTTATAATAATAATAATATCGATTATAAATATTGCAACTGAATTTATAATAAATATTCATTACAAAATAGGTTGGGGAAAAAATGCAATCATAAACCAAAACTGATAACGCGTTATCTTAATATTACGCTGTTACCATATCGGACGAATGTGTAAACAGTTTAATGATTTTTTTGTTTCGTTTTGTTTTACTAACTAATAAATGTTGTTAATTAAATTGGGAATAAATCACTATATTTTTGTTGTAATTATAAAACAAATTGTTAAATATAAAATACTGTCGATTTAATTACACGATAATTACTTAATTATCGTCGTTCGGTTTGGGGGCGATAATTTCTAAAATCTCTCTCGATAATTGAAACTTAAGCTTTAATAACCGATTTTTTTAAATATTTGAGAAAATAGTGGTAATCAACAAACGGTCGGTCGGTCGACCCAACATGATGTTTTTCTTTGTTAAAAAGACACCCAATAAATAATTCAAAAACAGTACGGGTAATAACGCGACAATTAATGCTGGATTAAGAATGGAACAACCATAGTGGACAGGTTTTAATTATTCATCCACTAGTCGTTTTCTTTAATTCATGTGTCGTCCGTGTACAGAAACGTTTTTAACGAGCTCTCTCTCTCCTCTCCACTACAACTCCCAACAATACTTTAACCAGTTAACCCAACATCAACCCATCTAGTTCAGGGTTGTATGTGTGTGTGTGCCTGTTTCCAACCCAACAATCTATTGAACTGATTATTAAAATAATGACACGCACACACACCCATTTAATAACATATCTTTTCAACCGCAATAATAATTCCGTTCATCTTTTCATCTATCTCTACCATTTTCACTAATTGCTCGTTCAACCCCTTTTTTCAATTTGTAATAACACATTTGTGAGGGAAAAACGGAAAACCGCCCTTATTACAACCATAGATGAATACCATAGTTTAATATTTGTTAGATTATTAAATAAATAATTAAAATAAAAGGGTTGATCCGATGGGAATCTCGCATTAAATTAGGTGTGCCATTATTCTTTCGATATAGTATACAATTTTTATTTCGGCACCACACACACACAGATTGTGGAATGACTCAAAATTTATATGCGCATATTAGAGGGGCCAGACTTTGGGGATTTTCATCGGATATTCCCTTTGATCTTTGGCACTCATGGTACCTGTAGATTAGCGGTGACAGTGTGTCGGAACAGTCTCAAGGGAGACACTTTCCATCATCATCATCATCATCATCATCGGTTTAAATATAACAACAACATAGTGGCTCATTTCCAGTCATTACTGCAATATTTATGGATTGTAATTTAAAATTTAACACGATAGATAAAGGAGGGGACAACACAACATCCCTTCAATAAATACGAAATCTTCTCGTCAATATAGTTCCGAGGTTAATGGATTTCGAATGAGTGTCTCTCAAATATGTAGTTTGATGATAAAATATTTAAAAATCGTGTGCGTTGTCTTTAATACTTGTTTGGATCTATTTGAAATGTCGTGTGGTATTTTGTATGACACGTCCAATTACTCGGAAAAATTTGTTGGACAAATAGCCGGTCCGAGTCGAATTTTCCGGTTAATCTATCATTCAAATAGCTGTATTTTTCTATCACGAAATTTGTGTTAGTCGAGATGATGATCGACAACATTATTGTTGATAATTTGCCATAGTAAATCACCCTTTTTTTGTTGTGTGGGAAATTATAGGTGAAATTGGCGCCTGATTGTTATAGAGAACACATCGTCAACCTAAACGACTTGATGGATGGCTTTTAACTTTGCTAAATATGTAATTCGTACTAACATACGTCGGCAAGATGAAAGACTAACGGATTTGATAAGACGTCAATTAAGGCAGCGCGAGTGTTGGCCAACACATGTAAAACGGAAAGCAAACTGATAATTATCTGATTAGCGAGAATCAAAAGCACCGACACTCGGATTAATTCGCCGAGTAAATACCTGCATTGTGTTGATGTTTGTTGGCGATTACACGGCTCACGTGTCGCCCGGCCTTAATAAATTATTATATGACGACGGTGTTGAAGAGACACACACATCGTATAGAGTTGTTGAACGACGACATCGCACACGTCGTGCAATTTTCGGTGGACAACCAAAGACCGCCCCTCGCATCAATATCGCCTAATTAAAAACTAATAATAATTATTATTAAAAGTGAAGGCAATTTATCATAAAAGCCGAGAAACTGGCAGCATGTGTATATGTGCGTTTTAAATTGTGCAGTAGTTATTTATGACGGCGAGAACCCGATGTCTGTATATCTTCAGCACGAGCTCTGTCATTTGTCAATTGGAAATCTTTAATTTTCTTCACATTTCTCCTCGCCATCATCAATGTTTTATTTCTGTACAAATGTTATTACATTCTTGCAACGCTTTTAATCGAAAAATCCATCTATATTTCATATATACAAGTCGTTCACTATAACTAGTCGGTCTTTATTATCATTGCCGCCGCCACTACCACCACCACCCACCCCATCATCATCAACTAGGTTCGTTAATTTTTTATTCAACAACAGCAAAATTTACAAAACACAATTTCATAATCTAATTACACTCAACTTCTAAAATATGATCAGAGTTTGTTATACTTTCCAATAACCTAAAAGTTAATTACTACAGCATTTCCCTTGGGATAGAAAGAGAACGTTGACCATCCCCTATAACAGAAAGGTGTGTGACACGGCGTTGATGTTTAATTTATTTTCTAATAACAACAACGTCGATAACGGCGGCGGTGGTGGTGATTTTTTTCAATTCATAAATTTCGTTAATTATTAATATATAACATTAAAAAAAAAATCCAATCAATTTTCTTATATAATTAAGAGAAATTTTAATGGTGACAGTTCAGAATTATGATGACAGAGTCTTTTAACGTTGATTGAAATAAATGTAATGACACATAAATAACGTTATAGTTATGTATTTTGATAGATGCAACAATCAAGCCAATTCGGCCGTCGTTGTTATTATGTTCGAATGCGGGCTTGTTCTGTCTACATCTAAATTTAGCGTCAGATTAGGTTTACTTAAAAGCTTCAAGCTCGGCTTAAGAGGCGGAGATTCCATTTTAGTAAACCGATTTACTAATCTGTTGATCGATTTTTGTCCAAACAAACATACCTGATGCGTCTAATTCAGCAACACAGGTGAATGATGACTTATGAGAATGCGAGCCCTTTTTTTTTCGGAAAAAGCGAAAGTAAAATATAGCTGGGGGACGCATTTTTAAGTTTAGGTCAAAAGCATAATAAGATTCATAAGCTTTGATAAACGTACTTTTAGACAATCGTAGAAGCTTCATTGAAGCAATTAGAAGACAATTGGGTTGTATTTTTCTTATTTCCTAATTAGTTATTATATTGATAATTGAATCCGGTAAGGTACATCTGGTCGAGGGAGACGGGAATTTATCGAGACACCAGTCGTTGGTCAACAAGAAAGGGAAGTAGCCACTGAAACGATTGTTGGTTTTAATTCTATTCTGCAGCGTAGATATCGTATTATAAAGTCACAATGTACAGATCAAGTATTAAATTGAATAAATCAAACAAAGTTTGCAGGGCACGGGATTCTTGAAAAACCCCAAAAACATGAGTAATTTAAGGTTTCGGCTGTCTACCAAGTTTAGAGAAAATTTTTCCAGGCAATTTCAACATCTAATGTTAATTGAGAACGAGAGATCCAGTCATAATCTCTTTTCCAGTCTTCCAGTACTTCTTGGTTTATTGTAGCCACTATCTGCCTTTTAAAGTCTTATTCATTTACCAGTTTCAAAGATAGTTTAGAGTTTGGCTGATTATTTTCTCTTTTGGTATCTGAACATTTTTTTTCTTATGTGTGAAGGTTTGGCGTGCTGTTTAGAAATCGATATCTTCAGAGAGCACAACATTGAAAACGAGAGAGTCTTTCCAGTATCATGGCTAGTCAAAATAACTCTTCTACGTATTGCATAAAAACACTGATAAACTGAAGAAACTAATACTTAATTATTATTTTTATTATTATTTATTTGTTGATTATTCTTCAATATATTATCCCTGCACTTCAATGGTTTGCTCTCTAAATAACTATTTTTTGATTGACTTCTGGACCGGGCTCATAATCTCTTGTTTTCATCCAGAATCATGATGAGGCCCAAAACTCATCCATAATGATAAAACCACGCATAAAATCTGTTTCATTCTTTCTAAAAGTCGCTTTCGTATGTGTTTTTATTTCATTGTCAGCTTACTGAAATCCTGAACTTCAGCCAAAGTATTGCTTAGAGTGCCTCATCTCATGACGCTCCTTAGAGCTTTTTCTAAATCTCTTTCGGTTAATCGACGATCTTCCAAAACCATATCCTGTAATTTTGCTATAATTTCTGGTGTTGATGCACTGTACGAGCACATTTAAATTTCAGCAACCCATCTTCCTAATATTCTAATTGAAGGTGAAGAGTTCTTATCAGTGCCGGTCCGAGAGGGAGGCCACGGGGGCATCTGCCTCGGGCGCCGTTTCTAGTGGGGCGCAGAACCATTTAAATGTGAAGAATATTATTTAATAGATATGGGAAAGGGCGCATGGAACTCTTGTTGGCCACATTAAGCCTCGGTCCGGCTCTTATACACTTTTAACAATATTTTATGAATTTGTGTTGGTGCTATTCAATTTTTTCTATTGTAAAAAATATTATGACTCTTCCTACTTGCAGTTATTAATCTTCATACACCTTCATCAAACAGTGGTACCATCTTTAGAAAATAACGAACCTAACAGAACCATTTCTTATCGACAACGAAACCTCTTGAACAATCAAGTATTACAATGGTCAAAAATTTTCTACACATGATACCCTGATCCTCTCTTGTTGTACTACAACTTTAAAGACGCCTTTGTTTTGTTTTAAACATCATCAATGTTTATATATTTTTCTTTAGTGATTCAGATCATCAAAATGACCGATGAGTCAGACTCTATTCAGACGTCTGTAGACCATTAAAGAAAGACAAAAAAAAAGAGCTGTTTATTACAACAAAATAATTGGTAAAATTTAAATTAAGCGATCCTATCTATAATGCTACTAGTTATGATGTTGAAAAGATTAAAATAGAAATGTCACTACTTCTTAACGATAATAACCTGTCTAAACATTGCTGTATATTCTCTCAACTTAATCTTTCTAATTATCAGTTGTAAATCTCTGTTGATTATAATATTCATGATGACACTTAATTATAAATTATTAAAATATTTCTCACATCTCTCTTTTTTTATAATAGTTATATTTTTTTCTAATTTTTTGTCATTTTTCTTTACAGGTAAGCATTTAAAATTGATTCGTTAGAATGAAGACATCAAAGGGTGATTTTTTTCGTTTCCAACATTTTTTGTGAGTCGATTTTTTCTTTTTCTTTCTATCTACAACAACAGCATAATAAGCACCAGGTACTATAATAGTAAATATAGCATAGCAAAGCTATTGACAAGTTTAATGAAACTTACAACAAAAAGCCAACTCTCGATTAAGTCGTTCTTATTTCATTTTATTAAAATAATGTGAATTAAATTACATTATCAATCAATTTTGAATTGGAAAATAATTAAAACAACAACAATACAGAGTGAATAATTATTTAAACAAACATTGTTAAAATATTTTAATTAAATAATTGGAATTTTTATTTCTTTATGTGTTCATATTGTAATTAAATTTGGCAGTGATTATTAATCATCAAAACAGTGTAGCATATTAAAACATTACCAAATTGAATAACTTTGGGAATTGAGACACGTATTAAGCTTTGTTCAGGCTTTACTTACACGAGGTGAAACTCCTGATTTTCATGATTTTTCGTGCACTGGAGAGAAAAGCGAAAACTTTTATTTCTCAATTTGATTGAGTTGCAAAATACTACTTCCATCTCGAGTTGCTTTTGTCTGCGTTCTGTAAGCACCGAAAATTCACAAAATCTAGTTTCTATTAGTTGTAGGCTTGCCGGTAATTGGGTCTATTTCGACCCAAATGCATTGTTTGTCATAATTAAGTTGCGTCTCCGTTGGTGGGGCTAAAAAAATGATTGATTTACTTAAAATACGCATTGAATTGGACAATCGATTATCCGGTTTGTTGTAATTTGTTTGTTAAATGGTGGAACAATGGTTTTTGACATCGATTCAATATTATGATTCCTTCAATAAAATTAATGATTAACAAGTCGATGTTTCTATATCGGCGTCAGGCTAACTCTTGCACACATACAAATAGCTTTGTTTATTGTGGTCATTTAATAATGCACAAGACTCTGTATTGTGTTTGTGTGTTTGTGTATTTGTAAGAAGTTTACCGCCTTGTGAATTGTGTATGTTTTCCGTTTTCTACACAAAACTCATTTTACTAATCTTTATAGTAAATTGTTTTCGATGGCCCAATCGTTACTAGTTGATTGGCTACAAAATGAAATATTCAACGACACAACTAGACATTTGAGGACCGATTTTCGACATAATCTATTTCGATTTTTTTGCGGAACTATCCCACTATATCCCTAGTGAAGCGTAACCAAATGGTTGAAGTGTAGAAAACAACTTAAGAAATCATCCCCTTCTGTATACTCACACACACACGTCTTGCTGCCCTATTCAATCATCGAAATTGTGGTAATTTTATTTCCGCCAAACTTAATAATTTGATGATGATGATGAAAAAAAAGAAAAAACAAGCCGTCGTAACGGCGCCGATTTTCATCATTGCGTGTATTTATCTCTCTTTCAACCAACAATAAGAAACCGAATTTGAACAATTTATTGTTTTAAACTTTTTCTAATTGAGTATAGAATATTTAAGTTGCGTGTCGAATCATTAAGAAAAAAGAGTTATGTTCAGATAGTCTCAACAGGTTGGTTAACAAGCGATTGCCGTGATATAATGTGCGGGAGGAATACAACAACAACAACAACAAAACCATGAATAGTGAAGAAAACCGGCTCTACTAATAACAACAATAACAAAAGAGTTGAGGGCAATTTAAAATTCCTAACAGACCCAATTAGATGGCCTCTAGCGTTGCTGTTGTTGTTGTTGTTCTTGTTGTATTCAAGTGAAACTATGAAAGGGTAAAAAAACCTACTATTGATGATAATAATAATAATAATAATAATAATAGTGGTGATGATAGTTAGTCAAACATCACCTCTACCCAAAAACAGAACAAAGAACAAAGACCGCGACGGCGGCGGTTCAGTAGTCCCGTCAGCACCTAGTTGAGAGACTTATATAATCGGTTGAAGAGTAGAATCATAAAGACCCCCATCGATGAATGAACATCATAATATCGTCCGACATAGTTCTGCAAACACGCAATACTATACATCTGTCTTTCTCTTTGTTATGGTTGTTATTATTAAATTTTATATAACTAAATGGATACTTTCAATTAATCTTGACAGCGGTTTCTGTTGTAATTAAATAATTTTTTTGTTGGTTATGGCCGTTTTTGGAATCGTTATGATTTTGAATAGTTGCCAAGCACACACGTGTATATATCCAAACAACAAGACTCGTTCTCCATTATTTACTAAACACATTTACAAATTCTATGGTACGCAAGCAAACAAAGCCCCGTTCTACCTGCCGTACATCTCTAAACAAACATTCTGTCCACCAATCCAAATACTGATTATGAACGATATGTGTCTGTCGTTCAAATCGTACAACTTTTATTATTACTATTATTGTTTTGGTCTCTTTGCCAATTTAACTGTTCGAAATTAACGAACCAGAAACAGAATAAATGTTTCTAAAACCTCTAAATTGTTGTGGTAGAAAATGGTTAAAAGATGATTGACACTTTGAACAAACCACTCCTAAAAATCGAGAAAGAACCACACAAGACTATTAGTTCTTGGAAGGACCATTTATGGGACCCCCCTCATGTGGTAGACGACGACTTCAAGCAGATTTCTAATCTTTTTTTGTTCAGTTGATGAGGTTTTGCTTGAACGTCTATCGCGATAAAAGGGACGCAATTAGCGATTGGTGGTGCCATTTCGTTCAAAATTACCATTTTTAGAAATTATTTTAGGAAAATGCTCGAAGGCGTTGACGTAAACGCTTTTAAATTGCGAGTTATTTTATTATTATTATTGGAAATCGTCGATCGATCTTCTAGATTAGATTAGGTGGTGTGTCCGCCACCATATCATTAACAAAATGACACCTAGATAAGGAAACAATTAAAATGAGACTATACAAATATTGGAGTCTAGATTGTTGTTGATTCTGTACAAATTTATTTCACAAATATACAAAAGAACCACGACCACCCAAGTTGGATGCTTATACACAAAACCTAACAAATTCAAGATGCATTTTCTATCTGTAAATCTGTCTCTAGTCTATTCATTTTTTTTTGTGTTTTTTTGGTCGTCTTTAATTGTTTTGCTACCATCTAATTTTATTTCGAATAATGAACACCTGTTTGTGTGTGTGTGTGTTCGTTCGTGGAGGAGTGTTTTAAGTGTATCTACCTTCTACGTCGACACGTTTGGCGTCAGAATTCTGTCTCGGCTGTCCTGAAGTGGTGCCTTCTAGTAATTTGTTAAATCTTCATGTCTCCAAAAAATTGTTTCGGTTGATTACATGGAAAGTCCCTCGACTGGCTTTTAGTTAAACTAATGGCTTTATAGTTGTTGATAAAATTCGATGATAAAAATTATTAAATAGATTCGATTTTGGAACTTTCAAATGCACACACACACACACAGTCAATTTCTTTTAAGCGCGCGCCTGCCTTTGGTTCGCCTTTATAATAATATAAAATATTTTACCATATATGTTTATGTATATAGATTGATAAAGAAGTATAGTGAACACACGCCCCCCAAAGGAAGAAATCGGTCGATTCTCTATTCAGTTGTGAAAAGAGCGAATAAATAGCAAGTAAAACGCTTTTGAAGTGTTACTCTTGTGCAAATCCATACAACGAAAATATTTCTCTTTTCAGTCAACTTTTTCGATGGCAAATGCGAAATAAATAGGAAATATCGACGGTTGGTTGGTTGGCGAAATTCCATCTATAGTCATTTTTATTTTACAAATATTCGGTTGACGTCACAATAGTGTTTAGATTTTAATTCAACTTGATATCGATTCGTAGTTGTTTTTTCTACTTTCCTTACATTAAATGTGTACGCAACGATAAGAAAAGCTGAACATTTGCATAATTGTAGACAATTTGGGTACACTTGAGTCAAGTGCTTAATTCGTCTGACCAGGAAGCACGCTATGTTTAATAAACGATGTCGTAGACGTGTATAATTTTGTTTACCTGTGCAAATATTGTGGTCCGTACAAATTTCAATTGTATCCGATCACGCATATGATCATCTAAACTATATATATATAATATAATAATAAATATATAAACACAAATCATCGATATGGTGTATGCCTGAAAGCTAATAGGCTTTCTAAATGCACCGCACGCACCTCTCCTCTCTTTCTCTACATAATAATCAACATGAAAAATTTTCAACCAATTTATTTCTTTTATTTCATTTTCTCCACATGTTAATGTTTCAGTATAGAGTTGATCACGATTTATCTTTCTCTCCCCCAACATCGTTCCTCCTTCACTTCGTCGTTGTTGTTGTCATTGGCCGTTTTACGGCCGATCGGTTCAAATATTTGTGTTATACACACAAGACGTAGCCAGGGGAAGGTGAAGAAATTGCTGCGGTTGAATTGGTCACAATACGATTGACCATCAGAGAGAATTGTAGAGGATAGAACGAGTCAAAAAAAAAATAAAACAAGAATGCAGTAGAAATATAAGGGGTGCGAGTGATCCGATAGTGTACAAATCTCTTCGGCTCATTACACCAAGGATACGTGACCACAACCGCCTCCACTATCACGTTCTCTGTCTCGAACTGAACAAACCACCATCATCATTACGATCATCATCATCATCATACAACCAAGTTTTACAAAATAGACAACTATTATGTTTTGTAGAAATAAAGATATGAAAAATCGAAAACAAGAAAAAACGAAGGGAAATAATCGGCTGTAATAGTTGAGGAAATCTGCGGTTGCCCCTGTCGCTGCTGCAGGATTATACCGTTGCCGGAAGCCCCAATAATGTCCCCTTGTGTTTGGTGTGTAGAATGGAAAACCGTCTGCCAGTCTGCTTACAACATTTCTTAAACTCCCCAAATCTGCTTCTCGTCTTTCAAAAGTATTAAAACATTTGAGATGCCAGGTCGACAGATTAGATATGCTGAGCTGCGATTTTAAGCTCATTTTCATAGTATAATGTGGTGGTGGCGTTGAGGAAAACGCTAAGATTTTGGAACGATTTGCGCTTGTTAGATCGTTGTTTTTTTTGGTAAACTGCGCCAAATTGACGCCTGAAATTGTTTACTTGTATCCCCGAATTTATGTGATAATACTACAAATATTTATATTAAAGACGGGTCACCAAACTTTATGTTGTTGCGTGGAATTCTATATGAATAAAATATTATCTTGTGCGAGCGGTTTTCTCGTTTACGTTATTAATATTCTTCAGTTTTTTTCTCTCTCGTATTTGTTTCTTTTTTTCTCCATCTGGATTTGTTTAGGTGAGAAATTTCAGCAGGTGTGTCATTAAAAGATAATCGTTATTGTAATAAAAATAAACATAAAGAATTCCTCCAACATTTTTTTTTCGTTGTTTTTTTCGAGACAAATCTCGAAGAATGCCCATTATAATGACAGTCATGATGATTATGATAGTCATGATCATGATGGAAATTTATCTCGTTCTCAAAGGGAATTTACAACTTATACACAAATAGTAGTTGTATTTTAAATGCATTATTATCTAGAATGAGGATGCATTTAGTTGCAGTAGCCAGACGTTGTCTGCTCAAAAAAACAAACAACAATAAGTTTGCTTTTCTAGAACACATGAAGTAAACAGTATTTTTAAACTACTTGATTTTTGATTGAATTATGAGTCATATCGGCGGTTAAATGCTTTTTTCGCCCGTACCCCATTGCAAATCATTTTAACATAAATAATCGTATGTGTTGCAATTTAAATGATACAAGAGTTAGAGGTGTACAGGATTATCGTAGGTGTCATTGTTTTAGCTTACTGTGCCCTGTCTAAAATGTTGATTTGATCTATTTCAAGTATCTTAGGTGTGACAGTGACACAGTCCGTGTTTGTTGTTCATAAACTATAAATTCCCCTTTGGAGACAACAACAAAAAAATTCTCCTCTTACAACATATACATTAACAAACAATCATACAGATGGGGTGTAACCCGACATAATTGTATTATTTATTGTTTATTATCCCTCCGTATCCATATATACTTAGTGAGCTTGTTAAGATTTTTCTCTTTTTAATTATCTTGTTGTTCCAATACCGTCGATTTTTTATTTATTTTTTTTGATTGTGAATTGTCCAATTATAAATTTTGCACGACATATTACCCTTGCATGATTAAACAAACACAACGACATGTAAAATCACGACGAAACGGAACAAGATGGCGGCCCATCCGGCGAGATTCTACTACAGTAATGAGGCGAACGCGAGCAAAACCCAACAAGGGTAGGTATGTATAGGCGGTGGGGGTGGTTGACGGCTCTTTGCCGGTTCAACGAGCAGAAATTGATAGGATAAATTCCGGCTCTGAATTGGTCCCGACCAAGCGTGAATCGTCTAGGGCGCGATGCTATTACAGTGCAAAAGGAGGACGAGGTGGTGGTGGTGGTGGTGAGGTAGTAGGATGATGGTAAAGCTAGAGAGAGATAGCTGGTTTTTCCACCCTTTACACCAAATCTATAACGATAAGAATTTTAAAATGGAAATATTCGAAACTATCAATATTACTAATATGCTATTATATCGATAATAATCAGCCTAATGTTTAGTTTCTTGATAATATCGACGAACGGCGGAGTATGAGCTTTGGCAGCAGCATCTGTCAGCTTTTCGTGTACAGATCCCTGAAATTTATCAAAATTTTTTTTTTATTAATTTTTTATATAGCGTAATAATACGCTACATGCCACACCTATTATTAGAAAATTACATTTTGAATTCGTGCACTTTTTGTGCGCCCTCCGATTAATGAAGTTGCAGCTGTACAATTCACCACTGTATCTGTACACAGAGAGACGAAATTGAGAATTGACTGGTCGACACGACCCGGCTTGTGATTGACACTTTAACTGCTCTGTGTGTCTGCGTCCACAATGAGAGACAGGCCTGAAATTTGTCACCTTCTGATTTAGCTTTCGAAAACGTTATACTGGAAAAGAACAGTCACTGCAACACATAATCATTTAAAAACCAACGATTCATGAAAAATATTTGGAATTGTCGACAAGTCTTCGTCGTATTGTTTTTGTTCGGATTCACTACGGGTGGTGGTGGTGGTGGTATTTTTTTTCGTTATCTACACGGCTAGTATTCCAAAGACGGATCAGTTAACCCGGTTCTGATACTATTTCATTATCCAGACTAACCCCCCGGTTGTTGCATGTAAATTCCAGACGACGACCAATGTCGATGGCTACTCTCCAGTACTCGTCTCGGGATATTCTGATGGTACGCTGAATAAAGGAAAATCAGATCCCTGAAGAATTTCCTCGATTTTAATGATCTTCTACAGCACGTCTACTGTGAGATGAAATTGTAAATCTATTCGATATTAAACAGAATTTTTAAATTGTAATTATATTTGGTTGAAATTCTCAATTTCATCGAAAATACTTAGAATGTTTAAACCGAAATTCCATGAAAGCTTACAATTTTATATTGTTATTTCGATTTTATCGTCACTGTTAGTAGTCGAACTGTATCTGAATTTGAATCCAATGAGAGAGAGAATTCTCTTGATCTTTTCGTTGGTCTCGTTTACGTTGCTGATTGTGTTGCTGTTGCTGCAACTATACGAGAACAGATCCACTCGAGAAACAACATTCAACCTGCCAATGCTCGAATTCACCATTCGAGCTGAAAATAGTAGAAATAACATTTGACTGCCTACGCCCGAAAAGCTCCTCTTCTCTCGATCCCCCTTTCACTGCACACTCAAATACACTGCATAAGGGTTGGTTGACTTGTTCGGAGAAAAGAAAGCCCCAGTTTTTTCGGTGTGTTTCAGTGTCTTTTTTGTTGCTGATCGACGACCGCCGAGTCAAAATATACGGTTTGAACTTTTCGAAATTCGTTCGCTTCTATCCCTCTTTGTCAATATTTTCGACATATGTGTGTGTGTAAATGTGGCAGACTTTTAGCATACACGCGTCAATAGTTTAGGAATCTTTTACATACAACGACGACGCCGGGAATTCATTGTTGAAAGATTCCATTCTGCTTCCTGTTTACATGTTTGAATTAAACTCTTCTTATCTACACCGAGAAGAAGGCGTTTTTAATGAATTGCACCTAACTTAAACATTTCAACATCGTTTCAGTAATCAAATTTCGGTAATCTTTGTGGAATAATTAAGGAGGCAAAAAAAAACCAACATCGGAGTTTTTGAACCTAAAAATAAACAACATCAACCGTTTTTTCAAGTGTGATTTATGGAATATTACTTGGTAGAGATAGAGAGGAGAAGGCAAACGCAGAAAAAACATACACACCAGTGAACGGAAATTTTTGTTATAAATTTTTCGAATAAATAGATGAATTTACGATAAACCAGCGTGTTGTACAATATTGAAAATTACACGCGTCCGTTCCGGTCGGTCTCTCTCTCTCTCTCTCTCTCTTTTTCGTTTTTTAATTGTTGTGTTCAATACGGGATTAGTATTAAAAATGTCCCCATGTGATAGCCCATATGTCGTCCTTTTGAAATGACAGGATCATCCGTAATTACGCTTTTTAAACACAGTACTTGGACCATTGTCCCAATTGTGGGAATAAAAGGGGATAGTTGCCTGTTGCCAGATCATCGCCGCCAGATAAGATATGCATGTTATGATAACAATGACTTGATAGTAGAGCACTTGCAAATGTCATATCATTAAAAACTGGGACATATGGAAAACGAAAACAAATAATAGTTGTAGTTTTTGGCGTGAGGCGGTGTGGAGGGGTGCCTTCGACAAATATTTAATAAATTTGTCAGATACACTATCTTTTATCAGCGACAACAATCGACAAATTACAGCCTTGACATTGCACATTTTTTTGATAAATAAATCAATAATTAATCCGATCTTTAGGTGTAGTACTATCGACCGTGGAATTTGTCGTTGTGGAGTTTTACCCTACTGTGATTTGAGAGCGTGTACCAGGAATAATTTGTAGTATCTGCACAAATCTCTCCCCGATTCGACGATACTATACGAGTTTTTAATCATGCAACCCCCCCTTTATGCAAACGTCGTAATTTCCCATCTCCATCATCATCGACATGATGATCATCATCATCGTGTGTTCATCATCAGCCCTTCCAATTGCACAAATTGATTTGGGGGGACGCGACTACTAAACCATACACACAGATAGAAGAGGAGAGCGAGTTAATAGTTGGGGTCGGTTCGGTCACATGTAACATATGAATATTGTGTACTTATGAATTATTATATGATAAACTTGGGGATAATACCGTGCGGACCTGTTCCATTATTGTTGTATATTATGCGATATAGTTCTATTTAAATTGGGGGTATAATTGTTGGTGGTGGGATAGATGCCGATTGTTTGGTTAGCTAAAGTCAGATGCACAAGTGGTTGTTGTTTCCGAAGTATATTTTGGGGTTACTTAAGGGTTGTTCTTATCATATATTTTTTTATCGGTGATATTCGTGGAATTTATCAGAATGTATGCGTTATAGGTATATGTACTTTTCATTTACAGTATGACTGTAAAGGGGGTGAGTGGTGTTAGCGGGAACAACGCTCACGATGCCGCCGGCACGACGGACTTCAAAGAGATCTGCAACTGACGCTTTATATAAACTGTAGACAACGTTACGAGTCTATACTGTTCTATACATATATATGTGTGTGTGTGTATGGCTACCTGACTTGTCTAATTCACCCAACTAATACCCACCTACTGTTTACATTTATATCAAACATACCTACAACTATTCATCTGCATGTTATTCCAAATTCTCCAACCCTTAACCGAGAAAAGTTTATTTTGGATTTGTATAATATGGGGTATAATGTACTCTACAGCACACGGCTGGCCTAAAGCTACTCAACTGCTTAATTCCGACCGTAAGAAATGTTGAAATGATATCATCATTATCCATATTTTTATATATAGAATAAAATTTAGACGGGGGGATAATTAAGTGGGAAACTTGTTATATGGGCCCCGGTTTATTTTGTTTGAATTGTGTGTGTGGGTTCGATAATTATAGGTCCAAACGGAAACAGCGCGTTCTACCGATGGCCCGCAGCAAGTCTTCTCAGAACTAACAAGGTTTCTTTGTGTCGTTTGTGTCGTTTATATAATAAATTACAACGTTCCAACTGTTTGGAATTGTTTTAAAAAATTGAATAGAATATCGATTGTAGTATATTATGTCTCCATCGAATATTAAAATGTGAAGGATTCAATAAAAATTCAATTAAAATCAAATCTGATTCTCCAATACAATAGGTGGATTGAAATGAGAAGGCGACCTAGTTTTTTTATGATTATTTTTACAATTTTCAAAGTTGATGGAGTTGCTGCTAATCGCCGCAAGACTATCTTCGAGGAGATTTTAACCAAAACGAGAATAATTCAGAAATCAAAAATTGGGGAAAATTGTGCAATAAAGGACCGGTGTAATGCAGTGCAGACTACAGTCTTTGGATCAGTGGGTCCTTCAATATGCACACCATATGCATAGCATTCTTGACCGGGCCTGAGAGGAATTGGGACGCGAAAAAGCAAAATTGGGAACTTCCGACGTGCATGGTTTATTACGACTTAATTAAGTGCCACTTTTTACTGACACCAAAATTATCGCAACTTGAATTTACTTCCCTACATCGGCCAATTTGTTGCATTTTTCAATTATTTTGCACACCAAGTCTATTCGGTAGCACAGCATCATTGGCAAAATTAAGTTTCGTTTTGTTTAAACATCATCAAAATTTTCGCATATTGAACCAACTTCCCTATAGCGACCGATTTGTTGAAAGGTAGACTTTAATCCAATTTTTCGACCAGTGGTCCTCAACTTGGTAATCCAAATAGCATCATAATTATGACTGACAAGGAAACTATTCGAAGTGTAAAACTCCGATTTTTTTGAGCTTTATATACTTGACAAATAATTTAACAAAATGTCCCGCTTAAAATCATTGTCAACAAAATAAAAAAAATAATTTTTCATCCCTTAAAACTGTTTTTTTCAGAAAATCCAAAAGCGGTAAACTTTATTTTTCTTTGCTCTAACAAATGACGTTATTTTCATTAAACTCGGATAATGCAATCATTTTTATGGAGGATTAAAGTTTTTCAAGGGGTGGTTTACCCCCTTACAACAGGGGTAGGTGGTATCTGAAAGTGTATATTTTTATTATTTGATATCAGGAATAACGTAAATGTGGTTTGGTAGTGATTGCTATCGTCCTTATGTGCAAAACTACATAATCACCCGGATTTCGACGAATCTTTGAGGGCCCATTTCACCCCTTAAAATGCAATAAAAGCCGCTAAAAAAATATGCATTGCTTATTTTTCGATGGACAACAACATATTAAAAGCTCAAAAAAAATCGGAGTTCTACACTTCGAATAGTTTCCTTGTGAGACGAATTGGGACGCGAAAAGGCAACATTGGAAACGTTACAACTTACACCAAAATTATCGCAACTTGAATCTACTTCTCTACATCGACCAATTTGTTGAAAGGCAAAATTCAGCGCATCTTTTGGATCAGTAGTCCTCAACCTAGAATGATGTTTCAATTATTTTGCACGGTACCGTAGCATCATTGGCAAAATTAAGTTTCGTTTTGTTTAGACATTCCCAAAATTTTGGCAAATCGAACCAACTTCCCTCTAGCGATCGATTTGTTGATGGGCGCAGACTTTAATCCAATTGTTCGACCAGTGGTTCTCAACCGGGTCGTCCAATTTTTGGCCTACCAAATAGCATCATCATAATCGTGACGGAGAAGACGAATTGGAACGCGCAAAGGCAACATTGGCAACTGTTGCCATCTACACGCTTGATTATGACTTAATTAAGTCTCATTTTACTTAGACATAACTGAAATGAAATCAACTTTTACGTTACAATTAATTACCACCTGTTCATCTCGAGTAATTGTATATTCCTGAGTTTATAGTTGTAGAAGTAGTATGGGTTGTAAACGTGCACGACTGATAATTAATATGACGTGTCTAATTTGTCTTTGAAGATTGTATATAGATAGAGAGTGTGTTGTTGTACATTCGACTGCCTGTGCCTGTCTTTCGAAAATCTCTTTGCGTTAACGATACGTAACGAAATGTATAAATAAAAGTGCGGCAGTTTCAAAGCGGACGATAGATACGAAACATATAATTGGTCTAGTTTAGCGACATGCAAATCAAAGGCAGTAGTACGCGTGACTAAACATATCGTCTTACCTATAACTAAAACAACCACCACCACCACCACCAATAAAAATAGAAAACAACACAACCCCTTTCGGGTAACTTGAATTCCTCAACATTTTCATTATTAATTGGAATTGTTTGTGGTGGTCTTTTAAGTCAGTTAGTAAGGCTGCCAATCTAAAAATAGACAGAGTATAAAACTGGCTGTCATAGATAAAAGAACTTGGGTAATTAATGCGATAATGTTTGATTAATTAAAACAGGAGATTTACTATTTCGAAGAAGAAGTTGGAAGTTGTAATGAGCGCGCACGCAGTTTATTGCCCACAATCTGATGCGATACAATTTTACGATATTCTCACTAATACAATAATGTGTTGTGTTGTCATTAAATTTTGTTTATTTAAAACTTAATAAAATTATAATCGGAAAAACAAAAAACTATTCTAATCAAATTTAGTATTCGTAGCATCTGTAAAATTATGATCCCATTAATCTACCACATGCAAACCCTGTTTTATGTATGTGTAGTTGTAATGGTTTTATTTAAAGAAAAACGTCTGCAAATACACAATAATTGCGTGTTTTTGTTGATTTAAGTCAAGACAACGGCATGTCATCGACATTATTACACAGACGTGATGTGTTTTCAAGGGCTCCCTCGTCTAATCGAAACTACCATGTCTATACCAGTATTTACCTAATAAGACATATACCTGTTGTCTGGAGTTTGTTTAATCGTTAATAATACTAGTAGTAGTATTGTAATAATGGGATCGCGTGTGGTGACGAGGTGTGGTTGAAATAATTAGCGCATTAGGGCACTCCGCCCAGGTGGTTCACGCAACACACAACCAAATCACAACATTCAGTCCCTTTAGGTCGACAATAGTGGAACTGTTTAATATGCTGCTGCTGCTGCACCTTGAATAACGCTAGTTTTTTTTTTGCAGCCCATTAGGAATTGTTGTGTTTACATGTAGGTCAAGTGGCGCTTAGTTAAGCTTGTCTGTTATGTGTTTTTTTCCCGCTTCAGTGTGTTGTTGTTACATTTAATCAGAACAAATTCTGCAAGTTTACGTATTGAACTGTTGAAAATGGATGACATTTGGAGATTGGATAAAAGTGTATCGTTCCCCCCATACCAAAGAGTCCTGATGTGCTTCCAGGCGGCAATGTTCAAAGGCTTTATAAATAACATAACACAATCTAACAGCGACGCATCTGTGGAAATTTTATTAGTTGACGAAGACGCCAACTCTCTCTCTATGCTTTTACAATTCTAGGACATCCGAGAACACAAAAGCGAACAATGTTATTCTTTAATGTTTATATATGAATTCGTTTCTGTTGTAATATTTAACAATTTGCAAAAATTTCGACATTATCTCAAATCAGACAACATTCTGTTGTCTTTTTTTTGTTTGGTTTTTATTTAATTTTTTTGTTAGTTTTTCCAACATTCCCATATCAAACTATTCGTGATGGTCGAATAATTCGCGCAATGTGTAATATTGGACAACGGTAGTATTTGAATTCCTGGAAGTTGTAACTATTCGGGCGGGGCGATCTGTTGGAATTTCATCAGCTCCGGCGACCGGAAAGCCACCACCGTTACTGGCTGCTTATCGTACCTTCAACCATCCCTCTGTCTCTCTCTCTCTCACTTCCTCTTCCATGGATCCGTATGTATCGGGTTTTATTCAAGACTACCCCGTTTCCCTTTTTCAAATAATATATAGGAAAACCGTTCAAGTGTATTGTAATTACCCCCTATCTGATTAAAATAACTTCAAAGTGGGAATCTTGTTATTAGATACTTCCGATGCGACGTTGCATCGATGACTACTACTACTACTACTAATGCTACATCTATTGAGCCGTTCCTATGTTTTTCCATGCTACTGGACACGTCCGGATCATGTTGGATTGGATACGGATCCCATTCCAAAAATGTACTGGAATTTTTGTGTTTCATTAAAAAACATTTCTTTCTCATTTGTGTATTTGATTCGTTCTTTTTATGTTCGCTTTTCTTGCAAAATAATGTGTTGAATGTTGAATAATATGAAAGCTGTTTAGTGTGCATAGTCCAGTTGACGTTCCTACTACTGTTTAAAGTCTTCTATTTGTTTCCTGCAACTAACATGACACAGATGTTGTTTCCTAATTAAAAAGAGGCGCGCATTCTATGCAAGAGAAGCATAAAATGACAACCGACGCGTTCACTCACTAATTTCAACTTGAGAATAAAACGAAAAATCAGGACATGAATTGGAACAAAGGCGCCTCTCGCCAACTCTAATTAGGAAGTATTATGAAGGGGTTGTATGTTCACATTCTTGTTTTTTTTTTGAAAAAAAAGCACCTTTCTTCGACTACTGGGTGTGTGTGTTGGATTTTATCTCGTACTTCAACAATTTAACTGAATTCTCATTACAAACACACGACTTGTACTTGAACATGCATTTACCCATTTCATATAGACAGACAATATTTAATTTAACCAGTCGTAGTTTTTTTTGCGGTTTTATTTTGCCAACTTTACATAATGTTGAAAGACTTTTGTATATGAGAATATCAGGTAATTAGCTATCTAACGTTTAAATTAACTTTTTGTCAAGCCATCAGTGCTGCTGTTGGCATCTTATTAAGACTAAAACCTGGCTACGACAAGTAAAAATGAGAATTCTGCACGGTTCCGGCTAAATTGCTGTACGGTTAAGATTAATATTAAAACTGACGCTTAATTTCCAACGATTGCTTTGTATATAATTTAAATAAAGAAAATAGAATCTTCATAGTTGCTAGATATGTAATCATCATCAATTTTTTAACATTGATTTTAAAATTGGAACGAAAAATTGTTCAATTGTGTGTGAATTGTGTAATTTATGCAAACGAATCGATTCTGGGTAATATTGTAACTTTCCATAGTAGCGATTATAACGGGCCTGGAATGTCTAAATGAGCATTGAGATGTTGTAATGGCGCCCACCTCCGGTCCGATCTGATTTTGGGGGGCGGCTTCCTTTGATCTCGCCGCCCTCTCTCTATATACTATGCTTACCCTTCTTCGCTCGTTCGCTGCTGCTGCTAGCAGCAATGTTGCATCTTATATATATATTTTGCAAGTGACTCATCAATTTGGTTCAATTGGTGCATTGCTCAATTTTAATTTAAAGTCGAGCGCACGCTTCAACCATCATGTTTCATCACTTCGTTGGATGGTGATGCTGATGTTAGCACTGCAATGGCTAACGACAGTCACAGGATAATTAAGAATAAATATTTGCAATGACTGGCACGGATAAAAGAACGGGTAAATACCGTTTTAATGGGAAAAACTATGGCATCTTTTTATGATTTAATCTATTTGCCCACCAATATACCTACGCTTCATCACTATATTGAAATTAAAGTGCATTTATAGAATTTTTTAAAAAATATTTCCAACTCAATTCCTGGGATTATGCAGGTCTTTTCTTTCAAATCAGGATTTAGAGATGATCGTGAATTAAACCTTGAACGCAGGCAGTAAATTTCACCGAGAAACTTGGCAAGCTTCTTCGAAATTTTAATCATTTCTCTGTCTCCATTGTATGCTGATGAGGGAGGGCACTACTAACACAACTACCTGCTTTTTTACACACACAAAGAGCATCTTATACAAGTTTTACCATATAAATTCGCTGGAAATTTATGTTTAAAATGTGTCATATAAAGATCGATTAAATTCGAGACTTGTTGACTCTCTCTATCTCTGTCTCTTTTCCCGTCTACCAAGTTTATTGGCAAACGTGCGAATTCTCGAAAGAAATAAAAGGGAGCCTGAACGAAAGGAAATGTTAGATTTATCCAAGGAGCCATAAATGGATTAGGGCGAAGAGCGTAAGGACAAGCAATCAGGATAATGGGCCGGACACTTATCCGGGGTTTCAGTTAGGTTTCAGTGGGTCCGGATGTGGTCAGATTCCCATGTTTACCTTCACCAATCACTCTACGATCACTTCAAGGATTTTCTCCGTCTCTCTCTCGCTCTCTCTTAACTTCTCCAACAGTTTTCCACAATCATATAAATCAAAATTAATGAATTAATTCGTTTTTCGCTTCATTTCAATAATTGTGCTGTAAAATAAATTAAATAATTCACCCACAATATTGTGATGGTTATAATATTGGTGGTTGGAAAAGTTTAATTAATTTTTTTTTTTATTAATAAATGTGTGGCGGTTGACCGCTTGGTTTTTTAATTTACAACAAACAAGTTGAAAAATTGCGTAAAACGATATAAAAAAGAAAATTGTGTGTGTGTGTGTGTCGTTGGTAAAAGTTCACAAATTCGACCGGTTTTTCCTCTCTCATACCGTTTGAAATGCAACACTTTTCACCGGCATTGTTTTTCGACAAACAAAACTCATGTCTGCATTCGAGCTGTTCCTGATTACCTGCCACTGTTGTGTGTTTTCTTGTTTCATTTTTTCCTCCTCTATTTTAATTCCTCGTGTATATTTATACGCGTATAAACTTTGCTAGTAATTATTTTTATAATTACACAGGTGTCCTGTAACAATGTATCTGAAATTGAAAGGGTTGAAAGTAATAGAGGGAAAAGAAGGGACTCATTAGTAAAGTTCCTGTAGACTAGTGTAGTAGTAGTCCCTTTTGTCAACGATAATATCGGACTCTGTCTAGCAACAATCGATCGTTGTTGTTGTTGTTGTTGTTCATCATCACCACCACCAACCGCCGCGGTGCGGTAGTGATATAGCGAAAGTTTAGAGGATGTGCGCCTACTACCTGGCATCGAAGATGAATACCTAATTTCGCAGTTCATCTGGACGCCTCTCTACGATCATCAAGCTGACAAATTTGCATTTTAAACACAGGCACAGGGGCTTCTTTTTAGTCGCATGCTCTCGTTAAATGCAAATGGCCGCCGTAATGAAGCTGCTGAGATGAACGAATAACAGGGTGAATGTGTAGAATGTGAAGAGACATTGAAAATGGAAGACAACAAAGTAATGACACTCAGAAGGCACTCGGAATATGTTCAATATTTAAAATTTAACGGAAAAAAGAAAAAAAAGAAAATTGAGATCCTATATAGTTGATTATCGATGAATATTTTAATTATGAAAGTCTTATCATAAATATCTGTTGTTGTTGTTGGGGGTGGGGTGATAATAGAATCCTTTCATAGGTCACTATGATTATAGGTAGAAGGGGCCACTCATCTGCTAAAAGCCTGTCATGCGATTTTTATGATTGTGCGGATGGACTATTGTGTGACACAATGAACTATGCTTTATACACCCTCCTGTTGACATAAGGTTACTGCATTATACGGTGTCTGTCAATACGGCCCTTTATCTTCATTTTGTTCGTTCTACATCTACTTTATGTTATAATGCTATTTACTTATCTCCTGTTTATCGATACAACAACCCCCTGGGATGCTTTTCTCGTATATAACACGTTTATGATTGTAGATAAGAGAAAAATTATCGTCGATTTAAAAAGTTGAGATTGATATGATGCGCGGTTATTGACTTTTTCATTCATTTAGCACTTGTTCCATAATCTCCCAAATATCTTACAAATAGGTATTGCTAATGTGTTAAATTATTACAACTCTGGCAAAAGCGTTAATGGAATACTATACTACATTGTGGAAAATAAATAAACATATACTCTATTTTAGGAGAACGCATTACGATTCCCAATTATACCAGGAAACAACATATTGGAGAAACAACATTTCAATATCAAAGGAAACGATGTCGACCGTATCCTTATACGCATGTGCCATGTTGGGGGAGAGAGCGCCCAGCGATGCTGGACCATTGGCTCCGGTCGATGCGACTCCGGGTTCTATTCCCCGCTTGAGGGCCCGCCCATGTGTAGATGAAGTTATCACGTCGGGCTTTTGATCTCTCTCTCCTCCGAATGCCCATTTTCCCTAAATAATTTAAGCTGTTGACGGCGGCGGTGGTAGTGCCGACGACGACGACGACAACAACGATCAACCATCGAACTTTAAAATATGATTGTTCGATTTGAAAAGGTAGATTGGAAATATAATGCTGGAATGTGATTTTATTCAGGCACGAGTTCGTGTCAATTATTAAAATCCTTGTAGCTTATAATCGATGAATTGAATTCGATAAATATTCAATCATTGATTAGAGTCGATTAATTATCGTGTTCGTTGGTGTTTGAATGAATGATTCAATGGGGAAAATATCATTCATATAATGTCAGACAAGGATAGGAAACAATTAGTTTTGTTGTAATTTCAAGCGTAAACCGACCGTGAAAGTCTCGTTTAAAATCGTCATAAGCTTTTCAATATTGAAAAAAAAACAAAAACAACAACTAGTTCGAACAAGAAATCCAACATATTTGGCTATAGATGATTGCAATATTTTATTATTAATTTTAATCAACCGCAACGGATTTATAATTGATATTCTCTTCGTTTCTCATACAGAAAACAAATAGGTGGTTAACTGTTTGATTAATAATCGTGGGAGTTTTGGACGGCAGGTAGTGTTTAGTGCGGTACACTTTCAACATGAAGCTTTCCCAATATTCAGGAATTTCCATAATTTGACTTGTATTTTCGTAACATGAACCCTCACTGTTATTATTTTAAAATGAAAGTAGCTATTGGAATATTGTACGTACACTTTTGTTTTTTATGGTTTTGTGAATATAATTATAGACGGTTTGTTGTGCCGCTCTTGAGCTGCATGGATCCGAAGCGGTCTGTCATTAGCGTCGGTAAGAAACGCCCTAGTTTTACACAGTTTATGCGTAATCACACATGGTGTTGATGTGTCAAATACGGTATAGCAGGAATCATTGAAGCACGCACACTTTACTGTCCACCAATTACCTCATTATCACACCATTCACCTTTCCTGCTTGTTTCTACGTCTATCGTCGCTCTTTCGTTTTTTGTTCCTCTTCTGTTTGATATAATAAAATTTTGTTGGAAAGCAGATCAAGTTGAATTATGTTTCGTTTTATCGTCTCTTGTGTTGAGAAAGAGAGAGCTTTTTAGAGCTTTTACCACATAATTACAATTCAAGTTTCAACTTTATACACAACAATAATCTGTGAAGTTTGCGTTTCGAGCCTATTTTGGTTAAATTTTTAATAGCCAGTGGAGAGATTATGAAAAGTCTCTGAATTTCTCTAATATAAAGTCTGCGCTTTTCGTAATTTTTTCACAATCCACCACCACCACCACCACCACGTAACAATCTTCACAGGGTAGTTTATACGGTCATGCGCTAACATCTATCGCATTGTTGTCATGACAACTGCCTCCAGCGGGATCTGAAGCTGACTTGAATATGTACTGCGTTAACTTTACATACGCTCTACTACATGATGTCGATTGTTTTGAAATTCTTTTACAAAGAAAAAAAAACGAATTTGATTCATAATTATTTTCAAATATCAAACATTAATGTGTCATCGGATGGGGCAATTTTTAAGTCGATTTTAAGTGTTGGAAATAAGATAAAAGAGGTTCTTTGTAGTCTCGTTGTTGTCGAGAATGTAAAGCTCTCATTTAGATCGTTTTTAATTTCAATGGTGTATTTTAATAAAAGTGGGAATTTTTCAACAGTAGTTTTTTTTTACTACAATCTCGTCACACACAATTTCTTTCTCGCTACAGTTTATTTATTTAATAATCAAGATTACAAGTTGATTTTTCCCATATGCAATTCATATGAATTAATTGTGAGCTTATTAAAATAGATATTAATTCAAATGAGGAAGTCTTAAGCGCATACATTGCAACTACATAATTATAACTAAACCAACACAGTAGCAATAGCAATCTTTGTATTACGTAATTAATAATTACAATTGATTGTGTGGCCGCTAGGTCAGTGTACTTTGGCCTTCTTTAACATTTAATTTGTTATATTAAAACAACAAATTGTTTGCTTAATATTGAAACATCTTCTTCTTCTAGACATCTTATTAATGCAAATACTGGATTGGATCAGTTTCATTTTTGTTGACAAAACAACAAGAACGTATATATTTTCGGTGTAATATGGGTAGAAGAGAGTTTGCACAGTTTGCTTTGCAGTGCGCCGTTTAAATATGGAACTAGTGCATTTATGAATAAACATTCGCTACGATTTATTTACTTGCACAAGTTCCGCCACCGTCATCGTCATCGGTACAGTTTCCTGTTTGTGCCATTTTATTTATTCATGCAAACTGGCAATACACAACTACACCGTTACCTACCCCTTATCTTGACTTGTCAGTCATTAATTTGTCCCCACCCTTTATATTATTGTTTTAATCGTTGCAGTGTTTTGATGATATATTTATTTTATTATTTTATTTTTAGGCCAGTAAGATGGGATTGGGTCCAACAGGGCACCCGGGTACCGCCTTGCCATTCTTCTGTCATAACGGAGATCCCTTGTCGCAACCACCACCGGCCCACATGGGCATCCCACCGTACCAGTTGGACAGCAAAGCCGCGGGTTCCATGGGTGAGTACGGGGGTGGCGCAACCCAATCACCACAAGCCCTCAGCCCGGCCGACTGGAGACGCATCGGCCCGCTGCTCGCCGCCTCAGGTAGAAGAAAATTTGAAAAATTCACATCAGTCTCTCTCTTCACTTTTGGATTTTTTCCCAATGAATGAGAGAGGAAAAATTGCACCAAAAATCACAATTAATAAAATTAATCAAAACACTATAGTAGTGGTGGAGGGCAGTAGCCGGTAGCACTTGGTGATGGCATTCCTTTATTACCAACCAATTATTTTAATTACTTTATATTATATAGTAGAGTGTTAATGTGTGTAAAATGGATTGTTAAACATTTAACAATCAGTCATAATAAAATGGCACGTTATTCTTTGCTTAGTCACCTCCGAAATGTTGATTGTTTTGGAGTTATTCGTCTGATGTGAAACAAGTTGTTGCTTCAGTGATTCATAGACCACCATCGCCGCCGCCACCGCCACCACATCGTTAACTCTTTATATAATATAAATTATGTGCGTCACACAGCCACACGTTACTAACAAAATAGGGGCATATTTATTTAAATTTTACCAACATTTCTACAAATACTATGATGGTGCCGTTTTGATCAAGACGAAGCGTATCAATTAGTCCGTAATTGGGTGTGTGTGCGTGTGTATGTATGTTGAAGAAGAGAGAACCTTGATCCGTCTCTCCTTCTCTCTACCATCTTATATCGTTTTCATTATTACCATCGTCTTTCTTATTTGCTTTGTCGTTTTAACTCTTTACTTGTTGTTGTTGGGTTTTGTTGCATGCGGTCGGTATGCTCTACAGGAAACGGTAATTGGGTAGCAGTGTATTTGTAATTTAATTGTTCATTATGCCGTATGTGACCAAACCGTATATTTCTAAAATGAGCCTACCCACCGATCAATTGATTTGTTTTTATCGCGACCTCCCCAGAATGGATTGTTGCACCACACTTTTTGTTCGCAACGTAAATTCATAACGAGCTTTCTTCGGTTCAACTTCAAAATACCAATGTGATTTAACCATCATTAAAGTATTTCGCTGTCTTTTTCCCTTCTTTATTTAGACTGTATTTTTTTTGTATCTATTTTTGTTTTTCAAATCTTTTTAATAACTTATTCAAGTATACTTCCCATCGGGACGTTTCTAGACTGAAAAAAACTGCAAAGTGTGTACCTGGAACGAACAGAGATCACTATCAATTTTACGGGGTCGTATATACAAATTCGTAAGGGTGGATGATGTGTACAATAGCAAGGGGATTGTTGTATGTGTGTGCTTTGCTTTTCACTATAGAACTTGTTGATCTGAACATCGGATATTGGAGCAGGCGCCCCTCTCATCTATAATATTGTACAGATCGACAACAATAATGACAATAACAGGAACCAGAAATATTTAATATAGCAATTTGTTGATGGAGTCTTTCTCTCTTTGTCAATTGCATCATGGTCTTTTAATCAGTTTCGGATTAGTCTCGATTCTTGTGAATAGTTTTGTTGTTCATTTCATTTTGATTTCGTCTGATGAATGCAGCTGTTCCCACAATATTAACAACATTAATGATAATTAAAGCCATTTATTATCATTTTATTTATAAGTTTAATTATTTTATTTCATGCCAACAACTATCATCAACTTTAGATTATTGATAAATAAATAACATATTTTTACAAAGAGTCTAAACCTGCTGATTTATTCTTAGACGTAAATACTTAATAATTGTTAATTGTCGTAATAAATTTGAACTAATTAAAGGAGAAAATTAGAGAGAAGGTCGTAATGGTCATTTACCAGTTGACAAGTGTTCTCTTGGTACCAACACATATAAAATTAGGCAACGAAAAATTGAGACAACAAACCCGCCAACATTATAGGTGAAAGAAAGAACAGACACCAGAGATGTATTATTGAAGTGGTTGTCATTATCCTAATTATCTTGGGTCGTTTGCATATCGCGCGTCTCCTCAAAGGACTCGAGGTGTTTTCATAATTCGCTAGAGAAGACTCTCCTTTGAACTCGAATCTAATTTTCTCTCATCGCTGCTGTTCAGTACTGTTTAACGTGTTGTTGATTTTTTTCTCTTCCGCTCTTGCCGTTCTTTAATTCTCTTTCCATCTTTGTTGCAATTCTATGCAATTTTTCTTTTTTTGGCTCTCAACCAAGAGACGTAGGTATATATTTTTTCGTTTTGTTTTGTAAATTCTATTTGTGAATTGCCAAGTCGTCCATGATCACAAATTGAATAGAGAATCGATGGACTGTTTTGTAATACACCCCTTTTTCCATTTTAGATTTCGAAAACTAATGTCCAGACGGTGGTGAAAAGGGATCGTTGCGCGCCCTTCTTGCCTTATTATTTCCAGCACGTGTCCTCTCAACATTTATGCGGTTTTAATGACCGACCGAATGTTGCACTTGACAAATTATCCAAGCTTATCATAATTTTCGTGATACAGAAAAATTGTATATAGTTTTCTTTTTTTTTGCCTATGAGTCGAGTAGTGTCATTGTAGCAGATTTGGGTAATTAGTCTTTATCGAGAGAAAGAGAGAGACGGTGTTTCCAACTAGCAAACTCATCTATACACGTGCCAATTACTAGAACGTTACCACTAACAAATAACAACGATCTCGCAACCCCTTCGTTTAATTAGAATGACGACAATTGTGGTAGAGTTGTAAAACATTCCATTTTTCGACTGGATTCCATATCGATATTGTTGTTGAAATTATATAGAGATGTGGAGAGTAGACGATCAATTTCTCTGTGTGTGATTGAATCGGAGAAGACTATCAAATGACAAATGTAATAAAAGTCCAACTTTTCCCCGTTGTCATTACAATAAAACGGTGGGCTTAAGCTTCGTGTAATTGTCATTGAGAGGGTTGTGAAGAGACAGGCGGTGGTGGTGGTGGTGTGTAGTGGTGGTCTGTGTGTATTGCTAGTAACAGCAGCAGCAGCAGCAGACTCTCCTTTGTGTTAGCGACAATCGATACGTGGGGACCTGGATTATGCATATGTAGATGTGTATATTACATGAATATATAGATATACAGTCGCATCCATTCTCTCATCATCATCATCATCATCATTACTAAATTTCATCATAATCATCAGCGTCATCGTCATTATAACAATTCCTATGCAAAATTATTCTTAATATATTGCTAAATATCTCAATGGTACTTGAATGATTGTTCTCGTAATAAGAAATTTTTCATTTAAAAACGCTTAGATTGCATTCTCTGCTATCCATTTTCCATGCAACTATCCCTCTATTATACATATAAACTGGGGAGGATTGTATCAACTTCCTACTACCCATATTTTTACAGATCCTGTTGTGTTTATAATCATTTCATCCCCTAACACTGTACTTACACAATTTTTATAAATGTGTTTTTTTTCTCCTCTCGTAATTATATGGTTGTTTATTTTATAGGACTCACCAGACCGCCAATGTACCCATTCCCCGCTGGCCAGTACCCTTACCCCATTCTCAGTCCTGAAATGTCACAGGTGGCGGCTTCATGGTAAGTTTTCTAACATAGAAAAATAAATATAATTCGTGTTAATTGTGGATTTGTTGTTGTTTGAAGGCACACGCCAAGCATGTACCCGTTGTCGCCCGGCACCGGTTTCAGGAGTCCATATCCTAGTGCGCTTCCGATCTCAACGAGTAGTCTGCCCGGTGATTTCTATAGATTCTCACCAACGGGGCTGATCCCACCACATCCAGGACTATCACCACACCCGCCACATTTATCATCGCATCCGGCCATCGTGACGCCAGGACCTAAACAAGAGCTCCCCGATTTGAATCACAGGTAAAAGAAAATTAAAGACTTTGCTTGTGTGGTAAATTTCGATTAAAACGTGAATGATGCTTGTTTCGACGATCATTACAAATCTCCTGACGATTAGCGTTTTACAATAAGTTGATGGTTTATAATTTAAAGGGATCTGATAATCTATATCGGCATTTTGGGGGTGGGTGAAAGCGCGGCCATGCGAGGAATGAGGTCCAAGATTGGTTATCGGAGGCACGGCCATTGGCCGGCTGGTTGCTCGGCAACCCCATCCCGATCTGTGCCTGAAGGGTTGCCGATATAATCAAACTTTTGCTGTAGTCTCTGCATTCGATCAAAATTTCACTACGGATTATACTACACGGGGGTGTTAAATCATCCCATATAATAATCGAATTATAATTATTTACCGACGAAAAAATAAACACATTTGTCGATCTGTTTTAATTTGTGTGGAGAGATTCATCAACATTTTGCGGTCGGGGTGGTTGTTGTTTTAGTGGTTGTTTTTAACGGGCGGCTCCACCTATGAACAAGTATCTGGATTGCGTACAGTACGTCAGCATTTTTACCCACCCTGTCCTGTAGAATGAAGCACAGGGATCTACTACTACATCAACAACAACAACAACAACAACTCCCTTTATATCAACATACATACAGAATCCTTCATTTGCTATCCCTCACCCTCACCCCGGCGAGAATAGTATGGGCAAGAGAGAAAGAGAAACGTCTATGTAGTTGCCTTTTGTGTAGACAATCAATAATTCCTTTTGATATGCGCTAAGTCTATAATGACATACATTTTTTATAACATTTTACCCGGAGTTTCAATCGGCTAGTCGGGCGCGATCTTCTCGGAAAAGCTTCATCATCTATTTTTTTTCCTCCTATTTATTTATTTATTAAACGAAATAAAGATGGCAATATAACGAATTTTAAAATAAAAACTAAACGAAAGGAGATCAATTATCCATTTTCTATTGATATAAACTAGACGATAAATTTTTTGATTTTTATCAAAAACACAAAAAGAACGAGAAAAAAAAACAATCTAAAACGGAAACGTTTAATTCAACCGTTGATCAAATCAATCTGATAATTTCCTATAATAAAAATCGTGTTATAATCAAGTGGTTTTTTTTTCTTCTCGATCGGTTATTTTCGATTTTCCGTTAATCAAGTTTATTCGATTTGAAAAATGCCAAACAAAAATAATCAATTAATAAAATGGGGTTAACGGCGCATCGACGCTATATCGTCGTCGTCGTCGTTGGCGGCGTCATCAGCACCGTCGTCATAGTCGTCACAACGTCTATCAACAGATTTGTCCGCGTATAAATCCATTAAAATAAAATTGTGTGTTTATTTTTATTTGAAATAGAATCGAATCTCCACGATCGATGTTGATAATTCGCTAATAATTTATCGAATAATGATAGTTTTATCAAATTTCAATGTTTATTATCAATATTATCCGTTAATGTTTGTATTTATATTGTCAACCACGTGTTTTCGTTCTGTTTCCATTCAAACTAAACAAAGGACGGGCACAGCCATTCATATTGATTTTCTGTGATAAACGGCGAATAAAAAACTTGTTGAATCTTCTCTCTATCGCATCCTGAACGTCGACGAAAGCTTTACATAGTGGTGTGTTATTATTATTGAGTGATTTTATTTTTAATAAAATAAACACAATCATTATAAGATAAATCGGTACAATTTAATTAATTACGATAAAGATGATAATTTGAGATATTTTATTGGAAATTGTCGGAATTATCGAGAAATAATGGAAACGTCCATTGATGAACCATTAAATTTGACCACAACGAAAAAGATGCCCATTGCTATTGTGGCACCCTTCTCGGTCGTCGATTCCATCAAAACCAACAACCACAATAATAATAATAATAATAACAATATCAATAATAATAATAATAGTAATGTTAATAATAATCGTGAAATTAAGTCGGATTTATTAAATAAGAGTGATGATTTGTTGTTGTTGCCCGAAGATCTGTCGATGAAAATAACGAAGAACACAAACAACGATCAATGTTTGGATTTAAGTAAAAATAAAGATACAAATTTAGATAAATTGAATTTGGATCGTAACGAACAATTACGTAAATATCTATGTAAAAATCATGATAATTCACGTAATAATCAACATTTATACAATAAGAATACATTCAACGAATTAGATTTAAAATTGAACGATTTCGAGAAGGCATTCGCACCAGAAACAGTTTATTCATTTATCAATAATTTAACTGATGGTAAATTATTAACGGCCTGGTATATGAATTCAATCTTAAATCAATATCCATATTTTAATTTGACAACAACGTTAAATGCAAAAAACGAAACGAATCCAAATAATAATCGTATTTTAAATAATTTATTAGATAAAAAATCACATAGTGCGGCATCATATAAATTCCCAACAAATTTCGATGCGTTAATTGTAAACGAGATGCGTAATGAAAAACAAACTGACACAACAACAACAATAACAACAACAACGAAAAATGGGTGAGATTGTGTTGGTTGTTGTTGTTTTTTTTTGTCGTCCCAATAATTTCGAGGTCTTTGATAATTCTCTTGTTTTGGATTAATTACAGGTCACAAGGTGATCATAAGAATAATATAAACGATACCAAAAATAACCAAGATGGCAATAATGGAGAAAAAAAGAAGCCCCACATTAAGAAACCCCTAAATGCCTTCATGTTATACATGAAGGAGATGAGAGCCAAAGTTGTAGCCGAATGTACGCTCAAAGAGAGTGCTGCCATCAATCAGATCTTAGGACGGAGGGTAAGAATTATTGTGATATCCCGTTGTTTTTTTTTATGTTCAAAATATCAATCCGAATGGAAGTTGTCGAAATTTTATAAGGAAAAAAAACCATTTCTATTACTCCAATAAAATTGATAAAAGGATAGAGATGGTTTTTTGTTTGTTGAGGAGGGTCTTATTAAAGGGACGATTTTCCGTATGTTTGCCGAATGTGTGAGAAACTGTCAGTGCCCGAAAATTGCAGCCCAGTGGGGTTCGCGTTGTTTTAATTTATATAGTTTTTTTTTCTCCATATTTTTTTTTTGTGTTGTGTATGAAATTTAAAATGGTGTGATTGCACAGTGGCACTCATTGAGCCGCGAGGAGCAGGCCAAGTATTATGAGAAGGCGCGCCAGGAGCGCCAACTGCACATGCAGCTGTACCCGGGCTGGAGCGCGCGGGACAATTACGGCTACGGCACCAAGAAGAAGAAGCGAAAGAAAGAACGCACACCAGTCGAGTCGGGAGGTACACGCGCACCCTAATAACAAATTTTCTAATAATCTACATATTAATTTTTTCAAATAAACAAACAAAACAAAATTGATGATAAATAATTAAATAAGGATTTAGATAAATGGAGGATGGAAGACGTTTAATTGATTTTGTGGCGTCTTCCATCTTACGATTGTCTAGAATCGAACGGAAATAAAAATAACCTGACCGACGACGAGGACGTGCATACAGGCCAGAGCAGAATGGGTCGGCGGCCGGCTGGCAGGTTTTTCTCTGACAATCAAACAATAATTAATAATATTTTTCTTAAAATGAATTAAAACAAAAAACAAGCGGGTTTGATGAGATTCTTTGAATCAAAATACAAAACAATGAGTAATTTTTCTTGCGCTCGCGGCTTCTCTTGGTGCCTGCCGTGCCCCGCCGTGTGACGATGCTGATTGTTTAGTTATCCTCTGTTTAGTGGCACGCGCTGGGCCGCGAGGAGCAGGCCAAGTACTATGAGCTGGCAAGGCGGGAAAGGCAGCTGCACATGCAGCTCTACCCCGACTGGTCGTCGCGCGCCAACGCCACTCGTGGCAAGAAGAGGAAGCGCAAGCAAGACCCTGCCGATGGAGGTAGCTCTATGCCACCACCTCGCAACTTACTTTTTTGGTTTTTTTCTTTTTTTGTTGTTGGTTTTTTTGTTCCAATTCAAACTTCACAACATTGATTTTTGATGAAATTCTTTTGAAATCAAATCAATTTTAGAGTAAATTGCGAGCCGTGTTATATTATACCTTATTCTATTTCTATATTATTATTATTTGCATGTTTGGGGTAATTCGGTTGGCCGGCCGGGGACCTATTCTGCTGAGGGTCAAGTATAGACCCCTGTGGTTGGACGAGTCGTATGCACGTTTGTCAGCAGCCTGCATGAATTTACAGATCCGTTCCTTACAACATTTCCACGTAGATATCATCAGTTTAGAATACCACAAAAAAAAAAACGACCAGCATGGTACCATGTTAACCCCAGAGCCATCCAACCAAACTCCAGCCCTACATTTAGATTAGATCCATCCCCTCACACGTATTTTTTATTTATTTATTTGTTTATTTGTTTATTTTTGACAATTAGAAGTAGAGTCTTAGTTTCGCCACTGTTGAATCTTAAATTCAAGTCACTCCTTTGTATCAACCAAAATTTGGACTCGAATCCAAATTTTGGTGGTAGCTGAAATTTTTCGTAGTAGAGTAGTTTTATCGGAATCGATCATTTTGTGATCGATTCGAGCATGAATTGTTAGTTATAGCATTATTTCCATATTTTGACTCAAGTTTTTATACAGGCAACAGTATGAAGAAATGTCGGGCCCGATATGGTTTGGATCAACAGAACCAATGGTGCAAACCATGCAGGTGTGTATCGTTTTCAATAAATTCTTCACTCTGTGAATGCTTCTTTTTAGTGCATGTTGAGTAATTACGTAATTTTTACCAAAAAATAACCAATCTCACCAAACTAACGGATCAGTTATCAATTATTCAGCTTAAGAATCAAGTTGCTCTATTTAATAACAGTCTTTTTGACTTTACTTAAATTAATCCAAATGCACGTAAAATTCTCTCTCTCTGCCACAGTGTTGTTGTTATAATGCCGGGCGCAAAAAAAAACACTAGAAATTCTCTTTTATGAAAACTTGATTACTAGTCGATTGGGTCAGATTGGTTATAAATATGTAAAATTGTTCGGTTAAGTTGCGATTAGCCTTACAGTTGTGCATATGATAGTTTATTTTTTATTTTATTTTTGGTGTTTCTTATCTATGTGGAAAGACTGTTGTTTTATTATTTTATGTATTCGAGACGAGACACTGTGGCTTTGTGGCCGGCATATCAGAAAATGTGTCTTCCCACAAAGAGAAGGACCCATTGGCTTAGTTAATGTGTACCAGACACTGCTGTCAGTTTAAATAACAACAAATTCAAACCAAAAAAAAGACCGAGAAATTTTCAAATTATCGACGGGGCTAAATTGACAACAATTTCAAAGCAACATAATCGAAATATAGACACATTTTCTGATTGATGTTTAAAACGACAAACTTGCCGATGGGTGTTTGTTTTTTTATATATATATTTTATTCTACTGTTTTATTTTTAATTTATAATTTTTGATGGTTGTATGTTAAACAAAAAAAATCGAAACAAAAACAAAAATGATAATCAAATTGTTTAGCCCCGAAAACAGCTCACATGGTGGCGGAAGTTCAACAGTCCATGCTGGATTACTGCACGCGACAGGAGGTGCTGCTACTACGCAGTCCCCCCAGGAACCGACATACGTCAATCTATAATCCTCTCGTGGTTAGTTTGCAGCAGTGTTGGTGTCATGTTAGCTATAGATTTATTATTGTTTTTACTCTCTTTTTTTTGTTGTTGTTATTGCAAAAAATTGTATCGACGCGTTTCTTGACGACACAGACGTTAATCGAGCGATACTTCTTCAAGTCCGGAGAAGAATCGATGATTGTCTGTGTCAATTACTACTAACGCATGTCTTTTATTTTTATTTCTTTTTGGATTACTTCGAAACGTTAGCATGACTTTACTTATTATTATGTATTATCATTTTTTATATTGTTGATTTACAGATGGCATGGTTTTTATTTTTATTTATTTATTTATTTATTTTGTTAATGTTGTTTTGTAAAGTTGTTATTAAATCATCTGACGGTTTTTTTTTGTGTATTGCTTTAGACGCAAGAAGAAATGCATACGCTATATGGAAGCGAACGATTCAACTGATGGTAATCATTCTGATGATAATTTGGGCAGTTGTGGCAGTATGGGTGATGCAAATACACCACCAGAGGATGATGCTGAAAGTTTAACACAATCAATGTCGAGTCCATTTAGTAGTATCACAAGTCCAACAGCAATGGTATTACCGAGTCCTTCAGCTAGTGTAGCCAGTCCTTCAGTGAGTGTAGCTAGTCCCTACATGCTCCAAAGTCCATTAACACCACACGAAACAGCATTCGATGCTAAATTACCACCACCGCCACAACATACACATCATCAACAACAACAACAACAACAGCCACCATCACAACAACAACAACAACGTAATCCAGTTGGGACTAATCCACATGACATAAACAATCCACTTAGTGTAAACCAATTGACTGGACAGTGTATTAGAAATGAAACAACGGATAGTAGCAGTAATAAAGAAACGACACGTTCTATTATTAGTGTTACGTAGCCACCGGTGTTGATCAATACGAATTTAAAGGAATTGTCGAGTAAACAACGGTGATGGTTGTTTACAAACAAATAGACAATAGAAGAAGATGCTGATGATGATGATGATGGACTGTGGTTGATTTACGGGGTGCAGTGCGTTGATCTCAAATTTTTAAATTAAAATTAAGGCTTTTATGACTGTAGTGCTGCATCTTTGTTTCATGATTTTCTACAACTATGTAATATAAATGTCATTTGCCAAAACACCTCTATACATATAATTATACATAAAAAAATTTATCATTTTATATAAATATATATATTTTTAAATAGTTATTTAATAGCGTTACCGAGACGTTGAGAAGATTTCGTTTGTAAACGGCAAACAAATTGTACTTATAGCAAAATCAAACAGTGACGGCGTCTTATCGAAGCTTCAACACGAGAAACAAGCTTAAATGCAACGCCTTCACTGTATATTAGATCAGTGCAAAAGACTGTTTTTGATGAGGAAAATAGGCAAAAAATTGGCGTCTTCCTTCAACTGATATCAAAGATAGATTTACATGGCTGTTTGCTTTGCCGCTCCTGTACATTTCGATCAATCAGTTTTCTCAACGTCTTCGTAGTATTTTTCTATGTTTTTTTTTTTGTTTGTTTGTTTTATAGATTATGTTCCTTGTGCCACAAAGTTTTCAATTATTATTTTGTAATTTTCGTTTGTTTTATATTATTATTGATATAATTTGATTTCAAGACCGGGAACAATGCAAATATTTTTTCCATTCATCATATATATTTTTTTCTATATATATTTTTTAGTGGAAAAAATCATGAACACACACACACATACACACATTGACACACACACACACAAATCTATATTAAGTTGTATATTAAATTAATTAAATACAAACTTGTAATTACCTTGTATATATAAAAGAAAAATGGAAAACAAAAGGAAATGTGTTATATAAGAATTTTTATCTTGTAAAATTTATTTGAATGTTTCAGATTTTTATTTGTTGAAATTGTGGCTCGCCATATCTATATATTATTATTATTATTATTATTATTATATTATTGTAATTATTATATTTGGGAAAATTAATTGCCAATAGTCATAATACAAAATACAAATTGTTCCCAATTTGTTTTTCTGTTTTTTTCTAATCGTTTCTTAGTTCGTTTGTTTAACTGAAATCGTGTCAAATTGATAATACAAAGGGATTTTATTAGGCGTTGATCGTGTCGTGTTCGATACAACTTTTTTTATTTAACAAATATAAAAAAAGGAAAACATGTGATATTTTATACTATTTAAATAATATAGGTTTCTTGGCTTCCCTCAGGATTTTTTGCATTTATTTGATTGTTTCCCATAATCGACTATTTTTTTTGTTTTTTATCAAATTCAACAATAATTTTCTTTTAATTCAAACAACCATAACTTTTCCAATTGTATAGAGTTGGGTAAATTTTTGAAATAGAGGAGACTTTTAACCATGTGCCATATATACTTTAAGTTTGGATTATAAAGAAAATTCCTTTGATTCTCTTCTTGGATAAGTGCAATGTAAATGTCTAATAGTTAACTTGAGAAATGACGAATCAATTTTTTGTTCAAATTCAAATTTGTACTGATCGGTTTGTGTGGCCGTTTTTCTTGGTAAATTAATTTGTTTTCAATTTGATATTACATAAGCTGATCAGTTCGGTCTTGTTGTGTACATTAACGGTGTATTTGAGTATTGTAAATACTCAATTACACCAACATCAAATAGAATGTAAAAAAGGATTTTTTTCTTATTACAAAACAATAATGATAAATAATTAAAAATAAAAAAACAAGAAAGTATACATAATATAAATAAAATTAGAAATTAATATTGTAGATGTTAATCGTCTTTGTAAGTAGCATCTGTTCGTAACACCGTCTAGGCTAATAATCATTCAATACAAAAAACCTCAATATTAACTGGCTTTCATTTCAACCTGTTTTGTATTAATAAAAAAAAAACATGAAATAAGAAGTACTGTATTGGACATAAGACTGGTAACACTGGAAGAAGAGATTGATGGCTTGATTCAGTTTATTGAAATTTAATGGTTTTTATTGTGTTGCATAAGTTTCGAGAGAAATAGCACAAAATTAAGTATAAAATTTCAAATTGCAGATGTTAAGTTGTTGGCAACTTAATGTGTGAAAAGTTCCCAACTTTACACGTTGACATGAAAGAAAAAGAACATTATGTGGTGGCACTCCTGTTGAATAAAACCCTACGCATATTTGCTGGTAATTTTTCAGTATTAACCCTGAAGTTCGATATTTTATATTTCTTTGGAGATTGTAAAATCCTTTTCGAATCAATTTACTGTTTAATACAATAAAGAATTTACGTTTTGGGGTCTTAATCGAGGGACTATTTATCGTTGCGTAGGTTAGCTGCATTTCTGTCATTTGAAATTTTATACTTAATTTTTTGCTGAAGAAACGTTCTTCTGTGCCAAAAAATTTGCAAGCAATCCTGTCTTTTAAATAAGAATTAAGGCTAGTCCTGGGACTTGCGGTTCCATATAAAAAATTATCACCATAATACATAAAAAGTGCAAAACAGAGGATATACGGAAAATTCAAATGACCTCAGTGACATCACCAAGCACTGGAAGATGTTGAGAATAAGTGGCTAACACTAGCGTGTCTTGATGCGCATTGAGCTTACATATTTGCCAAGTTCTTCGTAAAAGCTCGACAAAAACTGGAAGATTAATATAGTGACTCGGCCTTACATACAACTGGAAACGCTGTAGTGTAGATAAGTGGGCATACGAGAATTGACACGGTCTTTGACACGATTCTAACGACTCTCATGGGCGAAACTAGCACTGTCTGACTTTCGTATCGTTACCTTTAAGCTCCAGAGACTGATGATAAATCGTAACGATCCAAGAAACCGTTCATATAAAGCCAAATAAATAGCAACGATCATCGGAAAAAAGGTGCCGATGAGGAGAGAAGAAAAACTCATGCTTTCAAGGATCCCCCGACTTTTTCGCTAACAAAACCGTAACACTGTAGAAAGAGCAACCTGCTGTGTTGTCGCGCCAATCGTTTCACAACACAATAGATTTTTTTATACTTTATTAATAGCAACATGTAATAACTATCCTTACATTTTATTTAATATATTTGTAGATAAATGAAAAGGGATCATATCTATTTATAACTTTGTGTTACACCAAGTCGGTATTAACTCTGGGACTTGTTCGTATTTTTACAATAGCCTTTTATCTTTGCAATTGGATTTTTACAACACCTTAGAACTTGTTCCCTTTAAATAAAGATCATTTTGGCCTACGAACTAACTAAACAAGCCATAAATTGTACTTGATAAAGAATTAATCAAAGTAACGCCTCTTTCTAGATGACGCCTATTATCAATACCTACACAAAATTGAAACATTATTGCACTGGAAACAATTTATTGTTCAAAGAAATGATATAGTTTACAAAATCATTACGATAAAGTCTAAAACAGTTACGAAATGATGTCATGATTGCTAATTTATATCTTTTATCATTCTCGAATTGAATCATTTGGTACTTCCTGGAATATGCGAAAGAAGGAAATTACATTTAGAGCCAGTTTTTTGGAAAGCCAAACCAAAATTTTCCATGTCATAAAAGAAGCTTACATAATATTATTCAAATATACTCTCGATATATTAACAACAAACTCTTGCGTCAATTAGCAAATTAAATGTGATTGCTTCCGTAATTCTTCTTTGTCTTCTGCACTGATTCAATCTTACGCAACAATCTGGTTGAAAATGATTTAATTAATTTGTTAATCTTAAGATGTTGTGTTCTTTTTTATTCCACTTCAAATCAGATAAAAACGCATTTACATAACAGTTTATTGAATCATTTTTTTGTGTGTGTGTGTGTGTGTGTGTGGAAAGAAAACAGTGATAGAGAAACAAAAAATAAATAAATATTTAAAAAGGATACCACCAAGTGTAATAAACACCAGTTCTAATTAAAAAAACAGTCGTAATAACAACAAATTGGTGCAAATTGATTTCGAAATCGTTTTCTATTCGCTCCCTCTGTTTGATAGTTGGGATGAGAAAGAGGAAGAATTGGAGCATATCGAGATACAAACAGAAAAATATGGTGTACGTCTAATATACAGCTATGGCACGCGATTTAAGCGTATCTTTTAATAAAATGTAGATCATAGAGAATAGGTCCATATTTTGTATTTGTCTAGCAACTAGTCTGTTCTTCTCTATCAAGTCGACTTTTACAGGTCAGCAGGTCAATCAAGAGAGAAGAAAACTGCAAAATGACGAGCTTTGGTTTGGGATTGCTTTTGTAGCTTTCAATATCACATTTTCAGCGTCATTTTAGAAGGATGCTCAGGAAGATAGAGCCTTAACTCGTTCAATATCAAGGATGAGTATAGTTGTCCTTGGCAGACTGCTCTCTAGACGAGTATACTCGTCCAACTTTCAATATGCTGTAGTACCACAAAAACAGAAATAGCAACGAGAATAATTTGATATTTTAAAGATGCTTGAGAACTGTGGATTTGGTGGATGGACTTTTCGAAACTGTGCAGCAGCTTATATTTAATTAATGAAAAATTGTAAAGTTATTGCTAAAATAAAGTGCCATGTCTGTATACATATATGTTTTGTGTGACTCGGATAGTTGGATAGACAGCTATAAGAAAAGAAACTTGAAACATATATATTTTTTTTTGTTTTTAAATAAATGTTAAAGCCTCTATTTCAAGTAGATACCAGATGGTGTGTATTATGAAGAATGCATGTTGCGCATCAAAATATCTATTTAAAGTCAATGAGAATTAGAAAATCTGGCCTGTTAGAATAGTGGTCAGTCCATAAAATCTATTTTTCTATTCGAATAGAAAAATAGAAGAAAAAACTAGAAGACGACTTGTATAAGATTTCTTATAATTTATTGTTGTTTTCCAAAAATTTGGATTATTTAATTTAACGGTTAATAAATCGTTGTATTTTTCTTTCCTTATACATAAAACTTGTCTGTATTTATACACACCCATAAGGTGAAGAAAAAAAAACACATAGATAGAAATGTTAACGTATTGATTATTTTACATTGTAAGATTAATGAACTTTTACCAAGCAATGTCAGCATTATTATAAAATCGTTTATCTATCTAATCAATCAATTTTAAATCCTTTTACTAGTTAATTACACACACACACACCATCCTGGCACCAATATTTTCACAAACACTCTTTCAACAGTTTTCAGTAAATTCGTATAATTATCCATCGAACAAAAAAAAGAGAGAAGTAACAACAGCGCAACAAAAAAAAATAACTGGTTATAATTCAGGCCAGTCATGTATTATTTTTTTTTTGTAATAAAACACATTACCAGAAATTTGTTTCTTCTACGTATGTGTGTTTTTCCAAAACACCTACAAGGTAAATTTAGAATTTTCAGAACGTATATCGATAAATCGTTCTTGAAATTAACCAGGCGAATCGCAAATAAACAATGATAATTTTTCGATGTTCGTCTCTAATTTGTAGGTCATCTCTAATCGGTGTAGCGGCCGTCCGCCGATCGGGACACCCACGCAGAAGACATTTTGAGATTAATTGACTGCCGATTGTCTTTGGAATTGCAGCCTCCTCCAGTACTTCCTTGAATAGGATTCCTGCGTAAATTTTTGTCTCTACGCGAGGGTGCCAATTTCGAAACCCACCCGGTCAAGGTCTACCCCGGGGGTCACCGTAGGACCAACCTACATCGCTGGTGGGATGTTGCCCTACGAAAAGGTTTCCGCCACTGCGTAGTATTTGATAGATAGGAAGTAACATTTATCTCATCTCATCTTTCTTGGCCGTTAGCGTTTGTCTTTTTCTTGGTTTGCGCCAAAATTATTTTGCGATGGGCCTGAATGGAGACGGCTCACAGATATTCCAGAATTTTTGATGGTACTACTCCAAAAGAGTCTATGCCAAGAAATAGGACTGGGTCAGCGGCTTCAAGTATTTGGACTGGTTCATAAAATTTTGTCCCTCTTCACGACTCTATGAGAGACGAATAACGGCAGAATTACACGCTCAAGCTCCTGTGACATGACTTTATGCTTCAATAACGATTTGCTCTTTAATTTTTTTGTTTGCTCTTCAATGACTCCCATTTTCCTCGTAATGCGACCGTTGTTCAGACGATTTTTCTTCTCGTCTTCCAATGTTTGGAGATAATGTTCCCTAGCTCTTTTGCTCAGCTTTAAATAATTTTTGCATTTTCAAATTCACAGTTTCTGTTACCGATAAAGGATGGCAAACATTGCTAAGACCTCTCTTCTCAATAGCTTTGTCGTTTTTCTGCTGCGCTGGAAATTTCATTTTTTAACTTCAATATTTGTTATGCAAACTGCAACTGTTGTTTGCGCGAGTAGCAATTTCCCGTTGGATGGGGAAAACGTTCTGTAACCGAATTTTGCTAATCGAGAAAGAATGCCAAACATTGCCAAAACGTTTGTGATTTCTAAGGCCTCTCTCTCACTAGTTTTTGTCGTTTTCCTGCTTCGCTTTGACTTCAACGTTTGTTATACAAACGCGACAAGCCGAATTGTTCGATTGAGGTCGTTTGAAGTACCTCGATTAACGGATGCGTAGTATTTTATTTTCTTCGCCAGTAAAATAGAAAAAAATAGAGCAAAGACTCCATGTTATTTGTGGAATTTTCTTGATAATAATTTTATATTTTTACTAATGAAAGCCGCAAGTTTATCAAATTCGTGTAATGTTACAATAATAAAAATTTTATTATCAATTATATTTAGATTGATAATTACGAATAAATATGGCAAATATTATAATTTTGAAAACTGAAATTTTTCGCGTAGGTGCAAGTCCCTTTTAACACTAAATAGCTAGTGATTTTATGGAATAATTTTATAAATATCATTTGATTAAATGATCATATATCCTGCTTACTCGTCCAGTCAACCAGTTTCTTTAAATTTAATCTTAAATAATTAACATTTATTATCCATAACATTTATCAACTCGATTATAATTAATTGCGTCTATTTTTAAAGTTGCAATGTTATTGTTTGTTTTTTTTTAAATATGTGAAATTGTCGAATAATTTAAGAAATATCAGATCGTGATCGAGTACGAGGGATGACCCCCGACCTGACGCCAATTAACACCGATTGGGGGAACTGTGGATCGGACACCCAGTCACTAGCCATTCTAGCCGAACAGTGCTTGTTAGTTGGTGCTTGTAGAAGGACTCTTAACAATTGAAGTGAACCGATCTTTACTCACTCTCTCTCTCACTCCGGTGCCGCATTTTCAAATATTATAAAATTGTTTGATAAGACAACAAAAAAACAAAAATGTGTACCGTGATCTGACAATAACCCATCGAATGACTCGGGAGCAGTCCTGGGCACTGTCCATCATCATGTGGATGTTAACTATCTATTGCGGGCTCCTATTTGCCACAATTGCAGCAACGGTAAGCCACCCTTGTTTTATTTTCTGGTTATAATTAATTCGTTTAGATTTAGAAGAAGAAATTGTTGGAATTCTCCGCCAATTTTTTTTAAAGTTGTTATATTAATGACTTCATCATCGTTCCATCGATAACCAAGACGACTCTCAGGTAGACTGTTGTCTTTCTATGTTTAGTTATCTGAAATCAAATTGCAATCACAAACCGGCCATTAAATATGTTGGCCATCGAAACGGGATTTTTGCATTCTACCCAACAACAGGTACACATTTCTAGTCGTCCCTATTTCACAACAGAAGATTTGGTTTTTCTTTGAAAAATCTCACACATACAATTATTTGAAAGAATCGAAATATTTTGGTGATTCGCATGTTGTCGCGATGCATATTTAATGAGGCTGCACGGCATTCCAATGACTTTGAGAAATGATGTTGTATACAACAACTATTCATCCGTTTCTTTATCGTCGTTTTTCTGTTTTTGTACCTCCTGGAAAACAACAAATATCGTAGTGTACTTTCTCTTCAATTATAGTGTTCTAGTGGAACGAGTCAGGTAGTTGGGGGAGTTTTACAACACAGACTGCCTGTCTCGAAGGCTCCTATATAAGCCGACAAGAGGATTTCGCTGGATTATACCACTGTTATAACCGGCCATTTATTTTTCTGTGCTGCTGGATCGATTTTATGAAGCGGCTTTCGTTTATAATTTGCGAAATTTCGATTTTACAACCGTAAACAGGTAGTAAAAACGCGCCACTCTCGATTAATAATTAATACAATTCGATTATCGTCGATGCTAATCGAGAATTTTATTTATTTGTCCTCGACTTTGCCACTAATTAAACTGTTGCCAGTTTCCATTAAGTGTCTTGATTTTCAATAAAAAAAACAACATTTCTATCGTTGTTGTTTTGGAGCGTTTTTAATCCGGGCGTTGTGGAGGAGGCGGCCGGGTTCGGCACGTTTAAACCCGTTGAACCGGGTCGTGATGTTTATATGGAGTAAATATACGGTTTTTCAGTTGTTGTTGTTGAGGCGTAAATTGTCGCCGTTTCTGCAATAGGTCATAACAGTGCAAATCTCCATCGAAATTGGAAAGTTTTCAAAGCTTCTCCCAAATATTATTCAATACTGTTTAGATATATATTGAAATAATGTATCCCGGATTGTGCCCAGGTGTTCGATGTACGGCTGGTTTGGGTCTGCATTCTTGATTCTATTGTGAACAGGTGTTCGTGGCCGTGCAGCTTAAACCATTGTGTTCCACACCTGTATCATGTCATATCTTTTCATCTCTACCTGCTAACTATAATTGCTATTGCTTGCCCTTTATGCGTCTATATCAAAACCGTTTAAATTTCTATGGGATATAGTTGATATCATGGGAAAATTATCGTATAAACTGGTAATGTAGCAAGAGGGCGGCCATCCTCTCTTTTACAACATGATTAATTCCAGACCAGCTCCCCAACTTCAAACTATATAATTATGCCATTATACCGCAACTACTTAGCTTTTGAAACACGCAATTATCGCATTTATTCAACCAACAACGTTTTAATATAATAAATTTGACTATGACAGCGATCTGGGCAATATTCTTTTTTAATATAACAACAACGAAAAAAATGTAGATAAAAAGATAAATTGTAATCATCAATTATGTGTGAACTTTGTCAATGATCGATGTTAACACCACCAATAACTGTTACATGTACCTATCCCATTTTACCATAAATGGGATAAATAATTGCACATCATATCTACTATAACTTAATTAACATTTGAGTCATACAAGCAACAAGACATGCTCAGAATAAAAGGACACCTTCACGAAATTGATTTCGTTTCACAATCGAACAACAAGTCACGGCATTTTCAACTAGTCTGAAAGAAACATCTTGTTGTTTTTTTGTTGGCAGCCAAGCGAATTTCCTACATTATTTCCAATGATTTACTCACGTATACAGACTGTTTCAGCCTAAACGTCCACTTTTCATAGTTACATCGATTATTAAAATATTCGTATGCAATCCTCAAGATCCTAAATTAGGTTAGCAACAAAGGTTCTTAGGTGCTTAGCTGCTTAGGTGACCCAGTTTGAGTTAATTGAAGAATTTGTGAATTGTGGGCTCTTGTACTGAAACATACTGTATATACACGCGCCCACTTGATAATAATCAAGCAACAACGTTTTGCTTTTAAAAACGCAAATTAATAATGTAAAAACAAAAGAAAACAACAAATCGTTTTTCTTTGTGTGTTTCCAGGAAAATGTATGTAATCCAAAAGCTTGTAATAAAGATGGTGATAATGAGAAAACCGTTTGTGGTTCAGATGGTTTAACATATCCAAATCGTTGTTTATTCGAACGGGCTAGATGTGTTGATCGAAATATGACGTTGATTAAACGTGGCCCATGCCGGCAACAGAGATTGTGTCGTGATTGGGAGGTGTATCGGCACACGTTTCCCGAATACAAATTTCAAGCGATTTGTAAAACGGATGGTAGTTATGCAGCGGCTCAGTGCCATCCCGATACCGGACATTGCTGGTGTGTCACCCCACAGGTAGGTCATTGGTTGCTGATCTACACGGTTGGTTGGACGACTAGGCTCACAGGTGTAGTGAAAGAGATTCCCGTACCTAGGGGAGCTGCAGATTTGGGTGCTTTTTAAGTGATAAATCGGCGGAAAAATATTAAATGTTTGTACTGCTTTGAGGCTTTTTAGTATTAAATTCAGTCTAAGATGAGAGAAGCTAACTTACCCTTTTACTTTTGAAAAAACAGTAACATCATTTTTGATGCTTAGATCGGTGACTTTTTACTTAACTCGCGATATTAATTTTTACATTGTGTAAATATTAGATGAAAGCCAACTGTAGACTGAAATACGATACTGGGCAGTCAGATCTAGAAAAATTCTACGACCAACATCTGTTGTCTCTCGTCTTACTCTCGTCTTTCACGACCCTTAAAACCTAATCGATTGGCTCAAATCCGGGAGATCTTTGCAAAGTAGACGGGAATTGACATCCGTTCCTTTGGATATCTCTGGCGGAACATAAAAATTAACGTAACATCGTATCAGATCCTCTGGATCAAGTCCGTTGAAAATTGATGGATTTTTTCGTGAGTTTGCTCCAGAGTGGAATAGATGAGGAAAACAGGGCTTCACACCGGAACTAAACCGGAAGCCGAAAACGGATCTTTTTCTGGAACGAAAACCGGAAACGAACCGATATAATCTATTTAAAACCGGAAGGCAAAAGTAACGGTTCGAAGCCCTGATAAAAACTGCTAGACCCATTTTCAATTAATATTAAGAATATTACAAGAAAATAGAGAGAAATTGGCATAATATTCTTTTACAGCTCGTTTGATTCGATAAGGTTGCTTGAAAGGGCCAAATTTCATCTCCCTTCGCCCTAACTCGACCCTTAACGCAGTTCTAGTGTTGACCAATTTGCCGCGTGTCTGCTAGCCTGTGTGTAGTCGAATTGCCAACCCTGTATACACACGAATTGTTTTATGCATAGTGTTTTTATTTTCTCGATTATGTTGTAAAGGGTCTGCCGTTGCCGTACACGTCGGTGCGCTGGAAGCCCGACACAAAGCCCCATTGTGGCCGCAAAAAGAAATCAACGAAACGCCGTTCGCCAAATCGTAAAGGACGCACCTGTAAACAACCGGACAAGGCCAAATTCAATAATAATCTGATAAATATCTTCCATTCGGAATGGAGTCGAGATCATGGTGTGACACGACCACATAATAATGAAACCGATTTAATTGTAAATCAATGGAAATTTAATACGATGGATTTGAATAATGATGGTATATTAGATAAGACGGAATATAGGGATTTGAAACGTGTCACAAAGAAAGCGGTGAAACCGAAACGTTGTGCAAAGAACTTTCCACGTTCCTGTGATGTCAACAGTGATACATTTATTAGTCAACAGGAGTGGGTTGAATGTCTAACACGGGATGGCATGGACGGTAGGTGTTTGTGTAATTCTGATTGACAGGATTAAGTAGTTTATCCGGTGAACAACGGCCCTAGTTTCCGTTCCGCGCCTACATATATCACAACAAAAAACTATTATAATATTCGTAAATTCACTCAATTGTATGTACATTAAGAATTCAACCCAAAAAAAAGAGAATTTTAATTTAAATTGACACGTAATTTAATCAAAATTAATCGTGTTTTTGTCCGAAAAATAAAATCTTTCTAACATGTTAGTTTAAGTTGGCATGCGTATACGTTTGTTTTGAACTTAAAATAGTTTTTTTGCGTGTTTTTTCGTGGTTGGAAGCAGACGGCGGAGGGCCGAATACATCGGATGATACAGGCGAAGATCAAGAGGATTACACTGATCCATTCATGTCACCACGACCTTTACCGCACGGTAAATGAAAACAATCTATATAGTTCTATAATTGACCCAAACTAAAAACAATTTTACAGCTTTAATCGGTCAAGTCGGTTACGATGATGATTCGTCAGAGATTCGCGATGACGACCCAACTGATTGTCTATCCGATCGACAAACGGCCCTACTAGACGGTGGACAATTCTATGTACCCGAATGTACACCTGATGGTCGCTATAAAAAGGTAAATTTCTGCAATTGTTTAAATAACATAACATAATAATAAAATACACAAATAAACAATTCGATTGACACCGAAATTAAATAATTAATTAGCGCGTCTCAGTCTCGTTGATTATTATTAATAAATAGTACGACCTTTGCTTGATCTTGTGCATTATCGTATTGCGGCAATATTTTCTTGGCCTTTTTTCACATTATTTACAATTAAGTGACGCCTTCTTTATCTATAATTAAGCCATAAATTGAGTAAATAATTCAAATTGTCTATCTTTTTCCACATTATTTATTTATTTGTTTATTTCCATTTTTTTTATTTAGATACAATGTTATAAAGCGGCCGGTTATTGTTTCTGTGTCCATGAAGATACCGGTAAAAATATACCAGGCACATCCGTGAAGAATGGCACACCGAAATGTGATCAATTAACAAACATCAATCGTCCGATGAAAGGCTGTCCGGATGACAAAAAGACAATGTTTCTAAAAGATCTCATCGATTTCTTACATAAACGTATGTCGGATACGGTGAACGGTACAAGGAGTATGAACGATTTACCGTGGATATCGTCGCGTGAAGAACAAGCGGCCACGTGGAGTTTCGTTGTGTTTGATAAGAACAAAAATAAGATGTTGGATCGTAATGAATGGAAGGCATTCAAGGAGATTGTGGCTGGTGTGAAATCGTTGAGGAAATGCGGCAAGAAATTGCCACGCTACTGTGATATTAACAAAGATCGACATATCAGTATGACAGAATGGCTTGATTGTCTCAATGTGCAACAAGGTAATGCCAGCAGAGGTGTGCAAATCAAATCGTACAAAGAGTTCTTCCGACTGGTGCGAAATCGCCTAAATATGCTTCAGTGTTTCAGTCTTCACCGAGCCAAAGTCGCTTGAGTATTTTCTGTGTCTAATATGCGGCCTTAAAGAGCTTCTCGCTTCGATTTATATCCATCTTTGTGCTTCAAATCATGCAACAGGCTACTTTTTGAATTCTTAGAGCTATTTTCTGCGTCTTTTCTGTGCGTTTTGCTATAGAAACGCCAAATAAGACACAAATCATACCGCTAAGATTCAAATTCTTCGTTCCCCTTCAAAGCCGAAGCAATTATTTCGTATTCTCTTCGTATTGATTTGATTTGCAAACTCGATTCGAGACTATTTAATAAAATCAAGCGCTTGTTACAGCTGCAACAACAAACGCCCCAGTTTCGTCGAGAGCTGGCAAAAAGAACCCTCTAAGCATGCTAATGGAGGACTAGTGAGTGTTGTGTTGTGGTGATTGCACAAAAATCGTTAAAACGAACAATAAATTGAAACAAAGACTGGCTACAATAGCCTTGACGACTTTTTTGTGATTTTTAGTGTCATGTATAGCTTTCATTTCAATTAGTAATAAAACTTTTTGCATATTTATTTAAACAAAAAAACACGTAAATTAATTCATGTGAAACTAAATTAAATAAATAAATAATAATACGGAAAAGTCTTTACGCTGACCATTTCAAACACCTCGTATCCATATGCGTCTCCATACAACGTATACTGCAATACCGTGTGCCACACGAAACGCACGAATACCATCCGAAGAAGCCACAAACACCACAAAAATGCCGTGGCGGTAGACTTGATTCTTCTGCCGCTATATCAATATAGGAGACACGTCCCAATTGTTCGGCTTCGATCCGGTCCTCATCCACCAATTGTTGGAAGTTTTTACGGAATTTCGTTTGATAATATTCAGCGTTACGTTCCTTTTTCTTTGTACGTGTTGAACGTTGCTCTAAATTATCATCGAATTTCGGTATTTTCTTACTCATCACCAGATCAGCGTGCGGATCATCCTGATAATTATCGGACTCTAGTAATTCCATGATTTTGCGATAGCGACGTTTACGGGTCGTCTCATCGATAATACGCCGTTTATCGCCTTCTTTTATCCGATTCGAACCGCGTAATTGCGTTTTAATTGCCTTCATCTTCGACTGCACGAAAATCGTAAATCAACACAAATTTTGAGGTTAAAATTCTGATTTCTGTCAAAAATTTAACTAAAATTGACAGAACCGTACAAATTGGTGTATAACTGGTTGTATAACTTCAAGTCAATTTTAGTTTTAATAAAATTTATTTTTGATAAAATCATGAATTATCAACGATTTTTGTTATCTTTACCGTAGCGTTTAGCCATATCTCGTCGAGTTTTCACTAAAATCCTGTGTCCCGAACAATCCAAATTCTCCATAAAACATTTATCTTTACAACACTTCTTACACAACTGGTACGCACATTTCGAACCCTAAAAATAAAACTGTTGTATAACCGTAAATTATATAAACATTAAATTAGAACCAACAAGGGGATTTACGCATAATTGGCATTTGATTAAATTACGTTCTGTTTGAATTGAATTCGGTTTTTGTGGTCGCCTACTGATGCGACGTAATCGTTTCATTTTCTTCCGACTAATTGGATTCCCATCCTCATCCTCAAACGTACGTTTCGGTTCTTGTACCTAAAATAATATCAATTATTACAATTATTGCAAACTAAATTGAAATGGACGAAATACATTGGAGTTTTCTTCGATTTTCTTTAAATGTTCTTCGGGACATTGGCGCACGTACGATTGACACAACCATGGCGGTAGAATCAGATTCTCACTATCAGTTTCAGTGGTTTGTTGCCATTTGGTTATGCCTTCGTGAAACGGTTCATAAATCTCTTCAAGTCGATTAACAATCCGCCGAAACTCGTTCATATTATTAGCAGCACCCAATTCAATGCGTAAATTATTATTATCTGGAATTGATAGGCTTTTAATATGATTATTTTCAATATTTTAGGGTTTTTTTTGTATAAGCTCGACTCACACATGATGGAATAATTTGAATAGATGCCCCCGAACATAGGATAAAGGACAAGGATATTGTTCGACTAAATCCAGATATTCCAGAGCAGGCACCCATGCCGGTGGATTCTGACGTAGAAATAACGCCGGATTGTAGAGATTGCCTTCTGCCGTCATCACACCAACGGCTCCAGTGATTTCCAAACAACGCTCCACATCCTCCATACATTGGATATTACCATTTGATATAACCGGAATTTTTACGGCTTCCCTACAATAATTATTATTATTATTACGTAAAACGTTCGTATTGAAAATACGCCAAGATTACCTAACTTTTTTGACGTAATTCCAATCAGCTAAACCAGTCAATGGTCCCTTTTGCTCCCTAGTCCGTCCATGTACTGTTAACATTCTACAACCGGCAGCTTCCAACATTTTTGCATAATTTATGGTTTTCTCGATACTCTCGAAACGCCGGATCTTACACGTTACAGGCACTTTCAGGTTTTTCGCTAATAAACTCACGATTTTGTGGAGTAAAGGCCACTCGTCTTGTAGGAACGCCCCGTAATGTCCCCGTTTCGCAATAGCTTGTGGACAGCCCAGATTTATATCGATAGCACTACAATAATCTTGGGCTAACAGCGCAGCTTCCAGCATAATCTCCGGATCGTTACCGCAAAACTTTCAAAAGCCATCAATTTTTTTATCAATGAATAAATGTGCAAATAAATACCTGGATTATTAACGGTTTATCTTCATCACAACTGGCTAGAGCTTCCGTGCGATATTTCTGATCTCTGCAGAAGATTGCACTGTGCAGCATTGGTGTGTAGCACAATTGGGCCCCATAACGGCGACTCAACAATCGCCATGCTAATTCGCTAGCGTCCACCATTGGGGCGACGATCCTTGTAGGCGCCCCCAGAGTATCACGCCAAAATTCCATTATTTCAAATATTGACGAAAAATCGAAACGACCACGTTGACATAACCTCAACTGTTAGAAAATGACAATAGTACGTTTCTTAACACGTCGAACAATTCGAGCATGCCGATTTACAATGGATTATTATATCTATATAGATAGTGATTGAAGTGGTCGAACAGTTGTTGAACAATAAAGAAACGCGTCAAGTCACGTGATAATACTGCGGGAAATTCAAATTATTCAATAGATAATTAGGAAAATCCCAGTTTTTCCGAAAATTGTTTAAAACGTGTTTGGGTTTTTCATGAAGGTTGTTGTATATTCCGCAGTAGTATGATTTTTATTTTTTCTCGACTTATATTATTTTTATTATTTTTTTTACATATTATTATTGCGTCATATTTTTATTTAATTTGGTAATTTATAAAATATGCACAGTTTTTATTGTTATTGTTATTATGATTATTATTATTGTAACATAATGAATTAGTAAATGATGACAGAGTCATACAAATATTTGTATAAATTGCATGTCATATAAATGCTGGAGAAAAAAAAAACGAAAAAATCTGTTCTATTCATTAGTCATTATTATTGATTGAGCAATTTACTATTTGTTTATGGTTTTTATCAGAATTTGTACAGTTTATCGTGATTTTTCTCGTATTTAAATTATTGAGAAAGTCCTAGAAACCTAGAAATCCAATTAATTTTCAAACAATAATGGGGCAATTGTTGTTCAATGTAATATGCAAAAGTGCAACGAAATAACAACAAAATCGATATTGTTCTTATTGATTATTCAACACGAGAATCCAGGGCCGGCCCGAGACCATAGCAAAACGGGCTGCTGATAGGAGCGGCGCAATATTCGGGGCGGCACTTTTCAGTGCGTCCTATGCTGGACTTTAAGCGTAGCAGTTTATTAAAAGTCCTCTATTAATAATTGAAATAAAAAAAAAACAACGATAGAACAGTTTTCACTCCCGATGGGATTGGGGGACTGCCTTAGAAGTCTTTAGAACTGCTGGTAAATGCAGAAGATTTGATTCAGTTATTTCTAAACGAAAACAACTCCATGAGAGTAAACATAACAACTTTCAAGCAAGTTCTCGAAAAAGGCCGTAGCAATGTTTCTACAATCTGGCTGTTGGGGTTACTGATTGAGGGTGGAAAAATCCTACGTTAGTACTTCAGACCTCGTAGATAGTAAAACTTGCCTGGAGCACCGGAAAAGCTCGGACCGGCCCTGCGAGAGTCGTTCAAGTGTTGATACGTTAATAATTGAGATACGATTGTAAGAAATATAATTTATTCAACAACATTCTTTGAATTAAGCACATTTATAAACATTGATAACAAATCGAATAAAACTGTTTCGAAATAGATTCTCTTATCCCCCGGCAAAAATCACTGAACGCAGATCCACAGATGAAATCAAGCCACGTCTTCTGCGCGTTCTGGATGCCTAATAAAATTTGAAACTAGAATTCAATTCAATTATTGCTGTAATAATTAGCACCTGGTCTATTGGAATGGACGCGTACAAGAGCCACTGATCGCAGCCACCGTACAAGTCTGATGGGACGGAGATGCGGGATTCGATAAGCCACTTTCACGGATCGGCGACAATGCCGGTGTCTTCGGTCGATGTACAACACTACGTCTTCTACTGCGTCGGTATTGTATCGAATTGCGTCGATTGCACCTTTGTTGTTGTTGTTGGTGCTGTTGTTGTTGCTGCTGCAATATTGTTAGAGCATTTGTCAATTCCATTTCGCTAACAAGTCGACGTCTTGTTAGCGGATTTGGTAATGATGGTAATGCGTTTGCACGCCGTCCTACCTCCGGATAACACGGTACTGGTACTAAATTATTTACAGTTTGTATGATTTCTGTTGAATTCGTTGTTGCGGTTGTTGTTGTTGTCGTGGAGGAGGATTCGTTAGGTAGAGGCACCACTTGGTTATTTCTAATTACAGATTGTTGTGAGTGATGGTGGCGGCGCCGGTTCTGGCCTAAATTACCTTGATAGACAATTATTAAGTCCCAAACATTCGACAATTTCTGATAGCTTACCTAGAACTCTAAAGAGAACGCGTAATTTGGCACCGGACCAATGGCCATGTGTACGATTCGAACGTGCCCCAATTGTAGGTAGACCTTTGCTCATTTTGTGTTTGCACAAATTTAATAGACATTTCGGCTCATTGGGACTATCAGGACTATCCGGTACACCGCCCAAACAACAATTCCATTTGTTCTTCAATTTTTTCGATTGTCGTGTTTCGGGTGCCACCGCATTACTAATACAGACCTGACAGTCTTGGGGTGTTGTTGGTGGTGTCGGTGTTGGTTCTGCACAACTGGTAAAAGTCTCTTCTAGCACCGTACACGTAACTAATGTGGTACGGGTACGGCCATCACAATGTAAATTGATTGGACGGTGTCGTAATGTTGAACAACGATGGTGTTCATCATCCTCATCATCTTCCCCATTTGATTCTTGTTGTTGTTGTTGTTGTGTTGGAGTGTGGTTTTGATTTTGCCGTTGTTGTCGTATATATTCATAGGTTGTTAGGCCCAGAAATGAGATGTAAATGTGAAAGAAACAGAGATGTAATAGGAGGCCGGCGGTGATGGCTGCTAAAATGCCCAATGCAGCAACGACAGCAAGGAAGGCTGCGTCGCTAGTTGGCAGTGATGAGGTCTGTGTTGGAGGTGTTGCTGTTGTTGAATTCTCCGCAGTTAAAAGACCCTTCAAATTATTACGTGTAATACTTAGATTATTATCGAGCGAGGTCAATGTTCAGCTTTGTTCTGTTGTAAGGACAAAACGAACATAAACCTTGAGAGGCAAAGTTAATTTTGCGTTATAATTATTTCTATGTTGGTGGCTTGTAGGAAAAACGATAGGACTTTATTAAAATAATTAAAAAGTAGATATTTCTAGTTAGGTCTATAAATAGACTTTAATCAGTGGATAGGTATATAGGGGTGGCTATCATCTAGACACGAAACGAATGTTTTATTTTACAATTCATTTACGGTTGATGATAGATGTTTAGGGTATGTAGGTACCTCAAATTTATCACCACCCAACCAATGTGAATGATGTAGGACAATTTCGGCAATAGCAACAATAGCCACAAGAGCGGCCGCTGCAACAGCCGTTGAAATACACATGAGAAAGGGCGCGTAATTGCGTCCACCAACACAGTGATTCAACCACTTGCAATGATGATCAAAATGCGCCACACACTTGTTGCACGCCCTACAGTGTTTCGTTCTTTGATTCGTCACACAAATACCACACAGATTACATCTACCCTCTTCAATAACATGAGCGTGCTTCGTCCTATCCAATAGCGGTATCGGTAAGATAGTTTTTGTTCTTAATGCTGCTTCAGCTGGATCAACAAGGGCAGCGATTAGATGTGCCGCCAAATGCAATAATAATAGTGATGCCAATGTTGCTAAACAGGCTGGTTGCGCGTGTGCAGGCAATGCAGGTACTAAAACTAAAAATGCCCCCACAGATAAGACAGCTAATGCCAACCAGCCTGACACCTGAAGGGGGTGTAACGGCAGCTGGAAGCCGTGCTGGCGGCGCAATTGGGGGGCAGCGGCGTCACCAGTATTCAACATTGCTCCCCATCACCACCACCGCCACCACCACCAACAACAACACCATCATGTACGTGAGGGCAATTCGACTAACACTAAACACTACACTCGCGCTATATCACGTGTGTAAAACTGTGGCGAAACGAGGAGAGGACGTGTAACAGGATTATCGATTGGGAAATGGGGATGCGCTGTAGCGGCGTCGTGACGTCTCCCACCCTCGCCGTACCACCCTTTAAACACCAAGTCACCATACATACATGACGACAACAACAACAACAGGACAACAATAGCTTTAGGGCGACACAATTTTTTAAATAAACAAACGTTTGTTTGTTTTGTGTTTTCCCGATAAAAGAAAAATCGGAAATTTCGTTATGCTCCACTAACGCAAACGTAGATGTGACAACAATTCTTACAAATATGTAAACAATGAATAATTTATTAATGATAAAACTTTTCAAATACGTGAGAACGTTAATTTACAATTTATAGTGGATTTCTTCTTATTAATTATTAATTCTGTTTGGAGAGAGCATCATCATTTAATAGCATACAATTACACGATTAGAATTCCCTATGCCAAACAACAGGGACAACCCACCTGTTTCATTCACTTACCTTGATTAAAGCCACCCTTTTATTATTTAATAATATATAAGTCATCCTTAAATTCCAAAAAAATGCCCCAAAACTGGGACAATTTGAAAGTTGAAAGACTTTTCTTAAAGTGGACAAAGGATAGTTGCAAATAATTAACAAGGCCGTTAAACTATCTGCGTACCTTGCAAGAATATTAAACAAATTATTATTAACCAGCAATTTACAATATAAACAATTTACAATTAAGCAGAATTGACTTGATCAACTTGACTTGGAAACAGAGTAAAAGTAACAAAGGTCAATTAAAGGAGAAGATATAAAGCGAGGAAAATTTGTATTGTTTAAAAAATTCTACTAAATGGAATTCGGTCAAGTTTAAATTGGATTTCTATACAGTGATGGCATGCCGTTTAAGTACAGCGAGGGAGAATGGGCACCATGCGGATTCGTACAGAGCTGCTTGATTGTTAAGCAAAAAAATTATGAGGTAACAAGTATTGCGGACTGTTTTGAAACCATTCGTATTGACGCTAGAAAGAAAGAGTAGTAGGAAAAATAAAATGAAGTTTTTTGCAAACCAAATTTTTCTTGAGCCTCGCAAAGGCAAAATTTGATTAGCAAAATGTTAAAGTTGATTATTGGCTTGGGAATGGGAGAAAATCCGAGGGAAGAAAAGGCAGCAAAACAGGGACTTCTGTGATCTGGAGCAGCAAAGACATAAAAAATGCAAACAATCAGAAGGGAAACTGCGAGTTACAAAAACCTTCCAAAAAAGACAAAATATATTCAGACTTTGCCTTTACATTTAAATTCACCCTTCATTACTGCATTTAGGTAAACTTTATATAGTTAATTCGATATGCAAAATGTCGAAATCTTATATAATTTTGGATCAGGAAAAGTTTTCCGTTAATTTTGATCTTCGTGAATTACAGAATCGTCTCAAGTAGTTTTAGGCATTTCAAAAGATATAAGGATGAGATGATTAAAAAAAAATGAAAGCGACTCAAATATTGTTTTTTCCGGATTTTGTTTACTTCGCTTCATTTCCCGTCAGGAGACTGGCAATCGCTCAGTGGCACGGATCCTCAGCAACTTTGCACGCTTTATGTTAAACAAAGACTCCCAAGGGAAAACCGTCGTTCTTGTAGCAGCTTTGAGGTGTGTGCTTAAATCGAATGCCATCCCTGTATATGTCGAGGCAACAATTGACGTTAACGCTTATATAATTTATACACAATCATACATTTTGTATTGTTATTCGAGATGTTGTCCCAAACACCAAATGAGAACATTTCGTAATTGTTATTATTTTGAAAAAAAAAAACTTGCCAAGTCTAAAGATTTTCAATTAATTAGCCAATACTTGAGTCATCTGCTTCTCGACTTATTAGCGAATCGGTTATTGAACTTATTCAAAAGTAATTTCGTTTTGACCTGTATCTTGTAAAGAACCAGCACAAGATCAACGGAATAGCTAGATTTGTATAAATTAATGAATAAAACAACAATACTAGTCTTGTTTAGTAGTTCTTTAAACAAATTAAGTCATTTTTAAATCACAATAATGTCTCGTTTCACCTTGTAGCAAAAAATATACATACATGTGAAAGAAAAACAAGTTTACCGTGTGGGAATAGCTTTGTGGAAATTTCCAAATTTTTCCGCCAACAAAACGTGTACGTCTGCAAAAGCTTTTGATATTAATTGTTGCACACACAACGAACAGGATTCATCTATCTTTGGATTAACAAGAAATCTGGATTAAATTAGATTTACAGGTGTAGTTGCGCTTTGTGGGTGGTACTTTTAGAACTTCATCATTCCAGTTGTACGTATGTGTAGATGGATGCTTTTAAGGGTGCCTCTGTACTACGTTAGACAAACAATCACCAACGTGATCGCTACGTACCGACAGCATATCAAAGAAAAGCCCGTGTGTGGGTTGAGAGAATCGAATCGAATCACGGCGCGGGGAGTTTTCTTCGTATGTTATAAGCTGCGACATAAAAGAGGGGATTTCAAATTATGTATATATATATATGCTTGTCAGTCTTCTACATTATAGGTAGATTTTATATAAGGTTCGACAAAAATTGATAGCTTGCTTTAGTTCCCAATCACAAGTTCTCCTTGGTAAATTGTGCAAGTTTATTAGAAAAAAATACGCGATTTGCAAGTCTGATTCGAACAGTGATTTGGTTTTCAAATTAACAACAACAAATCGTTTTCGAGACAAAAACTTGTGTCGCTCGTGATTTGATTTTTGTTTTTCATTATAATTTTATCGAATTTTTGGCACCGGTACTTTTCCACAGTGTTCGCCCGTATACAAGACTTTGTCTATATTTTGGATAAATTGCAATTTGAAATGCGAATTCCTCTAGTGATTGTGATTTTAGTGATTTGTGGTAGTCTCGTCAATAGCATCACATCACTACCGACCCTATTCACTAGCAGTAATCCACCAAAACTCAATCATGAGTACCTATCGATTTCGGTGAGTTTTCCGATCAAAACAATCAATTTCAGGTCAACATCTTTGTTTTTCTTCTAATATAAAAATGCGTTATTTTTAGGACAAATTGGATAACACGAACGAATTAGATCTGGTGTCATCACAACGTCGCCAAGCTTATCTCCATCATCCTAAATTCATACGAAACACCATTGATCCGAGGCAGCTGGAAGGCGGGACGTATTTGGTTGTTAATCGAATGCAACGCGATAAACGCTATATCAGTTGTAAGTAATCAATTAATTCTATCGGTTTTAATTGGAATTACGCAAACATTCGTACAATTATATAAAATCAATCAGAACTGTTTAAATCGATATAGTTATATAATGATGTGTGCGCCAATCTGGTTTTGTTGTAGATCTACAACTTTGTCACTTCAAAATCTGCAATATGGGCCGTAAACGGAGCGCTAGATACTTCCATATGATAAGAAAATTGGACGATAACGAGTCATGAAAGCTTGATTATCATCAGAAATCCTATTTAAGTCACCCGCAGGTGTTTTTATTCTTTACACAAAGAATGTATTGAACTACTAGATACGATCAAATTTTATTATTATTATTATTTATATTTATTTGTGATCAAAATATACAAAAATATGTAATTTTCCATCCCATTATTGTAGAGAAATCGACCGATTTTATGTACTAATCCTAGTTGGAATTTTGTTTAAAAAAAAACAACAAATACTAGAAATATTTGAAATATAGTTGTAAATTTTGTATTTTCCTTTAAAGCACCAACTAAGCACATTTACAAACAATTACAAAATGAGAGAATACATTGAGGAGATATTATAAAAATGAGTAAATGCCCCGCACCTCTCTTAAAACTTACAACAATACTCTTTAATTATCATAAATATATAAAGCTTTAAATTTGATGTATAAGGCCACTAAAATCTAAAAAAATATCCGAATAAAGCTTAATTTCAACATCCTGAGATGATAATAGTGTTGTTGTTGTTGTTGTATTTAACCGGCTGTTAGAGTTTTCAATAAATATTTATAATCGCCTCCGAATTCATCCTGAAATTTCACAAAAAGAAAACAAAAATTTATAACAAGTGCCACGTTAATTAATTAATTAATTAATTAAATTTGATTTTGTTGTTGTTGTGGATAATGGCAGTAGATGAAGCTATTAGATGTGGTGTGCATACAGAGAGGTAGGAGATGGATTTGTTTAATCAACCAAAGCCAGAAGGACTCTCTTGTAGTCGCCGGACGTATCGCCCTAGAAGAACAAGTCAGTCACTACATAAAGCTCATGCATATATATAACTACACCAGTGTGATTTTCCCCCAGTTAAACAGTTTTATTATAGGAAAATTAGTAATTATTTAATTCAACTTACAGAAATCCAACTTTCTAATGTTTTTCCGTATTTATCCAAAAACGCTTGTTTAATATCAGCCAAATCGATCTCAGATCTTGACACGATAATACGGATTAGAGTTTTATCGTTGGTACCCAAACCGGCCATTGAATCGTGCAAACGTTCCGCAAAATATCCCACTTTACTCTTGACGCATTTCACTGAAAATCCACAATTAGTATCGTGATTATTGTGGAATGGATCAACTCACCGATTCCGAGTAGTCCCTTCTCGATATCACCGGAGAATTCCTTCTTGATGGCCGATTCAATATCTTTACCGCTCAGTCGTTCGTATTCGGCGAATGTGGCGCGCAATTGTTGGTAACTTCGAGTGATTAGAATGGCATTGAATTGCGACTCATCCGTGCCCCATTTACCTTCACCGGCCGCAATGAGAGCCTCAGCATCGGCGGTGGCTTGTGCCTCATTGACGCCTTGATTCTCGTCACGATTCGCTTGGCACAGTGACACCAATAGGCGTTTGAAATGGCCGGATGTGTCGCCCTTCAAATCGGATTCCAACGATTTACCGTACACTACAATCAATCCTTGTTTATTTCTAATTCGATTGTGTCAATCATAAACTTACTATTTTCGTAAAATTGCGAAATAGTACGGATACCGTAATTGGATAGAGTGCATAAGATCTCAATGATGGCCTCCTCATCGGTACCCATACCGGAGACGGCATCGTGCAATTCTTTCGCATAGAATTGTGGTAATGGGGTCATTAGAGCGACCATCACATCCTCGAATTTGCCACCCAATTCCTTCTTCAATTCCGACACCAAGTCTTTACCGTATGAAGTTTTGAAGGTTTCGGCGATCTCTAAACGCTGGACAATACCGCGACGTGCCAACACATCAATAATCACCTTCTCATCAGCTCCGAAACCTTTCATTGCCTTCTTCAATGTTGCAGCATCTTCCACAGGATCGAAAGGATCCGCTGGGAAAACAGTTGGTGTACACTGTACAAAAAACAAAACAATTGTTATTGATGGGAAAACGTAATAATGTTTTGTAATCATGCAACATTTTTGTTTTTTAAATATTCAACAACTGTTTCGAGGCCGTTCCAACTGGAGGTTACATAATGACTCATCTGGTCGTAATTTAGGAAAGTTTCAACACAAATCTACGTGGATTGTTGTAATGTTTTATGCAAACGCAAATATTTGATTCATTGAGTCAATCATCAAATTTAGTTTATTTATCAGAAGTTGGAATACAGCCATTTTTTTTAAACTAATTAATTAGATGTTTTGTTAATTAACGTTTTTTGGGCTATTTACGAGTTATCGTGACCGCATCCGTTTTGATAATAAAGCCGATAAGCCGGCATCGCGGCTCCATCAACTTACCTTGAATGGGTAGTACTGTTGGTTGCTCATTTTGGTGTTAAATCGGTGAAAACTGAAACAAGCCTAATTAGTAACTGGCGTTAATTGATAACAATTGTAAAGTAGTGATTTGTTTGGTGGTTTATTAGAGACTGATTCAAGTCAGCGACCGCGACATTTGTCTAGTTAATAGCGCAACTGACATCATCACTACAAATAAATATTACCTCTGTGCCTACACAAATATTACTAATGTTAATTCTAATGAAAAATAATTAAAATTAGTCACCAATTATGTGATAAAAATGGAAAAAAACAACGACAGGCGATTTACTTTTAATTCACGATCTCTTCGACGAGTTTCTAAAATTAACTATGAGTCGAACTTTTGAACTATTTTCGTTTGATTTCAAATTAAAATTTGTACAAGTTTATCGAAAACTATAAAAAATCGAATTTCTCGCTATTATCTTTCAGGTCGCGTTGACCAGATCGATATCCTGCAATTGAGGACAGTCCTGCAGGACCGGCAGGATTCTCCCAATTTGGCTCAATCGCATCAAAATTGATTTTTTATAATTGGAATTTTGTTAATTAATTTCGTAGAAAAAAAATCGAACTTACCAATTGGGATTTATTGAAAAAACGATTAAAGTTCACACCCACTTCCTATAACCGGATCGCAGTGAAAGCCGCTTAGTTACACACATACACCGGTTCTCGTACAGCTCATACGCCAGGACATGCGCCTCACCACTTCCAAAAAAGAATTATTTTAAACCAGAAAGGTCGCTTTTTCGAAATTTTTGATTCGTGGGTAATTTCCGGATATTTTGGAGATTACGGTGCGCCACTTTTAAACGACTACAAAGCCAGAGATGTTGCTGGTACAAAGGGGGCTGCCGTCCGATGGGCCCCAACTTTATGCCCCTGGATATATATTCCGTATTTCCATATTTTATTAAACATTATAATAGTAAATGCAAATACACATATTGAAAGAGGAAGAAATAAGTTTCAGAGGCAAAACAATAAAACCGTCACTTTCTTGTCGTAGAAAAAAATCTTATAACAACTTCAATTACTAGTGGATAAAAGAATTTCATTCAACAGTAGAAAAAAATTGAATTACTGCTGAAAAATGCGTAAAACTAAAGCGTTAGCGAGTTTACAGGATTTCAGGTTCCTGCTGGAAATGCCGGACTTTTTGTATGTAGATTACAGAATAAGATAATTGATTTATTTCCATCCAAATAGATTACATAATTATATTTATAAAACCTGCAGGATTCCTGTTGTACCGTACACCTGTCAGTTTTTCCAATGAAATTATCATTAATCTTCTAAGAAGAAATACTGTCCGGCACGTTTCTGTTCAACATCTTTCACCGATTCTTGTTTATTGATCCTTGGTCGGAAATTATTTGGATCACGTCTAAATGTAATACCTAATAATTCCAAAAATCGATTCATACCAGCCAATAGAGTTTGTGGTGTATTTGCTGTTGTTTGAACGGATGGTACACCTTCAAATACAATAACACGATCAGCCAAATAGGTTGCCATTATGAAATCGTGTTCAACGACAAAACCAGTTTTTTTCGCATGCAAAATAAAACTGTAATAAAAATTTAATTAATTAAATAATTGTTATTTTTTTTTAAAAGATTGGTTACCGTTTAATAACTTTAGCTGCAACCAAACGTTGCTCGGAATCTAAATAGGCACTAGGTTCATCAATCAAATAAACATCAGCCGGTTTACCAAGGCAGAGAGCTAAAGCGACACGTTGCAATTCACCACCGGATAAATTTTGGACTTCCTGATCGATTATATCGTCAATTTTCATCGGTTTCATTACATCAGCAATAAACTATACATAGAAAAAACACATATGTTAAATTATAATCGAAATGATAACAATTTCATCAATTTACTTGTGGATGAACGTAAGCATCACGGATACGTTCATGTAACAATTGCCGTACTAGACCCTGCGATTTTGGACTAATTTTCTGTGGTTTATAACTAATATGTAATTGTGGTAGTTCACCAGAACCATCATCTGGTTGTAGATTACCAGCTAACATTCGTATAAATGTTGTTTTACCAGTACCATTTTCACCTAATAAAACTAATATTTCTGAATCAGAGAATTGTCCTTTAACAACATTCAATTGGAATGAGCCCATTGTTTTCGTCATTGATGGATATTCATAATGGTTCATACGTTTGATTTCTTCTTCAGTTGCTGATTCGGCTACTTTAAATACTAATGATTCATCACGGAAACGTAGATTTTCCGTTGGAACGAAACCATCCAAAAATATATTAATTCCTATAATTATATTTATATCAAAAATGATCTTAGTTTTAAATTTTTTCGATAATTGATACCTTCACGCACTGAGAAAGGCATAGTTACAACACCATAAGCTCCAGGGACTCCATAGAGACAACAAATGAAATCGGATAGATAATCCAAAACACTTAGATCGTGTTCGACGACAATTATGAATCTATAAATAAATAATTCGTTATTCGGAAGATTTAAAAAGGATTGGTAAGACCAGCATTTTTCAGATTCTACAATCTCCATTATAGTACTTTATAAGTTGTTTACAAAAATCTCTAAAATGGCAATAGTTTTACAATGGTTTACACCAGGGGTTCCCAAAGTTTTTTGTAGGAGGGCCAATTCAGTGTTTCCCAAATTTTTTGCGGGCCAGAAAATAACGGAATTATATCAACAATTATTACAAACTAATAATCTATTATTTATTAACAAAAACAAATGCAAATTAGACAAATTATACTAAAAAAATATATATGGGTCATTCCACCAAATAAAATCATTTCTACGGGGCGACCCCAAATTTTGTGGAGCTGTTCTCTACTTTGACAAAAAAATTCCCTGAAAGTTTGAGTTATTAATATGCGGCCGTTTCGCAGTTATGAATTTTTGAAGAAACAAAAATTTCAACTTTTTCATCAATTTTTTTTAAGTAAAACCCTTTTTTCTCAAAATTGGTGGAATGTAGCTTTTTGTAGGAAAAATTCTGAGCTTTTTAATGGGTATATTAATTTTTTCATAGACGCAACGGAAGACCCTTTAAAATCCAATCAAAGGGAAAAAAGCGATTTCTCTCCCAGTGCGGCGCGTGGTACATCAAATTTGACATTTTTTTCTGCAAGCTGAGAGTTTTTCCCACAAAATATGTCATTTTCCTAGAAAAAGCTACATTTTACCAATTCTGAAAAGGTTTTTTACCTCAAAAAAATTGATGAAAAAGTTGAAATTTTTGTTTCTTCAAAATTTCAAAAATCATAACTTCGAAACGGCCGCATATTAAGAGCTCAAACTGTCAGGGAATTTTTTTTCAAAGTAAAGAACATCTCCACAAAATTTGAAAAAAATCGGCGAGGTAAAAATGATTTTATTTGGTGGAATATTCAACATTTTTCGCAATATTTTATATAGGTACTGTTTAGTCATTTATTGTTTAATAAAAATATAAATTATCACATCCATGTCGCGGACCGCATTTTGGGAACCCCTGGTGTACACCATATATTTATGGGCAGCAAGTTAATTTTATTCTAACATTTCTTCACAAAAAATATTCAAAAAAAAGATTCTGAGCTATAACATTAAATGAAAAGATGTAAAAATTCAATGTCTGACCCAATTTTTCACCTTTCTCCTTTCTTTATTAACAGAATTGACTGAAATTTAAATAAATTATGGAGGTTAGTGAGCTTGAGATCTATACGAATTCGTTCTCCTAAGCTTCATATGAATTTTCCAAAAAACCCAAGAGCTCAAAAAAAGTGGAGGCATTTACATGAAAATGGTTGAAAATGTAGAAAATAGGAAATTTGGTCAAACATCAACTTTGTCCGATAAATTATCACTCGAACGCAATAATAAAAAATTATCGGTGTGCCAGTAAATAACGGAATAGAACAACAGGGTTGTTCTTAATGGTTCTGTTAATTATTCTAACTTTAAAACCTCAAAACGATCTTTCAAAAGTACTATAATAGAACTGAAAAATGTTATTATTTCGAGCTAATAACGCATACTTGTCGGGATGTAGCAGCGACCGTATAGTTTTGGCAGCATTCAAACGTTGTTTCACATCCAGATACGATGACGGCTCATCAAACATAAATATATCACCATTCTGTATACATACCATAGCACAAGCGAAACGTTGCAATTCACCACCAGATAATGCTTCAATACTACGATCTCTGATCGCTTTCAAATCCAACATTTCACAGATTTCCTCTTGATTATTCAATTCAGTTTTCTTATCTAACAATTGACCAACCGTACCTTTAACGGCTTTCGGTATCTGATCAACATATTGTGGTTTAATTAGGGCTTTTAAATCGTCCTCTAGAATTTTCGTGAAATAATTCTGTAATTCCGAACCACGGAAATGACTCAATATCTCGGTCCAATCTGGTGGATCAGTGTAACGTCCTAGATTCGGTTTTTGTTTACCAGCCAAGATCTTCAATGCTGTCGATTTACCAATACCATTCGTACCGACTAAACCTAATACTTCACCGGGACGCGGTATTGGTAGACGATGTAATTTAAATGAGTTCTTGCCATAACGGTGGGTCGTGTCGCGTTCTAAATTACTTGGCAGATTAATAATTGTAATAGCTTCAAATGGACATTTCTACAAAGATAAATTGAATAAATCGATAATTATCGATTGTTATAGTTGATTTAATTACTTTAACACAAATACCGCAACCGATACATAATTCTTCGGAAATTGCGGCGATTTTACTATTCGGTACAACTTCAATGCATAATTTGCCCATACGTACAACGGGACATGATTTTTTACATTCCTGTCGGCAACGTTTCGGTTTACATTTATCGGAATTTACAATAGCGATACGTGTCAACTTATCAGTTTCTTCCATAGCCTTTCTGCGTGACATTTTTGCCTAATTCAGTGGAACAATATGTTAACTTTCACTAAATTTAACCTAAAAATTGCACACAATTAAAACTTGATTATCTCCAATATTGGATACTGATCAACTTACTTTGATTGAAGTTTTTGGGAATTAAATGCAAATTAAGCACGAATTTGTTGGAATTTTTTGTTAAAATACGTATAATTAGAGGCCGTCTCATAGACCGGCCATGAGGAAAGGATGGAAAACAGGTGGGCAAACCGTTACAAACCAAATTCACCAAATAAGTTCTCGCAAATCCAACAAATTAATTATTGGACCAAATCAAAAATTTCTGATAACATTTTAGTTACCTGTATGTAATTTGGTAGAATTTAAGTGATTTTATGTAGCCGTTTAAACAATATTTTTATTTTTAAATTAAACAATTAGGGGATTTCAGTTTGTTGGATTGGTGCAACTGTCTCGATAAATGTCAAAAAGACTCAAATTTCCAATTTTGGAGTTTTCGTTGCGAAGGTTAGAAAAAGGTGCTGATTTTCAGTGAAAAAAATGTCTAAAGTGGATATGGAATTAAAAAAGGTAAAATTTTCCATTCTCTAAATTGTATAATAATATATAAAATTGTAGGCTTTCGCCGAATTGCAAGAAAAACAAATAGAAACATCACAGAAGGTTCGAATTACTGAGATGCAAATTGAGAATTTGAAGCGAAATAAACAGCATGCCGCGTTTACAGAACGGTAAGGAAAGACCAACAGGTAAAATGTGGACTTTTGGGTGTCTCGACTTAATTAGGATTCGAAATAATAGTAAAATTTTAATGCTAAAAACTAACCTCCAAAGTGCCGGCACCGCTGGAGGTACTGGCAGCATTCTGCCGTTTCTTAAGTGAGAACGCTTTGGAATAAAAAGTCGATGGGTGCTATAGGCGGTCAGTGTTTCCTTAAATGAGCAATAGTCGTTACCATTGTAATTTGTGTCGATAATTTCAAATGAGGGAGGGTAAAGCTCAAATCAAGCGTTAACGGGGGCGTGCGGCTTATTTACCATGTAAAAACGTTTATTTGATTCTTTGTTGCAGATTTAGTTTCGATTAAATTCAGAATTGTACAACAGTGTGAGCTTTAAAGGTTCACACTCAAGGCCCCTTTCAGATTTGAGGGAACAATGACTACATATTTTTATACAGCCAGCATTGCATTTTTGGCATTTTAGAGTGAAGTACGGATTTATTAGATCCTCTATAAACAAAAAATTAAGTCAACATTGCAAACAATTGAGCTTTAGGCTTAATTCTCATGCTTTGTAAACGGGTATCTAGAGAAGAGGCAATGATAAAAGGAAGGCGCTAGAACAGCGTAAAATTAAGCACCTATTATTGTCATATATTTTTCTAACAAGAGTCCCAAGTCTTTGAAAATACTGTCATATTTATCGAAATCGCTAAGATTACATGACTTGAGGCACCTAAAACTAGTTTGGTGGGTTAATTTATTAAAACAAATTTGATTGATTATTCGTCACTTTTGCATAAAGTGCCTTGTTCGTGTCTAATATGATGTATTTACGTTTTTGTTTAAAATTATAATGATGATAAAGCGCATATCGAGTTGATTAGTTTTTTTTGTATTCACCTATTAAGACACCTAAAAGTCCATAATTTACTGGAACAGTTAAAAGTGAATATATTTCATGAAAAGTGACATTCTAGGGAAATCTCTGCTTTGGAACAAGGTACACGTACGTACGAATCAGTTGGACGTATGTTTGTTCTAACACCAATCGAACAAGTTAAAGAAAATCTACAAAAGAAACAAACAACATCTGAAGAGAAAATTAAAGTGCTCGAAGGCAATAAAACATATCTAGAGAAAAACTTAAAAGATGCTATGGATAGTTTACGTGAATTAGTACAACAGAAGAAAGACTCTTAATTTATTATTCTTAAAAAATTTCTTTTTATATTCTTATGATAATAATGTAATATTTTCTGTAAAAATTATAACAAAACAAACAAATTTAATCATCTTGTAGCGCTGCTTCAAATAAAGGCGTATTTGTTTTCAATTCAACATCAACATTATGTGGTTTACTTAATAATTTAAAAATACCAGTACCTATCGGTGCAGGCATACCGAATATTATGTTTTCAGAAACGCCATTAATTTTATCGGTTTGTCCATAATAGGCAGCATCGAACAGATGATCGGCTGTTTTTTCAAACTATCAACAAAAGATACAATCAATTGATTAAAACAAAAACAACAAAAAAAATTAAATTACCGATGCTAAATTGAACACTGATTGCTTCATTTTAGATAAACCGTATCGTGTAATACCTAAAACTTCACCGGTATGGGTCATTTGAGCTGATAATAACATAATATGTCGATAATCGACACTCATCCCATGATTCTCCATAACCATTTTAATTTCCGACATAATAGTCTCTCTGAAATTACACCAATTTTTGCTTAAATCGACTAGAAAATAATTGAATTAATCATACCTTGCCGCTTCAATACCCAAAGTATGATAGACTTCAATGATATTATTCGATACAGTTTTCGTACCATCTACACCGTACGTTGCAATGACTTCACGTAAATTATCACCTTCGACACATAAATTATATAGGGCTTCACCGTGTTTCTCATTTTGTGCAATAACAGCACGATTAACCGTTGGTAATCCTTTAATTACAACATTGGCTAGTTTCGATACTAATTCACTTAAGGCGAAATTATGGTACATGGAGTGTTTACCGCCCGTTGAACGTACAGTGATTGTGTTGTCGTTTTCAACAGTGACTTCAGTCGGTTTCAGTTTCAATTTTGACGTACAAATACTGAAAATTACCACTATTTAAAATAAAGAGAAAATTTCAGGAGCCAAATACAAATACCTGTAACGGATCGTGTCAGCATTCACTTCCAGTTGTAGTAGGGCGATATGTTTGATGTTCAAATCGATCAGGATGTAAGCATCCGATTCGGTGTACACTTGGGTTATGTGCCTAACAACCTTAAATGAATAAAAGAAGTTTTCAAAGAGGACAAACTAAAGCGTCCACAATAGCCTAGTATAGTGGATAAAATCGTTTTACGTAAAAAGTGTGTGGCAAATGAATTAAATTAGATATTAGAGAAAAATATATCATCCGCTACTCTTACTACAGAAACTGTAAGAAACTTAGCAAAAAGATTGTAGGTATTCTTAGAGATATACAGTGTTGGCACTTCATCTAAAGCTCTTTTGACACTTTCATTGAATTAGGGAACTTGACCTAGTAATCTTATTGACTTCGAACCCATTTTTATTTGTGCTTCCGACAGAGTTATTAAAATATTTGATGTATACCTAGATCAAACGCCAGCCCTGTATATTTAAAGCAAATTACCTCTCCTAATGTTGTTCTTTCAATTCGACCTTTGACGAGCCGAGCAAATTCGACATCTCTTGGATTTGTTAGACTTGCCGTAATTATCGGCGTACTGATTTGTTTGCTTGCATTAATAATTTCTTTAATTCTATAAAATTGGGTTAAATTAATACGAAAATTTGCTTAAAAATCATTGCAATTTCACCTGGGCACTCCCTGTGTAATATTCATACTAGCAACACCGGCAAAATGGAAAGTTTTTAAAGTCATTTGTGTGCCCGGTTCACCAATACTTTGTGCAGCTAATGCACCAACTGCCGTACCCGGTTCGATGATAGATCGTGTAAATTTCTGTCCACATGTTTGAAGGAACGTCACTAATTGGCTACAAGTTAAACGTTCAATTTCATTAACAATTTTACTTTCGCCGTATTTCTTATGGATTTTGTCGACTTTATGTGATATTTTCTCCATGAAATCTCTAGAAAATTTCTGGTAAACATTAGGGAATTTCTAATAGAAATCACACTTACTCTAATTCTTTCTTAAAATCATCACTACATTCGTTTAGAGCGTCGGTTTGTAGAAATGCACTGGTTGCACGTCTGATTTGTTCACTATTTAAAACAATCTCATCACGATATGGACATTTGGCTTGAACGTGTCTTAGTACACGTTCGAAATCAACAGGACAATCTTTGCCTTCCATAAATGTTGGATCTAACGAGTCACAACCGTATTTAAATTGGACGATATCGCCTTCAGCGTTACGTACGGAATTATCGTAATGCACCACCAGATCTTCTAGAGACTACAATTTTACGATTGAGCAATTAGTAGAAGGTAGAAACAAGACTTGGGAATTGGAATCAGAGTTGAGACTCCGACTCAGACTCTATGTTTGAATTTTCTCATGTCAACTGCTTATTAAAGTTCAATGTGGAAGAAGTCGTGTCTTAAAGTACAGCACAAATCTGTATAAAACAATTATATCCAGCTTTGAAATAACTGAAACAGATTTGATAAGTCAGCTATGAAGAAAGTTTTATTTAAAGCCTTATTGCTGCTTACAACTATTATCATCTATACATATATAAGCAAAATCTGTTTTTTTTTGAGGCTCGATCACGTAAAAACTGCTGATCGTATCGACACGGGACCTTGACCATCCGATGCAGAATTTTTCGTAGATGGTTATAGGCTATTTAGTTTTTCGATTCCATTCTTCCTTTGTCATGTTTTTTTTTCGATTTAGTTTTGTGTATATTTTGTACACCCAATAAAAACAAAAGACGCTCATTTTGTTGGTTTTACTCGATTGTCTTTTGTTTGAAAACAAAAATAAAATCTAACTGTTATTTAATCGACTGTCTTGTGTTTTAAAACAAAAACGAAGTATAATGGCATGTGATAAATCACCATAAAATAAAGTATATGGGTCATTCCACCAAATAAAATCATTTTTACGGGACGACCCCCGTCGATTTTTTTCAAATTTTGTGGAGGTGTTCGCTACTTTGAAAAAAAAAATCCCTGAAAGTTTGAGCTCTTAATATGTGGCCGTTTCGTAGTTATGAATTTTTGAAGTTTTGAAGAAATAAAAATTTCAACTTTTTCTTCAATTTTTTTGAGGTAGAAAACTTTTTTTTCAAAATTGGTAAAATGTAGCTTTTTATAGGAAAAATTGTCAACTTTTTAATGGGAATATTCATTTTTTCATACACGCAACGGAAGATCCTTTAAAATCCAATCAAAGTGAAAAAAGCGATTTTTCTCCCAGTGCGGCGCGTGGTACATCGAATTTGACAGTTTTTGCTGAAAGCTGAGAGTTTTTCCCACAAAATATGTTATTTTCGCGATGTGCATATGTTTTGTTTTCTTACAATTAAATAAAATATGAAATCGGCGAAGGTCGCCCCGTAAAAATGATTTCATTTGGTGGAATGACCCATATAGAATTATTATTATTATATAAAGACTGTCTGACTGACTAACTAACTGACTGATTGTGTTGTACGACCAGCGAAGCGGGCGGGTATTCGCTAGTGTGAGAATATATTTGCTTCAATCCGAGTCAGAGTCACAATCGAAGGAGAAAAGGAGTTGTTTTTGGATCGCAAAGAATACCTTGACAAGTCGACGTTGCATATAACCAGTTTCTGCAGTTTTTACAGCTGTATCGACGAGACCTTCACGACCACCCATTGTATGGAAAAAGAATTCAGTCGGTGTTAAACCCGAATAAAAACTATTCTCAACGAAACCTTTAGCCTCTGGTGTTTTAGCTAGAAATTTATAACAATTTTAACTATACGAATCGAAATTATAAGAAGAATTACAATGATGTAAAAAATGTGGCAAAGATCGATCTTCAAAACCATCAGGTACACGTTTACCATTCAATGCTTGTTGTCCAACCAATACAATCATCTGTGAGATATTAATAAATGAACCTTTTGAACCGGACAATGCCATTATCATTGGACTATTTGTTGGATGTAATTCAGATAAACATGCCTGTCCAGCATGTTCACGGATAACTGATAATTCTTTTAATATAACAGCTTCTAGTGTCTCTTCTGGTGTACAACCGGGTTGACTTTGTAATTTGCCACGTGCCATTTGTTGTATATAATCATCACATGTTGTATAGCCGGCTGTCAATAGATCGAATTTACGTTTTAATAAACTATCACTGGGTGTTACATCACCGATACCAATTGAGAAACCACTGTGCATCAAATAACATGAAGTTAAACGAGCTGGAAATTTTTTTAGCGTGTAACTATAAGAAATCGAAGATCAAGTTCGTTCGTGATCACAATTGATTAGTTGAATGTAGGGCATCAAGTCATCATTTTTAGGTTTACAGTTGCCGAGGCCCACTGAGGCCCTACATAATAAACTTTATCGTGACTGTACAACTTTTCTTCTTAAGCAATGCTAATGTGGTCACGAACTTCTCTCTCGTAGATAGTCTTACCTAAACGTGCCATCGATTTAATCGCATACTCCTGCCCAAAATCCCTCAAAATCACATAAAAAATATTATTACCTTTCCCACCATTACCTAAATGTGATTTATCTAAAGTGCCTGCTAATAATTCTGAATTACGTATCAGAACATAAGAATCTTTCACACAGAATTCTTTGTTTTTCGTATAAGATTTGCCTTTAGCTTCTAAATTTGCTCTAACTGGATTTTTACGATTCGGACGAAATATTAAACTACATATTTGTTTACCGGACCATAACGGTTTAGGCTATACAATTAAACAAATAAAGATTATTTCAAAACAATAAATTTTAAATTTTACCTTTAAAATACAAGGAGTCGGTAGATCGATTTGCATATTGATATCATTATCAGTTAATAATGTTGCAAGTAATTGCATTGCTTTATGTTTATTTAAAAATGTGTCTTTTTTCGTTAATAAATAAGCACCAGTTAAGAAATCTTGTGTGGCTGCAATTAACAATTCACCATTTCGTGGTGTAACAAGATTATTTTTATTCTACAAAATTATGATTAAATATTATAGACAACGATTAAATTCCATAGAACTAACCCCCATCAGTACTAGAGCTTCTGCTTTAGCTTCCTGAGTTTGTGGTAAATGTAAATTCATTTCATCCCCATCAAAATCGGCATTGTACGGATTACATACGCATTCATTGAAACGGAACGTCCGATGTGGATGGATTTTCGCTCTGTGTGCCATTATTGATAATTTATGTAGACTTGGTTGTCGATTGAATAGAACTATATCGTCATTAACTAAATGTCGCTCAACCATATCGCCCAACTACAATTTTTCTTTTAAATTCTGCTAATTTTTGTAATTTAACAAAAAATACCTTCAATTCTTGTGCTAATTTCTCTCGATTACCATACATTAAAAATTTCTTAAAAGCAGATCCTTTTTGTTGCACATAATTAGCACCCGGCCATTTCTCCGGTCCATTAATCACCAATTGACGCATCTTTTCAATATTTGCATGTATAACGAGTTCGGGAAATGTTAGAATTTTCGCTATATGCATTGGTACACCGACTTGATCGATTTGTAGATTTGGATCCGGTGATATAACCGTACGTGATGAGAAATCGACACGTTTCCCAGATAAATTACCACGAAAACGTCCCTGTTTACCTTTCAAACGTTGCACTAAACCTCTACCGGGTTTCTTTGATTTCATCTCTAACGGCACAGATAATTCACTATTTATATATAAAGCTGTTTGGTATTGTAAAAAGTCCCAACATTCTTGGTAGGCGTCTAGACGAGCCGCTGATAATCGTTTCTTTTTGATCTCGTCGTTTATTAGAATGATGCCGGATTGTTTCATTGTTAAATCATCCTCTGTGCTGTATTATAATTGATTCAATCAAGCAATGCAACAATAAACTGAATTATTGAACTTACGTGCCAGCTTTCAGTTCGGAAACGACTGACGGTCGAATCGAGATCGGTGGAACTAGAATTCTTGTAAATATCAGATCTTTTGGACGTGTCCGTCTAGCATCCATCGCTAATAATGGTATATCATTCTGTGGTATTCTTTCGAATAATCGTAATACATCAATCGGTGTTAGAATCTGTGATACAGTTTGCGTTTGTAATGCAGCTTTGATATCAGGATTCATTTCAATGGCTTGTCCGAATTTCGCTAGAAAATCAACATCTTTAGCGGCCGGTCGTTCCATGACAATTTTCAATCCGGAACCGCCACCCGAGCCTTTACTTGCTGTTAGTTTTTTTACAAAACCATTGGTCGCCTTACAATATGGGCATTTTGTTACTTTTTTACATTTCTCAACGATCTTCTTCCATATAGCTTTCTTGGTCATATAACTTAGACTTTCATTAGATAAACGTATACGATACGTATTCTTATCGTCCGGTTGTAATACCACATGGGCACAATTCTTACAGATTGTCTGTAATATGTTGATAATGTTGCGGAAATAACCGATGTGGAAGACCGGTAATTCTAAATCGATGTAACCGAAATGGCCGGCACAAGCATTGATGTTTTTGCCGCATGTATCGCAAGGTGATTCCTTCGAATTTGTTCCCTAAAATCGTTTAATATTCAACAATAAATCAAGCAAGTTTTAATCGTCCTACCAAACGTTTATCTAGAACACCATAAGGAATAGGTGTACGTTGTACGTCCTGATTGTATAATCCTCTTGATACAACATGAATTAGTGCCTGTTCTTGCATACTTTCTGGACTCTCAGTGCCGAAACTAACGTGGGAACTTGGTAAACAAATTCGTAGCTTTATCAAAAAAATATTCTCAATACTTGTAACCGATTTAACTTACATTTTAATCGCCACATCAGTTTCGCGGTACTGTTCTTTCGGCATTTTTCCTAACAGAAATTACCACTTGCAAAGAAACTTTTCGAACTCGACCATCTGAAAATAACCTAAAAGTGGATGCCGATCATTTTTGACAGAAACAAATGCAGATTTCGACAGTAAAGTCTAAATGTAGCGCCTATAATAAACGATTTTAATTATAGTAAACCAAAAAAGCAGCGATTTTATATCAGAATGACTTTCCATAAATCATTTGAAACTTTTAATAAATTCAAGGCATTTTAGGGTTATTTGAGAAATTTTGTTTTGAGTTAAAGATATTTTAGGATAATTTAAGATTCCAGAAAATCTTTAAAAAATCTGACAATAACTTTTTAAAGACAATTTAAAAAAAAAATACAAAAGAATAAATTCAAAGAAATGCATCTAAAAGTAAGAAACTTTAAGGAAGTTTGGAGAAATTTGGGACAATTGAAGAAAATCAAAGAAACTTGAGAAAATTAAAAAAGTTGGGAAAAAGAAATTCAAAGCGCTTCAAGAAAATGTGCTTAAATGTAAGTAAACTAAAAGAAGTTTTCCTAAATGAGCCAATATCAAGGAAATTCGCAATTTTATGCAATTTAGATATTTAACAAAATTTAAGAAATTCAGGATGTGTTTAAATTTGAAGAAATTTGGAAAAATTTAGAGAAGTACAAGGAAATGTTACGAAATTCAACTAAATTTAAGGAAATTCCAGAAAATTTCCTCCAAATAAAGGAAATTTGGAGATTTAAGAAATTTTATATAAAAATTTAAAGAAAACTCAAGAAACGTAAATTGATGGAAATTTAAAAACAACATAAAACGGATATACATACCCGATGTGTATGCAACCCAAAATACATATACCAAGAATATATTCAAGCTCAGCAAGCGTCACTGTAAAATCCGTCATTCAGTAGAATGCCTAGTCTTTTTCTAAGTGGCTTGGCAGATTGTAAAACGATGAACATTTTGAAATGTTTGATTATTCGCCTGACATTTTCACTATATTTAGTAGAAAAATATCCCAGAAATGGTCGACGGCGATCAAAAAATTTTGGACGGCGTTTTTTTAAATCTGGGCCAAGCATTACTGTTATTATGACGTTTTAAATGTCAAAATTAATGACTTTTTGAATATAAAATATTAAAGGCTGTCCTACACCAACTGACAATTAGACGTCCTTGACGTCCAAAATTTTTTGATCGCAACTGTAGATTCAAATTTCTTGTTTGTTCATTACTTCCTCTAATAGAAAGTCCTTTTCAATTGAAAACATGTTCTGATCATTGATCATTTCGTGACGAATATGATTTACAGCTACTTATATATTTCCCTCTAGTTCAACTGATGGCACTAATTCTACAGACAATAAAGTAATTCCACTATAAGATCGGTATAGAATTTGGTCTACTGTACAGTTTGTTGTTGCTCGAGTACTAAGGAAACGCAAGCACACGCAAACATCAACCTTGACAAGATTACAATTTTGAGGTTAACTTCTGTAATTTTGTAAACAATAGAAATTAGTATTTTATAAAAACTCGAATTTTAGCATGTTTTTTATTAAATAATTTTAATTATGGTAACTCAAACAAAACCATTATAGTTGATTTTTTATTTATCTTTAATAAATAACTATTACAGGCATATTTTAAACGAAATACAGTTTGTATGAATTTGAAAAAAACAAGCCAATTAAAATCACAAGTTAACATTACAAACAGTAATGATTTTCAATTTGGTGTAGCTCTCGAATCCGTATATCCTCTACTAGAGTTAATATTTAATTATTTAGATTATAATGATCTACGATCAGTGGCAGCAGTAAAACGATCATGGCACGATATAGTACAGAATATTTTAATGAAACGTAACAAAATCAGTTGGTTAACAGTATTTCGAAAGAGACGACAAGTTTCCGTTTATCATAACGATAATTTCGGTTACAATAATACCCAAATTGGTATTATCATATTCAATGATCGTATAATATCATTGAGTGATAAAGTATGTTGTCATGAGAATGATCATTGCCAATCAGATAAATTGAAATGTTAATTGATTGTTATTATTTTTAAATTAATTAGTACATCAATAATAATTTCGGTTATAGTTTCAGAGATTTTAGCTCAACAAATCGTACCTCAGGGAATCAATTATTGTATTATAGCATGTACGAGTGTTTCATCGTATCTTTCAAAAGATATCGTTACACCGAAAACAACAATATTTGATGGTTTATTCCTGCCACCAATACCAAATGTACGGGTGTCATTAGTTTATTGTTCAATTCATGATTTCGATACGTGCATAAAACCAAATCAGAGAATCAAATGTTTGCTGTTGCTATCGAAATATTATTTGGAAGAGGATATTTACAGGATTATCGAACGTTTTATTCCAGAGTAATTTCTAAATTATAGTGGATTCGGCGACTTAGTAGAGCTCAATTAAATCTAAATCTGTTATATAACGTCTTCTGTACCACAATTCTTATATATCGATTTGTAATTATTTAAAAGATAAGGTTTTAGAGAAATTAATGGATTTCCCATAAAATTAGACAGTTTCGTCGTTTCGCTAATATTCGAACGTTCAAATGAGATGGGGTGGGAGCCCACCCTGTAAAATCAATTGTTTCAAAACGACTCAAAATCGGCGCTTCTCACTGAAAGACAAATAGAAAGTCTTTTCGGTTCACTGAGCGATTTCGAGTGAACAAAACTGCTTTCAAACTACATAGGGTGCGTTATAAATATCTCTTTTATCTTCATGATCATCTTTCGCCTCTTCTCTCTCTCTCTCTCATCTACAGCACAAGCCACGCCTTCGGCTAGTAGAGGTTCCATGAAACGATCTCTTCCAAACTCTATTTGTAGAGCAATACGTGTTAAATTTGAACCTTTCTATTGACGCTGTTATGTCGCCGAATGCACTACATAATCATGGCCCAAATTATCATAGATTTGTTCCAGACAAGAATGGAAGAGTTGTGCTTTTGGTGGTGGTGTGATCCATCGCACTCTAGTACATCCGAAAATCGATCGATCTGGTTCACGTAAATTATTAGACAACTTATGTGTTTGTTTCACTGAAGATAGAGGTATTGATAGTTGTTTTGATGCAGCATCTATTGTTATCAAAATTTTAACAATTGATGAATACGAAGAACAATTATTAGCGGTAATTATTCATTGTAATTTTTTTGATAAATTACAATTAAATTAGACAAAATTGTGTGATTTAAGTTTAAACGAAGAATAGTGATGAGAAGTAATAGTTTTGCAATAAAATTTTGTTGTTCGGCAATATCAAAGAAAACGCAGGGATGTAAAGTGTTTAATAAATTGTTCCCAAATACGCCGTTATTAGGATTAGATGTTGAAGGTGAATTTGGATGGAATTGTACGAGTGCGGCAAAGGCAAACGGTAAATTCGAATCATTACCACAATTAAGCGTACTTAAACGAATTACCTTTTCCGTTCGTTTCTCCTCTCCAAAGTGCCTATTTTGCTACTCCTGTATGCACTTTTTTAAGTTTGAATATTGACCTGACTTTAGATTAACTACAAAATTCTATTGCAGACGATGCTAAGACCAAGAAAACAAAACACGTGTACCCTACAACTCAGCACCAATGGTCCACGGTGATTGTGATTTTTACATGGGGTCGAATATTGAGTGGTGATTCATGAAAACAACAATCATAAATCTAGAATAAAGAAACGAATCTAAATTAATTCGTTTTATTTATTTACAGATTTTGTTTGCTAAAAGTTGTTAATTTCCGTTCATTTAACCCCGACTTGATAAGACACGTTGTCTTTGCGTATCAACACATCGTTGGAAAGCTTCGACAATATTCGAACAACGCATTGTCTCATTTGGATATTGTTTGTAACAATTTAGTACGGCTCTCTTGGCATCATCGCACGGTGGTAGACTTACTGGACCTTTGATTTCTTGTTTTTTCAATTCTTCCACCTAAGAATCGATCCAACAATCAAACTGCAATATTATTAGAATTTGATTGTAATTAACTTACAGCAGCTTGGCATTCTTTCTCGATAATTGAATCAATACGACTATGATTGTCCTGTATGTTCCTCAACCGTTCCTTCCAATATTGATCGTTCTTCTTCAATTCGGCCAAATGAGTTTGACGAAGTTGAAGGGACGTAACACTTGGTGCGTACACATGTGGATGTGGGGCAACTGGTATTTGTTGGGACTGCTGTTGTTCTATGTTTGTTGTCGCTGCAGCTGCACAACATAAATACAGTTACGTAATCACAAATCTACAAAGTTTATATTTTTCGAATCAACACAATTAAAATAAGAAATCTAGTTATCAATACAGATCCAGATTGTAGAATGTATGTGGTAGAATTACCTAAATTTGGACGATTAAATCTAAGCAAATTGCAGCCGGTTTCTCTTTAAACTAACCTTGCCTATTTCTAAGCCGTTGGACCACGTCTTCGGACACTTTTATTACACTTGTTGGGTCGTTTTCTACTGTTAATTTTCTAGTTCTACTTTGATCGGCCCCCATGATCAACACTTTTTTTTTGAGAATTATTATTTTTAATGATATAACCAGTTATAGCACTACGTGATTTTTGACAGTTGAAAAGGATAGAAATTACAGGCCCCTGTTTTACCATAAAAATTTTCGATAGACGTCGATATAAAGCTCAACATGGACGTGCAGATCTAAATTGTTTAACGGCATTTATTGATATAAATGAAATCAAACATACAATTACTCCACCATTGTGAGAGGAACCGACATAACTGTCCTGACTACACTGATTGTTGATTGTTATAATCTTTTTTTTTGATAAATATTACCAAAATACAAAAAGAAAATTTAGATATTTGTGGTTTCTTGAAACTGAAAAAGTTATGAAAGTGGGCGCTTGGACTGGAACAGTCTGTACACTTTCCGAGATTTGGCCGAGCTAAGTTCAATTCACAAAGCTGTGCGATCGATAGCTCCGTGCATGGGGAGCTTTAGGGCAACTTTTCCAATACTGTACAGATGTCGCTGCTATTTCTTTATGTTAACCTATAAAAAAATCGTTTTGCAAAAGTAAAAATTTAACAATTCAGTCATGTCTTCGAATACATTTTATGGCGAGCAATCAACAACAAATGTTGATATTAAAAAGGTTCAACAATCACCGTTTGCTGTTGTTGTAAACGATTATTCAATTCAAACTGGTGTTATCTATAAAAATCGTGATATTCTCGATAACGCCACTTATTGGCATAAATTCATTGTAATTGTACTACTGAATAGATTTAGTAACAATTTAATAATTATTTATTTGGTTTTTAGATACAAAACGCTCAAGAATACGAACGTGATACTATATTGAAAGCAATCTTGGACCACGTACAACCTTTGGACTTAATACCGGTTTATTTCACAAGGGAGCAACATTCGTGTTTTTTCTTAGCAAGAAATTGTGGGCCGGCTATTGAGAAATTATGCAAGGAAAATCTTATTGTTGAAAATCCACACGATAAAGAGAAACCGGTAATTCATTTATGAAGTCATAATTTTATTTCGACATTGATTTAAACCGATTAATTTCAGTTTAAATTGAATATCGTTTTACGGTTCGCTACAACCAGCGAAGTCAAGATTGATGTTTCGAAGAATATAACGAAAGTCTTAAAGAAGAGATTCAATTCACTAAATTCTGTATTGAATTTAGAAAATTTCTGTCAAGATTCCGGTTAGTATGGCTTAGCCTATCTGGTTTTTGTTTTTCAAGGGATCCGGTAGTTTTGAATTAAAATATTTCACAAACTAAACAGAGTTCCGTTCCAATTATGAAAAATCCACTCGTGCATGCCCCGTTTTTCGTCTTTAATGCTTTTCCCCTTGATCTTTATTTATTTAGCAATTGTTCGAGAAAACTGCAAATGATTTATAGACCAGTTAATAAAATTTGTCTCGGATTGTTGGGGTTTCCCTCTTTACACTAAAAGAAGCAGAAATAGGGCACTTATTTCTCAAATTGGCCTCCACTATTGACTGCTTAAATCATTGAAAAATCTTGAGCCGTTTTGGAGATACTTTACAGGATGAAATTCCATCTTTCCTTAAATTCGAGAGCAGACACGATTTAAAAAAATACATCCCCTTAAAATAGTCCTCAATATCCCTAAAAGTGATAAAGATCGTATTTTATGAAAATTTATTTTTAGATTTGGTGGAACTTTGCGTACTATCACAACCAAAATTAATGTCCTACGTTCTACATTTATCAAGACAATTGAAACCGAAAGCGATAATTTTGGCTAATAACGAGATCAGAACACTTGTTCCCATTGAAGCTGTATGGGGCATTAGTGTCACAAGCTTAGATTTAAGAAATAATTTAGTAAGACCTACTGAAACTGTATTATTCAGCTAATTTGTTGCTAGTTATGTGATACATTTTGTAATTAAAGAGAATATCACATACATAACGAACAATTAACCAAACAACTCTGTATTAAGTATGCTATCGATTGAATTTATTTTAGATTATGAGTTTGACAGAATTAGAGCCTTTGAATCAATTGCGAATCACCGAATTATGGCTGGAAGGTAATCCATTATGTGATAATTACGATGAACATTCCTATGTACAACGTATTAAAGAATATTGTCCAAAAATTGAAAAATTGGTAAATTACAAATTTTACAATTAAACTTCCCCAATTAATAGAGAATCAAATTCTAGGATGGAAATGTATTGAAATCGAACGGTTTCCCACCGTTTCGACGCAATTTCTTATGTAATCATTCCGGTTATGATTTGATCGATCAATTCTTAGAATACTATTTTACCAATTACGATTCAAAGAATCGCACAATACTCAAACCACTCTATCATAAAAATGCACTGTTTTCGTTAACAGCCGATTATCATCCGATGCAACTATCATCACCAACTGCTCAGTATTTAGTGATACTTAATTAAATCGATGATTATTATTGAAATACAATTATTTACAGATTGAAGAAGTACAAAACTTATTCGAGAAATTTGCTGCAATTAGCCGATTTGTCGCGTAACGATCTCAATTTATTTCATGGCGATAAAGCAATTATAGACTTATTTAATACATTACCACCTTCCGAACATGATCCGTACTCTTTTACAGTTGATATGATCCATTATACGGTACGTTAAAGTTTAATTTCTAACAATTAAAAGTTGTTATTATTGAGTAATTGTAGGCCCAATGTGCTGTCTTTGTAGTAACTGGAATATTTCGTGAATTAGCTGAAAATATTCTAGATATTGAACGTATACTCGGTTTCAATCGTTGTTTTGTATTGGAATCAATCAATGGTGAATATTGTATTATAAACGAACAGATACATATTTTTAATGCACTAACGTCACAACAAGTCAAAGCATTTAAACATGAAATACCGATAAGGCCGCAGATGCTGCCACCCGCACAAACACACAAACAAAAAACCCAAATGATTAATGCTATGAAATTGATAACGAATCTAACAACAGAATGGGCAAAGAAGTACTATTTATTTCAATTATTTATTCAATTGTGATTGTTATCAATTGTTTTAGATGCTTAGAAGAGTGCCATTACGATTTGAAAAATGCTATAACACTATTTATAGATCTTTATAAAGTTGATAAGATACCAGCGGATGGTTTCCAGAATTAATTTTGTAATTATTAATGAATTTAAAATAAAACATATTTTTATATTTGTAAGTAATTCATGGTTGTTACACATCTATCCTTTTGTTAACAAAAATGTATCTTTCCTCTTTGTTTTTTTTCTGTTCAAGTGAATGGAATTCTTACAGCTTCTACTATCCACCAATTTCTGCTCTCCTGTTCCGTGTTGTTTGAATGTAAAATTTACGGCTTTTTTAGAATTTGGTCACGCAAACGAACACACGATAGTCGTCGGCGTATACAACAACAACGATTTACGAGAACAGGTAAGAGATAAAGCACACAACTACTTTAGTCTGTACACCAGTATTTCTCAAACTACGCAAAAATGTTGAAGGCTCAAAATTAGCAGTAGGGCCCCAATAATTCATATCTTTCTATAAAATGTTTCTCGAGTTTCTTATGGTAAAGTAACTTTAGACGCTAGGATATCACTTGCACCCGGGCGCCGTTGTAGAGAAAGCCGGCCCATTTTTTCTGGATCTTCCCCCAACTGGAGAAACTTTTCGAATCAATACTAATTTATATTTTGTCTTTTTTGAAAAAGATATTTTTTGATACGTGACAAAGCAACAAAGAAACGAATATACAATTATTTAACCGTCTTTTATAGAATTGTTGACTTTTAGACAGAGTGTTAGTGACAATTAAGTGTATTAATATTCAAAACATATCAGCGTAGTGAAGTGTAATAGGTGGAAGTACTAATATCTGGTGTATAGATCGGCGCCAGATAACTATATATAAAAGGTAAGTTCTTTAATATTCCAACAGAAAAAATAAATAACTAAATAATAATATATTTCAAATATAAGCCAAAAACATAATTATAAACTATTGGATGTCGCACAACAGGGCCACACCACGTAGAATCCAATGTTCGGGTGCTTTAATTGTATTGAGTGTTAAAACTGTTATGTAATTCAAGTCAGTACGATTGATTTTCTTATAAACAGGACACTGGAAATTTCAATAAAAATCAACAAAAAAATCATAAATTTATCTAATTTAATAATATTTACCACATAACCAGATTTCGGTTTTACTTCACGTGTATAATCGGCAGTTATCCATACAACCGGTATCATTGTATATAAAACTTTATTTATAGATTCGTTAAGACGACAATTTCTTTTATCCCAACCGGCACCATCCAAAAATAGACCGTGAACGTATACGCCTTCCTAAATTATTTCAATTGTTACTATTTTATGTAATAAAGGGTCAAGTCCGTGAATAGCGCTTGTAGTGTTTGGCAAACTTTACTTTATTTTTATTTATATAGGGCATCAAGTGAAGGGAAGAGATTTAGTTATTTATGCCATGGACTTGACCCTGAAAATAATCGATTGTTTTCTTACCGCAGGTGGTGTAAAAATCTCATCTCTATGAGTTTTAGTCACTTCATTAACCAGTACAACTTGATCTAATGCCCAACCTTTATGGGCTCTTGCCACTTCTTGTTTCATAGCTGTTAGGAAACCTTGTGGATTAAAGAAACCGGTCATCCAAAATGTTAAGGGACGTCCTCGAAAACACCATGTACTAAATTGTTCGTTACGTTCCAATAGTTCAGTAAACCAAAAACCAAGACTATTAGCCAACCATGAACCTCGTTTCCAAACTGAGGGCAATTTTGCATCGTAGATGTTATCTAAAGCATCTCGCAGTGCCTAATTTTTGTATCGATCAGTATTATTTTGAAATTATGCTGATTTGGCACAGTGTGCTTCACCTAAATATACGAATTCCTAACGAATACAGACTAATTTCCAAAAGTATTTCTTTCTTGTGCAAAATATTAAACGGCATATTAGCAAGATTCTTTTGGATAGGCAAAATGCTCCTTATTGTGGGACTTCTGTTTTAGGAGCAACAGAAAAGAGTAGCCATCTGAATGTGAGATTTGAGAGAGCTACGACCACTCAAATTAATTTTTTTATAAATTAAATCTGACCTTATGCAAATTAGTAAAATAAACCGTAAAAACCAACGGTTCGGATTATCGAATATTCGATTAATAAAGGTAAAGGTATCTGCCCGTAATACACACTTTTGAGGCTCATTTCACACTCCCAAATATCTGGAGCTCAGTATTCTTGCGGGAAAAAGGCTTTCTCTGATAAAATTTTTTTAGTACATGGGCCAAAAAAACTGCTGCAAATTAGGGCAATAATTGTGAAACATTAGCATGATTTGATCATTGGTGAGTTTAACTCTTTTTATATTTTGGGTAGTTTTGAGTGCGGAATTGACCTATAGGCAAAATAAGCTGTTGGCAAGCCTTCAACTCAAGAAAAAGTGCCCTTACTCTACTTAAAATATTATCTACCTAAAGAAATAAAACATTTGGTCTCAAAACTGGAGATTTTTTGTGTTCTTAGCTCTCACGATGGCTAAAGATAAATTTAGTCCTTCAGCTATTCGCTATTTTGCATTTAGGTGAAACACACTGTAATTGAAAACTCTTTTACTTCATTCATAATGATAATTCCTTCGATTGCCAACAATAGTTCACGCAATGTTGTTCGTACGGTGTTAATAACTTTTTGCATTCGATCAATCTCCTGTCGTAGAAAGATATTAAGTGGATTGAGATGACCCATAATTTTCAATCTAAAATTAATAATTTAAAACTTTTTTTTAATAAATTTTACCAAATTTGTATGATTATGGAAATTGCAACCTCTCTTTAACTTCAAATGGATCATAATTCGATGGTAATTTCCCCATCATATCTCTTGCTATTCGTGTCACGACCGATTCTCGGGATTCACCACCACCACCTGAAGATTCTTTCGGTTGGATCTCCAACATACGATCAAACATTGAACGTGTAATATTCGTTTGATATCTGTATCAATAATAATTGATAATATATTATTAATATTATAAATTTTTCAAAATGTTACGTAATATCAGCGTTGCCGTGTAAACCGTAAACTTGTGGTGGATCAATTGGTGAGAATGTTTCAATCATTCCAAGATATTCCGGTATATTTTTATATTTATAAACTTTATAGCCTTGATAGAACATAAATTCATCAGTAAATAAATCATCATTAAACCAAACTTTCGTGAACGTATTCAATAATCTCTTATCGAAATTATCAGTGACACGTCCCCCATAATGGACTTCACCTAACATATATCTAATTGTCGACCAATTAACACCCTTCTTTGGATCAATATCATCCAAATGATTTTGTACAAATAGACAACTGGCCAACCAATCGGCTGAATTAAATTCATACGGTATACTCCAACCTAATGGGCCAAATTTGCGTCGTTCTTGTACAACTGTATGTAGAAATGAGATTGCATAAATTAACGGTATATATTGCCATGCATCTGAATAATCTAATAAGTCCTGGTTCATTGACTGATAAGTGCGTTGTAAGCCAGCTCGAATGCCAGATGGTGCTTCATTTGTAAATTTAATACTAATTTGTAATAGACTTATTGGGAATTGATCGTGCGGCTCACAAGTGATCCATAAACGAAATTCCGGATTAAAATTACCAATACCTTTTTCTAAATCGAAAAACATCAATAACACTTCATTCATATAATCTAAAGATAAATGACAATTTTGTAGCAACAACCAAATTCCCTGTAAACATTTTTTTTTTTTGTTAAATAATCTTTCAGATCCATTAGAATTTTGATGGAAATATATACATCATTTAAAGCTTCAGTCATCAGTTTACGTGCATGCACCTCTTGTCCTTGTCCCATCGAAATCGATTTAACTCTTGTTTCAAGACGTTTAGCCAATTGTTCAATATACGGTGTTGGATCTGAACCGATACTTAGAAAACAAATTAATGGTGTTAATGCTCTTGATTCATTAAATAGATGATGTAAATTCAATATTACAGGTTCAGAGAATTGTTGGCCCAATGAATGCGCGATGTATTTCCGGCTCTGTATTACTGTACGATCCGGACACCATGACCTAGTTGTATAGATGTTGATATATTACTCGTGCAATATATAAGGTGTGTTTCACTTTAGGGTACGTTCATGTCACAGATTGTCGTTGAGTGCTCATAGCAATTCCGTCAATTATCAACATTTCTAGGTTGGCCTGATTCTAGCAATTAAAAACAAACTCTTTTGCTAAGGCTAGATCCGCACTGAAAGCCAGTCACACTCCTGTTTCGGTACGATCAAAATATTCTTTGTTTGATAGGAGTGTACCGTGATTGACACTTTGTTTTTGGCCGAATTTACACGGGGATAGTAGCTAAAGTAAGTAACTGAGCAAGCCTAAGATTTGCACTAAATTTTTCACTATCTTTAGAACTAAATCACATGTTTACACAACGCCAGTGGACAAATTTAGCGATTTGCTTAAGTTACTTGCTTTAACTACCTACTCGTGTAAATTCGGCATAAAATACAAATTTGCGGTCCAAAAATAGGGAAGTAATAAAGTATTGGAGTGAAGTGTCTTCGACATGAACGTACGCTGATTCTAAATTAGTCTCGGTAGGGTCAAAATCATGTTTAAATTGGATCAAAAAGTCTATGGATCTATACCTTATCAATAGTAATTTTCTGAAAACATCCAGATTATTGTAACCATCTGGAATGACAGCCTCTTCGGGTGCATTCTTTTCAAACCACGCCTTCCATTGTCGACTATTATCAGTAACTTGTTGGACGATATTTTGAAAATGTCGTAAATTTGTCAATTCATTCAAATTCAACCATGTCAAATCTGTTATCCATTTAGCCGGTTTTGGTGGGCATGCATTTAGATCTAGTGCAGCACCACCTTTTATGAAATTTTGAAATTCTTCATGTACAATATAGCCACGTTCCAAATCGATTTTCAAACACATCAATAACACAAACATATATTTGTGGCGTTCATAGAAACCGACCGAGATAAATTTGAAGATTTCCAATGTTAAATATTCGATAATATTATTAATTCGTCTTTAACCATCAACGATAAAAAAAAAAGAAATATTTAAACGCTACTGTCATGGCGAAAAAAGTTAAAAGAAAAACAATCGATTCAGCTCGGGTTCATTTACAGTGAAGACAATACTTAAAATTACTCAAAAGTGATGTTTTTATTCCAATTTGTTAGCAAGTTGTTTGATTCATATGCTTACGGTTAATTAAGGCAGGCTCGAAGCCACAGCAAAGCATTTTGGGGAGGCACTTTAAGTGTATCTGATAGAGCAGAGTCTAGTCTTAGAGAGAGGTGCCCAAAAAAATGTGCTAGAAATGCTAGAGAAGCTTAATCAAAGAGAATGCTTCATTAAACACCCGAACTAAAACCGTTTTTTTTTTCCGCCAACTTGAAACTATAAAATGAGTGATACCTGCTGTTTATGGGACTTTTCTCTGATCGTAACATAGATATATCGAATCGTTCCAAAAATTGATTCAAAGACGTCTGATACATATTATTAACCAATGCCATACTAACAACCAAAAAATATAAAACACTTCCACGTGTAGCTACCGGTCTACAAACAAATATTTGTAACGAAAAATCAATTAATTAATGTCAATTATTTACCGAAATTCCTCACGTGCTGCATTAATTTTAATTTCAGTATCTTTGGCAATAAGTAATTTCTCACGAACTTCATCGGCTGTATTTCTTGTTACATTCAACACATCAATTACCGTAGGATCATCCAATAATGAGCCTTGTGTTGTTGTTAGTTTCGTCAATAAATTCTGTTCCAATTCTTGCATTTTCCTACGATTCGCTGTTGCATCACGTATCAAATTCACACGTTCTTGTTCCAATTCCCTTTTCTCTGTTACAATAACACGACCTAATAATTGATCTTCTAAACCTTTCATTGTTACAGTGAAATCAATGACCGATGTTCGTGCGAATATCTCAGGTGTATATGATGGATTTGGTAGTTTTGTTGTGATAAATATGCGACAATTAAAATTAATATCCACTTCTTTATCACTGATTTTCACTTTAAAACTCGTACCTAATTTAATATAATTCTTCTCGAGTACATTGTATAAAATTGGATCCAATTCTTCAGCTATATCTTCAATCAATAATGGATAACCGAGTGAGACGGCATCTTCTAAATGATTACGAAAATATTTGTGTTGTAGTGTTGTTACAATCAATGCATTCTCTTTCTCTTTATTTTTAATCCACGATTTGCCTTGATTTTGTGGATCGATCAACAATGGATATCTGGAAGCGCACGTTACAATAATACCATTCTGGATTGAAAGCTCGTCTGTTGGTAAACCATGCAAATTCCATTCACCAATCTATAAAAAAATCCAGATTATACTACAACTCTTTATAATAATAATAATAATAAAAAAATATTACGGTAGCCATATCGGTGAGACTTTCAATCAAATTCAAACTCAATGTAACCGGTATTTTACGTTTAACAACCGAATCCAAAAACGATTTCTGTAATAAATTGCGAAATTCTTGATTAAACGGTCCTGTATAGCCGAGAAATGCTGTTAATAAAATAACATCGCCAACTAAACGATCCGTTTCAGCTTTGAATTGTGCCAATTGTTCAGTCCAACGTACACGTTCACCTGATAAGCCCGTAATTAAAGCAGTGGCTGAATCCATTTTATTTTTCACTTTCATTGCATCATCAAATACAGCTTGTCGTGATACCATTGCAGTCTCATATTCCATTTGACATTTACGGACTTCTTCCTCTTTTTCAGCGGCCAATTCCATTGCTTTCGTATATTCAGCTTGAGCTTTATTCAATTTAACTTCTTGTATTGCTAAATTAGCCTAAAATAATCCGTTATAAAGTTGTTCTTTGTTTTGTTTTTTTTTTGTCTCTCCCAACAAGAAACTTACTTTTAATGGTAAAACTTCTACATTAACTTCATAAAATGAAGACATCGCTCGCGTCCATGACAGTAATCCAGAAACGTTTGAACAGACTTTTGTAGCTGTTTCATAATTATATATTGGATAACTGAAATATGGTATTAACAAATCGACCATTTCGGCATTGATCGCATCTTTTGGATACTCTTGAAGTTTCCTCAAAAAAGCCGTATCCGCCATTACTTTCAGTGCTTCAGACCACGATGTCATCAAGAATGTTCGTTCAAAATCCGGTTTAGTTGGTTCTAGTTTCCGTCGAAAATAAATTAGGACACAATCTAAAATCAACAGAATCAAATATGGTGGTTTTCCCAATTTTCTAACCGTTGCAATATCGCTTGGTTTAATCGTCTACAAACAAAAAAAAAATTATTTTATTTAATTTGCATTGTGATTAATTAAATAGCAAATACTAGAAGAGCTTGTTCGGCAGCTTCTAAAGCCGGTTTGGCGGCTGTCAATTTCTTTTCAGCTTCTTCTCGATCAGCATTTATACTTATCACTAACGTTTCAGCACGATCTTTCACCACATTCGCTTCTTCTTTAATTTTTTGTGCCACTTCAGATGTTGCAATTACTTCATTTAACACCTGTAAGGTTATCGATTAAAAGTGAAATCTTTTGGAAAAACGCGAGAATAACCTTTTCGGCGTTGGCTGAAGCAACTTCCATTTCCTTCTCTTTAACCACCAATTCTTTCTTTAATTCGTCGACATTCTTCTGAGCTTCAACCAATTTCGTTAAACCGGTGCGCATACGTTTATCGGAACCGGCAATTTCGTCCACTTTCTTCTTATAAAAGTCTTTGTAACTTTCCAAAAACGATATATAAGTCTTCGGCGTGACGTACGTCATACGCCGAAATCTACATTTTTTAATTAATTAATTAATTAATTAATTAATAGAGTTGGATTTATGTACCTGTCGAAGTATTGTAGACAAATATCGGTGATGGAATCATGGATTTCAGCCATAACGTAAATTAGTTCTTGTTTAATATTATCGGTACAAACAATTGGGAAGGCTTTCAAGAAATGATCGGACACCTCATTTAAAGCATCCGTTGGCCATTTAAAGAACCACCGTATCGTACATCCCGAAATAAGTCCCGGGAATTTCAGGGCACGACTACGGAATTTCTCACCGACTGGTGAAAAACATAATGCAACATGTAGATTTGAACGTGCTCGATTAATGAAAAAATCATATAAATTATCATTAGTTGGTGGACGTTTCGGTGCAATTTTCTTCATAATCGGTATCAATTCCGATTGGATTTCATCAATTTCATCTTTTGCAAATAAATTGGCAATTTCACCCGAACTCAAAATATTATTTAAACTCTCCAAAAATGTCTCCTCTTTTATATCGTTATCAGTGAAGATGAATGTTATACCAATACCTTCAAGTCCGGCGACTCGATACAAATACTTCAAGTCATCCATCAGATTACTCACATTATAGGCTCTTTAATTATTGAAATTACTCAGAATGATTTTGGGGGAGGAAATTTTGTTAATTTACCGTGTTAATTGGATTTGGAACGTTTTATAATTTGCAATAAATGAAGCTAATCTTGTTAAACTTTGTTTACCCGAACCACCAACACCGACTAGCAGAGCATTGCCACGAGCTGTCCGGACAATTCTTGATATCACCATTAGATTAACCATAGCATCAAAGAATAACACCATATCCATTTTACTACCGCGTGCTTGCTCGTTATATTGTGCCATAAATGCTGTAAAAAAATTGAAATAAAATCACCAATTTACAATCAATTATACCAGAGATGTTTACAAAATAATTTCTCTTTAAGAAATTCCCAACTGGGGATTTCTTCGTAGATTTTCGGTGCATCAAAACAGAAATCTTCCGGTTCATCGCCGGTAGCGTCCGGTGGTTCCCGCAAGAAATCCACCCAATACGTATCATCATTAAAATAAAATTGATAATCATCCTCCAATTCAGCTTCCGCTTGTCTTTTCAATTCATGATTGAACCAATCACGATCGTTTTGCACAATAAAACGATCAGAAATAACACGTAAACATTCATGTCGCCACAATTTCAATATTGTTGTTTTATCTTGACATTCGGCCGATTGTACCGTTAAGATGCCCTGCCAAATTCTCGATAAATCACGTAAATTAAAAACGTAATGGAATTTCGCTGGTGTTGGTAGCATTTTCGTTTTCGTATGTTGCCAAATATGACGCGTTAACGGTATTAATTTCGGTAAAAATTCGACAATTTCTTGATTAAAACGTTCGATGCAAAAGTAGCCGCAAGCGATTTGTTCTGTAATTAAATGTACGATAATTAAGTGGAAATTTCAGCCAACGCTAAACTGATAAAATAATTTATACTGAAAATAATGTCCATTGATGTATCACTCGGTAATGTACAATTGAAGATGCAAAATTGTCGTTTAAGTCGATGCGGGATATCGTTACGTCCACCGCCCGGATGTATCATTGCTGCCAGAAATAGAACATCAACAAGACTAGAAAAATCACCCGGTTTATCTAAACTATAGAATCCACCACATTCCATCAATTGACGGACAATTTCATTAGTAATTTGATCACCCCATTCATTAATTACTGGCATATTAATATCATCAATGAATATTGTTAGTGTTTTACCAGCCGGTGGTCCATACGTTGTTCCTACACGTTTATCAACATAAGATTCAATAATTCTCTGTACCATATTTGGGGTGGTGGCTGATGAAAAATTGAAACATTTACTCAATTTATATTCAGGATCAAATTGTGATGTGTAGCCTTTAATCATCACCGTTTTTGCTGTGCCCTGTTCACCTACAAATTAATTCAAATTAATCTACATTTACTCAAAAAAAAAAATGTTCCAATTCAAATTCGCCCTACCAATTAACAAGACGGCTTTATTTTGTTTTGCAATTGTATCAATTAGAAATGCTGTACGAACATTATCAACATTTGGTACAAGAATATTGGTGAATTCTAAGACACTATCAGTTGGATATTGGAATTCTTCAACAAGTAATGACCAATGTTGCCAATTACCAGTTTCCGGATCTACCATATATTCAAAGATCGTTTCGTCCGGTTGTATTTTCGGCCAATCCAGTTTGGAGGCATGTTGTAAAATGAATTCTTCCATTTTGAGACGATCATCCAATTCTAATAGTGCCCCCAACGACCACATCAAAGCAAACAAAAACAATCTCTCCAATTGACGATCCGTCCATACTTCTTTATAAAATAAACGAGAAATTTTAATATTATTTTTAAAACGGCGCCCCCTAAGCTATCGGGCACGAAATTGTCGTTTCAAGCAAATCGAAGATAAAGTTTTCGTATGCAGTAGCGGCTCGTTGTGTGAAATTCTGGGAGTGAGGTGTCGTGTGCTTTTTCTGCTATTAGTACAAAGTCAGAGTTTTCATTTACTTTCTCCTTTATAAAGAAGAGTTAATAACGCACTCAAGCAGATCTTATTTTGGGCCTTAACTCTTACTTATGGAGAAGAAAACGCACTGCCGAAGGTTGAGAGCAAAGAAGCGAATTCCAAACCTGTTTTTATAACAACGCTATAACATCCTCACTCTGCACGCCACTGGGTATGTGTAAACTTTAAAAATAGGGTTTGAATTCGCTGCTTTGGCCACTACGTTCTCAGCTTTAACCATAACGTTGCTAAAAAAGTGTCGAAGTTTGTTAACATACTTTTTAAGGATTTACTTCCCACTTTTGCCTTCGAATGTTGTTCTTCTGTACGCTTCCAAGCAAATAAAAATTGATAATTCTCTATTAGACGCTTTGTTGCTAATTGCCGCGCCTAATCTTAACGCAGCAGTTAAAGCAAAAGAACGCTTAAGAAAGAAATTAAAATACATATTGAGGCTGTAAAACTGCTGAAAAGACGGCTGACAGACCGCGTTTCATAATGATAATAGAATATTTACTAGTTTCGTCGCCAGTGTCGATAATTCCTGCCAACACATCGTAGCATTGCCGGATGTAGAGAGCTTCCCGACACGCCATTTTCGGTTTGAGTTTCGTCTGAACGAACAAATTCAAATCATCGTAAATCTTATCGAACACATTATGGAATACGGTCTTTTCTTGTTGAGATCGTGTAATAAGCCAACCCTAAATTGTATTTTATTTATATCAACAACAACAAAAAATTGTTATATTATAAAGAGATTACTTCTAAAATTGGTTTCCATGGTAGTACTGACGAACTCATAAAGACCATTCCCATTCGTGATACGGTTGCCGGACTGGCATTATCAACATTATCCGGTTCGAAAACTAATTTACAACTGGCCGCCATCACAATTCGATCACCATTTGCTAGTGTTAAAGTCTTATTATCATCTAAAACGGAATTGAGATTTTCGATCCAAACAGCATCGACAGGACCATCAAGTACCAGCCTTTAATTTTGTAAGACGAATTTATTAGAGATCTATATAAACAGTGATTGTTTGATTAACAAATACCAAATGTGTTCACCCTTTTTCGCTTTCAATGTGCGTCGCCATAATGTTGAAAAAATACCATCAGTCCAGTCGTTGGTGGCAACATCCAATCGTCCAAACATTTGCGGTGCTGTTATTGCTTTTGGATTCATACGCATCTCACGGTGTGGTACACCAGTTTCGGTCATTGATCGCATCAAACAAAGCATACATTTTGTCTTACCAGCACCGGTTGGGCCTTAATTATTATCAAAATCTTAATTATAAATCATTCAAATTAGAAATATTTTAAAATTATTATTTACCCATCACCATTAATCCATGTCGTACTAATGATGTCTCATATAATTGAATAACTTTTAAATTCCATGAAGGATAATTAATCAGACCCATTTCAGCCGTTTGATTCCCTATAGCCTTCTGTAGATCCTTCCAAGAGTGTGTTGATAATTTAATACCAGGAAACATATCTTCAATTAATGATAAGAATAATGGTTCATCTTCATCAATTAATTTACTCAAATTCATATCTCTTAACACACGCATAACGATCATTTCTTCTGTATCAGTCGGATGACTGCGCTTTTGGGCACCCAAAGTTCTCAAACACGATAAGATATTACGTAATCCGAAATCATAATGGACTTGTTTTGATAGTTGTTCTTCGCATAATTGATATAATGTAAAGAATTTCCTTGACAATATAATATTATCTTTAAAACCGCACGATGCCAATTTAACACGAATGATAATTTGTCGATCAGGCACCATCATTGCAACACTACGGAACATAATCTTCAAATTTTCCGGTAATTCTTGACGGCCAGCATAACCCGGATTCATTGTTAGAAAAATACCAAATTCGATATTCATTGAAACATTATCACCGTCCCTTTAAATTGATTTGAATTTTATTTACAAAACAAATTCGAATTGATTTGAAAATGAATTACATGAAAATAAAGGTAGCTTTTCGCTCCTTTCTGGCAGTCAAAACAATATAAATTTGTTGAGCAGCTACTGATAATACGGGCAAATCGATTCGATTGAATTCATCGAAACAACCCCAAGATCCCGATTGTGCCAAACCCTTAAATTTGCAATTAATTAATTAATTATAATCGTCAAATTTTCTAGTAGTTACCTTAAAAATACGTCCAAGTCCTCTGAAATCCATTTGATCGGAACAATTGAACACAACAACAAACTTCCCCAAAGTTCGTCCCATATCTTTGGTTGTTTCAGTTTTACCAGTTCCTGCAGGACCGGCAGGAGCACCACCCATATTTATCCCTTAAAAACAAAATCAATCACAAATCAATCATCATTTTTGCTAATCACTCACAGATCGCTTGAGCTAAAGTGATATAACAACGGTCAGTTAATGGTGTTATAGCTAAACGTTCAGTGATTCCCAAATATTCGTTCTGATAATGAAAGATAACATCAGTTATTTTAACATCAATATCATCGGTATCTTCATAATAATAGAAGCGAGTCTGTTGTTGCCATTCAAAATCTAAAATATTCTTCACTCGCAACTTAACGATATTATCGAAAATATCACGTTGATGCACATGAATTGTAACCATTGTTTCATAACGTATACGGTCCATTTTTGTTAAATCTTTTGATGTTAAATCGATTAAATCGTTTAATAAATTGAGAAAACGTGCATTTGTCGTCTTCATTATCAATTTATCAACACGAGCTTTACGTAGCGCCACTTCAGCTTCTTTCGTCCACAATATTTGAACACCAACAAGACCAGCCTGTTTTCAATAAAATCAAAAGAGACATCAACAATTTCAAGAGAGAAATTAGTTAATTAACCTGTCCACAAAACTGGATGAATCCTTTAATAAAATCATAGTCAGGATCATTAAATTGTTGTGCCTGTGAACCAATTACAGTTTTAACAGTTTCTTTAACTGTATCTAAAAGTGTATTCAACCAATTCTCAACACCACCAACACAATGAACGGATTTCTCAAATGGTATTTTTTCACCTAAATCCGACTTCATTGCGATTATATGATCAGGTGATCGTTCATCGAATTCAACCTAAATTTCAAAATTAAATTAATTAATTAATTAATTATCGAGAATCAATCGAGATACTTTATAAACAGCATCAAATAGACTTGGTAAATGTGGTTGGATTGATGATGGATCGGAACTTTGTCCTAAAATCTCCAATAAAACCGGATCCGAAATGAAAAAGAATCGTGGAAAACATAAACGTTTATTCTCAAGATAACCAGTTAAACTCTTCTGGCACGTTTCTAATTGGTCCAATAGATACGGTAATAGTTGTGTCATTGTTTCATCGCCCGTACAACAGTCGACGGCATTTGTGCGTTCGTGGGCACGCACCATTATCTTCACCCAAGATTTGTCGATACTCTAAACAGAAAGTTGACGGTTGAAGATCAAGCAGTAATTGTTGAATTGCTGATTTAGCACTTTTTACATCTGTGATCGATATTTATGAAAAGCCTTAGGGTACGTTCATGCCGGATGTGTCTCACTGCGATATCTCGCTGTCTCACCGGCTCGCTATTTATCGCGATTGACATAGCAATCCGCCAATCATTACTCAATATTTCTAGAATGACACTGATTCCACCAATTGCAGGCAGGCTTATTTGTTTTTGGTTTCGTAGCTGGGCAAGTTCGACATGAACGTACCCTCACATTTCGACTAATGCCTCACTGTTATCGAAAAGTGTGAATTTCGAACATACTCTTTGACTGAATAAATAGTGCGCAATTTTAGCTTTGATCAAATTCCCTCCCCCAGCTCTCCGACTCCAATTATTGGCGAACAACTGCGAATAAATGCAACTTACGCTGAATCTCTTGGCTTCGGCTGGTAATTGTTTAGCAATATCGCCACCAACAAATACAGCTTCCAAATAGACCCATAAATTTTGTACAATCAACCATTTCTCAATAATTTCCGATGTTGTAACCAATTTATTAATCCATGTTTGTATATCTTTTTTGAATGGTGCATTATAACGATTACTCAATAATGAATTCATTATCATTAAACTATCTTCAAGTGCCATAATAATTTCACCAGCTTCTGTACCTTTTAAAAGTAATTCACCGCGTCCCTTAAATGATGAAAAACTTAATTCAACCACTGACCATTCGGTTATAACTTGTTTTAATTTGGCTTCAATATCTTTCTCTTTTACAGCACTAATACAAATATCTTCAACATCATCTTTATGTTTTAATAATGGAGCTTCCATTATACTTTGTAATGTAAATGTTGGTGATTCAACATTAAATTGATAACCTGTTACTTTACTAATACGATCCCAATGACGATCTTTCATTGCCTTATTTGCCATTAATTCTAATAATGGACATGTTTCAGAGAAATCGTCGATTTTCTTCTTCAAATCAAGAAATGCCGGCCAATCTTTCATACCTTTCGGTAATTTTCTACAACGATTTTGGAATTCCGTTAATTCATTTATAATTGATTCAATATCAATTTCAGTCCATAAAATCTCAAAATAACCATCAATACTATGATTGACTGTTAAATATAAACCATATAATTTATTTAATAGATTAAATTCTTTCTTTCGTTTATGTAAAATTGGATAATCGTTCACTTCTAAACCAAATAATTTCTCACCACTACTATACATTTCAAATTTACGCCATAATTCATCGAAACGATCTTGAAAGATTAATACACGATCACTGGCCTCTTGGGCTGCCAATCCTGGTATCATTGGACCATTTTGTTCGAAATCAACATCGAATTGTTCAACTTCCGTACGGAATTGTTCAACGCCATCGGTTAATTCTTTCAATAATGGTGCTTGAATTTCACAGATCTGCTCTTGAACTTGTTTCGCCTTGGAATTGGAAACGTTTCAGATTATTTTCAGTAGAAAAATTGGTTATAAATACAGAAACAATAGACAGAATTAGTAATAGAAAGAGTGGTATACGCGAGGTATCATTCAAATGTTACATAAGCACGCTTGGAGGTTTTTTGCTGACATAGGGACAAGGACTTGAGAAAAACACAAATTGAAGACAGGAAGATTTGACTCTTCTTGTAAATAATATTGAAACATTAATTCATGATGGTCTAAAGATGAATGGCTCTCTTTAAATTTTAGCGACTTGGAGGGTTGCAACTTTCTTATCTAGGGGAGAAAGAGGGCTCCAAATACTTGAACGATCTCTGACTTAAGTGCTATACTATTTTATTTACTTACATGATCGACCATGTGAGTGAAATTGAAGCGTAAAGATTCCACCCTTTCTATATCTTCCTGTGGTACGTCAACATTGAATCGGGCAAAGATCGCATACGCATCCTCCATTTGATTCAGTTGCATATCCATTTCAATGAAATTTTCTCGGATTAATTGCAAACAATCCATAGCTAGCCTGTTTGAAAGAACAGTAACAAAATAGAAAATGAAAAGAATCATTAAAAATGTTAATAATAAAAACCTGCAATCATCTAAATCTTTGATTGGACGACTCAAAGTCTTCTCGCGTTGTTTGATGAAATCAACCAATTCAGTCAATTTCTCTTTATAACGACTACCCATTTTTTTGCCCAACGTATATTTCCATGAATTTAATTCAATTAGTAAGGCTCTTTTAAAATTATCTTAAACAAAAAAAAATCAGAGATTTATTTGAATTGAGTTTTTGAGTCGCCGATGCACACAATTAAACAATTTGTCAAAGCATCCCAGCTGATTTCTTACTTTATAAAAGCTACTAGGAATCGAGATTTGTTAAAAAAAAAGAGTTTCTTTGCAGATATATTCAACGAAACTGAAGAAGGCCCAACGCTACAGCAAAACCGGCAGCTGCCCAAACCGGCCTAATTTTAAGGGCAATATTTTTTTGAATAAATTTTGTTTCTTGGCAATTGCCAGCCGGCCCTGTATAAAAGACTTTGTCGAGAGTGAAAAAGAAGAGAAAAACTATAGAACAATTGCAATTTTTTCCCGTTATAAAAGTTTGGGCTGGCTCTTGCATGAACTTAATTATTCAAAGGCCCTTTTTTCCATAGATAAAGCCGACAAAAAGGCCACTGTGTTTTTGGGCCTGCATCTTGAGTTTGATGGTAAATCCGCTCTCGTAAATTGCATCCAACTTCCCAACATTTTCCCTATAATCTACTAATTCGCTTACTAAATGTGTTTTTAATTAAAATTTCCGCAAACGCGTTAATTTGATGGGGGAATTTGACAAATTGTCCAACTGTCTGCTGGGCGTTTTAGGTACATTTATCAAAATACCCATGTCAATTTGTATAGCATCAATTATGTGTTTATCAGGTATCTCGTTGATATCATCAGCTTGTTTATCATATTCAACGAACTTTTCTGAAATCTCCACAGTTAGTGGATTTTTCCCACAGAACTCTTCAATTATATTGTCACGTTCCGGGTCCCATAGATAAGCGAAACTAAGATATTCCTAACGAAATAATAAAATAGATATACAATAGTAAAAAAAACAAACTATTCTTTGATAATCAAAGTATTTTCGTAGCTAATTTAAAATTTCAATGATGGAAAACGCTCACTGAAACGACAAAACACGCATTACGTCTTATGGTGCCCTTTTTTTCTTCAGTGAGCACCTTCGATCAGTGCCGGTACTAGGGGCGGCCGGGCGCCGTTTCCTGTAGGGCTCCGAACCATTAATTTATGAAGATTATTGTCTAATAATTAGTAGAAAAGACGCATGGAACTCTTGTTTGCCTCGGTCCAGCTCTGCCCTTCAACCTAACAAACACTATTTGTCCCGTCCTAAACAACAACTCATAATAAGCCTAGGGACAAATAGTGTCTCGACGACTATTGAAATTTGAAAATATTTTACCTTTAACAGAGCCTTTATATCTGGTTTCAACAAATACATAGCACCCTGTAGACTCATATAAATTCGAAAAACATCCTTATGTTCTGCCACTGCTTTATAATAATTTTTATCTTGTGGAACATCAACGGCCATATGTTGTTTTTCTGAAAATTGCAATAATTTTTAAAATCATAATTAAAATCGATTATGGATCAATCAACAACCTTCTTCCGGATCGATTGTCTTCAATATTGAACCCATTTGGCCCCATTGATTTATATATTTATGTGTATTTAAAATATTGTTTAAAATTGAATTGAAAGTCGATTGAACTTGATCTAATGATGGATTGATTGCAGTTATTGGTATTTGTAATTCCATATTGATACGTAACATTGGCACAATAGTTTCATTACTTTCACGATGACTACTTGCGTATTTCTTTAATTGTTCCAATGATGATTTTGTACTTTTCACTAATGCATCGATTAGTTTTGTATTGAAAAATGAGAACATTTCCAAACAATCACTATGGACTGAATTCAAATCCAATTGAACATTTTTATCGACTTCCTTAAAAGCTATATTAGAAAATTAATAAAGTTTCTTATTATATTGTTATTTTGTGTATATATATATATATAAATACCAGCTTCAGGATTCGTTTGTATTCGAGATGATGATTGGACAGGTTTCAATACAATATCAGGACTCATCCAATTATATTTCCCCTCTTGTATTTCAGGATTATCAATCATTGATAAGAAATAATTAATTAATTCAATTGTGGCACGTTCAGCTGTTAATGATTTCATTTGAATTTCTTTTGCTATCTGTTTCATATGATTGATATTTTGATTAAGAAAATCATCGGTATTTAATGGTACCGGTGGTAAATAAACTAAATTATAATTTGCTATATTATTAATAATCTCTTCAATACGGACTTCTTTCATATTCTTTGTCTCTTTAACCACATTATCAATTAAATCTAAAACATTTGTGACACGATCACAAAATTGTGGTATTTGTGTTGATGTCCATGAGATTGTCGAGAATGCTGGACGAAAAACATCATCTAAACGTATCATTTGTATACGAAATAATGGTAGAAATAATGGTGGTATTGATTCACGTATTGTATTATTTCGTTCAATTAGTGCTTTAATAATTTCATAAGAATTGAAGATTTTCTCTTTACACGACAGTAGGATTTTACAGATTTCCGGTAATTCCAAATCTAATTTATAGATATGTTCAGCTTCACGGATCACTTCAAATATGTACGGATTGAAATTGACGAGATAACGTCTTGTTTGGGGATGCCGAATCAACACGGGCGCATTCAAACAAGATTTCACCTAAATTGAACAAAACAAAGAAAAAACACAACTGTTGTTTTGGAATCGATCCGATAATACCTGTTCGACTAAGTCATACCAAGCATCATAATAGATTTTCTCATAATGTATAAATACCATTGATAATGCATTAAATAATTGTATACACTTTTGTACGCTGCGATGTCGCATAACACGCGAATGCATCTTGAACACTTCCATTGGCTCCTCAATACGACTGTAAAATTGCCTTATCCACATTACACGTCCACATACACTTGGCATATTACGGGGCAATAATGGATTTGAACGTTCCTCATTATAACGATCACGTAAATATTCCAATTCTTTATAATAAACATGCATTGTTTCTAAATATCTCTCATCCAAACGTAGACAATCTAAATCCAGTTTTTCAAATCTGCAATCAATATAGAAAAAATCTTAGAATTGTTCTTCAACAAAAAAAAAAAATCAAATCGAGATAAAACCTTTTTAATAATCGAATCATATTATCAACATCCGGCATCTTTTCTAATGATGTCCCAACAAATTCTTCCAATTCCCATTCAGTATCGACAACATTCTGACGGAATTCACTATAGTCTTTTGAAAAGTACGGTAAACGGTGATTTAGAGCGTCGTATTTCTGTGAGGCGATCTTGTGGAAAAACTGTTTGAATTTTTCAGCAAACTCATCAATGCCCTCAATTGTACTGGCTTGTAGTATTGAATATTTTAGTGTTGTTTCCAAAACGTCTGCAATCTTTAACGTTTTTCGTTAGGAAATTGTGGAAGAATTCCAGTTTTTATTACGGTTAAAACTCTAAAAGGCGAAGAAAGGTGGAGAGAAATTGAATCTAGCTCTCGGAAGAATTACGTGTTTACAATCGTTTTATTCTTCTCAATTTACCGATATTTCGGCATAACGACAGCAAAGAGTAAGAGAATTTCTGTCGGAATATCCGGCGGAATAAAACGATTGTACAATTGGCCTTATGTCCGGCATTAAAGCTACAAATCTGTTGCCAAATGTCAGAGAACGTGATGATGATTTGGGCGTTTAGCTTTAGTTATGCAAGAACAAAAAGAAAGCCTTCCGCTAGAAATCACTAAAAAAAAGAGTACAACAATTCAAAAAAGATCCATTAAGAAAGCTTTCGCGTGGTGAGCTCTTTTGCGAGTCAAATTCAACTTCTTTGCAGAAATCAAGACCGATTTACAAAGAGATGAATTTGTAAAGCAAGATTTGATTTTCAACTCTCCGGTTGATCCATCTCGATATTCTGACAGAAATTCTTTCACCTCTTGTCTAAAGCATAAACTACGAGAATTTCTGAATGAAACGATTGTGAATCAACCCTAAGAAAATACACCTAACTTTACATTCGCTTTGTAGAAAGTTATGTAGCGAAAAAACCGTGTAAAATTGAAGATATTTAGCCACTATTTATTGTTATTTGATAATCAATGCAATAATTTGTGTGTTGTGAAGCGTGTAAGTTGAGAGATGGAAAGAAAAGAGAGAAAGTAGCGAGAGCGCATCAAAAGTTGCTGTAATGAATAAAATGATTCTCTAAGGAAGCGTTTTCACAATTCTACTGACAAATCCGATACCTCTTCAATTCGTTTTTTGAAAGTCTCAAATTTACCAAAAACGTAAATTTCCGAACAATCAAAGCTCGCTTCACCGGCTTGTTTCATTTCCTCTTGAATTAGTTTGAAACATTGATAATACTTCAAGTATAAATCTAAGCAGATTTTAATTTTATCCAATACAGTCCTCTTCTTTTGTTTCCATACAGTTTTCGTTTGATTACAATTCAAATATAAGCGACATTTATTGATCATTTGATTTGAAATTTTCACTAAAATTGCCGTAATATTCTCGGTATTATTATAATAACGTGATGTGGTGAATGTCATCCGTATTGTATTTAATAATGCTGGTAAATATTGTGGGAATTCGGGTGGTTCATAAATATACAAGAATTGCCAAAATTTCTCTAAAGCATACAGATATTTCACATTATCGGAACATTCGTTTTTAGCTAAATAAACAGAATTCACGTGTCTATTCCAAATTTTCATCACTTTACTTCGTGTTAGTATTAAATAATTAATCATATTTTTACAAATATCGGTCGTAAAAAATTCTGAAATACTTGTAAAACGTGTAAATTGTCGCCGCCAATATCGTATCTCATATACAGGACCAACAAATTCATCCTCACGTCGTAATTGTTGATATTGCACTAAAGCCTACGATTTCAACTTAATTTTGAGAATTTTTGAAATTAAATTTATAATTACCCGCTCAACGATTCTACCCCAAATTCGGACAACACTTTCAACTTTTTCAAAAAGCTCCACATTTCCAATTGCAGCTTGACGCTTCTGTTCTGTTGATACACATTGATATAAATCTTTGTCAACATCAAAAGTGACCGTCATTTCTAAATCAGTTTTAATATCTATTGATTTGAATTAATTAGATAGTTGGTTTGTTTAATTAATAATTAATTACTCTCTAAGAAGGCATTAAAAGCCGAAAAATCCCCTTCAAATTCGACTTTCTGTTTACGTCCCAATTCAGTTTTCATGATATCACCCCAATCTCGGTATTCTTTCAAAGCTTTATCAATCGAATTTTGAAGCAAACTATATGTAACAGCAACACAATTATTATTTTCAGCGGCCACATCCAATTTGATCAAATAAATCGCCTGGAAATCAGTCAAATTATCCTAAATCAATCAAATGTTTTAAAAATGATTACATTATTGATATTCTTCATTGTGATTTCTTCTTTCGTTATTTTGTAGACGATTACAGCCAAATTTTCGATTTTCCGATTGAAACCGTCCGTGATATAGATACGTTTTATGATCGTATCAGCAGGTGTTGTCGGATTCCAACGTCCAGTTTCTATTCAAACAATTTATTAAACTTATAATTTCGTATTGTGTGTTTAAATATAAGTACCGATTTCGTACGGTAGTCCGTCTTGATAATAAAACATAACCGCTTGTATCCCATATGAATTAATAAAGCTCCTCAACAATTCCATATGCAGATCGGAATCACATACCGCATCACAGACTTGATTTGTATCCCTTAAGCCTAAACAAATACCAACCATATCGCAGATGTGTCGGTGGGGCATTTGTAATGCTGTTGTACGTTGATTACGTTTCTCTTTATAACGTGCCTGTTGGAATTTATTAATAAAAAAAATTGCGTATAATAAGAAAATTTGTAAAGTTTACGAATTCTTCTTTGGACGATTCCTGTGCAGTGATTCCAGTCATAGTTGATAATTTCACTGTAGACGCACCGGCTTTTCTGATGTATTTGGCAACATCCATCATCATTTCAATATCATCAAATTCTTTAGATTCATCCATTTTTCTTTTTTCGTTAGGTCTTCTCAATTTTATTAAGAAAATCAATGGATTATTTCAAGTTTGAAATTCCAATGTTTGGAAATGTACTATGACAACGCGTACATAGCTGTCTTTAATTGTTATTTATGATGCTTGGAGCATGCTTGGAGTAAATTAACAGATTTTTGGAGATGCGGTGCCAGTGATATTTGGGCATGTAGTGTTTTTTTTTTTGTTATTATTTTGCAAGTACTTTCCAATGTCACTTCACAAGGATTTGTCCTTATTTTCTGTGCTGAGGTTTTACTAGCCGTAATTGTTTTCGGATAGTTTCCTTGCCTTTAGAATGACATTTTCCCTTGTTTAAATAAATCGGTTTCAAGTTTTTTGGCAATTTTTCTTGTAGTTCTTTTTTTATTTACATTTACACGACGTAAAATGATGGAGGCGCCGGGCCAATCGCGCTTGCCTATTTTTTTTTTGGGAAACAAGTGAGTAATTTTTGAAGGAAAAATATCAATTTATGCATATAATTGAAAGATTATGTACTTGGGAATTTATTGCGGTCGTCTCTATGCGAAAAAATAAGATAGGAGCGTGTAAACGAAGAATTACCACAAGCACGTAAAAAAAACACACGAATTGACGAAGGAAACGAAATAGCATTCTAAAGGCAATGGAAACTATCCGGGAAACAAAGAATATCAGGCAACAACGAAACTACAACCGTACTGAAAATAATGAGTTGTTAGATGGAATTGGAAGATGCTTGCAGAACAATTTGAAAAAGAAATTGTTTCCGTAACAAAGAATGTTTCCAAATAGTTAAGAAAAGGTGGGATAAGTAGAGATGCAAAAAGGAAATGGGGGCGAAAACAGTGTAATATCTGGTAGAAGAGAGTTTGTTTCATACGTTAAAACAATGAGAAAATCAATGCTGCAAAAAAGTGTCTCCAAACAACAAATTATAATGATTAAAAGAAAAACAGTTTACGAGATGTGGGGGAGAATTCATTTTTTTCAGTAAATTTGTCTACCAGTGAAGTAAATCATTATAATCCTAGCCGATTCTTGATGCTTGTATTATTCATAAATTGGGTAATATTTTTCGGTTAACAATGCTAAAATCATCTATTCTATAATCTTTGAACAATGCACACATGAGAATTTCAAATAATAGAACGGATAATAGGGCAAATACTAGTAAATGCTGTGCACGTATTTGTAAGCGATTCTCCAAAATAAATACATTGACTATTCGAGGGACTTTAACAAACAAATTCTTCAATGAGTCGAACTGAATCAAGCTAAATTTTCTATTCTATATAGAATCGTACAGATTTCGTCAGCACAATCATTCGTATTTCCTGTTCAATTAAAGAAGCTGTGACCGGAGGAGTGTTGAGGCTGCTCTCATGCATAGTAATTCACTCGACCCTAACAGACGGGACGCAAATTTATAAAATTTATTAAGTCTTCAGGCTGTTTAATGGTCGAAAAATGGTAACGTTGCACTATAACGTGAAGGAATCTGCCCTTATAATAGTCAATAGAAAAAATCGTATCTTCACCAGTAACACAGTTTTTCAGGATTATCAAAAAAAACGGTTCAGTAGTATTACAGGAATTTCAAATTGAAATTAATTAATATTCCAAAGCAACCTATTTTTACTATTTACTATCTTGTGGATACCAGATGGCGTGTTAGATTTGTTTGTTGTTGGAATGCATGGATGCTGAAACTGAAAATCAATGCAGGTCATTCACACTTACCCTTCCAGCAAACATATACTACTCTACACTTGAAAGATCATTTTACCAATGCTGACATGTACGCTTTTCTATCCACACTTCCCTACTCGTCGCCCCTGTGTGTAAAAATTTCCGACAATTTTCCAACGTTTGAATTGCAACTTAATAAATCATTCGGCGGAAGAGACACAACAAAAAAAGAAAACGGAGATAGAGAGATTTTTGAGGTCAGCTTTTGAGAAAGTTTCAAAGTTTTCTTGAATAAGCTTGGAATACAAATACGTTCCCGTTTGCTTTACGTTCTTGTTCAACACAATTATTCTAGTTGTAGTGATATATTCCGATATTGATTTGACTTTTATATGGTTTTAATTTGGTATTGTTTGCTATTTGTTAGTGTGTGTGTGTTAAATGCGATCGTAGTGGAAAGTTGAGAGTTCATTTTCTATAGATAGAGTTACTGTTAATGTGAGCAATTGAAGTTAGTGAAGCAACATCAATTGGAGACGTGTAACGAATTTCTAGTTTATTTCTTGTATACAACTTCTAAATCGTTGCACTTGTTCAATGTTAAGACGTATCAATGTACATTTGCCATCTCACAATTTAACACCTTTATCCCGCTTTTGGATCATCAAATACTTCATTAGAGCTGATGACATTTTGCAATGCTTGAAATCCAATCAATTTCTCCAGACAATTTTAATCCAACCGGGGCGCGTAATGTTGTTCTTGAATTTGTTGTTAATTAGAATTTCCTGCCGTTGCGACTTTTACGTTTCGACAATACACACATAAAATTGAATTTTCCGCCCCGCCACACCACCTGCTATGAATTAATAGCGTACTAATTGAACGAGAACACCCTTTGGGGAACATGAAAACTCTAATAGATTTCCGATAGAGCAATAACGCGATCTTGTAACTATATTTCTGGACATATTCCGAACAATTAATACCTATTTTAATCGAAATAAAATGGTAGTGAATTGAGTTTATCAAAAGGGTGTACATTTACGATTATGGTTTTAGATTGTGTGGGGCGGGTATATTTGCGACCGCAATTTTGATCCGGTTTAAATGATTTACAACAATGATTAAGCAGAAAGCTCGCAAACAAAGCTATGGATAAAGCTATATCCACAATAAACGACAACTACAAGGAGACAATCAATCTTGACTGTACGTGACTGTACTAAACAGTCAACTATACTGGTATGCTGGGTGCTTTAAAAGAATTTCCATAGACATCCACCCATTATTATACAGTTGACAACTAATTATCTACCCGCTCGCAACACAAAAGTCTCAACAAACCCCATTTTGAGTAGCATTATTAATCTAAATTCTCTTCAAGCAATCAACAAAAAAAACAAAACGGCAACATTGATGGATTAATATGGAATTATAATCAGATAGATTGTTTCGAATAAAATTTGTTACTTTAACTAGAACACAAAAACAGTGCCACAACTAGGGACTGGTCACGGGAGCGCGCTTGCAAAATTGGTTTTAAAGTTGTAATATTGTGTCCCTTCCGGCTAAATAAATTTTGGGGTGGCGTAAAATTCGAATCTTGTCCTGGGCGCTTGTTTAGCTACGACACTGCACAAAAATAGATGATTCAATGCAATGTCCGCGTCAATCAATATGCAGAGAGATAATGGAAGCCCGTTTAATTCACAAACACAGGTGCATACAGAAACTGTTCACGTATTCACACAAATTAATACGTACACATGTTCGTGTTGAATTATTTAACAATAGACTATAGCAAAGATATAGTCTTTAATTAATAAAACCCAATTGAAAATTAGACACTAACTAATTTCAAAATAATTTCCAATACGTACATAGATTGTTAATAATTATAAGCCGATCAATATTTATTTTCGTATTTTGTTTACAGATAACAATACCACAAATTCAATTTAATGTGGTTTTAGTTTGTATTTGTTTGTGCTGCTGTAATTTGTTCCACCTGCTCACATTTAGGTCTTTGGCTTATAAAGGGCGTATAAATACAGTGCTGACCTCGATGTGTATTAATATGGGATAGATTGAGCCAGGCCCTGGATTTTCCATGTATGTATGTATGTACATGTATATGGGAGCTGTGTATTGTCAGTACGTATATAAAGGGTGTAAGCACGATTTAACTTGTCAAACTTTACGAATTCAAACGTGAATCCCTTATTTAGCTCCCCTATATACATACGGCTAGAAGGATCCAGTATGCGCTAACATCATCAATTCTTCAGTCTTCTGCTTGCACTGTGTGTATATTTTCTATAATACTTACAGTATTTTAAAAGTTGACCATTTTTGTTAGTGATGCTGCAAGAGATCTTTGGACGAGATTTGATTTTCGAGAAAAAATTACTATGTTGTCGAGGCAAGAAAAGAGGCAGTCTTTTATCCCGTATTATTTCATAAATAAAGTGTGAACTTTATTGACTTATAATTATTTCATATATTGACCAGTTTGCTGCTCATTTCGTAAGAAAAAAGACTTTGCTCGACTGTGAATAATTTATGGACTACCCAATTATTTTACGAACTAGAAAGTGCACATAAAGGCAACTTTGCAAAAATAGTTTGTATCAATAAACAATGTAGAAATAAATGGTCCTTACCAAAAAATTCTTTGGACTTATGACCTGTGTAATTGCTAAAGAAAGATAAACGGATAAAGACAGATAAACAGACTATTCCAGAATAGTCAGTGCACATAAGTATCCGTTATTTTCGTAATTGTGTATTTTTCTTCAATTTGATTTCTACTAATTATCTTACTATTTGGGCGTTCTTTTCTTCATAATCGATTATTTCGTATTATGTCAAGCAAAAGGAGCCTTCTCAGAAACACATGTACAGTTTCGGATTCATCATTTCTTTGATACTTCCTTTCATATCAGTGAAAATTTGAATGAACTCTATGTATTTTTTAAATATTTTCGAGAGCATTTCGAGAGCCGAGAATAGACTCTCCTCGTTTCAGTTTTAAGATAGATGCGTTTTTAATCTCTTGAGATACGAAAGATTCTCTCTTCTAGAGACTGCAACAGTTTTTACATGCTTATTAGACTGTCAGAAAAAAATTTTTGTTTTTTTTGAGTGAATACATCTAAAAAGTTTCTTTAATAGAAGACAAAAATCTCCTAACACTTGAGCTTGATATCTTAAAAACTGAGCTGGCGCATGGGGGGATCCCCTTTCTAATTTAAAATACATTGAAGAAAACTTTTTTTTTTTAATTTTCAATGTATATCATCGAAAGACATTTTTTTTCAAATTTCCCTTCTCATTAGCTTATAGGAAATTAAATTCTCTACAAAGAAGGTTTCTTCCATTTTTTGCTCAGTCTCACAGGAAAAAAGTTACAGAGCGTTAAAAAAGTGGAAAAAATGAAAATTACAAAAATTTATGTTTCTAACTTGCTCTGTAACTTTTTTCCTATGAGGCTGAGCCAAAAATGGAAGAAACCTTCTTTGTAGAGAATTTAATTTCCTATAAGCTAATGAAAAGGGAAATTTGAAAAAAAAGTTTGTTCAATAATTTACATTGTCGTCGAGAACACTTACGCTTTTGCTCAACATTTCTCCGGTTCTTTTTCCAATAATTCACACTACAAAAATGCATCGACCGGAATACTGATTATGTAGAAAAATGATTATGTAAAAAATTGGAGACGCTACTTTTCGGATTACCCTTGTATCTATGCGCCACCCAAAGGACTTACAGTTGGGTAAACCAGAGTTAATAAAAAAATTAGGTCGACTTATTCGCAAGTCGCCAGAGAATCGTATGACTACGTAAAACTCCACGTATGTAGAATAATACAAATTCAAATAAAAAAAAAATAGAATAAAATTATATCGACAAGACAGCAAATTGAAAAGCCTTTGAATGTGGCCCCTTTTAATTAAGGCCTTTGAACACTCCACATCATGTGCATGGATGAATATGGACTAGAACCTTTTAAGACACATTTGGAATAAACTGTAAGCTTTTATTCCTTTGTCGATCAACGTTAACACGTTTTAGCGAGAGTTTCAATAGTGAACAAAAAAAAATAAATTGTAGATTCTAACCCAATTATTACGAATATGATGGATGATTCTGTTTAAACTATCCAAACAATATGTAAATATGATAGGTCTTTATGTTTATATATGATCCTGTTTTTGTACAACTATTGAATTGTTGAAAACCAGGATCTGAGTAGTATTCATAATTTACTACACACTACTAATTAGCGAGATTATGGAAATAGAACTGGTTATGATAAATGGATTGCTTTACTCTCTTAGGACACTACTACATTTACATCATTATCAAATGTGGAATAAGAGAACAGACACATAGCTCGTTATATAAATATGATTTTGTAATTAAATCTTTTAATTAGACATTTTCAATGTTTCACATTAAGGCAATTTGAATTCTCAAAGACTGCCATAGAAAAAAATACGGTTGTTAATTTTTTTTAAGTACTTACCGTATTTTTAATTAATCAAATTACACTTTAATTGAGTCAAGTATTAACAGGGCCACAGCCTACGCCAGGACAATTTGGGAGGCTACAAATTTCTAGATTTAAGCAAACTAAATAAGCACCCCACGGAAGCTTTAAGCTTTGCTCTTTATATGAAGCAATCACAAAATTTTCTTTATTTCGTAAAATTTTTGTAGCACACTGGATCCTCCTCATCCTTTTTAAAAGAAGCATTACGAAAAGGCTGATTTCGCTTTGTTGTTATTTTTTATATCGACAACCTTTTCTCAGATATTCAACAAACATTTTCTTACCAATATTTTACAAAATAATCGCCCAAAATAGCATCGATCATTAGACCTCCTCATGCAAAGCAGGATTTTTGCTTTTAGACCAAGTTTTTCTCACTGTCTGCTTTAAACAAATTCATTGTCGGATATTTTTCATATTTTGTTCAGTTTTGTTTCTCACTCGGTCGCGACTTCAACCCCATTCGTCTTGCTCCGTCTCACTGGAGCACTGCCATGGGACCAATAATCCAGCTAAATAAACCAGCTGTTAATGAATTAATATCTGGGGATGAAACATTGGTCCCTTAGTAAATAGAAATTTTAGATTACTGCTGAATTTTTTTTAAATTTTGAAATTCCAGTTTTCCAGGCGGACGACTTCAAGTTTCCTGCCGGTCCTGTAAACATGAAACGTCTTCAATATAACTTTCGGAACATATTAGAGCTTTGTGTGGCGGAAATTGCTTTCTTACTAAAACTTACTTTCATAAGGTCGAAATAAAACTAATTATTATAGAACGTTGATGCTACCCAACAAATTATAATTAAAGCTCAACGATCTGTGGTGAAAGTTGTCATTTTTCCTCTATCTATTGCCATTAATTTCAAAGAGAAATCGTTTTTATCCTACAGCATTTTTTTCTAGTTGTTTTGTCGTCTCTATTATCATTAATTAGTAAAACAAATCCCAATTAAGTTGAATAATTTTAGTGTTTTCTCGGAAGCGTTTCCTGGGAGTCAGGTTTTTGAATAATAGGTTGGTGTTGTTGGGAGAATGTAACAAAATATTGGCTGCTAATGAAAGAAGACTAGCTGCTGTAACAGAGAGATTTAATGTGAACGATTTTCAGTGATTTAGAGTCGACGCAAACAGCAGATCTTTTACACATAAATTTATAAATCGTTTCAGTACAATTCTCTTAGAGAATTAATCATTCTAAAGGTAATTGTGGAAATTTATCATTTCCGTGATTAGTAATTGTGTTGTGTAGAAAATAATCAAATTATAGTCAAAACATAAAGTAAATAAAACTGCCTGTGAGTGCATTATGTTGAATTCTGATAAAAGCATCTTCTCTATTGCTGGCAATATGTCGAGAACTTTTAAAATATGTACGACACAATGAAGTTTCAAAGTTATCCACCAACTTCAACTCAATTATTGTCAACTTTTACCAATTTGTAACGATTTCAATTTACAGCATTTCTTTCAAATCTCATCTCATTTTTATGTTAAAAATCCACTATTACCAATTGTTAATTTCAAACATAACGAATCGGCGGCAATGGTGCCTGATCGATTTTCAGTTGCACACGTAGGTCCAGAAATTGGTGCAGAAAAAAAGCGGAATGCAGCACAAACTAACCACCACCCCCTTTTAGTCCCCAGTATGTTTCGCGCTAGCAATCAAACCCGTTGTTCGGTAAATTACGGGACGCCGCCCCCTCGGGCGTAGCATCGAGCGCAAACTCCAGCGTCCCGACGCTCAGTGTGGCCACGGCATCAGTCCTGTACACAGGTCACAGTGCACGGTTTTCCATTTTAGAAGAACAATCAAACGTAACATATACACACACATATACGTACGATATGACGTATTTCCAAGCGTATATCAGTCGTGTTGCCGTCGGTGGCGTCGGTAGCGTCGATCTAAGACAGTACGTGCCTGTTTTGAAAAAGTGAATTGAAACGCGGCAAACTCGATTTATCTAAAATTCATTTTTTTCGGTTGTTGATTAATTTGTTGTGTGGTCATGTTTCGTTGTTGGATGGACTTAGATTTAGAATTGTTGGATTTTTGATTCGTCACATCGGGGATTTGGCGAAAATGTCGTTGATTTATTTGATGCTGGTTGGAAGTTTTGCAGGTACGATGATCATTTAAATATTTTATAAATTGTTTATGGACTGTGGGACTGACATACCGGTGCATACAGAATGATGTCACGTTGACCTGAAAAAACGCGACACTCTGTTTCACGCTTCATGTATAATCCAAAGACGAGTAAAAACAAATATAGAATACATCAAAAACTAATTTGAATTTTTACAGTACAGGTCGCACTTGCTGATACTAATCTCGCAATGATTGTCGTAGTTTTTTGTTAATTATAAAGTTCCGCTACTTGCGGAACTTTTTCTCGATTGTGGTTAGGCTCCAGCGCTGCAATATGTTGGCGTTCCAAACCTAAATATGTGCATTTTCCCTTGTGATTAGTAGCATTGAATTAGAATCAACTTTATAATCCAATTTGACTGTGCAGAATATTAAGTTGAACATATTGCATCTGCCTGCTGTAATATTAACTATTGTCTGCTTGGAGTTTGATATCTAGACAAGTTGATGGTGAATGTTCGCCAACTCAAACTTTAACCAATACAATTGTATATGGAAATTTACAGGATCGTAAAATCAACTCATGATATAAACATGCGACCTAAATCCACGCGCCGTTTTTATATCAATTCCGAATTAATTGAGCCGCGCGTTCCCTAAATCAACAATAAACAATCCGAAATATGTGTGCGTATATTTTCTCATTTTCCTCAATGCCATTCGATTTCAATTTGGTATAAGTCGCTGCCAATAATAGGTTTGTTATGTTGTTCGTGGAGAAATATCAAAAATAGTTGATACGTTCTCATCTACCTGATACAAATAGTACGTCCCTAAGGACGTGCAAGATATTCTGTTCACCGAACCTATTCGAAAATGGATCAATATCGGCGATACGAAATGACAAGCGGCCGTCGAAGAGCCAACCTCATCATTCTGTCATCTCTCATTTACACAACTCATCTACTCTGGAGCTCAAACCCTTCACGTTTGCTCTTACAGAATATCATCCAAGTGCGCTTGAATAGTCAAACATTACACACACACACACACGGCAGATTGTTTTTTTTTGTGTGTGCAAAAAATCTCCAAATATAATACATTTATAAAATGTATTCAAAGCTTCGGATAAAGTTTGCAAACAGTTGGTAGAGTAATTTAAAAAGAAATCTGTATGTCAGCAGTTTTTCAACTCGGCTAAGCCGTAAAACGGGCAAATTTCACGGTAAATTCTTCTACAAAAATGTAATAATCATCAAATTTAGATTATTTACAACGCTATTCTGTTTTATATTTAAAACAATCTGGACGCCGCTTGAATTAAAGCTACATTTTTCTTCAAGCATTTTAATCGTTAAAATCGATTCAATCGAGTGGCAGATTTTAATTATATCACCCAACGATTTGTATATTTTCGCTTACATAACAAGTTCCCGATCGTTGTCTTTATATACCTACATCAATTGGAATTCGTTTGGTATGCGGCCGATAAAATGAAAAGTTGTAAACTTGCCTGAAGATCAATGTTGTCTTCTCTCCTCTTTACACCACCACCTATCCGATTTGGAATTCCGAACCTGGGATTTTGGCGTGGTAGATATGTTTTACAGATACGACATTATATAGGAAGCAGATTGCACTATTGTGCGACACGAGTAGCTTTTCAAAGTTTATTTACATCGCCCTATCAACTACTGCACAACATATTTATTTCAATAGAAAGTTTTGAGTGAAATTCAGTCAGTTTTGTATATGGGAAATATACTATGGACGGCGGCTCGATTGTTCAAGTCCATTTATTGTAAATTGAACTTACAAACAAAATGTTCCAGAACACTAGCTGTGCTTGTTGAAGCCAAATATGTTGTTGGCAATTTACGTAATTTTATGTAGGAATTCTTTGATAAATCCGAAATATTAACGTTTTAATATTTGAATAATTCTGCAAACTTCAAAGATTTCGTTACAATTGCTATTCGGCTTGAACAATGAGCGTTCTCAACAATAAACTGCCAACTTACTATTAAAGTCTTATAATTGACTAATCGCTAATGAAGAATATTATAAAACTGAAATTGGCGACAAATTCAGCAGTTCTCCCAATTCCCCGCCGTCTCTTTAAATTTCCCTCTACAATATATAGATTTTTCGTTTTGGTTCTTCATCTATTCCGTTGGCACATTGCAGGGACTTTATTAAAAACTTTATATTAAAAGCATTCCAACATTATCGACCGGTGTTTCACATCAAAAATCACTCACTACTTGGCACAACTATTTGAACAAAAAAACAAGCACAAGACAGTTCGTCAAAATTACTATGCAAAAAAAAACTGCCAACTCAGAACTTGCTCATCTCTTCATGTTCAGTGAGTTGTCATCTCGCCGTGTTATGACAGCGAATCAGAAAGCTGGCTGTCGGGGACCTCGCGGCGGAAATTACTCCGTCGGAAGGTGGGTGTGAGGATACGGGGGGCTAGATCGACGGCCGTCTCCCAGGAGATGGGGGCGGGCGAGTGAAGATTGCCAGCGACATGAAACACGGGTGCGACATTGTACGGTAGACCGACTCGATGTTACGTCAATCCTGTTGACAACTATCCATGAGGGAAGTTTGTGAATTTTATACAACTTCTAGACAAGTATATGGAACGCATCGATGATTCGTTAATAAAGTTGATAGAGAAAATTGTTCAAAAAAAAAAATGATAAATTCTCGTTTGTTCGCCAATGGAAGAGCATCCAATTTCATGGCATCGTAAAAATTCCATTTTTTATAAGTTCATCCAAAACTAACTATAATACAGACAGACATATGTTGTTCTCGGGTAATCATCAGAGATTCCATTTGCCTGGTTTAATTATGTTGACGCATTGTATACGGATTCGTTCGTGCCAAACGGTCGTTATCTGTCTACATATGCCGAAAATCATCGCCGCACACACACACACACAGTCGGCTATATCTACCAAGGCACACACACAATAGGTATTGTTTCGAGTACCTATCCGAAGTGGCTATTGTCTTCACTACCACCACAACCGTTATTCGTCGCCATCTGCGAACCGCTCCTCAGCCACGGTCAGCACCCTTTCAAGAGCCCATCCGTACTTTAATCTTCTCCTTCTGCCCTACGTTTCCTGCCCAGATGACGTATTATCGCGTTACGGATTCCATTGTTTCCAGTCCTACAGTCAACTAACAATCGTTATTACAATACAGATTTTTATATAGTTTTGCTCTATTGTTCGTTTGTGTGTGTGTTTTTTTCTCTCATTAAGCATTTATATTGTTTAATTTCAATTACACTCGAATATCGACAAATATATAAATACATCCATCATGCGTCGACGATCAACACATCATTCAAATGATGGAACATCATCTCTCGCTAATCTAGAAGAAAAAATCTCGAACGATCAGATTTTCATTCAATTTACCGAAACTCTACTGTGCACGTGGAAGATTAATAGAAGCTTGCAAGGAATTTTCGACAGGAAATGGATATGTTTGGAGCAATATTAAAATGAGCCTCTACTACCAATTTGTGTTACACTTAACAACCATAAATTTCGGCTTGTCAGCACAGCACCAAACAGACGGAAAAAACACCTACTTCTAGCCTGTTATATTAATTCCATTTCACACAGCACCTTATTCAGAGCGACGAATCGAACGTAAAAATTCCAGTTTAGCACTGTGCCGGCTTTTCAATAGAACGCTTGTGTTACAGATAAAATTCAAACAATGCACTCCAACCTATGTCAGTTCGGGTGACAAAGATATTTGGGGAATTTTGTAATTTGTTGTCGTCTTATCGTGCCGGATTTTATTTGGGAGAAATTTCGGTAAAAATCGTCATAAATTCCATCTGAATAACAGGTAGATTCGTCAAAATTTGTCGCGTCTTCATGAATGTATTCATGCATGCACATGTTACGCGTTGAGTTTCACTTTCAGGGCGAATTTCCAGTGTTATTTTCCGTTCAACGTAATATGATTGGAAAAGAAATGTAACTGTAGATGTCAACTAAGTTGAAAATTGTCAATTTGCACGGACGCTAGATCAAATTTGATACGAAGCAGCGCCAGCAGACTAAACCGAATTACCATTGAAAATTTGAAATTTTTTACTTGAAATATAGAATTATCCGTGAAAGTGTCGGTTGATTTTCAATCAAATTTGACGGGAACGTGCTGTAAACACACAAAATCTTCAATCGTAATAGTAAAGAATTTTCGTAATAATAATTGAATGCAGCATACGATGTTGATCAATTCTTTGAATAAATCATAACTGACAACATTTCATATTCAGATTTTATCTGTAAACTGTGAATACCGGGGATTATCCACGCCCAGATTGAAAAATGAAAGTGCGAAGCTCACGCACGCTAAAATGTTTTTACTGGGATCGTAAACCGTGGGAGCGTCCTGGGGCATTATAAACATATCCAGACAATTCTGGTCGTGTCTCGTCCAATCCGATTTATTTTTTTGCGTTTCGTTTCAACAACAATTAACAAAATATTTTCGGTTGGAAATCGCTTGATTTAGTCGGCGAACATTTACAGTAAATAAAACGGTATTTTAGGTGATATTAAATATCGATTTCGGTTAATTAGTAGAGAAAATTGAGTCACGTTACGGTGCTAATAGAACAGAGAGATTTGTTGTTAATTTATAGAGTGGAAATGATCCAGCGAGTGTGTTGGTATTGGGGGGTGAATATGAAAAATGATGTTTTTTATATGAAAATTTGATTCGAAACTCGTTACACAATAAAAACGGTGATAATAATGAGAATTTTCTAAATTAAACTTTTGCAAATAAATCCGTGAAATTCTCGTGTTGTTCCCTTATGAGAAGATAATATCAGCTGAAAATAGATTCATCTTTTTAGTATTTGTACAATCTACCTTTAAGCGAAATGTTGTTTGTTAAAGATTTATTAAAGTGGTATTTTATTTGAAAGATTTTTCGCCCCTTTTATCCCTTCATACTTTTATTGCAACATTATTACGATGCATAAATTTCGTTTGATATGAAAATATATATAATTAAGAAATATTAAGAAAGTTTAGGAGACCTGTTGAGAATTGTGATGAAAAATTAAAACTGTTTCGATTCAATAGTCATCATGAACTGTTCAATCGCTAACAGTTTAGCCCAGTTTTCGTACGTTCTCAAGTCTCATTTCACTTTAATGAATGATGGCAGCTTACGGTAAACTATCATGGTTCAAATTGGAAAATGTCAGCATTTCTCACCTTTTTAGTGCGAGAAGCAAATAACTGGACTAAAATTAGCGATGTCAAGCAATCTATGTCATTAATTCTGCAAAAATTAAGAATCTGCCTAAAGAAAAGTTCTACTTTATTCTTTTAAGATTGGTGCATAGCCCAGAACTTTACTCTACAGGGGCAGAGGAATTAATGTTCACATTTTGGGGCACAACTTTTTATTTACAACTCCATTTCTCCACAATTCTGAGGATGCTGTTTTTTCTAGGCATTTGACTCTTGCAATTCTCAGTTCGAAAAGATCAAAGGTTGTCTTTTTAAGGGCTAACACCACAGCGACGTCGTCAAGAGGGAGGAGATTAGCAGAAGTTAGAGCTATTTTCGTAGGAGCTTTTATTAAAAAATATTGGAAAAGGGCAAAATAACGGAGGGGCACCTCGTCAATCTTCCTCGATTAATGCCTTTGTTATATTCTATATGAAGGCAGTTTGCGGTAAATACAGCCTCTTTTTCAATTTTTAACAAAACGTCGCATGCCAAAGAAAACAACGAATCGTAAAAATCTGAAATCGTGAAAATTTGGAAAGTAAAAAAACGGCTACTCTCAGTCATTTCGGAGAAACAAAAACTGCCATCTTATTAGTTGATGAGTTTTCTATAATATCGGTCTGCACAAAATCGTTTTGACAAATTATTTATTTACATCCGGAAGACTATCGAAATACGTGCTCACGGTTCGATGGACACCGTTTCCCCGCACATGCATTTCTTGGGTTGAGGTTGAAAAAATTCGTCCAACTGGCCCAGAAGCTTACAATACTAGTCTGCGTTTATGATTTTACGAGTTTCTGGATAAACCACGAACAAAATTCCTATTGCATCTCAAAAAATTGATAATAAAACTTTGTTGACTTATTTCTGAATCTTAACTCTCTTCAGTACCGAAATACCGGGTTCATAACACTCCTTAGCCTTTTGTTTTGACCCAGGATCACGATGGTGGACTCAAGTCTCATCCATTGTGATCAAAAGACACATCAAATCGATTTTATTCTTTCTAAGATGCTGCAAATGTTGTTTAAAAAACTTCACATTTGAATGTGGTTTTGTTCGTTTGTTAGCGAATGTGCACACAGTTCTCTGAAAGCCAAAATTTCAGCCAAAAAATTGCTTAATGAGATTCCTAGAGGTTATACTAAGGCTTTCGAGCAATCGACGATCTTCCAAAACTATATCTGCTGTTGTAAAAATTGTAAAAATATACTATGACACTTCAACTTTAAACCAATTGAACAACTCACTACTTCCTCCAGCATATAAATCATCCAATAAGTGATGTATAACAAAAATCGCTTAAAAAGATGTTTTTTTGACGCCGCTAACTTAGCTTGTAGCTAAGTAAATCCAGTTTTTTACTTGTGCGGTTTTAAGACCCGCTACTTCAAGTAGAGAATTGCTATTATGAAACGGCAAGAAACTTGAGAAACCAACACAAAGTAGGGGGAGATTTTACAGATTTGAATAAAACGACCATTTGGTTGGGATAGAAAAATGCAGTTTCATAGGGATCACTATGAAATTTTAATGAGCAACATTGCGCCACCATATAAACTAATTGGTTAGTTGCCCATATTCCAGCAGTGCAATGAACAAAAACTCGGTATCATTTAAGGCCGCTATCGTACATTAAACGTTTACTAAACATTAAATGTAAATTTTCATGAATCTATTTACTAATGGGCTTCATCTTACGTTGAATAATAGTCAACTTATTCGACTGTACAACAATATCGCTCTCGAGTATTGTTCATTAAACAAAACAAAAAAAAATCCAATGTTAAATTATATGTGGAATAGTTTCGGAACGATGATAGAAATAGCACATTTGAGATTTGGTATTTGGTAAATAAACTATATATGCGTATAAGAGAGAGAGTAGACAATAAGGAGAAGGCGTATAAAAGCATATTGACTTGTTGGAAAGTTTCATAATAACGAATATATTTCAAAAGTTTACTCGCTCGAGTTCATTAGTTGCTCGAGGCCAATTATTGCCTTCTATCCATCGGGATTCCTCAAACTTATTATGTGTATAGATTGGCCTTCAGGGGAAATACCAGCGAAATATGAAGTTGTACTGTGAAAACAATACATCTTCGTTAATTAAGAAATTGCGGCATTATTATTATTACAACAACAATTTCATGATTACAAAATCCAGCAAACACTCTAGTAACGATCGCTTTTGTGCGTATTTTTTGTTGACAATTCCAACTGATAATCTGTCAAATGCAGGCATGTATTGATAAAGGAAGTAATTGACACCCGTCAGGTAAGACGGCGGCACCGATGCTCTGTATAGTGGATAGGGACGGCTATGCCCCAGGGAAATCAAACTCATCCTCGCTGTAGAATAACGACCCATTGCTATCAGCTAGTTGAATATACTACGTATATATTATTATATTCCACCAGTCCTGTCATATTGATTGGCTTATCATCATAACATACAAGTTCAATTGGGGTCAATTCCTACTTAAATTACTTTATTGCAGAGACGGTGGGTACTTGCAAATTGACTTTTATTGAATTTGTTTTCCATAAATATAGAAATAAGAGAATGTTGGAAAATGGTGGAGGCGCCGGGTACGGTGCCAAATATTGTTGCAACATAAAGCAGTTTATTTTATATTTAATTTTAAAAATGCAAGCTGCACGCTAGCATATGTTGGAAATTTCGTGCCGATATTAGACCGACCGCCAATGTCCGATTAGCTTTTGTGAAACGGATATTACATCGCACACCATCATTTCACTTCCTGTCCTTACCTCGCCTAATATTACAACTAATGATAATTAATGTTCTGTACTGGCTTTGATGATATACGGCTTCCCTTCATATTACGATTAAATATACACGGCGAATAGTAGTACAAAATCCTCTATACGTGATATTAAAAATATATTCGAATAATTGCGCATTAAATGCATTTTTAGCGTTACTTTAATGTTCTGGATAATAATAGTAAAGTATTTTAAACCAGGCAATTATTCCATCTCTTTTTCGTTTTCATTTTGTCGAATAGATTAGGCGATTTAATATCGTATTACGTTACAATTTTTTTTTTGTGTGTGTTCTGTTCGCGTCTCCCGCTCGTATATCTACGCTAAACAATTCATGGATGATAAGTGGGCCACTCACATTATGGCCCATATTTCTTCAGCTATAAAGTTACAAATTGATGAAGCTGCTTTCTCATACCTGACACTCTGCTCTCTCTCTCTCTTTTACAATGACAACAAAACCTAATAAAATTGCAACCTTAGATTTATTAAATTCAATTTTTTATTATTTCGTCGCTGCTGTACATGGCGCTACGTAAAACAATATTCTGTTTTAGTATATTGGGAGCAGCAACGTAAAAACAAATCTTAATTGACCCATAGCACAACGGCAGCTGCAACTTAATCCACAAATAATTACTTGGGAAACAATAAAGGCTCGAGTAATTGTCTCTATAGTAATTGTCTTTTGATTAAATTTTAAACTGGCTTTTAAATTTTATTATCAACTATTATTTTCCAAATATCGATTGTTTGTGTTATTATATTCAACAACGATTAAAGCACAACAACAATGGGTCGTTTTTAATGTTTTTACCATTCACCTCGACTGATAAGATACAGTAATACAGTTTACAGAGCAGCTGTAAAACGTGTATTGTAATTTGTTAGTTATTAGTTAGATATAAATACACTAGGGTGAGCCAAAATGACTAAAGGGCCTATATGTTGGAAAAAATCTCTCATTGAGAAACATTTTTAGGTCAATTGAAATTTCCCATTTAAATAACATGCAAAAAAAAATTTTGTCCATTAAAAATGCTGTAACTTTTGAACCGTTTGAGATAAAAATTTTATAGAGGCATATTCTGGTAGAGCATTAAATTCTCTAAAAAGGTGTTTTGAAGTTGATTTTTTAACTCAAAAATTCATATACTTACGGGCTGTGAAAGTTGATGAAAAGTAGATATGTTTTTTTCAACTTTCATAGCCCGTAAGTATATGAATTTTTGAGTTAAAAGAACCAACTTCAAAGTATTTTTTACAGAATTTAATGCCCTAGAAGAATATGCCTGGATAAAATCTTAATCCTAAACGGTTCAAAAGTTATAGCATTTTTAATGAAAATTTCTAAAATAGCTTTGAACTAAACATATCTGTTTTTCATTAAATTTCATAGCCCGTAAGTTTATGAATTTTTGAGTTAAAAAAATCAACTCTGAAGAATTTTTTAGAGAATTTAATGCCATACAAGAGTGTGCCTGGATAACATTTTTATCTTAAACGGTTCAAAAGTTATAGCATTTTTAATGGACAAAATTTTTTTTGCATGTTATTTAAATGGGAAATTTCGAATGGCCACCGATACCTTTTAAAATTGAGCTAAAAATTTTTACCAATTGGAGAATTTTTTTCTCAACATATAGGCCCTTTTGAGGCCATAAATTCGATAGGTTAGTCATTTTGGCTCACCCTAAAATACACCTAATCCTGTTTTTACACGATAGATACGTTACCGTTTTGCACGTGGAAAAATAGTTGCCTAGAAATCGTGTTGTATACAGCCCGTAACAGTGTAGTCCTGAAGCACTATTTATCCGCTGCTATTTATAGAATAGAACAAGGCAATAAAAGTAGAACTAAATTTTCTTTTTATGATTTGAATCGATCGTGTTCAATCGAAATAGTGTAAAAATGGTCGTGTAAAAACAGAATTGCGAGTACTGTACAAAAAGGCTGTAAACTGTACAAAAAGAGTACCTACATATAATTTCGACTTATGCAAATGCAAAAACACAACAATGCTTTATTTTTGGTCTGTTCCAAAATCTTGGCGGTGTACGTTTTGCAAAGTTAAACAGATTTACAGAGGCTTGAGTTTGGAATGTTGAAATTGATTTGCAAAGAGTGACTGCATTTAAGGGGTTATTTACACAGAAGATTTTATATTAATGCAAGAAATACTATCGAATTTACGCTATTATAGAAACGTCTCGAACTGCATTTGAAATTTTGGGTGCGTTTTTCATCAAAACTCTGTTTTCAGAATCGAGCAACAAGATCTCTCGGAACTGATTAAGTTAAATAAATACTTTTTCATCTCGGCGATAAATGATTTCCATTTTTATAAACAATTGAAGGCCAAAATTCGATTAATCTCTACAGATAATATCTTACGTTAACGAATCATTTTTTACTTTTTCATTTTGGCTGATTTAATTGCGGTAAATTGCACTCAACACCAAACGCTTTTTTTTTCTAGAAGAGCTTCAGGACTCAGTCTATAGCAGCATCAAGAACCATTATTTTTATAAATAAAAATCTCAAAATAAAATTGTTGTCACAAGACAAGTTGACAATCGACCAACAAGAAGGACCGATTCTACCGTCGTCTTATTCCACCGAAAGAAATTCTCCGACGACATATCGAAAGCATAGGGTAAGAGAATTTCTGTCGGAATATCGAGCAGAATTGCAGAATCGACTCTAAAATGTGTATTCAAGAAAGACTCTTGAACGAAGGCGAAGCGTTGAAAAAAATTTAGTCGTCTTGGAGATATTTAGAATAAACTAATTTTGCGGGGTAAACTTCAACCTCCATTTCCTTCTTTAAATTTACGAACAGGCACTAATAGAAAAATACATGCTCTTTAGTATAGTCTTCTTTGCCTATAAACATACCAAAAATTACAAACATCACGAGTAGATTACTTGTTATTATCTTCTATTGTTTGGTAAATATCGATTGCTCGAGCTATTAAATTTATCAGCAATTAAAACACAAAACGGAGTCGTTTTAAATGTTGTTTATATTTACCACTACTGATAAGATACACAGTTTACAGTGAAGCTGTAAAAGTTGTAATATAACGTGCCAGTATAAAATGAGGGCTTTCTACCATTATAGTACCTACCTATACGTCTCTTTATAAACCATGAAAATCTTTCATATAATGTAGATCGATAACGGTGGAAAAAGTTACATGATGAATTTACAACTTTATCTTACAACGCAACACCAACATCACAACATAAACTTTAGTTTACCTTCCAACAAAATAGAACTCGTACCCGACGTAATTAATATGAATGTGTCCAATTAGATGGAGAAGTTGGAAACTGGCGATGACAACGTATATTTCTCGTGCACATGTAAATTTATTAGGACTACCACAAGCCATACAAGAATGTACTCCGCTTTCGACGATAAGGCGGCAGTTAATAGAAATTTGCAAATATTACAAACAATCCCAAGGGGCGCAGCCTGCGAGCACATTAGGAACTTGAAAAATACTCGGCTTTTTGCTACCTTGCACTTGATAGAGCCTGATGGACACAAAATTCTCTTTTGGTCTTACATGAAAACTTCATCAAATATTGGAGTCCCCATAGACCTGACACTTAGTGCGATTCTTTTTCCCTTCGTCGTCGTTGTTGGTTTTTTTTATCGTATTACCCTCTACACAGTTTTCCCACCACCCCCCAGATTAAATCTAATTCAATCTGCTTTTATAATTAATTTAGCTAACAGGCTAAAATTTTTAATTAAACAGTGTCGAAAATAATATTGATTCGATTTGGTGACGTCATTAAATTGTAAATGGTCCAATCGGGATCATCCCATTTCAAATCCATCCTGACCTAGTTCATCAATAAATCTAATTGATTAATTACGAATTTTGTACTTGCAAATACATCCAACCATTACACAATTGTCTATCTAACTAATGCGATGCTATTGTGTAATTTTTCATTTAGACTCATTGAATAAAAAAGAAAACAAACGGGGATAGATATCGTTTGATTTTACAAAAACAATAGAGAAAAATGTTGTACAGTTGGTTTTCTCGTTTCGTAGATACCCAACGAAACTCTTCGAGAAACTCCAGGAAGGCGTCACAACTCCACCTATCTAATCATCGAAACCGTCAGATCGTTTCCTAGACAATGATGACGGTTTTTCACAGCCCACATGCTTAGTAATGGATGATTCATTATGTTGCTCGGACATATGACAGCTGGATTCATTTCGAATCCAACAAAAACCGGGTTATTCAACTGAGATTCGGTTTCCTTTCTCTAAATTACAAATAAATCTAAATGGAGTTGGATTTGTTTTATTGCAGCTCAACAACACATCTCCACACTTTTATTATTATTATGATTATTAGGCGAAATTACGAAACATTAAAGCCTGGATGCTTATTTATAATAAACTACCAATTTTCTAGTCTTTATAGAAGCAAATGGATATGCAAAAGCGTTGCATTTATTTTCAGTTTTTTAATAACAGATCTGCCAGCGTATTATCACAAGAATTGTTCCAATAAAGCTCGCCATATTTTCATAAATATTAAAGTGATAGCAGCATTACCGAATAAATTGTTTAGAATTTCCAACTAACGCTGTAAAGCTATTTCGTTTGATTATATTAACGCTACAGACGATCGTATGATTACTAAAAAAGAATCGATGCACAATCTAAATGGTGATTTATTTCGGCCGTACCGCCCGAAGCTTTTAGAACTATTTTGCTTATATTTTACTTACTTTGAGCATCCATTAGCCAATTGTAAATCACCTTGTCTCAAGACAGAGTAACGCCTTTTCATACACTTCCAGTAATCACACCCGAAATAGAAGCTCTTTCGCTTCAGTTAATTGCGTATTTCTTGATGTCAAAGTTAAATATTTGTATTGTTCGATCTTTCAATGATCGAATAAAATATAAAACGAAACGATCATTTTCCGAACTATTGGACCATATTAGAACAGCGATCGATTCATATTCTTTTATTATCGAGGATGTCGACAGAGTGTGAAGCATTTGTCAAACGATTCGATTGTTATCAAGAGGGAGTCGATTTTTCACACAATGTTGTTCTAAAGGAAATTCTATACGCATCCTTATATTATCGTTGTTAGCTATCATTTTTAAAACACACACACACACATCGAGCAAGATGGAGCGCCCGCCGACTATCATTCGAGTTTACTTCCGCACATCACCATTTTACGAGGGTTCCGGTATCAGAAGAGAGGTCATTAAAAGTAACTCGACCTGGTGAAATGGGCACATATCAACGTTACGGATCTTGGAGCGTAGCATTGATCTTTTCAATGAGAGACGGAAAAAGACAAACAATACTCCGGACCGAATCGGAAACTTGGTCTATTTAACAAACTATTATTAGCAAAGGTGTTGGCGGACAAGTTATTTTTTATGAATGAAGTTGATATTTGTTAGATAGATTCAGTTCAAACAAGAACAAAATAGCGTCTTTATCAAAGGATTAGTTCTATTAAAACTTGTAACGTTGTAGAAAAATTATGAATGCAATCAACGTTTGGTGGCGCGACTCGAATTCTAAACGACTTTATCTTTTGCTAAGCTCACTACATCTTGTATGTTGTTTTCGAAAAGTCTATCAACATTGAAAAAGCGAAAGTTAACCGTTTCACTTTTATCACAACAAATACACGAGAATTCAATTGAATCAAACAATAATTCAAAATGTTACTGCCCGAATCGTACGAAAAACTTGAATTATACGAATTGCTGAAACGATTTCCGGGTCCCTTTGCAATTTCAGTCGAGTTTATTCGAGCGTCTAAAATTCGAACAATACTCTCGAAAAACGCCTCTTGTGCACAATACACCATAAACATTGGGTGGACTGAAAGAAGTTGACAATTTTGTGAGAATATTTAACTCAGTGAGTGCACAATTCGAGTAATAGGGTTGTTTAAATCCAGCGACAGTTTGAAATGAGAATGTATTGTACCCAAGATGGTGGTAGCTGGCTGGTTTCGTCGACTCATAGCTGGCAGCGTTGTTGTTTCAGTTTTATTACAATGACCTCTGCAATACTCCAGGATACTATTAGATCTTCATGTATTAAATAAAAGACAAAGTTTTTGTTGATTTAGACAATAGGACGGGGGAGACTTAAATTATAGAAGATGTTTTGTTCTATTTAATTGTTCTGGGCTGGATGGAACGCACTTATTCTAATGGGGCTGTTGCACCGGCTCGCAGATCGACTCAAAAATTGTTTGTGGATTGAAAGAGACTGGAAGAAAAGCTACTCACGTCCAGGAAAATTAAGCTGCAGAATATTAGAAGGTTTTTTGTCGTCTTCACATTCCAAAGTGCATGCAATTTATGCGGCTTTGTATAATCGTATTGTTAAGATCTGCCAGTTTCTAATAATTCATCTAGGCAATTTAGCCTATCAATTAGACTACATGTATATATCATAAATCTAATGCATACTATTATTGTCCACTAGAGTAAATAGGTCAATGTGTTTTGCATAATGCGCAGGATTGGATCCCAGTTCTCTCTACATTGATCCCATTAACAAGCGTCACGTTGATTGTTCAGTGCGTATTGAACAATTCTGCAACATTTCGTGTATTGTCAAAGGCCGAATCAATTGAAAATAAATACACGTCCCCAGATCGGTACGATGATCAATTTTTGAATAACAACAACAACAACAAATCTATGATTCAATACATTATCAAAGTCATTGTTTGAACATCTGATAAATGTCCATCATGTTGATCTGCATCAACATAGTTATAATCAAGATTAATCCTAACATGAACGAGATATGTAGTTTGGCAAACAATTGGGAAATTGTAATGACAAAATGAAAACGTTCCGAATAGTATTTCCAATAGAATTTGAATCTGTACGATAAAATCGGGAAAGCGATAGATTTACAAAATTGTCAACAAAAGCAGAGAATGTCCTTCTACCGACATTTTGCAATTTAAACGTTGATTTAATTGGTGCACAATTGTTGTCCATGTGTTGTTGTCTAAGTTTCATTCCGGGATGTTTTGTACCATTTCAGAGATCCACCAACTGGAATGTGTTCGTTGTTGGAATATTTCCAACTATAAATATCAACAGAGTTTAAGTAATATTTCGTTACAAAAAGAGCACTGCGTTAACAAAAGCCCATACCACTAACGTACGTAGTTTGCACGAGAGTCGGTTTCCAAGTATAATTCAATGCATTTTGAATTTTACAATATTTTTTACATTCACATTTATGCCACAGAACGTGGTCACCTCAAATTACTGGCCAGAAAGTCTACTTTACCGCAATTTTTACGGGTAGCAAAAAAAATGATACGAATCAAGATTTTCATTTGCTTTTGTGAAACGATTAGTGCCTTCACAACTCTTGACTGTCTATTGCATTTTGTTACTTCGGCCAATTATGCAGTTGAAGTATTATTCCTGCACACACCTCTTATGTGGAGGTGGAACAACGCTGCAAAAACTTCCACCCTAATTAAAATATCAAGCCCCTCTTCTTCGAACGCTTATGAATATTGCCACTACAAAAAAAAGAATAAATACAGACAACAATTTGAAAATTTCTATTACAACTTGGAGAAAAGCTGATTGTTGTCATTCCATTGGCATCTAAACAAAGCAATGCGTTGTTCTGTGATCCAGGATTACATAGTGTACGACCCATCAACCCCTCGTTTTTTGCACAACAATCTTAATTTGAATACATTGCTGACAAATATATTCCGTAGAGTATTCCAGCTTTTAGCCCTGCCACTGTATTATGATCAACAAATATGTGGAAAAAAATTACGGTATAATGAGAAATTACGAGTGTAATAAGTTGGAATTCACCACCATCGGGTGCGGCTAAACGGCGTGGTAAATATGAGAGGTAAATTGTCAATTTTTCGTTTTAATTAGACTTGTATTCAGCGTCCCGCTGTTCGTACATTTCCCGATTGCACAACGCGACCGAATACGAAATCAAAGACAGTTTCCGCAATTAAAGATCGTCGAAGAAGGCACAACGATACAAAAAAATCTCTCCATCAACCTTTATCGTTTGTAGTACATTGACGCCATGCAGTGTTGAATCATTACCACAATTTTTGTTTTAGACAGCAAACGTAAACAAAATTCAATTTCACAGAGTTATTGATTGATCGAACAAGGGGTGGAGGTGAGCCGTTTCAAACCAAACTCGTATCTTAATACTGCACAGTTAGTCTATTTTTAATTTCAACCAAAAAAAAAAGAAAGCATTATAAAATAAATCATATTTTACGTCAATAGAATCAGATTTGTGATATTTCTCAACTAAATTCGCTGACCTATCTTTCTGTTCAACCACACACACAGAGAGAAAAAATATCTCTCCCTTTTTCACGTATTTGTATCACGTTTTATCTGATTTTCCAATTGAACGCCCCCGGACTGAAAATAATGAGCGGTTGGGGATTCGATTTGAGCGGTGTGGAGAGAGGGTGGCTGATAAAATGCTGATGTTTACGAAAAATGACTTATTCGTGGTTGTTGATTAGTTTACAGCCAACATGTCATGGGAATTATGCAAAACAGTTTAACGTTACAATAATAATAATAACAACAACAACGACAAGCGCTTATTCTGTCAATGTTTTAATAATGTTCAACCCGTAAATTACACGGCATTTGCTCCCTAAAATGTCTTAAGAAATAACTTAAGAAGGCTAGTTGTTTTCTCATAGAAATTTGCTGTACAGGATGTTATGAGAGATTATTTATTGTATCTATTTCTCTTGAATGTTGTAATTATCAAGCAGCTTTTTAATCAACTTTCTGAGCTAAGCGGACAGCATTTGGTGAAGAAAGCTTCTGAAGATCTACTATTTTTTTGATCTTCTTTCAGCAGGTTATTTTCAGCATTCATGCGAGTTTGTGTCGTTATTGCCCTTTTGATAATTGGCTCGGATTTAATTTTCTCCCCGTAGAAAAAAATAAATATCGACACAATCAGTTTCGAGTCAACAAACGACCCTCCTCAATAACTCTGGTAAAGATGAAACATTACAAGCTGTTTTAGATATTCTGAATAATTTTGCACAGTTACGCTTCCAATTGTTTCCAACCGATTTTCTGAACTTACTGGACAGCAAAGAAAGTTTTTGACAGAGTCAGGATTTGATTTCTCCCAGATCTAAGTGTGAAATTGCAGATTTTTTTGGTACATCGAGACCTTTACTGCTCCGGAAAGGAAATATCCTGAAAAATTTTGCACTGTTACATCTTTTCACTTCCAATCACTTGGAGACAGAGCAAGGTCTAAAACACTAAAACGATGATCTCCTTTTACACGTTTGCTACAAAGTTCTCTACAATTAGTGGTGGATTTCAGTTCAATGGCGCCTCAGGCCTGGTCTTGAAATACCGCCCTTTTTGTAATGTTGGAGAACATCTGTCTCCCTAAACATGGTCGATAATCAAAATCACATACTAAGAGAGCTGTATACGTTTTTAGGATTCTTCAAATATAAGGAGGAGAATTGTAGACCGTATACTATTTGGCACGGTTTCAATTTACACATCTGTTTGTTGTACATTTTTACGATGTAAATAAAACGATAAGTGTAGTACATTTAAACAATGTTGAATTAAAATCGACATCAATTTCGTAAGTGACTTTATCGATATTAAAAGTGTTATGGATTCGGTCATTTAATATCTTGACGTTGAGCCACATAAAAATTTTATCGTTGCAGATATAAACCATTTTTATATCGAATGTTATTATTTTTAAAATGATTTCTAATGTGTTCTTTCTTTAAAAGATATAACTCCCAACGGTAATATTTAGGTAATACTCTTAGAAATGATAGTTGATATTGAATCTGACACTAATACGTACAAATACGATAACAAACATTGAATTGATAAAATATGAAATTCTCAATTTCGATCTTTCTTTACAATTTGTATTATCAACTTGGACGCCTCCAAGCTTAAACGACCCAATAAGCAATGAAAAACTAACATAAAAGATCAATTTTGCGATAATTTTATTGATTTAATATCTACACAAAAAGTGATGAAAGATCAAAGGGATTGTTGCTTTGTTCGAGAAAAATATGGTTGATACTATTTATTTAGATAATTAGTGAGAAATTTTACATGCGGGCGATGGTTCAGAATTGCTCGAAATTTCGACAAATTTTCAAACAAAAAATTCTACTCGTGCTCTAATTTTATCGCTATAACGAAAGCTAAAATATTCCCTGTCACTTTCGGGAATACCGTTCGTGGAACAAGCTTGTAATTTTATCAATTTTATTGTCTCCAGTGAAAGTATTTCTTTTAGGTTTTATTTTCTTGAAGCTTGAAATATATGGATGACATATCGAAAAGAGCTTTAATCATGCTTTATACATTTTCAAGTGAACATTTGCGAGCAAGATATTTTTAATATATTCGACAGGGGCTTGCTGCTGCCGCTTTGGCAACTCAACAAAATCTTGAATGCCTAGGTAACAGGAACGGATGGGCAATTGTGGAGTGGTCCACGACCTAGGCAACGAGGTTTTGTGTTAAAAAAGCTCACAGGAAACAAAATTTCTATAAAAATTGACTAAGATAATCAACTGTAAATTCATCAGTAGCAAAAGCTCAAGATAAACATTCGAGGATTCTCCAAAGAAACGAAGACAGGAAAAATTCAATAGGTTACAGGGGCATCTTTGCATTACATAATCATACAGTTCTAAGTGGAAAAAGTAATGAAAACAGTCATGTAATTATCATACTTATCTTCAAAAGTATCCTCACTTAAGAGAATTTTCAAAACTCACTTTGTTCAAAAAAAACGCAGCAATTTCTGTAAAACCGGATATTTTGGAGCAAAAAAGCGTTACGCAATTGCGGCTTTATCTACAGCAAACAGATTCACCCGTTACGATTTACTTTCTAGCTATTTTGAAAATGCCAAAACGTCATATAAGATCTTGAAAGTAACTCAATATTAGGAAACCAATCAGCTGCAATAAATACTGTGAATTAAATTGATATGAAATTTGTTTTATTTCTTTTCAAAATTTCGCGTTAAAGACTGTATTTCAGATGAAAAACGTTACAATTCATCCTGCAAAATTTCAGCTTTTATCAATTTGACGTCCGCACTATGGTGGAGGCGCCGGGCGAGTAGCACTCTCCTATTTTCTTTTTGAATAACAAATGAGAAATCGTTCATATCAAATTCATTTGCAATATTGATTGCAGTTGATTGTTGTCCTAATATTGAACAATTTTTGAGACGTTTTGGCATTTCCAAAATAGCTAGAAAAAAAATCGTGGCGCTCTATTAAAGTATGGACAAATTGTAGTGTAAATTTATTGAAATTTTAAAAAATACTGAAGTCTGAAACAATAAATTACTGAATCTGCAATAATTTCGATTCAATCAGCATCTACTTTAGATCACGAGAAGATAATGGAAGAGTTTAGGACTGCAAGAGTTTTACGAATTCACCAGATACATTGTCTAGTAATGTTTCTGACATATTTTCAAAAAAATCTACAATATCAACAATGCACTATAAATCAAGACATGCAATATCAATTATATCAAGAAGGGTAATTATGAAAAGCAAGAAAGTTTCAAGTAGCCTTCCACTATGACGCGCCTGAAAGCAAATTAATCATGCTAAAGCCGAATATTATTAGATACGCACCTTGATATTGCCTGTTTGGTTTCTAATTAATCCAACAATTATTGAATGAAATAATTAACGTAATACTAACCTCAGCCCGGTGTTTACCTGCTCCATAAACAACATTTAACTGACAACCTCTGTAATTTTGATAAAAGCGACTTAAAACAGCTCAGGTGGTGACTTAATTTAATAAAGAAAAAATTCGACTGAATCTATACAAGTTCCAAGTGAAGAGAGTTTAAAATCTTAACAAAAGCTCAAAACGTTTCGTTCCTGCAGCCTCTTCAAACAACACAAGAGAATTCCTGAACACAACGAACAAAGTTGATCATTTCCCCCCGTAAGCAGGTGTAGTTTACAAGTATCAGTTGATGTGAGTCGTTCTACATCAGATAAATAATCCACGAGACTTTTTTATTAAATTTATATCCATATAGAATGATGCTACCGAGATTCCTGGAAAGCTATTATAAAAATTGACAACAACTTTCAGCTTTATTATATAAATATGCGTACTTCAAAGTTCGTCTTTTTTTTTGTATTTTGTTTGTAAAAGTTTCCTCTCGCTCAGTGATTAAACAATACACACAATCTCTAAAACTCATCCCAAACCGATCGATACAATTTTCACTTTCATGTAGACAGTATTGTTCTTACCTTATCGTAGTAGTCATTGTTTTTCGAAGCGTTGAAATGCTACAATACGTTCTATTGCATACATATCTGGAAAATTATTTCCTGCAACTAACTAGTATGCCGGAAATCATCATCTAGAATATTATCCCAACAATATGGCTGTCTCGATCTATTTGAGGAACATTATTTGCAAGTTAGTAGAGGATAACAGTATGTTGTGCGCATAGGAAATCTTTATATGATGTAGAGATGGCGGCAACGGCGGCCATTAACTTCTGCCACCCTCAGTTGGTGGAATGTATTGTATCCTTGCTATGGTTTTATTATAGCCATATATTTCAGCTGTATGCTTAGAAGCCTGAGTCGCGTTCCGTGTATAGTTTGATTAATCTTCTAGTTCACTTGTTGAATTGAGAGAAAATAGAGAATCTATTGGTTGGCTTCGGCGAACAGCCACTATCCGTCATCCGCTCGCTAAATGTAATATTAAAACAAAAATTAACCGTACAGTGATTAAATGTATTGCTTTTAATCACAACTATTCCACTTCAATTTTGGTGTATCGCTATTACAACGATAAATCCAACATCAATTGGCTTTAAGCGTCAAACGCATTTCTGCGGCAATATTTCATCGAAATGTTTAGGCCAATATTTGGCTACAATTCAGCCCAGATCAATATACAATATCGTTGGAATTTGTGGTGTGGGTTTTTTTTTGTTGCCCCCCCATCACAACTTATCCACTATAGAACAACACACGATTAAATATTGACTTAAAGTTGATAGTTTCTTAGAAAACAAATTTTCTTGTAGATCTCCGCTGCGGCTCTTTATTCACCGCAAGAAATCGTTACTATAACCAGAATAGCGATTCAATCAAAAGTTATTCATCTTTAACGAGAAAATCAGAAAGTTCCAAATCATCTCGACAAACATGAAAACAATCTTTCAGCCCATAATGTTATCAATCAATTTCGTTTCTGATGTTTTCACTTCATTCAAGTGAACTGATGGGAGCTATCCGGCCGTATTCACATTATCAAACTGTTGCTGCACGATATAACGTCGGTTCGTATTCGATTTCCAATATGCATCTACTACGGTAAATCATCAACGAAGAGCTAGAATCCTTCAATCTACCTTAGATGGAGGTAATTAGGCTTTAGTCGGTGGACAAATTGAGTCATTAGTAATGATGGAGCGAATGTCTGGAAGACAATTGCTAAAATAAACCACAATGCCGACGAGCTGCTGGTTTTCTAATGTAACGCAACAGGGATTATTGTTTGAGAAACGGAAATGGAAAAGATTTGCCAAGTGTTTGTTTGATTCGCCCGTTGCGACACATCCGGATGTTGTGAATAAAACATGCAAACTGGCCGGAATTTAGACTGGCAGGCGAGGATTTGAAGGAAACCGCGTCTGCATTTATAAAAAAAATTCTCCAACAAAAATCTCAATTATCGATTGCTATAAAACAATCCGACTCTCCAATAATTATGCGAAGAAAAGTGGGATATTAAAACGGTGTAAATCAGAGGAACTGATGAGATCGCCTCCTTCCAAAACAACGCCGCCGCCCCCCCAACTCCAATATAGCCGTCCTGCCTTTTGTGTGTTTCTGACGTTGTGATTGATTGTAGTCAAAGTGTTGGAGTCTCTTATACAAAATTGTCCATCCATTATTCGAGATGTTTCGACGAATATTTACCAGAAAATAGAAACTTTCAAATACTGTAGTGAAACATTCTACTGGATACAATCATATATCAATTTGCATTCGAGATATTCCTCCATCAGCATCGTTTACGAATAAATGGTGTTTTAATGTGTTGTCAGTTGGGCGAAATCGAAAAATTAAAGCATCTTAATGGGACCGAGAATTAATTCTCCCAACGTAGAGAACTGGGATTGGAAAGGATGGACGAGTTTTGTTTTTGTGTATCCGGTGTACGATGGAAGGATAGCGCGTCGTGACGACAATGAATCAATTGTTTTAAAAGCTGCATCTGGTAAATTGAACGTGCGTCGGAAATGGTTGGGTTGGACGGGGGAAGGCAACAATGTACTTACATACTACATAGCGTTTTTTTCCTGTGACAATTTATTACGAAAAATCAATTGTAGCCGGAACATTTTCAATTTCTTTTGTTCTGTTATATTGCAGGTTGTGTAATAAGTTTTGATTCACATCTACGTGGTCCGTCGTTTGTGATGGAACCACCGCCACGATTAGAATTCTCGAATTCGAGTGGTGGCTGGTTGGATTGTTCAGCATCGGGCAGTCCACAGCCGTCGATCGATTGGTTATCCGTTGATGGTACATCCGTTGGGGATGTTTCAGGAATTCGAAGAGTACTTCGAAATGGTACATTGTTCCTGCAACCGTTCGTTGCAGCCGCATATCGGCAAGACATTCATAGTACAGTTTATAGATGTGTTGCTTCCAATACAGTCGGAAGAATTATCAGTCGAGATGTTCAAGTGCGAGCAGGTAATCTAGTTTGATCTTATTTGGGCTCGGGAGACGTGATTGTATTGTTGTTGTTTGTTGGGATTCGAAGAGAGACGTACACGGATATGCACACTAGAAAACGAAATAATGTGATTTTTGAAATACACGAAAATCTTTCTACTCAATCAAATCGAAAATCTAGTTATCTCGAATCTCTAACGTCGCTTATTTTCGGCTGAAATTCCAACAATGACATGATTGAAATCAAAACAAAATTGACAATAATTAAGATCTCTCCATCTACGCTCTCTCATTCATATTCGTTCGAGGCGATAATTCTCCATCATTTATGGATTTTCATTACAACATTTTGTGGCGTTAACAAACACAAAAAAAAAAGAGAGAATTGAAAACAACGACATTTTTCCAACGTCTCTGACATTTCTATACGTTATTTATTTTTTACTTTTTCCAACATCACCGGTCTTTTTACAAGAGTTGTAGTCATAGTAACGCCCTGTCGCTACTTGCCAAGAATATGAAACGAAATACTCTACTTCCCCTACAATTAAGGACAAGCACCCTGCTAGAAAACTACACAAAAGAAAAGCTTTCATTTCAGATATTTTCACCCGTTAAATCCATTTGAGGATGTCACAGAAAATCACGCAATAAATTCTTCAATAACTATCGAATTTATTTATTTTTTTCCCCACCAACGTCTGTGTTGCTATTTTCAGTTGTGGCACAATCGTTCAAAGTCGATGTTGAGGTAATTGGAGCTGCCCGAGGTTGTACGGCCGTATTGAAATGTATCGTACCGCCATTTGTAAAAGACTTAGTTCGTATCATTTCCTGGGTACAAGAGCCGACATTCTACATTTATCCATCACTGCAAGGAGGTGAGTTGAACAATCTGTAAATCAGTGTTGTCCAACAAGTCGATGGTGGAACAACTTTCAATCGACCACAAATGCACACAACATTCTACTTATTTGTCCGTGACTAATACAATTTGGGGCTTGATTAGGGAAAATCGGGGCAGAATGGGAAAACGCTACTGTTTCGTCCGTCTGATTATTTATTTATGATTTGGTATTAGGCGCAGTAAGCAGTCCTTCAAAGATTATTTAAGGGGGTATTCTGGTCTAGAAATTTGAAAAAATCGATATTTTTTCTTTCATGTTTTCAAAGCTTAGTCCTTTAAGAACGTGTCTTTAAGAGGATATTTCAAAATTCAAATTATTGTCGGAGATATAGCGGTTTCAGTGGCCCGGCATCCAAAGCGGCTCCGCTGCAACGCGGAACTTTGAACGCCTTTTTCTCGAAACTATCTTTTTTAAAATGGTACCCACGATTTCTCAAGTTCTACTGAACCGATTTACTTGAAATTTGGCGTGGGTCTTCTCTATACACTTATCTAGCGTATAAACTATCCTCAGTCCAAAATTTGAATTTTTACTTTATTTAAAAAATTCGGAAAACTTAAAAAAAGTAGTACAAAAATTAATTTTTTTTTCAGACCGCTGCCATTTTATGAAAAAAAAAAAATTTTCAACTCTTTTAGTTCATACGATAACGGCATTACTCTAGATTAATAATCTTTTATTTATTTTTATTTTTTTTTTTCAAATTACTACGAGGGTTGGAATTGCGGTCACCGTTTTTTTGAGATCCCGACTTCATCGGCCGATAACTTTTTGAGTTTTAAATTTTTTCACTTCTTTTTTATTTTAGGTATTCTTCAAATATTAATAAATATCTGATAAAAAATGCATAGTAAAAATATTGTTTGCCTTATTTTTAAGGCACTTCAAAAAGTATCTAAAATTCATGCCTCTAGGCCAGAATACCCCCTTCTAAAGATAAGTAAATGGATTTGCTGATTGTGAGTAACATTAGTTACCCCATTCTGCCCCATTTACACTGTGAAAAGCGACAAATTGTGATCTGAAATACGAACACAGAGCCCCTGCTATAGAATATCGATTATCATGTAAAATTTGTGTTTGAACATGGAAAAAAACGTTACAGACAACCCAGCGTTTTTAAAAGCGGTGATCACTCAAAGGCATGTAAATGACGAAAAAACCCTAAGACTGGAAGTACGGCCTGATTAAAAGACAGAAAAGAATAACCGCAATGTCAAAGCAATTAAACCACTAATTTATTTTCGAGTTCAAAGCATTTCATCGGTCGTTTCATTCATTTTTATTTTTTTTAAATATTATGATTGAAAGAGAAGACGCGATAATAACGCCATAATGGACTAAAAATCCCCTAATTTACTCGTCTTGAGCGTTAAATCATTATTGGGATAATAGCGAGATAGAAATCCATAATGCTGGAAGAAAACGTAAAAGAACGATGATTTGCTTGTAGAAGCAACGCGATATCTACATTGCCGTATTTCAAGATTATCGAAAGAAATTTCGAAGAATCTATTACACTATCGGTTCCCTTGAGGGATCTTTAACAAAGACTAGTAACGAGTTCACTATATACTTATATAAGAATCATTAGAATTTCGACGATCCTAGTAGAGCGCCCTAGTATCAACAATTCATATTCTACACACGAATTTATTTAGTTGAAATTTGCATATCTATCTACTTATTTAATTTTATTAATTCGTGATCGTGTTTGATGAAAACAAATGAATTCAATTTCAGATGGCAAATTTCATCAATTACCCACCGGGGAACTACTGATACACAATTTGGAGTTCAGCGATCAGTTTCCGACTTATCGTTGTAGAACAATGCATCGCTTGAGCCGGCAGGTGGTCGTTAGTAGTCCTGCTAACGTCCGTATCACAGGTAATTAACGTGGTGATTGCATAAAGAATGCCAAAACTCAAACAATACCGCTTGTTTCAATATTCTATTTGTAACGCAACTGAAAGGGAATTACATCGATAAAAATTCATAAATGTACTCTATTCAGAAGTTTGTCAAATTTATAAATGAGGTAATTTAAAATCCTCTTAAATCGACTCTGTGTCCACAAGAGATAGAACCGTTTTTTTTTTGTACTCCTATTGAAAACGACAAGTGGTGCATGTTAAACATCTCCACAATCCACTTTGAAATATTGATGTTTGTTACATTGAGGGCGAGTACCGCAGGGCTCGTCTCTACATGTAAATGAATTATTAGAAGCCGAAAGAATTGATTTCCGTGCCGCTTTGGAGCTATGTCGAAGTGCACAAGAAATTTCGTGAAATGTTTCAAGTTTTGTCGAAATTTTTTCAATGGTTGAAAGTTCTAGTGTAACGGAATAGATGGCAATATTTCATTCGACGACTTGTACTTGTGGAGTAATTTTTATAAATCCGCATTTCAATTTAAACCTTTAAAGTTGCATTCAGCCACAACGTTCAAACGTAATCGCCTCATTTATGCAACGTTATTATTTTGCATTTGTACCTCCTGCATTTTATATCACTTTTATCTATATTCTTGTTTCAATCAAACGTGTGAATAACAAAAGCAATCTTTCACGTTGAATAGAAGAAAAATCATAAGTAATACATCAGAAAATGGGGAGAAAGAAGAGCCGTAAAAAGCAAATATTTGTTGTATTGTCAATAATATGTCGTTTCTTATAGAACATCGGGGTATTGTGGCGCCGCTTATGATCGAAAATTCCGGCACCGTAACCGTTGCCCAAGACGAGGGAGCCGCTTTGATCTGTATCGCCCAAGGGTGTCCGGCACCTGAATACAGGTAAACACTGTGGCTTTTTACTATTTGATTTGTAACGCCAAAAAAAAACAGAGACAAATACCAGTAACCATGCCAACAATTGCGTCAGAACAACGTCAGTTATTTGTGTAGGTATGTGTGTACATGCATCGTATAGGTACACACACATACTTTGATGCTGAAAATTAATGACACAGCTTTGTGTTGCTGCATTTTAATACTGTAATTAAAAATTCCTGCACAGACATTTATATGAAAGTCACCCGAACGTTTAATAGCGTTCGTAATACAGCTATCATAAAATCGTTCCATGAACGATTGTAACCAGCACGGATTTATAATAATTTTATTCATACTACCAAGAGAATTGTCAAAAAATTACATTTTGTCGGTGAATTTGATATTCTCGATGACCTATATACAAACAGTATTCTGTTTAAATTGAAATTTCACATAATTTGAATACGTGTCCATTCAACCGTTAACCCCAATTGACGAGCTTAATTTATGCAAATAATTGATCAATTGGAAAAAGAAAAATAATAATTTATCCATCTCTCCGCACATTGTTATTCTTTACCGTACACACGCAGATGGTATTCTCTCAACGGCATGGAACCGATGTTGGTAACATCAGGCCAAAGAATCCGTCAACTGGCGCCGGTATTAGCAATCGAAACAGTCACCGCAGAAGATGGTAATTATAACAATTTTCTACAAATTTTTGGTAATGATTAATTCGTAAATTATTAGCGGGTCTTTATCGATGTACGGCTTCGAATGCTGGCGGCGAAACTAGTGCTGAATTACGTCTGATTGTAACAGCACCACTTCATGTCGAGATCTCACCACCAGTCTTAAGTGTTCATATGGGTGGCAGTGCCGAGTTCCGGTGTGTTGTATCGGCTCAAAGTGGTGGTCCACACTTGGTCACTTGGTACAAAGATGGCCGACAATTGCCCAGCACCGGACGTGGTTCCAGTGAAACGTTGATTGTGAATAATGTGGGCAGAGAGGATCGCGGCATGTATCAATGTATTGTCAGACGGAGTGAAGGTGATACAGCACAGGCGGCGGCTGAACTACAATTAGGCGGTAAGAATTGTCGATATCCAATCTCGCGACGTGACATGCGGTGATTTACAAGTCGATGTATCGAAAACGACATGATTTAATTAATTGAACTGTTCGAGAGTCGGTGACACGACGACGACAGAGAAAAAAAACGACGTGTCGGTAAGAATTTGTCGGACAATAAATTTCACTAATAAATCCGTGGAACAATTATTGTTTCAAGTATTAAATTTCACGACATACACACAAAACTTTAAATGAACGTTACAGACGTTGGGTTAATAGTCGGATTGCGCTTATTTGCGCTTAAATTGCCTTAACTCCATTTCGGTATAATATAGGAACATTAACAACATGCGTTCAAACAAAAACAAAGGCGCATATGAAGATCGATAATTTCTATAACAACGCTAATTGGAAAATTATTAGAAATAATTACAAATTTCCACCATTTAGAGGAACGTTGCTAGACCAGTTTTTTTGTTGTGTTACAGACGCACCACCGATCCTTTTGTACAGTTTTATAGAACAAACCCTCCAACCGGGACCGGCTGTTTCACTCAAGTGCAGCGCATCCGGCAATCCCACACCACAAATATCGTGGGCCCTTGATGGCTTCCCTCTGCCCAGTCATGGCAGGTTAGTTAACTTTATTTTATTTTTGTAAAACAGTTGGTTGAACAATAAAGTTCTACATATTGATTATTTTGGTGGGATGTGAACACAAAAAAAAACACAGATACACAAAAACTAGGTCGAATTATTTGCAATTATCGCTTTTCATTGATTGGTGAAAAAATCGGGAGAAGTCTTTGTAGAATTATAACAAAGAATTTTAATGGTTATACGTAACAGGGAAAGCCCTAAAGCTCCAATTCGCCATTAACTCCACCATATGAAGTTGTACGTTTTCATTACGTTAAACATTAGGATTTGTCCGTATTGGGGCACACCCGTTTCATTAATAAAAAGTTATTGCTCTATGAAATACACGGTAATGGCGGGCATTAGAAAATATAATAGTTGTAGTCGTTGTTTAACTTGTATGTAGGGCATCCAGCGATAATATTAGGTTGTTCAATAAGTTTTGTCGTTCGATAATAAGAAATGGAACTTTTAGCTTATTTTTCTAAAGATGTTTGTTGCATGTGGAGTTGTAACTCATTCATATACAGGCTGTCCCAGCTAAGTGTTCCACCTGAAATATCTCGTTTGTTTGTGAATTGAAATGGAAAAATATCTAAAGAAATTAGACTTTAATTGACCGATACGATTTTCTTTCTAGCTTTTTATATGAGGAAAACAATCACCTGGAATCAAAGTAACAAATGAATTTGATACTATATTCTTTTCCCCTTAAAAATTTCTCATTTGCTACTCAAAAAATACAATGGAAAAGTGCGATTCGCCCGGCGCCTCCACCATTCTGCACAATGAATTGTTACGTCTTTGATCTGAAATACAGTGCTTAACTTGAAATTTTGTTCAATCACGATAATCGCGATATTCATTGTAAGTAATTGATTTCCTAATAGTGCGTAATTTTCGAGACCTTATAGGACGTTTTGGCATTTCCAAAATAGCTAGAATTAAAATCGTTTCGGTCAATTGAAGTATAAACATTTGTAGTCTAATGTGTTTCGATACTTTTCCATTTCAGTTCACAAATAAACGAGATATTTGAGGTGGAACATTTAGCTGGGACATGCTGTATTTATAGCTGTTCAAAGTTGAAGTGTAATAGTATTTTTTTACAATGTAAAAAAGTGAATGTCGAGCAGTGATATTTGTTGAAGGTGCAGCACCAAAAAAATTCATAAAAGATTGTTAAAAGTTGTCACCTTAAACGGCCAAAAAAAGTGCAACAACAACTTAATTTTGTAAATTGTAACTTTTGCACAGATGCCATAAATTAAAGTTCTTGTTTGTGAAATTTTGCAAAAAATTCTTAGAATGCCAAATTACGCTTAACGCTTATTTTACAGTAGAAGAAAGCCCAATGATTCTTTTTCTTCAGAATTAATATCATGTAGGGTTTAAAAGCTTTGTTAGAGCGCTACTTGAACTCCCAAAGGATCTTGTAAATTGGTCATTTCTCTTGTTCGCCTCTTTCTGGATAAAACTGTTCAATGTTAACTTAAGCTTAAGAAATGCGACATGCATAAATGCACCTCAATTGCACTCATTTCTAATCGTTACAAATTCATTAAAAATGTTGACTGTTTTTTTTCTATAGATTCGTAATCGGGCAATACGTTACCGTACATGGAGATGTGATCAGCCACGTGAATATAAGCCACGTGATGGTGGAGGATGGTGGTGAATATGCATGTACGGCAGAGAATCGTGCTGGTAAAACATCACATTCCGCACGTTTGAACGTCTATGGTAAGTTAATTAATAACTCAACTAACAAGTCATGTTTATATTCAATTAGTCAATGATTAAGATCGATTATAATTATGTTGATTTGAAGGGCACTCGTTATGATTTAATGCTTTTAAAATATCTGATCGATCGATGTTTGTACAAATGTATATTGCTGTAGAAAAGTGGGTCATAACAATTCTAATTCGTCATCATGAACAATAACAACAACTCGATGTAGAACTTTAAATTAGGAAACTAGTTACGTTTTATTCTATGTGGTGCAGCTGAAAAAAACAAAAAACAGCACAAACACGCTCGCTCGCATACTAAGTGACAAATGATAATCGTTACTTATCTTACAGGCAACATTGATTGCAGCCCAATAAACTACAATAATGACAAAAATAATACATCTACCCAAAAAATATTAGATTAGTGCATTATGATGAAATGTAGTGTAATCGTAATCACTTATCTTTCGTTCGTATAAATCCAGCCGTTGTACACTCTCTCTCTCTCTCTCTCCCACAGGAATGCCCTATATCAGATTGATCCCAAAAGTAACGGCAGTGGCCGGGGAAACGTTGCAGTTAAAATGTCCAGTAGCTGGATATCCCATCGAAGAGATCCATTGGGAACGGGGCGGTAGAGAATTACCAGATGACTTGCGACAGAAGGTGTTATCCGATGGCACTTTAGTTATCAATCCTGTTGAGAAAAAAGCCGATTCCGGTGTGTACACTTGTTGGGCACGTAACAAGCAAGGACATAGTGCCAGAAGAAGTGGTGAAGTCACCGTTATAGGTCAGTGTCGATTTTTATATTTTTCTTAACAATTTTACTTGATGAATAAGGTTGTTTTGATTTAATTTCAACTGTTTACAATAGTGTCAAGTGTTCAGTATACAATCACATTGTATAAAATTATAGTACTCCTATAATTTAATTCAAACAAATTATTAATTAATTTAATTAATTTAAAACTGAAAATTTCGTATCGGTTAATTGAATCTCGGGACAATGTGATTGATTGGCTGACAGTTGGCATGTAGTTTTAATCAATTCCAGAATTGAAATGGGTGAAGCTAGGGTGATTAATATTGTTAGATTTTGCAGCTTTAAGAAGGTTTTCAGAGATGGACGGACCGAGAGAGAGCCCACCAAACCGACTGACAGTTCAATTGGCGTTGGCAGCCTGTCGGATCATTTTGATAATTTATTTGGTTTGATGAATGTCTTATTGCAGTTCCCCCTAAGGTTAGTCCCTTCTACGCTGAAGATACATTACATGTTGGCGATCGGGCGAGTTTAACATGTTCAGTGACCAAGGGCGATCTACCTTTAACTATTTCTTGGCATAAAGACGGGCGGGTGATTGAGCCAGCTCAAATGGTATCCATCACCCAGGTGGATCAATTTACTAGTATTCTAGTAATAGAGAGTCTATCACCGGAACATAATGGCAATTATTCGTGTGTGGTACGCAATTTGGCAGCTGAGGTATCCCATACGCACCAGTTAGTGGTGAATGGTAATTTGGCACGCCGTGTCGTGCCGTTTTGTTTGTTTTTTTTTTGTAAAAATTTTTAATTTTTAGTCTATACATTCTTTTTCTATCTCTGATGTTTGTTTCTTTTTTCTCTCTCTCTCAGTTCCTCCTATTATTGAGCCCTTTTCCTTCCAAGACGGGCTGTCAGAGGGCATGAGAACCCGCACTGTCTGCGGCGTGAGTTCTGGGGACCCGCCGCTGGTGGTCTCCTGGCTCAAGGACGGGCAACCGCTGACGCCCTCACTTGGCGTCAATGTGTCGGCCCTTGACCCCTATTCTAGTCTCCTCAGCATTTCTAGCCTTGATTCACGACATTCCGGCGACTTCACTTGTGTAGCCAGCAATCCAGCGGCCGAGGTCAGGTACACCGCCAAGCTACAGGTCAAAGGTAACAACAACCCAGCCTGTCTCTATATCCTATCACGCCCTTCACTCCCACTACACACACCATCCGTTGCTTTGGCACATGCGTCAAATGGACCTCCCAGGTCAAGGTACTGTTGCACCCACTTTTTTTGGTTCTTCTTCTCACTTTCACTATGTAGAATTTTGTTGATGTTTATATGTCGATATCAAGACATTTCTCCTCTATTAATTAACATCATTAGGTACATATAATATGTTTAGATGAAGAGGAGAAGTGTCTGTTAGAGAGCATGTCACTTTTTTTATAGGCAATGAGTTTTGGTAGTTTTTTTTTTTGTTTTTTTGGGGTTGAGCCAGATGGTTCGACCGCTTAAGATGTATACACACCACCGCCACGTTATTAAGAAGATATGATTTTAAAGAATCCCCTCACAAGTACTTGCTTATTGCAGCAAAAAAAAACCAGTAACAGTAGCCACCCACCTAACAACCGTGTAGAGTGTGGTCAATGTTTCCACCTACGGCACCAATTGCAAAAATATTTATGTTATTATTATTACTATTATTATTATTATAATAGATTTTATTGAAAATTATGTATAATTTATAAAATGGTATTGGCATTGTTCCAGTACCACCAAGATGGTTAGTTGAACCGAATGATGTTAGTGTTGAACGTAATCGGCACGTTTCTATACATTGCCAAGCCCAGGGCGTCCCTACACCGACAGTCATCTGGAAGAAAGCCACAGGTCTCTCCTAATTCACTATTTTGTCACGTAGATCGAGCGTGGCTGAAACAAACGCGGCCGTAAATCGCTCGCGTGCCACACCACACCACACCAATTCCGAATACAAATATCTAACTTTTCGTATTACAAATGATATACGAATTGTTAAAATTCTTGGTGTGGTTCAAATAATTGTGTGTGAAATTATTAAGTTATTTTAAAAACAAAAAAAATACAAAGAGACGTAAAAGGATAACCAAGCTGATTTGCATATTTAATTGTGTTCGTTTAGCTAGTAAGTCGGGAGACTATGAGGAGGTGCGGGACCATATGTATACGAAACTATTAGGAAATGGAACGCTACTACTCCAGCATGTCAAAGAGGATCGTGAGGGTTATTATTTATGCCAAGCAGAGAACGGCATCGGAACCGGTATCGGTAAAGTTATTCAACTGCGAGTCAATTGTACGCTATTCAATCAACATCAACACCAACCAAACAAAAAAAACGTATAACACGCATTATAATTTGTAGCTTCGCCTTATTTCTCAGCACCTTCAAGACTTGTAACGGTTAAAAAAGGTGACACTGCCACACTGCATTGTGATGTCAACGGTGACAAGCCGATTAATGTGATCTGGTTGAGGGGTGGCAAAAACGAATTGAATCCATCGACAAATTATCGTGTTCATGTTAAACAAGATGTAACGCCCGACGGTGTTGCAGCCGAATTACAAATCGTCAATGCTGAAGCCGCCGATAGTGGAGCGTATTTTTGTCAAGCGAGCAATATGTACGGTAGAGACCAACAATTGGTCCAATTGTTGGTGCAAGAACCACCGATGAGTCCACAAAATCTAGAAGCTGCAATGATCAGTAGCCGTTCAGTGAATCTGAAATGGCAACATAAAAGTTCCGATTCAAATGAAGTTTTCAAATTTATTATTGAATACCGTGAGATCGATCGTAATTGGCATCAAATCGAATTGACCGATACACCATTACCGTTTGCTGTACTAATTGATGATCTAAAACCGGCCACAAAGTATACGTTTCGTGTGATAGCTGAAGGTCCGGCCGGTAAGAGTTCACCAAGTGCCGAATTAATTATAAAAACTGAACCCCAACGACCGGCTGGACCACCATTAAATTTGGCCGTTCGATCGATATCATCAACCGAATTTATTGTGACATGGTCACCACCGTTGCCCGAATTACGTCACGGTGAAATTCGGGGATTTAATGTTGGCTATCGTACGCTCAATATGGGAGCATTTAATTTCACAACAGTAACTGGCGATGGTGAGGATGGTGGTGAATTGTTATTAGGCGGTTTGGCCAAGTATACAAGATACACGATTGTGGTGCAAGCGTTTAATGAGGTCGGTGCTGGACCACTCTCCGAACCTGTTACCGCACAAACAATGGAGGATGGTGAGTGTAATAATATAAAATAGACAACCCCAATCTCCGATTCAACGTAATAAACATTTGTAGTGCCAAGTATGCCACCGGAAGATGTACGTTGTGCCGCACTAACATCACAATCGTTACAAGTTAGTTGGCAACCACCACCGACTGAACATTGTAATGGTCTTCTACAAGGCTACAAACTCAATTACGAGCCGGTCCTTGATGATAACTGGCGGGGTAGAAACAATCTCAAACAAAACATAAAACAATAACATTCCAACGATATCGTTGGTTTTTTTTTTCTCTCTGTTGGTAGGTAATGACAAAATGGAAACAAGGAAAACAACAGCTCTAACGACGGTAATCACAGGATTGAAAAAGTTCACCAACTACAGTCTTCAAGTATTAGCATTTACAAAAGTTGGAGATGGGGTGCTTACTAATCCCTCGTATTGTCAAACCGAAGAGGATGGTAAGTTTGTGTACAATTTACAAAATGTTTATACTATTGTGTAACATTATCTCTCTCTATGATTTCTTAAAGTTTCTGTTTGTTACTTATTTAATATTGTTTTAGTGCCAGGCCCGCCGGCTGATATTAAAGTTGTAGTCAGTTCACCGCAATCTTTGAAACTTTCTTGGCTACCACCGTTCGAGCCGAACGGAATTATAACGAAATACACTCTATACAAACGCAGCACAAACGGCATGGAAGAGTTGGACAATAAAAAACAAACGATTTCCAGTCAACACACCAGTTATGAGGTGAAAAATGTCCAATCACACATTGAATACCAATTCTGGTTAACTGCATCGACACGTATCGGAGAAGGACAAAGTTCGAAAGTTGTCTCACAAGTAGCATCTTCACGGGGTAATTCATACTATTCTCTATTACAATAGAAATTAGATTAATCATTAGTCGTGTGTTGATTTCCAAATCCTGCAGTACCAGCAAAGATTGTTTCGTTTGGCGGTCGAATCGTCCGACCGTGGCGCAGTGCTGTATCATTCTCCTGTGAATCGGTCGGTGGACCGCGCCGTGAATGGTTGAAAGGTGAACAAATCCTTCGTGGCGGTGCCAATCACAACCAACAATTACTCGATACTGGTGAATTGATTTTATCGAATCTACAACAATCGGATTCGGGCAATTATACATGTCAAGTGGATAATGGACAAGGTTCAGATCGCATCACTTATACGTTACTGGTTCAAGTACCGCCGGCCGCGCCGATTTTATATGTTACAAGTGCCACCAGTAGCAGTGTATTGTTGCATTGGAAAGCCGGCGCAAATGGTGGTGCACCGATTAGTGGATTTACACTGAATTACCGTAAAGAACACGGGAATTTAGATGAAGTACACTTGTCGCGGCATGCTAGCAGTTATGAGTTGAAGGTAGTGTTTTTGTAAGCGTTTCCCTCCGGATCATTTATGAATCATTTAAATTTTAGAGTCTCTCGTGCGGTACTACATATCATTTGTATTTAACGGCACACAATAAAATCGGCAGTTCACCGGCGAGTCATCCGTTGCAGGCGCGCACCCAAGGACATCCGCCTGGTGTACCGACTGCAGTTTCATTTATTTCACCCAATTCAACATCAGTAACACTTCGATTGCACGTTTGGCCCGATAATGGATGTCCGATTTTATATTTTATTCTACAATATAGAAAAGCCACCGATTCACAATGGACGCTAGTATCGAATGCTTTAAAACCACAACGGAAGACGTCTATTACGGGTTTAACACCAGCTACGCAATATATCGTCAAGTTGGAAGCGCATAATGTGGCCGGATTCTCATCGGAAGAATTCGCTTTCATTACTTTAACAAAAGAGGGAGATATACCGCCACCTGATTTGATCACGCATGGCGGCAACAATACGCCATTCTATGCCGATATCAAAATCGTTGTTCCTTTATCGACTCTAATTTTAGCGATTATCGCTTCAATTACTGGAGCAATAGTTTGCCTCAAACATCGTAAGTAATTGTATTTGCGGCAACACGAAAAAAAGTAAGGGGAATTTGTTGTTGATTTCAGGACAAAACGAAGCTGCCAAAGAACAATTAGATAATCAACAGAACGCTGAGGCGCAAAGGGAACGCTATTACGCAACGATACATAAGGTTGCATTGCAAGCCGGGGAGAAAATCCCGGAAACCTCCGAAGACATATCACCGTATGCAACATTTCAATTATCCGAACCTAGTACGTTACCACAGAATACAATGTTGCATAGTTTCATGTATCACGAACACCCAATGACGGAGGGGTGTGCATCACCGCCACCAGCCTCGTCATCGGTCCAACGAAACTCGCCCTATTACAATATCGTATGTTAGTCGTCGATTATACCTATCAAATTGTTCTAAATTAAATTGATTTTAGCAAAAATTCCAAAGTACAAAAACACACGGACGTCGCCGTACCCGTAAAAACGATGTAGACAGCGAAGAAAGCGAATCCGATCAAGAACAACTAACATCCAGCCGTACTGAATCATCAAATCAACTCGATATGAAACACAAACACAGTAAGTGTGAGTGAACGATTAAAAATCAACAAATTTCGTTAATAATTGTGGGAAACATTTTTTGATAGATTTCGTGTATCACGGTGGCCAATCGAGCACATCATCCGATCTATCACCAATGTCCGAACAAAAATCACTGCCTAGACGGAGCCGTGCTAGGTACACGAATGCAAAAGAATTACACCATTCGGTTTTGACAAAAGACAACCTTGCTCGCAGGTGGCTAGCACAGGGTCGCCAAGCCGCCGCATCATCAACAACACCAGCACAACGTCAAATGGGGCCGCATCTATCTGTTGCCGAGACGGCATTCGCCGAGTCCCGACAACCGCCACCCGAACAAGGTACCCCAGATCGACCGGAATTGAGTGAGGCTGAATGCGATATAGATACATTGAAGAAGCTCAAATTAGGTCTGAGATCGTCGTTGTGGGCCAGACCTGGTGGTGGCGGTGGCGGTGGCGGTGCTGGGCCGCAATCAGATTATTCGATTGCTGTTTAAAGTAATTTTTAGACAACACAAAAATAATGAAACAAAATCAAAAATTATCATTATGAAATTTTATACAAAATTTTAGTATTATTAAGTTTGGAATCATTTATGAGAATTTTCGAACTATTTTATATTTTTCATTGATTATTCATAGTTGAAAGTTTCTCTCACTGTCTCTATCTCTCTCTTCCAAACAGTTAATGTGCCACAAAATTCAATTTACTGTCTAAATAATAATAATTATAATAATAATAATAATACTAATAATTGATAAACAAAATGGAGAAATCAAAAATCCCCTTCTTCCCAATGACTGTAAAACGAAACATGTTTAATAAATAGTTTAACTTGATAATAAATTTATTGTAAACTGACTCTATGAGTTATTTATAGAAAAATAAATGGAATGGCCGATCAAACATCAAACAAATATTGCACAAAATCAATAACAATTGACACGATGGCAAGATTATATAAAAGACACATAATATTCGCAAAAGTAAATAAATAATTAACAATGTAGTAAAAGCGAAGAAATAATAATAAAAACCATTTCAAAATTGTTGTTGTTGTGTAGAAAGTAAGGATTCGTATTTTTTACATTCGATACTCAATTGTCGTACGACAGCCACGTATTTTCTTTGTTGTTCAATTAATACTTGTAATGATGCACTTAAACGGTCACGTTTCCTTTTCTCTTCATGTAATTTCTTTTCAAATCTAATTTTAGATTGTTTCACACCATCCACAATATTTTGGAATTGTTTCAAAAATTCTTCTTTGCCACTATTCGATAACATTGCCCTTAAAAATCCAGACATAGTTTTATCGATAATTTAAAAGCAATAAATTACAACTTACTCCGGATAACTGTCCGATACGGAATTCAATAGCGATAATTCTTTTTGCATATACAGTTTTGTGTCGTGTAAAGTGTTGTATAACGTGTAGTACTGTTTTGTTTCTTTATGCTTTGCCGACACTGAAAAGTACACATTTTAGCAAAAGAGCCAGAAGTTGAAAACGAAAAAATATACTAGAAATAAGCAATTTAAGATTAGAATTTAAAAAAAAAACAATCAATCCTTAAACCATCGTCCTGCCCCATTGATAGCAAAATTTTCGAGTTTCCCTGGAAGAACTTGAAGGCCAGTCTCAGCTTTTCTATCTTAACAAATCTGTGTCTAGCAATTGAATATGAATTTTTGTGAACCAGAAAACTTGAAGATTACCCCATTCTGCCCCACTACACGGGATTGATTTATCAGTTTACATTTAAAATTTTCAATCAGTACGAAAGGATGAATTTCTAATAAGAATTCCAGTTTTCTCCGAATAAATGCCAGCTTTTAAAGGCAAACGGTAGCGACGGGTGCATAAGTCCTAAAGAAATGCAATGCCTCCAACATTAACCTACGAAAGACGCATCTAAATGACCCCATTCTGCCCCTCTAAAGGAGATTAATTCACCATGGAACGCCCAAAATTATGAAAACTTTGGATTTTTGTAATACAATATTGACAGAATAAACCATAAAAGATACTTTGAAATATGCATAAAAAAATCGAAAATGCAGTTGTGATAAAAGATCCATGTTCTCTTCAATCCTTGCTAAACAGATTAAAGAAAAATGTTTTGAAACAGTATGTCCCAAACTTAGGAAGGGTGTAGAAAAAACGACAGAATCTCTAGAAATTATTAAGATAATTTCTAGAGATAGTTTCAGGTAACTATAACCCTCCGAAGGCAGAATTTGTGGGTAAAAGAGCCGATTCTTAATAATCCCTAGAGATCATTTCATGTAATTGTAACGATTCGAAGACGCAGCTTGGAGAGTTGTAGATGAGCGAAAGAGAAAAAGAGATGATCACAATCAAACGAACAGCGTTTCCTTGCCCGTGATCCCCAAAGATTTTTGACAACAAACGGCCGATATCAAAAAATTCTACCTTGATTGTATAGCTCTAGAAATCTTCTTTGGTATTGTGCTAATTCCGGTCGATTAGGAATATCATCCAAATGCCGTTGTAAAGCTGAAACTATTCGATTCTTTTTCGCCAGTTGTAAACGTACAGTTCGAACTTTTTCAGTGATTTCATCCAATTCTCGATTAATTTTACCATCATTTTCAATGGGTGTTTGTGCCTTCTTCGTTTCTCTGAAGAAGAAAAGAAAAAACGAAAATAAATCCATCATAACATCAAAAAATAATCATAAAATAACTGACTCGATTAATTTCTGTAAACGTGCCAACTCCTTTTTACAATAATCTTTAAACTGGATCTCTTGACTGCGTAGACTATCATTTAGCAAAACTAATTCTTCAACTTCTCTGACATTGCTGAAAGGTATTATAATTGTAATTATAATTCTATTGATACAGAAGGGAATAATAATATTACTTATAATCGCCAGTTTTAGCCTGTTCGAGTTGTTTCAAACGCATATCAGCCTCCTGTTGTTTCAGTCTTATTTCATCAATTTCAGTTGTACGAACATTTAAACTTTTCAAAATTGAATCATTCTCAGTTTCGAGATGAACACATCGATCTGTTAACGTTTTAATTTGTTGCTCCAACACGAATACCTGCTTTTCTTCTTGCGTTTTTAAACCACCCTCAAATTCACGCTGCAGTGAAGCGTAATGTTTCGAAAGTTGCTTAAGATCCTCTTCACTCAATTCATTATAATCGACATTCTCCTGGGAATATTTAAGAGAAATCAATAGAATACTGATATATTATGGGATGACTGTTAAAAGTACACTCACCTCTAGGTTTACAGATAAATCAGTTAAAAATTGCTGAATCTGTTGCTAAAATGCAAAAAAAACACACAACATGCGATAAGCAAAATAAAATAAACAACAATAAAAATCCTGTAAATAAACGTTCCAATACCTCTTCAGTTTTCTGCTTTTGTAACGATTGCTCTTCTGTACTCTGCGATGATTGTAAGCTCGTATGTCCGTACTCTAATAGCGTAATTTGAACACGCTGCATTAGATCAGCGGGCGGTGCAGTCTTCCGCTTAAAACACCGTCTCGGTCTGTACGTTTCACGCACCGTATTTACATTTTTTATAATCTTTGCTTGTACTTCTAATTGTTTCGCATCAACACCGAATTGTTTATTGAATTGATTAACGGCATAGGATTGTACGAATTTCGATTGTTGCTGTCGGAATTCCATAGAAGTTTTAACGAGCCACTAAAAGCCAACATATGAGTCCGGATCGAATATAAGCAAAATTGTCTTATTTTTACTTGTATAACCGGGAATATGTGGATGAAGTCTAAACCTTGAATCTGGTGCGGTTCTATCTGATGCGGACACTTCATCTTTGGCAGAACTGCGACAATCTTTTCGGTTAGAGCTCTGTAAATTGTTACATTCAACAAACAAAAAAAAACGAACTATAATTAAAGAAATATACATTTTCTGTCCAATTGTTGAATTCTCTTGGAACAACAGATCAACGTCTACATCAATATTACACGATTCCATACACCAAGTCATACCGCCCACAACTTTATCAAACGGCGATAACCCTTTGATGCGTGCACGAAAATAACCGGCGGCCACCAGCAGATCAATGATCTCTTGTAATTTAATTGATTGCTCCTCATCTTCACGTACATCTACCTGTTACGTATCCGTAAAAATATACGGGAAATTAATTGGGAAATTCTCTAATAACGGTACTTTTCTGATTTTGATACCTCTGTTTCTTCACTGGCACTTTGAGAGATTTGTAGTTTTTTGGCTCTTTTGAATTTTTGAAAAACTTCCTGATTTATACTTGCCATCATGCCGACATTCTAAAATTATTAATTAATTGAAGAAAATCCATTGAAAGTGAAAATTAAACTGAAATAACCTAATTTGAGAGATGCAGTGACAGCTGGTAAGATTGCGCCATCTCGTGACGTACCAATAACACCAAATGGAAACGTTCGCCAAGCAGTGGCGTTCTTAGGGTGGGTATTAGTGTAGAATATTGTACAAGTTGTTATTTGAAACCTAATCATTAATCTTCGCATATTAATTAAGTGTGGATCAATAAGAGTCTTTTCCGATAAGAATTGCTATACTCCGTCCAAAAATTAGGTATAAAATTTCAAATGACAGAAATGCAGCTAATCTACCATGTTGTGTATATTTGGTTACATAACCAGCTGTATTTAAATTGATTTTCACTATCCTGCTTTTCATATTATTGGACCTATAGCGATGAAATGTTGTATCTAGCGTTAAATTATCTTAAAGAGTACATAATGAGCATCGTGTAGATAATTAAATAAACTGTTATTATAAATTTCGACGTCATTGGTGTCTTCAAAGGTAGGCAACCAAACATACGAACGCCTCGAACATCCCCCTAAAGTACTTATCTTATCTCGATTTTGAATGAAATTGTGTTGGAAACGTTATTGATATCATTGACTGAAACTTGAATTCTTCTTAGAATGACGAACTTAAACTGCCAGGAGATCAATTATCAAAAGGTGTCGTAGAAGTGCCCAACAAAGACTATAAAATGTAAGACAGGTCCTGTTGTTTCTTTGGAAACAAAAAAAATGCTCAATTTACAAGATTGTTTCCCGAATCCTGGCTCCGCAAGTGACGGGATATTTTGAGTTCTAAATATCATTCTAAGCGTATTACCTAATAGTACTATTGGGAGTAATAGCTTAAGGAAAGACCATATTAGAAATCATTTTAAAAATAGTAACGTTCGATATAAAAATAGTTTATGTCTACAACGATAAAATTTTTATGTGGCTCAATGTCAAGATATTAAATGACCGAATGCATGATACTTTTATTATCGATAAAGTCACTTACAAAATTAATATTACACTCATTGATATAAAACGTGTAAATCGAAACCGTGCTAAATGGTGTACAGTCTGCAACTATATGCTCAACTTGTACAAATGTACAATTGTAGGGATCTTCACAACAAACGTGTAAAATGAGATCAGTTTTAGATTTTAGTTCTTTTCACTATCGGTCTCAGAAGTGTTTGAGGTGAAATTATTCAGGATATCGACGATGCCAATTTGTGCTTTCTTTTGTCTTTCTCAGAGTCGTGCAAAACGAGGTGCAAGTGGCTCTTTCAAAATTGACTATCAGGAAATAATTAAATTCTCTTAGAAACACATGTCGTCCACATTTGCAATTTAATCGCAAAGAAAAAACCTACAATTGCTGCATGAGTCATTGTCTGGTTGTGAATTTTCCGTTTTCGGGATCTGAACTGATACAATTGGACTGTTTTCTGACGGTAAAGCCACACTTTGGCGGAGGAGAATGATTATGGAATACAGTTTTTTGAAAGTGTGAAGTGTTTATAATATTTATGATAGAATTTAATCAGTTTGCCAAAGAGTTTATCTACAGAGACTCAGATTTAATTCAAATTGTTAAAAAAACATTTATTTCAATAAACTTAAATATGTCCACGATACACTGATTTGTAAATAAATTATAAAATATACGTAAAACGCTCTCTAAATAAGTACATTTGACCTATTACAATATATAAAAAAAAAATCCATTACAAGTCCGATTAGACTAAACAATATATGCCTTCAAATAACTGTATTATATCACAAAATTCAAATACTCTCTTCTCTTTTGTAGTATATATAAAAAAATATATATATCGCTTATTATTCCACTAAAACGCTAGATTACATTGTGTCTTTTTATCCAAATAACAATCCAAAGATTCCGAGAATTCAGGTAACTGCGCCCATACTAAATACAAACTGTAAACGAAGAAAATAACAAAATAAGTAGAAATTAAACAATTAAAAATTACTAAAACCTACAAAGTTCGTTGAGGTAATCGAAAATTAAGCACATTATCGTACAACTGATACTGGCTAGTTGATTCGGAGCATTGTGTTTGGGCGTACGACAAGAAGAATAATGCATCATCTTCGAATTCTTCTAAAGCCGGTTGATGGATGTGCTCTTGTGCTATCGAGATGCTATGTAAAGCCTTCAAATTTATTTACATTTTAATAATTAATTTAATATGGGAAATTGATTCAACCTGATTTGTTACACTGATCGCTGTTAATTGTTGTAAATTAATCAAAGCTGTCTCGTTTACCATATCGTATGGTAGTGTTATCATTGAATCTAATATGTAATTCCATAGACATTTCTGTATCTTGTTGACTGTCTCTAGAGATTCTTCAACGGTTCTATGGTGGGCTGATAACAGTTTCTTGTTAGCCGTCCAAAAACTGTTATACGGCAGCACGGCCGATACTATTGCTTCGGCTATTTCCACACCTAATCGTCCATAAATCAACGGTTTGGGGTAATTGCTTTCGAAAAATGGTGGTGTTAATAGATTATACGGTATAAATATTAGATTATTTGCATTGGAATAAACCGCTTTCGGTTCGGTTTCGATCATATTAACAATTGCATAATCAATCGTGGGATGGATCAACATCATTTCGTGGATACGCTTCTTGAATTCGATCGCATATTTCACACTATTGAACAGATCCGCTTTAAGTATCGTCAATTTACTGTAATAATCTTTGATGAATCTTTGATCTAAGACAGTTTCCGGTAGGCCAATTTGTAGTTGCATATTTTCTATCTACAAAAAACAATCGAAATTTAAAAGAAAACTGTGTAAATATTTAAGAAATCTACTTTTGTCAATAACTGTTTGTACAACAACGATTTCTTTTCGAATCTCTTCAATCGCTGTTTGACAACGGTCAATATTGTGGAGTATGTTTGATTGACAACAAATCGAGTGTCACGTGTCACAGGACTGGAACGTTCCGTTAGAGAATTTACAGCGAAATTCATGAAAGTCTTGACGAGGTCCGCACAGAATTCCCAACGTTTCGGGGGTTCCCGTATACCTGAAAATTCCATTAAATTTAAACGCCAATTCAAGTTGTAGTGTTGTAAAGTGGATCAATTCAGTTTCTGTCACACGAAGCGTTTGTGTTATGGTCATTACTACATTTCAGGGTTTCCGAATGCACGATTTATAGAAAAATTCAGCGGTTTGCAATCTTCAAACGGGAACTGTACCTGAAACCGATATGTTTTCCGGAACGAAAAAAAAACGATTCGAACCCTTTGAAAAAGTAATGCAATCAAAAAATTAAATATACAAGAAAATTGTATACATGGAAGAAAAAAGGAGGGTTTTTTAATGGCGCTCTTGTATCAATGATCTCATTACTTCCTTTGCCTACTACTTACAATTAGCACTGATTCTATCTGTCTCTAAAGCTCGATTAATATTTAAGAGAAAAAGCATTCGTCAGAGTCTCTGATGAAAAAGTTGAACATTTGACACAAATGCCAATTCTTGATCTAATCAGTGCCTTGGGGATGAAAACTACTCGCACGTGTTCGTGTGACAAAAACTTGTTATTGTAATCCGGAAGCATTTACCGTATAATTCCGCATTGAAATTATTCAAAACAGCTGTGAAATTATCGGATAGATAAGGTAAATAATGGCGAACCAAAGACCAAATCAAATAACCATTCATTGTTTGTCGATCAGTGGAGGCAATAATTTGGGAAATTTGCGATAAATACTCCATCGATGTCACGATAACTTCCGTATCCTCTTCGATCTTTGCTTCCGGGTACATTGCTGATAAAATATCAAAGAACGGTATCTAAAATTATAATTTTAACATCTTTTAAAAAAATCTATAAACAAATCTACCGTCAATATTGTGTCTTTTAATTCTGAAATCCTAATATGATTGCACGTCTTGATCGGATCCCGTAACGATTGTAAATGCGGCGTAATTTCAGCGATGCGTTTCTCATAGAAGAACATATCATTGGCGAATTTTTCCGCTTCAGTACGTGTTGTACTCAAATATTTGATAATGTCGCGTATAAGCTCCTTATAAGCTTTATGGATCTACAATAATTTTGCAATTAATCAAACTGAAACCTGTACAAATCCTCAACAACAACAACAGACCCGATCATCTTGATCCCTATAATAATAATCGCGATCCGGTAATCCTAGACCGGAGGGTGAGATCCGGATGATGTTCTGGTCGGGTGTTAGAGGATCCGGTTCTACGGTGATTTTGAAATACGGTGCTACACCGTACTTGACGTGCAGCTTCTTTAGGACTTGTTTGGCATCGAAATCTTCACGGCTCCAATCGCGTAGTATATACCACCCACCTGAAAACGTTAATTAGGAGACAAAAAAAATTACATAAAAATCTGGAAAAACGACGATAAAGTCAAGGAGAAAGATCAAACCGAAAGGCTGCTTTATTCATGGATAATAAGATAATAAAAATCGTTTTTAATCGATTGATTGAAGGCCAAAACAACATCTTTTGCGATTTATATGATTATTTGTGTTCGATTAAAAAAGAAATAACGTCGTTGTTCAAATAAGAGCAACATTTGGAAGTTATCAACAAATTTCGGTGATAAAAAATTACGTTCTAACGAGTTTCGTGTCTGACCGTCTATTCGACGATGTAAAAAGTACAAAAAACAAATTGTCAATTTGCATATCTGATTAACGCCTAGACTGAGACTTTTTCGGATAAATTACCGTATTTTTACATAATTGATCACCTTGAATTCCAGTCTGTTGTACCTTGACTTGTTGCATCAATGCTACACGAACTTTTTTCTTCCGTATTAATGAAATTAACAATAATTATTAATAGCCTAGTAATTAGAAATTGTACAAATTGTATGTAATTCAGTCTTACAGATTTTATATATATTTAAAAGATGCTTGTAAATAACTTTCTCCTTTAATAAAATTCCCAGTTTCATAAATCATAATTAGAGGATCTTTGAGAACATTATGCAATAATCATAAATTATTTGATAAATATTTATTTATTTGTTAATATTCAAAATTTTTACAATTACGGCAGTATTTCGTGATTTTCTTAAACAACTTATTTCGATTTTGGTGGTAAATAGAATTGTTGAGATTGTGGGTTGGTGGTTGAGAAACCGCCCCTAGTTGCTAGACTCACAGAATCCCCAGATGCCACTTGATTGTTCACACTAGAAACGGTACTACCATCGCCCAGAGATCCACTTAAATCCACTTGTAAAGTACCGGATGTTGGTGCGGCAGTGAGACTAGATTGGGCGCCATCATCAACTTTCCCGATCGTTTTTACTCCAGAAACTGTTAAACTCCCACTGAAGCCGGATGGTGCCACACCACTGATACTATTGAAAGAATCGTCTTTTAATCGGCTCTGATGGAGTGCTGCTAATCCAACCGAACCACCGGCAACTTCGTCTGAATCACCGGCCCTAAAAAATCGTTCGTCTAGATCGTATTTCTTTGCATTTTCTTTTGCAATTGTTTGAATTAAATCACTGTCTCCGGCTAGAATATTAGCGTTTTGTCCAGCTGCACCACCGTTTTGTAGACTAGAAATTGCTTGTTCTGCTTCTTTTTGGTTGCTATATTTGATGAAGTACACTTCCGGTTTCGTCTGTTGTGATGCAGCATTTGGTACAGCAGTTATATGAAGATCATCCGGTTTCTTCACCAACACGTAAATCTTTGTCTTCTCTTCATATTGTGTTTGTGATGGCACTTGAACTGGTTCGATACGATAAGATGGTGCTTTGATAAAGATAACTTTCACATCTTTCTTGGATTGCGTTTGTGGGTAATGGATACGTGGCCGGATTACTTCCGGTTCATCCGGGGCGGCAAAGAAGTACAGATGCTTCTCAACGCGACCTTGTTGCTGATAATTTGATTGGAAACCACCACCTTCAAATCGGTTGGCCAAGCCAGAACTACCCGAAACTCCGGAAACTCCGGAAAGACTAGAACCTCCAGTTTGGAAAAGTGTTGATGGTATGGAACCTCCAAGATTTGATGAAATTTGTGACGATTGTGCACCGAAATGTCCAGCATTGTAGATTGGTAATTCAAAAGAGGCGGATGGTGAAGTATTAACACCTCCAACTAAACTTCCAGATGGTTGTTGATTCGTGTGGTAAGATCCTTGATGGTGCAAACTGCTCACTGATCCTGCAGGTACTCCATAACTGGTGGCTGGTGGACGGTAATTATAACCGAGACCTACGTCAGGTCTTGCAAATGCAACTGCCGACAATCCTAATAACTGTGGTAGGAAGAGAGCGAATTATTTCAAGAAAATATGTTTTTTTTGGGAAACTCACCAACAAAATCTCCATTATCTATCAACAATCTGAGGCAAGATTGCGAGATAATCAATTTAAATATATTTATATCGCATCCCCACCTAAAGCGTTTGAGACATCCTTATAGCAAGGACAAATTCTCTAACCACAGAGGCTAACATTTAGATAAATAAACAAAGAAGCGGCGCTGAAATTCCCAAACTTATATGTGATAAATAATGATAATAACAACAGGTTAGGTCGTTATAGAATCGTTGAACTTCAGCGTTGATTAACTCGCATTTTTATTGCCCATTTGGTGGTTGCAAAAGCTATCTTCAGATCGACGAAAAGAGCACGCACTTCTGCTGCTTATGGTATAACACAAAAGTAGATTGAAATTTTAATATAAATTTAGTAGCTGAGGGGCATTTTTTAAGAATTTAAATGATTAACCTTACGATAGCGTCTTTACCTTTTCACATTATGTCAAGGCTGTTTTACTTTATACGAAAAAAATATTATAGGAAAATTAATTAGGTGCCTTCATTTTAATTCATGGTGAAATCGAAAACAAAAATCAAATAAACAGCGTGGTTTATGGGGAAATTCAGAAAAATGATTAAATACTTAAAAAATACATTTATTTGTCACCGTATTTGCTTATTACACTAAGTTATAACAAATATAGTATGATTAAACTAATATACAAACATGCGGCATGGATATTATTTACAATGACTGGTAACTCGATTACCGAACAATCACAATTCAGGTCCACTGGGTTAAAAATTTTAGTACGGTCCACCACTGTGTCCTGGAGGTCCGTAACTAGTGGAAGGACGACCGCCTCCAAGGATTGTTGAGGTACTAGTGGAGCCAGTGCTGACAGATCCAATTCCGGTGCCACCGCCGCCAATTCCGACAACGCCTCCAATTCCAGTACCGCCACCACCGCCAATTCCAGTACCACCACCGCCAATTCCAGTACCACCGCCACCAATTCCAGTACCACCGCCACCAATTCCAATAACGCCACCACCACCACCACCGCCGCCGCCGCCGCCACTTGTAATTTCCTTCTGCGTCTTGTAACGGATAAAGTACACTTCCGGTTTGGATGGCTGTGTTGGAGCTGCTGTGGGTATGGTGATTTCTGGCGCTTCATCAGGCCGTTTAACCAAAACGTATACAAGAGTCTTTTCTTCATTTTGAGCCTGGAGGGGAATAGTAGGTGCTGTTGGAGTTGCTGGAGTTGGTGCTTTGATAAAGATGATTTTATAATTTTTAGTGGCTTGACCAACAGAAATCGGTCGTTGTGGGCGAACTTCTTCGGGTTCTGGTGGGGCAACGTGTACGTAGATATGTTTCTGGACTAAGGTGCCTCCACCGCCTATGAAACCACCGCCACCGCCGCCGCCGCCACCTCCTCCACCACCGAAGCCTCCAGAGCCGCCTCCGAAGCCTCCAGAACCGCCTCCGAAGCCGCCAGAGCCGCCTGAGAAGCCTCCAGAGCCGCCTGAGAAGCCTCCAGAGCCGCCTGAGAAGCCTCCTCCTCCACCACCTCCACTAATAAAACCGCCACCGCCACCGCCGCCGCCAAATCCACCTCCTGTTCCTGCGCCTCCACCCGGTGCGCTATAAGTGCCAGTGGGAACAGGATAATTGTATTCAGGCCGGCCCTGGACGAGTACTAACGAAGCGACGACCTATAGTTGTAATAAAATTCAATTTAATCGCTTAAATATTCAAATTAGAAAAGAGAAAATACGAAAATATAAACTATGAATAAGTAATAAAAATGAATGAATTAAGTCTATCATAGATATTGCACGTCCCAGGTTGGGCATCATTTGAATATAAATATAAATCAGTATAATTTGATCATTTTGAAAATCCGAACTTTCACTAACTAGAAATTTCTTAGTATCACTTGATTAACACCCTCTTTGGAACTGTGCAATACATTTGTTTTTTCTAAAGTAATTCAAATACAACTACTACTACTCACCACCACAAAAACCTTCATGTTGTATACAACAATTGCGAAGCGTATGGTACGGTACAATTGAATTACAACAGCTTTTATAGTACCCATCTTCGGTGTATGTAATCAACCCCCGCCATAAAAAAACATCTTCCTAAACGCACACATGTACACATTTTAACATTTAGATAAGTGAAATTCGGGTCACAACCTCTCACCATCATTGTTAGCCAAGTCGCAAAGCATTAGAAGACACGTAACAGTGCCTTTGGCATTTTATTCCAGATGTAGACTAGAAGCAACGACACTAGCTGCACATGTAATAATTACCGATTGATTATATTTTCTATTATACCGGCATAATCAATGTATTGTTTGCATGAAATGATAGTTATTATGGGATACAAATAATAGAGTTGTTTTATTAAAAAATACATTTATTTGTCACCGTATTAATTGCTACTTAAAAACTAGTAAAAATATTTAAATAAAAACTACGCAATCATAACAATGAATTATGTACAATGTGAAGATGTTTTTAGAGACAGTTCGATTTAAGAAAATGTGATAATAATGGAATATCTATCTCATTACATCCACATCTTCCACTGTCTTGTTGTTTTAATGATGGCCTGGTGGTCCGTAGCTGGTCGACAGTCCAGATCCGGATGAGAGTGAACTGGAAATTGATGATCCTGAAATCGAAGCATGACCACCGGATAAACTACCACCAGAAAGTACACCAGCACTGGAAGAATCAAAATGTCCTCCAGAGATGCCACCGCCGCCGATAGATCCACCGCCAATTGCTCCTCCAGCAAGTGCACCAGCATCAAATCCTCCACCAAGGGCGCCACCGCCGATGCCGCCGCCACCGATAACCCCACCGCCGATGCCGCCGCCACCGATAACACCACCGCCGATACCGCCTCCACCGATAACACCACCACCAATTCCTCCTTCTTTTTGTGTTTTGTAGCGGATAAAGTACACTTCCGGTTTGGATGGTTGTGTTGGAGCAGCAGTGGGAATTGTGATTTCGGGAGCTTCTTCAGGTTTCTTGACCAAAACGTAGACAAGAGTCTTCTCTTCGTTTTGTGGTTGGATGGGAATTGTAGGTACAGTTGGGGTTGGTGGAGCTGGTGCTTTGATGAAGATGATTTTGTAATGTTTCTGTGGAGCAGCCACTTGAATCACACGGGGTGGATGTTGCTCTTCCGGTTCTGGTGGTGGGACATGAACGTAGACGTGTTTCTGCACAATGGCAGGTCCACTGATGAAACCGCCACCAATGCCGCTACCACCGAAACTGGCACCAGAGCCGGTACCACCGAAACTGACACCAGAACCACCAGTTGATATGCTGGAGAAGCCACCGCCAAGACTACCGGCAGAAAATCCACCACCTAGACCGCCTGCAGAGAATCCACCATGGGCACCGCCTCCAGAAAGACCTCCAGTGGAAAGTCCACCAATGTTAAGACTGCCTGCGGAGAATCCACCTCCGTGAGAGCCGCCTAAGATGGCACCACCGCCACCGCCACCAGGGGCACCATAAGTTGGTGATGGGGGATTGTAACTGTAGCCAGCCTCTGGACGGGCATGGACTAAAGCTACAACTGTAGCAATTAGCTGAAAATACATACACACACACGTTATTATCACTGTTCTCCACACTGTTCACAAAATCGACCACTATTTACTTACCACTAAAGGTCTCATCCTATAATTATATTACTTTTTCGAGTAACTTAATGTTACCCAAAGAGATGTAAGTTAAGTTGTGATAATGCAACTAAACAAGATCACCTTTTTATAACACATCTTCATCCCCACTTGTAGTGATATCATCGACAAGTATAGTTTTGTTTTTATTATTTTTTGGGTGGTGAAAAATCGGGTCATATCCTCTCACTTAGACGACCCACCGCCGACAGCTGACCGAAGACCGGTAGAATCTGTATCATTAATAATGAGAGTGAAGAAAGTGGCCGGCCGAAAGTCGCCACGAACAATACTTTCTTGTCTCTGTCCTCACTCAACACAAACAGAAGAAAAAAACAATACGAAAATATTGGTAAATCCGATTAAACGACAATATTTCAGGACTTGATCCTATTCACATAATTAAATAAAAAGATTGCAACACCTGCAAAGAGGACGCAATCTGATTGCAAATCATTCGTGAATTGGTGGATTTGTTCTATTGGTTAGAGAATGTTTAAAATATTCGTAAACGCTATTATAAATAATAACGAAAATTAATAAAAGCTTCTTTCTTTTAGATTTACAAAGGTTTGCAATTAGGATCCAAGAATAATTTACTTTCTAATCAGTTCTTAATTTACAATTCTTTTAATTAGCATTATGTAAATCAGCGGTTGTAATTTCAGTCAAATCTTGTGCAAAAGCAATGAAGATGCCGCATATCTGCATATTAAGCAAAAAAAAATCTCGAAATTATCGGTTGCAAAAATTCAAATTATAGGCGAAAGAAATAGAAATCTTCACCATCTAGAAAAAGTGTTTAATATTGAGAGAGAAGCTTGTCATCAAAATGCTAATTGCAATCAATAAAGAATAATCTGCCAAAATTATCTAACAATAAAGTAGATTTAAAGAAAAAGTAGTATTCTTTTAATTATTATACGAAACCACAACCCTGTGGCTATAAAGTGATTCAAAACAAACTTTCTACATGACAAATAATAAATTCAAACCATCTTTTCCAGCGTTTCCATAAAATTAAACAGTTCGGAAATTCGTGGAACACGTGTACTGGAGCCGGATCTTCACATTAACACCGAAAATTATCGGTTTTGCTAGTGCTGCTATCGACAAAAAAGTTTTGCGTGGCACACCAAAAATAGAATTTTCGGTTATAGAAAACAGCCGGAAAAAAAATCATTGACCTCTGGCCGATGGTTAAGAAACCGAATAAATTTACATTGTAGATTTTTTTGCAATAAATGCGGTATATAAATTCGATTTTTCGATTACAGAAATGCTGTCTCTAATAAATAGTAGATCGTCTATTTTGTACCAGTTAACTATAACTATGATGTAAGATATTCTTCAATAGCCAGCGATTTAGCCTTTCTAATTCATCTAGCCGCTGGGCGATGTTAAACAATCTCACTCTAGTTTATATTGATTGAAGAAAATCTGAATTTTAGATATTAACGTTATGATTTATTTTAATTGAATTAATAATAAATGGAAATGTCAAGGTTCTGTTTAGTGAGGTGTTAACTTCAATCGCTGTAATGTTGTGCAAATTTTTATCTTTATTCCGATTGTTTGCATATTGATTATTCTCATTTGCGATCCATTAGATGATTCAAGCAATACAAAAACTAACTGTATTGCAGCCTACGATTTGTTGAAATGTTGCATACAAAAAAAAACAGATCCTTGTCAAAATTAGATGCACTCTTTGCTTGTTATCCAGTAAAGTGTGATAAATGGGACGAAAATTGTTGAGCTTTAATGGAAAGTAATGGCTTCAATTGGAGCTCGAAAGGTCAATAAAGGATGTGTCAATGTTTTACTGTCTGAGATCCTTGTAACCACAGACAGGGATAAATTAGAGAAACTGTGAAATTTGCAATTTTTTGCCATTAGAAAGTAAATTTTTATTTATTTTTTTATCGAGAAGATATTGATCAATATATAAGTGAAGTAAGTTTACATACAACTATCAAACGATCAGAGTAAAGGTCAATTTACACGGGGACAGTAATTAAAACAAGTAACTCAAGCAAGTTACTAAATTTAGCCATTTGCATTGTGCAAATGTTTGATTTAATACTAAAGCAGCAAAGTTTTTACTGTCTTTAGTACTAAATCAAATGTTTACACAATGCAAGTGGCTAAATTTAGTGACTTGCTTGAGTTACTTGTTTTAATTACTGTCCCCGTGTAAATTGACCTTAAGACAAATTTTGGCTCAATATAATTCGTTTTGGGCTTCTTTTTCCCAAAGCTTTCTCTGGGGCAATTTTGATCATTGTCGATTTTCGAAGCCGCATCCAAATATCCGTCGGACTTCTAAAGTCTTGAGATGTTTCATATAAAGGAACTACTCTTAGCGTATTTACTATTAACAGAGCCCCCAATATGGAAAAATGTATCATAAATAAGTTAACTCTGGAATGGATTGGTATTCAACACTCAGTGAAAAGGATAAATAGCAAAAAATTACAAATAAAGACTTCTGTGGAAAATACAGATGTACTAGTGGAGACGTTCATAACGAATAAAGAAGCTAAACAACGTATAAAAGTGTGGGAGTTATAAAAAAGAGTTGAAACATACCAAAAACTGTTGGGTTCCGGCTACAGAACGGAAACTGGTAAAAGGAAGCATACAACTCAATAACAAAGGGCAAGAGAAGTATTTTCAAAAGTTGTCTAAATTTCGAACTTGCTTTCAATATTCCACATTATTTTCGTTGGAATTATATTACAAAGTCGTTTTCGTTAACCGATACAATTGTTGAGCATTCTTTTTTGCCTTCTGCTAAACGAAACCTTGGAAGACTCAGCAGTCAACGACTCTCAATATCGATTATACAGGATTTCAAATCTTTTTATCTTCGACCAATGCTAAAAGTCGTGTTGTCTTCGACAATTTACTATTTTAAATAAAATAACTGTAAATATCTCTTTGAGACATTAATCAAAGTCTTTAGGTTTTTGTTTTACTGAATAATCAATCAATACTCTGCCAATTATTTTTTCCCCACTATAGATATTTAAAAAATTTCAGTTACTCACACAACTTGGCCTTCAATTGATTAAGTTGGAAAAAAAGAAGAAATTTACGCAATGTAATTTAGCCAATTTTAAGTAAAAGTTATTGATTTTAGCAATTATATCTGAATTTGTTAACGATCCTAATAAAGACGATTTCAGGCCTTGGGTCGAATCAAAATTAATACAAACAAAAGCGAATTTGTTTAACACTATTCAATTAACTCCACACAAAGTTCTATTGATTTTTCTGTGATATCATACGAGAATTGCATCTGGAAGAGTTCAATCCGGATTGCAGTATTTTCTTGTACCAATAACTATTAGTATTTATATTTATTGATGCGTATAAAATAAACATTGACATCTTTATAATTATGTAAATCCCGCACAAGATTACACAATTTTTTTTTATGCGATTGTGTCAGAAAAAATCTGTAATTTAATCTACGATTTTCAGGTGAAAAGTGAAATTTTCAGTTTCAACTGACACTGTTTGCCTTGAGCAGAATTTTTCTTCACATTTGCCGACAATTATTTGTGGAGAAAATTATTGTTATTTGATGACATCAAAAGATCTTTGTTTCTAATCAAATTTACATAAAATGCCAAGGGGGAATTTTTTGACAAAAAAAAACAAAAATCCGGTGTCTGAAAATTACAGATTCGTGTAATTCGATTATACCACCTTCAACTACTGTTATTTTACTATTGTAAGTAGATTGCGTGCTCGTTGGAATTAAGTCGTAATGCCACAGTGTTGGGCACGAAACGATCATTAAATTCTAAAATTGGAGAGTCCTCGATTTTGCACGAAGTTTTGACGCAAATTCGGTAGTTTTTTATGCCGCTTCGATAGCTTTTAGCGTATCTGTAAATCAAGAAAACAGCCTCTGAAAACGAACGCCTTATTTGAACTCATATTACAATACAGAATGTGGTGTGGTCTACTTTCTTTGCCGCTACTGTATAGAATTGTCTTGTCGCCAGTATTGCCGTCCAACCCTAATTTGCTTTGCTGAATTTGGAGACAAAGCACGTGCGCTTGTTCAACCGTCAAAATGGATGCCTGCACCTGATAGTTTAATATTAATTGGACTACTTTTACTATTATCCAACGTTTCCTCGAATTATTGTCAAAATCTATTACGCAATAATAACAGCACCATGTAAATAGAACGATTGAAATCGAAGTAAATCGAGCAGATGTTGTTTTTTGCCTGCTGAAAAGTCGATACTCTCTCACGACAATAACTTATAATTCCCTACAATTTGTGCACTTCAAAATTGATGTATATTGTATTACAAATAAAAAAGTACGCAAAAATTCAACTTTCTCAATCCGATATCTTCAATACGACGACAATACCTCATCCGAAAAATGTGAAACATACACACAAAAGAGAAATTTCTTTTTCGTTTGTGTAAAGATCGAAAATCTGTGCGTGACATCAATACTAACGAATCCGTACTTTTATATATTGTCATACTAAAATCAATTAATGGAGTAAACGAAAAAAATCGTAAATTCCATGAAAAGTCATGTCTTCCAATTGAAATCGAAACGCAAATTTCACTATTGAACAATAAACCCAAAAAATGACTTAATCGATTATCGTCAATGATATTGATGGGAGATTTAAGGAAATCGGAAGTTATACACTTTCTCTATTTTGATATACGTTTGGTATTTCTTTCTTTTTTTGCTCCTCTCCTTTGTGAATGACCTTTGGAGGTCGTAGACGTTAAGCTTTCCGGGCACGCCCGCCGTGTATGTGTTTTCCACCACACATTCTTGATTTCAAATATTTTAGAAAAATTCCGTAAATAATAAATCGATAAACGTCTAAAAATACACGGGGAAAAACAGTGATGACAACGGAACGGAAACTATAAATAATTTTATTAATAGAGGAACCGTATGGTGGTGTCACCAGCGTTTTTCCGAATTATTTTTACAACAATTAAATATGAAATTAGCCACATTTGAGTTGCGGATAGAAAACGATGCATCTTTCGGCTTCACCGTTATTTTCATCACAGAAATTTTCCAATAATCAACTGTTAACAAATGACTGTTTATATAAGTCTGCTGGTGAAGATTCATTGTTAAATAATAATAATAATTGTAGTTTGTTTATACATTTCTACAATTTTATTTCACTATAAAAAAAACAAATATCTACGTATGGCAATTACTGGGCGATTCTGATAAACTATTGGACTATTACATCACGTAAAAGTGAATGTATTTGATGATATTTTGTGTTCATGAGAAATTTAATAGGATTGTTACTTTAAATATCTATGTGTTTCAATAATAATTAATTTTGAAATAGATAAATCCGCATTAGAGAAACAGTCTAGTTTGTTCGAGTGTTTCACTTGAACGTAAATCTCTCTTATTAACAAGTGGAATAAGATGTGCTTGAAGAAGAATCTCTGTTGCTTAAAGTTACGCAATCGTTCTCCAATTTTTTTGGAAATTCAAAGTATAAAGCCATATTGTCATTTTCTGCGGTGATTAAACGGTGTACATTTCAAGTTTATGATTTTATTGGAGAAACCGCAAAATTGTATCATGTATAAAACGTAAATTAAAATCGTGACTAATCCGCAGACAGTCTGGTGATTTCTCAATAGCCGCATGTCAAACATAAAGTAACAATCTTGTTGCTAGTTATTGAAGATTTCTGTTAAAATACCCAGATCTGTCCTGTTGTCGATACAAAGATTTCAACCGATCAGAAATAACTGAACTGCAAGCCTTTTGAAGACGATCGACGTGCCCAGAAATCGGCTAAAATGCAGGCTTTAGAACCGAGAAAGATTCAATAGAAACTCTAGGGATCTCATTGGACTCTGTGAGAGACATTTCGGCTGAAGTGTTGGGTTTCAGAAGGCTGTGTGCCTTCACTAACAACGGAACAAAAATGCATTAAAACGTGAATCTTTCAATAAAACATGCAGCGTTTTCGACAGAATACAATACATCTCTATGGATGCGACTTAAGTTCTACCCCCATGATGCTAATCAAAACAAGAGGATAAAGAGTAGTGTGAGCCCGGTACTCTGAAACAAACTAGGGTCGAAAAATCGGTCAGTTGTTTGGGATACAAAAGGAATTTTGTTGGTGGACTACCTCCAAACTGGTAAAACAATAAACGAAGATTATTATTATTATTAAAGGCTTCTGAACCAACTTCGAAAACGTTAATTTTCTGGTGATTCAACCTGGATCTTCTGTCAGTCTTGGAGATGCTTCCCATTGTCCCAAGTTCACACCGTCAATGAAGAAGTTTTTGCTAGAATACCGCCTTTAAGAACTGTCACGTTGCCAATGCAAAAGACAATGGTAAAGTGCTGATTCTCAACTCGACACTCTAAAGAATTGAACTTTGAAAATATCACTGGAAATTTCACTATTTATGTAAATCGGACAAGTCATATTGTGGTTGAATTGTAAAGCAACACAAAAGGCTTTGATTTTCCGTTATTATTAAAGAATATATTAAGCGTTAATAATGTCAGTGTCACATCCTGTGCAATAAGAACGACGTGTTTCATGAAATTTTAAACCTCAATTTTCCTTGAACTTGAGCTCGACAGCGAATGATAATGTACGTCTATGTAGAAGCTCGTCAATCATTATGACAGTAAATCATTCATTTAAAGATTCCGTTTTTATGCAGAAGCGGCACTAGAAGGGGATTGAGTGGGCAGGCTGCCCCTACAGGTCTGTTTTGATCTTGGTTTTAAGGGGTTTCGAAGGCTAAAGAATCATATTTTTTCTAGCATAATCAATGAAATATTTTCTTCAACCTTTTCAACATGTCAGAGATAAACATTCATTCATCGAAAGATTAGAAGCATGTTTTGCTTCACTCAAAACAGTAGCTATTTCATTTTTGCCCGTTTATGTCCTGATTAAGAATCCGAATTTAATTTTTATTTTATTTTTTATTCATTGAACGGGGAAGGATGTTCGAAATTTAGACTTCTAGATTAGAATAGACCCTGAATTTAGGGTTAAAATTTTAAATTTTTGACTAATATCAAAGACCTGAAGTATTCCTTCTCACAATCAGTTAAAATTACCCAGTTTTGTACCTTTTTTTCTGGCATTGTCAATGTTCGTATGAATCTAATAATCGCAAACAAAGAACAAAGCTTTCTGCAGTATGGCAATAACTCATCTTCTGCCAGTTCTCAAAATATTTGAAGGATCTCTAAATTACACAATGTAAACAATAAAGCCGAGAATCCAGATCAATAATAATGAAATCCTAAATTAAAATCGTGACTTATCAACAGCTTCTTTCCCAATAGCCGTATGTCAAACATAAAGAAAGGACGGTTGTTTGTACATTTCTTCGGTGAGAATGTTAAATAATACTGAGCCATTTTATTCAAATCTCTTTGCCAATCCATGTCGCTTCAATATTTGCTATGTACTTAAGATACATTAGTAAATATAATAGAGTGAAAAAAATTCGCACAGGAACAATTTAATCTATCCGTCTCTTCAATATAGATATAATTAAAATCAAATCTAATTACATTAAAGATTTCATAACAACTTCGTAATAACTACTATCGAAACAAAAACGTTTTCTTTAACATTATGAATACAATCAAATCTTTTTGCGCAAACAAACAAAAAAATCAGTAACTTTTACTCTTTAATAAGTTTGTGCAAATTTAGTCGTCTAAGAAAATAGAAGGAGCGGTTAATGAGAGAGTTATAAACTCCTTTCATTTTTGCACACATTTTATTCACCTTTCATTTTTTTTTATATAAATGTTATACATATATAAAATATCAAATCAAAATCATGAGTCATATAAAAAAATTCACTCGGTCAGTAGGTTGGTTGCAATCGTTTTTTCGTTTGCTTTTCGCCCACAGACGACGACACAATTAATTTTCAACTACATAAATACACTTTAGAGTCAGGTGAAATTAGAAGTTTTCACATTGTACGAATACAAAATCCACCTACGCATAGGAAATAAAATTATAATACACGACTAGACTTTTGAAAAAAAAAACAGAAGAAATGTAATCCCTGGATTTTATCGATTATATACGAATAAAGCAGATTTTCATCTGAGCAGACATTGTGGTGATGGAACGCTACAAAAACAGTTGCTCTTCAGAAAAACACAATTTTTTTTTGGTAGTTTCAGTAAGGATTTATTTTTTATTCAAATTATTTACGAAATCAGACGCAGATAGATCCGAGAGGTTATGATAAATGGGTTTAGTTGTAAAATTATTTCCCAACGGTTGCAGTAAACACAACAATATACAGCTGTGGCGTTCGTTCTAAATTGCAATATTCTGCCATTGCATACAGATTGTGTATAAATTTATTATTTTGAGGAATTGTTTGCATTTATTCTTTATTCATTTTTTCCACATCTTGGTGGTGCACATCGTCGAAAATATTTGGAACAAAGGAAGATTTCTCAATAATATTAAAGCATAAATCAAACATTCCCTGGAATAAGTGCGTGTTTTATGTTTCTTAATCGTAAGAGAATCAAAAATGGAGCCATCCAGAATCTGATATCTGGAATTCTAATAAAAAATCGAACACTGCGTTAAGTATTTTTAATCTATAGTGAACGAAACTAGTCCCTTTTGCTACCTGTAGAGCTAACGACAAACTGTAAGAAAGTTACCACAAATCCCCAAAAAATTAGAAAATTAACAGAGGAAGGATGTTCCCGTAAAACCACTCTGTTACGGATCAAGAAATGGCATGGAACATGACTTCAAGAGAAGAAAATTTAAGAAAAACCAAGAATCACCATGCAACCCTTCCTCAGACACTTTTAACAAAACTTATTCCTCACTTTACACGATAAAACGCGTGAAAAGTTGCATTCACAAAAAATGCTTATTTCGACTGCCTCTAACATAACATTCGAGTAAAATCATATCAAATACACTTAGTTAAGTTGCCGCTACTGTATAATTGTATAATTATCCAATTCCTGTATCCATCCTAAACATTGGAGAGAAGTCCAAATAAGGCCTGCCAACCTTTTAACATCACAATAAAGTATTCTAATCATCTTCAAATTTTGAACATCCTATTTCCCAATATGACAGAGTACCCCTGCGAGCTATGGAAACATCTGTTCAATTCAAGTATTAATAAATTATTTTTTTTTATTCAACAGGTGTCAAATCACTAATTTACACGATACAGTCAATGATAGACGTAAAGATTAACTTTTTTTTTTAAATACAACTTGACTGTTTGATTAACAACAAAAGCCCAGTTGACCAAATCAGAATAATCGGTATTTATTTTGTTAAACTAAAAGGATTTTCTCGTATAATTACGCTAATAAAATGGAAAATGTATAATAAAATAATGATGTTGCTTTCGCCTTAATAGTAAAAATCATTTTGAAAATAAAATCATAATTATTACGTAATTTCAGAAATAATGTCAAGGAGGCATATATTTTACCATTTCTGAAAATACTAATTATTTTAAATCAAATAATCAAACATAATTTAATCGACACTAACTATTCTTCAAAAGAAAAATTAACAAATCAATAGAGAGAAAAAACAGTTGAACCGGTGCCATTTCAGGTACAACAATAATAATGAAATCATTAATTACTGTAATTAAATTTACAAAAAAAAAATAGAAGTATTTGCTATAAAAACGATGATCTCTAATTATCTGATCGTAGTTGATATTTTTGTCTCTGTTGCTCAATCGATTATTCGACAAAACAATTTAAGAAATGATCATCTTTAATGATTTGATCACACACAAAAAAATTGTTCAAATCAAACGGATTTCTTAAACGTAATTCTTATACAATTCACCTATTATTATTCATTCCACGAGCCTATTCTATTTCCCCATCAATCACTTTGGAATTTTTCCAAAAAAAAACGATTTCAATTATTTTGTAAGAATGAAACAAAACAAAATTTCTATTTACTCATTCATTAGCACGCAAACATGTGTAAATACGAATAAAGCAGCATTTCATGTCAGCGACGATCAAAACATCTCTTTCGTGTGGCGTTGAACATGAACGTTTCAATTTTTTCTTAATTTAAACCGTACGCATGTTATTCATTAGTCAATATAACAGTAATAAGCACTCACCAAGCTCCGATATGATATTCCTCAATGGTCTGGCCTCGTCCGTATTCACATTATCTACATCCAAACAGGCTTCATAGAAATGTTTCAATTTCCACTCAACTGAACCGACATGAAGTGGTTGATCTAATATTGGTATTAGATCACGTATTTTAATCGAATCTGTTTTTTGTAGTAGAAATAGTAGAGCATTAGAAGTAATATTATTTTTAAAAATTTAATGGGTAATCACCTTGTCTGATTAGTTGTTGTTTCTGGTTCCAGATGCTTTTGTCTTTCGGTAATGGATTCTGCTGTAACCAACCGCCACAACTCCACGACCACAGGTCTTTACATGGATCGCTTGTACTATTCATCGTTTCCCTAATCTATAAGAGAAGATAAATTTTTGACATTTTCACGTGTATTAGGCACAAATTAAGGTTAAAGAACTTGTGAATGAAATCGAAATTTATGCATCTAAACTAGAGCGGTAGAGGTAGCCAAAAGCGTAACTGCTTTTTCTGGTCGTAATAAATCAGATTAAACAGCATTCCATTTTGGTGGGTTTTTTTTTGTGTAGATTTTTTTAAAATAATGTAAAAAAATTGAAGGAATCACAAGTGAAAGATGTACAATATTTCACAATAATTTCGATAATTTACGATTTATAATTACTGTTAATTATAATTTGATTTATTACATTTTTTCTTATACGAAGATGGGGGAAAGTTGTGAGAGTATCAAAGGGAAGACAATAATTTGTTGGAGTCAAGCAGTAAAGGTTAATTATTTTAAAATGGCTGAAATTACAAATGTCCTAGCTTTATTATCACGAAGAAGCACAGATTATTTACATAGGGCATCAAGCAATGATGCAGTGGTAAAGTATTTACCACTCCTTTTCCAAAGAAATTCAAATGATTTAAACCGCAACGATCACCACAAAAATGTGCAGAATGTCTAGTTTAATGGTGATAAGACTGATAAGCAATAATAAACATGAATGAGCTAGTGCCACTAACCACGTTTAGGTCAGACATCCCGTATCCTGCTAGATTTTCGAAACATGCAACCAAAAGGGCGCTTTCTTCTAATTGTTAGGGACATTTAGGGGCAAACAAATTTAAGAAACGAATTTCAAGATACTTGGTATCTTAGAATTGGTTTGTCTGTTGAGTATCTAGTTTTTACCCCTCGCAAATTTTTGATTGCTTTAATTTATAAAGGAAAATAAAATAAAAAGTTGTTTCGACAAATAAAAGAAAAATTTTCCGCATGAGGATTGAACCCCGTACTTTTAAGCGCGATACAACAACGCAACCACTTGGGCTATTTCAAGTGACGAGTACGCGAATAACTTAATAATACTAAATGGACGCATGAAACTTTAAATGCTTTTTTCTCCAGATTGGCTGGCTATTGCGCTTCAGTTTTTTTAATATGTTCTTAACATAAAGGTTGGCCGCAAAAGCTCGTTCCGGGCACAAGAGAAACGTTACAACATTGAACAAAGATACAGATTGTTTCATGTAACTTCAACCGTCAGAACGCGTGACTTGTGGTTCTATTAAAGATGAGAGAGACAAAATATGAAAATAATCATAAATATGAGAGTCGTCTATAAATTCAAGATGCCATTTTCTCCCACGACTCTCGGAATTTATCATAAAACAAATCAATGGCAGCTTTAGGGCGCCCCAGGACAAAAGGTCGGATACATTTTCAATCATTATCTTGGGTGCATTGCATTCTCTGAATATCCAAACCTTCAATGAGCAGAGAGAGCCACCAGCAATCATTTTGACGTACAATCCATTAGCTATAAATTTTTGATGATTAAAATGGATGACTACCAGTAACTTTTTAATGGAAACGTTTCTGACAGCCTTCCATTAAAAATATAGGATTTTCCTACGTGCATAGAGAATATAACTAGAAATTATGCAGTCAACCTAGCAAATCTGTCTTCAACACAATCTAACGTTAAATTAGAAACCATGTCCATGTCCATTCACTCTAATGGTCTCATCATTTCATGTTATAAATGATTTTGTAGTAAAATACGACTTTGCTCTTCTCTCTCAAGGTCTTTTGTTAAATACAAAGCCATTTGTGTCTTCCATACATTTATCAAAAGCGTTTACGTCAGGTTTCTAACAAACATTAAATTACATGATACACATGTTTCGTATTCCTAATCATTTGGTAACAATTTTAAAAGAAATAAAACGTTCAAATATAATGGTTTCTTTTGTATTCAACTCATCAAAGGTACACATTAAACGGTAGTACTAAACTAATTTCTAAATGTAATTGAAAAGTTTTAGAAAACAGATACGTCAAGTGTATTAGAAGATTTTAAAAATAAATCAAATTGATTTATGATTATATAAACTACTTTTAATTAATTTATCTGGATATTTATTACGGTAGTAAAACCTGGAGTGCGTTTCAAAAGCATCAGTAATAATAGAGATGAATCGACTTAGATACTATTTAGTTCAAGTAGAACATGTTACGCATATGTAAGTTGAATAAAAGGCAATACAGCGTCTATTTTTATTATAAAGAACCGGATTTTTAAATAGACACGTAAATCCTATCAATTTTTCTATATGTTTTAAGTCTTTTTCTTCGACCTTCTATAACACCATACCCTATAAAGATCCCCATGGAAATAATACCGAGCTTTTAGATTATTTTAAAATTTCTAACATAAACTAATCCAAAATTGCTTAATTTGGCTTGCATATGTGACCAAAAATCATTGTCTTTATATAAAGAGAGTAGAATTTACAGTATTTGCTTAATTTCTTTAAGTGGCCTACGGCTAAGAACATAGTGGAGCTGAGAGCCAAGCAATGGACAAAGCAACGAATTGAAAACCTGTTTTTATAACACTGCAAACTTTAGGCTAAGCACATAGTGGAGTGGAGAGCAAGGTAGCGAGCAGTTTGGAAAACAAAGTGACGAGCAGTGCGGAGATTTAGCAACACTGTTAACATCGACCAAGATTGATTTCTTCACTTTGCTGAACAATTAATAAGTAATATTGTTGTTAAAAATTGAAGCAAATGATTGTAACAATCAATAAGCAAGTGACGAACAAGTTATAAATAATCTGTTGTGCAATAAACGGAAGGTCAAAGAGAATTTGTCACATCCGGAGGAACTGATATTTTTGCATTTTCATCAATTGAGCCACTGATATTAAAGATCAAGGTCCATAGGAGGCGTTCCAGAAGATCTCTCTGAAAGTTCCATATAAAATTCTATTCTGATGGTCTTTTTTTGTGTGTTGAAGCTCAGTTATTTTAAGTTTCTGATAAGTGCTTTCTTAATTAAAATCCAATCTATATTCATTTCTTGAATCTGCTGATTACACGACCAAAGCGGTGATGTAAATCTACTGTTGTTGGTTTTAAGAGATCGATTTTCGATTAATTTGACTTAGATTGTTAGTAATAAAACTTTCCCTATTTGGTATGTAGATTCAATTTGAAATTTTATCTCCAGACAAACCGTTTTGAAAACTTTCCAAGTCATCGATTCCTACATAAAGCGCAATTCTAGGTCAAATACAAAAGTCTCTTTATTCTACACAAAAAAACCGTTATATACAATTGTGTAATATTTTAAGAAAATCTACCAAATGTTTGTTATTAAAATGGACGTGAAAAAAACTTTTGAAAAATTATTGGATAAAGCAAAGTGCAATCTATCAATGTTGAAATGTTTAAAATATCCCAACAATTCGTCAACACTGTGTGTTGATGGTGTTTTCAAACAATCAACATCGATTTTTAAAGGGAACAATAACACAACGAAAATTCATGTGGTCACGTGGACACAAATTTTTCAATAAATTATTAGAAACGTACAGTTTGTTGATTTTAACTACAAAGAACAAACGATTGTATTTTGTATACAATATCGAATTATATACAAAATCGATTTCAAACGAATTTCACTTGCCAATCCTTCAATAATAATAATAAAACCGCAAATACGACTTTCTTCACTTAAATTGGCGTGACTTTAATTATAAAGTAAAAGTGTCTCTCACCTGAGCGGCCCCTCGAAGACACTCGGCCGCCTTGCAAACAGGAAATCGTTGACTGTGCGGGATGTGAGGGAACGCCGCCCCTAATGCTATCACAACAATCACCAACACCACTAATACAAACACTAGAATTAGACCGGCATAAAAGATACGTCGCGTTAAATTGTAACGTTCACACACATCACTTTGGAAACGTACGAAAATATTCGCACTGCTAGTCTTGATCGGACCCATACAGGGCTCAATTTCGGATGGTTCTTGTTGTTGTTGTTGTTGTTGTACAGGACCACCGTCTTTACCATTCAGATCATTGGATGCCTTCGCCGATGACATGATTAATATTTACATTGCACAAACAACACGCAAATCTTCCAGAATTCACCACACACCCTGTTGGCTACAAATCGCCCTTTCTCTGCAGCTCAAGCAACAGGTGGTTGAATCTGGAAAAAGAAAACAATTGCGGACCAATTCAGTTTGTTAGTTGTGTCAATCAATAATGATTTTTTTCAGATGTCGATCGTTATATGCTTTCAAATAGAAAATGAAATGTTCTTTTATAGGCCCTGTAAACACACTCAAACCTCTTGACAGATTCGTTTCGTGCCGATGTTGTCCAAAATAGATCACAACCACAAACGAAAACAACAACAACAACGATGCACAGGACACGGCACTGGAAGATGTTTATTTATACGACTAATGCGAAATATTATAATGCACTTCCGAACAGCATTCTCTTGAATGATTATGATGAAATTGAAGACTTGGCGACAAAAATGGATAGTGTCTCGTAAAAGTGCAATTATCTTGGAAATTACAAAAGCCGGTAGAATGATTTTATAATGTGTACTTGGAATTTTCCAAAACAAAAATGACATTATTTATGATTGTTATCTGTACGTGAAGGCTATGTAAATTGACGAGGATATTTGAAGGCAAGAGACAAAGATAATATTTGGACAGGAGCCAAGATAAATCATCGGGGTAGTTCTTCAAGTTCAACAAATTACAATATGATACATGTGCAACAATATTTATAATAAATCAAGTCAGTATTAATCTACTCGGTGCTGTAATAGATGAGATATGACAACAGAATAACAATGTCTATAGAAATTATTCTAAACGGTGAACAAATTTGGTTTAGATTTTCTTATTTGAGGAACGTCAATTTACGCGGATTTCTTCAAAGGATAATTGTTTCATTGACGAAATCTGTAAACGTCCAGAGGCTGGACAAGTCCTGTAGATCCCGTAGGCGACTTCATAATTCTTACAGTCTTTGCTAGTGGTACGATATTTCATTAGAAAGTACATTCTATATTGTTTAAAATAAGTGATAAAGATTTTGTGACAATATGTTTTCTTACAATTCAACCCCAAACTTTCATCCCTTCAAAGGGTTAATAGTAAACATTGTAACTGTTGTCGATTGTTATCGGCATTTGTGGTTCATTTCAGATATGTAAAAATTATAAATGAGATTTTTTTCATAAAACACCTCCCCTATTTTTTCGTAAAGCATAGCAAGATTTTGCGATAATAAGTCTTCTCACAATTCAACCCCAAACTTACAACCCTTCAAAAATACCAAAAAATGCAAAAACCGGTATGTTTTATTTTTCAATTTGCTAGTAGTATACAAAATATCGTCTTGATATGGTTAATTATAGCTCCAACCCCAAGTCAGATATCGAAAGTCGGTTTTCACCATTTTATAGTCCCTGAAAGTAGCTAGTATTCAGTTTTTAAATCGTTGAAAAATGAGCCGTTTTGGGGATATTTTGGAAAAACTAATTTTGCAGGGTGAACTTCAACCATCATTTTGTCCCTTAAACTTGCATATGGGCACGAATGAAAAAATACGCATCCCTTAGAATCGTTTCCTCTATGTACCAAAAATCATGAAAATCGGGAGTTTCCACTTCGTGTACTTTACTTGTGAGTCGCTCTAGAGCAGTGATTCTCAACCATTGTGACGCGATACTATTGTGTAACGCCAAATTCTAACTGTGCCACCAAATTTTAGAAATGCAAACTATTTTTATATATTTTTAGGCTTGTTTTATTGTTAGTTTGCCGGAAAATTTTGAAATTATTGAGTGTACCACAACAACAACTTGTCTAGAGCTTTGGTGTATAAGTTCTCACTGTTTTCAAGCTAATGATAGCCTGAGGCCAATTATTTCAAAATCTTTCCATCATATAGGAAAAATTGGAAAAACCAGACTTTCATGGTATGATTAGAGATTTTTTTACAATGGGACACTATTTGGTACGGCCCTGTTCTGACGATAAGCAGTCAGCATTCTGGTGAAAGCCACGATTTACGACTTAAGCCAGAAAACACCGTTGCCGGTGACGTGGTATATGTATTGAAAATTTTCCGTAGAATTAGTTCTAGAAAAATAATATTCCAGAGTTCAACACTTCTACAATTACTGTTGTTTGCCTTATTTCTATGCGACAAAAAATTATAATAAGTCGCAATAGGTATTATTTATAGACACCATAGAAAAGTTTACAAATAAACGTTTTCAATTAAAACAATCGTGATTCATTATAAGAACATGCTGCAAGCACCAATAAAATAAACGAACAATTACGAAAAAGTCTCACGTGTTTTTTTTTTGTTTCAGGTTCATTTGAATACGCCGAGGCATTCTACCTGCATGTATTATCATCACCTACAAAGAAGAACATTTCATTTTAACACCCATATAACGTGTGCAAATAAAAATTTACATTATATTCATACATAGATAAAAATTAACAAAACCGGAAATGTAATTGTTTTCTATTGTTACAACATATGAAATAGAAAAAAACACATGACAATTCGAATTCTAGAAAAATCACATTCTAACCACTTGTTGCATGGAAATCGTACGTAAACCTGTGGTTGGAATCTCCTCTCCGACGAGAGGCGGTCGGTATGTGTGTGTGTGTGTGAAAGCAGCATGTGAACGATTGCTTACCTGTTGGGCCACCTCTCCAACGAACCAAACCAGCCACGGACCCAACTTTCGTCGCCGGATTTTCCGAGTGTATCAACAACAATAATAGAAAACAATGACTGGTCGCTACGAACACACACACACTATTATCCACAATCAAAACAACGTTATTATTCGATTTGTTAAAGCACTTTTATAAGTTTATTCAAGACGACTTTTGAGGTTTTCTAAAGACACACACAAAAAGCACACACCGTTTAACCGCTTCGCACACGTTGCTACTGAGGGCCGTTAGAAACGGGTTCTTTAAAGCTGCGTTCACAATGACATGTCGCATAGGAAGCGCGCTACACACCGACAAAATTCACGGTTTATTCTCTTATCAATAATGAAATTTTGTGTAGGTGGTTATATTAGTCATTATTTTCAAATTCTATTTGTGCATTTTCTAATACTTATTAAAATAGATTTAAAATGAAAGATAGCATAAATAAACGTTGCGTTTATAATATTTTATAGGAAATGTCTGGCGGAGAATAAAAAAACCACTTATTGTTTCTTTTTGTTTATTAATTATAAATTAGAGCACAGCAATCATGAGGCAACTAAATATTTCCGCACATTTACATACCTTAAGCTAAAAAATATACACAATTATTCTCATCAACTACATCTCAAATAGTCCACAAAAAAAAAGACAGAAACCTTACCCATTAGTTTACTAATAGAAAATGACATATCTACATCTAAATAACTTAAGTAAAGATATTTAAAAAATATTTGTCGTATGTAAAACTCTCTCTCTCTTTTAAAACACTTGTCAATTATAGAAAATGAATAAGTGAAACAAGAATTACAGATTGAGTTTCTTAGCTGTTGTATCTGTTATATGATCAGGTTTTAAACCGGCCGCGAAACGTTCCCACATTTTTGTATATAGCAATTCTAGACCTTCGGCATATTGTTTACAATCGAATAATGGGGATAAAGAACGTGCTGTCCATACTTTATGCCGCATTGCCTTTAAACTGCAAAAAAAAAAGAAAAATTGATTTATCGTACATTTTCACACAATCACCAATTTATTATAACTTACTATTCTTTATCTGTGCCTAATTTGATTGCAATTTCTTGATATTCCTGTCGATTTCTGGCAATTAATTCCGGACATCCCAATGTTGCTAATTGACTAGCAGCCACTCTAGATGCTAAAGTTTCACCAGGTAATGTTACTACTGGTGTACCAGTCCATAAAACATCCATACTAGTTGTATGACCATTACATAATGGTGTATCTAGACAAACATCAGCTAATTGTCCCCTTCTGACATGTTCCTCTTTTGCGGCCACATTACTGAATAATATTCTACCTGGTGGTAGACCGAGTTGTTGTGCTGTGGCTTGTAAATTTGGTTCACCAACAGCAGGAAATCGTAATAACCATATAACAGAATTCGGTACAGCTTTTAATATGTTTACCCACATATGTAATGTCATTGGATCGATTTTATATAATTGATTGAAATTACAATAGACGACTGCATCATCAGGAAGACCATATTGTTGTCGGGTTGTTACAACAATATTTTGTGGTACCTCTTCACCAGTTGCTGCTTTATTATTTGTTTGTGTTGTTGCTAAACCATTTTGTACAACAATACCATTAACGGAAGTCTGTACTTGCCCAGATGCAATCATATTTTCAATTGGTGTGGTTGTTGGTAATTCAGCAACTTTTAAACTAATTTCATTTACCATTTTGGCAGTTTTTACAACTTCTTTAATTTCTTTTATATCAGTATTTTCAACTAAAGGTGATAAATCAGTCGCATTAATTATAGCAATATTATCAGCTAATTTTGGATTACCACCACTATTCCTATCGCTTACAATCAGTCTTTCTTTTAAATGTGGAAACATTTGTTTATGATCTCCTATAAAGTAAGTATATGGCATATATGCCAATTTTTCACTGTACTGATTTGCATATTCAATTGGTGAAGTAACAGCATCTGTGATTAGATAATCCATAAAACTTGCACCACTTGTACCTGGATAACCCAACCACATTACTTGTACTGGTGCTGGTTTTAATGCGAAAATTTCATTTCTGGCCCCCTTTGTATAACCATTCATATTTACTAAAATATGAATACCATCAGCATGGATACGATCGGCTGCTTTACCATTGCATGGCAATTGTGACAGATCAATAAAATGTTCAGCTTCTCTGATAATTTTACTTCTAAATGTTGTACCATCATCTTGACTTAATGCATAACAGAAAACTTCAATTTTACTTTTATCATGCAAACCAGGTACTGATTGCATTAAATGTGATGTTGGATGATTACCAAAATCACTACTTACATAACCAATTCTCAAACGTCCTTTTAATTCTATATTAAATTTATATGGTGATTTATGTAGAATATGGATTTTTTCAAGACACAGATTAGCGTGTCTTGCTGCAATTGCTTTACGGAATTCATGTGATAACGGATATAACATGGAATGATGTGGATGGACAGATGGTAATCGATTTTTATCTAATTGATCAGCAACAATACTAACTAATTTCTTCATACGTGTATCATAATCTGTCCAATCGCAAACAATTTGTAAACAATGTGCTAAATTACAGTATGCATCCGGGAAATCAGGTTTTAATTTCAAAGCAGTCCTATATGATTGAATTGCTTCTGGAATGTTACCCGAATCTTTATGTATACTAGCCAAATTACTATGGGCATCAGCAAAGGCCGGATTAATTTGTATAGCTCTTGTATAACATTGTAGAGCACCAGCAACATCCTGCATCTCTTTCAATGTATTTCCCATATTCGAATAAGCATCAGCAAATGTTGGTTGTATTCGAATTGCTTCTTTATAATGCATAAGTGCTTCATTTAATTTGCCTTGTTGTTGTAATACTGAAGCAAGATTACTATGGGCTGCAGCAAATTCTGGAAATACTTCTAATGCTTTCAAATACAATCTTGTAGCTTCTTCAATATAACCCTGTTCACGTTTAATATTTGCCAAATTATTAAGTGAATCAGCATGTGATGGACAAAGACGTAAAGCTGTATTATAACATTCTTCGGCTTCAGATACTTGACCTTTTTCTTTGAGAGCATTAGCCAGATTACAATAGGCATCTGGGAAATTCGGTTGTAATTCAATTGCTCTCCTGTATGTATCAATTGCCAAATCAATGAGACCTTGTTCATAATATACACAGGCCAAATTACCATGTACAACTGCATTATTCGGGGATAAATTCAAAGCTCGCAAATACGCTGCTACCGCTCTGAAAACAACAACAACAAAAGAAAATTACACACTACATTCTATAATCGATGATGGTAATAATAATAATAATGATAGTAACATAATTGTATGGAATTACATGAAAATTGGATTAATATTTGTTATCAAATAGTATACTAAAACTCCGGTTGACCTAGATGAAGAATACAAATATAATGTATTTTTAATAATTCTCAATAACCCAACAATATGTGACCTTTATCAAACTACTAATTACTTATTTAAATACTAGGAGAGAATAAAAACAATTAAATTATCAATAACCTCTTGTGGTTGTTATAACAATTAAGATAATTAGTATATAACACGTCTTCGTATTTGTTATCGTTAGCAATATGTTTGTGTGCTACAAAAACAAATAGTTTTACCCACAATTATAATATTGAAAGCTTCATTATATTGTCTACAGCAATACGTCATAGTAAATTACTGATAATAACATTTCCCATATAAAATGTATCAAAATTCAAAGTCACTATTAAAAGTGAGAAAAATATTAATTTCCAATCAAATAAATATTTATATAAGTTCTTAAAAATTTTCTTTTTTTAAATTTGAAAACTTTTATTTAAAATTGTTATTAGAAACATTATTTCAAGTTTATTGGCAAACTATAATATCGGAAAATAGTTGTATACACATTCTCTAAATAACTGAACATATTTCTTAATAATAAAATATGTTACTATAAAAAGATTAAGCAAAAAAATTAGCGTGCCACCCATAAAAATATCTCCCATTTTTTTTTTGTAATTTGAATTACACCACATATGTGTAACATGAATATTGCTATTTATAATCAGATAAAACGAATTGGCACAATTGTACGAAAATTTAAAGAAAAAATATTAATGAGTTTGGATGAAATATTTTCAATGAAAAGCAACAGGTTCAGTTTGTCTAACTTAAAAATACAAAAAAAAAACCGTGTCAAAAAACGTGTCAACATCTTTTGGCATTGATTATTGAATAATAAATTTCAACAAAAATTTTGAGAATATGAGGAACAGGCAACCTTTTAATTTGGCTCTTAATCCATCCAAGACATCCATCGGATGATGATAGTATCCATGCATTTGGTGGTGGTTTAGGTTCTGGTATATCGATAATCGTATACACAACAACACACTGGAGTTCCATGGCACACTCATCGCCGCCACTTCTCAAACTAGTATTTCATTCGCGATCCGTATATACGAATCAACCAACATTTACCGGATTATACTACTTCGCAGTTTATTTTCAATGAGCAATAATATAGCCAAAGGTTACTAAATTAGTGACAAAACTTGAAAACCTCCCAAAATGATTTAGTAATGCACGATAATTCCACAAAAATCATTTTGAATGTAATAAATATTTGTTGTAGTAAAGTAGAAGGTTTTTTTTATTGTCATTACGTGTACATGTGTTAAGGGGACGGATAGTACTAACAAGACAGAACTAGAATAATTGAAATTGAAAAGCGAAGAGTTATTACGAAACAAAAAAAAAACAATCACATTTTAAACTACTATAGTCAATAATTGAAGAAATTCAAAAAAAAAATAGAATAGGATAGAACAGCAACTAAAAACTATTAGAGGCACTAAAGAAGTTGATTGTGTGCGATGCGACAATTGACTACTAACTACACCATCATAGTCCGGGGGGTTGCAGAAACGTTGGTGGTTGCTACGCGACTCTGGAGGCTGCGCTATCCAGATTTACTCTTTCTACCTCTTACAATAATAATTCGTATAGAAGTGGTTTATAAATCTCCTAGTTTGTTGAGGACACTGACACACTTTGAGATTATCGATCGATCAAACATACCTGTTTGCTTTGTCAAAAAACAAAACAATATTTATTAACCCTTTATTTGAACAATAGTTGACTCAACAAACAATAAAAGGCGTCGTCATCTTAATGTTTCCTTAATTGATGGAAAACGTATGAAAATAGAATTATCGATTTACATCTATCTTTAATCATAATAAATGCTACAATTACTGTTCTAGTCAAAACATGAAAATATTTTGCGTGGATGACTTTATCTATTATTGAATCAATGTTCTATTATAACAGGATCAATACTTTGTTGTTTTGATATGAAATGTCTTTGTTTATAAAGACGCGACAGCAAATACGTCAGCAAAAATAACACCAATCGTCTCTCTTACATGTATTTTTTATAATATTGACGTCACCCTTATTTGAAAAAGACAAATTATAACGTCATTGTAAGGATTCCTAAAGAATTGTGAATATAATTGGATCACATCTGCTAGACCGAAAGCCTATTATTTAAATAGAATCAATGCCAACATCAGAATCATTAAAATTAATATAAAAATCAATTCTGATTTATTGCCACATATTTATTACTCGTTTACGACAATTTTATATAATTCCATCAACAGATATACGAATAAAAATTTAAAAGTTGGCCCGAAATACGTGCAAATCTCATAATTTTTAAAAATTTCTCATTACTACAACAACCAGTCATTGACAGACAACATGTGGTACATAACTAGAAAACATTGATTTTAAAACGATGAGGGGAGAAAAAATAGCACCGAGAAATTTTTGTACTACTGCCAATTTTTATAATTCCCGTTAATTAATTAAAGCAATGACGTTAAAATAGATTTCGGGAATTGACCTTCATAATTTTTAACTCTGACTCATAAATTTTAAAATAGTAACAATGCCTGATCTTGAAAAAAAAAATCCACCAATAAAACAAAACACCAACGGAATGAAAAAAAAAACGTGGCTTACCTATCAAAAATTCTAGCTTCTTTTAAGACATTTCCCAAATTGATATAAGCGTCTAGAAAGTTCGGATCCAAACCGACTGCCTTCTCAAAATGATGTATTGCTAACCATATTTCTCCTTGTGCATTGAATACACAACCAAGATTACTCCATGCAACCGCAAAGTCCGGTCTAGTTTCAATTGCCTTCAAGTAACAAGCCTACACATAAATGTATAAAAGAATTAGCGATTGTGAACTATCAACAAATCTACACAACGCTAAGCTTCCAAAAATCTTTTTGGGGCCTCTCTCGAACAGGTACATAAAATAAAATCAAATAGAGAAGATTCAAAATAAGACAATAGACAAACTAACAAAAGAAACTTAATAATATATAAATGATAAACGCAATGCGCAATTTTCAAATGAAAATACAACCAAAAAAAATCGCCCAGCGCTCGTTGTTTATTTGTAGGTATTTGGTGTTCGATGGTTTTAAAATCATTCAATCTACGCACGGTGCGACACCCTGTGAATGTAGAAGAAATAATGAAGGAATCTGAAGAAAAATTCATCCGATACAATGAAACAAACTACGCAACTGGCTCTATTGTGAGATGGAGATAGAGAGGCCCCACTCCGATACCTAAAAACAAAGATGTCATCCGGATTCGCTAGCGTACATTACCTGAGACTAAGCCCAATAGTTTTATTTTACCACACTGTGATTCCGAAAGGTGGAGAGTACCATACATCACCCACATACCTGTATTATTGTACAGTAACAGTAATACCATTAGTCAGTGTTCTTACTTCATTTTGGACGACCACAATGGAAAATCACCAAAGCAATTGGAAGATTTTGTTTGTATAAACAGCAACCAAATAGGCGTTTTATTAATTTTTTAAAAATAATAATAACAATTAAATCATTCCGTTTCCAATGGTGAAACTCCTTTATGCAATAAATTTGTTTATAGAAAATACCAGAAAATGATATAAACTAAGTATTAGGTAATATTGGGCAAATCATAGATGAATATATGAATGTTGTTATAAAAGAAAGTTATACATAGCAAATCATTTTATTGCATGATACAAGACTTAGGAAAGTGCCATGGTCATCGAAATTATTCTGTAAACAGAAAAATAATTTTCATTTTATCAGTATTTTAATTGAATTTAAATTTCCATTAGATGAAAATACATATTGCCACAAATTACAAATTAAAATTATTAACATTTGATGACAATATGTTAACTGTTTTAATTATAACAAGTTAATTTGGCTAATAACTCATTAACCTTTAAATATGATCAAACAAACAAAATAATAATGGGGGAAGAAATCAAATGAAATTTACGCATATGCACCATGGGAGAGTAACTGTCAATTTAACTTGTTCCATTCCATCCTTCGATACCTATGAGATCAAGAGATATTGACAGTTTTTATTTATTTATATTGGGAAATAATTAACATACACAAGAGAATTACGCCAATGCAGCACACTATGTTAATTTTTCACAGGTGTGGAAAATTAACACGTTTTTAACGCAAAACTACGCACAGAGCGACAAACTTGGGAATGCTTTCTATTTATTTATTTAATTATTTATTTGAACAACAAACACAAAGTAAAATAAAACGATTGATCTGAATTCATTTAAATCAATTATTAGCAATCCCCATGTTATTCAAAGAATTATCAGCCAAATATAGCACATTTTAGTCTGAAATCAAAAACGATTTCAATGTGCTTTGCAATATATTAAAGGATAAATTATTTTTATAACAAAGCGGTTGTTATAAAAACAACTGATGGTATATAAGGAGAACTTAGTTTATACAAATTCATACACAATATATAGTTTTATATACGTACCTTGGCTTCATCTAAACGACCTAAAGCTTTTAGAAGATTACCCAAATCGCTTCGGACACAATATAGATCCTAAAACATCAACAATAAAATAAAATGAGTCTGTGGGAAAACATACTTTTTTTTGCAAATCTATATACCGGATTATATTGTAAAGCTGTAATATAAGCTTGTACAGCTTGTTCCATATCACCTGCAGCCACTAAGGCAGCAGCAAGATTAATATACCCATCAATAAAGTCGGGCTTTAATCGTACTGCATGCCTATAATTGTCCAAAGCTTCTTGAAGTTGACCGCGTTCTTTGTATACATTTCCCAGATTACTTAAAGCAAAAGAAAAGAAAACTGATTAGAAATCTTTAATTAAGGCCCTTTTGTAATAACTTAAAAAACAAGTTTTAACCCTTTGTGGCCTAATCATAGTATCCATAAGGTGAGTTTTATGTTATCAAATTTAATAATTTCTCGTTTAGAGCTGTTGTTAAAGCTTAATTGAAGGGTGCTTAGGAAACATTATATTCATCATCAATTTGTAATTTTTTGCCCTCCCTCTCAACTAAATATAGCGGCAGTTAAAATCAATTAACTCGAATTATTTCTAAAGCCTTTTCTTGACAAAAACTTTATTCTCTTGTTCCTTTGCTATGTAATTTGTAGTTTATTAAAATGGTAACGGAGATGATTAGGTTTTACGGAAAATTTAAAGTCAATTTTCCCAACTGAAAATCGTTGTACTCTCCAAAGTTTCCTAATACTTAAGTATGGCAATAAATTTAATTATAGTGCCTTTAGCATTACCATAACAACTGCATCTATAATGAATAAATTCTTTTCATTGCCAACTCGTTAAGCCCGCTTCCAACTTTCTTGGCATCAAATAAATGCTCCGATCTGAATATAAAACTTTCTGATTCTTACTCTTATTTCAATATTTTCTATGCCATTGACCTGACCGAATCGTAAAAAAAAAATCATTCTGCCAATTTCCCGAAATTCAATTTTCAATCAATTTACTGAAATTCTGCCAACTGTTTCTGAGAATTGCAAACACGAAATCTATGATAAATTAAACGAAGCATATGCGTGAATATTTGCGTCATTTTAGTGTTTTTTTTTTTGGATATTTAAATATTTTAATTATAGTGCATTTCATGATAAATTTCCAGAAATAGCGGGATAAGAGAGCACGACAGTTTACAAACACCACCTGTCTGTCTTCTTTGTTTTCTCTCAAATTTACAACACAACCCTTCACAAAGCGCCCTTTCAGGTTAGTATTTGGGACACTATATAAAAGTTAAAAATTGAATAAATATGACTTGATGTAACTAATATGACCATATATGACTAAAAGAATGTACAGTATATACATAAAAGTGTGTATACATCGCTGTCGTCGCTTGTCATCAAATTTCCTTTGCCGCCCCCACTTTTACTAGCCAAGTGGAGGCGGCCAAGGAAATTTGGCGGCGGCGGTGATGGTAACGTATACATATTTTTAAACACTGTATTGTGTATTCTTTTAGTCATTTTTGGCCATATTAGTTAAATCAAGTTACATTTATTTAGTTTTTAGATACTCTCCCTAAAGCTCCCAAATACTACCCACTTTTTTGGGGTAAAATACGTAAAAAATTAAAAACAGCAGCTCTAACGTAATTTGAAACTACTGAGACCTAGATTTGGATTTGCATAAAATTTGCTTAAATCTATTTACATGGAAAGTTCAAGTAATTTTTAACTTTTCGAGAAGATAAATGTTCCCAATAAGACAAAAAAAAACATTTTTTGTCTATTTTATTTTTAATAGGGAAACAATTCTATCAATTTGAGGCAAAATCTTACATAAGAAACAACAAAAATCACGAGAAAATGCGTTTTTTTAGTTGCAACAAAAGTAGGTCGGCCAATAATTCTGGCACTATAAGCAGATGTGCCCTTTATTATACAATAACTGGAGGAAACACCTGAAAACCCTGGATATTATAAAATGAATAATGCTTTGTGTAATTTCTACAACATTCGTAGATATCTGTCAGTATTATTAAGTCTAGGTTGTTTATTATAAAATTCTAGTTGTAAGCTAAAAAACGTCCAATTCGATTGGGTTGTACTCGGATTATACAAGTTCTGCAATTGATTTTTGGGACAATTTTTAAGTTGTTCCTAATCATGTATAAAAAAAAAACTGAATACTAGTTCTTTCAATCAACAAAATTTTTGATTTTACAAATGTGGGGCACCACTGCATTGATTTCAGTTGGTCACTGGTGGTCCAATTCAAATTAATTTTTGGAATTTTTGGAAAAAATGAAATTATAATGTTTCGAATAAATTGCTGCAGAAACCTTGAAACATCCGATAACTTATAGTTGATATTAGGCGGTTTATCGGTAAGTTGTCAGTTAATGCGATATGAAAAACGAAGTTTTGTGTTAGAGAGAACATTAAATCATTCTAAACTTTACATGGAGGTGAAAAAGTAGGACTTCACTCATATTATACAAAGATGGAATAAGAAGTAACTTTGAGATTAAGAGATTTAAAGTAAATTAAGGCTCGTCCTTGTGATTTAGGAAGCTGCAGTCTCTTTCTTAACATTAACTTCCAGTTAGTATCATAACACAAAAGGCTTTGAAGTCTTCAACTTCATACCACCATAAGTTCGATCAATGGAAAAATCTTAATTCTAAGGCGCAGTAGAAACAATTTGTGTGTACTTGATATTCTCGACTTTACTAGTTTACCGTACACACACACACACACAGCCTCTTGCATCTGTTTATCAGTCAATATTAGCAAAATTACACAATTTTCGATATGATATCAGCAACAGTTGGAAAATTCCACATAAACGACATATAATAAAATAATAAAGATATCAAGAATTTGTTGGCTTTACAAATAAATAAATTTATGAAATTTTTTATACCTGTACGCCTCTGCTAATAACGGATTTTGTTTGATGGCAAGCGTACTGAAATGTGCCGATTTGTCTAAACGACGACATTGAAAATGGATACTGGACAATAACAAGAGAACTCCTGTATTGGTTTGGTCCTGTCGCCATAACTGCATACAATGCCTTTCAGCATTTTCATAATCACCAGCTTGATATTCGCGATGTGCCAATTCCAAAAGGCCTAAATTGATAACAAAACAAAACAAAATTACAAATAATTGACGTTAATTGTCTAATTTCGAGTAATATTTAAAATAATTGTAGATAAACTTACCAACGGCGGAAAGTTGTGGTATTTCGTTCATTTTCAAGATAACCGGATTAGCACTCAATGGTAATCCAGTGGTATTGGTCGCATTTAAATGATTCTGTGTATTAACAGCAACTTGCTGGCCCTGCATTGCAAGGAATATGTTAGTTTGTTTGAAACACTGGTTGTTTTTCGGTATTTCAGAAATTTCCAACACAAATTCCAACCACTAACAAAAATTGAGAAACAACATGAAATATGGCGTCGTCACTATTATTTTCTACGCCGACTACGAGTTTACAAATCAAGGCCTTGAAGAACCTTGCTATAGAAATCGATCGATATAACAAACGAGTTACGTCACAAATTAATTTCAATGTGATAAAATGAGATAGACAGTGTGATATAGTACGGTTCCTTGTACATCTGTCCGGTACGAACGATTTGATTGGTTGGATTTTAATGGAAATTTCCAGAAAATACTCTTATGATTTCAATTTAATTTAATTGATTCTAATTACTGGAAATTGCCGATAATTCATTAAAATTTCGATAAATAATAGAAAAATGATAGCTTTTTTATTTATGTAATTATGAATCGCTGCAAATACGTGATCTTACCTCGAGGCTAAACGACATTTACTCCCTTGCCCCGCAATCATAAAACAAAATGGCGGCGATGGTGCACTGGTGGGATCAAAAAAATCGTTAAATGTAGCACCATTTTTATAATAAACTAGCGATATTTCGCTAGAGAATCAATTAAATATTGTCAAATAATGTGAATTACTTATAATTTTTTTTAGGTTTTTAAATTTTAAAGTAACCATCCGAATGGTTACGAAAATCTACGCAGTTCTGCTAATTTAGAGAACTGCAAGATGTATCTTACAACTGACGCTGTATCTTATTCTTTTCAACTAGGCAACCTTTTGCAATCTATCTCTATCGAATTTCCCTGTTATTAGAAAAAGACAGTAAATATGCATCATCCTTATAAATATCAAGAAAAATCAATAAATATTAAAAGAAAAATAAAAAAAAAATTAAGATAATCTCAAAATAGATTTTATCAATTTTTTATATCTTTAAACAATAACAGGTTATTTTAAGAATAAACAGGTAACTCAAAATAATTCTGTTACTCACGGAATAAAGTATAGATATACTCGTAAAATTGACTTAAGAGATTGAAGTCAAAGCAATTAAATTAACCCACAATAATAACCAAAAGTGCAGAGGAAATAGTAATAGAGTGGCCTGTCCAATATTTATTATGATTAGGAATAACCAGATATGTTTGCAGTTGTGATTTTACCTGTGATTTTTTTCGAAATTCCATAAACCACATCTATTTCTAACCATCAGCGAGGTAGCCTTTGAGATGAACGTACCATAAATCTGTATACCAAAGATTGTAAAATACGTATACAGAGTGTTTCAGCCCAAGCGCCCACCTTTCATTAAAATATTCGTATGCAACCTTCAAGAATTTAAACTAGGTCCTTATAGGCTTCGGCGACCTAATTGAAGTAGTTGCGAATTAAATTTTGAGCCGAGGCTTTATACAAATGAAAATATAGTAAATTCAGCGAGAAAATGGACCTCTTTTTTTTCGTAACTAGATTAGTTACTAGTTCTATGGCGCAAAATTCAAAATTACTTAAAAAATACGAAAATTGTGAAAACCAAATTATAAACACACTTAGGCAATGGGGAAAGCCACTTCGATATACAATAAATAGAATAAAAAATTTTCTCACAGAAAATCTCTTCAATGCGTTAGGTACAAAAAGTTGCGTTTAGAATTAAATATAGGAAATTTTATTCTATCAAGTTGGTCACAAGGCTGTCAAAAAAGTCCGTTCTCTCAGTGTATAGGGTATACATAAATTGAACCTTAGTTACATACAGTTGCGATCAAAAGATTTCGTACATCAAGGACATGTAATTGTGAGTTGGTGTAGGACAGCCTTTAATAATTCATATTCAAAAATTAATTTTGACTTTTAAAACGTTATTAATAACAGTAATGCTTGGCCCAGATTAAACATTTTTACACGTCCAAATTTTTTTGGTTAGCACTGTATTTATTATTTGACATCTCTTAAATAAAGAGTGAATAAAGTTTACATAGAAATGAGTGGCGCGAATGGATCGATACATGTTCGCCATTTATACTCGAACCGTTCGTCTCGTGTTCATAAGTAACGAACCTTCAAATTACGAATTTGAGGTTAGATTGTCCTATCTTCAAATTATCAGAAGCCGGTAAAAGGTTTATCAATTTTACTTTTATTTAAGCACTAATTAAATCATCAATTCAATTAAATTAATCAAAATGCGATTATCACTCGATTTAAGTAAATTTTATACCGACCATCGTAAATTAGCTTATATTTTTGTGAATGAGAAAACAATGCCCCTCATTCAAGATGTAGAGAAGCGTATAGCAGGCATTTTTAATATAAGCGATTTCTATTTAATGCAACACGACCATTATCTACCGCCCTTGGAAGAGATCTCGATTCTGATTGATGATTGTGATGTTCGGTAACCGGTTCAATTTTTTTTAGAGATTTTTTTAATAAAAATACAATTTGTAGTGCTATTCCAGTCGATCAAGTCAGCATTGCATCAGATACGTGTACTTCAAAGAAGAAGAAGAAGAAGAAAAAGAAAACTATGGAAGAACTGTTTGAAGTTGAACCGGACGACATATTCAAAAAGACACGTAAACGAAAATTCACCGAAGAGAATCATATCAACGATGAACCTGTAGAGAAATCTGAGAAAACTGACGATGTTGTAGTTAAGAAAAAGTCGAAAACACATGAGTCTGAGAACGAATTGTCTAAAAACAACACCGGCTATTTTTCTTATACGAAACCTAGGGAAACATTTCAAGAACATTTACATAAAATCCTTATCAAAGAAGATGAGATCATCAAACGACCACCGAATATTGTCAAAACGATCATTGTTACATCAACAAATCCAACAACAACTGATAATAAAACAGTTATGAAGGATACTGATACGGATTCGAGTAGTGATAGTAGTTCATCGGAACAAAATGAAATTGTAAAAGAACCGAAACGGCGTCGACGTAGACGTACAAGGATACGTAAAAAGAAAACTATGAATAATGAGGAAACAATGCCACAACAACTGAATGATACTGACAATACGCCGAAATTAACTTTACCGAAACCAACTGTTTGTCATATTCGTTTCTCTGATGATGGTAAAACTAATGGAAAATTATCGGAAAAACAACCCGACATTGTAGAAAATGGCAATATAGTCCAAGATCCTGTCCCAGATAATACAATCAAAGATGATTTCATATTGAAACAGCCATTGCTTGTTGATATATCACCAAAAATCAATGATATAATAGCATTTAAAACGCTCCGATTGAATGAAAAGTATTTACCGGAATTATCACCATTTATTATCGGTAAAGTAATAGCGTTTAATAGTGACGATAAACAGATAACGTTCGATATTAAGCGTAAGTTGTTAATTAGTAGCGGTCAAGTCTGTGACTAATGCAATTAATTAATTTACAGAAGGGCTCGATTATTGTTTACCACCACAAGGGAAATTCTTTATGGAAGTCGATGAAGATGAAGGGAAAACAACTGAACATTCATTTAAATGGACGGATCTGGTTGAACCTAGATTGATTTATCCATAAGTGTTCTTGAACTGTGCTCCTAAATTTACTTTATTTACATTTATTTTGCTATATTTTTGTTGCATATTTTGAAAAATTATACAAATAGAATTGTTCAAAAATCAAATAATGTTGACGTGAAATTGTCCACATCCCAAAAACAATTTCGGTAATCAAACGGAATTGAATAATATGGATGGTACGTGATGTTAGACATGATGCTGGGTTCATTGAAAGTTTTGGTTTGTATCATTTATTATGACCTTAATTTTTTTCAACAAATCACGTTTTTATTTGCTTTGTTTGACCTAAATTAGTCTCATAAAAAATTGCAATGATAAATTTGTCTGTACAGGATGTTCGTCTAATGTGGTGGTATAATCCGTCTCACCAAGAATCGCTCCAGACATCTGTTTTTCTTTTTCGCTCGCCTTCAAGCCACACCTTTAGAAGTTGTACGAAACAACTTTTAATCAGATTTAAAGGTATTCACTATAGAGGCGTCTGAAGGCGTGGTTTATGGAATGTTGTGTCTCGCGCCTCCCGAACATTTACCATGAAACGAACTGTAAATATAGAAAATAATAGAATACAAAAAACTTCAATGAGGGAGAGATTAGAGCGATGAAATAGTTTTTTTTTGCCAAGAGATAATTCAATTAAAGTGAAATCAGTCTTATTTTCCAACATCGTTAAAGTTAAGTTGCTTAAAAATTACGATTATATTGTTTTCTGTCTGAATATTTATTACAGGCTTAGAATTTTTGAACACGTTGACTATGTCGGCACTTTTTCGAATTCCAGTCACAAGAGCCAAATTAATTTAGTTAAAACGAAAAAAAACTACGAGACAACTCGTAGTTGGTAGTCAACGTGTTAAGTGCTACTTTAACAAAATATACGCAAGAATAGTGTTTGAAAAAGCTAAAACTTACGTCCCTAGATTTGTCTTTGTATGTTCTAGAAAGAGATAAATATATATCAGTGTTTGTCCAATATTTGTGATCTTTGTGCTCAATTATCACAAAATTTAACTATAGTGGAATTTATTTAAAAATACTACAAAACCATAAAACTATTGCCGATTCATTTCTACACATTGAAAGAACCTATATAGGGATTTCGCCCAACCCCTCTGGTTTCCTTCTCTTTTTTTCATATTACAATGTTGAGATGGTGAGATTGTCAACTTTACCAGGTGTCACACCCTTTGCAAAATAGATACAGCCCATGCCAGAGGTCCCAAACAATGAAAGCAAACATTTTTCAAAAAAATAACAGTAAAGTTCCAAGAAACTAGTCAAAAAAAAATGAGTTTGAGAACCACTGGTTTGCCTTTAAAAGTATCCCACTTGCGACCCAACCATGTGGATTGTGTTCTCTCACTTTAATCATAAGACTCTATTGAACAGAAGAAGAAGCATAACACAAAATGTGTATTTGGAATGAACTTTATGAGGGAGTAGTTACGTCTCTCTTGCACTTTATGACATTGTAGTATTTTTAAATAAATTCCACTATATACAGAAATAATAAACAGACATTTTGTATCTCTGTCTAACTCAACAATCAGGATTTGCTGAACAAAGATGCAAGATATACAGTTTTGAATTAATCGAACTAGAAGATTTGTGACTAATTTGTTGCCAGTATTATTTTATATTTACGAAAAATATTTGTTTAACACGTTCACACCGCCATATGTTTTGTATATAAACAAGAGATGTCCAACTCTCTTTATTCTTCAAATTAGGTTTACGCCGTGAAGCCGTGAACGTGTTAAATTATGTCCTTGTGAATTTTCTATTTTCCGAACAGTGTTGCCAAATCCTCCAATATTCCTAAATTTATCATACACGTGTCTATCGACCGTACATCTGTGCTCTAATTTTCCAGTCACTGTCTTTGAGAAAAACAATAATAAATGTGAACTTTGTACAGACATTCCCCGTGTTATCTACGTGCTGTTGATCATATGACACGTTTCCAATGACGTCACATCCAATTTGACTCAATTCAAATAAAAACGATTCGCCGACCTTGCATTTGACCAGTCGCTCGTTTAGACGATTTTTGGTAATTCCAAACCTCTTATCAATCCGATTTTTATTTTTCGTTTTATTTTAATTTACACCAATTTTACATCATGTCGTTAAGTGAGTGTTTTTTTTTCTTTTGTTTTTAAATAAATTTGGCAGTTTGAATCACTTAACCTTAAAAAAAATTCCAAGTAATTCTAAATAGGGAAAATTACACAATTGTGACGTACTGTAATTTTGTTTCACTGTCAATTGTCGATTAAGTAACGATTCCATGTGATAAATGATTTGGTTGTAATTTGCAGCAAATACAATGGACAATACGAAAATGTTCAATTTCCAGGAGGAGACCCAGTCCGAACGGTTAGCTAGAAAATCCAAAGAAACACCATTTTTCCCAATCGGTAAGCTATTTTACAAATAATAGAACTTGTTCATTGTTATAACAAACCAATTAAGCATATACAAATTATAAATTAGTAGAAAATTCACTTAATTACCCTATTTCACCATAATGCAATATTTTGCATAATAATCAATATTGCAGTGATTAGTTAAACAATAAAACAAATTTAATCCATTACACGATCCTACTGTGCCTTCTGTGTAAATTACACAAATTGCAATGATAAGATTATTATTATTATTATTATCAAACACTATCTGATTATTCCATTATTATTTTTAGCAATTGGTGTTTGTACAATGGTGGTGGCATATGGTGCTTATATGTTCAAAAATCGTGGCAAAATGAGCCCCAGTGTGTACCTAATGCATCTACGTGTGGGCGCCCAAGGAGCCGCTGTCGGTTCCTTAACGTTAGGTCTAATGTATACAATGTTTAATGAATATGTAGTGAAGAAGAAGTAAATTCTAACATTTTCCTTAAATGATCGAATGATTTACGAGTAATATTGTGATCACGAATATTAACAATTAGTTGTTAGTATTATGATGTTCTTTTTCGTCTTGTTTGTCTGTGTTTACAGACATTGTTAATATTAAGCTTCTTTATTCTTTCATTCATAATTATTATTATCATTAAGTATTAAAATGTATAATATATGTTGGAAATTATTTATTTTCAAAAATAAAGTTATTTTAGTATCAAATGGTAGCGTCTCGGTGATTGTTGGTTTTATCATTGGTGATACTGGTGTAGATATTTTTTTTAAACAATTATAATTCTTATGTGTAAATTGTGGTTTTTTACTAAGAAAATAAGAAATTGATAGTCCTTTTTAATCTTTTTATTATCATTGGGATTTCGGTTCTTCGAGTACAGCGCTCACAGCGCCTTAAGGCATAAATTGTAACCCTATACAGGGTGTCTAGGTTAGAGATGGCTATAGACCTTTGCATCATACAAATTTTGTGCGCATGCGTCACATTCAGCCATCTTTTTCGTACTGTTTTTCGAAATAAACGTGTATAAGGGTCATTCCACCAAATAAAATCATTTTTACGGGGCGACCCCCGCCGATTTTTTTCAAATTTTGTGGAGGTGTTCTCTACTTTGACAAAAAAATTCCCTGAAAGTTTGAGTTCTTAATATGCGGCCGTTTCGAAGTTATGAATTTTTGAAGTTTTGAAGAAACAAAAATTTCAACTTTTTCATCAATTTTTTTGGGGTGAAAAACCTTTTTTTCAAAATTGGTAAAATGTAGCTTTTTGTATGAAAAATTCTGAACTTTTTAATGGGAATAATCATTTTTTCATACATGCAACGGAAGACCCTTTAAAATCCAATCAAAGTGAAAAAAGCAATTTTTCACCGAGTGCGGCGCGTGGTACATCAAATTTGATATTTTTTTCTGAAAGCTGAGAGTTTTTCCCACAAAATATGTCATTTTCGCGATGTGCATATTTTTTGTTCTTTTACAATTAAATAAAATGTAAAATCTTGACAATAAAAATGCATATTTTTTTACGATCGTTTGTAATCGGTTATTTTACGTGCATGTTTGGAGCTGTCGAATATACCCGATTGCAGTATTTTTCGCGGTTGCTATAGTAACCGCGCCAATATCTGAAAAAAGTTTAAAAATATACGTTTTTTAATTGTCGACATTTTACATTTTATTTAATTGTAAGAAAACAAAAAATATGCACATCGCGAAAATGACATATTTTGTGGAAAAAACTCTCAGCTTTCAGAAAAACCGGTCAAATTTGATGTACCAAGCGCCGCACTGTGAGAAAAATCGCTTTTTTCACTTTGATTGGATTTTAAAGGGTCTTCCGTTGCATGTATGAAAAAATGAATATTCCCATTAAAAAGCTGAGAATTTTTCCTACAAAAAGCTACATTTTACCAATTTTGAAAAAAAGGTTTTTTACCTCAAAAAAATTGATGAAAAAGTTGAAATTTTTGTTTCTTGAAAATTTCAAAAATTCATAACTTCGAAACGGCCGCATATTAAAAACTTAAACTTTCAGGGAATTTTTTTGTCAAAGTAGAGAACACCTCCACAAAATTTGAAAAAAATCGGCGGGAGTCGCCCCGTAAAAATGATTTTATTTGGTGGAATGACCCATAAATATTAAAGACAACAAATTTTAAATAAATAATATTCATTCAAAACAAAGTAAGAAGAAATAAGTGAATTAATTGGAAAATATTTTTTTTCGGGCGAATATAATTATGTTATCTCTACAAAAAGGAGCAACGAAACAGTGTTGTTATGGAGTATATAAGAGTAATACACGGTATAAATCATCATTTAAAGGAAATACATATTATTTTATCAATTTTTGATTTACTTTCTAATTAGAATATAATTATAATTATTATTTTTGATTTTTTTTATATAATACATGGTACCTTACTCTCAATTAGGTCACCTTTTTTACCTTTTTGTGGACGTCTATGACACTTCAACCACCTTTTTAATTATTCACAATTATATGCTTTCACAAAGTTATAAATCAGTGAAACACCATCCATGATTTTCTCGAATAAATTATTTGTTTGTACAGATAATATTGCTTTTACATGCATTGTTGATCAAAACAGTACGAAACTTTTGAATTACCGCCATTTCAATATGGCGACTGCGCTTGCGCTCATCACAGCGTGCTGCTGACGCGAATCTATTGGATTTTCCCCTACCGAAAAATCGTCTAACGCGCCTAAAGAAGTTTTCACTTCAAAAATCTAATTTTTAATTAAAATAATTCAATAATTTGCAATAATTGAACTAAATTAAACAATAAAAGGTGGTAAATCCACGTCTAGGATGGCTGTGGAAATTGCGCGTTAAAATCATCTGCAATTTAAAAAAAAAATCGTGTCTAGTGTGCTGTGTTCATCTTGCAAAAGTAGATCACCGTGTGCACGATTTGTGTCTTACCGAAGATACAAAAATTAATTAGTTAATCGAATATTTAATCGTGTATTTGATGAATTATTATTTATTTACAATGTATTCAGTTTAATTCGTGTGCTATTGTTAATTTTCAAAAGCTTCTCCTTTTTGGAGTGCTTGTGATATCTAGTTATCTGGTATTTAGTGAAAATTGACAGGCATGGCTTGCTTCTATGAGTAAGTTGATTATTATGGATTATTTTTATTGTTTCATTCGTAATATGAACAATAAATAAATGTACCTATTAATTCACATCACGGCTTCTATTCATGCAAATTCTAATTTAATGCTTAATGTGTTTATTTGTTTTTTTTTTATAGTTGCAGGAAAAAATCATTCTTCAGGCAGCAGCAGGCAGCAGAGGCCAGGTGAAGCAACTAACCGTAAGTCTTTTGCTACTATTTACACTTGATTGGATGTTATTATCCAACAACAGTAAAAGAATTTGTTTTAAAAATCTGGAATGTTCAAAAAAAGATCTCATTTCTAATATATTTATTGTTTATTGTGTTTTGTTGTACTAGTACATAATTTATATTTCTCTTAATTCTTTGTAATGTAACTACATCCAATTTATATATACTAAATTCACCAACCAAAGGGTTACTAGATTTGACAGAAGTGTTGTTAAACACAGTACGTAGTCCCAGGATTGTTAGCGGGGATATGGATGCAAACAAATAAATCCCTAAAAATATCCGTAAATTCAAGGGTGCCAACTTAAATCTAGGAACCCTTTGGTCGATGAATGTAGCATATCTAGTATTGCGATGATATCGACTTTCACATTTCAAATAAGATACTTTGGTCGTTTATTTCACCGCTAATGGGATGAGTTTCCATAAATCCTGTAAACAACTCGTGTGCAAAATTCCATGATTCGGGATCCATCGGGTTAGGTCGTTCGACAATCAATCAGTGTTTTTGTCAGAGTAAATTTGATCGACAAGAGACTAGTAAGAAAAATGGAAAGAAATGATGCCTTTTTGGTTTGCCTAGATAATTTCCGATTATACTACATTTGATGATAAATCTTGAAAAGTTGACGGAGAAGGAAGCACCACCGATTTTCAGACGTCCCTCTTTATATTCTTATGACTCTCTTACAATTAGACACACTCACACACACACACACCTACAGTTGCGATCAAAAAATTTTGGACGGCGTTTTTGTGACGTTTAAAAATGTTTAATCTGGGCCAAGCATTACTGTTATTATTAACATTCTAAATGTCAAAATTAATGACTTTTTGAATATGAAATATTAAAGGCTGTCCTACACCAACTGACAATTAGATGTCCTGGACGTCCAAAATGTTTTGATCGCAACTGTACATCACAATTTTCCCTAAGCAGTCCAATTACATGAAACGATCTATATTTGTTTTATCTTGGTGATTCATCCTGTATAATATAATCTAGGGACTTTTTGTTGTTTGTAGTGTCAAGCGTGTGAGCTAACCTCTCTTTTACAAGTCTCACATGCCAGTGCTTGTTTTTCTTGATACAGTGTCCAAATTATCAATTATTTAAAACGAAAAACTGATAACATTCGATAATTTCCAAAAAAGTAAGTAAAAATGTTAAGTCTCTAATTTATCTTGAATAAAACAATACATATATTTTAGTATGGCTAAAAGTATACGTAGTAAATGGAAGCGTAAATGTCGCGCAGTAAAACGTGAACGTTATGGCAAAAAAGAATTAGAACGTTTAAAGAAAACATTAGGTATTACTGATGATGTTAAACAAGATCCAAATGTTGAAAATCTAACTGAAACTGTGAATATTGTCGATGTTGAAACAGTTAAAAAACAACAGAAACCACAACAAGAACAAAGCGAACAGAATCATAATGAAATGGACGTTGATACGAAAGTACGTAAATTCAATTTACGTACATTACGTGACCAACATGGCACCTATCCCGTATGGGTGCATCAACGGAAAATCAAGAAACAAAAAACGAAAGCAAGAGCCGCTAAAAAGCGGAATGCTCAGAAGAATAAACGTAGATAAATTTTATTTGGATTTTGTGGTAAATAATCAATAGAAATTTCTTAAAAATTTTAATAAGTTTTATAAATAATTACAAAAGAAACCTTATAATAATACGTATTATAATTAGAAATTTCAGTCTGTTATCAAAATTAAAGATTAGTAACGTATTTTGTTATGAAATCATCAAATCTTCCAGTTTTCTTCTCGATTTGGCTCAATTTCGCTTTGAAAACATACATTTCCTTATAATCCCCCTAAAAATCATTATTTATTAATTATAAGTTTTAATAGTCGATCAAAGGGCTTTGAAGCAATTTGGAAGTTAACTTGTGAATCTACACATTGCGAAAATCTCCGATTTATGATTTCTTTGTGCTTCTATACAAGTGTGGCAATTAAAATAGCTACGTCTTCTTCCTTTTCATTTTGCTATCATAAAAAAACAGTTTCCTTGATTAAAAGACATAATCAACTCAACTTACGCGCTTCTGTCAAGGTAGCTATAAAATGTGCTCTTGTATGGTGAACGTAGTGACTTAAGAGATTAAAATCAAACTCACGAATTTGCACAAGAGAAACGTGCTTGTTTGAAAATTCTTCTAGGGACATCTGATTATAAATAACTAAAACAAATTTGTGTTATAAAGGAATCAATTGCCATCTCCATTGTGCTTCTTGTTACCGTATTTATTATGGTCTAAAGTTGATACTTTGACTTCAATCTCTTAAGTCATTGCGATCACTTTGTATTTCTATGTACTTTTATCAGAAAATGCGGGTTTTACATTTATGAGAGAATTGAAAGTAGTGCCACTAGTAGCTGTATGTTTTTGTCTGTTTCATTCGCCAACACTGTATAGAAGCGATTAAATCTTGTGCAATTTTGTTGAACCCCCCAATGTTCAAGCCCGTTAATGAATCTTAATAATTACAACAGAATTTAATTCGCTCCTCAAATCTTTTATATTATTTTTTAAAATATCGATATTGCTAGAAATTCGATTGATATCATTTTTAGTGACTTCATTCTCGTGATATTTGTCCATCATCTGCAACAATAAAATACTGAATAATCCGAAATTATTGACACGTTTTTAGAATTACAGTTTCAATTTTCTGTAATCGTTTATCTAAGACTTCAAATTCCAAATCTCTAGCTTCGAAAGTTGTACCATCATAATCTAAAAAAAAATATTGATTTATCAATTTTATTTTGTACAAAAAAACGTTATTTTTGTCCACAATAATTACTTTCTTTCCGACAGGTCTGTCCATCTGGTTGCAATATAAAGTTCTCTTTACACTGACACGTATAGCTACCATATGTGTTGTAGCATAATTGATCGCACGGTTTATATTCAACACATTCATTTATGTCTTTTTCACAATATAAACCACGGAAACCTTGTCGACATAAACAAATAGCTTTCGGTGTACACGTACCACCATTCTCGCATGTTCTTGGACAATGGTATTTAGCTAGAAAATGACACGAAAAATTATAATTTGCGGTGTTGTTTTGTTTAAAATTTGTGGCTTACGTGTTGTTGGCATTGTTGTTATTTCTGTTTCACATTGTTTACCGGTGAATTGTGGTAAACAATTACATACACCTGGCTTAATGCATTTACCACCATTCAGACAAGTTTGCGGACAAATTGCTGTAGAAACAATAATAATAATACAAGTTAAAGTATTGTTAAAATTAACCAGAAACTACAAAAAAAAACTTTTATTACACAAATTCTGCGATTTTTACGTGGCATGGAATTATTTTTTCGATAATACAATAACGATGGAAAGCCATCAATTTTGGTATTTAATATCGTTTGACACGGTCTCTGTAGACCGTGTAATTTTATCATAACTAGTTAACAATAAACTAATTATTGTACTAATTGATTGTAATAACTTTACATTTTGTAGTAACACTAGACTTTATCATAAAAAATCGAATTGGTCTACATACGTTTTTCTGGCTGTAATAAATTTCCACCAAACTCCCCAGAGATTTTCGAAAGATAAAAATATGTGAAAGGAGCAAAAAAAGTTTTTTACTAGATCGTTTCTAGATTTATTGACTTTCACATAGATCGCCCTCAGTTTTGTTTTTTTCGGGTTAAAAGTAAATTTGATGTTACGGCGTTATGTCGGCGCGAAACGCGCCATTATCCACAATTCAATCCGAGAGGAACAAATATAATCGATTCAACTGCCTCTTGTCGTATTCGAAATTAAAATTAGCCTTCACTAATACTGGGAGTTTTACTTCAGAAAGAAAACACAATTTTGCACTGTTTTGGTATCGGCGCTTTGCTACTTTGGAAATGCATAAAGCTAACAAAAATGAGCCGCCCTTCTTAAGCGACTTTGTGTAGTCAATAGTTGTGCCAATCCTGTAACAACTTTTTGTGTTTATTTTTTGTATCGAGTTGATATGTAATAGCAATCGAGATCGATATCGAGATAATCGTCTGTAGACAGCAGAAAATAATAGTGTTGTAACGATAACGAAATAACACTGCAGAAAGTGCTTGTAGACAGACTTAAAGCCTATAATCTATGACTATACGAATTTTAACTGTGGCACTTGATTGCTTGAACTAATATCACAAGAGGAAGTAATAAATGGTCTATAACGGATTATTATCGATTACACTGCAGGGTAGAGAACAAATTACTTAAAAAATGTTAGCAGTTAATAAATTATTCCCTGTGGTGTCAGAAATTAGGTTTATTTTAAGCAAATAATGGAATACATTAGGAAAAACGTAGAGTTTTGCACTGACAAGTATCACTTTGAATAAAATATAAAATGTTATCGGATGACAAACGATGTAGAGTAGATGATTTCGTTTTTAGCGTAGCGAATAGAAAATTACACTTTATAACAATGCAAGCGACCAAAATCGATTCATCTTTAATAAAAAATTTCGCCATCAGCGACTAGCAAAAAACAAAAACGTAAAGAAGTTTATCAGTCTAGATGATATGTAGATTTCGATTAGAATTTTCTTTAATCTAAATTCTATTCGATTTTTTTGACGTTGAATAGGGAAAACTGATATTTCCATACCGAATACGTGATCAGTATTATGTAAATCATTGAAATTGGCATATATTAATATCATATAATCGCTATTCAGAGTTGTGAATATATTGATAAATCATCCTCGTAGACCTGTTTCTATCATGTTCAACATGTTCGTGTATTCTGTAGTGATTAATATCAAATATCCGGTTCAATAGATGCCGATGCGACATTTATCATCAAAATTTGATGGAACAAGCGTATACAGACACCGCCACACACCTAAGTACGCTTCAAAACGCAAAAACAAATAGATCACGGATATACAGTAGTGGCAATGCATAATAAGCAATCTTTTATAAGCCCACAATTTCAACTATGATCATTGCTTAGAAAAACCACGTAACTCCAAAAGAGATAAATAGTGTCTTTAGAAATATTACAGGCGCACGTGATTTTGTCTGAATCTATGAGGGAAAGCACAGCCGACCCAAGCTTTCATGGTGCAAACTTATTTGCGCTGTTCGAAAGAATAAAAAAAGTGACACAATTTTTGAGAATATGCTTATGGCAAATTTTTGTACGTTTTCTACGAAACTACAAACTTTACGCTCCAAATTCATGGGTCAAGTAGTTGTTTCCATCTTAGATGAAATGCCCAGACTGTAGAGTGCGTTTCAATTGTTTTTTCTTTCTAGTATGATAATAATCAAAATTACTCACTTACGTTTGTTACAGCCGTGACTTCTGTTACTAATTTGCGTCCATCCTGGACAGCATACATATGACACTTCGTTGCTTTTTTTCGTTATCACCACATCTTTATAATAAGTCTCATATACTAATCTGAAAGTATAATTTAAATGATAATAAATAATAAAATAAGATAATATTAAAGAGCGTTGATAATGAGCATTAAAAATCAATGATGACAACTTACTCAACACCGGCACACATTTGATTACCACATTTTACGAAATATTTTTTATATATCGGCCGACATAGAGCTTGTTTTGTTTTAACTGGATGCGTGGAATTTTTTTGTAGAGTACAAACGTGTCGTCTGCAAAAAACAAGCAGGAAAAAATAAAAAAATATCTCCACAATACACTATTGATTTTTATTGTAAGTTGAACAATAGACCGCAGACATTTCTTTAATTACGACTTAATGAGTATTTCAAACTTTTTCTAAAGATAATTTACGACCGGGGGCTTAACTAAACGGTCGTGGGTCGCTGCATTATTGAATATTAATGCAATTGAATCATTTGTTGAGTTTTCCATATACTTTTCGTATTTGTTTGACAACTCTATTGATTGCCGGAAAGTTTTAAATCAAATTTAAAGTCACTTATATAAGAGTGAATAAATGAAAAAGTTTATTAGATTGATCGGGTTGGACAGTTGCGCTGTAACCGATTTTTATGAAACTAGACTCTTTTATATTGAATCCATCTGGAGATTGAGATTTGATTTTATTCAATTCTTCAATTTCTATTTGTCGAGAGAAATATTTGGTTGATTTTTTTGCTAAGCTGAAAAAAACTGTCAACATGAAACTTGTACAAGAATTTCCAATTAGCAAGGGAGTGATAAGTAACAAGGATAAATCCTTGACTTCTTTCGAATGATATCGGATATTGTGGAAAAAACTCGAGTAATTCTAATCGAAACCAGAAAAACTCGATAGAGAACGTGCTACACCCAAGGGATGCTATTAACTCGTCCAGTTTTTCCGCTATTAATATTAATCGGAAACAGTTGGAAGACTCTGAAACTTTTTAAACTAAATCAACGGCGCAACACTATTCGACCACAAAACGGAAGACGTTTTTCTCAAATTATTGGTTGCGTACATGAATCTGAGAAAAATTCGTCTGGAATTTGAGACGCTACACAAATATTTACCAGTTATTATTTGTCACAATAAGCTGCAGTTCCAATATATCTGCATGCGGATACTGATAGTAAATAAAGAGATAGCAAGTTTTTTTTTGTGATGCTGTACAATAATTTTACGTATTTCTGTAGAATATCTATCTTTATCTAATATTTCTTCATTCTTCAAGACACAAGATGCGTACAATCTAATTGTCTCCATCTTTAAAGAAATATACCTCCTCCAGGTGCAGACATCGAACATCAAAAATCTTATCTTGAAAGAGAGACGTAGGCTCAGAAGAAATAATTTTTCTAAAAATACCCATTTAATATAAATTTTACAATACCGGTCCAAGTTTTCCTGGCGCTCCAGGTCTGAGCCGGAGGCAACCATTTAAGTATGAAGAAAATTATTTAACAGTGAAAAGGGCGCAATTTAGCCTCCTAGGCACTCCTTCCCGATATTATAATAAAAAAATTATCCATTATAGTTGAGCTTGTTCTACTGTTTTTGGCGCCCCTGAAATATTGCCTCTCCAAAGTTAGCTGCTCTGCTATGGCCCGGATTATATACAAGGACGGCAAATGTCACAGGCTCGTGACAAGGACCAACCCATATTTCATAAAAGTGCTTCGAGTTAGAGGTATCAAATGAGCTGGAATTCTGGTTCGAGGCAATTCTGTATGCTAAAATATTGGCATATAAAAAAAAAGTTCACCACCGCTGGACTTGGGGTGAAAATATTAGCGGTCGCCGTAAATCGGTCTAGGTCAAGTGATGTTCTTGAAACTGGCACAGTTTCGTTGAATTCGGAACAAACTAATACTTTGTGAAAAATTGGGGGCGCGGTCATCAGTTTTTCAGATCACTGTAATTTTCCGGATCAGATAGAAATTATTTAGAAAGTCATCGTGTATTGAACGCGTGCGATCAATATTATGATTATCACGATCCGATCGTATTGAAATACGTCGATCGTGACAATTGTTTAGTGTCCGAGATGGAGATTTAATCAAAATATGACTAGACATTTTGTACCAACTCAAAAGATCAATGGTATACCTTTTATTTCGAAATAAAGCAAATCATAACCATCAAATTAACATAAATCGTACCATGAAATAGTATTTTAATTGTTATCAGATCGATAAATCACCTGTAAAATGGTTTATATTTAAATAAACGTGTTCGGCGTGCTGTTCATATTCGTTATTAGCTGTTCGGCTAATTAAAAACAATAAATATTCATAATCTAATAGCGGCGTCGATAAATTCGCAAACAAACAAAAAAACAACAACAGCGAAAAAGCAATCAAGGCGTGGTTCTATTACGTTATTTGCTCAATAAATACATTCCATTTCGATCTTGTTCTAATAGCGATTCGCTTACAAAAACAACCTATAATTTGTTGGGATTTTTGCAAAGCTCGATTATAATAATTAGTGGCTGCCGAAAAAATAACGCAAGATGATCATCCTGAATATTTCGAGATCAAAAGATTAAAAAAGAAGATGAGTTGCTTTGTGCGTGTTTTCTTTTGTACGTTCCACAACCGTTTCTTTATGATTTTGATAATTGCCTGAATCGAGTGAATATAATCTGCATAAGAGGTTTTAAATTGCTATACCAATAAAACGGCTCTAACAAAAATTAAAAAAGGCAACAACAAAAAAACCAAGTCTTTAATTTAAATTGCATTTCACTGTTATTTTAAGTTTGATACGTTAGAGAGGGAATAGTAATTATAGCATCCACCACCCGAATTATTAAAATGGTTTGGTTGCGCGAGAAATTTCATCGAAAATAATCAACAAGTTCCGTTTCTGTTCGGTGTAAATAAATGCAAATTCATTCGCCTTTGATGTTATAACAAGCACAATACTATAAATATATGCAAGTTGGATCTGTAAATAAGAATCGACTAAAATTAAGATGGGCTGAAATACTCGAGACTTGCAATAAACCGACAGCACTTTATATCAAAATATTTTGGAGGACTCGTTGTTTTATTGTGTACTAAAACCGAATAAATCTTGTTGCAGTTAAGTCTGAAAATATCCACATTATAACGAAACGATAATCGCAATCATCCTCTATAAATATTTTTATTCGTCGATGTAGTTGTGCGTGAGAGAAATAATAAATGTCTCTACTCATAAGACCGATTTTAATTAATATTAATACGGATTGAAGTTGAGACAAGTTGAGAGATGATCTGTGCAATAATTTTTGCGTTTCTTTTATTTTTATTGTTATTGCTGTTGTTATATATTATGCAAAATTATGCAGCTGCCCGTTGTGAGAATCGATTCGTTGCAATGGACACGTAATAATTTAAATTTGCTAAAAGATGAAGACTTTTCGACACCTACATTCAAATAACACGTGTCTCGAAATGCTGGAAGACATCAAAAAAAAATAAAAGCAAACCAATTTGAATAATTCTAGGAAGTGGCAATTTTTCTACATCCTCCTACATCAAGATAATTCAATCGGATATTTTTGGATTCGTATTTTCGATGACACCAACAATTTTTTGTACATCAAGTGTCGTCTCCACTATTTGTCATCGACTCAGTCGTCAGTCTTGTTAATGTCACTTTCACTTCTTACCTTATAATCTTTATTGAGCCTTCTTGAAAGCTTCCTCCTTCAGAATGTAGTCGTTGCGTTCCTGTATATCATCACGATTGATCGATTTGTGATTTTTCTTCAAATTGTGTCTACAGTTAAAGTCGTCAGAAAAGTAACATTTTCACATTTTTTTTCCCAAGAAATTTATTAGTGTTAACTGAGAAGGTTAACGACTATTCACTTCTTTAAAAGGAATAATGAGACAAATCAAATTTATTGCTTTTGATCGTCATCTTCAAGTCGCATGAAATCAAAAATCGGCTTTAAAATTGAGACAATAATTGGAAACACCCCCACAAGATGAATTCGTAACTATTTTGCATCATTTTGTCAGTTTCGTATTGCCGTTATATTGCTTTTGTTGCTAAACTGATATTTTCAACAGAGAATCTAAAGATCTTGTCATTAGACCACAAAATCGAGTTGCTAGATTATTATCGATAAAAGTTGTAGGAGAACAGAGCAGCCTTAGGTTCATAATCAGCTGCCCTCTTTCTATCTCTTTCATCATCACCACAATTCGGCAGAAGCCACACCTTCAGATGGCTAAAGTTACATGAAACGGCCCCTCAAATTATGGTAAAAAAAACTACAGAATTCGCCTTCTTTTTTTAAACAGAACGTTCTGTAAGTTGCTAAGATTTCATCAAAAAATCCGACGATTTATATCGAAATTCCAGCAAATATTCAAGTTACAATGCAGGAACTATATTGTTAAACAAAGAAAGTGTCACAGATAAAATATATAGAAACAACTTTACTATGTTCATGTTGTTTTTATAATCATCTCACATTTATAATAAATCTTTTCACATACAGTCATACTAAAGCAACTACAAATAATAAAGTTGAAATCAATCTGATAATCCGCGGACGTTTTTTATAAACCCCTCTAAAAATTTTGATTAATTATCCACTTGATAATAGGCAGTAATTTTTATTATGTCATGTCTGTCGAGTCATTATCGGATTACTATAATATTTATAACGGTAACAGAACAGATAAACTATACAAGAATCGTGTCTGTTGAGCATGTTAGAAGAGTTCTCCTATATAAAACCACCTCTGTATCTTTACTGTAATCGTCATTAGTTATGTATGAAAATAAATCAAAGAAAATCTTTTTGCACTGAAAACCATAAAACAACAAATCTTGATAATATCCGAAAAAATCCAAAAAAAAGAATTATGCTCGACGCAATTCTTGTCCATTTTAATAATGACAAAACGATCCAACTAATTTTGCATTTCAATTTTTATTATTTATAAAAATCGGAAAAAAAACGAATAAAAAAAGGACGATAAAAACTTCCAAAACGGTCCCACCAGCCAGTTCAATTAATTTTGACATCGGATGGTTTTTATGATTGTCGATATAATAAAACGTTGTTTTTTTTTATTATATTCTTTATAGGCTGTCGAGCAACTGAAGAAAAATTTCTTTTAAATTGTACATAACGACCACATAGGTTCGATAAATTAATATTTGAACTGTCTTGATTTCGAAATGTAATCGACCTTATATCTCTACTGATATTTTATTTACACACACACATACAAACAGTTCACTGTCTGATATTTTTATTATTATTTACTATCATCATCAATATTAACAAGGCATTTGAATGATTTTTATATTTTGTTCGACACAATAAATTCGAAATTGCTCACAAGACGGCTACTAAAACTCCCCCATACGGAATGGATTTCCAGTGGCGTTACTATGCTCTGGTGCTGTATTGCTACATTGCAAGGAACAAAGAAGAGCAGTCTTTTCTCGTTCAAGCAAATAGGGGTTTTAAGCTTTAAGGGTTTCATATTGAATATATTTTTACAAATGTAATTGACTTGGGGACTTCCACCATGTTAAATCTCCTAATAACGCCAGAATATAGCATTTCCAGCCCTAGAAAGTAGCTAAAAACGCAGAACTATATTTGGCGAAAACCTCCTTAATATATCTAAACTTTGACAAGCAGAAATCAAAATTGATCTCATCTAGAAAATGGTCAAAGAGAGTGCTTTTCTCGACTTTTGACTGTTCGAACTTGTCAAGAAATTCATGCGGGGGAAGCGATTTTCATCGAACGAAGAAGAAATAGCAGACGTGGAAGCAGTATTTCGAATTCTCACTTGAAGGATGGAATCCATAGACTGTATCAGAAAAATCGAGTATTTTTTTTTTTCAAAAGGCACCCTGCAAATATTGTTCAGGATGTCGAAACAATGGGCCTGTGAAAATATCAGCTCTTAATTTTAATATCTACAGGTGCCTCATCGCGATTTTATATTTCCCATTTGATTAACATGGGAAAAAGATTCTCTTGCACTTTGGAATTTTATAGCTCACGTTGAGAACAATATTCCGAAATGACTGAACTTCGCTCTTATACAAAATTTAACGCTCTACAAAAAAGGTCTCTTAGAATTTTTTGATATATTTAGTCCTTCAAAATTTATTCAGGGTTAATGGTAAATTTTTACATTTTTCCAATTTTTTGACGCAACCATCGAGTTCTTGGGCAAATTTTATAGAACATTTTTGTAGAGCATTTTATTCTCTATAACTTATCTCTATAAAAGTTTTTGATATTTTGTACAGATCGTAAGTTATTTGCAATAAACTGAATTTTTTTATTCTAGAAATTTCTAGTAATAGTTTTCGCATTCAATACTGTGAGTCAAATAACTTTCGATCTGTAAAAAATATCAAAAACTTTTATGGAGATAAGTTATAAAGAATAAAATGCTCTACAAAAATGTTCTATAAAATTTTCCATAAAGTTGATGATTACGTCAAAAAATTGGAAAAATGTAAAAATTTACCATTAACCCTGAATAAATTTTGAAGGACTAAATATATCAAAAAATTCTAAGAGACCTTTTTTGTAGAGCGTTAAATTTTGTATAAGATTATACTTTAGTAATTTTGAAATATTGTTTCGGATGTGAGCTATAAAATTCCAAAGTGCAAGAGAATCTTTTTCCCATGTTAATCAAATGGGAAATAGAAAATCGCGATGAGGCACCTGTAAATAAAATTAAGAGCTGATATCTTCACAGGCCCATTGTTTCGACATCCTGAACAATATTTACAGGGTGCCTTTTAAAAAAAAATACTCGATTTTTCTGATACAGTCTAATGGAATCCATAGATTAGAAGAACACTGGGATAAATGTATTGAAGAGCAGCTAGAGTATAGTGTTTCATATGGAACGATAGAACTTATTGACCAACCCAATAGTTGGCTAAAAGTTGTTCAAGTGACGCCACTGTTTGATTAGATCGTTTTAAAATTGCCCATTTGTATTTTTGATAAATGATGAAATCTTTTATTCGTTTTAGTACTTGAAATCGTATAACTCGTATAACAACAAGCATAAAATAGATATACAGCATGTTTATCTCTATCTATAGTTTCTAAATGCTTTGTGCATTAATATAACAACAACAATAACCATAACAATACAAGCATGTGCAGCAATAAGAAAGCAAAAGTGTGCGTATTATATAGTTGGTCTCCATATTACAATTGGTATAAAATATTGATGCTATTGTAATGTCATACGTATATGGCTTTCTATTTTACTATGCACGATAGTTTTTTTATAGACTACAGATAATAAATTTTAAAGATTATAAAACAAACAAAAAATAGTTGGATGTGGTGGCTAGATATGTATGTAGAACATATTTAGCTTTATGTTTAGTCATTAAGTCAATTGTTGCATTATTTACAAGAAACAATAAAGATGATAAGAGTAAATTTGATATCATACCGTGTAGGTGTTGATACATAAATACACTCACTATAAAGTTGTTTCAATCAAAATCTATTTTGTTTTGTCATTATTTCAATCTTGGCGACAATTAGCATGACTTGTGTGTTCAATTCTGATCGAACACTATGACGTTTTATTTTTATCGATCTCCATCATTATCTATCATTCATGTGGAACAAATAGAATTAGATTTGTATTTGTACCTGTTTACTATTTACGTCTTACGATGAGACTGTTGCTTCAGAATTAACACTTGTTGTGTGTGTAAAGAGAGTTTGGATTAGTAATTTGAACGTCAAAAACTCTCAACGACAACGGTAAAGTACTCTTAATTGGCTCTCTTAATATTGAACAATTAAAGTCGACAATTCTTTCGATTTGACTGGCAAATACTGAATATTACAGCTTTGATTCGAGTAGTGTAAATGCATGTTCGCTTGTACCATCGACAGCTTATCATAAATCACGCTTTTGCTTTTCATCTAACATGTACGTATGTATCATGAGTGGACAGTTTTGAAGAGACCTGCAACAACTTGTACTGATCTGTGCGATTTGTAATATCAATAAATTATAATAAGACAGATGTCAGTTGATTGGATTGTTGCGATTTTTACCGGCATACAGTCAATAAAGCTAATTAATTCATCGTTTGGAAATATTACAAGATAAATACATTTTATTTGTTTTGATAATTGAAATTTACACGTTTTGTATACCATTTAACAATGTTGAAGTTGTCGTAGAAATGACGACCACGACTATTAATTGAATACCAACTAGAATCTATATGTGGGTAACTCTTTAAGCGGCCTGTAATTATTTCAACCACAATTCATCGGTTTGATTGTTCAACAGGAAGTTTATGTTTTTATTTATAGACGAATCAATTCAGGATTATCATTTTAACTGTGAAGGATTTAATCAAAAAACTATATATTGTAGTAGTAGGCGCTATAATTGGCACAGCATCTTGTTGGAACAGTATTAAGTCATCATAGAACAAACAGTGGATTTGTCTATCGAAATACTCTTCAGATTCTGTTTAGAATTCTTCTTTATTGTTGGCACGGGTCTCGTATCCAGATGCCAGGTGCTACTTATTAGCGCGACCTTTTGGCACCTAGAAAGGTGGTGCGGCATCATAGTCATTAGTCATTTTTGGAAAATATGCTACCGAGGCCCAAAAAATCATGAACAGCAGCGATTAGTTTGTAAATTTTGATCCGACGGTGAGATAAGCATTGGTACTTGACAGTAGAAGAACTATACAAGTTTACAGCAAAAGATGCTTCCTGTGCAAAAAAAAAGCGAGCTCCTTCCTTAATCAAGCATATCCACCGGACTCTATACAGTTGGAGGGAGAAAATCGAGAGCAATTCATTCTGCTGAATATACTAAAACGGTTTTGTCGTTTGGCCATAGAACATGACAGCTACCTGATTAGGGTTCAAAGTGTTGGAGAATTCCATGGACCAAAGAATGATAGTGCACATGCGACAATTCGACAGGAGAAATCTCAAATTCTGATAAATGTCTCTTTAACTATTTATTGACTGCAAATTAGTGATTCCAATAGGATTAACCGATTGAAGTTCGCAAATGGTATTTTTCAAGCATTTGGTCAATGCACGCTACTGATTTCCTTCTACGTAGACTCATTAATATCTTTTCCAATTTATCAATAAATAACACGCTCTATACAATAGAAAACAATATTCTATTATCTGTTTTTTTTTTATAAATATTCTAACTGTTATCATTCATTTTAATGTTATCAATTTATGAATTAATTTTTAAAAGTCTTAAATGTTAGACAAAGAACAATTGTGACATCTACCCAAAAATTATTAATAGCTATTGTTCGATATTGATCCACAATACAATTACTAAAATGAATCTCATTAATTTCGACATGTTTTGGGGACTCTCCAGATGCTCGACAACTTTACCTAATTATTATATAATGATGAAATTAGCTTTTCGCAGATGTTTATGATAAATAAATAATATCGACCCTTCTCTATCACTACAAACAGTAACAAGTAAACTTCCATGAAGTGGAAACTTCCGATTTTAGTATAGCAAAGGAGCTTAGTCTAACAAGAGGCACATGTCTACGTTCGTACAGTTTAGAGCGGAAAATAGGGATTGAAATGTTGTCGAACAATAGTTCGACATTTCACAAGGGCTGATTAGTTATTATATTATCTGTAATAAATTTGTTCCGTATTATCAAGGAGTTACAGTACTGTAGAGAGGAAACTTCCACCTCTTTTTTCAGGTAAACAGTGATATTTTAGAAGACGTATCGTGGTGTTTAGAAACCGTGCTCTCGAATACCCTATTTGTCTAAACAGTTAAAGATTCTCCTGAAAAGTACAAATTTCTCTCCTTTATTTGAGTGTAATCGATGGTGCCATCTCGATATTTTCAGTCATTTTTTAAGTTAAGTAATTGTACGCAAACATAAAAGATTCTCGTTTTTCAACGAAACGAACTAGTTTGATTAGTAAATCACTACTAATTGAACGCATTTTTCGAGAAAAAAATCGAATGTATTTTGACATATCAGCCGGAATGCGGCCTGAAGGGCGTGTCTCTTTGATTAGTGCTGGATGTCAACTTTTTTTTGATGCTAGTCAATCCCCCGAGGTATATCCTGTGTGATAATGAGAACGGTTGTCGGGCAGAAATTGTATTATTCGCAAAGCCCAAATTTCTCCAGAGTTCTTCTGTAATTTACCGGCTAGTTGAGAAAAAGTTTGTTTTTATTTGAATACAAACGGTGTTAAAAATAGATACTACACTCGAGGTACTAGACGACTTCTGTCAAGTTTCTAATTTATTTACATTCACTAAAAGTAAACTGGTATATGTTGACTTTATATCAAAATTTAATGTTTTATCGATTGAAAACTGTTGTTTGAAACTTTATCGCAAAACTAACAAAAATCAAAGAAACAAAACCAATAACGTGGAATTTTCGTAATAATAATAAAATAACCTGCAGCTATTCATGGTATTGTTTCGACCAGAAATAATTACATACATACAAATCTAAATAATACCAATTTGCAATATATCACGTAGTAATAGAGTAGTGGTTATGGCATTCGAATTATTTATTTCGATTATACGTATATGCGGGCGTATAAACTAGATGCACCATCGAAAACTACCATAGCTAATTATAATTACGCATAACTCTATTTTAGAGAGAGATAAAATTAACGTTTAAGACATTTCAAACTGCAACTGTCAGGCGGGATTAAAAATGATCCTGCAAAATAGCCAAGAAGAATGTTGGTTGATTTTTTTCGTCTTGTCCACAATAATATACAATGCCGGGTTGTGTGTGTGTGGATCGCGTATTTTTTTTGTTTTGTTAATTATTTGCTAATTAGGTACAGAAAACGAGTTGTGGTGTTGTTGTTTTATTCTGCGAGAATTTCAAGTATTTACCCATCTATCTTGCGAACATTTGGTAGTTGAAGAAGACGAAGAAGCAACAACAAGAACAAAACATTGAAGATCACGATGCCAACAATCACTGTCACTTTCAACACGTCCACAACAACAACAACAACAAAGAGGCATTATTTGACGAACAATAGTTCAATCAATACGAAGAAAAAATCAACGAAAGTTTGGTTTGTTCTGCGAAAGAATAATCAAAACAAATCGAAATCGAGTCGTTGTAATAAGAATGAAATGCAGCAGGAGTTACTGCAACTCTAGACAAATGCGAATCAATCATAATGATTGGCGCATCATCAATTCGCACAGCCAGACATGTTATCAATCAAAATTTTAATAATCAAAAGATTGAAAATATTTATATTACCCTGTATGATGTTTATTGTAGAGATTATATTTGATGTCACCACTCTCATCAATTAGACTCTTATCGTTTGTTGTTGTAGTACTCAAATCGGGATGTTCATGATAAGCTACCGGTGTTTTTTGTTTATAAAAAGGTAAATAATGTCCATTACAGATATGGCACGATTTCAATAATATCAAAACAAATACTATATTAAGTTCTAACCACTGCATTGTGCATGTGCATACTAAAAGTTGCAGGCACTTTTCCAGTTTTTAAATATACGCACACAAACACACACACACTCTATATACATATATGTATATATAGATATATACACGTGCATATATACAGTCGTCAGTGTAGTCACGTGACAGTGGTAGTAAGGGCCGTAGTTGTATAAAGCTCATTCTTCAATAGACGAACCGTTTGCTGTAAGTAATAATCAATCGTTTTCCATGAATAAGTCTGGTTGTGTTATAATCACATCCAGTTTGATCTATTTTACAGTTCTCGATTAATTAGCTAATTAATTAATGCCACAAAGACGTCTAGCAAGGTCAATAGTTTTGTACGTAAATAAATTCGCTCGTTGATCATTCATCTTAATAATAATAATTTTGTTGATGGAACAAACTGAATCAATTATATTTGGAATTGTGTTGTGATTCTTTTCAATTTTATTTCAGAGTTTCGGGTTTAACTAACTTTGCTATTTTTTTTGTATAAGTACAGATTGTTTATTATAGATTGATATTTTGTCAACAGTAACGAGACAAAGTCAATAACTAGACAAGTATTTCCCTTCTGTACGTTGATCTTTAGATATGGTTGTAGACTGTGTTATTTTTTCCTCTATAATGAATGTTTGCTCGCTCTCAGAATATGTTGGCTTTTACGAAAAAATCTATGTTAAACATTGAAATGTAAACAGAACGAGAGAGGAAAAATTACAGTAAAGTTATTCTAACAGATTGCAACTTGTTAAAAGTAAATAATTTTGTTGTCTGTTGGGAAAACTGTTAATTAATAAGAAAAAAATACGATTTTTTTTAATGGGAGAAATATATTAAAATATCAATATTACAGTATCGCAAATCGTTTGAATTTCGTTTCAATTTAAAGTTCAATTTATTGCAGTTAAATGGCTTTTCTCGGTTTTGTTGACATACTTTCTGTTGACATTTCGATCTTGGGAAAATTTCGAATTAATAGAATCGGTTAACGTGTGGGATTGAGTTGGATAGCTCCCCTCGTTTCGACACGGCATGGTTTCCATTTTGATGTTTCCATTAGAAGGTGATTTTCTGAAAGAAATCAAATTATCATTGTGTCGACGATATCGAGTTTTTCACGTATTTCAAATATAAACGGCACGACAGCAACTGAATCCAGAGCCAGCCTGGAGCCAAAGGAAAGTAGGAAACTGTGATTTGTTGAAAGTGGTCGCATTATCGTAATTTCAAAAGACAAAGAAAAATGATAGAACAGCCTCAATTTTAATTATTAACGATTTTTCATTAATTTTCCGGAAAGTGTGGCCGACAGTGTGTTTTCCTAAAGCGTTAGGACGACTTGAGCCGGTCTTGACTGTGACAAAAATTAGGCGTTCGAAATAGACGTTGTGCAAACGTGTTTATGTGTCAGAATCCCTTTTGATTGTTTTTTTTCCCCAAAAGCTTAATGCTTAAGCGATCCTCTTCCATGCGTTGAAACATTCCCGATAAATTGAGTTTTTTGTTCAATTCTATCCAAGTGCGCTTTTTACATTCTGTTGATTATTAAATTAAAAATATTTTGCAGTATTTTTTACTCCTTATCAAGTTTACTTCCTTCCTGTTTACAGACTGTTTCACGCAACTCTTTAACATCGTATATATCGCTTATTTGTTGGTTGATCTCATGGAGAATTCAAACATTTTAAGTAGAATGGCTGTATTTCCTTTGATCAGTGAAACTTCCCTTGTAGCTAATTGGGAACTATGACATTGTGAAATTTTTTGAGATACCAAGCTTTACAATCAAAAGCCCTTTCGTATTAACAGTCTGCATGAGCTTCAAAAGTGATTGTCTAATGGGAAGAATAGTCAAATGAAGTCTACCATTCTAAGTTCTTGATATTTCTTTGCACTTGATTACAAAGGGCTTAAAAGAATAATTTGTTTGTCTACCTGTTCCATAGGGGAGCGCAAAGCTCAAATTTTCCCTGGCCGCTCGTGATTACAACTACGACACTGGTCTTCTCTTTCAGATTTTGCAATAGAGTTATATACAGTTCTCTTGATACTAAATAATTTGGGATGTATCCATTCTTGTTTTTATTGGCAAAATAAAAAACGACTTAATGCCCCTTACGGGCATCATCATGCCAAAGATGGGCCGGAATCGTTACACTTTAATAAAAAAAAATATTAATAAGAGAAGCAAATAAACCGTTTTTTTTCTTAATACTGCTAAAATCCCTCAAACAATCTCCCTTTGATATGTTTACCCTTCCAAACTAAATAGTGAAAGATAAGAGCAGCATTTGAGCTTTAATAACTGTTTACTTAGGTGACACAAGAATTGTGTCCCGAGCTAAAGCAAGATTCAACTTGTTTTTGTCAATTAATTATTAAATTACTCTCCAACAAAAGTAGCAATTGTAGCATAATTTATTGATTCAGTTCGCCGAAATGTTTTGTTTAAATAAGCTTAAAATATTCTCTCAAAGATGAGTTACCTTTTAATTACATTTTGTTATTTGGGACATACTCAAGGTTGCGGACATTTATTGATCAGTCTCACAAGATTGACACGGAAATGTACATTTCAGGAACGTAATTGCTTAATGAACAAATCATGTTATTTGTTCACGCATCTACAGATGAATCTGAAGCGATTTGTAATCGTCTTTCATTAAATTTAGATCCAAGCCGAAGTTCAATTATAAACAAAAAGAAATTTGGTCCAGAATTTCAGATGTTGAACTGTCCCAATTTGATAAACATCGTCCGGTAAAGTTTTATTGGAACTTTCCAACTTTTCTAAGAGGACAAAATATTTCATTCTACCAACGTTTTATCTTTTATATTTAGACCATTAATCTAATGAATTTTTTCAAATAATTAGAATTCCGACTGAAGAAAAATAAAAAGCTTTAGATTTTATGTATATTGTCGCACATATGTGTCGAGTAGAAAGATTTCTCTTTAACTTGTGGGTTGATATTCGTGGTAAGCTTAATTAGACGGAGAGTTGTATTACGCTTTTAGTATGAATTTCTTTGTTTACACGTTGGTATGTCTGCGTTTTTGTGTGTAGGCGGAAAACAGGCACAAACGAAAATTGATCCGTTACCATCGGCCCTCAACAATTCGTTTCTTATAAATTGCAAAGCATTCAAATCGAAATCGGCTTTTGTTCTATACGATTTAATCCTATAGTACCAAGTAATTGAAATCTGGAATATCCCCAGCTAGGTGTATTACATATAATCAATGACCATGATTGTATACTACATTAGATTTAATTGGATTAGCAAGCAGGCATTTAATTGAAATAATACTAGAGAGAGGTATAATTTAGATCAACTTAAATCGGCGTGTGTACGTTATAATTATGTCGAATTGTAGTAGATTTACATTAAATGTAGATATACGTAAAGGCTATCAATCATGATTTATGATCGAGTCTGGAGCATCTACCAAAAAAAGCCCATCAAACACAAAACAACACCCTTAAATCGAACTGTCCAACATCAACTCTTGACATTTTCGAATTTCGCTCACAAACAAATCAACATCAGAAGAAAACTTTTATTTAATCAAAACATTTAATGAAGATTAATGAGATTGTTTGTGGTAAGCGTGAGAAATTGTTTTGTTGAAATACAACAACCATAAGCAGAAAAAATTGCAAACATAAGAAAAAATTCCAACCAACACAATGTGTTGTTGTATTTGCCGACCTGTGGAAAATTGGGACTCAACAACCTTGACCTGTTTCCATAAACATTCAGGATTTCAGGACACGAGCAGCTATGGTGCAACAATTTCCACATACAACACCAGATGGCAGTCGGGCCACCTGTATCGATCCTGCAGGACTAGAAAGAGTTGCTTTATTATTATTAATATTGTTGTAATGCAAAATTTAGGCCGAATTTTCGAGGCTATTTCTTTTATCACTCTGGAAGCTACGAATTTTTTCAGTGACGTCGATATTTATTGAAAATCATTGACGTTCGGAGAGAACCGATAAGTTTTTGTTTGTTTTTCGAAAAGAGCGTATTTCTATCATGTGTATTTTAATGCAAATTGATAAAGTTATTATTTATTAATAATAAGAAGAAGCTAGTAACAGTCTCGTTTCAGAGATCACAGTAAACAGAGATGATACACAGGAATTATTATTAACTTTTATCATCTTCCTGTGTTAGGAATTTCATTTGTTCATTGTTCAATTCTGTTAGTTCTTCCTTGTTGTCAACAATTTTAATTAGTGTGTATCTTTTGTCGGTAACACGAACAAAAAGGGAGTAAATATTTGAAATATACCCAAAATCAATGTGAGTATGAAACATTTTTTTTGTAAATTTCACCAAAATTGTGGAACTTTTTAAAACAATTCAGAATTTCCAACAGTTTGATTCAAAATCGCCAGTAATTTGTAAAATTTCGTTTTTACACATAATTATTGAACTTTCTGGTAGATGTTTCGTAAACAGTAATTTTTGATAAATAATTATCTGCATGTCAAAGGTGACTGGTTGTTTATTATTAATTTTCATCAAGTATTTTTTAATTTAAAAACGAGACGTAAAAATTACAATCATCCAAAAGAGCCAACAATTCTCTCTTTTTTATTTATTGTGTCATTGACAAAATTGATAACAACAATGTGATGATGATAGTAATGATGAGTCAGTTTAATTTTTTGTGATAAAGAAAGTATTTAGTGCAAAATTGTTTAGATTTTCCTTTTTAATTCGTTAATTCGTTAATTAGCTAGAAACTAATTTGAGACAACCGATAAACAATATCCATAAAGATTGTCGATAATATATTTCTGGAGAATTAAGATTTCGTTGCTTATCAGTAAATGTTGAGGTCATAGGTTGACTATTATTGTTAATTAAACCGACTGGAAATTTTCTATTTTTTTTTCCATTATTATTATGAATATTTTGAAGTCAATTTAATACCAACGATTTCCCTTCGTAATCCAAGGTCTTATCATATCTTAGTGTTAAGTCACAGAACTCTTAAGTGTACTACTTTGCCCAGGTCCCGTTTATCTAAATTTAAGGTTGACTTCAACTGAGCGGAAATTTAAGCAGGAACCATAATTAAGTTATGATTGCTTCAGGAATGCTGCACAGAATTAATTTCATTTAATTATTCTGTGATATATTTATCAGGACTACTGTTCCGCACTTAATCCACGTTTGTCTTTGATTTTTGTCAACAATTTATACCGAAAGAACATGTCTGTCGGAATATCGGGAGAAATAAAACGATTTGCAGAATCGGCTTCTTAATTAATTAATTAACATAACTGATTTAATTAGACCAGCTGAATAGAAAAGTGAGCTAGGGGCTGCATCTGCAACACTATTCTCTACTCGGTACGTAGAGGAAAAATTTTAGTGAATGATACTCAGATCTGGCTCACGAATGTCCAGATTGATGCTCGCGGACCGCATACACTTCTCAACTGATTTACCGATGTTTCGAGAAAGATTTATCGGAATATATTGGTCCTAAATCTTCAGAGAAACTGGATATTTCTGCTGTTCAATTTTTTACAAACTTGATGCCAGATTGAGAACGTATTCCTCCGAATCGAACTCATTTTCTTTCAAAAATGATGGACTTTTCAGCTACCTTATTCCGTACCGAATATTACAGTTAATTTATAACCAGCGGGAATTCAAAATCTACAACTAAATTTCCGTTTATTAAAATTTTAACATCCCTTTTGTTGGTAAACGTTAATGCAAATAGTGTTACAGATACTGTAAAGACCGGAGACATTCGCCTTGGGACTTGTAGATGTCAAGGGTGCACTTACACTAACCAATTGAAAACGAGAACTTATTGTTGTCTATAAAAGGTAGCCCTATTTCGAACCGTCACCTTCGAGGCGTAAATTTCAAATTACAGTACAGCACGAATATAAACAGAGTTTCTTTATTTTTCCCATTCGATTACGGAATAGTATTATTTGATACTACAACAAAATTGTGATTTGTGTCACGACCATATCGATATCGCCTGGATTATCAGTGAAGATCATGAATGAATAAAGCAATTTTCAGATTAATTCGCTTCTATGAGCTTACAATTTTCTCTTATTATTGAATACAATGAAATATAGAGTGTGCCAGCTAAGTGTTCCACCGCAAATATCTCGTTTGTTTGTGAATTGAAATGGAAAAGTAGCTAAAGAAATTGGACTACAAAGTCTATACTTCAATCGATCGATACGATTTTCCTTCTAGCTGTTTTGGAAATGCCAAAACATCATATAAGGTCTTGAAAATGAGTCAATACGAGGAAAACAATCATCTGCAATCAATATTGCAAATGAATTTGATGCTGCATTTTTTTTCTCCTAAAAATTCCCGATTTACTACCCAAAAAAAAGTATGGGAAAGTGCGGCTCGTCCGGCGCCTCCACCATTCTGCCCGATGAATTGTTACGTCTTTGGTGTGAAATGCAGACTAACTCGATCGAAATTTTGCAGGTGATTGGTTTCCTAATTTTTAATTTTGACGTAGCCTTTTTTCGTCATTGATCCCAGAGAAATTTTGATTTTTTTTGAGCCGCAAATGAGAAGTTTTTAGAAGGAAAATATAATTTTCATATCAAATTCAATCGCAGTATTCATTGTAAGTGATTGGTTTCCTAATATTGAGTAATTTTCGAAATCTTATAGGACGTTTTGGCATTTCCAAAATAGCTAGAAAGAAAATAATATCTTTAGATACTTTTCCATTTCAACTAACAAACAAACGAGATACTTGAGGTGGAACACTTAGCTGGGACACACTGTATATTTGCTGCACTACAACAAATCAATTACAGTGAACATTTTCGTAACGAGGTTGTTGGTTATGAAAAATTTTCAAGAGAATAATTTGCATGGTATCAAAATCAATATCTCACTTCAACGGTACCATAATACGAACTAAATTGGATTTTTAAATAGAATCAGACTGTGCTGCATACCGCAAGAATTAGGGTGTTGGCGATCACCTGCAGAGGCGCTTAATAAATAGCAGTAGTTTTCTATTAATTTTTCACATATAACTTATAACATTTACGTTCACTGTGAATGCACCCAGTAATACTCAATACGGGCTTGGTATTTATGTGTTTTTGACAATCACACTAATTTATTGTGATTTCGATATTTCTCCATATTTGCTTATCTTTTCCTTAATAAAACAGGGTGTGACACGGTTGAATAATATTACGTCTAGAAGTTGATCTTATTGTTCCTAGTTGACGATCCTATCGGCCACCTATTTCAGAGTTTCTCGCATAGTTTTCAATTTTACTAAACAAAATATTTAGTTGATTTCAACTAAAAGTAGTTCCTTTGATTATACAATGTTTAATCGTTTACTTCGTATTCAATGAGTTTTCAAATAGAATAATAAATGCTTCTTCTAGTACGTTATTGAAACTTTCTTGTAAGCGCTATAAAAGTTTTTGATGTAAACGGCTGTTAAAGTTTGGAGCAGCAGATATTTAATTGGAATAATGTAACGTGGGACGGATAAAACAACGCGCTAAATTTTGTTTAATTCCACGTCTCGAGAGTGCTACAACTTATCGTTTTGGATATTTCCTAATGCATTTTTTTCATGGATTAGCGCTTACTACTCAGATAGAATGTTAACAAAGGGCACCAAGTAAACTGGTTGGAAAGTACGACAGTCAAATATTTATTTCAAGCGATTTGACAGTGTGTTGTATTGAAGGTTGTAAAGTATGCGAAATCTTGTCTTTTTTATGATTTTTAATCTTGAATAAGACAAATAGAAACGGTTCTATAAAACATTGGTAGCCCAAAAGTCGAGCTGAAAGATCAACCAGACTCGCCTCTAATTTAGCTTACTTCTTTAATTCAAACTGACCACTGACCGGATTTTCAAACTCCTTGGATGTGCCTAGCTTAGCACTGCACAATTTACAACTGAAGGTTGGCTCGGTAGTTATCAGGCTTTGAAATATTAATCAACCAAAATTATGCAGTGGAGCGCATTTGATGATTCACTCGGCGATACTCAAAGGAAAATTCAAAGGTGAGGAAGTTTTCATTCCGAGGATTCCGATGATCACAACAACGTTCAGTTTAAAGGAATTCAATTCGCGATGACGATTAACAAAGCTAACCTTTGAGTGTTTGCCGACTAAATCGAAAAAATTGATGTTTTTCTCATGGTATGCGATAACGCTGATAACAAAATGAAGAATGTCGTACATCACAAGGTGTTTCAATGAACAGAATAAACCCGAGTGCTACTCATGCAGCAAAATACGTAGTAGCTTCAATAAAGCAATTGTTTTACTGCTACGCCATTGAAATAATTGATTTTTGTATTTTTATTGAATTTTGTTTTTCTTTTTGGACTTATTTCAATTGGTTGGGAAGATGAGTTCGTTCATTAATCATGAAAACCTTTCTCCGCAATATTTTAGTCAGACTTTTCCAGCGACTTCTCGGCGAATTTTATTGAAAAACGGCTGGAATTACTCTTATAAAAATGTTACCTATCATGCAGAATGTATGATTCATACAAATTCCATTTCCAAATCTTGAATAAGTAAAGCGGAAAACATTTCCAATATGTTACTCCGTTTTTTCACACTACTACTGTAATCTATTCTAATGGTATTTTCCGCTAAAACTGCTTACTTTCAACAAGTTAGCCATGTCGATGTTTAATGACAATTCTATTGTTCCAGATTGTGAAGAATATGTGGCGACCATTGTTGTTTTCCATATTGATAACAAATGTTTGTTCCCAATATCTCCATCGTACCCAATCAACTGATTTGATGAAATGTTCGTACGGTGAACGTGGCTCATTAACGGCAACATGCGTAAATGCTACACCGGCATATTTCAAAACAACATTATATCGATTCGATCATTTAGATGAGACATTGCGCTGTTTAAATTGTTCATTGCAAACATTAGATAGTGGTACATTTGATATATCCGGTAATCAAATCAGAAATCTCGATTTAACATACAGTAAAATCAATACGATCCATCAACGTGCCTTTGTTGGTTTAATCTTTTTAGAACAATTGATATTAACCAATAATGAGATTAAATCAATCTATCCAGGTACATTTACTGGTGTGAAAAAGATCAATTTCATCGATTTAGAGAATAATACGATCAATGTACTATCAGAGAATGGTTTTCTCGAATTGTTCAATTTGAGACGATTAAATTTACGTAATAATCAAATCGAGACAATTGTACATGGTGCCTTTAACGGTTTAACCAGTTTAGAAGTGTTAGATTTGGCTAATAATCACATCAAGAATATTAACGGTGTTTTTGATAATTTAACCAAATTGGAGATACTCTATTTGAATAATAATAAAATACTCGAATTGAAAGAGGATGATTTCAAGAATTTATCATCACTATTGGAATTACATTTAACAAATAATGGTATTCGTACAATACCAAATGCTGAATTCTTCGATATGGTCAATTTGCGTCGTTTAGATTTGTCGAAGAATCTTTTAGATCGACTTATACCTGGCTCATTCTACGGTTTGTACAATTTAGAGGATCTCGATTTGAGTTTTAATCAAATTAATGAAATACCACAACGTACATTACAAAGTTTGCACAGTTTAATTAATTTGAATATATCAAATAATAAATTGACATTATTCCAAACTGGACTGTATTCGGGATTACCGCAATTACGTGTATTGAATCTATCAACAAATTCAATACAAAGTATCGAAGTAACGGGTGTATTCTCATTGCACAGTTTACATACATTGGATTTTTCTAGTAATAATATAACCGATCTGGATTATATCCGTTTTATTACACGATTACCAAGACTGGCATATTTAAATCTAGAAGATAATTATTTACCGTGCAATCTACAAGAGGAGATGGAAAACTATTTTGGACAGGACAATTTCAAATTTATCCTATTCAAAAATAAAGTTGGCTCAATCAAATGTATCGATAGTCCTGTAAAGAAACCAAAACAAGAACCACCACTAACAATGGACAGTTTGAAACGTATCGATAATTATAATGATAATACAACAACAATTATCTGGTTGTTTGTGTTAGTTTTCTTGATATTGATATTGATTGGTGTTTTGTTCTATTTACAATTTCGTACATTCAAACAAATCCAAATCAATAATGTACGTCGAGCACGAGCAAATTCTGAAGTTCAATTGATATCATCTGATTTAGAGGCAAGAGATAATGATTATTTGAAAGAATAGTACACATTGAGTCTTGTTGTAATTTTGTTAAAATGATAGTTTTTTCCTTTATTGAAAAATTTCCAACAATATTTATTTGTGAACTTTATATCATCATCGGTTCATATCCATAAATAAAGTAATTTTTAAAAAATATTATCGAGGTTTTATTTATCTACAATTATTCATATTTTGTTTTGTAGATTCTAACAGCTGCGACTATTTGGTTTAGAGAATTTGATAAATTGTCAATCCCTATCATTATCTTCAACGTTGTTGTACAGGGTGGCGATTGGGGAAAGATCTTGGCTAATTGTTCATTTTGCAGTCTCTCTGTTGGTGCTTGCCAGTTCTTAAATTAAGGGTAAATCACCCTTTATTTCCCTCTCCATTGCCAGAAGGATAAAGCTTAATTAAGATCCATCTAAATGCAAGTGGGCGCGTACGAATTACGTTGAAATCGGCTGGGTTCAAACCAAGGCGAAACCAAGTTAAATAACAATAGAACCGCGCGAAGTCCAGTAGAAATCAAGCTTTATTTCTCGACTCGGATGGTCTAGAACAGTGATTCCCAAAGTGTGCGCCGCGGCTCCCCGGGGAGCTGCGGTTTTGCGCTTTTAAAAAAGGAAAGTTTTCCAATTTTTCAAGAAAGTCAAAAATTTAGTAAAAAATATATATAATCCCAATGCAGAAGCTCGAATATTCGGTATATGTATAACATTCATCTTGTAACAAACAATGAGTAAAATTTCTAATAAACAGAACTATATGAAGATTAAAGTCATTAACGCCTACAATCTCTAAAGAATTTGCCCTACTATAATTGACGTATTTCTATTTTTTTGTTGTTGGAATGTTCCATTTCGACTTTCTATCAAACAAACGAACAAACATCAAGTTTGACGCAGTTGAAGATCAAAGGTATTTATATTCTCTTACGTTTTCTTTGCGAATAGTTTATTTGTAAAAGACAGCTTAGATGTTGCATAGTGAATAAATTTGTATAAACAACCTGTGGCATCCCAACAAATCCCCCATTCCTCCAATGATTATTTCCTTTTTGTCCATTGTTCCACGACTTTTCAACGCCTTGTTGAAAATAAGATAATAATGATAAAAGAGATCTCGAGTCAGTAATCTTTCCGATTAAAATACTAAGATAATTGAATTCTTAAATCATTAGAATAGTTGGTTGTACTGTTTAGAACCTGCAATGGTGATAAGTTGGAATATAGTGTCAACAACAAATATAAATCAAAAGTTATAAAGTCAATTCAAGCGAAACTATTAACATTTAAATACAATTCAAACTAGGAACCAAACTTTGGGATGTTGATATTTCACATCTCACTACAACAATGCACAATTTACGAAACTTCTGTTTTGTTATAAACAACAACTTCTAAACTAATCGAGTTGCAATAAAGTTAACTCAACGAAGAGTTGATGAAGCGAGCCTTTAAATTTAATTAAATTATCACAGTCCTTGACTGTTTTGTTGATAAAACTGTAAACGTAAATGTTATCACTACTATAGAGAAATGTTTGCAGAACATTTTGTTTATGTCTCGCTACATCTTTAATGAGCAACCGAAAACATACTGATCACTTTTAAATACCAACAAATTGGCTCGATTCGAAGAAATCCTCGTCTAATCCTGACTTGTCGTCTTTTGAAATCGCAACATTTGACATTTTTCGAGAACAAATTGCAACGATAACGTTTTCAAAACTCATTACAATTGCGAATGTTCCGAGTTCTCCAACATTGTAAAATGTGTGGAGAATTTGTCGTTTATTTTATAATAAAAGGCGCAGGCTCGTAAAGTAGACCAAACGTATGACACTAAAGATATTTAACAGGTGCCCAGGGATATCTTCTTGGTAAATTTTGATATTTTGCGAGTGTTGTAACGTGAAGTTCGCATAAATTCTATACAGAATACACTACAATATTTACTGCGCTATAAAAGAATAAATTTTGAAATTCGTAAAAGAAGCGGGTCTGTAGCTGAATTATCAGAGACTAGAATCAATTTTTTCAAACTTTGTTGTCTTCGGACGCTCCACTTTCTTCTATCCTCGTATGCATCTGTCGAAAAGAGGCTTTTTCTAGACGCCGATTCGTGAATATCTGCTGCTTTGTAATTTACTCTTTTTGGCCGAAATATTTACAATTTTAAAGGCAGTATTAAGTAAACAGGATTTGTATAAGATGCAAAATCACTTTTATTTACTTCTGTGCGACACTTAAATGTCCTCAACAGTAATAATAAACGTACGAATTTGCATTGGCTCCAAAGTAATCACTGGTTGCCTATTGAATTCTTCTAGAAATCGATTAGCCCCAAGTGTCGTCTCTCTTATGTTGGTAATTGTAAACGGCAGGATATCCTACAAGATTTTTTCGATAAAAACGCCTCACAAACTAGACCGAAGAATAAATCACCTGCAGATCTACAGTAACAGGCCGTGCGTGACGGTTGCTCTTCTCCAGAGTGTGCTCTAAACGCACCAAATAATCGTCACCAAACGGCTCCAATGTCAAAAGATGCACATCATGCGGTAGTGGATTCTTTAGACCCTCAAACTGTATTCCGACAACATTAACAGTTATTTTTGAAACAATAGGCAACTTACCTTAAAATTGAACGATTTTTGTAAATGTTCAAGCGTCAATCCACAACTAGCATCACCTACCAAAACCACTGGTTGTAAAAGCTTCTTTAATGCCGCATTTCTCGTGCTCCATGACTGTTTGATTGAATCAAACAACAAGGAATGTTGACCGCGTACATATAGGCCTCGATTGTATTGTCTTTCATTTAATGCTTCATTAACACCGAACGCATCATCGTGTAGTAAACGGCGATGTAGCATTAATTCGATTGTACCGTTTGCCAAACTACTACCACCCTGTGAACGATCCACTAACACTGTTAATTGATTTGTCGTATCATTTATTGTAATTTGTGATGTTATTGGGTAATAATTGCCAGATATTGGTTCAATTGTTGGATCGTAATCATAATCGGGACGTTGATTTAATTGGCGTTTGATCATTTCGCGACCATTTGAATCCGTATAAAATGTACCGTTATTTAACAGATCCTTAACAGTATATCGAGTGATCACCTCTTTACCGATATTATCACTTTAAACAATTGCGGAATTAAGCAATAATTGATGCAGAACTTCATCTACTTACGTTTGAAGATCACCAACGAACCAATCGAATTCTACAAAATAGCCGTCGTGATACAAACGGATAATCTGAGAGACTTCTTCGCTAATTATTTGTTTGATTTCTTGAACTAAATTACCGTTGAATTCGTCGATTATTATGTGTTTATACATTGGTGTTGCAGGTTGTGTTGAATTTGGTCGAAAGATGTAAGCGCCAGATGAACGATTTTCAAACACTTCGTTATTACCGACCGTTGGTGTGTAAAATAGGAATTCTTGACTCATTTCCACCGTTTTATTATCTATTGTAATCGACTGCAAAAGACCAGTATTTGGATCTATAACCAATTTATTATTATTACTACTATTGCCAACAGATTTTTGCCGACTATCCGAGCGATTCTCTTCAATTCGTTCGATATAATAGAGTTTGGCACCAAGTGGTGGTAGATTTGATGCTTTGAAGACAATTTCTTTAGGACTCGTTTCGAGATCATTTGGTAAATAATGGAAATCCGACAGACTATCGACCAAATCGTAAATCTCTTCGCCTACAATTAAAAAAATCATAATTTTTAAGCAATGCAAAATGATTACGTTTTCGTTAACCATCAGGTCCTGTAATTTTATAACGACCATCCTGCACTGGTAGTCGAATATAATGATTTAGAATCCAACCTAATGGATTATAAACGGCCACCATAAATCGTTCATTATTACTAGGCTCGCATACACTAACATTAGCTAATAGGCAAAATTCTAATTTTAAATGCTGATCGATATTCCCGTCTTTCCGGAGTAGATTGCTGGATTTTTGTAAAATCATTAAAATTTAATAAAATATTATTAAGGGGAAGGGCGTTTTTTTTTCTCTACCTGATTATTGTAGTCGTTGCATTTTCGGTTGATTTGATAGCCGCTGTTAAAATTCGTGCATAATCATTGGCAACAAATTGCTTTTCTGTGCCAGTTATCGCATCATGATGTTGCATTATACCCATAGCTTCTTTTAATTGTATTAAAGCGTTCCCATTTAATTCATTATCACAATTGATTGCATATAAAGAGCTTAATTGTTTAATAGCCTGAAATTTAATTTACTTTAATTATGTTTGATCGATTAGTTGGTCGGACTATAAATCATTCTAAGACGTAAGTGCATCATCAAACAATCAACTAGAAAGACAGTTGACTGGCAAAATGGAATTAATTCAGAATACAGAATACAGAGATGAAGGGAGTGGGGGGTGCAGAAGATCAACGGAAAAAGCGATGCATTCGAAATAGCCAACGAGCAGTGAAGAACTCCCGGAAAGATCATTTGACAAAAACTAATTGAAAGAAGAGCTTCCGGACGAAGACTAAAGATTCATTATAAACCTGCGACTTTAACTCTTTTCACATTCACTTCCTGGCACAGTGATTAAAGCAGTTCCTATTTATGCCAAGGCTCAGATGGATCACTTCAAAAAAACCCTGAGTAATAGGGAATTAAATTTGCTTTTAGCCAATAGCTAGTTAGGGCCTGTAATCAGATGTAGACGTATGTTGAAAATTTTACAATTGCCTCTAAAATTCTGTGATTTATTACGGATTCAGTGCAGAGCCGAATAGTCGATTAGGTGCATGCTTCGAATAGCTTGTTGTTTCAGGAGCCGGCTTGCAATTGCAAAATGGCACAGATTTTTAACAATAAGGACCCTTTTATGTTCAAAAAAGACACCCAAAAAACAAAATTTCTATAAAAAGCGTAGTGGCCTGCCGAGCGATTGCTTGCTCATCCTTATCGCCAATCCTGGCTTGTTGAGCACACGAGCAAATTGGGGCGCCTTTAGTTACTCATCTACTTTTGAGCAAAACCGATTCTCTAATACGGGACACGACTAAACAATCCTCCACAATTTCCCTTCTCGCCGATTAACTTCATAAAAGCATAAACAGTACAATTACTGCCCAACGATACGTTTTTCAGCCTAGTATTAAAGCTGATTGATGAACAAACAAAAATCAGCTCTTGGACACCCTGTTCGCGATCAAGCTCGATACATCAAGAATTAGTTGTGGAGGACCCATTCAACCCGATTCAATTTGTTTCTCCCTTGCTTTTGTGGCCTTTCACGTTTACGTTAATTGATTTTTCGGTACAATTGGAATTGGTTCAACTTTCTAGTGCTTAAAATTCTCATTTCCGTTTATTTAACATTTCCGCTCTTTGTTTAATAAATATTTCATAATTTTCATGAATTCTCACGATCGCGGGTAAATTGATAAAGCAAGTAAAAATAGAAACAAAGTTTGTTAAATTAGGTAACCTGCAATAGATTGTTGCCAAGACGTTCGTAACGTTTCTGTGTCGGACGTGATGTGTAATAACCGGCCCAAAACGAATTCGGATCGCCCGCATACGGGAAAAAATCGTCACTTTTCTCCGGTAATCTTAGAGAATTTCCATTGATTTCCTTGTTGACAGCTCCAACATAACAAGACGGTGTTGAATAGAATACATTAAATTCTGTACTGTTCTCGAAGCCTTCAATCAATCGATCGATGTTGATGAAATTAATTTCAGCAGCTTGAAAGTGGAAATCACCACCCATTGGTATTAGAATGTTTCTAGTTTGATAATATTTCGAATATTCTGACATAATTGATGAGAATCGAGTAATTTTCTTGTCAATATTATATAACGGACTATTTTTATCGGTAATCAACGGTTGATCTGTACACGTGATATCGAAACAGAATCCATTTGGTGTTAGATAGAAATCGGGAAACATACTTGTGAATAATTGATTATTTTCCAAACTTTCACTGGTTTTCCATAAGAAATCCAATGCTTTCGTCGATTTTCGTTTACTTTTATCGCGATAATCTAAACGTCCTATGATTAAACCATCAAAACCGAATTGTTTGATTATCGATGCATGTTCACGACTATGTCCGAACGGATCAATTTGCCAACCGATTCTCGGTTGGGCACATTCACCCAATGAGGCATTTAAAATATGAAAACCGTATGTGAATTGATCGATGATTGATTGGTAATTGGTGCACGCCTCATCATTCATCGACCATGCACCGTTAATTATCTCGATTTGGCCGTTATCGATTAAGTCTTTGAAATCTTTTCGTACTGCTTCGCTCTGGTACTGCCACCATTTCCACAAGTAGGCAGTCTCTACTTGAATAAACCTAAAAATCGGCCGACAATACGTCAATCAGAAATTTTTGGAATAATTACGAGCATACCGCCGATTTGGATTTCTTTTTAAAGCTTCCACAATCGAACTGATTATGTACTGTACACCGGCGTGTTCATAGTTGCGTTCGCCTAAATTTTAGTTTTTCAACAATAAAATAGAAAGTATAAGAAATAACTAACCAGCAGTTCCGAAATAGTAGCCATCGACGGTTTGTAGCCAACCGACGTCGTCATGCGAATGCGGTACTAAATGGATATTAATCCGGGAATCGTCCAAGTTTGGGCATATCTGCAAATTTTTGCAATGAATCCCAAAAACCGATCAAATTCCAAATTTACCTTAGAACAACTCTTTGTTTGTGTGTTATAAATTGGATTACCGCTAATTACAAACGGTTTACACACTAAAAATACTGAGATAAGCACAACAACGGACAACATTGCGATAACTTGTGAACAATAGTAATATAACGGCTATTGTTGTATTTAACAAATTTTCCGTTCATTCTGAGAACAATTAATGTTTGTTTTACGTTTACTGATCGGTTGCGCAATAGACGGCATCCAATATTTATTGTTATCAATAATTATTTAAACCACTCGAAAAGTCCCACAATTGACTGTTTAAGAGATTCTTATCGTTCATTGGAATTATTAAAGTTTCAAAAATAAAATACTCAAGTATGTATCCAAAGGTACGCTTGTGGCGATAAGCAGATCGCGCACAAACAAAAGTAGGACGCTTAAAAAATATTTGAAGTTCTAGGAAATGCGATAAAATGCTTTTAATTCTTAAGTTTGATTAGCAATTGCACTTCAAAGCTCAGTAACCGTTTTAGACGATTCTTGGTCATTTTAATTAGCTTTTGCGACGTCTCCTGCCCCCACAAATATGTTTCTATAAGCTTGTTCTCTGATGGAATTACTTTCCTCAATAAGTGTTAGCAGAAATTGTTTTTTGGCTTACCGACAGCATACAGCAAGAGAATTTCGGCATAGCGGGCGGTATAGAAAGTTTGTGGAATCGGCTATGAGTCCCTTTGGTTGTCCTTCCTATTACCTAACATAATAACTGTGGGAAATGCATAATCAAAAAAAATGTGAGTATAAGGAATTGTAAAATGGATTAGGGAGTGAATTGGGACGATAATAGATCCCCCAAGTAAATGCCATGTATTTTATTTGGCAGATTATGCTTCATATTTTGTTCTACAAATAAAACAACTACAAAAGTTACCCGATAAGTCAATCCTGAACCCTTCCAATTATACTCCAATTAAACCAAAATCAATGGACAGTTCAACAGATAAATAAGGGCTTTATGTTAGGGTGTCATTTAAGAACTGAAGACTCCCCCCGTATCATGCGTTAAAAGCTATGATAAAGACATTATGAATAAAAAACCATAAAACAAAACATTATATGTATATTTTTTATTAGTCTAATCTCTTTCAAAGATTAGAGTACAATTCCAGCAATTACTTAGTTTTTTTACAAACGTTAACAATAAATGTACGAATCTGCATTGGTTGTAGTTCAATATTGAAGTCGTCGCTAGTTTGTTGTTTCTCATAATTCACCCTGCCACCACGTTCAATATTCCATTCGTATTTTGGCTCCTTTTCATACTCATCTAACCATTGATTGGCAGCTAATGTTGTTTCTCTAACACTAACAATGTCGAATCCAACAAAAATTTGCTAAAAACAAAACCCATCAAATGTTTAGAAAACAACTAAAAACAAAATATTCACATCTAATTGAACAATAACTGGTTCCGATAGAATCCTGTCTTCATCCTTTTCAAAAATGTGTTCCAATCGTATCAAATAACTATCGTCTTTCCACGTTTCGAATGTTAAAAGGTGAACGTTTTCCGGTAGACTTTGTTTCAAGCCGGACCACTGCAATTTCAATCATCAGAAAGCAATTTAATAGATCCTGTGTCTACATTTGAGACACTAGAAAGTTCCTCAACTGCAGACGCAGCCTTATAATTCACAACAAAATTATACTAACTGTAAAGTGGAATTCAGCCTGAACGTCTTCCAGTGTTAATTCAGTCGAACTGACCATCACAATTGGCGGCAATAATTGTTTTAAGGCTAGTTCACGTTCCAGCTGCACATCACTTGGTGACCCAACGACTATACGATGTTGTCCACGTACAATTTCCCCTCGATCGTATTCGGTATCGTTCAACGGTTCGTCCACACCTTTACAATCGTCTACCAACAATCGCCGGTGCACCTAGAGTGATTTTATGAGCAACTGTTCGAATAGAAAAGACACAGAAACTGACCATTAACTCGATTTCATCCGGATGTAAACTGGTGCCGCCTTCAGCACGATCCGTTAAAATCGAGACACGTAATTCTTGTGATTCATCATTAGCAACAATTCGCGATGTTACCGGATAATAATTACTAGCAATTGGTTCGCTTTCCGAATCGTATTTATAATCGTTACGTTTATTTAAGTGTCTTTCGATCATCTCCCGACCGTTCGAATCGGTATAGAAAGTGTTACTATTATTGAACGGACCTATCCGAAAACTACTCACAATTTCTTTACCAATTCGATTGTCTTCATCTCTATAAAAAAAGCAATTGTTTTAGAAGATGATAAGACCACACTTTACGTATTGTTGAAGACTTACACTTCTATAGGCCCGATTATCCATTCAAATTCAATGAAACTATCGTCAGCATTATAAGTGCGGACGATTTGTGTAATCCATTCGTTGTACACTTGCCGTTCCTCGGACACAATATTACCACTAAACGTCGTATAATTGATTTTTGATTGGTCAAATGGAAAAGACTGATTGCCTTTCGGACGGAAGATATATGCGCCGCTAGCCTGACAAACATCATTAGCGCCTTCGTAATATTTGAATTGTTGTTCTATCACTAGATTATCATCTTTCATTGATATCCGTGATAATCCACCGGTATTTCGATCAATACTGAATGGCTTCTTTTGATTATTACTGCAACTTTTCTTTGATTGTTTAATTCGTTGATTATCACCAGATCGGTGGATATAATATAGTTTAACACCTAAGGGTGGTAGTTCGGCTGCAACAAAAACTAACTCTTTTGGTTGGGGCTTTAAGCCAAATTCTTTTAAATATGAGAAATCCGTTATACTATCCACAAGATCATAGTCAACAACACCATCAGGTCCTGTGATCTTATAATCGCCATCAGGTACTGGTAGACGAACAAAATGTGTTGTTTCTCTTGCCAATGGATTATAAACCGATACAACAAACTGTTCCAATTCACTTGATGTTGGATCACAGATGCTGATATTCGATTGTAAACATGTTTCAAAATCTAGAGTTGCTGAACCGTTTGGTTTTAACTTCAAGAAGTTGCTGCAAAAAAAAACAATCCAATTAGAGTCTTTACTATCAAACAATCGCTCTAAATACTTCATAATTGTCACCAAGCTAGGCTCAGCGGTTTGAATGCCTTCACTCAACAATCGAGCGTAATCTTTTGCGACGTGCTGCTTCGCCGTACCAGTGATAGCGTCGTGATGCTGTAAAATACCAAGAGCTCGCCGTAGCGGCGTTAGACTACTATCAAGATCATCGTAATAAAGAATCTTATTGAATGCTGTGAGTTGTTTGGCCGCCTGTTAATTAAAACAAATTACAATCAAAAATATTTCCCACAAAACAAATTCGCTCACTTGTAGGACATTATTTGAGATACGTTCGAAACGTTTTGCATTCGGTCTAGATGTAAAATAACCAGTCCAATAGTTGTGTGCATTGGAACCGTATGGGAAGAAATCATCGGTTTTCTCCGCAAATTTTATGTGTTTCTGGTTAGCTTCATCATTCACCGCTTTAATATAACACGAAGGTGTTGAATAGATTACACTGATATTTGAATACTTTTTAAATGCACTAATTAGCCTGTCGATGTTGATGAAGTTCTTTTCGGCCTTTTGGAACTGAAAATCACCACCCATCGGTATCAGTAAGTTGCTAGTTCGGTAATATTTGGACCACTTCAGGATGTCTTCAGTGAATTCAGAGACCTGTTCAAAATAGCGTTATGACTCTATAGAAATTGAGCGTTTTAATTGCGTATTCTACGACCAACAATTTATTTACAGCTTCGAAAATGGGTGGTAAAAGATCCCAAAAAAATCGAAAGTAAAAAGGGGCTCAAAACCAAGATTACGACAAAGCGTTTTCTGGTCAGGAATCGATTTTCTCTCGGAAATAGAACAATCCATAGCTTTCACTGTTTATCTGAAGATTTCGATTGCCCTTGTAGCTCCCGGCGGTTTAACTCCACAAAAATTACTCCGGAAACTGCATAATTTTGGATTTTTTTTGTTGCAAAAAGAAAACTAAATTGTCGGCAGTAGAAATAGATGTAACGCATAGAATGAGGGAATTCATACTCGTCTTTCAGCATTTGAATCGTCGATCTCTTCATCGTTACATTCAATATCAAAACAGAAACCTCTGGGTGCTGAATAGAAATCGGCAAAGATACTTGTAAATAAATGTGAATTATTCAAGCTAGCACTACTCTTCCACAATATTTCTAAATTCTTCTCTTTGATACGTTGTTGTTTATCTTGGAAATCTAAACGTGCAAAGAACAACCCATCAAATCCCAATTTCGTTAGAATTGATGCATGTTCACGACTATGTCCGAACGGATCAATCTGCCATCCAATCCGTGGCACACCGCATTTACCCAATGTATCATTTATAAAACGCAGACCCCATGTAAATTGATCAATTACCGATTGATAATTTACATTGGCCTCATCATTCATTGACCATGCAGCATTGACAATTTCGATTTGTCCATTATTAACTAACTTTATAAAATCGTGTTGTGTTCGTTTGGTCTGATATTGCCACCATTTCCACAAATAAGCCGTTTCTACTTGAACGAATCTAATAATAGACAATTATTATCAATTGATCTATCAATAAAGTCCACCGCAACCAAATCCTTATCTATGCATCTCTCTCAAAATTTAATTAATTTATTACGTTAATTAAATCGACCAGAAAGATAACGATTTGGTTGATTGATCGCGGGGTAACAAGCAACGATAATCACCTACGGTCCCGGTTGGCTTTTAGGGCTTCCACAGTTGTTGAAATTATATGTTCAACATTAGCGTCCTGTATGTCGTTACGTTCTAAGATTAATAAATAATTAATTCCAACAATAATAATAATGATCGTTCAACCTACGTCCGAAATAATACTGCTCGTATGTCTTCAACCAGCCAACATCATCATGAGAATGTGGTATTAAGTGAACATTAATTTTATCTGGATCTACCGGATGGCATGACTGGAATATATTTATTGTGTGCCCGGAAAAAAACAAAAACTTAATTCTTTTTATTAATTACCTGACAATTTGTGCCACGAATTGAATTTAAACCAGCATGCTTCAATGGTGAAGCTAATCCACCGGCAACAAACAATAAAATCGTTAGGATTCTTAGCATTGTTCACTCTTACTTGAACCAAATTAATGGCACCGTAACGACTCATGTGAGCGGTTTATATACGAGACGTAGTCTCTTATTTTTTCGACGATAACGTAAATAGCACTTTGAGCATTTTTTAAGTATCTTCACGTTTAAAAGTTTAAAATTTTTTGGGTCGTTGTCCGATAGATTTGTTGCTTATTCTAATATGGCAATTATTAAGGCATAAGTAAAATGAGATTTTTGCTCGTTTATAGAAAAATTATATGCAACCGTAGATTGCGCAATTCTGATTATCGCCTTATCAGTTGATTTTAAATAATTGATCTCAATTTAATTGTTATAGAAAGTAATTTGAATGCGTTCAATCAGAAATATTTATTGATTGCTCAATCGATTTTAATTACTTATTGGATTAATTGAGTAATTAAATTTATCTTGAGTCGTTAAACTCGAAAAAGCTGTATTCCAGTTGCAGAACCATTGTTTAATGGTAATTACAATTATTTTTTTTTTTGGTTTACACTTTCACATATAAATATTGAGTAGATAACAAGCTAAGGTATCATAAAAAAACCTTGAGCGTGTTGTTCGAAAGGTATTTGAAGTAAAACTGAGCCTCTTTTGACACATTTGTCTGTGAAATTAAATGCACAAGAGTCGTGCAAGAATTGGCCACAGTTTATCGCCAAATTTGGATCAAGTTTGGTGCAGTAAGGAACGGTTAAATTGGGTCACGATTCGGTCCAAATGGGAATCCTCGCTTTGTGGCAAAATTTTAGACACCAATACGTTTTGTATCACTTAATTCAAAGTTGAGCCGAATTTACTGTACATAACCGTAATGGATAGCTTCTTTTCCAGACCTGGATAGAGAGTCTATTGCATTTAATTTAATTTAATGCGTTATACGAACTCTTAGATTGTTACCTTTGCTTCTAAACGGTTCCAGTTGTAATATAATATGTAATAGAAAATTCTTTCGTTATTTCACTTGCTGTAATTAATGTTGCGTTATTTTTTTTATTGTTAAAGAATTGATTGACACCCATTAATTATGGACATTTCTTTATAATAGTCTTTTGTTTACCTGCCGTTCATTGCGTGAGAGTTTTTAAATGCGTGTGGTTATAAATTCGAATTGATAACATCATTTTCAAAGTGTAATAATTTAGAAATTAGTGTGTATTCAAGGTAGAATTTAATATTGTTGAATATATTAATTCTACATCAAGGAAGAACGGTTTTTTGTAAAATAAAAAAAGGGACCTTACTACTAAATGATTATTATTTCATAACATTTGTCTATCACTATTGGAACCAGCTTGATTATTAGCGCTAGTCTTTCTTTGATTTTTAACTTTGCTGATTACTAACTTTGGCAAAAGACTGGTTTAACAGTAAGCCACCTACTTAATGGTCAGCCTTGGAATGCTAACTGTAACTTGTTGTTATCATTCCAAGGTTTATGTAGCAATGGGCCAGAATTGAAGGTCATGGTAGGCCTCCGAAGGCCTCTTTGTAATTCCTTCCTTGGCCATTACTAAATTTGCAGAACATGGTAAATTTATCATCATAAATCAAGTGGGAAAACAGAGTTTTATAATGGGTAATATGTGAAGATGTCAACTTTTACTCCCAAAAATCTATTTACAGCCACAAAAATAGTGTGCAAAAGGAAAATCAAAATCAAGAGTCTGAATCAAGCGTTTCTTGTCGATTTTCTCTCTGAAATAGAACAATCTGTAGCTCCGCGGAAACATCGCAAGAGAAATGTTTATCTGAAGATTTCTTCTTATGGTCGATTGCTCTTGGAACTTCCGGGAAATGTAAGCGAAAACTCCACAAACACTGTCAAAAATTACTCGGGAAACTACGTAATTTTGGATTTCTTTTTTGCAAAAAAAAGAAAAATAAATCTGTAAACAAATTGTCGGTAGTGGAACTAGATGTCATGCAGAGAATGGGGAAATTCGTACTTTTCTTTAAGCATTTGAACTCTTCATCGCCACATTCAATTTCAAAACAGAAACTACTTGATGCTAAATACAAATCGACTCAAGTGGGAAAACAGAGCTTCATAATTGGCAATATGGCAATTTTAGAAGTTTTCAAATTAATACGCTTTGGAGGAATTTTGCTGAAAACTTGCACAGAAAAGAGATTTTGCAATAGTAGCCACTTAAGTTATTGTAGGCTTGAACTGGATTCGGCCGCCTATTACCGCATTGCAAAGCTACAATTGGAGTCTTCATAAATGCGTACACAATGCAGAAATCACCTGACACAGATTGTGGCATTAAATAGATCAAGTTTATTGTAAAGATCAGGTTAGCCGCCATGTGAACGTTGCCATGTGGATGCTGACACTTATAATTTACGACAAGCAGGAGAAAAAACCCACTTAACGTGGAGACAATTGAACGATAACAGAATTGATTTTAGATTAGATGCCGCTTAGTGCTATTTCTACGGATGACATAAACAGTTCAGCGAAACAGATAAGGTGAAATTTCAATGTTTATTTTATTTTTAGAATCATAAAAAAACGTTTCATTTTTGCCGGCTAAAGTTCACCCTTAATGAGTTTAGTTGAATATACAAAAAGTGGTTTGTAAAAGGTTGAGATTGAATTATAGCGAAACGTAAATTTAGTACACAATAGGCAAACAAGAAATTAGAAGCGCAAAAACCTATAAACTTTGATGTTTGCATTAACAAAACAGTTCTTGGGGCAGCCATCTAAGGGCCGAGCAAAACTAGCAAAACATCGATAAAAAAATAACATCAAATGGTTTGCCACTAGAGAACGACAAACGTGCGACAATCTAAGAGCACTTCCCACCTTAAAGCGTATCCGTTCTCTGGTGATAACACAATTTCCTCTTAGATACGTAGAAATAAACCTTTGATTCATTATCGTGATACCGGAAACAAGCTGGAATTTGTACAAATACCCAATTAGACGTTCCTGGATTCCTTTTATATTGTCGCATTTATTATTTACCTTCTGTTGATTAGGAAGCGAACAGACTTCTTTTATATAATTTGCATTTGAGAAATAATGATTCGATCTTATTCTTATTAAAATTCTCCACACAAAGTTGAGTCTTTTAGCAAATAAGTCTTAATCATAGTTTGAGTAATTCTACATTTTGATAATCAAGATTTAAAAAGGGAAACTTTCCGAGTGGATTTCTTTATTTTGATTAAACTGAATTCTACTGAAAGTTCCCCAAATGGAATTTGTTTGATAACTTAAATTGTTTTTTTTTCGTGTATATAAATCAATGATAAATTTCCTTATCTAGTCTTGTAATATCCTCCAAATTCCCTCCTTATTTCCTCTTTTATACAAATGATGAAAAGTCATCTCGCCATACATTTATCCCAATTGCTTTCAGATAGCAGACAGACGAAACGAGAGATAATACGAAATTTTCTCTCACTTATCGAATTTATGGTATTGTATATAAATGTTCCTTTCTAGACATTTACTGGTGGTGGTGGTGGTGGTGGTTGGTGGTCGATAGCGTTGTCCTCTTTGTTATCATCAAACCATATCGTTAATATTTCTGCAAAAAAAAAAACGACCACACCAACCAATTCAAGAAGGGAGAGATAATAGTGACGTTGCATGTATACTGTCGATGACGTAACAACCGTTATAGTTGACTCTTCTTTTTTACTCCTTTCGGTTTTTTGGTCCAAAATGGACGCCTGCGTCCTGACGCACCACCATATTCACGGTCGACCCCGATCGACTCGGCGCGCCTCAGCTAAGCACCGGGTAGCTTGAATCAGTTCTTGATCAACAGTGTCGGATTCTATTACTCTCTGTCGTTGCTGTATTGTTGAATTTTTCCTTTATTATTATTATGTGCAAGTCTGTGTTGTAAATAAATTCATCCTTCCGTTGCTTTTTTTTTTAAAATAAATCCGAAAGCTAATTAATAATATTAATAAATAAATACGAACAGATTAATGTTGTATGGTGATCATTGGAGAAGAGCATCTCAACTACTGAGCCTTAACAGGACTCAGGATAATCAAAGCAAAGAACTGATTGTTTTGCAAAGCTATATGATTGATGGATTGGCAAGAATTGACTTTTTCTCGATAGATCAAAAAGGTATTTGCATATTTCACACGAATCCTATGCCGGATCATAATTTCCTGTTTATGGAAATTAGATTTTGTTGTAGTTTCGTGTGCTCTTTTGACCTTCAATTTTTCGATGTAAAACCTCCCGAATCTGTATTTTTCTATTACTGTGATTTAAACGAATATAACGTGTTATTCGTGATTAAGTAGGTTTTATCGAATTTCACGGGCACTATATTTGGCTTGAATATAGATAAAGAAATGTTATGCTATAATCTAGAAATTTTGCAGAGTTATTGTCTAATTGAGGAGCGCCTCGATTTTGGGAGATTATTAAATTCTATCGATTTCAATCGTCTGTGAGTGAATAATAAAAGTTGATATATATCAAAATATTAACCTAAATGTACAACGAATTGAAATCGATACTTCGTACAGAAGTGTCTAAAAACTATAATAAATTGGACAGTTATTATCTCACCCTTTCGCCACCACTTTGTCTGCAATTTTACATATTATTTTTACTACTTTTTATTCTGACCTACCTTTTATACTTGAAACCATTTAGGTAGGCGTGTCTTATCTGTTCTAATGCATTATTTTAATATGTGAAACAATTTAGCATGTTATTTAACGGAAAATTATTTCGTGCTGCATCGTCATCACGTAAACTAATTGGCTTGGAAATCCAACACGTGCATTTCCATAATTTAGTAGTAGTTTGATTGATTCGTTCATCAATAGAGTTTATTGGACTGAAATTTATTTGCTTTGTGGTACGATAAAGAAAACATTAAAGTGTCAGTTGCAGGGCCCTAAATCAATATAATTTGAAAAACAAACGTTGCCTTGTGTTTGAGAAATTTTGATGATTTGTTGACTATAAAGAAACGACCTCTCTCTAATAAGGATGTTAAATGTTTGGGCCAAAGGCGGTATAGACACTTGATGCACAAACCCGATACGTAAGCCAAGGGTAAAAAAGGGAATTTAAAGCGTGATCGACCTGACGATCATATTTATTCCAGTCTTCTTGGATATTTTCTAATTTATTTTTCGAAATACTGTGTTATTAAATATCATCATAATTTATTGGAGGAGCAGTTCGAAATTTCCACCAGAGGCTAATGCTGAAGGACACATAAAATGTTGTTGAAAACTTGGAATTACTTTACAGCTAGATTAATTTATGAAATTTTGGCCTAAAGTTTAATATTTGTTCGGAAAAAGCAGTCGAAATGAATAAAGTTGAAAGTCTAACGTTTGTTTAAAGGTTTTTGATAATATTGTCTTTGTTTTAAACACCTTTGGACTTCCATTATCTTTATTTTATTTTTAATTCGTGCAACTTTTCGGTCCACAACTATCGTTCAGTGTTCGATAATGGTGGATGGTGAACGTTTCAATAAACGTTTTACGAATTGAAAACAAAATAAAGATAATGAACGTCCAAAAGTGTTTAAATAAATGCGTTCCATTTGAACTATTAGAAAAATTTAAAAAAAATGGATATGATTTCTCGCATTACAAATATATTCTCAAAATTGTTGAATAAATGAAGACAATTCAATAGGTGTTGAAATTTACCTAGTAATCAACGCAAAATCGTGTCGATTGCATCTGTAAATTCGCCTGAAACAAGTCGAACTAAACGGTCTGAAGATCTAGGAAGAATCTTGATACGAGTCAAGCAACACTAAAGAACGAATACGTTCACTTTAAATTTAATTTAGGAAATAGCTTCAGTATGTCCAGTAATCAAATGTGGTCATAATTCTGTTGTGGTTTGCTGCATATAAAGTTTTGGCTCTTGGATCGGACTAGCGGGTGTATGGAAACAGTCTCCTTTCGACTGAAGAGCCGGAGAAGCTTTCAAGTCCGAAGAAGATCGCTGCTGAGATATGGGGGCTGTATGGATTAAGCTGAAACGCACGCTTACACTTCAGGTCATATGTAGAAAACCCAACCTCTAGTTAACATTGAAATTGGTCCATCTTCAGAACCATTTTGTGAGAAACATTACAAATAGCTTAGAATAGTATTTTTCTGTTTATTCCAGTTGTTGTAAAATATTTAGATGAAAGTCTTGTTCTAAACCGCTTTATTTGCATCCTAGAAACTATCTAAATGCGATTATTAAAGATTTACCACTACACACGCTCGTTATTTCGAGAAAAGTGATGACATTGTTACAGTAAAAATTGAAATTTCTATAATCGCACAGAGTACGATGAAAACGACATCATTTACTCGTTTACACGGTTGGTTTAGAAGGAATTCCCAGTATTTTCAGAAACAATATTATTACTGAACAGTAACGAGAAATTCTGCGGTACATCTCAGTCTTATAAAATTGTCTAATGGATTATTTTCTGATTCTGAAAGGAATCGGGTACAACGTAACCACCGGAATTAATAAATTTACGTCCGGTCTGAAGGGGAAGATTAATCGGCAAAAATATATTAATTTTACATGAATTCCTTGTATTTTCCTAGTGCTTCAAGAAAATTGTAAATATTTGAACAATTTATAGATTCAATTAACTATTACCAATACAGATTTTGCAACGTTTGCCTTCTCTAGTCCATTGATTGTCGTTGGTACGAGTACAAAATTCTTAATTTTGATTATAGAATTATCTATCACTTGAAAGTAATTCAAGCCCTTTAAAAAGAGAAGAGATCAACAAAAGATCGACTGCAGTGTGGTAGTAAAAATATGCTGCATCGATGAAATTTCACCGACCACTTCATGGTGACTTGCAATATTTGCTTTGGCCTTCCGCCACATGTATGAAGTTATTATTTCAGTTGACCGTCGCCAAATTACTCTATTGTTCATCTCTCTTACTGTACGTACCGAACAAATTAAAATAGACCCGAATGTATGGAGAAATTAAACCGATATAAAACGTATTATCGGATCGACTTTATTTAATTTCAACTCATCTCTTTGGACTTTCTAGTCTATTTATTGATTTGTCCTGCATTTGAACATTCAAATAAAGCAATTGATTTGTTTCTTTGCGCGTCCTGTTTGTATTTAAATCCGTTTTATCTAAATAATTTGTCCATTTAGTCCTCGCATTCGTACTGGATCTCGTCTAATGATTGTATTTGTAATTTTCTTATTATTTGTACGCTGTTTTCGGTCTCTCCATGGATTCGTTTTGCTTTTCGTTTCCAGATGGCTACAGATTCATAGAATTTCCTTACGTTTCTATTTTACTCCTTATACTGTCGAGTGCTCTATTTGCCTCAATTTGATACAAATATTGATCCATTCAGTCGCTTGATTGTTTCAAATTTTCAGGACTAACAGGCGTCAATAGCTGAAACCCATGAAAACACGCAAAATATAATTTAAGAATCTAAGCTAATAATGCAGCTATCCACAAATCGATTGGAATCAGATAGATTCGAAGATAACAATTTGTATTTATGAAACAGAAATTAACGTTCCGTGTCGGTGCATAAATACCATTTAAGTATAAATAGATATGGGAAAAATCGAGTAATTATTGATTAACTGAAATAATAGCGTTTAAATAGCATCACGGAACAATGTCTAAAATCTCATATGGAAAATTCATAATTGATTTCTTTTGTTTCTGTTGTTACTGTTAAGCTCCACTGTAGCTTTTGGCTATTATTTCCGTAAAATCCTAATCAATCTGAAACAAAAATTACACAAAAATCACGGCACACTTGTGTGCGTTTTATTGTATTTGATCAGAAATATTGGCCTAATTAGTTGTATTGACGATTTCAATCTTCAGAGTTCTATTTGGAATCAATCTAGGGAAATCATTTTTATTCAAATTCCTGGTGCACGTTTCAATTTTTCTAAAATAAGAGTTGTTTACCAAATAGATGAAACATAAATAAAAAGAATAAACAACCAAACAGCACGCCATTACGCAATTTTCGTGCATTATGTTGTTTCTCTTCTGATACAATTTTCAGTAAATTCTACTCAAATAGCAACCTCGTGACAGTTCCGCTTCAACCGGATATCAAACACGTAATTCCCGCACTAATAATACTTTGCACTTTACTTTTGTGCCTGTCAATTTGCACAGTAAACATTAGGAATTCGGCAGCTATAAATCATTGTTGTGCAATACGGTGCCAACAGGCGAATAGTTCGATTGTAGTGGCGCCAATGCGGCGTGCTGTTTTTTTGGCACAACAACATTCGTCGAAAGTTCAGTTGGTGAAGTTTCCCATTATAAATAATGTGAAATACAGTTTGCAGTAGATATAAATTTTCCTCTCAGGTATTTGTGTTGACTTACAGTAAACATCTCGAGGATATTTGCAGTGATTCAACTGCTTTCTGTAGAGTTGTTCGAAAGAAAATGCTATAAATAAAAATTAGCATATTTCGCTCCATAATCACGAATTATGGTCATAAATTCTAGCGTATTATTGCATGAGTCACACACGACCTTAGATTAATGTAGAAGATTTACAAAAATACCACGATTATTGGTCAATCTTGATTTTCATAGTTCAACATCCAAGCCCCAATTGAGTTGAAATCGTTTTCTCTATGCTGAAAGTTTGCTTAAACAACACACACACAAAGTGTGATATTTGAGATATTTATAGGGGCTTTTGCAAGGCAAATTTCAAATGTATTTGACTTTGGAAGTTTACGTTTTGTAGGCGCAATAATCAATCCATGGTGCTGTATAAATTGAAAAAGTAGTGGAAATGTTCTAATAGTTTCATAAAGATGACCTGCTATTAGCAACCCTATTCAACGAAACTAATCACCAGCAATATTTTACGACGAGTAGTCATTATTAAATGTCGTCAACGCATTACTTACCCCGTCCCTGTAGGCTTTGTCTTTGTATAAAACTGTAGCTCTAATGGAATTTGTAACTGCACGAATTGCCAATTAATGATCTGATTTGATGATTCAATTTTACATGAATTCGGTTGATCTTTTCGTCGTTTTAGAGCCACATAAATTGATTAAAAATAAGAATCGTACCACAAAAAAAAATCAGTTTGTTATACAATTGCGATAAAAGGCCGCAAATATTGAATCCTCTGGCTATAATAAAGCTCCGTTTTGATGATATTCCCGTTAGATTTTTTTCGTTTATAAACCATAAAAACAACTGCTCTAAGGCTTATGTGGGAAAAAGAAACAAAGAAAAAACGTTCTGTTTACTATTTTCAATAAGAAACTGGTAATTTGTTGAAGGAAAATATCTGATTGTTTTGAAAAACTTATAAATTTTTTTGATTTCAAAGTTCTGCTGTTAAAAACCAATTGAATTAATTTTAGAAGAAATCCAGAAACTGCCTGATAAATCACATTTAAAGAAATCACTATAATTGCAATAAATCATTGACGGATCCGCCATCAGTCGTTTAGAAGCAACAAAATGAAGGAAAAGCCTTATCAGTTGATTAACAATTGAACCCGCTTTTTATTTTCCAATTTTCCAGGAGCAATTTTTTATTATCAAACGACTAATAGTGCTAGAATCGTTTTACTTTGTAATTATTGCTTATCAACTAAATGCCACTGCATTCGGGCGGTATCTAGCGACTCAAGTAGTTTTCTTGCCATAAAATAAATCTCTAATGTGGGCCTTTAATTCTAATTTCTGTTTGGATTCATTCCATAAAAATTAATAATGCAGTACGTGTTGCGAATTTAAAAGTGGCATAAAAATCAATTAAACTGTTGCGAAAATGGCCACAGCAGCGCATCCACCATTTTGCCTCGTTCATATTATAATTAATCTTTTCTAGTACGTTTTAATCTAATCTCTACAAGATTTATTACTATGAATATTGTGAAGGCGCTTCGTTTAGATTGCCAATTTCATACTGGAAAAAGGAAAAATTCTTATAGAATTGTGCCCGTGCTTCTCAACGTTTTCGTTATGATGGAAAAGCGGTAGAAGAAGGTGCTAGCAATTCGACTGTTTTACAGGTTTCCGTTTTTGTGGATTACTTTCGGGTCCTGTCGCACATTCGATCATGAAATATGAATATTCATCCATTGATAATAATCTAAAATTCATGCCCAAGTTCGTAAAGCTTTTAGTATTGAATGTTTTCTTTAATAATATTGGCTCAGCAGCCGCTATTCTAAAATTTGCTGCTTGAAATCGAATTCATCTGCAACTAATTTGGCATATTTTATTGCTACTGTTGCATAATATAAGGAATCCACCATTTGTTTGGTAAATCACTGGTCGTAGAAGTAGAAGTTATAATAACAATGATATCGCCGACTGACACAAAATCCATCTTCTTGAAATAACGAAATGGAGAAAAACTATTATCAGATAAACTATAAAGTATTTCCCAATTTTATTGGATTCTCTTTTTTACGAGAAATATTCTATAGATTACACAATAACTATCAAGTCGTTTTTATATTCTGTTGTCCGGATTGATTATCGTTTAAGTTAATAGCGTTGTGAAAAAAGAGTTGTGCTTTTAAGAAATTATTGCGCTTATTAAATAATTGTTAGCTTTTCGAATAGGAAATACGTCAAAACTGTGTTCCACAATATAATTGTTATTTGAATAATTACTTTAAAAATTACTGGCTAGTGTAATGTGAAGATGCCAAGCTTGAAATTATGATTTGATAGTCGGATGATACAAATTTTATTAAAATCGATGCAAAGTAGATTATCTTAGAAAATATGCCGTTTAAATCGGAGTTTTCAGTTGACGTTATATTTGGTATTCGTATTATTGTGATTTATCAACTTTATTCCGTCGAAATATTGAAGAACAATAAGTCGCATTATTCTAAAAATTATTGGAATCGTTTAGCCTTGCAAATTTTTGAGGAAGGCCTAAATTAGGAAAAATTTTATAAATGCTAAATTCAAGGAGAAAACGCGTTTTATTCGACGAAAATCGTGGAACACCGGCGCATCCACCATTTCCCCCCCGTTTTCAGACTTTAAACCTAATTCCTCGATAAATTATTTATTCACTGAATATATTTATTGTGTCTAGCATTGTCCACTTTTTAGTTACATCTCACCACATCAAATCAACAGGAAGAGAGAGAGAGATATATATATAGAATAAAGTCCAGCCAACATTCTAAAATTTACTTAATAGTTCAGTATTCTCGATTTGTATTACAAATTTCTGTCGGAATGTCGAGCCTAAATCAGCTCCTAAAAACTCGCTCTGAAATAAATTATTTTGCAAAACAATTTCGGTATTTACATGTTTATAGTAGTGCCTAATTAATAATCCACACCTACCGAGGAGAGGACGCTCTACGTAAATTACTCTTCATGTAAATTCTCTTTGTTAGTTAAACTATAATGACTTTGTAGTCGAAACACTTGAAATTTTCTATTCATTCAAAAGCAATTTATTGCGGTAAACGAATATACAACTACTTTAAACAATTGTAGCAGTCATAATCTTAACAGATTAGTCAAGTGAACCAATAGATTTACAAAAAATTTACCATGCTTGCGAGAGATAATTACATCAATCAAATCGTTAGAAAATTTGATATCTTATAGCCTGGCGCATCCACCATTTTTACAGCATCAGTATTTTTCATAACATTCATTCGTGTGCTTTTAATGGAATACGCTGAAACGAACTATTTTACAAGACGAGAACATCAAATTTGAATATTCAGCTGTTGATGATAGTAATTGAAGACTAACGCCTACGTATGCAAAGGAGAAGTTTCGCCGTTCAATTACAACGGATTAGGAGCTTAAAATGCTAGCTACTATCCGCGTTATACGGTTTATTGAACCATTTTTCGTTGAATCAATCCAGAAACACAAAAAAACTCTACAAGCCAAGCAAAACGCTATAAAAAGGACGATTTTGTTGATTCATTTTCTGTGTAAACAAATTATAGAAATCAATAGAGAGTGTTTTACTTGTGACTGTAAAAGATCAAAAGCTTTACAAAGCTGACACGGTAATTTACGGGAATTGTTATTGGCACTTTCAACGGATTTTCCCGATTTTTTTTTTGCCGTACAGTTTATAGTTTTATTCCAATTTTGTTGTCTGACGATTTCGTTGAGTCCCCGGGCGATATTTTGGCTTAAATTATTAATTACCATGCGGAGAGTTGAAATTCGGTGTAATATGACACATGTGGATCGGCTCGGAGATACAAAATGTCGCTTAAAATACAAAGGAGAACCGTATATACGGCAATTAACAGGCTTTGCGTTAATTAAATCGTAACGCCTAACATTCGACTAATCAACTGGTGTTTTAGTTTGGTACGTTTTTTTTTATCATCGTTTCGATTACAAATTAGATTTGGAAATTAACAAACTCGAAAAGTTCTCTAATTTGATTACTCTATAGAAGAAAAAAAGATAAATTACAATTGTGGTATTTTGACACAAAACCTAGTGGGGTGTTATTGATGAATCCGATCGATACTTCATTTTCCTGTTCAAAGACAATATTAGAATCAGTTCGTTTAGCATCAAGGTCCTTCTTTTAACATTTCTAAGGAATAATGGCTCCAATCTGCGTTGGATTAAATGCAAATAAGCTTAAATAAGATTGGTAATTTAGATGTCAATACGTTTGCATTATTGTTCGGTGGAAATTGGAATCGATTCGTTTAACGGGTGAATAAAGAATAAAGAACTTGATAGTAGCCGACAGCATTTTGATCAATACGAAAATTTCACAGATATACAGCAGTCGTTAAAGTTAATAATTAATTCACCAGTAATGTCAAGGGAGTGAAAAACATTCTACAGCTGTTGTAGAATGATATAAAAAATTGTTACATATTGTTTTATGAGACTGTTGTTGTGTTCGTTTCGTTCTGAATTATTAGCGATTTAAAGATGAATTGTGTCGCTTGACTTGAGAATGTTTCCAATCCACAAGCGAAAGAGGATGCTTGAATTTCAACAATTTTAAACATTAATAATGCAAATAACAAACACGATATGAATACGTAATACAGTGTCTTCGATATAATCGAAAACAACCCTGTATCAGTAAATTAAACAAAACGTTTTGATTAAAACGATGGAAAGATCAACTGATTATTTATTTATTTTCGGATGGAAAATTCGACGAATTATCGATACGAAACCGTGACAGATCCAATCTCGACAAATTTATCATCCACTTATCTGGACAGTTATTTCACTAAAACTCTGCAATCCAAACTATCTATTTTCGGTAAATAAGAATTAATGCCGCTATTAAGATTTTTATCAAAGCACTAGTGGTCGTTTCCGGCAAAACCAACAATCTCTTATTTTCTCTGTAGAAAAATTAATTAATTAAAAAATAGGTCAACGAAGCCGATCCAAACAAAAACGACATTGTATTGTTCCACAGTTTGTTTTGTTATTACTCCTGATCTTGTTATATAAAAGAATTGCACACTGCGAATCCTTTTGATGGCAGCTTTACAAAGAATATTGATCTTGTAACTTAATAACAAACACAAACGCCAACATGATCCGGTTTGTAGACCAATAAAATTCTTCAGAAAGTATCGCATACACGACACGGCGGTGATGCTTTTAAATAACTTTATACTATATAGCGACATTTAACGTTGATGTTGCTGTAGAACGGGTGAAGAAAAAATCACAAAGAAATTTGATGTTTTACTATTGTCGACCGAAAAATTGTGAAAACATGGGAAATTCGTTAAGATTTTATGTGAGAAAGTAAACCAGTTGCTGTTCAATTATTTAATATAGCTACACGTCAACTACTAGTCCCAATCAATAGTGTTAACCTGGTTTATCATCAATTTCAATTATTTACGAATTACTAATTTGATGTCGACGGAATTTACAACAGTATTCTGTTGTAATTGCTTAGAAGAGAGGCAATTTTGGATTTTGATCAAAATTGTTGCAACTCCGGCGCATCCACCATTCGGTACAATAAATCATTTTCAGTATGAGTTGTAGGTCTAATTCTAGTTTGAAATATTAATGTAAAAATTGTCAGTTTGTAGCGACTCTAGTTGGAATTTATGGTGTGGTAGAGCAAAACCAGCAAATCGTACTGCTCGAAAGTTTATATTATTCTGAAAGGAAAGCTACTGTTTAAATTATAAATTAGTGGCTAGAATATTTTGTAGATATCGTCACATTATTCTAAACTAAATAGTCGCAATTTGTACGTTTTCTGTGGCACTTCATATCAATCTCAACTTTTGATTTCATAACTAAACTATTAGTACGTCCAGAAGCTGACACCTGTCCGCCTGTACTTCTACTGAAGCTTCACAATAATATGAAAACTGTCTTGTAAATAGCTCGAAAAGAGCCTGTGAAATGTTGTCAAAACAAATCCAAAGAGTTCTAAGTACTTCGTTGAGATTCCAGCTTTATGCAATAGCCACAAATGAAGATTAACAATAATAGCGTTGGTTCCGTGATAAACAGCTTCTCAATGAATACTGGTGGTTATAACAACCGATTCAGGCTTTACAGCGACTGAAGGTAATTATTTCTATTGAAAAAAAACTACTAACATTACTCGGATGATTGAAAGCTAGTTGATAATGGAGGTCCCTTCGAAACGTGGACAAGAAACTGCTGGAGAGACACGGAAAGTTCACATCCGGAAAACAGGTGCAAAAATCTTCACGAACTTGTGTCTAAACAGAGAACAGCCGAGGTTTTTTTGCCACCCCTTTTCAAGGGTGAAATACTTAATTGCAGTCCGAAAATTGTTATTAATTTGGAGTATCTGTAAGTGGAGTCGCCAATTTGATTGTTCTACGTTGCATATGAGATTTCTCTTATAATTCGCAATTATTTGCAAAATTTATGTTACCCTACCGACTTAAATATAATGCATAAGTTATTATATCATTCATTATGGACGCAAGTAATGGGATCCAATGGTGTATAACAACTTTATGCTGTGGAGAATATGTAAATTTTGCCATTTTCAAACGATTTACAATAAAATTTTATGCACGATCATATGAGAGTCGTTCAAACCGTTTAGATACATATGCGAGCAGATAAGACAATTTTAATAAGTTTCTGTGCCAACTTAAAACCGAGAATATGAATACTTTACTGTAGATTTGCAAAATAAATTTCTATTGTAACTAAACTAAAGAAAAAATGACATTAAAATAAATTCAAGTCACTCTATCATAACTAATCAGAAATTACTTCCTACGTCGACATGAATATAAACTACGTTCAAACTTGCACAATTTTCATGTTTACACAATTTATCAACGAAAAACAGGTCTGGTATTGTTTTGTTTTTTTGTTGCTGTTATCCCTTTTTGGTGAATCATTAACATTTCATCTACCACTCTCCGTGGCGACTGATGATCAATAATTACGATCGTTCAAGTCAAATATTTGTGGACGTTTGAATTATTAATGACGAGTGGATACATTAGTTTCGAAACACAAATATCTATACTGGCAAGATTAGTAAATGTTACCCAGTATAAATGTCAGAAGGTAATGATGCAAAAACGTAAACTAAACCGTTGCAGCTTTTCCACAAACATACGCAATAATTTTCGTTCTGTGGACTGGGATAATCAGAGGCTCGTTTTACTTCTTGACGATGCACAAATAAATCACTCGTACTACTTCATTAATAATCGACGTGTATAATCGTTGACGGTTTTTCTACTTTTTGACGACATTGTAATTAAAGGAGTGGAAATCAAAACCCTCAAACTAACGTAGACAAACGTTTGTAAAGAAAAAGCTGTTCTCGTTGAACCTTTTCAGCGGAACTTGAACCAAAATTGCACGCATTCGTTATATAAAAAAAAACTCTAATATATATATAATATATTGTTCAATAAGTTTTGTCCTTCGATAAGAAATAGCGTCTTTTTATTTTAAGATGGTACTACTGCTTGATTTGTCAACTCATTCGTTGAAGTGTTGAATATCGAGCGGTGATAAAATTTTGTTTTTGGAAGGTGTAACACCAGAAAAAATCAATCAAAGATCGTTAAAGGCATATAACAACGCTTCACCTTGAATTATAACAGCAAAAAAATTGGTTGCTAAATTTAAATGTGGTTGTACAAGCCTCCAAGACGATCCATGTATGTCCAAATAGTTCAATAACACCAGAAATCAAAGCGAAAATGGTTTTGGAAGATTATCGATTAACCACGAGAGTTTCAGTACAAACTGTTGAAATCTTCTGATTGTTTTCACATCTCAAGAAATTTATGATTGTGAAACGATTTTCATCGGAAGGTGATCGCAGCCATGAGAGCGCATTTCCACAGTCTTACGGATTCTCCCTTCAGGGATAGAATCCAAAAATTAGAGGAGCACTGGAATAAATGAATTGAAATGCAGAGCTTTTCATGAAATCGAGTTTTCTGTATAGAACAACAAAATTTATTAATCAATCTTAGGCTTTTTCCAATCCCAACTAAAACTCGATGATAAAGTAGCACTTTACCCATCTCATAGTCGAACAAACGTGGTTAGTATATGCAGTACTTGTGCTCTGTTGTGGCATGGTCGTGAATTTAAAATTGTTCGATCTTAAAACTGTTGTCACGTTTGCGATTCTTTCTTTATAGTGTCTGGTGATTTCCATTGAAATTCAGTATTAATTAAATCAATAGAAAGCTGTCTGAAGTTCCCTTCCAACGCTATTCAAAACATCCGACAGTAAGTTAATGCAAAATTCTACCACTACTGTCTAAAATTCTATGTGTTGGACAAGTTTTTTGTTCAGTTTTCAACACTTTGTAACTATCAGACTTTTCGAGTGGTCTCGAGCTCTTTCCAGATCTGACAACATCACTCGCCTCATCATTAGGGAATCATAGAAAAGACCGAATATATTCGCTCTTATAACGAGTAATTGCATGGTGAATTTGAGAATTCAATTAATTTCCCCCAATTTTCAAGTTTAAAGTTCACCTGTGTATTCGCCAGCGTTCTATTAGCCGCCTGTATCTCAATGATAGCGAAACAATCGATGCACAACTCTATTAAGATCCGACAGCGGGTGTGTTATCAAGCTTTTAAAGTAACATAAGAGTTCCAGAAAGTTTTAATAGTAACGGAGCTACAAGTTACGAACAAATTTCGGAATTAACCAACAACATAGTGTGTGATGACTAGTGATCAACGCCAAACGTTGTGGCTGCCATAATAATGTAGGCACCGTAAAATTGCTTTATTTTAATATGATATTTAATAATGAAGGTGTGACGTCAATGGAAGGGTAAAAGTACGCAAACTTTTAATTAAACCATCCTTGTACTGGCGTGCTGATTAAACGCCTGCACGTGCCGCTTTTTCTGGTTGTTATGCCGAAATATTGGAAATATTAAATATTAACCCGTACCGAATTTCTGTCGTACTAGAGGTGATTTTTAATGATTTTCATCAGTTTGTGGTGAATTTATTCGAACTACAGTTTAATTAGGAGTATAGAACACCTGGCGCCTTCACCATTCTTGCACGACACGCTCTGTCAATAAAATGAATGAAATTGTTGAAATAGTGTTTTAGTATTTGTTCAGATAAAATAGAGTCGTGATCGATAGAGGTCCAGCAATTTAGAAATTCCAAACAGGAACACCATCAATTTACTGTACACGACAGTAGTAGTATTCTCTAAAACTTGGATTATTATCAAAGTTTGTGTCGTCAAATTTATCGCGTTCTATTCAGTGAGAGCAAAACTTTTCTATATATTTTTTTTTTCCGTCCACAGAATCACCCAAGATCAACTACGCCACAACATAATGGCCAACAATCGACAGTTCATCAATAATAAACCATTAGAAAGAAATCAATTCGATTCGAAATTGGTGCAGTAGTAGTTGTAGCACAGCAACGACCACGACGGCGGACAAAATAACAAAATTTAATGGCATTAAAGGCATGTTCCGTACTAGGGACACATCGACTATGATAATTTTCAGTGACTCCAACGATGACACTGAAATGGTGTTTACGCTGGAGTCTCTCACCCAAGCGGGCATTATTTTTATTATTGCAATGGCAATTATCGTCACCAACATCCTTATTATTGCTACATTCCTCAATTTTAAAGGTAATTTATTTCAGATTAATATTGATTTGTTTGTTGCCTTTTTGTGTGTGAGGGTGTTAATAATGAATCTGCAGGTCCGTCAGAGGTGATCAACTGTTATCTGTTGTCGCTAGCAGTGGCCGATTTATTGTGTGGCCTGTTGGTTGTGCCATTGTCGGTATATCCGGCTGTTGTCCGTGACTGGGTGTATGGTGATATTCTATGTCGTTTAGTTGGTTATTTAGAAGTAACATTATGGGCAGTGACTGTTTATACATTCATGTGGATTAGTGTCGATCGTTATCTAGCCGTACGTAAACCATTACGTTATGAAACATTACAGACAAAGACACGCTGTCAATGTTGGATGGCATTCACATGGATATCGGCAGCAATGCTATGTTGCCCGCCATTATTAGGTTTTAATAAGCCATTGTTCGATAAGGATGCCTATATATGTATGTTGGATTGGGGCAGTATGGCAGCCTATTCAGTCACATTATCTATTTTAATATTAGGTCCTAGTTTGATAACAATTATTTATACGTACACGTATATTTTTAATATGTTGAGAAAATTACGGAGCGGCCATCCATTCCATGATAAAGAGTATGCAACGGCATTATCTGAGAACCTATCGAATCCCAGTCATTTGATGTCATTCTCATTAGTTTTAGCATTTTGGTTATCATGGTCCCCATATATCGGTGTACGTTTATACGAATATTTTACCGGTAATAAATTACAAATCCAATTTCTACATTTCGGTATTGTATGGTTAGGTTTTTTAAATTCATTTTGGAAATCAATCATTTTAATTACAATGAGTCCACAATTCCGTTTAGCATTACGTATATTTTGTATGACGATTTGTTGTCGTTATAAGGGACGTTTACAAGCTGAACTAATCGGTATGGAAGCTGATGACTGACTACTCTTAACATTTACCAGTTATCTATCTGGTATTTATAATTTCACACGTTTACCATTCACCGGACTAGCTATCAGAGATTATGAGTATTTTATTGAGAAAATTCGACAGTATTGGTGCCAATATTCGACACGTAATCAAATTCATAATTAATAAACTACAACCGTATTCTGTAAACAAAAAATTCAACACACATTCTGGATGAATCTCAACAATGCAGTAATTTTCCAACAGGAAAAAAAAATGTTGTTGGAATACTCAACTCTAACCCGGCGGTTTAGCCTCGACTACGTCGGATGGAAACTTGGTATTTTGATCGGTTTTAAAGTAATTCGCTAGGGCTTCACTAGGAAAAATCATGGGTTTTCTGTAATATTTCCAAAACAGTCGAATGCTTTTCAAATCTTCAGCAGACTAATTTAAAGGCTATTACAAATCGATTTTCAACCGTTTAGCCTACAGTACTAAATTACTAAACGTAATCTGTAGTTATTTTCGGAAATAGTAGAATAAAATACGCGAGACCTTGGCAGAATTTCAATTTTGGCTAGTTCTTTTGACTTGTAGCATAATTTCTCTGAAGCAAAGGCTTTGCTACAACTGCAAAGAGCCGATATTCAATTTCCTACTATCACTCTTGAGAAACAGGCGTAAATGGTAAAAAAAACGCCTTCCTGAAGCAGCTCAAACTACCCTCTTTAGAGCACCTACAGCATGTCGGATACTTCCAAAGCGCTTTTATACTTTTCAGTGGCTCGAAAAGTGTATATGAAAATAATTTAAAAACCATTAGAAATGGTTTTCTAACCGTTTAGCCAACAGACGATTTTATTTTCGTGACATCAATTCAGTCGAAGTAGGTACTTAATTATTAAACATAATCTAGCCTTGTAAATGGAGCAAAATATTTAATCACTTGGTAGGACCCCAATCTAGCGGGTTTTTGTAAGTTATAATCTTTTAGCAAAGCCTTCAATTAGCAAACTTCAATTTCTCTTTTGCTTGCTGTAGCTCTCATAAAATATACTACTCTTAAGAAACAGGCAGGATTGTAAAAATTGCCTTTGTGAAACAGCTCAAACCGCGGTCTTTAGAATACATATGCAGCCGTTGAACAGGCTCAGAATTGCTCAGAACTGTGTAGTGTGGGAGGATATATTAATTATGTAGTTGTTCTCAATTACCCCACTCCCCCCTACAGCATACTTAACTATTAAACATAATCTAGCTTTTCATACAGAAATAACAGAACGCAACATTTAAGCACTTGGCAAAACTCATTTTTGCTGGCGTTCCGATTTTTACTTGTACTTTATAAAGAATCTATTAACTCTAGTTTGAAGACTTTCGATAAGTCTTTTAGTCTTTTACCTCTAATCTTTACATACAAGGCAAGTAAAGTGTCTTTTTGAAACAAATCATTTGACGATAGTTAGGCATCTATAGGGCAGTGAAAGTAGTTAGAGGCGATTTTCGGACACACAATTTTCTATGTGTTAAATCCACATCGAATAAAAAACTAACTAAAATCGAAAGTTTCCATCTTGCGTAGATTAATCTTTATAAATATAGGAGAAGCCTAACAAAAAAACTGCAAATAGATTGAGATTCGTTCGGAATACCACTAATCCCGGGATACAACTGTAAGTTATGGGCAATTTGAAATTCCACCGATAATTTGTTTTTTTTTTTTGTTTATCCTATCCACTGTTTACCGCAACTTTATAACATACTTTGTTCACTATCAAAGCGATCTTCCACATGTTATCAAGTTGGTCATAACATAAACCAACAATTCATTGAAATTGTGCGTTTAAAGGAACTAAAACACTATAATGTAACGATTACAGGTTTGTTCTCCAATAAAATAATGTGTAAAAATCGATCAAATAATCGTTTTTTTTTATTATTATTTTATGTTCGAGGAATTATACAGAAGCCCGCACAAAGTCGAATAGAGTATGTTATTAAGCTAAAAGTTATAATTGAAAGGTTTCAATTAACTTTATAATAAATTTTCTAATATCAGTAAATTGGCGGATGCTTCTCAATTTATCATTTAAATTGAGACTTTTCAATTTAATTGGATAATAATCAAAGCCTCAAAATCGATGAGTTCGAACAGAATACGGTTCAATTTGTTTATCCAGTTATAATTGTTGTAGATTATTGTACAGAGAAATTGTTTATATTTAAGAACAAAAAAATTAACAGTCAATTAATATTGTTGTAAAAGTCTAGAATTTCATCAAAAAAAAAACCTCTATCTGCTGCTTGTTGTGTAATCTTTCAAGATTTAACACCAATCAATCATTTTATTTGAGAATTTCGTTTAGAAAATGCAACAACGAATCGATTGAGTTCAGTTATGATGATGATTTCAAATCCAATCTTACAAAAAATCGTAGTAATTAAAGAGAGCTTATCGTTGAATTTTAAGCAATCAATAAGTCACCACCAGTCTGGGACGTTCTGTATATTACTGTTAGATTATTATTATTATAAATAATGAGTTGCCTTGGATTTTGTACTGATTTATTCTGGAGAAAATCAACCAAAAAAAATCAAACTAAACAAATGCTAATAGGTCTAATATTTCTCAGGCTAAAGTTTAGTCTTTATATTTGTAGAGAGCCCAATGTTCGCAGCAATTTAAATGCAGTCTGATTATTGTCAAATTAGAACAATCTTAATCAGTGTATAAATAATTGTAGTGAGAGATGAGTAACCAAAATTGTTTATTAATTCGAATAATCGACATAGTTTTGGTGTGCTCTACAAAATTAGTTTCAATGTGAACTTCCAAGATTTAATCAAAAGTAAATCTTATGTGTTTGTTATTTTTATAGATGGCTGTCGAAATGTTGTTATTGTTGTTAAAATGTGAAATTTTAAAAGTACTCTATCTATTAATTAAGAAAATAATAATAATGATATTTAAACACCATATGGATGATTCTTGTAATTGTTGCAAACCGACATGAAAATTCTAGATTGCTCAAAGTTTATTTCAAATAATTGCATTAGAAGCGTAAAAACAATCATCAGAATTTGCAACATTTCCAAATTTCATTCCAATTATTGCACACACACACACACACACACACAATTTAAAAAAAAAGGCAAAATTATAGAATCAAAATTGTACTTAATAATTGTAATTTTCTATCGGTGCATGGCTTCAACTAATAATTTTCAATGTCCGTTATCAAATATCAAAATGTACTAAAGGAGCTTCGCTACATGTTCAAGTGGCCACTTAACACTGGCCTGAAGAGACAGATTTACTGCAACCTATAGTTTGGAGGATGTGTGTAAACAAAACCAGCACAAATCATCGAACCCATTCAAAAGATAAAGATCGAAAAAAAACTGTGGAATACACGGAAGCGCTCTTTAGGTCGGTGATAGCACGTATACAGCTGTGGCATTTTATCTAAGCAAATACGAAAAATGCGTGGATTTTGAAGTATTATATAAAGAAGAATGACATGCAGGCGATCGGATATATAGTCATGGCAAATCAACTAAGCGTATTGTTGGACATTTTTTATTCCATAGAATATGGTTTTGTCCTTTTTTCAGCAAGTGGGAGACTTCTCTCGACAAAGATACTAAATCCAAAACAATTTCTATCCTTCTTTTAACTTTTTCTTTTTTGTGAATTATCCCTTTGTAGATTAGTTTCAGCAAAACGCACTGAAGTATTCGACAAATCGAAGCAATAAGGCACAATTTGATTTGTTGAAAGATGAATTGGTACAGTTTGCAAACAACGTTTAGCGGGGATCGAACCGAATCTCCTGCTTTAGTCGGCCTCTATTAAAAATCGACGAAATCTAAGCTTCCATCTCGTACATACAGAAGAGTTCAAAAGCTGACACTTAGATTACATGCCACAGCTGTATATGAGTTCTACGTAAACTCGCAAAAATCAAAGTTCAGCTTGTCAACGTCTTCAATGTTTGTTAAACTGCAAATTAACCAATAATGGTTGATTAGTAATAAAGATAGCATCTGTGCAAATTGCAATTTATTTCAGTTGATTCGTTTACATTCTGTTTTAATTATAATAATATGTATCCAGTCGGGTAATACCTGCTGAATCCGTGGTGCAGGCGGCGCATGTTTCCATATGGCCTATTCAACCAGTTGGCGCGTACTTGCTTTTATTACAACAACAATTTTGAAAGAAGAGCAAATATACTTTAATCCCCCTCAAAAGAGAAAAGCAAGTCGCTTGCTTTGTACAGAGACACTACATCTTATCGGCTTTATTCAAAATTATTAAGAAACATCAAAATTACATATATATCTTATAATATGCATATAAATGTCGATGTATTTCAACTATTTTTAGCTTTAATAATTAAGAAATATTTGATTTTATGCAGAATATCTCGAGATTTCTCTACAAGAGAACAGGAAAAATTACAGATCTGGAACCGACGACAATCCAGACATTTAGGGCAAATCTAGACGAAAAGACTGATCATTTTCGGTTTTTCCCCCCCAATTATATCTGCATAAAACAGAATATTGCGGCCAATGTATTATATTTTTTTTATATATACATGTATAAATAATCTTTTCACAATACTAAGTGTGCTTTATTACTAAGAAACGTCTTTAACTAGTTGATAGACATCATGTGATGGATTATAATAGTTTTTATTACAGAAATATTGAGTATTTGTTACAGAAAAAAGTGTAAATTTTTCATTAATAATAATGAATAAAAATAAAGAAGTTGTAAAAATATTTGTTGCGCTCACAACAGTCTAATTTTGTACGTAGTCTGTTAGTTTTATACCGATAGTTTTATAATGTAATTAATTATATTCATAAAATTGAACATTTTAACAAGAAAAAAAAAGTGTTCACAATGTTGTGTAATTAGCTTGAAAATTACAAATTTGACGACAAAATAAAGTATTGTTTGACAAAACTATACGTTTATTTGATGATTACATTGTAATTCATTTAATGCCAACAACACCATCTTTATATTAACTTTAATATGTACAGCTAATTGTCGATAATGATCGATGTCACGTTTCAGGCCCTTTAAACGTATCTCCGAATACTTATTGGCCTCTTCGTAATCCATTAATAAGAAATGTCCTAATCCTATATCAATGTATGTACGTTCGTAATCGTTAATTTCACCATGTGCATGCACACCATTACCTAAACGAACACGTACATTCATATCACAGTCTTTATCTTTGAATTCTTTTAATGTTTTAATTACGTTCTTCACTTCCTCCCATTCTTTATATTGATTGACTTTATTGGACAAGTTTTTCTCTACGTCTTTTAGATCTTGTTTTAATGTATTCTCAACAAATAATTCATACTCTTTGATTTTATTGTTTATAAATTGTTTATCCATGTATGATTTATTGTCAAATTTCAACAAATAAATATCAACAAAAGCAATACAACCACAAAGTTAGGTTAAGTCAGAGTTACAGATGAAATTTGAATAATCCCTGGACAGCTCATCAAAAATCCCTAGATATCCCTAGTTGGTAGGAAGGCAACTTTAAGTACACTGAAGATGGGTGATTTCCATAAAAATAAGTTTCAAATATATTTCTCTATTTTGCCTCATAATAGTTCTATTTTTAAACTTGCTAGCGTAGAAATGGAAAATGTAGTAATTTTTTTTTCATTATCGTTGTAACGTTTTCATGATTTTGACAACTGTCAAAAATCATAAAAACCAGGTAAACTCGTCCAAAATTTAAGTATAAAATTTCAAATTACAAATGATAGGTTATGTGCAACTTAACAGTTGAAAAGTTCCTAACTGCTAAATGTTTACTTGAACCAAAAAGTATATTATGTTGGGCACTACTGTTGAATAAAATCCTACGCGTTTGTTTACATATTTTGCTACCAATTTTTCAATATTAACTCTGAAATTTGGTAAATTATATTTCTTTAGAGATCCTAAAATTCCTTTTAAATCTATTTTCAGTTTAATACAATAAAGGAGAATTTTAATTATGGGGCTTTAGTAGAGGGACTATTTTTTCGTTGCGCAGGTTAGTCGCATTGCTATCATTTGAAATTTTATACTTCATTTTTGCACAGAGTATAGTAAATTTCCCTTATTTTAGGTGGAGTACGAGAAAATTCTTCACTCATTGTTAAATAAGCAATATGGCGAAAAAAACAATTGACTAAGAGTGAAAATAAAACAATTGAAAAGTTTCTCGGCCGAATGTTCAATTGTTATATCAGTACACCAACACCCACCAATTTCTCTAAATTTCGTTAATTTTCTTTGTAAAAAGGGCACAAAATAGGCAAAATAGTATACAAAAGTCGTGTCAGAAGACACATATTGGACTCGCCCTTTATAAAAAACTTGGACTCTTGCAATAATTGCGTACGCAGCCGTAATGATTGGAATGCGCGTGCGTTTCAATTCAAATAATTTCATACAGCCATATCTATAGTGTCTCACATAAGAGATATAGTATGGATAATTGATTCAACAATTTAAAATTGTTTCCTCATTTGTCCCTAGATTATATAAAATATCAGAAGAAATCCCTTTGTCCCTTGGATGGTTCTAAAATCCCTAGATCTACGGACAAATCCCTAGACATGGCAACCCTGGGTTAAGTTATAAAGAGGTATCAAAGACCTTGAAATAATGCATGAAAAAACGGCATCGAATGTTATTCGAATAGTTGCTCGAACAATTAAGAAATACGCCATCTACAGATCATGCCCATAAATACTATACAGTTACGGCATCTTATCTAGGCATTCTTCTTTACAAATATACTGTGTTTATTATACAAAAATAATAATTAAATAATAATTACATTTTGTAAGCTTCTCTAACGATAAAACAGAATTATGGCGTCATGCAAATTTGTACTTTTCTAATAAAAATTGGCTTTCCAAGTGGTTAAAATAATAAATTATTACATGTTTTACAGTAGCAGAAAATTAAGAAATTGATAATGCAACGAGTCATCATATTAGGAATTGTAAAAAAGTATACCTCCATCGCTTCTATCTATTGCCAACTTTAAATAAACAAAATTTTTTTAATTAAAATTGATGAAAATATATTTTTTTGGCGAAAAAATTGTATTTTTCAATGATTTAATTCCATTCTTTAATATTCTAAAGAGTTTTTATTAATTTAAATATTTTTTAACAATTTTCAAAAAATTTACAATATGAGGTAGAAAGCACGGCAACGTTGCACAGTGTTTACATATTTCTTGTGTAGTGGTACTTACTGACATAACCAAAAAAAAGATTTATAAATTTTGAATAAATAAATAAATAAATCAATAATATATTTATTTATTAAAAATGTTAATTATTAATAAATTTAATTATTTTATTTCAAAAACTGAATGTTGCAATTATTAATGTTATAAAGGTATAGTAAATTCAGCGAGAAAATGGACGTTTTTTTGTAACTAGATTAGTTACTAGTCCTATGGCGCAAAATTCAAAATTACTTACAAAATACGAAAATTATGAAAACAAAATTATAAATACACTTAGGCAATGGGAAAATCGACTTCGATATACAATAAATAGAATAAAAAATTTTCTCACAGAAAATCTCTTTAATGCGTTAGGTAAAACGGCTGCCAAATACTTGGAAGAGCTACAAAAAGCTGCGTTTAGAATTAAATATAGGAAATTTTATTCTATCAAGTTGGTCACTAGGCTGTCAAAAAAGTCCGTTCTCTCAGTGAATAGGGTATAGATATAGGAGTCCGAACGTAATGTTAAAATTATGGCACGAATTTAGGGACAAAACTTTTGCCGGCAGAGCGCGCTACGATCGGCAGAGTACTCGTTATTCTCGTTAAGGACGATATAGTGATCGCCTGGACTTAGTAAATTTCGACTTATAAGCCATATGGTTGGGGTGCACAAAGAAAATTTTCTACCGTAATTTACATGAATAGCAACGGATAATTTACAACTCATACCAGATGCGGACAAAATTGCTATTCATAGAAATTACGGTAGAAAATTTTCTTTGTGCACCTCAACCATAAAGTAATTTGGCTTATAAGTTGAAATTTACTAAGTCCAGGCGACCACTATAACCACCACTATCGCGACCACTATCAGTACGCTACTGATCTTAGCGCCGCGCGTGAAAGAAAAATGTACTATTCTCTGGGTTCATTTTTATGTACATAAATATCGTGAAAAAGCCTATACCGTTCGGACTCCTATATCTATACTCCGTGGTATAGGGTATAAGTTTTGAATTGGAATAGCGCGCACTCATCCCACTTTTTCTCATGCAGCAACGTTGCCAAGTTTAATATCATTTGACTAAATTTTGTCATGTTTTTCAGTAGAAAAATTTAAATATCTCAAAAACTAAGAACAGGAATTTTTTGAAACTCGTCATAGTTATTTTTAAGACTTCGATAAATATTTTGGTAGTTTTTTGTGGAATTGGTAATTCTGGTTATTTAAATCAGTGTATTTATCGTTATGTGCATTTAACGCCATGTCTCAAAAGTGTAATTTTGACATTTTTTTTTCTCGAAAACCAAGAACAGGAATGAATTCAAATTTTCACAAGACATTCCTTAGTATCTAAATAATAAACTGTCAAATTTTGAAAAATTTCTTATTGTTTCGAATTTTCCTCTCAACAACCTTAAGTTATGTGGCTTGTTTAATAACACACGATTACTTTTTTTATAACTTTATTTTTACACTTGTTTCCCTAATTTAAGATGAAAATAAAATTAAAAAAAAACATCGTCTAAAATCGACAATTAAATAATTCAATAAAAGTACGCCTAACAAGTACCAACTATGACGAAATATCTAACAAAATATACATTCCTTAACAGAGAAGCACTTGTTAAAAATTGTACACAAAAATTGTCACACCAAATATATATTTTTAATTCTATTCAATAAATGTAATAAAGTATTTAAGTTGTTCGTGTTATGATGATTAATACGGATGATCGGAGAGATAGGAGATAAAAACGGTGATGACAATTTACCAAATCCATTCTGTTGTGGACATCAGATCTACAAAAAAAAATTACAAAAACATAAAAAAAAATCAATCGTTAATAAGTGTTAAATTAAAACTTACACCATCGACAGGATCAGCTTCATCAGCCGAACTGATATCATCACCGAATTCAATATCTTCATCGAAACCTTCCTCAACAAATGTAACAGTTTCATTAATACGTACAGATTCAGGGAATTCACCGTATGTTTTCAAATTTCTCGCCTCATCCGGTGTATATTTTAATATAACATCAGCTTTTGCATCTTGATAATCACGTAAACCAATTAATATAATATCACCCTGATTGATCCAGACTTTTTTACGTAATTTCCCTCTGATATGACATAAACGTTTAACACCATCAAAACACATTGCCTCTAAACGACCATTACCTAACATTTTTGTGACTTGTGCATACTCTTGACCATCCTCTTTAAATACTAATTCACGTTTCTCTGTTTCGTTCTCATTCTTACCACGTCGACGGTTCTTACCACCTTTACCTGTAAATCACAAATTCACGATAATTTTCGATTTTGTTAAATTGCGAGACAATTGCTGGGTGCAACCTTGAAAATCGCTAAGAGAAAACAAATAACGATCTTCAGTGTCGCCATAAAATTTTTACAATTCCCATCACGTTCTGTTCCAAATTTGGGATAATTTCGACTGTTTTTATTACTAAATCGTAAAATATGAGAGAAGACGTCAATAAAGGCATGAAATATGCCAGAATTAATCATACCTTTATTCTTCGGCATACTGTTTGAGTTCCACTAAACAACGCACAATTACCAAATTTTCTCAATCACTTAATAATTTCGTATTTTCCGTTATGAAAAACTGCTGAAATTTTCGATAATTTTCCACAATTTTCGACAAAACAGTCTTGAGTTGATCTGTACTGTCGTCGAAGAGAGAGAGCATTATGGGTAATTTCCATTAAGCGTACAGATGGCGCCATCATCGACAAATAAAAGAAACAAAAATCTGTTTCCGGCGTCGACTCAAGCCAACTCGATTGCCACCAATTCAACTCACAACTAAAGGCGCAATTTTTATTCGTGTCCAAGATGGATTCCTATCCTGATGTTGATAGTGAACACGAATCATGTGCAAAACGTATGAAATACGATATAAAACATGCCGATATTAGTGTATTGTGTAATAATAGTCAATTTTCAACATTTTCCCAACATACAACAGGAACGATTGATATTGTTGAAGGTAAATTTTCACAAAAATCTGTCGTTTTTTTTGTGTTTGATTATTGTTTAGGATGAAAATTTTTACAATTTACCAATATGGCGGCCGATATGTTTAAGTTAGCGTAGCGAGAACAAAGGTGTAGAGCGTAGGCCATGAAATCATGATGGCGGTCGGACATTTTGGTGGGCGTGGTATATTATTTTTTTCCAAAAAAAATAAATTTCTCTATTAATCGAAAATCAATCAAAATCAAACCAGAATTTTAATAGCGCAATAAATTTTTAATAAATATTTTTTGAAACAAAAAAAAATTGAGTAAATTTAATAAATTTTCCGTAGAGTGATAAATTTTGGAGTTTTATTTACCCACTTCAAGGACAACAGCCGATGACGCACTTCCTGTACAAATTTGAAAAATAATCAATTTCTGCAATTTCGTCCAAAGATATTTAAGTTTTTATTAAAAACGCTCAAAAATAATTAAATTTAGTCAAATTACGCGCTAAAATAACTTCGATATGGCTTTAAAAATTCAAAAATTCCCGCCATTTATTTTTCAAAATTTAATCTCAATTTCCGGTAACTATAACGCAATAAATATGAAAAAAAATTGATATCTGTAGAATAAATTTAAAGGTTAGAATTTCTTAACCTTAATCTAATTTTGTTTTTCTCTATGTAGCAGTATCAGCCGATTGCGATTCGGGCTATGAGGCATCAACATTAGAATCAATTCCAACATCTTCACATCAGACCTCACCGCATACAGATTCCGGTGGTGATGTCCAGGAAACACTCTCGAATTTATCCGAAATTTTCCAAACACCCCTATCACAAGTGGATCACAACACGGAGACGTCGCAGGATAGTATCGGGAATGATGATGATGAAGATGATGATAATGCTTCAACTGTTAGTCATTTGAGTGATTTGAGTGGCTTATCGGAATTGTCAGGACAAGATTGGAAACCGATGGCCGGCAATATGATTTGGGTATGTCTATGTTTGATTTGATTTAATTTTTATTAATTTTCCAATTGTTTCTTAATAGATACAGAAACAGATGCAAAGCGGCGTCAATCCTCGTACATTATTGAGTGATTTAGGTATCGATCTGGACCAAATTCCACAATATGTAGACGAAGTAACATTATGGAAATTAATTATTAATATGTTAGCTGAACCACCAAGACGTAATAAATTACGGCATGTTAACACACTCGATGATGTTGTACGGTTAATTAAAGGTAATAATTATAATTAAGTCAATTGTGATTAATTATCACATTATTTTTTTTATATAAATAGGAGCACAAAATATAATTGTTTTAACTGGTGCTGGCGTATCAGTCTCATGTGGTATACCAGATTTTCGTTCAAGAGATGGTATTTATTCACGTTTAGCAATCGATTTCCCCGACCTACCAGATCCGCAAGCAATGTTCGATATCAATTATTTCAGTCAAGATCCACGGCCGTTCTTCAAATTTGCCAGGGATATCTATCCGGGGAAATTCAAGCCGAGTCCCTGTCATAAGTATGTTTTTTTTACAATATTTAAAACGTTAAAATCGTGACTGATGCGATGATTGTATCAATACTTTATATAAAAGATTTCAAGCAAGAGACGCTAAACTGTGGCTCGCTTATGTTAAGAAAGGGCAGTCATAATTTGTAATTGAAAATGTTAAATATCAAAATTGCACAGTAAATATGCGTTCAGTGCAGTGGCGTAGTTACAATGATTGCTTAATCGAAATATATTCCTTAGAAAGCGGTCAAAATAACAATTGAAATTTTCCGAAAAATCTTGTTTGCTTGGAGAGTATTTGGCGTTCTCTGAGAGTGGCGCACGGGGCTTGACAGACCTTTTTTGCTACGCTACTGGTTCAGAGATAAAATACAGTAGTGGCAGAGCATTTATATGTATACTACCGACTTATATATCATTTCCACAGATAGGATACAAGCAGGGTTCGGAAGTAGTAAATGTCGACGTAATTTACGGTATAAAATACGCGTAGTTTTTTCATTTACTGCGTGTAGAAAATTCATAAAAAACTACGTATTTACTACATATTTACTACGCGGATCGTTTTTTTTTGTAGTTCAGAACAGGAATTAATGTCTCTGTTTCATTTGAGTTGATTGCCATTTATCAAAATATCATGAATAGTAAGTGAAAAACAGGAAATAGTTTGCAGTGAAACTTTTCTTCAATATTCTCAATGACGGGTAAAAATTTTCATCTTAGTCCATTGCGTAACACTAAAGATATTGCCCACAACTAGCAATTGTTTTTGTTTATTAGCTGTTGGTTGCTATGGATTTACTATCAAGTTGCTCGATGGTAAAGTGTTTACTCAATGGTAAAGTAAACACTTTTCCATTTAGGTGGGTAAAGTGCTACTTTATCATCAAGTTTTTGGTCGATAAAGTAGGACTTTAACAGCAAGTATTGAAAAAATACATTTTATACATAAATATTTAACAGATAAGGCAGTTAATGGTTGTTTGCATTTTATTTAGAGCCCAAGCGAAATGTTGCCCCGGGCTTCAGAGCTGCTAAAGCAGTCTCTGTGTTCAATTATATATTAGAAATTTGATATTAGGCAGTATTTACTACATAATCGACATAAACTACATATATTACATCAAAAACTACGCGTATACGTAGTTTATGTAGTAAATATTTTTTACATGTACTTTTCCGAACCCTGGATACAAGAGAGACCTATTATCAAGAGTTTTGGCTCTCTGCTATGTTTTTCATGTCAGCACTATAACAGCTTTGTGTGAGTCATATTAAGTCTTCAAATGCTTATTCAAATATGATTTATCCTCTTTTAATTCTGTTCAAACAGCAGAAGCATTTGTTAAAATTGTCTCTTCGCGTCCTTATCGTGCAGACACTTATTTTATTGTGCATAATCAAGTTATTTAGTGTTTATGGTTCTTTATTGGTGATCAATATACTGTAGAAATTGCCTATTTTACTTTGCAGTTGGATTTCTTTAAGAAAAAATCAATTCAAAGATTTTTTTGTATATATAGCTGCGACTTTCATGATTTCATAAGTAGACACCATTATTTTAAACGTCAGTTTTTAATACTTTAAAGACTGAATGATAGAGGTTCTTAAGGGCCAACACTTGGCATAAACCGAATTTATGTATTTTAGGGGTGATTTTTTATTTCTCAGCCCATTCTGCCCCTTTAATCTGATAGACATCATTTATTTCTATATAATGAGAAAATTTATTATATGTTCTCACATTGGGGTCGAACTATATATACTTGATATGTATTTTTATAAATTAATAGCAAATTTACAGAGTACAATAAGTGTTACGCCCTCAGTTATTGATAAGGAAAAATGCCAAAAAGAATACGCAACTTTTGCTTATCGATTTGCTATTTATGTTTAAAAAAAATACTCATATTCGTAGTGTTAATAAGAAGCAAAAAAAGGATAAGTATCTTGAAAAACAGATACAGATCCTGTTGGACTGTTTTCACCATGTAATAGCTCTTGAGTTCTTATATTATTAAGTTTTTAAACTATTGAAAAATATTGGGTTATTTTAGAAATATTTCGAATAGACAAGTCTTGTAGTGTGAACTTCAACCCTTATTTTTTGTCTCAAATTTGAGCACAGACAGGAATAAAAAATATGTTCTTTAGAATAGTCTGCTTTATCTAGGTGCCAAAAAAAAATGGAAATTGATAATTTCCATCTCGTGTAGTTTGCTTGTAAGCAACATTGTTTCTAAAAAAAAGCACCATTATTCAATGTATAGTACCCATTTTGTTGCCAGCACTGTATGAACTTTTTTAGAAATTACAGTGTTTTCAAATGTTTATTCAAATATCTATTTATTTGATTTTTAAACCGGTTCAAAAAAAATTGTCTACTCAGTGGCTTACCGTGCAAATACTTATTTTATTGTGCATATTCAAGTTATGGTAGATCGCATACCATATTGATATTGTGGAAATCACCGATTTTATTGTGCAGATCGTTATAAGAATAAAAACTTTTAAGAAATTCTTCGATTCCCTTAAAACGGACAATTTATACATTGTTAAAACCTAATTATTGCCAATTTTTCCTATTCTAAATCTGTTGAAATGTGACGTCAGTCATTAAAAAAAAACTTGCAATTATTAATTTAATAATGAACATTTTTTTCTATTTGTTATTTGAAATGACCCACCTGACGAATAGAATTTTATACTTGTTTCAGTAATGTTCTTTAATTTTTATTGTCAAAACGATGTAACTAGTAATAGACTCAAGAACATTCATCGTATTAGTCACGGACTTGGTTGGCTCATAATTTGTATTAATTAACGTTTTTTTTTTAATTTTGTAGTTTTATTAAGCTATTGGAAAAGTACAAGAAACTTCTACGTAATTATACGCAAAATATTGATACATTAGAAAAAGTTGCAAATATTGAACGTGTAATCGAATGTCATGGTTCATTTGCAACAGCAACATGTACAAAATGTGGACATAAAGTAACAGCTGAACATATACGTGATATTGTATTAGAACAAAAAATACCATTATGTCCAATATGTCATCCAAATAAAATATCAATATCAACAATTAATAATAATGATGATGAGAATAATTTGATAAATTATACAGAATTAGTATCATCTGGCATAATGAAGCCTGATATAGTATTTTTTGGTGAAGGTTTACCAGACACATTCCATGAGGCAATGGCTAATGATAAAACAAAATGTGATTTATTATTAGTTATTGGTAGTTCATTAAAAGTACGTCCTGTTGCATTAATACCAAGTTCACTACCACCAAATGTACCACAAATATTAATTAATCGTGAATCGTTACCGCATTGTCATTTCGATGTTGAATTATTAGGTGATTGTGATGTTATCATTAATCATCTATGTCATTTGTAAGTTTGTGTTAAGAGACGATTTTAAAGCCACAAATTAAAATTTTATATTTTTTTTATAGATTCGGTGGTGTTTGGCAGGAGGGTGTGTTCAATGAAACGATTCTACAAGAAGCTCAACAATTGCTCCGATTAGAACAGGAGCACACAACAATAACCGAGCCAAATTGTACAATTAATCTAACGACATTATGTAAATGTAATTCTAGTACAAATTGTAGTTCCTTTAATGATTTAACAAATTGTAATTGTAATAATATTAATAACAAACAAGATATGTCAATTATTCAACAACAACAACAACAACAACAAGATGAGAATTTAGTCAATTCAACAACATTAGATATAAAACAAATAAAAGAACGGCATATGTCTGTCGATTCAACTAAAGATTCTGGTATAGGTGAAAATTCAAATTTCACAAACGATCTAATCGAAACCACTAATGATAATCAAACAATTACAACAACAATAATTGAATCGGAAACTGATGAGATGATGATGAAGGATTATTGGCAACCAAAAATACGAAAAAGTTTAGCTGATCGTTTACCAACAAATTCATATTATTTAATCAAACCAAGCCGTTATATCTTTCCTGGTGCTGAATATTATTATGATCCCGATGAGAGATTCGTTGATGATGGATCATCAACACTTGTCGATACGACACGATCATCATCGTCATCATCATCATCATCATCATCCAGTTCGGATTGTGAATCCGAACATAATGAACCGCAAAATAACTAAACCTTTTTGAATTGTTAATTTATAATTTAACTTATATTGTTAAATATGTTTGTTATTTTTTTTTTAAATAGTAATTTGAAAGATTTATCAAATATTGATAAATAGGGGACAGACAATCAATAGTTTTTATCTTTCAAATTATGTGTTATTATTTGTTATTATTATAATTATTTCAATAGACAGAGAATTGGCGGAGGTCTCGTTTGATTCTCTTTAAACATTAATTGAATTGTTGGAAGTGTGAATGTAACCTCAGGGTGGTCTTAGTCTAAGATCCACAAAATTAGAGTGTAATTAAAATACAACAAACAAACTAAAAATACATAAAGAAAATTATTCGGAAATTAATGATCTCTAAACACAAGAAAATGTATTTGTAAGTTCAAACATTTTGTATTTTTTAAACGACTGATTATTGTTATTATTATTATTTTTTTTGGGGGGACGTGTGTGAGTTGCGTGTGTATGTATTTAACGAGAAATTATGGAAATTAGTACCAGTGATAAGTACCTTTTTACTACATAATCGTTCATTTGTTCATTTTGCCAATATCCGCAATACTATCCTACAATATTTTTCCATTAAAAAATCGTCGATAATTAATAAGGTGGCAAGATTATTAATATTTATGAAATTGTTAACAAAAGAAATGTCTTATGATTAAAATAATTGTATATACAGTTTTACATAATAATTGTAGTAACAAGTTGAATGTATTGTACTAATATTTATTACAATTATTTATTTTATTCTTTATTTGTACAAGGCCTCCCAGTCGGTTTGATAATTTGAAAGTGTACAGTTTTTAACACAAAATGAAGAGTAGATGGGGATAATATTGATTGTTGGGAAGGTGTCAAACCGGCTGGGACGGCCTGTACTTGTATCAATAATCAACTCTTATCAGCGGTCAAATGAGAATAATTCAATTTTCTTATAATGGTTGTGCACAAACGTATTTTTTTATATTTCATAAACAATGTAAAGTGTTGGCAAAAAAAATGCATTTTAAAGCAGTCAAAAAAAAACAACTAAGAACTTTAATTATTTATTTACAAATGAAAACATTCAGCTTAGAAATTATCAAACTATTGTAAATGTTTTATTACTGTATAATGAGAATTTTTGTTTTTTAGTTGTAACGATATACATAATAAGCATAATTAGTAGTTCTTTTTAATTATTATTATTATATAAATATGTACGTATAATTTAATTATTTTTGTACAAGTATTTATTCTCAGTTTATGTCGGCGAGTTTTATATAGGAGATTAGGAACTTATTTAAATATGTATTTAGAGTTGGTTCTTTTATTTTAGAAGGCAAAAAAATAACATTGATATTATGATAAAGTTTACATTTCTTTAAAATAAAATTTATATATTTTGTAATAATCAATTTTCTAATTTTATTTGTGTGTAAATATTTAACGTTATTAGAGCAATAAACATTTGTTTCTCTTTATTTAATTTAATCTTTTCAATTGTTTCGATAATTTCGTAATCTAAAATTATTTTATAGTTTCGCAAAAGTACAGTAAGTTCAAATTTACCGCCGCACAATAACCAATAAAATCGCAACATTGCTTTGATTGGATCAATTCGGTTGTTGCGATTGGTTGAAAGCTTGGCGCTAAATTTGAATGTAACGTTTAAATTTTTATCAAGAACGGACTATTACCTCGGTTTTAGTGTAACCTTTTTACGATTCTTATTTGATAGTCCCGAAATAGCTTATCTTGAATGAATGCACTTTTTAGATAATCTCATGCAAAAAAAGATATTTTGCAATAATCAATTTCTCAATTTTATTTGTATATAAATACTTATCATTTGTTATTTCAATTGTTTCGATAATTTCGAAATCAAAAGTCATTTGTTAAAAATCATAATCGTTTATATCCGTTTTAAATTTATACCGAAAAGTATAAAAAATCACGTTAATTTCTAATTTGCCGCTCCACAATTACCAATCAAATCACAAGTTTGTGGTGATTGGTTCGATCAAATTTGTGCTAAATTTGAAGATAACTTTGAATTTTTTATTAAACAGGGCCTGTTGCCTCGATTTTAGTCCAACCCTAACAAAAAATTATGATGCAAGAGCGACTTTTTTTAGATAATCTCATTCAAAAAACGATATTTTGTAATAATCAATTTTCTGATTCTATTTGTGTTTCGATAATTTCGTAATCAATAGTCATTTATTAAAAATCATAATTATTTATACCCGTTCCAATAATTACCTAAAATTATTAAAAAAAAAACATTCATTTTAAAATTGCCACTTCACAATCACCAATAAGATCACAAGTTTGTGATGATTGGTTCAATTCGGTTATTGTGATTAGTCCAAATTGGCGCTAAATTTGAATGTAACTGAAAAATTTTTGTCATCGAAAAAATTATCTGGACTTCAGTCTAATCTTGAGTAAATATAAACGGATTTAGATTTATCGGCTCCTAATCTCGAGTACCTTACAAAATATCAATGAATGTTAGTAGTTGTCGGTATAAGTGCGAGCTTTTTAGATAATCCCAAAAAAAAATAATTCAATGAAATTTTCGAAATTTCACTGAAACACTTCGAGTGTTTTCGGTAATTCGTAGAGTCATGGAAAAATACAAACGCACAAAAAATAACCGTAAAGGCCCTGAACACCGTTATCTTTCACTTCCTCCTCCTCCTCCTCCTCAGCGCATTGTCTCGCCGTTTCCTCCCCTGTCTTCAAATTTTTTTCTATTCTTTCGAAAAATTCCACCACCATCGCAGCGGCGTGTCTTGGTGACGTTTCGCGTTACGTCAAGAAATGTCAAATTGCAGCATGGATATAAAAACAAACAGACAACAATTTTCGATTCAGTCCGATGTAGAAAAGTGTTTGTGTTTGTTTTAGGTTGGCGTTTTTGTTGTTTAATTTTTCTCAAGAAGTGAAAACGTACGTGGCAGCAAAATGTGTGGTAAGTTGGCTTTTCGCCCCCGGAAAATGGGGACCTAACCTACATTTTTTTTGACAACTTGACAACAGTCAACTCGATTAAAAAATTTGAATAATTTCAGCCCTATCGATTCCCGAAAGTACCATTACAAAAAAAACAGTAAACAAAAGGGGCAACTTTCTATTTTTTCTAACATAAAGTCACTGTTTTTCGGTCAATTATATAATAGACAAGATTTTTTTTGGTATTTTACTCAACATTAATAACAGCATATAAAGTGAAAGTTTGTTGATTTGTTAACACTTTTTTTTTCGAGAATTATATATGAAATATTCATTATTGCATCGTTAAATACACCCAGGAGAAATAGGTGTGTTGATCTGAACAGGAAAAGTTGCAGAGGCGCAATTTTATTGTTATCAGGGTGAACCAGATATTTCCTAATCCAAATCTATCAATCATTCTAAATCCGATAATAATAATAATCGATCATTTTTACGATCAATCAACACGATAAGATTACTGGAAATCGACGAAAAACACCTTCATTTCACTTTCTTTGAAGATGTCCTCGATGAAGAGACTGGCAGTGATAACAGGTCGTCCTTGACATTCCCAAAAAATTTTGCATAATTCATGCACTCGCTCTATTCGATTACAAAAAAAATATGAGAAACCTGAAAAAAATGAAAGTGAAATGAACTTGAAAAGACTCGATTTTTTCTTGTTCCTATTCCTGTTTGAACAATTCAACCTTGATGGCGTAAAGCTCGAAGACCTTTTACTTGTAATGTTTAGAAAGACATTCTATTTTTACAATTTGTAAATATTTATAGGAATTTTTGCATATTTGAACCATTCGACACCGAAGGATCGTCGCTATATCCTTTCAATATTGGTGAATGGCCTTAAACGGCTCGAATATCGTGGCTATGACTCTGCAGGTAAATTTCCTATAGAACAACAGCAAAAAAAAGTCTTCTTGATTATGTTGATTTATAGGTGTTGCTATCGATTCGGCCGATAACAAAGATCTGGCTGTTATTAAGAAGACAGGAAAAGTTGCCTCGCTAGAAGAAGAAATCAAGAATCGTAAGACGATTATTGTTTGTTGTATTTAATTGTGATTTGATTTGTTTAGAGGAAAATGAATTGAATATGGATGGTGTTGAGGATACACATTGTGGTATTGCACATACACGTTGGGCAACCCATGGTGTACCAAGTGCCACCAATTCCCATCCACAACGTTCCGATAAACATAACAGTTTTGTTGTTGTACATAATGGTATTATTACGAATTATAAAGAAGTTAAAGTATTTCTACAGAATAAAGGCTACGTATTCGAGAGTGAAACAGATACGGAAGTTATTGCAAAATTAATACATCATTTCTGGACACAACATCCGAGTTATTCGTTTAGAGAACTTGTCGAGAACGTCGTACAACAATTGGTTAGTTGAAAAACAATCAAGTCCCCCATAAGATGGATCACATACAATGAGGCCCGCGCAACACGGTTTTTATAACACGCGCAAAACAAACACCTATAATTCGTTTTTTTTTAATGTTATTATCAACTTGCTCCAATTGACACAGTTCCACTATAACACGTTAAGTTTCTATTAACACCAGTAGCATGATGTTACAAATGCGTTTTAGACTTTAATAACACGGTTTTCGTATAGCAGTTAGACTTAACATTAGTATTCTGAATTTAGTTACGACAAATGGAATTAAAGATCTTTCAGAGAAAAAGATATTTAATCCTACGGTTTCAGTACAATTAGGTTTCAATCAACACGATTTAGTAGCATATAACACTCACAGAGGGCCCTATGATGTTTTAGGAATACAGTATTAAAACAGAATTCAAATAACACGACTTCTATTTAGCAGTGTAATACAGAAGACATAACCTAACGATTTTCAATCAATATTCCTATAACACGATTAGTTTTGAACAACACGAAATTCTAATATTTTGGTTCTCATACAACAAGCCTCATAGGAGACGATTTCAGGTTAATTGTGAACTCACTCGATTAGATAAAATCAAAAAATAAATTCGACATTTTTAAATTTCTGATAACACGATTTTGTAACGCGTCTTGCATGAATTTGGCGTGTTGTGTGAGGTCGTTTTGTAATAAAAACTTAAGTGTACTTTTTTTTTTCTTGAAATAGGAAGGTGCTTTTGCGTTGTGCTTCAAATCGAAACATTTCCCCGGTGAATGTGTGGCAACACGTCGTGGTTCACCATTATTAGTTGGTATCAAAACAAAAACACGTTTAGCTACCGATCATATACCGATTTTATATGGTGCTAAAGGTAAGAATTCTTCTATTTTATATAAAAAAAAAATCATTGTAAATAATTCCATGTATAGTTAGTAAATTAATTAAAAATCGGGCTTCAAGTTGATGGGTTAAAAAGGTTGGTGTTAATTTTTGATTATTTAAAATTAATTGCATGATCGCTTTGGAGTTTAGATATAGATCATTTTTTTTAACCTGAATTCGTAGAATTTCGGATCATTTCTAACATGAAAATCTTATAACAATACTAGGAATTTTGTTTATTTATTTCAAAAAAAAAAAAGATAAGACTAACATAAATATTTGCATGAAATTAATTTTGTCAAAAACAATTACTAATTTTTATCATTTGTTTTTGTTTAAATTAACCAGAATGTTTAATAATTGATTTTTTTTTTGTTTTTTTTTTGTATTGTGTTCTTTTACTCTATTGTTTGTTCCTCTTCCATCCCTTTTGGAATTGTTTAGATGAGGACCCCAAAACACCTACAGGTATAATAATATTCTTTTTTTTCCTTATAAAGTAATTGCTTGTGTTGTTATGTTGGGTATTCTGCCCCCAATATACCGATTATCCAAAAGGATTCCACCCTTTATTAGAAATTTATGAAACTATATAAAAAGAGGGTAGGATTTTTATGGTATAGCTGGTATACTCAGGTCTCGTTGTACTAATTTTGTGTTGTTATGTGAATTAATTAATAATATTGGTGGTGTTTGTTGTACATATATAAATATGTATTATTTTTTTTTTTGTTTAACAAAAATAAAACAACAAGTCCTGAGGTATTTCTGTTGTTTTCGATCAACAGTTGAGTGTTTTACTTTATTTATTAATATTTTTGTTTTATTATTGTTGTTTGTTCTTGTCTCTGTGGCAATTATTGGGTACCAAAACAGACGCTGATACAAATCATTCAGGTAGTATTTATTGTTCTGTTTTTATTTTATTTTTTTTACAATAATCCTATTAGAAAGCATCCGAATTTATATAAATATTTACGAATCGAGAACGTAACGCTTGCAATCACAATTAAATCACGACGTTAATTAGGTAGGGCATCAAGCGGTAAATACTTTTTCCAATTGGTGCCCCACTTAAGTAACACGAGTGTTTCAATTATACTTTGCCAATGAAAAAAACCATAATCTGTCCAACTATACATTATTATAGTATACCGATTTTTGTATCGATTTTATGTATGGACGACTTCATGATTTTTTGATTTATTGATAAATTTTAACAATGTATCTTTTGAGAATTTTAAAAAACGTTAACAGTTGGGTTGTATTTGGGAACCTGGGGGACATGTATAAAAAACAAAAAAATTAATAAATATAACTTATTTATGATTAATATGACTAAATTTGACAAAATTATGACCACAGTATGTTTAAAAGTACGTATACCTCGCCATTACTGTCGCCGTCAAATTGCTTTCGCCGCCCCCAGTTAGCTACTAACAGTGGGGGCGGCGAATACAATTTGACGGCGGCGACGACAACGATGTGTACATACTTTTATGTACTGTACATTCTTTCAGCCATATATGGTCATATTAGTTATATGAAGTCATATTTTTTAATTTTTTAACTTTTCTATGGTGTCCCCCAAGTTCCCAAATACAACCAACAGTTGAATAATCGCTACAACTTCAACATTAATTGTTAAAAAGCTGTTGCTCCAAAAGATCGATACGAAATTTGGTCTACTATACTATGTTTTTTTGATAAAACGAATAGGATTCGAACCACATGAAATCTAGCGGTTATTGAACTATTAATTATTAATTCTACGGATGCTCTCTAGTAGTATTATTATTATTTGTTTACTAACTCGAATAGCTTTTAGCTTTATTTTTTGTATAATTTACGAAATTTTAAACATTTTTTTTTGTGGTAAAAGTCGCTTTATTTTGGTGTTGGTGTGGATTTGAGAAGTAAATAAATATGGTAAGTAATCGAAATTTTTCAAAGCAATATTTGTGGTGGTGGTGGTGGTGCAATGCTGGAGAATTTCCAAAAAAAAATCTCATTACTCCTGCGTTGATACGAATATATTCTCATTTTGTTGTTTAATTAAAATTCCAATTAATTATAGGATTACGGAATCATGGTAGTGGTGAATTTCCTGGATTATCACGTACCGAATCAACATCAGAATTTGAACCATTGGAAGATAAACAAATTGAATATTTCTTTGCATCTGATGCATCAGCTGTCATCGAACATACAAATCGTGTTATCTACTTTGAGGTAATACGGTCTTTTAAGGATTTTTTTCATAAATCTATTATCTTTAATTGTGCAATCATTGCTTAAAACTGGTGACGATAACTTTAAGACCTTCTGCTGCAATCACATTACCTATTCAACTCGACTGCATTTATGAATTTTTGTTTTTGATTGAAGGACGATGATGTGGCCGCCGTCAAGAACGGCTCATTGAGTATCCACCGTTTGCGTCGTTTAGGCGACGATCCCCAATCCAGAGAGATTCACACATTAAAAATGGAATTACAACAAATCATGAAAGGTAGTTACGATTATTTCATGCAAAAAGAAATCTTTGAACAACCCGAATCTGTGATAAATACAATGCGAGGACGTGTTAATTTCGAAAATTTGGTAATTTCTCTTTCTGTTGTATAAAAATCTTGTATTTTTATCGGTGTGTTTTATTTTTCCAGACTGTAACATTGGGTGGCATTAAAGATTTCATACCGGAAATAAAACGTTGTCGCCGTCTAATGATGATTGCTTGCGGTACAAGTTATCATAGTGCTGTAGCAACACGACAATTACTAGAAGAATTAACTGAATTACCTGTTGTTGTTGAATTGGCTAGTGATTTCTTAGATCGTACCACACCGATCTTTCGTGATGATGTTTGTTTCTTTATATCACAAAGTGGTGAAACTGCTGATACATTAACAGCATTACGTTATTGTAAAGAGAAGAATGCATTAGTTGTTGGTATTACAAATACAGTGGGTAGTTCGATATGTCGTGAATCACATTGTGGTGTACATGTGAATGCTGGTCCGGAAATTGGTGTTGCTTCAACAAAAGCATACACCAGTCAATTTATATCGTTAGTTATGTTCGGTTTAGTAATGAGTGAAGATAGGAAATCATTACAACCACGAAGGCAAGAGATTATTGAAGGTTTAGGTAAATTACAACAACAGATTAGGGAAGTATTGAAGCTGGATGGAAAAGTTAAAGAATTGGCGCAAGATTTGTACAAGAAACGGTCGTTATTGATTATGGGTCGTGGATACAATTTCGCTACGTGTCTAGAAGGCGCTTTGGTAAATTGTAGTTTTTTTTTAAATATTGGATAGGCATGTCATCTAAGCTCATTATTTAAATTAAGAAGAAAGAGATTTTAAAATATCAAGCAAATATTTGCGACTGATTCTGCCTTATATGCTTAAATGATATGCCAGCACTGTATATAAGTGCCTGCTCTGCTTTAAAAGTGGTCAGAAGAAAAAAAAATAAAGGGGGACCAATTAATTTTACTCTTCCACATTTGACCGTTAAATTACTATATTTTTTTGTCGATTTACAGAAAGTGAAAGAGTTGACGTACATGCACAGCGAGGGCATACTATCCGGTGAACTGAAGCACGGTCCATTGGCCCTGATCGATGAGAAAATGCCGGTGATGATGATAATAATGCGTGATCCGGTTTATAAGAAATGTATGAATGCCCTACAACAGGTGACGGCACGTGAAGGTCGACCAGTAATTATATGCGAAGAAGGTGATACAGAAACGATGAGTTTCGGTTATAATTGTTTAGAAATACCAAAAACTGTCGATTGTCTACAAGGTATATTGACTGTTATACCATTACAATTATTGAGTTTCCATATTGCTGTAATGCGTGGTTGTAATGTTGATTGTCCTAGGAATTTAGCTAAAAGTGTTACTGTTGAATAAATCCGATTATCATTATTGTATTTGTTCACCAACAATTCCCCCCATTTAATCATGCATTTATTAATTTTTAAGAATATAACATACTCCTTTTATATATACACACCTATATATATGATGAAATTATATATAAACAATTGTATTTTTACCAATATACACGATTTAATAAAATAAGTGTATTTTTATAGAAATTTATTGTAATTATTTTCCAATTAGCAGTCCAGTTTACGATACATATAAATACAATCGAGCATCAAGCAATAATATGAATGATGAATGAATTTTTGGCTTGAATTTAATTAAAGCTTGACGCCCTACATGATATATAAAAGAAAGAGAAGATTAAACAATTCAATATGTTGGCAGCGGGTCATTATGGCGACATAAAATATAATGTGTGGGTCGTTTTCGTTTCTTTTTCAATTCAAACGATTGCACATTCATATGCCTAACTAATAACGTACGTATATCGTTGATTAGTTCGTCTGTATAGCCTAAATCTAATAGAGATTTGAACATTTCAACACGTTCACTATCAACAATTTTCGCAACTAATGCGTACGCTATACATTCGATACGTAAAAAATTCGTACCCGATTCCATTGACCATTGATAAATCAATGGTATTGTTGTTGCTTTGAAATAATACTGTTCTATACAACTGGTTAAATATAAACAATAATTTTGCATTAGAAAACGATCACATAACGAAATTATATCTAAATATGTTAATAGATCAATATCAATATTAATTGATTGATTCGTATCAATTATTTTGCATTCAATTAAATTTAATAATAATTTAAATGATTTATATAAAACGTTATGTAATTCGATTTCATTCTCTTTCGATTCACGAAAATTACCATTCAATAAACGTTGAAAATAATCGGAACTATCACTTAATAATTCACGATCGGTTTGTAGAACACTACCATCATCCAAACGAAATGCCACTATTTGTGTTGGTGTTGATGGTCGTGGCGCAGATGGTGGAGATTGTTCTATTGTCGTTGGTTTTTTCGACATTGTTATTTTCTTTGGATTCACAATACCTAAACGTCTATCAGCCATTACACAGATAGCTTTAATGGTGCGTTCCTTAATCTCGTTATTGTCACGTAATAGTTGCATTAACACATCTAAACCACCACAATTCATCATGAATTTGATTAAAATCGATTTTGTACTGCAAATATCGAATTCAATTAGTTTGTTGTTTTGGTAAACATACAGTGTTGGTGAGTCGACTAGGTATACAGCATAACAGGAAAATGTGTAAAAAATCACTAAATTTCCGAAGAATTATTGCGAATTCAGTAGTAAAACTGAGTAAGAGTGATAAATTGGTCGACGGTAACACAAAGAGTTGATTTAAATTGCAAGTTACGGTGCTGAGAGTGAGCAAAACTCTTTAACACTAGCAAAAGACTTAACTCATCAAATTTTTATAATTAAGAATGAGACTGCTCTAAATCGCAGTTTTTTGTTGCTCAACCAAAATTAAGAATCAAATCAAAAAGATTAAAAAATTGAGGAGCTTCGATGCTCTGTGAAGATTGCGATATTTTTGCGAAAATAAAAAAGCAGTGGCATTATTAGGGAAGCAAAGAATTTGCTCCTTGTAACGCCCTAAAAATTTTTGCAAAAGGATTCAATTCGGAGCACAGAATTTGTAAAGACCGTAACGTAAAGAACTAAACCATATGGTAGAGCGGTTGCCCAACTGTTTTGCTTCTTGACCACTCAAGAATGGAGTAATTTGAAAGAAAAAAAACAAAAACAAGAAGACAATATTATAAAAACTATGCCCCCAAGGATTTTTAGTGCTTTGTGTACCGGAAGCAATATTTGTGATCAAACCAAAGAGCAAAAGCAGTGGCATTAGTATAAAAAAAAAGTTTTTTCTTGGCTTTATTTTGATGCAATACAAATATCAAACCGCACCTTTTGCAACTCAGAAAAGGTACCTACAAAGACATTGGAGCACAAAATCTGTAAAAGTTAAACTTTTTGAAGCATTCACAGACTCAAGAGAAGTGCAGAAATTGCAAGAGATCAAATGCCCGCAACGTAAAGAAAGAAACTGCATCGTATAGCGGTTGCCTGTTTATCGATTTTTTGTTCACCGTTCGCTAATCAGAAAAATTAAAAGAACAAAAAAATTAAGAAAAGAAAGCCCCTAAGAACTGTGGCGCTCTGGCATTAATACAGAAGAGAAGAACCTGTTGGGCTTTCTTATGAAATTAGATAAATCTCGAAGTTTGCATCAAGGAAAAAGTTGCAGGAATTCTAATGGGCGAAGGCTCGTAGCATGAAAAAAGAAGCTGTACAGCAATTACTCAATGGTAAAAATTGAAGAAAACACGGTTTTTCAAGAATTTTGTTGCCCTGTGCGGCGATAGTAGTATTTCGAAACAAAAAAGCAACTCACAAATAAACCACATGCGCTGGAAGCTCCCGATTTTCATAATTTTTGTTACATAGGTGGAGGAGACTATTCTAAGGGATGCGAATTGTTTCATTCGTGCTTTCAAGTTTAAGGGAGAAAATGATGATTGAAGATCACCCTGCAAAATAAGTTAAAATTATGCATGAAAATTTTTGTTATGAAACCCCTCCTATTTTTTTCATAACAGTCAATCAAATGGTAGCAAATTATATATCATTTCAAAGTACATTTCATACTATTTAAAGTAAATGACAAATTAATATTTTGTGGCAATATGTTTTCTTACAATTCAAACCCAAACTCACAACCCTTCATTAAAAAAAATAATATATCAAAAAGTTCAAAAACAGGTAACTTTTATTTGCCACCAGTAAACAAAATATCATATAGATAGGGTTAATTCTGGGGCTGAAAGAGTGAAAAACTAAAAAAAAATAGATGTAATTAATTAATTAAAGATCTAATTACATCTATTAATATTTTCCAGTGATCCAATTTAAACTGATTTCGGTTGATTTGAATTTGAATTTCAATTAAAAAAAATATTGATTGATTGATTGAAATCGGTTTTGCACGGTGAACTTCAAGCCCTATTTTCTCCGTTAAACTTCAGTATGAGCACGAATTGAAAAATACGCCTCCCTTAGAATCGTTTCCTCTACCTATTTACTAGTTTACTTGTCAATAAAGATATTGTCTGAAAAAATACTACAAAATTTATGATAAAGAAACTCTATGAAATATGAAACATTCTTCCATTGAACAGAATCAAAAAGAAACTTGCCCTAAACCAGTGCAGAAAAATAACATTAGCTGAAACACTACCACAATCGCCTCTCAATTCCAACAAAATTGAAAAGGATTTCAGTTTGGGATGCAAAACCGCTAAAGCTTAAACTTTCATAAATAATTCAAAGTTTTAATAAAACATTTATGGGAAACCAGCAGTTGAGAACTCTGTTTAAATCCTCTTATAACCATGTTTCGACCGTGTACCTAATCGACTCACCGCTCCTATAGTTAGAAATACTTACATAATTATATATGGAAGAACAGTGACTAATAATTGTTTGATTTCAACATCACCACGTAATAATTTATGTGCAATATCACCACGTCCAGCACCAGATTCAGCAACAATTGATAATTTACTAAGAATCGAACCACTTAATGATTTCAAATGACGACATCTCGAACATGTATTATCATGTTGCATATAACCCAAATCGTACACCAATTGTATAAAATTCGTTTTCATCAATGGCAATAGATAATCATTCAATAATAATATACGATCAGTTACATCAATTATATCATCGATTGTTTGATAGGACCAATCGAAATAATTCGTACTTTTTATTAAACCCAATAATAATCGACTATTTGCTAATTGTATAATTGGTGGACGTAATTTCGTATACGTTTTCAATAAACTAACAATTTCAAATAGTAAACGCATCTTAATACCATCGATTCGTTGTGGTTCTGCTGTTGTTGAATTCGTTAAGAATTGATTATCGTCCAATTGTTGTTCTTGTAAATCCGAATAGCATTCATCTTCAATTTCTGGTAGTGTCATTGTTACATCATCATCATCATCACTACAAATTGGTGAATAATCATCGGAATCCGATTCAGATAAATGGTAACGTTGCGAACGTTGTGGACTTGATAATGGACTTAAACCCGATGTACACGACATTGCCAATTCATTATCGCTATCATTACTATACAAACGATCAGTTCGTGATTTATTTACAAAATCAGTATCGCTCGAATTTTGTGAGATTGATGATGATGACGATTCATCATCTGATGACGACTCATCTGATATAACACTGAAATCCAATAATTGATCACGTTTCATTTTCGATGCGAACCACGACAAACAACCACAATCCGTTTTACGTTTCCTATCATTGATATGATCAACTTTTAACGGTTCAATCCCACCAATAATCCAAATCAATTTCTCTGTCAATATATCGATAATATTCGCTTTAATTTGTTCAATCAATAAATTATCCTCGTATTTACAACGATTTAAAGTCGATATTATTAGAACGCAACAATGTACGCGATTATTACTATTATTATTATCACTGTTATCTGTGATTTTTTGTAGAATTTCCACCAATAACGTTATGGTATTACCGCAACGTTTTTGGTTGCGATTCGAGGGATGTTCGAGGAGTTTACACAAACACCGCAAATACTCTTCGGATTGTTGATTGAAATCATCAATAACGCCCGGATTACCCAAAATTCGATTGAAACAATCGAACAGTTCTTTAATGGGTAATTCAGACATTCGATGGATGACACCCAGAAAATTCATAACGATTTTAATGATCTGTTTCGGTGTTATTGAGAGGATTTTCGGTAGACACTGTAACGCATCCCCATTGTCCGCATTCTTCAATTCACTTATCACCGGATAATATCGATAATTTGAATATTTGAATAATAATTTAATCAAATTCATTAAAACCATCTCATTTTTCTTATCCTCCTCATATTGATTTGTATATTTGATCAATAGCATTCCAACACTTTTCATTACTTCATATTTATCAACTAATACTTTTAATGTTTCACGATTCAATAATTCACGTAGTGCACGCACACCCATAATTATTGTACCATCAGTGATTTTATAATTCTTATCCGTATTTGTGCAGGAATTCTTTAAAAATTGCACAATATGCAGTACGATTTGTGGTTTCTTGTCAATTATACAACTAGCCCATTGGTCTTTATGTACGCATACATTACCAATTATGCGAAATATACGGCCGTTTATACTATCTTCTTTCGGATAACGTTTCATAATTTGATTCAAATTGGAGAAAACATTAAACTGGACCACCTGTAAGAAATTCAAATTTAGCGCCTCGATGTTTTGACAGATAAACAAAAGAATGCGTTGTTGATTACACCGGACGACACTTATCTATAGTCCGTCCAAAAATTAAATTTAAAATGACAGAAATGCAGCTAACCTACGCAACGAAAAATAGTCCCTGTATTAAGACCCCAAAATTTTGATTCTTTATTGTATTAAACTGCAAATTGATTCGTAAAGGATTTTACGATCTCCAAAGAAATATAAAATATTGAACTTCTTGGTTAATACAAAAAAAATTTACCACCAAATTATGTAAACAAATGCGTAGGGTTTTATTCAACAGGAGTGCCACAATATACTATAATTTTTCTTTCATGTAAACATGTAAAAGTTAGGAACTTTTCAAACATTAAGTTGGCTATAACCTTCCAACTGTACTTTGAAATTTTATACTTAATTTTTGGACAGTGTATATAGATATAATTTTTCTATACTACGTCCAAAAATTAAGTAGAAAATTTCACATAACAAAAGTATAACTAACCTAAGGAACAAAAAAATAGTCCCTTTATTAAAGTATCAAAATCTCAATTTTTTGTTGTTGTATTTAATTGAAAATTAATTCAAAAAGACTTTAGAATCTCCAAAGAAATATAGAAAATTGAAATTTAAGGTTAATATTTAAAAATTTCCACTAAAATATGTCAACAAACGCGTAGGGTTTTATTCAAACAGTAGTGCCACAACAAAATATTCTTTTCGTTTCAACTAAACATGTACGAGTTAGGAACTTTTGAAATATTAAGTTGCATATAACCTATCAATTGTAATTTGAAATTTTATACTTAATTTTTGGACAGAGTATACTACTAAAATTGTTACCCGTTGTAATTTGGGAAAACTTACCAAATCTCTGGCACATTTGGCATCCAAACAACAATTCCCCAAAATACTCAAAATCACATCGATTATCGATCGTTTCGATACGGTAAATTGATCCACAATCGTTTTAAAATGATTATGTTCACGTATATACGCGATATTGTCTTTGTTGCGCGGCCATTCTACATGTTTTCTTATGTCAATGAGATGTTTTAGGATTTTCGTTGGGTCTTCACTGGTCGCCAATTCGGCGAAATTTTTCGTTAAATTATTATGTTCCATGATTAATTGAACATGTTCACACGGTTTTCACAAAAAAATCATTCGATTTTCTTGACGAATTCCCGATATAAATTCGTACACGTCACAGAATTTGACAGTCAAAATACCATAGACTGATGAAAAATTTTATAGATCGCCACAATAACGCTCAAATCGGCATATTACAATTCGAATAGTATTAGAAATTATTTGTACACAATCAAGCAATTATTTTAATCGTAATCGATGAGTAATTAATCAAATGATAGAGTTTAATCAAAGAAAATTGCAATTATTAGAATTGTGGTGATTGTAGATTTTTATGTTACCGACCGATTATTTGACAGACGATTCCTTAACCTCAAATTATTCAAATTCGATGGATCGTCTTTAAAGTAAATTAATTTTTGAAAATTATGTCGGAATTCGATTATCAAACCGCTCTGTTACTACAACATCAATACGAACAAGAACATCGAGCCAGAATTAATTCCCAAAGAACCGATGAAGCCCTAGCCAGATCTCTACAAGAACAGTACGAACGTGAGAATTACATCGAGAATGTAACAGTGGCAGCCCCCAATCTAGTCTATGATCAAAAGAACGCAACCGAACCGACAAAATCCTTAACGGATCCATCATGGGAACTAATCGATCCGACGCCAGATATCCACCAGTTATTCATCCTGTTCGATCGTCAATTCTTTTGGCATACTCTAGGATCTGTGTGCGTATCGTGGAGTAAACGGATGACGTCGTGTGCCGGCATATGTACGTATCAAGGCAAAAGTGGTATGTGTTCGATTACACTGAGCGAACCGCTATTAAAACTGCGACCAAGAAAAGACTTGATCGAAACCCTCCTACACGAAATGATCCATGCTTATCTGTTCGTAACGGCGAATAATCGAGATCGTGATGGACATGGACCGGAATTCCATAAACACATGTACCGCATCAATCAACAATCAGGTGAAACTCCAATAATTATTGGGCCAAATTCTTATGGCAATAATTTCAGGCACAAATATAACCGTTTATCATTCGTTCCATGATGAGGTGCGTCTGTACAAGCAGCACTGGTGGCGGTGTAACGGGCCGTGTCAGTTGTGGCCGCCGTTTTTCGGTATGGTGAAACGTGCCATGAACCGTGCTCCCGGACCACACGATCGCTGGTGGCATGCGCATTTGCATAATTGTGGTGGTATTTTTGTTAAAGTTAAAGAACCACAGAAGAATACCAAGAAGGCAAGTGATAAGAAAACGGTCAAAAAACCATTACCGGATATTAGAAATTATCTACCAACTAATAAAGAGAATATTAACGATAACCATCCGAGCACTTCTGGTATAAATATAAAGGTTCAAGATAGTAGGAACGATTTCTTATCAGTTCGTGAACATTGGGCAAAAAAGTTGAATAATACAGAAATTAATGGAAATAATCCGAAACGACCATCTAATTCTGATGAGATTGAACGGCATCAAAAGAAAATTCCTAAACTAGATTTGCCGCAACAATCAATCGCTATAGAATTTGTGAATTGTCCTGAATGTGCTCAAGAATGTTTAAAGACTGATTTAAAGAACCATCTCGAAATGTGTTCGAACCAAGCAAAACAAAAAATCCCAATTATCGATTTAACTGACGACGATGTGACTGATCAAAAACAATGTCCATTATGTAAATCTCTCCAAAATGTTGATGATTTCGATTTGCATGTTGAACAATGTCTGATAAAAGCCTATGATGATGTTGATAAGAAAATTAAAGATTCTATTAATAATCAAGTTGAAACTGTTAATTGTTTGGCATGTAGTAAAAAAATTCTTAAAAAGCAATTAAATGAACATTTAAATATATGTATGGATGGTATTTTTGATAAGGATAATTTGAATAATGAAGACACTTCTGTTGGAAGTAATGGAAAATACAATTGTCCGTTTTGTTGGCAATCAATCGAAAGTGATTTAATGAACAGACACATCGACGATTGTTTGCAAAATAATAATATTGTTAAGTCCGAATTCTCCAAAGATTTTCAATAAAAAATTCTGTTTAATGTCCCAGTTTTTAGCATTCTACACCTGTTTGGTTGGCATTTAATCTAGCGACACAAAAACGAATAAACGTATCCGACAACGATAAAACCCGATTCCACGAAGTTATAGTAATTATGAATATAAAAAAAAAATGCGGACAGATTAATTAAAATATTAGAGAAAACAGGGCATTTTGTTAAAAAAGTAAAAATTGGTAGCAAAGTGCAAAAGAAGTCACTTGTTTTTGGATGGGCATTCTAGACTTTGGGAAATTTACTGTGCGAATCAATAAGCAATTTTATAAATTTAGGAAACTGCTCAATTGGAGTGGGACCGTTTTTTGCCTCTGTGTCTATTTTATTTATCATAGTATACAAATAAAGACACATGCAAATCAAATTGCAGTTACGGTAATTTTTCAGAGATCGTTTCATATATCTTCAACCGAGAGAAGGCGTGGCTTGTCAAGGATTGTGTTATGGATGGGAGAGATAGAGGAAGATGACTATAAAGATGAGCAAGATGCGTATCTTACGATTTTCGAGCGTTTATAATACAAATAGTAAGAAAACTCTTTGTTAATCTTACCTCGATTTGCACTGAAATAATTGAAGTAAAAGTAAAATCGTGTAAATCAAGTCCGTGTAATATAATATATGTTAACTGTTTATTAGATTTGAGAACATTTAGATGTTATTTTCGATCAGAAAACTACCGATGATAATAGAAAAGAAATTAATATTGGCAATGATAAGGTGGTAATTTGAAAAGTAAACACATTGATAATATCTTAGAAAATTAACAATTTTGCACAATTAGAATTCTCTAAATATTTTTAATAAAAAAAATTAAATTTAATACCAATTACGTGTCACGTTTCTTAGCATTCACAACTTGTTTAGTCGGATCGTATTTAAACGTTTTCACAATTGGACCTTTACCGGCTCGTTGAAATTGTATCTCATCTAATCGTCGTCGTTCTTCTAATTCTTTTGAAATCTTCATATTCGTCCAAGCTGTAAATAAACGTTCACATAATTGTTGTTTTGTTAACAACAACAAAACAGTATAATTACATTCTTTCAGGCCTTCGGTGAAACCTTTCGGTTTCATTGGTAAATTTTCCGGACGATGTGTAATCAATTGTTCAATTTTGAAATAATCACGTACAGCCGGTACACGTAATAAACCAACTTGTGCTAATGAAATGAAATTACTTGATACCCAATAACATAATATGGCACCGGGGAAATTAACAATAAATGGAAAGATAATTATTGGTAGGGCACGTAATACATAACGCATTGTTTGTAAATTCTGTGATGATAGTTTCGCCGAATCTGTGCCTAACTGCAACAATTTTAAATTAAAAAAATATATATAAATTATTATTGAAATACTGTGCATAATTAACAAGAGGTCGAAATTCCTTTTTTTCGTAACTTTTCGCAAATTATAAAGGAGACAATTTTTTTATTCGTATCCATTCTCAAATTTAAGGGAAAAAAGAGTGTCACCAAAGTAATTTATTCACCATATCTCCAAAAAGGGTCGAATTTTTAATGGTTTCAAAACGTTCTTTAAGGGCTATTGTAAAGTTGCAAATATTCTGCTACTTATATATAAAAAAATTGCTGCTAGTTTAGTAATGGGCCAGAATGGGGAGAAAAACTAAAAAAAATGATTACAATTAATAATAAGATATAGAAAATCAATTTGCAAAGAAAAATTGATGACATGCAGGACAGACAGGACCCATATTCGACCCATGGGCTAGATTAAGATTACTTAAATTCTAATCCATTGCGGCTCAGCAATTCTGTGTGACTTATTCAAATAAAAATTTCATAATAAAATTTCGCTTATTTAGATAAGGATATTGGGGGGTTCATAAAAACAAATGAAAGGACCATAAAATACGTCCGAAAATTTCGAGTGTTTGTGGATTTATAGTTACTTTTAAATGCGTCCCTAGAAGGAAAAAAAAACTTTAAAATGCTTAGCTTAAATAAGTCGTTTTTAAACATTTTTTAATTTCTCATCCTAATCTGTTGGCCACGCCTGCAGTAAGCTTCAAAAGCCTCTATTATTTAGCTTTAAAACCACTCAATACTGAATTATTTTGGAAATCATTAGAAAACACTGACTGACAAGGCAAACTTCAAACCACATTTTCTCTATTAAATTTGAGAACATTCCTACCCGTAAAATGTCTCATTCAGGAGACACGGGAGTTTTTTGTTACAAAAGTAAGAACATTGAAATTGCAATAAATAAGACAAGAAACATTCCCTCTTTGTCCGATTCATTGCTTTTGTTTGGCAAAATACATTAAAAGATGAATATATGAGTTTTCAATCATACCTCAATTGTTGCATAAAGTGTGAGACTCGTTATAATCGGCATTAAAAAGAACTGATCCGGTACTGTTAGATCGGTAAACCACCATAAACCACCGGTACGTAAACTTTCAACTGGCACATTTGCCATTTGTCTCAAACCAATAAAGAATGAGATAAAAACCGGCATCTATAAATTACAAAGAACATAAAAAAAAATGATTGCATATACCACACATATACAATAGTAAAAAAGAAATACTTGAGCTAACGGTACAATCATATTCTTTAACGGATTCAAATTTTTCTCTTTCATAAACAACATCATCTCCTGTGAATACCGTGCCACTTCTAATTGATTACCCATTTGTCTTGCTTCGGTCATCTTTAATTGAATCGCTTGTAATTGTGGTAAATAATTATTCATTTTAGCTGCATTCCTTTGTGCTATTACAACTAATGGGAACAACATTGTACGTATAAATATTGTACCCAATACAATTGCTTCCCACCATGGTATACCCAATGTTACATGTAAATATTCTAAACATGTCTGTACAAAACCAACCGGTGTATAACCACCTAAACCTAATGAAGCAAATGTCGGTTCACCTAATGCATTCACCTGATTGATCACTTCTTGTGTTGTATCGATCGATTCAATTGGTACAACTGTTGGAGATGGGGGTTCTGGTATCGGTTCAATTACGATATTTTCAGTTTTTCCAGTTTCTGTTGTAATAGCAGCACCAGATGTGGCAAATAGGAAGCGATTTCTTATAGATACATGGTTTTTCTTTTGCTGATTTACCGATTTATTTCTATCCGGCACCGTTGAGAGAACTTTACTGAAATTTCTACAATAATCCTTGATTTGTTTGAATCTATAATTCTCTGTCGAATAGTATTGAGTTTCTTTCAATAATTCGATGGTATTTGACGACGGACCATTATTTATTCGTGTTAAATTATTCTAAAAATAATAAAAATTAGAAACGCAAAACCTAACCTATAAATTACAAATACGCCACGATTATGGGTATTTAAACAATAATTACAACAATTACTTTGATATTTAGAAGGGTTCTCGTGTAGGTTTTGTATTTTGCAACTAAATTATTTCGAATAAACATTTTTAAAGCAAATAAGATTTCGAATAAACCGGTGAGGTTATGTTCCGCATTTGACAGATTTTGACAGTACCAGCTAAATGTCGCGCAGTTCCCCAAATTTCGCTAAAAAAAAAAAACTATATTTTGGTAATATAAAAATTATGCACCTTATTATATTATTAATTTGACCGATTTCAATTGTTAATTACAAAATTGTTCAAATAATTCGGAGAAATAGCCGAATTGGTAAGTTCAGGTCACGTGACAGAATCGGCGGCAATTTTGAAATCTTCAAAATTACAATGCGCTCTTATTGATTGAGGCGGCGCCAATTTCGAAACGTTCCAGTTATTCGAGATCGGTGTACTGAGAAAAAAGTGCGAAAAAGAATTGTTGTCCAGCCTGTTGGCTACGAATTCTTCAACGGTGACTTGTGAAGCGAATTCTTTTTATTTGTTGTTTTTATTCGTCTCTTTCTCTCAGACAATAAAAAATTTCAGAGCACTTTTACATTATTTACGGTCGCAAATTCTTTTTAATTGAAACCCAAACGTTTTTATATAATGAATTTATGTAAATGAGGAAGGATATAGGTTTTGCGGAAGTACCAAGTTACCATCCTATAACAGATCACTTTCTATTAGTAATGGTCAAATTACAAATAATTATCATTATTATAATGGGATAAAAATATAACAACAAACGGATGTTTGGCTATTTAAACCAACATTAATCTTAAATGTCCCTCCTGTAATTTGATCTTGCCAACACACAACAATATTGTTTCGAGGGGGACCACAGTAATAAAATTAATGAATATTGTTTGTGCCGGCCCCAAGACTAATTATCGAGGTGAATATCCGATGGTATCATCATCATCAACACAGACAATGAATGATTTCGCCGAAATCGCAGAATTAAATTATTCATCTCAATAATAAGCGAGGGTGGCATTTTGGGGGAGCGATGGCCCAAGTCGCGAGGTGGTGGTGGTTGGGGCGCCCCGATGAAGGTGCGCGCACTCTCCGCGTTCATTCGGTGTTCAACTGCGACAATAACGACGTCGATGTGTTTCCATGTGTTAGTTAGTGGTGGTGGTTTCGTTTTTCCAAAAAAATAATTAATGATTTCCACACAATTTCTTTTATTTTATGCAAAATGTAAGTGTAAACTCCCAACAATTGTCGTCACTTAAATATGAATGATCCTGGACCAAACGATGACACCTGGGAAGACTTCTTCGGTAAGTACCTGTAATTAATAATGATACGACCTTGTGTCGGGCAATTAACGATTAGTAATCGTAGCTGAAATGAACGCTTTTCTTTATCGTTTTGTTGAAGGAAAATCGTGTAAATTCACCGTGACAGGTGTAATTTAGCCCTGTGTAATGATTGATGATTGCCGGAAATCGATAGTAATAAGATTTTTTAAAAGTCTACCCTCACCAAAGAACAACCCTAATAATAAACATTTATTGTAATTGGGCGAAATAACTCGCCTTTTTTGTCTGGAAAAAAACCTATTTCCCAACATGACTTCTATTAAAACAATTAAAATCAACAATGAACGTTATCAACAATTACTCATAATAGGTATTTGCAATGGAATATCACGTTTGTTCCAATTATTCTATAAAATAATTTCGTTCTTATTTCATCTGCTTTTTGGCGAGAAAAATTTCTAAACAAATTGATCTGAATTTTTGATTAAATTTCCACGTTTCCATTGTTTGATATTTGTTCACAAAATGCCACACAATTTATTAAAAAAGAAGAAGAAAAAAAATGGTAATTTCAATTGTGTATTTTCACCTATTATTATTATTTGGTTTTGTTGTCGTGATAGGGAACTGTAGTCACGATAACCATTATTATTTGTTAGGAAATTTGTACAAACTACAATCATAATTAATCATTATTTACTAATTAGTATTGACAATAATTGTCTGTCAATATCAAGGACGATTACCTTTTTGTTTGAACACATGTTGTTATTATTTTGCGTCTATTAACTTTGACCTGTTTTGATTGTGTAACGCATTCGAATATGTGTCTAGTTTTTCCCATTTTTGTCGCAAACATAGACATATCGTAATACTCACAAAACACAGAATATAGACAGTGCACAAAGCGAGAATTTTCATCTTTAACACCTTCACGTTTTTGTACGTTTGCACGAGAGACGCTCCATCTTTTTGTACACGATTTTTGCCCACTTTCCTAAAAAACAGACCCAATGCATCATAGTAATGGTTTTTACACGGTTCTATTCTACACGAATTGGCCCCTTAGAGAAGTTTTAATTCTCTGCTTAATAAAAGTTAGTTTAGCCTTTTTTTGGTAGCAATTTTGCTCGTCTCCTGAAGATCCACGCACCTAGCACTTACATTATTTTATACGTTGGGAATTCTTTGATCGAACAGTCAATGTTGTATTCGATTTTACTGTGAATGCACCCGGTTTATTGTGCAAATGGTCGTCTTTATCCATTTTAACAATTGAATTTTTACTAAAAAGGGACTTAATTCGAAGGCGAGACTGTTAGCGGTACGCTCAATTTCGCAATATGATCATATTACAAAATGCCTGTAATCCGCTGGGCTCCAGGAGTAAATAAAAGTATAGTAAACGCAATGCCTTAAGAGATTAAACTGGAAGCTATTGATATCCAAAATTCATCCTGGTTTCTCTCGAAAGCTAGTAGTTGTACAAACGAAAGTTGTACGAAGATCTATGGTTATTTCTAATGATAGTAGGGAAAATCTCTTAAGTCATTACACTCACTATAATGAATACTTAATCTCTGTCAAATTCGCTTTGATTTGTTGCATGTGATATTGAGACATATCCAGTTAAATGTGTCGAACAGAGAATACACTATATTTATTTTCGTTCATGTTCCGATACTCCCAAAAATGCGATGTAGGGAAAATTTTATTATATAGAGTTTAATCTCTTAAGTCGTGACGCTCACTATAATTATTACTTTATCTCTGTCACATACGTTTAGATTTGTTGAAGGAGATATTGAGACATTATCTAATTTATTAGATAAAACGGTTTGTGGGAGCATCACGGTAGAATTCTACATTGTCCCAAAAATACACGCGGTGGTGGAGGTGAAGAACATCGTTTAAATTTAGATACACACAGCTACCGTTTCATAATCCTGGTTCTTCCACAATTTCATTTTAACGAAACGATCATAGCGGTAAATTGTAGTTTTATAAATGGTTAAATTAGAACGTGTTAAAATTAGTCATTTGAAGTAGGATTCTGCACCATAATATTTACATAAAAATCATGATGTAGCTGTCGCAAAAGAGGCAGAAGGAGTGAGAACACAGGGAGTGACGAACAACAAGAAACTTATTCATCTAAATATTTACAATGAGTTTTTTCTTCGTGTTTTATTTTTTTTTGTAAATGGAAATATATACCCCGTAACACACTAAACATTTGCCGTTAAGGCACGTAGGTTGGTTTCCGTTTCCATATTTGTTGTACCATTATGGTAAACGTTTATTTTTTCCGGTTCAAAAAAAATGATTTTAGTGTAGTAACTGTTTTATATTTCAATAATATTCAAACAGAAATTAATGGGAAATCCCATAAAATTTCGTCTTATCTTTATAATTTTGTGCAAATTTGTTTTATTATTAAAATATTTGTTAATTAGATGAAATTGTAATAAAAAATTGCTTTAAAATTATCTTCATTTCACCACACAACCAGAATATTGTTTGTTAAAGGTTCAATGTTTATTCTATAGAATTTGAAAAGTTGGAAATTACTATTTTGTTTTTAGGTAGTGTTTATCGATGATAACAGAGAGTGTTTTATCTTTGCTGTTACTCAATATTTAACATAAAATCGCGATTATTGTTATTATTATTGTTTAACACTCCGATATTGTAGAGAAAAATTAAAATGGGACTCGGTTTTTGTGTCTGGTTGCTTCATTATTGTCTTATTTAAAAAGCAATTTGCAGTATGGTAATAATTAACAAATTTTTTGAAACAAACGAAATATGTTTATTTCTAATTAAATTACACTTGTGTTAAATAACTTTTTTGAAAGGATTTCGAGAAAAAAAATCAAGGTTCTATTAGATTAATCATTTGCTCAAACTTTTTCTATAAATAATCGAAGGAAGTCAGTGTTTTTGTTTTATTACTGAGTCATTTTCAAACCAGATGTTCCTATTCGATCCGTACTACATCAAGATATTACAGATTTTTGGAAATTTTTCTGTTATTTTGTACAAAAACGATGAAAATATCCAGAAGAGGCAGACAATTGTGAGGTCCAGGGCGATTATCCCTTTGAAACATTCTACCGTTTGCACTCGAGACGTTTTTTCGCGTGAACAATCCAGCTACTGGAGACGTTATTTCTTGAATTTGTCTACAAATATCTAACATAAAGTTAGTCTACAACTTTTACAGCTTAGATGGGTCACTCGGTATATAATGGCTCTTATTCATACATCACTTATCCCTCTAAATGCGCCTCAAGAAACCTCTAAGGTGAGATAACATTAGTGCAAAAGGTGGAATATTGCCAATTTCTGCAATTATCGCTTGATGCCCTGCATAGTTTGCACTCAAAAAGCCCTTATCGCCTTTAATTTTGTATAACGTGTCGTTTAGTGACTCTTAAATCGTGGATCACGACCTAAATTTGGGATAAATAGAATTCTAAATGGATTGCGTTTTTTTTTTAAGAAATGTTTCCTTTAAAAATACTTCTCTAAAGGGAAAAAATGCAGGCTTGACACCGTAAAGTTAACAAATCGACAGAAGTTGAATTTGAGTTGGAAAAGCCAAGAGTCTGTTTTGCAGAAAGCATTTGTTTTCTAAAAGATTTTTGGTGCAAAATGTGCCTTTCAGCGAGTTCTGTAATAAGTACTTAAATCCAGGGCTTCGTTTTTATGTGTTTCGGTTTCGGTGCGATTAGTAAAACGTATATCGGTTCTTAATCTATTAAATCTTCAACTTACAAAGTAGACCAAATTTTGTATCGAATTTCTGATCCACCAACTTTACAATCTCGAAATGATGAAGTCATTAGCTCACCAAATCGGTACAGAATTTGGTCTGCCGTGCGATTTATCGTTGTTGATTTCAATTTACATGTTTTTTGATGAAACACATTTACTCTGCAAAGCAAGAAAAAAAATCACTTACGCAAATAAAATAATAATCATCTATATAAGTGCAAAGTGCAATTATCACCACTTGTCGTAACAGTTTAGTACACTGGCGCTAAATATCCTATTGCAAATGTTTTGACTAAGTATCTGTACCGGGCGTCTGGCTTAGCAGTGATCAATTGCAGTGGACACTTGAAAACCACAGTAACTGGACTTTGTGTGATCACTTTTGAGTCTAACATTTACAATTACAATTGGAAATGTTGCAGATTTTTTGTCGTGTCGTTATTCTGCACGTTTTGCTTTACATGAACTTCACCCGATAAGCTTTCAAATTAATTTATCAAAGTCTGTCGACCGGTATCAAACGGCGTCAATCAAATTGACCGTTCGTGAAACGTGCAATCAATCACGATTTTTATGTAAAAACTTTTTTGAAATTTCTGGAAGAAAACTACAAATATTTTCATTTGAATTCAATGTACAAATTAAATTTCCATTGTGGTTTTATTGGTTTTGATAAACTTGGCGCCTAGTATTTCCTTAATTCCTCTCGATTATTTCTCTTTTTTCCTTTCAGTCTATTCATATTTTTCCTGTTTGAGTAGACAAGACGCGTGTTTATTTATTTATTTTTTTAATAAATTATAAATCTTTTAATTTGGATAGTTGTATGGGTGGTGTTTGTTAGATATACATATATCCACTATATAACACATATGTATATGTAAATATGTGGACCTGCTGTGAAGAAAAATCAATTAAAGCAACAAGAAAAAATCATTTATCATTAGAATTTCCCAATAATCTTCAAATAATATTATGATTATCCAATTGATTACATATAAACGGATGGATTGTTCAATTTAATTTACAATAACTCTCATTATACGACTGAAAAAAATGCGTAACAACTAACATATGTTATTATTTCTGTGTAGGTTGATTATTGTTTACAACAACCAACAACAACAACAAGACAGGTATATGTCTGTCTCAACGACCGACCTGTTTAAGTGGGTTGAATCTAACATAAATTTTGAAATTTTCACCTTTAATTTAAACGAAAAAAAAAGGGAACAGAAAAGAAACTCCAACGGCGCTCATTAACTATTCTCGATCTTAAAAGTGTTTACTGGGTGTTATGTGTGCTGGTGGATCTATTCTCGATTTGAAAACTGTTGTGCCGTTTTAAAATTAGTGAATAAGATTAAAGAAAAGCAAATATTAGTAGTATGTTGACCTCTATCCCTCTACCTACCTACCTACCGCATACCCATTGATAATTAAGAGATTAACAAATGATAACAGTTACGGTTATTTTCGAAATTATCCAATAACCATTGTAAATTATATAACATTTAATTTAATCAAAGTAAATTGCATCATTTGTGTGAGATTTTAATTAAAATAAGAACAATTACGAAAAATCAATTTGGATCGAATCCAATTAGATTCTTATGCGATTTCGAAAAATTCGAATCTAATTGAGAAAGTTAAATATAGACTCCGAAAAGGGGAGAATCTTCAGATATACCATGAGCCTCACAAAACGTGTCCCATCTCAATGAAAGTTCTATAAGAACAATCCATTGCACGGTAAGCTACCTAATAATTAGGCAGATGTTTCGGATTTTACGTGAGAGAATTGCAATGATTATACGGTAGCTGAGATTTTTGCTTTTTTAAAAGAGAAATCTATACCTATGTGGGCCAGGTTATGGATGCCTATTTTCAGGGGTCAATCACAGAAAAGAAATACTATAAAATTAATGCAGGAGCGTAGCGATGGAGGGGCGAGAGGGTCTATCAACCTCGGGCGCTACTTGCAGAGACACGCTAAATAGTCGCCAAGATAAACAAGATTTTCCGGAAAATTCCAATTGATCGATTTCTAGGAAAAGAGTACATCATTGTAATATTTTTTGGTGTCCGCTACGCCACTGAATTATTGTTTGATTTCTCATTAATGGAGGAATTGGAATGTTCATCCATCATGGACGTGAGAAAAGAGAAAATCTCAAGAACTTGTGCAAAGTGTTTTGTTTATTTTTTGATAGACTCCTAGGACTTGTGGGACCTTAAGCCAATGCTTCTCAAGGCTTTTGGTGGCAGAGCAGATGATCGCTAATCTAGATCCAAGTCCTACAGATTTTGTAAGTAAGGAAGTAGGCAAAATTCAACACAATTTGCTTCATAATTGCTCATACATCAAAGAAGCTGCTAGGATTGACCAAAAATAAGTTTGTCAAAGGTCGAAGCAGAAGGATATCTGTGGCATTGACTACAATCGTTGTGCAAAACTAATATTCACGCTTTAAGTCGCTCCCAAAATTCCCAGTCTCTAAAATTGGCCGTGGAGCTGTGAGCCTGCGAATGATGCACTCCCTTGAGGTTTGCGCCCCTGGCAAAAATTATTATTTGTGCAGTTTTCTTTTGAATCAAGTTAAGAGGAGCATTGCTAACAAAAAAAAGGGTCTTTATGAAGAGGAAACACAACCAATTACATTGTATAAAAAATTGTTTCATGCTCAATTATGCAACAATTGTTTCCTTCTATCACGGAACACTGAGAACCTTGATAGTGTTCTGTGGGCTACACTTTAAGAGGCACTTACTTTACCCTCTGATTCCTATTGCACCCTACCTACCCATCTGCAATTGTTTTCCGGATATCTACAGTGGCGCTTGAGCGTAGCACGACCTTTGTAGCTAATCTGAAAAGAATAAAACCTTAATTAATTTGATGCGGCGTTTGATGTTCAATTCCATTTGACAGTCTCTCAAACAAATTGACGCCGTCTCGCAACAACGACGAGATCAACTTGAAATTTGCCGTATCTGTCGTTTATTGTCAATCACAATATCGACACGCAACAAGAACAACAACAATCCAATCTGTCAGTGAACCGACTATATTTTATGTAAATATCACATTTGAACATTAACAGCTGAATAAAGCTTGTTGTGTCTTCTTCTTCTGATGGCAACTACATATATGTATTTTGAATATACATTTATACACATGTATGTACATGTTTGTTATTTACTAAAAGATGAAGATTGAGAAGCAATGCCTGTCTATATATGTAGATGTGAAGAAGCTAATAATATCGAACCGACTGGTTATGTCAACATGTTTCAATTTTTCTTTTATAACATTTTTATTGTTTATTTGTTTATTCTACATCAACAAGTTTTTCTTATTTATCATTATCGTTATTATTATTTTTATTAATTTCTCTCCATCAAACAAAAATTGAAACATCTGTTTACATATGAATCTTTCATGCATTAGAGTCATTGATTTGGATAATTTTGGAAGATTATTGTTTTTTTCCATGTTATTTCCTATAAAACGTTTTATTTATATCTTCCATGTTTGTATCCAGCGTATACAGTGATGCTCATAAATAGCGAAACCACAATTAAGTCGTATAAAATTTGCAGTTTCTCTACTCCGTCTAGATTTCATCTCGAGAAACACTACAAAAAGTTTAGAGGGATTATTGTTGATACGAGACGAAATTTGGTTTGTTTCAGTCTAATTTAATTGATTCCATATGTTGCTAATTTTGCGGACATTACGGTATGTGTTGGTATAAAAACCAGCCGTATTGGTTAGTTTTATACTAAGAACTATAAAACAATTCTTGACTGCAACAGTCTGGACCATATTAGGCATAATGTAACATTGTTTCCCAAGTCTTTTCCTCTCTCGACTTGTTGCAGTTATAAAACGTCTTCAAAGTCAGTGTCCGATAAGTTTATAATATCAACCTGTGCCATCAACTCAATCATTTGTCCATTGCCTTTATCTCTAATAACAATAGTGTTATTGATACGATTATATAACAGTTTTGTTTTGTGTGTAATACCCACAACGATTACTATTTACTACTGTTATTTACTATTTGATTACAACAAGAATGGATGGTGACGGTCAAGGTAAATATGTTCTGTTTTTATTTCCATTTTAAATTAATTGTAATCGAAAAGAATAAAATACAGACAGTTATTGGCCCAAAAACGGTATTACATTACTGAATTTGAGAAATCAACTATTTATTATTGTTTGTTTTTAATCGAATTACTGTAGGTGTTTGAAATTATCATCTCCTGTGGAGATCAAGTTCTCTATAAAAAAGGATTGTATTCTTAGAACAATCTTCTTCATTTTTTCAAACATAAATTATCCACTCTCAACAGGTGCTATAAAAATACCAATAGGGTACTGTTTTTTTCTCATATGAAAATTAAAGTGTTAATTGACAGTGTGATTTCTTCACACAATCACATAAATACGTTTGAATAGTCGTGGTAGGTTGAAAAGTAAAGGGGAAAAGCGTTAGAAATTTATAAAGCGACAGGATTTGAATGTAGAAACAGCAGGATATAAATTTTATTTAAATAATACGGTAATCTAGCTGGATGTCATTGTAGAAACTAGAAGAAATCGTAACTTTTGCATTCGTTGAAAAGAGATATAAAGCAGAGTTGAAATTGATACTCTTTTGCATTTCTTAATTTCAAATTTAAGGCATCAGTTGAACTCTATTTGAGATAGTGTTTCTCCGTTATAGCGTAAGTAGTGAAACAAAAAGTCCATAGTAATTTACACGAGTAAACAAGAAGTTGGTAAACTTCCAGAAAAACCAAACAATTTGTGATTTATTGTGGACTTGTTCTTCTATGGATTTTTGTTTTTAAACAAGTGCCCCTTTAATCACTGGTAGAAGAGAAATTTTACTATTCATTCGGTATGTGAAACCCAAAACAGCACTACAAACATAAAAGGGTCGTTATAGAATAAAAAAAAATAGACTTGTACAATAGGCAATAAATCTTCTCACATATTAGAGTCCTGATATTTCTGCTCCAATGAGACAAAGACAACAAACATCGTAAATACCTAATTCTAAAGCAGTGATTCTCAAATGGTGGTAATTGTCAATTAACGGTCAAAAAACTGTATGTTCAAAGTGGTGCAGAATCCAAAAGTTGAAGATTATTGAACCGAAATTGGCAAGTTTGAGCAATTCATCTCAGTCTATTGTTTTCTTTTTTTGATCTACTAGAATCGCAGTATTATTTTATAGATAACAAAAGAAGAGTTATGGCTTTCGTAGCAAAAATGTAAGTAGAGTAAAAATAAGCGACTTGTGGCCAACAAAAAAACTTCAACTGCACAATAACAGTGTTGCAATTTAGACGAGTAAACAAAAACTTGTTATACTTCCACAAAAACCAAACAATTTGTGATTTATTGTTGACCTGTTTCATTCTTCTGTGAATATGCTCGCTTTTTATGCAAGTGCCCCTTTTATTGGCCGGTAGGCAGGGGGAAATTTTGCTATTAACTCGATACGTGAAACCCAAAACAGTCGTTATGGAAAAAAATGAACCGAAATATAAGCTAAAGCTTCTGCAATATGCAAAAAAAATGTAATGCCTTCTTCTTCTCACTTGTTAGATTCAATATTCTAACAGCGATACTGAATTAACTGTAATTGATAGAATAAAATTGTATCTAAAGAGGGGGTGGTGGAAAAGCCAAAAGTTGGGGACTGTTGGTTTAGACTTTGCACTTTAAGACAGAGATCGTTTCACTTAACTTTAACGTGCGAAGGCGTGGCTTGTGGATAGTCGTGCTGTAGAAAAGACAAACGTTTATAAAACGGACACGTTATCATGAAGTGGCCTATATAAATATTAAAAATTTTGTCCCCAAAAAAGAAGAGCCAAACTGAAATTGGCAGCTGTGAATCACCCCTGTTTTCTTTTTCTTATTCCTACCAGAATCGCAGCTTTATTGATGACCAAGCCCCAGCAAATCTTCCCATCTGTTCACCTACCACAAGACTTAAAATCCCAAATCAGGTAGTTTTAAAATGATGCGAAGAACTAGTAATTATATTGTGGCATGTGCTAGAGGCGTTGAGTGGATACTTTTCAAAGAAACCTCGATACCTAACCACTCATCTATCGACCAGGCATGTTCACTTATACAAGCAAGAGAGATGGAACATATGGAATAACAAAACACCAAGAGAAGTCTCTATACATTACAATTTTTATGATAATTCCAGGAAAGCTCGAGTTTGTCACCCTTCAATAACCTCTCCCCCACATATTCTCGATAATAGCAAGATTTATTTATATTGAAAGAAAAAAAGGGGATGCTATCCGTATATATACAACAATCGTACATTAGGGACGAGAAATGGAACATTTCCAGATCGTGAATAATTTTGTTCATATGTTATTTTATATATCTATAAAAACTATGTAACTAACATGTGTCCAAATCAGTAGCGTACCATCAATTTCAATTACAAACAAACATTGTGTGCACGAATGGAAAGTTTACTGAGAATCATTGTAAATATGGGGTTGTTTTAAGGGTGGAAATTCTCATTTCCTGCAACATGTTAATGGGTAGATTAAATTTCCATGTTAAATACAAACCGCCACTGTGTGTCCGTTTTATTAAAAATCCTATGGGAGATGCCAACATCCGGTGTTGTTTTGTAGTAAGTTTCTCTGTAATGTTTAGCGGCGGATCCATATGCTTATGATTTTATCAAAAAATTATTGTTTGGATATGTGCAGGCATGTTTAAACATCCAAAACGGATTTCTATTGAATTCATCATAGTTTTTGTTTTGTTGTTAATTAATGAAGCATACAACCTGATTTTAATCATAAAGTAAAAGAACGAAGTGTTTGAATATTAATTAAAATCTATATAAGAATTGATAATTTTTTGTTTTTGATATAAAACAATAAATTAATTACAATTATCCAGATAGGTATTTAGAGAGTATAGTTGAATGAAATAAAACCTGTCGCCATCGATAGTTTCACCCAGACAGTTTGAACCAATTTCTTCATCAATATTAAACAGCTACAATTGGCAAAAAAAAAATCAAGAAAAACAGCAAAGAAAACCACAAAGGAATTTCAATAAAAATTGAAGAGATATTTTATGCACCGAACATTATCGTTTCAATAATGACGATGATGATGATGATGACGGCGAGACGAAATTTCCTCTTCAAAAAAAAACGAAACGACTCTATCAACGTCACCCAACAACTGCGTCTGTATAAACCCTTTTTTTTTGGGCGTTTACATATAATTATTACAGTTTCAAGTGAAAGTCTACAAATATATACACCACAGGCTTTTAAATGCTTCAATTTTTCTTCTAATATGATTAATTGCGGAAGTTTCATTTGTAATACCTTGATAGCTACCAGACGTGTGTGTGGTGTTTTGAGGGAAGTCTTTATCGGTTGAAGTTTTCAAACCATATGGCTGTAAAGATCAAAATGTTTTATAATAATTCAACTGATAACAGTCACATTATCGTTAACTGCAATGAAATGAAAATAAAATCAGATAATGTCATTTTGTTCACATTTCCACATGTTAGTTGGTTTTTTGTTTTGCCTGACTGTTAGATTTGCCTTTCTAATTAATTAAAGAAAGATGACATTGATGGGATACTAATTTTGTTGCATACAGTATGTCCACGGAATAATGCACCGTTTAACAGAAAACAAAAATAAGACATTTATATAAAATTCTAACTGAAAAGACGAAGAGTAGTTTTTTTGGTGAATTTCGGGAGTTACGTCTCTTCTCTTTTTAATCAGGTCCCTTTTTTATTTCTCTTGTCCCCAGGATTACAAGAAATGCAGTTGGCTTGGCTTGTACGGGAAATCCTTCTCCACAAAATGCTGTATCCTTTTGGTAACTGGAATCATTTGTTTTCTTGGGAATACAACCAAACATTAAAAAGAAAAAGGTTGGGCGCCTCCTAGTTTTGCCATTTACTTGGAGATCACATGACGAGTCATGGACGAGCAAGTTTTTATTTTGATCCTAAAAATTCTGCTCATTCGAGTATTTGTAATTCAAATTTACTCCTATTTGTGCAATTTACCAAAAGACGACTTACAGATTTCAATAAAACCACTAAATACGACTGAAATACTATTTGTATAAGCCGTTTCATGATAACCCTCCGGAAGTCGCGGGAGAAGGGAGCAGTGCGGGTTAATAGACGTCTCTAAACTTTTCCCCTCCTTTTATCTACAGCACAAGCCACGCCTTCGACCGGTTGAAGTTACAGGAAACGATCGCAATCGACAATTGTGTGATTTAGTTATCGCTTCATATCGCATTATGTTATATTTTTTCAGCCAAAATTTAACACAAATTTATCATGAAACTGATGAAGCTGAAACTTCGTAGGAATCCCAGTGGCGGCTTTAACTCCGTTGGTGTCTTAGGCCTGATCTGAGATGATGTTCTTTTCGTAATATTAGGCAAAGCCTTTCTCCACATTACTAACAAAAAAAGAGTCTCAAATCTGTACATGTTTTTGAACTTTTGTGGCTAATTGTTTCATACATCAAAGAATCCTCAGGATTAGCCAAAGAGATTCCTGAAAGCTCGAAACTGAACAATATTTCAGGCTGTAATCACAACCATTGTGCAGTGCAAAAAATATTCTATTATCAATTAAACTTGAGTCGTTCTCTCCTGGAATTTGTGTTATAGAAATAATGAACTTGCAGTAAATTTACATCTTTTTGGAGGGTGCCTTATTCTTGGGACATGCTGTATTACAACGTGATGCCATATTTGTGTAGATAATGTCATTCAGTTCAAAGGCGGTTTAATCTCACGTGTCTAGATCGACAGATTTCTGATTCTGAATTGATTCTAATGCGATTTGATCTAAGTAGATTGAGATTGTTGTGTTCAATTTACCATCAAATTTCGAAACATTGTTTATAATTAATTGAACAATTTCACTTGTTATCCTATCTATAATTGTGTTTTAATTAAACAATTCTGATCATTAGAAAATATCTATTATAAACAAAATAATAGAAATAAATAGACAAAAAAAAAAAGAACTGATCCTCTTAGGATTACGTAGGCATTAGCGGAATGTTGTACGTTAGGCGCCATCACATTGTATGCCATGTATTTATATAAAACACTACATACACAAAGATAATATAAAAGGGTCAATGTTTTCCACTGCGTTGTCGTTGTTGCTGTTGTTTCGTTTTAAAAAGCGATTGAAGAGCAAAGCGCCATCATCAAAGATATCTTTCCTGGTGGTAGAACTATAGTAAAAAGGTTGTGTCAAAGAAGGAGAGCTATAGATACGCCCCAACAAGACGTCCACCCAACAGACATTAGCAAAACAGACATCGCCCTCCACGCAGACACACACAGAAATTAGCATTTCCATTCTATTATCTTTATTATTCGACCACATACAGAATTAACTGTACATTTTTTTTTTAAATATTTTGTAGATAGATTCTTCTCTAATACCGAGAGTCAAGGTAATTGTTGATATTTGAAGAGGTGGACAAGATAACAAGACACTTGTCTTTCAAGAGATAATTATGCAAACTTTAGATAATATTTCCAAGTATATGTGTGTACAAGTTTTCGACCATATGGTGAATGTACTCTATTCGAGTCAAGAATCGAAAAAAAACCACAGACACCGATTACGATCTGATGATCTTTATCGCAAGATTTACAAGAGTATTTTGTGTTGTCTATAAACAGTTTTTCTACATATTATACAAGACGAGTATTTGTTATTATTATTTTTTCTAATAGATAGATGGTTAGAGCATCAGAACCAATTATCTTCATATGAATGGAGACTATTGTTGGCTACTTCCTCGTTTATCATTTAATTAAACTACTCAACTGCATCAAGGCGTTTTTTTTGTGTCAGTTTGAAAGGAAAATTGATCGAAAAATGGGGATTAACGCTTTAGGTCGCTTTAAATTCCAATTCAACAACAATGCTAGTTAATAATAGTAATCAAAATTCACATATAACCCCCAACGAGCTACTTTACGTGTTTCCGTAACATGCAATAATCTACAACACGAGTTCCGTATAACGCGCCTGTTAATCGTGTTAAGTTGCGGTGATGTAAGGGTTCATTTTTGTTAGATGTAACAATTCTAAATCGGGGGTATCTGTTCGTTTGTTAAACAAAAGGGGCGCCTAGACGTCTAGACGCTAGATAGCCGATAAGCAGTATCATATTTTGCCCCTTATTATTTAATTTTTATTATTTATTTATTTTTATTATTATTGCTATCATCATCACTATTTAGATGGATTTGTTGTTTATTGTTTGGATGGATGGGTTGCATTAGGCGCCGGATGTCGCCTGCCTTCCCAACACTCTTTATTATTACATATACCAATGAATAAAACATTAATAAATGCATATTCCCGATTACGCCATAATATATATATGTGATTTTGAGGAGTGGTTGACATTGGGCCACATTCTTAATTTGTATAATATTAAAAGTAACAACACACCATATGGTCATAATAAACGTCTGATTGGATTTATTATTAAAGAGGTTGACATTGTGCAATCGACAATTCACTCCTTTGACTTTGTATTGTTAACCAATTTTTGAGTTGAAATCGATAGAGAAAAATTGAAAATTCCCGTTAAAATATTTATCGGTAAACATCAACGTAAAAGAAGACATTGATAGGTGATCGACAAAACAAAACATCAATTATACAATCAATATAATTACCTTTCACATTCAATGTATTACATCTACGAGATGAAATTGCTTTTAATTATTATGTTTATAGATATCTTTATTTAGGTATTTATTTATAGACAGATAGATGAATCTACGAAATATAACTGTACAATAATTATAAATTAATATTTTTTTATTTTACTCAAAAAAAAAACTGTACATATCGGCTATAACTCTAGTAAACAAAGTCAAGTTAAAACTATGAGGCTAAACTTGTTGCAATTTAATTTCAAAAACGAGGTCATTTCCCTGTTGAATAATTCCAAATAATCTATTTACAAAACACTAACTTCTCAAACAATTAACAGATATTCGCTAATTAACCATTAAGGAATGGAAAAATGATGAACCATAGAGTGGAATCTCGTTGATTTTTTTGTACGCGATTGATTCATTATTCTTAGAATGTTTTTCAGTTTTTGATTTGTGCGCGTATGTGGGTTTTCTCCTTGGGTAAATTTATCAAGTGATGAGTTAGAATCGTCAAGGCCTTTAAATTATCAAAGTGGAAGCAAAATGTAACCGATTGCGTAAAATTATAGAATTTGGTATATAGAATGCAGCAATGATGGGAATCGGAACGATTAAAGAGACCGAACAAGGCTACTGATGCAACGGCAACAAGGATAACTACTAGCGGCAATTACGCGAAATAACTATCAGTAAAAGAATGTGTTTTATAGTTGTACGAGTAAAATGAGAGGAATAGTAAAGCATCATGCGATTTACGTTAAAATTCAAATGAAGTAGGATCAACCACAATGTTTAATTGGATGCGGACTTATGTTAGGCGCCGGCCCTACGAAAGCCACTTAGAGCGCGACGTTTTTGCTCTGCACTCTCGACGAGTGATTATCGTTCAAGGAATGTCTACGAGATCGAGCGGTACCCCCCACAACAACCAGAGAAAGCTGGAATGTTGGCGAGAGCACTATCCACACTCTCGTGCTCGCCGACATTTGTCTCAGCGAGAGTGATGAGTGGGCTGCATGCAGTCTTTTGGAGAGAGGCGCTGACAAAAAAAATGTGTCTGGACTATGAGAAAAGCTTGTGTTGGATCAGCTTCCTTTTAACACTCAACTTCGACTACAATCAAATCAACCTCTCTAAATTTAAACCTGTGATGAATTAAAATGGGACTTGCATTCGACAAATTTCAAGGGTGATAGACTCGGTTTTACCTTTCTCAGGACAGATGGGGCGTGTCAGATGTAAAGTAGAATACTATGATGTTTACAATAAAACTGTGTAATAGTCATGTTCTGAAATTTCACAGACCCCCATGGAGTCCATGCATCTCAGGTTAAGAACACCTGTATTAATCTATGAAACATGAGAAGAAGAATATTTTCCTCAAAACATCGTCACGCTCAGGACGGATATTAGATGACTGTTTATTTTCTCTTCATTTCATAGTGCGAATATTATGTAATTAGATCAAATGCCAGTACAATTAGCAGCTTTCTTTTTATCTATCTTAAAAATTCCTCAACGCAAATATTTCAAAATATTGGAAATCCTGAAAAATTGCACGCGTCTATAACACGCATCCCTGATCCAATTCAGATCACAATCTAAGATGAATCGGATTCTGTGACGATAAAAGAGTACCAGAAATAATCTGTTATTGTTTTACTTTTTTACCATGGTGATTGAGTTGAGAAATCTGGGTATTTTTAATTGCAAACTAAAACATTGTAAATGTAGATTTGAGGTTGAATTATCAGGAAATATAACGCTATAATTTGTTTGTTTCCTGCAAAATTGAATGATGTACAACGCTACCACCCCCCCTGAGGGTTGGTTATTGAGACTTACTCAACCGTGATTTATTTTATTTTTAAGTTTTTCTAAAAATACGCGTTTTTTCTATGTTTATCTTGGGTATTTGTGTTTAGACGAACGAGATCGTTAGAGGCTGTTTTTCATCCCTTTATGTTCATAAAATACATCTTAACTTCCCGTTTATTGACGGAATTTATGTCGTAATAATCGATAAATTGCCTGAAAAATCCAACAAATAATCATCAAATAGTATATCGGAATTATGATTCTATCTAAAAATAACAAAAATATGAATTAAGATATGTCTATCTAAGGAAGGCGAGAGTTCAAGGCTCTTTTTTGTGGAGTAGGCTCCATCACCCTTACCCCAATTGCCTGCTCTCAAAACTGATAAAAAAACATCAAAAAAATTCTCACGATTCTTATTATTGACTCATCTTTTTCGATGTTTAAGTGATTGATTTTCGGTGAAAGCTTATTAAAATTCATTGTACGCATCTTTATAATTTCACTTCGACAATTTTCGTTATTTATTCATCATTTAATTATTCATCCATTAACACAGATAATGCCAAACATATACAAACGATTATTTCGATTTTAGTACCATATTTACGTTTTCTATTAATTACAAAAACAATCAACGAAATTTTATACAATTTGTTCAATTGCATCTCAAGCAATGTGCATACAAAAGGTTAACAATTTGTCATCACGGCTTCCTGTCGAGTGTCATCTTCTAAGAAATATTCCTGCCGCTATATTCATGATCTCCTCGTTGTTGTTGTGTGTGTTGTTAGATACCACACCAGCACCAACAACAGCAGTAGTAACTAGTTGGAGAATTGATGATAATTAGAATCAAACCAGCTGTAGTGATTCATTCGTGAGTAACGCGCTATACAAGTCCGGTCGTTCATTTCGACTGCAGACGGCGACTAAAACTCAAAACAACAACTTGCCAGTGAATTTTTTTCGTGGTTCGTATATTGTTTATAAAGTGAGTGTATAGTTAATAGTTTTTTCGTAATCGAAAATGAGTAGGTGTCGTAATAACAGGTGGTTGTTTGTTTTATAAAATACAATAAACACCATGGGCACTAGGAGTAGGAATTGTAGCACCAACAGGATTAAAGGTGTGATTTTTATCTCTTGCATTATTTATTTATTAATGTAGGATTTTTTTGTTTGAAATCGCGTTTTATTATTGTTGGCGGCCTTGTGTTATTCTACAAATATAAATGAAGGTATGACTTGAAAAACTAATATTTATTAATGAGTTTATCGTATGACATCATGACTTGATTATAGCTTTAAACTTCTTAAATTTGAATCAAGTAAAACTTCTTTTTTCCGGTTTAAGTTATTGAGAAATTTTTTTCGTCATTGTAAATTGCCACAATTAAATTTTTTAATAAACCTAATTAGTCAGTCGGTGTTAAAATTTAACACTAATTTAAACAAATTATAATTTTATTAACATTAAAGTAAATTTCCATTATCATAATAATCGTATTTGGTTGAAATTGTTATCTATTTATAAACGCGTAACGTCATTTTTCTGAATAATTTAGGATAATTTCTTCATAATGTGGTTTGTTCGTTTTTATAACTAGAAAGCGGATTCATACAGAAAAACGGCATCTTATCGTATCGTAAAGACGTAAACTGAACAAAAACTCCACTGTTCCGTCTCGATCCCCGGCTTAGTCCGCTCTTTAGTCGCCAAATCATTGGTGGAGGAGAGAAGGGCCATGAAGATGATGGTCAGAAGGGGCGGACTGGCAAATGCAGAGTAATTAAAAAATAAAAATTTGCATTAAAAAAACAAATGGTGCCCACCACCCGGCCAGTATTGTAGAAGGTGCTCTTAAATGCAAAAAGGTTGGGGACCATTGCTCTATATTAAAAAATCGCCAAGAAACAACACTTCTGCAAAAAGAATAGCGACTCGCGATTGCTCGATCATCTTTCGCGCCAATGTTTGAAATTACGACTAAACAGCCTGCATCACGTGACTTACGTTGCTAGCCTTCTTTGTTTTACTTCTACTCCTACACTTCATGATTGCTTAAATTCAGTGAATTATCTGTTTTGAAGGATGATTATGAAATTAACACACCTGCGTGTCATCTTTAATTAATTAATTAGAAAGGTAGTACCTCAAGGCTGTCGATTAATGTGCAATCCGTGCTCTATTTATACCAGAGACAGTTTACAACAATTGATTAATTTTCTTAAATAGTTGTATGTGTGTGGCGTATTGAATTTGTTATTGTTCCATAATGGTTGATATTTTAAAAAAATATATAGAAGTTATTTCCAGTAAATGGAATTTCAAAACACACCAAATTGTTTAGAAACATTTCCCAATGTCAATAAAAATTTAAAAACAACATTAATATATTTTTAAAATACATCACTTCAATCCTCATCAATGGACTCATTTATAATAAAAGTTGTTTAGAAATTGAAAGTCTAACTGGCGTCAAATATCTCGGAGAATAAAAGTTTATTTTATTATTATTGCTCATAATTAGTTTATTGTGGAAAACTATTGTAAATTCCTGCTATATTTATTGTATACTTTGTCTATTTTTGGAGTGGTCGACTTGACTCGGAACGAATAAAAAATGGAAAGAGTGTCTAGGTCAGTGCTCTTTTAACCTTTCGAGGTTGCCACTGAAGGTTTTACTATGCCAAAAAAAAATAGCGACAAATTCGGCGAAGGCTACAATTTCACGGAATACCGATTTAGAATCACCTTCCTTAAAACAATCTGTTCCGCCGTAGGTTGAATTGTTAAGCAGTGCATGCACGATGGACTTTTTTCCCCGAGAACCACTGTTTTGGTAGATTTTGGGAGTCAAAAAAATCATAATTTGTTCGTATTACAAAGGCGCCTTCACGCTCAAAATGCCCCTCCAAGTTCAAAATATATATCTTTATGGGCAGGGCTCCCTTTGAAATTTGCGTGATTGCATTGCAAAATATCCACATATCATTCAAAACGGTCCGTAAAAATCGATATTTATTAATGTTTGAATAGAAATATAGCGCATTTAGGTGTGCCTAAACATTTCTAATCTTTATAATTGCTTTACAACTGTATTTTAGCTGATATTTTTAAAACAACAATAGCCTGATTAAATCTATAATTATCAAAAGAGCCAGTTGTTCGTATGATTCGTATTTAATTATCAAATGTTGACGAAAGATAAGCGTTTTTTAAGGGAAGTCCTCATTTCACTCCAACAAATATAGATACGAGACCACCTACTATTTTAATTTTGTTATATTTTTATAAACAATAAAATCTGTTTTATTTACAGGGTCTACAACGGACCTAAGTCCTGTTATTGATGTATTTGATGCGAAATTACAACAGAATCGTCAAAAGAATTTCACAAATTTCAATCTATCACCATGTGTCCAACAGATTCTATCGCACGTTGTTGATGATGAGGACGAATTAAAGAATCGCCTGAAATTCGATAAAACGTCTCAACATCATCATCTGAAAAGACATAGTCGTTCAATAAAATTATCCACAGAAAAACTATTAATCAATAATAATTATAATAAAAGTACAGAATCGTTAGATATAATTTCACCAAATGTACAAAAGATGATTTCCAATTTCCCCGATACAGAACTAGTGATTAATCACAGCAACAATAATAATAATAATAACAACAGTGGACATAATAATTCATTTTTACATAATCGTATTAATAGAAATGATAGTGATAATAAGAAAGTTGTAATAAATAGTGATTGTGATCGGACTGATTGTGTTGAAGTAGACAATTCGACATCATCACCAATAGAGAATAACAACAACTATTGGGATAATAATTCAAGACCATTGGGGACTTATTTGCATTCATCACAGGGTATAGCTTCCAGGAATCCTGTAGGCCGAAAAAACATGGGAAAATTTCTTCAGGTGAGTCGTAGCTATTGGGAAATCGGCCCTTAAGGCTGACCTCTCAGACTTATATCTATAGATATAATTACATGTAAAAAATAATGTTGAACATTCTCATAGTTTGATCTATGATTCGATTACAATATTATCCGGAAAATGTCTTTACTTTTCGAGAAAATCGCGAAAACAATTGATGAGAACAATACAGGACGTTCAGTTGTTCATATGAGATTTATTCAATTCTTTTGAATAGTAACCGAGAACGGAGACTTAACGATGCACAAACACGTTCAAATAAAGTTCGAAGTTTGGCTTGAGTTGGGGCGAACGTTTGAGCGAAAATTTCAAGTTGCCAAACTTCAATCACGACATTCCAAAGGAAATTAGTTTCTCTGAAAACTTCTGATTCGAACTCTAGCTACAATCGATCGTTTCAGTTTGAACGAATCCTGTAGGATGGACGAATATGGGAAACTTTCTATGTGATTGTTAGAATTTCGTGAAAGTCATCAATTGAAAGGGAAACATTCATTTTTCCATTTTTGAGTGTATACGATTAATATTGTATTTTGATATGTTTTACGGTCAATGCAAATGAAATTTACATATTTTTTATTATGATAAAAATAAAATTTCTTTCGGTTTAGAATGCGTGACTATTATTAGATTAATTTGTATCGGTGCAACAATGAATATTTTACAAAATTTATTCATCACACTCATATATGAATATTGCTAAAAGGTGCAATTAAATATTTGATACGCTCTCTTTGATCATTATCCGTTATGCTGTTGTTATAATACATTATTAGAGTTTTTGTTTTGTTTATAATTTACCAGAATAACCGTATATCAATATGTAAATGTCTTAATTTTTGTTTTAAATATTTTGTACTCTCTTCCGTATTTTCAAAAATTTTTTATATAAGTGGGCTATAATATTTCAAAATCAGTATCAATAAATGCCGCTAATGAATTCTGATATGTGCTATTTATATGTGCCCATTGAGTAATTTTAAATAACGGTTTCTAAAATATAAAAATTATTACCATCCATACTGTAGTATGTGTGTGGAGGTTTACGAACCTTTCGAATTTCCATAAAGAGTCTTTGGTAATTTTCGACCAATTATTAGATATAAGAAATATCCCATTTATGGCTGAATTAATCGAGGTAATAAACAATGATGCAATTTTAAAAGCTCCAATTGGGAAGCTATTACTGAAATGCTCTTAACGATTTCTTAATAATTTTAGAAAACCGTGTTCTTTCTAGAACGTTTTCCGCTTAAAGTCTTTTTTACAATAAAACATACTCTAGACTAAGAAGCAACAAATAAGCTGTGTTAATTATTGCTTTATGCCCTACATAATAATTGTAATTATAATTGAAGAACGGTCAAATTACGCACCTGGAATTGTATTGGTTGTTATGTAATTTTTCAATTCTTTGTGTTCTCTGAATAGTTGTCCAATAAATTTTGAAGCTTTCAAGGTGTTGTAACGTGAAAAAATGTGATTTCCTTCAAATCCCTTTTAAGATAAACAAAACGAAACAAATGTCGGTGACAAGTCGTATTTTCACGTTATTTAAAGACTTATGTGACGGCTTTGTAACATTCATCATCATCATTATTATTATTATTACCATTATTACTATTATTGAGTACAACGACTCACACAAGTTTTTGGTTAACGCAGCGGTGTCCAAACGGAATCGCTTGGTGGCCAAAAAATTAGTTTTTTTTTCTATAATGGACCACACACATTTATACAGGGTGTTTCATATAAATCTTTCTGCTCGAATATCTCCCTTCTTTCGAAAGAGGTCTTTGAAAAAATAGCAAGAGCTTAAAGTACTACATTTAATTAAGAAATATGAAAAAATGACACTGTCTTTAGAGATATCTGCAGTACCTGCAGAACGTATGTTTAGCATGAAAGGTGGTTTTAAAAATTTGCTGTAATCTGCAAGTTTAAATTTTGAAAAGCACCGTCCCCAAAATCTCCCCTTCTTAGAGATTAAAATGTCAAATTTTAAATACAGAAAAGCCTTTTTGCACCAAAAGCATTTATTTCTATTTCTTCAAGTGTTGAACATTTTAAAAAAAATTGTTTTTGTTTTCACGAACGATATTAAAGTGCTATAAGTTCGAGTGAAATTTTATCGGAAAAAATATTTAGTTATTTAATATTTGGTCGCGAATTTCTATTAATTTTTATCTTTTTGGAGAAACCAAATATTTTTTGCAATAGATTAGCTTTAGGAATATTATTCGAATCAATTGTAAAAGTTTTCTCTTAATTTTTGGTAAAAATAAAACAAAAAGCAACGGTGTACCACTCACCGACTTTAGAAAACTTATCTTGTTTAACTGTCCGAATTGGGGGCGATTGCGACTAATTTCAAATTAATTATAATTAGTCGCTTGGCGGCCCAAAATCTTTGTTTTGCTTTATCATGGACCACACACATATTTACAGGGAGATTCAAATAACTCTTCTCCCTGGAATGTGTCGCTTCTCTGTGAAGACATCTTAAAAAGCATTAAAAGCTTAGAGAACTTACTTCAGAAATACGAAAAAAAAGAATTAGGTATATTCAAACTTTTTTAATTAGCAAAATTTGATATTTTATTCTCAATTAAAGGATTTGTGGCAGGGTTAATTAAGGCACGAAAAATGGAGCGATTTTGTTGATATTTGCAAAAAGTAGTGTAAACTCTCACTGTTTCCGTTTTAGAGACAAAAATACAGGGATTAATTTACTACGAGGCTAATGAGGTTTCAACTTCAAGCGCCCGTTCCAAAGGGATCCCAAATAGTCTTCAATTCTATCAAAAACGTTTGCAGTTTATCAATTTTTTTTGCCAAGAATAGCAGAAAGTTTTAAAATAATTAGCCTGACACCCCTAAATGTGTACATCAGGCCCTGTTAAAATGTGAGTTTTTAAAGCCACCCTTTGGTATCAAAAGTATTCAATATCAATGATTTCTTTTGGCTACTGCATATTTTTCAAAAATTAAGCCAATTTTTTTTCCAACGGGACAAGGGAATCTTAAGCCTTTTATTTTATATTCTTGTAATTTCTGTTTCGATCCCTTCACAAACCGGCGAGACATTCGAAAAGAAGGACTTGGAAAATATCGATGGGCTGGGGTTGAACGCTGTTGTGTTAACACAAAACTATTATTTTTAACTGTTTGAATTGGGGTGATTGCGACTAATTGATCATTAAGCTAATCGATTTGTTTATGGTAATTATACAAACAGCAGCAGCAGAATAACAATTTCCTTTCGTCCTTCTGTATTCATCCCATATTCAAAACATTAAAGAAAACTAAACCGACCATAAAAAAATCCAAACACAATCATGAAAATACAAACTAAACAACAGGCATATAAATGTCTTTTTATCATCATACTGGGAACTAAACGATATCTTATTACACACACATCCTCTTGTTATATTTTTCATGTCTCTTATTTATTTATTTTTATTATTTAAATTTTATTATTATTTATTAACAAACAAACAAACCAACATATGTGTCTAGTTATTGATATCAAAAAAAACTAATTCACAGGTACCTAGTGAGAGTAGTACAGGTACCACAAACAGCACAATATCATCATCAGAAGTATCACGTCCTGTTTCATTAACAAGTTTAGGATCGTGCTCATCGAGTGGCAGTAGTGGACCGAATCAACCAAGTTCTGCATATTTAGCATCCGCTGAAAGTTTGGACAGTGATCCGGAACCGTCCGGAAGTCAAGGTTAGTATCGCAAAAGGTAAACGAACGATTATGATTCAGCAGAAATTGATTCATGTGTGAATTACTGAAAAATCCTCAAGATTACCGATACTGAATAGTTTAATTGATAGGGGAGTTTGTATAAAGATACAATCAATAAACAGGATGTTTAATCATCCTTTATCCTTGATAATAATGAAAATGGGCTTTAACTAAAAATGGTAAGGGTTGTCGTTTATAGCTATCACAATTAATAATAATTAAATTATGCAAAACATAAGTTTGGTTTGCGTGTGACGCCAAAACGACGATTAAATTAACATGTGTAGAATTTACTAGTTGTCTCTGTCGTATATTCTATTATAAATAATATACCGTGATGGTTAAACATACGTAGTGTAAAATAAACAACAATATAAAGATCTCGTCTACACATTGTGACAGTAGTTTGTGTCTTTTATCAACTAATTAGAAGAGACGAGTTATTGGCCAGTTAAGAGACCGAGTACATTTGCATGTTTACCTTCTCGTACCACAATCAACTTATTTATTTATTCTATTTTTTTTCTATCATCAACAGGTTCTGCTGATAGTGGCATTGCTGAACAATCACTGATGAGTCCTGAGGCACGGGTCCTACAAGAAGTCCTTGATACAGAAACTGTATACGTATCAGATCTTGGACAAGTTATAGAGGTAATTACTATAATGAAACAATAAAAATTTATATTGTGTGTTTAATAAAAGAGAGAAATTGCGATTTCCTGTGTGCACAAAACCAATTAATTTCAGCCCAATCGTGATTGTTTTATATTGAATGACTCATTCAAAAATACTTTAATAATGTTTTGTAATGATTTCCTAGTATTGCGTACATGTTTCGGTTAAGTCTATGTTGATGGTCTTTTTTGTGGTTTTTTTGTTTCGTTATAATCTCGACCTCCGTCGTCATATCTTCCGATATAATTATTAACATTATTATTGTTGAAAAATTAGCAAAACATCATTGAATTTCTAATTATTACAGCGTTATTATTAGATTGAATTAATTAACAAGTGTTCTTATAAGAAGGATAATTGAAACGGAGTGGGCTGAAAGGACGACTGCTGTATTTATTCATTAATTTTTTTTTGAATAGTTTAAATAATTTTGTAATAATGATACCGATTAACCTTGACATCATCGGTTTTAGATAACTCAACATTTGGTGGCTTTGTACGATTCTGCTCTACAAAAAAAAAGGGTCTTTCACAAATTCGATCAATAACAACATTGTTAAATGTGTACTCGACAAACAGCCTTGACTTCACATTTTGATAATTAAATAATAAACACAATTGAGTTATGAGTCATTCAAAAGTTATTATTATTATTTGTAAATGAAGAAAATACAAAAAAAAAATGATAAAACTTTCAATCGCCTACGAGTCAAAAAATTTCGTAATAAAATTTCGATTACATTTCAATATTACATAATCTATCTTTATAGACATCGATTTAGACTAAATCACTCTTGTTATGTCACTGTTTAATAATTAAAGCTGCTTTCCAAACGATTATTATAGGGCGTCGTCTATTCAAAATTCATGAATGAAATTCCACTTGATTTGTATAAGTGAGCAAATGCTTTTATGTTCTAATTATACTTATAGTCGGCCAGAACCTTTAATAATAATCGTGAAAGCGATAAAAAATTTTTTCGAGTCGGTTTCTTGCTATGAAACAGCCGTACTCCAGATTTGTACGAGAAAAAACGGAGACATTATTGAGACTGATTAGTCTGTCTCTATTGCGCCAGCATTTTTATCACTTTCTTCAAAATTAGACACACACCAAAAGCCACAAACAATATTTTCATTAAGCTCCTGATATTGCCACGTTTTTGTATAAACTTTATTTCTAGTTTTTTTATAGAAAGAAGCTGCTATTGTCCACTCTGTGGATAGGCTGATTAATTTGAAAAAACGGTCCAAGTTTTTGGAAAACAGATTTTGAGGATGCTGGGAGATTAGTAATCAATATTGAAAGTTTTGCAAACCAACTTAAACGTTTACAAATATTTTTTTCTACAAATTAAATTTGAACAACATTAGGCTCCACAAAAATTATTCATTCAAGGTTTCACCGTGTCTGTTTCTCTGTGTCGAATCGAAAAAGGCCACCCAAACGATAACTGCACTTTTGTTGAAGGAATATTTTGACTCTTCTTTCAGTAAAATAAGGTTTTATTCAACTGTACCATAATTGCAAATTCTTCATGTGCCTATAGAAAACAATTTCTTCTCTGTTTTTGCTTAGCATAACTTGAATGTTCAAGATTTGTAGTACCAAAAGTATCCAGTCCAACATACAAATATGTAAAGAAGAAGCAGAAAGGAGGAACTATTCTTTTGTGTGCGGCTTTAGAGTGAACCTGTGATCCAAAGGTTAAAAATTTCACCCACCTATACAAATCAAAAATTGAATATCTAAAAACTCAACGAAATAAGATGTAAAGACGCTTATTTCTAAGCCATTCTTCGTATGCATAAATTTTTTGCTTATTTTAAAAGTACTTAAAAGACGTCCTAAGAAAACATCTCACTTCTCCGTCAAACCTGGCAACCTGGATAGACGAAGCTATCAGATATCTTCTTATCACGGCACTCATATACTTTTAAAATAATCAAATTATATTTCTTCTGTCTGCTTTTTTCTGTTTTTTCTTCTTTTCTTCTTGTATCCTACTTATTACGTTTTCTCTTTATTTCTTGCTTCTGTCTTCCTGTTCTCTTTTCTTCTACTGATCTCTTCTTTTCTTTTTATCGTATTTTTCTCAATTTATCCCATGTTCTCTTTCCTTTCTTCTTTACGGCTCCTTCCTCCTCTTCGCCTATTTCTTCCGTCTTTTTAATGTAATTTTTAAATAACCGAGCCGTAATATTTTGGACGATATACGAAATCCCTTCCAGCATTTCGCGTAGCTTACCCTTTTGCAAAACGAGCTCCATTTCAAAGCTCAATTTGATAAGTAAAACGATGAATTTAAAGCGCAAAACTTGTAGCAATATCAGTAACAAGAACGTTTACCCAATTGATTGATCGTTATTGTAAATATTTCAGTTAAACTTCTGAAAGTCTTTATGGCCGCACTAAAGTCCGCTTAAGGCTATACATTAAGAAATTCTAAATTATACAGCAGAAAATATTAAAGTCTGTAGGTGCTATAAGTACAATACACCCATACATATAGCTTAATAAATAAGAAACCGTATCCAATCAAGAAACAACAACAACAACAACAACATATACAGAAACAGAGTTTATACGATTTTACAATCAACAAGAAAAATAAATAATTTCATATCTGCACGTGTTATAAATAATATTTTGATTTCCGGTTGTATTTTATGACTTTTGATTATTAACAACAGCAGGTGTATATTTTCCATTATCGATACACATGCGATTATTATTGGATTTTTTATTCTTTTGAAATGTTTTAGGGCTATTTAAAACCGTGGCGACAAGACCCAGATGGACGTTTATATCAATATTTACCAACACTGTTTAGCAATTTAGAAGAAATCTATGAATTCAACAGGTACGATTATTAATACCGTTGATTAATATTTGTAAAAAATTGATTGATTTTAGATCGTTTTTGGATAATCTAAGAGAAGCCGATTGTGATCCAACAAAAACTGCAAATGTTTTCATTCAAAACACAAACGGTTTTGTTGTGTACAATGAGTATTGTACGAATTATCCGAAAACAATGGAAATCTTAGGTGAATTGATACGTATTGAGAACATTTCAACGTTATTCCGTGAGAGACAGTTGGCTTTAGGACATGCATTACCATTAGGTTCATATCTATTAAAACCAGTACAGAGGATACTTAAATATCATCTATTATTACAGGTATTTATTTATTTTTACGGTGTTTATTGCTGAAGTTAATTTGTAAAATTCTGTTGTATAGAGATTGTCAAAACAATGTGAAACACAACATAAATCCGCCGTTGATTTAGCATTAACAACAATGACCTCAGTTGCATCAAATATAAATAATATGAAACGTAAACATGAACATGCTGTACGTGTACATGAAATACAATCGCAATTATACGGTTGGTCTGGACCGGACTTGACAGCATTAGGCGAATTAATTGCCGAAGGTACATTCCGTGTTAATGGTGCCCGAGGTAGACGGCATGTGTTTCTGTTCGATAAAGTGTTGTTGATGGCGAAGAATAAACAGGACGGTGCGCTCGCGTATAAATCACACATCATGGTAAGTAAATTAGTTTGATAGAAATGCCGCCACTGTATATCGATACTCTAATCACTCTATATAATTTCTAGTGTTCGAATTTGATGTTGGTGGAGCAGGTGCGCGGCGAACCGCTATCATTCCAAGTAATCCCCTTCGATAATCCCCGATTACAATGCACATTAAGGGCACGATCACCGCAACATAAACGCGAATGGACTTTACAAATTAAACGGGTAATTTTGGAGAATTACAGTGCCGTTATACCGAATCACGCCCGACAGTTGGTGATGCAATTAGGACAGGACGTACAAGAGACTGGTATTTGTTATATCAAAATTCCCCGATAATTACAAATAATAACGATATCTACTTTTATTAGAAGATGCAGATAAATGGTCACCATTGAATAAACACTCAACACCACATTATTTAGAGCGGCGTTCAAGGGTGCGAAAATCGCGTGATTTATCATCGAATCGTCGCGCCTCCTCCCAAGACCGTTCGTTTCCATCATTGGGCAGTTGGCGGCGTAAATCCGAACCGGGCATCGTTGGTAATATCCAACAATACACCATCAAAACGTTGCCGAAGAAGATCACGAAAATTAAGAAGGCGAAAGAGAGTTGTGCCAAATTCTATACAGATCTATACGATGATGACGATGATTTAAGCAATAATTGCGACAATAATCTTGATAGTCTACAAACGAGCACTAATAGTATTAACGATAAAATAATCGATGATGATGACGATGATGATGATGATGATGATGATCATCGACACGACAAAACACAGATTGAAAACAATTTAGAGAAGATCGTATCAGATCTATTGATGCAAAATCAAGAATTTAATCGTGTCATGAATAAACCACGACGCAATTCACGTAATCACAGTGAACCGGAAACAATGAAACTAACAACCGAATTGGGATGGTTTGAACAACAAAAATTACCGAATAAAGCCGACTCATTACCGCGATCATTCCAATTGAATGATCAATTAGAGAATGTTGGGAAACAATCGATTCATGAGACTGTTAAAGAGGACGTTGATCGGGATGAACAGCCTGACAAGTATTTATAATTATTCCAACAATTAAATTCATCTAGTAATCGAATATTTTTTACAGTGATTTGTCATCCCAATTAGAAGACGACCACGATCATCCGATCCATAGAATTTATCGGAAAACAGCGATACGTTTCAGTTTAGTACAGCGAATACGTGCTTTAGTTTCTGAAGATGAGAAATTAAATACACGCAAATATCCATTACGTAAACAAGGTTCAAAGAGTATGGGTGAGAAGATTGCACATCCCGATTATGTTGATCCACAAAAACTATTCGTATCATCGACGATATCGATCAATACGTTAACAACAAGTCATACGAACCTAAATGGGATCAATGAAACATTAGATAATAGTATTGAACAATTAGATATGACAATTAGTGAAAATGAAGTACTTAATGAATTAGATAAACGTTTAAATAATGATTCTAGTCGGCGACATGATGATAATCGTACAGAAACAATCAAATTAATCAACAATAATTCTAGTCTAAATACGGATGGTTATTATGAACGTCTACTTGATGATAATCTCACCGAGGAATTCATCACAGATGCGAATGGTAAAATGGTAGCGAAACAGGACAGTTTTCGTTGTAATTACAACAAGACCACACATGACGTGGAGAATTTGAAGAATACGTTGAACAGATCGATTAAACGACCCACAAAACCACCACCACCGATACCAGTGAAACCGGCAAGACTCTTGACTTGTTCGGTGACAACAAAACAACGGATCGTCAACAATCAAACGAAAAGCGACCATTGTAATGGTGAGGAAGCGATACGCAGCACTAGCTGGGTGAAGACAATGGTTGGACGTTTCGAATAAGCGCCGTTTTGGATTATTTCAATTAGATTATGTACTATAAATGGCTGTTTTTCTATTATCTCATTTAATGTTCATTATCGTTTCTATTTATTTCCCATTTTTATTAGATTTAGTATGAAAGAATTGTAATGTGCCAAATATTCGTAATGCACCCGAAATATCGAATCAACACTTACCGCCTTCGTTAGATTGTGGTAGAAACTGAAATTGATTTATTGAATATTTTAAATAAAACTATTTTTCAAACTTACCGTTTTATTATCAGATTAACAAAATTCAAATTTAAAAATAATCGAAACAACAATACGCGATAAAAAATTGTTAATACGTCAATTACACAAGAGTTAGCAGTGCGCATGCGCAGTACGCGTAGTAATATCACTAAACAAGAATACCAACTTAGCGCCAATCAAAACACTACTAATCGAAAATATATCGAACGTCCCAATATAATGTACCCATTCTGTAAACTTGTAATTATTGCAGATTTGATACAATTATCGGCGATTATAGATACAAATTGATAAGAGTACTATAATGATGCGATTAGGGATGAATAAATGCAAAAATACTGCTTTGTGCTGTTTGATAAAAACCAGATAACCGTAATGGATTAACGGAAAAACAAACTATTGCGGGATTAATTCACGCTTTCGTCTTTTTATCCATTTTTTGTGTGTTGAAAGCGAGATAAATGCACACAAAAAAACCGTAGTGATAGAAATGGGCGACAGACGACCTTTGTTGGAATCGGCTTACAGCTTAACCGGCCGTATTGTTGAATTTCCCACGATTTTCCACTTACAAATCTAACAAAATCCCCTTCCGTTCGCTGTTGTTGTTTGTTTCTGGTCGGATAATGAGGAAATGTATGCAATCGAGGCGCAATCATCAATCATACGGGGGAAAGCGGCTGATAGTTGCTCTGTAATTTTCATATAATATTATGCGTCATTTCCCACAACGGATATTTTTATTAAAAAATACATTTATTCAAACAAATATTATTACACTAGGAGAAGCAGCATATACATAATACTATACATTATTATGATTATTGGAGTGAGATAACAGATGATGATAATGATTGGCTGTCGCAAACCAAATACTTTATAGAACATTTATTATTATTATTATCATTATCAATATTACTATCATTATTATTATTATTGATATTTAATATACTCTCTCTCTCTCTGTGTGTGTGTACGTGTGTTGTCTAAATTACATCAAACTTCTATAAAATATTGTGTCACGTACATGGAGAGAATTTGCCCCAATTTCACACAACGCAGACAAAACAATGGGAATTTCTTCGAATCTCCAACAAAGTCATTTTGGCACATTTCAAATAATCATGGAGAGACGCCCACACCGACTTGTCTGTTATTGTGTTACCGAAATATTGGAATTATTTATTTTACATCGATTTTATGTATAAAGAAAAAACAAAAATTTCCTCTAAGGCATGTTGGTCCTTGTCTTGAGAAAGCGATTAAGGCATTATTATTATTATTATTATTGTTAACTTTATTATTACTTAGTTATTATTATTATTAGAGATTATGAACGTATTTATGGGGTATGTTTGTGGATCACGTTGGTCATTCGTCCCACAGACATTGTTGTTTTTGTTGCACGTAATAGGCGAATAAATGGCATTTACGGCATGTTTTTATGCCGCACCGGTATGTCATTACACTGTTCCTCGTTTGTCCTTTACCTTTACAATATTTCAAACCGCACGGATACCACCCGATGCACAATTCGAAATGGCATTGGCACGGCGACCAGATCTTCTTCGTTTCCATACAACTGGCAATCGTTGATTGATCACTATTATTACTCCCATCATCTGGATCGTCCAAATCATTGGTTGTTAGAAAATGATTTTTCGTTGTTGGGAATTTTTTCAATGTTGTTAAATACGTTGTCTCCGGGATGCCTGGAAAAAACGAACAAAGCATTTGAAAATTCTGTAATTATTTGGCTACAGCTGTTACACAAGTTGAAATTAGTGTTTAATCGGTACAGTCGACTCTTCATACCATTTCACTCCGCCCCCAACGGCCAACTTTCAATGATCGATCGATATAAACAAGGACAGATCTGACCATTGGATTGGTCACACGACTGGTAAGAGGTAAATAAATTTAATCTTTGGAGCGACGTGATTTTTACGGTGGTAAATGCGCAAAAAAACACCACCAAGTTGTTTGGAATTCATTGGGGCCTCTATAATTGTTGAAATCCCCAAGGATTATGGAATGCGAGCGCACTAGAGACGGAGTTTTCCGGCCTCATTTGGTCGGGTGCAAAAATTCAGGTCAGCCATTTCATTAATTGAAGTCGGTTTTTGATTTCAGCTAGAACTGTAGCAATTATGCCAATTGGCTAAAACTTCAAACAAACATTATTTAGGATCTGATTTGAATTATTGATTATCAGCATTTAAATATAGACGATTCTGGGTGGATGGCTATTGGATGTATGTTGACGACAAACTCAGGAATATTGTTAATAAATCAATGTTTCAGCCGAAATAATCCACGTCTGTATGGTTGTGGACGGCTATAATCGTCGTCCATCTATACGACTAGTTTACAACTCTTGTAGAATGTAGATGACGGTTAACGACTATGCTGGTTGGCGAACATTAATCATCCCGTCTTGGAATTGTCAACGAGATCAGGAACGATGTTGGCTTCTTGGATTCCGTGCTGATATCCGTACAGGAAATTTCAATTTTTTTTTGCTTTTCCAACCATTCTATTCAAACCAATTTGACAACAAAACAAACACAAACTAGAAAAACTAGACGAAAAGTGGTGAGAACACGCCGACAAAAACCGAGTTTGTTTGGACAATAGTAAAGCAATCCAACTCTAAGCAATAGTCGTCGAGACGCTTTATTTTTCGTGTTTAGAACAACACTCATTCATAAAAGATATCCTTCTGGAGGAGGTAAGAAAAAGTGGGAGAGGATGAATGTTGGGCTCTCATGTCCAGACATGTTCTCGTACATGATACTATTTATGTATAAACACAGACTTGTATCATTTATTTTATTGCGTGTATTAGGGAGAAGAAGAAGCAGAGACAGAATAAAAACAGAATACACACACGAACTACACGACCATATAATAAAAGTTATTCTTCCTTCCGTTCTACATCATTTCTATTTTTATGGATAATTGAAAGCGATTCAGGTCAATTTTTAGAAAATAATAACAATAATAATAATAATAACAGGAATAAAAAACGCTTTGTTCCCGACAAAATTCCAATTCAAAGTTTAAATTTATTATATTCAAACAATTGTAAAGGCAAATATGAAACAAACATTGAAAAGTTCCGGGGCTGGTCCCAACGGAAATACAGAACATACTTCCGGTCTTCCTTTCTCTATATCTGTATAAATATAGAATGTGTATTTGTGTGTGTGTGTGTGTGTGGTCTAGACCGGGTCCTTTTCTGTATCTTCCGGGTCGCTGGTCTAATATGTGCAATATAAAACGAAATCACGGACCACGAACACAGTGCCAGTTAAATGGAATCATCTGCAAATGGCAGAGAATTGTCTTTTGCTCCAGTTTTCTATATAGAATTCCATATTTTTTTTCGATTCTAATACTAAGAACGCAATTTATTGGCAGGATATTCACAATGAACGAGAAAAAAATCATTAAAACGGTGTACTACAGAATTGAATATAAATCTGAATATCGGACGCGCAGAGCCGGACACAGAGGGTGACTTTATAGGGCCTTCAAAAGAAACACATTTACATTTTGTTTTTGTGTTTCGTTTATCTTGTTATAACAACTCTTTTGGGTTTCTTATCGTAAAGCAAATTTGGTCCCCCAAAATATCCGGGTCCCTTTACAGAAAAGCTCTTCCGATGGCTGTAGTATTGTTTTTGTTTTTTAATTTGATGAAAATCCAGCTTTCCATTCGTTAATCGGTACAAATTTTCAAGTGCAAGCAAAAAATTAAACTGGCAACTGATGTGCGTCCTAAATATAGAAAAATGCAGTTTGCGTATGCAACGCTCTGACATCCCTTCACAGCCAATAATGTGTGATTTTTGATACGTATCCGGTAACAAGTTGCAGTGTCTGTAAATGACGCGTTGCCCGTTAAAATACTGGTTGAGCGCTGTATAAATGCAATTTTTGTTCCGACATTCGCCATCCATCTATACGGCACGGAATCGTTAATAAGCTCGATTGATTTCTTACTATGTAAATTATCATTTGTATGTAAGTAAACTAATGAAAAACAAACAAAATTATTGAAAGAAACTCTTCATCATTAGCTTCAATGTCTATTAAGTTGAGACTTAATAAAACTTGTAAAGTGTAATTGATTTGTTTTAACTTAAAAACGAAAAAATGCGAAGTCTATTAGAAATTTAAATTGCAGCCAAATGAAAATAATGTTTACTTTATAACAGAATGTACGAAATACGGAGTAAATTGTATGTTAAAATGGTGATGCATTTAGGAACAACATATGTAGACCAATAAGTCACAAGAGCAGGGAACAAAATAGAAGGGAAGATATTGAAACAATTGGATTTTACTCGATTCGACCGCCTGTTATCTTATTGAAGCCTTACAATTGGCCTCAAATAAATGTTTGGAATAATACATGCACAGCTCTAACAGAGTATCGAATTCAGTGGCGGATTTAGGTTTAGGTCAAAGGGAAGATTTGGGAAGTAAGCGAAATAAAATACAGAAAAAAAATGCCATCCTCATCATAATGGCCTTGATAGGCATCGACAAGTTCTATTTGCAATCTTCAAAATCTTTAAAGTAAGGCAGAGACTACACCACAACTTGGCCGAGCAGTTTTAACTAAAGCTAGTTCATCCCAAGAGTGATCAAATCAAATGACCAAAGAAAGATGCTCGTTTTTCTAAGGTTTCTTTTAAGATTTCCAATAAATTCGGGCCCACCCCGGGATTTAATTTGTTTAATAATAATCACAACTACTGAGAATCAGATGGAGTAGTCGATTTAGATATATGGATAAAAAAACAGTAATTTTAAAAATTCTTGATGTAGTCACCAGACGAATGGTTGAAATGGAATATTTGAACTGCTTATAATATGAAAGGGCTATTTTCAAAATCTAACATTTCAGTTTTCACAATAGAAGCGCTTTAGCATTATTCACTTGATTTTATTGTATCGTAAGGATTTAAGAGTTTATGAACGGTTTCGCTGAAATATGCAAATTTAAATACTGAATAGTAACAAAGTCTGAAATATCCGAATATCGACTCTTACTGAATGAATTTCAAAAGTTATCTTTTTATATTTACAAATTTAGCTACATGGGTCTTTTTGCTAGGCAAAGGAAGGATATTAAATTTTTGGATTTTTCTAAATCCTTCACAAATATTTAGTTTATGGATTAGCTACGTCTAGATTCTCTGGTATTACGAAAAAGGCGGCACATCGGATCATGACGCCACTGATCATATTGTTAGTTTAACAAAACACAAAATTAAGGGTGTGTTCATGTCGGAGATATCCCACTGCGATACCAATGCTACGCAATGTAGCACAGCCAGTCTAAAACATAGTTTTGTTCTAGTGTCTAAGTAGCTATATAAACGGCGACGCAGCGAGGTATCGCAGTGAAATATCTCCGACATGAACACACCCTAAGTGAGGCATCATGTCGATATTTTGGGCGCTAACTGAATTCTCTTTACTCATTATCTTACAGGTAAAACCTGAAGAGTATTATTATAATCTTCAACTCCGAGAAGAGACTCGGTTTGCAGAAGAGTAAAATCATTTTTCATCGAATCACTCTGCCCGCAAGTTCTAGCGATCCAGTCTATTTTCCAGCTCGTTGGTCAACGATTAAATTAAAAAACAAACAATTGCAGTATTTTACAACAACCAAAAACCACTCGATAGACACGATAATCTCTGGAGTAAATGTGTGCTAACTCAAAGGTGATTAAGTTGAAAAGTAAAAAATAAACGCAAAATTATAAATACAGACACCACCCTCGTAAGTTGTCGATTCCCCGATTAGAATTTATGCAAATAAAAGGACCAGCTTAAGATCTTAAGTAGATTTCGTCAGCGGGACTTTATACCGTAAATTAATAGATTTTATCTTTTGCAAAAATTAAATCCTGGCTAATTATTGGGAAACTTGTCCACTAAGCTGCTTATAATATAAATAGCAATAGATTGTAGTAATTTCGCTTAAATTGCTCTTAATTAACGACTTAATTGCAATTATAAATGTATAGACGAATTTATTGATCGTAGTCCAGTTTTTTATTGTTCATCTGTAATTGATGTGACTGCGCCAATATATTTTGATGTATAAAAAAATATGGTTTAAAAGCATCGTGTTTTTTTTTTGTATATTTCGGCTACGGTTTTATACAACAAAATGAATCGTTTGGAAATAAATCAGGGGATCAGCTGATACGTTTTGCAAATAGTAAATTCAAAGTCTAGGCATTGACTGATAGTACCGACCACTTATTATTCAATGCTCGATCGTCCATCTAGACTCTGCTTTGCATATATGTTCTATACATCTCTTTCTATTATATCAATGTCTGTCTATACGATAAGAATCTCGGGCTATACTAGATTGATTTATGATGACATTATTCAGCCTGTATGCGATTACCTGGCTGTTATTAATATTAATGCAGTGTTTGTCACGTTTTAAACAGAACTTGTATAATACATGCACAAAAGTTTGGGCGTTTTTTTTTGTTGTTTCTGTTTCGTGTTTGTTTTGTTTCGCTCTTTTTTATTAACAGTTGGATTTTGTGAAACTGACTGACGGAAAACTCGGAAAATTTTGATGGATAGATATTTCGACCGTATAACATCGAATCTAACACAACACACCACACCAGTGATGGAATACGTTTGGCACCTAAACGTAGTTAACATGCTCCAAATGATTGATGTTTGTAGAAAATATAACGTACACCAGGTCCCCCGGTAGAATCGTCATATTTTTCGGCGATAGTCAAGTTGGAGGAAAAGTAACGTTAAACAGACACGTGTTGATATAATAAATTATGTTTGAAATATCAAAAAGACAGCATACTTGACGACTGTGACATTGGATTAGGTGGTTTTTTGCATTTCGTTTACTACCGTAAATTTTCTTTACGACATTCTACGGATGATTGAAATATTCAAACATTTCAGTTTTTGTTGTTAAAGTCAAATCTATTTATAGGCGAAAATGATGGCGACTATAAAAGTGAGATTTACAATTCACTGACAGTTTCTACAATGTTGTGTAATAGTGAATAGTTTACAGCTATCGGAAATCAAAGTTTATTTCGATATTCTCATGTTAATTTCCTTTTAACATGTATTAGAATCGTTTACAACGATACTATCAACTTACATTTATTCGCACACTTGAACTGTTGCTGGCTGATTTGTATTTAACATCAGATCAACACAGATAAAACCGTCCAATTTGCACAAATAGAAAATAGAAGGCACAGGAGAACATCTTGTCAAATTAGACTACCGTTTTTGGGCGTGACGTGCTTTTTCAAGTGATGCATAAAATTAATCTTATTATACAATAAGACACGCTTCATTTTCTTACTTACAGTCACTGCTTTTCAATTGTTCTCAAGTCTTAAGTTTTTGCTATTTTTATATAATATCGAAATTTTTGTGACGCTTGCATTGCAACTTTTACTCTATCTCTCCTGCTGTATGGAAAGTGTACAATTGTTTAAAGCACAGGAACATTTTTTCAAAAGTTGATTCTGGAGTTATCTTTATTGAAGTCTCACTTTTCAGCCTTCACTCTGTCTTCCCGGTGCATAGAAAGTGTTTAAAAGGGGGCATAACATCCATTTAAAGTTAAAACCTTGTTCCATAAAGAAAATTGCACCTTTCAGCTCTGAAGTGCTTGTCATTAAAATCGCACTTTTAACCTTCACTGTATCTTTCCTAGGCGCAGAAAGTGTTTAGAGAGTAACAACATTTTGTTCAAAAGTTAAAAATTTTTCTATAATTAAAATTTTATCTCACCATTCTGAAGTGCTGGGTATAGAAGACTCACTTTTTAGCCTTCATTTTGTCTTTCCTGCTAGATAGAAAGCGTTTAAAGAACGAAACGCGGAGGAACAACATTTTGTTCAAAAGTTAAAACCTTTCTCTGTGAAGAAAATTCCATCTCACCATTCTGAAGTGCCGGTTATTGAAGTTACACTTTTTAGCCTTCACTCTATCTTTCCTATTACAAAGAAAGTGTTTAAAAACGAATCGTGGAGGAATAATAATGTTTTTTTCAAGTTGAAACCTTTTTCTCTAAAGAAAATTCAATCTTTCGCTTCTGAAGTGCTTGTTATTAAATCCTGACTTTTAGCCTTCACTGCATCTTTTCTATGCACAGAAAGTGTTTAGAGCGTAACATCATTTTTTTCAAAAAGTTAAAATCTTTCTCTATAAATGAAATTTCTCACTATTCTGAAGTGCTCACTTTTTAGGCTTCATTCTGTCTTTCCTGCTAGATAGAAAGTGTTTAAAGAGAGAAACGTGGAGGAACAACATTTTTTTTTAATTTAAAACGTTTTCCTATTAAGAAAATCCCGCCCTGCGATTCTGGAGTGATCTTCATTGGAGTCTCACTTTTCAGCCTTTACTCTATGTTTGCTATGCTGCTGAGTGTTTAAAAAGAGAGACGTACAGGAGCCATAACATTCTTTTAAAAGTTAAAACCTTTCTCTATAATGAAAAGTCCATTTCACTATTCTGAAGCGCCAGTTATTGAAGTCTCACTTTTTAGCCCTCACTCAATCTTTCCTATTACAAAGAAAATGTTTAAAAAGAGAATCGTGGAGGAACAATAATGTTTTTTTAAGTTAAAACTTTTTTCTCTAAAGAAAATTCCACCACGTGATTCTGAGGTAATCTTTATTGAAGTCCTGTTTTTCAGCCTTCATTCTATCTTTCCACATAGAAAATGGTTGAAAAAAGAATGATGCAAGAGCAACAATATTTTCCTTTTAAAGTTAAAACCTTTTAATATGAGTAAAATTACATCTTTCGCTTCTGAAGTGCTTGTTATTGACGTCTCACTTTGCAGCCTTCACTGCATGTTTCCTGATACATAGAAAGTGTTTAACGAAAGCAATAATATTTCTCCACAAAGAAAATCCCATCTCACAATTTTAAGTGCTCGTTCGTTATTGAAGTCTCACTTTTTAGCCTTCATCCTATATTTCTTGGTACATAGAAAGCATTTAAAGAGAGAAACGTGCAGGAGTCATAACATTTTTTTTCAAAGTTAGAAGACTTCGTTTTTAAAGTCTCACTTTTTAACCTTCACTCTATGTTTGCAGCCAGATAGAAAGTGTTTTCACCTTTCGGTTCTGAAGTGCTTGTTATTAAAGTTCCACTTTTTAGCCGCCACTGTATCTTTCCTGTAAAGAAAATTCTGACGTGCTCGTTATTGAACTCTGACATTTTAGCCTTCATTCTGTCTTTCCTGCTACATATAAAGCGTTTCAAGAGAGAAACATGTAGGAGAAACATTTTTTTTACGTTAAAACCTTTCTCTACAAAGAAAATTTCACGTCACGTTATTGAAGTCTTACTTTTTAGCCATCATTCGTTCCTGATGTATGTCTAGAAAGTGTTTAAAGAGAGAAACGTGCAAGTCGAACTATTATTTTTTTAAAGTTAAAGTTAAAGATAAATTCCATTTGACGATTCTGGAGTTTCCTTTATTGAAATCTGGTCAAGCGTTTTGGCACATCTGCGGACAAATATAATATAGACACAGAGAGAATCCGACTTTATTTAGTAAAATCTGACAACCCCATCTTTGCGATGTAGTAATTGTGTGTTTCTCTGCATATTTGCCACAGTAGAAAATTAATTAATTAATTCTGCGTCCTGGAGGAAAACTCGAAACTCGTAGAAGGTTATAGTGCAAGAATTTAACAAGTTATGTAAGTTACGAGTCGTGCAAAGACCGCTTCACTTTCTTGCAGACTTACAGTAGCGCCTTTGTTTGTATCTTACGATCAAATAAGGTGCAACAAGACACAACTTATATCTTCTAACTTATGTAAGAAATATACCGCAAGGCGCATAAAAGTAGAACAGAAGGAATCAATCCCGATTTTGTGAATATTATGGTAGAACTGTAGACTCCAAGGCTGAACAATGGCATTCAGGGCCTTCTATCAATCATTCTGTTTGTTTTTCCTTGCTTTCTATAAACAAAAACGGTAATTTAAAATGCAGGAAATTAATCGAACAGTTGACGATTTTATTACAGATTGTTATTGTTGCCTGTTGTAATTGAAAGATAACGAAATAAACAACAATCTTATCGCATCCAATTTATATTCATTTTTCACGTTACAAATGAATAAATGCAAATATTGAACGAAAATTTACAGATAACTGAATCTGATTCTATATTTTCGTTATGTACTTGACGAATGGCTTGTCAAATTTAAATATTTCATGACTCCATAAATACATACAACAATAGTAATAACGATAAAAAAAAATCGTATAAAATTCAATAAACACTGCGTGATCATTGAACATTCTCAAAGAGGAGAATTCATCACGATTCGCTTAGATATTTTTTGCTCTAATAAATGGATGAAAGATGATGAGAATATCTCTTTTATTTCCTTATTCCATTTTGGCAAAAATTCAATCCATTTCTATTATGTAAAATTTGATAAGACGAACATTTTATTATAGAAAAAGCGAGACGATTTCAACCAAATTTAATTCGGAAATTATCACATACGCGACAATTGCAAAATCGGATTTTCTATGATCATTGGATGGAGAAAAGCCTCTAAATCGATCAGATGAAAGAATTCAATTATTAGAAATCCATCTATTTGTTATTTGGTAAAGTTTAATGTTTAGTTGGACGATTAATATTTGAAAATACCGTTATTGTACAATTCTTGGTGTTCCCTTAGCTCCGGGTTCTTAACTATTCTAATGAATAATGCAAACAAATAATACGGGAAAACACAACACACACCCGAAGTTAAACACGAAAATTTGCATAGTAAGTTTTTGCAGAATTTTCAAGCATTAATGTAACCCTATATAGTTGTTGGATAGAATTTCCAAATCATTTTTACGAATAATTACCGATAAGATATCGTTTTCTTTATTGAAATTTTATGCACAAAATACCTTCAATTAGGTCAGCGATTGTGTTTCAACAAAAACGCGAATCGAACAAACAATTGGATGATAATAATAATATCGATAACGAGGCCGACGAAACGATCCCGGAAAAAAACCTATGGTTCTGTTAGATAAGCAACTCGAGTTGTCTTTTAGCAATTAAGAACATACTTCATTAACTGCCTAGTCGTTGATCTTGCAACATTCGAGACTTTAAGAGATCCATTTACACCACACCCGGCCCATTAAAAAGACCAAATTTAATGAACACACGTTTTCCGGATAATAATTACAGAACGACGAACAAAAGTGGGACAAGATAACAGAAGATATCATGGGGGGCCGCTGTTGCTGCCAGATAAATAGAGTGATGGCGGCATGACCTGTTTAATTTAATTATTTTGACAAATCCACACAATTTGTAAAAACAATTCGGGAACCGGGGGGGACGGAATCGAACGATAACCCGGCGCCTCCACCACCCGGATTATCATTTGTGGTTGGGTTTTATTGATGTAAATATCGTCAACCTTTTGTAATTTGTATGCAAATTTTGTCCATATACACAGTTAAGCGATTCTTGTTGTTGGATTTCAGCCAAATACCTTAAATGGCAGCAGATTATCGTATAATACGTTGGTTCACGATAAATCAATTACAGGGTAGTTTATTTAAAGAAATATCAAATATGCTTTTGTATATGTGCAGTTTTAATTAACATTTAAACGAATATAGTACGTTTGCGTGATGGATTTTTAACTAAAACTATCGGTAATTGGGATTGATATTATCTGTAATTTACGTTGAAAGAATTTAGTTCAATCAATAATTATTGGATTTCTATCATTACCTGCTATTATCATTATTAGTGTTATTATTATTATTGATTATGATTCAATTCAAGGAAATCTGTGTTTGTAATACATTACGTGTATTATTTCATAATGTGCAAATGAACTTTACAATGATGCAACAAACGCACAACCACTTCCTGCGAAGAAACTTGAAGCACTGAAAAAATGCTTAGAATTGTGTGAAAATGTTTCTTTTTTTATGTTTTTTTTTATGGTGAAAAAATCTTTGTTGTGGTTAGAGATAATTTGATATTCGTTTGTAAAGCTTAAACTTATCATATTTTTTCCAATGGTAACTTTTTTTAATACATGCCACGCTTAGATTTTATTTTATTCTTTAAAAGAACACAATTTTGTTTGTAAACGAATAAGTTGTTTACAGATCGGATTTTATGCACTTTTCATTAACACAGAATTGTGTGAATTTCATAAAAAGCCCCATATTCTTGTTTTATTTAGTGAATTCGATTTACCCTTACTTAAAGGTCTACGACGAGGGGCAACGATCCACTGTTGTTAAGTTGTGCACCGTTGACTTTTATTCTGTTTTCTTTTTTTATAAAGGATTGAATATTTCAAGAAGAAATCCTCTTACATTCGTTTCCAATGGTAATGAGCCATGATTTTTGGAAAACTTATTTAGTTTTCCCGTAAGACTTGGAAATTCTTTAATAATCCCAACTTAAATCAATCTTTTCGTCTTTCTACTTTGTTTATTAATATATTTTCTTGAAAAAGCAATGACTTATTCCAAATAATTCCTGTTTACAAGGTTTTTCAGAAAATAAATGCAAATGCTGGAAAAGCAAATCCATACCGGCATCAAGCACATTAATTACTATAAATGACAAATTTCATTCAATTCAGTTAAAAAACGAAACAGAAAGGCCAAAAGGTTAAATTGGGATTGTCATTGAATTTTAACGTCTTTCGGGAAAACTAAATGAGTTTTCCAGAAAATTTTCATTTGAGGTTCTAGTGCATTGCCATTGGAAACGAATGTAAAACGATTTTCTTCGTAAAATGTTCATTCCTTTGTAAAAAAAAGTTAAAACGAATGTTGAAATGGAAATTTCAAAATTTATTGTTGTCCTAAACAAATTCGTTTCCAACTGCATGTTTTGATCACCGATCAGCTGCAGGTTTATGGTGGTTCACAAGTATTTTTGACACTTTTTGTCAAAATTATTCCACTCAGAGTCATCAGGTCATAAAATCCGTTTACTATAAGAACTATTTTGAGAATAGCAGGCTTAACAAAAAAAAGTGTCTTCCAAAGTAAGCAAAGATAAAGCTGACTGGTTTTTCCGTAAGTTGATGATCGCGTTACAGACCTTTTTACAAACCAATAATTTTTCAAATGTTTGTTATTCAAACACGCACCGTGTTATTATCGCATTTTATTACCTCTTTTTTTTTAAGTGAAATTAAATAGACGCTTCCAAAGAAAAGCCATTAAGTTTTGTAATTTACCTGAAAATACCTCCTTTGTTGTGAACTTTAAAATGAGGTAATTGTGTAGTATACACGGAAATGCACCACTACCACAATTATTGCCTGACGCTCAAAACATATAAAGTACGAAAAAAGAAGTTGATCGCTTTGAGAAAGCGCTTAGAATTGATTGTAAATATTTCTCTTATAAGTTGTAAATTGTTATTTTTTCACAGTGTGCTATGGACAAATTTTCAGCATTATTTATGAGAAAAGACTTTGTTGTGGTTAGACATAATTTGATATTTGTAAAGGGAAAACGTATCATATTTTTTTCCAAAGGTAATTTTTCTACTGTAATACACATTGCTTCGACACAGAACACAATTTTGTTTGGATACGAATCCCCCACATTTTTGTTTAGTCCAACAATTGGATCTAGTCTTTTCAATTCTGCACTGTAGCGGACAATAAAAAGGCAATTTGTGATTTCGCCAAATCTACCATTAACTAACCATCTTGTCAAAGTATGAAGGCTGCATGAAAGTCAAAACTTTATATTAAGAGATAATCAGAAGACCAGTTGAGTAGGAAAGTAACAGGAATCGCAAGAAGTGAGAAAAAAGTGGCAAACGAAAAAGGCATATTTTTAAGAAAAATAGCAAACCTACAAATTACAGCATTTAAAAAAGTGTTGTGTGTCGGTTTTCTATAAATTCACACAAATATAAAACTGTTCGTCATTTCCCGAAGGTGTCAATTTTGTATAAACGAATTGAAAACAAGCAATTGCTGATCGTATTACAGGTAATCTTTTTACAAAACACCCATAGTTCCTTTTATCGCTATTTACCCGCACTTTATGGCTGTTTTTAAAAAAATAGAAATTTCCACAAATCTGGCAGATTGAACAAATAGTTCTGCGACTCATCTAAAAGTATTCCTGCAATATTTCTGAGCCTTGCAGCAAGATACAGGAGACAAAGAATAATAACAAGAACGATCGGTTACTCCACGAAATCAGGTTTTATCTCTGTTCGGTATGCATCTAATGCTGTTTTTACACGATAGATACGCTCCTGAAAGATTCGTGTAAAAAATCATGTCTGGGAGTTGTGTTGTGCTGAAGCACAGTTGCTAGTTACAGGACAGAAAGAAAACGGCGATAAAAGTAGAGCAACATTTTTGAAGTGAAACTTCTTTAGCCGCGCTTGGTTGTAAATATTTTTCAATGTATTTTCCCTATGTAACGAAAATGCGAGACGCCCTCTAACAGACAGCTGAGAGGGAAGAGTGGGGGCGTTGCCAATAGCGTCGCTTATACTCTGTCAGTTCTGCCAACTGTGTAAAATAAACACTAGGGTCTAGAGTTGGTGGCATTGATCGATGTGCAGCGCCCTCTGGAACGAAACTAAAATCTCAAAGGTTAGTCCGATTTATAATTTTTATATTTATAATATTAATTAACGGCGTTAAATTGAGATACGCGAAATGCCGAAAAATACAATTGCAGAATAAAAACGAGCCTTCAAGCAACGACAGAAAGAAAATAAACCAATAAAAAATGAACTTCATCTCCAACCTAACATGTTTCACTTCTAACGCGCGGCGTTCCACGCACTTTCAATTTTTTTCAGTCGATCGCGTTAGATCAAAATAAGTCGTGTAAAATAAAATTATCATTGTTTTCAATTCGTTGTCATCAAACAGAATTGATATACAGACTGTCTCAGCCCAAGCAATCATATTTCATAACTTCTTCAATTATTAAAACATTCGAATGCAATCTTCAAGAACTCAAACTAGAGACCCAAGAAGTAGACTCAAAGCACCCCTTAGGTAACCTAATTAATTAATTGCTAATTAATAATTGTAGAAGTTACGGCAGGTGATTGCTTGGACTGGAACAGTCTGTATCTAAAATTTTAACAATGAATATTTTGAGCTTTATTGCTTCCCATGATTTTATTAATAGAAAATTTCAACAGATGTTTTGGCCAAGGGTTTATGGTAATTTACAGTTGCCACTTTGTAATAAATCTATAAATTATAAAGTCATTACACTATGAAATCGATACAGAATTTGGTCTATTATACACTCAAAAATTTCCATGTTCTTTTAACAGAGAAAATCAGCAAATTTCAACGAAAAAAAAATCGATTGGTTTACTTAAGGCCGTTTCTACAATCGTTTTATTCTTATTTTTAGTATGCCAAAAAATTGAAAATGCGTTCGAAGTGCAACTTCTTGGGTTACAGAGGAAGTTCATTCTTTTCTTGGTTTATTTTCTTTCTATCGTTGCCTGAAGGCTCGTTTTTTTTTGAAGTAATATCACAAATATAACAATTATAAATCGGGGGAACCCTTGAAATTTTAGTTTCGTTCCGGAGGGAGCTGTACATCGATCAATGACACCAACTAGTGTTTATTTTACACAGTTGGCAGAACTGACATAGTATAAGCGACGCTATTGGCAACGCCCCCACGCTTCTCTCTCAGCTATCTGTTAGAGGAGAAGTGTTTCCCCTGACGGCGTCTCGCATTTTCGTTACATAGGGAAAATATTTACACCCAAGCGCTTCAAAAAGAATTTCTGTCGCAATAAAATGACTGTAAAGTCGGCCCTTATTGGCAAAATTTTATTTGGACTATATTGTTTGATTCTACAATTTCATCGTGTATCCAATATTTGAATATTTTATTGTTGCGTGTGTACACTGTTTTAGAATCGATATTTTTGATTGATTAATGGTTGTTGTTTCATGTTTTGATTTAAATTTTGGAAATGGCATTGAGAATTCATCCTCAATTAAATTGTTGATGATGTAGATGAGGAATTGTATTACAAATTTGACCCTTGTTTATCTTTTCATAATATTTGTATGTAATTTAATGGAAATCCTGAGGTAAGCTTGAATATAAATTAAGGGGTAGCGACGACAAGGGATTCATGATAAAACATCATTGATATTAATAATGTAGACTATTCTATCTAATCAAATAATATTATTAGTATTGTTTATTATCAAAGAAAACACAACAATAGAAGTAAAAAAAAATAAATAAATGGGGCACGATAACAAATAATGTATATATGCTTATGTTCATGTGTATAACAGAATAATAATGTGATATATTGCTATAATTTTGTATAGTTATGTATCTATGCTTCATTATAGTTTACCACAAGTTAGTTAATTAGGTGAACACTGTGTATAGGTATGCGTGTTCATGCAGGTAGGGAATTTATATGCAAATAGGGTGTTAGTTATATTTGCACACACGTTGTATTATAAAGAATATTTCAGTAAAATCAAGAGAAAAATTGTCCCTTTTAAACAATTAATTTTTGACCTAATTTCCATACAAATTACAACTTGTAATACATAAACTGAATGCATTACATCCAGCATAACAAATTTATATATCTCTCTCTATATTTATGTAAACAAAAATAGACTAGAACGAGATCGAAATGATGATGGTAATTTTTCACTCAATTAAACAGAATACAGGCACAGAAATAAATAGTACGTTTCTTGTACTTGGGGATAAAAAATGAATTGGGTTTATTAGTAGAATCACTAATAATTGAGTTTTTAAAGTGGCTACCACCTTTGAGACGTTATTAAACGATAAAATACCAGTATATAAGGATTATTTGGGTAAAGTCCCTTATGTCCCACCGGAATTTGTTGGTTAATGATTTATTGTGTTTAAACGGTTCGTTTTAATCCAACATCAACGAAAAGAAATTTCAACTAAATTTACATGATTTAGTGTTGACATTAATGGAATCACAACTATTTACCATAAAATATCATATAATATATATATGAAATGTATTATTTCGTAGAGCCGCAACAATACAACTCTCTGGCTCAAAGTCTCAAGAGTGTTCGCATACAGAAACCTATTACGTTTTGAATCTAATAAAATCAGATTACTAAAATTGTATAAAGATAGAAAAGGAGAGGGAGTGTGAGTCGATTTTCGACACGGATTCTTTAATAAGATTTCCAACTTGATAGATCAACGTTATATGTGTGTGTGCCGGTGATAACGATAATAGTTATATATGATGGAATTCAAATTTTTCAATATTGTCACTTGATTTTATTCAGATTTAATCAATAAAAAAGATAGAACGTGAACCGAAAAACAAAAAAAAAATTGATGGATTTATCAATTTCAAAGTACAAATCGTATTGTAGAAATCCAATAACCGATTCGATATTTCTTCTTTTCCATCGTTGTACAGTCGACGATTCAATTGTTAAAAAGATTGATAGATATCGATGGAGATAACGTTTAAATTTTACGTTGAATTTCCACCGAATTGGTGCAACTATTTAGTGACAGTGTCATGCTGACATCTCTCAAATTCGGTCAAATGTTGAAGATTTTCGGTATTCGCAATTTGGTGGAAAAAGCCACCGTATATAATCGGGATTGTGTTGTAAAGGGACCGTGCTTAATTACCGGTTTCAACAATTGTATGAATAATTAATTTATTAATGCGCTATGTGGGTCTCAACGGCTATAGCGGTGCGTACAGTATCTCACACTCCTCTTTTATCATTCGGTTGTATTAATTTTTAACGATCTTTTGCACGTTTTCTCTGCATCTTTCAGCTTTTCTAGCATAGCAGGGATTTGTTCTTCTTCTCCACTTGTGAATGATTACAGTAGTGGCTGATTTTTCGTTTTTTCGTGGAATTTAAAAGAGCTATTAGGCCTGCTTCTTCACTCTTGTTTTGACTTATTTTAACATTATGAAATCTTCCAAAAACACAGTAAAAAATAATCAGTCAGAATCCCTGTGATGCGTCTGATTGCTTTTCGATTTATTACTCTACAAGTCCTCTCGCTATTTGATATGCAGAGATATAATTATTGGAAATTTCCTGTTTTTCATCCGTAAACAAATCGTACGTTAAATCATCTCCCGAAGCGCTGTGCTGCAGATTGGACTCGAAAATGACTTTAATCACATTGCAAAAGTTACATCCGTTTATATGTCGTGTTTTTGTAGTTATAATGGACAAATCGATCGACAAAACTGGAGACAATTAGAAGCAAATAAATGCTTATATTTCACAACCACTGACAGATGCGCCAATATTTGATCTTTCTGCACATTTTCTCTGCATTTTCAAGCTACCTCTTCGATTGATTTTTTTTCTCCACTTATTTTTTCTTGCAGATTCTTTCCCTTGTTGGTTTTTTCATATGCCTTTTAGATTTGAGTGAACTTCGACGGATTTATTGGCCTTCCTTTTGCCCCCATTCACCTTCTGACTTATCTTAAGTTGAACTTCATAAAATCCTTTAAAAACACAGTAAAAAATAATCGATGGTCGGACCACAATGAAACAACTGGTACTTTAAATCAATTCCTGAAGCGTTGCGTTACAGATTGGACTCGAAAATGACTTTAATCACATTGCAAACCTTGCACCCGTTTATATGTGGTGTTTTTGTTGTTATATTTGACGAATCGATCGACAAAACTGGAGACAATTAGACGCAAATAAATGCTTATATGTCACAACCACCGATAGATGTTCCAATTTGATTTCTCGATCATTGATTGATCAAGTATAATTCACGATAATGGGGAAAATGTAATTGGAAAATTACGTAAAAGAGACGTAATTATCGTAGTCCAACAATTGTGTTTCAACTTTAGATTATTGTAACGTAGTGATGGGAAAGAAACCAAGCCAATCTTTATAACAATTCTGTTATTGTTCCCGATACTCTTGTGCTTTGAAGACTGATCTAATAAACCACAGTAAAGTCTTTTTGTTATTTCTTTTTTTTTTGTTGATCAAATAAACAAAGATTACGAAACGATTTCGATTTCTTTTTGGACTTTGAAGCAACACAGTTTTTGTGCAGCATTCTTTCTAATAACGAGTATTTACCTCGTACTAGAAATTGTTTGTTTCAAGTAATAATTGTCGCCGACTCTGGTAAAAACCGGTAGTTATAAGGGTTGCCAACGATAACGAGTACAATTCGATTTATTTGAACAAATCGCCATAAAATTGCTCATTAAAACTCTATTTGTTAGAATAATATAGAAAAAAAAAATTAAAATAGAGAAAGCGGAAATACTGTGTGTTGTTCATAGATTGTTCCAAATTTAAGAATAAACATCCTACTGTGCACGTAATTAATTTACCTTTAACACCCTCTGTTACCTGAAACGCTACATTACTCTCCAACTACAAACAGATAATCGTAAATTACGACTTTCTCCGTTTTCAGTAACTCTCTGTTCCTATTTATATTTCTCAACCGCCATAATTGGTGGTTATTAAAGTAATTTATTAATAGAAAAATTAATAAGAGTTACTCAGGCGAACGCGAGCAGCTCGAAGTATGCAAAACAAAAATACCCCCAATCATCCCCCCCATCCGTTGACATTAGCTGTTTCATCATTAATAAACAAATAAGAACGACTAATTAGCATTGAATGGGTTTGATCGATTGAGTAGCTTAGAACCGATTTGCACTGCTAAAATCAATTTGTAACACAATCTGTTCGGCTTGAATCAATTCTAAACGATAAATTGAATAAATACCTTGATTGGCGGCCCATAGAACAATATCCGAATGTCTTGTGAATGTAGCCTCACCAGCCTCACTGCACACATCCACGATATACGGTGAAATCAATCCGGAATGTGATAAAACAACAATATAATCCATTGTATAATTTGTACGTCCCAAATCCTCTTCCGGTGTACGTATGGTACCCGGATTCTTTTGACGTAATTTCGACATCGCATCCGATGATATAAAGGAATCTTTCACGAAATGAAAGATGAAACAAACTACCTGATATTGACTTTGGCCCCGTTCTTCTTCACCCAATATCAATGCTTTCACGATCTGAACCTCCTGTAATAAGAAAATAATAAAAATCAATTGTGTGTGGGGGGCAATTCAATTTTTCGATTTTTGGTCTGTCAAAATATATCCTTTGGCAAATTATATAATAATTCAACTGTTGAAGGTATATAGAGAGAAAAAAACGAAACGATCGCAATAAAGTAATAAAAATGATTTGTATAGTAAACTTGTACCCCATCTAAATTGCTTCAGGGGGTGGAATGTTGGAAACGATTTCTCTCTTCGTTTAAACGAGCAAAAATGAACATATTCCGTTTGATAAAGAATATACATTTTTTTTTATATTAAAAAAAAACACACTAACAAATCGGTTCGTTGTTTGTTTGTTATTGGTTGATTCGGTTGGTTGCAGGCGATATTCGATCGAGATTTTCGACATGAATATGTGATTGAGAAACGTTTGCTGAGATTGACAACAGATGCTGTTCTAATGGTGGATGGTCATTTTTGTTGTAGAGTTGTGATGTCCTTGCGGTCGATGTTGGGCACAACAATAAAGTTGGGATTAATGCTGTCAGATTCATGTGCGGATGCGAGATTTTAAATCTGCCACACACTAAGGTCACTTTAATCCCCGGATATTTCACAAATAACTCCACCAAACATGTCAGTTTGGATTGTGTCTTTGTCTATTCAATCCACCGTCCCCCCCGGTTACAGAAATAAAATATCGCTGTTTGTAACTTTATCTTGTTTGTTGTGTTGAAAGCCATCTAGAGTTAACGTAAAATCATGGGTAGATTAAAATAAAGAGAAATTACAGCCTGTATACTAACACATTTTTAATGAGTTATAAAATGGTAATTTCAGTCGGGAGTTGGAGATTATATTGTTTGGATTTTATTTTATGTGCGGCATCCAGATTCTCTAATTAGAATTGTAAATTATTTTTAAAGGAATCGAAAAAGAAAAACAGCAAAAATCAAAGCTTATTTTGTTTGTTGTTGGATGTTAAATTTTCAGTGAAAACTCCATCGAATCAAACTTATTTTACATGGCGACATCACATAAATGTGGATTTTTTCAGTAAATCAAACAAATACGGATGGAAAGACATGCAATTTGTTGGGCGTCACACACACAAATGTCATTGGTATTTAAAGAATTGTTTGGATGAAATCAATTTTTTGCTCTATATGCATATGTGTATATTAAATTTAAATCGACAACAGAAACCGGCAAATAGGAAATAGTGTTGGTAGCAATGAAACTTCCGTTGTGGGAGTTTGCTTGCCGAATATATGGTAGAAGAGGCAAACATCACCATCATCTACTACGACCGCAACTACAACTAGCTGCAGTAGTAACAAATTCAGTTATAGTTCTCTACAATGAGTTGATTTGATAAGCTTCAGACGTGCTAGAGGGGAAATCCACATATACATATATAGAAATGAATCATAAATTCTATAATTCCATACATAGACAAATAGATACATACATAACTAATTTATTGTATTGTTAGTTTGCGCTACAAATAGAGGAATAGTCGAAAAGTACTTATCAAACGTTGAATATACCAAAAAAATTTTGTTTTTAGTTACAGGTGAATTTTACAGGTGCATACGACCAAATATGAACTATTTTCACTTCATTTTTTATGAATTTTTCATTTTTTAGTGAGTAATGTGCACATTGCCCGAAGAATGTATAAATTTGGCTCTACAACTGAAGCAAAAGTAAGCAAGTAAGCAAAAATTCAAAAAAAATACGGGGGTTTGGTTTTTGCAAATATCTCGGAAACTATTAAAGATATTCGAAATTTGAAAAAAGATCCTTATAGAGGAGGAAATTTCCTTAAAAAACTCATACCTTTCGAAAGTTTACCACCAATATTTATAGTTTTAATTTTGAGGTGAAACTAGCGCTAAAAGTAGGAGACCGCGCGTGGACTCTTGAACAATAAAAATAATTTTAACCCATTAAATAACAATATTAAGAAATAAAAAAATTCATATATCTTCTAGAGGCTTGAGTAAACGAAAATCCATCGACAAAAATTTTTTACATGAAAGCTTTGGTAATCGTTAAACTAAAAATCTCAAATTTTTTTCATTTCTTGGAGCTATTCTTGAAAGGCATTAGAAAAGATCTCCGTTGGAAAAATTAGAAAATTTCGATTATTCACTTTATTATTAACAATCTTAGAGGTTAAAATTGTTAATTAACAAATGCGTTTTTAAGCAATAATTTTTTTTTGTTCTTAAAAATCATAATTAAATCCAAAAAAAATCAATCATCTTATAAACAATGCATTGGTTTATGGAAATTATTTAAATAATTAGAGTAAAAAATTATAAAAAATCATTTTTATGTAACTTAAAATAGTAAGAATACGAAAAAAATGAAATATTAAAAAAGAACACTGTACCCAAGTACAATTTGCTCCATAAAAAAAGGCAGATCCGGAGCTTTTAACGCTTTTAAATAGAAAAATGTATACAAAAAGTTGTATTTAACACTCAACAATAATATATAATTAAATGAAAAATAATTGAACAAATCTGTAGCAACAAAACCGTTTTTCCTTCTATTGGAAAATTTATAAATTTTTTTTTAGGTAAGAGGAACAACTTTTCCATAATCGGTCGGTCTCGCTAGTTCCCCGGGGGAATATTCCCAGGATTTTTTATATTACATATTTAATAAACTGTTTATGTATGTTTCTTTTATATTGAGGTTTTCGTAGTTGTTGAATAAAACAAAATATTTTGTAAAAATATTGATTGAGCGTTGCTTTTGCAAAACGTAGAAAACATCAATCGAACCGTTGGAAGACGATTATTTATATTTCAAGTCAAGGCAATTGAAATCAAGCCTGGTTAGTCTTGAACTAAATCAAAATATGTTGTCCCAGACGAAACCAAGTTAAAGACAATTTGGCTGAAACCAAGCCAACTGAAGATCACCGTTATTTTTTGCTACAATTTTCCAAGAAAGCAACTCAAACTTCTGCCAATAATAAGTAAATAATTGATTAACATAAAAATGGCGAGTTGGCAGCTCTCGTGCCGCCATCACAGAGTTGCTCCCTTTAAACCAAGTTCACATATTTGCATATAAGTAGAAAAAATTGATCACGTATTTACGATTTATGAAACACATAATTTGGTGGATGCGCCGGGTCTTACTTTGCCGTAGCGCGATCTTTATTGTGTATTGGAAAACAATTTACCAATAAAAATACAGAATTATTACACTTTTTTTTTCTCGTTGAATTCCTAATAGTTCCGGCATGTGTTTTATTTCTGCCGTAATTGGTATGATTCGTCCGGAAAGTGTATTCTAAAGAGTACGTGCCGGCTTGTGTGTGTGTGGACGTGTGATACACACACAAGTGTTCTTGTATCGACTCGTTTGTAAATAAAACTGAGTTATTTGTTTAAACTTGGCATAGAGGTATTTGTTCATGACATCAAAAGATATGAATTTTTAAAAACAACATATTTGTAGACAGTTTTATAGAAGCTCTTACAGTAATAGAGCAATAATTTTCTTGTTAACAGTATTCATCCATAATCTATAGCAGTCCCTGTTGAATTTCTAAAATTCACTTGCTGAGTTGCTGTTAAATAATTGCACTTTCATACGGTGCAAAAGATTCTTAATCTTTATATAAAGAGAAGTTAAACAACGCGGATGTTATTATTGTATTTTGACATAAATCTCGTTAGCTTTTGTTGTGTTTATCTGAAATTTGATTACTGTCGGTTACATTTGAGTATTTGAAAAACAAACTGTTATTTAGTTCGACTAACTATTAGTTTCTGTTCGGTTGTTGACTGTTAAATTATGGATGAATGATTCTAGCAGTTGAATAAAAAAACCTTATTTACAAACAAAATTATAAGACTTGATTGTGATCTAAATTTTTGCCCCAATAACTACTTTTACACACAATCTACTGCAAATATTTCCAGTCCACCACATTGGCGTAACGGCCGTACAACATGTGCGAAAATGTTGCCCATCAGGGTCTACAAACAACGAATTATTTCCAACATGTGACGAGGGAAACGGGAACATAATTTGTTGAAAAATAGTGTGATTGAATCGTATCGTGTTTCCTTTTATTATGATTTTAGAAAGCTTGAATACAGTAGTCGCAATGATCTAAGAAATTAAAGCCAAAACAATAAAATTGGGACGCATAAATACGGAAGGCTTAATGAAGATTGCCTTAATACATATTTCCCAAGTTAAATCTTTTGTTACTAGATCTATTGTGGGGGTTAGTTTCTTAGCTGTTGCGCCTCACTGCAACCACTTTGTTTCGTTGAAATTTTTACTAAACAAATAGACAAAATAATGAATTTTGCTAGCCTATCCTCGATAAAAATAGACAACTAGCTTCCACAATTTATCGAATTCTCACGTAGCCACGTATCATGAAAAAGATCATTTTCAAAACCAACAAGGAGAGGTCACGACCTCGGAAATGAAGTTCGGATCGAGCTTTTGCAGGCTTGTAGTTAGGTTAAAAACATATTAAAAAACTAAAGCACAATAGCCGGCTAATTTTGAGAAAAAAGCGTTTAAAGTTTTTTGCCGTCCATTTAGTATTAAAGTTATTGGTTTAGTTGTGGTTTGAAATAGCTCAAGTGGTTGCGTCGTTGTATTGCGCTCAAAAGTACGGGGTTCAATCCTCATGTGGAGAATTCTTCTTTTATTTGTCGAAACAACTTTTTTTTATTTTATTTTACTTTTTAAATTTTAACAAATTAGAATTACAGATCAATTTTCAACGATAATTTGCAAAATCCAACATTCTGTAACAAGTAATTTCATTTTGTTAAATGATTAAACTGATATTAAGTACGTACTAATAAATGAAAAACCTGAAACAATAACTTGCGAACATGATTGTCGAATTTTTTTTGGTTTTTTTTAATTTAATTTTTTTTATTTTTTTGGAGCATCAATGACTCGTCCAGTCCTGCAGGGCTCGTCCAGACTCGTCTAGAATCCTTCAGGACTCGTCTATAATCCTTCGGGACTCGTCTATAATCCTGCAGGACTTGTCCATGATCCTGCAGCACAGGAGAGAAACGTCGATTTCCGGTGAATGAGACCGAATTAAAAAAAAATTCTTGCCCTACGGTGGGCCTAAAACCATGAAATTCCGTACTACATCCACATCAAGCAGTTAAGTACTAAAAGAGGATTTTTGAAAATTTATTCCTTAAGAGGACTGAATAGTGGATGAAAGCTTTATTGAAGTTAGAAATATGGGAATCAGTGTAAACATAAAAGTCAGTTCTATCAGTGTTTGCGCTTAAGTAGTTGAGTGGCAGTTGGTAATTAGTCTTCAGGAGAGTAAGTGCCTAATAACAGAGTGCTTTTTGACTTATTCAAGGATCGATTTATCAAAAGGCAAATGTCAGGGATCGGCCATTCGGTACCAAATACGGGTGGGTGTCTCGTCGATTCGTTCAATAATTTGGCATATTTTTCATTATAACTTAAAAGTTGACAATGCATCATTCTGGCACGTTGATAAACGATGATACCAACTTGATATCTAGAACAAGTTGCTACCACAGGCCGTGTAACGCCGCATTTCCGGACGCTATATGTAAACTTGAAGAAAAACGGCCTTGTTAATTGCCATACGGTGGCGCAAAAAGCAAACCGGCGCATCCACCAATTTTAATCAAATACAAATATCAATAACTGCAGACAAATTATTAACAACATAACACGGAAAACTGTCTCTAACAACAACAACTAGAACAACACATACGCCTGTCATGTGTCTAGTTTTATTGCAAAAGTTTAATTATATCAGAATTGTTCAACCAAATACCTAACAGTTTTATCTCGCAAAATTTATAGAAAATTTCGTAATGAAAACACAAAAATACAATTTAATAAAATAGAATAAAATAAAATCATCAAACAAATAACAGCGTTATCTCTATTTATTTTTGATTAACTTCAACGTTTTTGAATGGAAATCCAATTAATTCACCGTTTTGTATTTGAAATTTTGACAATAATTCCTAGTTGAAAATAAATTTAAACAATAAATTCAACGATATTTTGTTGAATCCACCGAAATAAAACAATATTACAAAATTTAAAAAAAATAGAAAATTAAGCCAGATAAATAATTTTATAAATTCCACCAAGATTAGTTCATCAAATATGCACAACCCGATTATTTATTAATATAATTCAATTCCACCTTTTATCGATAAAACACATCAAAATGCTCCCGGTTATAAATTAATAATTCCACACCCAATACGTATCATAACCAATTCCGTAAAATTGATAATAGATGGCTTTGTGATATTATTCCCTGGCATCATTTTCGAGAGGGCTCTTGTTACAATTAATATCATCGGAAATTAGGGGTTGAAATTCTAAACTATATACTGTTATTATATAACATCTTCCAACATATGCCATTCGTGTGATCAATGTAAAACTAATTAATTCAACAATAATAACAACAACAATAGCGGATGTTGATGATGATGGCTTTTTTTGTGTTGTTGTCAAAATGACGATACTTGATTAATCAAATTGAAAGCATCTCACTCTTTCCCTCTATCGCGCTATATAATCTCCCTTATCAGTTTCACAATCGTTTGTCAAAGTCAATATGTAAATTAATCATGTCAAACATTTAAAAGCTCCACTTATTATAACCGTCTATCTTATTCTATGTCTCGCGTTCTTTTTCCATCTCCACTTAATTGTTGTAATGAGATTATAATCAATGATGGCATCAATCTTGGAATTTGCCGTAATATCATTGTGTAAAAATAGATGTTATCATCCGGCTACAGTTTACACTTATCTAACACAAGAAGCTTATTAATGGTAGAGAATTTGTACAAGAATGGTACGAGATGAGATACAATGTGTAACGCCTGTTACTAAGCTCATTCAGCTTATAGAAAACCATTGTCGGTACCTTATATTATGAATAACTTTACAATTTAATCAAGTTGCTGCTATTACTGAAGCTTGTATCTGGCAGATGGTTTTAGTAAATTTCCAACCATCCCTCCACCATCATCATCATCATTATTATGATTAATAATCGGCAAATTAGAAGTTTTCAAATAGTTGAATTCGTGTTTAATTACACGCAAAAAAATGAAATATTTAATGATTAAAATCTTTTGATCTTGGGATTTTGAAATGAACATTAAAGGAGTACGCGATTGGGTTGCTTCAAGGCAACTTTGCCAGACATAAAAATAAATAAAAATGTATAAAGTTTTTTGTAAGAAGTAAAATAAAAGACGACCGGAAAAAATACAATAAAATAAGAGGAAAATTTGATAATTCTGTCAGAGAAATTCGTCGTAGCTTATTCAATAGTAGCAGTAACAACAACAACAACAACGGGGGAAAAAAAGGAGAGAATATAGAAGTATAACAGTATTATAGAAACAAAATGAAAACTTTTCTATTGTCAGTGCCGTCCGAAAATATTTTGTCAATTTTTATTTTTATCTTATCTTCCACATATATATTCAAGCTAGAATATAGACGTAGATAGTGGCAAACTTTACATATATATCTTGTAACTGGATGGATCAAAGATAATCCTGTGAATATGAACCGCCACCCCTATGCCAAGGGTGAGATTGCTAGATGTCGTAACTTTATGTTTTTTTATGTTGATTTTAATTACCATCGTATTCATTTATTATTCAAACAGAAACAGACGGAATGATATTGATTTCTGGAAGAATTCGCCAGATTTGTCTGGCTTTCTGCGAGGTTAGAAGGCAGATTTGGACAGGGCGGGACTGGTGGGAAACTCGTGACTAACAACGATTTTCTATCCTACTGACCTCAATATTCTACTAATTATTTAATTGCATAAAAGAAAATTCTGTAACGCTTTTGTATGAAAAAATCTGTTGAATTGTTGGAATAAAAATAACATCATCATCATTGGCTTACGTTCGGACTTCCGCGATTTTATTATTTCTAACGAAAGCTCCTCCATTTTTTTTCTGTTACAGTCGCGTGTCTTGTCGACTTTAACGTATTTCATTCTTTTCCTGTCGAGATAACGATTATGTTACCATTTTTATGATCAAATGCGGTTGCCTTCTGAAAATATTCCCAATAAATTCCGATGTTTTCCACCATGTTTCCCGTTGAAATACAATGAGCCGGATTATCGGTGATCCTTGCACAAGAGTGGGGCCGTTTTTTCGTTTCTGTTCATTAGTGTTTGGTTTTCTTTCTACATTGCTCTTCATCTTTTGAATCTGTCACAATTTTTGAGAACACTTTATAGTGAGAGTCCGGAACGATTAAGGAATTTTCCTAGCATCACCAGAAACCGTTCTTAATCTTAATAATTGGGTGATATTAACTTTTGACGGGCGAAAACATACACTAGCTCTAAGGTCGTGGTGATTCTAGCCCCTGGACATCAATTCTTCCGGTTTTCGTGTACATTAAAGAGAGAAATAGGTTTAGACAAAATTGTTAGTAAAAATGTACAATAATTTCAGTAAGTTCTGAAGTTATGAGTGAAGCTGTCAATCACGTAGTTAATTATGGACTCGAATAGTCGAGCTGCAAACGCAGAATGAGCGATATGAAGAAGAAAAAGGATCGCTATGTGGTGCCGAAATTATTTAAGGGTTGTGAAAAGTGTATGAGGACTCTTCCCCTTCAATTAGAACAGCAGAAAGATGGGTTGCTGAATTTAAGCGTAGTCGTACAACTCTTGAGAGGATTCTCCTGAAGGATGCCCAAAAAGTGCATTAACACCAGAAATCATGGCAAAAATACAAAATAGGGTGTTAAAAGATTGTTAACTAATCGAGAGAGATATTGTGGATTTAGTAGGGATCCAATTAGGCACTGTAAGCAATATTTTGGGTGAAGTTTTGTGTTTCAGAAAGCTGTGTGAACATTCGCTAACACTTTAACAAAAAATGCGACTTTCTCAACAATATTTGGAAAGAATTAAATGGATTTAAGGCGTCATTTTATTACAATGGATGAGAATTAAATTTATCACGATGATCCTGAAACAAAAGATGAAGTTAAGGAGTGGTTTGAACCCGGTTCTTCGGCTCCGCAGAGAGTTAGGATCCAGCAGGTGTTAGCATCAGTTTTTTGGTTGCAAAACGAATTCCATTGGTGGAATACTTTCAAACTGGCAAAATCATAAGCAAGGATTATTATTGTAACGTCCTGGATCAGCGAGATGCGAAAGTTTGTGAGAAAAGACCTGGTTTATGGAAGCAAAAAAGAAAAAAATATTTCAAAATCCGCTGCAAAAATCAGAGAATTGAAACATCTACCCTATCGCCAGATTTAGCTCCCTTTGACTTCTGGCTGTTCTCACATTTTAAGGAATCCATGCACGGTAAACGAGTTTCATCTGTCGAACCGTTTTCCGGATTCTCACTTCAAGGATGGAATCCTTAAATTAGCAGAGCATTGGGACAAATATATTGAACTGAAGGGAGGGTGCATTGAACACGTTAAAAATTCATACGCATTTTCTTTATATAGGGAATTTTCGGCTTTCCTTGGGCAAAGCTAGGTTTCTATAAAGAAACAAATGTGCCTTTAAAATCGATTTGAGAGACCCTTTTATGTTGGAGAAATCCTTCGAAGAAATTTATCATTTATACTTCAATATCTGTATGAAATGTGCTCGAAATCGCAATAAATTATATCTACTTCTTCGTTGACAAAAACAAGCAATTCTAGACCTATTTCCCCTCTTAATTGTGGAAATAATTACGCCTTTGATGGTGTAGTTAGAGTTGGTGGTTGATGAGAAAACTGTACATTTCGGCTCTATGCGTTTTCAATCTACCTTGTATTCACGTATCATTTTCTCCATCTCCTGTTAAGAGGAACGATTATCAACAAAGAACATCAATATCAATGTATACTTTAGGCGTATAGTTCTTGTCCTACAGTAAATATTACTACTACACTCATGTTTTTAACGGTTTTCTCTTCACAAATACGTGCGCACATACACACACACAAAATACTCATCTCTCTTTTGTAAGCTCATCTTATGTCTGTATGTTCAACATGACGATGATACTGTCGCCGTCGACTCATATCGGATTTCCACTGTTGATATTTTCTTCACAGTATAGATACGAAAACTCACCAAATATCTAGAGATTATATCTCATCTATGTATCGATCGATTTTTACATAACCATCTCCCTGAATGAATTGAGACAAATTCTAATATGATTCCATAAAATATTGTGCCCCATACAAACTTGTCACAAATAAAGTGGAAGTTCTTGAACACAAGTAAGTGGAAATTTAACAGACACATACACACTCTCTATATACATATATAGTGTTGAACTTTGAATTGTTATCAAGTTGAAATGTAGTCAAGTTCTCTCGATTAGATTTCAAAATTGTCTACCAAGATACTTGAAGAATTTCCCATCTACCATCAACTTTACTAAACTACCACTATCCGGGCGCATCCACCATTTCCCCTCCCCCCCCATTATATCTATCAATATATGGTTGTGGGGCACAAAACAAATTGAAAACTTTGCGTGTACACTAACCCGATTGATATTTGTAGTTGTAATAGCGTGTTCAAATATTTGAAAGTGGGTGTTGCCAAACTGCAATTACCCTGAAAGTCCGGAAATGTCAGAAGCTCTAATGTGCGTGAATATGTAGATGGTTAACAATTGATTCTACACCAGCCACACAAAATCAACAACATTATTATAATTAAACCGACATGATGGCAATATGGAAAATATTTCAATAATGAAATTCCACAAGTATGCCGAGTTATTTTGATGTATAACGGGGGTTTGTATTTCATTTTCTTCTTGTGTACAAGAATTCCGTAGAAAATTTCGAGAATTAATGTGCAGCCGTAAAAGCCCTCTTCTATCGTCTAAATGGATGATGTTGACCGTAATGGAGTAGATTGCTTGATAAAATATTTGTTTCTCGAAAGGAGCAGATAAAAAACGAACAACAAACGAGCGAAAACAACAACAAAACGGTAGTCTTTAAATAATTCCCATTAATGTAATTTATGGAACATTATGAAAGATTATATAATTTCGTGTTTTCTTTTGCTGTGGAAACTTTCAACCGAGTCGTATTTTAACGTTAAGATAATTATTAAATTTTCCAATTGACCTAGAAAAAAACAACAACGAAAACTTGAACGATAATATGGAGATCAAAACGATTCGTCTTAGTTTCAGAAAATCCCCATATCTTCTACCAGTAGGCAATAAATAAATGATCCTTTTCTTGTAAAAGTTTTTAGAAGGTTTGGCATTCGAAAGAGCAAGAATAGAAAAATGGGGGGAGGCAAAAAAGACGGCAACTCTAAAAGACATAGAGTCTTTTCGGTTGGTTTGACATGGACGTGAATAACGTCTTTAAGACGCCGTCCTCTCTCTATTACAGCCGTAGAGATATATCTCTGTATATGTTATAAAGACGAATCTACTACAAAAAAAAAGGAGAAAAGTTAATTGCACCACCACCACCACCACCATAAGGGTACCGTTTAATTACCCACCATAATCGATTGCGTCGATTATTGATTGCTACAACTGTGTTGTTCCTCTAATCTCTAAGAAAACTTTTTTAGGCGCAAATTGGCAAGTTTTGAAAACTTGGAAAGTAAGTGGTCGGGATCGAAGGAACGAACCAAACAAAAAAAGAAAATGTGAGAGGGTTGTCGACAAGCAAGCAAATGAATGGAAAAGCAAAGAGAGGAAAGTATACGGCGATGATTTGTTATAACACACTGGAAGTTTTCGAGGCGAATTACTCACTTAAAATTAAGTAACTTGACGAGAACTTGGAGAATTCTCTAAACTAAACTTTTATGGAATTTATTTCGAATGGAAAAGAAATATTTTTGTGTGTATCTTGTTGGTAATATTTCCGTTTTAGAGACGAAACGTGAGAAAGAAATAGTGGGATAAATGTCCATTAAAGCTGCTTTTAAGCTATTTGAAATTGTCCTAAATCGTTCTTTCTTTAAGCAATTGGTAAGAATCTAATCCTTTAACAAGGCAGTGAGAAACCGGAAGTGCACCAAAGGAACGATTCCAGATTAGATATAATTCGTGTTACGATTACGAGTAAAGGGGAAATTTATTTAATTTTCGCTTCCTTTTCTCCTTTATATTCTCAACGAAGAAAAAAAATGTAGATTTTTTCTAAGTAAAATCTATTCAATTCAGGTGATGGAAGTATAAAAGCAAAACTTGTCCCTTGAACACCTCTTACGGATTTCTCGTTTCAACAACCACTCGTGCTCCCTTGATGGCTGTTTTTAATTAAAAATAATAATAATAATAAAAGACGTACGTCTATATGGAATATTTGAATTTAGTCCTGTTGTGAATTTAATTTTGAAGCCGAGTAAAAACGAATGAAAGGCTTGTGAAGTATAGGTGAATTTAGAATAGTTTTCATTGTGTTTCATTTTAATACGACGAGGTAGAGTTCTGATGTTCACGGAACCAATTACAAAATACTAGTTCCTATTGCAACAATGAACAATAATACATAGCCGGTTTTCAATTACAATCCACCCAATGAATGTTTGCTCTCTGATAAATGGTTATGTGGATTTGAGTGGATTTCAATGCGAATTAGTAAATTGAGCAATACGTATCTATACATTCATCCATATTCTATCTATTCGATCTATTTATTATTAACATTTAAACACAACGCAGATATGCGATTAAATCTTAACGATTGCCAGATTTTATACAAACAGTTGGTTGGTCATTGGAAGATGTGATGACATGACTCGTCCATGGGGAGTGTCATCACCGTCATCATCCATAGATGATGATCCTACCATTCGGAATCAAGTCTAGAATATTAAAATATCATGGCAAAAGGACAGTCAGACACATTGGATGGTCCCTTTGTTCTTGACGACAAAAACCGGGTTGGAAATAAAAGTCACGGATGCATAAAGACACGTATGTATAAAAGTCAAATATAAATCAGATTTTCATGGAAATGTCGGAAATAGAGAGATGGAGTTTTTTAACGATGACAAACGCTCGGGACGGCCTTCAATTCATGCGTAAATGTTGTGAAGGCAATTCTACATTTTTAATTCAATCTTTTATTGTACAAAATTTTCAGGAAGTTGTCCTATAGAACGCAAGGTTTGCTGTGATGCTGAAAATTAGCCGAGAGAAAGGAATCTCTCGTCTCGTTTTGACTTTCGAGAGATCATTACTATATTGTCTCGGCTTCTCTCGTCGTTTTTAAATACTCTTTTAATCTTCTCAAGAGTGGGAATTTCAAGATATGCATCGAGACGAGAGAAGAGGCTCTCTCGTCTCAGATCGATTTTACGATGCATTTTTGATCTCTCAACTCGTCTCGACGAAACGATACGAGATACGAGCGACTCTTCTCGGCCACAACCCTACTGAAAATTATTCCTAATCATAGTTCTTTCAATCTTCCAAGTAAGCATTTCTTTCTCATTAGAACAAAATTCATATTTTCAAGAGCTCGTCGAGAGAAAAAGATCTCGCCTCTCGTTTTGACTTTCGAGAGATAATTACTGTATTGTCTCGGCGTCTCTCGTCGTTTTTAAATACTCTTTTAATCTTCTCAAGAGTGGGCAATTTCAAGACACGCATCGAGGTGAGACTCTCTCGCCTCAGATCGATTTTACGATGCATTTTTGATCTCTCAACTCGTCTCGACGAAACGATACGAGATACGAGCGACTCTTCTCGGCCACAACCCTACTGAAAATTATTCCTAATCATAGTTCTTTCAATCTTCCAAGTAAGCATTTCTTTCTCATTAGAACAAAATTCATATTTTCAAGAGCTCGTCGAGAGAAAAAGATCTCTCGTCTCGTTTTGACTTTCGAAAGATCATTACTGTATTGTCTCGGCTTCTCTCGTCGTTTTTAAATACTCTTTTAAACTTCTCAAGAGTGGGCAATTTCAAGATACGCATCAAGGCGAGACCCTCTCGCCTCAGATCGATTTTACGATGCATTTTTGATCTCTCAACTCGTCTCAACGAGCGACTCTTCTCGGCCACAACACTACTGAAAATTATTCCTAATCATAGTTCTTTCAATCTTCCAAACAAGCATTTCTTTCTCATTAGAACTTATCTAACAGAATCTAACAAAATTCATATTTTCAAGAGTCATTTGATGTGAACGATTTCAATCTACATTCTGCGGCTCAAGTCACGAAACACTTAACACAATACGCGTAATTTGCATTCTGATCGGATCACGATAAGTCCGATCTTTGCTCGACTAAAAAAATGCATTTCCAGCCGGAATATAGAGTGTGAAAACCGACTCAACGGAGTCGATAAAAGTGCTAGATATTCCTAATTAGAATACTGGCGATTCGTTTGTGAGAAAATCGTCCAGGGACCGTTTGCAACTCTAACTCATTCCCGATTATTTTCCACAATAATTTGAAGTGGAAATCGCTGTTTGCATGAAACAACTGAAGAGTACATTATATCTATCGTTGTTCGAGGAAAGCCATAAATTCAATTAGTTAGATGAGGCACCTGTCCCTCAGCTACAATAATGCTTGGAAAATCAATACAAAAGGATTAAGACTTATTTGTCACATTGGTTTCGAATTGAATTGAATCGACAATTGTGTCTATTCCTCTTATATATATTCATACAATCTCTATCCTTCTTCAATTAATTGCACAGAGATTGGACTATTAATTGACTTGGAATAGTTAACCGTAACGAACAATCTAATTGTACTTCTACTACACTCTATTCGACTGTCTGTTTTAAACTACCCACAATTATTATTCTAATCAGATGCAATAGGTGGTTGGAATCTGTCGAATAAAATCATTATTATAAATTATTGTAGCTATAATAATAACAATAATAATAGTAATCAAGAAAAGAAACAGATTTGTGCCAGTTAAACAATACAAGTATATAAAAGTTTAGTGATTTAACAGCTTTTTAGAAGGGTTTTTAAAGAACATGTAGTTGGCGAAAAAGAGAGAGAGATGGATGACAGTAAAGGGCAACAAGTGGTCGTAGTTGAGTTGTGTGTGCGTTAACTACTTCCCAATTCAATGTTTCGTTTAGTCGTTTTTTTTCTCCTGCCATTTCCGACCACCTTTTAACTTTAATTGTATTTTGTTTTTTATTTATAAATAGGTTGAACGAAACCGAAAAGTTGGCACAAAATTCATTATCATATCCGACCAGTAACGTGACCAAAAACAAACGACTGAACGACAGATGTTTTCAACAGCATTCTCTTGTACCAATTGAACGTGATCGGAAAATGGAGGTTTGCCGCCGACGAAATTTGGTTAATTTTAATTTACGATTCCACTATTCTTAGAACGCGAATGGATTGAATTGAATTCCGTCTTTTGTAATAAAATTTCGTCGTCGTAATGAAACTCGGAAAAAATACGATTTCACAAAGGGTGGAGAGAGTTCAAAGCGAAACGTACAGATTGAATGGAACACGACGCGATTGTGTCGTGATTGTCGGTGATTACAGAGTCTCAAAGTATTGCATTCTTTTATCATTCGATTTCATTTCAAATTTTCATCTGGTATTTTTAATAAATCTTCATCAGCACACACAAATTTATAGAGATTAACATTGTTTTCCACTTAGCAATTCTACCACCAACGCGCCATTACTGTACAATTCAATTCGTAAACTTTCCGGAACATTACATTCAAGTTTTATTAGTTGGGGCATTTTTCAAATTGCACCAAGACGACGGCGACTATTAGCTTTTGGTCTTTTTTAAAAATTCATCCTTCCTTCCCTCGCCCGTTCGCCCTCAATCGAACAATTTCCCTTAGCACATATAAAACGATACCACCTTTCGTTCTTACGTGAAATTGTCACACTGCTGACTTGAATTTTTATGTAAAAATCATTCCTGTCGATGAACAAACTATGAACTTGAGTTTATCGATAATGGTGGCGGCCACCGGAAGGCACGCGTTTTTTTTGAAAGAAATTCAACAGACAAGCGGCGATTGCTACAATATTCGATTACTAACTCTGTTTGAATGTAGCTTGAAGTGTTTCATATAATTAATCTTGACTGTGGGAGTATATTGTTGAAATAAATGTAGAAAAGTGATAATAAAATGGTTGTAGTAAAATTTCGACGATAAACCGAGTGGAAATTGCCGTAAAAAGTGTACGGAATCGTAAAAGTGTCTATTAGATGTAAGGGGTTGGAGATGGAAGATCAAAGATCAAGCAAATCGTGAATATAGTTCAAATGAACCGAATGTTGGGTATTTTTAACATAACTGATTGAAATCTGAACTTTACAATTCAAAAATATCTGAGAGAAATTCCAATAGGTTTTATTTGGAAAATTTTCTAAAGGAAATTGCTAGAATCGCCAATAGTAGCGTTCTGTTAGAGATAAAAATGTCAATCGATTCAGTTTTTTTTTTTGAACAATGGTAACGATAATGACAAATTACCAAAGAAATTTCCAACTATCGACAGCCAACTCTATCAAACATTAGAAACAATAACGTTTTAACACTCGTGTGTGTTTTTGTCGTTTACCCAATGTTGCCCTTTGTTTCTGTCTTTGCCATATTAAAGGAGACTTGATGGATGGTTGCTTTTATGAGTTCCATTAGAAAATTGGCAGTATTTTCCTCCCACCGAAAAAAAAAACACAGCACCTATATTAATGATGACGAATTGAAAATGCAATTTCAGACCGTGTTGTTGACTAATTTGATCTAATAATTTGCTTTATTATTGTTGTCATTGTTGACGGTGTACCAGTTGTAGAGCGACACCGGACAAAAAAAGCAACAATAGATGCGGTATTTTGTTAATGAACGTGGCTTAGAGCTTGCAATCAAAACAGTCAGCTGAAAAGTTGGCATTTTTATTTTTTTCACAAGATAATCGAAAACTGTAACTATTTACAACAACCAAAGCGTCTTTCAAAGCCGAAGTCGGAGTCGTGCAGTCGGTTGTGATCAATAAAGTCGGAGTCGAAGTCGCAAAAATTTACCGACTTCAAGTCGGTATCCGTATTTGAATTTTCTACTTGATGCGAGCCGAGCTTTATTAAATAAGGATCAAAGAGTTTTAGCGGAAGAAATGACGTTTGTGTGACATTTACGTATTATAAAATGAAAATGTTGAATATTGTGACAATTCGGAAGCATCATCTCCCAATGATGATTTAGTTTCCGATATTTGATTAGTTGTTATACAAAGAAGGTTTGAAGAAAACCCTCTCGATTTCCCTTAAGGGGTACCACTAGTGTGATGCTTTGAAAAATCGAGTTGCTTGTTCTTCGATACTCTACACCTTCAAAAATAACCTTCTAAAATTTCAAGAGCGGATCTCAAATAATTGCTGAGCTACAGCCTTCCGAAAGCAGCTACTCATCGCTTAGGAAGGCACGCAGTTTTACCCGGCCTTCCCCTACTAATATTCACATCTTTTGCGAAATAGTAGTCCTTAATCTACTGAAACGACTTATTCATGGATCTAGAATAGCAGATTAGCTCTAGGTAAGAACGAAATCTTTTACCTTTTAACGTAGCTTTCTCAAAACTACGTTTTTCAAATTTGCTGCAGTTGTAATTCGATAACAAATCATCCGATCAATTTGTTTGTTCTCAACTTATTTTATATTTGTTTCTCCATACAATGGCCCTCTAGTTTTCTGATTCAATAAAAACTGTAATTTTGCCATGACAAAAACTATCAGATCTTTGAGCGAAATTTTTTTCAAAGTCCGTCATTTTGTTAATCTTCCATTTTATTTCATAGACATGGGTCATTATGCAAAAAATATCTTCTGGTTTAACACGATTTATTTCCTTTTGCCTTTCAGGCACTGTAAAGGTCATTTTTTTATCACTCAGAAGATAGAAAATAACTTACTGAAAATATAATGTTTTCTATTTATAAATGTCTTTTTGTATGCATTATTGATACACAAACATGTTGTCAAAACTTTTGCAAAAAAAAACTCGAAAATCACCGTTTTTTAGGCGGCCACATTAGTGGTCCCCAAAAATCGAGAAGTATGGCTTTGTTTTTCGGTGGAGGAAAAATGCTTTTATGCAGTTTGCTTGCATGTTGGACTGAGGAGCCCTACACCAACTAAAACCCCTCAACTTTTCCAACGCTGCCCTTAGAACTGTTTTTCACATGGCATCAGTGGCAGTAGAGAAGTATTACTGCTCATCGCCGTTTAACGTGAAAGAAACCATTCCAGTTTATCCAGAAATTATTCAATATGAAACGATTACTTTCGGGATTGAAAATAACTAAAAGAGTATTAAGGAAGCTTTATTGAAAGGCATATTGTTTCTTAGAACCGTCGTGTAGAAAAAATACAATCAGTTTTATAAATTTTCATTTAAGAATCACTCTTGTCTTCAACTGGAGGACCAACTCCACAGCTTCGAAAAATCCAATTTTCTGGAGTCCCAGTTAGTTTTGAGTGCTTAAACCACCACTTAAGACAACTTAAAGGTGGCTTAAAGTCCCACATCGTTTCCTTCTCTTTTTATGCGACTTTTAGTGGAATCTGCAATAAGTAAGTCGGGTTCTAATAATGCTTTCGAATCTGAGGCTCAATTTAGGTCTAGAGTCGCACGATTTCTCATCAGCCGAAGAGCTAAACGTGAAGCAATAGGAAACCCATCAAACACTCGAAACTCATGCATTATTGTCATCAACCAGTTGCCTATTGTTTGTATCTTTTTGTCATATTAAAGGAAACTTGATGGATGGTTGCTTTTATGAGTTTTATTACAAAGTTGTCAGCCGTTATTACCTACCCCCAAAAAACAGCTACCTCTATTAATAATAACGAATAGAAATTAGAATTTCGTTGTAAATTAATTAGATCCTATAATTTTCTTTGTTGTTGTTGTTGTCGTCGTTGCGTTGTTGTTGTGAACATGTAAAATATGAATAGCAATAGCAGATGGTAGCGGTAAGTCTAATTTATGACCGACCAGTCTCAGGGGGGTAAAACACATATACTCACACACACACACACACATATAGACATAGAAAGTGGGCAAACTCACTAAATAATGGGAAAATATGTGCCCCAAGCGTACATAGTAGTGGTAGTGGTAGAAATTCGTTCTTTGCCCACAGATCTCTTCCCCCATTACGAGCACACAAAAGAAAGACGACTATTATTGTAAAATACAAACGCGGTTGCTAACCAACAGGAATTAAAGCTTCTTTACCTGTTTGAAATACAAACTAAATATATTGGGAGTAAAACCATTTAAAGTGATCTAATTTCGTGTCGTATTTAAGGAAATCACATGGAAAATTGGGCGACCAGTAAAAAAACTTTACTCTTATTGGTTGGTATAAATAAATTACGTAAAGGTGTCTTAATTTGACTAAACGACACTTTATGAATATTTATTTTGGGCATGACGAAGGGAAGTCGGAAATTTCCAAGTGTTTAAAATTAATTATAATAAAAGCTTTCGAAAAAAAAAAAGAAAAACACAAGGAAACTTCACCGAATAATAATTACTTAAAAATACTTTCTACAGAGTTTTGACATGAATTAAAGCTTCCGTAACCGTGAAAACTCAGTGGAAAACTTAGACAAGGTAAATATTATAAATCATAAATTCCATAAATCAATTCACCCCCTTTCACCACACACCGTAGTAGTAGGTAGTAGAACTTCTTATCGAATATCTTTGAATAACCGTATTTTGTAAACTTTCAATGTTTTGATGCTGAGGCAACATGCGAAATGGTTGCTACTTATCGATTTTACCTACCACCAACCAACCAAGTAGCAATATTAAGCCACCACCACCACCACCATCATCATCATCATCAGATGGAACGCATATTTTCATTAATTTTCAGTTAAAAACATTTCTCAGTAACTCACCTCCTTTACTGTTTTAATTTAATTAAAATAATATAATGTGATTGATTCGAAATTCTCTCTAGTTCCACCAACATCGAATATATGTTGTGTTCGAAAATGGGGCGAAAGGCTTTTAGTGAGATGATTGGTGACGGTTGAAATAGACAAAGACGACGGCAACAACTCGACTTTCACCCCTCACATTAAACTTCTATATTTGATGTTGAAATTACCTTCAATTTGTTTGGAAATCTTTGTGCATGTCTTTCGTAAATTAAATTTTTACTTTAATTTAATAAAATGTAAATTACTCTCTCTACCTATACACAACACAATATATATACGCTTGATATGTTGTACAATAGGTAAATCGGAGGTGTTGTATAAGCAAATAAAGGGTGCTTTATGCTTTCACGCCACAAGGTAATTACGTAAAAGGAGCACAGGTGCAAAAAGGCTTCAATCGATTAAATTGGACCTTCTGATTTATCATCATTATTCGTTTTTATACTCTCGAAAAGCGGCCGTAAGTGATGTGTTTTTAGCAAATTTCTCCAGCGCCCGGTTCATCTTGCCTGCCTTAAATTTGTGTCAAATTCATCGACAAATAGACTCAAATCGGCTTAACTCCCGACTCTCTTTTAAGGCGCATTTTTATTCTCACGAAAAGCGGCCGTAACGATTTCAAATTGATGTGTTTTTAGCAAATTCCTACAGTGTCCGGTTCATCTTGCGTGGCTGAATTCCGGCTTAAATCGACTCAAATCGGCTTAACTGCCGACTCTCTTTTAAGGCGGCATGAACCGTATACAAGCTTGAAATCGTAAAAATGGTGGAATAATGCAATTTTTCATGTTGTTTTTTATAGTGAAACAGCACGAATTTAGTTAATCAAAATATATCGCTCCATGGAACAGTGGGTGTTCAAACGTAAACTAATATCAAAGCGAGTCGATGACATACTTTTTTTTTTAATAAACGCGACCTGATGGTTGTAATCAAATTATTAAACAGCGCACAGTAATATAATACGCCGCTTTATGGCCCTAAACGCGTTTCATTTTCCCTATGAGAATTTCGATTTATATCAGCCGTATTTTCAGAATAGTATCTCGATCGAGAACGTAATTTCAGTCGATCTGAAGACTTGCGGAAACGTGGAATTATTGCCGATCGATAGAGAATTGGACGTTCTGTTTTGTTCGTTGTGTCGCACTAATCTCATTAGTATTTGTAAAAAATTACAATATTTCGTCGTGTTAATGGAACAACAACACAAACAGCATTGTGTCGATAGAAATGTGAATCGATAATTTTTGAAATAACGACAGTAATCCTACAAAACGGATTTCCGTTGACAATTCCCTGACGTACAAGAACTTTCGTGAATTTACGATAAAAAATTAATTTCCTCTTCATCACACAGAGAAAAAAAATGTGAACATAATCGATGCCCGTTTAAATTGTCCCATGAAAGAGTTCAATTAAAATGAGAACACGCTACGTTATTAGAATTTGAAATGCTACATAAAATAGGAACTTGTTTTAATCAAAAGGTGTATATATTTTAAAATTAATTAAAATTGAGAAAAATAGAGTACTTACATTACGAAAATCAATAACTTGTGTGATCAACGTTCCATCCGACCTCTGAAATTCTAAACTAACTGTATCGTCGGTCACGTTAGCGTAGATATTCTCTTGAACGACATCGCCACCCTGCAACATAAACAACGTATCCGAATTAAATACACCAGAAATAGACGAACTTTTAAGGAGCTTCATTTATAAGTAAACACCCCATGCAAGTATAACGATATAGTTAAGGGAATGGGAGGTGGGAAAGTTCCCAAAAACTACACCAATTATCCCCGGTTAACACTTCTTTGATAGTGTTTCATTTTACGTTATAACAACTTCCTAAGTAGACTTTTATATTGCTTTAGCACATTATCTCGGTCGAAGACTTGCGGTAGCCCATTTACACCAAACACACACACACACAGCGAGAAAGAAGCTACTTGGGGAGCCACTTAATTGAGTTGTTGTCGTAAAAACGTATAAGCCCTTAACATAACTACCACCCCACACCACGGAAAGAAAACCCGATTCGTATAAAGGGTGGAAATTGAAAACATTTCCTCCGATATATCTCCGACTAATTGTGCCAATTTACACAGCACACCTGCCTGTTTAATAACAGCCAGCGACACAAAAATTCGATTTATTTGCGTCGAGAGCAGGGGTGAAACAATTCGTGTCAAATTGATGAAATATGTCATATATGGTGGATGTGTTTGGCGGGGTTCAAAACAAAAATCGATAAATTCCAGGCGCCAAAGAACCGAAATTATTCGAAATTACATCACGAAAAGAACAATATGATGGTCAAAAAAAATACAGATTTTCTTCGTTCCACTGTGACATTATGGAAATTGTTATCTGTAATTAACCGAGTTTTTCTCGGGGAAAATTCTTGATTTCACAGATTATCAAGTACGTCGTTATAAAATGAACCGAGAGAGAGCAAAAAAGAAACACGGCTGTTCTTGGGCAAATTTACAAAAGAAAATTGTTGAAACACAAAAAATCGCACTTATTAAAGTTGAGATACTTTTCCAATTTCCTCGACATTTCACTTAAACTCGACGTATTTGCGAAACGACAAATTTTTGGAAAATATAACCAAATAAAACGGTGTCATTTGGGAAATTACGACGATGTGTGGCTTCATTCGGTTGATTACAACAAACTTTATGTGCCCGATGCTGTTTCAACGGCAGGCAACAACGTATCGAAATTTCAACCCGGACGCTTTAATCTTCGAATACGCTATTTTTGACACAAATAGAGCGTAAATATATAGAACAGATCGAGAGAGAATGATGGGTAGACATGACAACAAGACAAAAAAGCAATCATATATTCAAAGACTTAAAGCAGTTTTTGATGAAAAATAAAACAGAAATGCTAGAAACTCTGTCCGTAACGATAACTCTGTCATTTCCGCATATTTCTTAGAAATGTGATGTTCGTGCAAAAAGCAAGGAATAAGGCGCAAAAAAACAACACACGAAACGACGACAGTGACAAAAAATATAAATTTATAAGAGTGAGAGTAAGAAAAAGCTCTTCTGTCATCATCAACGTAGACGGCGATATTTTCCAGGCAAATGCAGATTATACGTAAAACAAAAAAGTGTATATAAAGAGAAAAAAAATTGTATTCCTTGATGCCAGGCGAACGGAATACTTACAGTGCATTTCCGCCTTTATGCCGTTGTTGTTGTCAATTTTTCATTACAGTCCATATCGATCGTGTGAATTTCGTGGAGACCGGAACGCAACAAAAAAAAAACCACCACGAGTGCGTCTATTAAAAATTCATACTGATTGCTGTCAAGCGATGGAAATGGTCCGAATCCACCAATACGAGTGACTGGACAGAGTATAATTTAAAAATAAAAAGCAGAAAAAAACACGTCAATTATGCCGAGAGAAAAATCTGTTGCAGGAACAGAATCGATGTTGATGATGATGCCAGACACATTATCAAACGAACACACAACAATACAGTGTTGAAAATTTGAATAGGGCTTTGTGTATTTTTCAGGTTCGTTACCGACGATATTACATTATTATTTTTATCGTATATTTTGGTTTTATGTAGTAGCCGAGAGAAACAAGACAATACGATCTTATTGTTTCAGAATTTGACCGAAACTATGTAGTTTCAGACTAATAAATAATGTGCTGAAAATCGTGACGCCAGCGTCGGTATGGGGCGTCAGTCGGTCTGGCTGAGCGCCGTACAGTCTCCTTTTTTTTTGCCCATCCATTCACTATGCAATATAACAACAACAATAACAGTAGAAGCGACCTGCAGGAACACAACAACAAAAAAAAAACATCTTAATTAATGATAGTTGGATGTAATTTTGATATGCCCTTAATGATACCGATAATAATAATAATAATAATAACAATAATAATAATAATAAATGATAGGCAATGAAATTCATATTTAGAGACAAATACAGCGTTGATACATTTGCTTTGATATAAAAATGAAATTGAGATGGAAAAATTCTTATTATTACTATTATCATTTTATTTGCAATAGATTTTATTGTTATTTCTATTATGATGATGTTGATATAGAAGATTTCCTATTGAATGCACTCATGGAACTTTTTAACAAATAAAACTGACTTGTCTTCTGTAGACAGACGAGTTTCTCTTGATCTATTGATTTCAGAAGTGAAAATACAGGGTGATTCACACAGAATCTACGATTCAGATTGAACAATCACTATTTTGTCTCTGTTCAATTTAGATCGTTCTAAAGCGGTGGATTGGATCGGATTTTTCGGCACACTCAGTTATAAACATAAAAAAGTACAACCCGTGGATTCTACAGAGGTGGCAAATTAAATAGGAAATTTTGTAATTCATGCGGCCTCTATTATTTACTCAATATGCCTATTTCATTTGCCGCCACTGTATAATAGAACAATCCCAATGTTACGTTCTGGATGTCATTATTAACTTTTTTTCTATTTTGCGTCACTGATAGCGCCATTTTTAAACTTGCTAGTGTAAAATGGAAAATCTAGTAAGTTTTGTTTCCTTAAAGTTGGTAACGTTTTCATTGATTCTGACAACTGTCAAAAATCATAAAAACAAAATACTTAATCTATTCATGGGGCCTCTCTATTATTTACTCAATATACCTATTTCTTTTGCCGCCACTGTATAGTAGAACAATCCCAATGTTACGGTCTGGATGTCATTATTAACTTTTTTCCTATTTTGCGTCACTGGTAGCGCTATTTTTAAACTTGCTAGTGTAAAATGGAAAATCTAGTAAGTTTTGTTTCCTTAACGTTGGTAACGTTTTCATTGATTTTGACAACTGTCAAAAATCATAAAAACAAAATACTGAATATACCGTTTTTCGTAGTGATATTTGGATTGATCGGGTAGTAAATTGCTTCCTGTATTTTCAGCAATTTCCCTTATTTCAGGTGGAGTATATGAAAGTTCTTCACTTATTGTTAAATAAGCAATATGGCGAAAAAAACAATTGACTAAGAATGAGAAATAAAACAATTGAAGTTTCCTGGCGGAATGTTCAATTGTTATATCAGTAGCACCAACTCCCACCAATTTCCCTAAATTTCAAAACTCGCAAAACTTGGACTCGTGCAACAATTGTCGACTTCTGACACTTATTTTTTAATATACTGTTTTCTCTGCAATTTCTCCTTTCTAGTTGTTGCTATGATGCAAATAAATTGTTCCCAATTTCGAAGAGAACTGACTTATCTTCTGTAGATAGACTAGTTTCTCTTGATCTATTGATTTCAGAAGTGAAAATACAGAGTGATTCATGCAGAGTACACGATTTGAATTGAATAACGAATACATTGATTTCTGTGTAATTTAGATCCTTCTAAAGTATTTAATTGATTGGCTCCCCCACGTAGCTAAGATCGGATTTTGCAGTCACCGGATTTGTCACACTTTTCTGCACATTCAATCATAAACACTTAAAAAAAAAGTACAAACCGTGAGTGATACAGCGATTGAAAACTAAACAGGTATCCTGTTTAACAAATTTACTGGCAACAAAGTTAAATTATGTAGGGCGTCTTCGATGGGTCCTCACTATTATTTACCCAATATGCCTATTTCATTTGCCGCCACTGTATAATAGAACTATTCCACTTGATTCTGGATGTTCTGGGTGTAATTATAAGCTTAAACTATTTCTATGACTCCGGGTAAAGCGATTGCAGCTATCGACAGAGGAGCCAGAGCTCAGGAATAAATTGCCTTTTGTTGTATTGAAGTATGGAATATGAGAAGATCGAATAATAAATAGACGATAATCTGGGTGTTCTATTTTTGTTGGAACTATCATAAAACGATTGACTCAACAACAAGAAATAAAAATCTCTTATTTCGGGAAGGTTACTATTTATTTGCCGCCACTGTATAATATAACAATTTCACTTAATTTTGTCACATTCAGTGGGTAATTATCAACTTTTATAGTTCTATTTAATGTAACTATTTCTGTGGATAACACGGCTACAGTTAACCGAAGAGGAACAAGTTTAGGAATTGTCTTTTATTGCATTCAACTATGGAATATGAGACAGACAGAATAATAGTTAATTCTATCGAATATTTTTCTACATCTTCTAGATGAGATGCCCAACCTGTACATATAGTTCTCATTCTTCCAAAAGCAGCCAGAAATGAGAGTTTATTGTAAATAATACGCATCGATTAGAACAGCGCTCGATCAGGAACTTAATTGGTTGATTTCTGCAATCGATCTTCAAATGCGAGTCTACTCATAAAAAAATAAATCAAAAAGTGACCTTTTTCCATGCTTGTTGTAGCGTAAATAAATTGTTGCCGATTTCAATTCCAACATATTTTCTGTGTTACCCTGTTCGCCTCTCTATGGGATGTGTTGCTAATAAAGATGTGTCTCTTGAAGGATGAATTTCTCATGGAAAACAATAGAAGTCGGGTATTGTTTGAAAATTTAATGAAATGTCAGGCGAAGGTAAAAGATGACAATGGAAAAAGTGAAATATTGTTGTTTTACTCGTTTTATTACGGCGCAAAAAAAAACAACAACAGAAAAACAAAAATGAAATAAAGTCGCCTTCTAAATAATTTGAAAAATTACCAGGAATTTGTAATTTAATTTTTTACACACTTTCTCATCTTGTTTTATTAAACGTTAACATTCAATTAACGCCGATTTTAATTGATTTCTGATTAAGTCGAGACGTTTGGGAAATTTCAGATAGAATTTTCCTTTAATGTGCGTTAAACACGAACCAATACTAAAAGACGAGAAAAAAACAATACGCTGTAGTTAAACCGTGCCATATCGTTGATATAACTTGTTTGTTCTTTCAATATACTTTAAACGAACGGAAAATCTTTACTTAATCAAATAAAGGAAAAAAATTCTCAAGAAAACACGAATCAGGGGTGGAATTTTATGTATACAGAAATCCGACCATTAAACCGAGAAAAAAAACCGATTTGTATATAAGCATGTTGTTTTTTTTCTCCCGTCTCTTTCTTGCGGAGGTGGTGGTATTTCCCTCGAACAACAAAAACATTTAGTAGTACTCATTGTGGTTGTCTGTGTGTTGTTTAAAAGATAAACAATGAAGGTAAATATCAACTAGGACCTTTTGCAAACCCGATTAACAAACCCGAAGAGGGTAACGAGTAAACATATAAAATGGGAAAGGTGTGAACGGCGACTTTTACTACTGCAATCGTGGGGGCAAACTGTGCGCAAATTAATCTGGAAATTGATGGTATAGTTCCTTGAAACGATCGGGAATCAGAGAGAGAGAGGGAGAGAGACAGCTGAGAAAGATTTGTTGCAAGGTAATAAGTCACATTGTGAACGCTTTGTTGGCCACAGTGGTATACATTGATCTAAACACATTCACACTAATTCCCAGTTTGGACAATGAAACTAATTATTTAGATGGAAACGGTTCCAATTTTTAGCTAATCTAAGCTATACTTGACGATTTATACCTCGTAGATCAAGTTCCACTGACACAATGGAAACTGTATGATATCCTCCGTCCAAAAATTAAGTATAAAATTTCAAATGACAGAAATGCAACTAACCTACGCAACGATAAATAGTCCCAGCTATTAAGATCCGAAAATTTAAATTTTTTCTTGTATTAAACAGCAAATTGATTCGAAAAGGATTTTACAATCTCCAGAGAAATATAAAATATCGAAATTCAGGGTTAATAGTAAAAAATTACCAGCAAAATGTGTAAACAAATGCGTAGCGTTTTATTCAAACAGGAGTGCCACTATATAATGTTCTTTTTCTTTCATGTAAACATGTAAAAGTTAGGAACTTTTCATATATTAAGTTGCTTATAACCTATCATCTGCAATTTGAAATTTTATACTTAATTGTTGGACAGAGTATATCAACTAGAATCTTGGCAAATAACAGAAATAAGGTGAAGTGTAAATATAAAATATGGAAAAATGTAAACGCGACTTTTACTATTGCATTCGGATGAATCGTGCAAATTATTCTCGGTAGTTCCTTGTAAATAGCAAAAGAGAGAGAGAGAGAGAGAGAGAGAGAGAGAGAGAGAGAGAGAGAGAGAGAGAAAGTTGGATTTGTTGTAAGGTAATAAATCGCATTGTGAACGTTTTGTTAGCCACCGGGGTATATACATTGATCTAAACATATTCACACAAATGCCCAGATACACGAGACTGAATATCTGGATTGAAATGGAATCAATTTTTACCTAATAGAAACCATATTGGATATATACCGAAACACTTTTGATTTAGCCGACTTAACTCTACCACAATTTTCATCTAGAAAGTTAAAGTCGAGCCGAAACAGACCAAGTATATTAATCGCAATAGTAAAACAAGAATGAAGGATATCTCAACTAGAATCGTCGTAAATTCAATTATTAACAGAAAGGGTGTTCACTAGATTGCAAATAAATTGAGTTACACAACCAACTAATAGAAACAATATGTCAATTAATTAATAACTAGTTAGTCAAGCCCAAATAGACGCAGTATACTAATCAAGGAAATAGTAGATCAAGTAGTCGTGGAAGATTCGATTAACAACCGAAAAAGACGTGAAAATACAACAAAAAAAAAACGAACCTGTAAATACGAAAGGGAGAGAATAGACTGGGAAATAAGGGAAGAGATGAACCTGGAATTGTAGCAGAGTAATAAGTCACACTGTGAACGCTTTGTTGCCCACAAACGTAAACACATGTTCACACAAAGAGCCAGATATATACAATCAAACCAACTATTCAGAACAAAATGGTGCCAGTTATGTCGTGACAACAACACTTGAAAGATTGCAAAGATTCTCAACCTTTGCGACTCAAACCAGGTGGCAAGCAGACAGTTGCTACAGTATGAAAATGAGCAGCAAAAGGTTCCTAGTGCATAATTAAAGTGTTTCATTGCATATACATAAACTACAACTATCTTTTACTATGCAAGAAATGTGCATCCGGTGCCTAAAAATTTGCATCAGCTGCTTTGAACAAAACAACGACTACCACCGAAGAGCTATTGATCCTACCTACCACTGCAGAGCATAAGAGTAAAACGAAGACGACAGTAAAGGTATCAACAAATTGAAAAGAAAATTACAACTTCTGGTTGTTGCTGAAAAGCTTCTGCTGAGAAAATAGCAAACCGAGCAAAACCTGAGACTCAAAAAAAGGCTTTTAAAGCATCAACGTCAAAAGCTGGCGCTGTTGCTGTTGCCGCAAAGATAAAATCAGCAGTCAGAGCAAAGAAGGCAGCCAAAACTGGTTCTACAAAGAACCCGAAAGCTCCTGAGAGTGGAGAAGGTCGCTTCAGCAAAAAGCAAGGGAAAAAGGCGAGAAAAATGTTGACAAAGAACTGTTACGGTGGCAGAATTGAGTGGTTTACCACGCCAAATGCGTTGCTGAAGAATTTGTGTAAAAAATTGGCGCAAGTCCTAAGAAATTATGAAAAAGAGGTAAACGTTTTAGCATTCTCAAAATTTGGACCGATCATGCAAAATCAAAATAAAATGTAGATATGACTGGTTATTCTAATTTGTTAGAAGACACATTTGAAACTTGGCAGTGTGAAAAAGTTTGAGAGCCACTGATGATTGGATAGATTGAATTTAAAGTCAAGTCGCAATAGACCGAATGTATATTCCATTTCTTATCAACAATTTACAGATGTATTCCTTTTGCTTGTAAATTTATCATCTTTTCTGCTCCCTTATATACCGTACTGTTGTTTTTTTGTCTCCTTTAACTTGTTCAAATGCGGGATAAGACTCGGAAACTTCTCTTTGCAACAAATTATATACTGAATAAACACCAAATTATCAATTCACGAAATCAAATAAAACTGCTTAAAGAGGAAGTTATCCAACTGTATTTTCACAATGTTCCCATTATTATTATTACTACTACTATTATTGTTGTTATTGTGTGGTCTTGTCAACTAAATAGACGATAAGAAAGCCGCCCTCCTGTCGCTCTATTCCAACTGAATTTCGATCAGCTACATTGTGTATTGTGTGTACGTCTGGCAATTCCCGATTAGACACAACTAAATAAATCAACAAAAAAAAAACACAGAAAAAGTCAACGATCTTTGTGGCTTTCTTTAGCTTACGACTTTCGAGAAAAATCACAAATTATCAACCGTTATAGAATCACGTATGCATTTAATGTGTGCACATTGTGAAAATTCCATTTTTAAATTATTTAAATCTGATCTCCTGTGCACGGATCGAGGGGAGTCAAGATTACACGATTATTTACCGAGCGTTATCTACAGTTTAAAAGCAACGAAAATTGACTCGCTTTATGTTTAAAGATGCGTAATTTTTAATCTACCACCACCACCAACAACACGGCTGCCTTGGGGCGTATTTGTGTAATTTTGTATTTTAATTAAAATAAACCCTTGACCTGTTGTTGTTGTTGTTGTTGTTGGATTTTACGTTAGAAATTTTTTCGTTGATGACTCTTATCACCCACTCGAAATAAATGGAAATCTCTCGTTTTTTTTTTCCCCCATCACTAATTCCCCACTCGTTGCGTTTCCATCATTGTACGGATTTTAATCAAATAAAAAAAATTTTTGCCGTACAAACAGAAGATGAGAAATCAACAAAAAACCTTGACACAATTACCACCAACATCATCATTAATGATAATAATTGTAGGTAAATATTGTGATTCCATTCTAATAATCGATCTTTTGTCTCTGTCCTCCACCATCATCAACAGAGTAAAATTAATTAATAAATTCCGTTGGATTCGACGGAATCCCGGTACGTTCATACAATTTCATCATTGAAATGATGTTTGCACTTAATCAAACCAACACGATAGTCCCAATTCGTGTTAACCTGTTTGAAAATTCCAACTAAAACTATTGATTTTTCTACGTAGTAACGAAATGCAGGATTATTATTCAAATTGTTGTGATTGGAAATAACAAACTGGAATCAAAGAAAAACGCAATGATTTGAACATGAATCAAACAAACCGACCGTATTTTTGTTCGAATTTAAAAATTAATCCCCGTTTGAAATTGTTGGATATATACAGAAGGTAACATGGACGAGTTATATTGGAATCGTTACGGAAACAAAACGAGATCAACGCAAACGAAATTTCAAGGATCAAAGTGAATCGTCTACAGTGTAAACCGACTAAAATCCTAGTTGACGACGACAACAACTCGACGAAAATTTGTCAATTTTCCCTCAAGAGCACGGAGAAAAAAACCGATAAATCGTGCATTCCGGATATTGTCAGCGGCAACGAGATTCTGTCATTATCATCGTCATCGTGGCGGTGGGAATAAAATACAAAATTGATGGGTGCGCAATTATCCGAATGGAACTATAAAGATCAACCGGGAAATAGTTGAAAGTTTATACATGTATGAAAGTCAATGACTATTAAATATTCCAAATGTGTTCGAATTGCTGTTGGAAATATACCCAACCTTCTAATCTACTCATCCATACGACTACCTAGGGAGTTGGGTTTTATGACCAGGAACCGTAAAAATGTATAGATAAGACTGTCTTATTTCCTCCCTTATAGTTTATTGTTTTACAAATTTGTGACATATGCTGTATTGAATCAACAACAAGCTTATTATTATTATTATTTTTGTTGTTGTTGTTTTAATTAGTTTTGGATTAAAGGCACCAATTAAAAGTGAGTACAAAAGATTTCCGATTGAAATTTTAGGGTAATGGTGGTGGTGGTGGTGGTAGTGGAGACAACAAGCGACACAAAACAAAAACAGCAACGATGACGCCACCGACGACGACGATGATGACAATAGCGTCGAGACGTAATTAAAACTTTTGCATCAAAAGTTAATAAAAGATGGCTCGAATTTGTATCGTATTTTTAAAAGGGAAAAACTCATTATCTTTAGTCAAACAAAAACAGAGCAATTTAAATATTTTAATTGCAAATATTAACCTTAAATTGAGAGAGTTTTTTAAAATGATTATTTAAGAGAGGAAGAACGTGTTTTTTTGGACGTTGGGTCATTATGTTTCTGTATCAATATAGCACCAATGTGTGGCGTTTTACAGTTTACAGTGGGATTTTTTTTTGTAGATTAGATCTAGTAATATCGTTTGACGCAGGCTTAGCCAGGCCCAATGATTTAGCGAGCCACCGTGGGCCTCATATAAGTGCCTAAATACAGACCGCTTCACTCCAGGCACCCATCTTTCAAAGCATCTTCAATTATTAAAATATTCATTTATAACCCTTCAGAACTTTTACCTTAAGCACCTTCGGCGACCTAGTCTAAGTTCTTGAAGGTTGCATACGAATAATTTAATACTTGAGTAAGCTTTGAAAGGCGGGCCGCTTGGATTGAAACAGTCTGTATACGTATGTAAGTTGTACTTAAAACAAAACATACGCAGATTATGAGTTAAGCCAAATATGAAAATGTTTATAAAATTACAAAAAAATGATCCCCAAACGATTGAAAAGCACTGGTCTAGACGTACAATTTTTAGAAGAATCGTTTATCAGAAGCAAGACAAATCTAACCCACAATATTGCATTTTCTTCTTGAGAAGATAGTTGATTGACTATAGACCAACTTTTTTACGGTTAACAAGCCTTTCATGCAAAGAAAATTAATATTGAACACGGCATAAAGTAGACTGCACGATTTCCTGTTTGCGTCATTACAATGTAAGGTTTCTAAAACGTTAAGGTATTAATAAAGCCAGTGACAATCAAGGTCGCAACTAGGGGTGGTTTCAGGCTAATCTCGGCTAGCTGAGATTTCTAAAATAGCCAGAAATCGCATAAAAGAGGCAATTGTTATTATGTCGCTTAATTATTCGAATTTTTATTGGTCTCGAGTTGAAAAATAAGCCTATTAGGTCAGTACGTTGACTATAATCTAATCGTACTGCTCCCCATTTGTCATAGAGCATGTTCTTTATAAAAAGCCGCAACACTAATGATTTGTGCATAATTCAGCAGTTACGAACTGTCTATCAAATCCACGGAAACTAATCGTTAGCCAAACTATTAATTTTTTTCTAATTAACAAATGTAACTAACAGTAATTAACTTTCAAATAACAAAACCCACAAAAACCCTAATTAATTTTGTAGTATTGTAAAACGACTTTACAAACATAGTTATAATCATTACAGTGTTTCAATTTAACTATTCGTTTATTTAATGTACAATAATGAAATTAGAGGTATTTTAAAGGGTGTTTTCCTTTCGAATATCTCGCTAGTTGGTGAACGAATTTTCAAAGAAAAAAAACAACTAGTGTTTTTGGTTAGCAAAAGTGTTCATATGGAAAAATATAACGTTGAAAGGCTTCGAAATCTGATCGAAAATATTCACAATAAAAGCATTATAGCAGGGTTAATTCATTGAAAGATAAATCGATTCCATTGCCGCACTCTATTATTTACCATTTAAAATGTTTTAATGAAGAAGAGATTTTGTCCAAATCCGCAAATTTAAATTTTAATATTTTTGACAAAAATTAACAAATTTAAAAAGGAGACGCCTTCGTATCAAAAAGTACGTCAATCTGGACACAATTCTTCCATATTTCCAAATTAGCTTCATGGGAGCTTCTACTGTTCAATACTAGTATTTGTATTTTAATTCTTGATTTTCTTAAATGGTTACATGGCTTTCCAACTTACAACATATCAAAGGTGAATATTTGATAAATATTTTGCGAAATTTGCGTTTCAGAAATTAAAATATTCAGCCTTTGGAAACTTTGCTTTCCCAGATGAACTCGGTTTATTTTCCAAAAAAAACCTGATAAACAAGAATTGTTTGAAAAGAGAAAATAGTTGTGTCTTCGGAAATAAACCCATGTCAACATCAAACACATCAACGACTATCACTGGCATAAATTTCATTAAATTCTGTTAATAAACAAAAGAGAAAAACGAAAAGACTGATTTAAGTTGGGATTATTAAAAAATTTCCAAGTCTTACGGGAAAACTAAATGAATTTTTCAAAAAAAATGTCAATTGGGGTTAAAATTCATTACCATTAGAAGCGAATGTAAAAGAATTTTGTTCCTAAAATGTTCAATTCTTTGTAAAAAAGAAATTAAAAGTCAACGGTGCACAACATAAAGACAGTGTATGTCGTGATAGACCGTTAAAATTCTTTCATAGACCAGTTTCCTGTATAAAAAACCTGATTGTTGTATTCACTTGTAAGTAGGTAAACTATTTACATACAACAATTGTTGTTACATGACTGTAAACGCTTTTGAACGTTACCAAATTCGTCTGACTTCAAAAATTCAAATCTTTTGGTGTCATGAACAAATCTCCTGTGCCAAGTTAAACAAATAGCTCGGTTTTATTTGTACAGAAAACGGTATAAAATAAAAGTGGTTTATAACACGGCTACAACTAAGCTTCAACTAATCAACTGAAACCTACTCGTTAGAATACTGGTTTTCAACTAATAATAGATAAATAACCGACAAACAGGCAATAGGAAAAATAAAACATACGCGCCGCAACCGTAACGAATGTAAAAACCGACTGCAATAATTCTATATTTTTATTGGTAAATTGTTTTCCAATATACAATAAACATCACGCTATGTCTAGGGAAAATGGCAAATTATAGCGCTGTGTATCCACCAGTTATATAGCTTCAAATGTTGTAAAAGTAATCCGATATGTTGCTTTTGAAGATCAAATCTTTTGATGTTTAGAAAAAAAAACACGGTCGAAAGCGAGTCAGTTTACAAAATTTACACAAAAGCGTAGTGTATTCAACGATGAAAAACTGCTAGCTCGATTTGTAATGAACTAACGGTAGAATAAATTATTTATAGACGAAGGTTGCCTCAACGATATAAATCAGAGCTACCTGTAGGTACTTTTTAATAAGTTTTTGCTGATAACAATCACAATAATCGAACGAAGAAAAAAACAGACCCTGTCTAATTCTCCAGACAGTTAGTGACAGGGCCGATTTAGCAGCGCCAGAATTCTAAACCGCTAGGGGGTAAAAAATACCTCTTGTAAGACTTGCCACGACTACAGTTCGTGTATACTTAAAACTAAGCGATTATAAGTGATTTCCACTATTAGCACGCCTATGTTGTTAATTCCATTAAGAGTAATTCAATTTTCTTGTATTAAGTACTTTTCAAAATATTTGTTTCGGTTTTTTCTGCATATGCAAAAACTGTGTTCTTGAATCGCTAATAGCAAAATTGTAATTGTAAAACGATTCAAGGCATCTTGGCTAGAATACCACCCGGCGCATCCACCAAATTGCGATTGAAATTACATCCTAGAGTTATATTTTTCAATTTCCTCTTTATGTAGAGAACATCAGAGACTTAATCATCAACATTGATAAACTCCGTCCAAAAATTAAGTATAAAATTTCAAATTACAAGTTATAGTTTATGGGCAACTTAACATTTGAAAAGTTCCTAACTGATACATGTTTTTTTTTAAATCAAAAAGTATATTATATTGCGGCACTACTGTTGGAAGAAAATCCATTGCTTTTAAATCGATTTTCAGTTTAACACAATAAAGGAGAATTTTAATTTTGGGGCTTTAAAAGAGGGACTATTTTTTTGTTGCGAAGCTTAATCACATTGCTGTCATTTGAAATTTTTTACTTAATTTTTGGACGGAGTATAGCATAAAGGATTTTGTTTGGCTGTCAAATTATAAAAAAAAAATCAAATAATCTTGGAAACACTGATTTTTAATTCAACTGTTAGTTGTTCAGATTAATCGTGTGGTATCGGACGATTTCATGGAAAAAATTAAAAAACATTTAAAAACAGAATTGAGTAATTTACGGATCGTTATTTTTAATTGGAACCTGAATTGTAACTGCAAACATTTATATAAACTAATCAGGAACTAATCAACTATTATTTATGTTTTGTTGTTGGTTCGAAAACATATTGTGAAAATGATCAATGACAAATCTCGAATATCCGCGTGCAAATTTGTGAAAATTGCCATTTAAAATTGACGTCAAATAGTTCTAAATTGTGAAGATATGAAGAGTCTGGCATGTAACTTAAGCGCATAGCCACAGAAATGATATTAATAAAAGTTAATAATTCCGTCCCGGAACAAAATTAAGTAGAATTCTTCGAGTATACAGTGGTGGCAAATGATGGAGGCACATTGACAGACTAATAGAAAGGATCGTACCAGAGATTATGTTGTTCATAAAATTTTGCCCAATTCAATAAATAGCAGCGAAAAAAGTCTAAAAATAAGTCTAGATATATAAACTAGATGGAAATTACCGAATTTCATGATTTATGGGTCGAGAAGACTATCGTAAAGGACACGATTTTATTGCACGAGTCCATTTTTTTCTAATTTGGCTATTTTGTGCCCTTTTTTACAAAAAAAAAATGTGCGAGATTTGATATTTAGGGAAATTGGTGGGAGTTGGTGTTACTAAAAAAACAATTGAACATTGCTAGATTCTGTTGATTGATGTATTAGTGGTTGCATATGTTACCAAAAGTTACTATAGTAAATTCAACGAGTAAACGGACTTTTTGTAACTAGATAAGTTACTAGCTCCATGGCACAAAATTCAAAATTACTTACAAAATACGAAAATTGTGAAAACAAAATTATAAATACCCTAACAATGTTCTTAGGCAATGGCGAAAGCCACTTCGATATACAATAAATAGAATACAAAATTTTCTCACAGAAAATCTCTTCAACGCTTTAGGTCAAAAGACTGCCAAAACCTTAGAAGAGCTACAAAAAGCTGTGTTTAGAATAAAATATAGGAAATTTTATTCTATCAAGTTGGTCACTAGGCTGTCAAAATCTGTCAAAAAAGTCCGTTCTCTCAGTGAATTGGATATATGTATTTTGTTGATTTTGTTTACAATTTTTGACATTTGTCAAAATCAATACCAACGTTAGGAAAAAAATGCTACATTTTCCATTTTTACACGGTAGCGAGTTTAATAATAGCGCTATTGTTGACGCAAAATAGAAAAAACATGTTTCGGTATATCCATGATTATTGTGGATGAATTTTAATATACATACCTAAATAAAACATGCCACAAGACATAATTCTAGACCGTATTTTAATCAATTAATTCAAAAAAAAATTCTTCACGTACATATTTTTACGATACAATAAAAAATTCACCAACGTCAATAAATATTAAAGCTTCATTATTCACAATAAGGACAAGAAGCAAGAAAAGAAAAGTTTGATTTCTCGATTTTCCGATTGTGTAAAACATAGAGCAGAGAAATTTATATAATTGCTTATAGTTCAAGTTGTGAAAAAAACTGTTCGAGCATGTAATAGCTCTTGAAAGCCTCTATTATTCAGTTTTTAAACTTAATTTTGCAGTGTGTACACAAATCCAATACTCTCTCTTAAATCTTAAAAGGAATACGAATAAAAAATACGGTCTTTTAGATTGGACTCCTCTAACTATGTACCAAAAAAAGGGGGTACTTTTATCTATCAATGTGTTGTTCGTGTAAAACAATCATGTTTATAGTGTTCAACAGCAGAATGTAAAAATTTTAAAAATATCCTTATAGTTGCGTAGAGCTTAAAAATTCGGTTTTTAAACTTAATTTTGGTTACACATGCACTGTACCCAAATTTAATTCGGTGCAAAAAAGGAAATAGCTCCGGAGCTATTCCGTTCGTTATGCTAGCAAAATTCTATATTTGATAACGGTACGTAATGTAAAAATGATTAAGAAATGCAGATAATTTCTTAGAACCCAGGTCGTGAAAAAATTGTTCCTCCCACATACAAGCATTTAAGGCCAAAAGAAGCACATTTTCCCTAATTTTTTTCTAACATAAGAAATGAAATATTTGATTCACTCTTTTCAACATGTCAAAAATAGACACTTGACAACAATTCTGTGAAATTTTCATTTAAAAATGTTGTAAATTCAGCTCTTAGGAACTCATGAATCACTCATAATAAAATTTGAATTTTTGACAGAATTGTGTACAAAAAGAAACTCTTTTTGGCACAATTCCCACCACAAATTGTTTTGTAAAATTAACTGTGATAAAAATAAAAACGAAAATCCTCCGTTCAAGTAAGCGTTAATCGTATTTTAAGAAGCAAAATTTCAAGAAGATCGTTTCATCATTTTTTGCGAAATCGCCTCAACCGACTTCGAAAGTACGGTTTGGAGAAACACAAAGTTGAAGAAAAACCCCGTTTTCAAGGCTCTATCTCCTAGACTTTTACTCTAATTGGCTTAAAACTTTGCGAGAATATTTTAACATAAAAAAGTCGAATTTTTGAAATGTTTAAAAGCCCACTCCAACCTCATTTTCTCGCTTAAATTTCCGAATGGACAAAATTATGAAAATCATCGAGATAAATGCATTATAGAAATTCAATTAAATATTACCATTTCACACTAATGTAAGTGCATTATCGAATACGAATATTATATAAATTATAGATTCATTTGTTTCCAATAATTTATATTGTAAAATAATTTGTAGGTGTTGATTTGTATCTATTTTGTTCAATCAATGTTCACATTTCCACCAATTATTTATTAAAATTGTCCATTAAAAGACCCACCTAATCAATAACGAAATTAATAAAACACGCTTAAATGACACCATTTTTGATAGTGTATTATGTAAACACATACATAGAAAATTAACAATTTCCTTATAATAGCTCGAAGTTTTTAATTAAATATTTATTGATAATACAACAACTACAAACAATCGTTAGAATTAATATTAATTCCTCGAACAATACACGTCCGCTATCGAGTTGTTGGTCTTTTTTACAAGGCTTGTTTGTTCAACAAAATAGAGGATATTGTAGTGGAAGTTTTACTTTAGTGTTAATATTATCGTTTATATTGCGGATGGGTTTCATTAAGTCTAGTTCGATTAAATTATTGACTGTGCAACTATAGGCTTAATAAAGACTTTTTTACCAATGAATATCAGTTAATTAGCACGTTGTTTCCGATGAAATTGATGGAACATTGACAACTTATCATCGGGTAATCGATGTGAACATTCTAATCAATTATACATCCTCCCCCTAATTACTAAGTTCTCATTAATTATTAATAAAGTTCGTATAATTTCAATCAAATTTTGGTTGAATTTCAAATTTTAAGGGGTGGATTTAAAATCAAAACGCCTACGGAACAATTTGCGCCTAACATTGTTTTTTTTGTGCAAAGTAAAATAATCTACAGTTGGAAATAATTTGTAATAAATATGAGAATAACCGGCAAAAGGGGTGGGATTCGCCCCGTGGCGGATTTGTTTCAAATCAAAGCACCTATGTAAACTCAGCCGACTAGATTTGTTTGTTTTTTACAATTGACAATTGAAAATAATTCAAGTACACTAGATTACAATACAAACAAGCTTTATTGTCGGCAATTTAATTAGTAAAATTTAATTAAAACTTGCTAAATTAGTAAAAGCGACAACATTAAATAAAAAAAAAGTTAGGTTAAAAACCATGCAACCACAAAAACTAACCTGATTTCGTACGTTGATAACTAATTGTGTGTCACATAATTTTATGATGAAATAAAATAATACGATATAGAAAGTTCGTAATTGTAATAACATTTTTGATTTCACATAAATTATTTATTTGTTTTTCTTTTTATTTACTTATTTATGAATAAATCGTAAACTATACAACAATAATAGAACGAAGCATCACGTCAACTGCGCTACGGTAGACAGTTGACTGACGATATGGTAGGCAACACGTTTTACCCACATCTCACAATTGGTGGATGCGCACATGTTAGCATTACAAGATTGTATTGATTCGGTTGTTTACGGAATTTAACGAACGCTTTTTTTTAAACTATCATAATTAATTCATAATTAATTAATAGCAATCGATTGTGTCGTGGTGGTTACCCATCAATAATACATCAAATTCGATCAGTATACAGTATATTCGCACAATAATTTAAGACTAACAACTGTAGAAAAGCGTTTTCACAATTAATAAACATATTGCACACTAGAAAAGGTAAAATTCATATACAGGGAAGGCCAATGAAACAGACAGTTTTTCAAGATCTTCAGCAATCACCGAACCACTATTATAACAATCGCTTTTTTTCTCTGTTTTGGATAGATTGAACCACAAGTCACGCCTTTAGAGGGCTGGTGTTACATAATACGGAGTCTATCTACAAATTTCGATAGGGCAGGAAGAGATAAGAGATGAAAGGAAGTAAGTTTGCTACCACATTTTCCTAATTAATTTACCTGCACAAGAGCCAACAACTGTATATTGAATATATGTTTATCGGATAATCAAATGCGCATATGAAAAATGGATACTTCTAATGGAATTTGGGCCTACTATTCAAATTTTATAGCACGGACTTATCGGTGTTTTTCGCCCATTTATTTACTGATCAATAAAGATAAACTATCCCATAACTTTCCGCCCTAGATATGCATTCTTTAGTCAAGCTCGCCGTTTAGGCATTCAAATTTAGCCGTTGACAAAATCGAAATCGTCCATCGCCAGATTGATTTCCTAATTACTGGTTGATTTCCAAATGCAAATCTTGTAAGTGATTTTTGTGATATGTCAGCGTTTTCCGAGTATAAATGGTTATTTAGGACTGCTATTTGCCAGGAAATAACATAAGCACGGTATAAACATATCGATACAGTCCCTTGTCAACTTCAAATTGGGACTAAGCAGCTTCAGATTGGAAATTAACCATTTCAGAATGGAAATAAACGATTATCTACTTTAGCAGTAGTTCCAAAGAGTTCTCAGAAGTACCCCCCATTCCACGTTATGCACGGTTCTATCGTTGTTTTTTCAATTAATAGTAGAATGCCCCTAATAAAATGTTATAAAGTCCAATATAGGATACACTAAGAAGAGCCCCTCCTAAAATTATGGCACTCCGAACAGTTGCCTGTCTTGCTGTGATCTCGAGCCGGTCCTGCATTAGTTCCCTTCTAGTGATGGTAATCGAAATAGTTATATTACTGGCCAGAAATTTCAAGTCCACTTTGTTGGCTGAATCTATCAGAAAACATTAAAGAGATTCCAACTTTGACGGTTTAAATCCTGTGTAATTATTGGGAAAACTTGTCCACTAAGTTGATTATAACAACAACAACAAGTTAAATTCGAACTTTGTCCACAATAATTCCCATTAATTAATTCATTCTAATTATAATTCTAATAAATATTGCAACGATCAAATCGACAAAAAACAAATTAATAGCTTTAATTAAGTTAAGTAGTTTATAAATAATGTTGCGTCCGAAAATGTAGTCTACTGTAAAACTAATTGGTTTGGTAGATTGGCTTACAACATCGAAGATTGAATCTCCAACATAGCGCAAGTAAACAACTTTAGGCAAACACCAACTCATACCCTATTTTAATAGAAATTTACTATGCTATCCGACCCCCCATCCACTTTCTAGTATAGGCATCGGGAATATTGATTCCCAAACACTAACACTTGCACACATGTATGCGAGCGAGAATCCTTAAACTTTGATATCTCCTTTAACTTATTGAAGAGTTTTTTTATTTATTTTATTACTTTTTTCCCCGAAGAAACTAATTTGAATTGTAGCGTGTTGGACTTGGTTTGGATGTTGCCAAAACAAGACCTACTCAAACTCCATTAATCCGCTATCAAAACTAATCGAAATTGTCCCAATTTACAGCTAGTTTCGCTAAAAAACTCCATCGCAAGTAATTTAAAAGTATAAAAGTTGTTAGTTGCAAACGCACGACAATAAATCGCAATTAAATCGAAATAAATCCAATCTAATGACAAACGGGCGTTTAATTAAAAACAATAAATAAAAGAAACGACTTATACTCGGCGGCTAGAGAAAGTAATTCTAGCCACTAACAAAAAAAATTATTGATATTGACCGGATATTATCAAATAATATCATCATCATCAATTCGATTTTGTCACATTCCATTTCCGATACGACCTCACTGTCTACTATCATTTTGAAATATCGTACAGGATAGATGGAGCAACAGAATTATAGGCAATAGGTCAAAGTTTACCGATGGGGTTAACTGACGCGTATTTATGGTTACGCCATAGGATAGATATTAATACATGTCGAGAAAACCAACAAAAAAAAAACTTGTTTATTGTACGATCAGAATAGAAGTTTATGGTTGCATCCGAACTGCACCATCCAAACGGATAACTTCACCATTCAACATTTTATTCTCAATGATACTCTGGACCATTTGTGCAAACTCCTCCGGCTTACCCAATCGCGACGGAAACGGTATAGATCGCTCCAGGAACGCCACAACTTTCTCCGGTAGATTCTGTAATAGTGGTGTTTGGAAGAGGCCGGGTGCTATAGTCACCACACGAATCGCTTGACTTGCTAGATCTCTAGCCAATGGTAATGTCATACTGACTATAGCACCTTTACTAGCCGAATAGGCGACCTGTCCCATTTGCCCATCAAAAGCGGCAATACTAGCCGTATTTATAACAACACCACGTTCACCGAACTCATTTAAATCATTATCACCAATCAAACCGACAGCTAAACGGATTACGTTAAATGTTCCGATAGTGTTCACCTAAAATCACACATTTGTCTGTGGTTTCCTGTTTCAGTTCGATTCAGACTTAATTGAATTATTACCATGATGGTTTTAGTGAAATCATCCAAATTGTGCGGTAGACGTTTCTTGAAATTGTACGTTTTAAATGCCACACCAATACCAGCACAATTCACCACATGGTCGAGCCGGCCGAATTTTTGTTTCGTCATATCTAAAGCCGATTGTACATCAATTTCAGAAGTTACCTGAAATTAACCGGAATTCATCATAAAAAAACAAATGTTGTGCACAATTACGCAACGATATAATTACGTTCACTGGTGCAAAGAGGACTTTATCTTCACCGATCGTTTTCGAAATTTCACTACCTTTAGATGATGGTAGGTCGCATAGAACGACACGTGTGCCTTGTCGGACCAGGCGTTCAACGGTTGCTTTGCCCAAGCCGGACGCACCTCCAGTTACCAGAGTTACAGCGTTCTGCAAAAGTGTAAGGAATAATAATGGAGGCCTAGTCATGGGACAGCTTTATAAGCGCAATCAACGAATACTAGACGTATACGTTGGCTTATTTGATGAGGATTTTTAATCATATGAATAATGTAAGTCGCACACTTCACAGGTTTGAAGTTTACGTTATGGTCGCTACTGTATTGGCAAACTTTTTGGCTAACAAGGAGAGGGCTCCGGGTTGGGGATGGGGATTCGAAAACAATGGATGGCGATGTAGGGTTAGTTATTAGGTATCTCACTCTAAAGTGGTTCATCCTAGTGAGCCCTCGTTTGGGAGAAATCGTCCGAAAAAGATTTTCGAGATAAGTCTAACCGAGAAAAATAATGTTCGGATTTTAGTTGATGGTAGCCGAGTGATAAAGGTCATGCTCAACATGCTCAAATCCTCTTCGTGTTCCTAAACGAGGGCTCACTAGGATAAACGGCTTTAAGGTAAGACATCTAGTAACTAACACTACGCCACTGTATATTTTGTTTTTGAATCCCCATCCCCAACCTGGAGCCCTCTCCTTGTAAGTTATCTTTATCTCAATGTTGGAGGAGTTACTCTGCAAAGGTGGAATTCAATAAACTCTCTTAACTGTTGTTGACCAGGTTAAAGATGAACTTCTTGATGTTGTTGCAGTTTAATTTTAATTCAAGAACTCTCAGGCAGCTGTGGTGCAAGAAGCCTATCCACATGGTGTTAAAAACGAGCACTGGCAGCTTTAATCGTATTCGCAGCTAAATATCTTAGCGAATTTGGATTTTTGACGCTGTCAACGCTTAAAATAAAATGAGAAAATCGCCGAAATGTCCAGTTTCTTCTCAGACAAACAGCAACAACCTTATAAACGATTTACAAGTGTTTTGTACGTAAATTGGAAGAAAAAAATTTTAATAATGCAATTCACTTACAATTAGTCACTTTTCGTGATTATTTGAATAAACAACTACTCTGAGAAGGGGAGTCCGTAAACTTTACTTTACTTTTATAAAGTTTGTAAAGGTCCGTTGAGCAAAAAGGACTCCTATGCAGGGTTCGGAAAAGTACATGTAAAAAATATTTACTACATAAACTACGTCTACGCGTAGTTTTTGATGTAGTAAATGTAGTTTACGTAGATTATGTAGTAAATACTGTCTAATATCAAATTTCTAATATATATAATTGAACACAGAGCCTGCTTTAGTAGCTCTGAAGCCCGGGGCAACATTTCGCTTGAGCTCTAAATAAAATGCAAACAACCATTAACTGCCTTATCTGTTAAATATTTATGTATAAAATGTATTTTTTCAATACTTGCTGTTAAAGGCCTACTTTATCGACTAAGATAAAGTAGCACTTCACCCACCTCAACGGTAAAGTGTTTACTTTACCGTTGATAGCAACTCCATAGCAACCAACAGTAAATAAACAAAAACAATTGCTAGTTGTGTGCAATATTTTTAGTGTTACGCAATGGAATTAGATGAAATTTATGTGAACCATGTAGCACAATATTTTGAAAATCTGGATGTATCCGTTTTTGAAAATTTGTACCCGTTTTCGAGAAAATTGAAGAAAAGTTTCACTGCAAACTATTTCCTGTTTTTCACTTACTATTCATGAATAAAAGTCTATTTTGAAAAATGACAGTCAACTCAAATGAAACAGAGAATGAAGATATCAAGCTTTAATATATTAATTCTTGCTCTGAATTACAAAAAAAAAAACGATCCGCGTAGTAAATATGTAGTTTTTTATGAATTTTCTACACATAGTAAATGAAAAAACTACGCGTATTTTATACCGTAAATTACGTCGACATTTACTACTTCCGAACCCTGCTCCTATGGTAGTGCTGTTTATAGAAAGATTCAAAATGAAAGCATTGCGCTAAAAAATAGTGGCACTAATGTTATCAAATGTATTTGTTTCATTAGCCACACCTGTAGATTATATTGATCGATAGAAAAACAATTGACTAACGTTCACTATCTCTATTGATCGCTTTAAATTTGCCGCTGAAATACTACAAGTGTACCAACATAAAACTTGATTCTAACCTCAAATTAGAACGTTAAAAGAAATTGAAAATTTTGTACAATTTGTTTAGAACATTCAATAATAAGTGTTAAAAAACAGCAATAAAAGCAATAATTTATCGATATTTGTAGTGTACATGGTTTCGCTTTTAAATTAAGTAAGTAACCGATCATGTGTTTACAATAATTTTTTTTCAAAAAATCCATTTTTTCTTAGGAATTGGGTTGAAAATGTTCAATTACCTTAATCATTTTGGTTGTAATTTCACAATTTTTTAGATTTTTCAAGATAAAATTTATTCTAGAATTCAATTATACAATATAAACAATCGGGGTCAAACTGTGCTGTTAACTCTAACAGTGCTTCCCGCTGAATGAACTTTGTTATCAATAATAATTAGAATTACCTTAATCATTTTGGTTGTAATTTCACAATTCTTTTGGATTTTTCAAGATAAAAATTATTCTAGAATTAAATTATACAATATAAACAATCGGGGTCAAACTCTGCTGTTGACTCTAACACTGCTTCCAGCTGAATGAACTTTGCTATCAATAATAATTAGAATTGAACATATTTTTTTAAATTTTATGTCGTTTATCAGTTCTAGTTGCACATTATGGCTTTGGTAGCGTACGATTACAGTAGCGGCAGTGAAAATGACGGAGAAGAGGAGGAAGGGGAAAGCACAAACTCTACTGTAATTATACCCGAAAAAACGCAATTAAACAGCACAGAAGAAGATGATAAGAATGTAGATATTGTAACAAATCCGAATAATCCCATTACGCAACTACTATCAGATTTACCGAAAACGAAAACGGAACAAAATCAAGACATCATCGAAGACAAACTGGAAGATTTCATACCGAAATATCAACCAACGCAAAGTAAAGAAAAGACACAAAAAGTCAAAATCACAATACCATCACTGTCTGAATTCAATGACGACGACGACGATGATAAGCCAACAAATAAGAAAATCAAGCCGTCCGGTAGCGGAAGCAGTTTACTAGCGCTACTACCACCGGCTAAAGGCACACCGTTAAGTACGAAGAGTTTCATACCGAATACGTTGAAACATAAACAAACCACACAAAAAACAACCACAACTACCAGTCTGGTACCGCACAATGTGCGCAAGAAGGCTGAATTAGCGAAAAAAGCGGCCATCGAAAAAGCCACAAAACCAACGAAAATTATTAGCGAAGAAAGCGATGATGATATCGAAATGCCGGAAACTTTCGATGACGAAATGTGGCAGAAAGTGTGCGGCCGGCCAAAACAACCACCGAAAGTTATAGAAACTGTCGATGAATCGCAACCACAACAACACGAATTGGAAATTAATTTAGCACCAGAACCTGAGAAGCCGTACGACGGTCTCGATAATGCAGCCTTTAAAGAATTGGTCGGTAAAAGTAAACGACCGGTTAATATAAAATTGGTTGATATCAATGAAGAGGAACTCTTACCGGATAAAGATGTGTGGATGACGAAGGCATTAACCGATCCAGAGAGTGAACCGAAACCTGTTGTTGAGAATCCGGTGGATCCGACGCGACGTAGAAAACATCATATCACGTATTTGGCGGAACAGGCGAAGGCTAACGAACAAGAATTCAAGAATCAATGGGCGGCCAGTAAATTCACACGGACCCAAACCAGGGCCAAATACGGGTTTTAATAGAATCTATGTATATATATTTTTTTACTAACTGTAATTTAATTATAAATAAATATTTACATTAACTGTCCTATGTATTCGGCCCGTTTAAGCTTCTTTTTCAAACTCGGCCATTGTACAATAAAATTATCGGCAATATACATCAGAATCTTGCCGCTCAACGAGAACGTTTTTGTTCGACAATAGCTCTCGATAAAGACGATTCGTGTATCTTTGATAAAGAGAATTTTCAGTAAAAACGACATTAAACATATCGGAATACACGTACCGGGGCCGTTACATAAAACCAAATCCGGTCGTGTTCGTATCACCAACGGAATACAGTAAAGAATTGAATAAAGCGTGGTAAAAATCGATGTTGCATACGACTGGCCAACAATTCGACTTCTTGGAATTTTCGCAACTTTATAATCGCCGCTTGCTTGTTTGGTCGCTTCCAAATCTTCGATTTTCTGTAAACTTGTCGTATCGGATTTGGCAACGATATACGTGCGCGGCGTGTACTTCTTGAAGTCTAAACTCCTCATTAATGTTAACATTTCCGTTGTATGTCCACCTGAACCGATACAAATCAATGTTTTACACGGCTGTGTTCGTTTCGTTGGTGATGTACGACTGAAACCGGTCGTGATCTTGTGAATCAAATACAATACTCTTGTTAGGAACAATACGAATACTAGAATAACCAACTCCAGTTTTAAATGTACTGAAATAATTGAAAATCAATTAATTATAATTCGTTTTTAGTAAAAAAAAATCGATTTACCGTCCATTATTTCAAAATGTTGAGTACGGTCCTGTTTAAATCTGTCAAAATTGTCAAAAATTTGGGGAATTTCGTTTTATTACCAAAAATTGGTAGCAATAATAAGCGCGAATTTTGATTTCTATTTATTTGACAATTATCAGAAAACAATAGAAGAAAAAACTAGGATTAAAACCAAAGACCCCCATCATCTTCCTCTTCCTGTACCGGCACTTCGTTCATATTCTCCTGTTCATCTTCACTCTCACTAACAGCCAAATCATCGTGAATCTTGACATCGGTTTCCTCATTCGGTTCCGGTTTTGCTTCCTGCTTCATATGCATCGGTAGACCCGACATTAAGAAATCTGATGGATCATAATTCGGATCAACATCCATACTCTCTTCTACAAAAACAATATTAATCAATAAATTAAACAATTTCATAATTATTTATTTACCTTTAAACACCATATCAGTGCATTCCGTCTCGTTCTGTTGGTAATAACCCATCGATCCCAATTGTACCATAGCTTCAGCAGCTTGTTGACTATCATCGTCCGCATTAACATTCTCCTCAACGGGCATTTCAGCCGAAATTACCAAACCACCTTTATTATCATCTTCAAATTCATTCAATGGTACTTCATCTAATTCTTCTTCACTAGAGAATTGTAGATCTTCTTCAAGTATAGCCGCATCCTCTTTCTTCTTACGTTTCTTCGGACGTGCAGATAACGGTGTGGCAGCATCATCACCGGCTTGTAAACCACCTTCGATATCGACATAATCGTACTCGTCAAGATGCGATTTGGAGAATGAACCGTGATCGGGTGAACTTGCTTGACTCTAAAACAATTGGAATCAGTAAACAGTTTCGGGAGAACCGAATAATTACAATTCGATCAGGTTCGGCGATGGTGTAATTCTCTTCTTCACCACCCATCCAAGTCTGGTCGTCTTCCTGTAACGCTCTCTCTTGAGCTAACGAAATCTTATTCTCCAATTGCGTCAAATGTTCATCGTACTACAAATAAAAATCGATTATTTTATTGGCTGTAAATATTAAATAGTGACGTACTTCATCTAAAGTAGCCTTACAAACTTTCACCAATTGTTCAGCTTTTTCAGTAAACGGTGAATCTCGTCCATTATATAAAATACAATTTTGTAGGATTTGTTCAACATCAATCAAAAATTCGTGACGACTGTGGTATTTGTGTGCGGCAACTTTCTTCGAAATCGTCTCCAAATCCATTGGTCGTTTAATAATATTATAATAATCTTTTACCAATTTCTTATTGACAGGCTTTAAGAACGGCCACGATTCGGACATTGTCTTCAATTTTGTACTAACAACATTATCTAATAGATATGTTAATGCAACTTGATCATTATCATCTAATAGTGGATTAATTGCTTTTTCTAAACGCATCAAACGATCCTCTTTTTCAGCTAAACGTTCCACACATTTCTCCAACATACGTTGTGCTGCCACAGTTAATGCATGCTTTTCACCATTATACAATTTGGAATTTTCAACGATTTGATTGACATCAGCCAAGAATTCTTCACGACTCTGATATTTCTTCTGGCGGAGATTCTCGCGGATTGTTTGTAGGTCCATTGGACGTTGGATTATGCGGTAATAATCAGCAACTAGCTGTAAAATTGAAGGAAAAAAAAAGATAAGATAATGAGATTAATGAGTCATTTAACTAGTGAAAGAAATTTGCTTACTTTTGGATTAACTGGAAACAAGAACGGTTGTACGTCCGGTAAATCTCTCAATTCATTCAAAATATTCTCTAAAATCGTCGATAGAACAATCACCGGATCGGTACGTCGACGATTCGCTGGTTTATTATGTCGTTTCAAATAATCACAATGTAGATCAGAACCGCCACGACGACGTCGTCGTGCACTCATCGCCTCTTTCGGTACTTTCAATAATAAAGTACGACGTTTCATCTCTTCAGCATGCTTCAATAATTTACCAGACAATTTCACTTTCGTACCATCAATATTAACAAGATCTTCATCATCTGTATTTAATTGTTTCTCAATTTCTTCTTCTTGTTCTTCAGTCATTGCAACATTCATTGGTGCACTACTACCACTATTCTGATATAATGGACATGCTTTATTTGTTCGCATATGACCAACATTGCCGCATGCACCGCATTTTAATTTCAAATCCGGTTTCAATTTGGTCTTACGTCGCGATTTCGGTGGTGATAATAGATTCGATTTATTTGGTGATAGACTCGTTGGACTATCACTTAATTTCTCACTAACAATAGTTGGTGAACTAATCGGTTGTGGTTGTTGTAACGGTTGTTGGTGTTGTTGATGATGTTGTTGTTGATGGACATGATGTTGTTGTTGTTGGTGATGATGATAATGATGCAATTGTTGATGGTGTTGGGGCTGTTGTAATTGTGGTGGTTCATGTTTTATTGTTTGATGTAGTGGCGGTTGTGATGGTGGTTGTTGTGCAGCCAAACCAAGAGCTAAACGTTCCTTCTCTTGATTCCTCTTGATTCGTCGCAATTGTTCCTGTATACGACGTTTCTCACGTTTCATCTCCTCCTTCTGTGCTTCATCTAAAGTGGCAAATTGTCGTATGAATGCTTCATCTTTTGTTGTACGTATTTTCACGTAAGCATCAATAACGGCCGGTTTACGTACATATTCGGCACGTGTATATTCACGTCCTTCTGGATCACGGAATGTACGCATAATTTTCAAAACACGCCCTTGTTGATGGCAACTCGATTGATCTTGATTATCATCATCATCACCACCACCACCACTAGTTTTCTTCTTATCTTTATTTTTCTTATCATCACCACCACCACTACCCTCCATAATCATTTTACGTAATTCTTGACGTTCTTGTTCTTCACGTTCCATTGATAATTGTGTACTTGTTTTCTTATTTGCCAGCATATTCTCAATATTTTTACCCATTTCTTCGATATCATCATCACTATCTTCATCGGAACTTTCACCTTCATCTGTACTTAAAACTTCAGCACTTGCTAATACACGATTTTGTAAATCAAAGATACGTTGACATTCCTCTTTATAACGCTCCTGATGTTCAGCAATTGAAAAACGATTACCACGTGAAAACTTATCCATACCTTCTTCACCGGCTTTCGCTTTCTCCGTTGATAGTGTACGTACAACATCGATAACTTCCCATCTTGATAACTTCTTGATCTCCTCTTCCGGTACACCAAACTTTCTCAATAAAGCTTTAGCATTATTCAATGATAATCGACGTAGATCGGCATCAGTTCCGGTTACTGTTCGTTTAGGTTGTGACTCTTGTTCCTCTTTACTTTGCTGAAAAAAAACAAAAAACATTATTTATCTTATCAGATTATCAAGTAAAACAATATAAATTCGATTTACCGTTGGTTTATTTGGTACACGGACATAACTGAAACCTTCTCCACAACCGGTCGGATCAGCTGGTCCTGTTAATTGCAATAAACATTTACCACGCATTGCTTGAATGTAAGCGCGTGTTGTATTCCATGGCGCCACTTTAACTTCATCATCCATCTTCAATTGCATTTCTTCATCATCATCTTCGGCGGGTGTAAATATGAATTTCTCACCGTAACCAGCATCCTAGGAATAATTATTAAATAAAAAAAGTATACAGTAGCAGCAGTTTGAAGGTAAATGATTCGAATATTCAGCTTCACGTCAGAGTTCCTGCAGGATGCTTAACAATGGAAAGAAGTCATATTTTGAAAGCTTGCACCCTTCAGAACTCATCTTTAAGGGAAGCTTTCAATGCACAATCGCAAAATGTCGAATGTAAAGGAGTATCTCTTTAAAGATCCACACAAGTGCGACATTTTCTGGCGTTTTTCAGTGACAACACGTGTGGTTTACCTTCAAACCAAGTAAGAAGAAAATGTTTAAATTGCATACTTTTAATCTCTGCTCGGCTGCAATCATACTGAAATAAGAGCAGCATTGTTCCGGAGACACCATAGCCCGTATCTCCTCTTCGGTAGGTAGACGAAATTCCGGTTTAATCACCCACCAATTCGAATCCATTCCGGTACGTTTGAAATCCGCACACAATTTCAAACGTTTCCTAATACTACTTTCACTGTGCGATGGGAATGCACGTTTAATATCATCCATTTTAATACGTCTCGGGTTATCACGACTTTTCCAAAATAAACGATAGATGAATACTTGTAAAAAATCACGTACGAAATTATTGGCACGTTTCGAATTCGGTCCTGGTACCTCATAAAGTGGACATTGTTGTCCAGCACAATATAAAGAATCAACTTCACGTATATAGTATTGTTGGCGTGTACGTATTATTAAAAAGTCCGTTTCTGGTATTTTATGTTCATATACCGGTGCTCGATACATATTATTCTCAATTGCTTGTATACTCTGGCCGGGATGTAGAATACCTAAGAATGGTGATGTGTGCGCGTATGCCGTTTCACCGAATTTATACGTTGGTGGACCAGGATCTTTGCCAGCTTTACGTTTATAATAATTCTTGATTTTCGAACACATACCAACTTGATTCATTAATGGTGGATGTTCCTCACAGAATTCAACTAGAATTATATCACCATCACGTCCTGTTAAATCTTCCGGTGTTCGCATAAAGAACACATCACCACCACCGGATGCCATACGTTCCGATTCACGTTGTTTCGATTTCTTTTTAATGTGTTTTATTAATGGCATCACCGGATGTGGACCAGGATGTGATAATGGTCCATGTGAGAAACGTTTCATTGGTGGTCGATGGAAATTACGTAAACGCATCAAACCCATATGGGTCTGTATGAATGGTGGACGTAATTCAACAACAGGTGTTGAATGTTGGATCAAATTAGCACCGCCGACTTTTAAACGTAACGTCGCTTCCGATGAACGTGGCATATAGTAGACATCATTTGATATATTGAATGGGTCACGATTTGGTGATTTCGGTGGTGGTGGTGGTGTGTCTTCTTGTAATACATTTATAACACCCGCTTTTCCTAGTAAGATTTTCGATTTTTTAACATGAGGATGTGGTATTTTCACTTTAACTGGTGTCGTTTGTCCGGCTACTTGTTTCGACGGATCTATATCATCCGGTATACCAAGTATGATGTTTTCATCATTCGGATCCAGTGTTAGTATTGACGGTTTTGGTATACTTTTCATATTTTCCGCATCCCATATAACATCATCCTCCCATTTACCGTAAACTAAATCCTCATTCTCTACCGGAAATATTGAATACCATGTATCGTCCTGTTCGGCATCTGGACGTGGTTTATTTGCCAACATTTGCGTTTTCGATTTCATCCCAGGCAAAGGTGGTGCCGGTAATGGTGGCATACGTCCAGAACTCCCCGATAACATCCCACCTTTACCGGGTTGACTGAACGCTTGAGCTGTACGATTTCCACTACTCGGCACCCAACCAGCCGCATTGGTTTTCGAATTCAATTTCTGCAACACTTTATGTTTGATATCATTACCATCCCAAACAACATCATCTTCCCAATGCAATTGGGTAACCATCAGAAAAGCATCATCTGGGAATTCATCACCTTCTCTCGGTTCTTCCGATTTAATCATCTCCACAGCTTTTTCTTCGACCGTTTTAAAACCGTAATTAAAACCATCACCAGTCTCTGGTACTTCCAACATATCGTACCAGATTTGTGCCGGTCCAAAACGCCAATCAGCCGCTTTCGGACCGGTATCATCTTTGGATTGTGCCTCAATTTTATTGTCAGTCGCTGTATTCTCAATCGGTTTCAAGAATTTCTCTTCATCATCACTTTTACATTGTTCCAATGGTGGTGTTTCGGCGAAATCAAAGAACCAACCACGATTCTTTCGCGGTTTCTCATCATCCGAATTCGAATCACTATCGTGTTGCTCCATTTTACCAGCACCACTATCTTTGTGTTTACGTTTCTTACGTTTTTTGCGCACGTTCTTCCATATATTCGGTAAACTACTCGGTTTACCAGGACCAAATAGACGCGAGAAACGCAACACTTTACCGTGTCGGAAATCGGGGAATAATTCCGTGACATCGATATCAGCGTACTTTGATGGTAGCATTGCCGCTAATGGAGTATCCAGTCGCTTTTTCTCCACTTCTTCTTTCGTCACAGATCCGGATTCGGATTGTTCTTTTATTGTTGTTGTTGTTGGGGCCGGCGGTATTGGCGGTGGTGGCATCAATTCCTCATCTTTTTTATTCGGTTGTTCATCGTCGGCATCATAATTCGTTTCTTGTTTAACGTCCGGTTCCTCGTCCTCCGCCAATTCGTTGATGTCAGAGAAATCGATCGCAGACGGTGATTTCGAATCGACTATTAAACATTTCAGTTGTTACACGTTAGATTGAGTAATAAATTCTAAATTACCATCATCACGACTAGATTCTTCAGTAGGTTCCTCTTTTTTCGCTTCAGTATTCTCACAGTCGCTATCACTATCCGAATCGTCTCTAGCAGGACTCTCAACTCCGATCATTTCCTTCAACGTGGAGCCTAGACCTAATCTGTAGGATCGGAAAAAGTGAATATTGGGCTGTGGATCGTGTTAAAATACGAACTTTCCGAGATTTACGAGTTGTTTCTGTGATTCCGAGTCCAAGACATCGCTCTCCAATTGGCCGTATTCGTTAATGTTACCGAATAAGAAACCGGCAAGACCGACGCTATCCTCGCCTCTACCATAACCATCGTCGTCACTGTCACTCATTTTCAATTATTTTGTGGATATTTTATTAATAATCATCAAACAAACAATCAAACTGATTGTAGCAAACAAAATAGGTTATTTGTTGTTGACATGTCAACTGAGCAGTGTGGCCAACAGAGGCAACAGAAAAAAAACCAAAATCACCAAACTTTACAGAAATTAATTTAATAAAAATTAAAATCATTCAGCTATAACGTGAGAAAAACTAACAAATATTGTTTGAAGTGATCAAAAATTTGTTATACGTTGATGTAAATCTTTGTAAATACGCTGTTTGATTAATTGGCGCTACAATTAGGGATATCCTAAAGCGCCATCTATTACAATCACAGTTTGAATAAGAGCGCCAAATTTAAATCGCCGATTTGGGGACAAAACGAAATTGTTGCAACTGTATAATTTATTCATATAAAGCAGTAATTTGTAAATATAAGCAGCACATACAAAATTGAGAAGGATTTGGCTGTATTCTTTGATAAAATTTCAACAAATATACAATGAGTTTATACAAAAAAAAATTGGGTAAACACAACATTGGTATTAAATGATTTTCGAAACAAGTTTAATTTAACAAGCATTTGTCCTCAAAAAAGAAGAGAGTTAAACTTAATTTCTATGTATATTGAATAAGAAAAATATTTGCACACTGAATAATCTCAAGATTATATAATTATAAAATCACAATTTTTTTGTTTTAAACTAGTTGAATAATAATGCAAATATAATTATTTTTTTTTGTAGTGACTGTATCTGTTTGATAAATAATCATATTCACATTACAGTTGTTAATTGGTTTTGGAAGAGTAGTTGTGGGGGCGAAACAGAATTTAACATATAATAATAATAATAATGATAATAATAAGACACAAATTTGTTTGGTGCACCCATTAACTATAAACAAACAAAAATATGTCAGGTAATACATGATATGCTCATAAAAATACTAAAATTTATGTATGTAATCACTAGTATATAGGTAATGTTCTAGAAATATTGCTTAATTAGAATTTTAACGTTGTGTTTGGCCAATTCGTCAACATATCACAGATTCTCTCTACACACAAATCTATTTTAGACAGAAAAAAAATGAGCGCTTGATAATAAAATTGCACAATAATTGTAGCAAATTTCAGTTGAATTATTATAAAACCAAAAAAACATTACTTATATACTGGTTGAGACAATAACAATAGTGAGATAAACAAAAATAATTTACATCGCTTCGTTCGTAAAAGATTCGCTTATAGACTAACAATTTTAAAATAATTATAATAAATAGATACAAAGAATAAAAGTTTAATAGAAAAAAAAAATAAACTTAAACTTAATGGAGAATATGATCTTTCCATGCATTCCTTAATATCGCCCTAGCTGGACTTAATTCGCATGGACTCGGTGTTGGTGGACTGAAACCCTCATCAGCTGACAGTGTCAAGTCTTCCTCTTCTTCGGAACTTATCAATTGTTCCAGGGCCGCCGTACCATGGAAACTCTATCGTTTTAAAAATCGAAATTATTAAAATCATGATTATCAATTTGTTGAAACGAACAAATTTAAGCTTTTTTACAGAATTGGCACACATTCAACTAATTCTAGTTGTTAGTGCGTTAGTGTTAGAAATGAGTGCCTTTATTAATTTAAATAGTTGACTTTTTGAGATGTATAAAAATTGGGGAAACACACACAAGTGTTAGTAGTGTTCGATTAGTAAGAAAAACCGTGCGTCAAGAGTCCAAACTTACGAAAAGTTAAAGAGAGTCGCTAATGACTGCTAATCAAAATTTGTCTGCCACCATATTATTCAGGATAGTAGATACCTAGTATAGAAATTTGATTGTCTAATAGTGCACAAATCCAATAGGTTTTTTTTTAAACAAAACTACTTCAAAAAAACTGTCTAATAATTAGAAAAGAAAAATAATTTCGTTTAATCATTACGAACTAAATGCAAATATTAAAAAAAGAATACAATTGCATACCTGTGATCGATGTACAGAACTGGAATGGGACGGGGAACTATCACAGTCTTGATTCTGATTGGCCTCAGGATTATATGACTGTGTCATAATATTATTCTGTTTCTTGGCCAATTCTTTACGTTTACCTTCGGCAGCCGCCTTCATTGGATCATAGCTTTTCCGTCGTTTCCAATTTTGGAATTCTTTCTCACGACTTGATAACGATGAATTGCTGCGGCCGCCCGATTTTTTCCCTAAAACACACAAAGAAACCAACTTAGTCCGGTTACTAGTCGAATAAAAGCACCAGATTTCGATAAAAACCATTCTATTTATGGTATAAGTTAAGGCCAGAAAATAACAGTTACATCGCTTTTTCCAATCCAATTGGATAAGGTTTTTGGGAGGATCGTTAAAAATGAATCGTCGATCATAAAATTTTGTTCTTTCTCCGGAGGACGTTTTTATGTCAAGTTGAAGGGTGAAACTGGGGATTGAAGTTCACTCTACAAAATCAGTTTTTTAATGATACGAAAATTTGAGACTGAATTTGAACCGTTGAATTATTCTTGAAACAATTCTTGTTGTTAAGCCTCAAAATTGTTAAGGGTCGCACTCCTATAAAAAATATGGAAAATTCCTAAAATCGATAAGGAAAATGATGATTAGAAAAAATTGTTCATAATTGTTTACAATCGTAGTTCCAAAATATAAACTATCAATTTCTATTGCGGTTTAAAACCTGAAAACTTCAAGTTTTCCAAAAAAAAAATAGAATTTACTGGACGATCTTTAACCTCTTTCTACTTTTGCCAACGATCTTTTATTAACTTATCTATCAAAATTTGTGAAAGTTGGAAGTGTCTTTTACTTTATATGACAAAGAAGAAGGCATTTTAAGAATGTGATGTAATTACTATAGAAATGCCAAAGATGACTCAACGCCTATTTTTAACACATTATTACTTTAGCTAACGTATTTCCTATGGGTTGCTATTTTCAATTTAATTCCAGAAAAAAATTAGAAATATAATTAGAATTTATTCTTCGTACAGAGGCTTACAGACAAATTTTAAGTTGATTTAGTCGAAAAATAGTCCTCCGTGTCAAGCATGACAAATTTTTCAACCCCTTTAGATACAATTCAACGGCAGCCCACATTTTTCTTTACAAATTGACAGAGGCTTGTTACCAGAATTGAGTTTTTATTAAAAGATGATTTGCCTCGTTTTTTAGTGCATATACCGACTGTTTCAGCCCAAGTGCGCAACTTTCAAAGCCTCTTCAATTATCAAAATCTTCGTATCCAAACTTCAAAAACTTAAAGTAAGTCACTAAAGGTCCTTAAGTGACCTAGTTTAAGTTCTTGAGGATTACATACGAATATCTTAAAAATTGAAGAAGTTGTGAAAGGTGGACGCTTATGCTGGAACAGTCTGTACATACAAAATGTTTCTTCTAACTATGAAGACTCAAATGGGATTTTTTTCTAGTCTGCGAATAAAAATTAAGAGTTTGACGATACATGCATGCTTTACATTGAACCTTCTCATTTATTTATAGAGGTAATAAAAGAACACCTATTTAGCTAGAAAAAAAACACACCAGGTACACAGTGCCGGGCAGCTAACCTGTTAAATTTTGAGCAATTTATGTGTTTTTTTTTTAGTGCAGATCATGAAAATCCTCTCAAGAACTTAGACAAAATCTAAGTTTTATTTAAGTAGCTATAATTTGCAAGTACGAGAAAAACTATAATTGTATCCGTTCATTAGAGATCGCTTAAGAATTACACAAGCAACATTTCGTGAATTTGGCACTTTTCTCTTCAGAACTAGCTTTCCTAGCGCTCCAGACAAACTTATTTTCGGTACCTTCGCCAGGAAGAATAATAAAAAAAATTAATAATCTATTATATATATAAAAATGGTGTAAAAAATGTATAGTAATTCATAAAATGAGAACGGCTGGGCCGATTTCTGTAAAATTTTTGTCAGTTGTTCGTATTTTCGAGGAGAAGGTTTTTACGGAAGAAAATTTTGGAAAATCCCTCCGGAAAAGTCGGAAAATTGGAAAAATCGAAAATCGAGTTTTTGTATGAAATTTTGTGTGAAATTATTCCTTAATGGCTTTCCAAATCAAAAAATAGAAAGTTCTTAGTGTAAATCATGGAAAATTGCGGAAAATGCGAAATGCGGAAAATTGGAAAATCTCTCCGCAAAAGTCGGAAAATTGGAAAAATCGAAAATTGATTTTTTGTATGAAATTTTGTGTGCAATTATTCCTTAATGCCTTTCCAAATGAAAAAATAGAAAATTCTTAGCGTAAAGCACGGAAAATTGCGGAAAAATGTGAAAAAACTTAATTTTTTATTTCCCTAAGTTTTTTATTTATCGGGCCTCTTTTTTTATCACAATATTGGGGCGAGGCGAAGTTCGCCGGGTCTGCTAGTTTATTATGAAAGTTAAGACTATTCTATTGTTTCTTTTCTTCACTGAGTAGTAACATAGTACTAAAATCAATTATAAGACGCATTGAAAAGTGTTGTTCCTAAAATTACATTGCTCCATACTGCCTGCCTGTTTTGCTGTGTTCTTGGACCTCTCTTTGACTTAATTTTGTGAGAATTTGCTGATTTCTCAAAGAAACGGTAACACCCAATATTATTAATCAGTTCTGGCTTTACGAGGGGACAGAAATAATCGTAAATAAATTGCTATTAGATCCAAATCTGCCGACCCCAAAAACAATCAAAGAAAAGTGCAGGAGCCGGATTTAAATACTTGGGTTCTATATCAATCCCTAAATATCTATTTTTAGTACCCGGCAGCTTACCTTGATCCTTCTTAGTGGCTTTCGCCGTCGATCCACTACCACTTGGTGGCTTCCCCGACCTGGTACTAAAACGTCCACTATCCGTCCTCGAGAACACTTGATTTTTCGGTGTCGTTTTCGTTAAATTACTACTATTACTACTACCACCACCACCACCACCACTACCAGTTGGTGTTGTTTTTGGCACTATCTTCAAATCATTTTTAATCGGTGATGGTGTTGTTGGTTTCTTCGTAATATTCAACAAATATCTACTTTGAATATCATTCGTTTTCACTGGTTTACGATCAACAGAAATCGCACGTTCTGCACGTGTCTCCGTTACAAATTTCCTACGCATCTCTGGTGTATTTGGACATTTTTGTACTGTTGTTATTGTTTGTGTATCATCTAAACGACCACGACGTAAACTGAACGCTCGATTATACCGTGTATTCGTCAATAAACTCAAATCTTTCTTTTTCGTTAATTGTTTATCATAATCCTCCTCACTACTCGTATCTGTATCACCGAATTGATTACGATCAATTCTTGAATGATGCTGGTATTGTTGTAATTGTTCTGAATTGATACTAGAACGCCGCAATAGATAATTCGGTTTGATATTAGCCGTTGATGCGGATCGTTGTATTGATGTTGATGTTGTTCGCGATAAATTCGGTGAATTTATACGTAAATTTGTTTCTTTTTGTTGTTGTGGTGGTGGTGGTAATTGTCCACTCGATAAATTCGTATTCTTCATTCCTAAATTTTTCGTTGAAAAACTACTCGATCTACGTATCGGACTATTATTTGGTGAATTTTGTATTTTATGCATCAATTGTTGTTGTTGATTATATTGATTAAATACATTTGTTGTTTGATCAATAGTTTGTAAATTCTTTAAATGGAAATGTTCAAGTTTATTCGATATTTTATCATCAAGTGAATTATGTCGTATATGTGCCATTTTTTGTTTATTTAATAAATTATTTAATTTCTTATTATCAACATCATTATTATCATCATCATTATCACTATCTAAACTGAAACGTTGTTTTAATTGATTTATACAATTTTGTGTTGATTTTAAATATGATTCAGTTTCTAAACTACTATCGGACAAATCAATATTTAAACTATTTCTAGATCTTGGCCGTGTTATCGTATGTATCGGACTTGGGATTTTCGTTGGTGTCAATTTACCATTCGTCTGTGTTGATGGTGGTGGTAGAGGTGGTTTTGTTGGTAAATCAATTTTATTCAAATCATCATCACTCTCATGCTTAACACTAATCGATTGCACATTAATTATATTTGTTGTTAATTTCTTATTTTTAATCAATTGATTCGTATTCGATTGATCACCAATATACGCCTCCACATGGATCTCGGATTGTGTTAAACTCTTCTTACGCCGATTATCCGGACAATTACCATTCGTTTGATTGGTTGTACGGAAAGCACCACTTGAAGTTACCGATATCACACTGCCCTGATCGACCAATTGATCCAAACCGTTATTTTTCGCCTTCGGACTTGGGAAGATGATACGCGTAAACGTTTTATTCAAATCACTTTCTTGTTGCTGTTTATCCAGACTTTCCGTAATTGATAGATTCTGTGTGGGTGATAAGATTGGTGATAATTTGTGTTGTTTCACAGTTAACGCTTCCGATTTTTTAACATTCTCATCAACCTCTGTCAATTCACACAAACTTTTGATATAATCTTCGGTCTTCTTCATCACCGACACTTGTTCGATTTTGAATTCATTATCGATACTCATCCGTGCTTTCTGTTCTTCCGAATAGTTGTCAGCGTCCAATGTGTACGTGCCAGCATCACTGATCGTATCCGATTTCTTATCGAAATCGAATTCGGTACCATCAACGAATTGTTCATCATCTAATCGTGTATTATTCGTGTAATTACCGTTGATCGGACTAGATTGTTGTTGGATTTTGTTATTATTGGGTAACTCATTATCTCTGGGACTGAACGGACTAATTAGATCTAATTCCGGACTTGAAACGTCTTTCAATTCGATCACTGGTGTATCTAAATTGAATAAACAACCGGCATTCGGAAACGAATGCGACATTTTATCGCTAAACGTATTCTTTAACGTTAACGACAATTCAGAACGTTTGGCATTCTTGTTTTTAGTGATATTATTACTGCTATTGTTCGTTGAAGTCTTCTCATCGGACGACACATAACCGTCCGATTGGAAACCGGATTTTCTCGGTAGATTTCCCGTTGACGGGTGTTTCTTTGTTGTTGTTGTTGTACTACTATTACTACTGCTGCTGCCAGGTGGTGGCTCATCAATTTTCGATAAGGATTGGCCCCGACGGTGCTTCTTCTGGAATTTCTCCACTAAACTCTTATGTCTTTGTGTATCTATCTGTTTACCATCGCCGAAATCGACAGTGAACGCTAATGGTCGCGGTGATTCCGGAACTTTATCAATTTCGTTGTTTTCATCCATTATTTCAGCTAAAAATAGACCGACAATTTAGCGCAAATCTTTGCCAAATCTACTACAAATAAAAACTTACGTATTTTTATTTCTATTTTGCCTCTAGAGTAATTGGTCAAATTGCACACATTCCCTTTCGGTTAGAATTCGAGATTTCGTCGAAAAATTCCACTGATAATTTATACAAAAAAAAAACCATCAATTTTTGATTAGAAGAATCTACATTTTTTCGTTTTGGGGCTGTTTTTTTCGGGAGACTTTTAGGTGCGGACAACGAAAAATCTTTCACTCACACACACAGACACACATATATGTGACGTTTCTCCTACTGACTCATCACGTTTACACCACATCCAATTGTGTTCAACGACGTACAGCTGATGGGGATTTAAAATTAGAATGGAACAATTCAGGGCCGAATTCGGCAATATTTAATAAATTTCCACAAACACACTGAATTTCCTTGAGAATTATCAAACCAATCATGGAAAACTTCTTTCTAACAATGTAGTTCAGTGTAAACGCAATTATTTGAAATTGACAAACTATTAGCGCCGTTGCCAGATTGTCGTCTAATTATTTAAAAGAATTCAAAAATAACCCCAAAAAACCACACAAATTCAAGAAAATATACAGAAAAAAATTACATATATTCTAAAATCTTGATTTTTATTGGAATTTAGTCAAAAAAACTGTAATATAGTGGTGGTAATTTTCGAAAAAAATCTTCAAATTGGCGACAAATCTGACACTTGTCAACATTCGCCGAATAACGGCGGTTTGATTTGAATTTGTTTGGAAATTAATTAATTTTACCAAAATACGCGATAATTATTATCAATTAATAAATATAAATATTTTTATTTACATTTGATGATTTAATGAGCGCAGATAAAGGAGAAAAGTCTCAAGCACCTCCACTTGTAACGTTTTAATTTTAGAATCAATCTTGTAAGTAAAAATTAATTGTTAATAATTAATTATTAATTCCTATCGTATATAATGGAAATGATTCATTTAGAAATGCTTCAACTAATTTTAGACAAGTTGGTTTATTAACAATAGAATGAGGACAGACTGTCTTCGATCATATTTTATTATAATTTTCATTTGAAATTTGGAGAAATTCTTTTAAAGAAAGTGTTGATTGTTGTCTTTGCTCAACAAAAAATCTAATTAAATCGCTTCAAATGTAGTAATTTTCATTTCGCTTATTGTTGGTCGAAATTATTAAATAAATAAAAGAGAAATCAACAGTTCCGTATGTTATTTTTCAACAAATTGGTTGTGTAATGTTTCTTTATAATACTTATTGTTGTAAACTAGAAAAAGAATAGAAATTGCGTTCAACAAGCGTAAAACTTGCTTAATCAATTCGTGTATATCCTTTATTGCCTATTTGTACATATACCTATCCAGAATTGCTTACAAATCAATTTAGTTACGGTAAATTAATTAGTAATAGATAAATAGAGTTGCGAAATATGTTGGCCTTATCAAAATTGATGCCGTTACTTTAATACGGGGACGTTCACCTGTTGTATTTGATATTTTTTTCCATAAATATATGACACAAAATCTACTGATGATTGTAATGAAGGAATTTGACCCCGATTTGTATAGCAAAATTGCGATGGAATTCATACAGTAAGAATCTTCGACGTCTACGTTGTATTTGAATTAGGCGGCTATCGCACAGAAAGTACAGTGTTGCCATGTTTCGGCGTAAAAATTCGCTACCAAAAGACAGGCGTTTTGTAGTATTTTTATAGAAATTACCAATTTCAAGGACTCAGTAATAGAAAATTGCGGGGAAAATTTGTTTTTTTTACTCGATTAATTTGATTAATTTTGAATTACAGTTACCGATTAGTTGATTACAGTTGGTAGTATTGGCGAAATACGCGCGAAAAACAAATTTAAGGTTATATCAACAAATACAATACATTGATGCCTCTGGATAATTTGTTAACTTACAAATATGATTTATAAAACAGCAAATTCCCCAAGAAGTGCCCCTCATATGAAAAAATAAATAAATAGAGAATGTTTTTGATTTTTCGTAATTTTCAAATTTGGTGCTATTGTGAAGATTTGCAGTGTTGCCATACTTCTTTTAAATAGTACTAAAGTTACCCAATTACCTCTTTAATTACAATAAAAAATACTGTACCCCTTTCATACGGTTTTTTATTGTATTACTCATGGAAATTTAAATAATTTTTAAAGTTATTTGAAAGTTTGGTTACTTACGGTTGGCGACACTGTCGCTTGGATTAGGCGCCAGGTTCAAACACACCGTCAATAAAAGAACGATAAGGTATAATAAACAAACGATAATCAATCTCTTGAATATTACGTGTTTATTAAAACGGACCAAATAATCATAATAATAATAATAGAAAAGGGGTACACCTTTTTCGTCGAAACAGAATTCTTCAAATTTGTTTTTATACTTTCAAATCATTAACAGCAGATAGCTTTTATTGTTATTATTAACTTTTTTAGTATATTTTTTTTTTGTATTTTATGAATTTACACAGGCACTTGCAAAATACGTTTAAAATCAATTTAAAATCGCCACAATTTCAACAAAATTACAACCTTTTATACGAGTTTGTTTAAAGAGACATTATAGATTATATATATATTGTTGCAAGAAGCGACAAACATTATAAATATTGTTATATAACAACATTGTTTGTTTGTGATCATAAAAATTATTGTTATAATAATAATAATAGTAGTAATAACAGTATCACTTCAACCAGAAGAAACAAAATAGAGGAGAGAACATAAAACATAATATAAAATCATTTACAAATAATTTAAAAACGATTTAAAATAATTATTCTTTTTAAGTATTTATAGAAAAAATATATCAATAAAATCAATAGTTTTTTTAATTAAAACAATAAAGGTGCTTTGTATTCCTAAACTACCCGTTTAAAGACAAATTGTAGAAAAATGAAGAGTTGATCATAGCATTCGAATATTCTTATCTGTAAACGGATTGGTGATGTACGACCTGAAAAACATTGAAAATTATAACGATTTTCTAAAAAAAAACCACACGCAACGATAGCATAAAGCGGATAATTCATAAATAAAGTTTTTAAAACAATAAATAGCAAAGCTTTAAGGGGATTGGTGCATCACACATCAATCTTACCAAGATATTTATTCACTCAAAACCGGTAGCATGGACCCATTTTTCGATAAAGAAACATCATTAATTTCGATCACATTTCATTAATTATCAATTAAATTAATAATCCGAAATACTTACAATTCGATATTGTGAATAGTTGAAGTTGGACAATTATCATTCACTTTAACATGGCAATGTTTGTGGCACTTCAGCAAACAGTCCCGACATTCGTAGCCTTGTTTACCGATTCTTCGTGTAATATTCTTGCCACAGACTTGACACGTTATACTTCTAACGGATTTCAATAAAAATTGATCAAATTGTTTTGTGGTTAATTACAATTATTACCCTGATAGATGCCGTGCAATGAACGTATGATCATTGAAAATGTGCAGTTTCACCCCCTTTTTCCTCCATTTAGATTTTTGTGCTAACGACAACGGCACTAAATAATGTTTCTTAATACCATTCTCTAGCGTTTCCAATACTAAAGTACTAGCTTCATTGATATAAGTCCGTGTTGAGGCACTACTCAAACCGGACGCTTCAGATAGACTGGAACGTCGCGATGTTTCATCCATCGATCTCTGACCGGGAACATTCAATCGATAACCTATTGATTTCGTTATTATATAAAAATGATCAGACATAATTTTTTAGGGAAATTTCACCATTATCTCCACGACTCCGATCAGCCGATATCGATCGATTCAACGAATCATCTCTAGCACCATTCTCATCGGGACCCACCGATTTCGAACGATTCTTCGATTTACCTAAACGTCGCTTGATTGTGCCGAAGAAATCGCGCCGTTTCCTTGGCCGGCCACGATTCTCCAGATCAACGGTTGGTGATGTCGGTGATGGTAAAGTGTTGTGTTGTTGTTGTGATTGTAAAGTACCACTATTCGAGTAATTTCCTGACTAAGTAAATTTTTTTTTGAATTATTATTAATTTGCATTCAGGATAGATGGGTTATGTTAATTTTTTGATGGGAAAAGAAAAGCCAAACCTTTAAAGCTTCATCGGCAACTATCTCTCTAATGTCACTACTACACAAATCGGCAATATTTCCATTTTCGGTAGTAGTAGCAGTAGCGGCAGTAGTATCATCGTTAATTTCTGGATCGGTTCGTTCAACGCGCTCAATCTCTTTCCAAGTACCATCACTCAAAGCAACCTAAGTTAGTTTGATAAAAAGGGAAACACACACTTTTGCGGTTAAAATCGAAAACGATAAAAAAACACAATTAGAGTTAGATTTTGGGTGTTTGCTCACCTTCACTAGCCTTTGGGAGGGCTGCTGTAAATTCAAAATTTGATTATTAGCGACAATGCAAGAAAATTGATAAACTTACTCTTTGGACGCTATGGATCACTAAAGTATTCTTATCAGGATGCATACTATATCGATTCCTATCGTAATCACTTAAAGATCTATCATTATAGTGAGTACCATTCATTTGGCTCTCTACAAATCGACCAATTTCAGTAATTGTGGCAATTTTGGAATGTTTGCACGCCAAATCCAGTCAAAATCACCCTTAGTTTTGATGATTTCGGGTCTTTTGCAAGGTATGCTGATAAAACTGTTAACATTAGCTTGACTTAATTTGCTTTGCATGAGGTCTCAAAATTTGAAGAAGCTCAAAAGAACGGCTTAAGAGTAGGCAGAACTTATCAAAAACAAAGACTTTTAAAAGGCCAATAAGAGCAAAACTGTGCCAAAAATATGAATCGTACAAAGAAAGGTTCTGGCAAAAACCCGCCATTTGGAAATAGAAAATTAATGAAATCTTTATCTTGCAAAAGAGGCGTGCAAACCCTTCGACATTTTTTTGTTACCATTCTGGTGACGGTAAGTAGCGGACGGTGACAATTTCGGACTAGACGGCGACACTCGTATCGTTTCCTTGATTTTATACGGATGACTGCTACCAATATTCGGTATATCAGCACCTTCGATAAACAAGAACTACAACAAAACCTCCAGTGAAAAAAAAACGGAACGATTTTAATTTCGTATAGAATTACCTCAACTGTAAGCGTTCCAGAAACTTGATCACTTTCATATGGACGACTCTGCAGTGAAATAATCTGTCTTTGTGATGGATTTATTACTAATTCATCGACACCGACAATAGCGAGACCGAGGAATTTGAACGGTTTTGTTGAATGATCGTAGACTTCAAAGAGGACTTCTGCTGTATTCGGCGATAGATCACTGTAAAGTACGATATTAATTTTGTTGAATTTCGTTAAGTAAAATCGGCTTACAATAGGAAATGTTCATCCCAAACGGGACAATCTGTGTTCTTCCGTACAGAAGTCTGGTGTTTCTGTGGTGGTTCATCGATTTCGACCACACAAAACGGCTCGACACAGCCCTGATTCGCCCCCAATTCCGATGCTCGCAACACTTTAACCAACAAACGTTTATCACCCGGCAATTGGGACATATTCGTCGATTGTTGTTGTTGTTGTTGGTAATGGTTGGGTGTTGATGTGAATGCATTTGCCATACTATCATAGTGTACAGGAAGGAAATGCGATGGTGTTGTGGCTACATGGCGTATTAAGCGTGGACAGGTCGGATATTGGGCTAAATTCAAATGTACTTCAGTATTACGTAAAGCGGTCAATAATATTTCACTGATCACTTCCTGTAATTGACTCTCATCTAAATTATTTTTTATTGTACCAACTTGTGCTAAGGCAATCTTTATATCTGGCCAACCATCACATTTAACACTGGCTTGTAATTTCTCTGATACGCAAAATATATTTAATCTAGCCCTAAAGCGATTTATATTAACACGATAATGGGATGTTTCAAGTTTGTCACCTTTTTGACGGAAACTTTTCAATTGAAATGCCGGTGTTGCCTCACAATCGCAGGTGATTGTCTGGAAAAGAAAACAGTTTTTTTTTTATTCTTTGGTGCTAGAATGTAACATGTTCAAAATTACATATTTCTTATTAATGTAAATAAACAAATTTCCAAACAAAAATAAACGGTTTATGGTGAGAGAATTTAGTGTTTTAAACGAAACGGAAGTTGTCTATCGCATCAATCATACGAATCAAGAATCGTTAATTTTTTCGAACATAAATGTTGACAAAATGCATCTCTATTTATAAGAAATCTCCCAATTGACTGAAATCCTTTTTATTCGATTTTCTGTACGCAGCTATTTTGAAGAAAATTCACCTCGACAAGTAAAAAGAAAGTTTTATTTCAAGTCAGATTTATAAGTCTAGATATACAGTTGTGGCACATTATCTAGGCATACTAGAAGTATCTGTATCGCCCACTGCTGAAATGAAGAGTAAATTCGTCAAAATAGACAATGTTCTAGAAATCTTGCCGTTTTCTAACTCTATAAGTAATTTCTGTTGGCAAAAGCAAGAAATGGTGTCCGTAAATAGAGGTTTCACTGTCATAAGTGAAAATATACAGTTGTGGCACATTGCCTAAGTACACTGAAAAAATATCTCTGCTATTCATTGTCGAAATAGCAAAAAAATTAACAATAGAGATGTTACTTCTTGAATAGAGACTTTGTTTGCTTGAAAATTGTTTTTATTCTCTGCCCCTGGTTTCTGTCCTCCTCTGGTACATTCACATAATATTTACAATAACGATAAATGTTTATTGTCTTTTTGGAGAGATCAATTTGTAATCTAAATATGAGTTTTAATTTTTCCCACGAAAAGAACAACATTTGAAATAGTCAGTCTAAAGTCTTCAAATCCTGTCTCTTTTTCGGCTCGTGAAACATTGATAATGTGCTTAGCTGTCACTGTCACGAGGCGTATTTTGGCTCACCTTGGTTGACAAGTGTTGGTACTACACTGTGTCAGATTTAGGCGTACTCAAATGCCAATATTTAGCTCTAACTATTAAAATAGACCAAATCATATTTTACATTTGGGATAAAAACAATTTTTATATGTAAAAGTGTTTATCCAAAGTTCATTGAATGCTAATGACATATTGAGGAAAAGTGATATGCATTTTGGCGAAATAGGGAGGAAAATTTGCTCCCCAAAGAAATCATATTGCCTGTCAAAAACGAGATAAAATGCCAAAATACGTGATGCCCACAAGAGAATTTGACTTAAAAACCATTTTGTTGTTCTTAGATCTCAACTCATGTTGTCTTCCTAATCAACAGGAGAGCTTAGAAAACGGCTAATAGTGATAACTAAAGCAAAATTTGTAGCTTAGAGTTTGTATTTCCATGAATTAAGTGCCTGCAAAATGAGCAATTTTCGTACAATTTCGCAACGTATTCAGAAGATACAGAAACAAGCCAAAACAAGCAACTAGCAAATCTTCTGTTGCATCTCGAAAGCTCAAAAAAAAAGGGAATATAATATTTGGAAGGGCAGAATTGTCTTTGTATAGCTTTCATTTCTTGTAAGTCCTTTTTTTAACATTAATGGGGTGCTTTTGTCTAGAGTTCGGACCTCTCTGCAATTGCCATTCCACCTCTGATCGAAGCAATAAATTTGTGATTGATTACATTTAAATAAAAATAGGGATTGAGGTCAAAACTTACAGAGAATATGGCTAATAATTGATATGGAGTACAACTGTTGCTTCATCGTTGTAAAACCTGTTATTACAATTTGTCTGAAAAAACATGAGTTTTTTTATCGAAAAAAAAAACAACAGTTTAACCATTGATCAATAGTCCAACAGTTGCGTTCATCAAATGTACAAAAGCCAATCGAACCGAATAACAGGTAATTTTCCATAATTATGAAGCGTAACTGATAAAAATTAACTTTCAAATAACGCAAGCAACTGAATAAAATTAATTGTCCTCTATCTAATTGCAAAACAAACATAATAATAGTAACCTTGATATTTCAATAGGCCTTGTTCCTATTTTACTATAACAATATTAAAAATATAGCATAATTAAAATAAATTTAATAATAATAATACTAATAGTAAACGATCAAAGTGACATATTGTATCAATTAAAATACCAACCATGACCCCCATATATACTTGTATTTATTATACACATATGTCTGATAGAAGATAAAATTATCATTTTGGAAAAATTATTAACCTTTAACCAGATGACATAAATCAGAGATGAGACATTAATATGAAGTCATTCGGACTTCTTTTATACAATTTAATCAACAATTATATCATCGTTATTATTTAATAATTGTGTCACTGTATTTAATACTTACAACATCATCTTTCGAATCGTTCTCTGCAAAAATATTCGATAAGGATGGTGGATTTGTTTCGGGCAAAATACGGACCAGTTCGATACCAACGCCTTGCTGAAAATTCGAAAAAAATATAAATAAATTACGTTCTATAAGTCTCGATTTTAGGGGTGATTTAAGCGCGGCTCAGAATAATTCAACCTCCCAATTCGATGGAGATGTGCATTAAAATAAGATTTAAGTCCACTTAATTTGAAGTCGGCCTTAGTTTCATAGGTCGAAATTAAGTTTTTAAAACTTAAATTTGAGTTACATTTGCTGTTCTCCCTTTAACAGGGCTCAATTTCTCTTACTTAAACTTTGTTTTAAGTCATCTCCTTCAGTTTAACAAAATAAAAAAAAAAGACTGATTTGAAGTAAAGACTATATGCTTCGATTTTTCTTGCTTTCCTAAATCGACACTTAAACACTGGATTCGTTTTAGCAATGGAGAACAGCTTTAAATTGCATTAAGGAAAGATTAAAGTTCACTTAATCTCTCTCTTTAAGTTGTGTTGTTAAAACTTAAAATTACTCCCTCAAACAGGTCAATTTCAATGATGCACATTTGGAGCTCAATTTCTCTTACTTAAGCTTTATTTTAAGTCATCTCGAATGCTTAAATAGGCATTAAATGTCTCCCTAAGTTTAAAAAAATAACTAAGGATTTCGGCCCGATTTTAAGTTAAGTCTGCAGAACAATTTAATACAATCAAAAGTCGATATTTGATTTTTCTAAATATTGGAAAAACAAGCACACGCTGTTTAAGTCAATTTTAAGGAGAGCTTGAGTCTTGTTTAACTTGCCTTTCTAAAGTTCGGCTTAAATTAGTCTCCCTTAGGTTGAAATTTGTGTACTACAACAAAGAAAAGAGCTAGCAACTGACGGGTGTCTCATCTTGCTTGAATCACAATTTAAGACGAACTTATTTTAAGTAACCAATTTTAAATCGTCCCGAACAACTTAATCGTGAAATATTCGTAATTTCAAGATTAACAATAGGGAAGAGAAAGTTGGCTGTATTTCAGATATTTTTCGATCTATAAATTGTTTGAATTTAACAGCGACAAGCCAGAGAATGTGTTTTTTTCCCTAATTTATTCTAGCTTAATTTATTTGACGTCTACAAACTGGTGCAATTAATTCAATTACAAGAATAAAATTAACAAAAAAAGCGCTATTACATCGAAACAAAGTTCAAGAAATACAAGACTCAACGTCAATAGTTTTTTTTTTGTATCATATCGCACGAAATGATCTAAAACGTACGTTGCTAGTTCGATCAAGTTCGATAAAGTTTCCGACTTTCTTTCAAAGTTTTGAGGAATGTCCGAATTTTTGGCACACATCCCAAACGCCTACCGTTTGTCGCATTATCAAATAACCCAAAACAAAAATTAGCTCGCTATTGATTTTCCTTTGTTATTGTTGTTTTGTTAAAGTTTAAAGGGTTGGCTTGTGGGAGGAGTGCCAAAAAAACACAAAACAACACATATAATTACTGATGACGTAATCTATGAAGTAATCGATTTTGTTACAGGTGGGAGTTGGGCGAAAAAAACCATCATCAGTTCTTGTTTTATTTATAGAAAGTTGTATAATTCGGTGTCTGTCTCACCTCATCAACTGATTTCTTTGCATAATCATTCAATGCCTGTATCCAAACTTGCACCAATTCATTAACGATAACGAAATCATTGTACAACCATTGCAGAACATCGTTCACCCATAGGACACAAACATTATCGGGACCGGTGCAGGTCGGTGCCGGTATGTATTTCGGTTTGCGTATTTCCGGTGTGGGACTTTGGCGGGTCAAACGTTTCCGCACAGGTGGTGTGGGTGCCACATAGCCGCCGCCGCCGCCGCCACGGGTCGCACTACCACTTGCACTCTTCACTGGAACACTTGTGGATTTCGTCACTTTATCACTACCATCAACATTATCGATTTTTGTTGTTGCTGTTGTTGTTGTCGTTGTGGTTGTTGGTGTTGTAGTTGTGCCAGTTTTCGATTGTTTTATTGTTAAATATTTGTTATAAAGAATACGTCCTAACCATAAACAAAACAAACCAATTAAGATCCAACCGAATAGGAGCATCGCTAATGTATCCATTGTGGTATCACCGATATTCTCAAATGTACAAATAAGATCGTCTACAGCTTCTGCTAGATCGCCCATTGCCCATTATTAGCCATCATTTAACCATCAACTACCTATAATCGTCCATTATAATTGGATCTGTAATTGGAGTTAATTTTTTTTTTTTGGTGGAAATTGTATCAAATGTACACGAGAAACTAACTAAATACATACAGTATTTTCAAAACACTAAAAATAAGCCCTCGCCCAGATCATACCGTCTTTATCTAACACGCTATGTGTCTTTGTTGCGATTATAAATAAAACTGTGCTCCAGTTTTTCACCAAGGAGCTCTCTACGGATGATAATTGTAATGAAAATGATTCATATCGGATTCATTTTTGGGAGGACTCCCGTAAACCGGAAATTGATCGAATTAAAAATGGTGGAGGCGCCCGATTTTTTTCGTTATTCGATTGTTTAATCAATACTACAAGTCCAAATTTTGCGTTGTTGATCGGGACAAAATCCGGATAATTAGCGATTCGTAGTGTTAGATAATTTGAATAAATTTTAAAGGAAAATAAGATTAAAATTCCGGATATCTATTTCTAATTTAGGTGATGATATCATTCTGTAAATTGTTCCGTAAACGGTAGCAGAAAAGTTTCGAAAAAATTTAAAATTCTAATTACTATAAATATTTATTGTGACTCAATTAACTTTGTTTGTTTTTTTTTTAAAACAAAAACAATAAAAAACTAGGGAAGTGTGCTATACCTGTAACTATCGAATAAAATCAATATCTTCGTTGCGTCTGTATGGTTGCACCAAAATCCTTTTTATTCCCAAAAAAACCCCAAATTCAAAAATCGCTTAGATTTGCCGTACGATCTGATAAATTCTTATCACTTGTGCTATCGAAATAATTGCTGTTTAATGTGAAAACAAAACACTTTCATTCAGCAATTATTAACTAACAGACCTTTATTTGTAATGTCACGATTTTGTAACAGTGTAGCACACTAGCACCGATTATTGTTGAATGTTGACTGTTTGCTATATTCACGACACACACACGCAAACACCCGGTCACTGACGGTGTGGGGCGATTTAACTTTGAAAATCATTTAAACGACGTATAAACAACAACAACAAACAAGGATGGTGTTATTCGCGTTTCCGTATGTTTGGTTTGTAATCACGTTAACGTGAACGTAGACGCGCCACTGTTGCCGTGCTTTAGCCAATTCTCATGTAATCTACTGGTGGAGCTGCAAGCGTTACTTAAGCCCAATTCATCCTCAATGACAAAATTTGCTTTTTGGGACTTGTACGTAAAGCTCATTTTTCTTCCTTCATTGAAATGAACCTTATGTAAACAGACAATGGGGTTCTCTAAGCTCAAGTCCTAGCTTAAGGAACAAGTGAGGGGCTGTAGACAACACTTGAGACACTAAACTTGAATATTTATAAACTGCAATTCACTTATCGGGCAAAGCAAATGTTTATACTTAAAGAATGTTAAAGATATAACTTCAGCCGTCCGAAGGCATGCTGTAAATGAGAAAGAAAAAGTATTAAAATGATGCCGAAGGCGAAAGAAAGATATGGAAGATTTATCATGAGCCTAAACTCGACTTAAGAGCAACATAAAAATGAGCCGTAATTTAAGCATAGAATTCTTTAGAGTGATTGCAAAAGCAAAGCTAAAGAAATACTTGAGTGTCTCTTTTCATGATGATAATTGCATTTGATTTAGTTTTAAGTTGAGTATGTTTGCTTTGTAATCACGTTAACGTGAACGTAGACGCGCCACTGTTGCCGTGCTTTAGCCAATTCTCATGTAATCTACTGGTAAAGCTGCAAGCGCTACTTGAGCCCAATGTATCCCCAGTTACAAAATTTGCTTTTCGGGACTTGTACATAAAGCTCATTTTTCTTCCTTCATTGAAATGAACCTTATGTAAACAGACAATGGGGTTCTCTAAGCTCAAGTCCTAGCTTAAGGAACAAGTGAGGAGCTGTGGTTTGAGTTAAGTTTTCAGCACGATAGTGAATTGCTTAGAGGTCAGTAAAAGCGCTTTTTCGAAAATTTGGAAACTTAGTTTGCCTGCAGCGGTCGTCTCAAGTCCACAAGTTTGATTCAAGTGTTGTTGGCTTGGCTTAAACTCGCCTTTATTGTATTTTAGTTAAGCACAGGACGTGTCTTTAAATGGAAAAAGTTTTGAGATGATTAAGGCGAGGTTCAAACTTGACATTAGTGTTTTTTCCGATGTCGGCCGTTTATTGCTTGAACATAAAATCGATTTGAGTAGGGTGCCTAGACACATATTTGTAGTTTAAGTATTTTATTAGATTTCCCATTTTAAGCGACTAGTTGCTTGAATAAGTATAGATTTCTGTATCTCCACGAAAAGTGTCGTACAGCAAATTTGTATAGTCCAGTTTATCTTGCTTTCCTTGGCTTAAGTCAATTTGTAAGTAACGTCATATGTAGTTCACACTTGAGACACTAAACTAAAGCAACTGTTTATACTTAAAGAATGTTAAAGATGTAACTTCAGTCGTCCGAAGGCATGCTGTAAATGAGAAAGAAAAAATGATGCCGAAGACGAGAGATTTATCATGAACCTAAATACTGACTCGCGTCTTTCTAAACTCGACTTAAGAGCAACACAAAAATGAGCGGTAAGTTAAGCATAAAATTCTTTATAGTGATTGCAAAAGCAAAGTTAAGCTTGAAATACTTAAGTCTCTTTTCATGATGATAATTGAATTTGAGTCAGTTTTAAGTGGAGTGAAAACTCTACTAAAATCGATATTGGAAGGAACCAATCAAGAAAGCGGTTGATTTTTAAGCTAAGTTTTAAACAAAAGAAAACCAAACAAAGGGTTTTCTTCAAAACTATCTGATCTGTGAAATTCAAGTTCCTAATCTATAAAATAAAAGAAATACTGTAACGCAAAGTGCGGCAACTCTGCAACACCTTGAAACGTCGATACTGAAACCAATCAGTGGTTCTCAAAATCTTTAAAATTACTGAAAATAATAACAACAAACAATACAGAACGGTTTTCAAAAAAGCGGTACTATAAACTGGAAATGCATTTTCTAATCATTATTAGGCGCTTATTTCGAAATTTCCATTGTCTTCTTAATTTTCCGCTCAATTAATAAAACGCTCAAAATCTTGGCGAACAACAACAAATACTTATCCAAATTAAAAATACCGGAAATACAACCCGGAAAATTAACAAATAATCATTAAAAACACACAACATTTCACTTTCACATTACATAAAACGAATTGCCACAGGACATCCATTCATCTGCATTATGAATTCGAATGAAACCAACCAAATACGGTAGCAATTAAAACATAAACAAAAAAAAACCACCTGTACTTTGAATTATATTTATTTCAAATACACTGTTGTAAAATTTCATTATTATTATAACGTAAAGATAGTCCAATGTTGTATAATATTACCATTTTTTTTTTGTGTATAATCATATAAAAAAGAAATTGTCCCATTTACAACCTAAAAAACAACCACAATAAGAATAAAAAAAGTACGCCAAAAAATATGTGGTAATTTCGAATTTGAGATCAATTGATTGGAAAGAAGAGTAGCAAAAATAAATTTACAATATAAAAAGAAACAAATTACAAAGAAAGAACCGTGCCAGACGATAAAAATTCCACGAAAGTTTGTTTAAATAATGATAATAATAATAATAATGCAATACAATATCACAAAGATTATATATACTATATATATATTATATAGTTATAAATATATTAATAAAAAAAATTAATATAAAAAATTTCATCACTGATTATGTTCTTTTGTTCATTCTCTCACCTAATTGTTGTCATTTCTTTTTATAATACTTATAAAGACAACTGATTCTATTTTATTTATTTTTTTGTCGAATAGGACAGGCAAGCATTGTTTTCAACACTACTTCCGTTTCCGATTACAATCAATTAATTAATGGAAAGTTTCGATGTATACATGATTTGATGTGGGTTTCACTGTGTGTTTTTTTTCTCTCTCTGTTTCAGTACACTAATAAGCATCTATGAAAACTTATGAGTTATTCTAATAATATACACACGGCCATAGGTCTCTGTTATTACCATTATTACTGATAATAATAATAAATATTGGGGTGGAATAGGAAATGAAATGTACTCAACATCCGATCCATGCTATCAACACAAATATTGGCACAAACAAATACTTGACGAATACTGATGATTATCGTGTTGAAAATTAATTATGTGAATGTTCGATTGCAGGTCAAGTGAGTGACTGTGCGATACAAACAAAGATTTGTAGCTTCGTAGAAAATAAACAAAAATATAACCAGTTAATGTACGTTTGGAAGGCAAAATGTTGGAGTCACACACTTGACCATTGTGAATCGGATATTTAGTTTTATCGATTAACAAATGCTTAATTTTAATAATAAATATACCGATGGAAGTCCCATACTATATAAAATATTTACAAAAAAAATCGTAACACTGTCCAATCGTAATAATTTTGATTGTGCCAATAAGTTTAAAAATCAATTTTTCCTGAGCATTGTCGCATCGAATAGAAAATCAACAAAATTAAAAATAATCCCAAAAAAATTAATGATTTACATAGTTTTTTTTTTGTTTGAACAGTGTTACCATATACATAATAGGAATCTTCTCTTTTAAATTACCTAAACTTTAACTTAATAATAATAAAAAATAAATACTATTTTATTAAAAATTATTATTTTTAATATAATAAAGTGCTCTATTATTTTTTTTTGTTTTTGTTTTAAATAACCACAACACCTAGTAGCATTTTTAATTATTATTTTTTTTTTTGTAATTATGCACCACCATCCTTATCATTATCGACTAGCAAAACAAAATAAGGAAAAAAATTAATTGAGAACCAATGGAAATTAGTAGCCAATCAAGATTACAACCGTTATATAACTTCTACAATTCTTGGCTTATGCAAATGTACAAAATGACAGCAAAAGAAATATTAAGTCTTCCTATTTATATATATAATAGCGCCTATATAATCATCCCAATAGAAATTATATATAAAAACAATTATATATAAGGCGATGATGATCGTGATTATGACCACAGATGATGGGAATTACCTTCGGTTTAATTCTGATTTAATTGCTGGAAAATAATTAACAATTATTAAGTTGCATTTCGTAATAATGGCCTAGTTTATACCGCACATTTAGGGCGTTGACTAAGCACCAAATTCGACCTAGGTCGGAGGATATAAAGTATAGTTCCGGTGTAAACACTTAGGTCCACCTATCCCGACAAAAACAAAAATGTTGACTCTTTTACCGTTAATTCAGACAGTTCTACCGGTAATTTTGAGTAGAATTTTGCATGATTTGAAATATTTAACCCAGCATGAATGCTCTCAACAAATGTTCTACCTCAACAACACGAGGATCCTCGGCGAAGTTACTTCGCGAGAATTTGAAGGAGCCATTACTTTAGGTGAAGATAGAATTTCAAGATGTAAACCTATGTAGCTGGAATTTGGGTAAGGGTTTAGGTCAAGTTGTACGGTGTAAACTAGGCCTATCGGAGCAACTGTTCGTGACTAATGCCAAATAGATTCGACAATTGAATCTATTTGGTGCATTAGTTACGAACTTGTAAAACAATTATTACCATCTATTATATCTTGTTTCATTTTTGTGATCTCCTTCTTCATCTCTTTAACAATTTCATTTTTAAGACTTTCTAATTCATTTGGTCCAAGCGATAGACTATTGACTTCAGATAGGCCATTAACTTTTAGAATTGTCTCCTCAGAAGCGGAACCAAATCGTTTACGAATACTTTTCGGTGATTCAGATGAAAATTTTGATGTATTACTTGGTAATGTATTCGTTTTCTCCCATACAGCTTTCTTATCATCATCATCTTTATCTGTATTCTTTTTTTCAACCTATCAACAACAACAAAAAAAATAGTATTGTTGTAATCGTGAGAGTTATTAACGAAAAATACGTACTGCTGCACGCCGTCTAGCTAAAGTCTTTGCCATTTCATCCATCATCGATGCCATACTATTACCACCACTTCTACCTAATGTACCATAATTACTACTACCACCGCTACTAGTTGAACTACCACTATTCTCAGTTGGTGGTGGTGTATTTTTATTATTACGTTTTAATCGTGCATTTTGTAATTGTGCCGCCAATGAATTAACTTCACCACCATCACTACTCTGTGACCGTGACATATTCATTGGTGGTGGTGGTGGAGGTGGTGGTGCTGCTGCTGCGGCTATTGTTGGTGCTGATACTGTTGTTGTAGCCGATGATACTATTGGTAATGGTGTTGATGTTGATAATCCACCACCCATCATCATACCACACATATTTGGTGGTATCGGTGGACCACCACCATTACAACCACCAGGTGGTGGTGGTGGTGCTGGTGGAGCACTCACTGTACGTTGATGACCACTTTGATTTGTTGCTATTGGTGGTGATACGGAATTTGGTGTCATCATAGTACTATTGTTTAGATTATTCGGTAACATTGGTGGTGCTACTGGAGGCGCATTATTCTGTTGTGGTGTCATTGGAGATGTTTGTATTGGTGGTGGTTGCTGTTGTTGTTGTTGTTGTGGTGACATTAATGCGCTCGATATCCTACGCTCTTGTATCATTGCAACATCTTCACGTGTCATTGTACGATAACCCATATCTTCATCGTATTGTGGCTGTTGTTGTAGTGGTGGTGGCTGTTGTTGTTGTTGTTGCTGTTGTTGTGGTTGTTGCTGTGGTTGTTGTTGAGGTTGCGGTTGTTGTTGTTGCTGATGTGGCGGAATTTGTGGAACTATTGGAGGCGCGTATTGTGGAGTCGGCTGACGAACTATACTACTAAGTACCTAATTAAAGTAATATTAATTAAGATGAGCAAAGATCTTGTGTTTAGTCAACACTGGTAGACTGAACTAAGCCCTAATTGGTGGTCTATAACATGTTGCTAATCACGTGATAAGAAAAGCTTTTATAAAATAACTGATGGCACATTTCTGTCTTACTTTTTATTTTTGCTATGTTCTCTTGTTTGAGACTTATTTGTGGTTTCTCATTTTTTCATCATTTCTTATGTTATGTAAAATATTGTTTCATAGCACTCTAAGGCGATACAAATCTAATTTTTGTAATTTTCACAAAGAAATAGTTTTTTTTCGAAGCTTAGGAGCCACTTATATAATTGCGAAAAAACGAGAAATCGAGCATAACTCAAAAATAAAAGATCACAGCAAATACTAATTACACCCTCTTGGTAGTGTTGAAAAAGTAGGATGGTAATGTGCCATCTATTATTTTGTACGAGCTCTCCTTATAGGAGCCTGCAAAACCATCGGAAATGGGCCACACTGTAAGAAACAGTCTACCAGTGTGTGCATGGGGCAATCTAAGAAATCCTCTCACTTCTAAGGAATGAAACATGGCTCTGGCGAAAAGATCAGCATCTTCTTTTGAACTAAAATTTAACCCGTAAACTTGCTTATTGTCTCTCCATTGATGAAATGTAGCTGTTGCTTGATTGTATTTCAGTCCTTTTAAAATGGCACAATTGATAACGACCTAAATTCCAATAAAAGATTAATTCATAATTAACCAAAGTACACAATTAATTATTATTATTATTACCTCATGGTCTTGTAATTTACGTCCAACAACACGGAATGTCTGTTGAACTGTATGCTTATAAATATGAACTTTCGATAGGCCCGATGACGAGCCCGATGGTACCCATTTCTTGTTAACATCATCATATATCATAACACTAGCCCTTGCACTAGCTATAGATTGTTCGCTATAAACGAAAACAAAAAAACAATTCTAATTAGAAAATTTCCAAAATTAGCCAAATTAAACAGGAAAAGATCCACCACATCCGTTCCCTGTACATACAACTACTTCCTTTTTCTCTTATTGATAATAATTTTCAAAAAAAATCAACATGCAAAGCTTAAACCTTCTTAACAATTAATAATAAGGATAATAACAGTGAAATTAACACCGTATTGATAAGTGATAAAGGGTAAATCAAGGCCGTAACATTACACTTCTGAATCATTGAATTTCCCAAACAAGTTATCGACGTTTTTTTTTATGGTTAAATAATGAATCGACTAATGAAACGAATTTGCTGTAAATTGTTGGAAATAAATCAAATAAAAATCCCCTCATCAGCAAATTAATAATTTCGTAATTAAAACGAACCAGCTCCAATATTCTTGCCAACTGTCTCGTATCGTTTTTCGTAAATTAACATTAAACTCTTCTTCAATATCTTTATAGAATTTCATGTAATCATCATCACCCTCCATCACTATTTATTTATTAATTTTTTTATTTAATTTTACAATAAAATAAACAAAACTGATAACACACATGCATAACAGTAAAACGACGGCGACTGGTGGTTGTGGTGTTGTTCACGAAATTAAACCGCCACACACACACAAACACACACAAATTGTCATATTAATCAGGAAGTCTGATAGGCAAAGTCCAATATTTTATGTGGAACACTAGTGATTATAGCCCCTTTAGTAATGGAAATTTAATAATCGAAATTTTCGAGTTCACAATTGATCCAACAACTTTCTTCTTCCCTCAAATCGTTTTAAAGCTATTAACAAAAGTTGGTCAGTTTATCCGTCATGATCAAGTATCGATTTGTAAAAGAGGATTTTATGGCCAACCAGCATATTTGGTATAAATTCACTTAAATCGAAAAGGAAATGACAATGTTTTCCTTTTTATGGTGGCGACTATGGGAAAACCGCAAAGGCAATAGAACCATTTTAAAAAAATAATAATTAACCACTTCTGTGCGTGAATGCACATAAACCAAAACAAGGCGGACAACGAACCTACTTTTATTCTAAAAAAAAACATATAAAAACAGTAGAAGATAATAATCAAAAACTTATGAAGAATTTACGAAAATAACCCTAAAAAATAATCACTTTTTCTATTAGATAACTCGCGTATTATCAGTAATAATGACCCATGTCTACAAATATATAACACTTCAACCGAATCGATATATTTACAAGTAGAAGAACGTAGAAAAAAATCGAGAGAGTTTGTGTAGAGGCTAAAAATAAATTTAATTAACATGCAGTTATCATGCAACAACAACAATAACAATTACAATAAATATCGAGAAATCATGCTAATTTCAAATTAACAATTTGAAAGATGGGTCTAAAAATGTGGACGATACCTTCTACGGACTTCTTGACTGGCACTCATTTCGGCAATACTGAAAACATTATGTTTATTTTAAATGTATTTATTTTGTAAATTTTAAATGAGGAAGTCACGTCGGAACGAAACTACTAAACTGTGAGAACCTTATAAGGATCGACTTGACTCGTGTCTTATACAAGTCTTTATAATTATCGATAGAGTTGAAGTTCATTCAAGTATATCGAGTAAGATTTACAAATATTAAATAAATTAGGTATTCGATTGTGTATAGCAATAAAAACGCCTCCACTATTGTTATAAACAAGGAAACAGGAATTCAAATGATAATGGGGAATTTTTGGTGATAAACATGCAATTTCGACAAAAATTATTTGCGTTTTTATAAAGCAAATTAATTTGGTTGATGTTTTTTTGTTTTTAATTCGATCGTAAGTATCTGATTATATGAAGAAAATCGGATATTCCGCTCCAGATATTTAGATTTCAATTTATTATTCACGTTGTCAGACAATAGAATAAACACGTGGGCGATAGAAATTACATCCTTCTATCTATTTAATAATAGAGTAAAACAAAAGATATCATTTGAGAGATAACACAACTCGTTTATAACATTTATAACTTGCATAAATCAAAATGTGATAAAAAAAACAATCACAGATATAACGTAAACTATAATTTCCAAAGATCTTAGCACAAATTCAAACAAATGGTTCGTTATAACCGATTTTCTTCTTGTACCTCAAAATAAGAGTTTTATGGCAGAAGAAAAGACAACAGAAACGAAAACTAATATATATTATGAAATTATACAGACTGTCCCAGTCCAAGCAATCACCATTATAACTTCGGATGCAACCTTCAAGAACTAAAACTGGGTCACCTAAGAAGTAGACTTAAAGTACCTCTTAGGTAACCTGGTTTGAATTCTTATTACAGCTTCCAATCGAATGTTTTAATAATTGAAGAAAATATGACAGGTGATTGCTTGGGCTGCAACAGTCTGTAAAAATAACAATTCAAATCTAATAGAGTAAAATTTTAGGTAACATCACTCTATAAGGTGGGTTACTTTAATTACAGAATAATTTTGGTTTTGTGACTGTAATTGGTTTTGTCATATGATTCTTTTAGTAGTTGATATACGCAAGCGAAAATCTCCCGAAACTCTACTCTAATTACTCAAGTAATTGAGCAGTTTCTAGGAATTCATGACAATCGATTTTTGTTGTTTAATGATGTAAAAGTAGAAAAATAAGGCATTAATTATTAGTGTAAAAGTTATGTAAAAATTATAGGACTAAAGAAAATTGCTCTACAAATCAAGGAACATATTAAAAATTGATAATACAGTAACAAAGTGGGTTGTTTGTTTAAGTGATTTTCATATTAATGAACTTAAATAATAGGGTAAGTAAAGTGATACATTTCCTAAGAGATTAGTTCCAATTATCAAAGATAATGAGGGACCGCCCATCTTACTATGAATGACAGCACATTGTAGTTGATTTTCTAATTTACATATTTTATGAGTCTACTTAATCTTTACTCGTTTGTGTACACAAACTTTTGTTTACTACAACATAAAAGAAAACTATGTCTTGAGAGTTGGTAATAATGGGTCTTTGTACTATAGATTTTGGATGTTATCATCTATGGATGTAAGGAAAAAGCTTGACAATACAACTAATACAAGTCTCCGGAAATTAATTATTTATAACAAGCTAATATTTCTGGAGATCCTCCGCCACAATCGACCAAAGCCTAGTTCGTCTTGATATCGTACACTAGAATTCGGCCAATTATATTTTCTACATAGATTTTGTCTATGCGTAGAAATGTAATGTGGTTTATGCAGAAAAAACTGTTTATATTCCGATTTCTAATATAAAATTATACAAGAGTCGGCTTTAGCAGCTTGTATCTTCCATCTAAAGACTTGGGAATAAAATAGAAGGCGGTGATATCAAATTTTTAATATGTTAACATGTTTTTTTCAATTTGCAAAAAATTCTCATAGAAATACGAAGTTTTTCTATTTATGATTCGTGAGATGGAAACTCCCGATTTCTGGTACACGAGTAGGGACATATATTTTTCTATTCGTATCTGATCTCAAAATTAATGGAAAAAATGGGGTTGAAGCCCAATATTTCCAAAATAACTAAATATTTTTCAATGCCTCAAAAAACTGAAAAGGTGATTTTAAGGGACATTACATAATGGAACAACTATTTTGCAACTTGATAAGAATGATAAGCGATAAAAAAATGTGTATAATTGGTTATATCTCTAACGCGAAGTAAGATAACGAGATCTGTTTCTATCATATGATAGCTCTTAAGAGTCTCTATTTTCAACTATGAAAATATTTAAGGGTGGCATTCAACCTTCTTTTCTGTCTTAAATATTAACACGCGCACTTCTTCGATTATTAAAACATTCGAATGCAACCTGCAAGAACTCAAACTAGGCTACTAAAGGGTACTTTAGCCCACTTCTTAAATGACCTAGTTTGAGATCTTGAAGGTTGCCTTCGAATGTTTTAATAATCGAGGAAGTTATGAAAAGTGGTGGTGGTGGTTTGGACTGATTTAGTCTCTATACCGGAAATTGAAAAAAATGGTAGTATTCACCCCACGAAGCTTGCTAAATCTTAGAGATCGTTTCATGTAACTTCAACCGTCAGGAAACGTGTTGTAAAAGAGAAACACAAAAAGGGGACGAACATAAGGATGAAAGAGAAGAAAAATCCTGACGTTAAACATAAAAGTTTACAAATTGTTCATTCCTTCCATTTATTACGAAATAATTCCAAATATAACGAATCACCAAATCCAAACTTCAAGAATCTAGAAGTGTCAATATTACGAAACTAATTGTTGTAACAAGTCAACATTCAGTATATCCTGTGTTGTAGTAGATTATAAAGTAAACATTTTAGATCTGAAAAAGATTGGCACAAATTCATTTTGTCGGCTTTCTTTTGCTTATTCCGAAACTATCTTACAATGTGATTTAATAACAAAGAGTCGACCCCCGTTTACTAGACGATTAAAGAGACCCCAAAAATAAGCGAGGGTGCAAATTGCCTTTTACCGTATTACCCTCTGAATCCGTCCCTTATACTTGAATTACCACCCTTAAAACTCCAACATATACAAACATATAAAGTTAATGATTATAACCGGCGTAAAAGTAGACATTTTAAAGTTGACAAACAAATCTGCACTTTATTTAATGTATTTAACTTGTTAATTACAGATTTTACAATACAACTACGATAAGTCTAATAAAATACCATATCCTTGAAGCTCTAAAAGCATACAAATATAAATCAACCACAACATTCGTGTGGGGGGTTGTTGGGGATTCGTTATTACCACCCATTTTTGTGATCAATTAAAATATACAAATAATACTTGTACCAATTACGCATTGAAATGGAAGCTTTACATTTGCAAAACAACAACATGTAGGTATAGAAAGCGAATAGAAAGTTATTGTTAATGAGAGGAATGATAAAAGCGACAATAACAGTTCGACATTTCAAAGCTACAATTCTCGATTGATACAACAAATCAAATATTGACGATTTCTTATCAAATCGAGAAAATTCCCAAATTCGATAATGCGCCCACCTATTATGACGACATTTATTTATCAGAGATTAAAATAAAAATTGTTCGTTTTTTCTCGAAATGAAAACAAAGAAACGGCCGCATATGGCACAATTTGGTAGATAATAAAAACGTTTTATTTAAAGATTCAACAACAGGATAAACAACAATTCTTAATGATGGTAATCATTAGACCATCACGAAAGGATATTGTTGCTGACTTGTTTTTATTGTTTTAAAAAGATGAGAATCTAGAAAAAAAGTGAGTGTAATGTTGAGTACAGCATTTTTCGTTTCATTTTCAAATACGATCATTATGGTCTACCTTGACACACGTCCCATTACGAAATATCACCTGAATCATTCAATTCCATTATGATTACAGATAAAATTTCTTGGAATTTATTTTTCGTCCGAATACCATCTAGAAAATTGTATTATAAATCGATATACCTGTGTTTCTATTATTATTTATGGGGAATTTTCTCTAAATTTCTATTGGGAAGAAAAATTGGAAAAAGGTGAGCGACAGAGGGGGCGGAAGGACAACAACATTTCCAGACATCAAAGATGGGTTCAACACACCCAAGCCACATTTAAATCGATATTTGTTTTCTTTTTCGAGAGCAAATTGTATTATTTTTAATAAAAACTAGCGGGGTTCGGGCACCCACCATTACCGAAACACCGGCTCGTTTCGGTGTGCATTACCCGAAATTAATCATCAATAATGACTGAATACCCCCTCGATTTTCACGGATTTACAAAATTTCACATCCGTATTCGATAAAAACACCGATCTACCCGACAATTGTTCACAGATTTACGTGAATAAGTCGATCGAAACAGGATTGTGAGCCATTTAAAAAAGTGATCTTACCTCATTTTTACACTTTCACAAAATTGAATTGTTTTGTATGAAAATTGTTGATTATGTTGACAACATCACTGACACATCATTTGGAATTTATCAACGTTTAACTATCATTGATTAATTGTTATCGAAAATACGGGATTTAATCACAAAATAAAATAAAACAAATCAAAAGCCTTTATTTGTTGCCGTTTTCAGTAATGAAAGTGATCGGATACATCAAACTTCCGCCATGTTTGAATTGTAAACTCCGACCAGCCCCGATCGCACACCAATCAGCGGCCGGCGAATTTGCGGCAAATTCAAATTTAATATCGACAATTCCGCATCAACATCGATTTTTTCGATACGGTGATCCCATTGAAAATCTATTTGAAGGATTGGCCAAACAGACGCTAAAAACCTATCTTTATTTCAGCCGCTTTCATTATCATTTTTGCACATCTGCAGGAGACTCTTCCTAGCGTATTTGTGGAGCACCAGCATCAGATTTCTCATTGTTCATAGACTCAGAGCAGTATTTCTCATTAAACTCCAAATACTCTATCGCTTCAAATACCAATTACGCTGTAAACGAGCGGTTTTCATCTGCAAATCTACAGACCGGAGCAGGCAAGGTACTCCTTTATCTCAGTTGTTCTGGTCTTGTATGACTGCCCAAAAGGGTTAAGAGCGGCAAAGGGTCTACCTCTTGTTCGGTCTAAATTACCGTTTGATTTCCGCTTTATCGGTCGACCTTCTGTTTTACTTTTTTGAAAGAACCTGCCTTTTGCACATCTGCAGGAGACTCTTACTAGCGTATTTGTGGAGCACCAGCATCAGTTTTCTCATTGTTCATAGACTCAGAGCAGTATTTCTCATTAAACTCCAAATACTGTATCGCTTCAAATACCAATTACGCTGTAAACGAGCGGTTTTCATCTGCAAATCGCTTCAAATACCAATTACGCTGTAAACGAGCGGTTTTCATCTGCAAATCTACAGACCGGAGCAGGCAAGGTACTCCTTTATCACAGTTGTTCTGGTCTTGTATGACTGCCCAAAAGGGTTAAGAGCGGCAAAGGGTCTACCTCTTGTTCGGTCTAAATTACCGTTTGATTTCCGCTTTATCGGTCGACCTTCTGTTTTACTTTTTTGAAAGAACCTGCCTTTTGCACAACTGCAGGAGACTCTTCCTAGCCTATTTGTGGAGCACCAGCATCAGTTTTCTCATTGTTCATAGACTCAGAGCAGTATTTCTCATTAAACTCCAAATACTCTATCGCTTCAAATACCAATTATGCTGTAAACGAGCGGTTTTCATCTGCAAATCTACAGACCGGAGCAGGCAAGGTACTCCTTTATATCAATTGTTCCGGTCTTGTATGACTGCCCAAAAGGGTTAGGAGCGTGTTCGGTCGAAATTACCGTTTGATTACCGCTTTATCGGTCGACCTTCTGTTTTACTTTTGTGAAAGAACCTGCCCTAGACAGTTCCGGTGGCAGTTTTTTCAGCAGAAAATGAGAAGTTTTTAAAAGAAAAATATTATTTTCATATCAAATTGATTCGCAGTATTCATTGTAGGAAATTGGTTTCCAAATAGTGAGTAATTTTCCAAAATAGCTAGAAAGCAAATCGTGTCGTTCAATTGAAGTCTAATTTCTTTAGATACTTTTCCAGCTGAGACACCGTGTATAATAAAAAAAACATGGCAACGTCTCAATTAAACTGACAACGTCGCAATTATAACTGACAGGTGGATGTCAGCTGCTTTCAAAGTATTGAAATTTTAATGCCCTTTTTAACCCCGTTAGAGGACGAATTTTCAAAAATCCTTCCTTAGTGAGCGTTTACCGCACCCAAGGAATATATGCGCCAAATTTAAAGTCAATCGGACTGACAGTTTCGGAGATATCGTGATGAGTCAGTCGGTGAGTGAGTGGAAATCGCTTTTATATTTATAGTTAAAGGTTAAATAAAAAAATACGTCTATTTAAATTTTTATTAGTATTGATTTGTACTATCATTCTTACAAGTTGCCAACTTTAGTTTTATTTTCAAACTCAAGACATTGTTCAATAAAGATCCTAAAAATCGAATTCTATTAGAACCACAATTAAAACAAACGAAAAAGATTAGTACCTAGTGTAATCGGGTATTTCAGGTGCATAATAGAGACCCATATGACGATAGCCCCAATCGCCAAACAAGTGATAAGTTACATTGCCTTGAATTGTGAGATTACGTTGACTTATCGCAACTTCATACAACTATAATTAGAAAAAAAGTAATATCTGTAATTCTAGAAGTATTAACGACAAAAAAACAACCTTTGTAGCTAAATCATAGGGAATTATCTCGTCATCTTTCGCATGTAATATCATAATTGGACAATCAACATTTATTATATGTTTCGTCGATTCAAACGCAAAACCATTATCAATTATTGGATTAATAAAACACGATTTATACCACGGCAACCATGAATACATCTAAAATTGTAATCGTATAGTCAATTCGAGCAATTAATTCTAAATTATTGAGCTACTTTAAGAATTGGATGTTGTTCCATTACATCAGTAATCGTTGAGAACGGTGCTTCTAGTACCAATCCTGATACAGTGTAGTTATCACTATTTAAATCAGCAACAGTATGCGTACCAACACCGGTACCTAAAGAATGTCCCCAAATGAAAATCCTCGCTTTTGTACGATTCCGTAACCATTTAAACACATTCACAATATCACCAACAATATTATCTTCAGTTAAAACAGCCGGTGTTGAATCAGCATATCCTGAAAAATTACATTTTTAACAAACAAAATCCGCGACGAATTTGTTGGATAGAACCTCGATAATCGACTGCAATAATCTGGAAATATTTACGTAAAACATCGTACATCTCCAATGGTACTGAGCGTACACCACCATTACCATGTAAATACAATACAATATTGTATTTGGGATCCTCTAAGATACCATCGAAATTATAATCATCATTATCAATGAATTCGCTTAATAATAATTCGGGTAGAATATGCCAAGCACCTAATGTTATATTGTTATCAACATTTATATAGAAATTCTTAACGCCGGTTATATTGAATTCATCGAAATTGGTGAAATTATCATCGGGCGTCATCCCTACAAGTTATTGTTAAATCATCCAAATTATTGTCGACGGATTCACTTACAAACTGGGAAAATTAACGAACGCTGTATACCAACCGAATACTTGAAAACAACCGGAATTACTCCAAAAACAACAATAAATAAGAGTATTATGAAAACAACACTGTAATTTAGAATAATTAGCGAACGGTATCTATGGTACGAGGCTAGTTTTAGTGGACTACCCTGTAAGTCACTAAATTTCTCTATTTTAACAAAGATCCAGAAGCTAGTTTTACGATTGGTACTGTAGTGACTTATAAGGCAGTACCACGGTAATTGATGGTACTTACATGTAGATTAAAGTACCATAGAAGCATCTTGGGCAGCACTTCCTGCGTTCTTCAAACGTCTGCAATCGAAACATTATTTGTTTAAAAATTCCTGACATTATTTGATTAAAATACACATTTTTTTCAACTGTTTACTTTTGTATTACGGACACAGATAAAAAAGTGAACAGTTTAAAAAAATATGTTTTAGATTATTATTTATTAAAAATTGAACAAATTTAGAAACATTTATTTATACCAAAAACATTCCGATTAGTAGCAGACGAACGTTTTCCAACAAATTTTTTATTGTTAATAACAAATTGTTCTGTTATTAATAAATAATAAACAAATATTGCAACAACTCACCTTCATTTTAGCACAACATGCAATATTTAATTATAAACAATCAACTTTATTGACATGTTTAAACAAATAATTTTGAAATTGGCGCTAACAAAATCACAGCCTACTGTATATACTACAACTAAACAATTCAATTATTACTTGGACATATTTTACAATTTCCTTTGATTTATGCGAAACAAATAAATTTCGTAATAATTTTAGAATTTTAGAAAGTTCTGATGATATAACCAGGAAGTGGCACAGTAATTAGGAAACGTTTCGCTAAAATACAAAAAAACAAAACGAAACAAATGAACTTGTTGATTTTTATCTGAACTTGAAATTCAACCAAACAAGGATAGAAACTCCACACGTTTCTATGTGTCGGATAGAGATAACAATGAAGACTTTCAACTTTATTTTATTTACGTCTATTGTTATACGATTTAATTTCAGGCGGATTATAGCTCAAATATAGGAAATACCTGCAAATTAATCGATTTTTAAATTAGTTAGAAGCCGTGTGAGCGTAATTAATCGAATTGTACGGATGAATCAATACCAGACGTACGTGTGGTTGTGATGTGGAAAAATACAGGTGTATCGGCGTTCGATTGTTTCGTGACGTCACATTTTTATACTCTACATAGCAAATAATTAAAAACAAGACATCTCTCTCGTCTTCACGATCATTTCCAGGCTTCTCTCTCTCTCGTTTACAGCACACGCCTTCGGAATGTGAAAATTACATGAAACGACTTTTAACACTGTTCGAGTTTTCGTAATAGCGTCCGATTAAGAAAACAAAGATGTTACGTTTTTTTCCCGTTATAACGCGACACACCCTGTATACTCCACATCTGACTCATAGCCTACTAGACTCGATTTAATTACAGTTCCAGCCAACAAATTACCTAATTAATAGAGGTACGGCTGGATCTTTATATAGAAAGAAATGATTATATCTTAATAGATAGGAGAATTGGTGGTACAGAACGTTGCGCCTTAAACTTTGCTCTTTCAATTCTACAAATATTTGTCGTGTTAATTTGTATGGAACAATTGAATCGTCCTCGGCACACAATAGCATAACTGGCACATCGACACGTAACACATACTTCAACGTATCGAAAACGAAACCATTCTTTTGTAACGGTTGAATTATGGTAATTTCGAACCACGGCAACCAACTGAAAATCTATAAAACACAAGTTTGATTATAAAATGTGGCTCATATTAAAACCGTTTCACAACTGACTGAACTGAACGGATGATGGTAGAGTTCATCACGTATTGATGTGAACGCCGATTCGAGTATTAAACCTTTCGGTTGATCGAGTATATCAACATTGGCTAGTGTTCGTGCGGCTAATGATGTACCTAACGAGTGTCCCCAGATGAAAATATCGGAATCAGTTCGGTTCGTTAGCCAGTAATACAATTGGAGGCAATCGGAGATGACGGCATCTTCGGATAGGGTGGCTTTCGTTGAATCTGCATAATCTTAAGACTTTTCTTCATACATAATATTTCTCACAAGTTGTCACCGTCTTACCTCTATAATCAAACGTTATGATATGAAAGAAATGACGTAAGACTTCGTATTTCCCAGTTTGATAGCTACGTGCCTCGCCTGTACCGTGGAAATACAATAAAACACTGAAATTGCTCGTTTTCAAATGATGATCGAAATCGCTCACGTTCTGCGAGTGTTCGGTTAAATTGTGCGGTAATAAATGCCAAACGCCTAATTTGATAATTCGGGCCGAATTCACCTCATGCACCGGTACGTACAGATTACGTTTACCGCTGATATTGTAATTTTCAAAATAACTCGGTTCGCTCGGTAGTCCGACTGGAAATACTCTACATTAGACTTATCGCAAATTGGGCGCAGCCCGTGCAGAAGCCAGACCTGGTCCGTGAGTGGACCATTCTTTGGGCCTCGCGTGGGCCGAGCTTAGCTTGTGCAAGCGCTGCTTTCAACTTGCAGGGCGCGTCTCAAGCCGACAAGCGAATCGTCCAACTTACAGTGCGTAAACAGCAAGATACGTTGTAATTCAATTGAATGCATAAAGATCAAAGGAAATACGATAAATAGAAAGACGGACACGAACAACAATAAGCGACTGGAAATTACAAAATAATCAAAAACTAATGAATACACAATTACTTGGTTATTCTTACAAAATAATAACGGATATTCTAGAAAAACGATTAAATTTACGCCGATAAACACATCCTCTTACGTTAATCAAACAATATTTGTATTTATCGCTGGTGTGATCGTCACCAAAAACGGCCAGATCCTTCGGGAAATTCGACATTCTTCGAGCCACAAGTCGGTCGTAACACTAATTAGCATCTAAAATACCGTAAAAATCGTTAATTATTATAAATTAGCAATAAATTATCGTAATTTATTTTGACGTCTCAACATAACCTTTAATTGAATTGACATACAGTACGGCCAACACTACAAATTTTAATCAAACTCAAATTAATTTATTTCCTAAAAATTTGAAATTAATCCAAATAAATTCGATTACTTCCCGAATTCTTACAGGAAATTGTTTTAAATTCTTCTAATATTCTTGGTTTTTGCTGGTATAAATTGTCGGTATTTTGGTATGTTGTGTTGGCGGCACTGCTTGTCGACACAAAAATAATCAAGTGCAACAACTCCCATTCGCCTGTGTTGAATAAAATCCTGTAATGATAAGAGAAACTCATAAAAATTCTAAAAATTTATAGTCTTATCAGTGGAAAATAATGTGATATACGCGAATAATTATAATAATAGTGTTTTTCCGTTGTAAAAATGAGTGTGTTTAATGATTTCCAACAGGTATGGTTGCAACGTTTCCCCGATAATCCATTACCAGGAGCTTGGGAAGAACACATCAAGCTCAATTTGGCCAAACACAAACAGAAAGTGGTGATGTTCAAAGAGGAGGTCCGTAAAGAGGAGATTTACGTGGAATATTTGGAACGTTTATTGCAAGATATCCAGAAACATAAACAACGGATCGTTGAGAAGAACCATCAGAACGATGAAGAACAACAATCAACAACATCCTCAAATGATGTCACAACTGATAACGTATCGACTAATGTAAATATTGTGTGATTCATGCGATTGTGCAATTTGTTGAATTGCTGCTTATATTTGCAGAATGAGGTGACATTAACGACGCCGCCGATAAGTTTGGATGATTTCGAGACGATTTCAGCGAATCTGTGCGTCACCGAGATCTCCAGTCAATTGTCCAAAATCAATCACGATAATGCCACAACCACAGCAGATCCCAGTTCGTTCGTGACAGTAATTGAAGTGAACGGTTTGAAAACTGTCGAGAATCCACCACAATCGCCACCAAAGTATTGCGTTATTTCCGGACACATAATAGTGTGATTACAGTGGTCGTTGTAGGTTACCAGAGAAGCCGAGCTTCTTCCGCAACAACAGCATCCAGAGCCGGTTGGAGCACCGTGAATCGTTCGGTTCATCATCGGAACGTGTCTCAACACCGGACGAGCCCTATTACGATATTGTGGCTGTCGAAGATCAAGAATTCATCCTGCCCGAAACGGACAGTTCAAGTAATGAGAATACGTTGAGTTCGACTGCGTCATTTGTCCAGAAACATGAGAAAGGTTCACAATCGCCGGGTGCCTCAAATTATGTCAATATTGAATACTTTATACAGTGCGTGTTGGATTTGATTTATACACACGATTTTCTCGTTTAATTAATATTGATTTCGATTGGTTTGTAGAGCGGCAACACAAAACGAACACGGTCATAGTAGTAGTGATGATGAGGCGCACGATGTACGGCATCGTGTCAGTAATGGTTCGTATGCCAGTTCGAGTTCGTTGGAATCCTCAACGCCTGCGACTAGACGCAAATTTCGTCAAGTAATTCGATTTTTCTCTATTTGAAAATAGTGTGATTTTGTTTGGTTTTGTAGGAACTCGAATCGGAACTTTCAGGCGAAAAATCAATGTACAAATGTATTTTAAATAATATTATCAGTAGTGAAAGCGATTATGTTGAATGGTTGAGTGTTTTAATTAAGGTAAATAGAAATTGTTTTAATTAACGATTTTCCAATTAATTATTGAATGATTTTAGTACATGAAAGCGATCCAAGCTACTGTAACAACATCCCAACCGATCGCTACCGAAACCGAATTAAATACGATTTTCTATAAAATACCGGAATTATATAATTTGCATTCAACGTTTTTGGACAATTTACGTATTCACAGTGAGAAGATGGATAATAAAATTGGGGAATGCTTCAAAACGTTGGCGTCCAATTTGGAATTATATGGTGCCTTTTTGGGTAATTACGGACGTGCTGTTGATACAGTACGTAAATGTTGTGAAACAAATCAGAAATTCAGTGATATAACAAAGAATATAACATGTAAACATTTATCAAAACAACCAATTAATTTAGAAGATATACTACATAAACCGGTGGCACGTGTACAAAAGAATGCATTAGTTTTGCATGATTTATTGAAATATCGAAATGTTAATCATCCGGATTATAATAATTTACAAGAGGCATTACAATTAACACAGAATTTCTTAGATCAATTCAATATGATACAAACGAAATCAATGTTCCCAGTACCGGATCGTGCCCAAAGGCGTTTAGTCAAGAATTCGTTTATTGTTGAATTTGCTGATGGTCATCGGAAATTGAGGCATTTGTTTCTGTTCAATGATGTTATAGCCTGTGCCAAATATAAGGTAAGCTCAGCATTCAAAGTGCAGCATTTAGTGAGTTTAATTAATTTCATAAATTAATAGTATTAAGGCTTTTAATAAAAATAAATGTTGAGAGGAGACGTCATTTGGATTTGCCATAATTTTTGATTAGGCATTCTGTCTTTTTGCTGTGCAATATAACATACCATTTAGCGCTGTGATTTACTTTTTTTACTGTGGAAATACTATTTTTCGTCTTACTATTTCTTACAATTTATACTGTGCGATGTGTTTGTTTTACAGTGCAAATTTTTATTTAATTGTGTAATTTTTTACAGATTTCAGATTATTGTAGAAATCCTTCTTTACTGCGCAGTTTAGTTTTGCTTTACAATTTTCTACTTTTCCATCTTTTTTGTGAAAGATTTTGTTACTTTGCAGGCGTTTCTTGATGACTATTCGCTTGCGTTTTATAGCGAAAATTCTTTTTTACCGTGTATTTTCTCTTTTTACTGTGCGTCTTTTTATATAGCGTGTCGATTTCTATCTTTAGTTTATCAAGGACATTCTTTCTTACCTTGCAATTTCTGTTTCTACTGTGCAATGTGCTTGTTTTAAAGTGCAAACTTTGATTTAATTGTGTAATCTTTTACAGATTTCAGATTATTGTGCAAATCCTGTTTTTACTGTGCAGTTTCGTTTTGTTTTACAATTTTTTAATTCACCGCCCGATTTAATGTTTCGCTGGATAAATTTTCTAATCGATCTTTTTTGGGAAACATTTTGTTAGTTTACAAGCGATTCTTAATTATTATTAACTTGCGTTTTATAGCGAAAATTGTTTTTTTATCGTTTATTTTCTCTTTTTACTGTGCGTCTTTTTATATAGCGTGTCGATTTCTATCTTTAGTTTATCAGGGACATTTTTTCTTACCTTACAATTTCTGTTTCTACTGTGCAATGTGTTTGTTTCACAGTGCAAGCTTTGATTTAATTGTGTGATCTTTTACAGATTTCAGATTATTGTGCAAATCCTGTTTTTACTGTGCAGTTTCGTTTTGCTTTACAATTTTTTAATTCACCGCCCGATTTAATGTTTCACTGGATAAATTTTCTAATCGATCTTTTTTGAGAAACCTTTTGTGTTTGCAAGCGATTTTTAATTATTGTTAACTTGCGTTTTATAGCGAAAATTGTTTTTTTTTACCGTGTATTTTCTCTTTTTACTGTGCGTCTTTTTATATAGCGTGTCGATTTCTATCTTTAGTTTATCAGGGACATTCTTTCTTACCTTACAATTTCTGTTTCTACTGTGCAATGTGTTTGTTTTACAGTGCAAGCTTTCATTTAATTGTGTAATTTTTTACAGATTTCAGATTATTGTGAAAATCTTGTTTTTACTGTGCAGTTTCGTTTTGCTTTACAATTTTTTAATTCACCGCCCGATTTTATGTTTCACTGGGTAAATTTTCTAATCGATTTTTTTTGGGAAACATTCTGTTACTTTGCGAGTGATTTTTAATTATTGTTAACTAGTGTTTTATAGCGAAAATCCTTTTTTATCGTTTATTTTATCTTTTTACTGTGCGTCTTTTTATATAGCGTGTCTATTTCTATCTTTAGTTTATCAGGGACATTCTTTCTTACCTTACAATTTCTGTTTCTACTGTGCAATGTGTTTGTTTTACAGTGCAAGCTTTCATTTAATTGTGTAATCTTTCACAGATTTCAGATTATTGTGAAAATCTTGTTTTTACTGTGCAGTTTCGTTTTGCTTTACAATTTTTTAATTCACCGCCCGATTTAATGTTTCACTGGATAAATTTTCTAATCGATCTTTTTTGGGAAACATTTTGTGTTTGCAAGCGATTTTTAATTATTGTTAACTAGTGTTTTATAGCGAAAATCCTTTTTTATCGTTTATTTTCTCTTTTTACTGTGCGTCTTTTTATATAGCGTGTCGATTTCTATCTTTAGTTTATCAGGGACATTCTTTCTTACCTTACAATTTCTGTTTCTACTGTGCAATGTGTTTGTTTTACAGTGCAAGCTTTCATTTAATTGTGTGATCTTTTACAGATTTCAGATTATTGTGCAAATCCTGTTTTTACTGTGCAGTTTCGTTTTGCTTTACAATTTTTTAATTCACCGCCCGATTTAATGTTTCGCTGGATAAATTTTCTAATCGATCTTTTTTGGGAAACATTTTGTTACTTTGCGAGTGATTTTTGATTGTTATTCACTATTTTTACCGTGTATTTTCTCTTTTTACTGTGTGTCTTTTTATATAGCGTGTCCATTTCTATCTTTAGTTTATTAGGGACATTCTTTTTTACCTTACAATTTTGTTTTTGTCCAACTTCTGATTCGTTATAATTTATACTGCGTAACTTTTTATTTACTGTGCATATTAATTTTTTTAATGTGCAGTCATTTTTTTATTGTTTACTTGCATTTTACTGTAGAAAAGTTTATTAAGTGTGCAGATTAAGTATTTTCTGCGCAGTTTTTCTTTCTGCAGTACGATTTATTTGCTTTACAGTCCAACTTTTTATTTATTGTGCATTTTTTTTACAGATGAGTCCTGCACTATTATTTATTTTTAATTGATTATAGAAACTCTTTTTTATCGTGCATTTTACAGTGGTAATTCTTTTTTGCAGTGCAATTTCCCGACTATTACTCTTTTGCTGTGCAACTGTTGATTCACTGTGTTATTGAATTTTCTACCGTGCAATGTCTTTTTCTAGTGTATATTTTTTTACAATACAATTTCTTCTTTTTTATTTTATTTTTTTTACTGTGCAAAAATAGAATGTTTTTCTGTCTCTGTTCTGTCACATTACAGTTTCTTATTAAAAAGACTTAAGTGTGATGCAGTATCGCTTGATGCCCTACATAATTAGTATCACTATTTTATTGTTACAGTCTTCGGGACGTACCGAGAAATACACATTTGAATTAAAATGGTTCATACCAGTTGAAGATATCTGCATTTTGGAAGAAACTACTGCAAATTTCCATGAAGTATCCCAATTGAATATTGTAAGTTTAAAATCACAAGCCTCTAATGTACGTGATCAACTCCGACAAGAAGAGAAGGCACTTGAAGATAAAGTAAATTACTCAAAAAAATTATTAAATATAAAAATTGATTTTTATCGATTTTGATTGTTTTTTTTTATAGAAGATACGCAGCAGTCGTGGTTCAGATAAATTCCGTAAACGTTTAGTAGAATTGGAGAGTCAATTAGTTTTAGTTTCACCAAATTTACAATTTCGTATAAGAAATCTACCAACAGGTCGTACTTATATATTCTTTCTATCATCGGAATTTGAACGTACCCAATGGATTGAAGCGATCTTAACATTAAAGAAAGCCGGTAAACCACCGGCACCACCAGCTAATTTCAGTATGTTCGAATTACAAACATGGATAACAGCATGTCGAGCATTTTTAAAAACCAACATGGGATCGTATCTATTGCGTAGCGGACAAGATGAGAGTTTATTAGTTGGTGATTTGAATATACATATTTGTGAATTCACCGGCTTGGAATATAGTTGTGGTACGATTTTAATACGTATCTATACAGCGATACTCACAAAAACACGCCACATTAGCTAATGTTTCGTGTTTATAGAGCATTGCGGTATAAATTGTAATTAATTGTGGGATTTTAGAGTTGTACATCGTACTGGAGGTGGACTTTTACGGTCATTTCTTCCAAAAGGCCAAAACAAAGACTGTAACAAATACACAAAACGAATTCCGTTGGAATGAGCATTTCATTATTGATTTGGAAGGATGCGAGAATCTACGCGTCTTGATTTATCGTATTAACGAGCCACATGATGCACTAGTTGGTAAATTTACACAGAAATTGAGTCGACAGTGGTTACGTCAAGAGGCTGTTGAGAAGAAATTGAATATTAATGGTAATCTATTGAGGATATCATTGAAATTTATACCGTGCGAAGTGAGTTTACGACGTATACCGACTGGTAAGACTGGTGCACTATTTGGTGAGAAAATCCAAGCAGTTTGCAAGTAATTCTCGATTCGTTCTTGATTGTATTTTAGAATTTCTAATTGTGATTGTTGTAGACGCCAAAAGCGCGATATTCCATTTATTATAACTGCCTGTATTAGAGAGGTAGAGAGACGTGGAATGTCTGAAGTTGGTCTGTATCGGGTATCCGGATCGGCTTCCGATATTTCGAAATTGAAGAAATCTTTTGAGACTAGTACGAAAAATATCAACGATTAAATTATAATTTTAATTAATGAATTATTTCAGATTCTTATGAGGCTGAACAATTATTAAAAGAAGTCGATATACATTCAGTCACGGGTATTTTAAAATTATATTTAAGGGAATTACCAGAAGCTCTATTCACCGATCAATTGTATCCATCACTATTGGAGGCATTCAATCAGAGCAACGGCAACTTTACACGTCGCATTGAATTGTTGAAGGAGTGCTTCGCAAAATTGCCACAACAGAACAAAGCCACAATTCACTGTATTTTAGAGCATTTAATCAGGTGATTGCCGCACGATTTTATTGTTTAGACGCAACTAATAGAATTTGTTGTAGAGTCCATAAACATGAAGATGAGAATAAAATGTCGATGCACAATTTGGCAACAGTATTCGGTCCAACACTACTACGACCCGGTCTGAAGGGTGATCATGCGAAACATAAAGATATGCTGGCAATGGGTACGGTTGATGTGATGGCACAGGCGGGTATCTTGTACTGTTTCCTACAAGATCTCAATAATCCGTCGAATAAGAATTGTTAGAATTGACAAACAAAAATACCAATTTGCCTGAAAATCCAACAATATTACGAATGGAGCTTTCTGTATATATATTTATAGCTGATAACAGTATTTGTTTTTTTTTTATATTATGATTCATTCAATTTTATGGTTTTGTTCGTAGCTAATTGTGGCGTAATTTGTCGTCTTTATAAGAGAAAAATTATAGAATATAAAAAAGTATTTTTGTAGACTGGCTTGTCATCATCATCGATATTTGTATAATCTTGAAATTTGAACATTTTTTGTATAGTAATTCGGCAAAGCTTTCTTGTACCTTTATACCTATAAATGAAATATAATAATGTATTATATTCGGTTTGATTTGTGCGTTTCCTTTACAATTCTAATTTAGTAATTAGTACATTACCTACCCAGAATGTTTCAAAACGAAATCAACGCATTTATTTACAACGAAATAGCTTTTCAAGGAAACAGTATTTACATAGAATGAAACATTTAAAAAGAAAATGTAAACCAAAAACCGAAGAATCAAAAAAGTACGGAATTTTTAAAATAATTTATTCAGTTCAGGTCTCTATCTTCTAAGTACTTGTATTCAAATGTAAAACCTTCTTTCTTGCGTTGGCCCCACTTTTCATAATCGAAATAAATGTAGGTTCCCTGCAGAAAAAAATTGATTATACGCTAAAATTTAGCCTGTTGATTTCTATAAGGTTCATGACTTGACCTCAAACTATTCCATCAATTTTTAAGTTTTGATTTATCCTGTTCTATACGTTATGTCCGACAACAGGAGCGGACTGGTAATCGTAAAGTGATCCGGGCTCTTAACAATTTTATTTTAGAAAAAGACAGCTATTCACTGTACAAGGTGGTAAAGTCATACTTTATCCATGAGCGGCCTTCAGCAGTACAAGATTTTGTTTAATACTTGCCCTTCAAACTCTTTTTTATTTAATTTTTCTAATTTTCTAATAAGTTTTGACATTAACTATTCATACAGTTGTCAATCGTTGTTGGTTGCTATTGGATTTCTCTAAACAACAAGCAATTGTTTTTGTTCGTTTGCTGTTGGTTGCTATGGAGTTTACCCACCTCAACGGTAAAGTAAACACTTTACCGTTGAGTTGGGTAAAGTGCTACTTTACCATCGAGTTTTTAGTCGATAAAGTAGGACTTTAACAGCAAGTATTGAACAAAAAATTATCCCACATTCTCTGGAATATTTTGGAAACCATATAAGTCTTGTTAAACCACAGAATGAGAATCATTGTCAGGAGAAAAAGTGTCAAAAGAAAAACCAAACATTTCGGCAAAAACTACGTATAGTGAAAATTTTGAGCTAAGAGATTCGGATTTTAATGCGCAAAACCACAAAATTACCCAACAAAAGAGCCGGTAACCCTTGTAAATCATCCAAAAAAAAGGTCGTATTTGAAAATAACCAGATGGATTTTGTGAAATTTACAAAATGTCACGTACCACGTAAATTTACAAGGGGCAATATATCATTTCTGTTGTTACCGACTCTTTTGTTGGGTAATTTTGTGGTTTTGCGCATTAAAATCCGAATCTCTTAGCTCAAAATTTTCACTATAATCAATTAATTTAGAAATTAATATCATTTGGATAAAAGTCTTTTTGTTTCAATTTCTTGTTGTTCCCTTCAAATGGATTCAAAATTGTAGTTGAAAAGTACCTGTTCGTGTGGTATGTGACATTTTGTAAATTTAACAAAACCCATCTGGTTATTTCCAGTCACAACATTTTTGGGAGATTTACAACAGGGCAATCAATCTGTGCCTTTATTACCGAATCTATTGTTAGGCAATTTTGTGGTTTTAGTAATTTAAACATCAATCCCTTAGCAGAAAATATCCATTATATACACCTAATAAATTCCTTTCCAACAAAAAAAATTGAACAGATGTTTTGTCCATCGACCATTTCTAGGTCTACGATGATTTACAACTAGTTGTATATTCGCTATAGTAGGGCCACGATAAAGTGGCCCACCTTAAAATAACAAAATTTAACGCCAAATTATGACAATAGGGCTTGTGGGTCACGGTGTTGATAGAGAGATTTACAACTTCTCTAGCCAGAAGATTTATAATAGTAAAGAGTAACCGTTGAGCAAGAAACAAACTTATTAAAATTACTTTAAGAGAAAGTTCTGGGAAAACCTCTACCTACGTAGGTAAAGGGTTGTAATTCAATTTCTGTTTCAATTTTCTACAATGAATATTAGGTATTTCCATTTATTTTAAAAAAACCTTGTCGACATATTTTAAAAATTTCTTTGCCTGCTATTATAAATCTTCTGGCTAGAGAAGTTGTAAATCTCTATATCAACACCGTGACCCACAAGCCCTATTGTGATAATTTGGCGTTAAATTTTATTACTTTCTGGTGGGCCACTTTATCGTGGTTCTACTATACTAGTTCGAGATTCTTTGTTAAATTATTCAGATTGTCTATCACTGATTTTTTTTATTGTGCGACTTCTTTCTAAACGTTTCGAGGACCATTCAATAAATGTAATAAAATTACATGAATTCACGTTTTTGATGGGTGGTAAAAATAGTTGTCTGTCAGCTCTTACATCTTTTGTTTGTACAGAAAAAAACAAATGCGGAAATATTGTTTTTGGTTGAAAAACTAACAAGAAGATTCCTTTGTACACTATTTTAAACTGATTATTTGGATCTATTGCATTTGAAGATCAAGTCAATGTACCTTATAGAAATACGTAAAATTTTACATATTTGCATTATTTACCTGCTCGTACTCCTCGTTAATTATTTTCGGTTCTTCATGCCGTTGAAACCACATCATATATTTCGTATGAAATCTCCAACTTTGTTTCTTTAGTGCTTTTGCAGCCAAATATTGCGCCTTCGTACCCTCCATATAATAAAAAACAAAAAATAATGTTTCATTCGCTAAACGCTGATAGAATTCAACTGTATCAGAATGTGGCAACGGTTGTTGTATATAATAACTTGGTGTTGGATAAGCATTTCTTGGTAAATATGTACGTACACGTTCCGAATCGGATGGATGTGGCATATGATAATAGGCTGATTCCATTAATTGAAATTGATTTTGATGTTCTTTTTGTAAAGGTATTGTACCTAATGGAGCAACACCCAATAATGGTGGTATATGCGCTTCGGATTTTTCTTGTGTATGTTGTTTTGATACTGTGCTTTCCAATATCACTTGTTGTTGTTGCTGTTGTTGTTGTTGCTGCTGCTGCTGTTGTTGTTGCAATTGTTGCTGTTGCGTTGTATCAAGACTGACAGTACTAGCCGCCCGATCAATTACCTGTTGTGCCATTGTTTTCAACGAAGACATGCCATCTATTAATTTGTTCTCTGTTGATGTTAAACTTGTTACCGTTGATGTTGGTACATTCGTAGGTCCATTCATTAGATGCTGTTGTATATTATGAAGATCAGATTCTGTAACTAGCGGTGATGTACGGCTACTATTATTCAATTCAGGACTTGTCGTATTATTTTGTATATTATATTGTTCATTGTAGCCTTTCTGGGATAAAACGCTGGAATTTTGAGACACCTGTAATACCATTTTTTGTATAAATTAAAATTTCCATTTAGTTTTAATTAGATTAAAAAAAAACAACTAACTACATGAGCATTAGATGAATTCATCGTATGAATTGATGAATTATTTGATGTAACTGAGGTGTTTTGTTGTTGATTTGTTGTTGTTGTTGGGGCGGTTGTTGTTTGACTATTGTTGGTTATCACAGAAGATGGGACACTTTCTCCATTTGCTATTTTAAATATAAAACAATTACAAAATTTTTTATCGGGATTAATAAAATAAAAAAACATACATGTTGTTGGTTTTGTTATAGCATTTGCAGCAACTGCTGCAAAATTACCAGAAACACCCAACTGTTGTACAGGTGATGCTTCCCTAACTGATTGTTTACTCGGCGTACTACTAACCAAACTCGGTTTACTACTTGGTATTGATGTTACACTATTATTCATATTATAACTCATCACTGAACTCGTGCTATTACTAACTGTCGATGTTGCACGTACCGCCGTCGGTTTCACCGGCTAAACAATACAAAATAATGATAACTGCAATTGTCGACACTAACCACAGAATACGCCAACTACTACGTGTTAAAATCGCCCTGACTTCAGCAACAAATAACTGAGTAACAAAAGCAATAGCTGAGTTGTTTCAGATATCGATTCTGTCACCGTAAAATTAAACGTCCAATGTGAAAATGCCTGCAAACTGCGTTTTATAACGCAGGAACTACATAATTAAAGCGTTTGGACATTTTAGAAGAGTATTGGTCGCCAATGGAGCCTTTCAGCGAGCCAACTAAAATAGGTTGAATATGGCGGGAAAATAATTAAAGTGTCCAGTTTCGGCGGATAGGGTAGCTAATGCCTGGTTAGATTCTGAGATACAGAAGGGAGTTTGGGTTGATAAAACATAATTCCCAGCATCAAAACCGATGCAAAAATAGCATAAAAATTTAACAATCGAATCGACTTGTACAATTGTTACCAATTAACAAGAATTCTTAAGAACTACGTATCGCAACAACACATAAAACAATTGGCATGTTCGGTGGTTGATTGTAAATAAACAATAAATAAATAAACTACTTTTGGCGCTTCTTTGAACGGCGCCTTCTTATCGGTCTCATTGGAACTGTCGCTGGAATGATTGTACGGTTGTCCACTCAATGCCGGTGATGCAATCGGTGATGAACCGGATATTGTTGAAGTTGGCGTACCACCAGTTTCATTACTATCCGTTGTCGTGGACGATGGTAATCCAACTGGTGATATTTCAACAATATCATCTAAACCGATTATATCATCATAGATGAATTCGTTATCTTCAAAATCGGGCTCCTGTGATGACTCAATATAATACTCTACATTATCTTTAATTCTTCGGATCTATAAATTAATTTAAAAAAAAAAAATCGAAATAATTTGAATGATAAACGAAAAATTCTAAATACTTGTGACACTTCAACAGACATATTATCCAACATACGTAATAATGTCTCTAATTTTTTAATGTGGAATCGATGTCGTTCTAAACGTGATTTTAATTCGTCTACCCGTTCCTGTTTGTCTTTATCTAATTTCTTCTTTTTATTCGCTAGTAATGACTCGATGTCGCTCTCAAATAATTCCGTCTAAAATGCGATATCATCAGACTTTTTTTTTAAATAGTTTACAAATTGCGGCCGTACTTGTCGACTTAGTGCAGCTATCGACGATGATAACCAATGTTCGATTTCTTCGCGTTCCTTCTGTGCAGGATCGAGTTTTTGGGCAGCACCTAAGCCCTCTTTCGAATACGCTTTCGTTTTGGTCTCCCTCTCGACAACTTTAAACCGCTCCATTTGCTAAAATAATTCTAATAATGATTGTTGGCTAAAAAAAAAGCAATTTGATCAGCATTACAGTTTCGATAAGTTTACGATTATCCATCAATACGCTCTTATCTTTAATTTCGGCCGATGCGATCCAACTTTTGATTTGGTCGCGTAATCGTTGTAATTTCTTGATTTCCTTCTTGAGATCAGCTTCGTACTTCTCCTTTTGATTACTATTAGTGGCATTGTGGACCTTTTGCCAGATATCCTCGAACGTTTCGACGCCTTCCGTCACCTTCTTGAGGCAACGGTCAATTTCGCCTGAAAGCACACACAAACACGAGTTGTATTAGTTGAATTAGCGCGGGCACTACGTTCAATTCGTCACGCACTCGTCCCACTATTATTTTTAGGTTAATTCACAATGAACTGTTGGCGTATTTATTTATATAAAAAAAACTACTGTTTACCCCAAACTGTTTACACCTGAGAATTGGCCAAATTTAGACAACTCCGTCTACCGGTTGGTATTTGCCAACCAGCAACCATCAATGGCCATTTGTAATAGAAAATTCGTACAATTTACGATAAATTCCAATATGATTCATTCATCGATAATTGAAATTTGTTATCATCAAAAAAAACGCTGTTCATTTATCCTCACCTTGTAACTTTCTGGTAGCAGCCATGTCGATATAATCATTCAGTGTACATAATTGTCGCAACAAACAGTTGAAAACTACACCTGTTTTTTTCTAATCGTCCCCAAAAAAGAAACAAAACAAACAATTCAATTGTACATATCCAAGGAATGTTCAATTATACATCGACTATTAGTGGGTCCGTTAGAAAATTCGTTAATTTTCTGTAAGAAAAATATGATCAGAAAAATCAAAATCGCAAGTTAAATTCGCAAGAAAATCTTCAGACAGACGAGACAACAAAATCGCCTTCTCTCACTTTAACGAACAAAGAAGCACAACATGGCTGCCAATGTTATCATTAAAAAAATCCCTAGAAGCTTGCTGAATCGAGAAATCTAGAACAAATTTTTGATTGTTGCAAATGTTCGTCAACTTCAAACGAATTTCAATAAATTACTATTTAACCGAACTTTGTTTTTTATTTAAATTATTATTTCATCATCGATTGTTGATGCGTAAACAAGTTTTTGTGGTATTATCAATTCATAAAAAGCCAAAAAAGGAAACGTTTCTAATTGTGTTTTTTTTTGCGTTTTTGTTTTATATGTTTATCATTAAATTACGAAATTATCGTTGATTTCCACATGGCAGCAAGACGTTTTTGATATGCGACTTCAGTCTTTCACAATTTTAATACAGAAGAGAGATAGAAATATCGGATTTTCTGCGTTTTCAGTATATTGAACAACTTATGCGCATGCGCATATATGCCACTAACACATTGAATCATAGAGGGCGCTGTTGTAAGCATACAACCCGTCCCATTTAAGAGGAACACCAAGTTACCGTTAAAAAAACAATTGCTTTTGATTTTTCTTATATTTCGGGTTTTCCTTACTACAGAACCTGCACAATTTTATATGTATACTCTGTCCAAAAATTAAGTATAAAATCTCAAATTGCACATGATAGGTTATAGACAACTTAGTGTGTGAAAAGTTCCTAACTTTTACGTGTTTACATGAAAGAAAACGAACATTATGTAGTGGCACTCCTGTTTGAATAAAACCCTACGCATTTGTTTACATGTTTTGCTGGTAATTTTTTACTATTAACCCTGAAGTTCAATATTTTATGTTTCTTTGGAGATTGTCAAATCCTTTTCGTATCAATTTTTTGCTTAATATAATAAAGAATTTAAATTTTGGGGGTCTTAATAGAGGGACTATTTATCGTTGCGTAGGCTTGCTGCATTTCTGTCATTTGAAATTTTATACTTAATTTTTGGACGGAGTATAACTTTAAATATAGTATAAAAACAGAGTTGGCGGCGTCTTTCATATTCACTCTCCCTCATTTCTAATGAGAAGTATTCATTTTGACCAATGAGCGATTGAATAGATAGATTGAGTGACGTATATTTTACAAGCTTTAGGTGGTTATGCAACCAATTATACAACGTCTGCCTAACACACTTATCAAATTTTGAGTACGCCACTGCTCTAAACGTGGCTGTGTTCAATATGTGCTTAACCAAGCGTGGAATAAGTATGGATTAGATTTACAACAGGCCTACCGTACGAGACCTAAAAAAGTCTACCTTTCTGTGCCTTCAATTTTGGTTAATCATCTGCAAACCAAATGCGCCCTTCTCCAATGACGTCAGGAAAAATTACCTGAAACAGACTCTATATACTGCTGCAAATTCTAGTATATTTACGTTTTTTATGTTGGTAATGTTGTGATTGTCGTTCTCTATTTAGTCAATCAATCAACGGGGTACAAAATGAAGGTTTTACGAGATTAGATTTTTTTGCCATTTACCGACTTTGTATTTTGATTAAAAAAAAATTCAATGCAAATATACCAAAAATTTCATAAATTTTAGTCGATTTGGATTTTAATTGTGTGTGCGTTTGCAATGGGTGATAGTGTCTTTGATGAATGGAATGAACTTTCAACCGAATTCAAAGAATTAGAGGTTAGGATAATGTTTCGATTATTTTTGGTGTATTGATAAATTGATAACGAATTGTTAATGTGGTAAAATTGCAGGCCATCAATCGCACATATATAGAAAAATTAGAAGAATTAGTCAATTATCAGAAGAAATGTACACAACAGATAGCACATCAACGGTATCGCATTGATGTTATTGAGAAGTCATTGAAAGAGTAATATTTGATTTGTTTCTAAGAGGATTTTTATATATTTTTTGGGGTTTCTCTTCGTTTTCTAGATTGGCCAAAAACAATGAGAATGTCGATAAAGTTAGAGAGTTGAAGGAGAATATCGAAAAACGGCTGGCACATTTGCAGGAAATCGAACATACATTACCAAAATCAAATGGGGTCTATTTGAAAATCATCCTAGGCAATGTGAATGTTTCGATCCTCAATAAGGAAGAGAAGTACATAAAAATTTCTTTATACAGAGTGTTTCACGTTACTCCTTAACGTTCGATAATTTCGTTTGTTTGTAAACCGATATGTTTTGGGCATTTTGGGCTGATAAACTAGCATCCAAAGGAAGCTTTGATATCGTACTTTAAATTCTTGAATTTTCGTTGAGATCCGCTCTCAAACAAGCGATATATTCGCGGTTAAAGGATTACGTGAGACATTCTGTATAAAATCGTATAATTATGCTTTTTTTTCTAGATTCAAGTACAAAGATGAATATGAAAAGTTCAAATTAGTCCTTAGCATAATTGGTTTTGTAATGGCTGTCTTAAATTTAACATTACGCTTTCGACCCTTAGAACTCAGTTTTATATTCTTATTAGTTTGGTATTATTGTACATTAACGATACGTGAAAGTATATTAAAAGTCAATGGTTCAAGAATCAAAGGTTGGTGGCGTTTACATCATTTCCTATCAACTGTGGCAGCTGGCATTTTATTGATTTGGCCTGATACACCGGCATGGGGTGAATTTCGGGATCAATTCATGTGGTTCAACGGTTACATAAGTCTGTTTTTTTTTATATACAATATCCCTCAAATAATTTGTATTTTTTCCTACATCTAGGTGTTGTTCAATATTTACAATTCCGCTATCAGAGCGGTGTTCTATATCGTTTAAAAGCGTTAGGTGAACGACATAATATGGATATTACGATTGAAGGTTTCCATTCGTGGATGTGGCGTGGTTTGAGTTTTTTACTGCCATTTTTGTTTTTCGGTTATTTTTTCCAATTATACAATGCGTATTGTTTGTATTTGTTGAGTTTTACGCCAACAGCAACGTGGCATGTAAGTTTCGATCGATTCGGTTTTGGCACTCGTAGCGTTCTTTCATTATCCCCAATTATTCGGAAAATACCACAAATCGGTGAAGGATTTTTTGGAAGACATTCAAAAATAATCAAAAGGGGGGAGTATTATTTCAAACTGGTCTGAACAGTCCTTAAAATAACACATATACAGTGTTGGAATTTCATCTAAGCTGACAAGGAAAAGTATGAGTTTAATTTATGTCGGGCAGGATATATGTGACCTGTGGGCCACAGCAAAACTGGCCCTTATTTCACTTTATTGATAAAAAAATACTTTTTCCGGAGAGGGGCACAGAAAATAAGTTTTCCTGGACCTCTTTGGAGCTTAGACTTGCCCTGATATCGAGTTCTGTCGATTTGGTATCTCTTAAAAAATGCATTTCTTCGATTAATTTATAAGAATATTATCCACAGTTTCGTAGAAAATATGTATTTGCTTTTGACTACAATTTTGGCTTAGATCAAGTGCCATCACTGTATAAATGGACGATTTTTCAAATAGCTGGGTGTTTTCGTTGTGCGATCACGGGAAACGCTACGAGTACAAATCCGGGCCACTCTATACAAACATTTGAACGTATTCCAGGTGTCTGTATTGAGTTTTATGTTCTTTATTCTATTCATTGGCAATGTAACAACAACAATTATGGTGATCCCAACAAAAGTCCGCGATAAAGTCGAATATAAATGTATGGGTGAGAGAGTGCAACCGACCGATGAGATTGTTAGTAATCGAAAAAGCCAATAAGAAAGCACACCTACATACATACATCTTTTTATTTCACTATATATATATTAATTTCTATATTTATGTTATAAAAATTAATGATAATAAAATCAATCGATTATTTGAATTGTTGTTGCGGCAATAATCCAGCATGTTTTAAAACGATAAATATCTCCCGTCTCGGTATCTGGTTTGTTTCGCGTTGTTTAACGAATCGTTCACCAGGTCCCAGCCATGATGTCTTCTCTAATACGGCGCGTACATACGGATTTTGATAGAAGGGATTTCTTAGATGCGACGGTAATCGACTCTCTTGTATCGCCGTATCGATCACATCTGCATGGATGTAATTGTCGCTATTGATTTGACAATTGATTGCCGTTATTGTGATCACAACGAAAACGCTCACTTTCATTATTTGTGCTGTAAACAGGAAGTTATGTTTGTAGAATATGTAAACGGTGTCTATGTTATTGTTTAGAGAAAGTGTGATTTTTAGCAGAAATCGATTATTTAATTTAAACTCTGACCAGCACAGTGAAAGTTGATGATTAGAGAATTTTTTGGAAAACTTACCCGATCTTGCAAGAATCTCTAAACAACTGTTGAAGAAATCTCAGTATCGAGGGAAACCAGTAGTAGGGACCATTGGTATTATAAATAAGTGAAAATTACACAATCATGCGGTATTATGTAATTTGTGGGACTATTGACGGTCATTACCACCAATAAAAAAAACAACAACAACAAATAACGAACAAGTTCTTTATTCTAATTTGTCTTTGTTTTTCTGTTGAAATTATTGAAAATTATTGCAATTCTAATTATCAGATTCTGTAATTAAATTTTGATCATCACCATCATCATCATTATTATTATTGTAAAAATCGCCATCATCATCCTCGTAATCGGATTCCTGTTGTTGTCATCTGGTCGTTATCAGGATCGTATCAGTTGGGAATTTGCCTGGATAGTCATTTAAATTGTCCGTTATTGTTGAGCGTTGCTTGTATTGTTGATAGAAACCGTCACAACAATCACAACGCCACAATAGAAGGCCACCTAAATGTAGACAAAAAAAAAATGAAACATCATTGTAATGATGATGAATTGTGAAATGTTGATTACCTGCACAAAACCAGAATAGAAAACCCGGCCATAAATCGTCAATTATTGTCGAAATCAATACAATGTTGAATTTGATTGATAGCATTGATAGTATTGGCAATAATGATGTAGGCACTAAATCATTGATGATAATAACTGAACTCTTCGGCATCAATAGTATCACAATTATCGAGAATAATCCAACTGGAATTTGAATAAAATTACAATTTATAAGATTAGGTGTGGCCAAAAGATCGATCGTTTTTCATTTCCGTTAAACCGGCTCTTTTGCAAATCAAAATTATTTCTAGCAACGTTGGATTTGGAGTGCAAAACGTGTACGTTTTGGATAAGCCAAAGCTTACCAAAAACGCAAGTTTAAGTCTGTCCAAATCGGAAGAGAGCCTAGTACTGCAGAAGAGACGCAACTGCTACGGAAGGGAGCCTATTAATCGCTCTCTCGACCCAGTAAAATCATGCAGGCAGAGTTTAAGAATCGTTTTTCACGGCTGCTTAAGTTTTGGCACAGCAGCAGGAGAGCAAGATGTTAAATTACTGATTACAAATTCTACAAAAAGCCTCACATTGAAGATATACTGCTTTCTATGAATTTTATTGAGGCAAGAACTATGAAGAATGGTCGTCATAGATCTCTATTTTTGCGGATGCAGTTTACTCCTCGACACTCCAAAACAATTTTTGCATCTAAGCGCATTTCGAGGTCAACTTGATGTCAAAAAGTTGGATTTGGAGTGTAAAACGTGCTTATTTAAGCTTTTTTGTTGCTTAAATTAATTTATTGTAGTTGGGGTTGTTCTCCTGAGCGCGAAAACGGAGCTTATTTCAGCTCAAAGCAAAGTAGGAGTGCCTCTTTCGTCAAAAAAGGTTCCACTTCTGATCCATTTCATCACAACTCTGCCTTTAACAAATACAATGCAGTCTTCTGTAGTCGTAAATCGATTTCTGGCGGAAGAAAAAGTTCATTGTGGATTCGTGTATCTTCCTTAAATTGCTCGTATTGCCTAATTTTGCTTCGCCAGCTCGCCCTAATGAACGCTAACGACACTGAAGCCTCACCTTAACCAAAGCAGGAGTTCCTATTTTCTAAGTCATGCGAAATCAAATTGTTGATTAGAAATTTCGGGTGCTAGTCCAGAACCTAGTTTGTTTGCGTCAGAACAAGCTCCACCTGTGAAGGTTTTTATCGCAGCCTTGCCTTTTACAAATACAATTGACCCTTCTGCACTCAACTTCTAGTGAAGCAAATTCGCCCAGAGTCTAGTTCGATTGAGAAAACTTTTTCTGCAATATTTAAATAAGAGAAGCTTAAGATAAGATTTAAGAATGCAAGATGGTCAGTTTATGGAGTGTTACACGTTGTTGTGAAGTCCTCTTCCACTTCTTCAAAACCAACGAAAATCACAGGTAATTGAGTTAATTTGAAAGGTGAAAAAATATGCCTTTGGATTGTAAAAATTTGCATCCTCCAACGGCCAGATTGATAAATATTTAAAAAAACGATCGAACTTTTGGCTAAATCTAAAGAATTGCAAAACTTCAGTATTACTCGATAGAAACGTCCAAGCTAAATCAAAACTACTCTTAAACAACATTTGCGATAAACAAATCGACGATACGATCAATATTAACAGAAATATTGCTACAATTATTGCTGTACTAAGTGTTGGTTGTCGATTCTCATTGAAATTATCAATTGTGGCAATCTAAAATTGTTCTCAAATTAATGATTGGATCACTTGTGCTTTACATTGCATCACTTGAATTTTATCTTTATACTCTTGTACAACAGCATCAATATCGGTAGAACTGCACGATTCAATATCACTCGATAGTACCGATTCTTTTTCAATATGATCATCATCACCACTACTCTCATTATCGTCAGGATCAATTGTTTTGTCACAATATTCATCTAATAGTAGATATTCGTCGTCTTGATGGAGTTTTTTGTTTGCACTACCGGACGGACCACTGTGATTGTTATTGGCTTTGATGAACGGTACCAATTTTAGGATACGTTTCGGTTTCGTGTCGTTGTCGTGTAAATGTTTCGATGTTTGTTTCAATTTTTGGTATTGTGTGTTCGTTGTATTGACTACAATTTCAAAATTAAATTACAAAAAAAAAATCCTGAAATAATTGAATTAATTACTTAAATAACTGTCATTGTGTGGCTTATATTGATTGTACAATAAACTGAATGCTCTTATTGTACATTTCATCAAAGTCGATGTATTAATTATTTTAATCAAATAGTTTAACGGACATGCAAACGCTAGGATTGCCGCTAAACTACCTGCAATCACAATTAGATTGATTAGTCAATATTGTACAGGATGGGCGATGTATAGCGAGCTCCTTTGCGTAAGCGATTGACTTATGCAAAAATCTCTACAATTGGTTGGTTTATCTGAAATCGAGCTTTTTGCGCTAGTTTGCGACCATACCATTGTGGTTTGGATTATGAACTAATTGAAGTCAATCTCTTACACCAACGATTCTACTATACTCTTGGCCTGTGCAAAATTTACCTGCCGCAAAGATCGCCAACATCGGAGCTCCAGTTAGTGGACTTTTATATTGTAGTGATGTAAGAAATACTTGCCATTCCTTCGTCGATAATGTTACAAATAATTTATAAAGTATTGGTAGGATTTCGGTTAGTGTTAAACAAACGATTGTTATAATACAAATTGCCATAATTAATCGTGCCCAATCGACATCACGTATTTCGAAAATACGTAAAAATGGGGTTGATGATTCGGCTAATTCTCTACAATGTTGCCCCGTTTTATCGGTACATTTCAAAATAGAGTGTTTCATTTAAATGTGAATCTCTATCATTTCAAAAGAGATTGAGCAAAAATTGGGAGACGTTTAACTATTTAGCTGGCATTCAGTCGATTCAGAATGATTTATTAAAGGTCGATTTTGCTGTCATAATTTATTTGAAACTAATAGAAAGTAATAATTCATTATTTCGTTGTCGCATTTTATTTTAATTCGTGTTTAAAGAAAGAGACATTAGAGCAAGGTTTCAACAGCGAGAACAGTTCAGAAACGTGACGTAATCAGTAGACGTGTTCCAGTTTTGTCTACCGCATCAGGACTGTTGAAGTAGACAGAGACACGAGACATCTTCGTATTACGTCATTGCACATGCACAATTGGCGATGATGGGCTTTAAGGGGCACAAAAATGAGTTTTGTGCAGGATCCAGAATCAAAACTTTTGCTCTAACGTGCATTTCATTTATAAAAGATGGGTTTTGGGTTGCATATATTTTGCTTAAAAATTTGAGGAGTGATTCCTGTATTAGGTACAAAAATGTGTTTGCGCGTCCCCAACAAAGCTGGAATCCAGGAGAAATCTGATCCAGACAATAATTAAGGATTAAGAAGGGAAATAATTGCATTGCAAGTTGACTTCGAGGGCACCTTCACTATCAAAAACATTGAAACTATTCTCAATTCTTACTAATGATAGAGATTTACGCCTAAATGAAGCACCGTGTATATACAGAGATGGCATTCTATCTAAGCACAAAGCACCATAAGTACTAGTACTGTCATATTTAGTAAGTTGTTCGAGTAATATTTTCGACTAGTTTTCTATCTGTGTTACTTAGAAAAAGATACACGATTTATGTATTTGGATAAAGTGCCATAGCTGTATACGAATAACTCACTTATAATGCGACATCAGAGTGAATACGAAAATCGTTGTTGAATTGACAAAGAGCGGTACAACAGTTATTATTAGAATTTTGATGAATTTATGTTGATTGATTTTCGGTAAAGTATTAACGAAACCGTAACAACACAGAGTTGCTGCTGTTAAAATCTAAAAACAACCAAAAACAGGATTTGATTGTTGTCATTAGTCATCAGGGGGGAGTACAAGCAAATCAAGCCTCCCTGATAATTGCTTAAAACAGGACTTCAAACCGTTATTTTTACGTTTTGGGTTCGATTAGTAAAATACACAGACTGTCCCAGCCCAAGCAGTCACTTTTCTTAACTTCTTCAACTCGATTTAAGTCTACTTCCTAGCGACTTAGTTTGAGTTCTTGAAGGTTGTACTCGAATGTCTTAATAATTGGAGAAGTTGTCAAAGGCGATTGCTTGGGCTAGGCTAGCCTGCATATCGTCTCCGGTTTTCGTTCCGGAAAAATATCAATTTTTGCGAATAAACCGGAATACTCCTGATAACTCAGCTCCTACTACATTCACCAGGACTTCAAACCGGAACTGAACCGAAAACCGATATTTTTCCGGAACGAAAACGGGAACCGAAATGACGGTTCGAAATCCTGCAAATAACTCACAGATAATATGGGGTCCGTTTTGAAGTCGTTCTTCCATGTATCCAAAGTAATGGCAACGTGCAGATTACCAACAGTTATAAAAAATATAAAAGTTACCGATAGAACTGTTATTAGTAGTATTGAGAATGACGTTGATCTCTACAAAACAATGCAACATTAAAGATTTTCCCTTAATAATTCGTATCGAAGAAGAACGTGGTAATTATTACTTCTAATCCTAACATAAACAATGCCGTTATTACAATAATAACGGAAACACCAACAACATCCGGCCATGGTTCGTGTAATGAATGCGATTGTATGCCTAAGAATAATTCCCGTAAACGTTGACCGCTTATATAATCAACGGTGGCACTTGCGATACGTGCACACACCGCCGAAACTGCCAATAATTCCAAGATCTCCAACCAAATCTGATAGAATTCGAGAATATTTGTAAATTTTCGTTTACGATAACTTGCATCCGACACATTTATTATTGTTGATCCACATAATGCTGGAAATCGACAATTTCTAATTGTTTTGTTGATTATTTTTGCTTAAGGGTCTATCACGACGGGCGGCGATCCACTGTTGCTGATGACGTTTTTTTCAGAAAGGATTAAACATTTTAAGAAAAAAATCCCTCTACATTCGCTTCCAATGGTAATGGGGTATCTCCTCAAATCAATTTTTTTGGAAAACTTATCTAGTTTTCCCGTAAGGCGTGAAAATTCTCAACAATCCCATTTTATATCACACTCACTTCTTTCAAACGATTTTTGTTTATCAAGTTTTTTGGGAAATAATTTGTGAAAAAGCAAATTCATTCCGACATCAAGCACAATAACGACTATAAACATTTTCATTCTATTATGTTGATAAACAAACGAGATAGACGAGAAGCATCGAATTTTAACGTCTTACGGAAAAACTGAATAAATTGTCCAACAAATTTGCATTTGAGGTTAAAGCTCATTACCATTAGAAACGAATGTACCAAGTTTTTCTTCTTAAAATGTTCAATCGTTTGTAAAACAAAAAATAAAAGTCGACGGCGTACAATTCACCGGATCCGGTGCCCGTCGTGCAACCGCTTTAAATCAAGACAAAAACCTGATATGGTGATAGAAATTGCGGATATAGGTAATGCGATAATTGTACATGGTCCTGAGAATGCGGATGCTGCCATCACCGATAACACAACCATACCGAATGACCAATGTACGAAGACGATCGAAAATTCATCAAAAATCCCCATTATTATTAAAAAAATAAAAATTTTACGTAATAATTTCGTTAGAATTCGAAATAATTCCCATACGTCAAATAAAATCCATTGTTTTGACCTGGAATCCGAATCAGGTCAAGGTGTGAATTGCTTAATTGTAATTCAATGAAATATGCAATACGGCAAGGGTCCCTCGTTTGCATTGCAACTACTTACGATTAATCACAAAAAAATTGGTGTTTTACTATGAAATTACGCACACATACACAATCACATACACATGCTAGAAAAATTGTAACAGTAGTAGTTGTAATTATTGAGAGAAAACTATGTGATTTCGTACACATAGACACTAATGTGGATGAGTGTCATTTCAAGGGTTGGTTTTCTTATCGATAAAACAACAAGGGGTGGTGGTGGTGGTGGTGGCGGTGATGGTGGTGGTGGTGGTGGTTATTTTAAGTTGGTAGAGAATATCAATCGTTCCGCATTACAGTCGAATCATACAAAATCGATAAGGTTTTGTACGCAAGCGCCAATTACAAAACAAAAATTAATAAAGACAAAACGACAAATAATAATAATAAAAATAACAATTGATTGGGGGTACGTTGGGGGAATACTAGAAATATCCTAATGGGATCAGTAACTTTACGGCTTGATAATCAATAGAGTGTATTAAATACAATTAAAGTTGATGATAAGTGGGCTTCGCTAGTGAAATTCGAGCCGCCTTCGACTTGTTCATCTTTTTGAAGCATAATCTATTGTTGCACTTTAGGTCCTTCCTATCACTGTAGAAATTTTTTGCCGCCTTCTCTATCGCTAGATCTCACCTTGTTTTTTTGAAGTCCATTAAGCTATTTGAAGCTTTTTGCCAATGGGAATTACGCTTAAAGCCTAGTTTTGGAATACTCTGTTTTCTCTGTCGGCATCTTCTCTTGTGTTGGCGCTTCGTTTTCTGCTTCCAGTATCTTAACACTTTGTGTACGGATTCGATTGAAACTGTTCTCTTGCGATTTGGAGGATTTATAATCGATTGTTGGGCTTTAGGTCCATTCTATCATTGTAGAGATTTTTTGCCGTCTTCTCTTTTAGTAGATTTCACATTCTTTTTCTCGAAGTCCATCAAGCTATTTCAAGCTTTTTGCAAATGGGAATTACGCTTAAAGCCTAGTTTTGGAATACTCTGTTTTCTCTGTCAGCATCTTCTCTTGTGTTGATGCAAATAGAAAAACTCTTTGCTTTCTGTTTCAAGTTTCTTAACGTTTTTTGCACGGATCCGACTGAGGCATTTCGTTTGCTGATGCTCTTTGCTTTATTGTTTTATTTGGAAAAACTTCTTCAAACTTCTTGACACTCATACTTGATTTTGGCACGTTTTCCCAAACTCAATTTGAGTCAAAATTTTTGTGTCTTTCCAATTTTTCAACTTAAAGCAAGTTTCATTCTTGCATACAAAACAGCCTTCAAATTGGACAATTTTGGTTTGCAACTGGGTGAATTTGAAACGCAAAACTTGTACCAAAATGTGTATAGAACTAAAGATGCAGTGCCCAAGAATCTTTTAATTGGAAGTAGAGCTATCAATGATGGCTAAGTTTAGATAAAAAAAAAATACCCAATTCAAGTCAAATTATATTAATCTTAAGGTTGGTCGTAAGCTTTAACTATACTTTACTGTAGGTACCTGTGAATAAGGTTCGTCTTAACAAAGGACAAAAAATCTGTGGCGGAGCTAAATGAGCCTTTTAAATTAGGGCTTTGTATGTCACTACACTGCGTTACAGTTAGAAAAAATTGAAAGTGCGTTAGAAGTGAAACTTACTAGGTTAGAGATGAATTTCATTTTTTTATTGGTTTATTTTCTTTCTGTCGTTTCATGAAGGCTCGATTGTTTTCTGCAGTTGTCTTTTTCTGCATTTCACTTATCTCAAAACAATATTCATATAGAATTTAACGCCATTAATTAATTTATAAATACAAAAATCATAAATCGCGGTAGGCCAGGAAATTTTAGTTTCGTTCTAGAGGGCGCTGTACCGATCAGTGATACCAACTTTAGACGCTAGTGTGTATTTCACGCAGTTGGCAGAACTCCCCCCACTCTTTCCTCTCAGCTGTCTGTTGGAAGGGAGGGTTTCCCCTCACAGTGTCCCGTATTTACGTCACGCTCCGAACAAATTTACTGCCCTAGCGTGCCTAAAGACGTTTCACTTCAAAAACACAAAACTCTGGAAAGTCGCAGTAATTTTAAAATTCCACCACACCTACTACAATTCAGTGGAATGAGGATCATCCTTGCACGTGAACAAATCAATTTGAATTCATTTTAAAACGTTTATTTAACTCATTATAAATTACACAATAATTAAATTAATGGATTTTTATATACAAATCATATAATTAAAAATATAAACAGTATGCGTGTGTGTGTGTGAGAGAGATAAATATGGCATCTTAAAATCTACAAAATTCATTTAATTTTATATCACAACAGGAGAATCACTCATTTTTTCGTATTAAAAATTTAAATAAAACTCTAGCATTGCACGCGAAAATTCACCACATTGACACTTCTTGAACTTTATCAATTTTCTCTCTGAAAACCAAACAAAAATTATTAGTAGGGCATCAAGCGATTAGCTATGCAACCCACCTAGGCACAGCCCTGTGAACGGATGGTGTATGCCGTGAAATTGACGACATTACCGATTCTCTTGATACCGATTTCGGCACAATTTCCCTATAACTATCGTTGATGTTGTATTGCCAATTTGATTGCGGTGCTAATTCGAAATTTTGCGTTTTGACAACGTTTGGAGACTTTTCGTCTTTGTTTCTCGACGACAATCGCCTACAAGTACAAAAAAGATGGTCAATATACGGAGTTGCAGAATTGACTAGCCATACAGCATGACTATTAGACTGTCAGAAAAATTTTTTTTGAGCAAATACATCTAAAAAGTTTTAGATAAAAAAATCTCCTAAAACTAGAGCTTGATATCTTAAAAAATTTTTTTTCAAATTTCCGTTTTCGTTATCTTATAGGAAATTAAATTCTCTACAAAGAAGGTTTCTTCCATTTGTTGCTCAGCCTCATAGGAAAAAAGCTACAGAACAAGTTAAAAACATAAATTTTTGTAATTTTCATTTTTTTCCACTTTTTTAACGCTCTGTAACTTTTTTGCTATGAGACTGATTGTGAGCAAAAAATGGAAGAAACCTTTTTTGTAGAGAATTTAATTTCCTATAAGCTGATATAAACGGAAATTTGAAAAAAATTTCTTTCGATGATTTACATTGAAAATTAGAAAAACTTTTTTTAAAGGGATCCCCATGCGCCAGCTCAGTTTTTAAGATATCAAGCTCAAGTGTTAGGAGATTTTTTTTTCTGACACAGTCTAATGACTTTGTGGTTAATCAATTCTCTACCCCAGTAAAGGATCTTACCTCAATATCCTGGTGCCAATGCTGACCGGCTCTTCCAATTTACAACTGCTCGTACGTTGCCGTTTCTGGAACCGGCGCCCACGACTATCTTCAATGATAATATGTCGATCGTACGGTGTATCATAATCGATTTCCAAAATTGTTGAGAAACTATGCGGATAAAAGATTTCAATTGTTGTAATGATAAAACCGGCCAATAGACAGATTGTGCCAACAATCAAAACCAACCAATAACACCAACCAAATGCAAACTTAAAGATACTACCCTCGATGTGAATAATTAATGCGATATCAGGCAACAATTGATAGTAACCATAACAAGTACAAATCAATAATAAGCCACATGTGGTCATTAATACAGCACCATATCGTGGTACAGTTATCAACATTAAATTCATCAACAACCAAATGGCGAACGATGTCCACAGCATGATGACAGCATAATAACCGGCCGTACGATACTGGCCGCCCCAGAACAACCCATCTTGACCCATCGTAAAGTACTCAGCTATCGTTAATATTGGATAGGGTAAGCCGCGTTTGATTGCATCATAGAAACTCGAACTCATCTGATCGGCATTGATCCACAGGAATTGCTCATTAAAATCGATATCACTCGTCCAATTCGTCGACAATTGTGATGCTAATTATCGATAAAGTCAAGTTGATTAGATTCAAAACGTTTGAGTGTAATTAGAATACCTTGTAATGTTATATTGAGATGTCGCAGTCCAACATAGACACCCACTTGTGCTGGAATTTTCTCTTTGGAGAAAGCCCGATAAGTGCTAAGTATCGAAGCACTAGCCACATGCCATGCTGATCCATATAAAGATACTGAAACCGATAAAATTTCAACAAATAACTCTAATTTGGAATTAAAACGGGTTACTTAGAATTGTGGCGCCAACTAGTAGACTCAATGTTACTGCGAAGAATGTGGAAAATCGCTGAAAATTCGTGTGGAAAATTAATCAAATCGATGGGATTTGTTCGAAATACTCACCTCTTTTCGTATACCAGGGAAAATGATCAGAAACGCCACATATAGTGTACAGAAAATTGTTAGAAATGTGATAATGGTAACGTCTCCAGTGACGGCGGTGCGATTGTTGAAATTGTACAAAGTTGGGCCACCGTCATTGCGGAACGCATCGAACCACCCCCTCATTATTTTTCTATAAAAATTGAAGCAAAAAAACAACAAATATTTCAACGAACTTGTTTTAATTATAATCGCTTTATGTTCACTATTTTCGTTTGGCATTAAAACATTCACTTGCACAAGCTATTTCAAACGGACACGCATCAACGACCACATCCGCCTCACTCTCTTTTATTTTAAATAAAATCGTTGTTTCTATTTTAATCTCAGTATTGAACAATCCAAAAATCGAAAGATTAAACCGTATATGGTGTAGTTTTTTTCCCCCGATTATAAATTGTTTAATAATAGAAACAATGCGGGTAATGATTGGCGTACCACTCTTCACGTGAATCGAAGGGGAAAATTACAATAATTTCGCGATAATTGTTGTTAATTTCAACGTAACTTTTGTGCATTTACCATAAGCAAACAATTCTATGGATTTATTTGTCGTTAATTTAACAAAAAAATGATGAAATTTCGAATCTAGGTGAAGGAAGATTTCATCCAGATTTCGACTCGATTACCACAACAAAATCAAATCTTGCACGAATTCAATTAAATTCCATTGAAATGCTGACATTTGTGCGATTATTATCGAAAATTCCAACAATACAGGACGGCAACTGCCACCAATTTCAAATACGTTTAACAATAAATGCATCACGTTTCTCTCTAAACAACAACAATCTGAAGAACTCTCACTTTCCAACATCCGTTATTTGAATAAATAGAAACAACAACAAGAAAAATATTGAAATCTATACAGAAATAAAGAGAAACTTGCAATTCTTTTGATTAGATTTTTAACAGATGGTCTCGACGATTTCCTCGAAAATTCAGCCGGAATCAATGAAAACTTCCGCGTGTTTCCAATTGTAAAACACGAATCCAGGTCAATAAATGAGATTAAAATTGAAGCAAAACAAACAAAAAAAAAACTGTACGAGGACCGGCGCCAATTGTAAAATATTCGCAAAGTTTTGCAACAGCGGCACAGTAGCCGCAGCAACAGCAGGAATAGAAAGCCGTATTTTAGAGAACAAAAAAATACCTGATGGAGGGTGGTAGTTTGGTTTGATTGCACAAACAAAGAAAAAAAAAACGGATCACTGTATGTCGGCCACTACCACTGGGGTACTGCTGTGGACGTGTGTTATCACCTGGTGCGGCCAGTGGGTCCCCTGTGCGGTGATGGCCGTGAGATCTTGGCAGGAAGGAAGGTGCTGAGAAGGGAGAGCTTGCGGCAAGGTCGCTACGTAAAAACATTATACCCATATGTATGTAGAGATACTTTCTGTGTCGACCTTGCGACCATGGCTATACCCAAAGCGGAATCGCGACTTTATTACTGTCATTATTATTATTATTATTACTATTTATTTCTTCGTTAATTCTATTTTTAAAACAAGTACGTTGTAATTGAGACAGAGAGAGAGAGAAGAACCGAATGATTTCGAATCGAAATTTCTAAGGTAATTCCGTTGATTCGTCACAAATACCGGATTTAAATTCAAGGTGGACCGATTTGGCCGTGTTTGTCCATAAAATTATCGACTTGGGGTGAAGGCTCTTTTGTAATTACCTTCAATTCTATTAATTGGAATTCAAAATTGTTTACACTACATTTCCGAGATTCGATGCAAACAAAAATTTTGCAAGGCGGCAAGAATTTTAAGCTTTTTTGTTCAATTTTTCATTTACAAACAGACACTTTTTGACACACTTTCTGTAATTCCACTTAAAAGACCAAAGAAAAATGACCCCCTTAATCCTTAAAGTTCATTTGTACACTTTACTGGACGAATTTTAAGTCTCAATTGTTTTAACAGTTCTACGATTAAATGCACGATTTTTCTACTTACGGTCACTTTATAATTAATAATTAAGGTTGATTATGAATAATAATTAATTAATATGGTAAATGGAATTTATTATAATGCAATATTGGTCGATTTTGTTTATTTTTATTGAATAAGTTCTCAACTTGACCGCATTGTCTATATTAGCTATTGCCAACGTTCGAAAATAATAAAGTCCTAATTATTTGATAATTGGCAAATTCGGCCAATAGAACAGACTCTAATGGAACAAATGAACTCCGACATTGAGCACCTTCATTAGGAGGTTTAGTCAAAAACGCTTATTTCAGAAAATTTTCACCTGCATCTGAATTATTTACGTCAAGCTAGTTTTGTGTGACTATAAATCATCGTCTGTTGAAGGTATTGCCAACATTTGGGAACAATAAAGTCCTAACTGTAGCGTAAAATGCAGCCAATAGAATCAACTGGAATAAAACAAATGAAGTCTATCCGTTTTACTTACAATTTTGTTGGATTACCTTTAATGATCAAGAAATTTTGTAAAGACGAAAGCGAAAAGAAACGAAGAAAAAGGCTGAAACTGTAATGAAATCAGGAATTAGCAAACATCAGAGAAAGACGAAAACAGAAGTTATTAGCAATATTTGGTTCGCAAATTCCACCAATAGAAGCAACTGTAATCAAACAAATGAAGTTTAAAATTTAGCACCTCGGAAGTTTTGATCAAAAAAGCTCAGTTTGGCGTTGCAACTACAATTTTGAACAATTTCATTTGAATCCTACTTAAACGCATGGAATTCACTTGCGTCAAGCCAGATTTGTGTGACTATAAATGATTGAAAAAAGTCCTAAATTTTGCGTAAAAGTCAGCCAATAGAATTAACAGGAGTAAAACAAAGGAACTTTAACTTATATTTTCGCATTGATTATCTTTCATGATAAACAACAAATTTTGTAAAAACGAAAGCGAAAAGAAACGAAGGAAAAGGATGAGACTCCAACGAAATCAGGAATTAGCAAATATCAGAGGAAGACGGAAGCAGAAATTATTGGCAACATTTGGAAACAATCAAATCAAGCAAATCAAGCTCTTGAATTGTTATCGTTATCAAAGGGCAGGGGCGGATTTAGATTTACGAAGGCCTGAAACGGATGATTTCAGGGCATGTCCTACTTTTGAGAAAAACTCGAACAAGGCTTTATGGACCTGAGGCTTATTATTGCAAGAATCTTTTTTCTAAGAAGACAAATTGGAAGAAAAACTACAAACGTTATTCAAAAATAATTTCTCAAGTCTCGGCCAGTCGTTTAGCGCCTAAAGCTTGGGTTCCCAAAGTGCGGCCCGGGAGCCAAATGTGGCCCGCAAACAGTAAAATAAACAATAAAATATTATGAAAATTGGCCCGCAAAAAATTTGGAAAATACTAAATTGGCCCTTCTGAAAAAGCTAAAGAAACAAATTAAGTACAAAATTAACCACTTTAATTGACGGCCCAGTTTAAGCTGCTATTTTATTTGTCTGATTAGAAGTGGTTTTGATCTAAAAAGTACAATAAAATCGAAAACTTTGAGAATAAAAGATAAATTAAAGCAAGTCAAGCCGCATTTGTTGCACTATAAATAATAGCTTAAATTGCTTCTGGCAGTTATTGCCAACATTTGAATATAACAAAGTCCCAATTATCGTTATCAAATTGGACCAATGAAATGACACAAAACATAACAAATGAACATTATAATTGTGCGCGTTAATTACGAATAAAAACCGCTTATACCAGTCTGTTAAAATAATTAAATTTAAACAATTAAAATTAAATAAATTGCTTTTACTTTTACAATTTCTACAAAATTTCAAAAGCCATTATTTATTATTATTATTTTTTTTAATTACTGAATTGTTAAATTAAAACCGTTTCCTACATCCAAAATTGCACAACTCACACGTAAATACAAAAACAAAACGAAAATGTTTTGAATTAACCCAAAAACTTTCTTCATTAGATTTTTTTTGTAACATTTTTTAATTAATATTCAAATTAATAACAATAATTAAAAACAGCTTGCACATTACAATTATTATTGTTTTTTTTTCATTTAAAAGATCTAGAACAGGATAATTGTTGTAGTTTTTTTTTTGTAAGAAAAACAACAAAAATCGGTTGCCGTGAAAGGCACAAGATTCAGATTTCCATCTTTTTATTTGCAAATGTGACACAACAGTGGTGTAGTCTATGGTTACACAATTAAAACAACAACAACAAATAAACCATTGGCGTGCTATTGTTTAAACTATAAATCGGCGTAATGTACGGTTGTTTCGTTAATGATACGCCACTGTATTTATCATATTTCAATAGACAGGTAGACATCGAGGACGTGAATTGTTCGTTTCATTAAAAGTGAAGGATAAAAATTGAGAAGAAACATGAAAAATGGGATTTGCTGTAATAGTTCTTTATGTTAAATAGTTGGAAAGATCCAGTAGTTTGATAAGAAAGAATTATACGTTAATAAAATGAAATAAACGTAGATTTTACAATAAAATAATTGTAAATTATCTTCATGGTCGTCGAGTTTTTCTTTCCTTTTTTTTCTCTCTATTTCAAAAAAATTAGGTATAATTGCTATTAATGTGGTTTATACAAAATTATTTGTCGATTATTATTGGTAATTTGACAGTTGAATGCACAGATAACCAACCATCATTACAATTGGTGATTACGACCTTTATCGCAAATTACCCTTGAGTCGTTTTTTCCACCAAAATTATAAACAACAAATAAAAGGACAGCAGGAATCTTGTGAAATTTACTGAAATTTAAATTTTAAATTCCATCGGAAAATTACCTTTTACCTCAAATTCTGGTCGGTTTTGTTCTGTTCTGGTTTGATAAATGTTTTAAAACGATTTGCATATATGAACGTTCATTATATAATGCAGTTTTATTAATTATTTTTAATTATTAATAATGTGCAATGATTAGCGAAAATAATGCGAGATTTTGCGCAATTCGATAGTGTGAAATATTTTTCTGTTGTTGTTATTTTATATAATAATGTTAATAATAATAAATTATAAAATAATCTCGAAAGATTAGTGGCTGGGTTATTGCTACATCAAATCCATGTAATTTCCATCGTGCTTATTATTATCATTATTGCTGTTGTTGTTGGAGGTTGTGTATTAGAAAATGGGTAGTTTTTTTGCCTTCTTCTTCATCACCATTATGTATTAATATAAAATGGGAAAGATCATGCGAAACTTGTTGATTAATAATTAATATATAGCAGGGGGTCATTCAATCTAACATTTTAACCTTCATTTAGAAAATAACAATTGCTTAATAGTGATTTAGCTTATTTTCTATCAATTTTATTACGTATTCCTTTTATAAATTGTTTCGATTGCCCAATTGCAGGGGTGATTCATTTAATTCGTGATTCTTTTACCCAAAAATTAATGATAAATCAAATTAATTTCGAAACGTTTTAATGTCAATAACGCATTACAAATCTAGTTTGAACGAGAAAATAACTGTTTTCTTTTCGCCGTCTCAAGTTTGACAAAAAAACTCGTTTTTTTAACCAAAAACGCGGTCAGAAAACGCTTGGAAAACTAATCGATCAACGAACAATAACACATAAAATCTATAGTACAACAAAGGGAGTACGGTCGACTTGACTGCGATGAAACGCGCAATAAGTCGTTATCACTTTCCAGTGGGACCCTAAGCTATTGACGTACGAAGGGCGCATGAGACTCTTGTTCGGTCCGGTTCTGCATAAGAGAAACTTTGGCGACTTCTTGAGAGGCCACCAAAAAGTAAACAGTTAGAATGCTACATGAGCCATTAATTTTCGTTAATCTTGTAGAACCGAATTCGGTTTATCCTTGGTCGTATGTCACAGAAAAAGTCAAAGTGCACGAATAAAAGTAATAATTCAAGCCAGATGTGTTTCGAGATTGTGTCTGCCTGATATGCTTAAATTGTGGAATTCTTCTTGAATCATCTGTATTTATAGTCAGAAAGTTAAATGACCTCTGACTTGACGTCTATTTATAGAATTTGTCGTACGAAAATCTACTCTTTATTGCATAATAGCGCTAAATTCCACTGTAAGGAGAGGTGCCATCTTTGAATTATATTGTAGTGTTTCTCAAATTAAGGCTGTAATTCATAATTGAGTTTGGATGTAAATAGAGATCGTTTCATTTAATTTCAGTCGTCTGAAAGTGTCTTTAAGGTGTATTAATGAAGAAAAACAAATCGTAAATCGTTTTTTTCTATTTTGCGTCAATAATAGCGCTATTTACTTGTGTAAAAATGGCAAATGTAGTAACTTTTTTTCCTTGACGTTGGTAACGTTTTCATTGTTTTCGACAACTGTCAAAAATCATAAAAACAAAATAGAAATGAAAATCATTTTTGGTACTGATCTTTGGATTTATCGGGTAATAAATTGCATGCTGCATTTTCAGCAATTTCTCTTATTTCAGGTGGAGTACGTGGAAATTCTTCACTCATTGTTAAATAAGCAATATGGCGAAAAAAACCAATTGACTAAGAGGAGAAATAAAACAATTGAAAAGTTTCTCGGCTGAATGTTCAATTGTTATATCAGTAACAGCAACTGCCACCAATTTCCCTAAATTTCAAAAACGTGTAAATGTCATTTTATAAAACCAACATAGCAAAGCGGTTTTGATTTCTAAATGATCCGGGAAAGATGCGAAAAATTCATGCTTCTCGACTAGAACAACCCCTTAATTTTGACCCCGGAGTTTATGGTTAATTAGATTCAAGTTCTTGATGCTCTCTTTGATTGCTATCGCCTTAATTGCAAATTTTTTTCTGGCGCCGCCACTGCCAGGAGAACAAATCAAATCCTTAATTAAGCTCCTTAAATGTAAATTGCCTACAGTTTTAATAAATCTATCAAATTCTTATTGCCAACAGGAAGATTTCAATCATACACGAGCAAAACGAGAAATGTAAACGCCCCCCCGAACAACAGGTCCAAAGTAGTGTGCAAAAAAAAAACACCGAAGGACGCCCAATTCCGTATTCTTAACTTGTGCTTAATTATTTCACATCAATTTAAACAAAAACCCGATTTGTCCCACGATAAATCAATCAAAAACAACGACAAGGTTAATACGTGCAATAATTAAATTTTGGTTTTTGCTCGAATCAAACAAAGAACCATATTTTCTACAATCCGAACAAAGCATCATTTCACACTACAAAAACCATTACGCAATTATTCCGCGATTGTAAGACGCTTATGAATCATTACGGTAATCCAAAAACAATTGACGAAAAGTTTCAGGAAGTTCCGGACTAATCTAGTATTGCAAATTTTGACGGTCATTAGTATTACTAATAGCTAATTTAATAAATAAATAAGGTTAACGAACGTATAATTTTCGAATATTTTCGATAATTATTGCCTCAAGTGAATCGTTTTACTACCGGAATGTTTCTACAATGATATCACTGCGGCCGAAAATCCACGATTCTATTTTTTTACCTTATTATTGTTCTGCTGGAAATTCTGCTGGAATTTGTTACAAATACCCGGATTAGATTGAGTCACACCACATTTTTATTAACACCATCATCATAGCCGACATTAGTATCATCACAGGCTAGTTTTGCAGGTCTACCTACTTTCTTCCGTTTCTATTATTCTATAAAATTAAAAAAATTGTGCCACTTGTTGTAGAGTTTTCACTTTTTTTCTACACATAGTTTTTCACGCATTTTACAATAGTACACGACAAAAATAATAATAATAGTAATGACAATACCCGATTTTAATGGAGATTTAAACGACCTCGCCGTTCAAGTTCACCACCATCGCAACAATATCCAAGAATGGTGTGGCGATTCCTGCTGTTGTTGTTGTTGTTGTTGTATACTAACACAATTAACAACATTACAATACATGACGTACTTCACTTTAACATACACAGACACATGATTTAAATGCCAATATTTAAATTGTTAATATGGATCAAGTACATAGCGGAGACCTTGTCAACAACATCAACTATACTACCACTTACTTTATCAACGATTAAAGTGCACATTTATAGTTTATTATAGTTGAAAATGCGGTCCCTCCTCAGGTGACAGCTCAGGTGAAATCACTACGAATATCTCGGTGAAAGTCTCTCTGTTGTTCTTGTTGTTGGGATTCAAACAAAAATGTTTTCGAACAAAAACAGGAAGCATTCTACACACACAATTGGCATTTTCTAACCGAATCGTGATGCATAATAATCAGGCATGACAACCGAAATAATAATAATAATAATCAGTGTGGGATTGGATTGATAAGAAAGTCCGGACGCTGGAAGGAACCAAATCGTTAAGAGAAAACGACCAATTTTATAAAGTGACTCAATTTATTATTATTTTTTTGTTATGAATAAATAATTGGTTACACAGATATACGCGCTAATTACCGACAAGCCTTCAAGAATACGGTATTATTAGAACACGGTTTCTATACAACACGCGCGATTAAACTTGAACTCTGCTTGTGTTGTGCGTATTTCTTGAATTATTCAATTTTTTCCATAAAAGGGTGCTTTTGGATGGATACAAAATCTTTCCAAGACAGTTTAAACACTAATGCTTCCCTCAACACGATAGACGTTCACAAAACGCGTTCAATTAGGATTCTCGTCAAAATTATATGTCAAACCGATGAAAAGCCTACAGAAGTTTTCGTTGTGTATTGTTCTGCAAAGCAGCAATTTGCTTTTATCGGTCAAATTTTATTTAATGCGGTGTGTTTAAAACACGGTTTCCATATAGCACGTTTAGATTTGTCTTAAAACACTGTTGGATTCTTCACAAGCTTTTTTAACACGGTTGAGTTTTATTCTATACGACCTCGTGTCTTGAACCATTTTTAAAAAGCTGCGAAGAGTGTTGAAACTTAGATTCTGTAAAAAAATGATGTCTTCCATTCAGAAATTTTGCATTGCCCCAATTTCTAGTTGGATTAGTCTCACTGAAGGTAAATTTGAATTGTAAGGGGCGTAAAAACTTGCCAAAAAATAAACAAAAATTCTATAAAATTATCTAATTTATTTTCATCTTTTGTTTTTCATAAATAATTGATAATATACAGGTTTATTTACAAATTACAGACAATCCTCTTATAACACGGCATTGTTAGAACTTGCTTCTCATATAGCACACTGGATCGTTTTAAACGCTCTTCAAATGGCACGAAATTTGCGGGCATACCGTGTCGATTGTTTGCAATTCTCTAAACTCACCGTGTTATATGAGGACTATATAAAAAATTGATGAACAATTATAATAATAAAATACTAAAATCATCCGAAATTCTCGAAATGATGTATGAAATACGGCAATTTCCGTCCCTTATTGACATCCTCACAGGCTGACATCACCGATTTGGTTAACGGTCTTGGACCACAACTAAACACACCAATCTTACTGACCTGTAAAAATCAAACCATAAAAATTCGAAAAACCTGCATAAAGTGACCATTACAATTCTACTTACATAACTGTGACGCTTCTGGACGAATTTCAAAAACGACGTCATATCCGGCCTGCCAAAATGGTTGACGGCTTTCAAGCCGGTGAAAATCGACGTTTTCGATAAACGTTGGAAATGATTTTCACAAATATACTACAAATTAACAAAGATAGAAATAGTTTCGATACAGAGACGGATAATAGTTTTACCAGCATTGTTGTGCGTAGATCGAATTTATGGAAGAATTGTGTAATGAAAATGTGTATTTCTAGAACGTTCGTGACATCTTTCTTCTCCACATCCCGTAACACATCAATGAACCATTCGAAGTGCTTATGCGACGGACAAATCCATAAGAAATACACTTTTTTACAGGCAACACCCGAATAGCGATTCGTCGACGTACCAAACACCAAATCGTTCAAAATGGAAGCGTACGGTGTCACTCCAATACCGCCACCGACCATAACGGCCACCTCGAACTTATACCAGTCCTGATTGCCACCACCGAACGGTCCTTCCAGCAGGATTTTCGGCTGATCGTCTGGATTGTAATTGGACGGATCGAAGTAGTTGCGCAACTTCCACGTCCATGGTCCTTGTGCTTTGATATGGCACGATAGGAAGTTCTCGTGCGGTGCGGATGTGAGCGTGAACGAATGGAATTCGTGCCGTTTGAATGCTGTGCACGCCAAACGCACCCACTGACCTGAGAGGTATTTTAAATTCGGCGGACGATAGAATTTGATTTTGATCACATCGGATGGTAGGAGTTCCGTTTCGATGACATCCAACGGGATGTATTTCGTACGTAAACTGACCACTTTGTCTAGCGTGTAAATAATGCCAGGTCCTAAGAAGAAAATCCAGAATCTTGGGGCGCCAGTTAAACGGGCCAAACCGTGGATCAGGCAGAGTATATACAATAAAATGTAGAGGTTATGTGTGGCCCAGAAGAAATTGTAGGCTTTCTTTCGAATTGTCGGATGTGCAAATACTATAATAATACTCATAATGATAAACAGTAGCACTCCAGTTAGTCCAGTTATCGTTTGGAATAACCAGAACGTTATGCCAGGCCGATAATCGGATGGGAATCGGACTTCATTCGTCAAACAACGTAGATTCTCGATTGGTTGTGTTGAGACGTGGTAGAAGTTCACAATGTGGCCCACAGTATGCAGTAGCGAGAAAAACAATGCTGTACATGCTGCTATTTTATGGAACTGTATATGGGCATCCAATGGGATGTACTGTTGAATTGGGAATTCCTTGAGTTTTGTTAAGAGATTTCGCGACATTGTCAGCAATAAAATACTGTAGCAAAACGATAGGGAAGCTGCAGAGCCTCTTGTTATTGCGATGCCGACGCCCATGATGTGGCGCAAGTCGGTATGTTCCGCCATGAAGGAATAATCTGAAATTTCCAAAGAAATTTTAGTTTTCAGTCGGGTTTTGCAAAGCAAATTCATCTTTTTGACAAGCGTAGCATGCATGGAAAAATTTTTGATATCTATACTGCAAATAAATACAATAACTGTGCAAACTTACGGATGAAGCGCTCCACAAATAGAGCAATCGTTATCACGTAAAAAACGAATAAATAGAAGATATTTTGGCGATTTTCCTCTAGAAACGTGGTGAAAGAGTTCCATTTCAGTTCCAGATAATTTTTCTCCTTATCCACAGTTGGTTCAATGTGGAAATTGGTCATGCGTGCAACATTCGTCGACATATCCAAGAAATTCTGTTTGGCACCTTTACAATCTAAGCCGATTGCCACAAATTCGCCTTTATACTCCTTCATCATCTCTTTGAAGTCGTTGTAGGTCAAAAAGTGCTTATCTTGAAGACCAGCATCCTAGTAAAAAAAGTTAAAGTTAAATTTTTGCATAATCTTGAATTGAAGATAATCACCTGGAACATTCCTTCGATTAATTCAGTTACATGATCATCACTCAAACTGGTAGTTCGAGCGATTTCTACTAACGACCGCAACATCTCTGATAGCTCCTCCTTATCGATAACACCATTCCCATCATTGTCGCACATATCGAAGATGATGCGCAGCTTATCATCAGTGCGGCCGCGACTGAACAACACCACAGTATCCAAGAATTCTTGGAACGATATCCGACCATCGCCGTCTTTATCCACGATATTGAACATTTTCTTAACAAACACAGCATCGTGTTTCATGCCCAAAGCACTGGCGAATTCGCTTTTCGTCAACGATGTTCGCATCACTGTTACAACTTCACTATCATCGACGCTAGTGTCGGAACGCCGGCGTCGTTCGCCTGGCCGTATGCCGAACGTTAAAGCGTACGCTTCACGGAAGAAATGCTCCAGTTTCTTTTGGCGGCGCTCACGAGTCTCCGCCTTGGCCAACAACAATTCCCTCACAATCTGTGTTGTGATCAGCGTTTTCTTGTGCGAATTCAAAAACAATTCCAGTTTTGTTATGAATTTTTTGCGACAATGCAAATTGTCCAATTCCAACACTAAATCGTGGTCTCTTGGTACACGAATCAGAACCATCGGCTTCTTTTTGTTGGTCAATTCGATGGATTCCTCAACAATTACAGTATCGATAGTTTTCAGATCTAATGTGCGGAGTTTTTCGCCCTTGCGCCCGATTATGTTGATGGCAACTTCCGGCCCAAATTTCACTTTTACTAAACGTTTGTGGTTGGCGTGCAGCCATTCTTGGACGATTATTGTGTCGACTGAGAGTTTGCCTTCAGCACAGTTGCGGAGCGCTTCTTGTTTGATTTTGAGACGGCGTCGACGGCGGTTCTGTAATTTAACAACACCATAACCGGCACCCGCGCACAGTATCGGAACGAAACCGAGAAACAGGCAAGCGTAAATGTAAACCAATTCGTTGCCCTGCAAAATTACGAATATTAGCAGGAAATTTTGGATGTGGTAGTGTGTACTTCAAAGTAATCGTAGCCTGCCAAAACCGTGCACGGTTCCATTTGGGAGACATTGAGCTGCATCGGCTGCGGACACGGATCGCCGGCCATCCAGAAGAAGACATTTTTTTGGATTTGATTTGGTTCAACACCCGTACTATTCACTATGATATCCCATAGCGTAATTTTCCTAATCTCTTCGATTTCTTCTTTGGTAAAAATTCTAAAATTACACAATTTACGTTGTGAAAGCCTTCCCAAATCAAGCGAAACTTACTCATTGTCTTCATTTTCAAACCAGAAACGGTCAGCATCTCGTATCCGTGTGAATTGTTCCTTAATCACAGTTGTAAAGAGTTCCCCAGGACTACCGTAACTCTCCAACATGCCACCAACGTAAACATCAACATTATCGATATTATTCGAGTATGCCGCAACCAATAATCTCAACAATTCCGGTTTTTCTTGAAACAGTTTTGGATTAATATCAGTCCATTTTTGGATTTTTGGTAGCTTGTAATGGGATCGTACTGTATTGTAATCGGGCAAACCATTATCACGACCCCGCATTATATTCAAAGCGCCCAAATCACGCCTAGAGAACTCCATCGGACCAAACAACTTATCTCTTACATCTGAACAGAGAAAGGAGTCTTCACGTTCGGCCAACTGCGAAGTCATGCCCATCAGCAACTCCTCCAACGAGTTATTCGTCAACACATCCTTTAATTTTATAACTGGTAATTTTATGGGCTCTAAAATCGATTTTTACGACTTACATTAGAATCCCACCACGTGGAGCACAGTCTCAGTGCCAAATAACCCATTGGTGTTTTCTTGTAATTGCATTGGCCGTCACGGCGATACAATCCAGGTGGTATCAAGGAATGCCCAAAACGGAAAGCAGCACTCTGGAAGACATGGGTGATACCCGGATGGACGTCTTGTTGGTAACCTTTATACACAGGCAATTGTTGGCCAATGAATGCCGGAATGTATTCGTAGGCGATAATATTTTGTACAGTTGCGATAACTATTCTGCGAGCTTTTTGGAAGATGTCTTCATCGCTCCAATCAGGATTCTGTTTTTGGATACGTTCAGCAACGACGTTGTGCCAGCGGAAAAACAAGATACTGATTGTTAATAGAGCGGGGTTTTGGTTGGTGCGTGGATCACCCAACACTAAAAAAACGAGTGATTTATAAATGATGGAAATATTCATGGAAATAGAACTTACAAAACAGCCTTTCCATGCTCAAAGTCTTCATCACATGTGGCACAGGATTATTGAACAAAGGCACCCGCATCGAATTCCTAACCGGCATAAGTCCCGTGGCATCCGTCAAAAAGCTCCCATTCCGAAACGACCGCATCGTATTCACCCACGGCTCACTGGTACTATAAATAAAACTACCATCAATCCAACTGGTGACTTGATTCAATTGCTCCCGTGGACTGTTCGGACTTTGTCCAGTCCGACGATCGTAACTGGCCCTATGGAATGGTATATATTTATCACCACGGCATTCCTTATCGTACATCTCATCACATTTCTCGATTTCAATATGGTGCAACTCAATGGGACAACCACTCTCACTGGCCATCACGATTTCGGAGGTGACCATTTGGCCGAAGAACGCCAACAGGGCGGTACGATTATTCATCGAACCCAAGCCATCTTCACCTTTCATGAACAAACGACTCAATTTCCGTGGACTGGGACGATTTTGGCCGGCCAACATGTAAACACCATCGGAATAGGCCGGCGGTGCACGGCGGATCATGTGGCTTTCTGTTGATGCAATTTTCTCGATCAATTTCATCAAATACTGGTAAATACAGAGTGTCTGGCTTAAAGGTGGATTATTTTTTAAGAACAGTGCTAATGGTATCATTGATCATACTTAATCCAAACACTCGGTAGATCTACTTTCGAATTTGAGATAAATTATGAATTCAAGGCTGGACGATGATCTAATTTTCTATTATCATAGCGGATCTCCGTTCAAGATATTCGACCTTACAAATTTCTAAATTAATGAAACTTACCAACAGAACCCCATTCCGGGTGGGCCAAATTATTGAACCAACCATCATAACGTTGCTTCTCTGTACGACTATAGAATCTTTCTAGAAAAATAACAACAACAAAAATGATTACAAAATCTACCCTTTTACGCCATCAATTTCCAATTGAATGAAATCACATTATACTCAATATGGGACTTTAATTGTCGTGATTTATAAACGGAGAAAGTGTACAATACACGTACGTATACAATAGTTGCAATTAAAGTAGGTTAAATTAAATTAAATTGCGATAAAGGTGAATTTTTTGAGAAATTCACGGATATACAACGAAAATCGCAAATTCCCAGACTTGTTCGTTTCGAAAATCAGTCACGTTGAAATTTGGAATATTTTAAAGACATTTCTAGTTGATTCGAGAATTTACTTTTAGTTTCTAGGGTTCGTCATCATTTTTCGCACTGTACTTGAATTTTTGGCATTATGCTGAAGCATCTCGAAAGGGTTCTAATGCGACCACGTCCAAAGTTTTGCGATGCTCCAGACAAACTATTTTTTTGGTATCTGTTGTAACTCCTCCATGAAGTGATACTTTTACTAATCTGTGAATGAATGTATTTAGAAATGCCACCCCTAGGATTGCGCCACGTCAAACAATTGAATTGATTCCAATGCCATCTTCTTGTTGATATTGTAATTCTGCTTCATTATCTCGATCTTGATGGCTGAATTCTTACCCAACACTCTTTTGATTTTTTCTTTTGTGTAAATCCTAAAATTGCGGTGATCTCGAGCCGCCTCTGACTACATCCGTTAAGAAGATGCTATCTTGTTGCTATTTTTTGGCATTATCTGGATCTTGAAGGCTAAATTCCTACCTGCTTTGATCTTTTCTTTGTAAATCCGTGATTGTAATGCAAACTATAATTATTCCCAAAAAATTGGTATTGTATTCTTTGTTTGGTCGATTTTATCTTTATTCTCGTTTTCAGTGGTTTCTTTATCAAAATACTAAGGTATCTTTGATAAGTGTTATCTTGTTGATGTACTAAAACTAACGCACCCAGGGGTGTCCAAAATTTTTCAAAGCTTCAGCTTTCTTGAGTTGAGCCAAAATTTGTTTGTGATGTGGCTCCAGTTGGTGCAAAATTTGATTTATTTCTTTTTCCTTTCTGTTTTGTTTTGAAATATGGAAAAAATAGAAGATAGGCCACCAAAAGGAAAACATCCTATAATGACAAGTGCAATGCTACCCAAATTTTGGCCTCTATACTCTAAGATAGAACTGAGCAATTTAAGCAGATATGAACTAGTATTTATCATTTATCCAAACGATTGCTACTCTTCTTCAGTTTCCCTCAAAAGATGCAAAATTCTTTGCAATCAAGTTAAAAAGGTTCCATGAACTTTTTGCTCAATTCTAGACATCTGATTTACCCCTCCATAAAACAAATTCCTTAGTCTATGCATTTTGAACCGTAAACAGTCGAATTTGATCGAAAAACTAATTGTTATAGAAGTGTATTGCATGAGGATGCCAACGATCCTTCCTCCAACATCTGGGCTGCATAATCTGAGATCGAATTGAGCAATTTAAACAGATTTGAACTAGTTCAGGTACCTTATATTATCTATCATCTATCCAAACGATTATTTCAACGATTACATTTTTTTTCAGTTTCGCTCAAAAGAGGCAAAATTTCTTCCAATCAAGTAAGTGAGGAAGAAGATTCCATAAGCTTTTTGCACAGTGTTAGACATCGGTTTCACCCCTCCATAATTCTTTTTCTATGCAATTTGAAGCGTAAAAAAGTCGAATTTGATTAAAAAAGTGATTTTTATAGAAGTGTATTGCATAAGGAAGCCGAAGAGCCTTTTTCCGAAATTTGGCCTTTATACTCAGAGATAGAATTGACCAATTTGAACAGATTTTAACTAGTTTAGATACTCCAGTTTTCCTCAAATGATGCAAAATTCTTTGCAATCAAGTTAAGAAGATTCCATAAACTTTTTGCACAGTTTCAGACATCTGATTCACCCCTCCATAAATCAAAACTCTTTTTCTATGCAATTTGAAGCGCAAAGAAAGTCGAATTTGATTAAAAAAGTGATTTTTATAGAAGTGTATTGCATAAGGAAGCCGACGAGCCTTTTTCCAAAATATGGCCTTTATACTCAGAGATAGAATTGACCAATTAAAACAGATTTTAACTAGTTTAGATACTCCAATTTTCCTCAAATGATGCAAAATTCTTTGCAATCAAGTTAAGAAGATTCCATAAACTTTTTGCACAGTTTCAGACATCTGATTCACCCCTCCATAAATCGTAACTCTTTTTCTATGCAAATTGAAGCGCATTTGATTAAAAAAGTCATTTCTATTGAAGTGTATTGCGTAAGGATGCCGACGAGCCCTCTTCTGACACAGTTCTACATCTTCTCATCCGTACGTTCGGTATTAGCGATTGCAAAATAGCCTCTAAGTGGGTGTCAAAAAAATCCAACAATCATAATTCATAATTGTACGTTTTCCGTTGTTTGATAGACAGGTCGCAACCTTTGAATATTTCCTGCAGGATTCACAAACACACGTGCAAATTACCATAAACTAATTGTTACGGTTATATTCAATCAACAAAAGAATTAATTATCGTATAATTATATGCATCAATTAATTAGTGAACGATTCTAATTTATAGAATTTTTTTCCTTATTATTGCCACAAGTAGAAAAAAGAACGATTTCCATAATTACCTAAATTATGTGAGTTTGATTAATGTGGTAAAGGCTCAACTTTTTGCTATATCAATTTTTTTCGCAAACAATCTAGTTCCGGTTAATAAATCTTGATCGTTTCTAGCTTAAGGGGGCAGCTTTTGTATTATTTGTGTACCGAATCGATGACGCTGATCATGATGATGATTCTCCACTCGTGAGATTATAATTAAATCATTAAACAGATGTGAATTTAAATACTCAAGGTTCCTATGCAATATCTTCTCTCATTATTATTATTATTGTAATTATTATTACCATTATTGTTAACAGTTGTAATGTCTTGAGAGTGTTGAAATGATTGTTTCTCTCTTGGTGTTCTTTCACAAGAATTATGTTATTGGAGAGTGATTTAGGTCAAATTCTAATTGTAATGATTTATGGATAAGCGAGAGGATAGTGTGGAGAATTTGGAATGTACAGTGGCGTAACGGAGAATTAACGAATACGGCCAATTCAAGTTAAATAAACCAATTTATAAATAAATTGTAATTGTTTAAAAAACTCGTTAACCGGTTGCATAATATTGTTCATTCTAAACGGCCTTCAGCCGAAATGCATCTCCTTTCGTTCATACATTTTTTTTACACAATTTCAAAAAGAAAAACGAAATGGTGACCCACTTGTGTGAATCATCACTGATGCATCTCAAATTGTAGCACACCTTTGCTGTCGTTTTTTCTCTAATTCGAGATTAATCAGCAATTTGGGACATGAAAATTATCAAAAAAAAAACAAACATAGGTGCACCTATAAATCGTCAAACAACCTTCAACTATCGCCAAAGGTATCGAAATGTTCGAAAAGTGTCTACAGTTGAAGAAAGTACCGAATTTTCTTGATTAGATACGGTTCGATAGTTTAACGATTTTTTTCGCCCGAATAGTTGGAATAGTAATGTGCTTACCAGGAAAAACAGCAGGAGTCGGTGCAATGACACAGAATATGTAAAAAATAACAGATGATGGCACCATATCTTTAAATCACGTTTCTGATTGATTGACTGGTTAAAACGAAACGACAATCATCTTACACTGTACTATTAGTGTTAATTTCTAATAATAGTTCGTTTAACATTTTCTTATTTATTTATTTATTGTTGTTGGGACCAACAAATACCCATATAATAGCAGAAAGTCTTTCGCACACCAACTAAACAGATTGCTCAAACAGACACTCACCATCAGTGGCGAAGAGAAAGTAGACTTCACCATAGAGAAGTCCCCTCCTCTCTAAGCACACATATATAAATAAATTCATATATTTATTTTATATATGTGTATATAGACATGTATATAATTTGTTAGAAGTCTATTAAATTAGATTTCGGTTGGACTTGACGAAATTTCACATAGGAAAACAATTAGCCGTCAGGAAATTGCTAAATCGTCCAAGACCGCTCGTCGCAGCCGACTCTCATTGATAATTTGCTACAATTACAACAATTGATCTAAAATAGAGAATTTTTTAAAGGAAAACAAACGATAACAGTATCCGTTGTTGTTTTCGTGTTGCCTCATGAAATTTCCTAGATCCGGTGTCTGTCAATCTTAGTAATGTCGATTGTGCGTCATCGATACTGGAAAATACAAAAATTATTTACAATAAATTGGCAGGAATTGGAGTTTTTTTGTTTTTGATTAGAATCAGGAGTCAGGTAGTGGCGTGGTACCCTAAACTAGTTCTTCCCTTGACATTATAACGAAGCTAATTAGAAAGAGATAGATTGCATTTAGAGTGATCGATATTAATCCAAAATTGAATAGTTGACAACCCAATTGTAACAAATTCGAGAATTTATCAGTTTTAATGACGTCGGAACTGGTTACTTTGAGTAGGTTTCGAAATTGCCTCATTTCCTGCTCGAAACTACTCGGGATTTTGATTATAGTTCTTTTTTTTTTTGTTTTTGAATTGCTATCGTTTCTATTTTTAATAAATTTCGACGATAATATCAATCAAAAGTGTAGATTGTAAGATATTTATATGAGTGATTTATATATGATTAAGATTAGGATTAGAGACAAAGTTCGGAAATTAAAATACAATAGGATTAAGCTAATACATCGTGGCCGGTTTGAAAGTGGCCAGTTCTAAAACTTTTTTCAAATGAGCAAAGCACTAGTCTTTTTGCAGACTTTTAAAGTACTTGTGACCAAGGCGAAGGACTTTTTGGGCGCCCATATTATCAGCTTTGTGCAAAAAATTCGTACCGATATCTGTTTTTTCGAAATCAGGCAAAAACGTATTGTTTCAGGGTAAATTTTTATTAAACTGAAACTAGAGCCACATTAAGAAAAAGAAAAAACAAGATCTAATTCTTGAGTACAGTAGATTAAAGTTTATACAGGGTGTCCGACTTGAAAGTTGTCAGTTACATTTTTTTTCCAAATGAGCTACGTGGAAGTTCTACGGTTTACGGTATTTTTGTAAAAATTCCGCACTAGGGTCTGTTTTCTTGTGAATCGAGAAAAATGATAGCGTTCTTTCTCTGGCCAAGTTTATCTGAAACGAGACAATAAAAGCTTTATTATGCTTGAACACTAATGCCCCTTGCGGAAACCTCCCATATTTGAAGTATAGGCAAAAGCCAAGTTTACCTAATTCAAAAATTTTGTCAAATTGATGAGATTACTTTATCGTGAAAGCTAACACTCTTTTGTAATGTGAAATAAATTGAAAAGTACAGTTTTGCGGTATTTTGGTAGCCATTTGATTAATTTTATATAGGCATTTTTGAGCTCATTTGTTCTTTTCACGAGTCTAGTTACATTATTTTTGCACTTTTAGAGACCTCTCTCTCCCACAGTAATTTGATGATATTTTGAAAACGAACAATTTTTCGTTACAATCAATAATTTTCTGTTAATCAACAGGTTTTTTAGTGCCCTTTACTGCTCACTTGTGCAGCTTAATGTGTAGCTTCTTCCATAAATCCCGACTTACAATCGACCTCATGAGTTCTTAAGTCTGAAGATCAGTGCTGGGGTTGTAACGCAAAACTATTTTCATCACCGCGGACTTGAGACTAGGCTAACATTTTTCTTTGTAGGGCCAGAGGAGAAAAGTGCCTATTTAATACTTAAATTATCCTGACATGTGGCGCCCAATAACCTATTTAAAGAATCTTATCTAACAATGAAGGAACAAAAACTGTGTTTGCAGATTGTATTAGGAGATTTATTTGCGAAACAGAAAGAGGTAGGGTTTCAATAAAATGGATTAAATTTACGAGGTAATTTAGTTAATTGAAGACACCGGTCCAAAAAGAGGACAGCTCCATTTTTACAAATTTTTCAGAAGAATGACAAAAAAATTGATTGCTAGAGATTTGTTTACATATTTTTTACTTAATCATATGTTTTTGTTGAGTACAAAATACAATTTTTTCTATATACTTTTTTATTTAAAGTCTTTTAGATACGGACGAGTAATTAAAATAGTCCAAAGTCGAGTTGCCTCGTTTTTGCACCGGAAAGTAACACTTTTGGACTTCCATTATCTTCGACTTTATTTATAATTTTTGTTAGAACTTGCGGGTGATACATCGAAGCAGGAAAAATCAGAAAAAAAAGAGTTGTCGCTTTTTGTAGTGGCGTCTTTAGATGTCCTCATAGCTACATTACTGACCACTTCCGTCAACCCTAGAGAGTCGTTGTTGAGCCTAAGACAACTAGACACAATTCAGATTAAAAATAAATATTCATCAGAGACTCCTCTGGCATCAGACGAACATCAAGGCTTAAGTGTTTAGCACTCTAAATCCCCCTATTTATGAATTATATTCTTCTAAAACCTGACAATTCGGGACTTTACTTTTTTGGCACTTTTTTTGTCGAGAAGGTACTTGCACTGCCGCCTACGCTGAGCGTGCTCTGTAGATGAGGGCGACTTAAAGTTAGGTCGGCGCAAGATGAACCGGATTATTGCGCTGCAGTCAAGAGACCTTGTGCGTTTTGGTTAGAAAACAATTAAAATTAATGGGTTACAAGAGCTTTACTTAATCAGTCTAGAGATGATTGAGCAGCCCACCTGTAAAGTTATTTTAACATTGCTAAATCAATATTATCCTATTATCACTTTATCAAATTCATTACCATATCAAGTGTTGAATAAACAAAACACATAGAGTAAGCTATTAAATTATTGGAACTCTTTCAGTTTTTTTTTGCAATATCTCCACCATAAACAGACAATAAATCATCGTTTCCGTACATATTAACAATAAAATGGTAGCACAACGTTTCGCATGGTTTTCTACGAAAAATCATTTCCATGATGTCCAACCGAATAATGACGATGTAAGTTTTTATTAATAATTTCGAAATTTATTTCAATTAATTGTAATGAAAAAATAAATAAACTAATTTGCATTAGATTGATACAAGTAATATAAGTTTCATCAACGACATTTGGAACGTACAGAATGCATCTGTTATAATAACGGAAACGGCAATTTATGCCCCACCTGTAGTATTTGGCATCATTGGTAATGCTTTATTAATTTATATTTTATGTAAAATGCCACATATACGTTCACCGACAAATCTATTAATTGGTAATATGGCATTAGCCGATCTATTATCATTATTGATACATCCATGGGTGTTTCTGTGTTACGATTTCTTCCAAAATTATCAATTGGGCAGTTTTGGGTGTCACGCCGAGGGAGCTACCGAATGTAATTATAATTTTGACCGCCAAACAAAGGGAGAATTTTAAGTAATAGTTGGGAAATGTTCAAATTTCGCGCGCAATTTAGTGGCGGCAATTTTAAAATTCTCCCAATTTACAGTGCATTTCACTCGATTTATCCGTCCGTGTTGTAGGTGTACGGATAAACAAGTCTGAAAAGCACTATAGTTGAGGATAATCTTAGCTAATTGGTTGAATTCCAGGTGCTATTCTGTTAACTAGCGTTTTCAGTATGACCGCAATCAGTTATGACCGTTTGACGGCAATCGTTTTACCGAAAGAGACGAGGTTAACGTATAAACGTGTCAAAATCATTATTGCCGTTACATGGATTGCTGGTCTATCATTATCGATACCATTGTATGTGTACCGCAGCTATAGGGAACGGCAATGGAAGAATTTTCTGGAGATTTATTGTACAGAGAAAACACTAATTATTAATATTTATTGGCATGTAATCATTACAGTTCTTGTATGGTTACCATTATTGATACAGATGATTTGTTATATCTCTATTTTCGTTAAAGTAAGTTGTGCTGGGAAGTTCAGTCAGTGGCCTGCAAACTTTGCAGAATTAGGGCACGTTCATGTCAGAGATACCGCGCTGGCGTTGAGTTTTCAAACAATACTCGCCTCGTAATTGATACGCCATGTATTCCGCCAATCATGCAAAGAAACTGTTAAGTAGTGAGGTGCCTTCGACATGAACGTATCCTTACGAAAATTCTATATCTATTTCTATCTTTAACGAATGAATTCGACGTCCAAAGTATCCGTTGCTTGCCGAATCGGCGATTTTTCGATATCTTAGTGTCAAATCTCAATTGTTTTCTTTAGTCGCTTGGATGAAATGCCGCCACTGTATAGTGGGGTCGATGTACCACAGTTCGGAGGCCACTTGATCGAGCTTTCTAGAGATTACCGCAATTATACCATGTTCTCTTTTATAGTTGTATAAATACGAAAAGGTCATACTGCGTAAATTGCACGTCGCCCATCAGGTGAGCTATAAGAAGAAAGCCGTACGAATGATGGTAATTGTAATTCTAACATTTCTAATCTGTCATCTACCATTTACCGTATTAATATTTTATCGTTATCAATTATTACAAAACGATGGTATAGATAAATCGAATAATACCGTACAGAATAGTGTGAATGGTTTCTATCATACATTATGGTATATATCGAAATTGTTCATATTTATAAATGCTGCACTGAATCCGATCATTTATGGTTTTACGAATTCGAAGATACGTAAAGGCTTCAAAACCACAAAGTTATCGAAATGGCTATTTTCGTTTAGGAGAAACAAAACGACAATCGTGCAAGTCAAACATCAGCCCAATAGGGAGAAAGATAAAGAGAATAATAATGGTAATAAGAATCAAGAGAACGATAATAATGTTGATGATAATAATCAGAAAGATAATAACAGTCCGAATAAGACATCTGAGACTTTATTGAATAGAAATATATTTTTGATTTTTAAGAAGAAATCAACCGCTTCCGTGCCAGAAATGTAATTGAAATCAAAATAAATTAAATTTATAAATTTCACAATTATTCGATTTTATCGTTGTGTGTTCATTGAAACCCTCACAATTGCTTATCCTTATCACAATAGGCTGTAAAAATTATGCCAGAATTAGTTCGATAGTGCTTTGATATCCGTTGTTTCTCAAAAAAAAAACGATTATGCAATTGCACGTATAGCTTATCAAAATTTTTAACTTTACATACGTAACAAATACAGGGTGGACAAACCATCCAAGCGGATAGAAAACGTTTCGTTATTGTGCACCTAAACGGTTTGCCCACCCTGTATGTACTGTATTTGAAGCAGTAACAGACTGTGTAGCTAACAGTTTACTTCAAATTTCAAATCAAAATTAGTTTTATAAGATTACCGGCGATCGGGGAAGGCCCGATCGCTCGTCCGGCTCGTGAATTTCCCTTTTAAATCAGTCTATATTCGTTATCAGACGAGTCTTATCAAAAATGGCAGTATTTTTTTTTTATATTTATCACTTGAGCCCCTGCAGCAAGACCTTATGATTGTGTTTCAGCTGTGAAACCCAACCAAACCTGTATTTGTTCCTTAAACTAAGAGTTGACCTCAGTCTCTTGAGCCGAGAAGAAAGCCAAAATTTTATAAAGCTATGCTGCACCGACCTTTTTTGTTAGCTATGCGATATTGTCGAAACGAGTCGAGTCGAGGCTTGGGAATTTTCCATAGATCGAGGAAAAATTTGGCGAGCCTTGATTAGAAAGCAAAACCAACAAAACAGAAACTGAGGCGATTAGCTTTAAGCTTCGAACACATGTTCAAATACATTTTGTTTTACAATCACGATCAATCATGTCAATTGAACTTAATCCCAAATAAATCGAAGGGATTAAGGCGTCGAACCTGAATTCTTTCTAAGCAATTTTTAAGGCAGAAATTCGGCCTTTTTGATTTGACAAGGATTGATTCAAGGCCTTACTTTTACTTACGTTTCACAAAATGGAGAGTACTTTAATAGCTATTTTTTTGGGCTTTATCTTAATCGCTTTGTGACTAGCCGATAATTATTTTCGTCGATTTTCTCACAAATCTCCATCCTTATCACGATAAATTGAAAGTAATTCCCTGAAATCATAAAATAATTTCTCACAAACAACCTCTTTTTATTTGTGCTTAGGAATTCCGTTCATTATTTTGAGCGTTATCATAGTTGTTGCGCAAAAGCTATTCGTAGAAATAAGTAGGTCTTTTTTTGTTGTTTTAATTTAAAACCCCATTCAATAATCGTTATCAGATTACGAACATTTTTTTTTAATCTAAGATAATCGCCGGTACTTGCGAATATAAAAGACACGTCTAAATCGTAATTGATTTATTCTAGTATTGTTCCCTGGCAATTATTAAGGTGTGTAGTAATATTTGAAGTGTTTTTCCATATATCAATCAAATTGCGTTCTATTTTTCAGCATTATGTTGAAGTTGGTGATTTTGGCCGTTTTGGTATGCTATACCGTTTCGGCACCACAGAAACAACAACAACAAAAACTCAATTTGGAACCGGCTAAAGCCTGTGATGAATCAAAATGTGTGCTACCGAATTGCCGATGCGCCTCCACCAAACCACCAGGCAAATTATCAACGGAACAGATCCCACAATTCGTTTTTCTAACCTTCGACGATGCTGTCACCGCCCTATTCTACGACACATACAAGAGTCTATTCTATAATCGTACAAATCCAGATGGTTGTCCGGTAGGAGCTACCTACTTCATGTCGCACGAATACACCGATTACAGTAAAGTGCACGATTTATATTTACATGGTCATGAAATTGCATTACATTCGGTATCGCATTCTGCCTTGACCACATATTGGAAGGACATATCATTGGATGATATGCATCATGAGTTTGGTGATGAGAAGACGATCGCCTCACATTTCGCCCAAATTCCCGAGGATGCAATTAAAGGCATGCGTTTACCATTCTTACAACTGTCGGGCGACAACAGTTTCGAAATTGGTTCAGAGATTGGTTTGCAATACGATTGCTCATGGCCAACACAAACCTACAGCAATCCACCATTATGGCCGTACACGTTGGATTACCTATCGACACAGGATTGTCCCATTGGCCCATGTCCGACAGCTTCAATTCCCGACTTCTGGGTTGTACCCATGGTTGACTGGAGGGATCAAAAGGGTATCGTTTGCAGTATGGTTGATGCTTGTGTCAATATGTAAGGTAATCGATATTGTTGTAAGAGATGGGAAGTAATTTTTGTTTTGTGTGTAGTCCCACCGATCAAGAGGGTGTCTTCAATTGGTACCTGGAGAACTTCAATCGTCATTACAAGGGCAACCGGGCACCGTTCGGATTCTACGTACACGCGGCTTGGTTCAGTCTTAACGACTCGCATTTGTCGTCCTACAGGCAGTTCGTTGAATACCTCCAAACACTCAAGGATGTCTACATTGTAAGTCGAGAAGAGCAAAAGTTGCCACAATTTTTGCTGGTGTGACGCTAGCCTTAAGGTAGTACCGTCGCGACAGTCGAACGAAAAAATTTATGTTTGAGTTTACAGTAGAGTCAATCAGAAATTGCTATGCAAAAGCCCAAAACTTTTTGCTGTTTATGTACGATTTCTAGCCAATCCCGAACGAGAAATTCTGGCAACACTGTCCGAGTTTGTATGCATTGCATATACTCGATTCATTATTGTAATTTAAAATTTTGACAGACAAATGTCGAAAAATATGTAACTGCACAATTCATTTTTGCACCGATCGATGCAGATTTATTTGAAGATTAATCTGGCAAAATTTAAAAAAAAAAATCCCAAGAAAACCCACTTGGCGGAGGTACTACCTTAAGCTATGTGGAAACTATTGTTACGCTGCTTGGGGACTGCTGATTGGTTATCAAAATGTTTGCGGGTGTGACGCTAGCCTTAAGCTATGTGGAAACTATTGTTCCGCTGCTTGGGGATTGGTTATGCTCAAAGTTTATCATTGCAGGTACCAATCGGAAGGGCTTTAGAATGGATAAAGAATCCGGTACCAATTGGTTCAGCAGATTGGCCGAAATGTTCAGCACCCAAGGACTTGGGCTGTAATCCGCAGAGTTGCCAATTGATGAAAGGCGATGAAACTCGATACATGACGGTGTGTACTGATGAATGCCCAGACGTATTTCCGTGGTTGAACAACCCATATGGTAAAAGCGACTAAAATAAAAATTGTAAACAACTTTGGTGAATCGATAATAAATACTGATATCTGAAAATGTTGTTTTTTTATCTTAGATAATGTCACTTTATCAGGTGATTGATTGATTTATTTATTTATAAATCAAATCCGTTTATCTATGTTTTTTTTGTTGATTTTTTGTCCAATTTGGAACAAAACAACTTGAATTTCTATAAAAAAATTGGGGCAAGTCTGGTTAAGGGTGCGTTTCTTTGAAATTGGCGCGCCGCATGCGCACCGCGTCGAACGCCGCCCGCTTATCGGCCACTGTAGTAACCAACAGCGTTGATCCGTCATCATAGGTAGTTGGGTCAAAATGGAAATGGCGTCATCAATGTTTCCATACAGTCTCATTGTATTGTAATTTGTGTTGAAAGTTTTACAAAAAAAATCCGTGGTAATAATTTTGTGTTTTACCGAAAAGTTGACGGGCCGCACGAGAATTTCCACAATGGAGACTACGAATTCGGAAGGTGTCGTCCTACCGGACATTTCCGAAGCCGAACAGCTTGCGAGCGAGCACGATGGCGGCGAGAATGGCAAAGTTGTTGAGACCAAACAACAACCACGGGTGGCCGCCGTATCGGTCCGGCATGCCACCACCGGTGTACCTGTATCGTTGCCAGTTGGATCGCTCATTACCAGCACGTTTAACGTTATCACACAGGACCAATTGCCCCATTTCAAGGTAGATCACCACCTGGTGGACGTCGTCTCCGTGGACCGGGACGACTTCCACCATTCAGCGCCACCAACGCCACCTATTTTCAAATTTACGAACCAGTTTTTTGAAACTTATTGTTTTTTTTTTCTTATCAACTAGCCGATGCTATGCGTTGATAATAATGGTTATATAGCAACTGATGGTACAGGTGGTGAATTGAAGACAATTGTTATACAAGGGGATGTAACAGATGCGAATACCGTTCAAACGCCGGCTACCGTCTCCGGGCCAAATCTGGGATCATGGAGTGAAGCGGCCAGTCTTCCAGTTCTGCCGATCCGATGCAAGAACACATCAGCCGAATTACATAAGAATCGTTTCGGTTCCGGTGGTCGTGGTCGATGTATCAAATTGGGCTCCTCTTGGTATACACCTAGCGAATTTGAAGCGCTCTGTGGCCGGGCGTCTAGTAAAGATTGGAAACGCAGTATACGATTCGGTGGTAGAAGCCTCCAGACTCTAATCGATGAAGGTGATCGTCGAACAACTCAAATCGAATTAATAATAATATATTTGGGAATTTTAGGGATAATTCTACCGCATGCAACAAGTTGTACGTGTGCCGCCTGTTGTGATGACGAATCCGCCACCGGTCCAGTGCGCTTATTCACACCATACAAACGGAAACGGCGAAAAGAGAACGATTCATCATCGAAACGCCAACATAATGTGAGCGGTGGCGGTTGTAGTAGTAATAACAGTAACGATAGTGATGGGCAACATCAGACGAAAGAGGAGGCATGGCAGAATCTGGCTGAAGGTTTAGATTCGACGGATTATCAATTAATGGAACCTGTAGTGAATGCGGATCCTACCGTATCGTTGAAACGTTTAGAGGATTTAGCAAATCAAATAACACGTTTAGCCAGTGAATTTCGGCGTGGTGTTGAAGAATTAAAAGATACGATTAATAAACAATCGGAGAAATTCCAACGGGATAAAGATGCAGCCGTCTTGGCAGCTAGAGTTGAAGCACAAGTGGCCGCCCTACAACCGGATGGTAATACGGATTCGACGTTGCAGCCGGCGTTGGATAACGATAATCAGAAGAAGGTTGGCTACTAATCGTATACAGGGCCGATCTGAGGGCGCAGTAACGCCGATAGATGGAATGAAAATTTGCCTAATCCAATCCGCCCTGTATACAGAGTGTCTCTTATTATGCGTCTCCACCAGGGGCTTCTACTTTTTCTCTATAAATTTTGATTTTGGGCCCGGTATTTAAGTGAGACCCCTGTGGCCTGGGCCTGAACGTGTCAATGTAGGGACCCAATGTTGTCTAGAGCCCGGGCAACACTTCAATTATCAGTCCGCCCCCTAATCACCGCTCTTAAATTGCTTTGGCATCTAATCTAATAAGTACAAAGGGAAAATATGAGCAGTCAGCGGAGTAAAGAAGAGTTACTTCTAACTGTTCTTGAACAGTTAGAAGTACTATTTTTGGACAGTATTAATGTATCAGACAAAGACAGCCTTATTCCTTCTTTACTTCAAAGGTTGATGTAGATTGTTCTAGGTTTCAGCCAATCTAGAAGGGCACTTTCACTATAAAACGAACCATTTAGATTTTGACATTTTGATGATAATAAATGTGAGCATATTGACCACTTATCCCACGAGATAGAGACAGAATATTAATAATTTGTCACTTTTACTTAGCTTTCGCATAGAAAGTGATAATTGCCTACATGCTATGAAATGTGGTTCTGTCTTTGTCTGATACATTTATCTGTCTATGTATCTCAAAAAAACATTCACTGTTCTTACCATTTTTCGGCGTTCCAGTTTCTTTAAGCTGGGGGGCTTTGCCAGGAGTTGTATCGAGCAAAGGTGGGCGTGTCTTTATTAATGCGTTACAGCATTAATAGTTAAAGACATAAAAAGTTAATTGCTGGAAGGCGAAGAGAGGGTTAAAAGCCGTTTGCAAAGCAAAACAAAAAAATGTATCCTACTTTGGCACCTTAATTGACGACGTCATGTCTGCCGCGCACCATCTTGAGATAGTTTCTTACATTTCTTCGATCAATTGAGTGTTTTTTTTTGTAGATTTTAGAGTTATTCAGATTATTTAGTTGTGAAACGGCATCTAAACATTATTCAAACAAAAAGGTTTGAAGCCGCTGCTGTGCACTCGTTTGAGCCCTTTTAGGGAATGATTGTAATCCGTCCTTACTCTCCTTTCCTGCGACTCACCACCAATGTGTTTGTCATCGCAAAAATTCGAAATTACTGATACATTTTTTGTTGCAGTGTGCGAACTGTAATCGCGAAGCATTGGCCGAGTGTTCTTTATGTCGACGGACGCCGTACTGTTCGACGTTTTGTCAACGAAAAGACTGGGTGTCACATCAAGTTGAATGTGTCCGAGGTGTAACACAGGACACTGGCTCCCAACAATCGATTATGTTAATTGTTGAGAGTACCGATCAACAATAGTTTAATTTATTTGACACAAACACACATACACACAGTACTTTTAATTTTAAGCAAAGAAAAAAATAGTTTTATCCTCTATTTGTACAGTGTTTATTTTCTTTTCGTTTTTCTACTTCTTTTTTACTTTTATGAAATTGAAAACCAAATATGCCAAAAATTCGTTAATACAAGATCTGTTCAGTATTACAGTGAAAACAGTGTAAATACTGCAATTTTTTTTGGTACGTTTTTTTTTCTCTGTATTTATTCAAAATTAGCATGGCTGTGATTTTAAGGTCCAAATCACAATGTTCTGTCAGCTTCTGTTTTGTTTATGTTTATGTAAAACCAAAATCGAGTGTGCCATACACGTGTAACTCTGTACTTGTACCAAAACGTAGCACATTTGAATTTCTTCGAATCTATATTCCGTCTATTTCGACTCGATTCGAGTCAAGTTGAACGAGTTGGAATAGACCCGCATATACTAATACCGCATCTATTTACATGTACAGATTTTTTTTAATTTAAAAAAAAAACAAAATACAGCTGAAACAATTCAGCTTTGTGATAAAAACTATATCAATGTAAAATTGTTATAATTTAGGTATTAATTTTTAATATTTAACGTCATTATTAATATAACAATCAAAACGATTAATTTATTAACTTGAACCTTTATCTGTTATCAGTTAGGAATTTTTAACGAAAATTGTATAATCATCGAATAGATTTTTTTTGTTTAATTTGATTACAGCTCGTACTGTAAAAAAAATCCGGAAGCATTAATTTATTATTTATTGAATTTCAACAATTTTTACTGATAATCTACAGATTTCAACAAAACAAACTGGAACATGTTTACAAATTCGCCATTTTCTGTCTTTGGCCATTATGCATTTCCTTCAATCCATCCGCAATTTTATTAGCTAAAGCATTATCAACATTCATAAACATTTTAACAGCTCTGTCTTGTAAGAACTCATCAGCTTCAAACAAATGATCAACAACATTGTCCACCAAACGTTCTCTACCTGTACCATATAAAGCCTTATAGAACAATGCTTTAGCTTGTGTGAAATTATCAGCATCCTCATTATCAGTCCGTACAATATCATCAGTTTGTCCAACCGGTGGTGATTTAGCGGCTGCTGCAGCAGCGGCCGCATCAGCCGCCATCTTCTCGCGATGTTCTCGCAATGCCTTCTCAACCGGATCCTCGGTACCATCATCCAAATATTGCATTGGACCATCATTGGGATTGATACTCTTCTCCAGACCGTCCATTTTGAAATTACGTCCTTGTTCGAGATCATTCAAGCGATATTTGATGAAATCATCACCGAGACGTTTACGGGTTGCATCATTATAGAGACCGATACGGGCTTGCAGCAGTTTGTCCGGTGATGGTTCGATGCCTGGCACTAAATTGCCGGGACTGAAGGCGAGCTCTTCAATTTCCTGTTTTGTTTCAGGACTACGATTCAACACCAATTTACCAACACGTTTCAATGGGTATTGACGGTGGGGCCAAACTTTCGTCACATCGAATGGATTGAATCGGCAAGCTTTGGCTTGTTGGTAAGTCATCACCTAAAATACAAAAATTGATGGAATCAGTTTTCCAGGTTTGTGGACGATTCAATTGAACAATACTTGAATGTAGAAGGTCCAGGATGGGATTTTGCCTTGTTTGATAGCCGTATGGATGTCGTAGCTTAAAAAGTTCGGATACTCTTGACTTAAATCATGGGCTCTGTCAATGACGATATTCCGAATACCTTGATCCGTTTTCAAATAGAATTTACAATAGAATGGTGTCCCATCATTATTGACCAATTTAAATGTATGTGTACCATAACAATTCATATAACGGAAACCTTCAACGATACCACGATCCGAAAAGAAGAACATGGTTTGATGCATACTTTCCGGACGTAACGTTATAAAGTCCCACAAAGCATTGGCGTCACGTTTATGGGTTACCGGGTCACGTTTCAAAACGTTCATCAATTCCGGATACAATTTTGGATCTCTAATCCAGAATATTGGTGAATTACTACCAACCAAATCCCAGATACCATCTTCCGTATAGAATTTAATTGCAAATCCACAAATGTCACGTAACGTGTCCGGTGTGTCACGGGTGGCATTCGTCACCGACCAACGTACGGCGACCGGTGTACGTTTACCGACTTCATTGAAGACTTTAGCGCCACAATATTTGGTTATGTCATGGGTGACTTTGAAATAACCATAAATGCCGGTACCTTTGGCGTGCGAGACACGTTCCGGATAATCGGCCAGGTCTTCCTTTAAACGATAAAATACAGCACTATTAGCAATCAAAACAAATTCTCCCATTTAAGAGGAGGTATTTGCAGTTTGCAATTCTCACCTTAATGTTTTTCCACATTTCGGCTTGTTGCACAGAATTGAGAGGAAGCTTTACGGCGCCTCGGCAATAATGACGACGACGACGACAACTGTGATTTGCTAATAAATCTACCACCGATTGTGAGTGATATAAATTGATTATCGCAAGTCACGTGACCCGTCGTTCAGGGGTCGTCGATTTTTCTCTGTGGCACATTTTTCCAAACCAATAAGGAAATTATAGATATCCAGATTTTTATCCAGAATCGATGCCTAGATCAAAAGTACTAGGACAGTAAAGAAAATGAGGCAAGGATTGAAGCAATGACGCGCTCGTGCCGAGCAAAAACAGCGGCGTTCACAAAAATGTGTTTCTAGGCGGGAGGAGGAAAGAAAAAAAACCGTCCACTGTAATTGAGCGGGGGACTCAGGAGTTGTAATAGAGGCTCTGTAACACTCCTGGGAATCTATTTTTGGATGAGACAGAAGAAAAACGGCTCCATCAAAGCTACTCTGAGTGGCTAAATATCGACCATAAGCCTGTGAAGACTACATTCATTGATTCCAGAATATAGAACTCCACTGTACGCAACGTTGGAACTCATTGGAAATAAAAAATAAAAGAAGGAAGCTTCATAACAATATTTAATGATAATTAGAAAATACAAAGTACATTTAATTTTTGCATCGTGAAAAAAACTCTAAACCACACAGTGATAACCTAATATTTAGAAAAAAAAAACCATAATAGACCCAATGATAAGAGAACCGTCAAATTACAAATTAGCACGTCGCTGTTTCTTCAAACCATCAGCCAATTTTTGGCCGAACGACTCATCAACTTGCGAGAAATTCCTAACGGCTCTGTCCTGAATAAAATCAGCAGCATTCTTGAGATGGCCAACAATATTATCAATCAATCGTTGTCGGGCCGCATCGTCCAATGTACGTTGATAGAAAACTCTAGCTTGACTGTAATTATCAATATCGCCACCATCGTAACGTTGGGCCTCACCAGATACAGTAAACGGTGGCGATAATTGTCTTAGACTGATATCATCGTCGGGACCATTGAAACTATTCGGATGATAATTCGGTGCACCACCTTGATTATTGATGGCTTGTGGCCCGTCGCGTTGATAATTGCGCACTTTAAATGGACAATTGACCGGTAATTGTAGATAATTGGCGCCGAGACGATGACGGTGCGTATCACCATAGGAGAACATACGACCTAATAGCATTTTGTCGGGTGATGGTTCAATACCCGGCACCATATGGGCGGGACTGAAGGCGATTTGTTCGATTTCAGCAAAATAGTTTTCTGGATTACGGTTCAAGACCATTTTACCAACCGGTATCAATGGGTATTCACCGTGCGGCCATATTTTCGTCAAATCGAACGGATTGAATTTGCAGGCGGCGGCTTGCTCGAAAGTCATCACCTTTAACAAAAAAAAAACAGTATTAGTAATATGTTTTAATGCCTCATTGCTAATGTGGAGTAGAAGCTTGATGCCCTACATAACCACAGATTAGACCCTTAGAATATTTACTTGAATATAGAAGGTCCATGATGGGTAGTTTCCGTTAGCGATGGCATTGTATAGATCTCGGATGGAATAATCTGGATCGGTAGCACTCAATTCTTCAGCTTTCTTTACATCCAAATTCTTGATACCTTGATCGGTTTTATAATGGAACTTACAATAGACTGCTTTACCGTCTTTATTAACCAATTTGAACGTATGCGATCCATAACCGTTCATATGTCGGAAACCATCCGGTAAACCGCGATCCGAGAACAAGAACAATGTTTGATGTGTAGTTTCCGGACGTAATGTAATAAAATCCCAGAACATATCCGGATCTTTTAGATGCGTTTGTGGATTACGTTTTTGCGTATGTATAAAATGTGTAAATAATGTTGGATCTCTAATAAAGAATATCGGTGTATTATTACCGACCAAATCCCAAATACCATCTTCTGTATAGAATTTCAGAGCAAATCCACGTGGATCACGTACAGTATCCGCTGAACCGGATTCACCACCAACCGTTGAACAACGTACAGCTATTGGTGTACGTTTACCAATTGATGAGAAGACTTTGGCAGCCGTATACTGGGTGATATCATGGGTGACTTCGAAATAACCAAAAGCACCACCACCTTTGGCATGAACGACACGTTCCGGGATACGTTCACGATCGAAATGGGCCAATTCTTCGAGGAATTGATTGTCTTGTAGGAGGATGGGGCCACGCGGGCCAACTGTCATTACAGCATCTTTGAGGCCGATGGGTGTGCCATGGCCGGTGGTTACCGTGGGAGCATTCTTTAAAACGAAAAACAAACAATCAGAAATTGCGGCGTAATTAATGAATGATAATTAAAACCACAATTTTTTTTTGAATTTTTATCATTCTTACTTCCTTTAATTGTTACAAAAAATAATAAATATTATCTAATTGATAATTGGTGATAATTTTATTTATTTATTTACTGTTCTTTTTAGTTCTTTGTCTCAACCTGTTATTGGAGAAAGTAAACGACTTTGTCCTAAATTTAAAATTTGGTACGACGTATTAAAAATTAATTATTCATTAATGAGTCGCATGCGATTGTTTACAATCGATTCAAACATTAAATTTCCATTGAATTGATATAAATTTTCATTGGTCTCTTTAACTAAATGACTAAACAAAAGCTCTATTTATGTGCCATTCAAGCCATATGTTAGCTACAAGGGTCATCTTACAGCAACTTATGGTGATCGCAATGACTTAAGAGGCTCAAGCCGAAATAATGATTGTAAGCCACGATAGACACAGTAATGGTGATGCCATCATGGACGCAGAATTTTGGAAAAACTTTTCCTCAATTTCTTTGTTATAACTTTTTTCTTCAAAATTTAAGCTAGATGCCTCTTGTTATACTTTTACAACGACAATATCCACAAGGACAGCTGATTATCTAGATATTACGTGTCTTTATTACTTTGGCTTCAGTCTTTTAAGTCATTGCGTCAACTATGCATTGTCATTGAGATTTTTTTTTCGTGCATCAGTGGCCACTTCTACATCGGCCAGCCTGTAGATTTATTTGTTTATAACAAAAGTAATTTTAGAAATCGAAAAAAACAATAAATTTAATCTCTTGACCTTTGGTATAATGTTGATATCTAAGCCTCAATCAATCATAAATTATCCGGGTCTTTCTTTTGGATATTAAATTTAAAACATTTCTGTTACAATAATAATTAAATAAATAATAACAAAATTAAAATATAACTGGACCGATTTTAAGGCATTTCGTGTACTATTTGTTACGCCACTGCTTTATTCCAGATTTGATTCAAAACAAAAGCAAAGAAAAAAGAGTAGATTATATAATTGCGTATAAGTTGATCAAATAATCAAAAAATTAAAAACTGTGACTTGCATTTAATTATTTGTTTATTTATTATTTTCGAGATATCGGCTTAACCTCAAAAGCCACCTACCTGGGTCTTATTTTTGTAGTCCAATAGTTGATTGGTGGCCTTATCACGGTCTGCCATTGTAGTCTATTTTTTTATTGGGTGTTCTTCAAAAAAAAAAGCAGTTTCAACAACGTTTGAAGGGCTCCGTACACAACGACGACGAACTGTTGTTTACAAAAATTACACGACCGGTTTTGTTATAAAACCATAATTGCCGGTCACGTGACTACTCATAGTTACGTTGATAGGTCAATTCTTTTTAATCAGTGCCAATGATATTTTTCTGTAATGTTTGAAAAACGATAAATAGAGGTCGGATGTTACAGTTGTAGCATAAAAATTTCAATTACAGCCAGGGCCGGACTGACTTTTATTGAAATTTGAAGCAAACTGTTAGGAACACTGTTTCAAATACAGGCTGGGCAAACCGCTTAGGTGCACAGGAAGGATTTCGTTAATGCTCCCTGTTAAAATTTGTACAGGCTGGTCCATTTACGATGGTTTTGGAGGGTGTCTCGTATAGGGAGAGATCGTACAAAATAACTGATAATACATTCTTGGACTACTTTTTTGAGATTAGTCAGATAATGTAATTAGATTTTTGATACATTCATTTGTTTTTGAGTTATGGCCATTTTTTCATTTTTAACAATTTTTAACGAAAATCTTCCACTTGGATGGTTTCGTAAGTACTTTGTTACTGGAATATTGATTTGTTGCTGTAAAAAAAAAGTATCGTAGGCCGATGCTGATTGCTAAACGTTTTCAATCATCAGTCCGGCCCTGTATACAGCACATTTTCACATATTTTTCATCTAATCTTATGTCAAAACGAAAAGAAATTGTATTATTGAAATTATCTGCGATCACCAAAGACCTCATTTATTGCTCGATTATTTTAAAACAGAATAAATAATGTAATAAGAAAATACCTCGCGTCTCGCGTCTTTCTTTATATGAGAAATGTCTTCCTATAGCCTAACATAGACGACTCTAGCCATTATTTTGTCGCCTCAATTGATAAAGAGAAATTTTGGAATATTCAGTAAAACAGCAGTCTCTGAATATCTGAATATCAAACTTAGCACTGCTAGCCGCTTGTAGCAACCCCACGACTCATCAGTAGCAAGACCCGGACCAAGACTAAATTGCGCTAGGGGCAAACAAGAGTTTCATGCGTCCTTTTCGCTAGCTATCTATTAAATAAGATGCTTCATACTTAGATGATTCGGCGCCCCATTGGAAAAGGCGCCCGGGGCCCTCCCCTCGGACCGGCACTGTTTTGGGGGTCCCTATAAAATATGGTCTCATCAGTTAATTAGAAATAAGCTTTAATTTATCAAAAAATATAAATTCGAAAACGTCTGTTTTCGACAATAAATGATAAGAGTTCGCTCGACTACATACCATTGATAATTTTTTTTCGATCTGTGATAACAAAACAAAGAAAATATGCACATTGGATTATCCAACACCTTTTTCTAGATTTATTTTCGACAAATTTCGATCAGTTGATCCCTGGACATTGTGGTGTTAAGATCGGTCGTTAAATTTTTACGACCATGAAGTGTAGTGATATTTAGTGATGTGTTAATGATAGTGGAAGTGTAGTGAAGTGCAAAGTGTTAGTGCTAGTGCAGTGAAGTGTGGTGAGTGTTGTGTACATGGACCGGAGAGGGCTGGCTGCTGGACGTGTACCACCGCACCAAGTCCAGGGGTGAGTATTGAAGATAATCACCGTGGGTTGGAGAAGAGGACGCTACAAAGGTAGGTTCGTCGCGGGATATTTGAGAAGAGGAATCCGTAAAAGGTAGGCTTTTGCAAATTCGTCCATGCCAACGTCATGGGTTAGTTAGCAAAGGGAATTTATATTTTTACGTATACACCCACTTCAGTTTTTACACGATGAATACGTTACCCGAGGGATCCGTGAAGTGCTGAAGCACAATCTATTTATTTAATTATTTAATAAATGTTTAGCGAAATTTTGTTTTAAGAATTCGAATCGATCAAAATAAGTCGTGCAAAAATCGTTGTTTTCAATTTTCAAATCGTGTTTTATCAGAATCGTGTAGAAAAAGTTCGCGTAAAAACAGAATTGAGTGTATGCATTTATTTATATATTATTGTTAGGATGCTCCCCCATTGCCCCGTTAGGACACTTTGTAGGGATGTATAGGGATAAATTGCGCATTGTTAGGGATGAGTTAGGTGCGGCAGGGTTTGGTGAAATGAGCAGTAACCACCCTGAAATTGTTAAAACAAAAATGTGTAACTTTTTCGTGTTTTTTTTTAAATAAAATTACATAAGCGGCAGGGTTTGGTGAAATGAGCAGTAACCACACCCTGAAATTGTTAAAACAAAAGTGTGTATTTTTTTCAGGTTTTTTTAAAATAACATTACATAAGCGGCAGGGTTTGTTAAATGAGCAGTAACCATCCTGAAATTGTTGAAACAAAAACGCGTATTTTTTGGAGCGTTTCTTTGTCACATTGCATAAGCGTAGGTGTTGAGGATAATAATGTAAATGCTTGGTTTGTGGACTGTTTATTGAATATTTACTTAGTTTCTACGAGACTCGATATTGAACTCTTTTTCTCTAACTATTTTAGTAAGGGTCATGTCCCTTGCTATCCGACTACAACCCACCCTTAGGTGCAGGTTTACCATGTTGACCATGTAGCCCCTTTGAAGTGAAAACTTTAATAATGACTGACATAAAAAATAAAAAATAAAACTGATGGTTAATGAAACAATATTGCAAAAAGAATACGTTTAAATATATACACAAAATATCCACCCTTATTTTAGGGCCTTCAATTGTATTTTTGAAAAGACAATGGAAATCACAAAGTACAGGTTCTATGTGTTCTAGGCTCAAAAGTTGCAAATTAGAATTTTTATTGAGTTTGCGTTCGAGAGATGGAATTGTTACAAAGATGCATTTCGCATTTTTGATTTTTTTTTTATTAATTGCCCCATTTGATAACTCAATTTCGCTTGAAGTGTTAAAATTTTGATCGTCTAGTGTTACGTTCGGAGGAAATTCGTTGTTAGATTTTGAAAAGGTGACTGATGGAGTTGGTACGGTTATTTTATTGTGACATTATCGCACTGTTTTACTGGATTTAGCACCAAATTGATACCCGAAATTGAAGTATTGCTTGTTACAAATGTAGTTTTGTGATAATATTGGCTTGTGAGGCTCTTTTTAGTAAGCCTAGTCATTGCATTGAAACGTACCGTGGATGCCGTTACAAACGGCAAAGTTATTAAATTTATTGGAAACGGCGATATTTGATGAAACCTTCTTACCATTTCGTTTGATTGAAATATTATTTGTTTTCGCGAACTGACTAGTTTTGCAATTGCTTGTAATGCGATTAGAGGTTCATTTAACGGTCTTGGAGCTTCTAAGATCTGATGTTGTTTTTCGATGAAATTTTTAAATTCTGTCTAAGTGGACAATGCGTTTTGTAAGGTAGTTTGCCATTCATTATTGGATTGGTAATCTAATTTATCGACTAAAATTGTAATTAAAATTTGAAGGTCTTAATGATTCCAAATTATTGTTCATCGTATCTATGAGTTGTCTTAATTTACTACCAGAAACATTGTTTATGGTAGGAATGGTTAAAATATTGGTTAAGTGTCTACAATACTTGATATTGGACTCTTTTTCCCTTGCTATTTTAGTAAGGACCATGCCCCTTTTGTCTATCTAACCACCACCCACCCTTAGATGGGGTTTTAGAATAGTTGACCAATCGGAACAGGCAGGGTTTGGTGAAATAAAAGCAATAACCACCCTGAAATTGTTGAAACAAAAACGTGCATTTTTTTGTGCGTTTTTTTTCATGAATCTACATAAACGGCAGGGTTTGGGGAAATGAGCAGTAACCACCCTGAAATTGTTGAGTCAAAAACATGTATTTTTTCCGGTTTTTTTTTTATATAAAATTACAAGAGCGGCAGGGTTTAGTGAAATAAGCAGTAACCACCCTGAAATTATTGAAACAAAAACGCGATTTTTTCGTGTAATTTTTTATGTTCATAAAATTACATAAGCGCTAGGGTTTGGTGAAATTAACAGTAACCACCCTAATGTTGTTCGAAAGAAAAAGTGAACATTTCCGGGCGTTTTCTCCAATAACGTGATGTGATTTGAAGTGTGATTTAGTGAAAATTGTGAAACTTAGCAGGTAAGTATTACAAGATAAAGTCTTTTTCAGGGCTCCTTTAATCAAGATTTCGTAATTGTTTCAGTTTAAACATGCAATTTGTGATGAATTTTTGTAAGTATTCTATCTGCAATCGCGTTTACTGAAATGTTCTAATTCATTTGTTTAATAATTTGTTTCAGGACACTTTTAATGAAAATTATCTTATTTCTGTTTCAGTTTTTTAAAGGTTTTGCGATGTGACATGAGTTTCAATTTCAGCGTGTTATTTTTCAAGATATTTTGTGAGTATTCTTTATCCACTTTTACCGTAATGTTTTCATTTATTTATTTAATAATTTATGAAAAGCATGTTTCAGGACATTTTTAATGAAAATTTCGGCATTTCTACTTTTATTCGTATGTTTAATAATTTGTGAAACGTTTCTGTTTCAGGACACCTCTTTGATTTTCAACACGCATTTAAAATCTTTTATTTCAGGCAATTTTTGGTAATTACGGTAACTAAAAAAAGCGTAGTTCAAATCGACGGTTAAAATTACGTATTAAATTACATGTGAGAACCGGTCTCTACCTTGTACAGGGCCCTGCAAGGTTGAAATCGGTTCACATGTAATTCAATAAATACTTTTATCTGTGGATTTGAACTATTCGCACAATAATGCAAAAATCTTCTCATTTATTTGTCCAGTAATTTGTGAAAATTCTGTTTCAGGATATTTTTCAAATTTTTATTATCATTTCCGTTCTAGCACATTTTTCAGGAACCACTGTACCACCCTATTTTATTTTACAATTTTTGCATATTTTTTCAGAAGTTTTTGTAAGTTCTCTATCTTAATCCACTTTAATTGAAATATGTTAATTTATTTGTTTAATAATTTGTGATGAATCTCTATTTCAGGATATTTTTAACCAATAATTTACAATGACTTTTCAGCATATTTTTTTGAGAGATTTTTATGAATTTTGTTTGTGTAATAATTTGTGAAATTTTTCTGTTTCAGGGTATTTTTTTAATCGACAATTTATACAATGACTTCCATTTCAGAACATTTTTTCATAAATTTTCGTAAGTGTTCTATTTCTTTAACTTTAACTGAAATGTTTTATATTATTTGTTTAATAATTTGTGAAAAACTTGTATCAGGATATTTTTTAACAATTTACAATGGCTTCTATTTCAGCAAATTTTTTCAGAAATTTTTATGAACTTTGTGTAATAATTTGTCAAAATTTTCTGTTTCAGGATGTTTTTTAAACCACAATTTACAATGACTTCCATTTCAGAACATTTTTTCATAAATTTTCGTAAGTGTTCTATTTCTTTAACTTTAACTGAAATGTTTTATATTATTTGTTTAATAATTTGTGAAAAACTTGTATCAGGATATTTTTTAACAATTTACAATGGCTTCTATTTCAGCAAATTTTTTCAGAAATTTTTATGAACTTTGTGTAATAATTTGTAAATATTTTCTGTTTCAGGGTATTTTTCAATCAACAATTTACAATGATTTCCATTTCAGCATATTTTTTCATAAATTTTGGTAAGTGTTCTATTTCTTTAACTTTAACTGAAATGTTTTAATTGGTGTAGGGCTAAAAATTCGGGAATTTTTCTGGTATTGTCTCTTAAAACAATTGCTAGCTAGCAAGTTGCTAATAAGGTTTAAGGGTTGTGTGATTGTTGTACTAACATCAAAGTGGACTAGGCCTCTAGGGGATACCACTATAAAAAAAACGCACCGTGTGCTTTACCTCCTAGGTGGTGTGGAAAGAAGCACAACCAAACTTAAGAAGGCTTAAAGTGATGTTAAGTGATTGGTGAATGCAGGCCTTACGTTGAGGTTGCATTTAATAATGAACAAAATATTTGATAGTTCATTGCCTTTACAATGGTCTTTTTTCCTGTAACTTTGGGCCAGCTCTGGTTAGGATAACTACTACTAAAATCTTTTGTAATTCTCTTTGAAACTGACAAAATAGTTCAAATATAACATTTTCGACAACCAACTCAGTACTGGTACTTAAAACATAGATGAGCATTGGGCAAGGATTTTTGAAAACTCTTTCCTGAAGGAGTAAACGGGGGATGAAAGTTTGTATGCAAGTTCTTTAAAGATACTCAGACTTCCAAACAACGTAGAAAGTATCAAATAAAAAAAAATTAACAAGTCGATTAGTGCTTAGGCTTCTGTTTGCAACAAAATAGCAGATTTATTAATACTTTTTACAAAATCATCTCCTAAGGGGTACATTAGAGTAAAATTTGGTTGGGAAATATGTTATTTTTGACGCTACAAGCGCGACTGTGGGTACTGCGTCTACAATTGGTTTATAAATAAAATTTATTTTATACTTCTAATTGTTGCAGGTTAATTGCTAATTATAGTTTTATTTTATGATATAAAATTATTTTAAGAGATTTATAACTATTTGAAAAATAAAATTATTGAATGCGGTTGCTAAATTTAATATTTGAAAGTGTTCTCATGAAAAATTAGTAGGCATTGAAGAAAAACAAAAGACTCGGATTGTACATATCTCTCTCTCATCATAATAATAAGCATATATTCTGTTTGTTTTCTCTCTCATATGCATAAACCACGGCTTCAGGCTTGTGAGAGGCTGAAGTTGCATGAGACGAACTTTAAAACTACAGTCTACTTGATTTGAATTACTCAAAATAAAAAAAAATCAATACATTTTTTCAAATGAATAATGTAAAAATGCAGCAATTTCTGCTTGATTTTATTGAATTATCCTTGACACTGAATGGAAAATTTATAACACGATATACCGCTTTTGTATAAACAGGCACGTAATTACTTTGCGATACAATCTCTTTTAAAAACAAATAAGAATAAAACCAATAATAACACGCTATATGTTTTATTATAATTGTCTCGATATTTCACAGAAATATTATATTAAAAAAAAACAAAAACGAACAACAAACAAATAACAATACTGACAAGCGACTATTTCTCTTTGCTTTTATCATCAGATTCGTACAATTTCAAATCGATCGGCTTATCATAGCCCATAATCCGTACATAATGTTGTGGATTCGGGAACAATTTCGGATCGAGAAACAACGGCTTACCTTTGGCGGTGAATGTGGTAAACATGCCGGGTAGATCGGGCACTTTAACATCGTCCACTTTAAATTCAGTCTCAAAATAAAAACAGGAAATATTAGCATTCAATTGATAAATAACGAACGCAATATTATGTTTAATTACCTCTCTAGTGACACAGAAAAAGTTCACCGTTTTCGCGATATACGTATCACTAGTCGGCTTATAAATCAAATGCGTTACATATTTCTTTGTTATCAAATGTAACAGAAACGGTGTAACGCATGTAAAGAAGCCTATTAGGGAATAGGCGGTAATTATTACCGGAACACTGCCGGAATTCATAACGGCCGGATAGAGGAACGGTTGTGCCATTATGCCAGCCACACTTGATGATAATGAGAAAAACTAAAAATTAATTAAATTAGCTACAATTTCTGTTAGAATTCCAACAAATAATCACTTTCACAGCCTTAATTTGTGGTGTTAAAAGACCATAATAAACTTCTTTCGGTTGTTGCGTTTTGTCAATATTATTATCAGGAATTGTGGAATTTTTGCGTTTTATTATGGTAATAGAAGCGTAGACATTGCGTAATTTTGGTGTGAAACTTTTATATAATGTTATACAGGACCTTATTGTCATTTTTTGGTTCTAAAAATCCAATATTTTTGAATATTTAGAAAATTTCGAACATAACCTTACTAATTTGACATGTATCATGGTGTGTTGCAAGCGTATGCAACCAGTTATACACCAAAGTACTGATAGTTATCTAGCTACAATGACTGATAGGGAAAATTATTTATTTGATAAACAAATTGTAATTATTATAACAAATAAAAGATATTCATTTATTTATGGTATTGCAATGCGTCATATTCATGATTACTGTTGAAAAACAAACATATTATATGTATTTTAATCATCTGTTAATGAGATTAGCAGATTTGTAAATGAGTGAATTGCGATAAAGTTGAACGAATAAAAAGTACAAAGAGAAATTTATTATTTATATATCAAACTGAGCTTTGCAGGCAAGGGTTTTAAGTTTTTTCCACCCTTTAAGAATGTGCCAAACTTTTTATTGTACCTACTTAGCCTAGCCAGACTCGTGGAGCCAAAAATGCTCATTAAATTTTCTTACAACCCCCATTTTAGCAGGCTCTGTTTTAGTTTATAGATTTCAAACTTTCACTGTCGAATATTGGCGTAAATTCTTATCGTTCAGCCTAGATCTGAGAGGAAAAGATAAGGGTTTATTTGAACAAAAAAATTCAGAAGCCTTATAACCAAAATTTTTTTGAGCAAAGCATACAAGTAGCAATGTTAGCAGTGGTAGATTTAGGTTTAGGCCCGATTTGACACACGTGGCAAAATTTGGGAAGTAAACAAAATGCTTATCATCATTTTTAAAATATGGGAGAGCCAGAATTTGGTCCAACGGTTTTGACCAAACTCCCCAATATATTTTTGTTATTTTTTCAAATTTAGCTGGGCGTTTTTCTGATTTTTTGATACCTCATTTATTTGGTTTGCGAATTAACTGTGCAGCTTGACACCAGATTCTTTGGTGTTAAGAAAAGGGCGGCATAGCAAATTGGGCCTATGGCGCCATGACAGTTAAACCTGCCACTGAGTGTTAGGTCGTTTATTTCCGGAGGCCTAAAAGGACAATAATGAGCCTCTATTGATATTGCTTATAGACAGAGCAGCTGCCTGAAGCGGTATAATTTCAGAGGCGGCAGTTTTTGTTGCGTCCCATATTGAAAAAAAACCGATAGATCTGAACAAAAGACACTTACTTAACACCCTTTTTTAGGTTCGTTTAGTTGTTTTCGGGTAAAAGTAAAAGAACCTCAGCTTTTAGTCCTTTTTGCCAAGAAATATTCAGTAGTTCTAAAAACGTCTACTATTTGCATGATTTCTTAAAAGAAAAATTTACTTTCAGGCCCCAATAAGTCCATATTTGCTCCTGATCAGAAATCCCTTGAACTACCACAAATAAATGCACTGCACACCTTTCTACCGTAGATCGCGTACCTTTTTGAGGGTGCCAGTGATGAAGGCAGCAACGTGATATGTCAATCTCTTTACTGAACCTTTTCAACAGTATTTGCTATTATGAATATTATTCTACAAATATCGAAAAAAAGTACAATTTTAACACCGAAATAGCTTAAAATCCGATCGTTAGTTATTATTGTTTTCATCGATCAACTACGAAAATTAGATTATTATAACAATAGAGCTTTCATTACACAAATCTTGATCGTATATTTAAAGATGCAGTGATCGAAATGGACTTCCTAGATAGTTCATTAGTCTATCTGTGCTATCCAAAGAGTTTGTGTCGAAGAGGCGGCATTTTCAACAAATGTTTTAAAAACTTGTTAATAAATCTTTGAATATTGCAATGAAACAATTACAATTTTTACTCGTAATCACCTGTAAGTAAAGAACACCCTGTTCGTTTTACCCGACTAACCCTTAACGGACTAATTAATCAAAATTAACAATCTCAAAAGTGTGAATTAATTAATTTTAATTGATATTGGACGATTGCTAAAAATATCCAACAGTTTAACCAATTTTACGTTAATTAACTGTATAATTACCGAGTTAGTTTGTAAAAACGTTTATTTTTAGGCATTTCAAGTTACACCTGCAAGTATCTTCCAGATTTCCAAACTGGCGGTAAGTTGTTCCGAATCGAAAATAATTCAACACAAATTTATTAGATCTCGTTTATATACAAGAAAATTTAGATGTTTAACATAAAATTTTATTACAGCTGTCTCAATATTTTCTTTTTTCATTGTCACCGTTCCTCCACAACAATAAAGCGATACTTTGCGTTATTTTTAGAAATTTATTAATGTAAGACTAGAAAAGATGTAGGTGTGAACATGTGTATCATTAAAATATCGAGTAAAAGTCTTTTTGATACACCATGTGGGTGGCTAAAGGACAGATTTGACACAACAACAAAAAACCAGTCAATTAATCCAATATGTGTATTTCGTAATCATTGTAGAGATTCCACAAAACAATGACCTAAATGAGAAGACACTTCCTCCACCTCGACAACAAACAGCAGAGGACGGCAATAACTGCCCACTTGAATTTAAACACAATTGCCACTTTTGCCAGATGATCGATCAACAACCAACATGTGGATGTTATGAAGGTTTTATTACAACTGGACGAAATGAATGCATTGGTAAATTAATTAGAATCTGTTTTTTGGATTATTAATTAGAAATGATGTTTGCAGATATCAATGAATGTCTAGATGAGAACATTTCAAAAACATGCAATAATAATTGTGTTAATACAATCGGTTCGTATTTTTGCCGAAGAAATGACAAAGATCTGCAAGCGGAACAACCTTCGTATGATGATGAAGAAGAATCCAATGAAGATTACAATGAAGAAGATTATAATGAAGAAGAGTACGGTCAGTATGATGATGACGATTATAAAGAAGAAGATGAAGATGATGAAATCGATAATAAAATCGATGCCATAAAAAATCGGGTAGAATATCATGAGAGTAATAAAAATGATAATCTTAATAAAAATAATGAGATTACTGCTTATAATTATGATGATGATGATGATGACTACTATGACACTGCTATTAAAAGTGATAAATCAGTGGAAAACAAAGAAAAGTCTACCGAAATCAAAACAACAACTCATCATTACGATGATTATGAAGATTACGATTATGAGCCAGAATATGGAGGAAAAAATCGAAAAAATCCGGTCAATGAAGAGACTACAGAAAAAGTCGATGAAGAAATCGAAAGCGCAACATCCAAATTGGAAATCATCCGAAATGTTAAAGTCGCATCGCGCAATGAAGAAGAATCCACAACAAAAGTTGAAGAATTAACGGAAAGTAACACTAAAACATTTGACGCAAAAACTGAAAAGATGCATATGCTAGAAGAGACCCGAGATTCTTCCCTTGAAGAAGAGACACAAGAACAAGTTATTCCTGAAAGTGATACTGAAACAAGTGAAGAAAACGAAGATCATACCAATGATTATGGAGACACATTTGATAAAGAAGAAGAAAAGAGTGCGACTACAAATGATAAAGACACAAATGTGGAAGAAGACGAAGATAGTCACAGTGATTATGGAGAAGAAACCAAAAGAAGAAATTTGACTGGAATAACACGAGATACACTTCTTGAAGAAGAAAAGCAAAAAGGAATTATCGCTGAAAATAACACCAGAGAAAGTGATGACACAATTGAAGAAGAATATGATGATGATGACAATGATGATGATTATGATGAAGAAGAAAACGGCATAACTACAGACACCAATATCACAAATGTGGAGGAAAGCAAAGACGATTACGAAGAAGAAGCTAAAAGAGCAGATTCTTCTCTTGAAGCAGAAAAGCAAGAAGAAATTATTCCCGAAAGTAATACCAGCAAAACTGAAGGAAACGAGGATAATACCTACGATTATGAAGAAGAAGATGATGATGATGATGATAAAGAAGGAAAAGAAGAAGGTGCAAACGGCATAACTACCAACGACAGTATCACAAATGTGAAGAAAAGCGAAGACGATTACAAAGAAGAAGCTAAAAGAACAGAATTGATGGAAAGAACACGAGATTCGTCTCTTGAAACAGAAAATCAAGAAGAAATTATCGTTGAAAGTAATACCAGAAAAAATGAAGGAAATGAGGAAAATATCTACGATTATGAAGACACAACTGAAGAAGAAGAAGATAGTGATGATGATGATTATGATGAAGAAGAAAAAGAAGAAGGCAGAAATGGCGTAACTACCGACGACAGTATCGCAAATGCGAAGGAAAGTGAGAACGACGAAGAAAGAACACAAAGTTCTTCTTTTGAAGAAGAGAAACAAAAAACAATAGTTGCCACAACGAATTCTGTGGAAATTGAAGAAAATACAGAGTATGAAGAAGAAAACGAAGAGAATGTAACTACAGAAGGAATTATTACAAAACGGGTAGAAAGTGAGGATAACCGTAACGGGTATGAAGAAACAACTAGAAAGCTGGAAACAGTAGAAGAGGAGCATAATTTCATAGAAGAAGGAGAGAGAAAAGTGACAACAGAAAATACAGAGGAAGCAACAGAAGAAACGCCTTCAGAAGGAGCAATAGTTACAACTGAACGTTCAGCTGACGATGCAGACGAGGCAACAGCAAATCAAGATTACGAAGAAGAAAATTTTGAAGTGGAAGAAGACAATAGTGTAATCGAAGCACCTCCAGCAAAGGAACCCACAATAATAACCACTGAAAAATTGCACGATGACGATTATAATAATGTTGAAGAGACAGAAGTGGAAGAAAGGCAGTCGACGATAAATACGAATGATGTCTTTATCACTTCTACAGAAAAGATTACAAATTCTGTGGAGGAAGGAGATGCAAAAGAAGAAAACGAAGAAAATAGTCATAGACCCAACATTGTAGACGAATATGAAAATTACGACGATTATGATGAAGATTATTCCACTGAAAAACTTGATGATAAAACAGTTCAAACTACTGAAAAAGATGCAGAAGAAACGATAACAACCACAACACAAGACCAACAGCTTCCTACCTGTGATCCAGGTTTCCAGTTTTCTTCATCCAACGACTGTATCGGTAAGTTTTAAAAATTTTACAGAAGAATTTGCCTGGTAAAATCGTAATTTACAGATATCGACGAATGTCTCAACAATAACGGTAATTGTTCGCATATCTGCAAGAACACAATCGCCTCCTACCGATGCCAATGCAACAACGGTTACCACTTAGATGAAGATCAAAGATCGTGCATCCAAATTGATCCATGTTCAATAAACAACGGCGGTTGTTCGCATTATTGTGAATCAATTGACGACAATCAAGCGACTTGTTTATGTCCGGAAATGTACGAATTAATCAATCGTACAGTTTGCATCGAGAAAGATTTATGTGCCGAATCGAACGGTGGATGTTCCCACATTTGTAATTTCGTCAACCATTCGATCATCTGTTCGTGTCCGAAACTGTACACTTTACAAAATCAAACGCACTGTTATCGTAACAATCCGTGTCTGGATGATAACGGAGGCTGTTCACATTTTTGTAATTTCACCGGCGCTGAAGTGTACTGTACGTGCCCAGATGGGTACTATTTAGAGGGCAAAATCTGCTACCGCGAAGATCCTTGTTTGATTGAAAACGGTGGTTGTTCCCACAACTGTTGGAGTGATGAACATGGTAATATCATGTGTTCCTGTCCGAACGGTTATTCGTTACAAGCAAACAATCGAACGTGTACGATTTTGAATGTGTGCCACCAAAACAACGGGAATTGTTCCCATTATTGCTCGATTATCAACCAGAAAGTACACTGTTCCTGCCCACGTGGTTACCATCTAGAAAATTCTACAATCTGTGCCGAAGACGATCCTTGTCTCATGGAGAACGGTGGATGTTCACACATTTGCCAAAACTCCAATGGTACAGCCACCTGTATATGTCCCGACAATTACGCCCTCTTCGATGATCGAAATTGCGAATTAATCGACCCATGTCTCGAGAATAACGGCGATTGCGCCCATATTTGCCATAATTCGGATAGTAAAGCGATCTGTTCCTGTCGGCCCCATTTTAACTTGGTTAACGCTACAGAATGCATCCAAATTGACCCATGTCGCATCAATAACGGTGGTTGTTCCCATCAGTGCCAATCATTTAATGGTACTGTCCACTGTTTATGTCCGGATGGTTATCGATTGATGGATAAAGAGTGTATCCGCGTCAATCCGTGTACCATCAAAAATGGTGGATGTTCGCATGTTTGCGAAACCATCAACGGACAAGTGATTTGTAAATGTCCACCACAGTACGAATTGATCGGTACGACATGCTTCAGAATCAACCCATGCTTAATTAATAACGGCGGTTGTACCCATATTTGCCTTAATAACGATGGTACGGCTAAATGTAGCTGTTCTAACGGTTACAAACTGGCCGATAATAAATGTACCAAAGAGGAGAATCCTTGTAATCGAAATAATGGTGGTTGTTCGCACTTTTGCTACCACACCAACGATGGTCAGAAATCATGTAAATGCCCATCTGGTTATCAGTTAAAATCAAACAAACGTACATGTAAAGATATAAATGAATGTCGCATTGATAACGGCGGATGTTCGCATAGTTGCGAAAATCTACCCGGATCGTACCAGTGTACGTGTCCGGAAGGTTATATTTTAGATCAAAACAACATCTGCGAGGATATCGATGAGTGTTTGATTGCAAACGGTGGATGTCAACAGAGATGCAGCAACTCTAAAGGTAGCTACAGATGCGGTTGTAACGCAGGCTATACACTACAAGCAGATCGTAAATCGTGTACATTAGAAGACACTAAAGGTTGTTACACATTATTGGCGCCGAAATTTAGCACGATTCGCTGTAATAACAGCCCAAATACCGATAGAATGCCTGTAAATACCCAATGTACGATCTGGTGTGATCCTGGCTTCAAACTAATCGGCAACTCGTCACTAACTTGCCGAACTTCTAATAATTGGGACTATAATTTACCGCACTGTACACCTGAAAGTTTCAACAATACATGCATGAAATTGCCGCAAATCGATAACGGCTGGTTATTACCGGATTACTGCAACAACAACTCGATCCCAACAGGGCGAACATGTCATTTGTTCTGTAAACGGGGATATAAGCCGCATTTTAATAAATTCACGTGTGATTACAATCGCAACTGGACGCCATCTCTGCAACATTTACAGTGCGTTCAAGATGTCACGTTAATTAAGAAGACGATTAATTGTCCCGGTGGTGGACAGATCGATTTTACGCTACCGGAAGGCAGGAATTATATGTTTGTTAAAATACCAAAACCGGAAACGAATGTTGATTGGAATGAATTTGTGGAAAGTGAACCGTATTGGGGTAAATTTCTACAAGCCACATTACCAGCAGGACGTACACATATACGTTACTTTATCACAAACGCAAACACATCATGCAATTTGATTATCAATATTGTAGATAGAGAGGCGCCGAAAGTTGATAATTGTCCAACAAATATGGAATATACGGTATACCGAGGCGATAGCAGTCAATTGGTTTATTGGAACGAACCGAATTTTAGTGATAACGTTGCTATTTCGCATATCTATAAATCACGGGTAATTTGAATATAGCGCCACAATTTGACCAATCAGAATACCGTATTAATTTGCTTGTTACATGATTGGTTGTAATTGCGCGCGTCTTTTAAAACTAACGCTAATTATTAATTGTATTTATAGGAATCTGGGACTCGATTTGGAGTTGGTTTACACCATGTTAATTATGTGGCAAGCGATGAGGCCGGAAATCGCGCCTTCTGCCACTTTACTATCAATATTAGAGGTGATTTTAATTTTTTTTCCAAATTATAATTGTTTTAATTTTGTAATTCTAGATGAGAATGTCGATATATCGAATACGATAGCAACAAATCAAGGTCTTCAACAACATTATCGAGCGGTCTTGATTTGTCCTCCAACATCCGATAATTCTAATGTAATTTAAATGTTTTTCAAAAAATGATTGTTTAATTTTTGGTTTATTTTTAGAACCAACTGACGACAAGCCAAACTGGTTGTTATTGGCGCCATATCCGTATCAATAGCGATCGACCTCAAGGTTTACGGATACCACAACATAAGATCCATTCAGGTAGTCGTTTGCCAGTACATTTGCAACGTCACCATGAATATTTCGAATGGTACGCGAGATGCTGTTGATCTATGTGTCGTTCCACGACAAAAGTACACACAATCATTTTGTATTCCATAAAAATACTTTATTATCAATTAGATAAACTCTTATATAACTCGAATAGTGAACGAACATTTTGTTGTTGAATTAATAGAGAACGTGGGATGATTTACAGCAAACGAAATAAAATAATTACCAGGCTTTAACGATTTTTTGAAATTCTTCGCCCATGACGGATACGATTTCACCAATTCCCAATTAACATTCGTTATGGGACGTGGAAAACGCACCAAAAGCTCCGTTTCGCCAAATTTCCGATAAACTGTTTGATTGGGTGGACATCTCAGGTACGGTCTCGACATCTCTGCATAATCGCAAAAAAATCAATTTCAGCACAACTTTCAGCTTGATCTAATTACTTATACAAGTCCCTTTATTTGTGTTAATCCATCGCCCATATCGGCTACAAACAAATTCACTGTTCCCATATAGTTTATAGCCGATTGGGCATTTTAAATGGCACCTCAAACCTGGATGGTTAACAATCAACGGCCGGCCGGTTCTTGTGAAATCCTTCAAACGCGCATTGCGAAAACATTCGAAAAAACCGTGTTTCGGTGGATATAACGGCGGACAAACTGTGTTCAATTGCCGATATTCTGCCGGACCTCTGTCACAAATATACGAGCCTATTGTGTTGATACACTGCGTCTTGTTGCAATCCTTGGCTAAACCATCTTTACACTCATCGATATCTAGAGAAAAATCCATAATTTAGCAACTACCTTAATCTGTATCTCCAACAACACCTTGACATGTCCGCCAATCCGAATTCAACACCATACCGACAGGACAGGTGCAATAGTAACGAGCGTAAGCATTCATGCAGATATGTGAACAGCCCGAGATGCCTTCTTGACACTCGTTGATATCGTCGCATTGATGCTGATTTGGACTTAAACGGGTACCGTTGCGTTCACAATGACACATATACGAACCGTAGGTGTTCTCGCAAACATCATCACACGGACCGTGACCGTTACGCAGTAAACACTCATTGATGTCTTCGCAGGTTTTTCGATCGTCACGTAACCGGAAACCGGCCGGACAACGGCACTGATACGAACCTATCTGATTGACGCAGTGATCACTGCAGCCTCCATTGCCGCGTTTACACTCGTTGATGTCTGAATAAAAATGAATAATACAAATTGATTATGTAGGGCATCAAGCATCTCGGTTTTTGGATGCCTATTAATCAATTTTTCGATTAATTACCTGTACATGTTTTCCGGTCTTTTGCAAGGCGATATCCATCGAAACACGCACATTTGCGTTTACCTTTCGGCAAGCATTTCTGCGAACATCCACCATTTCTCAATTGGCACCGAATCCGTTTCTTTTTCTTGGTGTGATTGGTCGGATTTGTCGCATTAATTGTGGGAGTTGCTGTGATTTCATGGTGTTTTCTTCGATTTCTGCTTCGCCGTTGGGTTCTCTCGTTGTTTTTGTTCAAATCATTGAGGGCTCTTTGGAAGAAATCCACACCGATTTCGGAATGATTTCGATCAGTTTTATCGATTTGTTGGTTCGAATTTGCCCAATTCGTGTCGATTATTGCTGGATTTTGTTTGAAATTGCGCCGATGCGGCCGTTTAAAAGTTTCACGTGATTCTGCAACAACAACACTGAAATGTTTGATTTTCAGTAAGAAATCTCACCTAAATTCGCACTTATAATGATTATTATCAATAATTTCAGTAACATTGTAGACATTTTCTTTACAACAGTGGTAGACAAACTGAATAAAACTGAATTGTCTCAACTCCTAACAAACTGAAATGCGAGCCAAGCATCTTAATATGCAAAATATTCTGCAGAATCGCTCTTTCATGAAACGTAAATAGTTATTGTTTTATTTAATACGTAATTAAACTATAAATAAATTGGACTCGATTATTATGAAAATGTAAAAGTTCATCATTTATAAAATTATTGTTTTTTTAGGCTGTATCGACTTCGAACACATATTTTCGAAAAACATTATTATTTTAATATTCATCATGTTCGAATTGTTTGATAAATATTTTCTAGAACTTTCTTATTTGTGTGGTATAAACGAAAATATTCAAACAATTATCAGTTGCCAGAGGAATGTAATGAAATAGGAAATTATAGGTCATTCATCCTACAATCAATGACAATACTATTCTTATTCATATCAATAGAGATATGCATTCTGTCAAATAATTTTAAATAGTAAAAGCGTTGGAGATAACGGGTGATCCGAGAACTGTGCTTGAATTGTAAAACTAATCAGATATTAGACACCAACGAGTGTACTTTTAGTTCAAAAAGTAAAAAAAAAATAGAATTGATAAATCTAACGTCCACACATTCATCAGTTTTGGAGGATAACTAGCTATGCCAGGACCGGCTCAAGTCGTTCTGGCATTTCAAGCAATTTATCTGCAAAGTTACTAAGCACTAAAAAATGCCTAAGAAGGAGATCTTAAATCTAATTTCAAATAGCAGGTAGGTATTCTCTGATGCAATTCAATAAAACTGAAAGCGTAAACTCGGACGAAGACGCACTTTACATATTCGACGAGCATCATTTGCTACTTGAACAAAACTTAGATAAATAAAAAGTTTATTAATTCTGCAGATCAGATGTTTCCAGGCGATTACACAAGCGCGACTCAATCTTCTCTTGCCTGAGACGTTCATAGATTATCTGCAGTTATTTTATAAAAGATGATTTGTTAGTTAGCCACTCCTAATGAAAGTTTCAATAAGTGTTCTTATCCTCACTTCTGCAGGACTCAAAAGCTCCATTATCATTTTATAGCCATCATAAAGTACTTTTGGATCTTCTTACTATGGAACTAATTAAAAGACTTCTCTTGTTTCACGTCTTTGAGCCGTTTTAAGGAGTGAAATAGGCCCTCAAAGATTCGTCTCACTTCTGCAGGTCTCAAAAGCTCAATTTTTTTAACCATCATAAAGTACTTCTGGATCTTCTTACTATGGAACTAATTAAAAGACTTCTTATGTTTCACACCCTTAAGCCGTTTCAAGGGCTGAAATAGGCCCTCAAAGATTCGTCAAAATTCGGGTAGTTCGGGTAGAGCTACAGTAATCAGTACAAAACATCAAATAATGAAAATGTACACTTTGAGATATCACCTACCCCTGTTATGAGGGGGTGAATCACCATTGAAAAACTTTGATCGTCCATAAAGAATTATTGCCTTATCCAATTTTAATAAAAACAACGTCGGTTATTAAAATAAAGAAAAATAAAGTTGACCTGTTCTTGGATTTAAAAAAAAACAGTTTTACTCATGTTATTTATAAAGAAAAAGAGTCATTGCTAAATATAAGCAGATTTTGTAGCCGATTATAGGAAAAATTCAAACCAATTCTCTCACAAGTGCATATCCAAGAAATTCCTGGGGTTGATCAAAAATACATTTTTCAAAGCTGGAAGTTGAAAGATATTTCTGGCTTTAACCGAAACTTTTTTGGAAAAAAAGGCATATTCCTCACAGACCAAATGAGAATAAAATCAAGTAGACTTTAGAAAAATAAAAATATAAAATAAACTAAAAAGAAAATAATCGCGCCTTTTGATCGGAGACGGTATTAAAAGTCGTGCAGCAAATGGGCAACAACAAAGTAGGCAGCTACCTGAAGCGGTACAGAATTTTTAAGTGTGTCTTAAAATTTCTACACTAATAATTATTTTTTTTTTAAATGCCTGAAATGCTTGTGCCATGCCTGTTAATAGGTGACAAAGTCAAAACAACAGATAAACTAGAGACACAGAGCTCAAGAACAAAATAAATATGAGCTCGAGTGATATCCAGAGCATATGCTAGATCCAGGCAGCAATAGGACCGATCATCTAGTCCTGGGTAGAGTTTGGCTCATTGTTGATTTGTTATTTAAGATTCGACATTTGTAAATAAGAATTGCGCAGTCCACTGAATAATTCAATAAAATTATCAATCTTGGGTGTTTTTGCGATAATACGACGAGAACCGGTCATTCTGTGCAAAATCCAACACAAATCGAGCGACATTTGAATCACCCGTTAGCTACAAAAATTGTTTTTCCAACCAATCAAATAATATTTACTGGTTAATGTTGTTGTTTATTATCGTCAGAACGATTTCCTCAGAACGTATTTGTTCAATGATCGATTTTTGTTTATTATTATTAAAAAAAGTCCCTTAATCATTAAAAAAAATCAATATAATTTGCGTTAATTATGACGAAATTCGTTTCCAAATTGAATCAAAAAAGCGATTTCGTAAGACCCCAAAAAAAAAAAATCTAGGCTTACTCAATAGCATCATAAATTTACACAACTGAAGGAATGATTTGATAAAACTAATAAAGATCTTGAAGGGTCATTTCGATTTCGATGCATGTTTTTGTTTGAATTTAAACCAGTTTCTTTGATGATATTTTTTAAATTTAAATTAAAAGAATAAAAACAACCAGATTCGTATTAATACAGACCAGTCGTCAATTAACTTTCAACGAGCACTTTTTCGTGGAAGCACCACTGAAAAACAAAATGAATATTTCTCAACCAACTGATATTGTAAAAAATCCGGAAAAACCTCAAACACCTCAAGGAACACCGCCGGATACGGTGAGTAATTTTTTTAATCGATTTTAATGAGAAATGTCCATGATTGAAATTCCTGAACGTTTAATCTGATGCAATACTGTAAGAAGTTTACATTTCAATTGTTTTTAACAAAATGGTTCGACACTATAAAAAGATCTGTCGACTGCATAATTCCACCAGAATCATTATTTATTTATGTGTTTTGTAAAATAAAAATTTCAGCCGAAACTGATGCCTGGTGGTAATTATATAAAAATCGGCCGTGATTCGGCTAAAAGCACGTGTATTGTGTTTGCACCGCGGGTGGAAGAAGTTGGTGTTTTGGCGAGATGTTTGAGTATTTTCGAGAAGAACGGTGTCAATTTGCAACACATCGAATCCCGACCATCGCCACGGATGCCAACCAATTACGAATTTATGGTAGAATGTGCACCTGGTGGTAATCTACAAGCTGCCATTATTGATATCAAAGATTTCAGCGATTATTTCAACATCATCTCCAGAGATTACAAAGACAATAAAGGTACGTTTCAAGGCCAAATCTGAAACTAATTGTGTAGGGCATCAAGTGGCAATTGATGCCCTACTCGATTCAGATAGGTCCTAACTGAGGCCGGTTGTGTTGCAGATACTGTGCCATGGTTCCCGAGACGTATCCGCGATTTGGATCGTTTTGCCAATCAGATCTTATCGTACGGTGCCGAATTGGATTCCGATCATCCCGGCTTTACGGATCCAGCCTATCGTGCCAGACGTAAATATTTTGCTGATATCGCTTACAATTACAAACACGGCCAAAAATTGCCATATGTTGAGTATACGAAAGAGGAAATCGAAACGTGGGGTAAAGTGTTTGAGCAACTAGTCGAATTGTATCCGACGCATGCTTGTAAGGAGCATAACCATGTCTTCCCGTTATTGATACAAAATTGCGGTTATCGTAAAGACAATATCCCACAATTGGAGGATGTCTCCAATTTCTTAAAAGGTAGAAATTTCGTAAGTGGAAACAAATTCATGATCGAAAACTTGTTGTTGTAGACTGCACCGGTTTCACTTTACGGCCAGTTGCTGGTCTGCTATCATCGCGCGACTTTTTGGCCGGTCTGGCATTCCGCGTCTTCCATTCAACGCAATACATCCGACATCCGAGCAAACCGTTCTACACACCGGAACCGGATGTGTGCCATGAACTGTTAGGACATGCCCCATTGTTTGCCGATCCATCATTTGCTCAATTCTCCCAACAAATCGGTTTGGCATCATTGGGAGCTCCCGATGATTACATCGAGAAATTGGCCACAGTTTGTAGCAAATTTTGACAAAATAATTCAATTATTTAATTATGCGATTGTAGTGTTTTTGGTTTACTGTTGAGTACGGTTTGTGCCGTGAAGGTAACGATTTGAAGGCATTCGGTGCCGGTTTGCTGTCCTCATACGGTGAATTGCAGTACGCTTTGGAGGACAAAGCGGAGATCCGACCATTCGATCCGCCCAAAACTGCCATACAAAAATATCCAATCACCGAATACCAACCGATCTATTATGTGGCGGAAAGTTTTGATGACGCTAAAGAGAAGATGATGTAAGTTGTTTTTATCATCATCCTTTCGAAGATAACAAATTTTATCTATTTTTAGTAAATACGCGGCAACGATTCCGCGTCAATTCGGCGTTAGATACAACGCGTACACGCAGAGCATTGAAGTTTTGGATTCGAAGCCACAAATTCAAGGTCTTGTCGATAATATCAGTGCCGAAATCTCAATATTGATGGATTCTTTGAAGAAGTTGTAAACATCGGCTCAAGGACATGCACTGTTGACCAATCAAATCGTTGCATTCAAGTGGACTTGGAACTGAATGTTGAGTCTTATTGGTTGCAATACGGCGGCAAATTCAAATTGGGTACTACTATGATAAAGTATTAATTAGATATAGATTAAATTAATTTGTTATTATAGAAACATTTATTATTATAATTATCTGTCTTTAATTATAAAAAAGAAGAACATCAATAAATATACATATATTACAATAATTCAATTGTAATTCTATCACATTCATTACAACATAAGAAAATATATAGAAATATCATTCAACAAGTCTCAAAAGTGAACAATAATTTATTTACAAATTGTGCGTCCATTTTGTCACAATTCACTTGTTATTTGTCTCATTCTCGGTGGATGATCGGTAAAGATTTTGTTGTTCCTGCTGCACAGATAATGCTATGCTAACAGGTACGATGATCGAGGGTGAAACTGTAGCTGTTGGCAATCCTGCTGTGGCATTATTCATGCTAACCGCCGTCGAAATCGGTACTTGCACCTGCAAACAGTACTAAATTAAACCAAAACATTAACGTGCGCGTCGCTAAGGAGATTATTAATGATATTCTGTGGATAGCAGGAATTTCGTTACAATCAGTCATTGTCATCAAAATATAAAAATTAATTTTTCATCCCTTAAAACTGTTTTTTTCAAAAATCCAAAAACAGGTAAACTTTATTTTTCTTTGCTCTAACAAATGACGTTATTTTCATTAAAATCGGATAATTCAATAACTTTTTATGGGCGATTAAATTTTTTGAAGGGGTGGTTTACCCCTTTATAACAGGGGTAAGTGGTATCTGAAAGTGTGTATTTTTATTATTTGATATCAGGAAAAAGGTTAAAGTGGTTTGGTACTGATTGCTATCATCTTTATATGCAAAGCTACATAACCACCCGGATTTTGACGAATCTTTGAGGGTCCATTTCACCCCTTAAAACGCAATAAGGGCCGCTAAAAAAAATTTGCATCGCTTACTTTTCGATGGACAACAACATATCAAAATCTCAAAAAAATCGGAGTTTTACACTTCGAATAGTTTCCTTGTAAGATATGCCAAACATCTGCTATCTTCATTGTGAGTACAATGATTTTCTCCGACATAGCATGACTGATACCGGTCAGTAAAGTGTCGAAGAAGGTCAGAGATTAAACCGAAAATTTTGGAACAACGCAAAATTATAGACATGGCAACATTTCGGGCGACTACTTACCGGCGACAACTGTGCTTGTGCTGCTTGTTGCGGTTGTTGTACCGGCAACAGCCCCAATTTCGCCATCAGCAATTGTTCGGAAACACGCCTCAATTCGGCCTGTTGTTGGCCAATCATCGCCTGTAGCTCGGCGTGTTTCCGTTGCAGATCCAATTGGATTTGATTTTGGGCCGGTGTCATTAGTACATTCTCCATCGGTGCTAGCGGTGATAGTAGTGCCGCAGTGGTCGACGTGAATGCCGCTGGTACTGTTACCGGTTGCATTGGAATAGCTGCTACGTATTGCTGTTGTTGGGCTACCGGTTGCTGTTCTAAGAACGGTTGCGGTTGGGTTAGTTGTAACGGTGGCAATTGTGGCGCTGGTACTGTTGTGACATGTTGTACGATTTTGTTTTGATTAAGTTGTTTGGATTTCTGTAAATTGAGATCATCGTTTTGATTGATTGGAAAAACAAGTTAGCCTTGATTGTAATTACAATTGAATGTGGTGTTTGTGTTGATTGCCTGGAATTTGGAGAATCTGCAGAGACTGATGTACAATCCGATCCGGCACCGTGGCGGATACTGCTATTGGAATTCTTATTATTCGTCCATTCCATCGTGGTACTTGTAGATGATGGTTCATCATCATTCACCTTATTCTTCATTACATCGATATAACTGTAATTTCGACTAATTAATCGTTTATTTACGGTACTAAAATAATGACAGTACCTGACTACACGGTGTGTACAAACAATGAACTCTGGCTTAGAATTCCATTGGTGGTACGTGATATAGAACCTTGTCTGTAACCAGATCCATTGTTGGCCCTTGGTTAAAAATCGATAATAACAGGATGTACCCTCGCCCTTTTGCATCAATGCTTGATGACAATTGGCAACATTATCTAAATCATCAATATGATAATAATCATAACCGGAAGTACCTAACACTTCGAATGGTAAATAACCGATAATAGGTGGTGCACGATGATCCAAAAATAGAAATTTCCATTCTAAACTATGGCGCGATGTAAATTCACTTTTACTAGATTCAACTAATGGCATTTCACGTATTAATTGCGGTGTTTGTATACGGCCAGTACCAACAAACACCAATCTAGTATCACCTTCTCCTGAATAACCACTATAACGGTTGTCACCTTGCACCATATCCTCGTCTGATCCTACAACAATAAAACAATTACAAAATATACGTAATAAAACGACAAAAAACAAGAAACGACCAACAACAACAACCTTGCTCCAGTTTTCAAATAAATTACATAAACAACAAACTCACTGAAATATCCAACAAAGTGTACCAATTCGTAGTACGGTGATTGTTGTGGTTTCGTGTGGGTACCACCGCGTTTTAAATGGCAAGAAAACGACACTTGACCTTCCGGCATGGACGGACTCATCAATATATTGTACAGCGTGTTGTGTTCTTCTTCGTTAATTATCTCGTAGATCGTCATCCCCAACACTTCGTTCTGCAACAACAGATCCGAGTTATACCTCTGAATTGCACTTTTGGATTTTATCAATCCAAGTCATCTAAAAGCTAAAAACTGAAGCTAAACGCAGCGCATGTTGACGAGTCTTAAAGATCCAAATTCAAAGCATTTCATTTGTAATTTGCAACTGTTAGGGAGAATCTAAGACATGCTGAAGCATGGATAAGATATCCTCCACAATCTTGTAGTAATTTGGTTTCGAATCGGTGGAGGAAGAGGCGCTTAAAAGAATGCAAAAGTTTTGCTAGGAGAATATCTGTCTTAGAATATGAAGAGTTACAGCGGCAATTTGGAGGCTCTCAATGCTGATCCCTCGCCCATAGGAGGTGCTGCACGTTAAATCAGCGGACTAAGCCTGGACCCTTAGTCCAGGCGCTGGAGAGAGCGACGCAATTTTTTTGAAAATATGCTTCATTGTCCCTTAATTGATGAGAAAGTGTTTGATGCCAAGCGAAATTCGTGTTCAATTTTTGTTTGTAACAATACATAAAAAATAGGCTTATCAGCTCAATAATTCCGTAATTATTTATAAAATTTAATATATTATGAACTAAATCGGTAGAATATCTATCAAAATAAAATTAGAAAAACGCTGTCCGCAAGGTATAAATGTGCCGCTGCGCTCGACAATGTGACCCATAAAGCTATATAACATAAGAAATATTAGTTTTTTCGAATTTTTGCTAATGACAAGATTTGTTCGAAATTAAATTTTCTACAAAATTATTCCCTATGATTTTTTCCTATTTTGTACCATTAAAGTAATATAATGATAAAACGATAGAATTGGCCGTTTTTTAGTAACAAATGGATTTATTATAAACAAATACGGCATACGATAAATATTTGACTTCTAAGTTAATATTTGATAGATATTCTACCGATTTAGTTCATAATATATTAAATTTTATAAATAATTACGGAATTAATGAGCTGATAAGCCTATTTTTTATGTATTGTTATAAACAAAACACGAATTTCGCTTGGCATCAAACACTTTCTCATCAATTAAGGGTCAATGAAGCATATTTTCAAAAAAAAACTTGTATCGCCCCCACAAGAAATGTTAATTATATTGAAAATAGACTGTTCGAAGCACACGCTAAAGCGAGCTTAATCAAGCCAAGCAGTCTACTTTAAACACCGGACACAGGACTGATCCGAGGCCACAGCAATACAGACAGCTGCCGGGAGCAGCAGGAGAGCATGGACCGGCTCTTATATTACTGAAATGAAGACTAAATTGAATGTACCAAGATCGATTTCGCTTACCGGTAGATGTCCCAGCAACGACGTGATACTCTCCGAGGCGTAGAAAATCTGTCCGATCACCGAAAACACCATAATGAACCCATCGACGGCCTCCAGAATTAGATGCGTAAATTCCTCGTTTGTTAGAAAATTTGGCTTCCAATCTTCCTGAATTTCGTTGACACGTGACCTTAATGCAATCTCTACAAATTAAAACTTTAATAAAATTAAATTTGTTATTCAAAATAAGGAAAAGGTTAATTCTCTTAAAAAAAACCAAAAACACCGCCTTATTACCATTGTGGTTCTTTAGAAACGATATTGTCGATTTCAGTACAGTGGATTTATCCATTTTACGATTACCAGTCGATACCATTGAACTTAATTCGTTCACTAGCAAATTGAATTGGTCGCGACGCTTCTTTTCGCTCAGATTTCGGGATTTTCTGCAAATTTTTTTACAAAAAAATATAATCGTATTGGAAAACTTCGATAATCACCTTTTCGAATCTTTATCATCCGAATCATCGTCCATAGTATCACTGGAAAAGCGAAAAATTTAAAATTGTATTAAATTCCAAATTAGCATCGACCTGTTTTGATTTGAAATTCTAATTGCGGTATGTAGGAGAATCACTTTTACTCTAGTTTAATTCAAAAACAAACCATTAATGGATCGATTTGCTACAATTCGGCAGACATATTTACCGAAATTTGATCTCCTATTGACCTGAATCTTCCAGAAGCGTTCCAGATTTCGGTTTGTTGCCGCATATTTGAATCAATCAAAAACGTTTTATTAATTGTAATGAGACCGCACCTGTTGTTTGATTTATTCAAATGTTAAAAGGAGACCACTTAGCCAAAGAGGAAGAAAAAAATGGACGTAATGCCGTTATAGAAATAGTTAACCGTGGACGTAAATAACCCTGAAATGTCTTACTTTTCACTTGAGGAAATTGTAAAGAATTACAACATCGGAAAAAATTGTTGTCATAATTTTATTACAACACCTTTCTAGTAGCTGTACGAGCACCGTTAGGAACGTGTGAGCAATTCATACATCACGAGTATTTAGTGATGAATTAGCATATTTGTGTCGGCTTGACTGGAGGGTTTTGTCGTGTTTACAGTGTTGAAATAGATCGACTATAATAGATATCTACAATTCAAATACGATTATATTATGTTTTTGTTATTTTTTTATATATAACGTAAATAAAATGACATAATAAACGATAATACTTGGAATTGATTTGATTATTTCCCATAAAATGACCCTGAAAGCTTAATTAAAGGAAAACACATAGAAACAGGTGGCTGTTCTCAATGTGTATGTATCGATTTGGGATCGTATCCGCACTGGTAATGTCAAAGCCAATAAGCTGTCTTTAAGGATAGAGCTTCCTTGGTTCTAAATTTATTTATAAATCCCTCTGTTTATTAGATAATAATAACCATAATAATAACAGTGATAAGGTGGTCGACTTACTCGGATCGTCGTGTTGAACTCTTTTTAATATTCGACATTTTCGCAGACGTTTTAGAAAAATTTCAATTTATATTTCCAACTGGGATACAATAGAAATAGAAGAATATGGCACATATTTGTGTTAGAATTTAAATTGCGATATTCTTCCGTTTTGGGAAGATAATATCGACATTCACCATCCCCCGTAATCAGACCACAGCACCATCACCACAATTGACACAATTTATTTACGTTGGAATTTATATAGCGAAACGATCAGTTTAAATTAAATGAAAATCTCTCACTTTTGCCGTCGTCAATTCAATCACTACAACAAATGTTTTATATTGTATAGATAATACGAAAATAATACCCGTTTTATTTGTTATAAGAAACGCGCTCACGAGACGTCACGGCGCAAGCGTCTCTTCTCGTCGCGTTCGTTTATATTTTTATTCAATGATTAGATTTTATCCACTATTTGGTTTGAACGATAATCAATCATTAAATGCCGAACGTACCGAACAACGGGCCAATCAATCCGTCAAGGTGAGCATTTCATAAATGTGGCGATTGTGGTGGTAGTGGTGGTTCGATTTAAAATCAACCCCATCGAAAATGTTGCGCTTCTGGTTACGTCAAATCGGAGCATGTGTGGAGCAGGACCGGAATCGAATTAATTTTTCTAATCAAAATAGCAGCAATTCTACCAACATAATTTAAAATTTTGTTTATCTTTATTGTTGAAATTTAACTTTTGCCAACGGAAAAAGAATTAATTGGGAGATAGATAATCAGGGAGGCTGTGTAAATTGGGAACTGTACATGATACTTCTGGATTACTAATTTAAATTTCCCTGGCGTAGTTTTGTATATTTTTAGTAGTATCTTAGCCTCTTTTAAGGGTGCCAAAAAGGGCGGTTCGAAAAAAAAAGCATTGTCCAAAAATGAGAATTCTACTAATTACACATTTTAAGCCTTCCTGAGATCTATCTGCAAACGCGAAATTCCACTCCTTTTTTGGGGAGTAACGAAGCCTCGGCTCGGAGCTGGCTAATCAAGAACCGAGAGAGACCGCAGAGCTGCACCTGAAGGGTTGTTCTTCTCGGTAATTGAAGAAATTTGGTTGGACACTACTAATCTTCAGAGTCAGTGGAAGAAGACTGAAGCTTCAAAGAGAATCGGTATCTTGGATTCTCCCTTTCGTATTCTTGTGCACATAATCAATTAACTATTGATTTTAGACACTAAGAATTTCAACAGAGTTATCAGACTTTTTACAAAAGTATTCTAAAGTGTTTAGTCACAATCTGCAAGTGTCTTGGCCGTTTAAAATAATATAAAAACGAGCTCAACTTGCTTTTTATGTAAAAAAATTGGAACTAACTAATTATGTCTTCTTCAAGCACAACCTTGGCAAAAACTTAGATTCTTTCAAAATTAGCTAGTGCACTTAGAGCCGGAACGAGGCTAAATCTATCTATTACTTTATCGACTAAAAACTCGATGGTAAAGTAACATTTTACCCACCTTTACGGTAAAGTGTATTTTACCGTTGAAGTGGATAAGCTGCATAGCAACCAACAGAAAATAAACGAAAACAATTGCTTGTTGTTTAGAGAAATCCAATAGCAACCAACAACAATAAACAACTGTATGAATAATTAATGTCATAACTATTTGAAAATTAAAAAATAAATAAATAAAAAAGAGTTTGAAGGGCAAGTATTGTGGTGGTAAAGTCGCTTTAGCCGCTCGTGGATAAAGTATGACTTTACCACCTTATACAGTAAATAACTGTTGTAAAATATTACGAAAATTAGCCCGCAAAAAATTTGGGAAATACTAAATTGGCCCTCCTAAGGAAAACTTTGTGCACCCCTACTCTACAATCACAGTTCACAAAAAGTTCTATATTTTTCAAATAAAATGACTTTCTGATTCTGATTTCGGGAGGACATTTCTGAAAGCAAGTACGATAATTACAAGTCTTTTTGTTCGATTTCTCTTCTGCTTAGGAACAGGGCCAACTCTGCAGAGCTGCGCCTCTCTATGCAAGACCTTATCTAGCGCCCTAGTTATTAATTAGAAAATAAAATGAGTTCAAGGTGTCCTTGTCGTTGGCGCTCCTGTGCTTAAGCTCCCTTATGCTACCCATAGTGCCTTCCACCGGCCCTGTTTAGAAGAGTATGCTTTTGTAACGCAAAGAAAGCCATGCTACTGTAACCTATTCAATTTTTTCTCTTGTGTTTTTGACGAAGAGCAAAATCCGCCAAATATTTAGCCTGAACATTCATCTGTTGATAACTGTAAGTGTGACAAATATTATTTAACAGATAGCGAAAAGGGCGCGTGGAACTCTCGTTTGTGCCAGACGCAATTTAGGCTCGATCCGGCTCTGCGGCCCGCCCGCTCTTATCAGAAACTTATCATTATTTGTTGGTTTATTACAGCACTGATAATAGAAAGTTCTAGACGTAGAAATTATTTATTCATTCAACGATATTTTCTAATCTACCCCTTTGATTCGTTATAACAAACTTCTAGAAACGTCTCTTATCTTTGTAATTCATTACAATTATAATTAAATAACAAATAAAATCGTTTATTTATTTATTTATTTGAAGAAATAATTTACAATAGACTAATAATAAGAAAAATATTCAATAAATAAAAATAAAATTAATATCACAATGACACAAATAAATTATCAAACATTTCCATTGGTTCAATTCTATTTTTAATACTTTCTTTCTTTCAAACTTTTGTTATAGAAAACAAAATCCATTAGAAAAATGATTACAAATGAAAATTATCGGGAAATTTCGCTAGATATAAAAAAATAAATTTCTTCTTTTTCCCTCTATTTTGGTCACTTTTAACGGAAATTTATATCACATTGTCTTCTTTCTTATCGTTATATTTTTTGTTATTGAAAAATGAAGGAAACTCTTTTATTTGAGAAAACTCGTAAAAATCCTAAATCACTAATCACTACAGTAAATAGTTAAAAAAATTCCATATTTAGAAAATGATTGTACAATGGTACCTTTTTATTGTTATTACTATCAATTATGAATATTATTATTATTCGAAACCGAAACAAATCCTCTTTAGATCACAAGAAAAAATAAATTGCTTCCTCATAATTGTCAGTCAATTTGTTGTTAGTGACATTTGAATGGTCCGATCTGGATCACCACACGACTCACTACTACCGTCATCCTGTTGTTGTTGTTGTTGTTGATGTTGTTCCGACGAACAATTCCGTTCCAGTGCCTTCATCCGTATCTCCATACGTTCCAGCATTTTATCGATAGCTCGCAGACGTTTCTCCAAATAGATTGAATTCAAAAAACCCAACTAAAAAAAATTTCACAGAATTAATTACAAATTGTCAACGAACTAATTAACGGGATGATTACTTGTAATTGTGAACTTAATGGTAGTATCGGCATCAACCACCACGTCCATGCCGGCCCATCTGGTAGACTCAACCAGTTCCGTTCAACTGTTGGCATGCGTCCAATCAAACGTTCGACTTCGGCTAGTACTTTGGGCGTTAACGATCGTATCCATTTCGATGCTTTATTGTAGACTTTTTGGTGTAGTGCTAGCAAATCCGGTAGTTTCTCGGCACTAACAGGGGAATCTCTGATAAATTCGATCTTTGCAGTGTCGTAACCGTCCTAAAGAAACAAGAATTTAGAGTCAACTTTGCAAAAGCATTCAACTACGTAGGGCATCAAGTGATAGTTGCTAACAAGACCCATATGCAGTTTTGTACAGTAGCGGTAGATAAAATGGACTAATTGAAAGAAATTACTGTGACAACTTATAAAGATGGGAGGTTTCAAAGAGATTCGTCAATTTTATGGTTCGCTGAAGATCCAAAACGTAAAGAAAAAGAGTGAGAAAGGTGATGAAAGGAAAGTAAAGAGATAATCTGAAAGAGAAAGGGAGAGAGAAGAGGGAAGAAGAGTTCGGCAAAAAAATCAAAGGGGAGGGAGGTAGGGAGAAAGAACAGATGCAATGAGAGAAATAGCAAAAGAAAGGAAACAAAGGAGAACAAGGCGCGGTCCAGAGAAAAGCAAAACCGAGAAGAAGAAACCGAAAGGGGTAGAAAAATGAACAAAAGCAGGAGAGAGAACTATGCCTCAGGAGTAAGGATTTGCAGGGCTTCACATCGCTTGATGTCCTACATAAACCAATTATTGTCGAAATTACCTGTTCATCTGTACTGATGACCTTGAATCGCCTCACACCGACTGTAGTCAGAATAAAACTGCCATCTTCCAAGGAGACAGCATCTCGCACCTCCAGAATTGTACCGGAACATGCGAACTTATCACCGCTACTCTCTTTCGCTGCCATTGCAAAACGTCTCGATGATGACTGTAAACATCGTCTAACTAACAGACGATACCGTGGCTCATATACGTACAACGGACATGCTACACCAGGAAAAGCATTCGTACACACGAATACAGGTAACTGAAACATTCAAAAAAACGATGATAACAAAAGTATTGACAACAACCAGGAATTTATTTTACTTCAGAGTTACTATTCAACGTTTCGATCTCCTTGTAATGTAGATTTAAACGATTCTTGTACTCGTCAACGAACAGATACTTGCTGGCCTGATCTAGCAGAAATGTTGTAGCCCGTGAATAATCTTTTGTCGTTAATGTTTGCATACATAATGGACATGACAGTCCGTGATCTAAAACACGTATCAAACAGTCTCTACAAAACGTATGTCCACAGATTGTTGTTACTGGATCTAACAGGAATCGGCTGCATAAGATACACTCGAAATCCTGAGCATTAATCGTATCCATTCTGATTGTTTTATATTCAACCATTCGATCGTTATATTTGAAATTATTCAACGAAGTACATATCTACAATGAAATTAATTAGAACGAAAATCAATCATCATTAAGTTACGGCATACATTGGTGATGTCGCTTAGTTGAAGGCCTGCAAAACCGGAACGTAGATGGTAACGTGGCTGTATCCGTAGAATATTGATAGTGTTCACTTGTAGATTTCCTGCAACAAATTACGAACATTTATAAAGCGTTTAATTGGTTGTCCAACTTGTATAATTCAAGCTTAATGCACATTAATTATTGGTTGCAATAAACACGTATATCCTGAGTGTTTTTGACCTATCCCAACCAAATATAGAATAATACAAATATTTTTTTGTAAGCAAACAATCCTTGATATACGAGTGCTTTATTGTGAACAAAGATTGTTTTAGGAAGAGCCTTGACTGTTTCGCTGGAATGTTAACATATTGCAGGAATTTGTTTATTCATTAAAATCACAGTAAATTGCTCAAGCTCGGTACTACTTTAGAGCGCCTTGCAACAGTTGCTAAACAGGGGAGGTTCGATTAATTTGGAAAACGTTACTTCTGAAGGAATTATCAAGTGCTTGAAGGTGGAAAAGTTCCAAATTCATGGATAAATTCAGGAATTGATCAATCCTATGTAAGATCCAGACTTCGGAAGCCGTAGAAGAGGATAAGTTTTTGCAAAATTTGGTTAGAAAAAGAAAGTACAAAAAGTATACAAAAATTGGCAATGCTACAAACGAATTTTGCCTAAGCCCAAAACTACCCTTGGCAGCTTCTTCAAACTTTGCAATTCTATTTGAAACATCCTCTATTTTTAATATTTTTAATCGCCTTTGTGTTACTGTGAAGATTAGATTAACCGATTATATAAATTGATAAGAACTGAACAAAGGACACTTAACACCTTTTCTAGATTTGTGCGTTCTTGTTCAGTTGTGTTCCGGTCGTTGAAATGTTAATGTCGTTCCGACAAAATGTTTTTGTTGATTAACAACTAATTGTGTATAGTGTTAGTGTTAGTGTAAGTGCTAGTGCCGTTGGTATAAAAACATACATCCCATGCCGAACGGCTCCAGGATTCCCTTGGAGATGGTAACTTTTTAAATAACCAGTTTCTGTATGATAGTAATATATTGTCTTTCCATTATTGTTGCAGTTATGCGATTATCAACTGGATCCAAACCGTGAGTGTTTATTTTTTTCTCAACTGTGCTCCATGCGAAAAGTTCGACTTTTTAATTGTTTATAAGTGTTTTAATACAAAAAAATTTATGACACTTTTCGATGGGATACCGGGGGTTATTTTATTGCATTCTAAATTTCAACAAAAAATTATCGCGAAATTACGTGGCGCTAATGACTGTCGGTTTTTTTCTTGTTATCAAAACAACTATTTTCAATTGAATAATTTTATTTAAAGCTTACTTTTTACGAACATTAATTCACCTTTGATTATTTAAAAAATAAATACAAAGGCAATTAATGAAGATGTCAAATAATAATCGAGGCAAGTCTTAATAAACATCGTACAAAATTGGCGCTCCCTCTCTCTCTCTCTCTCTCTCTCTCAATCAGGTCTTCGTAGCTATAGCAAATTCAGCCCATATGGGACATCTGTCGTGGGAGACAGGAGAATATCGAAACAACAGACGTTGGAAAATATAGCGCGATTATGAGTGTAGAAAGTGGCAAAAACGCTACTGTTAATTTTTATCAGAAGTGCTCAATTAAGAGTGGAGCGTAAAAAAGATGCCAAACCTAGACTTGCTTGAAAATAATGATTGTTGCAATACAAACAGCAACACTTTACACTTTTAGGGCATAACAATTTGGCCCTTTATTTTGTGTTTCCTTCACAATTTATAAATCAACTGAGTGTCAAGTTTTTGTGCCCGTTCAATGCTTTTTATTTGGTTTCCACCAAACTTATAAAAATTTATATTAGAATTACAACTATAATTCATCAACAAGAGGTACCTTTGAATTATTAAGAGTGTTTTCTATTTGTTTAAAAAAAATACATCTGCAGAGGGTGTGTTTTACTTGCAAACGGGTAAATTTGAAGTGCAAAGACTGTACTACAGTTTTTATGCATCTCTAAGTCGTCGCTTACACATAAAATCGTTCATTAACTATTCACTCAGCATCACTAGTCAAAAACTTTTAAGAACTGGAGGTCTATTAATCGATCTGCTTCGTCATCCGAGCTTATTTCAGAACTATTAGAAATAGTTCTTCGCTTTCTGCGCTATGTTAACTTTCCGATTCATCATAATGGATCACCTTCAAATCGATTCTGGAACTAGTAACTCGACAGAAGACCTGGACAAATTAAACTTCTGAGAAGTAACAATGCAAACCATTGCTGAGCAACATAATCACTACACACGCAATGTCCCCCGTATTCATACAATATCCGTTCTCTATCACAAAAACGTACTTTTACATGACAACTTCTCCAATGATAAACTGCGAATATCGTAAAATTGCGTTATTCGCATGCAATGTGTTAAAATTAATTAACAATGACCTTAAGCAGATTTGTTTTGACACGCCACTGGTCGCTTACATCGTTGCCATAACAACATCAAGCGTTGCTATAGAAACATTAAGGGTTGCTATAGTAACGCCACCATATTTACACTATTTTCAGTGGTAATGGGATTTCTCTTATATTCTCTATTAATTATGTAATAATCGCGATTATTAACACGTTCGTAATGTTGAAATTCTGATAAAGTACAAAAAAAAAATGACGGTAATCAAATAGGTGACATTTTGAGACGATATGCAAATGTGACCTAAGTTAAGCAGGACAAGGACTTTATTATTATAGCAAAAGCAAAATTGATAAAGCTATTATTGTTGTTATTAGTTATTGATTTATTTTTTTTGTTGAATTTATATAATCACAACTTTTAAGGATTGTCGTCATTAAATTAGAAAGAGAATTTGTCCTAATATTTGTGTTATTATTATTATTATTGTTTTTTTCGAAAATAATCAGAAAAATTGGTGTTATAAAACCGTTATGCAAGTTGGTTATATTCTACTGGATAAAATTGAACTGGTGTATGATTACATAATAGTTAAAAGTGTCTGTGTGTTTGTGTATGTATGTGTTACAAGATGATAATAAATAAATTAATGTTTGTTGATTATAAAAGACGACAGCTGCTGGATTATATCCATCAATTGCAAACAATTTTCCTCGACCCTTTTAATGCTGTTATTTTATTTTTTTTGTTGTTGTTTTTATAATAAGCACCATTAATATTATCGAAAATTTTAAAAATAAACGCACTTACGTAAATGTTTATCTATTTAACTGTGGATTTATTGTTGCAAAAAGTATGTAAGTCAAAGTCATAAAACCGTTTTTTTTGTGGGCTTTTCGGAAAAATGGTCGTTGAAATCATCATAAATAAAATCGCACATCTGTTAGTTTCGCACCCACAGCGCCCAGGTCATGTTCAAACACTGTACAAATAAGCACAGCACTCAAATGTTATTTAATACTTAATTAACTGGATAAAGTGTTCTGTTTATATAAAGATTAGGTAGATTTTGTAATTCAAATAATTGCCTGCGTGGTATTGTCGAGTCAAGTCGACCGAATCTTGGCAGTCTGAGTGTACTGGAATTTTTATTCTAAAGCATGCCGCACACTTGTCCAACACTTGACGTCACGACGCAACCAATATTGCTCAGGGTAAAATGCATGGAACGACATTTGGAAATTTTGATCAAATGTACTGTTTTTTCAATAGGTTCTCCTTTCAACTAATACGTCTTCGCAGTCTATCTCTATTCAATTGATCGAACAATCAGACAGAAATACATTATATTTTAATTGGAAAGATTAAGATAGAATATGCACCCAAACGGCCTTCTTGACTTTGAAATGTGTATCTACGTTACTGCTTAAAATGGTCAATATACAGTCTGGGCATATGAACTAAGCTCTATCTCAATATTTACGTTGTAGTTTTATTGATTGGATTACCAACTGTGCAGTTTGGCTACTTTTACAATGAAGTTCATAACGCTAAAAGATAGTGTCTATATTAAGCCGGGTCCAGACGAGAGCAAGTACAACCTGCGCACGCTCACATAAGTCGAGCACGCATATATATTTGCTCGTTGTATCCTTAAACAGAAATGTAGTGTGTTTGTTGTGCGTTTTATATTTAGTGTTCGTACTGCTCCAGTTGTATGTGGACCATCAACAATATGAAACTAATACGAAACGCGTCCAGACAGAGCAAGTTGAAACACGCACAAGGCGCACATTTCCTTTGAGCAATTCCAGAAAACCGATAGCCGCCGGCTCAGGTGGTTTGTGTGCGCTTGCGTTCGTTTTACCGTCCACACTTGAGCATTTACGTGTGCGCTCACCTGGTTTGTGTGTGCTCATTGTTCTCGTCTGGACCCGGCTTTAGAGTTTCTAAAGTTGGGAGACACAAAACTTCAATATATTTGCATCGCGTAACATTTACTGATCAGATTTAATTAGTGGTGCTGCAACAAATTTCTCGCCTCATTTCCTCTAATCTAGTCGCAACGACAGCTTTCCTTTCTCTTCTTCGCAGGATCTTTTCAACTGTATTAAGTTGTATAATAAATGAAATAACCAAAGAATTATTGATAGTTGATTAAATAATCAAGTATTTTATAAAGCTTATGGTATATTAAAACTTTTTTAATATGGAGACACGACACAGAAAAGATTCTTGCCGCGATGGCATTCTCTCTTTCAATTATTCGATTTTTCACGGAACTAAGTGCGTAAACAATAAGCATCGAATAAAAAGAAGCGCACGCTATACAAATAAGTAGAAAAGCACCTCGCATTATACGACTGACAATATTTTTTCTATGCGAAACGAATTGGTACACAATAATTCGTCTGTCAATGGGTAGAGTGTGCCTGTTTCGCATGCCCCCACTGTATGTGTTTGTTATAAAATTATAAAGAATGGCGTTTATTTGTTAGCCACTAATTGCTGGATGATATCCATCAAATTCAACCCATTTTCCGTCAATATTGTCGTAAACAAAACGACTTACGTAAAATGTTTATCCATCTAATTATTGATTTGTCGATTATAAACACAATATTAGACTCGACCGTACACGTGGCTAAATTTAAATAAATACTTATATTATTTGGATTTCGTTTAATTAATGTTAATTTGTGAACTGTTAGCAACCGTGTAGCTTTTCAAAAGTTATAATTTTATTGGCACATTTTAAAGTATATTTCCAGGATGCTCTTATGATTTTTATACGTTTATTTTTTGTGTGTGTGTGTAATACGTCTATCATATTAATATCTCGTTTACATGTAAATTATATAACGTAGGTCGTCTGAATTTTATTTTAGTACCCAGTGTCAGTGGCCCCTTGTATAATACGTTTTTATAGAGCTTTGAACGTGAAATAGAGACGAGACGCTCATTTCTGTCACGTACATGCTAGTATTTCGCGTTTTGTTCTATGAAACAAAAAAATCCATTATCAATTTCAATAATTACGATGATAACAATTGGATCGTTTTTATTGTTGTATTGTTGGGGAAAAAACTATGTCGAATCATCAACAAATTTTCGATTATATAAAACCGTAATATATCTTATACATGAAATTGTTAAAATTGTATGATATACTTTCAATTTAGGCCTTGAGCTTGTTTCATAACAAATATTGTCCAATATGAGCACAACCTCATTATTAACTGTAGCACTATTAGTATACTATTGCTAGAGAGCTAGAGGAAATCAATTACATTTTTCTCTCTCTTTCTGTTTAAGTACAATTTTAACGGTTTATAGTGGTTTCCGGTGGTATTCTAATGTTTTATTTAGAGACGAAAAACAGTGCTAATGTAACGATAATGTGATTCGAATACATTATTTCAATTTTATAATCGATATAGTTGATTCATTTCCTCTCAAATCCAATAAAATCGCCGATAATGTTCGTCTGAGAAAATTGTGTTTAGAAGTCAATGGACTTTTGATTAAACTGTAAATAACAAGTACAAGCGGAAAACTTTAATAGAGGTCATAAAAGTAGTAAAAAAGCTCGAACAAAGACTCCCATAATAGCTGCTTTATACATAAAAACGTTTTTCTTTTGGCACTTGTTACTATGTAAGAAGAATTAGGGTCATATTTAACTATTACAAGTTTCAACAAAAACGTCGAAAGTTTATTGCTTTATTTCTAAATCTGACCGTATCCTAATCGATCCCGGTAAAAATCTGTTGGAATCTAACGGGAAGGCAGTTTACATCTCAATAAACTACTGCAATTGAAAATAAATGATTTAAAAGTAGGGAGTGTAAAGTGTCGAAGAAAATTCTCCATCGCCTCCAGATAAAGTTCGGATCAAAGCAGGGGATCTATTCGAGAAAACGGACAAAAATTGGGGAAATGTTAAAGAATCTATCAATAAAAATTCGGTTATCCAAGGAATTTTGCGTGAACATTTAGTAGTTTGGCAGCTTTAGTCCGTAACCGACACTTTTCGCCCAAACGTGGGGTTCCCCAACGATTCGTTGCAATGGGTGAACAAACGATCATTACCAATCAAAAGACGGACAAATATGTAAGGAATCTGAGGTGTTCAAAAAGCCACAATAAAGATGTTTAGATTAGTAGGAAATCAGGTATTCTTTGAAGGGCCTTCAACCGAGCTTTATTGAGAAAACGCCGCCCACTTGTTGTCTAACAACTGAGTTAGATTTCTGTGTGAGGTCGAGTCAAGTCGCCGAAACTAACCCAGACTAGGTATATGTGATATGTTATGAAACTTACAGTAGAATTTCCGACTTCGCCAAATTTTGACCAACGATTCAATCCTTATCGCGATCAATTGAAAGTAAATCAATAATCGGCAATGATAATTGCAAACAATCATGTATAAATATCAAGGCTAAGGTCAAGTTCAAATTTCTTTTTATGTATGAAAACAATATCAGAACGGATCTAGAAACGTGAACTTTTTACTTTCCAAAATGAAAACTGAAAACAAAAAAAAAACAATTGTAAATAATTGATGAATTGAATCGTTTGTAGAATGAGTAAGAAGACAATCGATGACTTACAACAACACACAATTACGTATTATCGTAATTTTTCGATTATATAATATATATTTATCCCTTTCTCATTTTACAACACAACACACAGTTATGCCATCTGATTTACTTGTTGTAGTATAAATTAAAAATAACAAAACAACAACAAGGAGGATTACGTATTAGAAAATGTGGGGTGTTATTAAATTATCTTTCTAAATGGAGAGTTTTGTAATAGCACTTTTTTCTTCTTATTGTTTTTCAACATACATTTAATTTAAATATTTTACAAATGCTTAATTGCAGTCGCTTTTGTTTCTTTTTTTCTTTTCGGTCTTTAACAATGCAAAAAAAGAGGCGCGTGACACAGAAAAAAATTGTGCAACAGCATTTCTTCAATACAAAATAGAAATAAGGGCACGCGATTTCGGAATTAACCGATAAAAAAGCAAACAGAACAATTATGTGGCACAGTAAAATATTATAATATTAATTTGGAGTGCTCGAGTATTTGTACAGCAAAACATAAAACCGCATAAATGTCCAAAAACTCTTGTCAAGATTTCTTTGGTTCAAAATAGTGTTTTGGGTTACGTTTTCACAATATGTTTGATGAGTTAATGATGCAATTGGTAGCAGTTTTTATCTAAGAATTGCTTAAATTCTATTTTATTGAACAGCGCCTTTCACAATTAAATTACATAAATGTGATCGTCTTAGCAGAAAAAATTACAAGTCTTTCAAAATTACAATTTGATTAAGGTATTAGCGAAGAAGAGGGCTTCCAAAACTGCAACTTTACTAAAATCTGTGATCAGGGCCGGCCTGAGGTCACAGAAGAGCAGACAGATAGGTAGAAATATGTAAACCTTGAATAATTATTATTTTCCTGATATTCGCTGGCAAAGGGCGCCAAACATTAGTTTGCCTGGAGCGCTAGAAAAGCTACGGCCGGTCCTGTCTGTGATTTCCAAAGTCGAGTACTCAGTTTAGTGTTGTTTCTTCAAACGTGTTTGAAAATAACACTTATATACAGTGGTGGCAAATGAAACAGATTATTGTCGAGAAATAATCACAACTGGAGAATTTGTAAAGGTCACAAATATTGTTCCCAAAAGGCAGATAAATACAAATCATTATATTTACATAGCAGCCGTTTTTAGGAATGAAATTATTTCGTTGCCTGATACATTTATTTGCCCCAATGTTTCGAGTGTGAAAGGTGAAAATTTCCAGTTTTCATAATTCCTGCTACAGCGGTGTCTATTCTCAAATTCATGGGAGAAAAGAGGATTGAAAAATCAGCTTATTCCAGAATATCTGCAAAACTTCTCAAAATTTTTCGATAATTGAAAAACTACACGAGGTGTGCGACTCCTATTTTTTGCGTTTTTGACATGTTGTTGTCCATCGAAAAACAAGTGACGCACACATTTTTCAGCGACCCTTAACCAGTTTTAAAGAGGTGAAATGGGTCCTCAAACATTCGTCGAAATCAGGGTGGTTATGTAGTTAATATTAGAAGCTATTGCATGGCAGACTTTTTGTATATTACTCTGGTATATGTTTGTTTTTAGTTCGTCACCCCATCCTGCCCCAGTATTAATCTTATAGACATGATTTGTTATGCAAACATCAACGTAAAAGATTAAAGTTTGTGGTTTTTCCTACTTGCGCTATTTGGGCTGTAAGGCTAACTATATACACGAGGTGTAGCGGCCCTCAAATCGTTTTGAGGGGCGAAATTGACCCTCAAAGATTCGTCAAAATCAGCGTAGTTATGTAGGTTTGCCCTTACCCATTAAAACTCTTTTTCCATTTATTTTTCAATTTTTAGATCCTCTAAAACCTCGAAACCTTTTTGGAGATATTTCCAAAAAACTAATCTATTATTTTTCCCGTGAATCCGAAAACGTGAGCCAATAGAATAATACGTGTTCTTTAGAACAATCTTTTCTACTTTTTCTTTATGTAGAAATGCTTATTTACATCCAAAATTAAAACAAGAATTTACGATAGCACCTAAAGGGATCTTTTTGTTTCTCTCCATTCTAAACAAATTCTAAGGGAAAATCTTGCCCTTCCGACACTGTTTACATCGATATTCCGATTTCGATTGCATAAATATTTAAGCTTTTGATGACCCTATAAACTTAGAAAAAAACCGAGCACGTATCTAGAGGAAATTTAGTTTTCCCTGTAGTTATCAACTGATAACAACAATCAGGGCTCAAAGGTTATTACTCTTATGATTGTTATGGTATGAAATGTTTATCAAGTTTTTGAGTGAATAAATATTTTTTGAAAAAAACTCAACTGGTATTTAATGATTCTCCTTTTTGATCTTACGAGTGAACCAGACATTGCTCTGTTGTTGTTGCTATTGCACCATCAATAACAGGAACGGCAACTATCTACAGTCATTGAACCTAATTCATTTATTTTCTATAATTATTACTATCATCATCACTATTATTATTATTATAATCGTTGATTTATTATTAAAAATGCGAAACAAAAAAAATCACGTAATTTATAGCGCTGATCAATACATTAATCTATTGTTTTCTATTATCATTATCATTTTTATTGTTATTAAATCTTATATGAATATTGTTTAATTTTCAAGGTTTATTATTTGAAAATTCAATAGATATCACTGTAAATCGCTTACATAAACGCGTGATAAAAATATTTCGTACTGGCTAATAATCTGGTTGTTTGTTGTTTTGTTTTACAAGAGACAATAACAATATTAACGGCGACGACAGGTCAATGAGGCCCTAGTCTGGGTAAAATTCGTCATTTTCCTTCGAAAATTACACTAATCAATCATTATTAGATTAATACATTTGTGCAATCGGTTCATAACGTAATCGTTCTAGCTGGATTTTTAATTAAGAAAACGGAATTATGGCTTTGCATAACTGTAATTGGATTGAATAATAGACTGATTGGAATAGATTAAAGAGAAAACAATATTTTTGAATAATATTGTTTTGTTATCAGATCGTATATTTGGTTTTTGGTTTTAATGCACATATATAGAACGGCATTGTTATCAAATAGTTGTCGTCGCCGTCATCGTTATTGTTGCTCTGTCCGTTACATAACTCATAGACATTGGATTATAAATATGTATAAAGTAACGAAAATATATATAATAATTATTACATTATATGAATTGGTAATTCTAAGGCCAAATCGATAAATTATGAAATTGTGCGTCATTAATTTTTATAAAAATTAACAATCAAGCGAATTTTAAACGAAAACACAAGAAAAAATTTGTTTAAAATTTTTGTTATTGACAAACTTGTAAATTATATAATCGACCAGTTTTAGATACGTATTCAACAAACCGATCTCGATACGGATCTGTATCATCACAATTTTCCATACACAATCATCAATTGTAATGATGAAGATGATGATGGAGATGATGGTGAAGAATTTCAGCAAGAGTTTATTAATCTCGATTTCATAGAAATGGAAATTTTTCCACATATCTCAAAACAATAAACTAGAAAAAATGATCAAATCTAAGAATTACTGGTTCTCGAAAATCGACGAATTTACAATACAGCGCGTCTCCTAGAAGTGTACAAAAAATCAAAACATAACAAGTTGTACGTAATCGGAGCTTTTTTGTCAAATATTGGGCTAATACGCGTTACATCAGTGGATTTGAGTTTTTATTTATAATGGAAAACATTTGGGATTGATACTGAATAACACTGAGAATTACATCATCGAGGAAACCTTTAAAGATTTGACCTCGCCGAGCATCATTGATCTTGGTTTGTTTTTGATCTGTTGGCGATTCTCTCGAACATGGTCAAAGGCCAAGCTTAATTGCCGCAAAAATCAATTCTCTCCTCTGAACCTCTTTCTTCAAGCAATCCATAATTGAATAAATCTAGAACAATTCGGAGCAATTGGTGTGCCTATTTTCTAATTAGTCTGTGGAAGGGGCGCTTTTATCGATAAATATCGATATTTTATTGGCCGATATGGACATGACAAGTCTTCAATATCAATTTTTTTGTTATCGCTTTCAATTTTGCAGGAACCAAAAGGGGGTGATCAACTTTCGTATCCATAAGAGCTATCACAAAAATATGTTGCGATCGACTAAATAGGGAAAGAAATATGTTTATGCACTAAGTTTTGGTACAAAATGCTGCAGGTAAATAAACGAAATATACAGGGTGTTGCAATGTCTACGCTCCCTTAATTACCAGCCCATTAGCTTAGCTCATGTAGCTAATTTGGAACCATGCAAAAAAGGAATTGTCTACTAAAAATACTAAAAAATCTTCAGACCACTTTTGATTGTATAATATCAAAAATTTTCATAGTAAGCATTTGTAGCAAGAGGATTGAAAGTGAAAATTTTGAAATTCGTTCAATGTAATCGCTTCGTTTTTCAACAAAGAGTCCTTCGATGCTACAGATGGTTCTATCGCGAAGATATCTGAAATATCAGCAAAAAAGCATTTGTACCTGAAAAATAGTCTTACATTAAAGCTCTTGAGCTTGGCATTGCAATTGACCGTTCGATCGCCATCGACTTGGTAGCCATCCCTGATCCAGAACATCTAAACAGGCACCTTTTGCAATTGTAGAAAACCCAATTTTATTGTTTACGTTTCGTTACGTAATCACGATAATTTCGTGCCCATTTCGCCTGCCATCCCTGTATATTTCCAATTTTGTGAGTTAGATCTAGAGATCGTTTTTTTTTCAAAGAATTTTGGCCACGTTAACTAGCCTTGATTTCAAAGAATTGTAAAATCACCCGCTTGGAAACAAAGGAATATTAAAACAATTAAAAATGAATAAAATTAAAAACCGTACTGATAAAATCTGGAAATGATTTATTGACTTTTCGTAGAAAAAACTGACAAAATATTGTTTTTTTAAATACGAAATTCGTCAGCTAATTGGCGTTGCAAACCATTGTTGCAACATAATTTAAACTATACAATCAACAAATTAAGATTGTCTCCTCTAATATCGTGTAAAAAAAATTAATCTACTGCTGAACGAATTGATATTGTGCGAAAATAGATAATCGAATCAAAACGGTTGTATTATAATTATTAGATACGGTTTTGTTTTGGTTTAAATTGTTTTTATCGGATTCACCCTAATGCGTTTGCTGGATGGGACTAGAATAGACACTATTAACAGCCAATTAATCAATCGTCTATCGGCAATATCTAATTTTTGCCTTCGTAATCGCAATATGAATCCAGTTATTTTGTAAGCAACTATCTCATTGTATTGTAAATGTATTTTTAAATATCGTATAACAACAATAAATTGTAAACTGATTCTTCTGTTATTCTTGTATCCAATTTATACACGTACTGAACTTTTATCCACACAATTCAGACTTATGTCATTTCATTAGGTACGATAAAAGCTACTGCGTAACAAACATGCTGTATTATTAACTCTATTTCTAGAGCATTGACCAAAAGAAGGGAAAACCGTAACAATTTATCATTGTTGATTGGCCTTGTTAAAATTCATAAGTGAACATGTCACACAAACAAACAACTTGATTGAAAGATGTATGAGATTATTGTGGCAATTTAACCAGTCTAATTGAATGCATCATTTCGCAAAGTGAAGTTGAAGAAAATGTTATCAATTTGTTTATTTTTATAAATTATACCGTTAAAAGTTCATTAATAAAACATTTCTTATCGTTCATTACATAACAGACGATTTTTTAGTTGATATTTTATTCCACAATAAAATCGATTTTATTTAATTGATTTTTTGCAATTCGAAGGTAATTGGTATTTTTCCCAGAATAATAGGAAGAGAATGCCTGATTCGAATTACAAATAAAACTCACAAATCGCGCAATAAGGCGACTTTTGCACGCTAAGCAAGTGATAACGCACGTTAGTCAGGCGATTGAAAACTTTCCGAAGCCTTCTATTTCAGCACGATCAACGGACAATTATCAAAAAAATCATAAATCATTGGAAATGTAACTGAAACAGACTACTCGTGAAGTAGGCAAATGAACAATAAGTAACTTAATTAGCGCAAAAAATGGTCTTGCATGCTAAGCAAGTGAATGAAATCTTCAGGAATAGCTAAGGAGTCTTGCACAATAGTCAAATGATCCAGGTTTTTCAGTACTTCAGCACAACTAAAGAACTGAATTATCAAAATAATGGGAAGACAGCTTAGAAGTGTAAAAGAGAACTCGCGTAGTAGGCAAATGAACAAAAAAGGATTGGCACAACAAAAATGGACTTCTGCACGCCAGACACAGACAATGCTGAGCGTTTCACGCAGCTCTTTAACCTCGAATCACTCGCTTGTTTGTAAATCAATCTTACAAAAAAAAACTGATGCTGTGATAAGCAGCTTTACGAGCTTTTTAGGTTTGATAATCTAAAAAAACTTCAATGATGCAATTAACTGCAGTCCGCAAATTTATTTTTAAGACTGGAAGACCGATTTTAACACCAAATGAGCGCTTTTCCAATCAAAAACTGATTGTCTTTTGACTCCAACATAGATTGCAAAAGTGACCACTATTTTCATACTTTCAATTGACATTTATTGGCCAAAGAAAGCCTGACAATTCGTGATTTTTTTCCAAGATCCGTTCCCAAACAAGGTTGGTATTCGAGGTTAAAAAGTTACGTGAAACACCTTGTATATCCATCAACTTGAGAAGTGAATGGAGCTCATCTTTTTGGGGGAATTCTGTGAATTGGATACGAGTCGCTAGTCAAGAAATAAATCCTCGCTTATTATTGTTTGGTCTCGTTTTACTACGAACAAACTCTTTTCTGAGCAAATTATTGAAACAAACAGAAAAGGCCCGAGACAGTTATTATTATTCAATCATCAATCAAGTTCCGAAGCTCTTCAAAAAAAGTACCCTAAATTGGGAGTTTTTCGTCAACAAAACCCCCCGAATCGGACCTAAATTTAATTATTTCTGTGGCTCTTTTATGCAACGCTTTGAATAAATTCTAGCCAAGCAAATCAATTAAATTGTTTTTTTTTATTGATTTTTGTGATAATTCGATACACCACAGGTAAGTCTACCTGTTCAGGTAATATTGACGCAACCTGTTGACATTGATATCACGATACAATTACCCACAACCTTGCCGTTATTTGATTTTTTGAGTGTGATTTTTTCGATTTTATTTCTATCGAAAAGCGTAAAAAAACCACACACAAATTTAGGTCAAAAAAACCATGTAATATCCGTAATGTACACGTCTATTATACATCTATCTCTTTTACACTCGATGTTATTTCTGCAATATGTTAATGTTACATCATTGTTCTTCGTAATTGTCACGTAACGATTACGAATTCGGCCAAGACTTAGCTTGTGTAATAAGCTGTAATAAGCGCAAAAATCGAATGAATATTACCTGTTGTTTTCTGTTGTTCACGCCACTTCACCACCAAATCCTGCACAAGAACATTAACACAAGGGTTGTTGCTGCTGGTATTATTTTGACTATTATTAGTGATTGTCGGCATTTGTGTCGTCTCCACATCACATATCCAACATTTAATTACGGTTTTATTGAAATTTAAACAATTATAGCAGAACGTGTGGCCACATTCTAACGTAACAGGACTAGTTAAGATCAAACGACATTTAGGACAATTGAATAACGTTAAATGTTCGATTAAAATTCGATTGAATAGCAACTGTTCGAAAGCACGTAAACGTGGTAGTTTACGTATCAAACGGCATCGTCTACGTTTATGATTATTATGATTACTAAACACCATCAACATTATCAATTTGTAACGGCGTTTTGTTAATAACAAACGATTATTATAACGTTCCATTATTAATTTGATATATTCCACATTTAAACTGTGTTGTTGGTGGAAATCGACGGCAGAATCAATCGATTTTCCGGCACTTTACTTGCGCGCACACAATAACTGAACAAAAACAACAAATTAGGGGGCGATTCACTAATTTACAAATCGAAATGATTCATTTCATTGTTGCACGTGGAGAAAAAAATCGGTTTATTTTAGATAAAACACCGTTCGTTGGAGATGATTCATTTGATTATGTACGGTGGAAAAATGAGTCGAAAATATTACGTAAATATAACGTAAACGCACATGTATTGTGTGTGTTCACCAACGATATCAGTACTCTCCTGCACCGTTTGAAAGTTGTAATCGAACTGAATGCGGTGTCGGCTAGAGATGTTTGATTCAGTGAGGTAGGCGCCGACGTTGCGACGCACTCGACAATGTCGTGACGGCGGGCCGTAACGACGCTGATTCAATTTGAAATCCAGATACTTCACCCTTTATTTTTTGTTTATAATTGCAATTGTAGCGCATCAATTGAAATGATCGATAGAAGTGATAAGAAGTGGTGCGGGAGGTGGCCCACTTGGCGCCTCCACCATTTCTACAACAGTCCTTTCCGAACGCCGCTATGCTAATTGATTGCGTAATGCTCTAGTTTCTTAATCAATTAATACGAATTTAAATCTAGGAACTAGTTCAATCGTAATTGCTTTATGAAATAATTGTAATTACGTCAAGAATTACCGTTTTAACTGTTTTTTTTTTCTACAATGCAATAAAAGCGAATAAGAATGAATCGACCTCTAAACACAATATGAAGAAATATTGAAAACAACTTTAATTATTATTTATAATAAAAATATTGCGACACGATTGCAGATATTTGTTGGTGTTTTCCTTTTATTTTTCTATAAGAATAACAAATGAGATTTTTACATATTTGATTACATAATAAAGGACGAATTCATCTATAAATTCAATTATTGTTTTATTTATCCACAGTTACATTGAAAACCAAATAAATCAATGTGATTATAATCAACATACATTATATAATTATTATGGATTTACAACACACAAAAAAATCTTTCAATTGGCTAACACTATGACCTTCTTGAATTGCTCTTTTCTTCGCTCCTCTTTCTTTGTACTCCTTACTTTTTTGTTCATTAATTTCAATATATCTACGATTAGGTAATAGTATAAATACCTATCGAACGTAAAGACACACTTCTATTTTATTGTATATTTATAAATATATAGCAATAGTGTACGTTTTAAGTACATTAAACCAGTGTGGTAATCACGGTTATATAACGAATAGTTCATGGTCATTTTGATTACAAATAAATTGATTTTTTCGGGAGGAAAACAACTAAAAAGCGCTTGAAAAAGATCACCTTCACTTCAATCTCTCTCTCTCGCTCGCTTGTTTATTATTATTATTTGTAAAAAGGCTTGTTTCAACTATTTGTTTTACGAAATTATCGACATTTTTTTTTTGTTCGTAGATAAAGTTTATAAATGTTGTAGACTTATTTTTAACAAAGACGGATGGAAAGAACTGGATTTTGACTCATTTCTTATGTAATAGAATTATTTTTAGAGCAATGCCAGTATTGCAGATGTTTCTGGTAATAATACCAATTGAATTAAATTGGTCTTAGGTATATAATATTATAATATTTAAATATTATATAATTTTTAATTAGTGATGTTTTTTTTTAATTTTGCGCCAAATGAGGTTGTAGAACCTTGTTGCTAGGTTGCAATTTATCCAAAAATAAAGTGGTATTTTTTTTTGTTTCCCCTAGATTATTGACCCTTAATTCAATATATTTCCAAGCTTTTCAGTTCTTCTCCTGAAATGCCAAAACTTTTTATCGTCTTTCAGAGTATTTACTGCTACTTTCACTTTATCTTCTCAAAAATTCCTAAACTCAAAATAAGTGAAATTTCTTTGACTGGATCAAATAACTGACAAAAAATTAACTGAGCGAGGGCGTAGATAAACGTAATTTTACCACTACTCATTTCTTTTACTGTAGCGATGATCCTTACTCAAAATAAGCGTAATTTCTTTGACTGGATCCGTTTTTCTCCAACATCGCTTGTGCCAATAAACAAGTTGGTATAATGAATAAAGATTTCTTGCCTGTTGACTCATAGCTTTTCCCAAAATATTTGTTGATGATCCATTACTTTCATGCCCTTCATGTCCCAGTAGCCTAGATACTTTTTTGATTTTCTTCGACGCTAAACAACAAAGTTCAGGTGTAAATGACGTGCATTACAAACCTGAATTTCTACCAGATTTCAGGCAGAAAATCTCTTTTTTTTTCTCTGGACAAATTCTCAACACTTTGATAATTTTAGAGATTCTCAGGATGTTCATCTTCGATTTTGTTAGTTGAACGGCAAGCGAATTGCTATTGCCAAAAATCGCATACGTATCATCAATACGTCTCAAGTCATAGAATTTATTGTAATAATTTAGAGCCGCAGCTAGATAGAGCTTAGTTCCACTCAAATAACTGACAAAAAATTGACTGAGCGAAGGCGTAGATAAAAGTAATTTTACTCATTTCTTTTACTGTAGCAATGATCCTTTAATTATTATTATGGTGTAATTTATGATAGAGCTCCCGGGCTCCTGGTGTCGACAGTAAAACAGTGTCCTAGATTATAAACGTCCCTTTGATCTCCATGATTGCGGCTAAATCACATGAAAAGAGCTATAGTATTGGAAATATATTCTTTCTTGAATATTAAAAGTGATTTAAATCCGATTGTAACTTCTCCCAGTTAATCAGGTAATCGTAACGATGTAGTTTTGTTATCGACGCATATGCTACTTGGTTATGTATATTTTCTTATTTAACACTTTACGAGTTATTTTTAGGGCAGATAATATTCATCAATACAGAGCCAGTCACAAAGGCGGGGGTGCTTTATAAGGGTCTTCAAGAAATATAGTTACATTTTGTTTATGTATTGTGTTTGCGTCTTTATAAACAGATTCTTGAGTTTCTTATCGTAAAGAAGCTGTGGGCGTCCAAAATATCACTTGCACCCGGCCCCCTTTGTAGATGCAATAATTCAATTTTGAACGAAAAAATACTCATTTCTGGAAACGTGGTGTTTAGAAAAGATCCACGGATGATAGATAAAGATGAAAACAATTATTACCAGCAACAAATAGTCTTGATTCTGAACAAAAATTTTCGTACATACATAAACAGTCAGACTGTGAAAAAACTACTAAAATGGTGCTAAAATCGTGTAGATTTGTGGTGGTTTTATTATTTGTCATTAAATGTGGTAAATAAAAAATTAAATTTGACTAGATAAGTCGATGAACGTTTTCATCTGTTGAGATATTTTAAATATCGCGCGCCAATCACTACTGCGCCCTCTAACTAGCGCTTAAGGTAGCAGTTGTAACGGCGATTGTCATTTGTTTGAATTTGGCTGTAAAATTCGACTTTGTATCAGGAGATTAGAAATGAATAGGAAGTATCCGGAGCTAAGTTGATTATTATTATTATTATTATTAATTCAACGAGTAAAAAATAGATGGCGCCCTCTGTCTATTTATTTAAATTATTTAATTAATTATGACTAAATTAAATTTAAATTAATTAATTAGCTTTTACAAAAACTGTTTTATTACTTCGAGATAAAAACTAATTTTTAAATTATTAATTTTTTTATTAAAACGGCAATTAATTCAATTATAAATTGAATCAAGTAAACAGTGCCGTTATGCAACCAAATATACATCAAATTTAACCTCAATTGTGATGTAATATTTGCCAATTCAAATGATAGTTTTTTTATGGAATTCTGCGCTTGATTTAATTATCCAGTTTTAATTAACGAATTAAGAGATGATTCGTGCAGTATTAATAGATTTAAGTGGTACACTCCATATAGAAAATCAAGCAATACCGGGCGCTGTAGATGCCCTAAACCGGTAAATTCATACCAATTATTTCGTAAAATAAACAATAAAACAACTCAAATTTTAGCTTATTAAAGACTGATGTGATTGTAAAATTCGTTACAAACACTACAAAAGAGAGTCAACGGTTTCTACATGAACGTTTAACAAAATTGGGCTTTCAAGTGCAACGTGAACGTATCCACAGTTCATTACAGGCAGCCAAACAATTACTGATTGAACAATCACTGAAACCGTTATTATTACTATCACCGGAGGCTCTAGAAGATTTCGAAGAGTTTAAATTGAGCGGTGAACAACCGAATGCTGTTGTAATTGGTTTAGCACCAACCGAATTCCATTATGATCGTTTAAATGAAGCGTTTCGTTGCCTGTTGAATGGGGCCCAATTGATTGGTATACATGCCGGTAAATACTATAAACGTGAAGATGGATTGGCGCTAGGTCCCGGTTGTTTCGTCAAAGGTTTAGAATATTCAGCACAATGTACGGCGCGAATTGTTGGCAAACCGAATGTTGAGTTTTTCCAATCGGCTCTGGCTGGTATACCACCAGAACAAGCTATTATGATTGGAGATGTAAATGAAATCGATTTTTTTGTATTTATTGGTAATTTTATTGAATTTGTAGGATGTAACGGATGATATTCGAGGTGCTAAAAATGCTGGTATGCGAGGCTTTCTGGTACAAACTGGTAAATACCAAACGGGTGATGAATTAAAGATTACACCACAACCGGATCTAGTTGTGTCCAGTTTCGTTGAAGCTGTCGATCGAATTTTAAGCGAATTAAATCAATAGTGATTAAATAGAAATTTTATTAAAATATCTCTCATATAAATATGTATATAAAATTTGATTAGTTTATAGATTCAATTTGGAGGTTTTCGGACTCCTGACTGTACACGCCTGAAAAATTATTTCTATTATTAGTATTAACGGAAAACTTTCAAAGAAGGGTGAGATTTTTCGATGTTCAGTCAAAAGTTTTGACAATTATACGAACTCAAGAACTGGACAAATGCGGAAAATGCAGTATTCTACATTTTTTCAATTATTAATGTAGAGAATCCGGTATGTAGGAATTTTTTGTTTCATTGTGCAGTAGCAGCGCAGACGAGCGATAAAACGGTCCGGTTTTATTACAGTAACGGATCATATTCATATTAAAGCAACAAAAAAACAGTAAAACCTCTCTAATACGGACACCTACGCGACTTGGAAAAAACGTCCGTATTAGGAGAGTTCTGGAAGTTGAAATTTCCAATTATAAGCCCTATAGCAGCGAAAAATAATAAAGATCTTCAATTATTTGTTAAAAAAGGTTATTTAGGAAAACTACATTTGGAATTTCTTATAAAATAGAAAGTTATAACTAAAAAAGTCACTAGAATTCTCGCTTTTTGGCATACTTAAGGATAGAATTATAAGTGATTATAAGCATTTGCAAGCTTTACGTTTTGTTTACAGAAGGATAATTGAAAATTTCTCACTTTTTTTCGTTTGTTTTTTTTAGCACAGGCATATCAAACACGCAGCCTCATAGAATGCAACACCACTTTTAAATGTTGAGATAGTTTTTTCATGTTACTGTCGAACATTTTCTGGTAATAGAAATTCTTACGATTTTATCATTTACTTCCATACAAAACGACGACCATCATTAATACTGAAGGATACCTCATAAACAAGCCTGCTTCTAAAGCTTCTATCATCGTTTTTACCCCTTAAATAGATAATAAGTTGATTTGAAATATTTAAAAGCAATAGTCTGAATAAAACAACTTAAAATAGTTATCATATAAATAAATAAAATGCACGAGAATGAAGAAGGCAGAAGACTAAGAGATTGAACAAATTATTATAAAATTAAAAAAAAACAAGAAATAGTGATGTTAAAGATAACAAAACAAAAAAAGCTAATTCAAGAAAGTAGACAATATACAGTGGAGAACCAAGTGCAAAAGTAATGCAGCAAAAAACTAATACTAAAAACTTGAAAAAAATCTTAATTTTTCTAAGAAAGACAATGCATGTCCAAACACTTTTTCTTCTTCATGAATTCAAGTGGCTTATATTAATTTAAACTGTATGCCGGATTTAGTATTGTAATCTTGGGGACCTGTTTCATAGTCTCTACAACTTCAGCAAATTACAAAAATTACAATTTTTCATTAATTAAGGATCCGTCCGATGTAAAACGAATTGTTGAATCGCCCTCAAATTATCAAGTAAGTCAATGCTAGAAAAGCTCGGAAATGTACATAAATGCTGGAAAAAAAACCGTTTCTTTTCATGTAGCTTTCAGCTATTAACAATTTTACAGGAAAACCGTCTGCGTTCTTGAATTAAAAAACTGCGAGTCAGATGGTTAGTATAAATTTCAAAAACTCCTGTATTAAACATCGAAAACAACTCACCGGATATAAATCGATTTAAATAGAAATAAACAACGGAAATTGAGCGACTAGAAGCAATAATACTCACTTTTTAAGTACAGGTAATGCGGAAGCTTTAATTTCTCTATTAATACTGTTTTTTATTGGCACATTCTCTATTAAGTTTTTCTCAATATTTCTATTCTCGATAATCTCCGATTTAGGTCGTTGTTTTAATGATTTTCTATCATTACTATCACCACACCGATGATCTTTGATATTGATTGGTTTTTTATCGATTTTCTTCACATCAACATTACTTTTCGATTTTCTTAAACATACAGGAATTTTACTCAATTCCAATGAAGTTGTCGACGATGGACACGAATGAATATTCAAACTTCTTCGATTCATTATTTTATTATTATTGCTTTCTTGATGACTTATTGTTAAAATACTAGAGTGTCGTTTATTTATCCGTATTTTCGGCGGTTGTATTTTACTGTTTTGTTGTTTGATACGTCGTAAATTCACTTTAACATCATCTGTTATATTTGTTGTTTGTTCTAATTGTTTCAAATCAATTGTTGATACATTCTCAATTGATACAGTTGTTGGGATTTCATCATCGTGTAATTGTAGATTATTATAATTTTTACAAAGCTGTTGCTCATCATCTACTACTACTAAATCTAAATTATGCTGTGGCAAATTTATACCAGCATCTATATAGAAATGTTGTTCTAAAAAGCTCATATCATTACTACAAAAGTAAACAGTAAAAACAACATTAATAGAATATGATAGGCATTAGAATATTTATATTAACAAATAATAATAATAATACCTTGGCGGTGTTATTGATTGTTGTCGGGTTAGAGAAGTACGTGCTGGTGCACTAATCGAACGATTACTTGCTCCAGTTTTCGTTATACCATCACGGGAATTGTGGCTAAGAGTCGCATCACTTCTCACTTTAAATTAATTAGAAAAGATAAATTTATAAAATTATTTAGAAAAAAACAGTATACAATTACGATGTGATTGTGTCAATGGTTTGCCTTGTGCAATTCGAATTTCATCATCCACTTTACGTTTCTCCTCATTTTGATCATGTCCAAATTTCGTACCATTTTTGATTTGTTGTTTTTTAATTTTTAATAAATCTTTTACATCTTTCGCCTTTTCGGTAATTTCAATTTTTGAAATTAAATTATCTAATAATACGTGTAATTTACGATCATCTGGTAATGTTAATGTTGAATATAATAATGGTAATAGATCAACAACACAATAACGGATATTCGAGATTGGATCGTCTAAAAATATCTTTAATAATAATAATAATAATAAATTTTTATAGTATCCTGTTTTTCTAAAGGGTATAAGGTCAGAGAATACGTTCGTTATTTATGTATAAAAAAGCTTTTGTAGCTTATTTTTTAAATCGTTAGAGAAAACACCAGCATACGAGCGTAGACGATATATGAAATTCGATATTTCTTAGGAAAAAACGAAAAGACGAATTCCATTTATCGAGAAGGAGCTTAGTTGACTTGTATTGCACTGCAAAAACTAACTAAGTCATTGTGACGCCCAAATGTTTGATTTTCTATCAACAACTTGAGAAATCTCTGAATTTGTACCATTTAAAGGGAACAGGATTCTATACCGGGTGCCGTTTCTTACTATGGATAGTGTGCGGTGACGCTAAAACCGCTTTTAAATCAGTCTTATTTACATGGTGAAAAAAACGACCGGTCCAGTATCCATATTAGAAAAGCACCTGATATATTAGAATCAAATTTACCTCCTAATTTGATTAAATGTTCGATAAAATACTTTTTAAAATAACTATAACTGAAGATATCGAGAACGTGTGAGCATAATTTTATAAAAATATGTCGTGTATAACAACTTTTCGAATAACAAAGACCCGTTATTAAATTATCACGAATCCATTTCCTTTGTATTTCATTTAAATTGTATCGCAGAAATATTAACAACGTACGAACAGCTTGAGACTTCTCCGGTTTTGCTCGCTACAAATTTATTATTATTAATAATTAATTTCTAGATTAAACGATTGGCTTTAAAGTTGTCAGCGACAGTAAGAAAAATAAAACAGTTTAATTTTAACTGAACAACGTGCCACTAATTACCTTTAAGCCTGGATCAAATGCTTCAAGACTTTCCGGTGTTTAATACAGAAACAGAAAGTTAATTAAATGAGGAACGATTTACACTATTATTTCTTTGACTACAGGCGAGATTACTGTATTAAAAATAGGAAAAACTTGCCCTGTGCAGGTTTTGCACTCTAAATTCAATTTTTGCCAAAAATAGTGTAACTGGTGTAGCTGCAACATGAAGCAAGAAAGCTCCTTAACGGCTTAAAAACGACTGAGATTGCTTCATTATTATAGAGCATTTCATTTAATTTTCCCGTGCAAATGATTGTGTTAAAGGTGAGACAGAAATAAATTATGAAGTTGAGTGAGGCGTCCCTTGCCCCGCGTTTTCAGGACAAATTGCTTTTCAGGTTTTTAAAGAATTAGGTATTAAGAATTGGATTATAAAAGTAATGATTTTTTAAAAAGTAACAAAAAATTGAGCATATTTTCAGTCTTTACGATAACAAGATGCTTAATGTTGTTAGCTAAAGATGCGATAGGTACCTTTTTATACTTTTAGGAGTAAAAGAATCATGAACATTATGTCCAATGTGCAAATATCTGAAAAAAACATTTTGAAAAATCGCTTACGATCTGACGAAAAATTCATTAATATTGCTAAAATATTTGACCCCTTAAATAATAAAATTTCTATGAATAATGAACGAGAATGAATTCTGGATATTTCCATCTATTTCACAAAAAAAAAACTTACAAATAGGACTTCGAACCGTTATTTTTTCAGTTTTCGGTTTCGGTTCGGTGCTGCCAAAAATATCGGTTTTTCGAAGTGCAACTGATCCAAAAACCAAACATCTAAAAAAAGTAAGTTTTTCCAGAACGGGAATCGAACCGATATACGTTTTAACAATCGAACCAAAACGGAAAACCGGATCAAAAATAACGGTTTTTGCGATTTTCGGTTCACTTCCGGTTTGAAGTCCTAGTGAATGCAGTATGTGATGATTTATCAAAGAGCTTCGAAGCGTGTTTTGGTTCCGGTTCGCTTAGTAAAACATATTTCGATTCAGTTGCGGTCTTACTTCCGGAAAAAATATCGTTTTTTCGAAGTGGAACTGATCCGAAAACCAAACATCGAAAAAAAGTAAGTTTTTCCAGAACGGGAATCGAACCGATACATGTTTCAACAATCGAACCAAAACGGAAAACCGGATGGAAAAAATAACGGTTTTTGCGATTTTCGGTTCAGTTCGTGTTTGAATGCAGTATGTACTGATTTATCAAAGAGCTTCGAAGCGTTTTTTTCGTTCCGGTTCGCTTAGTAAAACATATTTCGATTCAGTTGCGGTCTTCCTTCCGGAAAAATATCGTTTTTTCGGTTTTCGGTTCGAAACTCTGCTTAAAAAGACAATTTAAACGGCTTTAGGCCAATTGCAAGCAACGTATCGTCTATGATCTTCGTATGATTTGCTCTCAATTTGATTAGTTAACGGGAAAACCGGAAAAATTGGACCTAAATCGGATCAAAAATTGATTTTCCAGTAAATTATGAGTTGAAATTGTACAAAATTATCTATGAGTGAGCCTGGCTTATAGTATCGGGAGTCTTTTTGAAAAATGGTTGAATTTAGAGCGCAAAACCTTTAATAAATAATAAATAGATTGTGAATAATTACCGCATCGAATACAATCTTCAAGACGACCGGTGTAAAATGTTGATGTATAAAATCTGATGGCATACAATTTGGTAAATGTTCTAATTGTTTTAGAAAATTCGTACGTACACGCCAATTGTGTGCTTTTGATAATTGAAATTTACATTTTAATATTGCACGTGTTATATCCAATGTTGTTTGTTGTACATTTTGTTGTTCACGTGATATAATATTATGATCACATAATAATTCTAATGTTATACCTAAATTATTAACAATCATTTGTAATACTTCTTCAGCATCATCATATAATAAACGTATTAAATCATTTTTAATTAGATAACAATTTGTATTTAATAATTTTACAATATCATAAAAACAACCAGCAACTGTTTTACGTACTAAATAACATGAATCATTTGTTAAATCACTAAAAATATTATGCCACAATTCTAATTGATTTGGTAATTGATTGATTGTAAAAAGTGTCATTGCTGGCAAGTTATAACCACATTGCTCACGACACGAGACTGCCTATTTGGAGAAGAAGGAAAAATTAAAACAACCTACCATCTAGACAGGCTCTCCTTTACGCGAGGATTAGTTGCGTAGTAATAGGAGAGCGTAATCAGTCCTCTTATAACACGATTCTGATATTTTGTCAGATTTCGGTTTTTAGCACGGTTTCAATAAACACACAAGATGTATTCTGATCTAGTCTAATTGTAAGAATGGCAACTTTGGATTAATCGTGTTATAAAAGGACTGAATTAATTCAATCGATAATAACTACTTAATAAATCTGTACCTTGACAGGATCACTTTCAGGAACGTTCGAACTTAACGTACCCTTTTTGGCTAGAGTTTTATAGAATTGCAAAAACCATAAACTATTTGTTCCATCTAAATCTTTACTTAAAGCATTCACCATACGTCCATATTCTTTAGAAACGGCCGTATACGTTGTATCACCAGCTGTTAAACTCTTTTGGCATAATTGTTTGAATAAAGGCACAATTGTATCGAGTTTTGTCTCTAAAAAAGAAACAAAACAGGTTTTCATGTAGTTTTGGGGTTCTACTGCGAAATTTCAATCAACCAATGAGGCGGATACTTTGACTTTGAAGAGAGTCATTGAGTACTTTGTTACAGTACCACTCAAAATCTTTCTTACAATGGACATTTACTCAAGAAAAAGACACTCCCTAGAAGATCTGATTTTGAAACACAACACCTCAAATGTAGCTCCGTTATTTGGCAACTGGCGATAATTGAAACACAATGTAATAAAAGAGTCGCAAATTGACGAAACTCGTTGGGTTAATTGATTCAACTTTTTCGATCGTTCCTATTTTGATTAAACAAAAAAGCAAACAAGGACGTGTTAAGACGTGTTGCTGATGCATTATAGACTAGTCATTTTATCAATATATTCTCCAATTCAAAGACAGGGAGACAAAATGGAGCACGCCACCGGGCGACTCAGTAATCTACAGAGAAGACTTTAAACAATCATGAAAATGATCAACTTACGTTTGTTCAAATAAGGTGTTACCAATACAACGGAACCGATAGCTGCCGATCTAACATTCATATTATCATCAGATGCTAATTCAACTAAATTCGGTAACAATGTTTGTTTAACCATACTCTCGCCTAAACCACGCGAGATATAATGGAGGTTTGTGCACATAGCAGCTCGAACTTCCGGACTAACATCTTGACACAAACTTTGTACTAGTGGCAGAATATTCGATTTAACACTAAAAATACAAATACTAACAATATTTATATTATGTTTCTTCTAATAACTGATATAATTACTAAATAGAATCTATCGAAGAATGGGTTGCAATTCCTCCTAAAATCTTACAACTGGCAACCCGAAAATACACCGGATTTTGACTTTGTGATGTGGTTGCAGCCAATGGCAATACCTAAAATTCGATACAATTACAGAAATTGTACAAATTATTTAAAGAACTATGGCAATTTACTTCAAATTTAATTTGTTCTTGATTTAAGACTGGTATAATGCCAAATAACGTTTCATTCCATGCATTCGATACAATTGGATCTTTTGATTTACAACCATCAATAACAGCCGACAGTAGATTGATTGGTAATTGTTTCTCAATTAATAAACGGAAAATTTTACTTGTTGCCACATGGAATTCACATGATGATTTCGGTAAATCTTGTTGGATTTTTGGTAAAATACGTTGTAGTGTTGATTTGGAATCATATTGTAATAATTGTGGTAAAGCTTGTATTACACTCAATTTCTGAACATCATCACCTTTACTGTAAATAATAAACAATAACAATAATAATAATAGTAAATAAATAAACAAATAATCAACAAATACATGTACAAATCGATTAAAACAAAAACGTAATCCTCCAATAGTGGAGGCAGTAGAGGATTATCAAATTCTAAATCCATATCACATCTTTTTAATTATTGTTGTTTTTTTCGATAATTTAAAAAAAATAATAATTTTGCAACACAAATCACGACATTGGTAAAAATTAGGTTAGATTTGTCAAATTTGACAATTAGTGCTCGTGGCGGTTACTCGAGCATTCGAGCGCTGACTCAAGCGAAGTGTTTTTGATTCTTTAAGGACGTTCACAAGAAAATCAATTTTCTTACGATTATCTTGAAAATTCAAATATATACTATTATTAATGTCCTTTATACATAGGAAAAGTTTCAACACCGCTCGCGGTACTAAATTTGTAGATTTTGGCTCTGAAACTTTGCATTTTTAACATAAGAACCCAACACCAAACTATGTTCGAACGGGTATTTTAGGCCGTGTTCGATTTGGACGCTTTCACGCTTTTTCGCGCTTTGACATCTGTCAATTTCCGTGCTACAACGATTTCTAACAATTTTATGACGTCAGACACTACGTCATCAACAACGCTCACAGACGCTTTTTCTATCGAGGTGGTGCAGCAGATAGCGTGTGCACGCCATCTACGCCATTCTTAGTCCAACTAGATACTCTGTATTTTTACAATTGAATTGGCAAACGGTCGAACATCTACAAATCCTTGTTCTCGGAAGGCCACGTTTAATCAAACAAAGAAATCTTACTAATAATCAAGTGAAATTACAGAACAACAAGAACTAAATTGTAAAACACCTAGGTCCATTTTTTACAAAGCTGTGTACATATTAAATTATAAGGATAACTAAAGAAATGTTCCAATGCTTCATTTGCCAACCGATGAATGACTTTTTTATCATCTATTGCTAACGTTGAGAAATTAAAACGATAAGTAATCTTTGCATAAAATAAATAAGCTTGTAACTTGTAACACTGAAATTTTCCAGCCATGTCATATAAATATAAAATGGTATGCAAATAAGCATTACATTGTTTAATACTAACGGCGAATTATCAAAATTCAGACCAACGTAAATAACCATCACACGTTTATTGGGATTAGATCTAAAAAATTAAATTACATTTATTATAAATATGTATTAGGAATTTAATACCAATTGATCTGGTTTAATCTATGCCAATATTAGAAAATTATACAATGATCGGTAATTATTATTATTTGTAAATTTTTAAAACCAAACAGACTATCTGTCAATTTTCAAAATTCCACGCTTAGACGCGCTTTCGCTTCCAAATCGAACGACTTCTGTCAAAGCGATCAGCTGATCTTGTTAGCGCTAAAACACCAAATCGAACGACCAAAAATAGCGTCTGTAAGCGTGAGCGCTCAAAGCGTGAAAGCGTCCAAATCGAACACAGCCTTAGAATATACCAATGGTAATTTTCTTACGATTTTTTTGAAAAACTTTGAATCATTTCTTGAAAATCTGACAAAGATTTTCATGTAAAAAAATATACCGAGCGGTACTTGTTTTCTTATAAAATTCGTTGAAAGTCGGATACTTTCGATCGTTTTCAATTTTCCGCTATAATAGTGGGGGACAGAAAAACACAACTTGACAACATCGCACTACGCGGTTAGTTTGAAATACCGTCAATACACTGCTGACTTTAACAAATGCGTACATATAGCTCACAGATATTAAATAGTAGATTATGTTATTAGGCGCAAAAGTGGAACTTTGTGTGCTGAAGCTGACTGTTGTCTGCCGAACGTTAGTGAGGCAGACATGTCAGCTGAAGCACACAAAGACACTTTTGCGCCGAATGACATATACTAGTTTATCTTCAAACGTCTTAATTTAACATTTTTTTATCTTGAAAAGTTTTTAAAAATTAAAATTTTAACTGATCATAATACTTTGGCAGTACCTATGGGCAGTACTGCTTCCATGGCGATGCAAAAAACAAAGTTCAATCAACGAAAAAAAATAATAAAACTGTACGATGTCGAGTTCCGACCGACCTTCTACTCCTTCTGAAGTCGTTGAAGCTGCGAGAGAGTCTATCAAAAAATTACTACCGACTAAATCGGCAAGTGTCTATGAAGCGGCCTACGAAAAATTCTTAAAGTGGTGTTCCGCGAAAAATGTGGAAGTGTATTCGGAAAACGTCTTATTAGCTTACTTTTTGGAATTATCTCGAACCTTGAAAAGTTCTTCTCTCTGGTCGCAATATTCAAATTTAAAGAAAAACGTCGATATCTCAAAATACTGCAAGCTGCGCTTGTTTTTGAAAAAACAAAAAAAAATTACAAGCCAAAAAAAGCCAAAATCATATCAAAAGAAGAATTTGACAGGTTTTTGTACGATAGATATTGTTGGCGCTAGGGGATTGCTCCAAAATGCTAGTATTACTAACTGTGTGTTTCACATTAACGTTAACAAGTAATAATTTGTAATATTAGTTTGTAATAAATTATGTGAACATTGTTGAAAATTATTGTTGTTCATTTTGTCTGCCTAAGCTCATAAAAAAAAGAAAAAAGCGCCTAGGCACACAAAATGCTATTTTTACCTTGTCATTTGAGTCACAAAAACTGTCACTTTTGTGACGTTTGAAGATAAAGAATATTATTTAAAGTTTTGAATTTTTTTGACAGTGCGGCCATGCGCGGCATGTTGCAAGGTTGCCAGATCGATTTTTCTATTTCTAGACATATTAGAGAAGGTGCTGTTCATCTAGTGTTTTTTTATAGTGTACACATGGTATTTTATAATTTGCTCGAGTGCTCGTTGGGGACGTCCTTAAGGACGTTCTTCCCAAAAAAATCAATTTTCTTACGATTATCTTGAAAATTCGAATATATACTATTATTAATGTCCTTTATACATAGGAAAACTTTCAACACCGCTCGCGGTACTAAATTTGTAGATTTTGGCTCTGAAACTTTGCATGTTTAACATAAGAACCAAACACCAAACTATGTTCGAACGGGTATTTTACAATATAACTGGTAATTTTTTTACGATTTTTTTGAAAAACTAAGAATGATTTCTTGAAAATCTGACAAAGATTTTCATGTACAAAAAATATACCAAGCGGTACTTGCTTTCTTATAAAATTCGCTTAAAGTCAGATACTTTCGATCGTTTTCAACTTTCCGCCATAATAGTGGGGACAGAAAAACACGACTTGACAACATCGCACGACGCGGTCAGTTTGAAATACCGTCGACGCACTACTGATTTCAACAAATGCGTGCATACAGCTCACAGATCTTGAAAGAAAATTTCGTATTAAAAAATATTAAATAAAAATCAGTGTATAGTAAGAAATATCGACAAAATTCTTTGAAGTTTTGAATTTTTTTGACAGTGCGGCCATGCGCGGCATGTTGCAAGGTTGCCAGATCGATTTTTCTATTTCTAGACATATTCGAGAAGGCGCTGTTCATCTAGTGTTTTTTATAGTGTACGCATGGTATTTTATAATTTGCTCGAGTGCTCGTTGGGAACGTCCTTAAGAAATTAGGATTTAGTCGCGCAATTTGCTGTTCAAACATGGCGGTAAATTTGAACTTACCGTAATAAATGGAGACTTCTTTCAATCGGTCGTGCATCGAATTGAGAATCCAATGAGTGCTTCGATAGTAGGTCATTACTCTAAAATATTAGCAAAATAAACGAATTATATTGTGTTTCTGTAAATTAAAATCAAATCTATGTCTTTGAAGGAGAAATACTAAACTAATTGTACAGATTAACAGCAGGGCCGGCCTGAGATCATAACAAAACACAAAAACCAAAAAATACTGTTATCCTTCCCGAGAGGGGCGCCTAAAATAACTTCTAGGGGGTTCCAACCAGGGCTTCGAACCGGAAAGAAAACGATAACTCTTCCGGATCGAAAACCGTAACTGAATCGTATCGAAAACTGGAACGAAAAAATAATGGTTCAAACCGAAATTTGTTCCGGGATGAAAACCGGAGCCGAACCGATATGCGTTTTATCAATTGAACCGAAACTGAAAACCGGATCGAAAAAAATAACGGTTCGAAGCCCTGTTTCTAGCATCTTGGTTGTCATACAACGGAATTTAATTAAAAAGAATTGTCATCGAAGTAAACTATTCTGCCAAATTTTGGAAGTCAATTTTCCTGTAAATAAAACTATTTAGAGACATTCCATCAATATTATTGCAAACGGTTCGGTTTTTCTAAAATTTGAACGACTTGCATTCCATGCAAAATTTCAAAACACAATTTTTCCCGATCTACCCGAAAAATAATTATTTTTCCAGAATTTTACAGCGTCACCTTTTACACGATTATCATATCTACTTCACCCCAAACTAGTTGCAATTTAGTAACGTTTCGCTTACTTTTGCCAAAGTGAAGGGTTTATCCAATTCTAAACTCTTGAATTCCTCATCTACCATATTAAAAAGACACTTGAATTTGTGAATAGAAAACAAATAAATTATATAAAATAAAATTTTATTTTTTTGACAAATGTCTATAAAGACTTGATGCACATGAATACAATAAAACCTGAGTTTTTGCCGTTAAACATTTTTGTTTTCCAAATAAATAAAATAAATTACCTCAATTTTGATTTAATCGAATTTAGAAATTCACTAAACGGATGCCGACCGTCCACTTCATCTCCATCATCCGTATACAGAATTAGTCTCAAAATAAACGTCGATTGATCTACAAAAAAAATCGATAAATTCTTTTCGAAAAAATACAGAAAATCCCCGAATTACTTTCGTTATTTTTTAGTAAAAAAATCGAATTAACATCGAACATTTCGCGTTGACTCTGATAACCGATTGTCGGTAACAACGAATAATAGCCGCTACCAAGCGGTTTTGGTAGAAGTAACGGTTTCGTTACGATCGTACTCAAAGGTTGTACGATTTTCGGTCGAACACGTAACGTTTTCAAACAAAACTCCCGATTAATCGTCTTACAATAGATCCGTATCAGATCCATACGATCCTCGAATTTATATTGCGTTAAATCTAAATCGCCTAAACGTAACGCATCGATGATATGCAACGAATATCTATTTACAATCTCATCGTTGATATTGATTTGATTCTCTTTGACTAATTCACCGTACAATAATGTGCCGTGGATTAAATGCAAATTCTTCACTTTGATCCATTTGTTGTTCTGCAAACGGTAGACTTTCGATTGATTCAAACAGATATAAAAATTATAGCGATTTGTTTGTTTTGTTGATTGCATCAATGTGTAATGCCAATCGTCCACATCCTTCACGACATTATTTATATCGTTTAGATTCGTTAATCGTAACGGTTGGATTAATAGGAAATCCTCTTGTCCGGCTAGATACATCGGCATATCTTGTAAATAGATTTTCATCAATTGCGCCTTCATAATGTCGGGAATTCGCCAGTATTCCAAACACTGTTGCCGCAACACACCCTGTCGTTGGTCCTCTAGCGAGGGATTACGACAGAATGCGGCCAATTTCCTCAAATGTACCGTTTGCAATTTCGCTAATTGATTATTCGAATTGCAGATGTAATTAAAGAAAGATTTATCGTTTTTCAGAATGTTTAACGGTACTATTTCGATAATATCCAGATCGCTGCTGTTATTACGAGAATTCCACAATTGCACAACAATTTTCTTCAAGTATTGCCGGATAATTTCCGTATTTTGATTACGTTGTAGATTGTAACAGATTAGGTAACGTTCAGAGTTGGCTGGTCGTGAAGAATTCGGCTTTAAAATACAGACTAAAACAAATTCGATTCAATTAATGTGCTAAATTTGTAGGTTTTCCTACTTTTCTCAAAACATTTCGACATTAAAAACAGTAAACCCACACTAAAACACGTAAAAAGATCAAATAATTTCGTAACAAAATGCCCATGTTTACGTATAATCTCTAAAGCAACTAAACACTGGCTAATGTAGATCTTCTTCGATAATACTTCTTGTAGATTCTCATTGCCGTCGACACAAAAACCCTACAAATTTGCGCTAAAATTAATTAAAATTGATTAGGGGAGAAATCCCGTAAATTACCCCATCGGACATCATAAAATGCACCCCGTTTCCATAAGTCTCAAACAGGACTTTGTCTCGGAAATCGTCGATATTCTCCGGACAACACACATCACCATCACCACATTTCCCATAGAACGTTTCGAATGTTAACGGTGAACAACAGATCGAATCATTTAAACGGAAATCGTTCTCGTCGCGTAACGTTAAACCGAAACCTTTAAACAACCACTTTTTACGCCACAAAATATACTCGGAGAAACCGCCCGGGCCGGCACAGACATCGGCGAAATAATACGGGCCTGGATTATCGTTTATATGATAAATCTAACAAACAACAATTGTCTGTGGTGAATTATTCAAAACAAATTTGATAAAAATTACGTTTTCGTTGATGTTTGTAAACATGAAATTGGTAGCGGCGTCGATATTTGCCATTTTCAATGCTGCACGATTCATGAAGAACACCGAACGGATCGTTTCGAAGGGATTGGCACGCGATCGAGCCAAAGTCAATTCTTTTAAATCTAACTCGTCGAAGATCTCCTAAAATTATCAATTATTCAGGCTCAATCTAACGGTGGTAATAATACTTTAGCTTTGAGGACGTTTTCGAGAATGATTGGATCACAGAAATGGTTCTCTTTATCGATTTCACGGATACGTTTGTCCTCTTTCAACCAATCATCGAGTTGTAGCGTATTAAAGTCGAGACTGTCTGTATTTTCGAACCATTCTAATACTTCGTGGATATGTGTCGCCTTGAAAAAATCACGATTACAACAATTGAAACACGATTATCGTAGCGTATTTACTTCTTGTGAATAGTCCCACGGTTCGTCTGTTGTACGTTTCGTGTCTGATCCTAGGCCTGTTGTGCCTAATTGCGTTTTCAATTCAATTGGAGCTGTAATGCCCTGTTGATTTTTTCCTAAACCACTACCGGCGATATAACCCCATTTACTCTAAAATCAATTATTATTACTAACAATAAGTAATATTGGGTGTAGAAATAAATCACCATCATAGATTGTGCTTTACTAGCGAAAACAGGGGCGTTGGGAGGATCACAATCCGTTTGCGAAGTCTCTCCCTTATTTTCCGAAATCTTGGATTCTATCTCGTCCATTATGAATTGATGAATGGTGATATCGACGATAAATTAATGCAAATCTAATTCGTTGATTATTGTTGCATTTTTTTTGTACTAGAAATGCTCTGAAACGCAATTAATTTTATAAACAATTAGAATGTGAGGTTATGTAAAAGTGCGACTTTTTTTTATTCACTGATTATTAGTGTTGTATAAGAAGAATATAACAATTCTTACAATTGTGATGTTTTTATGATATAAAATAAAAAAATTGGCCTAAAAAATAATTATAAATAAAATATATTTGCGGTATTAAAAATGAGGTTAGATTTTTTGAGTTTAAATTTAGATGCGCGCGCTGTATAATGACAATGCGCAACCAGTCAACGTTGCCAAATTGCAATTTCCTTATTTATGATTATAGCGTTTTTGGTTGGTAAAACTAGTACAGCACTGGTGGAACTAAAGATGTGCCAGCAATAGCAAATTTTGTTATGCTAAATTCAGCGACCAAATGATTCATAGATTTTGGTTGGTTCACCTGAATTTAGTAATATTATCTTCATAGGCGTTTGTTTACGTAAGTGTAAACTATTTAAAAACAAAATCTATAAACGCCATTGCCAGTAGTGTATGTTTTAGTATATTTTGTCGTTAAATTAACAGCTTTTCGAACTGTATTATTTATTTTAGCTACTATTAGGGTGGTACTATTTGTCCGTCGCGGAGTGCTAGTGACAAATCTGTCAAATCTAGTAACTCATTGGTCTGTGAATACACTATACCAATTTGCTCGTTCAACGTGAATTTTCGAATGTCAAATGTGCAACTGCACGCTCCAAAAGTCCCTATGAGTTTGTTTGCGTATTTTTTTGTAACCTCAAAATTTGATATTATTGTTTTGTACGTTTGACTTTTTTAAGAACTTTTGTGACTTTCAAAATAATTTTTGTATTGAATCACAATATTATTTTATAAATTTTCCAAACGTCAAAACACATAGTTGGGGATTTTTGGAGCGTGCAGTTGCCCATTAAACATTTCACGTTCAATCAGCAAATGTACTATATATACACATATGAGAATTTTATACATATCGGCAACAGTGTAAAATTTTTCAGCATACTGTAGCATAGAGAACTGTAATTCGCCAAGATTGCTTAAATGTATACTCGGTTCATTATTGTAATATAAAATTTTGACAGACAAATATCAAAATTTATGCAACTTATGTACTGAAAGTCCCTAGATTTTGACATGCTTGGGGCGATAAAATCTTAAGCCTTTGTTTATATGTTTTTAAAAAATTAACATAGTTTTATTTTGTTTCTTAATTGATTATAGTTTGATTTTGATAGTGAGATTTTTATGAGAAAATTATCAAATGGTAATTAAATCCTCATAGTTAGGGACTTTTAGAATAGTGAGTTGCATAAAATTTTACATCTTTGAAATATCACGCTTTATATTACAATAATGTACCGAGTATAGCATGATTTCAGTCAGTGGCGTAACAATCATTAACAAGTTTAAATTTGAAGGTAATAAAAATGAGTTTTCATGGAATGTTGCAGTTTTATTGATTCTCTTCCTCTCGTTTCGTATCTAACAATAAGTCTTACATTGAGCATACAAGTTTCATTACAAAGAAAACCTATTAAAACATCCCATCATTGATACCAATCGGTACTAGAATAGCTAGAAACAATATAAAATTCCTTAAGACACATTTCCAATCGGATGGTACAGCATATGGTAGTAGAGTTTTTGTTAAACAATGTATTTCATGTGATGCACAAACAAATATAAATGTCGTAAGAATAACATTTAAAACTGGATAGCCTGGTAGTAATACTAAAACACCGTGTGTATCAGCCGCCAACCATATATGATATTGGCTTATAAACAATTCTAATGATATCTCACCAAACCAAGCGAACAATGTGGAATATCGCGTCCGTAAAATACCAGAAATATTACGTAATATAATAAAACTAATGATCGGTATAAAACTAATATATGAATGTATCTCACTACAATCTAATTCAGTTTGGCATACAATCGTTATCACAAATATATAACAACCGATACCAATTATTGATAATAATGTAGCTGTTAATGCTAAACCGCGTGAAAATAGATTATTATGATTATTATCATCATAAATATTGTAACGTTGTGATAATAAAATGATTAAAGCAAAACTCATTCCGTATATAATTGAATAACGATCTAATTTCCAACGGTACCACCATTCCCTTATATCATCATCAGTTGTAACGAATAATGCCTTCCATGGGCGTGTTACAAAGATCTTCTCGAAGAACACCTCCGACATAAATAATATTGTTATAATTGTAAATAATACAATGAATTTAATTAATAAATAGAAATATTGTACAAGAAAATGATTATTATTACTATTATTACTACCATCAATATTAATTGATGATGGTTGTGGTAATGGTGGTTGTTGATGGTGGTTATGGTGATGTTGTACTAATGGTGATGTTATAATATGTGGCGGTAATGCTAAGAAACAATAAACCATTAAATACCAAAACGACAATAATGGTACAAAATAATAGAATTGATATGGCCGATTCATACACAAACATAATGTGACCGTCATAAAATTCAATTCGAATAATTTACGAAAGAAACAAACAATACTAATATCGTTATTATTGGCACGTTGCCATACATTTAGAAATTCTTCATAACTTAATAAAAATATATATGATGAGATCATAACTTTTATATTCATATTTATAATTAATATTCTATTAGCACCAGTTATATAATAGACTAATATGACTAGTTGCATCCATCCTTTCCATTCATTTAATTGATCACGATGTAATACTTTTGTATATTTACTATCTTCTGTAAAAAATAAACCTAATATTGTTACATAAGCAATTGGCAACCAAAAACTAAATTCCGAATAGTATTTGTTCTCTTTCATAAAGAAATTTGTACGATCACAGATGATGAAGTATGCCATTATCAATGACATTATTGATAATGATTTGAATAATTGATAATAACTGCCCGGTGTTGTTGTTATTGGTATTGTTGTTGATGGTTGTGTAGATGTTGATGGAATTTCTGTTTCTGGAAGACGAGAGTATTCGTAAATTGGATGACCACGCCATTTCTGGATTTGGCGATGCAGAAACATACATGAGCCGGTGAGTACACTGTGAAATAATATAGAAATAATTAAAAGATTTTATATATGGGTCATTCCACCAAATAAAATTATTTTTACGGGGCGATTCCCACCGATTTTTTTCAAATTTTGTGGAGGTGTTTTCTACTTTGAAAAAAAGATTCCCTGAAAGTTTGAGCTCTTAATATGCGGCCCTTTCAAATATATGAATTTTTGAAATTTTGAAAAAAAAATCAACTTTTTCATCAATTTTTTTGAGATAAAAAACTGTTTTTTCAAAATTGGTAAAATGTAGTTTTTTGTAGAAAAAATTCTCAGTTTTTTAATGGGAACTGAAAGTTTTAGAACCTTAGAGGAGGCGTTCTGTTAGTTATACGCCTATTTGATTCGCCACCACTGTATAATAAGAAATTTTTTCGACCGCAGTCTTATTTCTGTGACTAGCTAATACTTCTACAGCTATCTAAGAATAAATTGTGGACGAAATTACATAAATTGTTGTAAATATATAAAACTTATTAAAAATACGGTTATTTTGAAGTATAGTGGAATTTATTTAAAAATACTACAATGTCATAAAGTGCAAGAGAGACGTAACTACTCCCTTATAAAATTCATTCCAAATACACGTTTTGTGTTATGCTTCTTCTTCTGTTCAATAGAGTCTTATGATTAAAGTGAGAGAACACAATCCACATGGTTGAGTCGCAAGTGGGATACTTTTAAAGTGGTTCTCAAACTCATTTCTTTTTTGACTACCTTCTTGGAACGTAATAGAAATCTCGTATTACAGAAGATTTCAAAGAATGAAAGTAGTATTTTTTTGAAAAATGTTTACCTTCATTGTTTGGGACCTCTGGCATGGGCTGCAAAGGGTGTGACAACTGGTAAAGTTGATAATCTCACCATCTCAACATTGTAAAGTGAAAAAAAGAGAAAGAAACCAGAGGGGTTGGGCGAAATCCCTACATAGGTTCTTTCAATGTGTAGAAATGAATCGGCAATAGTTTTATGGTTTTGTAGTAGGGGAAGGGGGGGCAAAGTGGGCCCTTTAAGGAAATAATCATAATATCAATAATTTTTTTTACGCGTTCGCTTTTTTTAGACCCTTGATACGTATTTAACATTGTTGTGCTGCGTCCATTAAAATTAAAAAATCGAAAATTTGGGACAATGTGGGCCCCCCAAAGAAAATTAATAATTGATATTTTTCATTCTGAATTTTTATTTTTACAATTAATTAATAAATATTCAAAAAGAGAATGGTCCTTTTTATCCCTCATTATATAAGAAATTTCAAAAAGGTTTACCCCAATATTTTCTGAAGCTTTGAAAATTTGAAGGGGCCCACTTTGCCCCTCCCTTCCCTATTTTTAAATAAATTTCACTATAACTTGTAATTTTGTCTGGCAGATCATTAATTGTGCTTTCCCCAAAATTATACTCAAAACCGGGATCACTATATTTTGTCGACTGCTGATCGTTATGTTCACCTAGTTCTATTGAATTGTATAACAAACAACGACTTTGACAAAAAAAATAATTTCACTTTTATAAATTATTTTAACCGATTTTGATAATTTTTGATAAGTCATGTCACATTTCCAGATGTTTTCGGTCCTCATTAATAAGTTGTAAGTGAGATAGAGAAGAAAATTGTATCTAAGATCCGCAGGACATTGAGCCCAAGCCAAGTCCATAAAATTTTTGCGGCGAACTTAGAAAACAAAATTTTTGGCCCCCTAAAACCTACTTACATTACTTCTATAACAAAAAGTGCACATCGTTAGGTCAAAATTCGTATTTTGTTTCTGAATCTTGAGAGTTATATAAAAGTACAAAACATGTTTGTGTAGAAACTATCTTATTGGGAAAATAATTAATTGATACAGCCCAAAACCCTCTCAAAATATGATCTACAGTCACAAAACATGAAATAATTATTAAAAAAATGTACAAAACCTATTACTTTTATAAAAAAAATTCCTCCAAGAAACTTTCACGCGATATACCGACTTTTTTTAAACGTAGAAATCAAATGATGCTTTCCCATGACGATAAAGAGATTTTTAAAAGAAATTAATTGATTTGGAAATTCTACCCGATGCAGACACTCCTCAAAGAAACAACTTTTGAAATAGAGAGCTTCTACTGTAATTTGTTTAGAGGTAAATGTACGTAACTGGTTTTGTGCGACTTGCAAAGAAAGAATTCCAATAAATATCAGAAGAATTAAGAATTCCAAGAATTGCATACCAACTGAAAAGCGTCAAGGTTAACGTCTCGATATTTTGGTATTTATATAAACACCCACATATACCACATTAATTAGTAATCTTGAGCAGTTGGTTGCGTCTTTTTATTATTTTCCCCAAGAAAAATGTGGAAACTTCTATTTTTAATTGTTTTAATTACAATTTGTACTGTAAATGCAGATCCAGAAGATAAACAGATTGAATTTTCCATAAGTGGTAAGCTTTAATAATTATCTATTTTAATAATGCCAGTAGCTTTCTGTATAGATTCAATGTAAAACTAAATTTCTGATTTTCTTAAGGATAAAAGTGTACTTTTTGTCACAAAAAATTGATCAATTTAGATCCAATTTTTGTTTCTCGTTCCAGAAAGAAACCCTTAATATTTTCCACAAATTTCAAAAAACAAAAGTTTCAAAAATTTCAGAGATAATTACAGAAAAATTGCTAAAAATACCGATTTTTTGATTGTTTAACAGACTGTAAAGAAGGCGCAGAAAGTCACGAAATCGAACTACGTTGCGAAGCCGCCATCCAGGTGTACAACTGGAACGACAATAAGCAACAATGCGAAGAGGTCCGCTATGGTGGCTGTTATGCAACAAACAACAATTTCCAAACCCTTGAAGATTGTGAGACGATCGCAAAATCGATTTGTACAAAAAAAAAAAACTAAACTCACCAAATCGTTAAAATAGCAAATGTAACAATTTGTAGTGTTGTATAAGCCTCTGTTGAACTACAACATGTACCATCATTGAAATTCATATAATCATTACAGTACATATTTAATAAAATCTGTGTATTATGTCGTAGAGCTCTTGGTGCTAAATGTATACCATCAGGACTCGCTTGTATCATGCCTTGACCAACTAAACGGATACTCCACCATAATTCAGCTGCCGAATGGTATAAAACCTATAAAATAATCGAATTACATTTATTCATTGCAACAATTTAACAAAAAAATAATTACTTCAATAGCTGCTTTATTGTATAAATCGATTTCTTCGTTGGTGATCATACGTAAATCCGGTGGTAATTTATCGTAGTTCACCGGTTCTTGTAGCGTCCACAAAATCTTTGTTTTCTTCTCATTTAAACGATCAATCGGTTGTACTAAACGTGTTAAATTCATTCTATATTCATTTAATATTAATTGTGAGGCATTCGATTTTATTATCGGCGAGATGGCACAACCCACCACAATCACAGAAGGTGGATGCTTTAATTTGGCCCAATATTGGAATTTATCGATCATTAGTTTCGAGATAAACGGAGTTGAGAAGTATTCGACTTTAATCTTCAATTTGTTATCAATATGCATTAAATCGTTTTCAATACGATTGCTGGGCGTTGTTATATCGTCGTTATCATCTGGTTTCAGATGATTGACGAAACCTGCATATAAATCGCGGATTTTACTGTCACCGATGAATACGAAGTGTGTATTTGTACCGTAGAATGCTATATAACGCAAACATTTCCTTGTATCACTGTAAATGATAATAATTATCGATAAAATAACAATTAGATGGAATAATTATAACAACATTTTACTGTAGCGATGCAGCATACAGCCGTAGGGTTGCCATTCTTGGTCGCCCTTGTATCGACCATCCGATAATAACCATTTACAGGAATTCGTGCCTAAAACATCAGTTATCAATGCAAATCCAACATAACCTCTAATTATTTTTTTTTTCAATTTTTTTGATTAGATACCATATCTGATATGGATAATTCCATGATAGCATGCAAAACCGATAACTAATAATAATGCAACTTTTTTCGCATTTGTTGAATTGATTTGATCAATTATTCGTTCTATGCGAGACTTTTCACCGGTCATAATAAGAATTTTGTTAAATTGCAGATCATTGTCACATACACTGGTCTAATTTTGGTTTTTTCAATCAATCGTCGATTGTTTTATTATAATTTGAATAAATGTGATTATCAAGGTTGAAATTTTTATTTCAAATAGTCTTATCAATTTTTTAAACCAAATCAAACCTTATCAATTTGAATTTATGATTGTTGATCAGAGATGGCGTTTAGTTCCCGTGGTGCATTGCGGTAAAACTATTGGTAGCGCAAAAAAATTGCTTTAGAAATAAATAAATTCATTGATTATTTATCTTTTTGTTAGTACAAAGAGATTTACATAATTAAGTAATTATTTTAATCTATAGCTCCTATTGTAGCAAGTTTAGGCTACAATCACAACTTATTTTTCCTATTAAGAGCTACAATTAGTCACAACAATGAACGTCAACAAAAATTTGGCACTTTTTTGACAATTTTTAATTATAGTAAACCACAAATTCTGTAGATGTTACGGCTTGATGGCCTTACAATTCCTAGAATTACTGCTATAATTTTAATAAAGAATCTCAAAATGGAAGGAAATTTACAGCGCCGATTCCAGTGGGACGCAAAATCACATAAGTATGAAATATTTAAATATAGCCAAAGGGAACTTTTTTGTGCCCTGGGCACAATTTAGCCTTCGTCCGGCTCTGCTCTACCAGACGGATGACCCTTGCTGTATATAGAACTAAATTTTCGGGCTATAATTATTCCGTGCTATCCGGAAAGAAAAAGATCCGTATTTTCTCAAATATTAAATATAAATTCTCTACAATTATGTAATCGTTCTATCATGGGAATTTCCCATTTCTAAGACGAATAATTGTTAATTATAAAAAATCGATAAATGTGAATATATAAATCATTATACATTAAATAAATTCTAGGCATTCCCCATCAGAATTTACTCGATTAATTATCTCCTCCAATCTAAAAACGTAGAATGCAGCTTTTAAAAATGATTAGCTGTTACAAACGAATTCCATTCTTTTTGGCTAAATATTGTGCTGAAACGCCGCTGAAAACGGTACCTAGATGAGACATGTCCTCTATACAGCGTGTCCCAGTTGAGTGTTACGCCTCAAATATTTCGTTTGTTTGTGAATTGAAGTGGAAAAGTCTAGATTTCAATTGATCGACACGATTTTCTTTCTAGCTATTTTGGAAATGCCAAAACGTCGTATAAGGTCTCGAAAATTACTCACAATTATGAAACCTATTCCCTACCATGAAAACTGCGTATGAATTTGATATTAAAAAACTTCTCATTTGCTGCTCAAAAAAAAAATAGAACTTCTCATCGATCAATAACCTATTCATTGATGAGAAAAGTGTACGTCAGAATTGATTACGATACTTGTGAATGTTACGTTTACAAGATTTTATTTAAAAACAATTGCAAGGCCAATCGTATTTATAATCCAGAAAACAATTTTAGAAATTCGATCTGTTGTAAGAATAATTATTCTTATGTTATTTACAACAGATGGAATATACACAATTGTTTTCTTGTACCACTTTATAAATACTGTTGGCCTTGCAATTGTTTTTGAATCAAATCTTGTAAACAGTTGTTATAATAACATTCGCATTGCAACCATCGTAAACAATTCTCACGTAGGCTTTTTTCATTGATCCCAGAGAAGTTATAATTTTTTTCAGTAGCAAATGAGAAGTTTTTGAAAGAAAAATATTATTTTCATATCAAATTATGATGTTTTGGTATTTCCAAAATAGCTAGAAAGAACATCGTATCGGTCAATTGTAGTCCAATTTCTTTAGATACTTTTCCATTTCAATTCACAAACAAACGAGATATTTGAGGTGGAACACTTAGCTGGGACATACTGTATTATGCCATTTATTTGCTATTTCCCAAAAGCAAAGACTAAGAACAAATTTTCAAAACTATTGGACGACGCAAAAATTAGATTCATTAGGGTGTGAATTCTCGTTAATCCGATACTGTGTTGTTGTTTTTTTAATTCTAGTCTGTTCTGAAATCACAGGACACAGGACGTGAAATCAAACTGTACGCGCTACAGAGCTACAATTAGACTTAGCACAACGCTCTCAGAAAACGCGCGGTTCATATTTGAGTTTAAACATTTTTTTTGAATTTTAAACAGGCATTCACGAGAATTTCCACAATTCTATTGAATTTTCCTGTAAAATACTCAGTCCTAAGACAAACAACTACTAATTAATTATACGTGTTCAACGTGTATTTGCAAAAAAAATGTTGAATAAAATTGTGGCATTCCCCACCCGAAATTAACTTGATTAGTTCTCTCCTTCAACATATTTGATTTTGCATTTCAGTATTATACAACAAATTGTTTTACCATAAGTGTTATTCCTGTTATTATTGTTATCTCTATATTGACATTCTAGATATGTTTGTTACAATTAAATTGAAAAAAAAGATAATTTCCTATTATCAACTGTAAACGTAGAATAGCGCAATTTAAAAATGATCACAACCAGACTGTAATGTGTTGAAAAATTAAAACAATGTGCAGTGCTAGTCCAACAGAAACTTCAACTGAATTGGTATTAAGCGATGATTCTGTTACAAAAGAGTTACAATTGCACGAAATTTGCAATAAAAATGTCCAATTTGATAATGTTGCATTGGACATACAAAATTCTAGTGATGTTATTATAGGACCTGTGACACAATTTAATGGACCCGTTACGATTTACCAAAACGGCATACCAATTGATGATTGTAGGTACCTAAATATTTCAATTTTTTTAATCGCCCCAAAATGACCAAAAACCGAATGTTGTACAATTTTATTTACACCGTTATCTTGTAAATAATTAACAGTACGACCTTCAGTTTTTTCGATTCGTTGTTTTTCTGTGAACTTAAACATAGTCACGGGGGAATTAATAATAAATTAATAATAAAATTTGAGAATACGAGTTCCTATCAAAACATGTAACGAATATAGAAATGTTTACATTGCATGTTTCATATGAACGTCACCAGTAAAGGTGTAGCCGTTTCTTTATAAACACGTTAAACTTGCTGTAAAAATCATTGATTAATGAAGTTAATTAGAGTAAAATCGGCGCGATCTCGACAACGCAGCGACATCGTCTTGAGGCGAGGTGAGATTCGGCCCCCGTTTCCCACCAATTACCACCACAATTCCAACAAATTCTAATCGTAATTTAATTGATTTTCAGCAAAATTAACGAAATCCGAGAGCAATGCATCGGACACGCTACCAGAAAAACCGTCAATTCTCTCCAACAAACCGTACCTTAAGTATGCAGCAATTCCGCTACTTGCAATCACATTAATCGTTATCAGTGTCACGATATGGGTGTTAATTAAAGATAATGCGACAGTACCCGACGATGATATTGACGATTATAAGGGTACATCGATTGGTACCCACAAGATTTTCAAACGCGACTTCTGGGGCGGCCTTCCGCAACGTCCCGGCCTCCGTCCGCTGCCGCATCCCACATCGTTGGTGATCATCTCGCATACAGTTCAAGATTTTTGTCCAACAGCCCAGTTCTGTTCGATGCGGGTGAAATCGGCCCAAACGTACCATATGAGCGAATTGGATTCGCCCGATATCGGTTATAATTTTTTAATTGGTGGCGATGCAAATATTTATGTGGGACGCGGATGGGACTATCAGAATTTCCATGGTATCCCATCGATCGGTATCTCATTCATTGGTAATTATATGTTTGATGAATTAACCGATGATATGATCGAATGTGCACAAATGTTGCTCGATGAGGGTGTTAAACGGAATAAATTGGATAAAGATTATAAAGTTGTGGGACATAATCAAACATTTGCAACTTTGAGTCCTGGCAAGAACGTTTATAAGGTTATTAAAAATTGGCCGCATTTTTCACCGGAAAAAGTAAAGAAAACGGTTTAAATTTGGGGATTATTGGAAGATCTACTGTGAACTCGTGCATGTTGGGGCGTTGTTGTGCAGCAAAGTGTGTTAGGCTGGAACCCTATGAAACTGCCCGGTGCTAGTCGAAAAATATCAAAAACTCTTATCTTATCACGTTATGTTTTGATTCATCGATATTAGACAAAAGTGAAAAATGATCTCATTGTTTTAGATTTTTTCGATTTCTATCTAGATTTTATTTTGTAACTGTGATTAAATAAATTTTATGAAAGAATTTTTTTTTTGATTTGTTATTGGAAACTTTTCCATCGACGCCACTGATTCAGTCACGGTCAACGAGAGAAAATGGAATTTCCAACTCGTCATTCTCATTGTTTGTAATCATAAAGAAAATAAAATATATTCACAGATGTAAGGTCGACGTGTTTAACGGTCAAAATCGAACAAAATCCGCAAAACTAAAATTGAATGATCTTCATTTTTATCTCTATTTTTTGATAGTCATTCTATTCGAATACTATTTGTTTCACAATAGTTTATCAGTTACTATCGGCAAATATTATCAGTTTGGAGGACTTTTTGGAGGATGTTTCGAAACGCCATATGTTATTAATGAAAATAATAATTGTTCAAGTAAACTAATTTGTTATGCTTTTATGGAAAAAATATAGCTATACGGATATAAATAGCAGCGACTACCAAAGGCTAAAGATTCGTTATAATTGCGTCTTCACAAAAAAGATCTAAAAATAATCCACTTTCGTTAACATTAACGCTCTGACCGACCAAAGAGCGCAAATTATTCAAAACTCGGAATTTATTAGTTTTTGACTGTTTGTAGTTGACACATGTTCTGTTATTATAAACCGCAAAAAATTGCAAATTATCGAAAGCAACACAAATAGGGTCAAGAAACGATGGTAAGGCTTACAAAGCCAGTGTCGTAGCTGGGAGCTGGCTCAAACGTGCACAACAAGAACTTACCTCTAGATTTGTCTTGGGCGCTCTGGCCTTAACTACGACACTGCACGAAGGAATAGAACAGAATCCAATAATTCGAAACAGTGCTTTAGCAAATAGAAGATAAGTACTGTGGCTGCCTAGACAGTAAGTGCAGATGTATCGAGTAATAAGGATCAGTTTCGGCGACGACCTCTTATTTGACTCGAATCTCTTGTAACATCTTTGTATGGTGGACAATAGACAAAATCTCTGTCTCTCTTTCTCTTTCCGATCTCTCTCCTTTATCACCCTCTTTCCCCCAACATTTGAAGACTCGCAAAATCAGCAAAATTCAAGAAGTGAGACTATTGACTACGTTCATGCTACCTGTTTCAACTTACTGTAAATTTGGGCTCAGAATAGCTACTGAAAAAGGCATATCGCCAAAGTGTAGAATTGTTTTCAGTCTTAATGACTTTTCTGATCAAAGCTAGTCAAGTCTTGATTGCTCAGAACGAGGCTAAATTCCGTCCAGACCAAACAAGAGCTCCATGCGTCTGTTTCGCTATCAATTAAACGATATTTTTTGTATTCAGATGGTTCGGCGCCTGGAACAGATGCGCCCAACACTGCTCAGAATTCACTCAAAAACAGGCCAATAAATTCCAAAATCTAACTTACTTCTGGCAAAGTTTTAGAAGCCAGTTCTTGGGTTTGACGATTCATAAAACCTATTACTACAATATTTTCTTCATTTGTAGTAAGATCTTAGTTTTTTTTTTGTATCTGAAAAACTGATCCATGTGTCGGGTAAATCGTGAAGACGTCATGAAGATTGCATCACTTGTTTTTACTCTTTTACATAATTATATACGAGACGATGTTTGAATATCCAATAGTTTTGGAGAGTGTTACATGAGAAGCGTCACATCTACAAATTTGTTTTCAAACAAAAGATTAAAAGCCAATCGGTTCATTGCTACCATCAGAGTTTAAAAATATCATATCTCGTTTTCTAGTTGCGTTGTTATCTTTTAAAGAATGCTATTGCCACTATCATCAATTAATGTCTAGTTAATGCATTTTTTTTTGTTGAAGTGGATATTGTACTGTTCGTTCTATTTATTATCATTTATAACTAATAATTATTATAACAATAATGAAAAGCAACAGAGTAGTGGACAGACAGAATTGTGAAGGTCGAACATTATCAAATTTGATTATAATACCAACGTTAAATTAGGCAACGTTGAGTTTATCAAGGAAGAGGCAACTTAGATAAAATTTGAAGGTTACAGATGCAAATGTCGCCTTTGAGTTAAAAAAAAATGTACGCAAACATAGTATAGCGTCAATTTTTACTGTCACTGTCTCTTCTGTAGTTAGGAATAAATAATTTCATACAAATATCGACAATTTTATAAATATCCCGTGAAGCAGTAGCGTAGCACAAGGGGGTCTATCAAAACCGGAGCCTTACCCACGGAGGGGCGCTAAATAATCACCAAGACACAAGATTTTCCACAAAATTTCAATTGTTATTTTGATCGATTTATGGGGAATGTATCTTAAATTTGTAATCATTGTAAGATAATTTTTTACCGGGAAAAGGGATGCCAAAACAATCTCGTGCCTCAGGCGTCTAAGATACAATTCTTATTCATCTTGAATTGTAACGTTTGCCTGTGTTCTGCTTTTATACAATGTTTCAGTCCAACTGCCCACTTTTCATAGTTTCTTCAATTATTAAAATATTCGTATCCAACCTTCAAGAACTTAAACTAGGTCACCAAAGGTTCGTAGATCCTTAGGTGACCTGGTTCAAGCTGTGAAAGGTGCGTGCTTGTGTCTTTTAAGTCTTCCTTTGTAAACAAACTATACGATTCTCGAAGCTTAAGTCGAAGCTTAAGGTGACATTAAGGAATTTAAGGTGCATCGGGTCTTGAATTCTTTTATTAAAAACGTAAATAGTAAACATCTCCCATCTTTCTTATTATCAGAAGGATGTCCTTGATATATTAATTGACCGATAGATCAGACAAAGATAGAAGCACATCTCATCCCACATTTTTAAAGAGTTCATCTTTTACACCAAATAGTTATAGGTTTTTTCTACACATTTGTCAGAGCAATTTTGTATTATATGTCTTTGTCTTAGTCGTTCACATCTTTGTAATCAGATGCCAAAATATACCTCTCTCTCTCTCTCTCTCTCTCTTTCTGTGTGTCTTTCATTTCTCTTCAAGACCTAGTGATACAACTATCTCTTTTCAGTGCTCGCCTTTCGTTAGAATCGAGATGTCTTTTTTCATTAAGGAAATCCGTTTCCGTGGTCCATTATGCATTGAATCATTGGTTTACTGATAATAATCAAGTGCTAGAAATGCGGCTTCCCTTTGTTGCCAATAGAAATTCTTCAAATACCCGGTAGAAAAGTACAAAATATTTGGAAGAGAATATAAACAGTTCTATAACTGAAGTATGTCCAACCTTTTGGGCCACAAACCTCATCTCCTGTTGTAGTTTTTCTCGAAAATAAAATAAAATCGCCAGACCAAACATCAACTGTCCTGCACAAAGAAACTAAAGAAACCCTCGATTCTCTTCAAACTCGCCGCAGAGTTTTTTACACTTTCCTCAGTCATTTATGTGGATCTTTGAATTCCTCTAAGAAGAGATTATAAGTGCCGCCCTCTTCCATCCCACGTCAGCTCAAATGAGAGTCTGTGCTTAGACAGTATGCCGTACTGGTATAATGCCACAAATTGTATGTTAGTAGGAGGATACACAGATATTGTAGCGCATCCAGATCTCCAGGGAACCAAATTCTATCGTAACTGGAATTTACAGTTTTGATTTTAAATTAATTTGAATTTTTATGCAGTCAATGTTTGGCAATGTTCCAATTAAAAACAACTGATAGTAGTACTGATAATGTTGACCTATTCACATCATGTGAACAAAGTAAGTTTATTTGTGCATCAAAATTTGATAAAATTTACTTAAAACAACCGTAAATTCCAGTCACACATGAACGTGTTTATCGTTCTGGACCGTTTGTAAAATTCATAATGTCAGATCGTATCAAACGACCATTAATTTTTGTATTTTTTATAATAATTTGTTTAATAATCTTCGGTGGAATTTTACTAATCGTTCGTACGGTACCGACTGCAGAATCTAACAATAATAAAAAATCAATTGTAGCGAATCAAACTGTTTTAATTATTGATAATGAATTTTTAAACAATTTCAACTATTCGAGTACAGAAATCTTACAACACCCAATCAAACTCGTAATAATTGCACATACAGTCACGAAGCCTTGCTACAACATCAAACAATGTTTAAACATTATTTCCTCAATACATTTCCATCATATTTCGCATAAAAATACATCATTAATTGCCTATAATTTCCTAATTGGTGGTGATGGTAATATCTACGAAGGCCGCGGATGGGATTTCATGAATACCTATAGCAACAACTCAATTATTATCAGTTTTATTGGTAATTTCCAGATAGACGATTTACGCGAAAACAGTATCAATGCTGCGCGATATCTTTTAGAACATGGCATTAAATTAGGGAAATTATCAAGGGATTATGTGATTGTAGGCCACAATCAAACGATGCCGACACTAAGTCCTGGCAAAAGCGTTTATAAAATCATCAAAACATGGAAACATTTTTCACCAGAAAAACTCTATTGAATTTCATGTGAAAACAGAATTTATTTAAAATAAAAACAAAACCTGTTCGGTCAGTTTTATAGGTGTTTAATTAAAAAAAAACAAAAACAGTGGCGGCGTTAATTGGTTAATTAAGCAAATAATTGAGTTTTGTAATTTTCTATAATTGTCTTGAATCATTTACAAAAATAAATCTTTCGTCTTGCTTTATTGTTTTATTTTACGGTAATTTATGATTTAATCAAAATACCTGTACGATTTGTTTAATTAATGTTGGTTGTTAGAATGTGACGCTACTGGTATGTTAACAATATTCAAAGCACGACAACACCAAGGAATTTCAAAAAGCATTGCGCAGAATATGATCAGTCGCTCGCTCACCATTCGATTACCACAATCGTGATTTAAACAATAAACAATTTCAAATTAAATGTGATAAATCAATATAGGAATGGTATCAACTGAACAAACCAGTGATCATAATAATCAATTAGACACAATTAGTACCGCATCTTTTGATAGTACCAGTTATGATGGTACTATCGCTTTGAATAACAATCAAAATGATTTACCATTCGGCCAGATATCGGTAGTGAATTCTAGTGATGTACATTTCGGTAATAAGACGTTCTATGAGGGACCGGTGACAATTAAACAGTTCTTGTGTACAAATGGTAAAGTGCCCTGTGATATAGACTGTGATGGTGCTGTGGCACAAAGTGAAGTAGTACTTGATCCAGTTACAGTGAAAGCTGGTTTGGATAATTTAGGTTTTTTGCAAAGTGATCAACAACAAAATGGTAAAGAATTCGTACAGAGTAAACAACAGCAAGTGGAACGACAACAACAAGACCTGCCCAAAGGTACACTTTGTTAGTACAAAATCAATAATTCTATTGACACTGCAGAGAAAAACAATACGATTCTGTAATATTTGTATATGATATCTATTATAAATACAAATTGTTTTTGTTGGAAATAATGAAATTTTCCTAATTACATCTAAATATAAACAACAACTTTCTAATTGGTGGCCTTTCAAGCGATTCATGCTGGAATATAATGACGTCAATACGTTCAGTTTGTGCTACTTCCATTTAGTTTAAATAAAATTATATCGATTTTTCTCGTAGATTTATAATAATAAAACTTTATCGATCAACATTTGAACTAAACGGATTCGGAGAATTGCGCGATAAATCCTTAACAAACATTGTAACACAACAGAAACCTTGAATTAAATTAGCGGTTTATTATTTTTAAAAAGCATACATTTAAATGTTACAGGAGTCGACAAGTTCTACAAATTCTTCCAAGAAAATCATGTAATCCTAATCAGTTTTCTTGCCATTTTGATGGTATCACTGGCCATTCTAATGATAGTCCTGTTAACCAGACACAGTCCAGTTACGATACCCGCAGATCCGGGTAGTAATTCGGACGATGATAGTGACGAGGATGGCAGAATACAGCCTGTCCCGGCACCCATCGGTAAATATTTATAACATTTAACAGAGGCGTGATTTACTCGATTAATTGTTTTGTTTGATTTAGATCCGACGACCAATACGACGATAAATGCGAAATTGAAGCTGGTCAGCCGTTTGGAGTGGCTGGCTCAGCCGCCCGTTCAACCGGCGAATCCGCTAAAAACGCCCGTTGATCTGGTGATTGTGTCGCATACAGCATCGGCGAATTGTTCATCGCAAGCTCAATGTATCCTACAAACACGTTTAATACAGACGTTTCATATTGAGAGTCGTGGCTGGTGGGATATTGCATATAATTTCTTGGTGGGTGGTGATGGTGAAGCGTATGAGGGTCGTGGATGGCACTCAGAAGGTGCACATACATTTGGTTATAATAATCGTAGTATAGGCGTATCGTTTATTGGTACATTCAATACGTATTTACCGACGAAGGCGCAAATTGTTGCTTTTCATTTGTTGTTGAAAAAGGGCGTCGAAATGCATTATATTAGTAAAGATTATAAATTGATGGCAGCTAGGCAATTTCAAACAACACAAAGTCCAGGACAAGCGTTGTACGATTTGATGAAAACGTGGGATCACTGGGCTGAAACACTTTGAAGTTTTTGTTACTTTTGGTTAATTTGTTTAATGATCAAAGAGAATTTTGTGATAAATATTGCCCTAAAAGCGATGCTTGGTTTGTGAAAGACTGATAGTTTTTAGAAAATATTTTATATAAAATGATGTTATTTCATTTGTTTTAAAAATGATGTACATACCTGCAAAGAGAACATAATAAATCCTATTACTACAGTGACGGCCGCACAATTGTTTACTCTATACAGGTGTCCGCTGTTAGAAGGTTTTCAAAAACATATGCCTTGAATTTTTCCAACCATTTACTCATAACTTTCTGTTGTAATAACATTTTAGTTGCCCTATTTAGGCGTGATTTTGAAGATTTTCTACTTTACTATCTAGAGCAAAGATTCTCTGTAGTATCAGCTCTGAAAGGAGCACTGGTTTCATACAAATTGACCAGATTTTCTATAGAACATCTGTTTGATTGAGTGCGATCTTTTCTGTCCTGCAAAGTTCCTTTTTTCCTTGTAACATTAGTTGATTATCCTCCATATTATGTCATTTATTTGCTATTTCCCAGAAGTAAAGGCATGACAGCGAGAAGAAAATTTCAAAACAATTGATGTCGCAAAAATTAGTTCCCCAGGGAGCGAATTGTCGTTAACCCGACACTGTACTGCTTTTTATCTGTAATTGTACCCTGTTCTAGGTTGGGACAGTCAATAGAGCCAGCCCAAGCTTTTATGGTGCTCTAGGCAAAGGTTCTTTCACTGCCCCTCTTCAAAAAATAAGGCTATTTTGCTGCTTCAAGTATAAATTCTGTTTACAACAACCCTCGGCAGGTGCTGTGTTTCAACAAGAAAACCGAAACTGATAAAATGCATTGGGTTCCTTGCAACAACGTAATTTCCTATGCGGCTCCGATTTCTATAAAATTATTTGGAATATTTTCCGTTGAAATGTATTCATTTGCGGCTGAATTGGTCAAATCATTTCCTTTTGACAATAAAAAATAAATTAGTCATAATTGCCACAACATTATACAGCAATTTATTAATTTTGGCATAAGACACTGAGTTACAATGACCTCGATCGTATTAAATATATCCTGTCAAATTATTTTTAACCAGTCCACAATAAATGAAAGGATACAGGATGTTCCACCCCAGAGATATCAAATACTGGGCTTTTATTAGCCTCACCTGGATGCATGTATGTAACGGAGTTTTTCAACGTTATTTTCACTAATTTCAAGAAGACTGATTGACCTGAAAATTTGCACTGGGCTCAAGGGCCGATGACAATACAATAATTTTTGTAACTTTGTACTAAAGTCCTGACCAGGATCGTCAGGAAAAAAGAAATATTCAGTTTATTAAGTTGCAGATTAAGCGTACACCACCCATAGAATTCATGCCGAATTTTTAGTCTTAAAATTAAATTATAGTTTAAAAAAACACGCTTTGATAGTAAACCGAACTAAAAATTAGAAAATAATTATAGTAGTGAAGCGTGGGGTGCAATTTTCCATATTTTTAAAACTTTAATTCTGCGTTATATGCATATTTTTCATATTAGGCAGCATTTTTCTGCCGTCCTATTGCTCTGTGAGAAAACCTCCTCCATTGCTTAAAAAAATCTGGTCACCTTAACTTTAAGGAGGATTAAGTGCTTCTTATATGAAGCCGAAAGCAACGTCCTTAAAATAAGTCTAGTTTTTTGGCAAGTTGTACTGCGTCTTTGCTACTAAAATATCGTACAAACGTTTACAAGACGTAAGCCTTCACTTCTTCGCTAAAGTGAATCGAATAGTTTTTATTTAAATGTAAATTTTTAACGTATTCATTTACATGTTAATTATGCACAATCTCTAATAATTAACAAGAAAAAATAATTAGTTTATAGGAAAAACCGCAAAAAGTAGAGTTCCGGTTCGCTTTCGAAGCTTTTCGACGCAATTGAACGAGATTCATAGAAATTACAGAGGACAACGTGCGCGATTGTAGTATTTTTTTAATTCTCCTTTTTTTTGTAAGTAAAATGTCTGAAAAATAAATATATTTGGAACCGGAAAAGATACCATGAAATATTCTAATTCAATATCTCATTTAGCAGTGAACAAAAGAAAAATTATCTAAAGTAGAATCAAAGTTAGCCTTATCTTGACCTCTTGTTCAAGTTTCGCCTCGATCCAAGGAGCCCCAAAAGCATTTTTAGAATATGCAACTTCCCAAATACGGTACAGAGTTTGCAATAAATAAAACACAAATTCCAACAAACAATTATAAATAAATAAAAACATGTTATTCACCAATCATTATTGTCCGCTAAATCAGAAAATAATTTATCTTTAACTGTCGGCCGCGGATCCTCCTTAATTTCTGTATTAATTGCACCAGTTTTCCCCAAGAGATATTCAAATTCTACAATTAAATCAATTGCATTAATATAATTTAATTAAATTAACAACCACGATTACCATCACGAGTCAAATTTGGACCACGAAACTCCAGCGGTCCAACTAATTGTTGTTTCAATTGCCCTTCGAAATACACGAATATCGTTGGTAGATTCTTATCTGGATAATTCGGAATACATGTTGTAGAGATGGATTTCAAAAATTTCACGGTTGGGAATTTTGCAGCCAAACACCGCAGATGTTCATTAATTAGGGCACATAACGGTATTCTACAATTATAAAATTTTTAAATAATTCACAACCAAAGAATGAACATGTACCCTTGTTTGTATAGATGTAAAACCACCCAAATCCCTTCACCAGCTTTATTGACCTCATCCACGTAATCTTGGGCTGAAATCTCACCGACTGTACCGAACTTTGAACGTTCCGCTAATGCTTTGATTTCAGCGATACGTTTTTGACGGTATTCAAGTAATATCGCCTCATCTTCGGAATCTTCCAATTCATCTAATTCGTCAAGATCTAATTTCGATAAATCTTTACCAGCTACAATGTTACGATATTAAATAATTATAATTATAAAGATTTGATTAAAATACTTTGTGTCTTCTGTTCTATTGTCTGTTCGAGCATAGAAACTATCTGGTCTTCTGTGATCTCTTTTTCTTTTTTGGGTGGAATAATACCTTTGGATCTGAGGATATCGTTCCATTCTGTATCTTCATTTTGATCCTAACCAACAATTCTACGTTATTTCAAATAATGTACGATTTGTGATATATTTACCTGCATTTTTTAATTGATTGTACACTTAATTCTCTTAAATTTTAAGTAAACTTAATAGTGGATTTCCAAAAAAGGAAATGTGCGATGTACAGACAGTTGACTCACAAGTTTCACGAATTCTAACCTCAATGTGTTCTATCTTTGTTTGATACATCGCTTTTGACTTAACATGTGGGAGATAGAGATAGTTGACGTGAAGTAATAAGTTGAGCGGTTTAAATAAACGAAAAGAGAAATATAAAATTTTATGGTAAAAAGAGAGACAGAAGACTATTTACAGGTGCAAAGTTTGAAAAGTGAAATTTCACTAAATTTCTTAAATTTCCCTAAATTTTTTGAATTTCTTACAACTTTCCTATATTTCTCAAATTTCTTTGCTTTTCGCTAAACTCTTTTCTTTCTATAAAAGTTCCAAGAATTTCCATTATTTCCAGGAAGTTCCACTAATTCTAGGATTAAAAATTACACTATTTCCAAGAAAATTTTAAGATGCTGTCAGAGAAACTGAAAATCTCATTTCCACAAAATTTCCTTTAATCCTAAGAAAGAAAAAGGGGAAATTTCGAGAAAATTTGACGATTTTGAGTAATTTACGATTTTCGTGTAAATTCTAACAATTCTAAGAAATTTTTCTAGAGGTAGAGTGTTTTTCTAAGAAATAATATCAAATTTGTTCGAAGTAAGGGAATTTTGTAGAAGTAGAGCCATTTTTTTCCTCAAATTTTCTTACTTTTCCGTAAATATCAGATTTCCTTAAACCTCAAATGGACAAATTTATTGAAATGAACTCTAATTAGAAAGTAACAAAATGATTGGCAGAGCGACAGTTTTGTCATTTCTCTCTTACACCTAAAACGGCAATATAACTCTCTTTTTCTAAAGCAGTTAATTTTGTTTATTTCTGTACAGTTGGCAGCACTAATTGACTGGCGACATCTATAGGCAAGATCTGAATCACTTTGACTGCCAATTGTTTACACTCTCTGAATTAGAGGTTATGTATCAACACGTGTTATCATAGAAAAATATACAATTAAAAAAGGTAAATCACTCTCTAATTAGTCGAATTTAATTGCAAATAATCGAAACAATTCCTTTTAGATTGTAAAAATGAGTACATCACTCGCTGAACAACTGCAACGTTTAGCGGTGCCCCAAACAAACGTCTTGAAACGAGACAAAACCCGACCATCGCTATTATTCGATCCACGTGAAGCGGCCACCTTAACCCGTGAAACTGTCTACCAAATCGGTCTTGAGGGTCTTGAAGAACTAATCAAAAAGAATCCACTTTTCGAACAATTCCACAAGAATCTATTCGATTTAACGTCGAAGAATTTCGAACGTTCCGTACAAACTGGTGATGTTAACAAACAATTAGACGATAAGATACGACGATTTCTGCTGTTATTATCGCCGTATTTCCTATTGAATTGCAGTCATAAATGTCTGGAATGGTTGATATTGCGTTATCATATACACGAGTATAATCGCGACGATTTATTGATGTTAATAATGCCGTATCATGAATCGAATATTTTCGTACGTGTTATACAATTGATGAAGTTCAAAGATTCGAATGATAAATGGTACTTTTTGAAAACCTTACAAAAATCCGGCGTACATTTGAACAAACAGAACTTACTGATACATGCTGCTAATGATGTGTATTTCTTGAAATTCGCATCGAATTTCATCAATTTAATCATAAAAGAATACGAGAAACCTTCACTGTTAAATGTAGCTTTCAACTATTTCTGTTCTGTATTCACTGGCGCTTTGGAGTACAGCGATAAAGTCAACGAGACACAAATCAGTGTAATGTTGCCGGTCCTATTGAAAGGCTTAAAATCGGATATCGCCGACTATTGCGCCGCCAGTTATGTGATTACAGCAAAACTTCTAACGAAAACCGAACTAAACGATAAGATTTTAAACAAATTAGTCGAGAAGATCTCGGTAATTAACGTAGAAACGTTACGAATTGAAGCCGTTTTAGTTCTCATAGTTTTGTATCAATCACAAATACAATTTAAAGAGATCTCCGAAGCGGCTGTAACAAATATCGTGAAGTACGATTGGTTTATAAAAATCGTAGACAATCTCAACCAAGAGGGTTGTCTGATTTGGCCATTCTTGGAAGTGTTAACAAAGAAATGCGTTGAAATTGGTTTGCATCAGGATCAAGAGAATCACCGGCGATTTGTGGAGGATCTTCAGAATACGCTCAAATTCGATGATGAATTCGTTGGAATCTTCCTAAAGTAATTGTGTAATAATTATTGAGTCGCAAATATTAATCGTTGATAATTTTACAGATCATTTTTGGATGGTGTTAATAAATGGAGCAATAAATACGCTGAACATCTTCAAGATTGGTTGAAGAACACCATCGAGATAGTTGAACGTCAATATTCGGAACAATTCGATAAAGAAATCTATAAAATTCTATCAACCAGCGATACGGAGATTGCTAATAAACGTAAGATTTGTTTACAGAAAATCTTCAAAAAATCAATGTCGATTAAAGGTAAATTTAATGTATTTGAAAAATTGTACCATCCGAATCAGGAATTCCGTTTACAAGCCATCGATTATCTAACGAAAAATTATCAATTATTACGCGAACGCGAGAAACAATTGATTAGAACAACAATAATCGATCGTTTAAATGATGATTCATTACAGATAATAAAAGAGAGTTTGATTCTGTTGAGAAAAATCAACATATTAGAAACGGACGAATTAAAACAGATTCTGATGGGATTATCGAGAAAATGCCAGAATAATTTGAATGATTGGCACGAAATCTCGGAACTTTGCATCTTGTTATTGTGTGAAAATAGCAAAGCAACCGATTGGGACACGTTTATAACGATCATTCCGTTTTTGTTGCCACAAAATAAGATCCATTTAAAGTTAGCGAAACAAATCGTACAAACTGATTTTATACGAAAGAATGCGATACAAAAATTACGACAATTCAATGGTGAAACGGTTAACAATCCGCAAAAATTTTGTAATTTAATTCTAACGAATCTACAAAACGATAATTATGGAGTTATCGAGAATATTGTAGCAGCATTAAAGCGGATGACGGTTGATAATCGTGATTGTTTCCATAAATTCGTTGTAATGTTCATTTTGAGTTATCTATTGCCGAAGAATTGTCCAATTGCTACTAGTTCGTTGGTGGTGGAAATTTTTGTAAATTATTTAAAAAATACTGAATTCGAGAAGAGCGACAACGATTTCCAAGTGTATTTGGAAATGGCACGCAATCACCACTTCTCAAAGGAGGCATATTTAGTGTTTTTGAAGAAGATCATTGAGAAAACCGCAAAAACTCCGATTGATTTCGGTAAAATCGATTTCAATCGAATTGACGATAACGCACGATTCTATGGAAATCTGATGAATTTATTGTATAATTTCGATTATAAGAAATTTACGAAAGATTATCTGAACGAAATTTGTGGCGTTGATAGTGATTTTCAAGTAAAAATCGAGTTTTTATTGAACTTAAATTTGAGTAATAATCAATTTTTAAACGATAATTTCTACCAGAAATCAATCGGAACGGTTGTGGCGTTATTAAAAGAGAATTCCGGCGATTATGATAAATTGGTGGAGTTTAACGCGATTGTCGTCCCGTATTTATTGATTTTACTCGGCGATAAATCGGAGATTATCCGCAAAAAAGTGTTGAGTATCGTGGAAATTCTATTAAAAGAGATCACGGTGAAAACCAGTAATTATTGTGGATTATTACAGAATCTATACAAATCAAAAGAGGAGATCATCTTAGATCACGAACAATTACCGATAATTCTATCGAATATCTTGGAACCGCTCAAATCGCGTAATTGTCGCAATTATTTGCTTAAAACAATCAACAATAACCAATTACCGTTGTATTATCATGGGAAATTATTAGAATTATTAACAAACTTTAATATAATTGAAATATTAGAAGATTCATCGAAGATTTGTCTAACAATAATCGACGATAATTTCGATTCGGATCCAATTAAATGTTTGATAATCAAACAAACGATAATGCGTCTCAATGCTGAGATAGCGAATCAAATCACTGTTGATTCGAATATATGGAAATTGTTGGCGTTCACATTGAAACACGACCAAATTAAAATCGATAATAATTATTTGATTGTGTTAGTTTTGAATCGATTCGATCGTGAATTTATGACGAATCTCGGCGACGATCTGGAAGGCGTCCTATTAGATTTGATTATAGAAATCGTAACGATCACACATAATAATGAAATTCTACCGATAGCCAATCATATCTTCAAGCATATCGATCTAGATGTCGGCCGAATCATTGAACATTTCAATAAAATGCGTAATGTACAATCACCGAAATTGGATCCGAATAAATTGAAACGTCGCATCAGTATCGTACCAACTGTTGATATCTTGGACACGTTGGAGTGGCGTAAAGGTGTGACGACACTTGAATTCCTGCAAGACAAGAAGAAAATCCGCCGTATCGAATTGTTGTTGCCGGTATTGTTTGATATATTGAAGAAATGTTTGGATTTCGATGAACAAATCGCCGTTGAATACCCGAAACAATTGTTATTATCGTTGATATTGCATTGTTGTAGGAAATTGGAGGATGATAGTCGTGTGGGGGAGAGTGTGTTTAATGTTGAATTGATTGTACAATGTATACGGGCCTCATCGAATCCCCAAACACATCATCACGCGCTGTTGGTGTTGGCGTATTTAGCTAAAATTATACCGACACAAGTGTTACATCATATTATGGCGATTTTCACATTTATCGGTTCGTCGATATTACGACACGATGATGCTTACAGTTATCAAATTATCTTGAAAATTATCGATAATATCATACCGATATTGATTGATGATAATAGTTTGGAGACGATCGTGCGTGTTTTGCGGGTGTTTGTCGATGTTTTGTTGGATGTACCCGAACATCGCCGATTGCCGTTGTATAAACAATTATTAATCAAAATCGGTATTGAAGAGAATCTACATATATTCCTGTTGTTGATATTTGAATCGCATATCCTCCACAATCGCATCAAAGATAAAAACGATGATAATAAGAAACGTTTAGATATTGCGAAATTGTTCTGTTGTGAATTCGAGCCGAATCAAGTGATCACCACAACAATCAAATTATTACAATATTTAAAACAATTACCCGATGAAATTAAAGAGAATGAAAAATTTGATAGTTTATACAACATACATTTTACTACTTCAAAACAATTCCGGCACTACAAATACGTTTTAATCACGTTCATTTCGACGTTACTATCATCCCAAGAATTTGTTAATTGTGTGGCGAAATTAAGTGACGATGAATTGTGCGCCTTAGAAACACTCTATAAAGATCTTATAATAAATATCTTAACGTATATACAGCACGTCTCGAAAATAACCGATAAAAATTCAACGCCACAATCGCAATATTGGAAAGTCCTCCTCCATCACAGTTACGATATTTTAGACAGTATCAATGCACTGTTAACACCGCAAATGTTCCTGTTGGTCATCAAAGGATTGATGTCGCACAATTTATCAACAGTTAAACGTCGCTCGTTGGAACTATTAAACTCCAAACTACAATACAATCAGAACTATTTCCAGAAATGCGATCAAGATGAGATTTTCACATTAATACCGCCGTTAATACAAATCATTCAAGTGGTGCAACAGAACGAATTGGATAACGATCATGAATTGATCGTACAAACTGCTCTATTATCAATGAAATTATTGGTGCGTTTATTGGCGCTACAACAACCGCAACAATTCTTGGATGTCTTCGAATTTATCATCGATCTAATGAAGATCGAACAATTACAAAATAATATTCTAGCATCGGTTATATTGTGTTTATCCGAATTTTGTGTGAATTTAAGGGCGAATTGTATCAGTTATTTACCGAATCTAATGCCGAAATTATTGAAAATCTGGAAACAACAACAGAAATTCGTACAAAACGAAACCGAACCGAATCTGTTGTTGTTGAGTGTTATTACTGCATTACAGAAGATCATTGATACGTTACCGAATTTTATGAGTTCGTATTTACAGAAAATCTTAATAGAATTATCGATTTATTCGTTGGATAATGATGAGATGAAATGGCAGCCGATTTTCAATAAAATCAAACATATTCGTAATAAGATCACAACAATGGTACCGGCCCGAATTCTATTACCGACAATTAATGCAACGTACAATTATTTGATTGAGAAGTGTTCATTTAATCGTATTGCTGTATTGATGGATATGTTCGGTGAGTGTTTGCGGAATTTATCAGGTCATGAGATTACGGTGAATCTGCAGGAGTTGACGAAGTTCTTTTTGAATTTATTGGAATTCCGATCGAATCAATATGCCGATTTTACAACGACTAATTGTATAGAAATCGGAATTGTTAAAACGTTCTCGACATTTGCTTTGAAACTATCGGAAAGTACCTTCCGGCCTTTATATCAGGATATCTATCATTGGACACAGAATAATAATGAACGTTTGATTACGTTCTATCATCTATCGAAAGAGATTGCTAGCAATTTGAAGGGTTTATTTGTACTGTTTGCAAATCAATTCGTTAATAGCGCCGCACAATTATTGAAAAATTCCAAACTATTCCCCGATAACGATGATAAAAACATTCTATTATTAGAAAACGTACTAAAAACGTTATTATTAGTATTTACTTATGCTAATCAGCGATTCGTGAATAAGGAACGTTTCGAATTATTAATGCCTGTATTAGTTGATCAATTAGAGAACGATTTGGGTGGTGTTGAGTGTTTGAAAGAACGCTGTCAGAATCTAGTGATACCGTGTATTGTACAATTTACTGTGGCCGTTGCGGATGATTCGTTATGGAAACGTTTGAATTATTCGATTCTATTGAAGACAAAGAATAAATCACAAATTATACGTTTATTAGCATTGAATTGTGTTACGGAGATTGTGATGAAAGTTGGTGAAGACTTCTTACCGCTACTACCGGAAACAATACCGTTCTTGGCGGAATTATTGGAAGATGAAGAGGAGGAGGTGGAGAAGGTGTGCCGGAAATCCATACAGATGATGGAGAAGATATTGGGTGAACCTATACAGAAATATTTCTAGAAAACTAAGTTACAGAAATTTTAATAAAGACTATTGTAATTTTTATTCTCACTTATCAGTACAGTAGAACCGGGTTTGTCCTATTTTCCGTTACTTTAAGAAAATAATTTGAGAAGTTCTAAAGCTGGAGGAGTTCCTTATGATTTTCTGTGAATTATATAAAAAGCGAGTTAAAGATTCTGGAAGGTTCATGGAGAAATTGTAGCAATTAGCCTTGCCAAGAATTCTTACTACCAATCCATACACGAAACACTTACTGTTTCACTTCACTACACTAACACTAATACACTGACGTTTATGCGAAAAGGTGTAAAAATGTGTTACTGAAAACTTTCTAAATTGAATTTGGCGCTCCTATTATCAGTGGATTAATGTAGCTCTATCACTGTCAAAATTACTTAGAATTTCCGTAATTTGAGACAATTATGCAAAAAATAATGAATTTCATTGTAAATAATTGCAAAATTATCCATTATTAATAATTAATAATAATAATAATGATTATTAAATTGGTTGTAATTTAGTGCCTTTATGTTCTTTATGTTGGTGTCAGGTTTGTAAATGCTTCTATGCCAAGTCGACAAATTTTTCTGTAGAACTACCAATAAATAGTTTCAAGCTATTAAATAAATTCTTAAAATTTAGTTTTACTAAATTATTGAAATTACTTTATTACTTTAAATGTGATTTCTTTAAAATTTGCGGTAAATCAATTATTGTTATAAAATATTTAATATTTTAGTAAACTATAAGCGGCGTTGATTTCCATTTTGTCGAAATCTACCGACTTTCGATTCATTCCACGCACGTGTGGTAGCACTGCACGTACCACGTGATGCTACGTCACAATTACATTTTTCAATAACAAAAAATTCCTGCAAATCAACAAATAATTTCCAAATCAAAAATTTGAAGAAAAAAATGAATTTAAGTGACGCCCAAATTTCCGTTTTCGTATATCCACATCAATTAAACTTTTACACATCGTCACCATCAACACATAAACAGTTTTTACGTGTTTATAACCATTACGAAGTTCCTGTAAAATTTGAAGGTAATTGTACTAGATTTTGGTTAATTTCGAATAACCCTTTGACACAATTTTATGTTAAATTCTAGCTAGTCTTAATCGTGCGAGTAATTATGAGGTGGTTGAACGTTGTATTGGGGCGATTAGTCCGAATCATAATGATGATATAGCGATACGTCATAAATGTCCATTGCCGATCAGCTGTCCATCAGAGGAGAGCTTGAAGATCGTGTTGAAAGATGCAACAACACACAGGGTAATCGTATTGTTATCATCCTCAATTTTATTTATATTTAATGACGATAATACAATCGAAAATTTGCATAGTAATGTTTATTGATTTATTTTTATTTAAATACAGTTGATAGGCCAAAGATTAGTTCCATTACGTTTGATAACCGGCGAGAAAGAGCCACAAGATAGAGAAGATGCAAAATTGATTAATTCGAATCCACCGAAAGAGCCTGTAGTGAATGCAGGGTAATTTCTCACATGGAACTACCATGGACAGAAATTTCTAATAATTTTGTTTTGTTCCTGTAATTATAGGATCGAGAATTGGATTATGAAAGTCTGTCTGGTTACCGTTTGTTTAATTTTAGGTTGTATTCTATTGATAATACCAACACGTTGTGATCCTGTTGAAGATTCATTTATTCCAACATATTTACATATTGGTGTTTGGCCCAAGATATTAATTAGCTTTATTTTAGGTTTATTCTTATCGATTGTGATAAGACCATTTTGACTGATATATTAATTTAGTACAATCTTTTATTTCGTCGTCGCCGTCGATATCTTTGTATCATGTACAAAAAAAACACATTTGTATTATTTTTAATGAGTGAGACGTATACACATTTCTTTTAATTTATAAAGAATAATATTTTTATAAAAATATATAAATTTTATTTATATTATTTCATGATAAAAACTTTTTTCTGGTAATTACCATAACATTTACATATCTCAAACGATTATAATGATCGATAACAAATACGTGCGTGTGGTGGTGGCTTGAAAAATCACACAATAAGTCAAAATTAGTTTGCACTATCGAGTTTAATCGATACAATTTATTTCGTAATCCAGACTGGGTAGTAGACTATATGTAGATAGATTATAGTGTATATGTCGGCGGCGTATTGTAAAATGCGTCATCTAGAAAACTGCATAAACTTCTCATTTTAATAGGGGCTGTTTTTGTAGCTCCTCACTGTTTTCACCTTCCCCGGCTGTCATACTGTTTAGCTCAGGTTAGGCCCTTGGTTGTAAAATATCTGGACATTTCAGGCAATCAAAGACTTCAAAATATTCACCGTTTTACGATCTGGCTAATCATTTTGAAGATGACGGATTTTACAATACGCCGACATATACACTCTTGGTATCTCATCTAAGGGCAAAGGTGAGATATCTGCTTCACTTACAATTAGATTAATTAGGGTGGGGTAGAAGAATACGAATAAAGGCGTAGAAACCTCAAATCGCAATAGAGGCTTTGATGAGTCCTAAATATGGTTTAATCGACGAATTGCAGGATATTTGACCTAAAATTTTAACGTGTACGTAAAAACTGATAAAGTTTTTATCATTACTGATGCTATTATTAGCAAAATTTTGCGATCTTTTGCAAATTATTCCATCAAATCGTATCTTTAACGCAGCTTTATGAAGCAGGCGATTTTAAGTAGTCTTGAAGGTATAGTCCGTTTCATGAGAAATCACTAGAGTTGAATGCTTACGAACGTCTCTTTCAGCTTCATAATCATTTTTCATAATTTCTCTCATCTCTAATGCTACGCCGCTATGCCTTCAGAGGAACAAAGTTGCATGAAACAGATCACATATCGGCCAATTAAGGCAGGTTTATCGTGAAACTAACAATTAACGTACGTGTCCTGAAAATGTTTAACACCTAGACTTAAAATTTCGTTTTTTTTTAGAAATGTATTTCCATGGATCCTCTAAAATCATTCCATGGAGCTTAGGGTAAGAACCTCTGAAATAGACGAATATTGTAGAAAATTAAGAGGGGGTTAATTCGGCCCAAAAGTGGCATATTTTTATGAATTTTTACTGAAGAAACAGTTAATATTAATGATGTTATTCCAATGCGGTATTGTCAAGAATACTGTGTGAAATTTTCGTGAAAAAATATGAAAATTTGTGCCAGTGGCAGCAACTCTTGTCGGGCGCCTCGGAAAAAAGGCGTTTTGCGGTGGACATCAGAACTCAAGACTGAATCGTCAAAAACAAAAAAACCCACGCGTTTCTGTTAGTTCATAAGTTTATCTAGGTAGTCTTGTCGAGAAAAGATTTTCTTTTTAATTTATGGATTTTTGGTGGCATTTTAAAGTCAAAAACCCGATTGTCGACCAAATTCATCAGAAATAAAGACGTATTTTTTTTACTCACATAGAATCGTCAATACCCATATTACACATGATAGCAAAGCAAAATTACCTTCATTGAGCATTAATGCTGCTATACAGCGTGTTTTTTCTATCTATGGTCAGCTGCGAGATCTCCCATTAGCCGTCAACTAAGAGAAATAAAAGTCCCAAGAACGTGTACATCTTACGATATAAGAAGGAGGGGGTCCTTCTTATATCTGCAGCTGTCCCTATTTAGAAAAAACACCCGGTATAAGCAGCAATATCAAAATTTTGGGACTAATTTTCCATGCATGCGCTGAAAATTGCATTTGAGACACTCATACTAAAAATGCTGTATCTCCGTCAATTTTTCTCGGATCGACTTGAAATTTCCACAGAATATTCTTGAAATATGCTACTTTCACTTAAAAAATTCTCAAAAAATCTAGAAAAAAAAATTAAACAAAAAATTACACTATGCCTGTTTCACTTGCCATCACTGTAGTAGTACTTTTATCCTTACGTGCTCTTTCAGTTTATCCATTACAAATCGGTTTCAATACTCCAACGACTATCAAAATCAAATCACTAGACCCACTATCAACAATCGCCAGTAATTGTTTGTAGAACTTTGTGAATTATTAGCAATTAATGCAAATTTAAATTGAGATTTGCGTGTTGGTCCTTCAAATACATTCACAATTGACCTAAAATTAAACTGTGGCAAGTTAAGATTATACGATAAAAATTACGTATGCGTGATTCTATAAATAAAACACTAAAGAGATATAATTTGGCATTGGATAATCACAATTACAAAATCATTACTTTATCGTACATTTTTTTTTAATACACGTAAATTGTGGGAATTGGAAAAGACGTATTAAAATAGAAGGATTATTGGTGAATATGCGCACCTTTGTCAACGAGTCCTGGAATTGTAAAGGGTCGATCTACCAGATCCTCTGACGTATATATATATATATATATATATATATATATATATCAAAACGATGTGCTAATCGGTAGTTGCAAGGAAACGTTGGAGGTGTGCGCAAGTATAGGCGGAAAAGCGCGTCCATCGTCGAGTCGGTTTCAATTACGTTTAACAACAACATTTGAAAGTAATCATCAGAAGGTAAGGTCGAATTTAATTAAATAGTTAATTAGAGGTACGCGGAAATTCAACAATAACGTTATTTATGATTTTCTTACGATAGAAACGGCTTTAATCATTATCGTTGTATTATCACACGGTTATTAAATTTGATAAATGTTTTCTATTGAAGCTGGTTGAGAAAAATCTGTTAGTTTTAATTAAAACCGTTAATTAGTGACTGAAAAATAATTGTATGCAAATGTACGATCTTTTATGCAAATATTGAAGTGATACTTTTGTCGGATTGAATGTAACATTTGATAATGAGCTGAACGTGGAAACTGACACGAATCGTGCCATCAACAATACACTTATGAAACTGTGAAAATTGTAAATTTTCAGATAACCGACCGACGGTAATAGATTTAGTTTTCGTGTTATTCTGCCAGTCTTACCGTAAATCTCTTCAAAATTTCTCCACGTTATTTCTTAAGAACTTTCAGACTTTAATTATGTTCACATTTTAGCATTTTTCCGTTTTTATAACTCTCTCGATATCGATCTCTAAAAGCAGCATATTTCTCAACTCTCTTTATCTCAACGACACTAATATAAAGGATTTTAATATTACAGCTGTCTACACCACAAATTACGCGGGCGTTATTTTATTTTGTGATACTTTTACAAACATTATTTCATAAAATAAACATAGTGTTTTGTTTGTATTGTAAATAAAGTCGTATATCATCTTTATAATAAACCAAGGACGGACTTTATACATTAATTGATCATTTAACAATGAAAATGGGATGTTAACGAGAACAAATAGTGTTGTATAGCGTCATATTACAACAGAAAAATAATGCCTTCATTGTGTATAAATCAAAATAAATTGAGAGCGGAATTGTTGCAACAACCGTATTACGTGTTGGTGTGTAATTTTGGTGGATGCGCCAGGTGGAATCCAGGAAAAAGGCAACAACACGAAGAAAATCAATAGAATAGATATTTAGTCATTATTATTCCAGTTTTGGTAATCTGATAAGGGTGGAATTTCGTCTTTGATCTATTGACCAATCCAATTATGCCACAAAATCTCTTGTGGTATTGACGGAGATCAATAAATTATTAAATATGGGAACTGAGATTTTAATTACGATGAAGATTCAACGGATTTAATCAAGGAAATTCATTAGTTTTTGGTGGACATTCCACAAATTATCAAGAATTTTCCACATCAAAACCAGAATATTTTTATTTAGATAGGATTCGCTGGTATTGTTAGCAAAAAAAATCAATATGAGTTGCCAACGAGAACAAGTTGCAATCCCGATCTTGCTTCTAGTGCTTTTTAAATTTGTCGGTGGCAAAGAAGTCTTTGCGGCTAATCCAAATCTCACACCACTCACAACAGATTCGATTTTCGGTGTATACGGAGGGGGATGAAAAGTAACTTTCTATTTGGTATTCGTTAGTAGGCCCCCTTTCAAAATATCATGGAAAACTCTTGAATTCACGAATAGATATTGTAGGAAACGAGTACCGGAGTGTCCGGTTGTTATTACAAAAATACACGTTTTCCATTGAATTCGCATAATCCGGCTTGACATCGAATAGCTTGTTTTTAGTTGAGAACAGATGCGGCAACCATATTTCAGACAGCTTAAGCATCCCTGATGCGTGTGCTAGAATATTTGCAGTCTTCGGGATATTTACTGTCGCTTAGAAATTCATTCGTCTGTCATTTAGTGTTATCTACTTTAAACTAACGAACAGGAGATTTGCTAAAGGTATTATGCAAGAAATCCGAAATAATCAATAAAACAGACATGGTAACTCAATTAAAGTATTGATTCGATTTCTGATCTGATACTTAGGATTTCACACGCTACCAAATTGCAAAAAATCTAAACTCATTCGATATAGTTCTGTTAACTTTTTGATAGCATCATTTGATGATTTCTGTCACGATTTAGCCGTTCGTTTTTTTGTTCTTGGTCTTTAATTTCTATTTATTTTCATTCGTTCTATTTATTGTTGATCAATAGTCGTAAACAAACGAAATTCGTTTACCGATAAAATGTTCTAATAAGTGAAAGGTCGCCTTTTATGAATGAGAAAATTGTTAATTAACGGCAACGATAATAATAAGTAAACATTCCGATATCATAGAAAATCAATTCATTGAAACGAAATTACAAAGTTTTTTTTTTGTATATTTTATAATCGACTAGAAATGATTGATTTACAATTAATTGATTTGTTATTAATTTTCAATTTAAATATCTAGATTATTTCTAACAAGTTTAAGTGTAGGCGAGCTTAAAAGCTTTTTTACATTGTGTATAGAACACGCAAAGTTCAAAAGTGTCAAAAATAGGACTCTGTAGTAATTCGATTTCAACTAGATCAATGTTTGAAAGTTATAGAAAGAAAAATGCGATAAAATTGTGGTGAATAATTATCGATTTTCAACAGCGCTAAGGGGACGGCATTGGTACTTTAATACGATGAACTTTAAGGATTATGTCATGATATTCCGGAGATAGTTTTTTGTCGGTTTATTCGCAAATACCTCCACTCATATATAAACAATCGATATGTTGTTACAAAAACAAACAAATAAAATTCGCCATCCATTCAACAAAAGTAGGCATTTTCAATCTAAAAACTGCTTTTTTTCTTAATGTAGCGTCGTTTAAATGAGAAAAAATATAAGAGATAATTGTCGTTGCTGCGTCTCTGGCGTGTAAAACCTGCAACTGCATTTCCTTCTTGATGTGATTAAGTCAGTGGCGAAGAGTTTTCTTTATTAATAACGTTAACACACTTTTCATGTTGGAAAAAAAATATTGTTTTTCTTCCAACTAGTGCAACAAACAGGAGAGATCAAGCACATATTTTTTTTTGAGCGAAGTTTAGCACCATTATCGTGTCACTAGAACTGTTTTTACAAGGCCGGAAAAATACTCCTTTGTGCTCGATTTGAACGAAGGCGTTGATCAGAAAAATTTGGAAAAAGAGGGCAGTTTGAGAAAGCCAAATCTGTCTAACACAATATTTAAGGGCTTAATTCAGCTCTATCAAATGTACATATAATGATGACTCCAATTTTTGCACTTTTATTTTTGTTGAAACGCCCGAAATATTGCTAACTTTATGCACAAATAACCCTTTAGTAACGCTTTAATCTAAGCGTGGTATCCATCTTTTGTAATTCATCATAACATAAAGCTTACACATTTCTGTGAAACGCATACAGCCTCTGCAGTGGCATTGTTTGGATGCCTTAGCCTACTTTTTGATTGAAGGCTGTCGAGTGTTACATACTGGAATTAAGTGCAATTTGATGTGAAGCCTTTTTTAGCAAAATTCTTACGATGTTGGGAACTTTTCAGACCTTCCCGTAGATATAGGGTAAATTTAAAACATCTAACGTCTCGCTTAAGTTTCAAGAACTTTTTTAGATAAATAAAAAAAGGGTAAATTCACCTTTATCGATTGTCGATAATCATATAGAGGCTGTGAAGAGTATTCTGAAGTAATCGTATTTTATTCGCAAATTTAAGAGAGAAACTGGGTATTGAAGTTCACCCTTCAGAATTTTTCCACAATTTTAAAAACTTCCTAATAGAGACATTTAAGCGCTGTTATTTGGTGCAAATAGTTCTTTTTTTACAACTTGCTTAAAGCCAGAGTTAGAAGCTTTATGATTTTTTTAAGCTTTTTTCCATTTTTTAAAAACGTTCCAGAACTGAGTAAAAGGCTAAAGAAATCGTACAGTTGTCAAATATAGAGAACTGCTTATACATTTTTTTTTAAAAGAGGATATTTTTGAAAAGGTGATTTCATTGGGTGAGCTTCAAGTCCCATTTTCTCTGTTAAGTTATCTGTAATTTGGTTTCCAGAAATAACGCAGAATTTTTAGCATTCTGGATGCGGAGACATACTTCCTTTCACACATTTTTCAGTTTAGTGCCTTTATCGTGTCTGCAAAACCGTTTTCTGCAAGGTTGATAAAATGCTTGTCTATCTCTGATTCGATTGAAAACGTTGACCAACGAGGAAAAGAGATAAGTTTCTTGGAAATACATAAAGTCTCAACAGTTGCACTATTTGGACGCTTTTCAGCTTAATTGCTTGAAGATCGGCTCAAGATTCTGTAGATCATCTGTTGATTGAAGGGGAATATTCCCGTAAGCTGTAAAAACTGTCAAATTTCGAGGTGAAGTCGTTTTTATCTGGGAACTTTTCAGACCTGCTCAGTAAATATTGAGCAAATTTATGACATCTACTGTCTTCCTTAAATTTCAAGATCTTTTTTCGATTGGTCCAAAAAAACTGAAAATCGTCTTTAATAAAGTACAAAAATTTTTCAAAGTTTTCCAGTGGTGTGCAAATTTTTTAATAAAGGCTTCAAATGCTGTTATATGGTGAGGGGTTAATCCTGGAGCCAACTTCATGAAAAACTCAAAAATTCAACTGTTTATATGTCTAGCTCCCCAACTAATTCTAAGATCTAGAAATCTTTTTCTACCCTCTTACAATGCCTAAGAGCGTCTATTATTCAGTGTTTTAATTATGAAAAAATCTGGAGATTTTCGAAAAAGTAATTTTGTTAGGTAAACCTGAATTCTTTAAAAAATACGTGAAAACAAGCGCCAATATATCTTTGTGGACAATTTTTCAGCTCATAGGGTGTTTTTTTTGCCCCTTTCTACTTCTGAAACTGATCAAAAACCTTAATTTGTCAACCTTGAACAAACTGAAAGACGATCAAAAAAACCATACAATTCCTCCTATCATTATTATTCTCGCATCTAAGGGTTTGATAAAGTACTTAGGGACAGGATGTGGAAACCAATAAAAAACCGTCAAGACCTAATTTACATCCTGCTAAAATCGACGAAAAATATCAATATCATTGAATACTGTTTACAGTTTACTGTTTACATAAACGGTCCTGAAATGTGTTGTTATTATCTGATAACTTGGAATATTCGTGTGATACGCGGCCCAGCGAGAGGGTAAATCTTCCTTAAAAAGTTTAATTAAATTTCGATCTGTTGTCAAAACAAGACACGTTCAACCATCGATGTTGATTTGGAAGTGACGATTCGTATCGTTTTTTTTTTAATAATATTTTATTAGTTACACGAACCATTAATAAACGTAATTGCATTACAGGCAAATGTCACCGAATTACAAATTAATTTACTTTAACTCTCGAGGTCGTGCCGAACCCATCCGCTTTATATTCGCTTATGCTGGCATCGAGTACGAAGATGAACGAATTCCACGTGAAAAATGGCCTGAACTTAAAAAAAGTGAGTATTTTCATGCTTCAAGTTCAGTTAGTTAGAATCGTGATTTGTTTGAATAAAAATTAGATTTTCCCCTGTGAACGGAGATGAATCGCGTCGACAGGCTCAAATTCAATTTTGTTTAGTAAATTGGCTTATTAGAATAGCTGCTAGGCGGTGTAATTACTGAAACTTTTTTCATTTTTCTCGTTGATGTTTATTTTTTTATTATTCACTCGATTATCTTATAGAAATGCCGTTTGGGATGCTGCCCGTTTTGGAGGTAGATGGTAAACCGGTCGCTCAAAGTATTGCCGTTGCACGTTATCTAGCTCGACAGTATGGACTTTCTGGTGATGACGAATGGGAAGCGTTACAGTGCGATGTTTTAGTTGATACACTTGGCGATTTGAAACAAGGTAGAAAATCTCGAAACAAAATAATTTGATTTACAAATAACTGAAGAATTAAACGGCACGCAAACAATACGCTCTTTGAATAGCAAACGAAGTGAATTGTTGCGTTTGTTAAATAAATTGACATAATCCCAAATCAATTAGTTTGTTTCGTTGTATAATAACGCCAACTATAATTGCCTCAATTCCATCAAAATACATGCACGATTATCTTATCAATAACGGCTTATTTCTGTACAAATGTAGCGATTGCTCAGTTTCGCATGGAACAGGATCCAATTAAAAAAGAAGAGAAGAAAGTCAGATTAATGCGCGAGACAATTCCATTCTATTTATCAAAATTCGAGAAGATCGTCTCCGAGAATAATGGTTATTCCGTCGGATCTAATGTGAGTAGAACACATTTTTTTCGCTAGAAATAATCAACATGTCACTACATAAAAGCATAAAAGCTCTTTGAAATTAGAGCTTTGATGAAATGTAGGACATTCTTACAATATGCCGCTATTCTCTATGCTTTTCAATCGACATCCAAAACAATCGAAATTCGAATATTAAAAACGTTCTCTTCACAGATAACTTGGTGTGATTTCGTGTTTGCGGTGTCTCTTGAGAATTTCGAACATATTTTCGGTAAGGCCGCCCTAGATCAATATCCGGCATTGAAAGCCCTAAAAGTTAAGGTCTATAATATACCGAATATAAACGAATGGGTTAGCAAACGACCAGTTACAGAATCGTAAATTTGTAAGAAACCAAACGTAAATAAAAATTAAATAAAAATTAACCCAAAAAAAAAAGACTTTGTTTCTGTGTAATTGTGGAAGAATTACAAGAGGAATTTTGGCCTTAATTCTCAGCTTTCTGTATCTAATTGTGGAAGAAAACTATGTTCAAAAATGAACAAAAGCAGGTGTATATTTACTCATTAATGTATACGAGACAAGGATATACTGCTATCAAATACAATAAAAAGATGTAAATAGTTGTTTAACAGAAATAGGAATATATGGCGTCCCTATTAGGAAATGTCTCTGTTGTTTTACTCAAATATTCACACTGTAGGCTGTGTTCGTTTGAATGTAATTCAACAAATTTGTATGAAAAACTGTCACATATCATCTATTCCTGTAGAATATGGGTAACTGAATACTTAAGAATATGTGACATTTTCTTATATCCTTAAATAATTCATAAGACGAGATATCGATTTGTTTGAAAAACAAAAAAATCAAATAAACGCGACTCGAACGTGTTATTTGAAGCCGCCACAAAACGCGCATTAATCTATTTTTAAAAAAAAATCATATATCGATTCCATATACATCATGTTCGAATTCAATAGGTTGAGATCAGATAAAAAGTCACACATTGTCGGGCTTGTTCAACTTTGGTTAATAATAAACGAGCGACAGTATTACAAATCGATGCCATTTACACGAACGCCATTTTCACGTATACACCCGGTACTTATCGGAGAGCATTTATTGTTTTTTACGACCTCTCAATGAGCGTTGACTGTTTTTTGAGAAAGTCGATAGCAAGAAAAGTGACTTAAAAGTCTGACTCTTACAATCCGTAAAACTGTGGAATCAGAACACGGTAGATTCGGTAACAGAACGTTTGATGGAAATGGTGAAAAATTGTCGTGTTGTAAATCGTCCAAAAATGTTGTCGTTGGGAATAAACAGATGAGTTTTATAAAATTTCGGAAAAATCTCGTTCCACCCTAACAGGTACTAAAACTATAGAATAGGTTTCGAAGGAGAAGCCTTTCCAGCATAAACTAAGGCTTTGGTGTTGATTTGAATTGCTAAATATTAAAAAAATCGTCCGTGTGGTAAGAAGACCAGCTCTTCCCAGCTTCTTTTCCCTTCCAAAGAAGAGGTCGATGACTGTCGTTGAAAAACTGCCGGTGAACGTGAAAATTTTGAAATTCCACAAAATTCATCTGCTTATTTCCAATGACAGCATTTTTGGGAGATTTCCAACAGGGCATTTCCATCAAATCTTTTGTTACCGAATCGATTTTGGTCCATTTTCATAGTTTTACAAATTAAAGGAGTCAGTCACTTTTCTTCTTTTGGTATGTTCGATTGATATTGAATTGAGAAACAAGTCGATATCTCTGCCTGTTTATTTGTTTGATTGTTAATTGGTTAGTGAGGATTTTAGAAGAGCACGCTATTTGAATTATATTTTTATATTAAATTTACAGAGACGTAATAGTTTATTTTTTCATATCAACAACATAGAACAATTGTTATTGTTCGTTTAATTAGTTCAGTTTCGGTTAAAACGATACATTTTTATTTGTCCAATTTATAGAGTTTAGTCGCTGTTATAGTGTTGTTAAAAATATATTTTATAATTGTGTCACGTATTTACTTTTTGTAAAATCCTCCAATATAAAGTTTCTCATTCTCCCAGCCCTCCTCCTCTTCGCATGCCTTCGACCGATTCCTCCATCTACAGCCTTTAAACACGACCCCATAATGTCCCTCTGGCGTTGCAAATAGATGGGAAAGTATTTGGTTGTACGGAAAGCAATTTTGTTGTTTCATGAAAATGACAGACGATTTTTTTAATAATAATTTTACTTAATTACATATTATCGATTCGGGTCTTTTTGCCATTTTTTTGCTGTGCTTATAAAGTTTTTGTTCTTTGAAGTTAAGATTTTACGACCTAAAATTTTTGTAAAGACCGGAAGAAATAATAATCGGAAGCTGTTTGGAGAATACGGTAGGTGCGGTAGTAGATCCGATTCAAGGTGTAAAAGCTTTCGCCGAATTACCAAACTTATTTTGGAACATTACATTACATTGAATAACTTTTGAAGGACCAGATATATCAAAAAATTGTAAGAGGCCTTTTTTGTAGAGCGTTAAATTTTGTATAAGAATCTATTTTAGGCATTCCGAAATATTGTTCTCAACGGGCGCTATAAAATTCCAAAGTGCAAGAGAATCTTTTTCGCATGTTAATCAAAGGGAAAATGGAAAATCGCGATGAGGCACCTGTTAATATTAAAATTAAAAGCTGATATTTTCACAGCATCATTTTTTCGACATCCCGAACAATATTTGCAGGGTGCTTTTTGAAGAAAAAAAAATAGTCGATTTTTCTGATACAGTCTACCAATTATATAACACTTTTTCTAGAATAGTTCGTTTTTAGACATCGAAGTGTTTAAATTATTAGTGAAGTACATTAGTGGCAGTGTAGTGAAGTGTAGTGATTATCGCATTTGAAATATGTTGGAAGACGGTCGTATACACATTTTGTACTAAAAGGTAATTGCGACAAAATCTTCATTAATTATAACTTCCACGTTAAATATGTACAAATCGCTTAAGTGGTTATCAAGCTATTGCGTTCAAATGAAATTTGGTATTTTTAGATTTCATGTTTGAGCTACTTGTAAAATGGAAGAGCTTTTATAGTTTTCAGAAGTTTCACAATAGAAACATTTATAGCAAAGTCAATTCGTTAAAAAATAATTCGATTTTATTGCACTTTTCACTATTTGAAAGTTTCTAAAGAAACAATTCCGCTGTAATCTGCAAATTTCAATCTTTACTGGTAATGAAGTCGATTTATACTTCAGGAAAATTTATCTGAAATACCAGATGTTAGAACCAAACAAGCCCTTTCGCGTCTAAAGCATTCTTCCATGAGTTTGAAAAGTTATTGCCATTTTTTTACAATTCCAAATTGAACTAAACGGGCCCTTTTGCCACCCAAATGAAGTCTAGACGTTGAATTTTTGATTTTTTTTTTTGAAAATTCGTTCGAAATTACGCAGACACCACCAAAGGGCGGTATATCGGATCGAGGCCTAGGGAGCCATGTCGTCTACACTCATGTATTCTGAATTTATGTTTATGTTGGTTTTACATAAGCTGAAATGTACAATCCACACACGTTACGCACTCTGTAATTCCTGAAAGAAAATTCGGTGTCAGGGTCAGAGTTTATCGAGTGAAAAATCCGTGTTTTCTCATCATTTATTATCATTGTGGAAATTTGCGCTTGTATAACGAAAAACTTTGCCACTCAATCTTATCGTTACCATTATTCATCATTTTCGTTATAAATTTTCATTCGTTCTAATAAAATTTTGTTGGAAGACGAACAATGGAGAAAAAAAAACAAAACACCATAAAATTATGCAAGCGGAATAATTTTAAAACGATTTTTATTAGGAACTCGAGTCCAAAACATAATAATAAATATCCATTAATATAAAAATATTTACAAATAAAAATGTTATTGTTTCGTTTATATTACATACGGAAAAACAAACCGAAACGATTCACTAAAAAAATACCACAGACACAACAGACAGTTTATAAAACAACCATCTTTTTTGCAATAATTCGTTAAAATTAATTGTAATTTAAATAAAATCCTAAGCTACTTGTTCTTCAGGTATACAAACAGATTTTCTTGTACTATTCGATCGATTGATCATGCTCGATCGGATCTCACCGCGTATCGAGGCCCGGATCGATGCTCGTCGCGACGATGATCGTCTGAATGCACCGACATTCTCTATTTCAGGCTCACTACAATTAATCAATATTTATTATTACAAAAAAAAACTATCGTTGACAAGACTTACGACTTTATACAGGGGAATTCAAAGAATTTCTGGCCATTGCCGAAATTCTCACCATCTTGCAATGTCTGCGGCAATTCCTGGTCTAAAGTTTCCGGCAAGAACAGCGCCAAAATACCACCAAAAATTCCCAATATGCCCAGAATCAATAATGGTAGATCCACAGAAAAGTTCGCCTATATCAAATCAATTTCATCAAAAAAAAAATTCTATTGACGCTATTGTTGGGGAACTCACCAAATAGACAACAAATGGTGCCAGAATACTGGCAACGTATCCCATGATGTGTATTAAAGCCACCCCTTGTGCTCTGACAACGGTCGGTAATAATTCTGCAGCATATTGTAGGCCTATATTGTACGAAATATTGACGGCGAATCTACCCATAATAGCGAGAGCGGCTGATGGTATTCCTGTGTTAATTAATCAATTAATTTTTAATTAAATTTAAAACAATCAACGGTTATAGATATATGTATATACCATATGGTACGGTGGTTGCTAAGAGACTGAAAATACCACTGACTACCATCGAACCGCACGCCAACCATCTTCGACCCCATACATCCAGAACTAATGTCAGGAATGTATCGGCTGGGAATTCAGTAGCACTGGCTATGGTGAATGTTAAAAAGATATCAAGACCTAATGAACCCACATTACGGACATGCCCATCAAATACCAGCGATATGGCCATCCACATGACGATTAAGACAATTGTTATTTTTCGTAAACGGGGCGTTTTAAATAGATCTAAAACCGTATACGATTTATCCAATTCTTCCTCTTTTTGTGCTTTAACACAACTCGCCTGAAATTAATCGATTAATAAATAACGTACAGAATTTTAATGGTTGTTACTTTGAATTTATCGTAGACATCGTCTGGGAATTGGCTGCGATTGATGCGTTGGAATTTCTTTAAAATACCAATAGCCTTATCGAATTTGCCTTGTGACACTAACCATCTGCAAAAATATCGAAATTTACAACAAAAATCGATTATAATCGAAACTACTAACCTCGCCGATTCCGGCACTAGCCACGGTGTAACAATTGCTAGAAGTAACGGTGCTGAGGTGACGTAGCACAGCAATTTCCAGTCGGCTAAATAATACGCGATCCACGGTAAAATCGATGCGGCAAATGTGAAGAATATCGCAATGGACATGTTGGCGACAAACGTCCTCCATTTCGGTCCAACATATTCCAACACTACGAAATCACCAAAAAAACGATTTATCCAAGGTTTTTTATCTATTTCCGAGTTGATCACTTGAAATTATATGGCATTGAGTAGTTAATTAATAGAATAACTAACATTATAGAAACCTTGATTATAATTATCGTATTTCGAACAGTTCTATCGGAATTTGTCAGAAATTTTGAGAATATCTATGGGAAAAAAATAATTGAAATTAATTAATTGAGAGGCCAATGAAGTTTTGAATGAATCCGAAAGGAAGCCTTGACTCAACATAACAAAAACTTGTAGCTTTTAGGGTTAATTGTGAATAAGGGGAAAATCTCGTGTACAAGTCACCTGTCGCTTTATTCTGTCGCAATTGTTTCACGTAATTTATTATCCATCATATATACAGTTTCATAATTTTTAATTAACCCGAGCAAGTGAAAAAATTAATCGTCCGTGTTACATTTATAATGAATGTATGCGTTACAATTGCCCGCCTGTAGCAAAACAGCAAATAAAACAGAAAAAGTAACAGGTCGGTTTTCCAATTTACAAGCAAACAGATAAATATAGAGAACCGGATTCGCATCATTCACAATCTCCAGAGAGCCTGTAGGCATGTGTGTGTGTGCGGCAGCAGCGGTAAAGCACCGAGTTATAAGAGGCATTAGAGCTTTTATGCAAAATAATTGATACTGGTTATTATTTACCAGAAATTAAGCCGTCGTTAATGATGCGATAGACCCGCAATGCTTTTGCTTTACCTACCGGGGTTTCAAAGCTGAACTAAATCAAACACACAAAACCCAAAAACACCCGGAAGGAGAACCGGAATTAAACCAAAAATGACAAGCGAACGGATCTTGGTGCTAAAAAGATTTGTACTCGAGAAATAATTTCAGCCTACAATTAGATATTTCAGAGCAAGCAAATAAAACTATTGTAGAACTGCTCCTAGCAGCTTGAAACTCGGCTGAAACCCAAAAACGGTAAGAATCCGAAATGAGCCTTTTCAATACCGAAAAACAATTTCCCCAATGCTCTTAAGTCCCCGCATCTTCTACCTCAAAACACGGTGTTTTTTCTTAAGATTTCACGGTCGCATTTCACAATTTGAAGAGAAGATTGATAGCTCAAATGATTACAGAAGTGAAAATCTCGGTCCCTTTTAAACTTTTTTTTCAAAATTTCTTATCAAATTTAAAAACAACGTCTTAAGAGCAAATATCCAAAGTCTCTTTCTTAAGGTCTAATTTTCTCAAATTAAAACTTTTCGACAAGTCCTTGGGTGCATTACATAGAGCAAAGAAAACTTAAGGTCCCTCTTAAATTATTTTTTTGAAAAATCTTCTAGTTTTTTGGTGATTTGAGTTTAAAGAGATGTTTGTTATTCCTCTTTTTAGCGTTAGTTAACGAAAAATTACCGCTCTTAGAAGTATGGAGTGGTGGGGAACTTGTCAACAACCAATCAGTACTTGCCTAAACACACAGTGTTGCCGGTTTGAAGGTGACACACCAAATTTACCGGCAAGAAAAATAATGATGAACTTATTGAAATAATAGACCACAATTACTGTTGAAAAATTAATTAATTCCCTTTTTTTATGTGAAAATATTTGGCAACAATGTTTCACCCTCTTGTGGGAGGGTGCAGCTTTATGTGTTGCATATATTTTTAAAAAGTTTCAAATTTCTGAAGGCCAAATCGGAGCAATAGGGGAAATGGAAGCAGACCCTTAACCTACTGGAGCTTCAAAGCGGAACTAAATCAAAACCCAAAAATAACCGGAAGGAAAACCGCAATTAAACCGAAAATGACAAGCGGACGGATCGTGGCGCTAATTTGACGAGTGCTTTACAGATTTGTGCTCGTGAAATAATTTCAGCTTACAATTAGAGGCGATTGCACAATTCTGCTCGATATTTCAGAGCAAGCGGATTTCGGGCGGAATAAAACTACTATAGAACCGCTCCTAGCTGCTTGAAACTCGTCTGAAAACCAAAAACGGTAAGAATCCGAATTCAGCCTTTTCGATACCGAAAAACGAATGAAAATAGCACAATATATGTCATCTAAAATAGCTTTTCTATCGGCTTACGAATCTTTGAATTCTCTGGAGTCGATATAAAGCGCCCAAAGATACAGGTAATTCATCCAATTAGCAATTTGTGTCGATGAATTATTACAAATAACTGCAACACTTTGAAAGACAAGAGTGAATGGTAATCTTGACGTCCCGCTTATGGCCCTGACGCCACTCCCTCATAACCCTCATACGGCATTTATGGCCACTTTCAAGCTAATCTCACAATTTTTATGAATCATAAATTTTCAATTAATAAAAGCCAAAATTTTTCATATAATATAAATTACAACAACTCACCAAGAATATACATCATTGTAAAACAATTATCAAAAGCCATGCCAACTAGAAAACGGCAAATACAAAACGTCCAAAACGATGTACAAAATGCCGTTGCAATACCACCAATAAAACCGACCAGATTCGTACCAACCAAAGCTGGAATACGTCCAGACCGATCAGCAATCCAACCGAAAATCAAGCCGCCCAAAATTGCTCCACAGAAGAATATCGATTGGGCTGTGTGCGGTAATGCGGAATTGTCACAAACCCAATTTTGCTATACAGGACAAAAACATTAATAATCTGGTAGAAATTTACGAATGCTATTAATTTACTTCAGTAGCAATTGATGAGTAGGGTATTTCGGTGAAGTTGTACTCCCAGCCGTTGCGACAGGGCATCCGGGGCCACGCCGGGTCCGGTTTGTTGACGCCCTGTTCGAGGAGCTCCGTGAAGTTGACGGCAAACATGTGGCAACGATCGCGACTACCATCGCTCATTTGCGGTATGCCCAGGGCTATCCTGTTTGCAGAAAAAATAAAATTGACGAAAATCGCACTTTTTCGTTTTGTATTGTTGTTGTGTAATTGTTTGCAAATCGCGATTTCGAACCCAAGGCGAACGCCATCATTAATGAAATTGCCCAATGTACGAATCAAACGAAATTCATCGATTGATTGATCTTTAATTTTTCAATTGTTTGGATCTGTTGTATAGAATAATGGATTTGATTTCGCCTTGGATTCGAATGAAGGCTGCTTTTTCAAAACCATTTCATTAGTCTCTGATATTATGAATGTGTTTACATCGGGGTCCATTGTGAATAAGGGTTGTAATTATCGGGTTCATTAGTGGAGTATAATGGGAGCAATTTTATAATTATGTTTCTAGATTAATCCAATTATTAGATGAGTTTCTTTGTAAATTCAAAGAATTTTTATATTAAACTAAAAACAAAATTCAACGAAATTGTGTTTTCGATCAATTTTAATAAGCTCAAACTTTATTTTAAATCTAGTTTTGCATGTTTTTCTCAAATTATTGTACCACAGATAAAGATCAAAGTTAATAGACATCTTTTTTCTAATTACAGGACCGGTTTTAAGCTCTTTTTGGTTTGTATGTTATTTCACAAAATGTTGTCCTTCAATGTCCGTCTATTACTTCCTTTTATTCGACGTTATTTTTAATTTCTAATAAATTATATTTAATTGAAGGTGAAAATCAAACAAAACATCGTATTTTTTCTAAATAATCATATGTTTGGAATACACGTGATCGACAGAAAATCTTTGCTCTGAATCACCCATTGTTTCTATTCTATTTCTTCTGTTCGTTATCGTTTGGAATTACTTTGATTAAATTTCGACCTTATCAACTTGAATCATTCGATTTTTTCCGTTGTTTATAGTCTCTTTGTTGTTAGGAATTTAGTAAATAAATACATTTATTCAGTTAATTAAAATATTCCGAATCTCTCAAACAGAATGTCTCGATATCGTCGAGATTTTGCAATGCGATCAAATTTGAGTGCAAAGGTTCACAACTATTGTATTAGTACCGGAATTTACCGGATTTTGAGAATGTTTCGAAAGTTATCAGTGTACTTAAGGCCAACACGAAGAAAGGAAACCTTGGCCCGCCAACGCAACAAAACTGTTATAAAAGAAGTGTAGATAAGGAGTCGATATCAAGGAGTTTCCTTAACATAAATTATGCGATTATTGTTAAGATGCAGATTTCACAATTCACTATCAAGTAATCTATTCAAGGTGGCGACTTTGGACAGTTCTAAACGACACATTTTGTTATTCGTGTCCATTCTTAAATCTAAGAGAAAATAAGGGTTGGAAGCTTATTATTAGTGTCAATATTTCCAATGATTTACAAACTAAATAATAGAGGCGTTTAAGGGCTAATTGCTATCCTTTTTGTTGTGTGTTTTTTTAAGAAATAGAAAGCTCTTGATTTTGTCTTTATTTTATGAGGCGTGAAACTTATTAAAGATTGCAAATTTCAGGTTGATTCATCAACATATACAGAGTGTTTCAGCACAAGCCGCCACCTCTGACAATTTTCTCAATTATAAAAAGATTCGCATACAAGAACTTAAACTAGATCATAAGCACATTAAGAATCTTTGGCGACCCAGTTTAAGTTCTTGAAGGTTGCATATGAACATTTTAATATAATTGACGAAGGTTTGAAAGGTGGGTGCTTAGGCTGAGACATTCTGTAAATGTACAAGTTACACAATAGGTGAAAATTGGCAAAAACAAAAGATGAGACTTTTATTTTCTAATTTACTTCTTGTGCAAGAAACCATGTCTACAAACTTTATCATGAGGCACAATGAGGTGAAAAATTATTAAAAAATTCATACAGTTGCTTATATTTTAAGTCCAACTGAACTGCAGGAAATCTGTTTTTAACATGTAACTTTTAAGAGCTTCTATTATGCAGTTTTTAGGTAATTCAAAAATGTGGGCCAGTTTTGTGCTTAATTCGAATAAACTAATTTTGCAAGGTGAACTTCACGCCCATTTTCTCTCCCAAATTTGAAAACGTGTGCAAACTAAAAAATGGGTGTCCTTTGGAATTGTTTCCTCTGTTTATGTAACTTATGGAAAACAAGAATTTTATCCTCACTTAGATTATTTGTAAAATAAGAAATCTTTGGTAATGAACAGCAGAATGAAGTGACAAAAACAAGATTTCTTCTTGCTTATCAAAGTGAACTGAAAATTGACGATACACAAAAGTAATCTCTCCTTTGAAGAATTTTTACGTAGCAACGTGCCACATGATAAGTAATCTTTAACAAAAGAGTAGCTTTTCAAAGCCATAAAAAGGTGGTAATCGAATTCTGCATGTTTTTGTGTAGCTTACGAAAAATGCTTGAGGCTCAATAAAGAATTTTACGAAACAAATTTTACTGCATTCGTTTCTGCAGCTGTAGCCTCGATTGAAAATGTAATGGAAAGCTTCTTTAGTTTTTCTGTAAGACTTAAAATGAATTTTTTCGTCCTTCACCTTGTTTATCAACAGAATTGAATGTTATTTGGATCACCTGTAGGCTTGTTGTCGGTTTGAATTTCCTTTTCCAGGATTCGTTCTATTTTCCAGAAAACTTAACAAGCCAGAACTGTTCGAAAGAAGCAATAACTTTTTCTGGAAAATGCATGCGACTCCTGGAAAATAAATCCATACCGACATCAACTGTTGACTATAATTTCTATTGTTAAACAAAGAAGAAAGACGAGAAACCTAAATAAGTTTCAGCTCATTACTATTGGAAACGAATGCAAACGAATTTTTCTCTTAAAACACTCCATCTTTTGTAATAAAAAATAAAAATAAAAAGGCAATCGTGCACAACTCAACCGTAGATTGTAGACAATTTACATTGAACCTTAATTTGAAGTCGAAATACTTGAAAACTTCCATTACGAAATGCTCCTGAAAAATATGAACAGCTTCATCTGATTGTCGTCAATTCTATTTGTCTTGAAATTTCGCATTTCATAAAATGTTGGAGTGTTCGATAAACGATTTTCAAATGAAAATAAGAACAATACGATACCGATTTAACTGAACTAAAATTGATTCTTCAACAAAAAAACAACTTAATTCTCAATGGAGACAATAATCGAGCTCTTGATTGATTGATTGATAGCAACGGCGATATTTATAGAAAGAACAAATCGTCTATACAAAGCCAGTCTAATTAATCTCTCCAAGATTTCGATTAAATTAATACATGGAAAACAAGCTTTTATAAATATTCAAAAATAAATGTTAGAAATCCTTCGCCAATGTCGCACGATTTTAATTATATTTCCAAAACCGTCCGACATCTCGAAAAGATTTTGTTGCAGGAAGCTGAATTATGAATTTATAATGAAGGCTATCGTAGAGGAAAATCAATTTGTTAGTTAATAATCGTAATAATTATCAAATAACGATAAATATTCATATAACTTGATAATTTGTAATTCACGGATAAATTGAATTACCACCCACGTAGCATAGCAGTTTCTTGGAGAGTTTCATCGATGACAAAAACTGCGAAAAGCGATATAATTTGATTATCATCGAGAAAATCCTGTCAATTAAGAGGATGTTCATAATTGCATTCCAATATTATTATTATTATTCATTAATATCAAATCGATAATAAATTATTAATATATTCATGGTCATAAAACAAGTTCAGGGAGTATTTTCGAAAAAATCTCACCCATTAAAGGTAAATTTGCCGTTCTAATGATCGTAATAATAATGGTAATGGTTGAATTTCATAATAGAAAATTATAATTGTTAATCAGGAACGCATACATACATGTTCCTCAAGGAGAAGCCGTTTCATGGTCTATTCAAGTCGCATAAAACTCCAACGAAACTAGATTAGATTAATTAATCAAATGGTAATTAGTCCGTAAGAATTGCTATAAACGTTTATTATATTGTACGTGTTTTCCTCGAAAACAGCGATTTCCAACAAATACGCACTACAGTTGCGTAAGTGTAATTTTTTTTTTAAGTTTTAAGTGCCAAGGCGAATGGTTATTTCGCATACTTATATCGATTTTGAATGATTTCTATTCTAATTGTTTAACAATATTAAAAAAATATGTATTTTTTGTGGAAAAAATAGGAAGAGGAAATTATTGTCTAATAATAACTAATTCTATTTTTATAATTTTTGTATCGTAAAAAACACGAAACGTGCTCAATTGAATTACGTAAATCTCTATAATATGATAAAAAATACTAAGATATAAGACACTTAAATTCCCGAATGACCTTTACAATTAAACTTTCTACCTGACTGACCTGTATTCCGTTGTTTTGTTATTGTTACGAATTAGCAATAATAAGCCAATGATTCTGAGGATGTTTACGCTTGTAATATCTTATAGTAAATAATTAACCATTTGCTACAAAGCCAGTAATTAGAGCATAACGAAAATAGCCGATAAAAGAATTTCGTTATAAAATACGTTTATTTATTTTTTTTTAAAACTAGTCAATTTTATTACAAACATAGACACTGATAATTATCGCTATTCTCGCAGCTTTTCTCACCTATCGTCAGCAGTCAAATTGGCCAATTCCGGTATCCAGCACCAATGATCGTCCGGTATGATCGTGATAAAGATCTGTGTGAAGTACACCCAGGCCACGAAGAAGGCGAACGGTATCATCAACAAAAATAGGATCTTCTGATAGATGCCGAATTCGCCGATGTGCGGCAATAGATCATCGAATTCAAACACATCTTTACCACGACTATTATTATTATTATCGTTGTTGGGTCGATTTGGGCATTGCTCGTTGTCCCGAATAAACGCCGGATTCGTGTACGAATTCCGATATTCCAATTCTAAATCGTTTGGATTTTCTGATTTTTCCGTATGATCGGTGGCCGGTAATTTCTCTTGTGGTGGCATTTTTCCCACCCACACTAAATCACTGTTTGATCGAACGTTTACACGAGAGAGAGAATTGTCCGATTAGGCTAACCCCATGAGGTAAATCCTAACCGATAATAATTTGGACTAAAGTTGAAGTCAAAGGCATTAGAGTTTTTATATGAAGTGTTAAGGCCGCGGATTTCCCTACCACTACTACTGTGTGTAATCAGCTAGACATGAATTAAGTTGCGGTTTAATCTAGTTGAAGTCGATTGAAGATAGTCGACATTGTACGATCGATGACAACGGAAAAAAATGTAGTTTCAGACCTCAAACGGGTGTGAAAGGAATACGATTGCAATTTTAAATAGAATCGCACCGATTTCACAATGTAGTAGAAACGAATGCAGATTGACGCACTTGAAGTTCCCCAAATTGGTCATCGCTACTGTGGTGAACGGAATTTCCTCGATTCGATGCGTGGCAATACTCTGTACTTTACAGTTTTTGTTTTCCGGTTATCAGACTACTGTATTTCCGCCTTTGTTAACTGAAAAATTATCGAATATAGAGCTGTATTGCAAAATAATTCTTGCAACAACATTATTAATACAATACAAGCCATTATAAGTACGTTATCATTTTAGAAGGTCGCAATGAAATTGTGCAAAAGTTATTAACGTAGAGTTAACAAGTTTATTAACAAGCAGTCACATGAAAGCCGAGCGTTAGTTCCTTCTTTCTGCATTATTATTAACATAAATTAAATAATGAAGGTCTAATGTAATTATAATTGAACAGCACGCCACTAATTATCATCCCTCTCTTAGTTTATCAAATTTTTCGTATTCCAGTAGTTTTGTATTGTATTCAATGTTTTAAGGTTATTTAACCATTTATTGTTACATCTGGCTAATCTGATGACGATCTAATTTTTTTCTTGTACTTCTTATTTCAATTGCATTTTACGAATTTCAAGGCGATTACAATTGGGAAACAATTCAATTAGCGGTTTTATTACGAATTTTTTTTGTACAATATTTCATCGATTATGGCCCGATTTTTTGTATTAAACTGGAAGAAAAATTCATGGAATCTCGTCCATCAAAATCATTAAAATTAAAACCGTATTTTTTTCTCATATTCTCCTATTCTTCATAGTTTGCGGTTTAATGAAGGTTTTTAATTTTAAATGGGATTCATAACCTTCTCGTCCTTACTTTGTTTCGAATCGGTTTTTTGCGCTACGTTGAAATTATAACTTTTAATTAGACCTTATGGATTTACGTAGCGAAAAAATCAACCTCTGGTGGTAATAAAACTGTAAAAAAAAATTATCTTGCTGGACAACGAGATTTGCCTATTTATAAAGTAATTAGAATCGCCGAATTCTGATTTCGAGAAATCTATAATAAAGTCTTCCTCCCACAAAATTTTAAGTAATTCTTAAACATATACGTCACGAATTTTATCATTTTTGTTGCTATGACACGTGTTGCAATTAAATACCATTTAAGAATCTTGTCGATTAGTGGCGCATCCACCAAAATTCCCGACCGTGACCCATTCATCGCGTTTTTTTGTAATTAATCCAAACCATTTACAATTTGGAAGAGATGAAGAGTATACAGGGCAGGCATTTCAACTAGGTACATGGTACAGATGTTTATAGAAGAGAGAACATGGTGGACTGGCCATAAGAACAATCGGGTAATCGCCTGCTAGACTGATTTGCTTCTGGGAGTATTTTTTTAACAAGAGCTTTTTGTTAGTACCTAACCTGGCACCGGAAATGAGCATAATTTGCAAATAGAGATAGAATTTTCGACTTACTATTAATTCTTTTATAGAATATCATTTTATTTTTATATCAAAGTCAGTTTATTACAAGCTCAAGTCATTAGATTCACTGCTGTTGTTTTCACAAGTATCCAGATAAAGTGCCATCACTGTATATAGGGTAGAAATTGATAAAATTCGTTCGCTACTGTGGAATGTGTCCCATCTGCCTACGTATGCTGAACTGGTTCCGACAATAATATATTCTATTGTTTATTTGAAGAACACAAATAATTTAATTTTAACGAATAACAACAAATTCCTCCTCGGGGCCTGGTCGCCCGGTTGTTTGGGACTTGGCGAATCCCTGGCACCCGAGCTCTAGGTCTCAAGGTGTGAATTGATCGTGTTGAGGGGTCAAAGGGTGGCTGGATGCGAGTGGGGTGAGTCGGAAACGTACCTTTAAAACTGTTGAAAATAAACGTTGATTCAGGGTCTCGTAAGACAACAGGTATTTTCCTGAATTGGGGCTCCAACAGTTCTGTTTTAATTACCTGAAATATCACGAATTTCGCTAGTTGAGAATATTTTGATACCATTTTTGTTTTTTGAGCTGGAGACTAAAAAAATTGGTCCACAAAGCATTTGTCAATCAAAAAAAAAATACTAAATCTAATGTAGGAAAACTTTGCCTGTGTAGAATGATGTGTTTTGTGTGTTGTTTTGAGTTGCGTAACAACATGAGCCATTACTATTAATACTGTTGTCGTAAACAGTGGTGGATTCACGATTAGGCTCGTGAGGCTTAGGCCTAAGGCAGCGGAAATTTTAGCATATAAACAAAATTTTAGGTGCGATTAAAGTATAAAGTGAAATGTTTTTCAGATTTGCTAGACTTTTGGTTTATCTTAGGAATTTTCTTTGATGTATGGAGCAACTCCTATTTATCTTCGAAGCCTCTAAGGCACGAGATTTTCCTTATATTTGGAAACTCCTAAGCTCTGAGTGTATGATCTTGATTCTTGGCCATGTTCAGGGAGAACATTCAGGAAATATGTGTTCTATTGCAGTACGAAAAAAGCGGCATTTTTCAATCTGCCACTGGTCATAAAAACTTCCACTCATGGCTGGCAACTGCTTGAATTGGCTTTATTTTAGGGGCGGTATTTTTAGAGCATCTTATACTCGATTTTGTTGACAGTCTTCTATTAGTAATTCAGAAGGAGAAAGTAAAACTGTAGGACCGTCTCAACTTTGATGGTAATTTATTATTCTTTTTAATTGTTTCTCCGAAGAGTGGTGCCGAAATAAAGTTTACCTGGAGCGCCAGAAGACTTGCACTTTTATAAATTGACATTGTAGACTAACAGAATATAATTTAATAAAGTGAAAGCTTTTTTTATCCTTTATAGTTTTCTTCTTGTTAACGTCTAACACATGAAAAAATTGACAAAGTAATTTGCCATTCTAAAAATGTAGTTTTGACCTTATTTAAGACATTCTACAATCGCTTTATTCCGGCCGATATCTCTACCGGAATTTCTCTTATTTTACGCCTTCGATGTGCCGACAAAGAGCTCCTGTCGGATTATTGAGCGCAATAAAACCCTTATATCTGTAGTATAGTTTATTCACGCTTTCAGTTTATGCTTTTGTGCAACAAAATGACTTAAAATCCCCTAACTTTCTTTAATAAATAAATGGCAAATTTTGTCGATTAGTGACACTTCTGTCATTTGAAATTATAAATTCAAATCGTGGATTTGGTATACCAGGAAAGCTGTTTCTGTAGTCAAAAAGCTATTTTATTGTTATGTTTCTATGTGTGCATTTCTTCGTGTGCTAAGCCTGTATACAAAAATTAAAGAAATGGGAGCTTTTCACTTTTTGCCACCCAACGGAATATGATTTTAATAAAATGAAAGCTTTCTTTTGAGATAGTGACCGGAAGGAAATCCAAGCCAACTGATCCTTTTTTTAGCACCCTTTAGAAAGCCACAACGCTCCAGTGAAGCCACTATAAAGCGACCCTTGTAACATTCAAGCGTCAAAATGAAAACTCGTGTAAATATTAGAATGGAAATCAATTTACTTGTAAAAGTGAGTTGGGAGTTCGGATAGGAATCAATTACCCCAAGATTCCAATTTAATTATTTATAATGTTACGCAATCGAATCGAAACAATTCGATATTTATTATTTTTTGATTCGTTTAAAAACTTGTAATTTAGGTCGAACAATTGAGATTTTGGGAAATCCACAATATTAATTGAAACCTATTAGAAATAATAATTAATTTCAATTAAAGTGTGTGTTTTTGTTTGTCGTAAACGAAAAACAGATGGTTTTCAATCAATACAATAATTTTGTTTTTGTTATTACCTACATTTCAGTTTTAGTCTGTTTCCGTTCCTTAATTGATGTTAAATTAAAATTGTGATCTATTAAATTTAGTAAGTCCTAAGGTTGATTTGCTTTCACTAATAACAAGGTAATGGCCACAAAAATCAATGATTTCGATCAAATCCACGCATCACCAAATGACCTTTTCGTTGTTCGGTTGATTGTTGGTTGGTAGCTTAAGAATTTTTGATGGTCATTGATTTGTCTCTCATTCATTTTTCCAAAAATAATTATGACTCATTAATTAGAACAATTATTCTAGCGCTTAAAATTGTTTGTTTTAAGCCTATTTTTATCACCATTTAATTGGCAATTATTAAAGTGTTCATCATTGTTTAGATAAACAACTTGAACAAACAGTCAACCGTAAAACGGATTTATTCATTAAAATACAATCTTGAAATGCATTTAATTAAATTTAGAAAAAATGAACTGCATTAAATCAATAATTATCCACTTCACTAATTACTGGTAAACTTGACACATTAATTATGCTTACAAATAGATTTACATTTTAATTAACGAATTTTCGTTTAGTCGAACCATTAATGGAGATTAAACATCCCAAATGTAGCAATGGCAAAAACCTTGTCTTTCAAAAATTCGAGATTAAATCTAGGAAGAAACATTGGATTAATTATTAATGGAAAAACAAACAATTAATTTACATGTAATAGAAGTGCAAAACAGGTGCAGTACACTTCATTGACTATTGCTAAATAATTGCTTCCAGGTATTATAAAACTTAATGTGGCAAATAGCCTCTACAGTCTATGAAATGAAAATTTTTTGATTAAACTAATTATCATCAAATTAACTGCTATAGATAATTGTTTATTGTTTATTCTAATTTATGCATTTTTTTGCATAAGTAATTTTTACACATGACTGGAAGAATTTATATAAACGTAAATTTACATAAATCATTAGCGATAGAACTTGAAAGAGAATTTTTCATAAGAAATAAATAAAAAGCTTTGATAAGACTATAGAATATAAGAAATGGTGGAGAAATGATTTAAAAGAATCACTGAGACCGGAAATAAACATGAAATGAAGAACAAAATAAAATGCCTGAAAGATTAAATATCGTTAACAAAACAATAGCAACGTCCGACGAAATCGTAAATAATAAATGTGGTGCAAAATAACAAAATTGCCTGGAGAAATGAAGTCGCTACAGAAAATTTACAATATAAGTTAATTTGTTAGAATCTGAAAAACTAAAAATTAACGCAGGGAATAATGGTTTGCATTAACAATACACAGGAAGGGCGCACCAAATAGGTAGATTGCAGAAAGGAAATTGTTCGCATTGTCTGCCGTTATACTTTATTGCAATATAATTTAAAAGTGGACACAGATAAAATAGCACTTAAGTATAATATGCAAAGACAAAAGTGTATTTTATAGAGTAGTTCTTATCATTTGCGTGTGTTTCTTCTTTGAAATACGAAATAAGGACAACAGGTCCATTGCCCTCCGTTGTTTATTGATTTCATATACAGAGCTGGCGTTCAATCTAAGTGACTGAAATACTTTTCATTGGCGCGTGTACGTCTGTCTATCAACACGTCGATCTAATACGTAATATTTTCCACAAGACTAATAAAACTTAAGCCCATTCGCAGGGCCGGCCTGAGGCCGCAGCAAAGCAGACAGTTGGCTGGAGCAGCGCAATTTTAGGGGCTTTACTTTTTAATGGATCCTGTACTGGACGTGTAGCATTTGTTTAAGAGGAGTATGAAAGTATAATTGAAAAAACAAATAATAGAACAGCTTTAACTCTGATCCATTTGTTCAATATAAGATTGGGGTACTACCTTAGAACTCTTTGGAACTATTTGGAAAAAGTTATTTTTACAGCAGTCAAATTCTATGTCAGATCTTCAGTCCTTGTATAGATCGTTAAAGAGATTCAGTTTTTGCAAAATTCTCGCGGTCAAAAGGCTTTACTCCTAATTTTAATATTATGTGTAATATACTAAATTCATCCACCAAAGGGTTCCTAGATTTGAGTTGGTACCCTTGAATATAGTGATATTTCTAGGGATTTATTTGTTTGCATCCATACTCTCGCTTACAATCCTAGGACTGCGTACTTTATTTAACGTGGCACTTGTCAAATCTAGTAACCATTTGGTCGGTGAATTTAGTATACTTGTTTTCGGAATGTTTCATAAAATTTGAGCATTCTGGTATAATACAGTAATTGTTGACGACCGAGCGCTACATTTAGTCAAATTTCCGCATCCATCATCGACTTAACCTACAAATTTCGGTTAATAAAAATCGTCTTTTTTCTACTTTTTTGACACAAAAGTTCGTTAGAATTACATAAATTTAACATGTCCTTATCCCAGAAACATGCAGGCAAAATTCTAGTACCGTGGTTTAATGTGTAAGTATCGTTCACGTTTATTGAAAGAATCCTAACCTCAATTCTCTGCATCTTTTAAGGGCCGAATGGAAGCACGTTTATAAATTAATCTATTTCGAACCGTACCGCAATTGGTCGAAAGCCGTTGATATATTAAAAATATGGAAAACACGTACGCCACTGTTATCAGCCGGTGTTGAGGGCACATTGATACTATTACAGGCCCTATTATCCGATCAAAACAAATTAACCGATTACGAATTTACGCATATCTACTCAACGGCATTGATACGTTTCTTGAATTTATGTGCGGCTAATTCCAGCAAACAGGGTACATTCTATAAAACGGCCATCGAAAATGATTTGCCGCATTGGTTGATCAGTGTACGACACGAAATAGCGCACAGTCATAAATTACCAGCAAAATCGATGTTAATTTTATGTCTTAAATATTGTTTAGATTGGCTTAAATCGAAATATTGGCAAGTTCAGTTTAATCGTATAAACGATTTGGTGGTAGAGAAAACACGTCCGGAACTATTTGAAGAAGCTGTTTTCGTTTACATTCGATTAATTCAATCAGAAATTAACGAAGATTGGCGTCTGGAGGAGGCTGATGATTTATTTAATGATTATGTTGATAAAATCACAATAAATCAGCCAAAAATACGGAACAATCGGACGAAATTGTTACGAACGGTTTGTGAGATTATTGGACAAGGTGTTGGCGTCGAACCTGATTGGGGATTGAATATTATCAATAAACAATTGATCGATAGTGACGTTTTGTTCACTGTTGATTGTAAGAAGACTGTAAAACAATTACCGGAAGATTTCGTTTGTGCTTGGTCGGATATTTTGGCGATAATCTACAATAATGGAGTTTTAGAGGATTTTCTCTTGAAATTGTTGAATGTTACGTTGAATGAAAATTGTGACGAAAATGTGAGAGAAATCGCCAGTTTTTGGATTACCACGATTTTCGGACAACTCAATTTGATTAAAAATAAGGAGGTAACACTGTCTATTTTAATAAACATCGCCCTGCTCTGCCAGTTTATCTTGTCTTATTGTTCCTTTGCTCTGTGGGTTTTGTTAAGTTATTCTATCATCTTGAAACCTTACTATCCGAAGTGGAAACTTCCAATTTCCATAATTTTTAGTACATATATAGAGACGCTTTTTTATTTGTGTCCTTTGGGGGAGATAAAGTTCACTATAAAATTAGTCTTCCGAAATGTTTAAAGAATGACTGATTAATTCTCAATGTAATTCAAAAACGAATAGGGACATTTAATGATGGTAACAGTTCTCTTGTGGCTTGATTAGAGAAGAAATTATCAGGAATTATATGCATTTTTTTAGTTTTTTACTCTTCTGCCTTGAGAAATAAAAGTCATAGGCGAGGAATTGACTTAGCAGACTAAAATCAAGCCACATTAGCAATTGATTGTTCTGTTGTATATCTGCAAAAAAGGTTTAGATTAACATAAGAAGTACACATCTACCATAAAATTTAGTGACTTATAAGGCAGTCTACTAAAACTAGTATTGTATAGTGGAATTTATTTAAAAATACTACAAAACCATAAAACTATTGCCGATTCATTTCTACACATTGAAAGAACCTATATAGGGATTTCGCCCAACCCCTCTGGTTTCTTTCTCTTTTTTTCACATTACAATGTTGAGATGGTGAGATTGTCAACTTTACCAGTTGTCACACCCTTTGCAAAATAGATACAGCCCATGCCAGAGGTCCCAAACAATGAAAGTAAACATTTTCCAAAAAAAATACTACTTTCATTCTTTGAAATCTTCTGTAATACGAGATTTCTACTAAGTTCCAAGAAGGTAGTCAAAAAAGAAATGAGTTTGAGAATCACTGGTTTGCCTTTAAAAATAAAGTGTTCTCTCACTTTAATCATAAGACTCTATTGAACAGAAGAAGAAGCATAACACAAAACGTGTATTTGGAATGAATTTTATGAGGGAGTAGTTACGTCTCTCTTGCACTTTATGACATTGTAGTATTTTTAAATAAATTCCACTATACTATAAAAGTATCTGTTATGGTAAAATACGACTTTCTTAAAATTCCTTAAAACGTTTCATTGCATGATAGAATAATAATGATGAATGTTGGAAGGTTCAGTTGGGAGAAAGCTTATTTTTTCACATACTTTTTATTGCTTCTTTAACTCTTTTTGACTTATTCTCTGGTCTCGAGATCTTCCTTTTATAGTTTAAGGCTAATCTGGTCAGTTTTCCCAGAAAATTGGAAAAATCATTATTTCACCTGTTGTTTCTCTCTTTTTCTAATTAACATAATAAAATGAAATTAATAATTATTGATGAATAATTTGCTAGAAAATTTGATTACAAGCCGTGTTTGTAGCACATTTTCTGGAAACTGTGTAACATCGTAAAAAGCACATTGCTGCCTATAATTTGCATGAATTTACAGTAATTTCAATTTTTAATCTTCAAATTCGTTTTAGAATTCCTTTATATTTGATACGAAGAATGGCAGTGTCGTTATTTCAAATAATTTCCTTAATGAAGCTGTTGCGAAAGTCTCAACGTATTCTATCAATTTTATTCGAGAGTACGTACCGTTATCACAATCGAAAAACCATTAATTTTTGTAATAGAGTTTTAGAATATTATCAAGCGCCCAAAGATTTCATTGACGACCAGCTAGAACTATCTAAAGTGTTCCTAACGAGCGAAAAACCTTCAAACAACACCGTTTTTACAATAAATGACATAGATTTTGAGTTCGATGACGTATCTTCAAATCAAATCAACGGGGAAGTTACAGAACCACCAATGCAATGGAGGAGAGTTAAAGGTAGAACTCGTAATGAATATTTAAAAAGTTTTCTTCAATTATCCAATTTCAGATGTGGCAATTTATAAGAATTTACCATTGGGAATTCTACCGCATCAATTACGAACGAAAAATCCCACATTAGATATATAAATTTCTATATTTGCTACAAAAACATAATAAAATAATAAACAATTAAGGACGTAATTGGAAAATTGTCCCAAAACCTGTACAAAATCTAGTTTACACCATAAAATAACCACCTGAATTCTGACTAGGCTGCAACCATTAAATTTTCTAATTTTTGGATAATTATTTCAATATTTGTTGTGTTTTTGTTAATTCCAACACTTTCTTTAAAGACTCAGATGTACCAAGACCCCAAGCGTCCAACGGTGCCCGATTCATACAAGCAATTCTGTAAAACGATTAAAATAATTTAAAAAATCTCAATCATTTAAAAACGTACCGTCCGCCAGAGATTGAATGCAAAAATTTCCAATAACTCGGCCGCAGATTCGTCGGTTCTAATAATGCAGCATGGAATAGAATTGCCGTACTGAAGCAGTATAGAAATTCGGTAAAACCAGGTACACGTGGTAAAATACCTTTTTCTATTCCCATATTATAAGTTATCTAAAAAATTCCGCACAAAATTGGAAAAGTAATTATTAATTTTCTCGAGAATTTACTTGCGCAGCCTTCCACATAACGTACAAAGCCACCGTCTTGTCCGGATAATTAATAAAGCTTACACCAGCAAGTACTCCAGCCGGTATTGCAAACTTTGGACTATCCTTCCCTGTCACCCGTCTCAATACACAGAGAGTTGCTCGAAATAAACCAGAAAAACCAGCCAAAAAACACGCTAAATTTACGGTGTCTTTTCTAAATAGTGTCTCTTTTAGATATATCGGTTTCTTGATGATTTTCTTTAGATTAAGTATCAATTTTAAACTAAGTTGGATACCAAGACCTATACTGAACATTCCACCAATTCCCTGCAATTGCAAATTAATTAATTGCGGAAAAAGTTGATATTATCAGTTCGATATACCTGCATTGTGTAATATAAACAGCTAAACGGATGCGGACACGTATGGTGTCTATCACAACATTTTATTTTATAAATAATCTTCCTATAAACCCGTAATGCTTGTGTTACAATATGGAAAATGGTATTTTTTGATTTTGGTCGGGACCTCCAGCTATCACGCGCCGATGAGCCGTCATTAGAGATATTCTGTTGTCGGTAGAAAGTGTTTGATCTGCTTGTTGAATAATCCTTCTCTTCATAAGGACCCACGACAAATCTACAATTTTTTTTTGATAATTAATGCGGCCAATTTGCACTCTTCTTTTGCTGACATGTAATTTCGATTGCGCCCGCTTAAAATAGTTATTATGTACAAAAACGAGTGATAACTGATTGAAAGAATTATTGAGTTTTACTGGAACATGTTGGGTCTTTTATAAGCAAATTTTTGGGCTTAGCACTTCTCCAATTTTTGGCTCGAATGAGAATTTTTAACTTCTTCGGTTTTTCCTAAATAAAGTTAATATGGAAAAGATTTTGATGAAGCAAAATGCCAAAAAAACATTAAACTGTAGTCTGACACTGCAATGTTTACAACTTTACGAACTACTCTTGCCTTGAACTGCAATAAATGTTTTTTTTTTCAATCAGAAAGCACAAAATGTTGCAGCCTCTGGATTAGATAAAAGAAGGATCAAAATTCCCATTCGTTTTGCGAAAAATTTGCTTACTTGTGGCTAAATCTACACGAAAATATTGCTCGAGATTTCAGATTAATTTCCAATGATTTCAACAAAATTGAGATAAAATCGGTGGGGCTAAGAACAATACCTCAGGACGCCAAACATAGAATCCGGCCGATTTTCGGTACTCTTCCCACGGCCATCCTTATAATACATCAACAACACAGCCATACTTGTACAAAAAATTGCAACATCTCCATATTTAATATTTTTAACTAAATTCCTCGACAATAACATATTCCATACAGTTTCTGTGGCTACATTACTAACATACAAACATAATAATGTACGTCTGGATGGCCGTTCGATTAGAATCGAGAATACACTGGACAGAAATGCCGGAAGCGCTGATACTGTTAATATATTAAAATTACCAAGAATTCGCCTGAAATACCATTAATTTTAAATTGTTATACAATTTTGTTGTTTCCAAATATTATCACCTCAATAAACAGAGAAACAATGAATATCCAAAAGCTGAACTACTTAAGAAAGCTGTCGATTGTATAATTCCTAATATCGTTTTTTCTATATCTTCTTTTCTTGGAATACGACCTTTCATCAATAAGGTGAACTATAAACAAGAAATCCATTACAATTGATAGAGAATTAATTATTGATTAATATTAGCACCGACCAAATATGCCCCAAAATATGTTCTGAATGAGTTTATGATAGATACAGTAAAAAGCCCTACAGTAAAGGCTAAACAAGAATCATTACAAACATGAATTTCTGAACACTCCGTATCTAAGACATGTGGTAAATATTTACTAAAAACCGACATTTTCACCTTTGTTTTTCAGAAAAACAAACACACAATAAGTCGTCACTTTTAATTACATAGGTTTTCTTTAAACAAACAACATTTTTCAATCTTTTATAATGTACGTTTATCTTTTAAATAACGTCACTGTTTGATAAATTGTTTTTTTTTGTATAAACATAGCATTACTTTGTAATGACACAAGAATTTCGCTTGATTCTCCTGAATTTTGATAAGAGAGTGTCGCCAATTGGTTGGCATCTAATGCATGTTAAATTAGGATAATTACAATCGTTTAAAGTAAATCTCCAACATATTTCATCTATAATTGGATTTGCTAGAATCTGATTGGAAGAATTGAAATTTTCAGCTAAACGTTTGTATTTGTACCAATAAAAACGTTAGTAGTGTTGATACACATTTATTGAATTTTTCACCGGACAGTTTTCACAGTGACGACGACGGGTCGATAATATACTATGTAGAACAGTACTATTCAGGTAATATATTTACAATTATTTATCAACATTTCCACAATTATTTATTAGTTTCGTTTCTGCAATAACACAACAAGAAAAAAAGCACGAATTACGCATTTCGAAAAACATAAAACTCGATAAAGCCCCTTGTACTTGTTGTTTATATGTAAAAGCACGATATGAAGTCAATTAATATCACATAAATTCATAATAAGACATGAACTTATTCTATTCAAGGGTCAATATTTATAAATTGTAATAGTTATTGAGTACTAACTGCACCATAAATTTTAAATATTTTCGGTAGATACCATAGATTATGACTAAACAACATAGTTTTCCATTAGAAAAACTGCAGTTTATTCAATAATTTCCATAAAACAAGTGCGAATTTTCCAAAATTTGCTGATTAACACACATTATGTTCTATTGAATCATTATTCTTAGAATGCAGCATAATTTATTTGAACAAATATTGAGTTAGATTAGACATTTTTTTTGTTTTAGAGTAAACAATAGCATCCATAAGAGAAAAGTCCATGGTCTCTGTAAAAAACTTTTCAACATTCCAAGAGACTTCAAGTCTCTCCAAAAGAAAGAGAAGACTATATATTTTATCCTTATAATCGACAATTTTAGAGTGACCGTGAATTGTCTTTGGTCTCTCGTAAATAATTTGCGTTCAGACTAGAAAGACCAGACTCACGGATTTTTGGAGAGACTTGTCTCTGCTATTTTGCCCAGACCACGTCGGTCTCTCCTTTTTTCGCGCAGACTTCATTCGCACGGATTTGTCTCTCTAGTCTGAAGGCGACAAGAGACAAATCCGCAGACAAGTCTCTCCAAATGTCTTTGTAAAAGTATGTGTAAAAGTCTCTAGGTCTCTCGTTGCATTCACACTAAGAGACTTGTCTCTGTAAAAGTCTGGTCTCTCCTAAAATCTGCGCAAGTCTCTTAGTGTAAAGGCCCCTATTAAAATAACAAATATTTAAGGGAAACGGTTTTGATCTAAAAATTAATAATTAATAAAAAGTTCTTTTGCTGAAGGAGTTATTATTCTAATCAATTAATATCACTTAAAATAAAATTAACATTTTTAAGTCATTCAGAAAATCCTTAAATATTAAATTTGTTATTTTAATAAAGAATAATTCCGTTAACTACTAAATTTATATGTAAAATAGAGATTTTTTTCATTAACCATTAATTTTTTTTTAATGGAAAATATTTCCATTAATCATTAAATTCAATTGAATTGAATTTTTCTTTTTTAATGGAAAATATTTCCATTAATCATTAAAATTAATCAGTTAATGGATTTTTTTCTAACTCCGATTATTATCTAAACTGCAATAATATCAGATGCCTCCTTTAGTTGCAATGTTCGGGTTCAACTTTATGTATTCGTTTATTGTGTTTTTCCATAATTTTCAGTTTAAAAAAATATTGAGATTCTGCGGACGGGATTTGAACTCGATTCTCTAAATATCCAGTCAGATTGTTTGAACCAATAAACTAAAAACAACAGCTTCTTATCGGAGCTTGTCTCGTGAACTTATAATTGGCTTCGCTTTAGTCACTTTTGAGGAAAAAGAATATAATATATAATATTTATAAAAAGTAAAATATTAGGAGTGTTTGAAAAGTAAGTGAACTTATTTAGAAAAGAAAAACTTTCAATCTTCTGGCCTATCGCCTTTTATTAGAACAGTCTTTAAAATGCAAAATAATAGAAGAAAAAAAAAGTGCATGGAACGCCGCGCTTCTTAGATTAGAGATGAAGTGCATTTTTTATTACTTTATTTTCTTTCTGTTGTTGCCTGCAGGCTCGATTTTTTTCTGCATTTCACTTATCTCAAGACAATATTTATAATTTAACGCCATTAATCAATTTATAAATACAAGAATCATAAATCGCGGTAGGCCAGGAAATTTTAGCTTCCTTCCAGAGGGCGATGTACATCGATACCAACTGTAGACCCTAGTGTCTATTTTACACAGTTGGTAGAACTGACAGAGAGAGTAGAAGCGACGCTATGGCAACGCCCCCACTCTTCCCTCTCAGCTGTCTGATAGAGGGGAAGGGTTTCCCCTCACGGGGTTCCGCATTTTCGTTGTGCTTCCGAACAAATTTACTACCCTAGCGCGCCTAAGGAAGTTTCACTTTAAAAACGTTGCATTATTACTAATCTGATTGAAATACGGACTGCAGATGCAACTTTATATTTCTTAATTTATGATAGATATTTGGAAATATTAAATTTTCAAAAACATTTAATTTCAAATACACAAAATAAAGAGCGAGTTATTTCTCGAAGGTATTTCAAGTAGAAAGAGTACAGTGAACATATACTTGAATCTCTCTAATAAGTAGTTTGATAAATAAAAGATTCTCGGACATTCATTGGCTTTATTGAATTTTTTTACTTTACAACTGTATGACGTTTCGAAACCGAAACGTCATACAGTTGTTTGATTTGCTCTCCACGCTGCTTGCTGTTCTGTCCTCCGCGTCACTACGTTTATCTTTATAGCAGTGGCGTAGCAACAGGGAAGCAACTTATAGACCTAAAAAATCTAGTTACGCCACTGCTTTATAGATAAGCAATGGTTGATTTAGACTTAGTCCCATGAGCCATGGGGGGCCAAATTTTGAAATGTATAAAGGCTCTGTTATACCCGTGAAATTGATAATAAAATATATTACAAAGTAAAACACAGTCACTCCGCAGGATACTAGTTTTGCACAACAGTTTTAGCCAAAACAAGAAATATTTTTCAGTTTTAAGCTCCAACAGACTTATTTTTGGCCGACCCTAGGAGTTTCTTTGATATATGGATTGATCGGGTTGAATTTTTCCTATTTCCTAATTGACTACGAAGCCTGTAAGGCACGGGATCCCCCTAGATTTGGAAAATCCTATACTAAATTCATCGACCAAACAGTTCCTAGATTTAAGTTGGCACCCGTGAATTTAGTGACATTCTTAGGGATTTATGTTTAATGAGACATCTGTCAAATCTAGTAACTCTTTGGTCTGTGAATTTAGTAGATATGTTTCTAGCATTACGAAAAGGACGGTATTTCAGACCAGATCTAAGGCGTCAGTGGACTTAAATCCGCCACTAAGCTGAAGATTTAACCGTTTAAGCCTTAACGATAAAAATTTCGTTGACAATAACAATGATAACCTCAAAGATTTGTATAAATTAAATAAATTATATCATATGATAATAATAATATTAATAACAATACTAACCGTATATACAGTACCATAAATCCTTAACGAATCAAATATTGCATATAAATACGATCCAGTAATGCCTTGTAAGCAACTATCAGTCCATGGATGGACATAATCAATACAGGAAGTTGGAATTGGACCAGTCAATGGAATTTTACTAAAAACTTGAGACATCTTCTTTCTCCCACACAATAATAATAATAATAATAATAAAATTTTATAATTTTTCCACTATTTTGTTCCAGGAACTACCAAACAATTGAAAACCAATAATCCAACAAAAAAAAACAATTGAACAATTACCATCCCCGCCAACTTTGGCTACGTCAATAAAAACATTTCCATATAATTCTACAATTTGCCGTACTTATCACAGCAATTATTCTTAATATTATTATTATTCGTTTTCTCTAATTACGCAAATTATACCGTTTTATCTGTGTACAGGTTAAGTGTTTATCTTTTTAATCGTTTTGACAACCAACAGGTGGCGCCACAATCTAGTTGTGATCAACAATCATCTGATTTGGGGGTGTACTTTACGATTAAAATTAAAATTCGTTGAAATGGAAGAACAATTATTGGATGCGGTTAATTGGCGATCCGAGGCAGCTGCTGTTGCTCACGATATCGAGAAACATGTGAAATACGTAAGTGTCGGTGATGGTAATGATCGATTGATCCATCTGAATCTGACAACAATCGAAGGTGTTGATTATTGTGTGGAATTATCAGCGAATGGATTTCGTGTTGTTGGTAACAATCATAATATTAAAGATATTGATAGTGTGGAATATTTCGAAACACCGTACAGTATGTTAAATCATATCAGTCCAAAGTTCCAGTCTTCCTTTAATAATGAATTGATAAAGAAACTAAACAATTTGAAACAGTAATAAATATTTTATTTGTATATATGATAAAAACAAATTATGATAGAATCTCCGGTGTAATCCCACCCGCAGTTCGATCGCAAACATTATGTTTTTTGATAAAACTATCAATAATCCCGTGTAAACTTTCAGGACCATTTAAATGTTGGTGGTGTTTACCGTCAACATAAAAAATTTGCCAATCTTTCGATGTCGTTTTTAAAACATCAAAAATCTCATAGAAGAGCTTTTTATTGCCGAAATACTGGCTTTCGGTGAATTTAACACATAGAATCGGTGGTGTCATCCGACTAGCGCCTTCCAGCAACTCATCATACGGCCAATTGAAATACGGCCCATCTTTCAGTCTAACATCACGTGTGAAATAGTACTTATTTGGTTCACGTTTCGATGGTGCCACACCTCTTTCTAACAAATAATGAGCGTTTTCTATATCAATCGAACCTGACAGTGATTTGGCTACCATTTCTTTCATTTCATCCAGTGCATAACAGGGCGGTTCGCGATCATCTCCGATTAATTGATCGTATTTCAAATAAACATCAATACCTTTCGGCATTTTTTTGATATTATCTTTCTTGTATAGAGGCGATAGTCCATCGATACATATTAGAAAATCCACATTCTCCGGATATAGCATCGTGTAGGTGTACGAAGAGATGGCACCCAATGAATGTCCCATTAACGATACACGATCCCATTGGAAATACTTTTGGATACGCCGTATCAATATCGGATAATTTATATTGTTGTAATTCGAGCCTTGTTGTAGTTTCGATGATAATCCATGACCGGGTAGATCGATAGCTAACACACCCACATCACCCATTAATAATGGGACTAAACGATCAAAACTACCACAATTATCTTGCCAACCGTGTAATGTTAAGATTGGACGTTGATCGGTTGGATGCCACCATTTGCCACTCACATGACCCCATGGTACTGGTATTTTCACTTCTTCATACTTACGTTGTTGTGTTGTATAGAATCGATTGTGGGTTTTTTTCAAGAAACTTGTTAATTTGTGGAACATTCTCTTCAACTGTGGAGAAGAAATAAATGTATTCAATCAACTCGAGAAAAGAACAATAACTGATAAGATAATTGGTTATAGAATTCATAGTGGCAAGGCCGATAAATTGCCAATTGATGTAATAAATAAATAAAATTGCATTTTACAATTATTGATAACAATATAACCTAAAAATAATTCTGTAATTTTGAAAGTTACCAAATATCGGTGCTATCATAACGCCCACAAAATCCCTACATTTAGTTGTGAGATATTGCATTAGAGGTCGCTGATGCATGATGTAGAGCAGTGGCTCCAAACCGGCGGTACGTTAATTTTTTTTTACCTGCTATCAGCAGACTACGTGTAAAAAATATTTACTAGGTATTTTTCACATACAATACTTTTACGCATCTAATTTATCTAAATAATTCTATCAAATTTTCAACATACAGGGTGTTTTTTCTAAATATGGTCGACAGACTTCATCCCCCATTAGTCGAGAAAATTCTCAAGATTGTCGAATATAAGGAAGATCCAGGACACCCTGTTATAATTTCTGTGTTCAACAAAACAACTACCGTAAGAATATTCTCGTTATATGAAATTCGAATGTGTTTTTTCCATTTTTTTGCTCACTTCAATTTCAAAAGGAAATTCTATTTAAGAAACTTCGAAAGTCGTTAATGGTTTATAACGGATGGATGCAGTGTTGGCCTTGGGAAATTTAAGGCCTTAGACAATTTTCTTGGATGTCAGAGGTGTTCAATACTGTTTTAACCAGAGAGTAATTTTCACGTTAAAATTCTGTTGAGCTGCTTTATTGCAAAGTTCATTAGGCAATGTTGATTTCTCTTCTCTATTGAATGGAAGCCTATATTGATAACAAAGCCTCGACTTAAAATATATGCTTTGTATTGTCTGCTCATTTTGCTGTACAAAGAGACAATCAGGTTCTCGAAGGTTGAATCGACGTTAAGAAACTTAAGGTGTATCCGGCCTTGCAAACTGACTTTAGCCTTTTGAATGCCAAAAGTGCGAGTTTATAAAGCTATAGTTTTGCACGCTGATACAGATTGATTGCATAACTTAACTTGTAGTACTTACAACTAATTTACAACGAATCTATTGGCTCTAATTATTGGCTTGGCTTTACAAATCGACTTAAGCCTTTTACAAACCAAACTTGATACTTTGCAGAAGACTAGTGACCTTACTAATTGTAAGACCCAATTCGACCTGCTAGGGAATGATTCTGAATATCGGAAAAGTGACAAAAAAGCTTCTCAACATTTCGTAAATCAAATTTTTGCAATAGTATATGTGAAGGACAAAAATTTTCCTTCAACAAAAACTAACAACTCGCTAAAATTCCAATAGTTAGTGGTTTACAAGTCGAGTTGTAATTTGTTAAGATACTGTCTACAAAATCCTTTTTAATTTAAGTACAACTAATCTTCAATCAGTCAAAGTTAAGTATAAAAGAAATTGAGAATATTTTTTCGCTAATAATATTTTAATCTTAATTAATTATTTGTATGGTTGTAACAGTGACTTATTAATTTATGTAACGTTTATCAGTTAAACAATTATCAAGAACGTTTGCTTGCGATATCTCTCTTTTCAAGGCAGTATTTACTAAAAAAAAATGTAGAGAACTATCAGTTAAAATAAGTGAACTTTAGTAGTTAAAGTTTACAAGTGGAAAAAACATTAATAATCAAAACATCATTTACGGCGAGAAAAAATACTATAATTGCTATATTTTTGATTAATATACATAAGTTTTTAAATTAATAAGTAAATATTTGTTATTACTGTGAGGTGCCTTACGCCAATTGAGAATAATTGCGTCATTCTGGGACAGAATCTTAATTTTATGCACAGAGCCGGCCGGAGCTTTCCTGGCGTTCCAGGCAAGCTTATTTTCGGCGTCCCTATCCAAAAATTAATAATGGGTGCACTAGTTTTCGTAACCGAATTATAACCGTCACAGTAATAAAAAAAAAGGTGGAAAAATATTAAAAATATGTTTTATACAATACAGGCGAAGGTATTGGGACTGAGGAGACAATTGGAAACTTTAGAAAAACGTCTAAGGGTGAACTTTGAAAATTCCAGGTCCTTGCCAGAATTCAATTGCATGGTTGCTACTTGCAATTGTTTTTATCCTACAGTTTTAACTGAGACATTTTTCCTCAAACTGAATTGCTCTGACGATCTACCAGGAAATAACTTTTTCCGAACTGAATCATATTTTTTGTATTTAGCAACAGTTCCAAAGAGTTCTAAGGCAGTACTCCAACCTCATTTTGAACAAATTCATTAGAATTAAGACTGTTCTATCATTTTCTTTTCAATTATACTTTCATACTCCTTTTAAGGAAATGCTACACGTCCACTAAAAAGTACCACCCCTAAAATTATGCCCGTTTTGCTGTGGTCTCGGGCCAGTCCTGTTTAAGCATACAAAAACGCTATAATTTCTCCAAAAAGATCTTGTTGTCATTACGAAAAAATAATCGTATGTTATTAAATAATAGCCTATGGAAGCCTTGAAATGCAACTGCAATCTAATTTATCTAGTTTATCTGTTTATTTCATTTTATCAATAAACGTTCTATAAATAGAGACCAATTGGCTAGCTTCCATTACTTTGGTGTTTACAATTTCTACAGTTATTTAGCTTAATTCCCAACCATCTACTGGTAAGTTGATTGTATACTTGGATTTTGACATTTTCACTTCAATTGTCTTTTTTGTGTGTGTGTGTGTCAGATCTGTACCATCAGAAATGGCCCCAGCTTACAAATTAACATACTTTCCCTCCAAGGCTCTAGGTGAATCGATACGATTGTTATTCCATTATGCCGGTATCGAATTCGAAGATGATCGTTTCAATAGGCCCGATTGGCCAGAAATTAAAAAAAGTAAAGTACTAATTAATTTGTATTGATTGCAAATTTAACACAAAAAAAAACAACATTGTGTAGCAATGCCTTTCGGTCAAGTACCAATATTGGTACATGATGGCAAAGTGGCCAACCAGCATATAGCTATTGCGCGTTTTGTTGGCAAAAAGGCTAAGTTGGTTGGTAAAGATGATTGGGAAGATTTGGAAATTGATGCCATCGTCGAAACTATTAACGATTTGCATTTAAGTGAGTGCTAGCAATAATATTAGATATATTTAAGATAAAAAAAAATAATTTTCTAGAAATTGCTGCATATTATTATGAGCCTGATGAAAAAATCAAAGCAGTGAGAAAAGATCCGGTATACAACGAATTTATCCCTTATTTTATAGAGCGTTTTGAAGCAATTGCGAAAAAGAATAATGGACACATGACTTGTAATCGAGTATGTTTTAAAACACATCTTTATAAATTTTTAATTACTTATATCGTTTGATTATTTTAGCTAACTTGGGCCGATTTCTATTTTACTGGGATGATTAATTATTTTAAAGTGCTGGCTGGATTTGATTTAATAGAAAAATGTCCAAATTTGCAAGCTGTCGTTAAAAATGTTGAAACCATACCATCTGTAAAAGCATGGATCCAAAAACGCCCAGTAACCGAAATGTAAATTATTGTATGTTTAACTGTTCTATCAAATAAACGAGGTCAACGAATCATATCGCAAATGTTAATTATTTAATTATTTGAATTATTAATAAAAATACAATTAGCAACGTTTGTACTCCAAGTTCTCCATCTTTGACTATAAGAGAATTTGATGTGCTGAACTTCTTGTTCAAAACCTGTAACCAGGTGAATTTTTAAAAGTCAAATATGTCAAAAAAACTCCCCAAGTATATGCCGTATATGTGGAAATATAGGTATTTTTAGGCCGTTCAGTTGCACATTTGACGTTTGACATTCACTTTCAACCAGCAAATTTGGTATGCATCCGGGATCAAGGTTTTTCTCATTATTATCGAAAATTTCGATAGCAGCAGACTTATAAACGTTGCAAAAATTAGAATTTTTTTTATTGTTGATTATTGCGTGTTGAATAACAAGTGTTCGGTGAGTTAAAATATCAAATTCCGACTTTTTTGCACAGATTTTATCTATTTGAAAAATACAGTTGTGATCAGAAAATTTTGGACGTCAAGGACATCTAATTGTCAGTTGGTGTAGGACAGCCTTTAATATTTTATATACAAAATGTCATTAATTTTGACGATTTTGACATTTAGAACGGTAATAATAACAGTAATGCTCGGCCCAGATTACATATTTTTAAACGTCAAAAAGAACGCCGTCCAAAATTTTTGGATTGCAACTGTATGTATGTATCGTCGGCGTATTCTAAAATCAGTAGTTTTATAAAAAACTAGTCGTTTTATAAATGACTGAGCAGATTGTAAAACAATGAATATTTTGAAATATACGCCAAAATTTTTAGGCATTTTGTGAAATTCCAAAGAATTAGAATTAGGCTTGTTATAAAAATGTATAAATCAGTGTTTGGAGTATATTATTTGAAAAATAGCTTTGACTAATAGCTCATAATCGATAATGCAAAACATACATAACGCATGTTTCTAAATAATTATTGTTTATAGGTTTCTGCGGGTCAAAAGATAAAAAATAAGAAAAATAAATAAATATAATAATAATATAATATTAAATATAGGTAGTCGTTCTATAAAATGCCTGAAGATTCTGGTCTAGTATAGGCTTCTACTAAAACTGTCTACCTACTTAAAATAGTCATTTTATAGAAAGATTTTTTGTTCTTAGGCATTTCAGGCCAACAATAAAATATTTCAAAATATTCATCGTTTTACAATCTGCCCAGTCATTTATAAAACCAGTAGCCAGGCCCGGCGCAAGTGTATAAGGCGCCCGCCTTCAAAACTGACATAGGCGCCCTTCAGAATATGTTTTTTAATAAAATTTCAATCTTCAAAGTTCATTTTTGCGCCCCACAAACAGGGGCGCCCGCCTGCAGTGTATACCTTGCAGGCCCGTTATCGGCGGCCCTGCCATTAGCCGTTTTATAAAACGACTGATTTTAGAACACATCAACAACATATACATTACATAAGTTATTAATATAATCACATAAATAATAATGATAACGTATTTTATTATCAACATGTTTACTGTCTCTAAAATAAATAGATTAATGTTTAGAGGACGCTTCACATTTTTATCATTGATCAACTTTTTTGGTGTACGGACCATTATTGTAAAAAATAACATATTTTGGCAGGTCCGGCCCAAATCCACAGCATACCGAGCACGTGCTTATCGCGTCGGTATTTCTCGTTTGTCTAACTTTTTCTACTATCATTTTTCTATAGAGCTTGGACAACCTCCCGCCCCTCGCCTCACGCAATTTTAGGTTATAGTTACACATGCAAAGAGCAGGGGCGAATTTCTCATGCAACAAATAAAGATGGGTACGCTCGAAGGGCGTCCGGTAATTATTTACCCTTCAAACGCACTAGTTTCTTTCTTTTTTTTATTTTTAATGTGACGCTTGTAAAAAGAAAAATTGGAAAACAAGCCACAAGTGTACTAAAAGTGAAATATGACTGTGTCCTTATTCACTTATATTTGAAAATGCTGTATAAAAATGCGCATATTTTTAACAAATTAAAGGGAATAAGTTGAGAAATCTTAGGTGTAATATAAAATGCGTCCTTAACACATGAAGATGGCACCCTGCCTGATTTTGGCAACGACATTCGTTGGTTTCGTTAATAAAATTCTTCCAAATGTTGCATAAAGCATGTTGAAAGTCATATTATGTCAAAAAAGAACGTTCTTTTAAATTTAACGTATCTAATAATTTAGGAATGGCACCAGCTTACAAGTTATCTTATTTCCAATTCGCCGGTTTGGCTGAACCAATTCGTTTATTGTTCCATTATGGTGGCATCGAATTTGAAGATTACCGTTTCGACAGGGAACAATGGCCACAAATCAAACCAAGTATCAATTTTTTTATAATCGTCTTGAAAATTATTGTAAATGCTGACTTCTATAGCTACACCGTTTGGACAAGCACCGATCTTAGAACATAACGGTAAAGTAGTTAACCAGCATACTGCCATTGCTCGTTATGTCGCCAAAAAAGTACAATTAATCGGCAAAGATGATTGGGAGAATTTGGAAATTGATGCTATAGTTGATACTATCGGCGATTTATTTTTGAGTAATCGAAATTACTGAATTTATTAAATCGATATTTGTCTAAACATATATGATATGTTTTAGAAATGCAGTTATATTTGAAAGAAACTGACGAGAAAACCAAAGAACTGAAAAAACAAGAATTGTACAAAGAAACAGTTCCTTTCTTTTTCAAACGTTTCGAAGCACTTACGAAAAAGAATAATGGATATTTGGCGATTGATAGGGTATATTTTGTTTATGATTGATGATACTTTCTGAGCCATGTTCTGATTGCGCAATTTGTTGGTTTTCAGTTATCTTGGGCAGATATTTACTTTGTTGGTTTACTTTATTGTATGAATGGTATAACCGAAACTGATTTAGTTGAAAATTATCCGAATTTGAAGATGTTAGTCAAGAAGGTTGAAGAAATACCAAGGATTAAAGCTTGGATTGAGAAACGTCCGAAGACAGAACGATAGTCTGCCAAACAGTTGTAACCAATGATATTGGAAATAAAATAATGCAAGCGAATTGAAGTTGTTTCTTTTAACCCTTTGAAAATCTAAATAAATCTAACTTTTTTGCTCATCAAACATATACTAGAACCTCGAAATTATCTTTTTTCAACCAGTTTTACCGTTTTACTGTATTGTTTAATTCCGTAATATAGCTTTGTGGTGTGTCTGTTTATTTTTCCATATATAATAATATCTATATAGAAAAATAAACAGGCACACCACAAAGTTACATTAGAGAATTAAACAGACAATACAATAACAACACATACCTAGTAAACTGAGAATGTGCAGTCAAAGATAGCAAAAAATCTCACTCGCAATTGCGTTGATGTACATTGCCTTAAGTCCACACCCAGTGCTGCCCTTTAAGCTTGTGTGGGTAGGTAATAGAACTGCTGAAAGTGTCCAGTTCTTAGGAAAAAGTCTACTAATAGTCACTTTAAGAACATATGGGTCATTCGACCAAATAAGATCATTTTTACGGGCCGACCTCCACCGATCTTTTTCAAAATTTCTGAAGATATTCTCTACGTTGAGAAAAAGATTCCCTGAAAGTTTGAGCTCTTAATATGCAGCCGTTTCAAAGTTATAAATTTTTAAAATTTTGAAGAAAAAAAAAACTTTTTCATTAATTGTCGAGATTTTATATTTTATTTAATTGTAAGAGAACAAAAAAATATGCACATCGCGAAAATTACATATTTTCTGGGAAAAACTCTCAGCCTTCAGAAAAAAATGTCAAATTTGTTGTACCACGCGCCGCACTGTGAGAAATATCGCTTTTTTCACTTTGATTGGATTTTAAAGGGTCTTCCGTTGCGTATATGAAAAAATTAATGCTCCCATTAAAAAGCTGAGAAATTTTCCTACAAAAAGCTACATTGTACCGATTTTGAAAAAAAAGTTTTTTACCTCAAAAAAAATTGAGGAAAATGTTGAAAATTTTTTTTCTTCAACAATTTCAAAACTTCATAACTTCGAAACGACTGCATATTAAGAGCTCAAACTTTCAGGGAATCTTTTTTTCAAATTAGAGAACACGTCCAGAAAATTTGAAAATAATCGCCGGGGGTCGCCCCGTAAAAATGATTTTATTTAGTGGAATGACCCATATAAATTAATTAATTTTTAATTATTTTAACTAACTTGTGCTGATTTCTATTTTACTGGCATGATTAATTATTTTAAAGTCCTGGCTGGATTTGATTTAATAGAAAAATGTCCAAATTTGCAAGCTGTCGTTAAAAATATTGAAACCATACCATCTGTAAAAGCATGGATCCAAAAACGCCCAGTAACCGAAACGTAGCGTATTGTATGCTTAACTGTTCTATCAAATAAACGAGGTCAACGAATCATATCGCAAATGTTAATTATTTAATTATTTGAATTATTAAAACAAATACAATTATCAACTTTTGTACTCCACATTCATCCTTGACTACAGGAGAATTTTATGTGCGATAGAATGAATTTTGTTTGCTGAACTTATTGTTCAACAGTTTTACGGGTATTATGTGTCATAAACACATCCGGGATCAAGGTTTTTCTCATTATTATCCAAAATTTCGATAGCAGCAGATTTATAAACGTTACAAAAATTAGAATTTTTATTGTTGCTTATTGCGTGTTGAATTACAAGTGTTGGGTAAGTTAAAATATCGAATTCTGTCTTTTTTTACATAGATTTTATCTATTTTATAAATGACTGAGCAGGTTGTAACACGATGAATGTTTTGAAATATTCGCCGTAAAAATGTTAGCGAATATTGTATTAAACGTCAAGCAATCGTTAGGCGTATTACAAAAAATATATAATATACAGTCGCGATCAAAAAATTTTGGACGTCAAGGACATCTAATTGTCAGTTGGTGTAGGACAGCCTTTAATATTTTATATTCAAAAAGTCATTAATTTTGACATTTCGAACGTTAATAATAACAGTAATGCTTGGCCCAGATTAAACATTTTTAAACGTCAAAAAAACGCCGTCCAAAATTTTTTGATCGCGACTGTATATAATTAATATAACCGTAACAGTTTTGTTTTGAATTTGACACACAGCAGTACCAACTTTGTTGAGATTATAGTAACCAATGCGCCGATTTTGTTGGTAGCACAAAAACAACTAGATTTTGTCGGTGAAGGTAGGCAACTCTTCTTGCTTATTTTTTGCGGGTAATTCAAACGATTACCTTTTATTATCATTATTATTAGATTATTTTTAGTTGTATTTGTTTGAAGAATCTTTGTTTCCATCACATTCATGGAATTCTATCAATTTTACAAAATGCACTATAATTTCATTGAATTTTCCACGGGAATTTCATAAAATTCCAATAATTCCAGAAAACTCAATAAAACCAATAGCTGTTATGTAATCACATCAATAATAATGATAACGTATTTATTATCAACATGTTTACATTCTCTAAAATAAATAGATTAAAGTTGAGATGACGCTTCACATTTTTATCATTATGTTGATCAATTTTTTTGGCGTTCGGACCATTATTGTAAGTACTATTATTTTTCTATAGAGATTGGACAACCTCCCGCCCCTCGCATCTTGTTATCCAAATTTATTACTATGTTGTAACTTTAGATACTTTGATTAGCAATTTTAAGTTCCAGTTACACATGTAAAGAGCGGGGGCGAATTTCTCATGAAACAAATAAAGTTGGCTCCGCTCGAAGGGCGTTCGGTAATTATGGACCCTTCAAGCGCACCAGTTTCTTTCTTTTTGTACTTCTAAAACAAGCCACGAACGTATTAAAAGTGAAATATGACCGTGTCTTGTTCACTTAGATTTGAAAATGTTGTATAAAAATGCGCATATTTTTGACAAATTAAAGGGAATAAGTAGCGAAGTCTTAGGTGTAGTCAAAAATGCGCCCTTAACACATTGAAGATATGGCACCCCGCCTGCTTTTGAGCGGTACAAAAAATTGCCTCTTGCCGTGATAAGGTGTCATAGATTGAAGAAATATTAAAATGAGATAAGTACTTTGTTAGTTAGCCACGATATTCCCCTTTCTATTTACAAAACATCACGTCGCCCATTCTTAATAAGTTAGGGGTATCGTTGTGGCACCCCTCATGCTTTGTCGTTTTTAAATAAACAATACATAATAGTAAAGAACACGTTGCCATAAAACGATAAGCAAAGTAGGCAAAACTTGTTTCCTACTATATCGAAAATCTTATCCAAATTGGCAGCATCTTCTGATAATTCAAAGCAATCTTCCAAATGTTGCATACATCATATGTATACGTTGAAAGACATATTATGTGAAAAATTTGACGTATCTAATAATTTAGGAATGGCACCAGCTTACAAGTTATCGTATTTCCAAATGGCCGGTTTGGCTGAACCAATTCGTTTACTGTTCCATTATGGTGGCATCGAATTTGAAGATAACCGTTTTGACAGGGAACAATGGTCACAAATCAAACCAAGTACCAATTTTACTATAATCATCTTGAAAATTATTGTAAATATTGATGTTTATAGCTACACCGTTTGGACAAGCACCTCTCTTAGAACATAACGGTAAAGTAGTCAACCAACATGCTGCCATTGCTCGTTATGTTGCCAAACAAGTACAATTAATCGGTAAAGATGATTGGGAGAATTTGGAAATTGATGCTATAGTTGATACTATCGGCGATTTACTTTTGAGTAATCGACATTACTGAATTTATTAAATCGATATTTGTCTAAACATATATGATATGTTTTAGAAATGCGTTTATATTTTCAAGAAACTGACGAGAAAGCCAAAGAACTGAAAAAACAACTATTTTACAATGAAACAATTCCTTTCTTTTTCACACGTTTGGATGCCCTTACGAAAAAGAATAATGGATATTTGGCGATTGATCGGGTATATTTTGTTTATGATTGATGATACTTTCTAAGCCATGTTCTGATTGCGCAATTTGTTGGTTTTCAGTTATCTTGGGCCGATATTTATTTCGTTGGTGTGCTCTATTGTACGAATAGTATAAGCGAAACTGATTTAGTTGAAAATTATCCAAATTTGAAGACGTTAGTCAAGAAGGTTGAAGAAATACCAAGGATTAAAGCTTGGATTGAGAGACGTCCGAAAACAGAACGATAATTTGCCAAACAGGTGTAACCAATGATATTGGAAATAAAATAATGCAAGCGAATTAAAGTTGTTTCTTTTAACTCTTTGAAAATCTAAATAATTTTAACTTTTTTGCTCACTAGTTTTACTGCATTTTACTGGGATGATTAATTATTTTAAAGTCCTGGCTGGATTTGATTTAATAGAAAAATGTCCAAATTTGCAAGCTGTCGTTAAAAATGTTGAAACCATACCATCTGTAAAAGCATGGATCCAAAAACGTCCAGTAACCGAAATGTAAATTATTGTATGCTTAACTGTTCTATCAAATAAACGAGGTCAACGAATCATATCGCGGATTTTAATTATTTAATTATTTGGATTATTAATAAAAATACAATTAGCAACTTTTGTACTCCAAGTTCATCCTTGACTACAGGAGAATTTTATGTGCAATAGAATGAATTTTGTTTGCTGAACTTATTGTTTAACGGTTTTACGGGTATTATGTGTCATAAATACATCCGGGATCAAAGTTTTTCTCATTATTGTCCAAAATTTCGATAGCAGCAGATTTATAAACGTTGCAAAAGTTAGAATTTTCTATTGTCGATTATTGCGTGTTGAATTACAAGTGTTGGGTAAGTTAAAATATCGAATTCTGTCTTTTTTTGCATAGATTTTATCTACTTTATAAATGACTGAGCAGGTTGTAAAACGATGAATGTTTTGAAATATTCGCCAAAATTTTTAGATATTTCATTAATTAATTAGCTAATTAATTTTATTAATTAAATTAGTGACAAGCCACGAGTTTTCTAAAGGACGAATGCAATATACGACTTCTGACACGAGTTTTTTATACTATTTTTTCTATTTTGCCTACATTGTGTCCTTTTTTACAAAAAAATTGCGAGATTTGATATTTAGGGAAATTGGTGGGAGTTGGTGTTACTAAAAAAAAACCATTGAACATTCAGCTAGGAAACTTCAATTGTTTTATTTTTCACTCTTAGTCAATTGTTTTTTTCGCCATATTGCTTATTTAACAATGAGTGAAGAATTTTCATGAACTCCACCTGAAATAAGCGAAATTGCTGAAAATGCAGGAAGCAATTTACTACCCGGTAAATCCAAAGATCAGTAGTAAGGGAGTAAAAAACAGTGAAACGAGTAAAATAAAGTTAGATTATGAGCATTTTTAAATTGAGAAGCAAACATTTTTTATTGTTATAAGGTGCCTTATGGATTATAAATGAATAAATAAGCCAGACAAGAGTAGACTCTCAATTTCATGCGTGCAAAAATGATGTAATTTGTCCAAAATTAAAAAGAAGGATAAGTTGTATGAACCTACTCTTCTTGACCTTGCGAAAAGATAATTGCATATTTTTTAATAATAATCTTTGGAGGCCTTTAAATGCAACTGCAATAAATAGTTGAAAACAACCATTATCTAATTGTAATTATTTATAGCGTTATCTAATGCATTTCAATTTTATCTAGATTTGCTCTATAAATACCGACAAATCGGTTAAATTCAATTATTTTGGTTTCTACAAATTGAACCGTCTTACCGTTTCCATAACAGCTACTGGTAAGTTATTATTTTTTATTTTTATATTTTAATTTTTACATTTTTATGACCGTTTTGTAGTATCAGAAATGGCTCCTGCTTACAAATTAACATACTTCCCCGCCAAGGCTCTAGCTGAAGCAACCCGATATTTGTTCAGTTATGCCGGTATCGAATTCGAAGATGATCGTTTCAACAGGTCCGATTGGCCAGAAATTAAAAAAAGTAAAGTATTAATTAATTTGTATTGATTGCAAATTTAACAAAACTACATTGTGTAGCAATGCCATTTGGTCAGGTACCAATATTGGTACACAATGGTAAAGTGGCCAACCAGCATATGGCGATTACGCGTTTTGCTGCCAAAAAGGCTAAGTTAGTTGGTAAAGATGATTGGGAAGATTTGGAAATTGATGCCATCGTCGATAGTATTAACGATTTGCGTTTAAGTAAATGCAAACAGTAAGATTAGATATATTTAGGATAAAAAATATAATTTTCTAGAAATTGCTGCATATTATTATGAGCCTGATGAAAAAATCAAAGCAGTGAGAAAAGATCCGTTGTACAACGAATTCATTCCTTATTTTATGGAGCGTTTTGAAGCAATTGCGAAAAAGAATAATGGACACATGGCTTGTAATCGAGTATGTTTTAATATACATCTTTAAATATTTAATTACCTAGCATTATCTGTGACTATTTTAGTTAACATGGGCGGATTTCTATTTTGCTGGTGTACTTTTTTATTTGAATGCCATGGTGGGATTTAATTTAATAGAAAAATGCCCAAATTTGCAAGCGGTCGTTAGAAATGTCGAAACAATACCGTCTGTGCAAGCATGGATCCAAAAACGTCCAGAATCCGATATATAGGTAATTTTTCATTGAATAAACGAGAATAAACAAATCATATCGCAAAATTTAATGTTGTATTGCCATTTCACCCCCTACCATGGGTAAATTTGATGAGTAATAATTTGTTCTATAATAAGGGTTTTAAAATTGTATTCGACAGCAAGGTCTTTGTTGTATGTTAAGATATTTATTTATTATTATTATTATTTATTATCATTAAGATATTTATTTAATCATGGTATCGAAATTTTTGATGGCACCGGACTTAAAAATATTGCAAAAATTAGAATTTTTTATTCTTGATTATTGCATGTTGAATTGCAACAAGTGTTGGGTAAATTATCGAAAATCGAAAATTGCATTTTTCGGATAAATTTAATCTATCCAAACATATATTGATTATGTAAGTTGTGTAATCACAAAAATAATAATGAGAAATTGCTTATTATCAACATGTTTACTTTCACTAAAATAAATAGATTAAAGACGAAATGACGAATCACATTTTAATCGCTGTGTTATAATTTAAGATTATATAAATCAGTTTGTTTGGTGGGCGTATTTCTAACGTAAAAAATTAGGGAAAGTGCTTTCAACAAAAGAAAGATATTCCTAATAATTTAGCACTTCTGGTTCATATAGGTACTAAACTGACCCTTTAGCAGAGCCGGCCCAAAGCAAGCAGCTGCCTGGAATGGCATAGTTTTCAGGGTGACATTTTTAGCGCGCCTAATTCGTTTATTATTTTACCGTAAAGAGGCACTATCAATGAATTTGCCTGGAGCACCAGGTTGAACCGATCCTCCTCTTTAAGACCCTAACTGGCCTAACTCATTGCAAGTAAATTTACTTTGGCTACTAAAGGCTAAAATTGATTCATTGTACTGCGAATTATTCGCATTTTACAACTACTTTTTTAGCGTGCTACAGAGATGAAAAACAGAATCTCTCCATATCTTGCTTATTGAAGCCCAACATTTCATAACAGCTTAAATCTGTACGATTTGCACACATGTGAGCACTTTTCGAACAATTCGAAAGAAGTTTGCTTAAGCTTATAGGAAGTTTATACATGGAAAAAAAACTCAGTTCGGTGTTATATGATATAAAAAACAACTAAGGCATAATAATAATAATATTAATAATAAGAAGAAAACCCAATTACTGGTTTTTATCGTCTTCGATTCCGGGATAGAAGTCTGCAAAGTTTTAGGGCCGCGTTACACATGTAAAGAGCAAGGGCAAATTTAACATGAAACAAATAAAGCTTAAGCTTCAGGCTCCCCTCCAAAGGGTACTCGATAATCAAGTAATCTATAATCGGACCAATGTCGTCTTCGTTCATTTTTTCTGCGAGAAGGCAAAGCTTTAAACCACCCAAAGTCTAGATGCGCGATTTGTAAAGGGTAAAAATCTTTTGATTGTTTTATTACAAAACAATGGATGCAGAAGCTAATAATTCAATTAATACTTGTCGCATGTGAAAATGTTATGTAAAAATTCTTTAATGGAAACAAAAATGTGTAGCATAGTTATGGATTTCCACCTTGTCCTCTTAAAATGGTAGAATTTGTTCTTAAATAAAGTAAAACTGATGTTTTACTTTATTTCCCTAATGCCCTAAGTAACGTTTATTTTGGTAACGTTATTCCGACCTGTTCCAGTCAATCTGCAACATAATTCAATATTTTGCATAAATCACATACGTTGACAAAAATATTATGTCAAAAAAGAACATTTCCTTCAAAATAAAGTATCTAATAATTTAGAAATGTCACCATCCTATAAGTTATCTTATTTCCAATTCGCTGGTGTGGCTGAACCTATTCGCTTGTTGTTCCATTATGGTGGCATCGAATTTGAAGATTACCGTTTTGACACGGAACAATGGTCACAAATCAAACCAAGTATCAATTGTTTTATAATCATCTTGAAAATTATTGTAAATGCCGACTTTTATAGCTACACCGTTTGGACAAGCACCGATCTTAGAACATAACGGTAAAGTAGTCAACCAACATGCTGCTATTGCTCGTTATGTCGCCAAAAAAGTGCAATTAATCGGTAAAGATGATTGGGAGAATTTGGAAATTGATGCTATAGTTGATACGATCCGCGAAGTACTTTTGAGTAAGCGAAATTATAAATTTATTAAGTCTATATTTGGTTGTATGATTTTTTTTTAGAAATGAGTTTGTATTTCCGTGAAACTGACGAAATAAAGAAAGAACAGAGCAAACAAGAACTGTACAAAGAAACAGTTCCGTTCTTTTTCAAACGTTTCGAAGCACTTACGCAAAAGAATAATGGATATTTGGCGATTAATCGGGTGCATTTTGTTTATGATTGATGATACTTTCTGAGCCATGTTCTAATTGCGCAATTTGTTGGTTTTCAGTTATCTTGGGCAGATATTTATTTCGTTGGTGTGCTCTATTGTATGAATAGTATAAGCGAAACCGATTTAGTTGAAAATTATCCGAATTTGAAGACGTTAGTCAAGAAGGTTGAAGAAATACCAAGGATTAAAGCTTGGATTGAGAAACGTCCGAAGACAGAACGATAATTTGCCAAACAGTTGTAAACAATGATATTGGAAATAAAATAATGCAAGCGAATTGAAGTTGCTTCTTTTAACTCTTTGAAAATCTAAATAATTTCAACTTTTTTGCTCACCCAATCATTTCGATTTGCAAAACTTCCACTCTAGAACCTTGAAATAATTTTTGCATAGCAACTGCTGACGCGTCAGTAAATTATCAAAAATAATGGCCGAAGATCCAACGTCCGTTAAACGAACCCATAAACAGATCAACATCTTCGATACCATCGGTTCTGGCAATTCTTCACAATTTTAATTTTTCTAATAGTACTGATTTTAGAAATGGTACAACCTCCGCCACCCACATACAAATTAACATCGTTCACAGATCGAGCTCTAGTCGAACCGATACGTTTTCTATTCAATTATGGTGGTATTGAATACGAAGATTGTCGTTTAGCACAGGAAGACTGGCCAAAAATCAAATCCAGTATCGTTCGGTTTAACAAAAAATAATTGCAGTTTTATTAGAAATTGTCATTTTAGGTATGCCGTTTGGACAATTGCCCGTATTGGAACATAATGGTAGAATAGTTAATCAAAATATAGCGATTGCGCGTTATGTTGCCAAAATTGTAAAATTGGTCGGCAACGATGATTGGGAAGATGTGGAAATTGATGCCATAGTTGACACTATCAACGATCTGCGTCTAAGTAATAACAATTATAGAGTTTTCACCTTATCGTGCCCAAAATGGTTTTTGAGCCATGGGTAAATTTGTTGGGGGAGGGAAAATTCGAGTTGTCAATAGTTACGCCGATTTCATTTGCATCTGTCTCTTTTTAGAGATTGCTGAATACTACTATGAGATTGACAGCTACAAAAAAGACCAGCAAAAAGGAGCAGTATTCAACGAAATAATCCCTTATTATCTCAGAAGATTGGATGCAGTAATTCAAAAAAATCACGGATATTTGGCTGTGGGACGAGTACTTTTCTAATACTAAACAACTCTTTCAACTCTACATGTTTTTATTGTGTGTTACAGTTGACTTGGGCCGATTTGTATTTAGCTGGTATTTCAACTGATCTAAACCAAATGACTGAAACAGACCTATTTGAAAACTATCCAAATTTGAAGCAATTAATTCGGAAAGTTTTCGAATTATCTACGACAAAACCGTTGATTGAGAATTTACCAAAAAGTGCTACATAACTGCTAATAAAATACATCAATTAATCATGTACATGATTTATAAACTTCAAACACCAAACCCATTGGCTGGTTACAATCGATTTGTTTGGCAACGCAATTTCGACGCTATCATTCCTGACTACAGTCTAGAAAAAAAAAATTTTTGATACGATCTTTTAATGGTAAATCAACTTGCCGAAAGAAATTGACCCTCATTTCCTAGCACAATCACAGCAGGTGGTATTGTAACGTTTTGAAACAGCTTTACTGCACTCCCTAAAGCGAGCGTATTATCATGTGGCCATGTTAAGAAGAAAGCGTAGACTAGATCGTCTTTACTTGTATACCAAACATCTCGTGTTGCAGTATCATTTTGGACAGTCCACGGCTTAGTGTCATAAATTGCCTCACCGTTGACCCCCAACCACTCGCCCATTTGTAGCAACCGTTCTTGAAATACAGGTATAATCGTGCCTTCTTTTGTCGGGCCCACATTAATTAGAATATTGCCTATATAACAGAAAAAGTTATAAAACTTTTAGCTGCCCTAAAATTGACTACTTTTACCTCCATTGCTAACAGTTTGAACGATAGTCGATAACAATTCTTCTATCGTTAAGATATCATCTAATGGGGCATTGCGCCGATAACCCCACGACCTTTTATCGATAGTCATCGCATTCTCCCATTTGTGCGGCATCAAGTGTCCTATCAATAGAAATATTTCAGCAATTACTTCAGAACTGATGCATTACAAACGTGTACCGGGATTGAAACGATCAGCACAACTGAAAAATCCGCCATGTTTACAGGATGTATCGCTGCCCCATCGATCATTGGTTACGACGAAATCTCGTACGGGACTGTCATTGTATAACCATGCCAGAAATTCGGTGGATTTCCAATAAGTCGAATCGGCGCCCCAATCACCATCCGACCACACAATCTCCGGTTGGTAATTATCCACCAATTCTTTCATCTCTGGTATCGCTTTATTGTCGACGTAAATTTGTGTGGTCCATTTGTTGGCTTCATCATTCAAAAACATCGGATTGAACCATTCGAATAACGAATGGTAGAGACCGAAATGCAATTGTTTGGCCCGGGTTGCATTAGCTAATTCGCCGACTAGATCCCGACGTGGACCTACATCCATACTGTTCCAACTGAACGAGTATCTAGAAGGCCATAACGTGTAACCTTCATGGTGTTTGCTTGTCAAAACGATATATCTAAGATTTCGAGAAATTTCAAAGTTATTGTCGAAAGAGAAAAAAAATAGGATATGTTACTTGGCTCCAGATTTTTGGAATAGATCGACCCATTGTTCCGCATCGAAGAATTCTGCTGTGAATTGTCTGGCAAAGTCTTGGTATGTGAAATTCGGTTCGTAATTCTTTTTCATAAAATCCACAATATCTGGATGAGGTGTTTCACCTGCAAATCAGTTTTATCGGTGTTTATATATTTGATTAAAAGTTATCAAAAAATCTTTACCTTTCCAATACCACCAAAACCATTCAGATACAAGGCTTGGTACAGCATACACACCCCAATGTAGAAAGATTCCAATTTTGGCTCTATCATACCATTCTGGTATGGGTCGATTATCTAAACTATCCCAATTCGGTTGGTATTGTGCGTAATTTCCACATAATAAAATTGTGGAAAATAGCAGTAATTTCACCAGATTAAATGCAATCAGTGCCATGTTGATTCAAACAATGAAAATAATAATAACTCAATTGTTGCTTTATTGATGAGTTTTATTTGATTATCTACAAATAAATACTTGAAAATGGAATTGATAAGAGTAACAATAGGAGAAATTGACAAAGAGAGTAGCCAGGGCCGAATCGGACCTAATCAACCAATTGTAAGTCTGATTCAAAAGGGCAATTAAATATAGGAGAAAAGTCGCTTTTTAGAGGACTCAAAAAATAAGATTCACAAGGACTCTGAATTTTTCGAATACTATACTGATCAAGGTGAGCATGAATTTACAACAACAAAATATTATCCTTCAATACTTGCTGTTCAAGTCCTACTTTACCGATGGTAAATTAGTACTTTATCCACCTCAATGGTAAAATGTTTGCTTTACCCAACTCAACGGTAAAGTGTTTATTTAGCGTTGAGTAAATACTCTACCCTCGAGCAAGTCCATAGCAACACCATAGCAACCAACAGCAAATAAACAAAAACAATTGCTAGTTGTTTAGAAAAATCCAATAGCAACCAACAACCACTGACAACTGTATGAATAATTAATGTCATAACTCTTAATTAAAGGGCGGATTGAAGGTCATTTGGCTAGAATTACAACGCTCGAAATGCACCATTGGCGTAGTTTAATTTTAATGCATCTATTTACATAAATTTATAAGAAAAGACATGTAGAACAAATCAACAAAAATGTGTTTATAATTTTAAAGTTTTTTTTTAAATTTATTTTTGTTAAAAATTGTTTTTTAAATTTTTCTATATTAGAATAATCGCTTTGTTGTCCCAGACGAGCCGCTTTTAAACAATGAGAGAGAGAGAGAGAGAGAGAGAGCGATCAGAAATTCATAGAAATACGGTACAACTAGGCACCTGTTTTTTCGCCGTAACGTCACGACGTCACGGTAGCAGTTCAACTGGTCCATTGTTTCTCTACGTTCGGAGTAGTTCAGACACTATTTGTTAAGAAAAACGTTTCACAAGAAAAGATAGACTATGCAAGTACAACAGCTGTGGCCAATATGCTCTATACGAATTTGTCAGGTGACTAGAATTTGCCTTGCTCCATCTTGGAGTAGATATCCGCACTTTACTCATAATGGCCTCGTGAGCCAAATTTCCGCTCGTGGATAAAGTATGACTTTACCACCTTGTACAGTAACTAACTATTTTCACATCAAACCGATTTGTAGTATTCATTGTTAGTAATTGCGACGTTGCCATGTGTATTTTTGCATTATATATTTACGGAAATGGAATACTAACATATATCAATATAATATGTATGTAACGTACTTAAGTCGCGGGTACAATTAGTTGTTTATTTTGCAGGCGTTTTATTATTTCAGACTTTCGACCTTTCGATAATTAGGATTAGGATACGTTCATGTGGAAGATACCTCACTGTGACACGTCAATACATCGACATCTAGCTGCGCTGTAGAATTTTCCTAAACATTCAATGTTTGACTTACTCACAAACACATGTACAAGGTTAAACTCAACTGACACGCCCCGCAAGTGTCCTTGGAGCGTTGCACGTTTACGCTTGCACTTGACCCGTTCAAACACATACAAGTCATCTAAATTAAAGCCAAGGCATCTTCAACATGAACGTACCCTAACATCGATTAATTTGAGAATGTGGTGGCAACCCTTGATAAGACAAGATCAAAGTTTATTGTTTATCTAAAGAGACCGTGTTTCGAATTTTTATTTTCTGAAATAAAAGAAATTTGTTGTCTAATAAAAGTCTGTTTCCGTTTTCACGTATTTTTTTGTTGTTGTAAATAATAAACTGCGATTTGTCTCTTTAATCTTGGCAACCAGGAATTATTGAAAAAATGCGATGCAACCCATTGCCAACATATTTATTATTCGTCTACCAGTCAACGTTCCACTTTTTTTTCTGTTATTTTCGCATTGTTTCATTCAACCATTGTACTCCACCGTTTTATTTGCTCGATAGTTATACAATTATTTTCAATAATTTAAAAATTACCCATCTCCTGGTTAATATAATTCAGTTGCCGCCACTATTGTCGCCATTGTCGCCACCATCTCTACCTGCCCACCGCACAGTTATATACCGTTACCGCCTCCAAACGGACAATCGATATTTTCCAGCATCTCGGCGTGTTGTGTGTGTGTGTTTGTGTGCGTGTACGTGTATCCATATAGTAGATGGGCGAGTGAGTATGAACGTTAATAGAGAGCAGCTGATGAGAACAAGTGAGATAGAATTAATAGTAGATAGATAGATAGAAAGAGATAAAGAGAAAGTGTGGCAAGGCCCCAGTGTAGTTCCCCACAGTTCCAGTGTCTGTCTCAACGTTGGTTTGTGGTTGTAGTATCTGGGAAAAAAAAAACCACATGAAGATGAGGTAGAAATTTATAGAATTTAACATTTTTTTTGGTTCTTATCCCAATTTAGTTTTGTCCGTTTATTAATTTTTGTGTGGAAAATGTTGTGTGTATAATTTAATTAATTATAGTGAAAGTTTTTCTATTATAAATACACAACGATGTGAAGAAAGTTTGGAATTTTTGTAACCGCACCACTACGGATATCCAACAGGAGCAATGATCGAACAGGTAATTCATTTGTGATTGTGTGTATTTTAAAATTTGGATGGCCACCAGGCCATTTCTCTATCCTCAAAAAGAATCCAAATAGGAGACACACACGAGGGGGGTGACTAGGACCATATGTCTGTATTATACCGTAATGCTCAGACAATGTAGAACATAGAAAAGTTTACACGATTCCTGAAATCGTTTGAAAATTGATTTAAAACGCTATCAAACACACAAAAACGTGTTCAACGATTGATTAGTTGTATAAATGATCATTTTGAACAGTAGACGAAAACATCAAATATATAAACTATAATTTAATAATTATACTTTAACATTGATTGATTGATATAGGTATTTTGTTCCACTTTTGCTCTTTAATTAGCTTACATTTCAATTAATAATTATGTTTATGTGATATTTGAATTTGAATTATAGTAAGACCTTCAAACAATCGTTGGAGTTATTTTTGGTTTAAGTATAAATTTAGAATTATCAGAATCTTGTTGTATGTAGGTATTTCTGTCTCTGTCTACCTTGCAATTTTTTTAATGATTACGGGTCTAAATGTTAGTTTTTTACAACTCAAGATAAGTGTGTTGAAAATTCCATGAATCAAAACGTTAATGCAAAATAGATTTTCTTTCAACGAAAAGGAAAAGGTACTCACGTTTTGTACAGTTCTTCCGCCAGACCGTGATCTAAGACAGTGTTTCCCAAACTTTCGACATATGTGTACCCCTTCTGAAATTTTCGTAATGCTGTGTACCCCTCGTCAAGAAAATGCATATAGTTTAATAATAATAATAAGTCGCTTGTTGCACCAGGCGCTGCAAAAGTCCGGAGCCACATGTACCCTTTCAAACTCTTTGCGTATCTCAGGGGGTACGCGTACCACACTTTGGGAAACACTGATCTAAGAGATGGATGCGTAGTAAAATTGTTGCCAGAACCACCCTCGGTCCAGGGGCGTACAGATGGTTTCATGTAAATGGCATTTTATAAAACCAAAACAGGCAGATTTGTTATAATTTTTCGTCATTATGAATGAGAAAATGTAACGGCACCTTTTATGTATTCTTTACGGACGCCTATGCATTGCAGGTCAGTTAAATATCAGAAAAGGGATCCATCCACCCTCTTATTAATTACTCACCCATCAACTTGGATCTCGGTTTTTGGCTCTTACTGTACGTTCAAACTATACTCGGTTGTAGATTTTATATAACACCTTCATGGTATTCATATTGTTGTAATTGTGGAAAGTCCCCATCTGATTTTGCATGGGTTTATAATAGGATAAGTGACTTAGAAGATTGACGTTTAAATCCGTTAAACCACAAAATTAGTTTTGTTATCGAAATGGATTCGGTTCGAAGTTGCTCGATGGTCAAGTGTTTACTCTACGGTAACCACTTTACCATTGAGGTGGGTAAAGTGCTCCTTTACCATCGAGTTGTTAGTCGATAAAGTAGGCCTTTAACAGCAAGTATTGAAAAAAATTGTTTACCTTTGTCATTATAAAAGTTTCTTAATAAAAAAATAGTAATTTTCAATTTTTTATCGATTTTCTTGAAGAAATGAACAAATAGGTAAATAAAAAATGAGTTAATCGACGCATGGCATAATCTTTCAATATTTTAACATGCTATAATGTTGATTTATATCACTAAATGCATTATTTATTCCTACGTGCATACGTTAGATTATTCGTTGGATTCTAATATTTATTTTTATTGATAAAAAAATCATGCGTTATTAAATATTAATGCTAATAGCGTTTAGATCGTGTGTTTATCTACTTTATATTATCTATTAGTGCCATTACTACCTATACTTAAAGTACTTATATGTAGTAACTGTTATGTAAAAGCAGTAATATCGTAGAAGAGTCCTTCAAATCGATCATTAATCTTCCCCCTGAGGGGCGCCGCCTTGCTATCAAATATTTCTCGGTGAGTCCCTTTAGTATTCAATAGTTTTAACAGGGAAACAATCCTGTGTCGCTTAAGCCAGGGATTGCAGTCAAAATTACTGATTAAAACAAAAATTAATTTCCTTGATAATCTCGTACAACGCATCGCTTTTTGTAGGTAAGTAAATCCGTAAATTAATTGAAGGGAAAACGTAGTATACTCGGTTCATTATTGTAATATAAAATTTTGACAGACAAATGTCAAAATTTTTTCCAACTTATGTTCTGAAAGTCCCTAGATTTTGACATGCTTAAGGTGATAAAATCTTGAGCCTTTGTTTATATGTTTTTAAAAAATTAACATTAATTTATTTTGTTTCTTAATTTATCGTAGTTTGACATCTTTGAAATACAATAATGTACCGAGAATATTAACGAATCTCATTGTCAGTCGGCTAGCTCATTGTTTATTTTTGAGATAATCTGAACACAGCTTCTGAACAATTTCAGGGGAAAAATGTGTCGCCTAATGAGTCAGCCTCGTTAGCGCTGTTTTTTTTCTCGAATGAGTAATTTCAGAGAATTAAACTAATTTTATGGAAAATTGGTGGTAATATTAACAAAAAAAAAAAACACCATCAAGCACATCCCGAAAAGTTTCCACAAATTACGTTGATTAACGAGGCAGAACCACGAAATATGAAATTCGCTTTTTTGGCAAAAACTAATTAATCTTTCCAGTAAATTATCACTTGAATTCGTACAATGGATATAGAAAAAAAATAATAAACGGGTGTGTTAATTATTATTAGTTCGTGTGTATTGTAATAAATTCCAATAGTAATGTTGGGGGTCATGATGCGATAATTAATTAAAAAATCGACTATAAATACAGAACACTGTGCGTGGCAAGCCCTTTTTAATTCGAATACTTCCACTTTTCTCCTGTAAACAGATTCTACGATTTCCCTTTTTCATCTGCGTTTTTAGGGCTAATAACTTACCATTACTACTATAATCAATAATAATAGTAATCACCTCAGAATGAATCTTCATCTAGAGAATTAGGTAAAAAATTCGTGCCTGGTGAGCAGATCAAAACGGACTTCGTAACACTGAACGGTTTGCGTCGCAGTAACACTAATCAACAGGTACAAAGAATACTAATGACAAATAAATTATTATCATTGTAGCAAATTCCGCAAATAATTGTTACAATATAAAAGATAAAAGATAGGAAATCCCCCGAAAAGTTTGTTTTTTATGATTTTGTGTTACATAAAATTCTTGTGTGTTGATTGTTTCAGAATAAAGCAATGCAGCTACCGTACTATCATCGCCTTCGTCATCAATGAAGATGTTCGAGAAACGAATCTGGCCAAATTTTGCATACATTCTATTATTATTATTGATTTGTATAACATTATGGCAAATTACCATTGATCCAATTAAATTTGCACATTTAATGCAACAACAACAAACAACAACATTTTATACATTATATAATTTAAATTCAAGTAATAATTATCGACATCCAATTTACACATTACCAACAAATGATTATAATCAATTGATCGACTTAAATTTCACATTTAACATATTGAATTTCGTTTGCAACAATAATAATAATAATAATAATAATAATAACAATAATAGTAATGATACTGCACCAGTCTTGCTATTAATTGCTATACATTCTGCTGCTAATAATGACAAGAAACGTAAAGTTATCCGTGAAACATGGGGTAAAACAACAACAGATATACGAATTGTATTTATGATTGGTAATGTGGAAGATCCAAAGTTACAGAAAAATCTAGAAAATGAGAGTGAATTATATAATGATCTGGTACAAGGACAATTCTTAGACACCTATAGAAATATTACCTATAAACATGTGATGTTGTTCAAGTATGCGATCTACCATTGTTCGAATGCCAGGTAAATAATACTTAATCCAGTGGTGTAACAATCGAAAATTTTCAAATAGTCAACAAAATTAAATGAGCGGCTAGCTGCAGTGTTGTACAGTCCAATCATAATGCGAGAAATGAACAGCCAATGGTGTCATAATAAACATTTCAAATATTAACGTCCTATTTAATTATACAGCGTGTCCCAGCTAACAGTTTCACCTCAAATATCTCGTTTGTTTGTGAATTTAAGTGGAAAAGTATCTAAAGAAATTAGAGTATAATGTCTATACTTCAATTGACCGACACGATTTTCGTTCTAACTAGTTTGGAAATGCCAAAACGTCGTATAAAAGGTCGAAAATCACAGAATATTAGGAAACCAATCACCTGTAATAAATACTTGAAATTGTTTTTAAATAGAATGAGCAGAACAGGTCCTAGACAAGTTCCATTTTTTTGAGCAGCAAATGAGAAAATAAAAAAACTTATTTCCATATCAAACTCGTTTGCAGTATTCATTGCAGGTGACTGGTTTCCTTATATTAACTAATTTTCGAGATCTTATATTTGGCATTTCCAAAATATCTAGAAAGAAAATCTTGTCGCTCCATTGAAGTATAGAAATTGTAGTCTAATTGTTTTAGATACTTTTCCGCTTTAATTCACAAACAAGCGAGATATTTGAGGTGAAACTGTTAGCTTGGACACCCTGTATCTTCAAAAAAATGTGCAAAAATGTGAATTTTGGACATGGTAATCAATAATAGAATATATTATAAATATCTTTCTTTAGAACTTTTACCAAAAATAGTTTTTTTTATAAAAAAAAATATCCTTGGTTGTTAGTTAATCATTAACGAGATCGTGCTGCCAGACTTGTATAACACTTAGGGCAAAACGTTAATATGAATTACCTATTTTAAGGACCTATTTGTCCTATATTTTCCGGAGCAATCTCGGATTTTTATATATCTGTAAATGTTCCAAATTTTGTAGCCTTTTATTGTTTACTAATACCCAACTGTACTATCTGTTTGTCGGCTTGGAAAGTTTCGTAAATTATTATTACTTAAAAATATTCTTATCAACGATAAAAACCGTACAACAACAAAAAATCACCAATCCAATATGGAAATGTTTCATCATAACACTATTGACTATTCATTTCTTGTGTTATGATTGGACGGTACAACACTGCAGCTAACCGCTCATCAAAATTAAGTCTATCTATGCAGTTCCACGCCGTTGTGCACTATTTCTTTTGTCAAAACTCAATTGTTGTAAAGCCAATAAAATAAGAAATACCACAGATGTATTTTTTCCTTAGAAATGGTCCTGGAATTGAGTCTAACGGAAATGGCAATGGTAAGAAGTTGTCGAACCATCTTCTCTGAACTTTTGGTAGGGTTGATGTGGTTGTTTATCTCTTAATTTGTTTGTTTCATTTACCACCACTGTATATTGAAGTCATGTTTCCAATAATTGGAAAAAGCGAGTCTGCGAAATGTTTCTTACAGGAAGGCTTTTGAATTCCGTACATAACTTATAATCCCCTGAAGCAATTTGTTTCAATATGAAATTTTAAGTCTCTTGATTGGAGCAAATAAATTGGTCGAGTCGTTCCTCGGACCTTTAAAAGTAAATAAATTCACGAACCCTCTGAAATTCTTTAAACACCCCTCCTAACTTTTCTTGAGGTCAAAAGAAGTCAACCGAACAAAACTTAAAATCCTGCACTTTTTGAAAACATTTGTTCACGGATCGTCTAAAATCATTCCATAGAAACCTAAGAACCTGCTATTGTAAAGCTACTTATTTTCCCATGCTAGTATGGAAACAAAAAAGCATGAAATTTGTAGTTGTCCAATATTGATTTTCATATTTGAAGCACTTCTGCGACTGAGAAATGTTTCGAAAGTGATGAAAGTTCTCGTTGATTGGATTGGATGGTGATATTTCTTATAACAGAAAAACTATATTGCACTTCACAAAAAACTCTGTTGTTCTGCTTGCTTCCTTTGAATACTGAGTTGATCACAAATTTTATTTTGGGCGTTTTTTTGGGGAACTTCACAGCCGTAACTCAGAGAAACAAGAAAACAATCTTGAAGAGGTCTGGCTTTGAAAATCTTGAAAAATAAGACCTCTTTTTGCGGAGTAAACGATCTTCTTAACAGCATCTCAAATTCTAAATATAAATCAAACAATTTCATCCAAAAATGTTATTTTTTTTATATTTGAATCCTTAGTTGAAAGTCTAAAGCTGTGTTGTTGCACCACTTGTGTTTTTGTACATTATCTAATTGATTGTTTGTCCATAGGTACATTTTGAAGACTGATGACGACGTATTCGTCAACGTGCCAGCCCTTGTGAATTTCCTAACATTAGATCTGTCACCATATGGTGCCTCGAACCTACTATATTGTACACCAAGAAGGGATGTGATGCCATCGCGTACATATCGTTCAAAATGGCGTGTCTCATTTAAAGAATACAAATATAAACGTTACCCAACATATTGTCCTGGTTGGGTATTATTATATTCACCAGATGTTATCTTTCATTTATATCGTATTGCACAGAAATCGGAATATTTTTGGATTGATGATGTACATGTTACTGGTACAATTGCCCAACAAATTGGTCTACAACATTCCGATATTGAGAATTTAGTATTAACAAATCAAAATCAATATTCAATTATTGTTAAATCTGAAAATATTACAGTGCCATTTTTATTTGGACGGCCAAATCTTAATAGTAATGAAATTAAAACATTATGGCAATTTACAAAGAACCACCAACCGCCACGATCTCTAATCAATGTATTAAATTAATTTAATTTACAATTATAGTAATAATAATAATAATAATCATAATAATGATTAAATTGATACTCATTTCTTATTAATCAAAATGTTGTTTAGATAGATAGGGAAAAGACTGTCCAGATTAGAATTTTTAAGACTGGATCAACGGCCAAGCTCTATTAATTAACAATTATCATTCACGTTTTAATTTCGTTTCCATTCTATATTATTGTAGAGCATTTATTTATTTATTTTGGTTTTTATATAAAGTGCCTCAATTCAATTGAAAATTTTGATTTTGTGCAATAAGCCATGTCATGACAAATTGTTGATTAGTATCGACGTGTTTTAATGATGATTGTCGAATGGGTCCATGTACTTAGTACCTAAATAGTTTGTTTATTTTTCGTTTAATTTTAGAATACTCGATGGGAGGTGAATTGTTCGTACTTAAAATACTTAAAGTTTCAGTACAAATTTTTTTTTTGTTAAAATTTTTTTTTTGTATGTATGTATGTATGTATGTAATTATTAATGTTGACAATTGGAAATTTATCGTTTGTTAATTATAAATACCGTATTGAGTAGCATATTTTATGACACTTCTACTATATTTTAATGGAGAAATTCAAATAAAAGACGAAAATAGAAAATTTTAAATATTGTTACTAGTGTTGAGACGAAAACTTTAAAGAACAAAAATTATGTATTTATACCTGGATAATTACGTGCCAAGCATCAGATTCTATATATGTAGTATATAGATAGATGTATTTAAGGTGAATTTATGAGAACAAAAATATATAGCTATTTTATCGTAACGTTTCAAATTTATAGTATTGTTCTTTCAAATTACAGATATTAATTAATTAAAGAATAATTAAAATAGAGATGATTGGCTGGATAATTTTCTATTAGTTCGTGGATGCAAATAAAACGAGATTTGCTAGTTTGATTGAGATCAAGTGATTTGTAAAATTATGTAGAAAGAGAAATTTAAATAAAGATTATATTTCAATCCGAAACATTTATTTGAACTGATACCGAAAAGTCAGTAGAAAAGAAAAATTGGGGACAGCAGAAGCAACAAAGCCAATTTTTTGAGCACAATAGCAAATACATTTTAGGGAGGCTATTTTGGGGCAGCGCCACAATAAGGCAATATTACGCCCAAAAGATCCATGCAATGCCAAAGACAATTCAAACAAAAGGCTCTTTGCTCAAGCCTCTCTCAATAGTCGTTTTCTTTTATTCACAAAAGGCATTGCTGTACAAATTTACTGCATAGGATTAAATGAATTTTTAGGAACGTTTTTGCACAGCTTTTGCGGCACTGCTGCTGTTTTAACAGAGCATCTGCCTCAAGGATGTCTAAAAGTAGCTGTCCAGTGATAAGCAAATGGCCTTATGAGTTCAGCTTATAGACGAGAAACTTAAAAAATACAATTTGTTTAAGTTACAAATACAAATTTGCCCTATCGATTGAAAGTAAAGAGAATATTGCTAGATTGAAGTGTAATTATGATTATTGATCTTGACGAGTTCGAAATAATTATTTGTCCTTCTACAAATCGATTAGATGAATGATAAAGTAGGAAAATTGTTGTCTATCCATTTCAAATCAGGGCTGTCCAAGACGAAGTTCTTGAGGCTTATGCGATCCAAAACTGAATTTTAAACAAACAAAGGAAAAAGAGATAGTTATGTGGCGAGTTTTTTTATTTTTGAAGACATTTGACGAGGCGTTATTAGAGATCGGCGGCTCTTAACTTTAGGTCGATTTTAGGAACTCCGCGAAGATACCTTTTCGGTGAAGAACAAACAAAACACCGTCATATATCCAAACAAACAAAACAAGAAGAGGTAGTTTTTTATTTTTGAAGAGATTTGCGAGTTATAGATCGGCGGCTCTTAACTTTAGGTCGATTTTAGGAACTCCGCGAAGATACCTTTTCGGTGAAGAACAAACAAAACACCTTCATATATCCAAATATTTTCAAGACGTTCATGGATTTTTTTTGTTACTTTTAAAAGGGTCGAGAAATATTAAGAAATCCTGTTGCGGATATTTTGTAAGAAAATCAGTTAAAGTAACGTTTTCTTGTGCAAAACTACCTGGCGGACAACCTTATACAGTAGTGGCAATAGCAATAGACATCAATATTGTAGAAATTATAGTAAGATCAATAAAAACGATACTTTCTTAGGGTGTGTTCATGTCGGAGGTACCTCACTGCGATACCTCTACCTCTCTGCCTCGCCGTTTACATCGCCGCCTAGATACCAAAACAACTGTGTTTTAGAATTGCGAGGGAGACTAAATACGTCTTTATTTAAAACTTTTTTTTATTAAAGTAAACACATCGATAAATGTCTTGAGACAGAAAAGTTTGACGACCTCAAGTGAGATGAACGTTTTGGCGAATTTGACTCCCTTTTCACTTTCAAATTAGTGCCGATAGAAGCCACCTATAAGGTGTGCAATTTTTAGATAGTCAAAGAAAACAGAGGCACGTGCCAATAAGAGTATTTCAGAGTTTTTTTTGGTGTGTAATTGGTATGCTGAAAATCTGAATTATTCAATGAAGTTTTTACGTGAAAATCGATGTAAAAAATAAAGATTTGAAACTTTTGTTGCCTTTTTAATAGGCTAGAGTCCCCACTATTACTATTCTTGTAGTTATTTAATATTCATAAATCGGTTATCTTTGTTCTTTAATGGTAAATCAATACAGGTATCGATAAGTAACAGTTCGATGTTGATAGGTACACGTCACCTATAATAAACGATAACTAATAAAAAATTCATCAATGTGACTTTATACAGATGTTGTATTTCCAACAATTGGGGTTTTCGCATCATTTTTATATCAATTATTATTAGTTCCATCCTTATTATTAGTTGCTTGGTGATAGCCACTTGATACAATCAAACGATTATTGTAATAACCCTTCAAAAGGGGTGGACAAAATAACCATGCAATTATAACAGGTCGCAATATGATGAAATTATCGATTTGTTCTCGTCTACAAAAGGCCATAATAGAACTTTATAATTAAAAACGGAACCATCGACTTTAAAAATTCAAGAAAAAATGATTGGACAATTTCCAGAAAAACGCTCTTTTATAATTAGCGCCCTTTTACTTTTATGCCTATCATTTTTTGAGTGATATAAATTGATGAATGTTTGGGGGTGTTGTTTTGAATTCAATCGAATTTGTAATTGTGTAAAGAATCGGAGATAATTTCTAAAATATTTTGAAAATAAATAACGCGTGCGTCCGCGCTAGCGCAAGCGCTTATTTAACAAAATTTTATGAAACAAAACTCGCCCAAGCAACTATTACCACAACAACTCGAAACATATACGAGTCCTTGTTGTTGTGTTGTTGGTAATCATTAGTGATATGATCAATCTTCAACAATTATCCAGAGAAATTTCAATCTAATTGTAAATCGTTTATAAATAGTAACGTTTTGATTCCCAGTAAACAAAGTGAGTTTTGACTTTTAGAATTTAATTCACCGCTTTCACGATTTAATCACATTTTCACATTATCAATTAGTATTAATAATAATTGTAAAAATCGGAATAATTGCGCATCCGCCCCGCAAAAAAGCACAGAGAAACTTTGCATTTTTCCTTATTTTAAATAAACACAATTGTGTTGGTTTACATGTTAGTTTATAAATACAACATTATTGAACAAGTGTGTATATTTAAAATTCGCCACGATTATTGCCACACGAACCTTGAAAATTTTCCAAAATCAATTCGGGCGGCTTTTACAATTTTAAAAATAGAAATAATATTTACAACAATTTTTGGCGCAAAAATTCCAATAAAAACTTTATGATGATTGTTGGAAAATATTAACTTTCCTTTGTGAATACAGTCCGAAACGAATGGGAAATATGAGATTTGTTTTATATCAATATTTGGTAACCGTATAAAATGTACTCCATCAAATCCAGGGTTTATTCTAGCCAGACAAAAAACATTTCAGTTTTTTACGGTTGAATAGAATGAAAAAAGAAGTCACGTATTTCTATGCACATATTCACTACAGACTTGTCCCTATGTGGTGCAATAAAATCCCCCAAAATACTCATTCACTGAATTATTTGTAACGTTCTTGTTTCCATTATTTCTCCAACAAAGTGCGAGATTTGCGATTTCCCAGAAAAATCAATGAATTGAATTTTGAGTGATCGATAATTGCGCGTCACACAAAGCATTAGGTTGTCTAAGAAGTTTTATCGTTTTGTATGAAAAACACGACTTTATGGTTTCATTATTCAATATATCTACCTGCAGTTCAATATGTTTGCCCCACAGCTCTTCCAATTTATTGGTTCTATCGATGGAGTGGGAATCCGGTAGGAGACTGTCGAAATACGCTTCCACTGCTATTATCTCTTCGTTCTATGAAAATCGTTTCACACGTATAAATTTCTTGAGATTTGAGAACTGCCGGAAGTTAAACGGAACCAAATCTGGCGAATAGGGTGAATGGTTCAACAATTCAATGATTTTTGCGTGCGAGGAGGTGTCTTAGCTTGATGAAAATTGATTCGGTAAAAAGAATCTATTGTTTGACCAGTTTGGACAAAAATATCGAATGATAACACTCTCTTGAGTGATTTCTGGATCGGAACTCTTCCCGGAGTTTTAAGAAGCGGGTTCACATCACTCCTTAGCCTTTTGCTTTGATTCAGGATCAAGGTGGAACATCCAAAATTTTTCTAAAACGCTGCAGATGTTGAGAAGGTCGCATTCGGATATGATTTTGTTATATTGCTAGCGAATACGGTACTCATTCTACACATAGGTTTCTGAAAGTCAAAACTTCAGCCAAAATATTGCTGGTGCTTAATGAAATTTCTGTTGCTTCAAACAGTAGTACTGTCTTTAGAAATGAAAATGACTAATAGCACCATTTCTTGACGAACGACAAAACTTTTTGAACAACATAGTATAGCTACTTAAGGGAAATAATAAAATGAATCCACAATTCTGCTATAATTTTCAAAATTACGGGTAAAAGTCGCCCAGTGCTCTGTCAGATTGAAAACAAGCATTTATCACTTCAAAAAGATTTCTCAACTACTATGAGACTCACAATCAACTCAAGCTTTCCTGGTGCGTCACGCAATATTCTCACGGTGCCCCTTTCTAATAAGAAAAGTCTATTTTTTCGCTTAATCATTGAAGCAAAAGTCTCTACATCGTGCTGTACGAAAAATCAGCCGTCGCAACAAGTCCGAATGAATCCTATCGACATCTTCCACCAATCGCTCTTTCTTCAAGTTCGGATTTGTTTTACGTCTTCCACCTTTTTTTTCCACTGATATTTCGCCTTATTAAGAGCCAATTCTCCGATTATATTATTCCGCAATAAATTCTCTCTCGATATATTGAAAGCATAGAGTAACAAAAAGTGCTGTTGGAATATCAGGCCCTTGTAGAATCGGCCCTTATTGTTATTTAATTGAGATTAGAATTTAAAGATAGAATATTTAACAAGAAATCGTATGTTAGATTAGGTCCTTTACCTTTTTAACCTAAAATTTGTGGTTTTAATCCCTACCGAATCTTATTTAGGATTTTTTTCCTTGAAGGATTAAGTATCTTGTTTCAATATAAAGTGCTTGTAAATCGATCAAATTTTTCGGTTGGTTGAAAAATAGGTACTTAACTACGCTATCGATTGTGTTTTAGAGCAAAATAAATACAGATTAAATGAGACTTAGAATCAGCTCAAGCTTTCCTGACGCGTCACGTAATATTCTCACGGTGCTCCTTTCTAATAACAAACCGTCAAAATTACCTTTTGAAAGAATCTTTTCTGCATGTTCCACCAATCCTTACGATGATCACCTACACTGTCACACTTTATAGTTTAAACTTTCACTAATAATTTAAGATAATTTTGAAAAAAAGTGTTAACACTTCAAGACTTGTTCACTAAACTAAATTTTACAGTGTGTTAAGTAATCACAAACAAATCTGTAGATGTTTTCATTTATTTTATTAAAGAAACTTGTATTGAAATTTGTACCGTTCTCAATTCGGCCCCAGCTAATCACATCGAAAAAGTCAATAATTCACGTATCATTAGGTGCGTCTTAAGCTTTAACTTTTTTCCGGTTAATGATCACAATCAATACTTCCACATTTAGTAATTACAAAGTTTACTCTTATCAAAAACTAATAATCGATTCGTGTCCGATCATGTCAACACAATCGAAATTCCTTGGTGGATGATTTCTTGCAACGAAAATTCTCCTCTTATTGCAAATTTTCAACTGATAAAAGTCCCGATATTGTTCTAATAATTTTATCGAACGAATTTCCAACAACTTCTTGTTTTCATATGGGATTTTTGGTGACAGATAACAACATTAAACACTTTCGTGTACCTACCAGCATTGATAAGAATCAAATATTTGCCCACACAACAGATAGCTCCAACAATGACTGATGTGGTACTCTGAAAGAAAGACATGTACATGTCTTTCTTTCTCTACGTAGAGCTTATCACAATTGCGATAAGAAATTCCTACTGATAATTATTCTATTAATTTTCAAGCTACAGTATTCAAGAAATTAAAGGTTCTTAGAGGTGCATGGGAGAACAAATATAAATATATATGGGGCATTCCACGCCAATTCGACCACTTTTGAACCCGACCCCTTTCGATTTGGCTGAAAATTTGCCACCATTTTGTACCTCATTAAAGACGTTTCTTAGAATTTTTTCAAATTTTTTTATTTATCCAAAAAAAGTTATAAATTTTTCAAAAAAATGGCTCTTTTTTTTTAAATAGTCGTAACTTTTTCAAAACTTGACGTATCGGGACGTTTTTTGTTCTTCAAAATCTTCGTTTTTAAATGTACTTTTTAGAAGAAAAAAAATGATTGGAAGTTATCTTCAACGTTTATTTTCAGATTTTCGGAAAAACCGCAAATTTTTCGATGATTCTTTAATTTTTTTCTTCTTTTTTTATATCAAACTTTGACGTATCGGCTATTTGGCGAAACAATTTCTTCAAATAGCTCTAGTTCCCTCAAAAATCGATCAAATAACAACATTTTTTTTATATTATTTTTGTTTTTGAATGTAGTTTTTTTAAAAAAATATACTGACTCGTCTTTTATTTTTTTAAAATTTTTTCGAAATTACTGGAAATTTTTTCGATAATTAAGATTTTTATTTATTATTACTATTATTTTTTCAATTTTGAAGTTCTCTCTACATCCTAAAAATTTTTTAGAAAGGTCTTAAGCGAAATAAGGTGAAAAAACAAAATTTTTCCTTCAAGTGGAAGAAAACATTTTTTTTCAAGTTAAAAAAAAAATAGAAATCGAAAAAACACCCTTCTAAAAATTTCAGAGGATTTGTAGAAAATGTCAAACTTTGATAGAAAAAAAAAATAAAGACTGTAATCATCGAGAAATTTGCGTTTTTTTCCGAAAATCTGAAAATAAACGTTGAAGATAACGTCGGATTATTTTTATTTATTTTTTTCTAAAAGGTACATTTAAAAACAAAGATTTTGAAAAAAAAAAACGTCGCGATACGTCAAGTTTTGAAAAAGTTACGGCTATTTAAAGAAAAAAGAGCCATTTTTTTTTAAATTTATAACTTTTTTTTGGGTGTGTAAAAAAATTTGAAAAAATTCTGAGAAACGTCTTTAATGAGGTACAAAATGGTCGCAAATTTTCAGCCAAATCGAAAGCGTTGGGGTTCAAAAGTGGTCGGATTGGCGTGGAATGCCCCATATAAATCTATTAAAAAAACTAGGGATCGTTTCATATAATCTAGCCGCCTGAGGGCGTGGCTTGCGGAAAGTCGTATTCTAAATGGGGAGAGAAGAAGAGTGGGATGATCATGAAAATATTTATAAACCTAAACTCCCACGATTCCCGGAAATTGATCGCGAAACGCACTATAATTTAAATTGTTTCCCACTTTTGTATATTGACGAAAAATATTACAATTTGTTATATTGTTGAATATTTTAAGTTGAACGACTGTAAAGTATGTCACGCAAAATTGTCATTGAATGCAACACATTATTTTCGATACGGAATCAAGCTAATTAGATGTATCGATCTGAGTTGGACGTAAACTTTTAATGTCTGTAATAACCCAAAAATGTTCGGCTTAAACTTAGTCCAGTGTACGAATTTTCTCTTTGTTACTGCTTGTTGCTAATTACCTTTTGACTTCCGTTATAAATCTATTCGCTACTCGCTAGAAGAACTAATTAGGAAACTACTTACTTTTACGATTGTCGATAAAACTACTTAGAAAATTTGCAAATTTGTGTAAATAAAGTCATACTTTGTTTTTCTATTACGATTCAATGTGGCTGTCTTCCATTTCTTAATCAAAACTTTCCATTTATCTGATTACAATAGTAACTACAAACAACTACGTAATGCTACTGAAGCCATTATAAGTGATAATAATTAAATTTGTCAACTTACAGTTGGATGTATAAAAGATGTCACAAACTTCTGTGTTGGCATAAAATGTAGTATAACATAATAATAGTAGTAATAATATTCTGTCATTTAATGATGTCCGTAGAATGTTTGCAAGTTATAATTGTGTTTTTCAGGTGGCCGGGGATAACGACAAAGTATCCCTTGAGATGTCTACAACAATAATAAATGGACATCAAACTACGAATGAGAACTTTGCCAAGCATGTATTTGGTGGTAAGTAAACAAAGATTTTTAGTTGCTATACTCTAATGAAGATAAGTAATAAGAGAATGCACGTGTTGAAATTTTGAAAATTTGATGATTTATGTTTACAATGCAACAACTAACACGTTGATCTTGATTTTTGTTTATGAATTGATTTTGACGAGAGAGTTACTTAGGTCAACAAAACAATACAAATGAACGAATAAATGATGATAAAAAAACGGCTTAAAGGCAGTGCCCAAACTGAGAAATTTTCGACAAATCCGGTTTTCAGTGTTCTAATTCTCCTGAATGTGGTGAAGATGCCAAAGCAAAGTTTTTGGAACAGACATTTTTTGCTTCAATGGCATCGAAAACGAATAATAAGATCTAAGAGGGGTCCGAATCAGGTGCCAAAGGGACCTATTTTGTTATCTCTGGGGATTGATTTTTGCTCGACGACCATTCTTCATGATTTACAAAATTTCCACCCGATCCTTTCGTCTTTCCGAGAGGAGACAAAGATATAAGCGGATCAAGTTTTATGATACCATTATGCGTGAAAATCGCAGAGAATTTCAGTAGAGAAAATTCACTTTAAGTTATACTCTGGCAAATCAATCTCAGCGTTTCCCTAATGTTGTGTAAATAGAGTTTGACAGGTCAAGACATAATTTTGCCTTCGTAGATGCCTTTGAGCTGGCTGCTACTAAAGCGATTTCACGATGTTGTTGAGTTGTGCACCGTGAACTTTTATATTTTTTTTACAAAGGGTTGAACAATTTAAGTTAAGTCAACGGTGCACAATTCAACAACATCGTGAAATAGCTTTAACAGCACCAATTATTCGGAAAATCCAAACGAAAAACATTACAATTTGAAATAGAAATATTGAAACGTAAATAAGCCGCCCGTCGCTTTATTTAAATAAATAATTCACACTAAAAACATTCTTTGATCCATTATTTTTTGATGTTCATAACAAAAAATCCATTAACTATTTTTATAGATTTATCCAACTTGTCCCTCATATCATTAATTCAATGATTGTTTGTTAAAGGGTAAGGGGGAACGTCAGTGCCGTTTAAAGTCTAAAGCGTACCTTTTCAGCTTCTTCCGGGAATACTTGCGCTCGTTTTCTCAATTCGGATTTATCTTTTTTTTCCACTGAAATTTCGCCTTATTTAGAGCCAATTCTGCGGTCACATTATTTCGGCATACTGAAAGCATAGAATACAAGAAGTTCTGTCGAAGTATCGGGCAGAATAAACGTTTGCAGAATCGGTCCTTAGTTAATTAAGATTAGAATTTAAAGATAGAATATTTAACAAGAGATCGTTTTTTAGATTAAGTCCTTTTACCGTTTCGCCATAAAATTTGTGGTTTTGACTTCTACTGAATCTTTTTTATGTTTGCTTTCCCTGATGCGTAAAGTATACGATGTGTTTGTAAAGCGATCAATTTTTCGGTTTGTTGAAAATAATTGTGGTATCGGTCCAGCTACAGCGCAAATGAAGAAAGATTCAATGAATAAATTAATTGAAAATGTGAATTAGTTTTTGCTGGAAACGAAGTATAAAATATTGGAAAAAATACAAAATAAGTTTAATAGATAAATTAAAGTGTGGCTTGACTCGACCGACATATAATTATAGAGCCTGATCCTCGACTTCCAAGACCGAAAATTGGTCGTCATTGAATCGTTTGGGCCGCATTTAAATCGGTTGAGAAACGCATGCGGCTAGTATATTTGTATTTTTTTGACTACGATCTAAGTAACTCAACAAAATTGTAATTACCTGTTCGTTTTGCTTCAATTGCATATAAACTGATAAACAAAACAAAGGGTCGACAGAATTGTATTATCGTTCCTAGAACGATAATCGTTGAAACTTCACAAATTATAATTTAGCATTGTTCTGTTTGGGGACCACAATTTGAAGCAGCAATACTCTTGGTAACAATACATCTTACTTACTAACTTATTGCTATAACTCTTATTCTTCTTATTACTGTTATAATAGATACAGTAGAACCACGTTTATGCGACAGTGGAAAGATTCATATTATTTTAATTAAAGGGATGCAATAGATATCGCTTCAACGAGATTTTACTGTACTCTATGCTTTAATCAATGATTAAAAATTCATTTAATGTTTCTTTGTAGCACATGAGAACGGTTCAGGTAAGCTACTTTTGTCATATATGCTTTATTATATAGAAATTTAGATAGAAGCAACCACCTGTTTTTGTGATTTATTATATATAGACATAGTTTGTCCCTTTGGTTTGTGTAAGCCAGCGGTGTCCAACCGAAATCGATTCGAGAGGTGATTTCTCTCTTTTATGTGCTGGAAGGCGAAACTGTTGCGGCTCGTTGACCGCATATTGGATACCACTGGCTTAACATGTGCACATGAATGGGTAGATCAGTGATTCTCAACTTGTCTTTGTTGTGGTACACTTCCAACAATTTTGAAATTGTTGGAAGTGTACGCTAATCATCAAAAAAGCTTAAAAATAAATAAAATAATTTTTATTTCTAAAATTTGGCGCCGCGGCACAGTGGTTGAGAATCACTGGTGTAGATATATAGTTAACGCTTCATGTTTTTGTTTCAATACAGTTCTTATCGCATATTTGATATTGAAAAATTCCACGCAGGCGTGTGTGCTGCAAATAAAATATAAATGGACGTAATTATGACTAAATTGAATTCGAACTACAATTGTTGTACAAGTAAATGTGTTCTAATTAAAATAGTGATTAAGAAGTACATCAAATGATACAAGTTTTATAAAAATGTACTCAAACGGTAATTGTACTAGCTTAAAAATATTCATTCCTCCTGGTAGTGATTCACAAATTAATATAATTAAGTCTTTGTTTATTTGTGCTTTTTGCTGCTTTTTGTTGAAATTAGTTTAATCAATAGAAAAGTTTGTGACGAAATTTTAATAAACTTTTGTTGGGCAAAATAGACGATAAACATTAAACGATCATAAGCTGGCAATTACTTTTTCCGCCGCATATTAAGCTTGTGTATTTTTTTTGTAATAGATACGTATTCTCACAAATCATCATATTTTCGTATGCACTGCCAAAAAAGTTTAATCTAGATTTTGTGTGGAGATTTTTGAAAAGTTTATAAATGCAAAAGCTTTATTTTCACGAATTTTTCAGGAGACGGAAAAACAGTTTTATTGCTAGAGATTATTTTTATTTCATCATATCGCACGCCAGCACAAAAATTTTGATTTTACGTCATTTGACGGAGAAGTTACCATAAAATGCAATAGGATTTACGTCCACATATTAAACAAACTTATACGCTTGTACTGTGCCCAATATAAGCTTCAAAGTTCGTCTCTACCTCTTAAAGTTGATGATTATCAAATGCAATTTTGAGCTGTCAGTTTTCTCGCCACCGTGCAAAATGTTATTGTCGGTAGCAAATTATAACTTTTACTACATTCTTTTTATTTGAAGTGAAGACGAGTAATTAAAAGAGTTTTAAGGATGCATTTAGCGTTCAAAATAAGCTATAAACTAATAAGAAACTTAGAAAAAAAAGCAGCATCAACACTTATAATTGAAACACTTTTATTAACTTCAATTTCCGTTATGGAAAAGAAAATTTTGGTGGCATACGCGGGTTAAAAGCTGCAGGTGCTTCATCGAAATCCCAATACTGTGAACGAATTTCAAATGTACGCTGAAAATGAAAAATCATAAAGTTTTGCACCGCTGTAAAATATCGTAAAATCAAGCCTTTTTGTGTGATAATTTAGAAAAATTCACTGTTTCATAAAACAGTTTTTCAAGACTCGAACTTGGAACCGTCCCTGTAGAATTCGCTTTTAATCAGGATTGTAAGCGTAATTGGACAATCACCCGGTTTGCTGCTGCTCTTTTTATAGAAATTTTATTTCTCGTTCCTCTTTTATTTTAACATAAAAAGGCCACTCTGCAATTGCTAGTCTGTCCCTGTTTCAATTATTATTTTTCACGTCAATTTAACACTGTTGACGTTATTATATTGCATGTGAGTGTTTCGATTTCCCTGGAAACGGCAGTAATTTGTATCGATTAGAATAATTATATTCTATTAATTGGTTCAAAACAATTTCGAAATTGTTGATATTGCGTGAACAGACGTGTTCGATGTGTTCTAAACGCTTGTCGAGCTAGCTATAGAAAATATGCCGCTTCAAAAATCCGCTATTGAAGTATGTTTAAAACTACAGAACGATTCAAAAATTATTTTGAAAATCACAAAATTTCTTATAAAAAAGTCCACAAAACAACAACAACGAACCTCGGGGTTACACTGAAATATGTAATCAAACGACTTTTGGGACGATCAATTGCACATTTGGCATGTCAAATTCCACAAATAGTCAGCAAATTTTCCGTGCATACTTTCCACACAATCAAGAAAGTTTTGAGTTGGTTACATTTCTTTCGGGTCGCAACCATCAAAGATGATCGCCAATAAAATTAAATTTCTTTACATCCGACAAAAACTGTTTAAAATTTAACAAAGAAAAAATGTTCCTAATTAAGAATTGCAATTATCAAGAGACAGGAAAAAATGCTTTCTCTAATGTTTATATCGAAATCGATATCGATATCGGTCTTAACGATGAAGCACCTAATAAAGTTAGACTCATCAATGAATAATAAATTGTGGTACAAATAAACTATTTAATAAAATATTTCTTGCTATTTAATTAGTACACGTAGTCTTCGGCTATTCTTGGTAACAATCAATAACGAATCACCTGACGATCTCTAATTAAATCAAATCCAATCGAACCGAATCAATTAATTTAATAGACTTAGTTGTTTAGATTTCGTGACCGAATATGACTTGAGAGATATTATTGCGACAATCAAACGTGGGGTTGTTCATTGTTTTTTTCTCTATGATTAATAATATTATTAGTTACAAAATAGCACAAAATTGGAATTTGTTGTGGATTTGTCTCGTTCAGATTTTGAATTAATTAATCTAAAGTTTATATAATAGGAACGCAATTAGCGGTTCATATCAGCCACAGATGTTGGATGATTTAATTAGATTCAAATGTATACTTATATAAACAATTACGTAGAGTTATTTCGAAATTTTCCAACACTTTGACTGACAAAAGAAATAGTAAACTGTTCACAGTACCCGGATACGATTAATGTTAGATATGAACTTTTAATGGAAAATGTCCAATTTCTAGATTTGAATGCATTTAAAATGCATTCCATTAAGGTACGTATCCCAATTTGCAAATATTTGGTCGCAGAATTCGTTCTTAATTTACGTCTCGAAATCGTAAGTGTTTTTTGCAATCAATTCCTGAACAGACGTTAAAATAATTGGCTCGTGTCGATTTGTGCAAAGTTCAATATTTTTCAGTTTGAGAGCTTTTTCATCCCACAAAAACTACGATCTTTGATGCCTCAGCTAGATAGCTACGTTTTTTTAACAGTTTTTCCAATTATTGGCTTGATTCAATGAGTGTGTCTATATACGAAAATCACTTACACCAAATTATTGTTTGAGCCATATGGTGTGACAAAAAACTACCATAAACAACACAAACACCAAAAAGCAATAAACAAACACGTATCTTATTATTTTAATATAATGTATAAAAGAAAATTCCCATTAATATCCTAATGGTATTGATTTTTGATTTATAAAATATTTATTCGTGTCCGATCGACAAACATTAATATTATTAAACAGCTATTTGTGCTGTTCGACAATTCAAAATTGATAATTTTTTTTATTATATTTACATAAACACAAATGTTTAACGATTGATTGTAGTCGATTCTGCTAATCTAATACGTACTGAAAAATTCTAAAAATAATAATTCTAACAGTTATACAAATATACAGAGAATCTAATTGAAATAGGAACTCGTGCGTTCAATAAGAATTGAATTTACATCTATTTAAAAAAAAGTTTCAATTAAGCAGTAATTGTATTGATAATTACAGTTATTTTTGCTGAAATATCGGAGAGCAATTGGAAAACTAGCAGAATCTATTTTTTCTATTGAAAAGTCGGATAACATTCTCTCCCGAAAGCGTTGAAGTAAAACTAGTGAAAATAGTCGAATATGAATGTTTCTCCATCTCATTTCTTAATCTTCAATAGAAAAAGGTGATTTTTGCAATATTACGATTAATTTCTTCTACTAAATAGAATTATACTTAGTCCCTTTATTAAGGCTCCAAAGCTCAAATTCTTCAATATTGTATTTAACTTTAAAGATTGTTTCGGTTTCGAGTATACATGTAAAAGTTGGGAAGTTTTCAAATTATGGCGCTAATTTGGACCTTTACCCTTCATTTTTGGACGAAGCGTACTAATTGCTACCTAACGAATATGTTTCTATCGAACCGAAAACCGAAAACCGAAAAAAACTGATATTTTGTAGCGGAACAAAAGCCGAAACCGAAACGATGTAGGTTTTACTAATCGAACCGAAACCGAAAATCGAAACGAAAAAATAGCGGTTCGAAGCCCTGATACTGTTTACATATATTTTTTTCATAAAAGTCCGTATTTCTGAAATAAAAAATGCGTTTCGCCCGGCGCCTCCACCATTTTACGTAGCGTGAAGGTCAAATTGATAAAAGCTGGAATTTTACGCGATGAATTCCAGCGCGTTTCATCTGAGATACAGTCTTTATCCTGAAATTTTGAAAAGAGAAAAAAAGGGTTTTCATATCAAGTTCATTCACAGCATTCATTGCAGGTGATTGGTTTCCTAATATTGAGTAAATTTCGACATTTCATATAACGTTTTTTTTCACTTCAATAAACAAACAAATAAGATATTAAAGGTGAAACTGTTAGCTGGGACACTCTGTATACATAGTGTCATGTGAGAAGTCTTTATGGTGATTAATAAAATGAGAAACATTAAGAAACCTACTTCATTTGCCACGCCCGTATAATAATTGAAATGCCAATAAGTTCTGTTTTTAATCCTGAACACAGATACGAGTCATATTTTTACAGTTTATTGTGTAGATGAATTGTTCTTGCTTCATCATTATCGAGTCTTCTTCCAATTATGCTATTCGACCAGGAACACCAATCAGATTTATCAATACAGGAAAAAAATGAAAACACTCCAATTTGCAGTAATCCAATTTCGTTTCAGCGTTAATTATGAATGCGTGCTCCTTTTTCTTTTCTTTCTCCAATAATTAAAAGACGGCTTCAACTTTCTTTCTGGTTTTTTTTTCGCTCCTATTGTTTGTTCAACACCAAATTTAATTTCAGATTTATGCAGCCCGGAAGAGCTCTATATTGTTTGTCTTTTCTTTCGAATTGTTTGAATAGCGATCGGTGATACACCAACGACAAAAACGAATATCAAGTAGTGATGCTTTTATCATTGCGGAATTTTGAAAGATTAATGTATTGGAGCCACAACAACGTACACCCTTTTCATACATATATTAACAGTGTTTTGTGTGCGTGATATTAGCAAATTGGTTTTGATAGCCTCGCCTTTATTTGCAGAGACCTTAACTATACATACAAGAAATCGATCAATTAGCGCGTCAACGTTTCGATAATGGTATTGGTCGGTTCGTTACTATATAAATAACGTTTTCTCGCCGATGTTGTTGTAATTGTAGTTGTTAATAGATCGTTTAGAAGAAGCGAGAAGATCAATTTCTTTGTTAATATTATTACAGTCAACCACAATCTCATGTTTAATTTGATTAAAACAGGCTGTTGACGAAAGAATCAATAGAAAAGAAAAAACGTAAATCTAGTCGCAATCAAAATAAAAGCGGTGCATACGTGAGGAATCGGTTATTAGGTGGATGGAATAACTGACCAATCTGCCACTATTTAGTTTCTATTAAACCGCTCTATTTACCGTGTTAATCCATTAAGTGCTAGCGAATGTGTAAATGAATCAAATCATAGTTTATTGACGTACAAAAATTCTATCTTAAATCAAAAATCACTCTCTTTTGACGACGTTGTGAATTGTTTATCTCGATATAAATGTGTAGTAAATTCAAGATTGTTGTTATGCCAGTCACAGCTTTCAAAATTCCATTTGTTCAGTTGTTAGACATTAAAGCTTGGCATACAAGTAGGTGGTGTGTATATCTATGTGCTTTTTAGTTGTCGGAATTGGTCGCACTTGTTCGGCATATTGGGGCAGGGGCGTCTGCAGCGAACGTTTCCGCTGCTACTGCCACCATCACCACCATCATACACCGCCACTATTCAAGCTTCCAAAGCTCGATCTCAGCTTTCAGTTTTGAAACGTGTTCGAGAGCGGCGTACATGCTGCTCTCGCCCATACAATACAACGTATAATCTATCATTAGGAAAATGACAGAAGGTCAGTTCGATTATGTTTGTTTGCATGATGTGTTCAATTCTCTAATCTATTTCCATCTCATTACATGTATTCCTATCGCATTCATCATGTCACATAGTGATGACGTCCAAAACTATTGTTGACGTCATTATTGTTAGACTTCAATGGAATTCTTCACAAATCCCAAGTCCTTTCTTCAAATTAATGTTTGTGTGTGTAGTTCGAAAGAGTGGGCTAAGCTAGAATTATGGCACCCGAAAGAATTGAAAGAATAGGAGAATGTCCCTTGTGCATTAGAATAGATTATTCGTTGCGACTTATAAATATGTAATTAAATTATTTGTAGCATCATATCTTGCCAAGCAGTTATTTAGATGCTGTCGGTTCTAAATATGAAATATGATCCCGAACCACCTTCCACCTCAATTCAATTACGTTTACCTTTAATGCAAAATATTATGGGAGGTTTACGGGATTGTTGAGAATTCTGTCAAAACTTCTACAAAAGCTAATTATTCCCACCGAAAGTCTAAACTAAGTAGCATAATTAAATTTGCCACCATTAATGTCCCTGGTGGATACCGTTCAATGTGGAAAAGAATGTTTTTAATTTGATTAGTTAATTGGCATTGATTTGTTAAACGCCAACTCCAGAACTGATTGTCGTGTATGAAAATTTAATGATACGCTTAGATTGGTAGAAGTTTTCTACTTTAGGCCACCATACTTGTAGTTATGAATAATGAAACAGTAATAAAGTTTTTGCTTGAGAATAAAACCGTAGCCAACCCCAAAAGAGTACTGAAATCGCATCAAAAGAGCCATTTCTTCAATTATCACTACGCTTCTTGTCCCATTTAAATCTCGCCTAAACTGGACGGATTAGAACGATTTTCCAACCGACGTCAATACAGAAAAGTTCGAATTTTCCATAATGCGCTCTAGTGTTCGACAAATACGAATCGATAAACGTTTTACATTAAAACATCTAGCAAGAGAGATAGATTAAGCCAATTTCGAACATTTTATACCACTTTCCAAGTACTCTTTCTGTTGAATCGGTAGAGAAATCGTCGAAATTGTTGTGCAATATTGTGGCCGATAAGCACCCGATAAATTGCTGTATTGTTGTACAACAAACAACAAAGAAACGTTTGAGGAAATCATTAACGATTTTACCATCTATGAAACAGATAACTATATTGTGTCGGACATGACAACTTTATTGCTAGAGCGTTTTCCATCGATAAATCGACTGAAAGCTTGATATTAATTGTGCTTTTTTTTTACAGCTGAACTGGTCGAGGACGATACAAAGACCTGTGGCAAGATTCTAACGGCTCTATCATGGGTGATCGTGGTCTTAACGATGCCGTTCTCTTTGTTTGTTTGTTTTAAGGTGAGTTTATCTATTCAATTCTATTCGAGTGTATACAGAACTAATTTAAAGTTTCATTGTAATGACAACAACGGTGAAACTCTTGTAAGTTTTCGAAATTTGCCAATGATCCAGATTCAATTAAACTATCAAACAATCAGAACAACTCATAATTGAATTGTAATGTAATCATCGAAAAGTTACTTTTGGTTGTTACTATTTTTATCCTAAAGATATATTCGAATGTAAATTGGCAACGTAATACAGCCGGGAAAAACGGAAAATCTCCGGAACGTATCAATAGAATGGTTTTTAAGTTGAAAAGATCAATCATGTTGCGTAGTTCGAATTTCAAGAGGCATATGAATGGTTATTTTCACTGTGATTTATTAATTCCTTTTAATTATAGAAACAAAACAGAGATCCGTCACGGTTTTTATAGCACAACTCGTACGGTCTACGATTCGGGTCTTCATAAATCGATTTAATTATTACGGAGAAATGTTGCTATAGAAACTTTGAACAGAACATCAACTAATCCACAATTGGAAGACGACAACTTTCTCGTTATATCGTTTTCTTAGAGTATCACTGGAGAACTTTCAAATAAATTGAATAATGTTGGAAGCATTACAGAAACTGTATAATTCCATCATATTTACGGTTAAGTTTTGTTGCGCTTTTTTTCAAAACTTTGTGAACTGAAAATGAGTTCACAAGTTTCAAAATCTCACAATTGCCGTCGATTTTATCAGTAAAACTGTATCTGGCAATAAATAAAGTGGTGCGTTTTCCAGTCAATTCACGTCTTTTGCATAACATTTCGTATTCTTCGTTGGATGAAATTTGACGTTAATCCTGCTTATATGATAAAGGGATAAGTTCCCAACGAAACGGCTAGTTTTGCTATTTCCATGGATGTTTTTGAATAGTAAAAGAACCTTTGTTAACTTGGAACTAGAAAATTCTTGTTGGAATTGATTAAGTGGTTGTATTATTGGAAAACAACGGTAAACGAGTTGTTTTCAAACAACTTTTAACAAGTTGACTCTGTCGATTTCCTTGAGGATAAAGTTCTGCTCCCAGGCCATGTTTTGTGGTAAATCCAACAAAAGTTATTCGAATTTCATTATAAGCTCAAATTATCAACAAGAACACTTTCACTACTCAAAGACAGTCCCGCATTCGATGGCCGAAAATCTCTACACGTTTTCCCCGGTTCGGTTTACAAATGAGAAAAATATCAAATATTTACCTGTCAGTTGTAGATTTGAAAAATATCACAAGACAACTGCAATTTTTTCCACTTTATTGACGTTAATTGGACGCTCGGAACATGTTTTATTTTTTTGTTTGCAAAACGACAGCGCCTTCATATTTCACCTCGCTTTATTTGATAATGTTAAATTGTGTAAGTTTGATACAAATCGATGTTCTATATATATTGTACGTAATTTCTTTTATTTCATAGTAATCTATCTTGTGAAACCTAAATTATATGATACGTCTGTCAATTATTATGTGATTACCACCGATTCTCGTACAATTTCCGATAAATTGCAATTGTTCTTCGATAATTTCGTATATAAATCAAACAAAACGATTGCTGACGTTTCCGGAATCTCTTATTATTTACGAAAATTATTATTCTTTGCATTGTATTTACAGTGGGAATTATACGAATTTTGCAAGATAAATATTGATACTTATTAATGTATTGTTTTAAATTGGAATTTAAGTAAATAAGGGAGATTTCTCTGTTCTCCAATTGTGTTCGTTACACATTGAGAATTATGTAAATACGATATCGAGCTCCACGCTTCTAACTTCAAAAATTACGCAGTTCCCATACAAACTTTCATCCTTCATTTTCACCTTTATAAACAAAAACCTTAACAAAAACGCATTTATTTATATAAGGGATCAATTTTCAGGGATCCTTTTCCAGAGTCCATCCACGTTATGTAAGCAATTTTAGTTTAGGCTACGATTTGGCTATCATTTAGTGAATCTCAAACATATTTTCACATGTGTCGTGTCGTGGGCGTTTTTTTTTCCAAAAATGTCTCGTTTGACATTTATTTTTGGGAGACTTTTCGGTTAATTATCGTTTTTTTTTTAAAAACAACACCGTAAAGAACTCGAAACAAATAATTGTTTGATACCCTCAGCTCTCAGTTACTCAGTTAAACGGTCTCTACTCTTTACGGAATGTTTTTAGGGCTCATTTACTTTGTCTAAAGAACTTTTGTGTAAGGTCTCTTGCTGCTAGAGTTGCTCATTATAAACCATATCTTGGCCGACATTTGTCGTGACGTATTTTAGTAGATTGGGCATTATTTGAGAACCATTTTGTACGGTAAATTATGGTGGATGCGCCGGGTACATATTTGCAGCCGGTCATTTACACATTAATAAAGCAGAATACAGAGTAAATTGAACATAATTACCAAGTCTCTCTATCGTATTTCCCATGTCAATTGTATAAAATTATAATGAAAAATCTATCCTGTGCGTCATCAGACAATTGTTTGTGCATCATATTGCATACATCTTTAATCATTTTTGTAGTTCTATTGGATATTTTCACATAACGGAACAAATTGTACACAATTCTTTCTCAATAACGAGTAAAAATAATATTTACTTTCCAGCAAATTACCCAACATACAAATCGATATTTGGATTATACACGTGTGGCAAATCAACTAGCCAACCATTTGTATTATAATGGACGAAAAGATTTGACTTTTTCATTTGCCACGTCCGATAAGAATTCTAATTCGTCATTAATTGAAAAAGTTACCTGCCATCCGGGATTTCGCGTCGCCTCGCCCAGTGATCGACAATTTCTTTTTATTTGCCGGTCAAATTATTTTACGCGTCTATACGTTTGACGGGTCTGTGAGAGGAATTTTGATTGATTGAGCGCTTGACGAATGTGCACCTATTCGCCACATAAACCCCGAATTGACACAGTAATCTTAGATTGTCGACAATCAATTCATTCCCATCAACAGTTCCTGACGTGGCATTTGAAATTAATTAATTTCGCCTCATATTCCACAAACTGTGTCGATTCAATAATTACTTCGTGGAATTTGATTTTGTTGTAAAATAGTTGTTGAGCCATTAGTGTGTGTTTTGATGAAATTCTAGTCAATTTCAAATGTGTTTTAATTTGAAATGTTTGATTGTCAAATGATCGAGTAGCTTGCACAAAGCCATCCAATTAGCGATTAGAATTTTATTCTATTGAATTGGTGGTAAATTACTTTTTTTTGTCTCTCTTTAAAGCCACATGTGAAATAAAACGTACTTAATTAAACCGAATTTTCAATTTACTTTATATTCAACAAACGATAGATTTATTGGTTTTGACGTGCAATTTTATAAAAACAACGTTAATTGACCATTGTATTGAAAGCCGTCGATTAATTTGTTGTTGGTGTTCGCAGGTGGTGCAGGAATACGAACGAGCCGTTATTTTCCGTTTAGGTCGTCTGTTGTCTGGTGGTGCCAAAGGTCCTGGTGAGTATTAACACCTCAAGTTGATGATGATGATGTGGTTGAAAATTGATTTATTATTAACTCACGATTTAGATTAGAAGAGTTTTATAGCGCTATAAACTAGAAAATCAATAAGAAGCTCTCTTATGTGGTTGTTTTTCTTTGTGTGTCTTGTGAATATGATAACACAGTGAAGGCTTACAAATACCTACAAAAATGTAATTGAAAAGTAAACATCTATATAAAGTTGATAAAATACGGCTTTTACGTATCCTCTTTTATTGCTTTGTCTTTCCAGTTATCTAAAAATATATTGACTGACTGAATGTTCTCGCTTTGGACTCAAGAGATACTGCTTCAAATAAAACATCTAAGAATCTCCATTATTTTTAGAATTTGTCTCTTCTTCCAACCTTTACCGTTAAATTACATCCTTAATACGGATTCTCTGTGTGTATAAAACAAAAACAAAACAAAAAAAACATTTTATCCAGATTTATATAACAATATAGAATATTCTATTTACAGACATCCCACCGACATCTCTATCAAGAGTTTACAATGCTGCTGTTTGGCATTTTCTATTCCCTTAACATATCCAACAAAGTTTCGTGGAGTAACAAATTTTAATAAAACTTTATGTCTTGCATTTCAGGAATTTTCTTCATCTTGCCATGCATTGATGCCTACGCCCGCGTCGACCTACGTACAAGAACCTACGATATCCCACCACAAGAGGTACAATTTTTATTGTAGTCTTTTATGTTTTTTTTCCCTATCGTTTAACCGTAAAACGAAAATTAAATGTTAAAGTTCACAATTTCGTTTATATCTCGAGGGCGATTGTAGACACAAGTTATTATCTCTTACTACTTATTTCGTTGGAAAATAAAGCATTATTGCGACAAAGAAAATACAACGAAGCAACAATTTTTTTGCGGTTGATACACGTCGGAAAAAAGACAACAGAATTGTGTGTGTGTGTTTCGGTTCAAATGGAATAAAGTAAAACATTCTAGAATATGTCAGGATCAGGATTAACTCAACCAAACAAACAGAAAAAAAAACAGAACTGGATTAGAAATTAAATTAAAAAGGGGTAGAAAGTTAAAGGATTTTTTTAAAAATGGAAATTGCGTGTAAAAATGATTAAACTCCAAGTTCGTTTTTTATTTGGGAAACGTATTTTTAAAGTTACAGTTTGATGCAACAAGTTTTGTTCAACTGTGGAAGAAGATCAAAATAACCGATCTCTTTGAAAAGTTTTAGTTTATCCGCAGTGGTAATTCGATAAAAATTGTAGTTTTCAACAATAGAAATTGGTCTACTTTTGGGATTGAATTGAGCCGCAACGGATCTCGGGGAAAGCTCAAAACTCGTTTGACATTGACTTTTGGGGGATCTTTCAGTGAATTATCGCTTTTTTTAAGCAACACCGTGCAAAAACTTCAGTGAAATAATTCTTTTATTCCCTCAGAATGTTTTTAGGGAATAATGTTTTATCTAATCTCATGATTCTAGAGCCACCGGATATACTACCGGTTAAGCATATCCTCACCGACATTTGTCGTGTCGTGTCGTAACGTGACGTGAGCGATATGCTTTAGTAGATTCAGTGGATTATTGAGAACGATTTTTTTTTACATATACAATCAATTATGGTGGATGCGCCGGGAGTATATTTGCAGCCGCTCATTTACACATTAATCAAGCAGAATGTAGAGTAAATTGAATATGATTACGAATTCTCTTTATCATATTTCCCATGCCAATTGCATAAAATTATAATGAAAAATCTATACAGTGCGTCATGACACAGTTGTTTGAGTACATCTTAAATTGTGCCGTTTTGAAGTTTTTGTTAGATATTTTCATATTTTATTCGAATATATATGAAAAGTTTCAATTTATCAAATACTTGTGATAATTCTTCAAAAATACAAGTTGTACTTCTACGGATTGAGCGGTTCTAAGACACAATCGATGTCAGGGAAGACTGGGACACAAAATTCGTTTGAAGTCTACGTTTGGGAGGTTTTTCGGTTAATTATCGTGTTGTTTTGCTTAAACAACATCGTAAAGAAAATTCAATTAAATAATTTTTTCGATTTCGGCTTCTTAGTTAAACGGCTTCTCTACACTTTAGAGACTGTTAAGTAAGCGTAGTATCGATTTTAATTTGAATAAGAGTAAGATTTATTATAGTTTGATGGCTTTCTAGCGATTTATATGTAGCAGGATTAAAGCGAAAGTTTATAACTAACTTATAAACAAAACTCTATTATCAAGTTTATATTATAATAATAGCAACAATAGACAAGAATATATTACAAGTGTTATTCTCTGCAAATTTGCCGACAACTTTCAACAACGATTATTGTGGAAATCCTCAAGAAACTTCGAAATGTCAATTTGTGGAAGAATCACCCAAAGTTGTGTTGACTTCAAGATGATTTCACGAATCGACTTCGATCAACGATAGACAGTTTTGTTGAGCGGCAAGAACATATCTTGTGGGATACTTTTAATTTGAGTGAAACAGACGTACTGAAAATCGTTCGTTTATTCTATAAAATAGAATCGAAAATTGACATGGAGCGATAATTATAAGCGTCCAAAAATGGTCGGCGTAAATAATAAATCACATCAACTCGACAAAGATAATAGTGCACGCTCCACAGTTTTAGAACCGCTGCAGCATCGTGACTGACAGAATTGTCAAGAAGAAACGCGGTATAAATATTGAACAGCACAAAATATTAAAATCATTCAAGAAAGATTGTTACTTTCAGAGATATCGACTTGATTAATAATTGATATTATGTCAGTTTTTCGTAAAACATAAAAGGTTGACTTTTTGATTTCTTGCAAATTCAAACTTGTTTCAGTCTCAAACACTTTCTCTACATCAGCTTGAAAAGTACTTTAGACTATTAAAGAGACGTATTAAGCGAGAATAGCTTCATTAATCAGTCTGCGCCCATTTATAATTAATAAAGAACAGCATCGGTTTCCATGCGTTCTCGTTGGGTTTTCAATAACGCGATTTTATAGCAGAGAAATTATGAGTTAAAAATCGTTTTAATTAACGAAATTACGGTTACGATGCTATCTATCAATTAATTTATTTACATCCAACCTTTTCCGTTGATTAGTCCAATCAGAATAATTGAATCAATCGTTGGTTTATTATAATAATTTGGTAAGAGATCGATTTTAATATATTGGAAGCTGTACAAAATGCGTTCCAATTATTTTCAATCAGTTCTAGCAAAATAAATGATTTTCAATACGTATCGATAAAAAATTGAAGCGCAAATTGTAAGAAACAGGTGTTCTATAGAGTCACCTTCGACCTTACGAAAAATTCGAAATTACAAATTACTATAATTTCGAACGTTGATCAGAAGAAAATTGTAATAAATTACTGCTCGTTTCGTTGGAATAAATTACAGAACTGTCGATTATAGTAATCAAAAGGTACAATTGGAAGCCAGTTTTTTCTAGAAATTACAACTTTTGATAACGACAAAATCATCACTGATGAAAGTTGCGTTGTTGTAAGAGTAGGAGGAATTTTTTGTTTTAACTGACAAAAAATCCGTACGAGTATTGATTCAGTCGTTTTGTTTTGGCTTTTTGTACGTCCACTGAATTTGTTTTAAATTGAATTGAATTCTATAACAAAACAAATTCTGTATTTTATTTATTTATAAAACAATGGATACCGCTATTTTATTATTTTTTTTTTCCGAAATGATGCTGTTTCAGGTTTTAACGAAAGATAGTGTGACAGTTTCGGTGGATGCGGTCGTCTATTATCGCGTCTCAAATGCCACTGTTTCTATTGCGAATGTTGAAAATGCCCATCATTCAACCAGACTATTAGCCCAGACAACATTGAGAAATATTATGGGCCAACGACCATTGCATGAAATTTTAAGTGAACGTGAAAGTATCTCACAACATATGAAAGCGTTATTGGATGAAGCAACCGATTCATGGGGTATTAATGTTGAACGAGTCGAAATGTGAGTGTTTTTTTTCTACCCGGTATTAATAGGATTTTGTAGATTTTTATACCATTAAGTTAATAACACACAAAAAAAAAATTGCGTGTTTGAATTAACACAAACAGCTGGTAACCAATTACAATGATTATATTGGAATTATCGCAATAATTAGTAAAAGGCCGTTTGATGATAACGTTCTGTTTGTTTGTTTTTTGTGTTCGTTACATGTTTTTTCTGTGTCGTAATAAATTCGTTTATAGTAAGGACGTCCGTTTACCAATTCAATTACAACGTGCTATGGCGGCTGAGGCGGAGGCGGCTCGTGAAGCTCGTGCTAAAGTGATTGCTGCTGAAGGTGAACAGAAGGCATCCAGGGCATTACGTGAAGCTTCAGAAGTGATTGGTGATTCACCGGCCGCCCTACAATTACGTTATCTACAGGTACGTTTTATAGATGCACGCAAACATTGATTAATTACCACACAAAATGGCCAGCTTATTATAGTCACATTCACACACGACAATAACACAATTCTATGTGAACATCACGATATTGCTTATCTTTCTATAATAGCGCATCTATAAATAATTAATTAGTTGCTTGTTTATAATAACACGAATTTCCCGAACCAGTTTTATTATTAAGTTAGTAAATGTTAGTGGTATCAAATGCTATAGATTATTAGTTTAGAGAACAATAGATTAGATTTAGAATAGACGAGACTAGTTTAGAACACGATAATTTAAAGGAATACAAGAAACATTGGGTGTAGTTTAATTAGTATTCAGAACGTTTATATGAAAATTACTGGCAGCTAATACACACGAATTAGTAGATTATATTTGTTTCTAAGGTGCGTAGAAACATTTATTTTGTAAGCAATGAATAGACGAAAATTTCAACATTATTATCGTTTTTTATCGATAAAAGACTGGGTGGTTAGCCAACAAAGCTAGCAACTGTAATTCACAATTTTCACCAGATTAGAGAGATTTTCCTGGTAAAGCAGATAGTTCACGTTAAAACTAAGGTGTAGCGAAAGTTTCACTTTTTGCTTCTCAGCCCATCAGGAGCGGTAAAGAAATTCATTAACTCCATAATTCTACTTTTCAGTTTGATGTTTTTGAAGTAAATCCAACGTCGTTATCGCCGCTCTAATATGATTTTCTGTACCGATTTTTGGTCAAGATCACCGACCAGAGCGGAGGATTTTAAGTGAATTCATTTATCTAGCTGAAACGCTTTGCAAATAGCGATGAAACACGTTTTTCTTTGCAAAACGAGGCGTTTGTCACGTTTTTTTCCCATCTTAATGTGTTAAAATATTAGAATAATCGCTGAAACTTTTCAACTTTGTCTACCGTTTTTTTTTTTGTAAATCTGAAGTTTTTGCTGTTGACAAGCTCGGCAACCATCGCAAAGTTTTTCCATATATAATTCATTATATAGTTCGATCGCATACGTGCTTCAAAAATATCTCGATTTCTGCTATTGCTACACTTTTTTAAAAGCCGTCCATTCGTGAGAACTTTTCAGATCGCTCCTGTAAAATCAATCAAAAACGAAACTATCTGCTGGGAGTTGTAAATTATCTACAGTTGCTAGCGATTAAAGTAGCTATTGTAAGATTTACGACAGTCTCTTATTTGTAGAAGACCACTTGATTTGATTGGTAAATTCCCGTTGTTCCTTGTATTCCTTGATACTCCCACAGGTGGGCCTAATTAAATCGTTTGTACTTGCCTGTTCAACACAAATCACACAATTAGATGAAATACTTTATAACTTTCACTATAACTGTAGTAATAATAATCATTTTTTTGTTGGTATTATTATTATTACGATATGGGAATAGAACGCATGACAATAACTAGGTATGCAGGATGATTTTCGATAATTCAATCGATTCGATTTCTTTTATATTGAACAACTGATTCGAATGAAATTTGCTGATGTTGGAATCGAGTCAAATATGCAGTTAATTGACAATCGTCAGTTCGAATTGATGCCGGACGATTATTGTTGCAGCAATTTCGGTCCCAGTTTGATAATTAATCAAATCGTTAATATTTTGAGTTTTTGTCTTAATTCTTGTTGGTATTAGGACCGATTCTACAATCGTAGCAAAAGCATAGAGTGAGAAAATTTCTGTCAATATCAGACGCAATAAAACGCTTGCAGAATCGACTCTCAGTCTTATGAAAACCGGTTAGATAATTATATCTTTAATTCGTTGATGTAATTGGTTTCTTCCATGTCATAGATTTATGTTCAACATCATTGAAAAGGTCTTTTCAAAGTCTTTCAAGACTCTCTCGATTGCTACTCGAAATAAATTATATCGTAGAATAATGACATATCTACAGGTTTAGTATCAACAATATGAAATAGATTCGACAAGAATAATGTTGAATTAAGCGTAAAAATCCGATCTCGGTATTTTCTACAGCTCAAGAATAGAAAAATAAGTTCTTGAATGTCTCGTCTCCAATAAAACCGATATCAGCAAATTTCATTTGATAGAAAGAACAACACAATGAATCGATGGAATTGGTTGTTTTGAGAATCATCTTGTGTAAATCGATTCGAACTTAATTACCGTAAATTTTTACGTTAGACACTCAATACAATATCAACGGAGAAGAATTCAACCATCGTTTTCCCACTACCAATTGATATTCTATCATACTTCATGAAGTGTAAAGGAGCAATGGACAATCAAAGTCCCTTTTAAAGATTAACACAATAATAACACAATTCTATAATAAATATTATTCGTTTATAAATGTAACGAGATCTTGATGTATTTATTATCTATTTATATAATATGATAATCACAAAACATTTACTCGATGTTATTACCATTAGTGTCTTTTCTTATTGTTATAAAGTAGTTGGTATTATTTGTTATGATCAATCAAACAAATTAATTTTTAATGGTTTTATCGATAAATGTTTTGAAGCACATTGTAACTTACACACTGGTCTTTCATCCATTATAGTGAATTTTAATCATACAATTTATGGTGGAATTTAAATGTTAAACTTAACCATTAAGTTCTATGCACATCCAGATTAACATTAATTTCCTTTAGATAAAATCTATATAAAGACTAAAAACTAACGATAAACGCTCAAAATTAAACAAATCGGAATAATACGCAAAGATTAAAAAATGTCGTTTCGTTTTGGATATTTTGAGAAATAAGTCGTCATCATTGCCGCCGCAGCCATCGGCTGGATGATAACTAGAATTTCCAATTGAAATTAAACAATAAAAAACCACTAAAACAACAACGATTTAATATGCAATTTGAATAAATTAAAACACGGTGTTGGCTTCATTTTTGCCAAAAAAAAAACTTTATGTTTATCGGACCGATTTGAACGTTTGGCACGCAGACTTTTCACCACACACAACCCCCCAAGCGACTGTTTGTTTTTAATTAGTCGAACGTTCATTGCTGTTCGATAAACTGCACAGCAATCGTCACTGATTCAGCAATCCTGTATGGAGAGTTCTAGGAATGAAAATTTAGTGAAATTGGATAGTTTTCTTGAAACAATTTCCCCAACTAATTATCGCTTTTCGATTCACTTTGCAATCGCGTACACCAATTTATTTGAAGTGAAAAATCTCGGTTGAGATAAGCCACAATATCTGGTACAACTGGAAATTACACCATAGAGATGTGTGAATTGAAATACATTATTATTTCGCTAGACAGAGCAAATATAAGTGCGACTTACGAGATATTCTGTTACTGCTTAAATTAAATACGAATTGAGACTTGGTTTTGTACGGATTTTCTATTATATTTTTTATCTGTGACACAAAAGGAAGATAAAGAAAAAAACTCTTATTAAATTTTTTGTATCTTACATTCTTTGAAATGCACAAAATCAAAAGGGATCTGAATTGACAATGACAATGACAAAGGATAAGGAAATCCGTTTTGTTTGTAAAGCAACAAATTTATTTCGTATCTTAAAAAAAGAACCAATAACTCAATAAGTTTGTAATTTTTCTTAAATTAAGAGCAGAAATTGAAACGTCTCGATTTTTCTGTTGAAGATTGATGAACTGAATTACTGCAGAAAATTTAAAAAATCGCCCAATTTCCTCCCTTTATGAACCAACAAGATTAGTCACGAACCGCTTGGACTGGGGTAAAAATTAATCCAACACCGTGTAGATTAAATGCAAATCTACTAAAATTACCCTTTTGTTTTGATATTAATATTTTATCGAACTGTGTAGATTGTGTGCAACGTAGGGTGCCAAATTATATTAAAAATTTTCGATGTATGTACTTATCAATCACTATACACTACTTTAGTCACTATTTAATGTTTATATAATCATCTATATCTATATCTTTATATATATACAATTTAATAATGGATAATTATGGAATAAATAAATATAACAAAATAATTAAATAGGCTGTGCACAATAAGCCATCAAATATTCTGTGTTAAACAAGAATGATTTATTTAAATCAAGATTAAAACTAGTCTAATCGAAAGATTTCAAAACGAACACAATAACTTAATTTTTCGTTCATCAATAAACACGCTTCAATTAATTAAAATACCAATCACGAATTTATTTTATAAATGAATCGACCAAAATGACGGAAATTATAAATTCGTGAGCTAAATTTGAAAAGAAATATTTGTAAATAGATGTTAAGTGTTTGTTTTATTAACTTTGTATATAATCAACAAATTCAATGTATTTGTGGCCAAATTGATAGAGATATTAAATTGAGAGAGCAAATCGCTTGAAAGTTGCAACTTTTTTTTTTCAATTTCTCGATTGTTGTGTGTATGTCTCTGTTAAACGTGTGTGTTCGCTTTAAAAAAATCCACCATCTCTTCTATAAAAATGCTTATTGTTTTTTCGATATAAATTACAATTTGCAAATACAGTCGAGTCGATACAGAATATACCAAAACTGTATTGCAAATCGTGTTGTTGTTATTTGATTCTAATGGGAAATCAATGCTGCATCGTCATATGCTCTTGTATCTACCATTTATATAATTCACAATTTGTTTATCTAAACTTATTGAGCACGAAACTTTTGATTCGTACAGACATTAAACACGATCTCAGCTGAGAAGAATTCGACAATTGTGTTTCCGCTACCGATAGATATGTTAACGTACTTCATGAGGGCCCAAGAAGCCGCGCACTCATCGTAATGGTTGATTAAACCGAAAATACTCTAAAAATTCTGAGTAATCAAGATATTTTAAACAAACATATATATTAATCTGTTTTAATTGGACACATTTTAATAATGGTGATTAATTTGAATTAATTGATTGATGAGTTAAAGAAAAATTGATTAAATTCAATTGATAATTTCACAAATATAAAATGAAATAAAATTTAAAAAAAAATTATTAAACAACACCCGAAACTGTGTAGTCTTGTTTGTTGGTATTTTTTACATGTTCGTTGATTTTTTGGAATTGATCACCGTCTTGTGGCACAAATTGCTGGTTTCTTTCAATCTAGATTTTAAAAGTATATTATGTGTTGTGACTTGTATAAAACGATTTGTTTGTGAAAAACATACAGAGATGTTGAAATAAATGTACAATTTATTATCGCAAATTTTGATTTTTGTTTGTCCTATTGTGAAAAACTTTCCACAACACACAAACATTTCAACATTTTAAACGACTAACTAATAAGGGTTGAGAGGGGTGAAAAAGTCGTCGACAATGTGAGTTGTGCATTTTAAGCGGATTCTAAATAAATTGTGACGTCGGTTTGTAAAGTCAAATAATTTACAAACAATTAATGCTTGATTTTTTTGTTATTCGAACTTTGTCCGGACTCCCATTTATTATTACGTTAATTTGCTATTCTACTAACCGTTCCGGTTAGAGTGGCTATAAAATATAACTAATAATAAAGGATAGTAATCATTAATAATAATACAAAAAATACAAATTACAGAAATGGTGGAGGCGCCGGGCGATTTGGCTACAACTTTAGAAAATATTAAAATATGCTTTAAAATTTCAAAATCTTTTATGTGTCGCCATTTACATGAAATACCGTATTATTATCAGCATCATAGGGAAATACAGCAGCGTAACCGGGCATTGATAAGAAAATGCTAAACGTATTTTTCGTATAGTAAGTGCAACGCTCCGAGTTGATTTTTACTTTGTGTAGGTAAACATAGAATGATATAGAAAAATTCTACCACCGGTTATTTCCCCAACGTGCAACCTAACCGTTCAAACTTAGTCAATCTTTGACTGTTTTGCGATGAGAACACCCTCCGGATTTCACTACCACTTACCGCCTATCCCCTACTCACCGATCGCACCAACTTTACCGGTATTTTTATTCAATCTTTGCCGAAGACACTATCGATTATCCGACGTCAAGTTGATGTGGGTTAACGATATACCTGTCGTTTGCCGTTCCATACTTGCAACACAAAGTAAATTTATACGCCCGAAGTTTTTGTGCGAGTTTCTGAAGACATTGTCGCAATTCAGATGTGTATTACACTTCTATTCCTATTTAATAGTTGATAGTTTTTATTAATGTTAGTCCGGGAAACTGGGAGTATTTGCAGGAATCTCGAGGCAACCGCAAATTAACGAAACTATCCAAACTTGACTTTTTTTATGGGTAAAGTTATAAGCGCGAAAATAAAACGCCGCTTTCGAAATGTTGGAGCGGAAGCTGAAATCTTTTAAGATAAATAATTAATATTTGCTCTACAGCCTGGTGATGTTTATACGCTGTTTTTTTTACCGTATAAATACAAAAACTAATCAAGTTTTATTTCGTTTAATAAACTTTGTACTTCTACAATACAACTTCAATCTATACACACTACGACAAAGTATTTGTGCACGGTTGCTGAACGTAATTAAGGCAAAAACCTCTATTGTCTATATCAACTGGTGCTTCCACACTATCCGCATGAAACCACAACCTAAACGGTTTCACGATACCTAAATATCAACAAAAAACAGGATAATCTTAGATTCGATTGGTTGAGGGTCGATTCTACAATCGTTTTATTTCTGCCGGATCATCGGGTGGAATAGAATGATTGCAGAACCGGCCCTAGAATCCTTTCAACTTGCTTCGAATCGGCGTGGATCGTAGAGTAACATCAGCCGCCAATACACCGCCACATATTCGATCAACACTAGCCGGTGCGGACGTCTGCGGCCGTCCCACATTACTCACCATCGGTACAATCAAATAATCGGTTTGACATGTATTCGAACCACCCCCACTGCCCACTGCTGCCGGTATGGCATTGTTCGAATTACCAGTCAATGTGAACGACAGACTTCTATTATGGACTGTATTTAATAAAATTTGTTGTTTTTTTTTTAAATTAATTTTCAAAAACAAATATGCGATTATTATTTACCGGGATCTTCACATTGTGAATATTGTATACTACAAAAATTTCGTTCGTTACGTATACACATGCTATAATCCTGATTTGAGAGTTGCAATCCTGTTATTGGGTCATAGTTGAATGAACGTATTTGGCCTGCTACACCGGTGAAATATTGTAAACAACCATCGTCAGCTGTAAACATCAACAAGTCGCGTTTTATTAAAATATCAATCGATAATCACTATTGAAAGCCACCTCGATGGGTTGAAGTGCACTGTATTTGAGAGATTTTGATTTTCCAATTGCGCTGAAACGATGCACCACTCGTTACGATTGATAATGTGACCGGATTCGTAACACCTGGACCAGCATCAATGTACACTAAACAAGCATTTATACAACAATTTTTTGATAATTCTACGAGAATACCGGGCGCTTACAATGGTTGCCAATATTGTTGCCGCACAGTATTGGAACAGGATTACCGCCTCCAGACACAATAAACTGGTCATTGTTGCATATATGATTCACAGTTTCCGGACCCATAATTACGAATTGATTAAAATCTAATCTGAAATTATATTACAGTCGCATTGATAGTGGATTCAAGACTTGATTGCTACCTATATTGACAAATATCGGCATTCGATTTCAGTAATGTTACTTGACATGATCCTGTGGCGTCGTATTGATTCGGATAACTATTGGATACGAAATATGTGCCGTTTTCGCGGATCGTTGCACCACAACTAGCTAAAACTTTATTATAACCGAAATTATAAAAATTCTTTTCTCGAGAAATTGTTAGATTTACACAAACAACAGATTCCGTAGCCTCCAGCACACGGACCGTTCGGGGTGCCGCCTCTTTGGACGCATTCCGCACCGGCAACGCAAGTTCCATTTTCGCCGGTTGCTCCACGACACTCGACATTATTGAACTGTATGTAGGTGAAGAGCGACAAAACTGCAATACAATGTTGTATTATAAATCGACTTTTACAACTCCAACATAAACACTAGGGCCGATTCGAAAACTCATTAAGTTTTTATTGTTTTAACGGCATAACTTTTTAAATATCATTCCAGAGATTAAATGCAGACTTACATCGACTCTGACGCGGATTGAAATTGAATGGATTGAAGATCTGGTGGCGTCTATATCCGGCAATTAATTTTTTCTGTTTCGCATTGAAACTTCTCGACGAATTATTTATTAGTTCACAATCAACGAAAATCTCAAATACCGACAATAATAATGATACAAATAATATGAATTTGATTCGATTGAAAATCAACATTGTGTCGTACGCTAATCTAACGATTTATTGAAATCCCACCCGCTAGTTGTGGCATTTTATAATGTGCCTTCCAAAATTTCATACTTTTAGCGACTAACGAGCCGTAAAAGTATTGTCTTGAAGAAACATTTTGTTATTATTTTAAGTCATTATTAATTAATGCCATTTAACAACGTTTCCGGTCTTATCTGGGATTCAATGGTATTGTTTGAAATAGGCAAACAAACCAAAACCACACATGAGTGCCCACGAAATTACTCGAAATAACAATATTACATGGATGAGTACCTATTTCTCTTGACAGAAGTTTGTGGAAAATAGCGAAAGTAGAGAATTTGATTGTCTTAAATAATTGCTCGTTTTTTTTTTTGTTAATAAAATAATCGGAAGAATAATTCGACAATGAGTTGTTGTATTGTGCAATTTGACGTGTTAAATGTTTCCTAAATAATTAAAAATTTAGCTAAATTAGCCAGAAAAAAGTTGAACAATCGCACAATTGTTTGAACAAAATGACGGATTTTATAGTGAAATTCTACTAAGATAATTATTAATAATTCTCTCCATAAATTGTCCATTGTAATAATTGCATTACAATTACCGTAAAACCTCTCCAATACGGACATCTATGGAACAGGACGTGTCCGTATTAAGGAGGTTCTAGAAGTTAATATCGCAATAGTCAGTTTCAGGATCGACAAATGTCGATAACGGACCGTAATTAGCATTCACCTGAAATATCCGAATGTAACGGTAATTATACGTAATTGGAAAGAATGTCTTACAAGCAGGGGTAAGTGTCCGTAATGTAGAGGTTTAAATTGTTCTCGGTAACAAAGTACGTTGTCCGTAATGGTGATTGTCCGCACTATGAAGGTTTCATGTAAACATATGGAAGAATTCCGGACCTAAACAGAGGTTTCACTGTAGGTATATAAATTATTTTATTCGTGGAATGAAACAAGGCCCCGCATTTCCGTGATGTAAAATTCAATTTAATTTATCCAATTCTAATATAGTCGTAATGTAAATTAATATTTAAAAAGTTTCTGTTTCTAAAATGAGTTTTTGTTTTATCAATATTATGAGTCCAACAATACCGATTTAAATTTCTATATTGAATTAGTCATTTTCTAAACAATTCGCTAAACTTTTACAAACGAAATGAAACAATAAAACGCTCTTGAAACGTTGAGTTTACTCATAAATCAGGACCAAGAATGTTGATTTTCGTCTAGAATAGTTGATGAAATCCGATAAATCAATTTGCGGCCTGAAAACGTACTCTGAAATTCAAACTAAGATCAGTTACTTTCAATAGTTGATTCATGGAATCTAAAATAGTTGCTAAATAGTTCGTTAAACAGACCGATTTGTAGTTCTTCGTTTGGTAAGTTTCTACCCGTTTGTGTCTACCCGTTTTTGATTATCTTTCAGCATTCGACATTAAAATTAAAAGGCGACAATTTGCATTCTTGGGCCCAGGATAACCTTTTGTTAGATGATGATGATGATGGAAGCGTTCTTTGAGCTCTTTTTTGATGTAAAATAAATATACAGCAATAATTTCAGAGCAAGGTGAATTTGGATTCAAAAAGTTCAGCTTGGAGTATAAACGTGTAAGCCTGGTATTTTGTTGATTTCAGGACTTCCAACCCTTACTCTTTTTGTTCCGGTTTTCGGTTTCGGTTCGATTAGAAAAACATACAACGGTTCGGTTCCAGAAAAGGTATTGTTTTTACTTCGGTTTCTAGTTTAGTCCCGGTTCGAAGCCCTAATTATAATTACCCAATTATCTTAATTAAACTAGAAAATGTGTATAAAAGCAACTTTGTTAAAAGATGTTTTTATTGACGAACGATGTAGAAATTCATACGCTTCTGTCAATAATTTCTGGACTTACGAAGAATTCTGTCCTGTGTAACTGAAAATGTATTAATAAAGAATATAACTATGAATTGAGTTTCACGAACATATCCCACAATAACCGGTAGACGTGGCCAATATGTGGGTTGCAGGACTCGCAGGCCAGATCCCGTTCCTGTTATGAATTTATGCCGCCCGCGATTAAGTTTTCATTAGCTATATAAACTTCTATTCCACCGCAACACAGTTCCACCGCACCAGTCCTGTGTGAATTATTTTAAATAAGCAAAAAGAAGGTCGATATTTTCTTTCAATTCAATAAAAATTTTAATTCTTTTTTTAATTCTTTTCGAGAGGGAGAATTGCGAGACATACATCGAAAATCGAGATGACAGAAAAGGTTCTATAATCGTAATAATTTTATTTGAATACTCGTCTCGTCTCGATGAGATCCTTGACTCGGCAGCATCACTAATTATATAATTCTATACTTTATTTGCCATTACACAAATACAGAAAAATGAGTTTATATTCAGTTTCAGGCGTCTTTTTCGTCGTCATATAAATAACCAGCAAATCTGATTCGAAACTTATTAAAAAATTAATAAAAATGTAACTACATAAAAAGCTCCATTTTAATATCTATTCACAGTTAAAGCACTATAAATGCATTGAATAAGCTGCAAATTTCCCCATTCAACCACAATCATTGTTGAATAGAACGCATAAATCATGCAGAAACACGATTTATATTAACCACATTATAATACAGCTCTTTTCATCACATCTATATAGAAATTTTGTACGTTTGCTTCAGGGTGTTGTTTCATTACAACTCAACACGACCAGTAGTTAAACTAATAATTATAGAATCCATTCTATGTGTTTCAATAACGTTTGTATGCAAACAGAAACTTGAACAATGAATAAATACACAGACAGAATAAACATCACCTGAGAGAATTAATAAATGTTTAAAATTTTTCACCCTATCTGATGAATAAAGAACAACAAGAACAGGTACTTTGTTAGAAATGTTAATTACAACACCGAAAAAAATTAATATGCATTGCAGGATACCTGGTAAATATCCTGGGAATAATACGAGTCTCTCCCTAATATTGTTTTTTTGTCGTCATATCATTGCCACGTAAATTTAACTAATGAACATTTTCATCCCAAGTAATTAACTTTTTTTTGCGTAAATTCAAATACGAAATTTTGGAAGGTTTCTCCAACTTCTATAGCGCCATCTATTAGCGGGATCCTGTAAAATCGAATATTTTTCTATCACAGCTTTTTGTACAAAGATGGCAGTATCTGTCGTATTTCCGACGTTTCAGGACTTTCAGGAGTAGTCAGGAGTAGTAAATGTAAGATGCAGGGACGGATTCGGATTGCAGCGTTCTGCAGGGAAAAAATGAGACCCTTGATGCCTATATTAAATATATGTAAACATTTTGAAATTAAACAAAATTTTAAGGAAAAGTTGGCATTGCTACTCGTCCTGTAATTCTGATGCTGGTTCGAATTTTAAAACACTGTTGCATTTTTTAAATATTTGATACTTTAAGTACTGCTACTGATTTTCTTTGACAGCTCTTGCATTAAACAGAAAAAGCGAAAAATCATTGGAAAGCTCATTAAAATATGGAGTGAGGATGCAACTCTAGAAATTTGAAATTTTCAAAAGAAAGGATATGCAGCTTCTAAAACTGCAAACATAAAGAGAGTCAGTTCTTGAAATGCCATTTAAAGTAGAAAGCGTAGAGTGAACAAATCTTAAACTTTTTATGTATTCGAAATAAGTTGACAACGCAAAAAATAGTTGAATTTTTCTTTTAAGTCCGTCGTCTGCTCTAGAATGCCAAAGAAGCCTCAAAACGCATTGCTGGCTGCTTAAAATATAGTCATAGATAGCCTCAAGGGGGCTCTCAACGATAAACCTTAAATTTTCTTATTTTTCTTTTTAGAAAAAATTATTTTAAGGAGTCTTTTAGGAAAAAACATGAGCCTCAAATTATTGGAAAAATTATTTAGTTTTCCAGAAAAAATCTGAATGATTTCCTTTGTTGACAAAATGAAGTTTATGTCAGTTGAGGACGTTAGTGTTTGAATTCCTGTTTCCAAGGTTCGAATTCATTTTCCAAGAAAACTTCATGCACGAAAATAGCTCAAAAGAAGTTAATGCATTTGTTGGAGAATGCCTAAAAGTGTAGAAAAAAGAAGAAAAAGAAGAAGAAGAAGTCTATACAGGCATTGAACAGATTGTCCTTTATGATCCCTATTTCTATTAAGCAAATTAAAATTGGTCCAAAAATCAACTTATCACGGTTTCAATCTGCACTCGAAGTCATAGCTCATTAATACTGTAAGTGGAAACAAAAAAATTGAAAGTGCGTGAAACGCCGCGCGTTAGAAGTGAAACTTCTTAGGTTAGAGACGAAGTTCATTTTTTTAATTGGTTTATTTTCTTTCTATCGTTGCCCGAAGGCTCGTTTTTGTTCTGCAAATTTATGTTCTTAAAAATTAAATATTGTTAAAAATAAGAATCCTTGGGATAATTTTTATTTTTCAATAGATTCGGCATTATTTTCTTTACATAGGTATATGTCGTTTTTTAGAATTGTGTCATAATTTTTTCATACATTAAAATACTGATATGTAGCTACGCGTGGCCGATTTTGTATTGTTATAATGTTAAATTGGTCATTTTTGACATTTTTTTATAAAAAAACTACGAATCCTAGATCGCTGAAATTTTTAGATAATATGTATGGTGTATATTTTTATTGATCCTGAAAATTTCAAGATGTTTACATCATTTTCGTTTAGGTTCTATACCTCCTTGAGTAATATTACAAATATAAAAATTATAAATCGGGGTAACCCTTGAAATTTTAGTTTCGTTCCAGAGGGCGCTGTACATCGATCAATGACACCAACTATAGACCCTAGTGTTTATTTTACACAGTTGGCAGAACTGACAAAGTATAAGCGACGCTATTGGCAACGCCCCCACTCTTCCCTCTCAGCTATCTGTTAGGGGAGAAGTGTTTCCCCTCACAGCGTCTCGCATTTTCGTTACATAGGGAAAAAGAAGTTTCACTTCAAAAAAACTGTTTCTTAAAAATTCAACTTTTAATGAAGTAATAAAACAAAACCCATCTGCTCGCAAGTAGAATTCAATAGATGTAGAATTCAATAAAGTTGATCTGCCGCAAAAATCCTCCTTTGCGGAAAAGAGAGCAAATTATATAAACTTACAGCAATTTAGACTTGTTTAGCGTTGAAAGGTGTTGAAGTAAATGTAGAATTATGCTAAATCAAAGCAAGTTATAATAATTGCTTGGGTGTGTAAAGCAAAAGTGTTGACTCGAGTTAAGCTTGAGATCGGGCTTAAACAAGACCGGACCAAATCGAAAACGCACAGCCTTTCGAATCATAAAAAAAATTAAGAAACAATAAGATAAGTTGATTTATTCTAAGCTCTCATTCATAATTTCTGTCGTCCAGCAGGCACCGTTACAATTCCAACTAGATTGAGAGTTGTTTATGAAAACAATATTCACAACGTATTAAGTCATAATATATGGATGTCTGCGAGTGAAGTGTAGACACTATCGCAATTGTTTCTTCAAGAATAATTTCCATTGCATGTGTGCATCGTTCGAAATAATAATATATATTATTTCCATGAGTAAAGTCGGTGTAAAAGGGTAAGGGTTTGTTGTAGAACGGAAACTGTTAATTGTCACGAAGGCTCTTTTCTCCCTGTTGAATTTCTCGTCGTCTCCTTTTTGCTTCAACGATAAAATACTATGAACAATAAACCAGCCGACATGTTGTTATTTCATTCAAATCTAATATTATCTATGTGTGTATGTATATGTATTAGATATACATATCTACATGTATTTAACATAAGCATTGACGTGCTTATTTTTCATTAACTTTTAATGAAAATCAGTCGCATGCAAATTGCTGTGTGTTAGAAAAGTTTGATGTGGATGCAGTTATGTCGTTAGTCGCGTTTAACAAGGTGTAAAATTAATCGCTCATTCATACTTCAATACATCAATGTTGTGCTGTTTCCTACAAAATCTTGATCAATTATTCAGAAATAAGGTATATTTTGAATGAAAAACCATAAGAAAAATGCAAGTATAAAGTTATTGAATAAATTCAAGCTTTATGAACATTTCTGTAAATTACTCTTTGTAAATTTTAAAGGCTTGATGTGCTGTTAAATGGATTCAAGAACATGTTACATCCGTTAATGTTCACCATTCATTCGAGAGATATTTGCATTTATATACAGTAAGCGTGTGTGTGTGTTAGCATGTAATTAATTAGTGTTCAAGTTCAAAGTCAAATTGTTGAACAGATTAGTTTTATAAACACGTATCGGCAGTCACAAATCAAACGTCTAATCATGAATCATATGTGACTAATCAGTAAAAAAGTTACATTTCTTTTCGTTTTAATATTTTAAAATGTCAATTGTTTACTAATTGTTTCAAACAGGACGATTTTTTAAACAAAACAATAGACAATTATCTATGATTCAACTCCAAAAAGAATAGCCTTTGAATATTTTATTCGACTTGAAATTATCAAAAAAATGAAGCTATTTGGGAGATGCTGCAATTCTATTACAAAACATTTTTCCTATTTCCTGTTACTCCCGGTATTGTCAGCATTTCTCACAATTTTTAACATTATCTAGGACTAACTAAAATAAGTCGCCAAATCGTCTCAATTATTAAAATTTTGAAAAAATAAATTGAAATACGGCTACCTCTCTTGTCGCTGTTTTATCAAGACTTTGTCTTACAATGTAATTATAATAGTGACACCTTCCCTATCAGATTTTTTTAGCAAAGATGTGGGCTCATTTATAAAATGCAGGAAATAGATGTCCGTCTTTATACTACAGTATTAATGGCTTAGACTTTAGGGCATAAAGTTGTATAAAATCAACTTAACTACTACTTATCAGAAAGGTTTTATTTTCACGTAAAAAACGTTAAGAAACTGTCGCAACTCTTTGAAAAAAGTAAAGGTATTAAAAAAAATATTCTTATGAAAATTTCCGCGCACTGTTTGGTATGCTACTACATAAGATTGCTGCTGTTCGTCGATTTGTAATTAGGGGTTGAATGTTGATCTGCAACCAAACAGAACTCGACACAGTAAATATAAGGAAATACCATTGAAAACTGTAGAATCCCCCAGCAGGAAAAATTTTGGAATATTCAGCGAATTGATTACTTAGAACATGATCAAAAAGGAATTGAAGAACCTATATTGTTGTCTTATTAGTGACATAACCGATAGTAAATACGACGATTCTAATTTTGATGTTCTCTTGTTACAAAGATCTCGTATTAATACAATTCAAAGCAGTTAAACAATCGACCTTTTCGTAAGGAACACCGTTGAGAACAACAAAACAGACTTACGGTTTAGTTCCAGGTGATAACTGCGTAATTGTAACAAAAATAGAAAGAAAATCGATTAGTATTGGAAGGTAAAAATACAATTATTTAAAAATTTACCATCGTGGACTCGTTCAGCAAAGGTGCACTAACACTAGCATTATACACAATTAATTATTAATTAACCAAAAGATCACAATTTTTCGAAACAATATTAACACTTCAAAGACTGGAACACAACTGAACAAAAACGAACGAATCTAAAAACTGTGTTAAGTTGTTGTTCGGTTCTTATCAAGAACGTAGATAAGCAATTAATCTAATCTTCACAATAAAAAAATAAGGTAGAAAAATATTGAAAATAAAGAGAACAATACAAACGAAGGGATTGGAGCTAAAGTGGCAATTGGAAATTTCAAAAAAAAACGTCCAGGAGAAATTTGAAAAATTACACTTCCTAGGCAGAATTCAATTGTAGGGCTGCCAATTTTTACACTTTCAAAATGAGAGAATTTTCCAGCAACTTAACCCCTTTTACAATCCACTAGGTCTGAAGGTCTCACTGAATTTGAAACTTTTCTCTTAGCCCGTTACTGATATAATTAAAGATTACTTAGCTATGGGAGCGAGCGTCTGGAGCTTAATGGTTTGAACGGTTTGCACTAAATTCCGGTTTTTATATGCAATAAGATTTTTATATGATAATGATTTATGCTCAGAAGAATATCAGAGACCGCATAAAAGCGCTACTTGACACTTTTGGACGGGGGGAAATAGAAAAGACTCGCGGCGTTCAAACGCTTAAGCTCTATTAGGTTCCTGGTAAATGTGCCTCTGAAAGGGATATTGTATTGAAAATACGAATAATTCTGAAATTATCGGTATGAAGCCAAGAAAGTCTTCCGACTAGTTCAAGTATTAATTAGCTTTAATATACCACAAACATAGGGGTAGGCCGAAGATCTCCCAAATGAACACGTTAACAATTCCAAATTGTTATTGTTTCAAATACCATATGATTGCAATAAATCTATCGTTCTATTATTGTTCGTGATTCTAATTTTAAAATAACTTTTAATTAAGACAGGGTGGTCGAATTGGTTTTTAACAAATTAAAGAAAGTTTATGTATTGTTGAGAAATGTGTGTAAAAAAACCGAACAAGTTAAGCGCGCAGTAGATCTATCCATAATCAGAAGTAGAGGTCGACCTGTACGACATTAATGAAGTGAACGGTGCAACAACATTGGTTTCAATTTTTCCGAAAATATCACACAAATTATGGGAAAATTATTTCCACCGTTTAAGTAAAATCAAGTCTCCGTCTCTCCCATCATTTCAAAATTAAAATAGAATTGTGTACGTATCTAAGATGATTAATTATCTGGGGGAAAAACGTGTATGCTCCTTAAAACATTTGTTTGTAACGATATTTGTTTCTCTTTATAACATACGGCATCAGTCTTAATTATTCCAATTGTTTTTTTATAAGAAAAACCAACAAAAATGATGAATGAAAGACGCAGATAACCAATTCGGTAGCTTCCGTTCTCATAATAAAATAAAAAAGATTTATATCCGAAGAAAAATGAATTTCAAATATTTGAACGATTTTTTCGTACAAAGTGATGCCAACGAACTGAAAACGTGCATTTATCATCGCCTATTACTTTTCAAGATCAATATCTATATTTTCAGCTATAAATTATGAACGACAGTCAGTAGCGTTTTAGTGGATATTTTTTTCCTGAAAAATTCTATTACACTTTAATAGCTCTAACGGCATATTAATTTTCAATCATTGCAACAACTTGAAATATTCAAATCGCTCCCAGTTGGATTTCAACGATCATAAAGCGGTGATTTATGGTAAATGTGGACAACCATAAAATGGAATCTATGTAATGAATGCAGGCTACTATCCTTAGGTGACGGATATGGATGCGTACCATGACAACAGCTACTGGCTACCATTCCTATCATACACGTATAGAATCGTGGGAACGACTAGGTAAAAATCTCTGTATGTGTGTGTGTGTGTGTGTAATATCAATAACAGTCAACAGGTGAAATAATCTTGGACAAGTTTCAGAATTTGTGTGGATCACTTATTGAGTGAAAAAACAACAACATGAAAGGTGAGTGGTATAGGAAAAAATTCAACAAGGTTCTGTTATTAAAAAGAAAATCATGGTTGACGTACGTTCAAGGCAGTGTTATTACATGTTAGAGGTGTACCAAGTGAAGTATAACAGCATGACATTAAAGATTCATAGGAAGTTTTAATTAATTAACTATATACATTTATGTTAATATTTTCCAACAACAATAACAACAACGCAACCATGAAACACAAAATTTTTATAAATGACCTTCTCCGCAGTTCCTTTCCAAAAATGAGTTTTTTATTGTACAAGAAATAAAATGATCTACCTAAGAATCGGTGTGTTTAATTAATTGTTCGGCCCGAAAAACTACAAAAAATTTTTGGTGCCTTTTCGAGGATTGATTGGATCGATATTTCAGTATAACATTTTATTTTCGTCGACTATAGAGCAACAACAACTAAAAAATAAATTCTTGAGAACAGATAAAACTTTATTTCCGAACCGGTGAATTGGTTTCAGATGTTCATTCATGTCGTTTGGTTAATGTTGATAGGATCTCAAGTATTTGGGATGGGCTCTCTTTCTATGGGACAAAGTTGTCGTCGTCGTCGTCGTCGTTCTGCTATACATATAATATGTGTGTGTGTGTGCGCCGCAGCCTCTACAACTTTATACAAGCGACCTGAAAAATACTGTATCTACTCTATTATAATGCACACAAACACACAGGGATGGACTGGTGGATGCGGCTAAATAATAAATCTTCTTCGATTATCTACAGAGGCCCTGTCTACATAACCAGCCGTGTACGAGATAATATCCACTCTCTAAACTGCTCCTTCTTTATAAACAACCATGAAAACGAAACAACATAAAAATAATGTTGTTGAAGAAACAGAAAAACTGTAAAAATCTTTCAAAAATTTATTCATTTATTTTTTTAATTTATATTAACATCAGACGATGTTATCATAGTTTTGTTGTATTTATTTTTGAATTCTCTCCTTCACCCGTTTCTTTGGTTGTCTAGAAAATAACACCATATAGCAATCGGGCGGTGATGTCTCACTATAATTGAGCAAAACTCTCCAAGTTTTCTGATGGCCATGATCGTTATCTGGACAGTGTAGTTATAGGTTTGGCATTAATCGAACTGTTGGCAGCTATGTGAAAAGAACACCAGCTCCGTCATCTTCTCAAGAAAACGATGAAGAGCTACCGTAGATGGGCGACAATTCATACGAAATATTTCTAAACTTTTCCAGCATGTCATCGTGACGCAGCCGAATTTCATTTCATCTAGAAGACGACGAAAATAATAATAATAGCTGTGAATCGTTAAAGATGACGTCTATTATATTATTATTTCTCTTTATATACAAGTTTCTCACACGACCAGACAGGCGATGAGTGTTTCGTAATAATTGGCTCAAACGCCTAGCGAATAATGTTGATAGAAAATGTTAACATTACAAATTCACCCCTGAAAAACCAGCCAAATAAACAAAACAATCTTTGTTGTTGTTGTTGTAAAAAAAAGAGAGTATAAAATCTAACATAAATCCTTGATTTGGCTAATATTACATCCACTTTCTCATAGATGAGAGGGCCACACACTCCTTAAATGCACGCCCTGGGGTCGTTATTCGGTTACTGGGGTCTAGTGCGTCAGCCCCCCGCCAAGAGGGCGGCACGTGCTCTTGCTATACTTTACATTTGAACCTTAGGGGTCGCAGTGTATACGTTTACGTTTCAAACGAAAGAATATGGAAACCAACCACCCTTTGGTTTTTTTTTGTGCATGTGTGGGAAAATGATCCGGATTCGAATGTTAATGATGACCGGAATCGAGGTGAGATTATTGGATTACTACTCGGAGATTAAATGGAAAAAAAATACAAAAAACAGTAAACAAATCTCGATTTAATGAATGTACCGTTTACGTGATTTTAATTAAAATTTTAAACGGAATTTGAGAATAAAATCCAAAATTAATGTTTGATTAGAATATCGGATTGTCTATATTTTGGAAATAATAGAATAAACGATCTATCCAATTGAATAATGATGACATTTCGAAATTTTATCGTCGTTTGTAACAGATTCAGTTTCAGAAAATGTCGAAAATGTCTACGAGACAAGATTGGTCGTTGAGTCAAGGAAATAGTCGTAAATAGTGTGCCGGTATTGTGTTCAAAAAAACAGAAAAGAAAAAGATTGACGATGATCAGATATAAACATTTATATTACAGATAAGGAAATAAACCTGAAATACGGCTTAAGAGAGTAACTTTAAAGTCGCCATAAAACTGGAGTACAGTGGAATCGGTAGCCAAAGCTGAAATCAGATGAGCTTCACAAATTTTACAAAAGCTCGAAACTAATGAAAATATCGTTGTTAGAAAATTTGTCTTTTACGAGGGAAGTATCCCACTTTTTACGCACCAATTAGATTATTAAGTATTTTAGCGTGTAGAAAGTGTTCTGCTCTTCAACAGAGTGTCGGCTTTTTTCAGCAAATTGAGTCGTTTTGAAGATACTTAAAAAAAAATGAAAAAAATCACGTTTAAATACCCGGTGCTTTCTGTTTTCACTTTTTGCGATTTATCTCGTTTCATTTTTACGTTCAGTAACAAACATTTAAAAAGCTAGCATTTTATGAAAGCATTTGTTATGAATAAAGGGCGGATTGAAGGTCATTTGGTAAGATTTACAACGCTCGAAATGCACCATTGGCGTAGTTATTTTTTAATGCATGTATTTACATAAATTTATAAGAAAAGACTTGTAGAACAAATCAACAAAAATGTGTGCATAATTTTAAATTTATTTTTGTCAAAAATTGTTGTTTTTTTTTAAAAATTTTCTACGGTAGAATCATCAGTTTGTTGTCCCCGACGAGCCGCTTTTAAAGAATGAGAGAGAGCGACCAGAATTTCATAGAAATTCGGTACAACTAGGCACTTGTTTTTTCGCCGTAACGTCACGACGTCACGTTAGCAGTTCAACTGGTCCACTGCTTCTCTACGTTCGGACACTATTTGTGAAGAAAAACGTTTCACGAGAAAAGATAGACTATGCAAGTACAACGGTTGTAGCCAATACGCTCTATACGAATTTGTCAGGAGACTAGAATTTGCCTTGCTCCATCTTGGCGCTGATATCCGCCCATTAGTTATGAAGTAAAAAAATTTAAAAAAAATCGCAAGAAAGGACTTTTCGGCGGATTGTAGTATTGCGAACGTCTGCATCCAATTCACGATCTACTCCACATCGCTAGCAGCGTATTTTGAAGCACACTTTTTTCTTAAATATCTTCGAAACGACTCAATTTGCTGAAAAAAGCCGACACTCTGTTGAAGAGCAGAACACTTTCTACACGCTAAAATATTTAATAATCTAATTGGTGCGTAAGAAGCGGGGATACTTCCCTCGTTAGAGCAGCTTATAAGTGGAAAATTATCATTTTTCTTTATTTTATAGTCAAGGAAAATGACTCAAGATTTACTCGTACAAATACCTGTTTAATTCCTGAATTACTGCCGCACAGTGTAATTTTGTTTGTATGTATTATTAATAATCAAATGAATCCTGCACTTATTCAGATTTTACTTTTATTTCCCATTAATAATAGCTTTGGGGAGAGTATTTGGAATAATTTAATAACTACGATTCCTTTAAGACTTTCATAACCGATTGTTGTCTGATTTTATTGTTGGACAGTTTAATACCAGACAATCCCTTAAGTCAGTGCGCCAACTATAAACGCAAAATTGTATAATTTATTAGAACCTTGTTATTCTATAATTTTCAATTTCAAGTCATAAACGATTTGTTGTTTCGGAATTTTCGACAATTTCTGTTACGTTTGGTGCTACAGGAATTCTATCGAAAAAACGACGGGAAATCGGAATGAGCCATTAAGATATCAACTCAGCTTCTCACCGGTAAAATATCTCTTTCTGTTTCTTGGCGTTATCTCTGCCAAGTGTATACAAGGTAGAGAGAAGGCCAACTTTTGTTCGATGTCAGCCGTCACACGTTTCTAATGTATATCATTGTTTCGCAATGAAGTAGAAAATTACTTGGGTGATAATTCAACAAAAACACATTAGTCTACCATAAATAATCGACAACTCGTATGGATATATGGTTGGAAGAAGGGATCCTATAGTGTGTCCCTTCTTCTATCTATCTTTTTAGTTCGAGTTATACCTGCTTGATTAAGTTGTCCACCTTTATTATCCAATACAGCAACAACTAAATAAACCCACAGAGAAAAAAAACGATACATCTAAACATTTTCGTTTTTAAAAGGAGAATTGTAGAAATAACAACGGCAATATATCACTGCAGTGTTGTTCTAGTTGTTCTCACAATCTAACATTATTGCGGATGCAAAAACGACTTTAAATCATTCATATCCGATTCGTGTGTTTGTGTATTTATGGCCATAAATACTAAATAAACTAAAACAAATATTATTCTAATTTACATATACGATATCGTTCAACAGTAATCGAGCCGAGTCATTAACAAGACCTTTCCGTATATAATCATCGATGGGAACTGTCGGCGATCATAAAATGAATTATGAATACAACACATTCTATAACATGTTCACACTGTCTGTAAAAGGTGATTGCACAGTTTTCATAAAGATTACAATAATAACGATTACATACAATGTGTGTGTTGATCATTTGAATCGGAAAATTAAAGTTGACACTCTGCAAAATCTATCAATTTTTGAGATTTAAAACTTTACCGCATTATAAATACGAAAATATATTTAATATGTTGTGTCAGTTGGTGTGCCCACGTAATTCCCTTCTAGATCTTGACAGTAGGTTAAGACATGTCGAAGAACAAGCAGAGGACACGATACCCGAGACCATTCGGTTGATGTGAAAATAAACCAAAACAACAAACACCAACAAAAAAAAACATAATGTTGGAAACAAACTCAAATAGGTGTGTGTGAACATTGTTTATTTATACTATATAAAGATCATGACTAGAGCGAGATAGATGTATGTATATGTTAGACAGTCAGATGGTGGTCAGTTCAGATCAATTGACAACTTGTACTGAATAAGATGGATGAGAGTCCAACTAGGCAGTTGTTGATAACGTTTTGGATATTTTCTATCTATACTGTCGATCCTTCCATACCTGTCAATGTGATATTTACGTGACAATGGATTGTGAACATTAACGTGTGACATTTTTTTGTTGTTGTTGTGTTATTCTCGTTCGAACTCGTTCAGTTTTAATCGATCAGTTGAGGCAAGATTATATAGTGGCGTCAGTGGGGATTCTTGCAAAAGTATACCAATTCTTAGAGAACAGTTTGGTGGTCGAGCCCATGTCGAGTTGCGTCATCAGCGAGAGAATCTCTCAACTAATTGATGATGTTGCAATATTTGCAGTGGCGGAATTTGGTTTATTTGTGAACGGATCTTGGGAAAATCGAAAACTTAATGTCTAGGCATCTTGTGGCTTGTAAAAGTTTAGCCCAGAAAACTAAATTTTGAAATACGAACAAATTGCAATAACTTTTGAAATTTGGATTATTTCCGATACGAAAGGTTTGATTTTGAAATCCGATATTTGAATTTTAGAAATGTTCATAAACAACAAGATCAATCGATTAAAAAATAAATTGAATATTGCAATTTGCACATTTCAGCAAAATCGTTCCACCAGAAACGTTTAAATAGTGAAAAATCTTTAGGGGCAATAAAATCGGGTTATTTTTGAACAAACTAACTTTTCTACAACTGGTTCTGAAACATCAGATTTTCAAACTACTCTTTCGTTGAATACAGCATGGATTTCAAACATTGCTCCTAAATAAATGGACTGGATAAAGACTCAAATAATCAGTTTAGCAATCGAGTGTATTACCTGTAAACTTTTTTTTGCTATCATCTAGGAAAAATTGTTGTCGATATATGTGTTTTAGTTCGTTCCAGTTCAAGACATGTACTAATAAGAATTATTTATTAATTTTTAACAAAAACACTCGAATGAAGTATGGAAATTGAAGCCCCAAAAGAAGCTTCCCACGTTTAAATCGAACAATCATTTTCTTTGTATGAATTGTAAAGAGACTCATAGTCTCTGAAAATCCCTGCTTTTCTTTGAAACTCAATCTACCTACTGCTTGTAATTCGGAGTATTTTTGCAGGAAAACCTAGAATTACTAAGATATTCAAACTGAAACTCTTAATCTAATTAAACACAAAATGCAGTGTAGAGGGGGGCAAAACTGGGAAGGGGGGGGGGCTCAAAATGGGGTATCCCAAAAAAATTTTTATTAATTTAATATTTCCTAAAATCTATTTACAATAATCGCAACTAAATATTTTCGTCTGAGATACCCGCATATGAGTCGTGAGCCCATTTTTAAAATTTTTATTTATTAACTTAATTTTATTATAAAAAAATTTATCTTAGTTTTTGGAGGGGTGTCCTATTTTGCCCGCAAAAAAATTCGATGGCAGCTGAAAATTTGATTTATCTACTTCAATTCCATTTTAAAAAAAGGAAGATTCAGCATATTTAAATCCCTGAAAACTAAATATTTTCTTAAGTACCCCGTTTTGCCCCCTCTACCTTACTTTTAGTATACCCATAGTAAGGAAAGAAATATGGAAAAGTTGCATCTATAGGTAGTCTGTGTTTCAGTACAAAATGCTGAAAGTAGATGAGTAAAATGTATAGGATGTCTCTGAAATCTACAAGAAGTGCACGTCTAGGGTTCTTTTGATTGCTAATTTAGAAATATGGAGAAAATTCCCATTAAAGAATCATTGACCACTTCATTCGCTATTTGAATTTTCAGAGGACTTTTAATATTAAAATTTCAAATATTTTCATATTAAAGACATCTGTACCAAGATTTTTTACTTATGAGAATTCAAATTTAAGGATTGAAACTGGAACTTTTCAAATCCATGGCAACGAAATTGATTCCTTTTACAACAAAGAGAGCTGGCTACAAATACTTTTGCTGTGAAAATATTTGAAATAGCAAAAAAACACTTTCATATCAAACGAAGATTCAAGACCCAGACAAGTTGAGCAGATTGTGGAAAATTTGGGAAATTTTTGTGGAGGAAATTTGAGGCGAAATTTGAGGCGAAATTTTCTGATTCTATTGAAAGCCGCGCATTCGTTTCGAGGCCAACAAATGGAAGAAATTATAAAAAGGAATATTTTGTCGTCAATCAGTAAGCGGCTTTTATACTCAACAGATTTTCCAGATTGTTCTAATATCAGCCAGAAACCAATAAAAACTCTTAGAGATCGCCCCATATAACTTCAACCGTCAGAAAGCGTCTATTAATCGAAAGTACGCCCTTCTTTCGATATCCCCGAAGAATTATCATATAACGGCCTACAACTGAATTCATTGCGGAAATTGTAACAAAAATTTCAAGACTGCTACCTGATTAACAGCTGCTGTAATTGTTATTAAACCAAAAAGATAAGTTTCTTTTTTTGGTCATTTGTTAGAATGAACCAGAAATGCAAAAATGAAAAATTGAGACTAAAATTTCATACTTTATACCACAAAACTATTGGACGAAATCGTGTCTAGTCTTCCCTCAAGTATTTTGCAAATTTCGCAAAGATATAAAAACGACTTGCCGATGCCTATCAATCCCAGTACGAGCAGTGTAGCATCCTGTTTCTGTATTCTCTTTTGGTCGTCCCCAAATTTTTTAAAGTGACTGAAATACAATTGGAAATTATTGACTACTGTTCACAAACTCCGGATCAGTGATTTCGTGTTTCAGATTTTTATCAATCTGAAAATTTTTACGTTACCCGCGGCTGTTAATTGCGCATAAATCAACGACAAACAACATTAAAACCATCTGTCCCACCTGTATATAAGTGGCATTATACTACTTTTACCATCACGAAACCATGACAGGTGGTTATCATTCTTCCTATTATAAATCAATAAAAATATGTTTCGTAATTGTATTGAATAAAATAATTAATGTTGTTTTTTTTTTCTTTGAATCTTCTATCAAATGATTTACGAGTAATTTCGTTTGATGTAATTATCGTAATAATCTTCCCACTTGCCAAAGATTGTACGAACTAAACTTGTAATAGTTATGATTATTAAAACCGTAATAGCGGCATAATTGAATCTAATAACAGTAATAGTTCTATTGGCAAAGTATCATTTGTGTCTGGTGCGTTTCAATTAAAATCAACATAAATTTTTTCAATCACTCTATCAGAACAAATTGAAAAAAAAGGCTATCGAATATAAGCGTAAATTATAGTTATTTGTATAGTAAAAGGCATAATCAACTAGTCCAACCGATAATAGTTGTGTGTAGTCGAGTTTATGATAAAATCGGGAGCAATCCCGGATTGGACTGCATAAGAAGAAGGCACACCGAAATTTCAAATAATATTCTCGAATAGAAATGTGTCTATATGTATGTAGGTATGTATAATCATTGTTATTATCAGAATTGACGGACCATGTTTACCTTAACCAACATGCAACCGGTTTAATTGTCACCTGAGAGGAAATTGTAGCCAATTAGGTGCACGCTGTGCCGTTCGAAATTAGTAGTGTTACTACTACTACTACTACTACCACCAGTGATACCTATGAAATTATAGAAATCACAGAAAAATCAACGACTTGTTCGATGGAAAACAAGGGGCGCTAGAGTGTGTACGTTTGTGTGTAATCAATTGCAATTCGATGTTGATAATGCAGAGCGGAGGCGGCATATCCATGGCAACATCTACACACAGACGCCAAGCCAACTGCTCATTAGTAAATTCCAAAAGGCGTCGTTTGAAACGTGTCATAAAAAGCCGACGACCGTCAACAGGCGTCATAGAGAATAGCGTCGCTTATTTTCGTACAAATCCATGCTTCATTTGCAATATACACATACAAGCATTGTGTATTGGTGGTGGCTATGGGAGCCAAATCGTTGTTTGTTTTTTTCTTCACCCGTGCCTATTTATTGTCGACAATCGCCTGTACATCTGTGGTTTTCGATTTATTTTTGGATTTATTACACAACAACAACAACAACACCGTAAAAGTCTGAATGTATATTGTAATTCTGTTAGATAATTGAAGCTAATTGAGTAATTAGATTAGATAGTTAATGCTTTCATTGTTCATTTAAGATGTATAATTTCTACTGATATCAATCTCCAATTTGTGAATGTTTAATTAAACTTCACCGTCTCGATGAATACAATGTAGAAAAAGAAAACTAAATCAACAACACCCGAAAGCTTGCGCCTTATAATTATAAAAATTACTTTCACAGATTACGAATTAGATGAATATTACCGTAGATTTTTTATAGTGAAACATTAACATATATCGTTGCATTAGAGATTCAATTCGTTCTATAAGTATGTTAATCTCGAATAATTAATGATTAATTCAAGGAAATCAGTAAAGAAAAGCAACAAACGGTAGCTTCCTATTTCCGGTTGGGAAACGATTCCTCGATGGACGCTCATCTAACAACAACAAAAAATAAATAAAAACAAATGGACAATTGTTGTTATTAGTGTTGATTTTTTTCTATGATAATACAACGTCTTCAACTACAATAACTTAATTAGATTGCGTATTTGCATAGAATTGCTGCTAGTATTGATTAATTGTTTACGTTTAACGTTTTTTTGTATGTGTTTTTTTTTGTTTTGTTGTAATTAACTAAGTGGAAGCCATAAATAAAAATGCAATCTCCGTTTTTAGGTTGTTATCAAGATGAACACCGATGTATGTTATTGTATTTATTTCGAATTATTTCCATGAGATATATCAAAAAATTTGATAACCTGGCGAAACTAAATATTAACGTTATTCTAAACCAAATTAGTTGGTCAGAAGAATATGAAAATTATGTAAATTTTAATTAGTTTTATTTCGAATACTCTATCCAAGATTATCAAAATGCTAATTTCAAGCGGCGATAAGATCCTTTGATCTGCTACTGAATTTCTACGATTAAATACATTGGAATTGGATGGTGGACAATTGTTTTCCAACAACTACCTGAAATAAGCGTATGTCTTTGATGTTTAGGTGTAATAGCGACACTGTAGATTATATACAGTACGTCCCACAGTTACATGATGTTTTTGAATTCTCATCCAGATGGTGGCTGTTTCCGTTTGCCGTTCTCTCGACTTGCACTGCCTATACCTAATTAAAGTCATCGTTTTGTGGCAGTTTTGACATTTGATGGAAAAATCCTATTGTTATATCTTCCGTATCAGATATAGGCAGGTGGTCGACATTCTGTACACGACTATTCTATATATAAAAATATAAACATCAATGTAGGGGTATGTAGAGGGGTCGGAATTATTCTGTATGCATCATCAGAGTGTAAAGTCACCCTTCCGTTTTATAATAAACTTATCATTTCCGTTATTAGAAATGTGGAATTTATATTTTGTTTTTGTTATCAATAAACAATAATATTAAATGGTGATAGAAGTAGCGGAAATTGTGTTCATGTTAGAAAAATTGAATTGTTTAACGTATGATTCGAATGAGAACAATGAAAAAGTTAAAAATTCATGCATCTTTATCAGAATTTGAATTTCATTAATAATTTGCATACCTACTTTAGAATAATGCCAAACGCCTTCAAATCATTGATTAATTCCACAGAGATAATATCGATTAGATTCATCAAGGTGTTAATTAAATTTTTGAAGGAATTTGATTCAAATAAAAATTGAATTTTTGGAAAATTCGAAAATACTCCGGATTATATTGGTGAAAGTCGACTATACAGAGCGTTCCACCTTCTTGGGCTTAAGCCCAAAATAGAGAACTGTTCTCTAAGTAATTTTCACATTGAGCGGCGTAAAAATGCACGATTTAGCAGTCAGATCGAGAGAAATTCTACAATCAGTTTCTCCTTCTATTGTATATTTAACACTACTTTTATTCCCCTTCACCCGGTCTCCTTAATCATCTGCCCTTTACCCGATACCTCTATCTTCCGTTGTCTAAACGAATACCACAAATTTGAATATATTACACGCCAAAATCGACTTTTGCAAGTCAGTTCTTAGGCTTGGAATATTTTTAAAAACAACTGTTATCGAAAGAAGTAAGCCCCTCACGAGTCGGTTATATCCTAGAGCATTTTAAGTTTTTCCATTACTAAAAGAAAGAAATTGCAGAATCTGTGATCGTATCTCTTTGCGACGAGATGTGAGAACTACCATAAAACGATACGAGACGAGTTCTGTCGTCTCGATTCTCGATGAATGTCTCCCAAAATTTTCGTCCACCAAAAAAATGTATAAAAACCCATTAAAATACCTACAGAATTGAACAGAAATAGCAAAAAACTAGTACATCAACACTTGATTAACAAAGCTCCAGTATTTTTAAAAATACAATTGCACGTGTGTCTGGAAGTAGGCTTTTTTGTACTTGAAAGTTGCTCAAAATGACCGAGACAATATAGAGATTTTCTCCGGAAAATTAAGAAGTAACGAGGTACCTCTTTCTTTCGACCAGAGACCAAGTTCATTTGTAAAAGGATCAAATAAAACAGGGAAACTGGCGATTTCAATTATCCCCAAAATTGCTAATGGTCCGGCCTTCTGTGTGGAAATCGATTGGTAATCGGATAATTTTTACGTCAAAGAAATAAAATCTCTTCTACACATATATAGAATCAAATAAATTATCGATGTAATTCAAGAAAATAAATAAAGAGTGCTCGTTTTAAAGAGTACGCTTGAATCTCACACTTGGATTGTTGAAAACGTGACCGCAAATAACATCTTAATAAGTCTTTATCGGGTAATCCCGATTTACAGAAAAAAAAACCGAAGGAAAAACGAACAAATGAACGAAAGAAAAATGTTGATTGTATCAGATAGTATGCTGGTAAAGCCACCGTGCACAAACCATTCATCACTACAGTAAACGTTCAAAGCGACACCATTTTAAATTATTAAACAACACGAATTATTTCTAATAAACCTTCTTGGTCACGATTTTATTCTATAAAGGGTTGCTGTGGCGGAGAGGGTGTTTTTTCCGTATAACAATCTTATCAGATATTCGTGCTGGGAACTAGAATTACAACCACGTCTCTTAATCAATTCAACCCTCATCACTTCATTATTATTATTAATATCATCATCATCATTATTATTATGATTGAATGTCCTGCGAAAAATTCTCAAACCAGCATCTCATAAACTGCTAATTGGTGATTTTTATCAACAATTGCGTGAACTGTTTAACCTATGTGGTGGAAAATGGATTGACTGTGTTTATATATCACGACCAGTTGTTGCTTCTATTGTTTCCATTGGAGATATTGTTGGTGTGATAGTCGCCCACACAATGCCCAATGGTAATATAAGGGGCGCCATAATAATAGTCTGGATTCCTTTATTATTATTATTATTATTACAACAATTTTTTATCGTTGTTGTTGTTGTTGAAATAATAACAATTTCCGTCAACAAAAATTCTTTCAACTGTATCGAAACATTTAAATTTATTTGCAATTTCCTTAAAACCATCTCGGTTTGTATATTTAATAGCGTCCGGATACACACGAAATTATTTTAATTATCCTGTGATCAGGATGTGAATATAAGAGAGGCAATCAAAGACGTATACAGTGATTGTGAATTATTAATTCCATTTCATGTTGGATTTAATGAGACGTGAATCTCTTGACAGTATTACAAAGTGTTCAACGTTACTTCCATACGACTTTTATACGTTAAGTATGTTTAGTGCGAAACTGAAACCAGTAGCAGATTGTCCAGATACCAATGGTAGAATTCTTCACTGAACCCAACGATAATCAACAACTATTTTAACTCATTATTCTGAAATATCACTCCAATATAAATAGATAGATATCCATTCATTGGATGCATGTTTCGGTTTTAATTAAACATTTCAAAGAAAAATCATTTGGATCGAGATAACGATCGTTTTTTTTTCCTCATTTGTTAAGATTTACAGTGAATAGTGGGCGACAACTGAAATACTCCCACTACAAATAGTAACGTGAATGAAATTCCCTTTTACTGTATGCAAATCAAATTGCTGAAAGTCGACCTTGTCGTGAGAGTCATGCGTTATTTCAATTATCACGATCCCGACCGACTACTACTACGATTTTTTTGCCGTTTTGATTTAGGTGCTTCGACAACTTTTACTTTTCATCGTAAATTAATTGTTGGTTGAGATAGAGTCACCAGTTTGTCGACAATGTACACTAGAGAATATCAATCATTGACGAAATCACACCATCGGACTTGTAACACGATTTTATAAAATAATCTCTATAGATATTTTACAAAACGTCAACTCAATTCGTCCTCTAGTCATCCGATAATCGATGGAACTTTTAGATTTTTGTTCTGTTTCAAAACCTAACAAACTCTTTATCTTAATCTAGAGCTTTGCGGATATCCCATGAAGCAACGCCCTGAAAATTTCCAGATAATTTCGAATCAATAAATGGCTATCCGATTTCCGTTTGTCAATTAACAGTTTCCGTCTTTTACTGTAATTTCGTTGCTGGCATCGACCAACGAACAGAAACTTGAATTGTTGTACCCGGTGACGAACAACTAGAAAAAAATCTCCCACGACTTAGTTGGTTGTCTGCTGCTTGTTTTTTATACACGTACGGTATTTCTCTCGTTCTTGTTATTATACCTGAGATGAAGCGAAATCTAAAATAGGGTTAATGGTTAAATTACACTTGCGTAGAAGTTGCAATCATCTGGACAATTTGCCGACTTATTTCAGATAATTGAGAGGAAATGTAATGGGAAAAAATTGTAATTTTACAAGTCGACATTTTTATTGTTATTATCTAGGAAAAACGTGCTTCGGTATGTGGGATTCGATGTTGTCTCGTCAGAAACATTTCATAATTTTTTATCGATTTTCAGCAGAAAAACTTGAAATAAATATAAAAATTATAGCACCGAAAAAAGGTTTCCACGTTCACCCACTTATAACTAATTCGGATAGTCTCTTCCTTGCAATACAACTCCTGCAATTTGGAGTATTTTTGCTACAATTCCTAAGAAATTCGAGTTGAAATTCTTAATCTTTCAATAACTTTTTCCATCCGAATAATACGAGCAATTTATGTCGACAAATTTGAGATTATGCGTGGAATTGTTCTAGACGATTTCTTCAATTTAAATTGGAGTTTTTCAGTATGTTCTCAAGGGCCGTTTGTAAAAAATTGGGAAATTTTGATCTACAAAAAAATAGACGAAAATTTCAGATTTTTCTCCTTAATAGTTTTTTTTCATTAAATTATTAGGTTAGCAATTAATTGTAATTCCGCATGTTATTAAGCGTGTTTGGCATATTGTTTCAAATCAATCGCAATCGAAGCGAAAACGTCCGTTTGAGGATCGTTAAAATGTCAAGCTGAGAAACAGTGTTGGCCGGCCCGAGGAGGCCACGGGGGTATCTGCCCCGGGTGCCCTTTCCAGTGGCGTGCTAAACCACATGAGTAATATTCTTAAGAATATTATCTAATAGATGGTGAAAAGGGAGCAATTTAGCCTCGATCCAGTTCTACTGAGAAAAGTAAGTATCTTGACGCCTCTTGTTTTATGTCAGTAAAGATTTTGAAGTTGTTCAGGATATTGGTGCTGTTTATTAAGAGGATGCCTCAGCTTAAACAACCTCTTATGATTGGTATGCTAGATTCAAAAATGCATTTTCATCTTAAAGGTGCACCAAGTTCGAGGAAGAGCTATTAAATCACGAAAACAACTAGGGAACTGATGGAAAAGTTATAATGTTCCCACGCTTCTATAGAGAAGCAAAAACGGTAGGAACTTGGTTGCCAACCCAATAGAAACATGGCATGTCTATTCGACATTTTACACTTGGCAAAATCATCGATTTTCTAGAGAGCATTTCATGCAACTTCGACAGCAATAAGGCGTGGCTTGTGGTGCGTTACACTGTAAATGAGAGAGAGAGAGAGAGCGAGAAATGTGAGATCGTAAAAATAACACAGACGTCTCTAAACCTTTTCCAGCGGCTTCCGCGACTCTCGGACATTTGTCATGAGACCTTTTGTGTAGTTGAATAATTTAACAAAAAAAAAAATGATTGTAAGTTTTTCCAAAAATACTGCCTACAAAGACCACGTAAAACGTAATTTTGTTCCAGAAGACATTATCGGCGTGGACTTCACCGCCTCAGTCACGATAGAAGCCGTAATGATTCATTAATAATCGACGACAGGAGGGAGAAATTTTTATCAAAATCCGACCGGAAATCTAGAAGGCCATAGTGATTCAAAGGAAAAAAATATTAATTGTTCATCATTCGCCTTCCTAATGAATAAATCAAAAAATTGACGTTATTTCAAATACTTACAACAAATAGAAAAAAAAACACAGGCAATAATTCTCAAGGTATATCCGTTATACACGTATCAGGCAATTATAAGCTATCTAGATCAGATATGATTAACAATTATACCCGTCTATGGTTAGCTGTGTTAATGCTATTATAGACGAACATTGGTTACATACACTTAACATTAATCATTTTGAGAATCAAGCCAACAAGTAGAGGAAAATTTTAATTTCCTTAAACATTAACGGAAGTCATCTATAAGTTTCTTAACAAACAACAACAACTAACCGGATAAGAAACGGAACAGTTTCTATCTTACTACACACATTACTGATGGGATTTTTGCATTTTTTAGATTCACGCCGAATACGAGAAGATTGTTACGCTGATCAGAACATTAAAGTGATGTCTGGGGATTATCTCACAATTGTTGCTCATCACACACTACCATTCTTGAATAATATGTAAATTAATACAAGATAGACATACAGAACAGATGATTGTAATAATAACAATAATTATTATAATAATGATTATAACAGCAAATTTGTTTGTTAATTTATTGAATAATAATTAAAATTTATATTTAACATTAAATTATAAGAAATTATTTATGAAGTTAATTTCGATTTAGACACAAGAATTTTAAGTATTAAAGAATGGAGTGTTTTGTATTTAAATACCTATTTGGTTCAGTTCATAGATAATAATCAAAATGAAATTTTCATAAGACCAAAGACTTGCTAATCGCATTATAACTATAATTGTACAACTCTCGACATCAAAAAAAAAATAATAAAAAAAAATATGAAAGAATGAATTAATTTTAAAAATAAAATGCTCATGCCTGCAATACAAATAATATAAAAGTGGAACATTTTCCACTATCCAAACGTTTTAATAACAGATTATTAAAATAATCCGTCATAAATGTAATTTGCTACAATTACTTTAATTTCTTTTAGTTTATGTAAGGATTTGAATAAATATAAAAATTTAACTGTAACTGTGACGAATTACTAGCAATTTCTCAGAAAGTTAAATATTTGGAAAGAAATTAATTTTTCTACAATTTTCCTCGCTTCTCTTTTAGTGACGAAGTTCTATAGAAGGTAAGGGCAATTTTTGACTAAAAATGCGGATAATAAAGAAGTAATAAATAAAAGGCACTAGACATGAAACAGACAGTGCTTGTCCGATTTACCTGTTTTATTATCTGCTTGCGTAAGTCTCCCGGTAGATAAACATGCATGAAAAGTAACGTTTCTTTTAAAGCTATTTATAGTAAAGCTGGCACTGAAAGAGTCCTCTTGAGAGTGTTCTACAATAAACAGGTAACACTGTATTATTTGGAAATCCTGAATTAAGTACTTTGAGTCTTATTGCAGAGCTTCAACTTATCCCCAATTGCAGAATGATCATAATTATAAGCGAAAGTTAAGAAATGGTCTAGATTGGCTGGATTTCTTGAAACAAAAGTAAGTTTCAAAATAACAACAATAATAGCCATTGGAAAGTTTCTTAGAAGTCTTATTGAATGGAATTGACAATACAATTGACGTTCAATTCAAAAAAAAAAAACTGCTGACCTGTGCGCTTTCTAGAGAAACTGAAAAGTGTCTAAGTGTTCTAAGACGGTTATTTTAAGTATTGAAAATCTGTAGAGATACGAATACCCATTTGTGGCCAAGACCAACTATAGAAATTCCCTTTGGTGAACAACCAAAATGGATTTATTACAATGAAGTTAAACAACAGATAATTATAGCAAAATTTTGAGACAAATAGGATATTTTTTCCCACCACAGATATCATCGCAACTGTGTTGGAGTGCTTCGTCTTGTTAAAATGAAAATTTCTCACTTTCTGCACGGCAAATTTGGCCCAGGAAGAAATGCGACATTTTTTCTCCTACTCCAAGAAATAATTAATGTTAAGAAACAATCATATTCAGTTAAGCATGCTCCTTTAGAGGCGAACTCTCGTTTATTTTGGAACGTTGGACTTCTCGAAGACATATACTTTTATTACTTATCGTTAAAATTCTTAGAGACCGTTTCATGTAACTTTAACTCTCCAGAGGCGCGGCTTATGAAGCGCTGTAGATGAGGGAGAGAGAGAGAGAGACAGGTCTCCAAAGATTTATCAAGAGACGACCTGTAATAGTCTTGCATTATTTGTCTTTGCACTGATTCTGTTTCTATGGCTACCACTGCATATCAGATACATTTTGCATTTGTTCGTCTTACTTTATGCAGTTTTAAAATGTATTTATTGCAAAAAACCACCGTTACATACAACACATGAAATTCTAAATAATTACACTATACATATATTTAATACAAAGGGAGCAAAAGACGAATAAATTTTATTACATCTAATTCTATTCTAATGCAAATTTTTCGTAATAAAAAGCAATTTAACATTCACACAAATATGATAAATTTCAAAAAAATGCAAATCATTTTTTAAAAGATTGTGAAAACCATACGCTCGTGTAGCTATACAGTGTGAACGTCACTTTAATAGCCTTTTTTGCATTTATTCGCCCATAAACCGAAACTGGAATATATCATATTGTTCGCATATTGTAATAAATCAGGTGTTTATTCTATACGAGCTTTATATCTAAACGATTTCACACTAACTATAGTTGGTTGCCAGCAACAAATACAACCCTATTACGTATACAGGCCACTTTTTTTTTGTGTTAATAAATTGCTTCGAGTAGCCAAAACAAACAAATTGTTATATGTTTTGTAAATGTTTATTTCGCACATATGCCGTGTGTTGATATTGTTATTATTATTATCCTTTAAATCCTGTCTGACTTATCTACAATAAAAGTTGTATGCTACAATACAATGTTTCAACAGTTTTAATGTATTTATTTCAATAATCACCTTCACGAACTGACACTAAATACATATTTGATAGTGTGTCAAACTATATTTACTCCATTTGGTTGGTTTCGTTACAATATCTACATTGAAATTGAAATGAAAATCTGATCGAGTTTTTATCGTCGACCATAAAATCGAAATCCTGTTTTCTTGACACAAGCCAACTTGAAGCCATCAGTTCGACTACGATTTCTTGGAAGCATTGAGCCACAGCTAACAATCTGACAGGTGTCGGAGACTTTCTATTTTGTAAAGCAGGAAATTCGGAAAATCTCGCATTTTTCAATTATTTATCCGTCTATTATTTCCTTCTTCTCGATACAAACAATTCGTTCTAGTTTTACAAACACAAAATAATTTCACACCATGTCCCCACAAATCTCGCACATTTTTGACAAGCGACAAACTGGCCATTCAAAGAGTTGGACATTGTCCACTAAGCGTCCCTCAAATACCAGCCGTCTATTAACAATAATCCCCTTGTATATTGGACGTGTGTGTGTGTGTGTGTGTCTGTATCGTATTTGGTAAAAGTTTTCAATTTGTATTTATGTGTATCTTGTTAATAACGATGGGCAGGTGGTGTGGACACACGCGATCTATCCAACAACTGATAAGCCAAAGCTCTAGTTCGCCACAGAAACCGACAAACAAGCTACTGTCGCCTCCACCTAATTACCAACAACTAATCATTGGCGGCTATTACGAAAGGGCCATCGTATTCTAAGGGCTTATCTAATAAATGATGACAATAGAGAAGGACCGTCGATCGATAAAAATACAAACATATACAAACAAAAAATAACATATTATATGAAAAAAAAAAGAAGGTGTTGAACCTTTTCATTGTTATTGTTGACCAGAGAAATCCGAAATGGTGGTGGCTGTTGGTCATCTCTTTTCTGGGACCTAATTAGTCACAATTTTCTGGACTAAAGGTGTTGAATAGAGAGCTGTTTTTCGTCCATCATTCACTGACACTTTACCAACAAAAGGAGCCAGATTTGAACAAACCAACATCAATATCAAGATGTAGTCGATGGGATGTGTTGTATTGTTTGATATTTAAATGTTGTAAGGTTTCAAAACGTGTATACGTAGAGATGTTTTTAAAAAGATCCGGCTCAAGTTAAATATTGACCGATAATGGTCTTTACTCATATGTGTGCGTGTGCATGTGTGTGTAGGCACTACTTGAAAATGTCTTTGTCAAACAACTACCACAAATGTTTGAAAGAATAGCAAATAGATTAACTGTTATTTAATAAACCTATTATACATATTTGTAAAGGAAGCAGAAGTGGAGGAAAAAGAAGAAGATATGCCAGTGAAAGTCATACTGAGATCAATGAGGTGCAATACTGTGCTAAAGTGGAGACTGCACGATGAAGCCTGTGGACGCGTATTTAAATAAATCAATTTTTTTCTTTTCCAGTCTCTTGAAGGTACTATCCTCTTTATCCACTCAGGGACGTCCTGAGTCCGACATAAGACTCAGGCACCTGTTTATGAATGACGAGCCGCCGCTGAGCCTTGTGTCACGTTTCACAAGAGCATCATTGGTCATTGCGAAAACCGCCTTTGCCCCCTTCAGTTCGCAGTGAACATGTCTACGTACACATACGCACATTATCTATCTACCTATACGCGTCTATCCATCTATATATATCTATCCTTTCCCAATACCCATCCAGTCTGTCGATAGATAAACAAAACAAACAACTGCCTCTACAGAGCCGGATAGGGCGGCTATACCCTTCCAAATAGCCATACCCCACAAGTGAATCGCCCCACTACACACAACCAGAGGCGGAGTTAAATGTGTTTAGCCTCCTCACATGCGCTCTATTCGCAATGAAACGCAGCCGCCCGTGATCCGTCCAAGTGTACGGACGTTGTTGCACACACACATACACATACAAAAAAAAAGTATAATATACACACACAACACAGTATTTCAAATATAACCTAAAAAAAATTAACAAAACTACAGAAAGAGGAGAGAAGAATTTGATTAAAATAAACGAAATAATAATCGTGTTATCATTGATAACTTGTTTTCGTTGCACATCATCCGCGGCATAGAGGAGATTTGGTGAGAGTGACATGCGCCATTTGTTATTGTTGCTATTATCAACATTATTATTACTTTTTCTATTATTACAATTCATAAATAGTGATCGTATTTAATCGAAGTAAATGTGTAATCCTGTTCGATAGTGTGTGCGTGTATGTGTGTGTAGATAACGCGTGAGAAAATCCGCAGGAATCGGTCGACTTCAGTGACATAACCGTGCGTTTGATATCAATGATTGGCGATAGTACCGTATTATTACTATTATTATTATTATTATTATTATTGAGTACATCCGCCGGCCCTGGACTCGGACCAATCGGTTAAATTAATAGTTAAAGTGTTTTGTGCGTTTTTTGTTTTGTTTAAATCTCAACCAAATTCGGTTAAAGTGGATTACAATTCGTGAACAATTCGGGGACGATTTCGTTTGAATTTTGGCTACAAAAGGGTATTGCAGAAAGTCACCACCGGGTCCCTGTCTGCCGTCCCTGCAGATGGGAGTGTTTGAAGAAAGACCTTCTCACACGCCCGGGATGCATTGGGTAAGTGCACCCAGGATTCTAATTAATTGAATTATTATTGGTCTTTTGCCCCGATACGATTTATTGTTATTCCGATAAATAACAATTTCTTGACAGTTAATTTGAATAATTATCACCTATTTTCCCGCTTTGTTGAGAATTAATAACTAGTTTTTTTTTCTATTAAATTCTTTTAATTAATTCTATAATGGTTCAGGTTAATTGTTAAACAAACATAAACATTACTTAACAGCGCAATAAAACTGTCCTCTTCAAATGCACACTAGCATATTGTTAAATCAATAATGATTGACTGTTGGCTCCTGTTTTAGCAAAAAAAAAATTATAAAATTATATTTTACCGTTTCAACTGTCCGTTTCTATAGATAAAAATCGTATAGAATTTTACACATGCTTGTGAAGATTTGTTAAAAACAATTATTTCCAGTAATTCGAGCCGTAATAGATTTTTTACACTTCTCATTATTCGGATTACTGACACGAATAATAAATTGAAGAATTAGTAGACTCTGTCTCACATATTAATCATATTCTTTCAACTTTTCGTTTTCAGAGGCAATATTTGTGTAAAACCGCATTATAACGCTTCTTTCTAACCGCACCAGGCATGGTAAATTTAAGTTTACACTTTTCCATGATCGTCCACAATTGTTTTGCAATAATTCATTCAACCGTCCCCAAATTTACATATCTCACAATATATTCATAAAAAATTGAAGGCTTTTTAATTGTAATCAAATGTTGAATACTTTAATAAGTAACCTACAGTGGCGGCAAATTAAAGAGGTGCACCTCACACGTTTACAAGTTGTGCCGATTTGGTTTGCCAACTCTGTATATTTTTACACACGAATACCAACATCCATAAATTACCAATACGACAAAGAATTATCAAATATGTCAAAATAACAATTCCTAAAAATACTTCTTATGAAATATTGACCCTTTGGCCTTGATATTGTTCGGATACATTTCCGGGAGGTGTTTTTATCACATTTTATTCACATAAATCCGGAAAAGTCCAATTCCAAGGATGCCATCATCGAATGTGCTCATCATCATCAACACAATTCGATAATAAAATGATTGATGATGCATCTGTCCTTGTTTCTTTTTTTTTTGTATTGTTTTGGATTATTAACATCAGCGATTAGCTGTGTGTATATCATAGTTGTTTGTTTTACTTGTTAAGGGTCAATACACAATCCGTCTGTCAGTGATATTTTATTTCGGGGTCAAGTTTTTCAACTCTCATATGGACATCCCTGTGTACGTGTCTCTGTCTCTCTCTTATTCTCAGTGATTATTCCACTCATTAGTTGATAAACTTTTCGAATTGTTACTATGCAAGTCGAGTTTATATTTATAATTAAAAAAAAAAAAATAGGCTTTATATCAAATACAGTTTTTTTTTTATTAACTATAATTGTTCGTGAAATCTCTATCTTTGTTGATTTTTCGATTTTTATACGCTTTCATAGTTTTTATGTTGGATTTATATCAGAATGTAGACGGACTATAAAATTTTATCGTTAACTTTACACATCACTGAATCCAAAAGTCCGATATAGAAATGTTCTTTGGGGAATGATGAAACTGAGAACTATATTTAATATAATCGTTTGATAATAATTAATTTCGACTAGGCGACTTTCTCTAATATCCAAATATGTGTATGTAACGAGAAAAAATGTCAAAACAAATTAATACCAAAAACAAAACAAAAAAAAACCAGAGGAAGCTGTGTAATATTTCGGGTCATCTAAGATAACAAAAAAAATTGTTAACGAAACTAGAGCAAGATCAATGTAAACGAAAAGGTCAGTTTTCGTAGGTTTTTGAACGTCTTCCATGCCAAATTTCTTAAATATTTCAATTTGTTTATTATTAGAATCAATAAATATGTTATAGTTTTGATAAGATATTGGCAGAAATCTAAAAAATTTCTGTCACCTTTTAGTCTTATCAAAAGGTCCTTCAATATAGAGAAAAATATTCTATGCAAATATAGTTTATTTTTTTATAATGTCATCGTCATTAGTTTATTGCAATTTGATAATTATTATCAAGTTTATGTAATCGTGTTTGGATAAATTGACGGAATTGTACAGCGGAGCCATCCTAATCGCGAGTTTGCACCAGGAAATCAAGCCTTGCAAAAGCATAGTTCGCCAAATTATGTAACGATTGCATTATTGCTATCATGAGTTCCTCTGTAACACAAGATTTGCTTTTGGTCCATGCGATTTACGACCTAAATTTTGGGCTTCCTGTTAACACTGAATTTGGGCGAGTTCTGAGTTGACCGTTGCCATGGCACTAACCCTTCATCGAGACAGTTTCAATTTACACGATTCTCATTCTAAGGAACAGGGACAACTGGTACTAGAAAAGGGGGAATACCCCAACCACAGCCGTGTACAGTGAGGCCGCGACTGTTGGGTTCCTCTACAATCAAGTTTATCTCTTCAGGAAGCCATGGACAGCGAAATTTTCAATCTATTTCTGTCCTCAGAAAACTTAATAACTGCGCTTAGAGTTGTATTCGGTTCCAAATTACACGCTTTACAAGACCATGTAATTCAAGGGACGGGTGTATCCGTTTAAATATTCATAAATACAGTAATTTACAAATTTTGTGTTGTGTGGTCGGTTGCATTAGCATCGTAATGGTTGTTTAAGCCAAAAATCGGGCATCGTTTATCGGTAAATCTGTTGGAAATGGTGCCTTAATTGATTAGAGATAGAAGCTCCTTTATTGTTCAGTGGCCCACAGTGTTTGATGTAATTTGTAAATCTAATTAATTCGATTCTAATTAGAAAATTAAAAGTGAGAGTATTTGAAACTTGCCATCATTATATAGTTCTAGTTTTCTTTCATCTTCTTCTTTAGCTCAATCTTTTTCGTTTCTTCGTCTATTCCATTTTATTTCGTTTGGAATTCAAAACAATCCAACGGTACCTATACCTCTGTCGCTCTCTTTGTATATCCCCCCGATACGATAAAATGTGCGAGATGTGTGCAATTAACTATTATTAGAAACGCAACAGGTAATATTTTAATAACAATACACAGCGTCTTCATGAATTTTATTTAAAGAAGAAAAAAACGACTTTATATTACACCAAGTTTATCACGGCTAACCATCTGCTCAGAATCTATGTAATTTTTCCCCATTGTATGTATGATCGATGCAGACACAGATTAGAACATTTCAAACAATACGGTAATGATAACAGAAAACAAAGACAAGATCGGTGGAAGTATAGAGGACAGAGAGGTAATTTTATAAATGACAGAGTCTGGTGGTGTAATGTTTAGTAAATTAGGAATTGTGTTTAACAGGTGGCTGCACACCACTATTATTAGAATTTAATTTAAATTCTTCATTCGTTGATAGATGAGAGAGAAAAAAATTAGTTGATGACGTATATTAGTGTAGACAGGTATTGTCCAATGTGTGTATCCCGCTGTGTACCTAAATCCTGCTAATGTTTATCCTGTCAACACTTATTCTTTATTTTCAGGGAGTTAACGGTATTTTATTCGAATGTGGTGGTCTTGTTTTAGTTTCTCTCTTTTTTGTTGCCGTTTCCTTCTTCACTGATATTATAATGAACTTGAAAAAAGTGCTATTGACCTTCTCAGATTGGCGTGGATTAACAGGTATAAACCGATTAAAGAGTACAGGTCTTCCTGTGAAGATAGCTAGAGGAGAGAGTGTATATGTCGGCATTTCACATGAGAGATTTTTGAGACTTGAAAAAAAAAAACATAATCGTATTGAATATAGGAACAGGAAACTATTTAGTTGATGTTTATTTTTTTTATTATTTCCCATATTAGCAGCGATATTCTTGAGAACTACTATTGACAAGTTGTGCAGCAAAAATTACCTATTTTCGTGCTAAGAGCCGACAAATTACACAATTATACATCGCACCTGTATTATTAATTATTCCTCAACTCGCTCTCCATCACCTGCCTCGGCAGCAGTACATTTCATGTTATCGCTATCTTCTAGAAAAAGCTTAGCAACAATTTAGATACAATGTTTTTTCTGTTGAAATATTTGTTGAAATTTCTCGTGTAAACTTGTCGAGAAACATGTGTTTCTGTAGTTAACAAATCTTATTGCAAAGAGAATTATTACGAAAAAAACCAAAAATGTGTAGTAATCAAAGCATTCCAAGTCTTCCCTCGAGTCGGATTACCATCAACAAACCGATGTAAACGGGATAAAATAGATATAACTCCATTCTAAGCTTATCGATGAGGATAATAAGTTTTACAGGAAACCAACCACAATAGCGTATCGTATAATTTAAAACAAATATGGCAATATCACTTGTTCTGTATTCTTATAATCGTTGCGATTTTGTGCAAGATAATGCGACATTTTAGGGATGATAGGAATCGACAAGAATTCCAACAATTCTCCTCCTATTATCGTTAATCAAAGAAAACAATGTCTCTATCTATTTTTTTGGTTTTTGATGGGTTTTGTTGGGGACCACCAAACGTTTCCTCGACAGATGTTGGTATCTGATAATGGTGGAATATTTAGGGAATATATATAGAACGGTGACAATTGACTAGAAGACGAGAGGTGGTCATTGCCGGTTAATCCTCATCTTTACCTGGAATGTGTCAAGTAGCGTGTGTCTATTGTTGGGTGCAACAATAGTGACAGTAGTAGCTCTTGAAGTTGTCGACAAGACGTATAAAGCTTCATGTTTTAAAAGAGAAACTGTTTAGATTAGTTTTAAGTATACAGAGTCTTCAATAAGACCATTTTACAAAAGATGGAGCCTTTTAAAAGTTGTAGATACCACATTGGACAGATTTGGGTGGATTGTGAAAACTACCGGAAAATTACGGATTATGGCTTCATAATAGCTTTAACCGTATTGTAAATCATTTTTGGGTTAAGCCGATGTGACCATCGTTTGACTTAAATGATTAGAAAACAATGGAAAAAACACAGAAACGTGTTTTCTCTACGTTTCGTTATTGAAATCAACAATTCCAAAGTTGGTTGGATTTTAATTTATGAAACACCCACGAAAAGCCCGATATCTCGAATAACGTTCAGGAAACAAGTTCGAGTGAATTGATAAAGTCAAGCATCCGTATTGAAACACGTTAGATAAATGCGGCCGGTTTGTGGTTTTCTCTATCTGGATCGTTTGTTGGAGGAAAATTAAAATTACTCTCAGTTGGAATATGTATTGAAAAAACGATTGCGTAAGATGATGATTAAAATGGTATTATAAATATAAACAAAAAATCGGACCGAAAAAAAAAATACAAACAAAACGAACACAATGAACAATAAATTATAATAATGAATTGGGTTCGATAAGCGTGTCATATAAATTTCATTTAAATGTTATTGCTTGAAATTTAATGGCAAATTTTACAACAACGGCTGCCGTATGTTCTCGTTGTTTAGTTAATGCAAGTAACATTAAATAAAACAACAACAACAACACAGCATTGCAACGAGAAACAACATTGATTGAAATTTATGAAAATTATTATTCCGAAAACTAAACAATTCGTAATAAAATTTATGATGGATTGTTTTATAAAAATAATCAGGAAGTAATAATTACACTTGAAATGTAAAAGAGAATGAACGAGAGAGGACGGGAAAGAAAAGGATAGACAAATTGGAGGAAGTGATAATTTCGATAAGAACCAACAAATAATACATGATGAGAGAATTTATAGTAGTCTACTATTAAAAATTTGCATAATCATCTGCACATTTATACCGAAACTGTTACTCTACCACTAATATTGTTTATCAAAACCATCGAAATTACCATAATTGCTCGGTATTCATGTCTATTGTCACCGTTTGTGTGGTCGCATGTTGTGCCCTCTTCGAGCATTACAGTATAATCGCGTATAGAAAAATGATAAATTATTGTATTGATAAGTGATTATGAGCAAAACTATTGCTCTAGTTAGCGGTCAAATAAATATTTGTCGATTCTCAAGTTGGATTTCTGTTTGTTTATTAGACATTCTTGTATTATTTCTGGGTACTTTTCAAGTTAAGCATCCATAAATTATTTCTACAGTCATTTGTCTACGGATGCATTCTGACTACTACGTAGAGACATTTGCGGCGGCCCCAGTAATTAACGATCTTAAACTCACATTTTTCAAAACGATACCTACAATAATATTTCACATATAATAAATTCAGGAGGGTGTGTCAAATAGATATTTTTAGAAAATGTGAATGGACTGTAGACTCACTTTGGAAATAATGCGGTCGCAACTTTTAGAAAAATTTCGAGATCTCATGTTCAACAAATAATTCGTTTATAATCATTTAGCGTGAAGAATATGACGTTTCTAATTATATAAACACAACGGTTTAATTATGCAATTAGGCAAAATTATGTAAATTAGTAGATAATTTATCTTTCGTAAAATATACCGGATGATTGTTTGACGCTTTGTTGTTCTATCATTGGGGAATCTTTCGGTTTTTAACTGTTAGATGCACTATTATATGAATTATGAAACAGGAAGAAGAAGAAATGGACGAGTTGAGAGAAAGAAGCCATCGCGATATTCTTCTTGATTCATTCGAGTCGGTGTTTTTTTTCTCTTTTGGTCGTCCCGATTTACATCAAACTCCACAGATACACGTATCAATATCTATAAATGGTAATCATATAAGTTTACTTGTTCTCAGTTTTTCTCCCACCCCTTTTTTCTTACAATTGATACGTGGGAAAGCTAATTCTTTAACAAAATTTAAAATTCTATCCAGATCTTGTAATGTTGTCGTTGTTTTTATTTCTATTTTGTTCGTCTCCGATTATCGTTCCCTGTTTTCAAACTATTTAACTTTTGTTGTGTGGCATAGATAGGCTTATATTTCTATCAGGTATTGTATCGATTGCGAAGAAAAATCATCATTTAGTTCTGGTATTTATTGCAGATGGTACGTTTGCCATTTTGATTTCGATTCAACAGACATAAATCGATTTCTTTGCGCGTACCACACGTGACTAGAGTTTTCTTTACATTCGTTGTGTTTTTTTTGTAATTCTCTAGTTCTGATAATTTATTACAGAAAACTCGTTAGACTCATCTAGCGGATGATCGATTATTTTCGCCTCCAATAATGACTGATTATCTATACCGAAAACAGCAAAACAGTGACGCTTATCTTTAAGTAGACAACGACAAGGTTAAACAGTTTTTCCTTTAAATTATGCAAATTATTGTAAATAAAATACCTATTTCAATTCAATCACCAATTTATATAAAGTTTCCAATTTTTTCAGGAAAAATATAGCAATAATAATGGCAATCATAGGTAGTTATCATATCAATTAAAGTCGCCCCATAATTACTGGCGCAATTAACGTTTTTACCTGTACAATACAACTCGTTTACATGTCAATTTATTATATATTTTTTTATATAAATAATCGTCAATTGATTTATTCTCGTTTACAGTTCGCGTTCGTTCAATTTCCGATTTATACGATTTCGTACCGCACTCTATAATTATTTGTTGTTTAGTTTCGTTCGGTTTTTTGCCTTCGTAAAAAACAAACATTGAAGGCCGGTTTCATAACGATATCCACCTATATAGTAAATGAGCAGAGAGGTGAACTTGTGCCAGAGGTCGATCGTTCTTATGGATCTCTGGCAGGCCAAATCGTGCTCGCTGGTCGGGTCGTGAGAGTGATAGCTGTCAGAATACTGTAATATAAAGAGAAATAAAGTACCTCCGACGAATATATTGAAAATTGTAAAATATCTATAATAACTATTAATTTTCAATAATATTAAAAGTGATTGTATAGAAATTGATTATTATGATCACTAAAGACCAATTCGATTATAAATTGTTTTAATAAATGCAATTAGATGTTACGGCAGGTAGTTGCCGATAGCAATACAATAATTCTATATGTTGTGGAACTTTATTGAGTTTTATAACAAATCTATTCTATTGGTACATGCAAATTTTCTTTTATAAACAATTTTAATTGTGCTCCTCCAACTTACCTTCAATTGTATTTACAATTCATCTATGAATATTCAGTTAAACAACAATCTAACAATCGACGTTTTTATTTCTGGAAAATTGTTCAACAATCCTGTGACCAGCTGCTCCACGTTGAGCAATTCAACTTTAATCCATAATTATTGAGGCTAATAATTTTTGTACACAGTTGTGGACGTTGGCAATATCGATAAATTAGCAACTAGCGATCTGGAATTACCCATTTTATCATAGGTATAAGTACGGTTTATTAGACCAAAGGAAGTACATCTATGTCGTCCCTGAATTATATCTTCCTGCGGCGATGTTGAAACCTGCTTGCCGCCGTTGGTGCCTTCGCCAGTCTAGCATGCAACAGTCTAAATGTTGTGCAAACGCTACTACCGGATGAACGTTGCTCTGCCTCAATTATCATTTTGCCGTTTGAAATTTCTTTTTCAAATTTTAAGATAATATTTGAATAGTTGTTAGACGAGATGACAATGTACTCACTACTTGTACCGATCAAAGTTCTGGATACCGACAATATTGTGTAGAGGTGGCTATTATTAAATAGTAAACCACCTGAGGGTACTCGATTCAAGTAAATCCGTGCTGCAGATGGCTATCAACGGTTGCAACCGTAGTAGTGACCGTCTCTAATAAATTCTTTATGCATACAAACACTACAAGCAAAACTCTTTATTATTTGTGTTGCAATTAAAATCGAAACTTGCCCATCACTTTAATTATGGCTTAATAATATCGAATTACTGAAATTTGCTTTATTTTGTCCGTTTAGCAGCAGCACGAGCAGTACATTGGCCCGGCGTATGATCCATCCCGTGACCTTTCGCCGAATCTGCCATCGTGCGACTCGTCAATGGGTGACGCCGATCCCAGTATATCCAGCGGCAGTTCTTGCAGCACACCATCCAACAATAACCATCAGTCGTGTGGTGCAGACACGTGTAGACTGCCACCATCATCAAACAATAATCATTCACATCATCAACTCCATCACCATCATCATCAACATCATCAACATCATCAGCCACAGTCGGGTGATTTGTGTTTACCACGGCCGCATTCATCGTACGAACACCATATACCGAAATTGGAACCATCAAATGAAACACCATCACCACAACCAACATCGCTTGATAATGATGGCGGTCCAACAACAACGACACCAACACCAACAACAAAATCAATGGCCATGTGTGCTGGATGTGGTCATAAAATTACCGATCGATTTTATTTACAAGCAGTCGATCGAAGGTGGCATGCTACATGTTTACAATGCTGCCAATGCAGGAATACACTCGATGGAGAGATCACTTGCTTTTCACGAGACGGCAATATTTATTGTAAAAAGGATTATTACAGGTAATGATTAAGTTTTATTTACAAAGCAATATTTATCTCTGTTAGGAAATCGATGCTTGTAATCATATAGCACTACATGAGTTTGCCTGCAGAGTCTTTCTAGTTTTCTTCATTTCCGTCATCGAAATCGTGCCTCCTCAAGGCTTTCTAGTATTGTATAAATAAAGACATGAAATTCCAATATACCATAACTATCTAAGACAATATTTAATATTTAATAAATGTAAACAAGCCGGTTAGAATAGCGGGTATATCTTGTGGTTCGAATAAACAGTGCGTATTATATGTTTGTATAAAGAAATTTACCGAATATCTACCTACATATTATGTTTGTATACACATATTGATAATATGGAAATGGTTGTTGTTTTTTTTTTCTGTCCCTTATACTAAATATCTCCATGCACATTGTTGTTGTTTGTTTATTATTTGTTGTTGTTTGAATGCCGCCAGTCTCTCAATATGTTGTTGAATAGCATTCAGTCTGAGCATCCCAACTATACACACTCGCTACTGTTTAATATGACTTTCTGATTAATTACATAACGAGCTTTATTAATGTCTGTTCACCAACCTCTTTCACTACCGTTCACCAGAGAGTGCCGCTTCGGCATGCTAAATATTCAACATGTACATTTAATATTCAAAGAATGACGACGAGGGACGCTACCATAAACGAGGACCAGTTTGAACAGTTGATGTTTTACTCTACATATCCACATTTTTTTTTTGTGTTGGTTTTAATCTTTCGATACAAGCTGACCGAAATACAGTTAATTTTTCTTGTCGATCTTCTGGGAACAAATTATCACGCCCTTACAATAATTATATGGAATTATCGTCAATACGTGGTATGTGTGTTGTTTTTTTTTTGTGGTAACGCAAATTATACGGTTTGCAATATGTTTAATCTAAAAAGTGTTTCAAGCGTTATGACGTAATCCACTACCATCTACTTACGGTTTAGCGTCAGTCAGTAGAATATTTACAAAACGAAGCCAAAAAAAAACGCTTTTTTTCTGTTAATCTCTATTTAACATAAAACACTGTAAGTAGAGATTTGAATAACCGGTTTGGAAGATTGACTCGCTGTCAGAATCAGTGCTAGATAAATAACAATATAAATACAAATCAAAAATTTTTTAATTACATTACAAATTTATGATAGCAGCATTTGTCAGATTTGTAAATATACATAAGATTGATAATATTGATATAATAATGCGTTGGATATGAGTGAAAAATTATTGAAAAGTTTCTATGTAAATAATATCTAAACAATCAACAATAGTAATGTTTATTATTGTAGTGGCTACTTTTTTTTCTATTAGTTCAACAACTGTCTGACATTTGAGATTGATGGTCGATGGCTTTGTTTATATGTTATCATGATATTATTGTGAATTAACCAACCAAACGCTGTACAAGGCTCAAAACTAGAACAGTCTACACGCTATAGGTAGTTGTTCAAGTGTAAACCAGCTCATATGTGGTTGTCAGGCTTCCAAATAACAGAATAACAGCGCAATTTCTGCAATTTCTGCAAATTATCATATATTCCAGAATCAGTGTATGAAAACTACAAATTTTCTGTAAACAAGTCCAAAAAATAAAGGCAACGTTATGGCGTTACATAACCAGTAATAGTTCGGCCGGAGATCGGTTAGAGCAGCATCAAAAATCGTTATTGTAACAAATAAAGAGCTAAAAGCTACCACAATATGCATACACTAATAATCTATTGAGTGGTTCGGAAAGTTTTATTTTTATTTTGAAAATGAAAGACCTTTTGCCATCTTTCTGGTAGAGGAATTTTCTCTCGAAACTCAGAACGAAACGAGACGTGAGAGCCCTCTTTCTCGGAAACAGACCGAGTTTATAGCTAGCGAACATAATCCTCCTAGCACTGTTGTAAGAAACATGCTCTAAATTGAAGCAACCACCAAAATATCTTCATTATAAACTAAATATTGAGAATCAGTATTAATCTGATAATTGGTTTTTCACACTCACTTTTGAAAAATTTTCTTCAGTTGATTCGATGAATGAGAACAGCTCAAAGGCTTATTACTGGAGTGTTTTCCTTTTTCCTAATTTTGTTAAAAATGCAACGCTACGACGACGTACAAGTCGCGGCATTTAGATCTATATATAATTTATACCATCAAGTTATATCTGCTTTTTCGCCACATTGCCTTCTTTATTCATAACTTGACTGTCTGGAAATGTTGCACCTGCATATAAGAATATTTACATGATCTATATAACCACTTTATATTTGTTAGTTGTTGTCTTCAGCTATTTTTTTCTCCTTTCTTATGTGTAGCACTTGTTTTTATCTTTCATCAACAAAAAAAGAGCCCACATATGCCTACATTGTATATCTATGCAACATTTTATCGTATTTACTGTCAAGATTCCACAATTAACTGAAACGGAAAATTATGTTATTAACGTTATTATAGTTGGATTGTTTAACATGTAACTATTTTACTGGTATGCATATGTATTGAATGCTGTTTACTCTTTTTTTTTGTTAATGTTATTTATCAAAGATCGAGGTGATTAATCAATGTTTTTAACACACAACTTTTATATACGATATACGTACATAAAAATAAACAAAAAAAAAATAACAGGTTGCAAAATCATGACATTAATTATAGCAAAAACCCATTGTTATTATCTGATACTATACGAGTGTCACGCCAAATTGTCTTCAGTTATCCATGAATGGAAGTTTAAGATTATAATCGAAATTACATAATACGAATCAATCAAAATAGCCCACAGTTCTATATATAAAGAGGGGCGTTTTTATTGCAATTTCATCTTTATAAAAAACAAAAAAAAAACGAAACAGAAAGACCATCTATATATGTGTATATTACCAACTCTCTTCAGAGTACTTGATGGGACTAATGGTCACGACTTGCCCATTTACCTCCGGCAGAGAGTAGACTTATCGCCGGATAAATTGCCGCCGTTCGAATTTTCATGTCAGCACACAATAGATTCAAGATACACGCCGATGTCTGTGTGAGGTATTGACAGATCGATCGAGAAAGTAGACGGTGAACAGCAGGCGTCCCGATGCCGACGACCTACCCATACATACACAAATAAACAATCAGCAAACAAAAAAAAATACAATTGCACCTTTTCTCTGGTTTAGTGGCCTTACAGGTAATTAAGGCTAGAACGATTGCCAGATGTCGTCATTTACTATAATTCTATTTATCACCTAACAGTAGTTATTTTAGAGCGTCTTTGTGAATTCTCATCACAACGAAAAAAAAAAGAAGCAAAACCAACCAAGCTTTATAATCATCGTTATAGAAAGAGAAGTGAAAGACGTTTTCTCGTTACTATAGTGCCAAGTGTATAGACGGGCTACAAACACAAAAAAAAATCGAGTAAAAAATCGGGGATATCAACTTTTGAACGGTTTATAGGTCAACATGACCTCAGATTATTATGGGTTCATACGATAATCGTAATGTTATTTATTTTAAACGAAATTCTTGCCGAAAAAATTCACGATATTGGCATTAAAAAAGTCTGAATTGTTTAATAAAATGACAAAATCGTATGATTAATTTTTATAAAAAACACACAACACGGAAACTATACTATAAATAAAACGGCAAAAATATTGAAGATTTATCGATAAGAATTCGCCGATTAACGTTCAAGAGAAGCCGTTAACAAGCGAGTTTTTTTTTTGGGAAATTTTCAACACTCGATCTGAATAATGTTATTCGCATAACCAATAAATTATTGGATTTTCTTTAATTGCGATTAAATAGCTATAAGTGTGCAGTTGTAGATGTATATATAGGCAGTTGAATAGTTTCTTGATCACTTCTCTGAAACAAGCGATTGTAGAGAAACCAATCAGGCGAGGGAGTTTGTGTTGTCGTTTGTGGCTTTGTCTCTTGCGAATCACGGCCACACATGAAGAAACGCATGGCTGACCAGTAAAATCATCATGCCCACTTTGCAGTACTGTTAGTACTAAACATTACCGTATACATTACATTTACAAAGAGAGAAAGAGAGAGACAGACAGATCGTTACAATTATAAAGAATGATTATCATAAAACAGCGCATAACAAATCAAAACTAGACTGCAATCGAATGAGGGAAAATTAACGGGTGTGGATTTATAAAGCATGAAAAATCGTCTAGCTCATGTAGGTATATATAGGTATAATAGACCATTCGTAAGCATTAATTACATGATCATCCATTCATTTTCATTCATAAAACTCGACTGTTTTAACGTCCATTCACATCAACGCGGTTAGACACGTTTTACCGACAATATTGAGCAACTTCTAAACTAATTCTTCTGCTGTAACTTGTGCGTATGAAAATTTTGATGAATTGTTTTGGCCCAGTTCACTGGATTCGGTTTCAGTTGTTACAGATGTGGCATTTTTCAAAATGTAACGGTTCATTCAAATCATTTCCCATTAGAATATGTATGTAAAATTAATCAGCGTAAAAATCAACTCGTTTCTTAACTGATTAACATTTTTCAAGTGAGATCGATTCGAAACGGTCCACAGTAATTTCCGAAATGTAGATTGATCAATAAATTATCGATCTTTTAATGCAATATGCATTCCTGATCTATCAGTAGATCGAATCTGAATTAATTTCAATTGAATTAAATTATAAGCTTTTCAAATATTGAAACTAGTTTTACTAGCTACATTACTTGTAGCGCATTCAACATAAACTGTACGATTTTATTATTATTTTGTGGATATTTTATAGGATCCCCGGTGATGTTAGCTTCAAAAAAGGAGCAAATTATTTGTCTTGATTCCGAATAAAAACGGTTTAACGCAATTAGTAATTGTTTACTCTGCCATTCCTATCCCGACCTGGGATAACTTAAATCGTATTACAACACAGATTTAATGATTATAAATGTTCAAATCTATTTTCTATGACAGACACAGATAATGTCATTATTAAATGCAATAATAATAACAGTCTAATTTTCATTCCGGACAACTTTATTCCGCATAAATTCTGCTTAAAGTCGACAGATGATCTAATAAAAAGTGAAATAAGGAAATTGTACTTGGTTTTCCAATTTGACAAGTCAGATAAGCGATAAGCCAATCAAATTTCTATCTACATTCTGCTGTTGTTGTTTATAATTTATTTCAACAAATAAATAAAAACAAACAAAACTTGACACTTTGGGGGCGGTTAAATGACCGTAACAAATGAAGCAACAGTATCAGTGACGGAATAACTGCACGAACCGGAACTAACTGACACTATATTATTTCCGCTTATGATTGTTCATTCACTATGCTTGTCTCTGAATATCGAATCTTTCTAATTTCGTTTTAAATCGAACGATTATCGAATACCGCAATAATTGGGGAATGTTAGAGAAAATAAAAATAGGATCCAGATATATGTGGAGGAAGGAGCAAAAAAACTGTTGCTTTTCGTGTATTTAACTTTACCGACAATTACATGAAATTACTATGGTAGCATGCCTGTGGCTGGCGACCTGAAACTCGCGTGTTGTCCGTCAGTCAAGTTGTGCAGTCTCACCTGCCTGTTGAACACGCTTTTTTCATTTACAACAAGAATAATAATAATGCCTATTATATTTGGATATTATTTTAAAATATTTTATTAATAATTATTGTGCAGATAAGATTGTTGATAAATTCCCAATGACGATCATCAAAAGATATAAAGAGACGGTGGAAGGTTGTAAGTTGAGAAGATTGGAAATAGTTGAATATATTTGTATATATATGCTGAGTGGACCTGCAGGAGGTCGAAACGAACACGAAACTTTTATTACCAACCAACTTACATGACCGGAATACGTGTAATATTCGTTTATTAGCAAACGTATCTTTTAAAATTACACTCTGTATATGAGAAAGTCGTAAATTATCCGATTGTAAATGAATAAATACGATGAAAAGATGATTGGTATAAAAATGTTTAACATGATCGACGATCAAAATGAAGGCAAAATATAGATTTATTATTATTTCGCCTTTTACTTTTATTTATTGTATAGCAAAATTATTTTCTCTTGACGATATGTGAACCTGTTTTCTACATGACTCTTCCCTATAATTCCAGCCGTCTGCAGCCAAAAACTTGTACATATCATGAAGGTAACAGCAACAAAAACAAACAACTAAAACTCAGATTCAGAAAAAAATCTATTATGAGCAAATGTACGATGAAGACATCAGCGATTAAGATTAAATTTTCTCTCATTTCGACGAGTTTATCTAAGAAAATCTCGACGATGCATTAATTATGAGTTCCACTGTAAAAATGCCCAACTTGCACATCATAAATATTGTGTAAAAACGAGCAAAAACAAAGAAAATATTATTCACAAGCAAGAAAAATGTGACATGTGAGTATGTCAAGAAGTCGTCTTATAAACATTTGCCGCATCCAGATCTGTTTATTATTTAACACCATCGGTTAATCTACACGTCGATCTTAATCTTGTCGTGATTCTTTTACGTTTTGGCAAAACGTAATGTTGTGCAAAAAATCGGGGGGAAAAAACAGGTGTATTTGCGTTGGAAGAGATCGTACTTGTGTGTGTGTTTTTTTCTGTTAGTTGATAAGATGTATTTTCTAGATAAACGTATTTTTTATGATGTGTGGTAGGCAGTCTAAGACGATAACTGCGGGATACTGTCCGACAACGACGACGTTACAGAACAAAAGTTGTTTGACCCGTCACGAAGGAAAGCTCCCAGATTATTCAATATAGTTTATGATCTTGACAACTTATTATGACTCAATAAATACTTAAAAAATGTTAACTTTAACTTTTATATATGAGAATTTTAATTTTTACTGCTCGCTATCTCGTTCTTCCAGTTGGTTGTTCTTCCTTGTTCTCTTTTTTTTTCAAAATTTGTATGCATGTAAGATGTGTTAGAGTATCGGATTTCTGAAGAATTTGTATTCTGATCAACGACAAAAAATGGGAGTTTTTTTTTTTGATAAATCTTGACGAGTACTGTGTAGGTTTCATATTCTAATAAATAATAATTCAAGAAAGAATTTGAACACCTGTAAGAGATTGTTTCTGGGAAACGCAAATTGCTCGGCTATTTTGGAAAATTTGTAATTGTATCCCAATTATCAACTGTGTTGTAGTCTCTCAAATTAACTGGTGGATCTTTTGAGATGCGTTAGCTAATATTTTATTTTCATTTATGCGAATTTGTCGCCGTAATGTTCGGTAAAAATTCCATCAAAATCACCATCCAGTACTGTGAAATTCCACTCACAATTAAACCACACAGTCGCACATACTTCACGGATAATAATTTGGTTTAAATTGGCAATTTTGTAAATGTTCCGCTTCCTTCAAGCTACTTCTAAAAGCACTAATTTGATATATTAGTGTTTTCTTATTGTCGGTTATTTTGTAACGTTATATCATTATAATAAACAAATTGTCTTTTTTGGTAGTTTGTGCAATTAATTTGTCAATAACAAAAGCTAATTTGCTTAGCTATTCACACGTTATTACCGACCAATTTTTAGTTTGGACTCAATTAATTTCTTTATAGAAAAATTCTGACCATTAGAATTACCCATAGAGTCACTTCCTTTTGATCGTAATTAAGCTCGTTATATTTCTCGACAAAAAAAAATGTGTAAATAAAAAGCCAATTTGTTGATAAATCCATCAGCTGTTGTCCTTATTGTATAGAAAATTGAGGCAAAAAAAAATTAATTTGATACACGAAAATGATACGTTCCGGTGTCATAATGAAAACATTAAAACTATAGTCATCGACACGGCTCTTAACTAGACTTGGTAATCAGCCGACACATTCAATTGTATGTGGTATTGGAAAAAAACCTAATAATAACAAACAATAACAAGCTCTTGTTATGATAACTTAATTAACAAGCAAACAATCAGCAATAATGAAAATTACCAGTTATATAGTTGATTCCAAATTGAATTACAACCATTAAAAAGCCATCAACTAGGTATGTAGATGTAGTTCAGCCGTCACATGTCCAATAGAAAGGCTTCAAAAGCCGAAGACGAGAAAAAAAAACAGTTAAGTGCGGCAAAAACTTTGTCAAGGGGCGTTTTAACATAAATCGCTTTTTAAATGTAACAACAATCCTAATTACAAGTGTTTCATTAAATTGTCATTAACGACATGTCGAAGAAAAAAAGAACGGAACAACAACACAAACATAACACTTATTAATTGAGTCATAGTCGTTAACAAGAAGGTCTTGGGATGCTGTAAGGATTGCCTCTAGTTGTATCAAAACATAAATTCCGAGATTTTCCCATCACGGAATGGAATTATTAACAACAACAACAACAAAAATCTTAATCGTATTTTATTGAGTTTTGTTTTTGTTGTTGATGTGTGTGTGTTTTTTTTCTGTATTATTTTAATGTGTTGTTATAAATTTGAAAATTCCACCCGACGGAAGCTATGAATAAATAATAATGATGTCAATTTCACGTGAGAAGTCGCCTGGGAAACGTTTTGAATCGTTCTCCATATCTTTCTACATACATATTCGTTTTCTCAGGTTGTTACTTTTGTGCACGCATATGTCGTTAGATTGAACACACTCGAATAAGGCGATCAAAACCAACAATAATTTAATTATGAATAGGAGAGGCGTAGTAGTAAAAGATCTCACTCTCATTCTGTCATCTCGTAAATCAATCGCTATGTGAAATTTCAGTTTGCTTTCCCATATAATAAATTCGAAATTTATGATTGAATATGCGAAATTTTAAGTGCCAAAAGTGTTCTTTAATGGGAATAATTGGACGTAATCGAAATTGTCAGATTAATTGTAGCCCACAGATTCGGAACATCAAAAATTACATACGAATAAGAATTCCGAAGCGACTCAAACAATTAATCGAGAGTAATTGGGTCGCATGCGGCTCACGAGCCGCACATTGAACGTAACCGACCTCAAATCATATCAACGAAAGCAATCCTACGAATCACGCTATTGTTCTAACTTTTTAAAGAAGTTAATTTGGCAAACTTCCTACTGGCAATTAATCAATTTTCAATGTATTGACTACAAGATTAGACAAATAAGGCCTGCTCGTTTGTGTTCCACGTTCAGTGAGCATTACGGTATAAATTTATCGATTAATCTAGCGTACGTGCGATGATCTGTTTTTATTCTCTCAGAATTTTTGTTGATGGAAAAATCATTCTAATTTAACGGCAAATCTTTGATAATACTTCGACTTTTGAACCTGCACTTTTTCTGTTGAACACGATAAGAGATGATTATTAATTATAATATTTTGCGATAAACGATGCACATGCCTTATGAATTTTGACGTTATTATAGTAATCTCATGTGATGTAGAAAATTAAATAAATAAGTTTATTCGTGAGAAATTTTGTTGTCTCTGTTAAAACTGATAATAATCTTACACACAAAATCGTCGTTTATTAATTTACTAAATACTACTCTCTTGTACTATGGTGACATTATAATAAAAATGAAACTGAATTAAGTTTCCTTATGGATGATGGTCATCTATAATTACCATCTTCCAGTGAAAATCCCAACAACAACAATGCCCATAAAACGAATGTAATAATTACGAAATGCAACCTGACACTGAAGAGCTGTGGTAGTAGCATCATATAATTTGATGACATTGGTCTTTTCTAGAAGACGAAATGAGGATGACCAAAACAAGTAATAAAAGAGAAACAGTAGTAATTAGAAATGTACATTATATTTGTTTACGAAATGGGAGATATAAGAGTGGAATTTGTATTCTGACAGAACCATAGGAGGGCCTTATATGTATATAAAATACATAACCAGAAGTCTCTCTGCATGGACGTGACGACACGTTACTAAAATACAGAAAAATTGTTTGAATGGACCATACAGGTCTCTTATCATGTTTAACATGTCTGAAATAATTTACGAGAGCCCCCTAACGGGAGTCTGGGCGACATGACCCCTACATAAAGGTCTCTGGTGAACTTTCACAAAATAAATTAGACGTTTTCCCTTCACTTTATTATTTTAAATAATAATAATAATAATGATGATGATGAATGTATTTTTTGAGAAATGTTCAAAAATTTGTTCTTGTGAACCTGTCATCTCGAATTACGTTAACATTATAATAAAATTGTAATGGATGGGGGTATAAACGTAAAAATATCCAATGACGTTTACATTCGCGTCTACAAGCAATTTTATAACCATTTTACGACATTTGTGGAATTTTGCTAAAGTTGTAGTATAAAGTTTTTGAAGTGTTTGCAAAGAAATATGTTGGTGTTTTCATGTTTTATAACACTACACGTTTTATTTAATGTCCGAGTTGTTGTGATTTTGGAATGTAGTGACAATCACCAACAACGATTTTCCCTTTTCTTTCAACACAAAGCTTCCTATTATTATGATCTGAGCTTGGAATTTTGATCGTCATTCAATAATGCATTCAGTAGCTGTCGGTAGCAAGCTGGCCTGTTACTTGTTGTTAGAGAGAAGACGATGGTAATTCTTGGATGGCTGGATAGGTCCGTGCAATAAATATTGTTGAACAGCAACGGTACATAGAAAGCGCGGCTGTTGATTATGCAGATTGAGGCTCATAGCATACAATGGGGTATTGTCTCAACCTGTTGGCTGGTTGGTTTGAGGGAATTGGTCGAGAAGGGAACGATGACTGTACAACCAACAGTGTTAAGAGAAAACAACCACCATTCTTCTGGAGACAGGCCACAGGACAGCTGAATGTAGTATATAACACGGCCATAACGAAATGCCAACTATTTTTACCCATTCCTCTCCATATATCTAGTTTATACATACATATGAATATATCGACGAAACAATACAACAAAATGGTTGAAATCCAGAGATTCATATGAATATATTGATAAGAAAAAAGAATCTATACGTAATCCTTAACGGTTCAAGTTTCGTCTGAAAGAGGTGACCTGTCAACGACAACTAATCGACAACATTTTAATTTGAACAAATGTCGAATGCGTCTAAGAAACGTTATCTACACCTACGACAATACAAAAAACGTATATGAAACAGAAGTGGAGAGATAAAAAAGCCAAACTAATTAATAAACAAGTTTAGTTGAAGAAAAAAAATGAATATTTCAAGGCTTTCATTAAATAGATAAGTTTCGATAGGAAAACACCTGCACTTTTTCACCGGACAAATTGAATTTAAATACAAAAAAAAATTGAGAATAACAACAAAATAGAAAAACACGTTGAAAACTAGAGAGCATGATAACTGTAATTACAAACACATAATCTATTGTTAATTGGTTCAATCCCAATTACGCCTTTCCAAACAGTTCTATTTATGACTACAAAACCACCAGTTAAAAGTTGAGAGATTCACCAATTATCATCATGAAGTAGTCAGTTGTTGTAAAAGTAGGTGCAAATTCTTTGTTATTACAGACGTGAACGTAATTGCATTAATTTAACAGTTATTTCGGATGCAAACTGACGCTATCTATGGATTAATCAAACTATTTATTAAAAAACATAAAACCAGCCGCGAGTTTCCATTGAAAAACTTTTCTCCAACATATTTATAAAACGAGGCCGTATTAAGAAATTCTCATTGGAAAAGCCTGAAGCTTTACCAAATTTAGAACGATCTACATTTTTTTGTTTCTGTTTTGTTGATTTGTTGTTGGCGAGCTCTTTTTTCCCAATGCCTCAATCATCAAGAATTAGGTGCTAGTAATTGAGTAAACTTATAGCTTTGACAATTTGTTTCCAATCTGAACGAATTGAGATTTTTTTGCATCGCAAACCAATTGAAAATGATACATCTCTCCTTTTCTATACTGTATGTTTTATGTATAATTGGTTATCGATTTTGTCCAATAAGGAAATCACCATTTCTATTTCAGGACGACATTCCTGCATCAGAACATGGTCGCAACAATTCTTCTCCGGTCCTGAATTTTTGTTGCTCTGTTGTTTGTTGATTTTGTTTTTATTATTCTGTTGCTTCTTTCTTAACTGTTGTTGTGTCTCCACTATCCACCCTGTTTCGATTGGTTCGATTGTTACAAGCGACTGGTTTTTTGTCTTTCGGCCACCACCAGCTTTTGTTCTGTACATATTGTTATTTACGGCCAGACTTATCGACAATGGCCAACGTTATCCTCTCTATAATGCCGATCACATCTATTCTGTTCGTCTTCTTTTCTTTCCCAAAAAAAATCAAAATAAAAATTTTTTGGTTACTTGTTTTATTCAACGACAACTTTTTCGTTTACGCTCACACATTGTGGAATAAAAATAAAGCATCCGTTTTGATAAATAAGAGATTTTTGTTGGGTGTTGGAGCACTTTGATGACGCACTACATAACAATGTTATTATTATCATAATCATCATCATTGTTATCATTATCATATCTTGTTTGAGATATTAAAAAAAAAACGTCTTCTATAGTAGTGCATCCCGTTTGCACCCACGTGATGCCATGTAGGGTGTCCGAATAGGCAATAAAGATAAAGAGATTACCAGTAAACTGATATGGTACAAATTGTAGGTGCAGTGCTTACTTGCTGTCTGCCAACGTAACTTCTCTATCTTGATCATGCCCGCGACCAATATGAAGCCGAAGATGAATGCAAATGGCTTAAACACATGGATGTTCTCATACGGCTCAACCCAACAATGACTAACTGACTAACTGTTTTCTGGGACATTTTTGCATCCTCACTCTCTCTCTATCGTGTCGTTAACAATCCATCAATCATGCCCCAGAAAACATGTCGATTTTACTCATTTCATCAACAAACGACACACGTCGACCATAGTTTTCAATTTAATCTCGAATATTTGTTCCTAACTACATCGCAATGTTGTTTATTTATAATGTGGGATGGACTCTATAATCCTAGATCTGTGTTGATGGCTTGACATAGAACGTGATGAATGGGAGTCAGTCGTCGCACCCAGAAATAAAAGGTCTTGTTATGTTGTTGCCACTATTTATGTTTATGCTGCTACTGGTCGTTTTGCGTAGGTCAATTTCCGGACGTTGGGGATCAATACAAAAAAATCGATAATTGGATAGGTATTTTATGAGAGAATCAGATAATGATTTTGCGCATAGGCGACAGATTCTCAAGTAAATATAACTAAAATCTGTAACGTTCCATTGTTGCAATAATAATGTTGTTAAGAGAAACAAAAAGAATACGAAATAATTATAGAAAGACAGAAAAGCAAGCGAACGTTTTATGTTAATAACATATAACGTTGAGCATTTCACTTAGGAGTCCCTCTTACATAATTCCAAGTCTCGTTGAATTTCTTTCACAGTTCGCCTCCCTGGAATGGAACTTTGTATATGTTTACACACTGTGAAACTGCTGAATATTCATACATGCACTTTATTTATATCAAGTCTCTATCTAAAGTTGAACATGAAAGTCATGTGTCTGATAATTATTGATTTATTTTATGCTACAATTTCAGAGATACTGGTGCTTTTTTATTTCTTTCATTTTAGCTCAGTTGGAACGGCATAGATACAGAAATTATAAGTTTTACTCCAAGAACGGGTTCAACACAAATCTCCGTCTCTATCGAATTTCCGGGCGAAATTTTCAAAACAAAAAAAAACCTACCCTAATAGTATACCGCTACATCTGTACAACATACACACAAACGGGGGGGTTTTTGTGTAAATCTTTGAAGAAATCCGTACTTGCATACAAGTTTACCTATAACGTATTCACTAACACCTATTGTACAAGTTTGTGTCACGATAGGGTGCCACAACACCCCCTGCTGAGAATTTGCCTGCAACAAAGCTGATATGTTTTTTTCTACTATTGTTGCATTGTTACATTTTGGTTTGTACAAATGTTTTTATTTTATTATTTTTTAACATAATCTCTCTCTCTCTATCTTGGTTCCGATTCATAACAACCCCTATATTCGTGTGAACTATAATATCATTTAAATCCTGTAAAATCTCAATGATAGATTATCAACGAAATTTCACAATTAGAATCGTGTTGTATTTATTTTTACCTGAGCTAGCTGTCACGATTTTTTCACTCTTGGCAATAGTAACGTGCATATTTTAAGTTGCTCGCACATGTGTGTGTGTTTGTGTGTCTGTGTACAACACGCTATTTGAAGAGTCGAACCGTGGGCGAGTAATTAGTAACGTTAACGGATGGCGGCACATCAGCCGTACAACTCTTGCCAAAGGGCTTTTACTATAAATTTTATTTTCAAACTAAATATTTTCATGTTTAGGAAACAGTTTTATCTCTTTACAACTTTAAGTATCTAACTAATAATTCGTTAATCTTTGCTCTGTTGTTGTTATTATTATTTTTTTATATACGGCCCAGTTTTCACACAGTGTGATTTTGAACAATTGGCACACTGTTCAAATATAACTTGACACAACACTGTTCTATTGATATGAGAATATTGTCAAGTTTATTGTTAATAGAGGGGAATGTTGCAGATATCTCCAAACGATAGACCAACTGGGGCTCAATTCTATTTAACGACATGCTCGCAGATTTGTAGCTTTATCGCATAAGAAGTCGATTTGTAACAAATAAAAATTATTTTGATGAAATTTTATCCCTCTTTATTTTCAAATTTTTTCTGTACTTTTATAGGTATATTGAGAGAGATTATTTGCTCGTCGATGGATTTGCGGCCTCTTTTAACATCATCAAACGATATAAACTGTGCAGATATCAATTCAATAGACTCACTAGGGCATATGTTACATATTATACCCGTGTTTTCAGTCAATAGGGGGTCGGCTATTATTCCCCATACAAAATCAAAACTGTTCCAACATCTCTATTCTAACCGTACACACAAGATCAATGTAATAATATTTTCAATGAAAAACAACAATATTTCGTGATAAATACTTAATGAAATTAACAATAATAATAATTTCAATAGAATTATTATAATAAAAGGCAGAAAGTCAGGAATTAAGAGATTTTTCTTTGAAGATGTTGCAGGTGTTTAATACGATGCCGGAATGGCACATCATTAGTTCTTGTGATGCTGCCAAGCGAAGCAATTTTATTGTGCGAAAGTTGATACCGTTAAAGAACATTATTTAAAAAAAAAAAACAACGCATATACTTTCATAAAATAATAATATTTAACAATTGTAGTCAGATGTTTTCACCTAAAGTAGGAAGACATTCTCGTTATTCATGATTTACGATTATAAAAAGCCTCAAATGAGGAAAAATCATGGAAAACTACACAAAATAACATTCTAATTAGATGTGTTTGTGTGTATATTTTTTTTTATGTACTACAGAAATATGTGTCTTTTTGTCTGTATTCACGTGTCATAATTGTGCTATCATGTACAATAAATTCAACACTAAAGTACCTCTATATACGCATGAAAAATAACAATAATTTTTAAAATAACGGCGTCCATTTCCGCTGTCATTTTTCCTATTTAATCCAACTGAATTAAAGATGAAATTTGTGCGATAACAGCATAATTTAATAATGAAATATATTTCTTTACGTCAATGTGGCTACAATTGTAGTGTAATAAAATTATTAAAATACCACCAAGGTTGTAAATTTTGCCTTAATTACGTATTGTTCCCGAACAGAAATGCTTAGTGGCATAATAGTTTAAATAAACATCACTTGACTAGATACGTACAAAATCGTAAACTTCTACTACTACTGTATGTAGAAGATGGAGTTTAGAAATTTTGAAAGTAGAGTTTGCATTAATCCAAAAAACCAACTTCACTTGCAATACTAAATAAAGTTGGATATGAAACTGGAGCCGAAAAGCTACAACTCTAGGTCGTCCCTGTATCATTATTTTGTTTTGGATTTTTTAAATAAACATAATTGGCCGGAGAACTGTCAGTTTCACGCTAGAATCACCTTCATGTGCCAACGATAAATACGATATGTTGTGTTTTCTCACGATTGGTAACATTTCCGATTACCGTTACTGTTTATTTTGGCCCACATATGCAAAGGCGTATAATTAAAAGAGCCGACTATATTACATGTTGTTGTTGTTGTTGATGATGATCTGTATCAACTTGATATTTATCAAATTATCAATTTCTATAGAATTTCAAATAAAATCAACTATAAATGTGGGGGGAATGAGACAACAACAATACGCCGCATTTCCAAAAATAGGATACACACAGTGTACAAATTTACAAAGTTCTAGTTTAAGGCAAACCGGGCGCGCATGGACGCTGTCACGACGCCGAAAATAAACGTGGATACAAAGAGAAAAATCGTATTTTTCTGGTGGCGGTACATGTCTCTTATGCCAGCCACTATCTCTAATGATCAACTTCCTAATGTTTGAGGTAGAAGATAAATACAAAAAAAAAAACAACAACAACAAACTACACCGGCTAAACTCTAAAAAACACTGTTTATGTTCGTCTACAATTCTGTCAGCGCAGCGCTAATCATCGACAATTCGTCTTTCGTCAAAACTAATGGGTGCTGTATGGACAGCTTGTTGAAGAATTCTTTCAAATTTTTCAACATCTGTGTTATATGAGACGAGATCGTTTCGATCGTGTGCCAATTGTAAATATTCGAAATCATTAAAATAAATGCAACTACTACTATAAATACCGTATTTGGATTGAATTATGAGTTAGTGGCGCGTATAAAATAATAACGATAAAATTTTAACATCCTCACTTGTATTTCGTGCATTTAACACCTTTTTTTAGCCGATACAAAAAAATTATCATTTGTGGTATACAGCAATAAAACTTCAAATATGCGGAATGAATGCGCTTTGAATTGTAATAATTTAAGAATAAGTCTCTATCATATAAAGAAGCTTTAAGCTTTAACCGGTAATTTTCTCAATAAATTTTCGATTTTTTAAATAAAAAAAAGACGATGATAGTTTGCGTTTTAACTACATTCAAGTGTAAATCTGACATCGTAAACAATATTTCTCTATTAAATCAGTCTTTTTGTTAAACCTAATTTACATGCAAACTTGCAACGAGTGCACAACTCAACAGTATTCACATTTATATTTTATATAACAAATAACAGGACCGTACTCGATTCTTATTACAAGCCAACATCGTTATCTACAGCTAATTGAAGATTAGTCAAATCCTCTCAAATGTTACGTAAAATTGACTTATCGACGCACACATATTGTAAAGATTTTGAATTTATTGGATTTTGGTTTTTACTTGGAATAGCATTAAGTCCGGTTCTGTTTTGATACGCTCGTATTGGAGGTGATTTCAAATATAATTTAATGCAAGTGTCGATCGGCATACGAATTAAAAGCCAGCTAGTTGCAACAGAATTTACATAAATACGTATAAGTTAGATGTTTCAAGTGGATTCTGTAGGACGATGTCAATCGAAATTAAATTTCCTGTCAATGGTAAATAGCTTTTGCTCTAATAATAACGGTTCATATAAGCTTGTAAATAATATTCTCCAGAACCTATATGTAAATGTGAAATGGACAGCTTTTGGCTACAACTGTTCTATTTTGTTTCCAGATTATTCGGAATGAAACGCTGCGCCCGTTGTCAAGCAACAATCATCTCATCGGAACTAGTGATGCGGGCCCGTGATTTAGTCTTCCATGTGCATTGTTTCTCGTGTGCTGTATGTAATTCACCGTTAACGAAAGGTGATCATTTTGGGATGCGTGAAGGTGCTGTATTATGTCGATTACATTTCGAAATGTCACCAAACGATCTACCATTACCACCATCTGGTCTATATGGTACAACAACAACCACAACCACCACAACAACAACACAAAACAATTTACAATCACACCATTATCCATCACCATTCCCCAGTCCAGAATTTCATCCGCACCACCATCACCACCACACACAAATCCCACCGCCGAATAGTGCTGTTGAACCGGCTATTGGTAAAGTTCCTTTCTTCAATGGTACACCAACAACACCCCGACAAAAGGGTAGGCCACGGAAGCGGAAACCCAAAGATCTTGAAGGCATGACAGCTAATCTAGGTGAGTGATTATTTCATTCGATTTAATAGAATCGATCGTTACTACTAACAAATGTCGAATAGATAGATAGATCGTTCAACAGATAAAATAGGAGAGAAGAGAAAATCTTAAAAATAAACACACATATGCTACCAGGGTCCAGTCCTAATGAGATTAAGAATACTATAACGACAGGCTAGTCGCATTCTTGACGTTTTCTAAATGTCGTTCGCCAAATAAAATATTGTACAGGTGTGTTGTTGTGGTTCAGTAGAGTGTGGAGAGAATGAGACAACTAGAGAATGCCATTCAAAAATATTTATAAAATCGTAATTTTAAAACTAAACCTAGAATGTTAATATTATGGTCCATTCGACGACAACTTCAGCTATAAACGTAAATTTCCAACATAAAATCACTGTTTAAGATCTGGATCTTTGGGTATTGTGTGGGTTACCAGGATTGTTGATTTTATTAAGTTGAGAGTTGAAAATCAGGCTCAATATAATCCGGTCGCTGTGATCTCTTTATTGATAAAAACGACCAAAATAGAAACACCTTTTTACATTCAAAAAAAAAAATAGACAAACAAACGACATTGTACAAAATTCCACTTTATGTGAGAAACTATCGAGCCCTGTCTATTTAACCATAAACTTTTAATATCCCTATTGGTCAGTGTTAACAGCCCTCTCAGCACCCTTTAAGTTTATTATGTATTCAAAGTATTGTTAGCATAAAAGAGCGGTCGGTTTTTCTATACATACGAACCTAATAAAATCTAAGGGCCGGCCCTTTGTTCCATACAAACAATTAATTTCCGTGTTATTTTGATTTTTTGTTAATATGGGAAATTTGAAGGATCCCAAAAAAAAAACACAGTACCCTAATAACAATAACATCAAACCGTCTTGATTGGTTCATAAATGATGCACGCCATGGAATTATAAAATTCTCAGTTTACGATGTACGAAAATCTCTTAGTCTTGGTGGATATTCTGTAAACGTCGCCATAAAGAGCGTAATAAAATTCAAAAAAAATCTTATTTTTTATGCCACATTTAAATGACCATGTGAAATTTGTCGTCGTTCTATAAAACACCATCAAACAATCGTTGGAAGTTTACGGAAATCGATTTGTAACAAAAAAATCGAATTATTACTGTTAGAGACATTTTAAATTTGAAATTGTAATAAAACTGGTGTGTTGTGATAAAAATAAAGGTGTTTCACCTGAAGCTATTTGCATTCGTGTTGCAGGAACAGATTTATCGGTTATTAATTTCACGCATGTTGAATTGTCGGGATATAAATACGTCCATTCGTGACAGGAGAAAAGAAACGAACATAAAAAAATGATGGAATACATAAGTATGAATCGGTTTACTTATATGCAAATCTTTTACGAGTCCGTGGGGATAAACACAGGGAAGCTCTTTAAAAAAAAATCTGTTCTTTTCCGGAAATTGCGCTTTCGAAATCCAGCTTGATCAGTGCATCCGTTAGCTGAATTTGCATGACACTATAACAATTCTCCAACGAACAAATACGTTAAGCTTATTGTTGATTTGTAAGTCGGAAAAATAAGGCAAGCTGTTTTTATAAGCATTCATCCGGATTAACATTTATCAAGTCCATGACTTTCTCAAGCAATTCGCAGATAATGATAATGTCATTTCAAGATAACGATACGGCTTTAATGACCTGTACGATGTTCTATTTATTAAATTGTGGAATTACTTTATAAATTCCAATCACCTGTTCTTTTGTTTCAATTCGCAAATGGAAAAATTCTTTGCATGCATGTGTGTGTGTGTGTTTTTCACAGTTATCAGTAGGGTGGAGTCGATTAATCCCACCCAACGGCGGCGGGTTGGTAATACAGCAGTCGGCTTAAGTGAAACGAAAGAGGATTTGCAATGTGTGGGTCTGGCGCAAGCCACTCGACTGTCATGTGGCACAATTAATTTGCCGTCAATCCGATCAGAGAGCCTGTTCAAACAGCTAATCCATGTTTATGTCACTGTGCCGCCTATACACATGTATATATGCATACATATACCTACATACAACACTGTATATCTTTATATACCCGTCTATATAACTGAGTACATAGAAATACCTATCTACACTGTACCTAATTAATCGATGATCATCTTTATCAACTCCTATGTTTGATTTGTTAAAGATACACATTATTACGGTTTGTTTGATTTAACCACTAATTTGATAGCACACTACAGAATTCCCAATGGAATTAACAGCATTTCTTTTTGAGTATTTTCCAACTTTTACAACTCGAATTTAACGACAGTAGTAAGAACAGTCGTGGACATAAAACAAAACTATTTCATTTTATGCTTTTATCCACCGTCTATCTGAAGAATGATAGAAATCAAACAAGGAGTGGACAACTTCAACTATTTAACGCCTCTAATCTTCTACATAAAACTACAGAATTTCTTCGACTTTATACAGCGGTGAAAGTTTTTATTATACAGGAATGGCAGGTGAACTGAACGCATAAAGAAAATCGCCAATCCTTTATAACGAACGATCATGGAAACCTAGTTGATGATAAAGGCGCTGTAATTTTCTGAATTCTTGGTTGTTATTCCGTCTAACCGCATGATTTCAAGGCGCGTTAATCACGTTAAAATCGTATGAAAGCAAAAGCTTTCAAGTCGACTCTGAAAGTTTTGCCAGTTAAACATCAGTAATAACCGTTAAAGTGGTAGAACGACACTAATTTTCTTCAATTTATTATAAATACAATTTCTCGACGTATTTTTAATATCGTTGGAAAATCTTCCGCATTTTGATATAATTTAAATGATTTTTTGCCATATTGCAAAGAAAGTTTTAGAATATTGTCCAAGTTTACTTCTAATGAAATTCCTACCGGATTTTCTTTTAAATTTTCTTTTTAAACGAAAGGGAAAATTGTTGAATTTGACGTACGCACGTTTTTTCTTCCAGTTTTCAATGAAATTATTTCAAAAAACAATTGTAAGAAGTTTGCGTGACGGGCTATCGAAATCAACTCATTCTCTTTTAATGTTGTTAACTGTATAATAATTGCTTGAATTAATTATTTAATACAGAATCAACGTGAAATGATAATAAATGTAAAGGAAACAGTCTTATATGAAATTATAATAATAACAAGGACCTTATAAAGTATATTTTTGTTATACTTAATCTTATCTTTCTGTAATTGTTGGCATATAAATTATTCATACTGTTAATGTTTTATTAATACCAGTATACATATAGCATTTATTTTCCATCAAATTGTTAGTTTTGTTTGTTTGTAGCTGGACTTTAAAGTTGATCTTAAAAACATTCATTAAAACAATTAAACTAAGCAATAGTTGAGTGCAACAGCAGAGAGCTTCACAATTTTCAATTATATAACAAAATTTTATTTGTAAGAGCAAAAGTTATCTTTCGAAATTCTATAATTAACTCTATTAAATATCAATTTAATTCATCCATATAATAAATAAACAAAGTGAATTTAATGGATAATTCCGTTTTTGTTTCAGATCTGAATTCGGACTATTTGGATATGTCGTTCGGCCGATCACCAGGCACCCCCGGTATGCACGGTTCAAATCAACGTACGAAACGTATGCGTACATCATTCAAACACCACCAATTGCGTACGATGAAATCGTACTTTGCCATCAATCACAATCCAGATGCGAAAGATTTGAAACAACTCTCACAGAAAACGGGCCTACCAAAGCGAGTTCTACAGGTAAATTCAATCAAAATTGTTTGTTTTAAGACCTATTAAACATTATTTATAAAATGAAATTTACGTTTTTTACGAAATGCAACAAATCACTTTTATCCTATATATATCTATATAGTATATATATAGGCGGTGTCGTTCATCTTGCTGAAATATCGATGCCTGGGGCGGCGGACGGACAACGATAGCCGTCTATTTAACGAGGACTCGTTCGCAAGACAAACAACCTCATTCGAGTGAAAGATTTTAATAGGCCCAGTTTTTAATGCTGGCGGCCTCTCGCTCCCATTCAAATAAACTATACGATACGCGATGATGATCATCATGATGACGATCATGATGATGATGATGATTATTTATTGGCAATAAGGTGGTGAATTGGCGCCCAACTCGCCCTCCCTTTATTGTTTTTCTTTCACCATCACAATATAATTTATTGCCTCTACATCAATTGTGCACCCACATAGAAATTCTATTGAAATAAGAAATAAAAATTGTTAGCATTTAATAATCGATTGCTTCATAACAAAGAGAAACGTGACGTTTATTTAAGTTTCATCATGATCGGCCATCTTGTCTTGGTGCAGATCGATACGATATGTACAGTAGAGAACGGGGCAAGATCAAGTGAATGGTGGCGGCGGCGGCGGCGGTTTCCATGGCAATCACTCAAACCGACAGTCATTTCTCATCGCAAACATTCCGACACAGCCGCCTTCGGCAATTAGCAGAACTAGAAATAGTCGCCAGTTTCAAAACGTTCCTTATAACACAGTTGGCCATGCATATGGCATATAAGATCTAAAGCCTGTGATAAAAACATAAATAATGACAGGCCAAACGTTTTAGGTATACGCATCTTTTCGTTTTCTTCCTTGTTGCGGTTTTTTTCTGTATACGAAAATCTCAAACGACAATAATTATCTATACTTGATGTGGTTGTAGGTATGGAGATAAACCACAAATTTTATAAATTTAGCTTTTATAAGTGTAGTTGAAGTGACACGCAGCATTCCATTAACAAATTTCAAACAAGTCAAACATGATTTTGAAAAACCTTAATACGCCCCATATTATGACATTTATGGATTGTTGGCCTTTGAAGCTTGCTATTTTGAATAATTTTAAGAATTTATCATGATGGGATTGAGGCGCCACCGACAACACCATGAACATGTGTTTATCTCAAATATATGTTTATTGGCCAAAAACACGATGTTTTAAGATTGATTGACATAAAAAACAACCCTCTCGGAAATAATATATCAAGTGAGATGCGCCCGAACGCTACATTTATTTAAACAAACGGAGCATTTATCAAGAGTCCCGGTGTATTTCTGGCACACTAATCTTCGTTCTTTACTTCACATTATTTGATTAATTTCCATCGAGCCGATTTACTAGCTTCCAACAACTGATGGCAATCCAACACCACAACCGAGGCGTCGTAGTAGTAGTAGTGGTAGTAATACAAGAATAATTTATTTGGAAAATTAATTAATCCGATAGTAGAAACAAATTTTTCAACAACTCCATAAAAGGAATGACGGAACAAAGACGGGAGAAAGACTTGCTTTTTCCTTTAAGTTGTATTGAAACAAAATCCTCCCCTCTCGTTTTCATATATACAGAGCTAGCTACTTCTTCTAACATTGTTCAAAATCAATACGCCCTTGGCACACGCCTTTTTTATATTTCCAACCACCCACGATTCGAAATAAAATAAATCAGCAGCAAGCAACGGACGATTTTACCCCTGCGGGATGTTGCGGCGGCTCCAATTACTATGTCGGATCTTGGTGAACCCTAGATATGCTCTCCCTAGGGAGATTCAGTTGAACAAGCGCAATACTCAACGTTTCAATGATCATAATGATGATGATGATGGTAGTAGTAGTAGTAGGAGGAGGATAAGCGCCATTTTTTCGTAAATCGTAAGAAAGTCGTTGGAAATGTGAAGGATAGAAAGAGATAGATGGATTGATGATAAAGTTTTTGATATATTTGCCTCATTCGAAATTGTTGAATCTTTAAACACATAGATGCATCTGTTATTAATTTACTGGGCAGCAATTCTAGCATCAAACAGAATTATCGTTTTGTTCATTTAGTGGGTAATTTTTACTTTGTTTGTAGTCGAATAAAATAAACATTAATTTATCATAGTTGATGTGGTTGAATTTGCTAAGTTTTACAATATGCTTCTACGTGTCTACCTGTGGACTCTCTTCCTGCTTCTGTTGCAATAAAACGATTATGTATTTGTGTATGTGGGTATATTATTCATGTGTAGTTATACTTACATACACACACACATATACATATGACGTTGTTTGAAAAAGCGTCATACTGGCTAATTGCGCAAACATTGTCGTCGTTGTCGTCATGGTCGTATAAAATAGAAAAACTGCAGACATCAAAGAGCGCCAACAGTCCAAATCAGAGGCGTAGAGATCATTAGAACCGCACACACATATACACACATACACACACACACATATAAATCTCTATAGATGTACGTTTTTACAAAGGCGAATCATACAAGTTCGTGCAAAAAAGGAATCGCCAAAGGAATCCGAAATCGATTCGCTATGCGCTGAACATCAAAGGACGCGTGTACTACAAGGTGTACCAACTAACCAATGACGGTGATATTACACATAAAATGTCAAACCGTAAAGCGGAATTGTTAAATTTTATTATTCAACAGAATAGAAATAAACAGTCGTTATAATAGTTGACTTGTAATGAAAATTGTATGAAGTTGAATGTCTTAGTGGTGGGTAAATGTATCTCATATAAACGAACATCATTGACAATCACTAATCAGGTGGCTGAAACGTCGATGAAAGCGGCTATTTCCCACCCAAATAAGGTTGGCACTATTAATAACAATAAACTGAATGTGGCGATAATAGTGCTTACAAGAACTGGACACTGAGAGACAGAGACGATCGCATCATCCACGACTGCCGATGTCGCCAAAGAATTCCAAACTACCCATTATCATTTGTTAAAGACAATAAGAACCGTTTTGTATTTCAGTATGGCCGACACATAATTGTATTAAATTTTTTTTTCAAACGAAACAAATTCGATTAAAATTACAAAATTTTCCAATTTGATTGCAGGTCTGGTTCCAAAACGCCAGAGCCAAATGGAGGCGGATGATGTTGAAACAAGAAGGCAAATCCGGGGATAAATGTTCCGGTTCGGAAAGTATGAGTGATTTAGATTTATATCCACATGGGCCAGGCTCAATGGCTTCAAGTATCCAATCAATGACTCCACATAGTCCTCCATTCATCCTACCACCTAATAGTCCTTCATCATTGGATTGTTCGTGAAAATATTCCGGTTTGAAATTTATCGAATCTAATCATTTGAATTATTGTGATCAATCAAAATACAACAACAAGATATCGGTTTTTAGAGTGCCCTGTACTTACATTGAATATTTATTTAAAAAAAAATACAAATTAAAACAGAAATTTATTTGAAAAATGGAAATAGATTTTGTGTGGTGATTTTGCTATTTAGTTTAATGTGAAAATAGCTGATTTATTTACGTTTTCCTATCATTAATTATTTTTGAACAGTCTTTAAATATGTGTGCGTACATTCTATATACACAACACACAAATTTGGATGTCATCTATGATTTTCTATGCTGTTGGGAAATCCATCAGTGTCAGTCAGGAGAGGTTGTGTTTTTTTTCTCGTACTCTCCACTTAATTTCGTTCCAAAAACAACTTTTGAAATAAAATTAAAGAAATCGAGAAATCTTTAAAATAACGACAACAAAGCGACAATAAATTTTCACATCTTCTGACTATATTTACGTTGAATCATTTTGATATACGTTTTGTTCCTAAAAATGAATTTAATATAGATATAATGATGGTGAAAAGGCACTATTGTACGAATTCCACACACAGTCTTCCTATTAATTCAGATTTCAAAAAAAAGCAAACTTTCCAATTATCCTCTACTGATCAACAAAATAAGTCTTCCTCTGAAATCTAACATCACATCATCCACCACAACTGTAATTATTATCATAATTATTATTATTTTTATTATTATTAATAATTATACAGAAAAAAAAACAGATATTGTGAGTTTGCAAAGGATTATCTCTGTTATTTTTTTAATATTTACAATTTTAATGTTATTTGATTTTTAATTTATTATTATTATTTTTTGTCTTCAAACTGAATTGGAAGTTCGAATCTTTGCAAACAATTTAGTGAATTTTATAAAAAAAATGAATGATGTTAGTTGTGTGTGTGTGTGTAAATGGTTTTTTTTTGTATGTATGATTTTTATTGAATGTTGGCGCTACCTCAAAATTAATTTGTAAATAATGGTGGTAGCATATTCCTATTAATAATAGTAATAATAACAATAAATAACTTGAACAACATTGTAAAATGTTTTTATTGTTTTATTTTTTCCATAATTTTTTTATCATATATGACAAAAACAATTAATATCGCATTTTTTTTTCTATTTATTTATAAAAGGTAATAACACAAATTTATGAAGATTAATATCCTGAAATGCGAGAACTAATTATAATTTTATTCATCACACATGGCAAACGAAATATGTTCAGCAGAAAAGTGCCTTTTTTCGATGGAGCAAAGCCCTGTTTTGATGAATACTGCTTTATTTTAATTCGTTGAAAAAGTGCTATTTCGCTTTCAATTCGCTGCTTTAAAGCGCTACCGTCGTATATCAAGATAACTAAAATTTGATCAAAACGAAGCGGATTACCCTCTACTGTAGGGCAGAAGTCTGGAAGTTGATAACTGTGGCCCTATCTCTAGAACATCTAAGCATGCAGGATAATAATGGAGTGCCACTCTCGAATTGTTCACATCAGCTAACATAGTTTTGGGTCGAAATGATTCTGAAACAATAACTTTTTCGTCACAAAAATTCAAATATTGCCCTCATTCTTTCAGTAAAGTCGATTAAAATGTAACAATTGAGCACCTTATAACACTGAGTCGAGAGGCAATTGGCTCGCTTGCTTGGCGACTGTAACCGAGTCTTTTTACAAAAGTTAAGACTAGAAATCGAATTTAAAAGCATAATTTTGGCCACTATAAATTAACTCCCGAAGGACAACAGAGCGGACGAGGTGGTAAATAAAATTGTCCCTAAAATAAATAAAAACAAATATCTAAGCGTCTTAAATCCATTTAAAGAGCTCTACAAATTAGTGATATCGAGAGAGATGTCTCGTCAAAAGAAAGGGATTTCTAGACTCGTCTCGATTTTCAACCAAAAATTTTTCTATCGTCTCGGCTTCTCTCGTGGAGACAAGATGAGAGATAGACCTCTCTCGTCTCGTATCATTTACCAAATAGTTAGGGATACCATTCTGGAGACGAGAATTTCGTCTCGTCGAGATATGAGAGATTCTCATCTCGACGACATTACTACCACAGAATCTCATTAATTAAATTTGATTTTAAATATAATTTTTTCTCAAGTACCTTTTTTTAAATAAAACAAAATTTGATTGAATCTAGCGAAGATGATTGTTTAGAAATAGACAAATAAGAAGATGGAAGTTTCTTTGCGTTATTACACAGCAATAATACTGATTCGTGGCACAAATATAAAAGGACACAATGCTAATTACGCTACGGATTCTTGCAATTGTGGAAACTTTCCTTTATTAATAACAAACAGGTTATAATATTAATCATGAAATTCTTCAGCATTTTTCCAACAATTATGATTTATATTTATGAATTAATTTGACGGAAATTCCAATAATCGCTCTCGATATCGTTGTAGTGTCTTGTGGCATTTTCTTTTTCTATTTCTCTTTTAAATTACATTATAAATTACACTAATTACAGAGAAATTTTTCAAAATACTTTCAGCGGCTTTAATTCCATTGCAATAAAACTTATATATTTCATATTTAAATCTATATAAATAATGATAAACACAACAAAATAAAAAGTGCATGTTGTTGACGCATCCGGTTAAACATCTCTTAGTCTGCCATTATTTATGGTTTCAGCACATCGAAGAAATAAGAATTTATCAATAGCAAATGCGAAACGTCCAATGGTTTATTCAATAATTCTACAACAAACTAGAGCCGGTTCTTTGCACATCCACAGACATTTCTCTGTTTTCTGTTCGGTCATGCTGAATTGCCAAGTCAAAAAAAAAAAAATCATTGAATCTAGTCAATTTGTTAAACCATTACCCCCTTGTTTTTACTCCTCCACTCTTTCCTAACAATTTCACAACTTAAATATTGTTAATCTTATTTGTATTCGGATTGTGAAATGAATCGACTTTATGCTTGTATTTATTCAAGGATTACATACATGTTTGTTGATATAAAAAATTAGAATCGTTTTGAAAGGGCTCGGTGTATAATGCCAGACTTTCAACACTTCAACACAAAAAATTTAATCGCCTAGCTTCTAATTTCTTTGAAATGATGCGATTTTATTATGGGCTAACTACCATCAATCAAAAATCAACCAAAACATGTGTTTACAGGGGAGATATCAACACACACACATGGTTTACATGTGATGACCGAAAATGAAGTTAATGTACGACGAATTCGATTCAATAACTGGAAATTTGTCAACACTAGCCGAAAGTTCCAAGAAATTATATCTTCTACAGTTTGTCTCTAGATATCATATGAAATATTTTTATCTTTACATCAAGTAATTTAGCAAATTGCTTGTGAAGATTGTTGAGAGGCATTATCTGTGATCTCTTCAGGAATTAAAGATGGCAAATATCATAGAAACATCCTGCTTAGTATATATCCGCGTGTATCCAGTTAACGATCTGTAAGCCTCACAGATTACTATCATTTTCTATTTTGCCTGGTAACAATTGTATGAAACGACCAGATATGACCGATAGATTAACCGTACACTACATCTTAACCCTACTAACTAACAAACATATGTCTCTTATATTCGCTATATATTTAAGTCCCTTATAGTTGGATTAATTTGAACGTTTTACCTCCACTTGTCCAGTAGATTTGTAATCCCTTTCGACACACACACACACACAAACAAGCATAGCAACCCCTAATTCATGGTTGTCTAGATGATCGAGTGTGACACGACCGTATTAACTCGCATTGTATTTGAATCAATGATCAAGGCGTATGGTGGGACTTTATTTATGATGATCATGATCACGATAATAATGATGATGATAAAAAGGGCCACAACTCGATTGATAACATCTTTATGCAACTCGACGAGTTGATTAGTGGCAATTGATGCTGTTTTCCCGCGTCGACTTTACCTCGTTTTTTTTCTATCTATCTATCTACCAGTTTTTTTTTCAGTTCTATTATTTCACCCGTACAAGGTCATAAAGTGCCAATAAATCGTCAAAGGGGTTGGAACTTGAATGGATATTTTCGGAAAATTAATGGTTAATGGTTTGGTTAAGGTAAAGCAGATGGTTGAAATTAACGAACACCAATTACATTGACATTGAGAGGGATGCTCCACCACTATGGAGACTATTTTTGTGTTGGAAACTAGAAGAGGAGAACGGGAGAGATCTGTGGGCAGGTGGCCAAGGCGCTAGCTATCCCCATTGACTCCACCATCTGATTAGTATTTATAAGGTTGGCTTGGTGTATTTTAAACGACAACAACACCGCCTGATATTCCACTTTATCTATAAACATAAATAGATAATATGAACAATTACAAATGGAACTTTTTATACATATTTCAACATTGTTGTTTTATTTGTATTTTGAGTTTTGATAATTTCTATTTTTCATTTAATTTTATTCGTTTCATGTGAATGTTGTTTCTCAACATTCAAGTGTTAATAAGATTTGTTAACGCATCGCCGCCACTAACGGTGAAATAATACGTTGAAGACTAACGAAAGTTGAAAGCTTGTAAGGCATACGAACAAAACAAAAACAAAAAAAACAACGATAAAACATTATTCCAGAACAATTTTAATTAATTGACTACTTAATTTGCCATTTTTATGAACTGCTAGTTTGATTACGTGACCAATTATTCAAACAGATCACGAAATTACTGACACAAAAAAACGGGTCGCAGAAAAACTGATTCTTTTCAACAAGACCGCATTTCAAAATATCAATAAATAAGTCCTATAGAAATGTGGTTAATTTACCAAATTACAACAATATCGAATGGACAATAATGCAAACTCATTGGAGCGCTGCCCTTCTCGCTTTTATTATTATTATTACTGTAAAGTACGAAATGCCGCAGAAAGGTAAAGGGGGTAATACCGGCAATTTATTATAACGTTTTTATAGTAAGCTTGACATCTCAATCAGACACTCTCTTGTTCGTGGCCGCTTTTATAGCACCCGTGAGAAATTAATTATATTTGATTGAGATTTATCCGAATGGCGGTGGGCACAGCTCACGGTTCACGACTATACAATATTTTATTTTTCGTTAATACATGTTAGAGTTACCGCCTAAACACAAACAATCATCGAACAATATAAACAATAACGCCGTAATGAAGCTTTCGTTGTTGTAAGCCTTGATAAATGGACAGAGTGTAACGATAAACATAGATAATATTTCTCATTTCCTCAACTACAGTTTAACCAAAAATACGTGATATCTACAACACCGTATCACGATTATTTCATTTTAACTAAAGTCAATTCAAAATTAATAGGGAAAAAAAATGGTAAAGAAGCGAGATAGATGTATGGAAATTCGAGATTTGCATTGAGGGCGGTCCATACGGACCATTTACAGCTTAAAGCTTGCAACAGCTGATTTAACTTTTAATTTTTCTCTTTATTCATTCCATTTAAAATTTGAAAGGATCCAATATGCGTTATAGAGATTTTCCATTTAATAGTCCGGATGTGAAGAGAGAAGGATGAAGGTCCGTAATGGCGCCACTAAGGCTGCACGCCGAATTAGAACCATAGTCGTCGTCTCTTCATCGTCGTCGTTCTAATTTTTTACACTTCCACACAACATTGTGATATACGGCATACAGACACGCTAACTCGTATTTCACCCAGTTTAATACCCGACCAAATATAATGAGTGGTTGTTTATATCGTCTTTGAGCAATAATTAATTGAAAATGAAAAACATGCAGAAACGATGATATTTATTAAAAGAAAATCTTTTTTTTTCACAAGTGCACGTATACGAAAAAAACAACCGATTCCCAGGGATTTATTACAGATATAAACCCAACAAAAAAAACACACACACGATAGAGAAAGAGAGAAAACCAACCTTTCTAATGAATCTAATAAACTTCTCCAAACAGGAAATAATAGACGGCTTCGCAAAAAAAAAATCGTTAGCATCCCCCCATGTAACTAACCCTCTAGAGTCCAGTTATATACCCCGTATACTAGTTTTATATTGTGTTGTGTTGTGTTCACTGGTCTCAGATTTTCAGTGTGGTTGCACTAATGAATGGGTTTACATTTTACGCGTGTCGGACACGTGCAAACAGGCCACCGGTCCGACTATAAAACATGCAGAATCAAAAATAATACGATCTACAAGTGCTTTTCAATACGTCATGTCACATTACGGACCACTGGGCATATTATTCAGAAAAGCCCTTCCTTCCTTCCTTCCTTCCGTCACGACCTATCGTTCATAATTTGCAGCAATATTTCACCACCATCGAACAAAAAAATATATATTGAATCTTCGATTATAACTTCCCAGTTTTTTTTTTGGTCTCTTTAATAAACGAAAAATGAAATAAACTAACTATGTGTGTATAAATGACGTTCCGAAAATTAAACAAATAAATAACAATCAAAGCGAAAAAGCCTATCAGCCTCCCAGACGGACTTGGCGGGTGCCCGTGTTCTAGGGCACCCGGCATCGATACTACAAAGACACCCCCCAACTGTTTTATCGGACCTGAATGATAATTACATGACAACACGTAGTTTATAGTGTTGGACCAATCTGGATTTATTCACATATATAAAACCCTCCACCAACACAGTTTATTATTATTATTATTATTATGGGAAATGGATTGGTTTAATGGTATATGTTATAAGGCCGCTAGCCCGTCACGAGAACACTAAACAATTCCCTAAATATTTATTTTATTATTTTTTAATAATTCGTTTTACATATATTATATTGAAGAATTAATTGGAATGATTAATAGTCGTCATGAGGTGGAATAACATCACGAGCTGAAAATACCAAAAGTCTATACAGGTTGATTAGCTATGATCGTGAACTATTGAATGATTAATGGTAGTAATTTTATATAAATACACAATTTGATGTGTAAGTAGTATAGTGCAAGTGTTAAGTTCACCATTTATTTCATATCAGACAAGTCATCGATGTTATATCAATCAAACACCGGCATGGTAGCTGATGACATTTCATGAATAGACACGAATAACACCTCCAAGAGAACACAATACCAGAAACGTTGATGATTCAATCAAATAAATCCGGTAGATTTTTCTTTAAGCATTCTCTTTCAATCTTATTCTATAGAGATTTTCTGTTCTTGTATTAAAAAAAAAACGTATTTCTTAACTATTCAGACTTTAAAAAAATCGCAACAATATTGTTTGAGCTTGTGATAATTAGACAATGTTAAGTATTTCGATCAACCCTTATTTATGCTTTGTCTATCTCCCATACTCTCCTCTTTTATTCTTCTATCTATCAGCCGCCATTTAATACATCACCCCCCCTATCTATGCAGTTTCCTTCTCGTTTCAAGTTGCCAGAACCAGAATGACTTATTACCATATGCTTTCTGATTCCCAATAATGATATCCCTGGGGATCGTTTTCACAGTAAAATACTAGTTGTAGTAGTAGTAGTAGTTGTGTTTGATATAGGGCATATTCTACCCTCGCCAATTAGTGCAACATTGCATTATTCAACTGAATAATGACGGCATGTGTCACATTGCACTTGTACATACGTCTGCTACTTAAAGGTCGATAGAACAGGCATTCATTCTTATCCGAAAAATATTTCAGTTTTATGGTTCTTAGAACACGACACGTCCAAGTGAAGCTTGTTAAAGTGACGATGAATATACGTAAATACCTTTAAAATATATGGAAATTTCAGCAGGTGCTTAATGCGATAAGAACAAATAGTGATCGTAATTCTTCTTCTCCATCTATTATACGAATAGATAGTTGGAACAATTATTATATTATGTACTACAGAGCTTCATTCAAAGATCTGTTTTAGTAGTTGCTTGAACGATCATAACAACAGGAACAATTCAAAGTGTGCGGTAAGTCGATTTGATTGAATATTTACAAATGTCATTGTCGGTCCTATTGTTATACGATGATGATGACAGCAGGTGGGCATTTTCACGGCATGCCTAAAAGCTACACCGACTGACTGATCAAATAATGATTATGATAGAAAGCTGCGGGAGCCGAGGTATATGAACCTATTGATGATGTGGGTCATCATGATCATCAACTAGATTTAACCAAAAAAATATATATATATATTATTAATGATTATAGGAATTCTTATATCTTCTATTATACTACACGTGCAACGATTCAAATAGAAAATCCTCAATTATCTGTAAATCCTCTGGAAAGGGTAACCCTAAACTGAAATTGAAACTGAGACACCTGCGTTCGATATTTTACGAAAATTCGATTCATCCATTGGAAAATTTCAATTCTTTTTCTCGCTTTTATCAACATGTAGATTATATTTAACATCATAATTGGTCACGTGTATTAAATATCAATTCATTTGACACGCTAAACGGTTGTCTATTAATATATTTGAGGCGGGAGATGATATCTACAATAGGAAAGAGCATAACTGAATATTGTAATGCGATCAACTTAATAAATAGATGGACGTTCCCTACTGGTAAGCTTCTTGATTGAATATTTCGATAATAACGATGGGTTGGATTGTTTGATAAAACAAAAATATGTACGCAGACTTGTACAGTCACAAAATCTTAGCAATAGCCGTCCCCAACTTGATTCTATTTTTCTTTTTTTTTGGGGGAAATCATTTGAAATAATCACATTGTCAATGATTTTATCTTGTTGAAATCACAGTAATGCCGTCTCCAATTTGTCATAAACATAATTCTTTGGAGAATTTCTATGGAGATAGAGAACAGAAAAACAGAGAGACCTGTTTGATAAGAATCTTAACAGAAATCTGTGGTTTTGTATTTTTATTGTTCAAACGTATCAGTCGTATCTTAATGTTATCAATATCCAGCAGCGAAATAACCTCCAAGTGTAAATTATATTAAATTTTAACTGACTGGCGACTAGGAAAGTTCAACTTTGTGTACAAATGTACACTAGCAGGAATCTGTCCTATTCGGCTAACGAAAATCAAAGGTTCAACATATCAGTAATCGAAGCTCAAATGCAGGAAGCGTAATTAAATCATTTTCATAATTACACATTGGGTAACGTTCCCTGTTTAACTGTTCTTCAACAATTTGTCAATTGTCTGTTTAACAATTCATTCTTATGGAAGAAAATCTAATTACTGGAATAATAACTAATCACGAACATGTCTAAAACTAATTGCGATATAACCGACCAAACAAACAACGTTAATTAAAATTCTGTTTGATAACAAGAATGTTAATAATATTCTTCTAAATCGAAATATTTAAATAATAATACTATATATAATTAAAAAGAAATTACCAGCGTAATATTCCTGTTGTTAAACAATATTAGTTAGACAAAGAGACCAAAAAATTTGTCTTTTTCCATCAAACATATGTATCTATATGTTGTGTATGTATGTAAAAGTGTTTACATTAATGTTTGTTGTAAATGTAAATTATTTTTTATAATTTAGTCAGATCTGATGGTCACGTCATATGATAAGATTTATGACAATACGATCCACCCACTTCCACATTCATATATTATCACAAGAATTTTAATGGTATCATTTCCAAAACTAAATGGGCAGGAATGTTGAACTCTGCTATATCCTTGCGAAATAAATCCCGAATTTTATCACTGAAAACCACCAAGAATTCGGGCATGTCTGACGGAAATTCGAGTCTGAAAAACAAGCACCCTGTAACGGTGAATCAAATGAATGTTTCATATTTCTTGTTTCTCGTAGACATTTTTATTATTTGTAGCCATCATATTTAATAAACGCATGAAATAAAATTAGAAACCAACCTGCCCACAAACATACATATATTTAGAAATTTATATTGTGTACAAGTTGGAGAGGACACAACAAGCAGATGAAGAAAAAAAAATTAGGATATGCATTGTTGAAGGATGACGATACTCAACGACGGTTTGGTGACATGGGGAATGCTATTACGTGTGTCTTTTTGATCTGATAAAAACCGTATGAGGTCGTAGGTCGTGCTCATGCTGTCGACTCAAGCACTAGCTGCACCTCTACATTTGTTATATGTTGATGTAGTTTTTTTACGTTAACTAAAATCTACAGAGATTATATCAATATAGAAGCCATCAACGAAATTATACTAAAAACTGGGAGCAAGTTTTATGAAAAGAATTCAAACAGATGTGGGTGTTTTTCAGTGATACTCGTATTTCATAAACTGAAAAATATGACAACTATATATGGGATTATTATTTATGGTTTTTTGGTGGAGTTGGCGCTTAAATAATGATCGGAAATTCACTACCACCACCGCTACGTACAACAAGCTCTATGATGATGTCGCCCCCATTATTATTCCACTTGTTTCCTGAAATCATTTGGCGGTGAATAGTGACATGAAGTGTATGTTGTTTCGGTCTCTTTCATGTAATCGATACTTGGCAGCAGTCTGGAATAACAGATAAATTGTAAAAAAAAAGCTAAAGTTCCGCATTTTGAAGGGTGTTGAATTTCATACTGTTTTGGGTAGTTGAGGGACGATGTTTTATCATATGGAATATGTTTTCTTTGGTTTTTTGTGTTGCTTGTTTATTAGAAATAAACTAAATAACAATAAGAAGAAAATTAACTAAAAAAACATATAAATTTTGAAGTGATTATTGCTAATAAATGTGTAGGGAAGAAACCACAAATGAGGACATAAATCATTGTGAAATTTTGAGGACCTCCTCTTCCTGTTTTTAATCATAATAGATGACAAACATTATAGACCGACAAAAAGTCACACTTTCCACATTCAAATCGTAGGATAACAACAAGTAACATCAATTCATCCGACTATCTATGCTAGTTTTTCGGTTTCGAACATAGAATATGAACTCATTCAAGTTTCATCCGTTTTATATTGATTTAATGGTAATAATTGCATAAAATATGCAGGAAATAGAACTTAATAAATTATGTCACTAAAGTCATTAGTTTAATTATTTCTTTAACTGTCGTTTTTTTCAATACTAGATAATAATAATTAACGTACATGCACATGCCTCCATCGTTAATTATTTTCTTATTTTAATCAATCCACTATTATTTCTTATAATGATTTCCAGTCTCGTTTTGATCATCTGTCTATTTCGATTTTTCGCCATTCTACACTTTTTCACCTTCTTACAGGCATTTGTTATTATAACAATCAAATAAAAGGACGATGAAATGAGGAGGAATTAAAAAAAAATCGCATTTTTTTCGTATTCAGTTATCGTTTGGCTGATGCAGCTGAAACGGAGGCTGTACAACGAGATGTCGGAAATTAGTTGCAATTAGTCACGTGTGTGCGATGGTCCTAATGAGTTGACACAGATAAAGTATTCCTTATTGATCCTTGATCGGGCGAATGGGACCGTGAGTTGTCTCTACTATGGTGCTTCGACAGGAATGCGGTTTTATCCGACAAAGGACTGGCCGCCGGCCATCGGCCTGTCCTCTTCTTCACTGACACTCGTACTTATACAATTCGCAAACATGTATAAAACAATTAAACAATCGGTACATATTTAGATAAGTTCGGCAAAAAGTCTACTGTTAAGTAGGTATATCTTACAAGCGAACGAAACAAAATGAAGAAAAGACGTCTCTATCTGTGATTCTGATTGAAGATTGTCAGCTTAATAAGAAATTTAGAATGGGAGGAGAAAAAAGCACGAGAACTATGTAAAAATTTAAATTGCACTCAACGTGAAAGATGTGGGATTTTTTGTGGAAACAAAAATTCAACATAAAATATATTTATTGCTTGTTTGTTTGTTTGTTTTTCAAGTAATTTTTTAGGCAAACATAAAGTGTTATGACGATTGGAACCATCGACCTAATCCAATTTTTCAATTTATGTTCGGGGCGTGCCGAAAGCTCATAAAATCACATTTCAGTTTCACTTTAAACTTCAACGTTTGTTTGTTTTTGTTTTGTTGTTGTTGTTATACCTATAGACAGAGACTATAAAAAATCATAATCGTTTCGACGTGGTAAAAATAATCTTAAAAACACCGATCTATAGGTAGACGCTAATATACAATATTTCCAATCTAATACTCTGGCGACGAAGCACACATTAAAAAGAAGACGAGAAAGACGTCGACAATAAGGCACTCCCAACTGATTGCTTTTTAAATAGCAATCTATACTGTTAATAAATAACAAACTAAACAAATATTATGAACGAATTATAATTTTAATGCATACATAATCGTTTTCACCGTGCCATAAATTTCGTTTATTTGCCGAAGAAAATTGGACTCGAATATGAATTATATCCTTGGTGTGTGAGCACACCATTGAAACCTAAATCATTCTATCTATCGGCTTTATGAATATTAAATCCATCGATATGTTGTATACCTGGCAGGTAGAACGTGGGGGAGTTTACGTTCACACAAATATCTTTTCAATACGAAATTAATCGACAACTTGACGATTTTTGTCTCTCAAACATTTACAACAATCGACCATTACCAATAAACATAGAAAATAATAGAGGTGTTTGAACAAATCGAATAAAAATCCCGTCCCTAATATAATTAGACGGTTTAGAGGTTGGAGGGTTACTGTGTGCGGCTTCTGATTTAATAATAGACCCTGATTTTTCTAAAGCTACCAACTATTGTCAGGTGGCGTTCAATTTGAAACTTTCTATAAGCAGCAAAATCCTTGAATCCGTTGTGTTTTTTTAGCAGAAAAATTTATGAATTTTTCATTAGTTTTCTAATAATTTTTAAACAACATTGAAGGTTCCCTACTATTCGTGAGAAATCTATGAATTCTTAATGAGTCGTAAACCTAAGAAGGTCCTTTTTTTTGTTGAGTATGATTATCATTTATTATTGTGTTGTAGACGGAAATGTCCCTGGAGAAAACCGCACTTGTCTCCGATAAAATTGTTGGTGATCACGTCAAGAATAGATGTCGTGCACTGATTTCCACTGAAATGTAATTTCCTAGGAGAGTCGGACTGTCATCGATGTACAGGCAATATAAGCATGTCTGTGTAGAGTAAAACGAAACAAGAGAGGCCCAACTGTGTGTCGTATCCAACTGAACAGGACACGCACAGGAACTAATTGCATGTAATTGACAAGATAGATGCACGGATATTTGAGTGTGGTTGTTGGGGTCTTTTTTCCATCAACATCATCTTAGTCGTCGTCGTTCTCGTTTCGTTTGTGTGTGTGTGTGTGTGTGTAGGTATATATTTTTTCTTCTATTATTTGTTGTTTGTTGCTGCTGCTGTTGTTTCAGTTTATTCTGTTTTGTTTGTGTCGTGACGACGACAAGTCTTTCTGCTTGGCCAATTATCAGGATGCTTTCGACAAACGATGTCGTCGACAATCAAAGATATACAAAACTGAGTGAAAAAATTGTAAAAACCAATAGGCACATGTCAAGAAAACAACAAGTGTTATAATGCGAATAGTTAATAATCCGCTCGATTAAAAAAAAATTTGACAAGATATGAAGTACAAAGTTCGATAATTAAACATACAGTTCAAGGCTGGACAAGTAGTCCTTACAAATGATCCATCTTACATCGGCAAAACCTTTTTGTAACATAATCCGACCAATTTTTATGAATTTATGGTTTGTAACTGTACAATCGTAGTGCCGCTGGCGCCATATGTAACCGCCCTCATCATGTTTTTGGGTTTGTCACATAGCACGTTCAATTTTGCAGTTTTTAGGCGAGCACACCAACAAGAACACTTCGACAATACTACAGGATATTATTTGTTGTTTAATTAATAAATAAAATTAAATAAATAAAGAAATGCGTCTACAATACATTCGAAAATAAACAAATTAATAAATATAGATGATAAAAAAACGGTCAAAAATTCACATAAAGATAATTATCCCACATTATTATTTCATAATAAAAATTAATTGGAATTATAAAAGTTTTATTTGAAAAACAAAGGGAAATATTTGTCTAGACATTAACGTTAAAGAAATGCATAATTTTTAATGCATTGTGAATAATTAATGAACGAAAATTCCTCAAATAGCATCAGGTGTAAATTTAATTTACACGCAAAATATGAATAAAATTACGAAAAATTTTTTTCTAACATCTTTCCATTGGTTGTTATTATTATGTAAGAAATCCCACCAATGACTGAATTTCAAATTAACAATAAATAATACAAACAATTCAAGGATTTCCTTAGAAGCTATTAATCCCGATACAGCTAGTTCGAATTAATCTTCAGTGATGCGTCCTGAAACAGACGATAACTGCGCTTCCCAATATCAAGAAAATATTACCAACTCCTATAGTTTTCCAAGAAAGCCTTCGTTTATCAAAGTTTACGTTAAAACTGAGAGTCAGTATTACAATATTTTTCAAAGTTTAGACTTGGATCAAAAAACAAAGTCCAAGCACTTTGTAGTTTCATTTGCTGCAAGATGGAAGAAAACTGTGAAGAAGCTTAAAACAGGGTGCGAAAATTTACGAGCGGATGCGGGCGGACCGATCGAAAGGAAACGTGTGAAGAAACTAATGAATTCTACTATCATAAACTACAAATACCTGCTGCCTTATATCGAGATCTACAAGATACAGACCCCTATGATTGGATAATTTAAATTGGGATCATCATTATCGCAATTATTTTAAAAAATGCTATATTGCTAATAACACAAAAAGTGCACAAGATTGTGTAAATTTCGCAAAAAAAAATAAAGAGATCAATACATGAGATAGTCCCCATATCTCGTTCTTCCCTCAATAGCTCGAGAATGACGTAAGATTATGTTGTCAGGACAAAAGAAACGTTTCGTATTTCATATGGGGTGTTGTTTGGTGTTAGATTTTCGATAAGTCTTTCGACTTTGATCCAGGATTATCGTTTTGGCAATATTGCGCACGAGCCACACAACTTTCTATATGGGTGGGACAATCATGTCACACCAGACATTTTCAGCACGCTTCGTAGGGAAATTTTCAACTTACAATTGATTTCTTTGTCGGGAAAGATTAGCTGATTCTTCAGTTTTTTTTTTATAGATTTGCATTGCTTTTTTCTTGCAGATAAAACAGAAATGTTTTTAACTATAGTGATTTATTAGGAAACGTTTGAAATTGGTTGTTCGTAATCATTGTTGACACTGACGAACAATTGCAAGAAATCAATGTTATTCCATTTATCTACATACGTACGATGTAGTCGATATGCGTATACGTGTGGATGTGTGTGGACATTGTTGAGAGTGTAGTGGTTTGTGTGCGGGGGTGGAGCAATACGAGACCGCTATACATAAAATCAGTTGTATTCGAACCGTATGTGTTAGAGTGAGTTAGATGACAATTGTTTCGCCCGATTGGAACTTGGAATGATATGTTGGCGCATCGTTGAAGGCGTTATCAAAATTTGATGCTCCACCTTTTTATAGGCGGAGCACTTACAGCATCCCTGACAATCCGACAAGACGCAGTCGGTTTTAGATGCATCACTACTTTATACCGTCGGTAAAGTGCACATTTTTCATTCCAACCTCTATCGGACAATTTAAGAATCAAGTTGTTTTTTTTTTGGAAAATATCGAAATCGGTGCATATTAAGTGACAATCAAACATTCGTGTAAATAAGTGATTGTGATGACTTTCATTCGGTTTGATAGGCATTTCTAAATTGTCTATAGCACAATTACAAAGATGACCCAACACAAACGACTAAGGTAAATGGTTATTATTATTTTTTATGTAAGGCTGCACTACAATTTGGCAAATTTCCATAAACATTAATAAGAAATGCGACCAGATTTACATAAATTGCACCTATCCATAATCTGTCATCCATCATTAGTTTAGTCGTTTATTATAATTACACGAATTTATACCAACATTGACATTAATTAATTCCGTTAATATTAATTTAATATTTTCTAAATACATTTGAAACTATAGCACAGTTGAATCGCGATTTCTTTCCCTATACTTCTATCTTGATTGTTTGTTATAAATTTATTTAACATGATATTCATTAATTATAATGATAAACGGTTTTAGGTTTGTATAAATCAAGAAATATAACGTATAGATATCTCTACTTATACTCACTTATACGTTTGATAATAATATTAATAGTGATTAATTGAGCTATAAAATTTATTTTGCGATTAACTGAAACCTAAGACTCAATGAAAGTTTCAATATTTTGTATACAGAGGCGGCCGAGCGATTAGGCGCAGTCAAAGAGGCGCTGCATATTTGTCGCGACCAATATTTGTAAACGGTTACGTGTCACGGCCCAGTAAAGCTCTAATCACTTCATTTTTGAATATATTATATGTTGATACCATTTTATTTTGAAATATAATTTCTGAGGGTAAAAGAAAAAGCTTAGAAGTTTGTTGTAGATAAATTTAATATTTGAAAGATAATAGAAAACAGGAATATTTCTATCTAATAAATTAAAATAACCGTTTACCACTAGAATTGCGGTTGATCCGGGACGGAATCGACTACAGGACGATCTGCATAAAATAGGGTGATAAAAAGTAGCTTTGCAAAGATTAGATGAACGACAAAAACTCTTGCAGAGTACCGCCATTACTTCGAATAGGTTTATTTCTTCTATCGTAGCTCAATTTTTTACTTTTAACTATTTACTTTCAGTGTCATATCGGAATAGGGGAGTTGCGGTACTTTAAAAATAGACGCAGATGAAGTAGATCTTCAGGTGGTTTTGTACTTCTGTAACAGGACTGACCTAAGCGGGTACTGCAGCCAAACCATAGGCGCTCCTCTCAGTGAAATTAAAACAATTCTACTGTTTTGTTTGTTTTTTTTTTTCAAATAATATTCTCAACAAAGTTTACAAGCAAAGGCAAGTATAAGACTCAATAAAAATGCCGTTCCGAAAATTTTTCTATATAAAAGCTCTGCCTATGCAAGAATTCATCACAGAAAATTAAAGGGCAGACTTTGTCCATTTCTAAAACGAGCTACCTGCGCATTTTAAGTTCTTGTTTATCTCATTTGAGCTCATTGAAATGGTGCCTCTAGAGCTCCGGCAATGCACCTATATCATTTGCCTCTACTGTATATGAAACTTGAAACGAAAATTAGCTCAATTTGGAAGTTAGTTGTAGCTTTCTTTAGGTGTCTGTAATAATATTTCACGAGGACGGGTGATAAATACATCTTTTAAATAATTTGGATTACTAGACTGCTCTCACATTATTATCGGAAATAATACCAAATGAATTTCTTCACAATTCTCGTTGCAGTAGCATTTTCTAATAGTTTCAACCAGATCCAGTTCTATTCATCAGCTCTAGTCATGTCCGCACCGCTAGAGGAGACGGTGTAGAAGCCAAAATGTTAATTATCTATTATCAAGTTAAGCTAATCAGACTTTTACTAACTCGCTTAACAATTTGAAAGAACTAAAGAACGATGAATTGTACTAAATTATAGGACATGCAACTGTTACAAGAGTCCGAATTTGACGTAGAAACTTCCCCAATAGTGCATGAGTTTTTTTTTATAGTAATTATACTAATTCAAAATGAACACCATAACAATAGTGCAGGAATGTCATAATTGATTAGAAAGCCACTACTTCTGAAAACTTCTTAAAACTACAACGGATTTTCATTATTTTTGTTGTCTAGTTAATAGATCCAACAGAGCATGAATTGTCACACCTGTTTCATTAGAGACTTTCAAGACAAGTTTCTAAAATACTTGATTTTCATTCAACAATTTTTCGCCTAATTATTTATCAAAAATTTAATAGAAATCAATCTTGTTTTTCATTTATTATTGAATAATTCACAACAGGTGGAGATCTTAAATAGTACTTGTTTGACATGATGTTTAATATTGATTGTAAAAATGTTGAAGAGATATATATACGAAAACAAAAGACAAAGAAAACAAATATGGTAACAATGTTGAACGAATCTAATCAAAATTGTTTGCAATAAATTAATCATTCAGACATTTTTATGACAACGAATTATGCTTTTATAGTAGCAGAACTTCATTGTATAAAAATCGTATCTCTTTATACTCTGTCGTCGTCTTGACGATTGCTACGGATTCAAGTATTTGCTTTAATATCCTTAAGATTAATTAAATAGATAAAGTAATGTCTGTAAGTATGTGCATATGTGTGTATAATAAATTCACAAAATTATCGACAGAAAAATACTTTACTGTTTCTAGTTTCAGCATTGTTGTTTTTGCGTTGATCTTTTACAATCCATCTTTGTTACATATATATTAATGCAGAACAGAGACAGAGAGAGACTTTGCTGTAATAAAAGGATGGCGGTATACACTTAATTGAAACCTATAGTTTATTTTGGTTTATGTATGTCCAAGACAGACATATACACTGTTAATTTGTTAATTGCTAATTGTAATTAAGCTCTTTAACAATTTATGGGCCGGCAAATCATTTACCGTTCACTCTTTACAAACATACAGACATGCATATAAAACTATCTATCTATATGCATACAAACAACATAACATAACACATACACACGGCGATAATCAATGAATTACGTATTTCTTTTAAAAGAATAAGAATGATTAACCTTTTTACGAGATAAATAGAAATTCTTAAAATAATATTCAATTAAACTAGTTTAAATATGCTCGTCACCTGTTTCTAAGTGGCAGGTACATAAAGTACCTGGTTTCGCATTATTATAGAGTAACTTCAACGACACGCAAGGGTAATTGCGTATCCAGAGAGAGCGTCAGACATTAAGCGAAAAAAAGAGCATTACGCTGGGTTACAGGGGACATAAATTGTCAAATTTAAATGAAAAATATCAGTAGATACTAATATTGATACGGTTTTTTTGTAATACACTTGAGATAATTTATATCTAAAAGGGTAGAACAATTAATGGGGAGTATTGTGCAATCAGCATCTGAACGATGAAGTGGAAACAAAACGGCCGCATTTGGCGAAGAAAAAGTGCTTTTCCGGACAATGCTCCGGTTGCCACTTCAGTCATTGCAATGGCAAAAATCGACAAACTATGGTTCGAATTGCTCGAGCATCCTCTATATTCAACTGATCTGGCTCTGAATGATTATCATCTGTTCCACAATTTGAAGAAAAGAGATTTTCAAATAAAAAAGAACTTACAGGTGGCGTAAACTCTATAACGGAGTGCTGGAATAAATGCACAGCCCTCGATGGTGAATGCATTGAAAAATGAATTAAAAATATCTCGAAAAAATGTTGTTTTCTTGTCTAGGCCCGGAACTTTTCATCCCACCAACGTATTACACATAAAAAAATAAACAGACAGGCCACAAAATAACTTTGAAATACTGCACCATTGATTGAATCATTACCATGAAGTATTAATTGCAGATTATTTCCAGGAATGCATGTTTTGGTTACAAATTTAAGTCAAATAGTTCTATTTTAAATATGATACAGACGATTAAAATTGATGCTTTATACGGTAAGATACTTTATCAGCATATGTAACAAAATATTGTTCCCCGAACTTCGCTTTGACATCAAAAGAGAACTTTTGCAGCAAGGACAATAAAACTTAGATTTTCCCAGTTGTACTATAATGAAAATCTTAGCCAATAAAAATCACCCACTGCATACGTTACAAAATAAAATTATTTTGAGTAGGTTAACCTTCTCTTTGTGTACAATAGTAAAAAAAATTATACAAAAGATTCCAAAACGCAAATGACTAACCATCAGGATGATCACAGGGGCTTAATAATCGTATTTTTACTACTATTATGCGTTAGGGAGTAAAAGAAAGGTGAATGCAAATTATAGTGCACCGACTCTGACGGAAGTATTGTGGGCTAATGATAAGGCTAGACATTTGAGTTAACCGTTTTCGGGTCGATAATCGGCCGACGATCGGAAGTTGATTTTTGGCCACTTATTAGTTGCCCAAGGATCGATAGGCGATTTTTTTCTGCAATTGGGCTTCATATATGGGTAATCAAACCGGTAGAAAAATAATAAATTCGAAAACTTAGAACTATAAAAAACTACTAAAAACGAAAGGTATAGGGGTACCAGTTTAAATTCAACTGTAACTAATCTATCCCGGAAAGTCTAAACAAAGTGCAACAATTCAAAGGCGCCAAGAATTGTTCGTGTAATACGTTCAACAATTCCCGTTTCCCTCATAATTGAATAGAATTAAAACAAAAAAACTATCCACAAAAAGCATAAATAAATTGCAACTACCGTAGAAACAGATGAAATTCTTTGTTTTACAAATCTTATCAATGCGGCGACAGACATTTGCGCCGCATTGGCGCTCTATAAATTATATTAATACATTATAAATATACAGTAGTATTGGCGACAATTTATTATATCTATGAGACAGAAGAAAAAGTAACGCCGTTACTCTTATTCATCCCAAGTAGATATATACGGCTGAAATTCTATTTGACCATCATTTAAAATCGTGATTTTGTTCCAGGTAGCTACCAGATCGTGTGACTCGTGATAAAATTTCCATAAAACATCAAATCTTTTAATCACGAAAATTACTACTACGAAACTTGAAACAACGACGACGAAAACGACGACGACTACAACGACGTCAACAATCACAATTACAGCTACAACAACCTTATTATTGTCATCATCATCATCATCAGCATCATTATCAACAACAACAACAACAACAAAGAAGATGTTAAAAGAACGTGAATCCATTGAACGTGCAATTTCATCACCATGTTCTAGTTTAGGATCAACAGCTATTGATAGTACAACTTGTGCAGGATGTGGTGGACGTATCCATGATCGTTATTATCTATTAGCTGTTGATAGACAATGGCATGCATCATGTTTGAAATGTTGCGAATGCAAATTACCACTTGATACAGAATTGACCTGTTTTGCACGAGATGGCAATATTTATTGTAAAGAAGATTATTATCGGTAAGAGTGCTTTTTGGGCTTTTTATTAAATTAAAAACAAAACAAACAATCAGTGGGCCGTGATTAAAGAAATAAATTGTACAATCTGTTTAGAGAAATGTGGACGATCAAAGTTATTGATTGTAACAACTAACCTGATTCGAAAAGTGAATTCATCTTATCTTGTTATTCTAATTAGGGATGCCGTACTGTTTTCTTAATTAATTACCAATCGAAACACAAGATATTAAAGCTCTATAAAAACATTCACGATAAAAAAAGTCAATCAAGTAACAAATTGAGCCTTCCAAACAATAAGTGTGTACCTGGTTAGATAATGGCATCATCAATATTGCGAATGTTGAATTAAATTAATTAATTAATTACGTAATTAATCGTCAACTGTTCTCTTCTAAAATAAATAAAACAAAAAATAGAATTATTCAGGATGAGCCAATTAGTAAGAATTAATGTCTTTTGTTTCAAGTTTAGGAATTCTCTATTGGCCGATCACAATTTGGTGATAGATGTTGAATAGTTCCAATGTTTCATTCAATATCCAAAGGGGCTCAAAATCGAAAACGTTACGCAATCAAACAAGCTGGACATTCTTGCCTTATTCTAAAAACAACACGTTCATTAAAATTCTTCTCTACGATTTTTCAACCACCGCAACCGAAACGAGAAAAAATCGTAAATCAATCGCATATCAAAACTAATTGGTGAATATCGACAGTTGAGAAAAAAAACGAAATTTATAAATTTTTAATTTTCTTTTGTAAAAAACGATTAACATAAATAAAAGTTGATTTTTATAATAGACAAAGTTGACTGAATCGTACAAAGGAAATTCGTTTGTTGTTGTGTGAATTCTAGCATATGTGGGTGATATGCTGTCATTTTAGTTTTATTATGTTATCATAACTTTAACAGAGTTGTTATCATAATATTGGGGTTGATTGGGGTGGGTGCCAGACCGATTACTTATACGATAACGTCACGTTTACTGTATGGATTTTCTATATAAAGACACAAATTGTTGTTGCAATTACAAGTCATTTTTAAATTGCAGATTTGATAAACAAAACATTTACTTAATGTAAATAACCTTAAAACTATAGTATTATTTGTGGTTTTCCGTACAAAAATCAATGTTTTGTTCGGAATTTGTAAGAAATACGATTTGCCTGGACTCTTATGTCAGCCATTTTCAGAATGATTTGCATATTCATTGATTTTAGTTGTAGTAATTAATTAAGCTAATAACTCACCAATAGTTAAGATCAGACAAAAAACAAAGCTGGTGGAGAATAAAGCGTTATTCACCTAGTCGAAATGGCTAACTTAAAATTGCGAATAAAGCTCGCTTTGTTTGCCTTTAACTAAAATCTATATTGAAATTCTTATTGATCGTTAATTCGTAAAATCACAAAAAAATAGCCTCTTTTCTTGAATTTTCTTGAGTTGGCGTTAAATAGCTTTCTTCAGCTTTTGAAGTCCCGATACAACTTTCACATTTTTCGGATGATTTAACTACGAGTAAAGTGACAATTTCAGAATGAAAGAGACGGATATTTATGTATTAAAAAAGCCTCCTCTACAAATGTTCACATGACAGTTCGCAAACAAAAATAAAATGAGAACCAAATAAAAAATCGCCAGATTGATAGAGATGATAAGACGTAATGTTGACGATAATTGACAGAAAATTAAAGAAAAGCACCAATCTAATTTCAACGATCAATGTATAACAACAAATTTCAGAATATGCGCCTATTAATGCCAAACATATTTAATATGACACGTGCAAGATAAATATTGTCAAATACTATCATCAAATCAATCAAATAAAACTAAACAATATTCATATAAGTTGTAAAAAGTTTTATGGACAACATGTCAATATGGTTTTGTAGAGGCTTCTAAGTTTTTCGTCACCTTCATTTCCTTTGAAGTAATTTTTCTGCATTTGGACAATTAGTTTCAAAAATGGAAACATATCGTTTTTCTTATTGACGCAGTGGTAAAAATCACCATTTTATATAGTTGTCGCTCTGTTTTTTATTTATATTCCTAATACAAAGACAAGTTGAATAGCTTTCAACTTATTTATGGAATTAATAAAACGATATAAATCTATATCTACCATAAATAACATACCGGTTTGAGAGCAATAATGGAAAAATGATTTCTGCTCTGCTATTATCTTTTGTGAATCACAATTATTGCTTTTAATTGGAATTAAAGGATTTGTTTCTATTTATTTTGTAATAGAATGTTTGCGGTGACCCGTTGTGGACGTTGTCAAGCTGGCATTTCAGCAAACGAATTAGTAATGAGAGCCAGAGATCTAGTCTATCATCTACATTGTTTCTCTTGTACGACTTGTGGTATTCCACTATCAAAAGGCGACCATTTTGGTATGCGAAATGGTCTAATATATTGCAGGTTAGTTATTTTTACGATAAATTTACAAAAAATCATTGGAATATTGATTTAGACCACATTATGAAATGTTGGATTTCTGTGATACGAATGATCCAATGGAGATGATGTTCCATGGTAGAAGTGGTAATGGTAGTGAATCACCACCTGGTTACTATCCAAACACGCCACCGCAACATCATAAAGGCAGGCCTAGGAAACGAAAGCTACCCCTTGATGAACGACCGCCACCATGTGGGGAACTTCCTGTTACTATGAGGATGGCTGCTGCTACATTAGGTAATCTTTCACAAACTTCGATGTCTTTTTAATTACAAAAATCGTGATAAATTTCGTTGTTGTTGTTGTGTTGATTTTTTTTATTGTTTCTGTGTATTCGCTGCAAAGGCGTGTGAGATGAGCTTTATCGGTAGAACTTATCCTTGTGTGATTGTGTTCGGGCTTCTTGGAATTTGGGAACTTTAAAAGACCATAAAACAGCCGAGCAACACCCAATTAACGGTGAAGACAGAAACGCGTCTGATCGCGGTTTCAGGTAGTACACAGGACCGGCTCAGCATTTAATTCATGACTTTACTGTTTTCGGGTAAATTAAATAAATAAATAATAAGAAACGAGACGTAGTTAATACAATATAAATCGATAAATACAAATATCCCCCTCTGAACTTTTTAGTATTTCCTCAATAAATCGTCATTAATGCTGTTAAATGATACATATAGGAGTAGGTTTTTACGTTTTTTGTTTTTTTTTTGTTTTCAAAAGTCTCTCGATAGTATTTTGTATGGAATGTCCAGTTGTAGAAGAGGCGGCCATAGCATCAGCCCAATTGGCTACCGGATTCCGGTTATCCAATCCTCGATCTGTGAATACTTTTCATCTGTCAACGAGTCGGACCCGGCCACCCACCGTCAAAGTAAACCTATAAATTACAGTACCGATACCGATTCGATATACCCGCCGACGACTTGTTGTCTTTTCGGACCACAACAAAATAAAACTACTGATTTTCGTAGTCGATTTCTCCTGCTTTTTTGGGAATTTTAAAAATAGAACTCCACTATAACGTGTCTAAATATTACAAGAAATTGATTATATTCGATTGTTGTTGTTGTTGTTATACAACACTAGACGCATACTCTCGACAATAGGAGAAAACACTGCCAAGCATTGGATTAAATAAAGCAAAAACCCTAACTAGTAAAAAGGGGGTGAATCGCAAATCAAACAGTGAATGAAATTCATACCGAAATTTATTGTATTTGTTCACCATTAAAACAACAATGCCCAACAATACTCAATACTGAAACATTTCATATTGTTTACAAATAAATACAGAGTGGACCAGTATTAATCACAACAACAACAACAACTACAATAATAACAACAAGAATAAATGATGGAATGTCGACTGTATGTAGAGGAAAAACAACGAGAATTATAAAAGGGTTTTTTTCAGCTCTATTCACATACATATATCTCTCAACGAGTATTTGTACTCTTCAGCACGTCTCTAGGGTTGTTATAAGGTCGTGAGAGACTTCAGCACTAATACCACCAACCCATATATACTGCACACTACCTACTAACTGGAGTAGGTACTTCAATATGCCGTATGCAGAACTGAATAAATATAATTAATCAGTACATATACACACCTACACGGTATAATTCTAATATAACTGAACGAAATTTGAAAAAAAAAAGCAACAACAACTAGCGGTTGTATTCCAAGTAATAAAACGCTCTATTTTTATATAAAGGCACCGGAGCGACACTAATTACCCTATATGTGGAGAAGAGAAACAAATTCTTTCAATGATAATTCCATTTTATTAGACAATAAAATTAATCATATGTTGATTAAAGCGTAAAGAAATTTAATTTGAAGGTTTTGTTCTTTGCAATTTCGTTGAATTTCCGGGGCATACATTTATATTTAATGATCATCGATTGTATAATTCTAAAAATAAATCGACAAGTGATTTCCAAGTATAAAACGTTTTATTCTACCTTTAAGGAAAAAACTTGTCCTGAAAACCAGTAGTTGTGGAAATCATTGACATGGACCTATCATATTGATTGATTTACTGTCTATCAGATAATTGTTCTGTATGCGTGTATGCTCGTTATAAAAGAAGTTCAACAGTCGATTCCCCTCGTGTTTGTTTTGTCGTGTATCTTTTTTTTGCTACTATTGTCCTGTTTTATTTGTTTACATTCGCGATTTGATTGTCCAACTGTCTTTTTTGTTTTTGATCTTCCCTAGAAATGCTACAACAAGGCGAATTATCATCATCAATGGAATCATTGGCGTACGATTCTTCAGTAACATCGCCAGCATCCAGTAATGGTCATCAAACACAACGTACAAAACGTATGCGTACATCATTCAAACACCATCAGTTACGTACAATGAAAACATATTTTGCTATCAATCAAAATCCAGATGCGAAAGATTTGAAACAATTAGCACAAAAAACTGGATTATCGAAACGTGTACTTCAGGTAAAAATCATGAATTAATAACAACACAAATAATCAAAATATGTTTTTGTCGCTTTATGATTTAAGAAGAACAATTAAATAGAGCAAAATTATTTTAAATAAATCTGCATTTAGGTGTGGTTTCAAAACGCACGTGCTAAATGGCGACGAAATATTATGCGACAAGAGGGCACTCAATCGAACAACACTGGACAGAATCAGGGTCCCAATGGAGCAGCATCCGTCAATTCGGGAATTATTACCGATAATAATAGTCTAACACATCAATCACTTGATGATTTACATCATCATTTGCACGCATCCAATTCACAAACATTGAATTTTAGTGATATTTATTGAAAAAGGAAAAAAGACATCATCATCATTATCATTATCGTATGGTAGCCTTAACAGTCTACACCTCAAATGTTCCTTTCTTCATAGTGATAATAAATAATAGTAACATTGAACATTCTCTATTTGATTAGACAAATGTGGAAATAACACAATTTGTAGATTTGCACGTAACGATTAGGGCTTAATGATAAGAAATTAAATACACCCTTTGTAGATATTGTCATTATTTTGTAAATATAATTAGTAAAAAAGAATAAAATCGTCGATATGTATAGTAATTTGAACAGTTATTTGATAAAATAGTGGAATATTTATAATTTTGTATGATTGTCTCATGTATCATGGATGTTTTGAGCATTTCTTTGACATGAATAAATGGATGTAACACTTATGTTGACAAAAATACGACTTTTAATTGTACATGAATAAAAATCCCAGCCTGTTCTACAACTGTAAATAATTTCAGTGTGATATCAACAAAAGTGTTTCTCAATACAAAACTGGGTCGCAAAATATTCTTTAATCCTATAAAAAGAATTCTTAAAAAGTTTCACATTTACGAATTCGCTTTAAATTGAAATCACCCTTCGGCAAAAGCCTTCTGCAAACTTTCACACCCGGAAGAGTTTATTTCGATTGTTGAACTTGATTTATAAAAGACTGAGTTCGATGCTAAATCAATTTGCAAAGTACTGAATTTGTAATGACAAAAATGATTCCTGTAAATCCTAAGCAACTTGCCTCTGTTGTATCTTACCTTTTGTGCATTGCAATGGGGAAAAAGTTGGAAAATACTGAGTTACAAGATCAAGTCACTACGGCACATTCTGACATTTTCAGTTGCAACAAAATGTCACAACTTCAGACGTTCCTGATAAGCATTACAATCCTAGAAGGTCGTCATTATATTTGGCCAACGATGAATTCGGTTGTTATCATTAAAATTGATAAGAAAAAGAAGCATAGTGCCGTTAAATTCAGTACAGATTGTCCCTATTATAATGAGGTTGAATCAATTATGTAGAAGTGGAATTGCCTACAACTAATTAAACAAATTTCCAGTATTTTGTGTTTGAATTTACAACAACTTTAGAACAACTATTGGATAAAACCATCAAAATTTCCGTAATACAACCCGGTGGTATAATCAAACGGCGAAAAACTCTGGGTACTGTAGTTTTAGATGTTGCCACCGTTTGGAACCAAATAGATCACCAATTTTATCAGAAATGGGCAATTTTGAATTCACCGAAGAAAGATTTGATGGGTGGTACAAGAGGTTATTTAAAAATTAATATTAGTATTTTCTCTAAAGGTGAAATTCCAAAGTTTCCCTTAATTCCAAATACTGATGATATTGAAAGGTAAATATTAAAGTGGTCAAAATAACAAATAAATGAACTTGAAATTAGGAATCTTCTGTTAGCGTCCGAATCTAAGGTGAGACGACAAAAAGCTTACTTTATTTTCAATGTTTACTATGGTGAGGATTTCGACAAATTCACTACGAAAAAGGAAAATCATTCGATCAGTTTTTATTTAGAAATCACCTTTGCTGATTCCAAAGTATAAATGTTTTTACCTTAAGAAGTTTATGAGTAAAGAGATTGTAAATAAAATCAATCATTTTAAGGTCAAAACTACCAATAAAAAATGTACAAGAAACCCAGTTTGGAATGAACGTTTAACTTTAATCGAATTATTCCCACCATTATGTCAACGTATTAAAATTGAATTACATTCAAGTGAATATTTGAAAAAACTGACACCCACCAATTATATCAATATTTATTCAATATCAAATGATCGAAATGATGGATTTTTACCAACATTCGGCCCAACATTCCTACATTTTTATTCAAAAGATCATTTAGACGGATATATGGGGAAAATATTGATAGCTCTTACAACCAAACTGTCATCAAACATCTTGGAAGATGAGACCAAATTTGTAGCCGTCCAACCGTTAATAGCGATCAAACAAGTATTGTGTGTTTTACTCCAGCAATTATCGGATAATTAATTAGAAATTTTTTTAAGGGAAGTTTCTTCAAAAATAGGGATTTTATTATTATTGGTGAAATATTGAATGTTACTTGTATTAATAAAAAGTTTGCCAATAAGCAGATATCATTTGAGTTAGCTTGTGGACCTTCATCAGTTTCAATACCAACAAAACTGAAAGCCCTACCGATCAATAAGTCGCACTATTATCTTGACATTGGAAAAGAAAAGCTTCAATTGTTACTCAACTTATCTCTACCTAATATAGAGGGGAGAATTTATTTTCACAATATGATCAATAGAATTGTTATACAACTGGTAAAAAAATAAATTTCCAAACAAACACAAATGGAAACTTTCCGTTTTTATTGTAGAGGTCGAAATTGGAAAATGCGGAAAATTTCTATCGTCATCTAGACCACCTAAGCCGTATACCACTATTGCAAACAGTTTTCATCGAATGTGTAGAATTGATTGTTTCGTCAGCTATAAAATTTATAGAAATCGTCTCTAAATACGAATTCAAAACGATCTTGGACCAACAAAGACATAGAATCGCATTGGAAAAAATGGTGATTGTAATTTTTGTTTAAAAGTTGATCTAAAATTTTTGTTTTATAGAAGGAAATTCAAGAAATTACAAAAAGTATCCAAGATATGGGTTGCAGGAAGCGTAGTTTTAAAAAAATCGAACAACTATCGATTACAATAGAAACATTAGCGGATGAAGTAAGTGAATTTAATCAGAAATTAAGGAATTTAACAAATTTCTAAAGATTGAAGCTTGGCCTTTCATCTATCTATGGATGATTTGTTCGAATAAAAGAGTGGCCTATTATATCATCAAACCACAAGATATTATTTATTCTTCAAATCAAGAAGAACGTGGTATTAATTCGGGTGTATTACAAACGATATTCTTTCGTACAAATTCGGAAGAAACATCCGATTTTTATCCATATTTCCCAATAGCCTGTATCATGGATGTATATTTAATTATGACGATTAAAACAAATCACGACGAGGCTTTGACAGAATTTCCAAAACTGCATGAAAAGCATGTACGAATTTTGTTTTTTTATAGCAACAATGTTAATTGAATCATCTTTTAATTTAGAATTTCACATGTAAAGCGCATTTGTTTCAAGGCAGGATAATACCAGGATCAGATAAGAGTGGACTTTGTGATCCTTATGTTCATCTAATAATCGATCGATTTTATCAAAGTACAAAAGTGATAAAAAACAGTTTGAATCCAGTATGGGATCAAAGTTTGATTTTCACAAACATCACATTATATGGTTCGATAGAATTTATAAAAGAAAATCCACCAAATATCATAATGGAATTGTTCGATAAAGATGAATTTGTAATAATTGTCGTTACGTTTATATTGAAATACTTTTAAAAATATATTTCCAATTTAGGGTCGGCATGAAATGATTGGACGCACATTAATTAAACCTACTGTAATTTCAGAAAACGAAACGATCTCATTGCAACTATCATGGTATAAAATTAAAGATAAATTTGGAATAGTTGCGGAAATTTTAGCATCATTCGAACTAAACGAAATATCAATTGATAATGGGAATCAGAAAATAAAAAACCAAATCCTACCAATACCATCATTTATTCGACCAAATTTGATTAATTATAGAATCGATGTTGTATTTTGGGGTGTTCGCAATTTAAAAAAGCTTCAATTATTATCAGTGAACAAACCGAAAATCGTCATTGAATGTGGTGATAAGTATTTACAATCAGATCAATTGATTAATGCCAGAAAACATTTGAATTTCCCAAATCCTATTAAAAGTTTTGAAGTAATCCTTGCAGAAGAATTGACACACACACCACCATTATTAATCAAAATGTACGACTGCCGCAATTTCGGTATTAATATTTATGCTGGTGTACATGTAACACCAATAAAGAGTTTCATTTATTTCCCAATGACTAAAGAGGACATATTGAAGAAATTCCAAGCCCTTGAACGTATTAGTATTCAACAAACTTCAAATTTGTCATTCTCATTTACCAGTAGACAATCTTCAATTGCAACTGTCGAACACACTGTGAAAGAAGATGAAAAAAATGTAGCAGAAGTGAAAGATATTGAAGCAAAGATGACACTACAACAATCAAAACGATTCAGTATTAAAGGGATTTATGAAAGTTTCTCCACAAAGAAATCAACAACATCACCTCCGATTATAAATGAGAATAAAACTGTTATTATTGAAGATGATGAAGATTTCGATTGGTGGACGAAATTCTATGCATCACTTGAACCGATTGAAGAAGGCACGAAAATTACGAGTTCGCAAAGAAATCGACTGACGGTAATAGAATTAATTATTTGTAATTGTATAGAAACAAATGGGGGTCCAGATAGTGTCTTCAGGTCGACTTTTCAAAAACATTTCACTTCCAGTCGTGTTTTTATAAAAATTGTAAAATCACATCAAGTCACGTATCATTGAAGAAAAAACACGATTTACGTGATGATATTTTCCGCTTAATTAGTTTTATGTTGTTGTTTTTTATTTTATATAGATTTACGGAAGCGAATTAGAAAAACAACGTGAATTTGGTGGTTTTTCTGATATGCTACAATCATTCCCAATTTATAAAGGCAAACGTACCGGTGATGAAATCATCGATAAATCCCATATTACAGCAATATTTAAAGGTGCATTGAAAATGTATCGTTGGCCATTATTATCATCATCAACATCAATATCATCTGATTATTATTATTTAACTACTAATGGTTTACCATTAGAAAATGGATATTTTCAAGATTTTCCCACAAATCGTCCATTACGGTATATTTTACGTGTTTATTGTGTACGTGCATTAAATTTACGACCGAAAGATTTAAACGGCCGATCTGATCCATATTTGGTTGTTTCGTTGAACAATCAAATTGTTAACGATCGGAAAAATTACGTGTCAAAGCAAATAAATCCAATCTTCGGCAGGTATATTCTAAGTTTTAATTGAAAACAAAAAGAAATTATCCAAAAAATTCCAGATATTTCGAATTTAATGGAATATTACCCAAGGATCATACATTGATTATAACCGTTTATGATTGGGATTTAACAACATCTGATGATTTGATTGGTGAAACTCGAATCGATTTAGAAAATCGTGTCTATACGAAACATCGAGCTCATTGTGGATTACCTGAAAACTATTACGAGTAAAAGCTCTTATTAATAATAAGAAAAAATCGAAAATTTTATAATTTTTAAGATCCGGTTATTGTCAATGGAGAGATCCAGAAAAACCGGTAACAATCCTGGCAGAACTTTGTCATCGTTCCAATATCGAACCACCGGAATATCGGACGACATCTGTACGTGTAGCTTCAAACGAATTCTATCCCCAACATTTCCAATGTGAGTGGTTTTCTATTTTCGAAATGAAGGTTTGAAGCCTCACTACCAAAAACAAATTTTCTAGCAAGTGGAAATCTGGATTATGATCGTCAAGTTCTGGCATTGACCGCATTGAGGCATTGGCATGAAATTCCGGTGGTTGGTTGTTATCTAGTACCGGAACATATTGAAACAAGATCGTTATACGACCCCAATAAACCCGGAATCGAACAGGTAAAGCAATAAAGTTTGATTAGATTGAAAGTAAACAATTAATGTAATTGATATATAAAAAAAAAATTGAAGGGGAAACTGCAAATGTGGATTGATATCTTATTACCTTCCGACTTACCAATTCCGAAACCTGTTAATATAACACCTCGGCAAGCTGTTGGATATCATTTGAGAGTTATTGTTTGGAATGTGGATCACATCACTTTAGATGAAACGGATTTTATAACAGGCGAGAGGAAATCTGATATTTATGTTGTGGGGTAAATTTAAAAATAATAGTAAAAAACATGACAACACTTTATCGAGATGATGATAAACAATTTATCGATTTTGTAAAAGAGGGACATCGTCTCGATCAAATACTTGTTCCATTGAAATTAATAACATTACATTGAAAGGTTTTCCTTTAAGTTGTTTCCAACTCTTCTTTCCAGTTGGCTAACAAGTCCGGAAAGTGCTCAAAAAACTGACATCCATTATCGTTCGATATCAGGTGAAGGAAATTTCAATTGGCGTTTCATTTTCGCTTTTAAATATTTATCAACAGAAAATTGTATTGTAATCAATAAGAAACAGTCAATTTTCGATTATGAAGATTGTGAATTCAAAATACCATGTCGATTAACATTGCAAGTTTGGGATAGTGATAGTTTCTCAAAAGATGATTTCTTAGGTGTCACCGTATTAGAATTGGCACATTTACCACGTGGTGTACGTGAGGCCAAACACTGTACACTTCAACTGTTCGATGAGAATGCACCGGTTGTGAATCTGTTTAAAATTAAACGGATACGTGGTTGGTGGCCGTTTAAAAGTATCGATAAAACCACAAATAGTGAAGTTTATGCGGTAATCTTATAAAATCCAAACCAAAAGATTTATTAATATAATGTCTCTTGTATAAGGGTTGTGCCGAATTGGAATTCGAACTATTGACGGATGAGGATGCTGAACAATCACCAGCTGGTTTCGGACGCGATGAACCACAAGCATTACCGAAACCTAAGTAAATATCATTTAAATTATTTTTATTCCTTTCTATTTTCTCTAGTTTTTTTTTGCTTCGAAAACATTCTTACAAAACCTAATTCTAAGACTTCACTATTTGGTAGCGTTCGCCGCCGACTATAGGCATTTGAAAGGCTTCAATAAATTACTAATAAATTTTATTGTGTTGACACTTTTCTTATAGCCAGTCTTGTCTTTATGATGAATTATCTCTTGAAAATCTGATCTGTTCGTATACACACACGTCACGATATTGACTATACATAACAAAAACTAATTGAAATTGATTATCGATATAAAGTCGATAATATAGATACGTGATGAGATGACAAGATTAATATACCTACGTTGTTTTTTATCTTTATATATATTTTGGTTTGTCGTAGACGTCCAGATTGTTCGTTCTCCTGGATCCGAAACCCATTGAAAGCTGTCAAATATGTTTTAAAGATACATCGATGGAAAATATTGAAAGCATTTTTGATATGTTTGGCTATTATGCTAATAGTATTGGGAATCTATGCATTTCCTGGATATACAGTCAAAAGACTATTGGGTGCTTGAACATCAAAACATAATTTAACTTTAAGATTATTTAAAAATATTTCAATAATAAAACTGTGTTTTCTTGACCTTTGAGTGAATTTTTCATAACTAGAAATACAGGAACTGTAGGAAATACTACAAAAGCTATTTCCTTTATTCATCATTTACTCAAAACTAATTTAATGTAAGTATGAAGAAAAGTTAATAATTAATTTTCAATCATAGTAGAAATAAACAGTTTCTTTTATTTTCACGTTCTTTTATGTTCAACGCTTTTGGTTTTTATAGCCAGTCTCGCAAGGTTCAACTGAAATTGAATTGTTCTCACACTCTGACGTTACTTTATAATTGTGTCCTACATTCAATCCAACAAGTAAACGTTTCAACCACTTTCGTCGGAAAAATATTGTTCTGGTTTAGAGCAATAGTTAGAATCTAATAAGACAAATTTCTATAAAATATGAGACAACTAGACTTGTTTATAGTTGATGAAAGCACTATAGAAGTTCTATGAGTGTTTGTTATTAATTCCAGGCACCTCTTGTAAAAGTTTCTTTGATAAACGTTTCACTCTAACTAATGCGTAATATGCAACACTCATTCATCATTTCTATTTGATGCATATATAAAACGAAAGGGAAGCTCAAAAAGTTTCATGTGTGTATTTTCGATCGGCTGCCTGCTATTCTACGATTTACAGCAAATAGTATTCAATCCAAGTTCATTAAAATGACTAGATTATAGAATTAACGCTCGACTAACGGATAAATTAGAAAATACTAACAATAAGTTTTGCTTTGAATCGATGTCTGGCACACTTTCGACCACAGTACAATAGTAAGACGAGAGAGATTCTAGCTATGGCGTAAAAAATTCAATAAGCGAATCCCTCACGTACTCTTCGACTCAGTCCTAATGTCACAGTTTAAATATTTGAAACGTTGATGATCTCCGAATAAGCTCGAATTAATAATTATAAAATTCCCCAGTTTTTGATAAGGAGAATATACAAAAAGATAATTTCACCAGCTTTACAGAGCGACATTGATTAGTACCAATCGCATCAAAGAAATTCACCATTTACCTTGTGAGATATTTTCAAAAGCTAAGAAAACGTACTGTTGCAAGAAATGCATTTTAACATTGCTTTACAAATCTTCGTTCATTTATCACAAAAAAAAGTCTAAGATATAGTTGTACGATTTGTAGTTTTGATGACCCAAATTCTCGATTTAAAAGGTGAAAATATGATGGTGATTGTTGGCTGAAAATGGCATTTTCTTTCAGCATTTCAGTTTATAACTGTGCGCCAGAAAATGAAAAAGGAAAATCAAAACTTCGTTGCTTTAAGACCTGAAACGTTTTCTTAATAGACGGTCAAATGTTCAATTCCAATTGCAAGACATCTGTTTTGTGCAAATTATAATTTTTTTAAAACGCGTCATCACGGACGCCCCAAATCAAGAATCTACGAATATCACAAAAAAATAAAATTATTTTCACTAATGTCGCAAAACTGAGAGTTAATTGGAGAAATTTCATTTTCACGACATTGCCAGAGGACCAACTTAATTACTAGACGCGACTGAATGGAGCATTACCGCTCTCATAAATATATGATCTGAAGTGCAATACCTTTAAAGAAGCAGGCACAAAAAGAACATTTCTTCAGTTGAAAATAATTAGAGAGAAAAATCTACAAAACGAAATTACACGAATAGAAAACTTGCATTACAACCAAAACGAAATCCGAACGAAAAATTATTCGATTAAACCATCTAGAAAGTTTGTTTTTAAAATATCCAAATTTTTCCAATGTTTACTTTTAAGAAATTTATAGTCGATGTGAAAAAATTTACGTTTCCAAATCAAATGGGATTTTGTTATCCCAGTATTTTTCATACTAACGCGCACAATCTATTCTGATGTGATGTGAGCGAATTAATGAGATTGTTCTGGATGGACACACTGGCATACAGCCATACACATGAGTATCTATTTATCTAGGTGTCACTTTATCTAGAAGGATGATACAACAACGTTATTATCGACAACATTAGTTGATTAACGAACGATCATTAAGCGGAGGAAAAAAATTAAAAAGCACAAAAAAAAATAGTGTACAGGCGAAAGTTTCGTGCGTCGATTCCACCTCGCAACTTCCAAGATTCGAAATTTGTCTGTTATTTGTAAGGGGTAAGTTTGATAACAATAATTACAAAGGTCAATTAATCATAGTAATTATATACCGTAATTCTATCTCAATTTAAGTTGTAGAATAATAATGGTGGTATTGCTTTTTGTTGTTAAATTTAATGAATATTCAAATTTCAAAGCTGTTAGTTTTATATTTTATCTATTAGGGTTGAAGCTTTTAATAAATTTTAATTAATTTTAGAATTTAGTCTTTAATTTCAATAACAAAGACTGAAATAAATTACTTTTGAAGTTGTTCTACAACTGAGACTTGATCAATTCAAAATATATTCACTGGTCATTATTATTGCAATACAACGGACGTTATGGAATTGTATACGAAATTCGTGCGTCAAATTTGAATTAACAAAAATGATTAAAAAATTGTTCAACACGAAACGTTAATTTCTAATGCATTTTGCAATTACAATCGTTAATTATATTATGTATCATTTATTTTTAAATTTGCAATCAAAATATCGTAATAAATTTTCTATTTACGAACTGTCACTGTTTTCATAAAGTTTATTTAATTTGATGCTATTCCAATTTTATAGTATGTTCATGTTATTTGTAATAAACATAAAGATAAATAATCTAGTTTTTTTTTGATAATTTTTATCGCGTTTTAATCATAGAAATGTGACTAATTGACAATTTATGAAAGTACATGTTATTACTTATAATTTTATTAAACAACGAACAAATACTAAATTTGAACAGAACAAACTACATGCGATGAAGATGCATTAGTGTCTTTTAAATTAATTGAAAAGTAATCCATTATTATCTGATAACTGAAAATTCCAACACATGACATCGTATGCCGTGACGCAATTTCTACATTTGACTGTTATTACCTATTACTGTAACAATTTCATATGGAAAGCCGACTAATTTTAGATTTTGCTCCAACTTTTAGGGACTGTAGTTTAGGAGCCCAAAGAACAGAATTTGTACATATTGAATTTTTTGATAAGCACCCGTTTCAGCCTATTCGAATTAAGACTTTCAAAAAATGTCATTTTTAGATGAATCAGCATTTCCCATATTAAAACATATATGAATCTGCTTCTGCCAGCTTTCATTGTGTACGCCCTAACCAGACCAGCGACTGCTCGACTTGAGCCGACCGACCTTGAGATGTTATCTTACTTGCAACTGCCTGCATCAGCGTTTATTGTGTCTGTACCCTGTGATATTAGAGATGTGGAAAAGCAAATCTTCGTATTTCGAACGATATTGCAAACTATTTGCCAAACACTACAATTTTCACTATGGACAACATAATCAGTGGAGAAAAGTAAACACGAGATTCGGAACAACAAAACAATACAAAATTTGTTAATTTTGATAAACAAACTCCTACTACTTTCCGAAAAATTAAAGCAGTTGAATTGCGCATCATACAAATACTTACTATAAAAATAAGGGTATTTAAGCAAACAAAATGAAATTATGATTATAAAATTGAAAGCAGAAGAAACTAAAGGAAACAACAACCATAAAGCTTTCGAAGGCGGTATCAAAGAAGAACATGGAATATCACAATGTATCAAACTTCAACCTTCGAAAAACCATAATACGACAAGACTATGCAAACAACTCAATTAGATTTCATAAATCAACACAATTTGTGAAACATTTTCAAAAATTAAATAAATTAATTCTATTCGCTAAAACTAAAAAAACCTCAATTGCTAGGAAGTGGAACACTTATGGGCGAATAAACTGTGATGTGACAAAAAATAACGTTATAAGTCAAAACTGGAAAGTAATGCAAATTTTTTAAGATAATATTTCTTGACTATATTAAAAGTTTTCATAGAAACATTTCCATTAAATCTACCAAAAAGTCATTACAATTTACTTATGGCAAAACAATACAGTGTAGAATTAACTTTTTCATTGTAATTATTTTCTTTCAGCAGGACGTCTATGAATTTCCTTCTTGTAAACGAACTACAATCACCACAAATATGCCCAACATAATGTATTTCCTGCAAATGATACGATCGTGGCAGTTTAATAATGATGAAACAACAACATCAACACAAAATAATAACAATACAACAACACCAATCATTACAATACTACCATCTGTAGAAATACCACAAAAAGAAAAAGAGTGTAGTAGAGAAAAACAAACAGAAAAAAATAATTCATCAACAATTACAGCAGCAACAACAACAACAACAGCAACGTCAACAACAACAACAACAGAAAATCAAAAGAATCCATGGGTAAGATTGATTTTGTTTCATAATATTATTTTTTAGATAAAATCCGTTCAAGAGCAGATAATCGATTTTATATACAATAATGGATGTCAACGCTACATTGAATGTTTAATTAGCTGTTGTTCCGACCATATGGTCTTAGATTTTTTTTTTAATCTAATTCCTGATATTAATAATATGGAAATAATTAGAATTGTAATAAAAACTTGAATGTAAACAAACACTCAACAAAACAACCTGCATTGAGAACTGACGTCTTTGTAAGGAGCTTTTTATAGAATTGTCAGTTGTATCTTTGGAAAAGTAACAATTTATTCATAGAAATAAATTACAGAGAACATAAATAATGAATAATTCAACAGATATGTCTTTTGTATTCCCTTTCAAATTAGATTTTAATTCTAGTGTTGCATCATTCTACTTTTAATAATTTTTTATTTTAGAATCATCTAGTATCATCGATACGTTCATTAACAACGAAATTGAGTTGGCAAAGTGAACAGGGCAGCCACAGTGAATTACAAAACATGTTGCCACGCATAAAGATCCATAAAACTAACAGTAATAATGAGAAACCACCATGCCCTGATAATGGAGGAATTTGTTTAATGACAGAAAGTCCCTTTCGTATATTAAGGGTAAGTAGATGATCAATTGTGAATTTTTGTGATAGTTTTACGTTTAGAAAATGCAAATATTTTCGAAATTTTCCATCTCTTACGTGCCTTAATTTTGTATATGCATCCAATAATGATCGACAAAGCAAACTCTTAGTAACATAAGAATACAGTATTTGAAGATGTTGCTTTTATATTTGCCAAATGGTTAGTGGAATGTTTTTATGCAAATTATGCAATCGTGCTATTTGGATCGTAAGTGATTGAATTGCTCGTCTAGATCAGGATGGTAGTTTCTTTTTGTTAGTATTACTCCCAAACTAGACCGAGGCGAGACTTGATGCAGATGGGTGCGTGTTACTAAGATCGTATTTATCAAATAAGAAGCTTTAAAACTGACCTGCAATCGATAAGCTACGATGAGGAAAAATTATTACAAGTCCTCTGATAATTTATTTTTACTATGTTCATCGGAAGATTTCTGTCTGTGTTGGTTTTATAAAATGTCATTTACATGAAACCATCTGTACGCCCGTGGACCAAGGGTGGTTCTTTCACGGCAACAATTCTATTGCGCATCCGTCTATCTCGCCTCGATCTGGCACAGGATCAGTACCTGGATTAGCAATATTATAATTTTTTATGAATCCGTGGTGATATCGTTCGAGTCGAGACATAATGACAATTTTTCTAATGAAATTTGAATACACATTAGTGTTGATTTTTTAGACAACAATTTTTAGGATAGAAATTAATCCTCCAGACCGGGCCACCCGACTAGGCGCTTAGATAATATCTATCAATCGCAAAATTATGGATTGAAGCTTTACGTAGAAAGAAAATAACCGATTGTAACACGACCAAATTTTATTGATGTTTCAAGAAGCGATTGTTTCTCTTACTCTTTAAAACTCAGATAGCATATTCAACATTCTTTCTCTAGCTATCTAGCCATCCCGCTTAATGTTTCATGTAACAAATGTTTCAAATTGATTTGAAAAAAAAGTAGTCTCGTAATAATATATATTTGGAGAAGTTATTCGATCCGCATATGCGACATTTATAGATCATTGAAATGCTTACTATGAATAAACTGATTCAAATTAAATTTCCATTCACAAATTTCAATAATTATAAATCGATTGATTCATTTCTACGAATACAATGAATTCAATTTCTCCTGATGTATAACTATATTTATCATGTACAGTAGCTCTGTTATAATTATACATAACTAGACACATGTCTAAGTAGTAATTTTTCAAATTACTAATTTATTAACTAACAGGTATCGTCATTGGGGATCGTTGGTTGTCGATTTTTATCTACAGCACCTGTATAAAACATTCAACACACAAATTAATTCACATTATACGTCCAATTAAACAAAGTCTACATTTTAAAGAGCTAAACTAAAGTTTTATTGAAAATATGAATTTGTTCCGAGTAATTGTTGAACAATTCGTGCCATCATCGATCACAGTAAGTTTTTATCTCAAGAATACTTTCAATCGGAACTTTACAAAGTAGAACTTTTTCCAAGTGACTACAAATATTCAATTAAGCGAGCGTGTTGTTGATTAAATTTCCAGCAATCCACTAACTATCATCAGTTGTTATTAATGTATTGTAAACAAAAATAGATTCAAACAGTAAGTTGCACGGTCTTTGCAAATTTATAAGACAAGAGAGCTTTTACGATACGTAAATCTAATAGTTGTTATCGTATATACTTGCAATTTTCTACTAGAAAGGTATTTGTTATAATCGGTAAACTAATTGTGGAAAAGTGTCGAACATCCACACGTTGGCATACGCCCAAATCATTTCAGAAAAAAGAAAACGGAAAAAATCGATAAAACACACAGCGTTGACGGCACAACACACAGAACAGCACCACAATCGTTGTAATTTCCGTTACATAAAAATAAATCATGCTCATTAATGGAACAGTTTATTATCATTTTTCAGAGATAGAAATTTGATAAAAAATAGATTTCATCTTTTATGATTGTAGAATCGAAATTTTCCTGTAAAACTTTTAATTATCTGCAACTGCGTCACTTGTTGATAAAACCGTTGTTTCAACGTAATTCGAATAATATTCTGTTTTCAAAACATCTGTGATTCGACGTAAAACTGTTTATTTGTTGTTTATCACAATTAGCCTCATTATTTCGTCATAATTTATCAATAAATTGTACAACAATTATTGAATAAATAGGGTGAAATCAAGAGTAATCATACGTCATATAGAAATATTGAAAAGAACTGTAATCAAATGACATAATCAGTTGATTGTTTCGCATTCTTTCAGTTTGATTTATTTTTGTTAGATGCAATAAACACGGTAGCGTTGGAATCAAGTTTTGGTCCGGCGCATCCACCATTTATCATTTCATTACCTAGAGAAGAAAAACACCAGAAACTGGCAGCTTTAAAATATTTTATCGATCATATCGAGATCGATTTTTTCAAAACTGGTGGCTTTTTAACTCTTTGCATAACAGAGATGTTATTCCGAAAATAAAAAATTAATGATATATTAACTAAATCCACTCAAATTCTATATTTGATTGATAACCAATCGAGTATTTTTCAGCAATCTCAAGAGCATTATTGTTTCATATTAATATAACATATAAATGTAATTATAACAATCGTTGGTACGGTTATCTTATGCAATCATAATGGATATGATATCGGTAATATAAATTTTAATACACGTGGTCAATAAACGTGATCTAGATAGTTGATCAACATTCAACATTTCATGTGCTATTATTAACTGAAGCGTATGCTTTGTCTAAATATGTTCATAATTTACATAATCAATTTGTTTGATTGAAATATTGTGTTTTTCATAGACTTTCAAGTTTTTGTAGATTGATATTTTTTGCACTATACTATCTACTTTTTTTTACAATTATTGTGGCTTCGAAATTGGCACAATTTACTTTATGTAGAGTTTCTAGTGAATTCTATTGTTAATTGTAATGATCGTTTTTGTGATTAAATCGTGTAATTCAATACATATGTCTAAAATTTATATATGTAGATTTAATACATATGTAACCATATAGTGTTCACTAAACGAAAATTACAACCAAAAACTCTGACAGACTAAAAAAGAACTTCAGATTCGGCGTAGTACGAAATACCGAAAGTAAGCCGCAGTAATCGTCTCAAACAGTTAGTCATTCTGGTGTTGGCATTTTAGAGCAACGGGTTATTTTGACGGGCGCTCAACTACTTTTAGACAGTTTATTTGAATTTCAAATATTGGCAATTCTTAATTTTAATAATTCAAATTAATAATAATTATAAAACGAAATAATCAAAAAACTGTGATTTCGAATTTTTATTAAACATTATTCCACCACAAAAAATTCCACGTTATCGTGAATTCCTTTCATGGATGAGAGACTTATACCATAGTACAGTGGATATTACCCCAAATGGGACCATGGCTATGCATGGTTCTGTCCGGGCGGCAAAACATTGGACGAAAGTATTACGTTTACAAAATTTCAAGAAACCATCCGTACAAGAAATCAATGAAGTCATCATGGTAATTGTTTTTTGCATAACTATCATTCAGCTATTTTAAAATTTACTTATTTAGATTAGCCGAAAAAAAAATCGTATTATTATTTCATAGATATTTTATAATGCTGCTGTAAATCCCGATGAAACTTTTATTAAGTCACCGGGTGGAATAATCAGTGAGATAGAAGAGAAATTTTATGAATATTCAATTAAATCTGCGTAATTAACACTGACCTCTGCTCGAAAATATTTACAAAAACCAACAAGCTACATTTAAAATTGTGCTATTTACATTTTTATCACAATGGTAAATAACGAAAAATATTGGTTTTCAGGTCGCTGAATGTGGTAATTTAGACACATTTCAACGTCTGTATTTCGCCGATCCGACAAGATTGACGATCCGAGATAGTCGTGGTAGGACGGCAGCACATCAAGCTGCTGCCAAAAATAAAATCAACATACTACAATTCATATTGTCACAAGGTGGTGGTGAGTAAATCGTTTTTTTTTCTCATTTCATTTCATATTAAGTCAATTTCTCCCTTGAGGCAATTACATAAAGAGCCATAAACTCTAGTGCACTATTGATTAATTAAATTGAGTCGTAAGTGGTTGACATTGTTTTATTACAGATTTCAATAATCAAGACAATAGTGGAAATACTCCACTTCATATTGCTGTAGAACATGAATCCTTGGAGGCTGTGGATTTCCTGTTACAAGCGTAAGTATCTCTATATTGTTTCTTGTTAGACCGCTTTTTCCTTCTAAGAAATTCCAATAGTATTGAATTACTTAAATTTTCTTTTATCGGCTTGTCATCATAGAAATAATGTAAAGAGAAATGGTAAAAATTAAAAAATCAAACGAGAATCGAGCGTATTCCCCTATTTCTAATTGATAAATGCAATTTTTATGGCCAATTGTTAATTTAAATTAGTTTGAAACATTAAAAGAACATCTGAAGTTGACACTTGCAATTTCCGTAAAATACAAATATCAACATAAACTTTAAGTTGTTCGTTAACTAATTGCTAGGGTACATCGTTTAACGTATTATTGCCACTGACAGACAAGTTGATCTTTTCATCCTCAGTAATTTCACAGTTGTGCATGGTCTAGAATTCATTAGATCGTAGATTAGCAAATATCAAAATTATTCAAAAAAAAAATGCCCCCAAATTATCATAAGCTTGTTATTAGAGAGATTCAACCATGCAGTTTGCTTTTGTATTTTGTCAATCAACGATAATTAACAACGGATAATTCGATTTAAGGGATATAGCTTATAGAGAGATTCGTGGAATGGAGAAGTCTATAGTCTGACTTATTGAAAAATTGTACAAAACGTGAACGCTTGCTTTCGATGTTGCCACCTGTCAGATAGAGATGCTAAACATTTGTCAATGCAGCTAATAAAAAGACGACATATGTGCAAATATTCTCCCTATTTGAAAGTCTACCGTCGATGTAACTTCAATCAAAACTAGATGCTGTGTGACATCAGATCTTTGTAGTTATTCAAAACTGCAAATTTAGAAATAACGATACAATATTCAGGCATTTCATTAGTCTGTCAGAAGAAAATTGATCGTTATCAGTATAAGCAAATTTGAGTCGTAAAATAATCAAATCGTATACGGCTACATAAAATGGTTACAACTTAGTATCCCCGCAATTGAGTAAAAAAGAAACTTCTTAAGCAATGGGAAATTTTGTGTCCAACTCGAATAGTTTACAATACAAATAAAACAAAAGTCTCGAATCGTTCAAATTTACTGTATTTATTGAAGAGAACTTCAATCTAAGACACAGATTATGGTCGAATTACTTATTATAAAGTAAATTGCTTTATAGGAATGGCAAGAATTTTGTATTAACAAATTGCGAATGTTCACGTTCTCTAAACTCAATTTTAATATTAACGTCAATAATGCAATAAGAAACAGTTCTCGTACTGCACAATATAGTCTTTCATAATTTCTAAAATAAAAAAGCGTCCGTTTCATCAACAATTAATGAAGTTAATTGAAATTTTATTACCCTGAATCCATTGTTATTTTTTCGGAAACTAATTAGAAAATTGATTGCCTCATTCAAAAGCCATATTTTGTAAGAAGGTCGTTGTTGATGTAAGTAATTTTTTTTTTACAATACCTATTTCAATCAAGCGACGTAATTTCAGGAAAGGAGCAACAATAAAACATTAATATTAAAACAAGGTTGACCTTTTGTAGTAAGGGAACGAGGCCTGTTTGTACTTGGATTATTGCCAAAAGTTGAATTTATTATCAATGGATGCGTTGATATTTGTCCTTCGGTTTCATTATCTTAAAGTTTAATCGTACAAGTCAATATTCTGAAACTTTAACCGAATCCTATTTCAACAACTAATTGTAGATACAATTAACATATTTATGAAAGAATAACAAGAAAATCTCCAGAAAAACAGCCTTTTTATCTTTAATAAAGCATCTGGATGCCACTACTTGATTATAAGCCTCAATTGCAAAGAGAACTGTTATTATTCTTTCGGATCTACTGCTTTATTAGGGTCTCGGTGTGAAATAGAGTTGTAACAAACAAGAACAAAGAAAAACAAGAAAATTGCGTCACTAAAGGGCAAATTACATCTTTCATCTATAAGATCGGTTATAAATAAACGAATAAATGAAACACCCCCATATCTTCGTATGACGAACAAGTTTGGTGCCTCCAAGCATTGCATGAGGAGAACTTGATCTAGTCCTCATTTGGAGGCACAATTTTTTCCACTACAAATCGGACAACTGCTTTTTTCGTTGTCTTGTGTGTACGTAAAAGTCATGCGAAGCAATAACATAGAATTAGGTAGGCTCACGAATTCGTCAGCTTACCCTTCGTATACAACTTACTACGTTGTTGCCCAAATGAAGATATAGTAGAATAACAAGTGAAAATTATGAAAATAAACTGCTGTTCAAAATATAATTGCTTCTATCTTAAATTAAATTTCATAACACAACAATGTGTTTACGTTGCTAACTATAAGACTGTTTTTTGTCTAAGAAAACTCAGTCTAAATGTAGTTTCTTTTTAGTACTTATACAGACTGTTTCAGCCCAAACAACCACCTTTTAGAACTTCTTCAATTATTATAGTATTCGAATGTAATCTTAAAGAACTCAAATTAAGTTACCTAAGGGGTACTTTGAGTCTACTTCTTAGGTGACCTAGTTTTTTCAATAATTTAACAAGTTGTAAAAAGTGGTTGCATGGACTGAAACAGTATGTATATTCAATCAATAGATTAACTTGTTTTCTGTTTGGGAAAAAATTTAATTGAATTGGTCAACTTGCTGTTTTCGTCAACTTACCCCCATTTCGCCTACATATTTCATCGATACAGCTACGTTTATCCGTTGATAAATTTTATGTCAATTATAGCTCAAAATAACGTTGAGTTGTATGTGAGAATTGGCGGATGCGCCGAGAATATTGGAGAGAATAAATTTTGTTGCATTTACATGTATGGTCACCATTTGTCAACACAGTATTATTGTTCCTGCTTCTAGTCGACTAGTCATAGTTTTATTGCTTTATTTATCGGAATTTCATCAGTTTTTTCCACTCTTTTTTCTATGAATACAATAGAATGCGTGTTCGATTCTCATGCAAATATTCGAATGTAATCTATTCTTAAAATTAATTGAGTTAAGAATAAACAGAGGAAAAAAAAGTATTAATTTAGATCTAATACAAAGATTAAATTGAAACAACACGATATTTCTTACAAGAAGAAATAAATAATGAGGACATCAAACTCAATCGATAGAACAGTTGATTTTCAATTAAATCTTAATAAATACAATCTCCAATTTCAGCGGTATATGTACGGATATATTAAATGAAAAGAAGCAGGCACCCATCCATCTTGCTACTGAATTAAACAAAGTTAAAGTATTAGAAGTGATGGGTCGACATAAAGAGCGTTTCGATGTTCAACAAGGTGGTGAACATGGACGTACAGCTTTACATATTGCTGCAATTTACGATCATGATCAATGTGCAAAAATTCTAGTAAACAATCAGTTATTTTAATGATAATCCGATTTCTATAATTTAAGAAAAAAATATTTTAGCTTTCTGAATTCGGTGCATCTCCCCGTCAACCATGCAACAATGGTTATTATCCTATACATGAAGCTGCAAAGAATGCTTCATCAAAAACATTAGAAACATTCCTACAATGGGGTGAGGCAAGGGGTTGTTCCCGTGCCGAGATGATATCATTCTATGATTCTGAAGGCAATGTGCCATTACATTCGGCCGTACATGGTGGTGATATTAAAGCTGTTGAATTATGTCTAAGATCTGGTGCAAAGATATCAACACAACAACATGATCTATCAACACCTGTACATTTAGCGTGTGCTCAAGGTGCTACCGAAATTGTTAAATTAATGTTTAAGATGCAACCCGAAGAGAAACTACCATGTTTAGCATCATGTGATGTACAAAAGATGACACCATTACATTGTGCTGCTATGTTCGATCATCCGGAAATTGTTGAATTTCTAATAGCAGAAGGTGCCGATATTAATCCAATTGATAAAGAGAGAAGGTAATCTTGATTGGAGTATTATTAATATCGATTTTTAAGACTCGTGTATTTATGATAGGTCGCCTCTGCTACTAGCGGCATTACGTGGTGGTTGGAGGACGGTTCATACGTTAATTAGATTAGGCGCCGATATCAATATTAAAGATGTTAATAGACGTAATGTATTACATTTAGTGGTTATGAATGGTGGGAGATTAGAACAATTTGCCGCTGAAGTAAGTAAGGTAAATATCATTTTGCGCTTCAAGTAATAAAAACGGATTTTCTTCCAACCATCTTTGAACTATCAAAACTTTTATAATTTACTTCTCAACGCAAATGATTCTTGTAAAAACGTTAATTAAAAGATTAGAAAAGTAATTAGGTGCCGAGATAGTTTTGCTGATTTCTTACAATTTATAAAAATAATAATTCACAGGTAAGTTAAATAAAGCGTCCGGTAGGAGTTAATTAGCAACTTGATTCTCAGTTTGTTAGAATAATTTAAGATGTCACAGCCTCTAGAACAACACCAAATTCATTTTGTATGTATAAAATGTAGTCTATTGGTTAAAAAATCTGGACTTTTCAGCAGATACGTGATAAATGAGCCACGCGTCAATCAATTTAGATTGAAAATAATCTGAAACATTTCACGTTTCAAATAAAATTCCTGTACACAATAAAGCGAATCTTTGGATCGTAAACCAAATCGTCTATTGATTGACACAATTAATTATAGCCCACTGATTCTATTATTTTATTTAGGCACAATCACAAACAAGTTTATTACAATTGCTCAATGAGAAAGACATAAACGGTTGTTCACCATTACATTATGCTAGTCGTGAGGGCCACATCCGCAGTCTTGAGAATTTGATTCGTCTGGGGGCTTGTATCAATTTGAAGAATAACAACAATGAGAGTCCGTTACATTTCGCTGCAAGGTTTGTAATATATTTAATAAATTGTGTAAAACACTGAAAATCATGAATGTTCAGATATGGCCGCTACAATACTGTTCGACAATTACTCGATTCCGAAAAGGGTACGTTCATTATAAATGAGAGTGATGGTGAAGGTTTAACACCATTACATATTGCATCGAAAATGGGTCATACACGAGTTGTACAATTATTATTAAATCGGGGCGCACTGTTACATCGCGACCATAATGGACGGAATCCTTTACATTTGGCTGCAATGAATGGTTATACACAAACAATAGAATTACTGTTATCAGTGCATTCGCATCTGTTAGATCAGACTGATAAAGATGGGGTGAGTTTTTCTATCTATTATTGTTTAATGTTACATTAATATTATTTAAAAGGATAATTGTATAAATATTAGTTTGCTGTTATTGTTTTGCTTAAAGATTATTTCGATTACAGTCCCTATATTTCTTTTAATCAGTTAAACGGATCAACAACAGAGATTATCAAGCAAACAAAATAACCTGTTGCACGGCATTTTTATGATTCACTTTCTTTTATAAAAGCTTTTCATTGTATTGTGCATTACCAGGAGCCAGACAATCGCTCATTTTACGACTTATAAATAAGATGAAAGCGACTGAAGAGGTGGTCAAAAAAATATAACTCGCATCTATATACATCTTTTGATATTGCAAAAATGCAGCCAACATTTTACAATCTCTCTCCTAATTTGCATATAAATCAGAAAACAACGCCACACTTTTTAAGTTGAATAAAAAAGTGTTAGATTTTTCATACTGTAAAATATATAGAGATTGTTGGATTCTTATATTTTTTCAAAATATTTTTTTTTACAATGTCTTTTAAGATTCCGATTAAAAGAATTCCCCACGCCGCCTGATTAAGTCTCATTTCTTTTTTTTTCTTTTGAATAGACTCCTTCAGAAAGTTTTTGGACGAATATGCTCTCATAATTAGTGACGTCTTCTATAGTTTCAGGGCACAGAAATAAATAGTGAGAACAATAAAATCTTTTAATAGATCTCCCTTCTGTGGAATTTTCCATTTTCACACCTACAGCGCTTTGTGAATTTCTCTTTCAACCACAACTATTGAATTTCTAGAAAGTTTTTTACAAATTTAAATTTGCATACATATTTCTAGCTGTTAATTGTTTTACATAGACGCAATACATGTGATACCGAACATTGTCGTGCATTGATTAAATCCTAGCAATCTTTGCTTGTCTGGGCGTAAGCACAATGGACCATTTTGTCATCCGTATTGTACTTTTCCCCTAAATTTAGTTTTATTTATCAGTAGAGAAAGAAAAATGTTTATGTGTGGGCCAGATTTATTTTCCCCGAATACCTTTAGTCTCCTGTGTTTTGCATTTTATGAGTCTTACAGCAACGTTAGTTTTATATCTATTTCAGGATATAGCACTCAATCTCTACAAATGCAAAGAACGTCTCGATATAGTGCGGGATTAGTTATATGAGACTGACTTCTAAGTTGTTCAATTATTTTATTGCAATCAATTGTAAAAATATTATGTACAATTCTTCCCAGAGGTCCCAAAAGCTTTTCTTTAAAGCAGGTTGTCGTTGAAAGCACACGGTATAGAAAACGATCCAAATATGTTTTGATCGCATCGGGTAAAAGTTGTAAATTATTTTTTACCATTGGTAGCAATAAAGTTAATTTTTGTTTTTGTTACCACTAAAATTTAAGACGTCCCTTTATAGTCTACTTAGACGTGAAGCGTCACAAATTGATTGCTCCTCTAAATGGCATTGTTAGATTACGGCTTTTGTGTAACTATTCTCTTAAACGATTATTATTATTACTGATTAGATTAGACAATTAATGAAACACAATTTTATCGAAAAATTTCCCAGAATACAGCCCTACATTTGGCCACAATGGAGAATAAACCAAACGCAATCGCTCTACTGTTATCAATGAAATGTAAACTGCTCTATAATCAAATGGAGATGAGTGCCATCGACTATGCAATTTATTATAAATTTCCTGATGCCGCTTTAGCTATGGTAACACATGAAGATCGGTAATCGATATATTTATTTACTAAATTCGAAATAATGATTGACTTGTTGTTATTTGTTATTCTAGAGCCCCAGAAGTCATGTCATTACGATCAAGTAAACATCCCTACGTCACATTAGCATTAATTGCTTCAATGCCGCGTGTTTTTGAAGCTGTACAAGATAAATGTATAACAAAAGCCAATTGCAAGAAGGACTCTAAATCGTTTTATGTAAGTTTTAAAATTTCCTAATTATTTGTAGATTTATGAAATGCGTTTTTCTTATTTTATTACAGATTAAATACAATTTCTCTTGTCTTCAATGTTCACAATATTATGCTGAAATGGATCATAAAACTAGTGACGCATTAACAATATCGAAACCGATACCATTGCCTGCTTTGAATGTAGTTTTCCATTTTTATTAATTCTTAAGAATAAAACCCACACTACTCTACAACAACTGTTGCCAATCTGTGAACCGATATTTTTTTTAATATTTGCTCCAATTTACAATTGATTCTTCGTTTTTCCCCTTTTTATTAACGGATTTGAATAAAGACAGAATAACTTAAAAAAATTTAGTGCCTTTTCAGAAATAGATACGAATCCTCGAGAAAAGAATAGTAGCGCGTCCAAGCATACGTCTTTTCGGAAAGACTCGATTAACTCTCAATTAACTTTATGATATCATCCAAAAATGCATCGGTGTGCAGATGAACAACAGAAGAGTAGTGCGGGTGCAGCCTTAATGTTCATTGTTTAATAATTTTCTAGGCGATGGTCTCACATGGTCGTGTTGAGTTATTAGCACATCCGCTCAGTCAAAAATATCTACAAATGAAATGGAATTCGTATGGGAAATATTTCCATTTAGCTAATGTCCTATTTTATAGTATTTTCTTAACGTTCGTCACATGCTTTTCATATGAAATTATGCGAAATGATGATGATACTGTATCGACAAATGTTACAACGAATTTAACACACGATGTAATTTCAATTATTTTGCCACCCCGTGAAATTTTTACAATCATTATTTTCAGGAATACGTGACTGTGAGCAAAGCGAGCATTCTAAATGTTAAAATAACCCCAGTAATGTACATGAGTGCTTTGGCAATTATCATTTATATCGTATTGGATTCGGCAAGGGAGTTTGTACAATTATACCAACAGAAATTCATGTATTTCTTAGATCCAATGAATTTAGTCTCTTGGTTATTATATATTTCATCAATTATAATGGTAGCACCGATATTTTGTGGTACAATGTATGAATTGCAATTCTCTTGTGCTTCATTAACTGTATTTTTGAGTTGGTTTAATCTATTGCTATTATTGCAACGTTTCGATCAAGTCGGCATTTACGTTGTAATGTTTCTCGAAATTCTACAGACTCTCATTAAAGTACTCATGGTGTTTTCAATATTAATTATAGCTTTTGGATTAGCTTTTTATATCTTATTATCAAAAGTAAGCTATCAAGTCGCGATTGTACCGTTTAATTTTGATTTGTTTTATTGTATAGGGTGATCATCTATCGTTTAAAACAATACCAATGTCGCTAATTCGCACATTCTCTATGATGTTGGGCGAAATCGATTTCCTTGGCACTTACGTTAAACCCTACTATTTAACGACAGAAGATGAACGCTCATTTCTACCGTTCCCGATACCTGCATTCTTTATTTTGGGCATATTTATGGTATTGATGCCAATTTTATTAATGAATTTGCTCATTGGTTTGGCTGTGGGTGATATCGAATCAGTTCGTAGAAATGCTCAATTGAAGCGGCTCGCCATGCAAGTATGTTCTATTTTTCTTGAATTATTTCCAAAAAAAAACAACAAACAAAATTTTCTATAAAGGTGGTGCTTCATACCGAATTAGAACGTAAACTACCAAAAATGCTACTAGAACGTGTCGATAAAGATGAACTAATCGAATATCCGAACGATACGAAATGTAAACTGGGATTTTTCGATTCAATTCTACGAAAATGGTTTGGGAATCCGTTCTCTGATGAAGGTGAGTCGTTTATTTGTTTCTTTAAGAAAAATATATATATTTTTAAATTCTCTTCAAATATTATTTTCGCATGTTTTTATTTTTAATATAAAAACAATTTATCGTATACAATATTAAACAACATTTCAAATGAGTGAGTAATTCTATTTGAATGTCACGGCTTTTAAATAAATTCTTTAGTTCTGCTTTAATAAAGGTCTCAATCAATCTTAATATCAGAGCACAAGTGCAGCATGTTTCTATTCCAGGGATGAGCCAAAAACACAGCCAATATTATCTTCCAAGAAGGCGATATTATGGTAGGAGCATGATTTTTGTAGTTAGTTATGTATATGTCCCTTGTCCGCAGCATTTCCCCCTAACTTGTGGTTTTTTACCAAAATTTTTAGTGAACGTAGTAGTAGACAAGATTTATGTCATCCTGAATTGTCCCGAAAATTGTATCTAAACTATCCCGATTCAATTAGATCTTTGTCAGAAAATCAATACGCAGTCTGGAATATGTCCAATTTTTGTTTAGGTAATTCTTCAAAAAAAATGTACAAATTTGAACAATATTCCAGACTTTCTGATACCCAACTGTACCCAAAACCATTCACAACAACAGTACTGAATAATCACTAATTATTTGCTATTTTTAAGGATTGGATATGGTGATGGAGAGCGGTGAAGATTACATTGTGAACGAATTAGATAAAACTAAACGTAAATTAAGAGAAATAGCATCAGCCCTAGAGACTCAACAACAATTCCTACGATTAATCGTACAAGTAACTGTTTGAATTGTATCTTATTCCTAATTAATAACAATTTCGATTTTATTAGAAAATGGAAATAAAAACTGAAGCCGATGATGTGGATGAAGGTGTCTCACCGAACGAATTGAATCCATTACTTGGCAATGCAAATAAATGGACATCACCAAAAATTCGAAAGAAACTACGTTCAATTGTTAGTTTTAATAATAAGGGCACATCGTAAACAATTTAAATCTGTGGTCACATTTGCATGTTTTCAAAACGTTTCAAAACAAAAACATATAAAATAGTTAAATTATTCCCAGTATTTACCTTTTAAAGAACAAAAAACCTTACATTAAATATCGGATACAGGACAAATACTTATTATAAGAGAAAAGACTCGAAGAATGGGTGATTTTAGTCAGATGATAGAATATTTTTTGTAAGAGTAATTGAGGAATTTTCAAAATGTATCTAAATTGATTAATGTTAATTGTTTTTATTTATTGATAATTATTTATTCCATGAAATTTGATGATTTAGTTAGATTTTCCACTTGAATTGATTAGAAATAATTTATCCAATTGTTTATTGAAATTTATGGCAAATATATGTTTAAATGTTCAAATATTGTTTCAATTCTGACCAGACACTGTTCAATATATCATATTCTTATTCTTGACCATAAATTGTGGATTAGAAGATTATTTTTTCACCCCATATACAGACTGTTTCAATGTAAGCGCCCACCTTTCACAAATTCCTCAATCTATCTACCTATATAAAAACTCGACCGCCTACCCCCTGTTGTAAGCGCGTACTACAGGGATGTTATGTTCTGCAAGCCATTGAAATGCATAATTATTAATTGAACTTTTAGAACACTGCAATACGTATAAATGGCTGTAAGTCGATGGCTTAATCACAGAGACTTATCACCGATTGATTCCATTGATACACGAATTATTAATATGCTATAGAAACCCTCTAGAAACATATTTCCCAATGAAAATATAGGTCACAATTATTTGCTAAACACGCATAAATTATTCCTGAATAGTAAAAGTTTCTTATCGTAGATGACAACTAAAGGGCGGATTCAGTCATTTGATTCAAATTACTATGCTCAAAATGCACCATTGGCGCAGTTTAATTTTAATGCATGTATTTACATAAAGTTATAAGAAAATACACGTAGAACAAATCAAAAAAAAAATGTGTTCGTAATTTTAAAGTTTTTTTTAATTAATTTTTGTCAAAAATTGTTGTTTTAAATTTTCTATGGCAGAAACATCAGCTTCTTTCTCCTAACGAGTCGTCCTTTAAAGAATAAGAGAGAGCGACCAGAAATTCATAGAAATACGGTACAACTAGGCACCTGTTTTTTCGCCGTAACGTAGCGACGTCACGGTAGTAGTTCAACTGGTCCACTGCTTCTCTATGTGCGGGGTAGTTCGGACTTTATTTGTATTATAGAGAAACGTTTCACAAGAAAAGATAGAATATACAAGTACAACAGCTTTTGGCGATACGCTCTATACGAATTTGTCAGAAGACTAGAATTTGCCTTGCTCCAACTTGGAGCAGATATCCGCCTTTTAATGATAACGCTCACCTTTCGTTCCTTTACTATGAGAAAGTCGCTTTGATGTTAATCTCATGAAAGACAGAAGACTCACTGTAAAAAAAATCGAATTGTGCCAAATTAGACTACTTCAGAAAACAATTGAAATCTTTTAGGGTTTACCCTTTATAACACCTCCTTCATCAAGACTTGTTCCATGATGGACGGCCTTCCAATTCACAACACACATTTCACTAACACATAACACAATCACTACATTGTTTCACTGCTTTTTATCAAGTAACCACTGATATAAAATAACAAATGCAATGTGAATGCATGTGGTTTTTCTAGCTACGAATAAAAATGATGGATGATAAAAAAAAATTGTCTTTACGTTTGTATTACTAAATTAAAAGCGAAATTACACATTTTGTATACAAATTGAAAAACTGAAAATCAAAACAACTGGAAAATATAGATAATAATAATAATAAATATCTATGGATAAGGTCTCATGATTTTCATAGCCAACTACAAATTAGTCTTATTGTTAGTGATTAGTTGTGTGAATTTTATTGTTATTATTTTAATAATAATAAATAAATAAATAAATAAATAAATAAATAAATGGAAGTTTTATACCGAGCAGTGAAACAAAATTCGCGACAAACTTAACGACTGTTTCGCCATCTTGTAGACAAGTAGCCTCGACTCGACTGACTAGACTAGCGGCACTCATATCGGTAAATCAGTTTACTTGTTTATCGGTAACTCGTGAAATGTTTTTAAATTTTAGCGATTTCTGGTGAGAAAACTGCTCCACTGGTGCCATTAAAAATGTTAATGTTTTTGAAATAACGACAACTTGACATTTTGAATTACTGCAACATAGCCAACCATTATTGTCTTTCAAGTTCGGAAATTTTTCTCTTAGTGCCTTAGCTTTATCAAAGACATTATTTTATCGTTTTTTACATTGAAATTAATAATAATAATTAATTAAACCATACTACTAGAGTCGTCATTGGTGAATTTTTAAATTCTCAGGAAAATATGGTAAATCCAGCGAAAGAGAGGACTATATTTCATTCTGACCGCAGCTCTTTGTAGCTCTTCTAAATGTTTTACAGTCCTTTTACCTAACACATTGAAGAGGCAAAACCCATATTTTTTGGTATAGTGCAAAGGGTTACTAGATTTGACAGATGTACGCTGTCCAAGGTTTGTAAGCGGGGATATGAACACAAACAAATAAATCCCTAAAAATATCGCTTTTCAAGGGTGCCAACTTAGATCTAGGAAGCCTTTGGTCGATGAATTTAGTATACTTTCTCAGATTTGTTGAAAATTTTGATTACTTGCGTTTTGAAGTATATTGTATGAGCATTTGCAACCAGTTTTATTGCTTTTGTTTTTATTTTCTTTCTCTATCTGGTTTTTAATTTGCTTTGTTTGTTTTATTATTTCAATCTTTTATTTATTGTTTTCAATAGAATTATTGTGAGGCATTTTTTTTTGTTCTATTTATTCACTTGCCTTTGTGATTACCAAAGAATATTTTTAGTGGATCTATAATTCAGTTTTGGCAAATTTTCGTATTTTGTAAGTAAATTTGACTTTTTGCACCATAGAGCTAAAAACTTATCTAGCTACAAAAAAAGTCCGTTTACTCGGCATATTCTAAAATCCGCCGTTTTATAAAATGCCTAGTCGTTTTAAAAATGACTGGCCAGATTGTAGAACGATGAATGTTTTAAAGTATTTTATTATTTGCCTGAAGTTTTTAGGCAGGTGGTATAATAGATTTTTTTCGAGTTATTTCCAGTTTTTCATGTTTTCGCTATTTTGAAAATGCCTTATATCTCGTAGACTTGGAAAAAAGTTGACTCTTTTTTCACTGTTTATATTGCAGTTTTTCAAGCTGATTCCACTTAGCTAATTGGATTTACTCTAACTTCACTGTTTTTGAGATATAACACAAACTTATGTTTTTTCAAATGAAACATATTATATTTAATCAAATTGCTTAGTTTTTTCTGAGTTCAAATATATATAGTTTGTTATAGTTATTTTCAAAAATATGAGTTATTTTGAAAATTTCGATTTCGCAAGTAGTGATTACAAAAATTATATTTGAAAGCACTTTAGAGTGCCATGAAACAAATGTTACCTTGTGCAAAATAAGAAAACAAAAGAATAAATAAATAACAATCAAAATTATAGTTCGTTGATAAACTAAAAAATAATTGTTTGATAGTCTCTAAAATATAATTTAAAATAGAAAAAATAGTATAAAAAACTCGTGTCAGAAGTCGTATATTGCACTCGGAGATACCCTGCAAAACCATCGAAAATGGAACACCCTGTATAATTATAGGAATTATAATTGTAGTTAGAAACAATAATTTGAGAATTGTATAAAACATTTCGATAACAATTAACTAACCAATTAATTAATTTACAACCTATTAATTTCGAGTAAAGTCTTTTTGTTTAAATTTTTTGTGTGCTTCATAAAACCAAATTAAGATCGCCTTTTATTTTTAAATTAAGGAATAATTTTTTTTGTACGTGAATACAGTGAAGACAATGCTAACTTTCAGGCTGCAATTTCGTATGGAAATTACCTGGTTTACACACGCATTTTGACAATGGAAACCGTTCTAAATTTATGGTTTCGAGAAAATTACGTAGCGAATTTTTTAAATTTGAATTACGATTTTCTTTCGATGGTTTTGCCTCTAGTATATCGCCGCATTGATAATAAAAAATAATACCGAACGGTCCAATTGGCAACTTGCCGCGCTAGTTGCACAATGTACTATTTTGTTAATTTCAGGAAATAAAAGTTCAATAATGTATTTAGTTTTTCTTATAGTTGTAGTGATTTTCAAAAATTTCGTTTGCAAAAGGCTGGCCGCTTTTGTTTTGCATTCCTGTGACCTGCCTTTTTACAAATCCATCTCACCGAGTGGAAAGTACATTGGATTTAGTTCGTTTTAAGCGATTTCAAAACGTTTGAGATCTTGTTAAAAATTTTCTAATTGAAGAGTCGATTCTACGAAAGTCGATTTGGTTTGGAGGAATGCCGTTGCTTCCAATTTAAAAACAAGAGACAAATAATATTTCCAAAGTACTCTCAAATTTGCATTTGTCCTTAGATAGATTAGATTACAATCTAATGTTCAAATCACTGCTTTTTGTAAATAGCAAACAATTAAAAAAAACAATCGTTGAATGATTATATGAAATCTTGTACACTGTTTACACGTGTGCAGTGTTCAGTTGATGGAAAAAATTAAAGTAAACAATTTTACAATAACTTGAACAAATAAATAGTAAATGGAACACTAGTATTTAATTTTTGGTTGCAAGAGATTGGGCATTTTGATTAATATCGCAAAGTTCAAGTAGTACTACCCAAATCTAAGCATTATGATTTTTATAGGCTTAATTATACAAGCCCCGTGCACTGGCATAATTGCATTGATTCTATATGATCGGGAACGGTCCAAGATTTTCCATCACTCCAGGCAAACTTGCTAACACTCTAATATAAACTCATACCAACAGTATTCGTACTTTTTTGTGTTTTCCAAAAGAATTAAGCGGCTAAAATGCACAGATTCAGATCTCCATAAAGTCAGGTGAGATCTCCATAAAGTCAAGTGGCTAGGTTTGCATTAAGTATATATATATTTTTTTGATCAAGACGTAATCTAGAGTACCGTCCCAGATTATTGACAATAATTCACAGCTACTTTTGTTATCTACAGATAATCAAATTTCAAACGAATATATATTTGTGAGCCGTTTTTTTTCCATCGATAGCGCTACTCAGTGCAACTAAGGATGATTGGCCGTCTTTATTTCTTAACATCAATTCTTGCTGTTATACAGCAATTCCACGCAATTCCGTTTCAAAATCAAACATGTGGCTATGAGGTGAGTTATCTTGAAATTTTACCGATCTCATTGAAACTGTTCGAATTTAAAGTCATGCCCGGACTATGATCCTGATGCTCTTAACGTCCACATTGTATGCCATTCCCATGATGATGTTGGTTGGATAAGAACTGTCGAAGGTTATTATGAAAATGATGTTAGACAAATTATCACATCAGTAGTTGATGCTCTGAAAGCAAATCCTAAACGAAGGTACTATTTTCTATGTTGAATAAACGCAGAAACTTTAATATGAAGTATTTAGATTTGTCCAAGTCGAAATTGCCTATTTTGCATTATGGTGGCCAGAACAGGATGACCAAACTAAGAAAGATGTAATTAAATTAATCAATAATGGACAATTGGAGATTATAGGTGGTGGCTGGAGTATGAACGATGAAGGAGCTACTCATTACCAATCAACAATCGATCAATTTACCCACGGATTCAGGTAGAATTTTGATTGAAATTACAGAACGATCTTCATAACTAAAGAAAATTATAGATATTTAGAAGATAATTTGGGATCATGTGCACGACCTCGAGTCGGTTGGCAGATTGATCCGTTTGGCCATAGTCGCGAGCAAGCATCAATTTCAGCACAATTGGGTTTTGATAGTTTGTTCTTTGCACGGGCCGACTATAGAGACATGTCGGCACGAAAAGAAGGACAAAGAATGGATTTATTGTGGAGAGGCAGTAGTAATTTGGGCAATAGTTCCGATATTTTTACATCCGTTCTGTATCACCATTACAGCTGTCCACCGGGATTCTGTTTCGACAGTGGATGCGATGACGAAGAAATTGATGAAGATAATCAGTCACGCAGAGTAAGTTTCGTCATTATTTTTAGTTCAATTCTAAGCCCTAACAACACAAAACATTACGGCACCATTGCTGCAAAGGTATTCTTATTGGTTAAGGCATTGTTCTCGTCAGATTACTGCGTCATTTGGTGCTTACATATTTTATGCATACAATCTCTCTTTGCGTGTAATCTTGCAGCAATATTACGATAATCACAAAAAGAATATAGCAGGGCAGATCCATTACTTTTCGATAAAAGTGTGCGCACGTGGGTCACCGATTTGGATGCCGATTTTTTTTTCGAAAGTGGGTCAGAAAAGGAGGTGATTCTGAAAATTTGAGCCAGATGAGTTCAAATCCGGCCGCTAGAGAATATTTTGAAATTTGAAAAAAATCGATTTTTCGGAAATTTTCAAAAATTTATATCTCAGCTTCTGTATAGCTTAGAGATTAGTTCGAGAAGGCATTTTTCTTAGACAACCCTGTGTTTTCAGGAAAAAAATATGCCATTGATTCAAACTTTAATTCGGTTTAGCTGTACGCTTTCAACTGAATCACTGTTTTCTCGGAATTTCACCTATATTTAAAGTCCTGTCAAATCTGCAGTTTTTGTAATAAGGAAATGATCAAGACCTCAAATTTTTTGTGAAGGTATGGACTGTTAATTTCCATGCTACTTTATTTTAATTAAAGCTATTTCTTTATAGTACACAGCAACGCAAACCTAGGACATTTCTTAAAAATCGCTATTTTGATATATACATAACTTTTTTCTAACAACTCCCAATTTTTCGAAAATTCAAGAGAATATACTTCGTTTCATCCTTAAACAGCTCTGAAAATTTCAAGTTTAGAATAGAAGTGAGATCGGAGCTGTGAATTTTCAAAAATGTTAAATTTTCAATTCAATATGACATTGTTTGGACTTTTACTATTAGTTTTATTATTTTTACATAATTTTTTGATTCTAATTCAAAATCTTATAGTAAATGACTATTATCGAAAAGTAATGGATCTGCCCAGCAATATTGCAGCAACCTACAAATAATATTCCAGCAATCTTGTCGTAATTTCTATTGTTAGGGTGTGTTCATGTCGGAGATATCTCACTGAGATGCCTCGCTACCTCGCTGCCTCACTCGCTAGTCATTTACATAGCTATCTAGATACCAAAACAAAACTATGTTGTAGAACAGAGATGTTCATAGCGAACGATGCTTTACTGCGCTAAATTGCGTTCTAAAACATAATTTTGCTTTGGTAGCTAGGTAGCGATCTAAACGACGAAGCAACGACCACGTTGCAAAGCTATGTGTCAATTTAAAGGCTGCATATGAGTTTACACCCTTAAACAATTACATCACAATATTATTTGCTAATAGCAATTAAACGTTCTTCTATACATTTAAGGTTCAGGAATTTGCTGATTATGTTAAGGAACAAGCTAAAAGTTACGTTACAAACAATATTTTGGTTACAATGGGGGACGATTTTCAGTTTCACGATGCCACAAATAACTATATAAATCTGGATTTATTAACAGAGTATAAATAATGTGATTCGATAATGAACTATAAAAAAAAATAAAAAATCTTTATACTGTTTTCAGAGGTTTCGAAAAATATCCACAAACCGATAATAGCGGTAGACAAATAAAAGTCTTTTATTCTACACCGTCCTGTTATGCGAAAGCAGTCAACGAATACGTTAATTCACACGATCATCATTTCGAATTGAAAACGGACGATTTCCTCCCATATGCCGATGGTAAAGACACATATTGGTCAGGTTATTATACATCGCGACCAAATTCGAAACGTTTTGAACGTTTAGGAAACAATTTATTGCAAGTGACAAAACAATTGAGCACCATTGCCCAATTACCATACGACAACACTAATTTGAATTCATTGAAATCTTCAATGGGTGTTTTACAACATCATGATGCCATTACAGGAACAGAACAGCAACATGTTAGCAATAATTATCACTTGATACATAGCAAAGCCATCGTAAACAGTCTGTCTTTGGTTAACTCTGTATTATCGTAAATAATTTCAATTCATTTGTATCCAATTTATATTTAAAATGACTTGAAAATTACAGAAATCTCATCTCAAATGGGTCAACAAACGATTTAGGATTAACATCGTGCCTTCTATCGAATGTTAGTTATTGTCCAGTAACCAACTCGAAAGATTTCACAGTTGTCCTTTATAACCCTCTAAGTCGACCAGTCTCTTATCCGGTTAGTTTACCAGTACCATCACAATCTTATACGATAACAGACCCTAAAGGTTGGTTTTGATAATTTAGCAAAGTTCGCATTTATAATGTTTTGAATATTCAGGAAACACCGTTAAATATCAAACAAATCCACCAATCAGATCATTTTCTTATGTGACTGATGCCCAACCACAGGCACCTAATATTTTAGAATTTATTGCCGAAGATATTCCACCACTTGGTTATAAAGTGTATCGTTTCAAGGAAACGATTGAAGATGCTGATTCTATCAAATTGGGCTTCGACGAAAATGGAATCAATGAGGCAATCCGCATTGAAATTGATAAGGAAACGGGATTGTTGACTTCAGTTACCATGAATGGTGCTACTTTAAATGTCAGTCAAGATTTTCTTTATTATGACAGTTGTCCGCTTTCGGGGGCCTACATTTTTACTCCAATAAATGAAGATGGCATCAATGGTACGCTACGAGTTGCGAATGGTACCGTTAAAGTCACGCCAATCAAAGGAGATATATATCAAGGGGTTCTACAAGAATTCAGCGATTGGGCATATCAAATGATAAAAGTCTATAATCACGACAGAACTTTTGTTGAATTTGACTGGGTGATTGGGCCTATAAATCTTGACAATAATGGTAAAGAAGTAATATCACAATTTAAAACCAATTTACAAACCGACGGTGTGTTTTATACGGATTCTAATGGTCGAGAATTATTGGAACGTAAACGAAACTATCGCCCAACTTATGAATACACAAATAGTCAGCCAATAGCTGGCAATTATTATCCAATCAATACAAAGATTCTATTGAACGATTCCGATTATGAGTTTGCGATATTAACTGATCGTTCCCAAGGTGGTGGCAGCATTTACGATGGACAAGTCGAATTGATGGTACATCGAGCTATGACAAATGATGATGGCCGTGGTGTTGATGAGCCGCTGAACGAGCAACAATATGGCCAAGGATTAGTAGTCAGGGGACAACATTATCTCGTCTTAGGACCGAAATCTAGAAATGGTTGTATGTCGCTTTTAATAAATAACAGAATTTTAATTAAATTCGATTTTAGGCGAAAAAACCGTAACTGCAATTGAAAGAGATTTGGCACAGAAAATCTTACTTAAACCGTGGATCTTGTTAACAAATCAAAACATAAAAAAATCTTTGATAAACTTGGAATGGAGTGCTCTTAGTTCGGCATTACCAGAAAATGTACATTTATTGACGTTGGAGCCTTGGGGCGATGATAAGGTTCTACTACGTTTAGAGCATCCTTTTGAACGTAATGATGATGTGAATTTATCGAAAAGTGTCACCGTAAATCTTCGTGTAAGTTGTTCAATAATGTGAAATTTATTAATCAATTGTGTATTAATTTTAGGATCTATTCACGTTCTTTACAATCAAAGAAGTGAAAGAGACTAGTTTGGGCGGTAATATTCCATTAAATGAATTTAAACGACTCCACTGGCCCGGCAGCGAATCTTATGAGAGCAACGAAGGTGTACACTTTGATGAACACGATGATTTGTCGATTACATTACATCCCATGCAAATCCGTACATTCGTTTTAACAGTTGCTTACAAATGAAATCTTAATTAATCTTACAACTTGTGAGAAAATATAATACATTTCTGAACTCATTTGTATCTTTTGAGTGGTGAGTCAACACCGAAAATAAAGTAAAAATTTCTGGTCCACAATCCACAATTAGAGAGAACATTAGGCGGGTGCAAAAGAAAGTTTGGACGTGCTGCAGTTACCGTGGAGGGAGTATTAACTGGAGGGAGCATAGTTTGAAAAATGTGATCCTCGTTATTTTGCCGCCACATAATAAAAGGTCTCTCAATATGGCGACTGTCACCAGTGGCGTGGGCTTGTGTTTTTCTAAGGGGTATTGTGTAATTACAATTTAAAGTTAAAAATATCTAATAATTACCTCTCAATTTATGGAAACAACGCACACACTGGACACGAATGGGAACCAGTAATGCCAACGTGGTATGACCCTTATTATAAACACACTAGACAAATGCCACAGGACACCACGCCACTGTGCACAAAAAGGCGAATTGTTAGATGGATTTACGCATGCTCAGTGCAGCAGAAGGGGCCATAAAAGGTCTCTGTAGGGTCGTTCGACTGGCGTCACTTTCTTAACACAGGAAAGATAGGCTATGCTCCCTCCAGTTAATACTCCCTCCACGGCAGTTAGTTCATTGAATTCTATACAAGTAACTGGAACAGCCTCGCGATGTATAGAACAGGGCTTCGAAAAATATCGGTTTTTTTCGGTTTTAGATTCAGCTCCGGTTCGAAGCCCTGCTATAGAAAGTTGAGCCAAATTTAAAACTTATGCAACCCGCCGTATACGGTGTGTTTTTTCTAAATAGGGACAGCTGCGGATCTCCCAATAGCCGTCAACTACTGAGAGCTGTTCATCGATCAATGCCACCAACTCTAGACCCTAGTGTTTATTTTACACAGTTGGCAGAACTGACAGAGTATAAGCGTCGCTATTGGCAACGCCCCCACTCTTCCCTCTCAGCTGTCTGCGGGGTCACGCATTTTCGTTACATAGGGAAAATGCACTGGAAAATATTTACACCCAAGCGCGGCTAATTGTAAGAAGTTTCACTTCGAAAATATATAAACTCAACATTATTTTATTGCATTTTATTCGTAATATTTTATATACTATTTACTCATTTATTGTTTAATAAAAATTTAAATTATCGCATCCATGTCGCGGGCCGCACTTTGGGAACCCCTGCTTTAAGGGACGAATTTTGCTAGTGGTGCATCAATATTGTACGAGAAAAATCGGTTGTTTTATGCCCTCCAGTTTGGGCTGCCAGTCAATCAGGCACTGTTAGTCTTCTTCAACAGACCAACCCTGCGTCCAATAGTCGATTATCACATTTCTCTTTTGACTAGAATTAACCCTTAAACTATTAAAGACCATTTTTTTTATTATGCTCTTACTTTCGAGGTTCTTCATAAGTATCAACTGCGATGTTTCTAATTTGAGAAACGATTAATTTTCATTCAAAAATTAGCACTCATCTGCGTTATGTAAGGACAGTAATAGCGCCTGAAAAAATATTACAAACAACCATAGCTGCGGCAATAGATTTTCAATGGGGCCAAACAATATCAATATTTCGTAACTCTTTACCCTAAATTAAAGGGTTATGCTAGCCCAGAAACGTAACTTTGGTGCATTCCATTGCTCATAGATTTTTGTTGACTTTTTAGTAGTTTATAAGAAAAATTTGGGAAGGAAGAATAACAAATTAAAAAACCATTGACCTTCAAGTTTGACAAAACGACCAATTGACATGATTCCAAAATTAAATCCAATTTTTTAATCAATACAGAATTATAGCGAAAGAATGAAATAGCGATTGGTTTGAAGCAAACTTTTTGTTGAGGATTTTAGGGAAACATATTTTGAAGATATTTTGTATCAAAGAACTCTGAAAAATTAGTTTCGAAAAACACCGCAAACAAAAAACTTTCGTTCTATTTTATTACTTAGCACGATCAAATGCATTTTGTCCCACTTCTTAGAAACAATAAACGCAAAGATGGCTTTCAACATTATATTATTATTTTAAATTTTGATGCCAAGGACCTTTGTATTAGGAGCTAGACTGTTGAAGATAGGTAAAATTGGATAAATAAAAATGTGCCAAAAAATCTTCAGGTATAAGTATCTATTAAATTTTTTATAAACTTACCAATTTTGGAAATAACAAGGCACAATTTCACAAAAATTACAAAATGGCACAGTCTGAGTGCTATACAATTAACAAATAAAAAAAGACAAAAAAAAAGAGAGAAACATCTATCTGTATAAATATTATGTACAAATGAGATTTTTGTAATTGAGATTAACGTCCCGTAATTTTACAAGAAACAAACAAGAGAAAAAAACGAACCTAACAACTACAGGATTCAATTTCTAAATTATTTTTTTTATATAAATTCAAAAATATAATCATCTATCTATCAAATATATAAATCTATGTATATTACGCAAGAATGTTGTAGTAAAGGTAAATTTTATTTTTTAAAAAAATATCACAGATCATTTGGGCAAGAATTATAAAAGAAATACACTTTCTAAGCCTCACCCAATTAGTGTTATCAATATTATTATATTGATTATTTACAATAACATTGTATTATATACAACGGCACGTTATTTATTGTCGTCACTGTTCCGAAATTACGAGTCTTTCCAATTTAAGTAGCTTTAACTTGAATCAAAAGCGACACAGCCGCCTCCTCACCATCCCCGATTCGTTTATCAAGTACTCTAGGCCCTATTTTTTGTACATTTAATTAATTTAATTCAATTGTAAACTTAAACAAGCGCCCCATCTTTACTGCTAGTATTACTACCGCTCTTCTGTAACGGTTGCAGTTCGCGTTGTAATCGCGTATCGAAATCATTGTAATATTCATGATCGGATTCCTCTTCGGAACTGCGCGGTAACGGTTGGAATGGTGATTGGAATGTCTCAATTGGCGATTGAGGTGGTGCTGTGGGTAGACCAACCGTTTGTGTCGGTAAATGTGGATCACTGCCCATTAAATATTCCGGATTATCAATGTTATTCGTATAGAAATCCGGATATGTTCGATAATCAGCATCTTCACCACCACCACCACCACCACCACCATCAGATGTTGATACGTTCTTTGAGTCGATTAGGTCGACATAAGCGGAAGCACCTTGTACTTGTTGCGGTGATGGTACTAAATAATCATCCTCATCGACCGGTAAATCTAATTTAATTGTGCCTAATTGGGCCTGCGACCGGCCCGAATCGAATTCATCCGATGATAGATCATCGTGGACTTTGTCCTCGTTTAGAACAGTGGGTGATGGTGGTATTGATGGTGTGGCCGTTGGTGTCCGTGTTAACGATTGTTGTGGATATTTCATTAATTTCCGATTCAAATGGTTCTGATATTGTGGATTACAACTACCATCCGACGTCATTTGTGATGGTGTCTTCCAATATTTATCCGGTGTTAACGGTGGCGATGAGGCGGCCGTTGATGATAGCGATGTCAGACCAGTACCATGGATGGGGATACGTGATTTCGGCTGCAGATACTCATCCATATCGTTTAAAGAACTGGATGAATCTAAAATTGGTACTTTCCGGATAGCTTCCAGATTATCCTGCAACTAAAATTAAACCAAATTAAAACGATTATTTAATTTGGTTTAGCAATTAATTAATTACCTGTTGCCTTTGCAAGTTCTGTATCACAAGATATCGACTAGGATCCCGGGACATTTTAACGAAATCCTCAGCCAATTCTTCGAAACTCGGTCGCGATTCAGCATCCAACATCCAACATTTCACCATAATCATATAAATGTCGATGGTGGCAATTGATGGTTGCGGTAAACGTTTACCTTTCTCTAACAATTCGGGCACTTCACGGGCCGGCACATTCTCGTACGGTTTACCGCCGAACGTGAGTATCTCCCAAACAGTCACACCGAATGCCCAAACATCCGATTTATGTGTAAATATACGATGTTGGATGCATTCCAATGCCAACCATTTTATCGGCATTTTACCGCCGGCAGCCTTATATTCTTCCTCGTTAATATCAAGTAATTTGGCAAGACCGAAATCGGTGATTTTGATACATTGTGTAGTTTGTACTAAAACATTCCTGGCCGCCAGGTCACGATGAACTAAACGTTTCTCCTCCAAATAGGCCATGCCACGTGCAATTTGTGTACACCAATTCAACAGGATTTTCGCACTGATCTTACCGCGATTCTTACGCACAAAATCCAGAACACATCCAAGTGGCATTAATTGCGTTATCAACATCATCTCCGATGTCATACAAACGGCTAATAATTGTAGCAAATTTGGATGATCAACGCTAGCCATAATGTAGGCTTCACTCAGGAATTCTTTGCTACTATTAGCGCCAGCATTGTCACGTAATACTTTAATTGCAACAGGAACTTTAGACGAATTATCACCTTCAATCACCCAAACACCTTTATAAACCGTACCGAATGCACCGTAACCCAAGACATCGCTACGTCGCAATTCGGTTTCTTTAATAATACGTAATTGCGCCACATTCGGCACAGCATTCGTACCACTCAACGGTTCATCCTCAATGCCAGTCAAAGCCATTGTCATTTTAATCGTTTTCTCTTTCTCTTTCACCCGTTTACAACACACATAAACAATAACAATAACGAAAATAAATATAATAACGGCCACACCAACCAATATGCCCAGCATCATTGTAAATGTCGGTTTGGCAAACGATGTTGAGTATAGAGCATTCGATATTTGATGGTCTGAACAATACGTGTCGGAATTATCCGGGAAGACACGATGGGGATATTCTGGTGGACATGTGGCAACACAACGGAACGTTGAATTATTCATTGGATCACCATCTAAATAGACACGGAAATTCTGGCAACTGTGGCAATTATCCGGGCCAGGTCCAATACATCCACGACACTCCGAATGGCATTCGATGCACTCCTGTTTTTGATTGTCGGGATAATGGTCGTTCGGACATTCGTCTTCGCATTGTTCGCCTTTCTTGTAGTGCGTACACTGTTGGCAGACCAGTTCGTGGAAACCGTATCCTGTACATTTTTTGCATCTGTAAAAACAAAATAAATATTTTAGTCCAGGCGCTGGAGGTAGTACTTGAGTATGCATGAAAAGGGAGCGACGCAAGTTTTTTTGAAAATATGCTTCAAAGACCCTTAATTGATGAGAAAGTGTTTGATACCAACCGAAATTCGTGTTCAATTTTTGTTTATATCAGCCCAATAATTATCTATAAAATTTAATATATTATGAACTAAATCGGTAGAATATTTATCAAATATTAAGTTAGAGGTCAACTATTCTATCGTTTTATCACTTTAATGGTACAAAATATGGAAAAATCATAGGGAACAATTTTGTAGAAAATTTAATTTCGAACAAATCATGTCATTAGCGAAAATTCGAAAAAACCAACATTTCTTATGTTATAGAGCTTTAAAGCTCAGATTTTCGAGCGCAGCGCCGTATCTGAACCTTGCAGACAGCGTTTTTCGACTTTGTCACTATATAAATAATGAACTAATTGAGATAATCACCGGATTCTAATTTTATTTTGTTTAAAAATTAATTATTAACGTTAAATTTATGAAAATTTTCATTAATTCGATTAATTTATATTTTAAAATTAATTTTAATCTATATGCTTAACACTTCAAAAAATAGTATTCTCACTTTTTTTTTAATTTATTAGAGATATTTATTTTGAAGAACATTTTTAGTTGTTCAAACATGAGTTAGTCAGGTGCAATTGTAAAAATATATTTTTCTACCGTGATTGTCGAATGAAAAGAAAGAAAAAAGGTGAAAATCTTGGACAATTTTTTCGAATATCGTGTAATAATTAAAATACATTCAAACTGAAAAGCAATAGTTTCGACATTTTTTTTTAACAAATTTTGGTTAATTATTGAATTTTGAACAAAATATAATTAGAATCAGTTGATTATCTCAATTAGTTAATTATTTAGATAGTGACAAAGTCGAAAAACGCTGTCCGCAAGGTATAAATCGAAAATCGAACCTTTAATGCAATATAATATAAGAAATGTTAGTTTTTTCGAATTTTTGCTAATGACATGATTTGTTCGAAATTAAATTTTCTACAAAATTGTTCCCTACGATTTTTTCATATTTTGTACCATTAAAGTAATATAATGATAAAACGATAGAATTGGCCGTTTTTTAGTAACAAATGGCTTTATTATAAAGAAACACGGCATACGATAAATATTTGACTTCTAAGTTCATGTCTGATAAATATTCTACCGATTTAGTTCATAATATATAAAATTTTATAGATAATTACAGAATTATTGAGCTGATAAGCCAATTTTTTATTTATTGTTATAAACAAAAATTTGCTTGGCATCAAACACTTTCTTATCAAATCAGTGATGATTTGGTCGATAAATAAATTCGTATTTATGGAAGAATTGCAACTATCCACGATTATTATAATGATCGGAGTGTGTCGTTGAAGAAGAAAGTTGGCTATTTGTTAAAATATGGGAAAAACTGTGTAAACAAAATAAACAGTCAATATTTAATCAGACAGTTGTCGTTTCTCCTCGTCGTCGTCATCATCTTCGGGCCAATTGTATAAATAAAACATGAATCAGAGAATTATATGTGGAATAGAGAATATGATGATAACAAGCGAAAAATCGTTGAGAGTTTATTTATTTTAATTCAAATCAACTTATCAAAACATGACTCGATGAGTTTCAACTTTAAACAGATAGAAAAACCTTGAAGAAATATTGGCGAGAACACCCACAATATTCGACCTCAATTCCTAATTGCTTACCTCGGATGACATTTCCTGCAGATCGCTTTCCCAGCCAATGACTTCAACAATTGTTGTTCCTGCGGTCCAATCCATTCGTAATAATAACCATCCGGACATGGTTCGTTCTTTTGTAGACAAACATCAACGGTGGCATTCTCATTCATTACGGCTTTCTCACACGAATTACAACCACCTTCACCAACGGTATTCCGGGGCCCGGTACAACCATCAACACAATTCGCATGGCATGTTTTACATTGACGGTCCTCTTCGTATTTATTCGTTGGACATTTACTGACACAGAACGGACCGTCACGGAAATTTTTACATGTCAAACATTTGTCCGGACCCGGTCCGTAACATGCTGAGCCGCATTCTTCATGGCAACGTTTACATTCCGAATCACTGGCACGGTAGATTCTACAAGAAATGTTCTGTTAGAATATTGCTCGGTTTATGGAAAATTAAGGTTGCACCTCGGACTAGTATACTTTTTGCTAACTAGAACGGATGAATTTTTTTTAAGGGGGTATTCTAGGTCGAGAGGCATGAATTTTAGATACTTTTTGAAGTGCCGTAAAAATAAGGCAAACCATATTTTTACTATGCATTTTGTATAAGATATTTACTAATATTTAAAGAATACCTAAAATTAAAAAAAAAAGTGAAAAAATTTAAACTCAAAAAGTTATCGGCCGATAAATTGGGGGGGTCTCAAAAAAACGGCATGCGACGGCGACCACGATTCCAACCCTCCTAGTGCTTTGAAAAAATAAATAAATAAAAGATTATTAATCTAGAGTAATGCCGCTATCATATGAACTAAAAGAGTTGACAAATTTTTTTTTTTCATAAAATGGCAGCTATCTGAAAAAAATAATTTTTTTACTACTTTTTTGAGTTTTCCGAATTTTTTAAATATAGTAAAAATTCAAATTTTGGACTGAGGATAGTTGATACGATAGATAAGTGTATAGAGAAGACCCACGCCAAATTTCAAGTAAATCGGTTCAGTAGAACTTGAGAAATCGTGGGTACCATTTTAAAAAAGATAGTTTCGAGAAAAAGACGTTTAAAGTTCCGCGTTGCGACCGAGCCGCTTTGGATGCCGGGCCACTAAAGCCGCTATATCTCCGAAAATAATTTGAATTTTGAAATATCCTCTTAAAGACACATTCTTAAAGGACTAAGCTTTGAAAATATGAAAGAAAAAAAATCGATTTTTTCAAATTTCTAAACCAGAATAAACCCCCTTAAGAATTAAATGTCTTAACCATTTGAGTGTAGAGCGGAGATGTGCTTTTTCTGTTTCACTTCAAAAAAAATTAAATAATATTTTCGTTTGATTTAGACACGGTGATGTACTCATAGGAAGGATCTTAAACGCTCTTTAACACTTTTTTTGGACATAGGAAAGGCAAAAAACCGTGGCACTCGACCGGTTAAGAAAAGCTTGAAAAAATTTTTGGTTGTTTCCAAAAAATGTGAAAAACTGAAGTTGGACTCAATTTAAATCCGATTTTTTCGGTTTGATCATTTGTTTATCACCGGAATTGAGTAGAAGTTGTAGTAATCATAAAGAACAAGGTGCTTGAAAGAATTATGGCCTTTTTTCCATGACTGTGCTCGCTTCTCAGAACATATTCTAATATTTAGTGTTCCTTTTGTTTATTTCTTTTTTTTGGAAAGTGGATACAGATCCAGATAAAAAGGAATTCATAACGCCTTCAAGCTTTCCGACCTCTATAGTTCCCACAAATTTGATTCAATTCCATTAATAAACAAACGAAAAAAATCGGTTTTAAACTAAATGAAACAATTTCTCTTTTTTCCCGAAAAACCTAAATTTCTCTAAAAACTTTCCTCTTAAAGAAAGCAATAAAAAAATAAAATCTCATCAATGCTCAGATCAACAGCGTTGTAGACTAGCTTCAGGTGCACCCTTAAATGCTAAACTTACCCTGGTATTACCGAACAATTGGCAGTACATTGGCCTTCTAATTGGAAATTCGAACAAGACAGACACTGATCAGGCCCAGATCCCCAACAACCATCCTTACTGCATTCAGTATCGCAAACTAAACCGTTCTCTTTACAGGTTTTCTCATCGCAATTATTCGACAACATTAAAATATTATCACTGCTCTTTTTGATTTTCGTCCAATTGATACTATCAGCAAAGCATAAATGTTTATTTTCCAGAATCACAACAGTGCCCGAACTCAATTTCTTCAATGATTTCAATTCCAATGATCTCAATGATGATTTAACAATGTATAAAGACGCAAAATATTCGGTCAACGTACGTCCACCGATCGTTTCCAAATTACGAAAATACGATAGATTTCTAAAGTCTTTATGATATGCTTGTATATTAATATAACCAGTAACTTCTCTTACAGTACTGAAGACTTCTAAACGGTCCGGATGCATCGGTCCATAACGTTCGCCAAATGTATAATTCGGATAGATGTATTGATAGCCCTCAAACGTGCTCTGCAGTATAATTAAATCACCTTCAATCACCGTACACCCCTTAAATCGATCAATATTGCCCGAATGTATCGTGGCGACCGTATCAACGCCGGGACAATTCTTCGGACATGGTCCGTTGCATGGTACACAAGTACCATTAACTGGTTTCTTATGTGATGGACACACACGTACACACGCTCCATTATCTTTTAATAAATGTTCCGGACAATTTTTTACACATGTAGCACCGTAAGCGTATTTCCCCCGTGGATTCTTCTCCCATGAATATGTGATTGGATTGTAAACTTGCATTGGTGGACATTCTTGTGTACACACACCATCATCATAGAAATTACGACAGGCAATACAATCGCTCTGTTTCGGACCAGTACAACCGCCAGCACAAAATAAATGGCAACATTCCCGTGGATTTGGTCCGAAACAACGGCCCTGATAGCACTGTGGACTGCAATTCTCCTTGGAGAATTTCTGACAATTCTCCTCACCTTCACCCCAACAACCGCTATCGCAATTCTTGTGGCACGGTGGACATTGACGTTCCTGTGACGTGAAATGGTATTCGTACACATATCGACCGGCTGGATCCGTAATAATTTCCTTCCAATTGATTGTTTTGATATGACAGAGATTGTAGTTGTTGAACAGGCCAACACTACCACGCAAAACATCTCGTAACGCTGGCAATTCGAGTGTGTACATCTTCGATAGTGTCACCAATAACGAGAATTCCTCTTCGCGTACAGTCATCTTGAATAAGGTGCGACCACGGATGATTTGCAATCGCGGCAATACGATCCGTTTAATATCCACATGTGATATTAAAACATAACCAGTCACTTCTTTAATATACTTCAAAAAACTTAAATCAAGATGTTCGTCTTGTAGCCAAGTTAATTCCAAATTGCCATCGACATAGGTGCAGTTTGTGTAGCGATCTTTTAAATTCCTGTAGTGGTGGTCGCGATTCGATGGTACCGACATCCGACCATTGGTCCCAATACAAACTGGAAACGAGACAAAAACACAAATCAACAAATAAATTGATGATAATCGAAACAATGGGAATAGTAAATTTACATTCATTATACACGAGATTTGATCGATTGATGATGATAATCATGATGATGATGACGATAAAGATAAAGGCAAGGCGGCTAGAGTTCCCATAATTATCATACGGATAAGTTTTTGAATTACCAAACAATACAACACACGTTTTTGTTCTTGTGAAGACTACCAAAAAACACCTCCAATAATGAATGTGTTAATTGTTTGCAAATTTCGGAAATTGACCAACTATTGTACTAATTGACTTGACAAAAAGCAAGCAAATCAACGCAATTACGTGATCGAAAAAACTGCCAATGGCTTCAAAGAAGAAATAAAGATACATAGCAACAATGTCGCGATGGTACCGTTATTAAATCCAGTTGCCCACAGATATTCCCCCTTCCTCGTTGTATTATCAAAAACTAAGGAACGGCCTTCGATTGTTGTTGAACGACTGAATGCAACAACAACAACATGGTCACGTGACATAAAAGTAAAACCCGATCTGTAGAAGGTTTTGTTACTTTCAACAATTTCTTCAAGAGGAAGAGAAATGTTTTCCTTATTACTATTATTATCTTCAAATAGAATAGAGGGGAAAAAAAGAGAAAGTCTGACACATTTCAAACAACTCCCACCTGTATTTGTCTAGTTGCAAGAGTCGCTTTTGTTGTGGCTTGCCTTAATTCTACATCAGTTTGAATTATAATCTGAGGACTCTCTTATTATTGAAACAGTCTCGTGGAGATAAATTGCAATGCAAATTATGTCATTCGCAACCAGAAAGGTGGTCGAGGTCGGTTCGAAGTTATCGTCGACAAATTCCAGGAACCATTGCGAAATTTCTTCAACCGATCGGTCTCCAAGGGGATTTTGTTCTGGTGAATTATTGTTTAATTACATCATAAAGCGGAATATAAGCGACCACACAGACACTACATAATTTCATCAATTTATGATAATTTGAGGAAAATTTCTTGCCTGCAGACAGGAATATTTTAACAATCTTGAGAGGTTTATTCGCAACACAAGTAAGCGTTTTGCTCAAAGGGCATTAAATGTTCAATTGCAGTTCATATTTCTTGGATGTTACTCGTTTCCTATTTGTACTTTAAAAGGCCTATAATCGATTTTGGGATCAAGCTAGGAAAGACTTGGACGTTATGGTTGAGCCTCACAATCCGTCGTTTTTGCTAGGCTTTACTTAGAAGAAACAATACCATGCACGTTTATGATTTTGCATGTTAAAATAGAGAAACTGGAATGATTTTTTATGGATATTTTTCTTTGCAGCAAACTCAAAAGTCAAATCTCGAATACTAAAGACGTGTCTTCGTGATCGGAGGAGATGCAGCATTCAATGCTTTAAATTATGCTGTAAAATGAGCATTTTAGATATAAACTAACTGTTCTCCAATCTTTACAACAGTTAAAGACTGATAATAGCAGAAATCGTCTAAATCATGACGATGAAGTAAGTCTGGAAAGCTTTCAACCGCAAGAACAAACTTTGAAAATATGCCATAAAATGTTTAGAGACTTTGAAGGTGTGGTTAGTGTGTAAATGCATGCAGACTGACTTAGCGTTTCTCGAATAATCACTGCACATGCTTTAGGAGTTGTGTGCTGTAGCAAAAAGATGCTAAAGTTAGTCTCTTTATTGATTGATTCGCTCAAAGAAATAACCGTAGAATATTGTAATCCTTCATTGGATTGGAGGAGAAAAAACATTTTTCAATAAGACAACGCTCACAGCTATTCTAAAGATCGGAAAATTGGGCAACTTCTTGATTTAATCCTCTGCTCTGCTACTCTCCAATGTCTGATATCAATGAGCCAATATTTCGACGTTATTTGCGAAATTAATAATCTGAAAAGTCTGACTGCAGCAATAAAAACCTTTATCGTACGCTTGCAGCAGTGCAATAATCGTTGATTTTATTTTTTGAATTTACAAAACTCGAATGTAAATATTGGTTGAAAATTTTGTGTTGTAGATTATTTATAGATTAAAATATTATTGTTGAAATTCCAATTCTGATAAGAATATTAAATATGTTGACTAAAAATCTGTTAATAATTTAGGTTGTGAAACGTAATTTTCCATCTCACTTTCTCAGTTATATTTCAACAGATTTCTAATCTAGATAATAATAAAAACAGGTGATTCAATATTATTATATGTTGAGAAAGTTAATGTGAAAATTTACGACTTGATCCTTTCAAAAAAAAACAAAAAATCACTTGCCATTTAAACATTTGCTTTATTAAGAATTTCCAATTGCATAATGTTTAAAAGAAGAGGAAACAGGTCCGGATTAGAGAGCAAGGGAAAAAGTAGAAAAACCGTTGCAAATAGTTCTACAACAGCAACACATTGGATGTTTCTATAAAAAAGCGCCAACATAAAAGGAGCTTTCTAGATCGAGAGTGAGATTGGTAAGAGCCATGTAAAGAAAAGCAGTCGAACAAGATATTTGCAGATGCGGCGCCACAGACCCGTTTCCACTATACAATGTAACGGGAATTTCTCCATCACCACAACAACATCAACAACCACCCTTCACAAGTACAAACACGAAATTCACTCCATCTACAACAGATCTACCTGTAGTTTCAAGAAGTTAACAATAGAGAGTCAAAGAAGCACTAGAATAGGGCCACAATGGGGGTGTAATTGACTCGGTTAGTTTAACACAATGGAAAAAATGGGCGCAAAACAACCCGGTCAGGTAGATGGAATTTGATGGATTGTTGGTAGCATACGAACAGAAATGGGGCACAAAATTTTTAAGATTCTTTTTTTTTAATGTATTATTGAAATTAACCGCTGGCTCACAGACGCGATTGGTTGATTACTTCTTTTATCATCAGAACACAATCAACTAGCAAGTTTCTCAATTCAATTCAATAAATATCGATTCGATCTTTTCAAGTTTTACACACAAAAGAAACACGAAATAACGTATTAAGTACGTGTTTTACGTGAAGCATTTTCTCTTTATTATTGCTATGTAAGTTATATCTTGAGAGGTTTATGTGATATAAGACCGGATTCTTCCATCAACTTTACGTTAATAGCTGTACTGTTATCATCTATATGTGATGAAGATAATAACTATCTATACCAACATAACAGTAGGATGCTGTGTTTTGGATGATGATGATGATGATGATGCCGATAATAATATATGTGTGTATAATCTATGGCGCAAGTTGTTCTTCAATACAAGCGATTGCCATATGTTGCGACTTTACAAAATAAATTAGCAAGCTATTATACTTGGGAAACTTGAGAGCGCAACACAAAAAAAAGTCTCTCGTGATGGCTTAGAAAGCCAGAAACAAGGAGTTTTTGAACAGCGAGACTATACACAGATTGTGCGTTTTCTGAATATTATGGTAGATGTTTCTAATCGTCACAAGAACCATGATTTATTGATAAATTTCAATTGGAGAATATCTTAATAATAATTAATCGTAAAAAACGCCATGAATATTTTATTAATTATAAGTTTGTTCACATGAAGACGTGCAAGCCAGCACAGGTGTTCCAATGATCCAAACGAATTTCGTGGAATTTGATTGATGATCTTTGTAATTATAAATCTGTTAAAACATGCGCCAAATTTATCTTACACACATCACCAATCAATGCTCCCTCGGTTTTATAGATTTTAGATATAATTTATTTAATAAGGGACATTTTAATTCTCAGATATTTAGTCCGACGACCGGGATTCGAATTTACTCCGAGAGATAATTACAGGCCGTCGATAGCTCAGCGATTAAGAGCACTCCAACGCCCGGATAGCACGTGGTTCGAATCCCGGTCGTCGGCTGAACATTTTTCGGACTAAATAACTAACAATTAAATTATATCTATTAATTAATCCCAGTGATCCAATTCAGATTGATTTCGGTTAGTTTGAATTTAATGTCGACAAGATCGTCAAAACAGCCAGATTACAAATCAAAATATAAGCGGCCCCCCCAAATCGTCTTTCTCGATAAATCAAGCGCATAATCGCACGCCAGCCCTCAATCAACTTTATGTTGCTATAATTCTCAAAGAAAACCACAAGAAATTGTCTATCTAAGCACACAACCAGTTGATTCTCCAATTGTATGTATAAATCCAACGATTTTAAAACAAAAAGTGGCCGTATGAAGTCCGGGCACGTCATTAATCAAGATCAAGTCGTGTCTGGGTGCATGTGGAGATTGTACAAACGTGTACAGGAGAGATGCGACTTTGTTTCTATCCTCTTCTGTTTTTTTCCAACAACCACACGCCGTGATGTTGAGAGAAGGCGACTTTAGGTGTGTGTGCGTGTTTTACCATCGAATAATTTCAATCAGTTGCACTTTTGCAAAAAGTATTATTATTAGGAGAATTTCCCACTGAATTTCTATAGTTTACGAACTGTTTAACATAAATTTGATTCGATACACTTTAATGAATTTGAACACAGATTTTTCACTTATATATTTCTGTTAACAATCAATAATAGAAATACGTTGTTTTTTTAACAGTTACCCAGAAAACCACATGTCAGAACAATAGGTCTGAATGTAATTGTTGGGAAACGGAATCCTTCACAACTCACATGGATGAAGAAAATTGTATGGTACTGTAATCATTGTAAATCTGTGTAATTTGCGACAATTTCTTCCATTTGCCGTGTACAAAACGCTCAACAGTTTGAACGAATACGAATTATCAATTCAACAAGATCGGAGAGATGCTGTTGACTCACCTGTCCACCTTGACGTTGCTTTTTACAACATCCTAATAATAAAAACGTAATAATAATACAAGAGATGACGACAGAAACAGTGCCAATATTTATTCATATACCGATGGATTCCAGTGAAACTCACAGATGTACAAATTAATTATTGCGTTACGTGACAACGATCGTCGATCTTGTAGGCTAACGGACGTACAAGAAATGTCAACAGTACCAAGAAAACTGGCCATTCAAATATTGATGAAAGCGTCTCTCGTTTCTTTAGTTTCTTTACCTGTGTGCATTCGAATCTTAAATATTTATAAAACGTAAAGATCACGATTTTTGTGGAATTTTTCACATTTCTTTTAAATACAACACAAATATTATTGGTTTGTTTGATATAACAACATACATACTGATGGTTGATGGTCGTTCGCGCAATTACCATCACTAATGGCCACGACAAGTACTGATTACCAAGAATTTCGTGACCAGCCTGCCAATTACCATATTTAGAGTCAATTTCGATGATTGGAAGATTTAAAAAACGAAACAAAATCGAATCAATATTGATTTAGGTTTATGATATTAAAAGAAAAGTAGGTGATGGAGATTTTTCTGATTTCACATAAAAAATTAAACAATAAAAGAGACTAATATTTGGGTATGTCGTCATGTGCTTTTAAAACACAATGTAAATAGAGAGAGATTGTCATATTTGTTGAAATATGCCAAAATTAGACCCCAAAACCATTGTATATCAAACTTTTTTATCTTTTGTTGATATTTCATCATTATAAATTACCCCAACGTCTGATAAATCTGTCACGATGAAGAAAGTCTAACAAAAATTAAGATTTTTAAACCATAAACCATAAACCACGAACTACATGGGAAGAATTCAATAATGTTCTGACGGGTTCGAGTGAAATTCAGGAAAATTACAACAAATCGCCGTAACCGTATCAACAATAACAATGCAAAGAATTGGAGATTTATAATGGTAATCTTTTACAGTAAATAACTGGGAGTTGTTCGGATTTTTCTACGGACTCGTTCTCATTGCAACATTCTTCTAACTGCTTAGGTATTTGTTGTATTTATTTCTATCAACATCAACATATGATAGTTTGATATTTATATATATGTGGATACATTCGTGTCGTGTAAACATCTTTCCAACTCCAATTAGTTCTTGGAACAATTCGAAATATTCACAAATGCGACAATATTGGAAGTGTTGAAAAAAATATCGGAATAAACTCGGGAAAACTGCGTGAAATCGGGGCCGATCAAATATTTCCTCTATATACAGACTTGGCCGCCAATCTAGGCATATAGGGTGGAAAGATCAACTTTCAGAACGGAATATTCATCGCTTTGAAACAGCAATTTTGTAATTTCAATTATTGAGAATCATTTTTTTAAATTGTCTAGAATTTTTCAATTTCAACTGAAAACTTTAATGGTTGCTTCTCAAAACTGGATTTTTGAAGTCGGGTGACACGATTTCTCAAAAAATAATCCAATCTTTTTCAGGATACGATTGACGCGTGCTTGACCGAAGAATTTTGTTTTTTCTTTATCAGAACTAAAGCAATACGTCGCGCAAACTGTACCAAAAATAGTACCTTTTACATAACTCTGCCAAACATTCAAATTTTAATTTATACAGGATAAAAGTTGCAGAGTAATTTTGTTATTTGTGGACAAATCTGGAAAGAACTTCAAGAATCTGAAAAAACCTATAAGCTCTTTTGGGTAATAAAATCGTTGATGTGACTAATTTGGAAATATTACAAAAGGGCAATAAATTTTGGAATTCACCAAGAGTCACCCTAACAACACCGCCAAGGGCACTTTCTCCTAAGGGCTCATAGAAACGAGATCCCTTATTTCACATAATATTTGTCGAAAGTTGAAAAGTCTGAATAAAATATTTCATTGATTATGCTAGAAAAAAATTACAGAAAATACGCTCTGTAGCTTTCGGAACCCATGTAAACCCTATTGCGTTTGCCGTCACTGTATCAAGTTTAAACAAAGGCGATTGTTCCTTGATATACGGTAAATTTTTCAACATTCCAACCAGGACGAAAGTTAACAACTTTTAAAACTAGACACTTGTCGATGGAAAAGTTGCTATACAAATGGAGCCTAAAGCAAAACGACCCAAATTTTACTGGCAGAGAGAACGGCAAATACAAACGTATACTACAAAGAAATAACACAGAAAAAAAACGATAACGACAAATTAAAAATAGAATCCACCTTGAACGATAGAAAATTTGCACTTCGATCATTCTTTAATTGTTTTTTAATATCAATTGAAATAATAATTGAATGAATTACTTATTTTTTTTTTTCAAACAACTAATGACATTCTGTGTTGCCTTTTTCATGATTAATTCATTTTTAGTAATTTTATATCGAATTATCAACATTTCAATCTACAAGCACGAGTAACAGGATCTTCTAAGGCCCTATTAAATTTCTTCGTCTTTCGAGTTTTCGAAAGAAATAAAAAATACTAATAATAAAGAAGAAAAGCTCGCTTGTAAGACACGAGTAACAAGTTGCTCTCTTGTCATATTTACTGTTAAAGAGGCATCATTCGTTAAATAGTTCCATTACACAAACGAATTTCCGTATAAAGATACTAATCTTTTAAATAATTCGAATGTCCTTCGATTATTCTATCTCTTTCTATACAGAATATTAGCGGCTAATTAAAAATACAGGCTATTATATTTATAAAATGGAACGTATATCTGTAGATCTAACATGCTATTAAAAGTTTATTATTACAACGGTCATTTTTTGAGTGGCGTGCATTAAAAACACTTGTCACGATTTTTGATTTGTTTTTTCATCGATGGGCTACATCATCATCATCATCAACAACACAACATTAGGTCCTCTCACCGCATGTAATAGACTTTTTGATCGGTTATTGCCTTCATATGGATCGCTTTTTTATCAAGAGAATAATAACTGGCAATAATAATCGAGGGGTATATTAACAACACACCATGCTGATTCATTTCTTCTTATAACAATCACTAATTAAGCACAACGATTAGTTGGATACTTTAGAATTCTGAACAAATGTTGTTATATAAATAATAAATTATTATTAGAGAAAACGGAATTGTTCTCCTTTAAATATTTGGATTTTAATGTAAAATTAGAATTTTATTACTTTTCGATAACATTGTTTGGTTGTTTACCATTTTTTGTTCTCTCGATTTCTTGTACATAACAATTTCATTTTCTCATACAATAACAATTCAAGTAGGTAGATGCAACAATTCATCATAAACACCTACAAGCTACAACTCATTAAGCATATGCAATATGTAGCTCATTTTCTTTAAATGGAGTGGAGAGACTATTTAAATCGAAGGCCACAACACTCTTTCCGACTCTTTACCCATACGATTCCGATCGATATTTATCAACACCAGGTTGGTGACGGATTAAACAAATCACTTACTTTTACCCTTATTGACCAGTTCGTTGTCCTGGTGGTGCGAGAGTGCCGTTGCCGCAGTCGCTGCTGCCATTCTATCCTTATGCGAGCCGCGCCTCCTATTCCTGCTATTATTATTGTTGTAACCACTACACACATTACAACACATGATCGAAATAATTAACACCACCACAAACACAAGTTTGAGATTTATTCGACAATGCTCATAATAATAATAACAACCACCAATTGCCCCCATTTTTGGAAAACACTCCGTATTTAATCCACTTAACGGTCACATTGTGATTAAGAAACAAAACAATAATGTTTGGGTAATTGGGAGAACATCAAGAAAAATTTTTGTGTTGTAATTCGAGAATGAATACAGTAACGATCCGTACAACAACACGTCTTTCCATCAACTGACTCTCTCCGGAGTCCGGACAAACAAAACTCTACCGCCGTGGTCGATCCATAGCTCTCTGAAAAACGTGCACCTCTCTCAGTTTATACCTGTACTTACAGGTGGGCATGGGCTAGAAAAACAACACACAAAACACGATCAACATTGAGCGGCACAATAATATTATAACAATTACAAATTTATTGTTAGAAATTTGTAATTTGGAATTTTTTTTTTTTGGAAAAATCATCACGATTCTATTTCAATCGATCGAATTGTGTTGTGTGGTTATTCTTGTGAATATCATTTAAACTTGCGATCCTCGGCATTGGATATAATCCGTAATCACGCGTTCAAAGAATCATGGAATGAGTATTGGAAATTACTATCTTGGTAAATAATAATGCAGGCCGTGTATCCATGGTATACTGCCACGCCCGCAAAATCTCCAACATCTTTTCTTTTTCATTTCAAGTCACGAGGAAAATCAAACTATATCGCCGTAGACTCGAAGTACGTGTACGTTAAACCTTTTATTATGGCTTTCATTAGAAAAAAAGTGATCTAATTTTGATCGACTCGTTTCTGATTAAATCGAATCTTTAATAAAGCAAAACTATCTATAAACACAATATTGCTTTTTAATTTGAGAATCCACACACCATCTTGCAGCAAGTATCAATTTTTATCAATTATCGGCGTAGTTATTGTTATTTAAAAATTGTGTACGCGCCTCGGGTTTTGTTGCTCATCCGCTATTGAAATCTCTACAATTTACAATGTCGTTATCTTCAACTATAGAACTTCAACCACTTTATACCTTTTAACATCTCTCGTGTCGTATTCTTTAAAACATTCTAAAACGACACACAATGACTACAGAGCGTTCAATAAAATAAAAAAGCGAACAAAACCGAAAGAGAATTAGTCACACGTGCCAATCGGCGCGGTCCCTTCTTATTACAAAATCAATATGTCCGAGAAATTATTATAAATTTAGAATTTTTTAAATTTCTTGTATACTGTAATTGTAATAAACAACAAAGTTGAAACTATCTATCGATCGATACGAAACCGGTAACTTGCCTTCGCGTCTCTCGATGCCTTCAACGATTTATCTATCGAATATCTTTGGTTGCGTGTATAACAAATCATCGAAACCCTCTGTTGTCCCACCTGGGGGTGTTTCGACCTTGGCTTTCTTCCCTTGCATTATAAACGCCTCAACAACATCTTGATGTTTCTTTTTATCGTGCCTATTGTTGGACTGACTTTTATCTTTATGGAATCAAATTTGGTACAGGTAAAAGGGAACAACAAGACTGCATAATAATAACAATAATTATAAAGCAACGTTGAGATTTTCGGTTTTATTCTAGAAAATCTCATTGTTAAGATTGAATCAAGAAAATTACGACAATTAAAACGATTAATTAAACCACACCAGAACACTAATTTTCTGTTGTAAATAGGTGTGGCTAGTAAGAGACGAAGACCAAGACCACTTCTTGAACCTTACAGAATTTCGTTAAAAGGCACATTTTTCAATCGTCATTCGATAATTATTATCTTTTGAAAGCCAACAACAGTTTCTACACGATATGTAGCATGATGTTAACGATTAGTGTTTTTGTCCAATAATAAAAGAAGAAGGTCTGACAGGTTTTGGCGGCGTGCTTCTCGACGTTGACCCCATGCGGTGATTAGTTTAACCCATAAGAGATGACTCCGGTAAAATGCCGTAGAAAATCAACTAAACTCTAATGGGGTAAAAATAAAAGAAACACATAAACGACTCTTAAAAAAAACACACCACTATTGTTGTGTTATTGTTATTGCAATAGGGATTTTTACGCTCCAAATAGAAATGATTTAATCAATCGTACGTCTAGACTGAGACGGTTTCGTTCTTCATCTTCAACAATAAGTTTTTAGCCCCCAAAAAATAATAATAGCAACGTAATTGGTTTGTTATTAATACGGTATTGGCCTGTGGGTGTTCAGAATCAACAATAGTCGAAAATTATCGGGTTCAGAATGTTTGCAAATTAGCCTTTTCACCTTGAGTGTTATTTTTATTGTTTCCACGAAGATTACTGTACATTCTTTTATTGAAAAGCTTTTACAATACCAGCAATAATAGGCAGACGATTTAGTAATGTTTTATGGAAGACTATCTCTCGCTTAGAAATGTGGATACCTGGACAGGTATGTACGAACATTAATCAAATCGGTTATTTAAGCTCTGTGATTAAAGCAGAAATGAGTGTCATATCATATAACTGCTTAATTGCCGGGTCGCTCACAATAAACAAAAAATTCCTTTCGCTACGAAATGATAATTCTAATTAATGTGTATTTCAAAATCTAGATTAGTGGCTCTCGGACACTGGTCGCTCCACAGAAAGATTACTACATTTTTTTAAAAAAATACTGCTTTAATGTCCACGTTTCTCGCATCTTATCGCCAAAAAAGTGCAGATTTCCTTCAGCTCACAGCACAACATTCACGGAGATCAGACAGGGTCCAACCAAATTTCGGCTTTTTGTTCGAACAAGAACTCTCCTGGCGTCAGCGGATTTCTGGATTATTTTTTTTTAAACAAGAAAAAAGGTTCAAAACGCTTGTATTAATGAGAGGAGTGCTAATTGCAGGCTTAATACCGAGCCCTTAGGGTCAAAAGAAAGACTTGCAAGAAACGAAATATCGTCGAATTCTCTTCTTTTCCCCGCTTGCTCTTTATTTTGCTGCAATTTACATGAAAGACAATTGATTATCATTGATCTCGGTGGTCAGAATAAAGAAATTCGATCAAGGTCCTCCTCCATCGACACTTGGCGAGCGGTTCGCTGTATTTTGCATAATTAACGAACAAAAATAGATGTGTCACGGAATATAGATCGCTAATTTGTACATAAAATATTACTTCATATAAACCAACTACTTTACGATACACACATATAGATGCATTAGGAAGTTGTTCTTCCCATATTTAGTAACGCAGAGAAAAGAAGGTCGACCTTATAAAATTTTATTTATTATTTAATTTTTAAATAATATGCGGAAAATCGAAAACAACTAGAAAATTTACGATTCCAACCGAAAAATACGTTCGAATTAACTTAACAATATTGTAATATTGCAAAAAAGACAAAGAATTTTGGCGCCGTCCCTGATTTCTATTAACTATCAAGTTTCGCCCACGTTTTCTACGAAAATTGGCCAAATCGTAATTGATTAATTGGAAAAGTACAAACTTTGAATAAACAAAAATATTCGACTTGTATTCTAGATGAAAATGTCAACGTCCCCTTGTGTAAAATACTAATATTTCTCACGATTAAAATGGTGATAAAGAATGTGTGCGGTAATGGACCAATCGTGTTATGTATGATAAATCCCATATTCCAATCGCTCACGGCTCTCACTATATCTGTATTTTATTTTATTCGACTCTTGTGCTTTCCTCTCCAATAATACAGCCAATTGAAAATCAATCATTAATAATAAATTTTCAATAATAAATAGGAATTTATTACAACTACGAGCGAACAATAGGAGAGATTTCAATAGTAAGTCAAGATACGTACCGCTTTTATTATCGGCCATCATTTTAATTTAACCATATAGATGAGATGAAAAAACTGTTTTGAAATAATTTGTTAATTTTTTTTTGAAATCGAAATAACATCTCCCAGAGAAAGGGGCCAGCAGGAGGTTATAGTAAAGCGTGAAAATCAAGGTCTTATAATTCGCTGCTTAATTTATCTACCTGATCCGACAATGATTAATATCAACAGGTATGGGATTAAAAATGTTTTAAAAAAAAAAAATCGAACAAAACCAAAAAACAAGCCGTTTCTCTATCAACAAATAATTACAAAAACATATGGTAATTAATTAGCATGTATTCTGTTATTTGAACAAGTAACGTTTATCTGTAGAAGATTTTCGACGGTTATTTCCAAGATTATTATCTCAGTGTGTAAACAGAACCCAGTCGCGTCTTCTTGTTGAATTTATTTTAATAGAATAAATGAAAATCTTTCCAGATATTCACGTGAAGAATGTGTACAGGTGCGATGGCCTTTTTAATTATCTTATGTTTAAACGAACACACCGCATTCCATGGGGATTTTTATTTAGTTTCTCAGTTATCAACCACGCGCAAGATTGACTTAACAAATAGACCATCTTTTATTATTATTAATTAAATAAATAAAAGAGAACCGAACTTTTACCTAGTAATTATACTTGTGTAAATATGGGTGTGTTGTTCTATTAACAAAAAAAATTCTGAAACAGAGCCAACGTATCATTTTTGTTTTACTATAAAATATCATTGTATAGAAATACACGTTTAGCCAGATGTTGTGTCTACAAATTTTTTCTTCACCTTGTAGGAGAACGCACACCATTCAATATTATTTCTACTGTATATCGGACATAAAAACTATTTGAATCTCTCTCTTTTCTAGCGTAATTCTTTCAAAACAGCCACATTAACTATCTTTCTCCTACTTATTGTTATTGAACGGTAAAAGCTAGTAAAGGCCCGTCCTCTGGTTGTTGTTGTTGACTGGTAGCGTAGGATGAGGATATGTTAAATGGAAAGAAATGTAGGAGCAAGAGAAACCCAACGAAAACGCCCACAAGGCCCGTGCCGTGTTGCGTCACAAACATAAAAAATCAACAATTTTGGTTGTTAAATGGATGCGATAATCGCCAACAGGTAACCTACACTTGTGCCCATCGATGAGACAATAAACACTATTAGTAGAAGAAAAAAACTGATAAGATGTAGAAGAAATTGTTTCCCATCGATGATTTGTGAGAAAAATCCCGGTGTATTAGAGGAGGCTTTTATTAAATTATCTGATAAGGAAGCGATGTTTGTTATTGTTGTGCGTAGATTTTTTGTTAAATAGATATACAGTCTTCCATTTTTATCAATTCAATAACAATTAGTTTATTGAATTCGACGTTGTAACAGTTGTATAAACAGTTTGTTGGAGATATGTCGAGGCGATTCTTATGAATTGTCAACAAGATATTTATAAGATTATCATCCATCGAAAACAAAGTTTTTAAACAAATCTGATTGATGAATTGAGATACAGCACCAAAAGACTGTGGGAAATGATGTAATACTGTTTATTGATAAAATAAACAAATTTAGTTCGCCAGACAACCATTTCTGTAGAATAGTCGAGTTTTGTTAGCAAATTTCTCAAACTCTTTATCGCATAGAGGAATTTAGGCCAGGCGCCACCACCCCAATATATTATGGCCGAGTACCAGGAATTTTTACAGTTAAATTTTAAAAGTTTACCATAAAAGTTAAGATACCTACAATCACTTGAAAAGTTGGAAAGATTCTTGGGGATAGAAGAAGAGCGATGCTGTTGAAATGTTTTAATTTTTATGGACTTTAGATTGTAGATAAAAAAAATGGTAGAATTTAGAAAAACAACCTGTTACGAGTAGATTTCTATCGTTGTCGGTTTACGAGTAATTTAAATTTTTCTCCCGATTGCAAATTATCAACCGAAACTGTAATGATGCTAGTGAATAATTTCAACAATTTAATAATATTTCATCGTCCTGTCAGATTGTCGAGCATACTTTCCAGTCACAATACAAAATGGTGCAATTATTTATTTAAAGTGCAATTATCGTGCAATGCAACCGATGATTGTACTTTTCAACGACAAAAATTTTGAAAGAAAAAATATATTTAGCGGCGGTGGTTTTCTTAAAATTCCAATCGTTTTTAAACGTCGTCATCGTCGACAGTGCGATTATAAGGACATGGGGTAATTGTCATTATTGGAGAAAATATACGTTGTGCCATTATAAATAAATTCCGCACGTTTTTCGACTGGAATTCCGAACAAAGAAACCAAACAACAATAGACCAAAGATGCCGCTGTTGTTGCAGCAAAAGAACGATTACGAAACGACCACAGTTTAAGTAAATCAGTCGGGGGAAGGGGCTACGAAAAAACAATTAAAAAATTTCGTAATTAATTACTGTAATGTGCTGAAAATTTTTTGGAAGATATAGCGGCAAGGTCGAGTTCTTTTCAGTTGACTTTCTAATTCGTCAATTCAGAGCTCCTTTAAACTGAAACGAATCATTACTTTAATTACAAACATAAAACCCATTAGCAGTGAAATTATTTTCGACATGATCAATAAAGATGAATGGTTGTGTAAAAGTTGCAATTGTTATCATCGGCATCTTTCTGTTGAACAAAACTCGCTTAAGAACCAGACTGTTAATTATTCCAAACGATAATAATAATGAAGGTAGACTATTGTCCGAAAAAGTCCAATTAAAATAAGGTGCATTGTTTATTATGGGATGCTTGATTGACTTCAATTATCTCTTTATAAACCTCTAATCGAACAACAACAACAGCATAAGGAATATGTTTTGAAAATAACCGTTTTGTTATTATGCAACATCAAGGTCGCGTGTATCCTTTTCATAGAAACAAAAACCAGTTGATATGCCTCTCACCTCTTCCAGAAATTAAAACTAAATTGAAAGATGTGCTGCATAAAAATAAATACAGCTGTGGCATTCTAACTTTATTGTTTCAATTTTGTTTCTTTTTACTTTATGAGGTTTTGTTATAAAGAAAACTGAAAGAAAATTAAAGCCATGGCACATCATATGTTCCCCTATGTGCTTCGATTAGAATAGGCAAAAAGTGGCACGCAGGTCCAAGTAAAAATCAACAATTTACTCTGAAAAGTGTTCAGAGTCGCAGGAAAATGATCATCTCTCTGCTTTTCTCACCTGCGTCATAACTGATTTAAGTAGTTCAATTGCCTTGAGATGATGCTTTTGCACAGTCTTTTTCCCATATGAAACTATCTTCACTTCTTCAACAATAATAGATCTTTCTCCTTTTAGAGTTTTGCCAATTCACAGATAAATCTGATGTGAGCCTTTTGAAACATTCTCTACAAATCTGAACCAGATCTCAAGGCATCCTAAGATCGTATCAGATCGGTAGGAGAAAATGATTGCCTTTTCATCAAAATCAAAAAAACATCCAACCACCCGCCCGTGGCTATTACCGGAACCGTGATCGGGTACATCATTGAAAACGTAAAGAAATTCAAGTATCTGGGGGGTGTTGAATATGGAAATACGATCACGTAAAGAACAAACAAAAATGAGGGAACTGAATTGATTAATTGAGGCGTTTTGAGAGTTTTGGGAATGCAGATCTTTAGGAACATGCTGAAAATTCCTTGCACCACTCATGTCAGGAATGAGGAAGCTCTATGAAGAGTGGGCACCGATAGAAATAATAAAATCTTCGTATAGAGGAACGATAAATACAAACTTACAACTTCTGGTAGAAAGAAAGTCGAGGGCCGGGCAGAGGGCAGCCTTCCTGGCGAGTGGACCAGTCTAGCATTTCAGACATTGATAAGAATGGCCAAAGGCAGAAATATTTTTGCTGAAATTATCGCCAACCTTCATTAGACGACACCCAAAGAAGAAATGCTGTTGCCTCTATTTCGGCAGAAAAACGAGAGCAGGAAGAACAGAAAAAGTTTTCATCAGTTTCTCAGTCAAGTCAGAAGAATTCCGTTAAAAATTGTGAGAAAACTGAGTGCAATTTCTAACGAAAAATTTGCTACATTCATCAGCTCAGCAACCGCCAATTCAGAACTCTATCTGCAATACTGAAAAGAGGGCCAAGAAATTGACAATTATTGTTCGCGGTGAGTTACAATTTCTGTTTATTCTGGGCTCGTTTCGAACACCGAAAAACAAGTGTCCTCTTCATGTTTTCCAATGTCTTCGTATGGTATACACGAGAAATCGGAATATAACGAACGAAGACGGCATTTTGAATCGACACTGATGTGAAGTTTTATAAAATACTAATAAAATTACCAATTTCAAACGATTTATATATGTACGAACCCGAAAAAAAACCACCATCTCTCCTTTATATAGGTACGTAGTATGTGTTGTTGTGGATGGTGTATCGATCTTATCTTTGATCATTGGCATATAAGTAGATATAGTGATTCGTTTTTGGTAAACCAGAGACGAATCTTATAACTGAAATTCTATTATCATCGGTGTTGTTGTTGATGTTAAACGAATAATATAACGAGCCGATAGATCGATGTAAAGACCGATAGTATTGTTTCAACAATGACAGTTGTTTATTTTATTGTATTACCGAAAAGTTGCGTATAAACGTGTGGGTCGTGTTTGTATACCAATTTTTTTGTGTGTGGCGATTTTCCAAAACAGTCATCCACAACAATTCCGATAATAAGAAAAAAATCCGTATGCTAATTGTGTAGGTTTGAATTAAACGCCTACAAGTTGCGTTTTTGCTAGTAATTTCGAGAATAAAAAATGGGCTACAATCCGCCCAAAATTTTCGGTATAATTAACTCTGTAGTAAAATTATGAAAAAATCTATGATTGTAAAATTGTTCAAACTACCACCTCCGCTCTTGTCCTACTTAGAATCCGCCTTTATAATTTTGTATTGTCTTTTCTGCATGTATGGTGGTGATATTTCGAAAATTACACTATAGACATGGGCGAAATTTCAAGAATAACAACAACACGAGAAACATATTGTGGCTAAACTGGCATCATCGGTCAACATCGCCATTACGAAACCGCCTCTCTCTTTCATATCGAATTCCTGCTAGGTTGTTGTTGTTGCATGCTGCTGCGTCAGCATACCTGAGATGTTCTCTTTATTGCATGATGCCTTCAGGTTTATTGCACAAAATTTCTAGAGAAAATCACACAGCACTTTGCAAATATTTCACACACAAATACGCGAAAATTCTCAGCTATTTCGATTTTTAATTTTCCAACAACTTTCTAAAATCGCCGCACATATTATGCTAGAAATGCCAGTCTTTGGTTCAAAACACACTGATTTGAGTGGACATAAAACTATCGTCGAGCAACACGAAACAATGTGTAAGAGGTGGAAAAGGTGAGATTCTGATCTTTACACATTTCGAGAATAGATGCGACGAAAAGTCGAATTGTAGATTATTAATTAGTCAAATTTGTAATCGCTTGAAATATTGTAGAATGATTTGTTAAACAGGCAAAAAATGAAACATCAAAATTAGTTGTAATACAACAACGTCCTGCTGTTAAAATCTATACGATTAACATAATTTCAAGACGAATATTTCCAAGTCACAACAGCCGATATTCATCATTAATCTCCAGACATTCCTTCAAGATATCACGTTGAAACCCCAACAACTTTCAACAAAATCATGACCGCTGTAAGGGAGTAATCTTTCTTTTTCCCGAAAAAAAAATAACGACCGATGACAAGAACATTCTGATGGTATTAATTAGGATTGTGTTCGTCTAAAAATCGAAGAATAAAAATGTAAATGGAATAAATTAAAGCCAGTTTCATGTTCGGAATGTTCACCAGCAATATCCAACGATTTATTAATTTAAATATTCCAATAAATTTGATTTATAAAAATTCCGCTACTCGAAAATCTCTTTCACCAGAGCATCCTTTGTGTTCTACCAACAGTAAAAGATCGGCGTCGACGGTATTTCTCGATAGGAAAACTGATAAAAGTGGTAGTAAGATGCGAGAGGCCACAGCCAATTGACTCTCTCTTTATATTATATCTTTGTCGGTTCGAATGCCTCCAAGTCATGATGATGGGTCTGATAAGTGTGCGCTGTATTCAAGAAAATACCACGATTATAATGGCCAATGTTCTCCACTACCATCACCGCACAACACACCCCCGCGCCCGATCTTTTTTCGATTCCATTACCAGCATCACTATCTGGATGGTGGAGTCACGAAGTGCACGCCATGCGTGATCACATTCACGGCAAACCATTACCGCACGGTATCGCAAAGGGAACGTTAGAAACAAAAAATGTGTATTTCTTCTAATAATATTTGCATAAATTTATGGAATTTTTAAGCGATTTTCTAATCGTTAACGTTCTCTAATGATCATCTCCAACTGAGCACGACTGGATTTTTTCAAAAGAATTATCGATATCGAGACTCATCGATAATTAGAGATTGTTGTGGCAGAAAAAACAAGATTTGTATAATTAATTTTTAAAAAAAAAATGAGCAACCGACACGGTTACCATACGGATTTGAATAACTTTTTCGTTTTACAAAATTTAAAAAACATGAAAACTTGTTTCAATGTAAATAAACACGATATGAAATACACTTCGTGTCGGTAATATTATCTTTGGTATCTTATTCCTTACCTTTATTATTATTATTATTATTATTTAGAGAGAGGTTAAAATATTTAAAGTTCTATTCTATAAAAGAATTGTACAAACATCAACAACACTTGTATAAAGTTAACTAACTACTAACAGAATGAGATCATGTTTTGTTTAATTTGTATAAAATTATTTATGTTTTCCAACACGAATCCCTTAATTTCAAGAATATTGAAGTCAGCAAACAAAATAAGCTGCTTCAGCACCACGTCGAACCAGCTGAAAATTATTGTCTACCTCTTATTATTTGTCGAGATGATCCTCTTCTTGTTTCTCAATCCTCTCGCATTACCACCAGAACAACAATCTAGATTGTGGTCAAACATTTTGGGGGTTGTAAAAAATAAAATATTACGACCCCGACGGCGATATATTTAAACGAAACAAACAAAAAAAACCTTAATGTTGTGTTGGTGATGAATTTAGACAAGTTTATGGTTACTTGAAGACAGTAAGTCATCTGAACGTTGTTTTTTTGATTGTGTGACAAAAGTGCGGTCAGCTTACCTGAAACAAAAAAAAAACAACATGTTAACAATGTTGATGACAACAGAAAGACTATCAAACTACAAATAACAACGGGGGAAAATAGTTTGACACGAAAAAATCGAGTTATTTTTGTTTATTTAAAAAAACAACGCAATTCCACGAAACTGGTACTTGTCGAGATTTTTCTCCAGAAAAATCGTTATTATTTAAATAAAATAGAATTTCAAGGCGCTTTTATAAAGTTACAGCAACTCTGACATTTCCGTATAATAATAAAGTCGATTGAAGTGTACAACAATTGCTTTAAAACACTCCATCTTGCTGATTTTGTCTTGTTTCGTTTTTTAAAGCAATTATTCACCTTTCACTTGAAACTAAAAGAAGATGCAATGTTCTAAATTACAACAATTATTACAACATAAACCGCATTCTTTTCACGATAATAGAAATTGGAATTTTCAGTTTTAATTGCTTCCAAACAACATTTGATAGACGAAGAATTACATTCCAGTTGGAATATAACAGCAACTTAATATGTGGTCGGTCAAGATGATTCCAAGAAATTCGATGTGGATTAACAATTTTTCGGTAAATGTTAGAAGATTTGGAAAGAACCCGCCGAAGTGTTCCAGTTTTTTCTTTCTTTTGATTTATGGATTCGTCTCAAATTCCCAAGTTACTGTTATTTTTGTTGTCGAATCGCGGTATTCCCACATTTTAATTTAATGGAATTATTATTGGTTTCAAGGAGAATTCCTTGTTGTTTTCGTTGGTAAAAATGGGAGGAAGGTATTTATAAATGTATACAATAGCCGATGTCGTCTCCTCTATAGTTCAGTACAGTAAAGGTAACTGGTTGGTGGATGAGGAACGTTGTGGGGACCGGTGTGGAAGGAAGGTCATGGACGGTCGGTTCAAGCCGAGAAGAGTTCCATCATCTCTTCCGACTATCTCTGCGCGTTTGAGGTCTTTTCTTTGCCACACTAAAACTGAAACGTGTGTGCATATGCAATTAAAATCAAATAAAAATGCAACAATAAAACTGCTGCACACAAAGATAGACGCCTCCGATATCGAGTACAGAATTGCAGGCAGGTGAAGGAAAAATCGTAGACTTGATTAAATATAATGGAAACGTTGCGGCATTGTCCATTGAGAATTGTTGGAAATTCTTGAAAAGAAGAAATTAATGTTACACTGTACTGGCACCATGATGACGGCGCCTTTCCTTGAATCCTGCCAGTGTTTCACCATAAACGGCAATGTAATTGGTACTAATCTGTTCAGGATATAAAAGCCACTACTTCGCAATAAACAAACAAGATTCCTATTAAAAAGCAACCTTTACACGAGAAAAAAACAACACCCACAAATCCAATTAAGTAATTAATAATTAAAAATCCCCACCAATTGAAAAAACGATTTCCAAATGTTTAAATAATATTTTGACTAATAATACTGAAAAATTATCAAGTATCAATATTTACTGTCTGGTTTAGAGAGAGAACAACATCTGCCCAATATTAAAATTGATGTTATTTATTTAAAAGTTGCGTTATGATTAATCTTTCGATATAAAAAAAATATTTGAAATTCAACCGAAACACACAGTTAAGTTGTTGAAATTTACAATCATCATCACAGTCTTTATCGTCATTATCACCATTACTAGACGAGAACAGTTATACATAGATCCACCATTAGCGCTAGTAATAAATGATAAAACGATAGAGTTGAGTAGAAGGTTCTATATAAAAGAAAGAAATCGCGGCGGCGTTCCTTGCTTGCCGCATCGTTGATATCACCAAACAACTATATAGAAGTTTACATATGTAGAGGTCAAATAAAAACGTTACAAACTTGGAACGAAATATTTACAAAACACAGTTGAACGGTCCTCTTATCTATCAGTTTAATAAAATAAAAGATAACAGTATACCTACTATATATACTAAAATATATAATATTTTTATAGGAAATTTTATTGAAATTATCTTGACTATTGGAATCTTATCTACTTTATAATAAACGTAAATTTGAAAATTCACCTTGAAATTTTAATAAAATAACGGATGACACAATAATTTTACGTTCACATTACGTCCAATACACGTAAAACGTGCAAGAATGCTTTAATTAATTATTCAACTACACATGCTGTAGTAATTGATAGTAAAATATCCGGGGATATCCGGATGTTATAATTTTTATGCTAATCCAAACGAGTCTATGAATAAAAAAAAAAGTAGAGCATCTGTGTATTGCCGGATCTCAATTCAAAATGAACCGGACACGTGCTGCGCCGGAAATGATAAGTAATTAGATTTCCGTAGCTCTTGCATCGAATCGACAACGCAACGGTTAACAAGTTTTCCTGTTGTGAGTTTCTGAATTGCGCCCGAGTTATACAACCAAATTAACAGAGACGACGTGGAGCTTTCGGTATAGCTTTGCAACACACCACAGCGCTATCTAGTGAAGTTTGTCGTAAGCTCGTGGCTAAAACTCTCTCTCTGTGTTGTGTTTTACAAAACACGCTAATAGAGAGCGCTTTAGTTCTGGTTTTTAAAACTTAAATGGAGAATAAACATAAACAGATTATGCTTTGTTACAAATTATTGGGAATCGTTAGTCGAATGTGTGCGAACGGAAAAACTCGTCTCTACTTCCTTGTTGTGTTTTTTTTCCTATAATTTATTTCGTATTAGTGTCTTGAGACGGGGGCCTCGAGATCGGCCGTCAAGCGTAAATTTAAGTACACTTTCTCATCATAACGTTGCTAAGTAACTATTGTATTTGGAAAACAATAACGTTATAAAAAAGCATTGTCGATAAATATTAAAAAACGATCCAAATACATGTTTTATTATTGTTTGTTTTAAACTAAAGACTTGCATTTATCAGTAAAACTGTGTAGAATTGCAAAACAAGACGCCAGCTTTGCATAAAACAACAATAAGTCATTTTTCTGATGATAACAGAATTCTTTTGTTCCTACTGTGTTTTGATGATAAAATAAAAAAATATTTAAAATTCATTCGAGAGATTATTAAAAATAAATATTAACAAAAATTTTGAAACACAACAACAACAGATGTTGATATTTCTTTTAACCACCACCATCAGCACAAATTCCATAAGCTTATCTACAGCCGGTGTATGTTACACATATCCAGTGGACCTGAAGGGCCTTTAACTTATCAACTATTGAAAATATTCAACATTTCGTTATGGTAAACTATAGCAAGATTGATGGGCTCGGCCCCATTCGATATGTCCAACAATCACCAGCAAAATGGTCAAAAAAATGCGAATGAAAAGAATGGCGACAGTGATTTTAGACTACTTTTAGAAATTTAAGCGAATTTCTATAAAAATTTTTAAACACCACTTGACTTATTTTTGTTTGGAAAATAAAAAGACAATTTCCAACGGAATTTTGTTTATTGTTGTTCGTTTTTAAATCACTACGTCATATCACCCATCCAGATGGTCTATTATCTCGAATCGTATTAATTTTAAATTATTACGTAATGGTAGATTTGTGATTCTGGGAGGTCGTAATTGAATTTTCCAAGTATTGCGATGATAGATAGATGACTAATTTACATAATCAAAATTGATTCGTGAATTATTGGCGATGTGATTCAAAGTCATTTTTCACAAATATATCACATATACAGATGTGGCCGTGTAAATAGCATAATTTTTAACTTCAAAATAAGATTACACAGTTGATCAACCCATAGTGTTAAGATTTGAAAATTTTTACAATTAGGCAGGCTGTTTTCGAAAAGCTCGTAGCTGTTTTTGAATTTTTATATCAAATTAAGAGCTATTTCGCACAGTTGAACGAATCTTACGAGCTTAGATAAGGGTATTTTTGAATAGATTCTATTTAGGCGTCTTAATTAGAATCAGAGATGGCCCAAACTTTTCTGGGGCTCCATACGAATTTCCTTCCAGGGCCCATCTCCAGAAAACAAATAAAATCAATGTTGCTCTCATTTTTTTTAGTTGATAATAGCCAGAAGATGCCTAAAAATGCTCCTAAAGTTCTGCTGTTTCAGGCAGCTACCTACTTTGCTGTGACTGCGAGAAGTCCCTGATCCCAATACTTAACATTATCACATATACAGATGTGGCATATTACATAGTAGCATAATTTTTAACTTAAAATAAGATTAGATAGATAGATAAGATTAGATTAATAGGGCAAAAAAAATCGTAGAACTAATTTTGCTCTAGTGTTAAGATTTGAAAATGTTTGCAATTAGACAGACTATGTTTTTGGAAAGCTCGGAGCTATTTCTGAATTTTCACATCAAATCAAAAGCTACTTCGTACGGTTGACCGAATTTTACGAGCTCAGATAAGGGCATTTTTGAATAGCTTCGATTTAGTCGTCTTTTTAGAAAAAAAAAACCAATTATAGGTATCTGAATCAGAGATGGCCCAAACTTTTCTGGCGCTCCTTACAAATTTCCTTCCATTTCCAGAAAAATAATAAAGTCAATGTTAAGATTGCTCTCCTTTTTTTAGTTGATAATAGGCAGAAGATGCACTAAAACTACTTTGCTGTGACTGCATCCCAATACTTAACATTGAGAGCCATTAATTATAAGTTTAAGGACTTTTTGAGAAGATACTGTTTAACCTTTTAATTACAAAAAATGTTTGAAACCTTTAGCTTAGGTATTTTGTAGTTTTGGGAAATTCTAAGACTGGTTGAGTTCCATCTGTAAAACTATTATTTCCAGCTATAATCGGGATTATTTTTTTAGAAGAAACGAAATTCCATGATACTCATTTATCAAATAATTTAGAAACAAAGCCTTATTCGGAGCATGCAAACGTCAAAGTCTAGACACAATTTTGCCCATTTATGGCATGGAATTACAACAGTTTTGTGCGTTTTATATAACTTAAGTCGCGTGGAGGCGTATCTTGCGTTGGCCAAAAGGGAAGGAAGAGAAGCGGCGATTTTAGAGAAGAGAGAGAGTCTACAAATCCAGGGAGCTTTCGCCTGTGACTCCCGGATATTTATCACGAAAACGTAAACAATTTGGAAGACAGCTATTGGCAAAAAATTGTTGCCCAAATAGGGCTCCTCAACCAATCAGCCAATAGGTTCAAAAATATACTTAAACACGCATCAAAAGCGCTTGTGGATCGACGGCAGCTGAAAGAATTAAGAACAGCAAAATATTCATTTTTATACTAAAAAGCTATTATTATTAAAAGTGGCTCGTTAAATTCCAGATAACTGCTTTTAAAGCTCCATTCAATTATTATGCAAAAAATTGCTAAATCACTCTAGAATAAAGAACTGTTTTTATTTTATGTCAAAAAACAAGTGTTTTGCAGGCTTTTGATATTTTGTATAGGGAATCTAAAGATTGACAGTTTGAGAACCTGTAGTTCTCGTTTAAAATCCAATTAAACTTTCAATTACAGCACAATTTCTCTCAGCAACATTTAACATTTCTACATGTTTTAAAGAGAATCAATCTATTGCAAATAATTACAACTTCCTCTATTAACCGTAATTTTCGCAATACTTAATTATAATAAGAGATAAATAGCCATAAAATACAAAACCGAATAGTAATAATAACACAACACCGCCAAATTGACCTTTTACAATAATTTTCTCACAGATCGTCTGTATTGAATAATCGACAATTCTCTTTCATATTCACTATATAAATCAACGAGAATCTGACATTTGAATCGCAAAACTTGAAATAAACAAAACAGACAAAGAGAGAAAACAAAATTAAAAGATGTGTTGTTGTTTCACTATACCACGATCAGAAATTATAAATCGTTGGCCCTCCTCCTGCGAAGAAGAAGAGAGGTCACCAATCCTCCCACACAACTCGCAGATGGATATACAAAAATAAAAAAAAAACAATTTTAACAGAATATAAAACATGCGAATTTTATACACAAACAACCAACAAATCGAGCATTCCTCTGTTGTTATTATTGTTAATTTTTTTTAATGATCAACAACATATTTACGATTGAAAAACAAATTAATGACCTTTAAGTACAAATTATTACTAATCTTTGAGTTATAATAAACAAATATTGCGTTGATTGCAAAATGTGTATTTATTATTATTAACAAAATAACTATGTTGTTGGATTTTTTGCCGAAAAATCCAATAGAACTCAAGAGGCTATTGTGGTGTAGTCTCACCTGGCGTACCACCTCCACCTCCTTCTTTGACTCCAGTTTTATGTGGACGAAAATCAAAAATGGCAGGTAGACGTAGAAAAAGCTTTCGAGAGAAATAATGAATAGCATCCACAAACTCGGCCCATAATAGACGAACAATAATACACATTATCTATGATTCTATTGTTAACAGAGAAAAAAAAAGGAGAACAGCCAAAAGGTATATCGATTTCACTAGATTCGAGTCGGGCACAGAATTACAAAAATATTAAAATAAAGACCAAGATCTTGTTGAAGCATATAATATCCAGATAGATAAATATATGGTTTTGTTTTATGTGTGTAGATCTTGTGAGAACGTGAATGAAATATTTAAAAGAGACCCAACACAACCACATGACGTTCCCACACTCTACTAAACAATTTTTTTCCCCCTTTTTACATAAAAATTTTACGGTGCTTGTGGTTAAAGTCTTCAAAAATTTTCTCAAGATATACAGAAAAAATTGAGTCGAGGGCGGTTCGTTGGATGATTAATACGGCCGAAACCACAACAAATGGGGGTTATTAGGTTATTAGTGTTGAATTATGGGCTTTTCTTACGATTATAACACAACATACGAGAGAGCCAACGATTCAAATAAAACACAGAAAGATTGATGACCGGCCATTTCAATGTTAGATCGATTAAGATGTCATAATGTTAACTCAACATTAACCTCGGCAAATTCATGACGAAGAAAACGAACAAAAACATTAAATCCGTCAACAAGTCTGTTGAATCCGTGTACTGTTCAAGTTAAAATTAGAACAATCGTAATATTTGCGAAATCTCCAATTAAACATTTATTAATTAAAAATCGAGAATTGTGGGTCATTCTTGCAACAATTTAAATCATTTTCACCGTGACCGCAAATCATTCGTCTAATTAATTTTATTGCTGTTGTTGAAATTCATGGTTTACGTGTACGTGATCTAACAATAACGTTGATAAAATCAAGAGAATGAAAAAAAATTGTGATGAGATCGTTTGATATACCAGCATAAAGAATCTTATCCGGCCCTTATGTCTAGAAGAGGCTGGGAGATTCTCAACATTTATTAAAAACTACTTCATTTACGCTCTCTTCCGGATTATTATCGATTATTTCCGGGAATAGGGTGGATTTATTGATTAAGAGTTGCTGAATTATGACTAAGTAGTGGGAACCCTATTTGCTCATTAAACTGTATGAGTCATGGCTGTTTTTTTTGTCAAATTTTAAGGACCAGCTACCGCGATTATTAAATGTGATTGTATGGCTGTTTATTTGAGAATTCCCACGAAATTCTAATTAGGTTCTATGGGAATAGATCTAGAGATCTGTCTTCTTCTAAACGGATCTTCCTTCCATCCTGTGCGCCGTCGTCTCCTTTTTAGTTTTTATACAGATAAAATTCAACAATCAGGATGTGTTTGGTGGTATTCGATTACCATGTGGTGACGATCTGCACAACTCTTCAATCTACAAGATAAAGACACGAATAGTGGCTGTTGAGCTGCAGAGTAAGGTCACACAGGCAGGATGTTGTTCTTGTGTGTTGACGATGTTTTGAAACCGTTGCACACCGTGCTCAAGATATATTGAACTTCCAAATTTAAAACTTGACATCCGTCATTTTCATTTTAATCATAATATTTCTGTTCAGAAACCATATGGATGTAGGTGTGCACTAGTTTTATCAGGCACGCTTATCTCAACAGCTGTCTGGTTCTGTTTTAGTCCGCTTGTGTGCATTACAGCTTAATTGCTGCTTTGAAATGTTGAAATGTTGCAGAACACTAAACACTCGCATCGATTAATTAATAAAGACAATTTACCAATCAACGTACAGCAATAATGCATAATTCTAAACAGACCGTAAAATCTTCTAATTGAATATCGCATTTTTAATTCGCATTATACAAAAGGGAGTGCATATTTCGATTTATTTGACACGATAAATACAACAGAACAACAACAGCAAGAATGCAAATTGGGCGAGTCAAAGACCGTGAAAATCAGTCAAGAAATGCCTTCGAAAGCAACAAACTCGAGCTTATCACAAGATTATTATTTAAAACAGTGTTGAACGGAAGAATTAAATTCGCAACGGTGTCTTCTATTAACGATAAAAAAAAAATTGATTTACGATCAAAAAAACGGGCGACTTTCAACGGATTTCCTGCCGATTCGTAAATTAATAGCAACTGGGTCAAAGGGTGAGATTGTTGTTGAATTTTCCAATTGTTGAAACAATACAACATTTACATATCAGTCCTTTATTTATCCTAGACTTCCTTTGGAATTCAAATAACAACCGAAAAAGACAGAAATTAACATTATCCGGTTAACAACAATTAACAAATCTAATGTTGATAGTTTTTTTGTTATTGGAGAAAAAAATTCCACAATTATCATAATTTCTATGCACGTCCACTTGTATCACACAATTTTCTATCTTGTTACACAATGGCGTCATGTGTGCGCCGTGTTTTACATAAATAAAAAGGTTTTGTTTTGCTGTTCTTCAAGTTGTTGATAATCAACAACAAGCTCGATTTCTTTGTAAATTTCATATTGGCTGGTTTTTTAGTCGATTTTTCTATAAATTTCCTATAGAATACACAATTCTACATCAACTATCTAGATAAAACATTGGTTTATGTGATGTTTGGAGGATTTCAGTTGATTACAAATTTTCGTGTTGGTATGCAAACGATGCCGCTTCTCTTTCTGTCGTTGTTATTGTTAATACACACACAACTTAGATTGCATGGTAATTTTTAGTTGTTTTCTGAAGGCAAAAACCGATTGCCAACTTATATGGATAGAATATTTTTATCTAATACAAAAAAAATTACTATCATTAACGTTAATTTATGGTGATCTCAACAAGTTTCCTTAGAAGACGTTTTAAGTAGAAAATAATCAAAAAATAATGTGTATAAGAAAACCAGTTCCAAAACACGCTATTCATTCATCGCTTTATTATTATCATCACCATTATTATTATTATTATTATGAAGTCAACGGCTGAAGAGATTGTTGAATGGTATCCACTACATCGTTAGCATCTTCGAAATATCGTCAAGTTCACGTCAGAAAAATTGATCTGAGTTTTGTTTGTTACAGGATAACGATCTTCAATCGGTAATTTTTTACGCTTCGTCTTTCTCCAACCATTATGTCAGTTAATGAAATTCTATTATAATCTCCAACCATTCAATTTCTCTATAGATGTAATGATAAATCACCCAATGATTAGCATTATAAATAATAATAAAGACAATTTAATCTAATACAATACATAAGCCAACAATATTATTTATCGTGGAAATTTTCAAAGCTAAACAATACTGGTATTGATTAAGGCTTAAGCCACTCCTTGGACATATTTCTTAAGTCATTGGATGCACTGTTGGAGGTGACGTCACAATTCGTTATAATTCAATGATTTGTGTTAATTTGATTTAAAATCAAATTTGAGTATTGTTGTTGATGATGATGAAAACTCAATCCAGTTCTGCTCGATGATCACAATTACAAAGGATTAACATAATTTTTAAGTGCATACTCGACACACAGACCGTAACATGGATTATGGCAGCGGTTCACAACCTTTCAGGTTTCGCTTACAATCTGAAATTTTCTTTTTTAATTGCTTTTTGTACACGAACGCCGCAGCATTACAGTCTAGTTGCGCTACGGAATGCGGTTCTATCCTCGTTGCGTACAAAAACAAGGTTTTTCAGATTTTCTTCTTATAAATTAGACTTTTTGCATTGAAGAAGGAGCTGTTCGTTTAGATTTAGTGACACGTCGATAATAACAAGTTTTATTATCCGATTTGGAGGATTATTGAAATGACGAGTTAATTGAACGAAAATTAGAAAAAAATCAAGTTTCAACAAATTATTAATTAAAACTAATAAATACCAATGAAATGAGACATAATTTTTCGGTCGGAGATACAACACAAAAAAGACAGGCAATCTTTTAATTAATACGTTGAATTTAATTGGTCGCCGACTAAAATAACTAATAAACCATTGAAGGTTCTTTTTTGTACAAATTGTTGGAGTAGCGTGACGAATTTTCTTCTATAAATATCAAAAACAAATAAAGTTATAAAATTAATATCCGCCCATTTACAATACAAATTACACACAGATACAAAATATGTAATTGAATATTAGAAATATTCGGTTGATAACGGTCCGTTTGCTTGTTATCACCAATTAAGTCAGGGTTCACGGGGAATGAATGTGTAAAGGTCGCCTATTATTTTCCTTGGTAGATTTTCGATATCTTAATGGTTTTTATTCGTGTAAATACACGTGCTCTTTGAAAATCCGAGAATTCTAGAAGTTTCAATTATTTTATAGGATAAAGTCCAAGTGTATCGATATAATTGAGGCATGGACATTGTTCAGGAGTTGAGATCTAATAACAGAAAAACAACACACGTCATAACTTATAAAATTAACTTAATGACAATCCAATAATGCGGTGCACAATGACCTGTGTCAAGTTACTCTACTGTTCTCGACAGGGTCAATTGTGTAAACCAGTTTTTGGGGGACATGTGTTTGGAGGAGGTCCTTTTAGAACCAAATAATGTCCCATGGAGTGTTCGAATAAAAAACTATTAATTATACGAAACAGTGTTGCCAAGCTGGAAAAACTCGTACGTCTCACGGGACGCAGAAACTTCCGAATTTTTAGCACCATTTCAGGCCCACCAGAAACATCGCTTAGTTCTAAGCAGAAAAGGCTGGAAATCGGTGCACGCTATCAACCTCTTGACTTTGTTAAGTCGCATCAACGGAAAATAACAGTACACGCAGCATTATTACACAGAATTTGGATCAACGGAAGGCTAACAATCGTACAAAAAATGCATATTAACGGTTAATTTAATGTACAAATAAAATATGGAATATTTGCTTTTTATCGTTGATATTGAGAAATTAAAATTTAATACTCGTTTATTTAACGAAATACAGAAAAATGTGAGTCTATTATATTTTTAAACAAACAACCAACCATAAACCGTGTCGATAAATTCTATTTTACACACACACACACATCTACAAATACACACAAAACTGAATTTTTATGAACGTATTTCCTTTCTGCATCAAGGAGAAAAAAGAACGGGACCAAACACTGTTATGCACGTGTAATTATTACATTTATCAAGTTATGTTGTTTAATTAGATCGTCGGCTGTGTACAACAGCACAGCCTAATTAGAAGAAATTTTTAGGTCAACAACAATAGAAAACGTGTCTCCGGCGCCAAAGAATCTATAGTTTGCCAACAATTATTGGAATTTATCTTGATCACCACAACACATGTATTTGTGTGTCGTGTCTAATAAACATATTTGAAGAAATGGACGACCACTTGTGTTTGTTGTTTAACAGATGTCTTTTCTTGAACGGGATCAGCGTGGGAAACACACAGAAGTGGCCGTCGTCGTTGTTGTATATATAGTCTGGTGGCATTGTCAAACAATTACGAATGATTATTGTGTGCCGTATCAACGCGTACCACCGCCGCCGCCACCAAATCACACCACATTAATGTTAACAATAATCAATTCGAACTCGGTTTCTTTACATAGAATCGTCCAATTGTTGCATTATAGGGGTGATTCTGTTCGCCACGATTCGACCCCCAAATTATCATTGTCAACGGACAGGAAAAATGGAGTAAAAATAGGGAAAGCGGACACGACCTAGATGGGTTTTAATTGATACAAATAATGTGTTTTGTATAATTTACGTTTGACAGGAAATGTAATTCAATTGATAGAGCTTTCAATAACTAATGAGATGAACACATTAATTTTGAAAAACCTATTCAACTGTTGGTAGTAAAATAAAATAAAAAAATATAAATTAAATCCCTGTTTATTGCCTGATTACTTGTATAAATATTTAATCCAAATATGTGCGGTGTTATCACGGTCCAGACGGCAAAGCGATTTTCAAATGCACCGCATTAATACAGATGCTAAACAGGATTAAAACATAAACAAGCAATCCCTCTTTTCACTGTTTAAGTACCGGTGATGAGGCGAGTACAAGAAAACGGAAGTATCACACGACTATTCGATTCATTCAAGACCTTTATAGAAACGATGGTTAGGAATTCTTTAAATTTCTGTCTGGTGGATGATTAAAATAAATCGATTTACGCAAAGAAGAAAAATTTGCACCTGGATACAAGTACCAACCATATAAAGACTTTGGTATTTACTCGTTTTTCGTCTCTTTGTAGATTTCTCGCAGACGAAAAGAAAACACGAAGACAATGACAGGTTATTACGGTAAGGGCCGTATTTGGTTACAAACCTAGCTATCTCGTATATCGACAATTGCACAGATTGCAGTTGTTGTGGTGCTTGTGTAGCCACTTTGCTTTTCATTTGACATTTACACGAGTTGCGGTTTATTGACCTAACATTGTAAATCCTAACGTGACTTGATGTGTACGCGAATCATACTGTTATAGAGGCAAAAAAAATAAAAACGAATGTGCTCTTCCATAGAAACGAGACGGTAACTGCAAAATTAACAAATACGGTGATTAAATTTTAAAACGGTCGACTTCATCTAAAGAGATAGGTAACTATACCACACCCAAGACATGTAAAAAGATCTAGATGGTGGAGAGTCGTATTTCATTGAAATTTTCTCTTTTGTTTTTTCGAGAGAAATTCTTGCATTAATCTTGGGCAACGAAAGCCACCTGGTTTCTATTGTTGTTGTTACATAATGATTAGAATTTATGGCATATGATTAACCGACAATAAGTAGTAATTTCCTACCTTAGAGGAAATTGAGTTTTTTTTGTTGTTTTCCAATAAAATTAGAGACCTACGATAAACAAAGTCAGTTATTATTAAAACGAGAATAAAAATAATCAATAGAGTTCGATATGTTTTTTGGGGGGTTTTAAATAAACATATTTCAATCAAAATCAAAAGTTTATTTAAAAGCCCATCAAATTCCATGTTTATTTATAGAAAGACATCCACCCAATGTCTATGTTATAACATTAATTGAATAGTGGTCTTAATGAATAAAAACAGCTCGTCTGTCTTCTTTTAATTCTCATTAAAAGATTTCACTCTCTTAAGCGCGCAATAGTGTCAATGTACGGCAAATCGACTGCTTCAAAACCATTTTTATTTTGTCCAATTTGTTTTTTTGTTCATTAACACAACTCGCCCAAAGCCATCATCTCTTATACTACACTAATCTGGGCGATGTTGGAGAAACTAGAATTTTCTATCGTGAAACCGACACGAAGTAACACAATTTTCTCATGCAATCACCTTATGAGAAAATTTCCATCGATAATAAGAGAAATCACAAAATATTCGCTCGTAATTCTGTGGAATTTGTTGTATTTACAAAAATGATCGGTAAAACCAGAAGCAATAGCAACAAAAACAGGATGTAAAGAAGGCGTGTCCCGTATAATGAATGAAGATTTTTTTGCTTCTTCTCTGGTTCTTACGACTACTCGATCTCGTCAGGCCAGTTCAGAGGAGGACTGTAGAGGATTTGTAAACAATTAATTGCCAAAGATTAATAATTGGAAGAGAGGGGAAAGAAACCGAACACAGCTGGATTATAGAGAAAAACGATTGGAAGAAGTGGAGGAGAGTAAACAACACCTGCCGCTCGATTCGAAATAATCTCAAGGATAATTTTGAATTGATTAAGAAATAATTAACAAGAAATGTAAAATGTAATGCAACAACAAACGTAGTGACATTGGAGGTGTTTTTTTTTGCAATTTAGCGAATATTTTTATGAATGAAATCGCTGATCCTAACACTACAAAATGTTAGTTTATTAAAATAATGCCACTGTCATTTCCCGGAATCAAATTATTAATTTAATCGACTAGCTTGTAATTAACATAGAAATCATTGAATTTCAAGTATAATCGATTCTGTTTTGCTTAGAGTAATGTTTGTTGAAAACGGATTAGATATCGTATAACTCTTTGATATACGACCGCCCCTAATGCAGCTGAGAGGCTTTTGAAAAAAGCACGCTCCCATTTTTTTGTAAGAGTCCCTTTCCTGCTACTACTTCCTAACATCCAATATCCGGTCCCATCTTTTAAACTACACTGAAAAGATTATATAGCATATGTGATTTTTAGGGCATAGATAAAAAGATGCAGCCTATATCCGGATCCGGTGATCGTCTATCGCACCGTTTCTATTACGATTCTTTAATATTTCTTTCAAAATGGGTGCAGTTCCGAGTATAATCGTAATAATTGTACACAAGAGAGTGGGTCAAACATTGGGTCGTAGGTCAATTGGACGCGATGCTGCATGCTTTTCTTGACATTGCAGCCGGTTCTCGAATTAACATTGTCGAACGCTTTCATTATTAAAAACTCTACAATCATGATTTATAAAACAACAAATCGTCGATAAAATCTTCTCACGCTCATTTCAAGATCTCCACCTGTTTGAACTGATATGTGCCCTTCGAAAAAGTATAAAGTTTCATTTATTAATAAATTTATATTTGTCGTAAAGAAACAGAAATCACCTGCCTGTAGATTCCCACAGGATCCGGCAGCTTGGGGGTGTATTTTTTCGAAATTTCGTTACATGTAGAGTGAGATTTTTTTTGGGTAATAGAATTGAAAAAAGCGTATCTACCTGGGTTAAAATCGGCCATATGGTGTTTTTTATAATTTCATCATAAACATATGAGGGTGGTCGAACTATCATCCCCTATTAGTAGAACGGGTACGAATATTCGACTGGAATTCTTTAAAATTGCGGTAAACCGCCAACGTTGACCGTACCACAAGGTGTACATTTCGTGTACTTCACGCTTCATGCACACCAATGCCATTACGTTTACTGGCTTTTTATTTTATATAAGAAAACTTATGTACGAGTCGGGGCAGTAAACATTAAATGAAGTCGTAGAAAATTATGAATTTCTTAGTTGGTAGTTACATAAATACGATTTATAATCCCCTCACATGGTCACGATTTAAATTACAACAAAACAATTTTTACATATTCCAACAATAATCATAAAACAACAAGACAACAACGTCATAGAATGTGATGTAACGTGCGTTTTCTTTTAATTTCGAACTATACGACGACTTGACGAAATTATTTATTTTAACGAGAATATGATTCATAATTTCAACTTAATTACTGATGCTGATAGAAAAATGCTCAATTTCTCTTGTGTTCTCGTTGTTTCAAATGAAAACATCCAATTATAATTATACAACAATTTCTAACTGTAAATTGTTGATTTATGATTCAAATTTCAAATACAATTATCGTAGATTATTTGTGTAATATTGAAAAAACAAATAAACATTTATTTCCCCTGAGATATAATCAGTTTCTACGTCAACACAATTTTAGTGGCTCTAATCAACGATTAATTAAATTTCGAAGAATTCCACATTATCGACACGAAAATTCGATCAAGAATTGGTAATTAATCGAATTTCAGGCGTTTTCAAACAAGAAAAGGCGACGCTCACCTCTAACTCCCATATCCAAATCATCGGTACTCCCATAGGATAATCCAATGAAAATCCACAAGAATCCAATGCAACTCAGGATATCCATTGTGATTTTTTTCTTATAAACAAAACAAAAAAAAAATTGAAATACACTGCGGATTCACTTGAACTGTTCACTCATTATTCACACACAAAATCATGTGGATACCATTCGAATTTACACAAAATCTAATTGCTAATGAGGTGAGAAAAACTGAAAAAAAAATGTTGTAAGTACAACACGCGCAACAACCTGTTGATCGTGATTTGGGCAACAATACGAATGCGCTCCGACCACACAGTACACAACTCCGAACTTGAATGTTGAAATTCAATGTGCCGCGCTCACATTACTCGCCGGCGATGTGTGTCGAATATAGTCGAAGACGTACAGGTAGTTTCAGAGAAACAAGACAAAAAAAAACAACGGAGTCTTTATGTAATACATTACAGGTCTACAAGATGGTTATATACAATATAGAATAGTACGAAACAAGATGGATATATATGAGCATTGTACGGTCTGCTGATGAGGACGAAAGAATAACTGCGTTCTATCTATACGTGTATGCAAGAAGTATACAGAACTCCTGGGGCGATGTTGTATTATGTTGCATTATAGCTGAAAACCGATCAGGATGATCGAGAATAAAGAGGATGTTTTCGTCGGGTAGAAGAAGGATCAGCGCCCTGTGGTACTGAAGAAAATCATAATAAAAGATTATTTATTATTACATTGTACCGGTTTCGGCTCCTACAGCCATCATCAGCACTTATTCTCAACTATTGAAATTGCTAATTAAAAATTGGCTTATCAGCTCAATAATTACGTAATTATTTATAAAATTTAATATATTATGAACTAAATCGATAGAGTATTTATAAAATATTAACTTAGAAGTTAAATATTTATCGTATGCCGTATTTGTTTATAATAAATCCATTTGTTACAAAAAATAAGTAAAAAAATTGAAAGTGCGTGGAACGCCGCGCGTTAGAAGTGAAACTTCTTAGGTTAGAGATGAAGTTCATTTTTTTCTTGGTTTATTTTCTTTCTGTCATTGCCTGAAGGCTCGTTTTTGTTCTGCAGTTGTATTTTTCGGCATTTCGCTTATCTCAATTTAATGCCGTTAATTAATATTATAAATATAAAACTTATAAATCGGAGTAACCTTTGAAATTTCAGTTTCGTTCCAGAGGGCGCAGCACCTCGATCAATGACACCAACTCTAGACCCTAGTGTTTATTTTACACAGTTGGCAGAACTGACAGAGTATAAGCGACGCTATTGGCAACGCTCCCACTCTTCCCTCTCAGCTGTCTGTTAGAGGGGAAGTGTTTCCCCTCACGGCGTCCCGAATTTTCGTTACATACATTGGAAAATATTTACACCCAAGCGCGGCTAAAGAAGTTTCACTTTAAAAAATAAATTACAGGAATGAATTTGGGAAACTCCAGGTTGTAGTCAGAAATCAATTGCAGAGTTTTCATTTTTTGTCGCTTCAAAATAAAGACAATTGTCCTTATCCTAAAATTTTTACACCCAAGCGCGGCTAAAGAAGTTTATCTTCAAAAGAGGCCAATTCTATCGTTTTATCATTATATTACTTTAAACGTACAAAATATGGAAAAATCATATGAAACAATTTTGTAGAAAATTTAATTTCGAACAAATCATGTGATTAGCAAAAATTCGAAAAAACTAATATTTCTTATGTTATATAGCTTTAAAGGTCAGATTGTCGAGCGCAGCGCCGCATCTATACCTTGCGGACAGCGTTTTTCGACTTTGTCACTATATAAATAATGAACTAATTGAGATAATCACCTGATTTTAATTTTATTTTGTTCAGAAATTAATTATTTACATTAAATTTATGAAAAATTTCATGGATTCGATTAATTAATATTTAAAAATTAATTTTAATCTATACGCGTAACACTTCAAAAAATAGTATTCTCACATATTTTCTTAATTTATTCGAGATATTTATTTTCAATAACATTTTTAATTGTTCGAACATGAGTTAGCCAGGTACAATTGTAGAAATATATTTTTCTACCGTGATTGTCGAATGAAAAGAAAGAAAAGGTGAAAATCTTGGACGTGTTTCTTATTTATTTATAATAAATCTTACTAGAGAGAAAAATGTTTTAAATAATTGATTTTTTAAATTTTATCTAACAATTGTCATTTATTTTCAATAGAAGTAACTGTTTTAAGTAAATTTGTCATATAATTTAACAAAAAAAAAACTGTTATGTAACAATTTTTTTGACTATCGTTTAATAATTAAAATACCTTCAAACTGAGAAGCAATAAAGTGTCGACAATTTTTTTTAACAAATTTCGGTTAGATTATTGAATTTTGAACAAAATAAAATTACAATCAGTTGATTATCTCAATTAGTTAATTATTTATATAGTGACAAAGTCGGAAAACGCTGTCCGCAAGGTATAAATGTGCCGCTGCGCTCGAAAATCTGACCTTTAAAGCTCTATAACATAAGAAATGTTAGTTTTTTCGAATTTTTGCTAATGACATGATTTGTTCGAAATTAAATTTTCTACAAAATTGTTCCCTATGATTTTTTCATATTTTGTACCATTAAAGTAATATAATGATAAAACGATAGAATTGGCCGTTTTTTAGTAACAAATGGATTTATTATAAACAAATACGGCATACGATAAATATTTGACTTCTAAGTTAATATTTGATAAATATTCTACCGATTTAGTTCATAATATATTAAATTTTATAAATAATTACGGAATTATTGAGCTGATAAGCCTATTTTTTTATTTATTGTTATAAACAAAAATTGAACACGAATTTCGCTTGGCATCAAACACTTTCTCATCAATTAAGCGTCAATGAAGAATATTTTCAAAAAATAATTAAAATTGTACAAATCATGCTGAAGCAAGTCACAAAAATTTAGTAAACAGGATTGCATTCTACCTATTTACTTGACTAAAATTTTCACTGTTTTTAGTACTAAATCAAGGTCAGCGGGTCAATTTAGTGACTTTCTTCATTTAAGTAACTTGCTTTAGTTTCTGTGAGGATGGCGGTATTTGCCTTAAATTTCATTCTAAGCTTAAACAGACTGTTTCAGCCTTCAGCCCAAATGCCCACATTTCATAGCTTCTTCAATTATTAAAATATTCATATGTAACTTGTAAGAACTTAAACTAGGTCCTTAACTAGGTGCTCAAGTGACCTACTTTAAGTGCTGAAACAGTCTATAAGTTTTGAGGACAACACCATTCCTGGGAAATAAACAAATGAATCAAGAGACTACGTATTGGATGTTAGCCTAAGGATGATTGTTTCCATCGTACGCACCGTGGATGGACGTGATTGTTTACGTAATCTGGTGATATTTTAATAACAAAGTCATTGGAATTCGTGCTTCATATTTGTTCGTTTTCTACGATAACGACAAACTTTGCATAACAAATTTTACTGTGAGTTAGCAAAAACGACAACCAAAAAAAAACCAACATCGACAAAAGATAACTATAGTATAATTATAACTAAATTTAGTAATTTTGTTATAATTTTTCTTTTCGGAACAAATTCATTATGACTTTGTTATAAGTTCAAGGGTTTTAAAACAAAAACAAAACAAAAAAACAACTTTTGATAAACTTATTTAGAAATTAATGAGCTGTTATTGACCGATAAATCTGTTATCTGTTAAATGATAGATTTCAATTATAATTAGAGGAAAAGCCATAAAAACTGCCATAAATCAATAATTATCGATAATATTAAAATATATATATTTGTTTTGTATATAAATATGAGGTGAAAGACGGAAATTACGGTCCAATTCTTGGTACTTTCACTATTACTCAAATTTATCAAGCAAATCATTTGTATAAATGTTAAAAAAAATACTATTATATAGGTGTACTATTTATCGAGACTTCTGAAATTTCTGAAAATTATTAAGATGCATCTGATTCAAAGAAAATGCGTTTTTCAGTGACGACTTCAGAGTGTAACGCATCCATTGTGGGAGAGCACTTAATATTCATATAAGCGAGCTTGTCCTATTATTCTATGACCTGCATTCAACTTACCCACGATTACTTTAGAACCCCATAACCGTTTTTGAATATTATCATTTCATTGTAGATTAAAACAAAGTTTACCTGAAGAATCCGAGTAGTATTGCATCAAAAAATTACACTGCTAGATGTGAGGACAAATGTGGGATCTGAGATGCAAAAATTGTTGACTTTGGGACGAATAATATAAAGTTCTACTGTGTTCTAGAAGGTAATAGACTTATCTGAGTATTAGATAAGGTAGAAGAATCTACCTAGACCAATGTTAATTTCTTATTAAGACAATAAAAGATTAAGCTATGTTTTCTTAAGTTAAGCATCAAATCCAAAAAGTAGTACTGTTCCCAGATCAATTTGATCAAAACAGATTTTGAACATTTCCAGAAAATCTTGTTTATCTTGACGCCCTTCTGTGAGTGGCGCCCAAGGCATGCTAGACTCCTTTGTCCCCCCTTCGCTACGCCACTGAGTATACAAGAACTGTTACAGCATCTACAATTATGTAGAAAAATAGAGAAATATTTGAGCTTTATAATCATGTAAATATTATATGTTAAAGAAAATAGGAGATCTTACTTTTGAGATTAGCCTCATTACAATTATTTATTCTATCTGTGTTTTAACAGCCTTCTTTTTTCCAGTTCTAATTGTTAAGATGGGTTTTTGGGACACTTTAAATAATGTAACAAAAATAAATCATCATCATCAAATTCTCTATAATTTATTAAAGTTTGTAAACGTTAATTTATAAAAATCGTAAAAAAATAGCAATGAAATAATCAACTTTTTTCCAATAGTTAATTACCGATTATTAAATGCGTCACTTGTGAATAATTATTTTGCTATTAAAAATATTTCTATCACTGATACGAATTCGAACCTATTATATTAATCTATGTATTTGTTAGACCATTTCCTTTTGGCACGTGTTATAAATGGATAAACAGTTGAAGCTGCTTCTGTATGTTTGATAAATGAATCGAACATTATTTTATGCTTTTCGTCCCATACTGGATCTTTTGTGTAGCATTTTATTAAGACTACTCTGTTATTGATTGAAAAAAGAAACGATAAAACAATCGTAACTCTGATGGATTTGCTCAATATGGGAACTCTTTGGAACTGCTACTAAATACGGCAGATTTGATTCGGTTTGAAAAATGTTGTCTATCTTTAGATGGGTTATTTGGTTGAATGTGGAAAAGTTTCAAATTCAGGGATAAGTAATTGAGTTTGTATCAGATCTTCAGATCATGTATGTAGATTGTAAAAGAGGTTCAGATTTTGGAAAATTCTCTAGGACAAAATTTTAGGATAAGGAGAATTGTCTTTATTTTGAAACGACAAAAAATGGCAACTCTGCAATTGAATTCTGCCCAGAACCTGGAGTTTGCCAAATTCACCCTTGTAGGTTTTTTTTGAAATTCCCAGTTCCCTCCTTAGCTCTATTTCTTTATTTAGGTAGCCGTAAATTCATTTCTTGATAAGATAAGCACGAAGGACACTTATATAACACCCTTTTTAGATTTGTTCGTTTCTGTTCAGTTTCGTTCTAGTCTTAGAAGTGTCAATGCTGTTTCAAAAAATTGTGTTTTTTTTTTGGAATTAATGATTAATTGTGTCTAGTATTAGTGTAAGTGCCAATTTTCTCTACTTCTTTATAATTCCACGATGTCCCATTCGAAAAGGTAATTTTTTGTTTGTTTTGATTTTTTTTTAATATGAAATCTTAGTTAAAATAAAAAATTAAAACAGTCTCTAGAGAATTATTGATTCTTTTTTATATTATTTTTCCAAAGAACGGTGGCGAAAATTAGCTTAAAATAAGTGTTTAAATCAGTGTTTAAAACCTTCAAACAAACATTATTTTCAAATTATTCGTGTAACTGTATGTTTGACTGAAGCGCACATATTTTACATTTTTACAACTCATTGTACTTAGCCATTACTATGCAACAGCTCTTTTTTTCTTTTTCAAATCAAGCAATTATCATTTGTAATTCAAATATTCATTGTTCATTTATTGATAATGAGGTCGGGACCTAGAAGGCTGAATTGACGGTGCCTCAGGTTAGGATCTTTGATACTGTGCATTAAGCATAAATTATTTTCAAAATACATTTTTGACTTAAAACATCAATATATTTAAACTACTTTAGTTAGGTGTTAGTGAAAATCAAAATGAATGCAAGAGCCAGTGGCGCATCTGGACTTGAGGCGGCTTGAAGCTAATCATTTCAAGGCTTTTTCTTCCGACAGGAAAAAAAAGTACATACGTTATTGCCATAATTGGATATTTCTTGACTTGGGGGCCGGAAGCTTGAATTTTATTAGTTGCACAGTAAAACCGTTTGAGGTAAAAATTATAAAACTACCGTTTTTTTTATTGTTTCTGTATTTTATGCAACCCTATTATATCGTGTCAGATTATAAAGTTGGCGCCTCAAAATGTTTTTTGGGTAATTTATGTTAGTAAAAAGAGCAAAAAACAGGTTTTATTTCGAGAGACACTGTATTTGCATGGCTTAATGTTTTTTCTTTGATTACAATAAATAAACCACTGTGAGCTAACTCTCCATTTCCGAAGAATTGATATGATCGGTCCTGATAGCTATTAAGGAGCCCCAGAAATGAGAATTGTATAGAGCCTTGATTTTTCAACTCTTACAATGTTTACAGAATGAGTAAAATGAGGGTGGAACTGCTTTTTTTCTCTTTTAAATAAGTTAAGAGCTCACTCAAACGAAAATAGTTTAGTCTTTGGTGAAGGTTCAGTTGTACTATTTATAGCGCCCAACTTAATGAAAAGTACCGTTTTTGTAGAAATTAGACACCGAAGATGATTTGTTATTTGATATCATCAGTTGAGAGAAAAATTTCTATGGGTTTAGGTGTTGAACACCACCCAGTTTGATTAAGCTAAGTTATCACTTTCAGTAATGAAAGAGATCACGATACGTTTGTATACTGGCCACAATGACTTAAGAGATTAAAGTCGAAGGGATGAAACTCGACTACAATGGATGCCGTAACAAAATACTCAATATAGATTGTGATTAATGGACCTATTTACATATCTCCCTAATTTCCTTTGTAGAAAGTACATTCTAATCTCTTAAATCATTGCACTAATTGAACTACTTTAAGCTTGGATTTGACCAACGAGCGATAAAATTTGGAGTGCACAACATGTAATGGCTGTATTTCGTTTAACTCGATTCTGTATAGTAAATCCGTTCAGTTCAATGTAAAAATCACTTATTTCATTCTCGTACAGATCGTGATGTGTGTTAGAACAGCACCATAGACGTTTTTATCGTTCGATCGTAGAGTTCACACCGGTCTTGTGTGATCGCACCAATAATTGTATTGCAAATCAGTTTGGCACACGATCGTACTGTAAATTTCGCACGTGACTTTAATACGTATTACGTCTTTCAACATTCTCGAATTTTTGTAAATAGACGACATTGTGCATAAATATTCATAATTAATCTTTTTCATCATGCAGATTCTAGTTTTGAATGGTTGTATTGATGTACAACCAAACCACTCGCGTAAATTCTTCTGCCACGATATTTTTCTTTCCTATTTTTCCTTGCATAATTATCTGGGGTAGGTGGTCCTCTCATATGTTCTAGGTATTCCAGTTTTAACAATCTTTATTGTTTCCCTTTCTTTCCCAATTCTTTTCAGAAATTTTCGTTTTTCTTGTGTCTAGTGCTAGTGTTAGTGTAAGTGCCTTTCAAATAATCATGTTGTTTCTCCTAATACTAATAGTTTTCTTTCAATTTTTGTTGCAGTTATACAACTATCAACTGGAACCAAACGGTGAGTTTTTTTTGTTGTCAACAGTGCTTCATACGAAAAAGTGGATTTTTGTATTGTTTTGGATTTACTACAAAATGACACTTTTCTATGGAACACCAAACTTGTTTTATCACGGATCACAGTTATTTTGGAATTCTTTCTTGCTGTCAAAAGAAACTATTTTCGATCAGAAATTTAGTTAAAATTTTTTTGATAAATTAGAAATTAGTGGTGCCGAAAGTAAGCTTGTCTGCAGCACTAGGAAAGCTCGGGCCGGCTTTGATGACAACATTTTCCACCGCTAGTGTTGCTATAAATTTTGTTTAGTTTTCTAAGTTCATTACAATTAGTAAAACACGAATAAATTCAGCTTTTCTGAACATTTTTATTTAAAATTAAATAGTGCTTAACTTAAATAACAAAGTGAGGCACAATACAATTATTATTCATCACATTTCGAAACATAAGAAAAATGATTACTACTTCGCAACAATATTTTTAGATAATTTCTATATAAAAAAAAGAACACGATTTTTTTTACATTTTCCAAATTATTCAACACAAATCGTTTCTTTTATATGCATTTACAATTATAAACAATAACTCCAGCAACATTATAGTCATCATTATGATCATTAATCGAAGGGCGATCCTTCTTTTACCTTATCATCATCATCATCAGCATTATTATAATAATCATAGTCTATATAATTAATTTTTAGGCTTTCTATTTGACAGGTAAAGCTCATGCTACAATCTATATTTTGAATACGCTTGATTAATTCGAATTTACAAAAACAAATATTTTGTTTTCCAATAATAATAACAATAATATAAAATAATTACAAAATACTGTAAAACAACAATGAATACCTATCTACATTAAAGCGCACCTATTTTATCTAATTATCCAATTAATTAGATAACAATTGATTCAACTGATAGAACGGCGATCGTTTTTATTGAACAAAACAAAAATTGATTCGTAATTAATTGAACCAAAAGATATGTGTGCAATTCAACTGGGCAGTGGCCAATAAATCCAACTGTATTGAAATTTATTTTACATCCACCTCCTCTCGCCATTTTATAAAAAATATCAACTTGTGGAAGATATGTTGTTGTTCCACACACATTTTTTTAAATAAAATTTCGACTTATTCTAAAATTTTATAAAAAATTGCAATCACACGAATAGAAATCGATATAAATTTCAATACAGATCTGTCTTTGATTAACTAATCAATTAATTCAATTAAATTGTTTTATAATTAGTGGGAGTGAGAATTGCGTGTTTCTTCCGTTTTCCTTTCAAAATTATTTAAACGTAAATTAGTGATTGTGTGTGTATATGTGAGAGTGTTGTGTGTGTATTTAACAAAAAATTTTTAACACACAACAGCCGATATAGGATTCTCGGTAATATTGATCATATTCATTGGCCATTGACCACCGTTTGGTAATTTCGATTTTAGTAATTCCTCCAAAGATGCTTTACGGAAAATTGCCATTTTCGTTGGTGATAATGGTGCAACTGTAACACATATCCATAATTAAAATTTGTATCACAAAAAAATCAAAATTTGTAAATAAATCATTACTGAATTTATTTTGTTGAATTCAATAATAATTTAATTTTTCCTCACAATCACCAGTTAAAGCAATTTTTTGCTTATTAAATTAATGACCTGTCAGTGTTGTTATTTTGGTTAGTGTGACTGACGATATTTTTAAAATAAAAACTGTTTAAAAATTATTTAAAAAATTTAGCGATTCGTGTTTTGTGTTTCGGTGCAAATCAAAATAGAAATTAAAGCACAACGGCATGCATCCCAAAACACTTACCAGTTAATTACAAAAACAATTGTAGAATTTAAATGAAAAAAAAAACGATAAACTTACAATGTTAAATAAAGAGTTGTAGTTCATGCCATTAGACAAAAACGCCCAAATCCTACTCAATTGTGATATTTTCCCCATTTATTAGTTTTATTGTTAAATTATAATGTTGATGGAGTTAGTTGTGTGCCGCCCTAGATCGTGTATGTTTTTGTTTGTTTATTCTTATGGACTTACGTGATTGGATTTCGTAGGAATTTCACAATTAAAATTATTTATATCTATATGTATCTTATAGATGGAGCTTCTCTCTATAACAAGCCACAGGACTAAAAAGATTTACCTTCAATCGATACGGAACTACTGGCCCGCCGACGTACTTGCACGGCTAAAACAACACACCATAGCTTTTGATATGAACATGTCTAATAATTATTGAAAATAAATATAAAAAGAAAACAAACTGCACTCCCATAATGTTGCTAATCATAGAAAATAAGCAAACAAAAAAGTGCACAATCTAAGCGATAAATGAATGAGAATAAGGTGCACTTTCTAATAAACAAAAAAGCATTCTACTTTTATTTTAACTGAAGAAAAAACAACTAAAGTTGAAAGATTAGCGATTTATGGGGCACTTAGTTGTTGAATAAAATTAAAACGTAAAATGAATTGTAAAAATTGTTGGGGAGAGATGATGAAGTGAAACTTTGCCACAAGATAAAACCAATAATTATTTATCATTTTATTTACACAACATCTACATCATTATTGTATTTGAAATACAACAGATCTCACAAAACAAGGAACATAAAGAATCAGAGATTGACCGGGGAGTCGATCAATTGAGTCTGCAAAAAATGATTAACAGTTTTATAAAGTAAAAGTAATGAGCCTTCAGCGCAACTTGAAGGAATGTTTTGTTGACTTCTTTCAGTTCATATGAAACTGTCGAAGTGTCAGGGGTTGAAAGGAGTTTTGGGACTTTTTTTACACGAACAGCAAACGTTGGCCATCTCTGGTTTATATGTTTTGGTGTTTATGAAGGAGCGCGTTAAATGCGAACCAGTTTCTTTGTTCAGAGGATTATCGAATTTTTTATCTTAATTTTCTCTCACATAAACTGGTCTGATTGTTTATGTTTCAAGTTTTGCAAGCATTACGCTACAATAATGTCTATAGAAGCATCATTTTTATACAGGGATGTTACAGAGCTTCTAACCGAAATTTATGAAAACTCATAACTGAAACAAGTCCACAATAAGAGCAAGTCTGTAACGAAAAAATGGCAGTTCTGAAGTTAAGCATGTCGCGAATTAAAAAGTCTTCTTTTAGCATAACGAAATGTGCAGAAGATGATGTGAACTGGTTGGACTAAATTTTCTAGGCAATTGTGCGTTATTTTTTCTCGGAACCCATTGCTGAATATTTCCGATTTTGTTGAAGACAATATTAGATTTCCGTATCCGCTTTCAACAAGACCACCCCCGTAACATCCCTGATTTTATAATACAAAAATGCTATTTTGAGACACAGCCACGAACGGCCAATCAACAGATGATAACAATCGAAAGAAATCAGCTTTTGTTTCATTTAGAAAATAGACTGAAACCTATAAAAATGATTGTAAAATAAATAAATCACGATTAGATCTTGTGGAAAAAATCAATAGTCAACGCTTAGTTTCATTCTAATACGGCAGCATTATTTTTGGTTCAATTTTGATTTGAAATTATGTAACACCAAATAATACACGGAATGCAAAAGCACTAATTTCTCTTTCAAAAATTTCAATATTTCTCCAAAACTGGCTCTATTTTCGGGCATTGTTTCACTGAACTAGCTATTCATTGTTGTTTTGATCCAATATTTTTGTGTAATGATATGAAATATTTTGATATTTATTTAAAAATGGAAATAAACGAAATTTTATCAAAAAATAAGAACGAAAAAAAAAACAGGATATAAATAATTTTGAACAATACATACCATTCGCGCGCATATCCAACCAACGCAAACATTGTAAAAATAAAATAAACTCAGTGTATCAAGTGTTTTTACCAAAAAAACAAAATTATCTAAATAACAATCTCAATCCTTCTTCATTTTAAAATTTATTATATTAAAAAAAAACAGAGAGAGAACTATTAAAATCCGTAATAATTTTGCTATAATAAATGAATACAATGAAGAAGCCTGGAAAAACGTTTTCCACGGCTTTTCGATTTAGAAAAAACAAAACCTATAATGAAACGAAAATAACAACTACAAAGCGTGTTTGGAGCAGTGTACAATATAATAGCATTTTCTTTGTCTCTCTCTTTCTGAGCTACAGCCGACAAGTCTCTTGCTTTAAAAACTAATACGAGTTACAAAATTTATCGTTTTAGTAATAACAAAACAAATTTGTGCCATATTCTTATAGCTAATCGAATTTTTACACAAAAATAAAACTCCACTCACTTACCGTAGCCTTCTCCTTGTAAAAATAGTCGAAAAGCTTCACTAACTTTAGCTGGTTGTTCCTCCAAAACCATACCACAATCAGAGATCTGTGCCACAATATTCAATTACATGTTTGATAAATTAAATAAAAAAACGAAATAAATGTACCTTCATCCAAGACGAATTGGTTGGATCTAAACGACCATTAAACGTTACAGTATCATCAACATGCGGACTTAATGATCCAGTTATATTAATCACAGGCATTTTTATAGTGTTTGCTTCTTTCCGTTTCGTCGGATCTAATTCTCTTTGTATATTAAGATCGGTACGACGCACATAACTATCAATAAATAATGCCAAATTCGTTGGATTCACATTGCGTTCAAAATAACTTTTATAAACTTGAACTAAATCGTGATTACGTTCTTCCGTATTCTAAACAATTAAATCAACATTTAGATTTAAATAAAAAATATGAATAATAGAGAAATTTATACCCTGCCGAAATGGTGCCACATTAAATAATCCAATACACCCTGTGTCATACCTTTTGAACGTAAATGGCGTGCATTCAATTTCTGATAGCCCCATTCAATCCAACCAGCCTGTGTACTTACACAATTTATCAGACACAAAGCGACCACTTGATTTGGATGATTTAAAGCGAAACGGCATAGAATATTTGCACCGGCACCAACACCGAAACCAATAAATTGTTTTAAACCGAAATGCGTTAAAACATAATTGATTTGTTCGGATAATTCATCAATTGTTGGGAAAATGTAACTGCAAAAAAACGATTATCAGCAAGTTGATTAAATATTGATTGGATACGTACTCTTCTGGAAGCGTTTGAGCGCCTTCCTCTTGTCCTGGAGCATTAATGTGATAGACACAAAAATTCTCCAAAAGAGCTCGCATATCGATGTAATTGAAGAATGCTTGGAAATTTGAAACATCTACAAACACTCAAATAATAATTATAATTGTTATTAACAAATAAATTGCTTACAATTCAAACCCAAATCATGGTACGTTATAATCGCTGGTTTATTTCTCGATCCTTGTACAGCCACAACAATATTACCACGATCGGTTTCGACGATTTCTTCTTGAGCTGATGAATCATCCCGTGATAGTGTACGACCCGATGGGAATTGTAGCTGGATATTTTTCAATTCTATATCATCCATACTATCAGAGGGCATTGTACTGACAATCAAAATTAACAAATGAATAATAATAACAAAATATTAGAGAAAGAGTTCGATTTTTTTGATAAAATTTATATAAAAACAGCCAGCCAAAAAATTAATAAATAAAATCAATAATAATAACGTAAGAAAATTGTATAAAGTGTAGTGGTCTTACCCCAAAAGGGCTGCCTCTTCTGCAACACCGGAAGTAGGCATTTTTCGATTTGTGTTTGTGTTATCAGTCCTAAAACAAATTAAAATCAAAATCAAAAATAAAAATCGAGCAAAATCGTTGAAAACAAAATCAAAATAAAAATTTATGAAGCTTGAAAAGATGATGAGAATGAGATAAATCGACGATCAATACATTGAATTTTCCTTTAAGCATGTGCCGCATATCAAGCATTATATCATTTTTCGTTCGACAATCATGCACATGCTCGCTTACCTGGACGGTAAATCCATAAGATTTACAACAGGAAACATGGGCTTTTCCGATTGATTATGATTAAAAAAATATGAAACCCTACACAATATACAGTGTGTCTGTTTTAAATGTGGTTATTTTCTTATTTTACCACCATCATTGTTTTGATTCATGGCCACTAACCACTTTAAGCCAGACGTCCTGTATAATGATAGACAGGAAAATGGAAGCGGAAATGCGGCTTCACTTGTCCTTCTCTAAAAATAATTAATGAGAATAACTGGCGCCGGTTATGTTTACAAATTAAAAACTCTACAATCCAATCAATTACATTACCTTTTCGACATGATATGAAAGCAAAACTGCACAATTATTGTGTATAATTGTAATATTTATTTAGCTTATCAGAAACTTTTTTTAGATAAAAGTCAGGATTGTGGAGCGCGCACTGTTCGAATTAACTGTTTTTCAGTTTCAATTTAATTGTTTGTCTGCATCGATTGTCTCGTAGTAAACTTGTTGTTGTTGACGAATTTTTTCTCGCATTTTTCCTGATCATGGTCACGTAGTACTATCGCTTCGTTTTGCCTTTCCTCTTTTTTAGGAGGTAATGTCAATAACCTCCTGAAAAAGTCGCGACTTACAAGCTACTAAAACGTTACAATATACCGTAATGCTCGTCAAAATTATTCGACAATCATAGAGATGAAAACATTACTTAGCTTGTTTCAACTGTGTTTTAATTAATACGTTGTTCTGTAGTCTGTGAGTATCGTTGTATAAATGACAAATAACATTTATTTAATTTAAAATTAGAAACTAAAAATACTTATTTTTTCCACAGATGAGTTTGTTTATGATTTAGCAAAATGCGCAGTTATTAAATGGCGACTATTTGAAAATTCAATTAACATTTGAATATTTTATTATAATTGATTTGTTGTTCAAATTGTGTCGATTAAAAATTATAAAGTTATTTTCTTCGAAATAATTAACTAATAAAGAAATTACAAGTTGTCCTATTCTATTGTTATTATTGGATATGTAAATTTTTAACTTTGATATTAACACAAAACACAATATTAGTTAAATAAAACTTGATCAATACTTGACCTGGCCAACAACAAAGAATCTATACCCCTACACGTATTAAAACTGTGTGTTATCGCCCACTTTTGCAGACACAATCTATTTGTTATTCAAATGAAGACGAAAACTATTTAGAATTTCTCAATAGTATCGAAAATTATTACATTGTTAACTGTTTGGCTTAACAATCAATAGAATTGTGTAAATTTCCTAAATTGATGGTCTACAAAATTTTTATCGTCCTAAAGTTACGACCTAGTTTTCAACAGAATACACTAAACTTGAAATAGGGCGGTCGTCTGAAAAATTCGCGTTCTCCTGCAGTTACGGCGACATTATTATCGTTAATAGGAATTGCAAATTATTTTGTCTTCTTAAGGGCCGACTCTACAATCGTCTTATTTCGTACGAAATTATTCTAAACGTTTCATCTCGAGCAGATGGAAAATTTAGGACAAAACCGCCGGTTTGCGGAAAACAAAAACATTTTTCATAAGTATAATTAATTGAGTTATTTAGTCCGAAAAATGTTCAGCCGACGACCACGAACCACGGGTCCTCCCGCCTCGTGCTATCCGGGCGTTGAGGTGCTCTCAAACCACTGAGCTATCGACGGCCTGCAATTATCTTTCGGACTAAATGGCTGACAATTAACATGTCTCTTCATCTTCAATTAATTATAACTATTAATCATTCCCAGTGATCCAATTTAAATTGATTTCGGTTGATTTGAATTTAAATTTTTGATAAACTTATGAAATCATTTTTGCGATAGGAATTCTACAATCGTTTTCCGACATAAATTCTCTTTCAGCAGGACAGAGGCTAGCTTATTAATTCAGGATACTTTTTTGTATGAATGAAAAAACTACATTTATAATTAAAGACTAGCTAACTCTGGGGGCCCCTTTGGATCTGATAATAGCATTGTTTCAATTAAGATTTGGATTCCGCCGACTCCTCTTTCTTAAAAATAACACAAAATATTTTGTACTAATCACGGATTCGATCGTATCAAGAGGAAATTGCAAACTTCACAAAACAACGATAACAGTGTTCTATTTAAGAGAGTTTATGTTGTAACTATAAATGTTCTTCCATTTATCAGTTCGAGAAGTTTTCAGACCACCTTCGTCTCTATCTATATTTCATCAAGTCGAATTGTGACTGGATTTTTCGAGAATTCTACAAACAGACGAGCCTTTGCATTTTTATTAACCACCGATAACACTAAAATTCAAAATGTAAACAAACAAAATAATTAAGAATATTACGAGCACGATTATAATTAAAGAATTAAAACGCAACAAGGACAAGTGAAGTACTATTTAATAGATCAATTAAAACAACAAATAATTAAGGAATTTCATCTTTCATTATTTGTTAGTTAATTAATTTGATTCGGTTTATTTTTTGTAAATGTAAAAAACAAATTATAACCCTTCACCATATGTTTATTTGTTCGTTTCGTTTACCTTGATGAGATGATGACAGGACCACGACCATTTGTCCTATCAATTAACTGTTCATCCTTATTTGTTGATGTACTATTATTACCCATGAAATTAAAAGCTTTCTTGACACTCTCTAATAAACCACCACTTGAAATAGTGGCAGTTCTACTATCACCAACGCCATAATTTCCAGTTATTGTTGTTGAACGATAAACATCATTTGTATTGGACAGGGAATGATATGAGCCATACAGGCTCCCTGGCATCTTGTTATCTATATACTTTTCATTTATTATAGGAGCAAAATGCTTATCATAATATACAGATTATTGTGATTTTCTTGTGAAATTTGTATTGGGGGGAAAATCACAAATATCCCTGATTTTATAAGGAATTTCTCAATTGGTTTTTTGAATATTAACGCAACTTACCTTGAACGTGATATGTAATTTAGCCTTGATTTACAATTCAACGTTTGCTGTAGTTTTATAGTTTTTAAATTACCTTTAAAATAACCTTTCCTAATAATTGTGAACGATTTAAAACATTAAATATTGTCGCAGATCAAGGTGATTTACACGTAAAACCTTAAAATTTTATTGACGTCCATTGAGTTGTAATAAATAGAAAAACAAACATGACACACTTTAAGAAAATATGTATTAAATAAAATTAAAATTTTAAATTAGCTGTCTTTTGCGTTCGAAAAAAAAATGGATTCACATTTGAACGGAACAATAAAACTGTTCGAACAAACTATAAATTAGATAACAACGTGGAATGGAGTTAATTACTTGGACTGATATTAGGAGTATTATAAATTTAATAAACTCTATATTTCGTTGAAGTTTTTTTGATAATAGTGAAATTAACTATTTCTATTCAATCTTCATTAATGACTAACAAGTTATTGATCGCCCCCATACTACTGATGATTAATCATATACGTTCTAATTTCAAGCTTTTTCTTTGTCTCGAATGTCTTGCCGTTTGCTGCTCTGTGGGTTTTTCTGAAGGACTATTTTTAGAAATCCACATTTATACCTACGTTGTTTTTTTTAAATGGATAAATGCCTAAAACTTGACGTAATTTAAGAGATAGATATACAGATAGATAGAGGAAGATTTAATGTAAACAGTTATGTTTCCAAGTGAAAGACGACTTATTTTGTAGACAAGAGAATACGTTAAAAAAACCACAAGAATAGCCTTCTAAGGACCTATTCACCTTCAATTTCTCAAGCTTAGTCTTAAGCTTTGACAACCGTATATAAAAACCTAAGACTTGCATCTGTGGCAAACATTTATATGTATACAAATAATAAAAGATCCGTTTGAAGATAAATTCGATCTAAGGGATATCTCATGGTTTTATTTTCATTCCATGATTCTCAATATCGACTAATTAGGAGGCCATATTTCAAAGGTATTCTACATTAAATAAAGGAAGTAATGTAATGCAAAGTCGAAGACATTTAGTTGCAGTCAGACTCTCAAACTGATTTTTCAGCTCTTTTTTGTTACCACAACTGATGAAAAATCACTTTTGCACAGATTTCAACATAAAGTAGAGCGGGAGTTTCCAACATTGAGCTTTCATCAGGAGAGATTCGGCATAACCTGCTTTTCTCTGCCGATACTTATTCACCAAAAACTGACGTCCAGCAACTGTTGCAAAATTTTCCTAACAATAAGAGTACCTAAATGCGACTTGCAAGGAAATAGATTTGGTCTGGAAAATGTTAAATTTCACTCACGAAAAGGTGAGTTAGCGATTCAAAACCTGCAGGATTCTCTTTTGATTTACTGAAGAAATTCTAATGAATCGGTGATATAAGATAAATATTCTTCTCAAATTCTTTAAATTTTTGAACAAGGTCCATGGTTTGAAAAATATTGTTTTAATGATGGGGTGTGGAAGCATCTATGATATTAATTGGCTAACATAAAGAAAAATTAAACAACAAAAAACATGTAGGAAAAGGCTAAAAACTGAGACCAACGCGATTAAAGGCCCATTCTACAATTCTTTTATTCCACCTGATATTCTAACAGAAATTATTTTTTTCAAAACTTGCTGTTAAAGCCCTACTTTATCAACTAAACGCTCGATGGTAAAGCAAACACTTTACCGTTACTCAATGTTAAAGTGTTTACTTTACCATCGAGTACCCATAGCAACCAACAACCATTGACAACTGTATGAATAATTAATGTCTTAACTTATTAGAAAATTAAGAAAATAATATAAATAAAAAGGGTTTTAAGGGTAAGTATTGAAAAAAATCTTGTACTGTACACGGTGGTAAAGTCCCTTTATAAAAATAACTATTTTTCTATGTTTTCGGTGGGCCGAAAAAGAATTTTTATCGAAACATAATAATAAAACGATTAGAGAATTGGCCCTCAATCCATTTTGAAATTCCTTACGTAATGTAAAATTTATTGTGCCTATCTCGTCTTTTAAATAGATTTTGAACCTTCAAACTGGCTTGTGAATGCATCCACTAACATTCGTTATTCTCAACAGGATTCTGAACATTTTGAAACTGTAGCAAAACAAGTCACATTCGAGGCTAGGGTTGATTTGGGACAAGTTGAATTGAATCTGATTATCCCAAGGCAAATAAAATTATCTACCTAAAAGAGTTATTATATGCTTATTTTTGGTGTTGCAAAATTTCAAAAAAAAACCACCACATCTACTATTATTATTTCGTAATGAATAAAAGTATGGTTGTTAAAACAACAATCAATCAAAAACAATGGAAATTATTATTACACAATATTGATTTCATCATGACCAGTAATCGCGATTAAACAAAGGCGCTTTTTGTAACAATAAACGAATCTCAGCTTCAATAAATTTACAACTGAGGGGCAACAAACTGACCCTAACTCTTATAGGACTTACACCTTGTTATAGGAGAACTTGAAAAGACTAAAAAATTAGTTTAATAATGAGCAGACTAACAATTGTTGCACGAACAGAGATAATTTTGATAGAAAGCACTCTCCACTCCTGCCACAATGAAGTGCTCTTGTATTCATTACCAACTCTAAAAAAACCCTTAGAACAAGAGGATCTGTGATCAACGTCAACGAGGCTAAATTGCACCGGAGTTCTATGCGTCCTTTTCGCTATCTATTAAATAATATTCTTCATACTTATATGGTGCGACACCTTAACGGAAACGGGACCGGAGGTGGATGCCCCCGTGCCTCTCCAACGCGGATCGGCACTGATGTACGACTGAAGACACGATAATTGAATGAAAAACAAAAAAAAAGTTGACGTCTTTGAACAGTAATAGAAATCACACTAAAATGAATAAATTACAAATTATTTAAATAAATATCGAGATACGGAATCAACAAGATGTTGAGATAAGCGCCTTTATACGAGAAACAGCCAGTCTTATCCGACTGTAACTGGAAATCATTGTTCTTTGTCTGTTGATGGAGCTGGAGAAAAGACAACGGTCAATTTAATAAACATTAACAATAGACAACAACAAATTGGTGCTATAATTATCCCATTATTAGAAGGCTAAATTTTTTTTTGTTTATCAAAAACAATTAATCAGGGCGAAAGAATTGATTAAAAAAAACAACGAACTGAAAACGTATTGCGTACTTCTTACAAGAAATTACGACAATTTTAAATGAAACACGCTATGCTGATGATTCATGTTAACAAAAAAAAAAAATTGGTTTTTCCTTATAAAATCAGGCCATTTCATGCATATTTTAGTAAAAATTTGAACAAATACAAAAATCATGCAAATTCTAAATTAAACAATCGATAGTGAAAAAAGCGCAAGCATCGATTTGAAATTTTAGATTTAAATCTCAACTAGAAAATCGATTATTTTGCCAAAATCAATAATTGATAGACAATCAATCACTTATTAACAATTTAATTATAACATTTTCGTGAATAATAAAAGGGGTGGTTTTACCCCGCCAACTTACCTTGTCAGCAGTAATGATTATTTCGAATAATTTTTCCGGTGTTTTCTCCCTTGTGGTGAAATCGATAAATTTACTAGGTTTTTTTGTTCGTGATTTTTAATCTTTTTTGATTGAATGCAATACACAAGTGGTTATTTGCCGGTAGTTTTAATTGAAAAAAATTACGTTGGAAATTTGATTTGCGCTTTATATCAAATTGGAAAATTGTTTGTCACAGTGACATTTATCGCGGTCGGTCCCTTCTTATCCGAAAGCCCCGATAAATTGTTCTAAACGAAACACGCTGTACGATTGGACAAGGCACGGTCACATGACCCAACTTAATGCCGTCTATACGAACGGTCAGTGGCGGAACAATTATAATTAAATTCTTTATAACATATTTAACAATAATTAATAGACTGATTTACAATGATAACAATACTACAGAGTTATTTATTGATCAAATAATAACTGTTATTGTTAATTATTTATATAATAATAGTTATGATTGTGGTAGAAATTCTTAAGACGAGTCAACTATGAATTGCTGCAAGTTTGACGATGTTACTCGAAGGCCATATTGATTGGGTCCTGTCAGTCAGCTTTTTTGGTACGGCTGACATCTACCGACCTCAAGTGATTATACTGGAAGGTTTCTGTATTATCGACTGTTTTATTCAAATAATGACCTCAAGAATTTGGGTTTTGTTGTAATGGATCTGTACAATTCGCGCTGGAAAATAGCATCAATTTTTTTACTAAACTTCGTCTAAAAATTAAGTATAAAATTTCAAATTGCAAATGATTATGTGCAACTTAACAGTTGAAAAGTTCCTAACTATTACATGTTTACTTGAACCAAAAAGTATTATTATATTGTGGCACTACTGTTGGAATAAAATCCTACGCGTTTGTTTACATATTTTGCTACTGATTTTTTAATATTAACTCTGAAATTTGAAAATTTATGTTTTTTCAGAGATTCTAAAATTCCTTGTAAATCGATTTTCAATTTGATACAATAAAGGAGAATTTTAATTTTGGGCCTTTAATAAAGGGACTATTTTTCGTTGCGAAGGTTAGTCACATTGCTACGATTTGAAATATTATACTTAATTTTTGGACGAAGTCTGGAGTTGGTATCATTGATCGATGTGCAGCGCCCTCTGTAACGAAACTAAAATTCCAAAGGTTACACCAATTTATAATTTTTATATTTATAATATTAATTAATGGCGTTAAATTGTGATAAGCGAAATGCCGAAAAATACAACTACAGAACAAAGACGACAGAAAGAAAATAAACCAAGAAAAAATGAACTTCATCTCTAACCTAAGAAGTTTCACTTCTAACGCGCGGCGTTCCACACACTTTCAATGTTTTATTTTTATTTTTTTTCAATATTTCACACACAACAATTGTTGCTTCAAGCACAGATAAAACCATATTTTCGAACTGTTGCCAAAAACTGAACAACGTAAACACTTCACGACACTACTGAACACAAGCGTATAAATACGAAACGTTTTGAGCGTGACGCACGATCGTGATTCACGACCAGTGTGAACGCGGCTTTAATTAACCTCTGTCATTGGTGATGCCCATGATATTTTCTATGTTAAAGATGGAATTGTATTTTATATATGAATGAATCACAGAATTAACTCCTAATTTTGAATCTTTGTTTCCAAAATTATGGGTAAGAAAAAATGATTCGTGGCCCATGGGGGGATCGAACCCGCGACCTTCGCGTTATTAGCACGACGCTCTAACCAACTGAGCTAATGGGCCTTTTCTAAAATCTTGTCTTAAATTTAGTACTTACTGTAAAATTTATACTTAATAATTATAAAGTAATAATCTTTTATAAAAATAATCAGTATGAAATAATCAAGGTAAAGTGTAATTCAATTAAATTATAAAGTATCGCACGAGTAATATAAAATATATATCCTGTGAAACTATTGTATAATTTACCACAACGTATTCTTGGTTGCCTACCCACGATGAAAAAGATTTACGTAGTTACAGCATTATATTTATTCGCACTTTTTATGAAGCAGCTATACTCCATCCAAAAATTAAGTATAAAATTTCAAATGACAGCTTGCCTACGAACGATAAATAGTCCCTCTAAAATTGAGTCGAAAAGGATTTTGTAATCTTCAAATAAATATAAAATATCGAACTTTAGGGCAGGGTTAATAGTAAAAAATTACCAGCAAAATACGTAAACAAATGCGTAAAGTTTTATTCAAACAGGAGTGCCACAATATAATATTCTTATTCTTTCATGTCAACATGTAAAAGTTAGGAACTTTTCAAACATTAATTTGAAATTTTATACTTAAATTTTGGACAGAGTATACAAATGAAATTTGACTGTAACGCAAATGATTTTGCTGAAAACTTGACGAATAAAAGAGGCAAAAAAACGACTGGTAGTTAGAATTTATACTTTCATACTAACTGTAAGTCATATAATATTTGATGAACAGAGTAATTATCTATAAACAGATAATAAAAGTTTATATTTATAATTCATGTCCACTGTTCTAATGATTGTGAGACTTGCGATGCCCGGCGCATCCACCATTTCTACACCCGACAATAGGTTTTCTAGTTTATTACCACCGAACAAATGTTTGATTTACATTTTGGGCTCTTTTTTTTGCGGTGTTATGTGTTGATTACAAATGTTATCAAATCGAGTACAAAGGCTGAGTTTTAAAGTATAACGAGTTTATGACTCCACTAACGCACTAATTTAATATTGATTACATCTCTACATCAAATGATTGATTGTTATTAATTTTTTAATTGATTTCTATTTGGTTGATGTTTATATTAAAGCGAGTCTTTATCAATCTTATACATTTTTTAACAATATTTATGTCAGACCCTTGATTTTGGAAAGAAGATTGGAAATTGACTTGAAGGAAGTGAAACGACTCCCTAAAGTACACTTTCACGATTTTTATTACATATAAGATACATTGTAGGTACAAGAGAGTGGATGATGGTTTCAGGTGGCCATAGAGTAGGGTAGTTTACAGTACTTACACTTTTAAATATGCAAAAGTGTAAAATAAAGTCGAAAACGAAGGAAAAGGACTCTTATTATTCGATCACAACCATATTCAGTGCAGTGTCTGCTCGTAATTTTTTTTAATATTTAACTAGTAGAAGAAACGCGAATGATTAAAAAAATTCTAGTACAATACAAACAAATTAATTTAATTGCTTGGCAAACAATAAAACTCTGTCTTCATTACAACAGAAATAACATAAACCGCGCTTAATTGAAAGCAACTAATTCTGGTTGAGATGTATATATAGTTTATTAGGTTGTTTTTCTATTTTAATTTTAAACGTAATCCTGACGAATAACAATCTTACTTCATATTAATAATAAAATAGAAAAGGAAAAATCAAAATTCTCTCCTTTACGTTGCCTTCTTTATATCGTATTAGAATCATTCTAGTATATTTTAACTGAAGTAAAACAGTGAAAGCAAAGAAGCACATCTACAAGATCCGGAGGCCTTATAAAATATTTCGTACAACGACTGTCGTAAATTCGCCATGTTAACCCTATGTATATACACTAAATAAAAGTATTTCAGGTCGAATTTTACAACATCCACTATCTCTTTCTGTCTCTGTGTTTTTACACATTTTCTTCTATGTTACTTTCTATAAATCTAATTTATGTTTATTCTGTGGAACATTTAAAATAAATATAACTAACGGTTGGTGGAAAAAATCGAACTCTTTCGTACGGTAAGACAAAATTATCAAAAATGGAAAAAATAAAATAAATATAAACAACTCACCCATCGTAATCGATGAATGCCATATTAATACAACCGTGTTTCATATGAATGGTTGATCGACACCGTGTAAGCGCCGTTAGATGGTCGTTTCTTGGAATCGGTAGATCGTACTGATTGACGGTTGTTTTATCATTTCTACATATAGAAAATAACACACAAAATCCTTGAAATATTATTTAAATTAGACGAAAATTCAAATACAAGCGTACGTAAGCGAAATATTTGCAATAATTTATGTATCTGCTATTTTACACGAATTTTACGATGAAAGTGGCTTCCTTTTAGCGGATTATCTCGATTCGAAACTTTGTTTTTAATGACAATCTCCTGTAGTACAAGCAACAGATTGAATAGTGTAAAAATAGTGTCTTTAAAGATCCAGTTTTTTTGGATTTCACGACGGGCGAAGCGTTGTGCAGCGTTAACTTTTATTTTTTTAACAGAAAATTGAATATTTTAAAAGAAGATGCTTTATATGCCGTCTTCAAGCACGTTAACGACTATCACTGAGATAAATTTCAATCGATTCTATTGATAAACAAACGGGAAAGACGAATGATTTAAATTGGGATTAAAGAGTTTTCACGACCTCAACAGTAAATCGTCGCCTGTCGTGAAATCGCCTTAAGAAAGATTGTTAAAAGCAATATAATTTAAATATTTATTTTGATTGTTGTTTTAATAGATTGTAAATTATTTTAAGACAAATATAGACAACAATAAAATCCACTGTTTGATTACAAGATTTTATTGGAATTGCTAGAAAAATAGAAAAGACTTGTCGATTTCTAGTTAGACAATTATTTGATGCAATCATTAATCGTTAACTTACCGACACAAATCCTTCATTAGTTCATCAACACTTAATTGTTTCATTTTACAAATTCAAATTTATTCACAATCGTGTTTAATAATTCATGCATTGACAGCAGCACTGATGATGACAATGATACGTTGATAATTCTATCAATTACCATAAAATCGCTTTAGTTCGACTTACGTTACTGCTTCTGATTGTAAAAATAGTAAACTGGCTGGAATAGCTGCGATAATGTTTGTATAATTAATAAAATCGCTTTACACAACTTTGTTGTAAAATGCAATCACTCCCTCTGTTTGTATAAAATTTTTCGATTTAGTTTTGTTTGATCTAAATCGATTTATTTGTGAAAATATGGGAGAGTTGGATAATTGATGGCCTTCGATTTTTTGAATCCACTATTATACCATTTCACAACAATACGGTATAATTTGTGTGCACAAATAAAACTAGAAAGACATGAAAATCAATTGAACTAGGTGGAGAAAATCTGTATGATTCCATTGCAAAATGGTGTGATTAAATTGTTAACGACTGCTAATTTATTGAAAGTGCATGAAAGTTGCTTTGTTATTGTTGAAAGTTTATGGAAAGATTTTATTATTCGATGACTTAATTTGCTAGAATTTAATTAGAAGGATATTTATAGAGGAAAATCAAAATGATAAGATTTTCGAGGGAATTTACTAAATTAAATTTTTAGTTTGATTTATTATCTGAAGTAGATAATTACAGATATTGCATTGAACGAGAGGATATTTTATATAATACCAGCAGTCGGTGGTATTTTATAAATTCCGATATGGATCTCTATATTTAGTTCAACAGAATCAATCGGAAGACTTCTAAGAAAATCTTGAATAAAATCTTTCTGTCTATTGAATTAAAACTCTACATAAACGGCTATAGCAGGAACGATTCGTTTGCCTGTGTTTCTAAAGAAAATATCAATTTATTTGAGAAAATCTTTTTAAAAATTGTATCAATCTTATTCTTCTTCTGTTTTGAATAGTAAAGATTTTAAATATATCTGTGGTACGACACTTTTTTCGCAAAACAAAGAATAAACTATGAGAATGGATGAAAAGATATTCGAATAAAGCAGAAAAGCTTGAACAAGTACAAGTTCCTGGATTGTGTCCTCTTATCCCATAAAAAATAAGAAAAGATTGTATCGATTTTGATATTTGACGGTCGAAAGATAACACTTGGTTTCAGCTGGATTTCACTCATGCAACCAAGTTGAAATCAATACCTAACTGTCGACTCGGTTTCGCATTGATTCACGGCTAAATAAGCTGAAATTCCTCACAAAGTGCAAGCAAAATATGCTGACGTTTTAATTCGAGTGTGCAACTAAATTAAATAAGAGTTGACACCTGGAAACCAGTTGAAATCAGGTCTTATTTTACGACCTGAACAGGTTCAAACCAAGACGAAATCAAGTTAAATAACAATAGAACCATGTAGAATAGGGTGCTTCATTTCAGAGCAAAAAAATTTTTTGTCAAGTCCCATCTGAAAATCTTGTAGTCGGTGGAAAAACAAAAATTTTGAGCCGCATAGTAGCTCTTAATTCCGATTTTAACCCGTTGCTAATCCATTTTTTATTTTTCCTATTTAAATAACATTGAAAAGTAATTTTTCTATTTTGCGTCAATAATAGCGCTATTATTAAACTCGCTACTGTATCGAAATGTGGTCATTTCGATACTAGTGCTGAAAAGTAAAATGTAGGAATTTTTTTTCCACTAGGTTGGTAACATTTTCATTGATTTTGACAACTGTCAAAAATCATAAAAACAAGATACTTAATATACCGTTTTTCGTACTGATCTTTGGATTTATCGGGTAGTAAATTGCTTCCTGCATTTTCAGCAATTTCCCTTATTTCAGGTGGAGTACATGAAAATTCTTCACTCATTGTTAAATAAGCAATTTGGCGAAAAAAACAATTGACTAAGAATGAAAAATAAAACAATTGAAGTTTCCTAGCTGAATGTTCAATTGTTTTTTTTTAGTAACACCAACTCCCACCAATTTCCCTAAATATCAAATCTCGCAATTTTTTTGTAAAAAAGGGCACAAAATAGGCAAAATAGAAAAAATAGTATAAAAAACTCGTGTCAGAAGTCGTATATTGCACTCGTCCTTTAGAAAACTCCCGGCTCCGCCGCTCGTTTTCTAAACTTGGACTCGTGCAATAATAGGCGACTTCTGACACTTGTTCTTTAATATACTATTTTTTAACTTTTTCCGCTCACCGTATTAATTTTTTTTTCGTATTTTGACTTATTGGCTCTTGTAGAGGACTAAATTTTCTACAAAAAACGTCCTTTGATTCGAGTCCGTAACTCGATTAGATTTCTTCACAAATCGCTTCTTATATTAAAATTTTATATTTTAAGAGGCTGTAGTTACTAAACTATGAGAGTTACGACAAATTGTTTAATTACAAAAATTGTAGGGCATAAATTTTCCTACAAAATTGTTCTTGACATTTTTTATCCATTTTCAATAATTTTGGCGCTAGATGAGATTTCACGTTATTTTTGCGAAATTTTAATATAAGAAGATTTGTGAAGAAATCTAATCGAGTTACCGTCTCGACTCAAAAGACCTTTTTTGTAGAAAATTTAGTCCTCTACAAGAGCCAATAAGTCAAAATACGAAAAAAAAAGACTTAATACGGTGAGCGGAAGGAAAAAGTTAAAACAATTACGTTTCAATGGGCAAAATAAAAAATGGATTAGCAACGGGTTAGAATCGGAATTAAGAGCTATTATGCGGCTCAAAATTTTTGTTTTTCCACCAACTACAAGATTTTCAGGTGGGACTTAAAAAAAAACGATTGTTTCAGTTGACCAATGTTTCGAGGCACTCTCCAATATGGGAATTTTTGTTTTTTGACTTTTTATCGCTTCTCTTGCATCATTTTCGCTACGGCGGACTTTTCAGAATGGGTAGAAGATTATAACTCAGCCATCTGAATGCCTGACTTAAGGAGAATTGCTTTGCAGATTAGAGAGAAACAAGCCGGCTGATAGAACTACTTAAAGTATATGCGCGTTTCCAGATTTTGCTGCTGGACTCAAATCCTACGATCCTGGACTCATTCCTGCAGACTCCCCATTGTAGTAACTAAATTCCTGAAAAGTTTCTGTTTTCTATCCTATTTTCTCCAGGATAGCTACGGTGTGGTATTCTAGAAACTACGGAAGATGTGTTTAGGGAAAAAATTCTCGAAGAATTTGAAAAATTATGGTAAATACCCAAAATAATCTTGATATTTACTAAAATTGCCTTAATTTCTATTGCCAAGTACCGATAACGGTTATCATTTAATTAAAGGCTTTTTCAACGTAGATTTTCTAATATTTATTACTAATATCAAAAAGAATTATTGATACAATAAGTATTATTTTAACAAAAATAAATAGATCGATATCGCAAACATCATCACATATTCCCTGTATTGAAACACAATTAATTAATGTTATGTTTGTTAGCGAAAACTAAGTCTTTTTTTTTCGATATTGCATCTATATAATTAATTAAAATAATCATCGCGAATTAGCATTTTAATTGAACTACTTTCGTAAATAATAAATTATATTATAAATTTGATCGTTTTTTGTGTACCAACAGATAAATCTAAACAATGTCACAACAGATATTATAAATTATTACCTATTTACATTTATTAAAATTGCACGGATAATTGTCAGTGATTCGTTGTTTTTGCTGTTGTTGTTGTTGGTGTTGTTCCCATACAATTATCACCATTATTTGATCCGATTTTCATCGCTTCATCTATATCATCTTTTGATACGAAACCGGTACTACGGCGATTCGATAGACGGTTCTTTGATCGGCGTTTACGTTGCGTTTCACTTTTATCCGCACTATTTCGTACATGCAATTTGAATAATTATTAATCGATAATTAAGGAAAAATAAAACAGTATACGAACTTGTTATTTCGTAATTTAACAGGCGGATAATCGTCGGGATTATAATTCGATGGTAATTGATACGATTTATGATTATCCATAACTGGTGGCTGTTCTTGATTGAATCTATCGTTAATAAATATATTTGATTATTAATATTAACTCATAATTAATCGAATTGAACAATAAGTATATTTATAAAAAAAAAACAGAGATAAGGCCACAAGTATATGTAACTTTTAGATAAATTTTATATAAAAATCATTTTTATAATTATAATTTATAATAAATTAGTTTGACTCTATGGGTAGATGAACGACCTATTTTGATAACATTTATTATTGGATATTTTCGATATTCTACACACCTGGTGTTTGTTTCTAAATTAGCCGTTGCCATACTTCAAATTATTAACAATAATTCCGATAAAATCACTATAAATTCACAGTAACTGAAGAAGTGTGGAATAACAATCGACAACAAATGGATCACTTCGTTCTAGATTAGAAAAGTTGCGTAGGTACTACTAAAATGATAAAATACGAATAACGATTATATTTTACTTTATCTTTATTTCGATAATAAAACTCATAAAATAATAATAATAATAATAATAACGACGATGAGAATAATAATAATAATGAAAATACCAATTTGTTGAAATATTTTAATCTATCCTACTACTGTATTGAAAAGAAATAGCTGATATTACAGCTACAAATATTGATAGTGATAGTGATAGTGATTATGTTGATTGGTCTTAGATTTATGTCCAATGATTTGAAAATTTCCTATCTTTTTATCAATCGGTAAACATGTAAGACAGATAAAACGTAGTGGTGATAACTAATTGTTATTTTATCAGATCGTTAATTTATGTTAAGGGTAGACAATTTGGGTACAAGGACAATTGATGTGTATTCTTGTTAATTCGAGAAGAATTCCACCGAATTTCGTCACAACGCAAATTTAGAAACTCGACCAGTTCATTACATTAATAGACATTAATGAGATAACGTAATCTATGAAAGTTCTTAAGGCTACATCACGACGAGCGACAATTACTGTTGTTGAGTTTTAATTTTTTTTTAACGAAAATTGATCATTTTAACATGAAAATTCCTTTACATTCGTTTCCATCGCGAATGAGCTATAATCGCAAGTAGAATTTTTTGGAAAAATTATTTATTTTATCTGTGACACGTTAAAATTCAATTTGAATCGATTTGGTCGTGTTTTTGCTTTGTTTATTAATAGAATTCAATGAAATTTACGTCAGTTGTAGTCGTTAATGTGCTTAATGTCGGTATGAAGCCACTTTTCCACAATTTGCATTCATTTTCCAAAAAACCTGATAAACAAGAATTGTTCGATGGAACATTGTTTTTCTAGAAAATGGATGTGAATCTTGGAAAAATAAATCCATGCCGACCTCAAGCACATTAACAACTATCACTGATATAAACTTCATTTAATTCTGTTAATAATCAAAGGAGAAAGTTGTAAAGATTGACTTAAATTGGGGTTATTGAAGAATTTTCACGACTTACAGGAAAACTATGTAAGTTTTCCAAAATGAATGTAAACGGATTATTTTCTGAAAATGTTCATTCATTTAAAAAAAAATCGAAGATCGACAACAGTGTATCGTCGCCTGTCGTGATGTAGCCTTAATTATTTCAATAACTGGTTTATACGGTGAGCAACCAGTAAAACATTTCATCAATCGAAAATTGTTTATTACGTGTCTAGTGCACAATATTTGGTTTTACTTCTGCGATTTGTGGTTATAAGTTGGGTGAAAGTGGGCTTGAAACAACCGGATCTTGGACACTTTTAAGGCATTATCGCGGACGTTTCGCTTTCTACTTGGCAAAACTAGGCAATTAACAAAAGTCAACATGTTGTTCTGAATAAAGAGGTTTCTGGTAATAAAAAGGATGAAAGTAGTATAAGAAACCAACTATATTAGGTGTTTGACTCATGCAAATTTCTTTGCATTGCGAGTGGCAAAGACCGATGTTTGCGCCCATTTACCGTCTTTTAAACGCCGTTTTCTCATATTTTAGGCCATCTCGACAAAAACATTATGAGTGAACGAATAATTGCAATATTTTTCAAAATTCAAAAAGTGGTTCGAAGCAAACTGGCAATAATTCTGACCAAAATATCTGGTTAGTAAATTTGTCAAATAAAACTCTTTTGATCTTTGTTTTGATCAAAATTTTATTGAACTTTTATCCAAAATATTCAAGCTGCTGTAGAAAGACCGCTTTTGGTATTTAAAGTTAATGTAACTTTAACCCTTTTTCCAAAATTCAAAATTCTAATTTGCACTATTGATATCAATAATATTAGTGTAGTGAAGTGTTTAGTCTTCAGATTGGTGCGATAAGTCTAGCGAAGGTGTTATTTCCAACAATTTCAATAATTACCACCCCGTAAGGGTTTCAACTTGGGCACAAACAAAACACTTAAGATTATGGTTGAAGTATATATTGTCTATGTCGAATGAAACGTGCTTTTTTTGCATATTACAAAACACATCATCATTACGGCAACTATTGTTTTATGAATTCAATTACAATTTTATTTTTTTTATTGATTAATTTTGAACCATTAAAGATAATTATTTTTCAAATCAAGTAATGATTATCGTTTCTATTCGTCATTATCGGAAATTATTAATGAAATAATTAAAAAATTTATTATTACCGTTGATGGATTTATCAATCCACCGCAACGACCGAAGCAGAGACATATCGATTTAGGCCTTCTGAAACAGCAAAGTTTCAGCTGACGCTCAGATACTATTTTATTCTTTCGGCGGTGGCTCATGAGTTTCTAATTACAACAAGTCTTAATGCAGCTTAATTTGAAAATTGACAAATATTTACAATTACACAAGGCATCTGTCTATTGTATTGCAACTCCTTCACATTTAGACAATAAAACTCATTCCAACCGCTACACATTCATTTACAAGTTGACAAAACTGTACAGTATCAAACCTGAGGCCCTATTATATATATATATATATATATATATATATATATATATATATATATATATATGTCGTATAGTTATGGTGATATTTCAGAATATACTCTGTGAATGCATATGTTCAAAACATCTGTTTGTATTGTGTACAAAAACCCAGGGATAATAGTACAAGCTAACAATTGTATTTATAATTATTACGAATAACTATTATAATTAATTGAAAAAACATAGAATAATAGAATGTAATTATAAAAATGTTTAGATGCATTTAATCCATGAAACAATAGCGTTATAAAAATTCGAATAGGACAGTAAACTCCAACATTATCTTCCAATTGTTCAGTATATTAATTTGCAATTTTGCATCTATACAGGTTGTCTGGCTCGACTGTGTCGCGACGTATAGTAGACCAAGTTCAGCATCGATTTTATGCAGGAATGACTTTATTTTTTATGATGAACTTCGAGATCATTAGAGGAAGCAATAAAATCCGAAACAATGATTGGGGCAATTTACCAATAAAAGTTGTTGAGTCATAAAATTAATATACAATTTGGTGTACTATTTATAACCGATTACAGCAAGCTTCTGGATGGCTAGAATTGCTGAAACAGACATCCTGTATATAGAAGGCGTTTTATTGTGGCAGCAGTAATGGAAGCGTCACTACCACTATCAGCCCTGTTCGATATGAACACTTGACTGCGCATCTGGATATTTTAAAATCAGCCCAACACGGCTGGGTTTTTAAATTTTTCATGAACACACTGAAACGACCTTATAAATCAGCCGCAAAAATTAGAAATTACTACTAGCGAGATTTTATAACGGCTATGATTCTAGTCTATTTTTTTTTCTGTTAAATTTTAACGCGAAAGGGTTGAACTAATAATTTGTCTTCAAATGATTAATTTATTAGAATCTTGGAGTCATGTCGAGATTATGAATGAAATACGTACCGTTTCGCTTAGTGATATTATTATTGGAAATCAATAGATAGCTTCTTGATATTGTCGTAATCGATGGGAAATTATCAAACACAATAAGACAACACTTTTGTTATAAACTTTCATTTTCTGTTCAACAGAACAGAGACACACAGTTACTTAAGTTAGTTAGCTAGTTAGTTTGTAGTTTTAATGAGTCAACTACTAGATCTTTATTAATACAAACATAGCATTCTATCTGTAGGTCGACATTTCCGTATATGATCAATCCAATATATGTAGATTTAAACCAACTGATTTAACCATATAATTATAGGTGAACTTCTCAATTGATACAAGTCTAAGAATGGTAATAGTTAACCGTGAAAATAACAACAAAGTCGTCTATCTATTCGAACAACAAAGGCAATTATCCATAAACCTTCAATACCAATCAAAGAAGAAAGTATTCGTGTTTATCATTAAAATTCGTCTACTTTCTTTATGGTGATAATGATAATTAACGTTGAGAAGACGGCGAACGAAAAAAGTGCTTTTTTTTTGCATAATAAATCGTTAATTTTTGGTGTAACTATGAGAAGCGACAAACATATTTACATACTTAAAGTATTAAGTATTAGGTCATGAGAACAGTAAAGGTGTGCCTGATTTATTCGGAAGCTTTTCAAACCATTAATTTTTATACTCAGCTTTAATTTAAGTTGTCAGTACTGAAAAAACGGGCATAATGGCGTGTATCAAAGAGTATGCAGATATGGAGCTTACTTTTTCTCCCGTCCCGTCTCTTTTGTAATGTAAATAATACAACGTTTTTTAATGGAATTTATTGCATGTAAAATTATCACAATTAGCATTGTTGAAATTGATTTATTAATAATGAAAAATTGATAAAGTCGCACATTATTGAATAATAAATAGTTTAATGATAATGGTATTTTAAAGAGGATAATGTCAAGGTATTTGAAAACAGTGTCGATGAGGAAAATTAGAGGTGATGAAAATACATATCCGGTTCGTAGAGGACCTTCTTTGGGCGGACTTTCACTAAATTTGTGTGTCGTCAATGTGACGAGAGAATCGTTGAAAATATCAGTGTCAGAATAGAGATTCGCCACTTTTTCTCTCTGCAAACCGTTGAGCAGTATTTGCGGTTCGACCAGGTCAAGTTCACCCACTAACAAGTCAGATTTATTTATTGTGCTAAGTGGAAAAACTCGTTGTCAATCGTCGTAGGCATTATAATTGCACAAAATTACCTTCTGGTTGACGTAGGGATGATAATGTTCAAATTTCAGAATGTATGATTATTAAGCGTAATTTTTGGCAGATTGACTAAACTCTGTTAGTTGCAAACTATTACTTTAAGGGGGGACAAGGGTCTGAGATACCAAAAAAGCATATTTTTCTGATTTTTTTACAGAGTACCTTATTTATTAAGGGGGTCCTCTGGTTTGACGCCCTGATTTTTGAGCAATCTTTGGGATTTTTTTGTAAAGACCAATGAAGAGATAGAACTTTGAACTTTTTACCAGTTATTTATACATATTTCAAGAATATACAGTTGAATTTTTAGCTAAAAATATTTAGTAGAATTAAAGTTATAGTGGTCTGAAGACACCCGCCTCAAAAAAATGGACGCCCACTTCCTCCATGATATCAGCTGATAGGCTTATCCGACACAAAAAAATCCAGCGGGGCTTTAATCTGTATACTTAAATTCATCGAGTGGACTACGATCAAAAAAAAAATTTTGAAAATTGGATGTTTGACAGACTTCGGAACAAAAAAGTTCGAATTTCATGTATTTTTTGTCAAGTTTTTGAAACAAAAAAAATATAAATTTTCAAAATTTTGGGATGGTAGTAGTCCACTCGATGCGTCTATATGTACTGAGTAGACCCTATAAATTTGAAGTAAATCGGTCAAGCCGTTTTTGAGATATGATGGAGGAAAGTTTGAAAAACATGGTTTTGAGAAAAACGCGTTTAAAGTTTCAAGCGCTCCGCTCAACGCTCCGAACACCTGTCCCTTCTAACTGCTGTATCTTTATAATGGCTTCGAATATCGAAAAATCACTTTACTTCCACATTCTAGACACATTAAGGAAACAATTTATGTAAAAAAAAATCGATTTTTTGAACCTATTAAACCAGAGGACCCCCTTAATATTGAAAATTCAGCCAGTGGTAGTCCTGCGAACCGAGTCGCCTCAAAAAAAGTTTCCATGCTCAAGGGATTTCTTTAAGGCATAAGTTTATCTTGAATTTGAACGAAGGAATTAACAAAATATTCTTTTTTGAATTTTTGGTGAAGGTGCAAACTCTGATGTTTGCCAAAAATTGCTCTCTTTGATTAATTAAAAAATAAGTTGTAATGGGAATAAGAAAAATCCTTCGTCCAGAAACGAGTATTTAGTACGTAAATGAAATGGGCAAAGTTTAGGCGAAATCGGTCCGAAGGTTTTCGAGAAATTTTGACTACCGACTTTAAAAAAAAGTTTTAAGAAAAACACGATTAAAGTTATACAAGAATAAAATAGAGAAAAATAGTTATGTACTGTACGTGGTGGTAAAGTCATACTTTATCCACGAGCTAAGAAAAATAGTTAAAAAAAATTTGATAGCCACGAAAATGCTTTACGACAGAAACATTTAACCAAACAACTTCCTGAATTAAAGAAACAAATTAATGGAAAAAAAAATTGGATCCGGGCCTGTCTACAAAAGTAGTAAAGTCCTCATTACTACAATAAAAAGGTGTTGAAGAAACTTTTTAAAAGTGTCTGCTATACTCGAAGCAGAACGATCAGGGGACAAAATAATTGATTCCAAATTATATAGCAGGAACGTAAAGATTGCGCTGGATTAAAATTAGGAAAGGGGAAAAATTACAGATTTTATTTTGGAAGGCTTTAAAGGTGTCTAATTGTAAGTTTGTTTCAATTGCTGAAAATTTTTGCTTTCGTGTAGGGGTGGCTTTTATTTTTTGGAAACAAGTCCAAAAAGAGGGTACAAATGAAAAAATACGAACCCTTTAAAATAGCCTACAATTATCTGGAGTTTTTTCTTCGCATAGTTGACTCGATCTCAATTATCTCGAATAATAATAAAATCTCTTGACTGCTAATAGAGTTAATGATAAACAAATACGTCATTGGTTTTACCGGTGATAATTACGAATTTAATGCAGGTGCTGGCAGATATTTAATACATGTATTCAGAATTTGCTTCTCACTTAATTAAACTTTCTTTTCTACATATTAATATAGACGAAAAAAGAAAGTGCAAGTTCGAAGAAGCTCCATTATTCATACGATAATATCTTCAACTTAACATTAGGAAAGTAGCCTTATCATTATTTTTTCAGTAACATAAAACAGCAAAGGCACAAGTACGACCTCGATCTGTAATCCCGATATTGACAGCCAATATTAAATTATTCACATTCTATGGATTCCCAGTGCATCCGCTGCAACAATCAATTCTTATTAATCTCCCTTTTCAATTATTATTATTATTTTTATTAAATCCTGCTGCAATCATAATTTTTGTAAATTTCTCTAAAAATTCCCATCCAAATCACCACACGTGTAGTGACATGTCGATATTAACCAATCAAACCAAGACCTGTGGCTTTCTAATCGACTATTTCATTGCATCTCAATAGGTTGAACAAGGAGAGATAGTGACGACGTCACGGTACGTAATATTGTGGCACAAACGCGTAGCGTGGCAGATTCTTCATACTCCTGCTACGTGTACGTTGGTTCCGATCTCTAGATTCATTCAGCAGGAATATATAGAAAGAGAAAGATACATACCAACCAGTTTATATCCATCTAAGCAACACGTAGAAATATTCAGTAATAGTTGCGGTAGCCGCGTGGCAATTTCAAGTTGTATTGTTTTATTTCTAATATTTTCTATATATATAAAAAAAAGAACAAAATTAAAAATGTTAAAGTGTACAATTGGTTTGGTATTGGCAATCTGTTTGTCCCTAGCATCGTGTGATAATGAAAAAGAACTGAAAATTGATGTTATCAGCAAACCGGAGGGTTGTGACGTGAAATCGAAGAATGGTGATATGTTAACGATGCATTATACGGGAACCCTCACTGATGGTACCAAGTTTGATTCCAGGTTAGTCTTATCAGTGTGATAATATTATAAATATAACCGGATACAGATTACGTGGTAACAATTCAAAAATATCTCGTTTTTCCGTTGACCTTAATATTTGACATTGTTTGTTAATTATTTTTAAAAAAAAACACTCGAAAAACAGCCATCGGAATCTGTTTACAGTTAATTTTTTTATTTCGATTATACAATTAGCAACAAATTTTTTAAATATGCGTCAACGCCAGATAGTTTGCGATAGAAATTAACCAGAAACCACTTCAAAGAACAATGCGGTTATTGTCAAAACTGCACAAGTTTAGCAGTTCAAACCATTTCACTTGATAACAATTTTTCACCGCTTAAATAATGGGAAATTTTCGTTGCAAATTACCGAACAAAATTGGAGAAAAGTTGGGGCTGTTAAATTGTTGTTTTATAGTTGTGTACGCAACGAAAAGAAAAGTGATTTCTGTGTGATTAGGCGATACGAAAACTTTCCCAAAAACACACTTCCATACAATATAAATCATTAATTTAATTGCGTTAAATTGTCCGAATATACGGAAACGGAAACTGAATTTCAACGGTTTGTATGTATTTTTTTTAAATGATAGCTATTGTACCTAGAAATTACAACAAATGGACAAATAATGAAGATTTTAATCGTTCGAGTCGATGAATGTTGAATGTTCCAAACATAAAACATTTCATTAGGGGCCGAAATGAGAATTGTGAAAGTTGTCAGTTGGAAATTTGTTAATATTTAAAGATCACTCGGAAAGATCGCAAAGTACCGAATAATAATCAACGTTCTTATTAATCTGGATGAATATTTAACGATAACCTGGGGTTAATTCTTGATAGATATCCAGGTATCTAATGAACGGATATCAATAGGAGCCAGTCATCTTATCAATTATTATCAGTGTTTTTTTTCTCTCGTTGCTTTCATCGCATGTCAACACCACTATTGTAAAGCCGATCCTATCTGCTCTGATTTATTTGTTAATTATTTAACAGCAATACGTCACAATTAACAGTACAGGGGATTTGGTAGTGTCACATTTTTATTTATTTACGACATGTCGCGCAAACGAATAATTTTATTTGAAAACACAAAAAAAAAATGAAATCGAGATACATTAATTATATGGATATTGGACAATTTATCATTTTGCACAATTTCCTCAACTGTCAGGAATTTTAACAAATCATAAATATTATTCTACGCCGTCTCCATAATAAAAATTACTATTATGTATGTGGGGCGGTTTATGCGCTACTCCGTATTTTTCTTTGTTTTTTTTTTGCTATTGTTTCGCATCCCTCCGGAAGCGGAACCGGAGCAAATGTAGGCATATCTGTTTCCTTGGTATTTCAATCTGTCAGTGCCTACTTTACAACATGTCTGTGTACGATTTGCAAACTGCCACATGGGGATATACAGTAAATAGGATTCTTATTGTACAGACAATCGTTTACAATTAGCAACTGTGGTTAGATAGTCTTTCAATACAATACAAAGTTCGATGTTACGTTAACAGTAAAAATAACGGCTTTTTTCTGTGTGCCTGTGCTAGAATAATGTTATTTCTTGTTGTAATTTGTTGGGTAAACTTGTTTTGTCCTGATCTACCAATATTCGTGGTGTTTACACGAAGCCCTTAGGTAAAAATCGGGTTCTGGTAGTTGTATTTATTCAGGTTGATGTGCATCGGGACTCTAGATTCTTATTCGGGTCTCTACTCTTAAGAGAAATGTTGGCAAATTAATCTACAAATCCAGTTTGCATTCGTCTTGTAACTGGGGAAAAAATACCAAACTAAATCTGAACAGAATTCTTTGATGTTTTTAATTAAAAATAATGTAATTTTATTAAATGAGTCAACAAGGGATAGGATTTCCATATTTTAAAATGTTGATGTGTAATCTTGTAACGAATGAGAGAAAGGTGCCACGTAGCTTCACTGGTTTTTTTGCTTTTCAAACAACGAACTTTCAGAAGTCCTGAAAAGATTAAGAAATAAACTCTATGGAACAGCACTATTTGTCTCAAAGTTTATTAGAAAAACGAACTTCTTATGAAAGAACTTTATTGGTGTGTTTTCTATCAATAGGTGCAATTATTAGGCTTTCAAGCAAAGTAGTGAGAGCAGTGTAGGGACACGGCATTTTTGTTTTGGTCTCAAAGATTGGAGATTACACCTAGTGACGGTTACCGGGTTACGACGCCCATTTATTTTTTCTTCTTTACTTCTTTTTTTATGTTTATTCTGATTTTATGGTACTCTCTCCTGAAAGCATAATAAAGTAATATAATCCAGGCGCTGAATGTCTTTTGAAAATATGCTTCATTGATCCTTAATTGATGAGAAAGTGTTTGATGCCAAGCGAAATTCGTGTTCATTGTTGATAACAATATATAAAAAAATACGCTTATCAGTTCAATAATTCCGTAATTATTTATAAAATTTAATATATTATGAGCTAAATCGGTAGAATATTTATCAAATATTAAATTAGAAATCAAATATTTATCGTATGCCGTATTTGTTTATAATAAATCCATTTGTTACTAAAAACGGCCAATTCTATCGTTTTATCATTATATTACTTTAATGGTACAAAATATGAAAAAATCATAGGGAACAATTTTGTAGAAAATTTAATTTCGAACAAATCATGTCATTAGCAAAAATTCGAAAAAACCAACATTTCTTATGTTATATTGCATTAAAGGTTCGATTTTCGAGCGCAGCGGCACATTTATACCTTGCGGACAGCGTTTTTCGACTTTGTCACTATATAGATAATTAACTAATTGAGATAATCACCTGATTCTAATTTTATTTTGTTTAGAAATTAATAATTTACATTAAATTTATGAAAAATTTCATGAATTCGATTAATTTATATTTTAAAATTAATTTTAAACAAAAATTTAACACGAATTTCGCTTGGCATCAAACACTTTCTCATCAATTAGGGGTCAATGAAGCATATTTTCAAAAAAAAAATTGCATCGCCCCCTTCGTCGACTTTACTTTCAAGTGGTTTACAAAACTTTTTCCGTGTTCGCTGTCTTGAGGCGGTATTAAATGTGTTTTTGCGAGTGCTAACCAAAAATTAATACACGACATTCTGGCATTGTGAAATACCCAAAAAAATTAAAGATCGAAAGCAACATAAAGTATAAACAGACTCCGATGATAAGTGTAAACTAAGGCGAAAACTATACGGTATGGTGAAACCAAGTTTAATAATAATAGCATGTAATCAAGCTGAAACAAAGTTTTATATTCCGTTCCGGAAAGCAGGATAGATATTTGTACAACAAAAAAAATTTACTTAATCTGTCTCCCCTGGAATATACTGTATTGTGTTGTATTACAGTATAAAAACGGAAAGTTGATTGACATTTTTTTTTATTAGGCGCTTATTGTTGTTGCGGCCGTTGTAATCTTCGTGGCATCATTGTATTTTAAGGGGGTCCCCGGGTTTAATAGGTTCAAAAAATCGATTTTGTTTTGTGTTTCCTTAATGTGTCTAGAATGTGGAAGTAAAGTGATTTTTCGATATTCGAAGCCATTATAAAGATACAGCAGTTAGAAGGGACAGGTGTTCGGAGCGTTGAGCGGAGCGCTTGAAACTTTAAACGCGTTTTTCTCAAAACCATGTTTTTCAAACTTTCCTCCATCATATCTCAAAAACGGCTTGACCGATTTACTTCAAATTTATAGGGTCTACTCAGTACATATAGACGCATCGAGTGGACTATTATCATCCCAAAATTTTGAAAATTTATATTTTTTTTGTTTCAAAAACTTGACAAAAAATACATGAAATTCGAACTTTTTTGTTCCGAAGTCTGTCAAACATCCAATTTTCAAAATTTTGTTTTTGATCGTAGTCCACTCGATGAATTTAAGTATACAGATTAAAGCCCCGCTGGACTTTTTTGTTTCGGATAAGCCTATCAGCTGATATCATGGAGGAAGTGGGCGTCCATTTTTTTGAGGCGGGTGTCTTCAGACCACTATAACTTTAATTCTACTAAATATTTTTAGCTAAAAATTCAACTGTATATTCTTGAAATATGTATAAATAACTGGTAAAAAGTTCAAAGTTCTATCTCTTCATTGGTCTTTACAAAAAAATCCCAAAGATTGCTCAAAAATCAGAGGACCCCTTAAGTAAATATCAAGACATATTAACGTTATCCTAAACCAGTTTTGTATCCTATCTGGAAAACAAGCCAATTTACGTGCTTAAGCTCAACAACCATGTTATTATGTTGTAGATTTTAATGTTAAAACCAAACATATTTATATTCATAGATTGTGCAAAATTATCGACTTTGAGAGTTGATTCTCTATTCAGGAATATCACCCCTTAATATATTTAGCTTCTATTCGACCACATATGTGTACACACACAACCGGACACATACGTACTATATACATATAGTGATAATGTACGTTGCCCAAGGGAAATACTGGCTGATCTGTTGTCCAGCAACACCATCCACCTACTAATTCAAAACAGGCAAGCGTTTCTATACATATATGATGATAATCATGATGATGATGTTGATGATGTTGCCACCAATTATCAGCGCGATCAATTGTCAAATAAATAAAATGAGAGAAATTTCATTTCAAGTTTATTGATTGTTCTCCCCATGTCTTTTTATTTACAATAAAAGATAATCCTCGGAGTTTAATCGAAAGATTAGATATTACTTTGGTGTAGAAAATTGTTTTCTTTTAAGCTATATATTGGTGAATTTCTATTGTAAGACTTCATTTAAAAAGTTTTTACTTTCCTCCAATTCCCTTAAATCAAACGAACGAAAAGATTCGGTTGTAATTGAAATAAATTAACTTTTCTCAATAATAAATGTTGAAACACAATGTTGATTGGTTAAATTGGAATTTAATTTTAATTTTACGTTATTTCTCCAATTCTCTGTAATTGATTTCTGATTAAAAAACTGGGTTAAAATTGCCATTGTATTCCGTCATCAAGTAATCAAGAGTTTTAATTAATAATCGAAATAGATATTTGTCGTTTGTTTTTTTTTCAATTGTCGTTTCGTATTTTCATCCATTGCTGATTTTGGTAATAATTAGTCTTTTAAAATGCATGTATCTATATCGACATCATACTGGCAATATTTGTAATTCAATTTATTATAAATGTGAAAACCACCATTGACGATATGTATAATGCCAACAACTATAATGGATTTCAATTATATTAATCAACATATTTTCAACAATCGTCCATTGTATAGATTTTACGTTGATTGCTAATTTTACTGGTACTGATTGTACTTTATTGCGCAATTTTTGGTCAACATTTCCCATGTTAAAAAGAAGCTTAAAGTTGTTTTTTCCACATAGTTTTAGAAACAGATTCGCGCCCTCTTCTATAGTAGTTTCAATTTATTTAGTGAAGACCGTTTCACGTATTTTCAACCATCCGAAGGCGTGGCTTGTCAAGGATTCTGAAGTAAATGAGAAAGAGAAAAGGAGGGAGATTACAATGGCATCTCTTAAACCAGAGTGTTAAGGCCAGTTAAGCTTTCTGTTCCAGAAAATCAACTACAGTTGTAATTACTTCTTGTTTACAAACTTTCCGCTGAATTTACTTTTTACGCAAGCCTCTGAAATATTTGAAAGTCCACGTACGAGAAATTATTGGGGACTTTGTCAATTAAGACCGTTTTTTTCAGTCCCAAAACAATGCAAAACAGGAGCAATAGCAAAAAGGTTTTAGCGCTCGTGTTTTGAGACGCTAAAGCAATTCATAGATTACCTTAAATCAAATAAAATAATTATTGGAGAGTCTTATTGCAAGCTTTAACTTTTACAAAATGCTCTGCGCCTTCAAAGCAGTTTTGGTGATGGTGAAATTGATAAATTTAAACTACGAAAGGTGGACTACCTTAAACTTCGCAAAACTACTTTATTGCGCAATTTTTGGTCAACATTTCCCATGTTAAACAAAGGCATAAAGTGGGTTTTCTAGGTAGTTTTAAAAACAGATTCGCGCCCTCTTCTAGAGTAGTTTCAATTTATTTAGTTCTCTTCAGACCGTTTCACGTATTTTCAACCATCCGAAGGCGTGGCTTGTCAAGGTTTGTGATGTAATTGAGAAACAGAAAAGGAGGGAGATTACAATGGCATCTCTTAAATCAGAGTATTAAGGCCAGTTAAGGTGATAATTGTAGTAAGTGCCACGCTAAAAAGACATTCTTGTTATCTTTAAAATTTTTTGGGAAAGAGTTTTCTGTTCAAGAACATCAACTACAATTGTAATTACATCTTAATTAAAAATGTTCCGCTGAATTTATTTTTTATGCAAGCCTCTGGAATGTTTGAATTTTTGGGGACTTTGTCAATTAAGGCCGTAAACAATGCAAAATTGGAGCAATAACAAAAATAGTGCTCGTGTTTTGAGACGCTAAAGCAATTCAATCAAATAAAATAATAATTGCAGTCTTATTGCAGTCTTTAACTTTTACAAGATACTCTTCGCCTTCGGAGCAGTTTTGGTGTTGGTGAAATTGATAAATTAAAGATACTAAAATTGTGTTAAACTTCTCAAAATTAAATAGTTTTCGGTTGAAACCGATTCAACCTCTCCTCAAATAAGTGTCTCTTTCAGCTTCCAAAAATCCAATCAATATTCGAGAATCCATAAAACAACCAACTCAAGATCAAAACAGGGGATAAACGAAAAATGTATCATCTTAATATTTAATATGAATGTGGCAGGTTAAGCCGCCAGTGAGAAAACGGCCACACTTCAAACTAGTCTACTGTAGATGCTGTAACGGTGGCGGCGGTGGTGGTGGTGAAAGATAGGGGCGCGGATAGTGGTGCAGCAGCAGCTACTACTACTCGCATCATAAACAATTCAAAAGTTTCAGGATATAAATGCGATGAAAGTTGACTGACAGCTTCGAGTGCATGATGTGCTTGTCGGTTGGTTTGTTATCGTTATCCAGGCAGATTTTTCAATGCCATTTGTGGGATCAAACAAATCCACTCGAATTCTATTCAAAACAACAACAAAAAACGATAAAACAAGCTTTACGTATATCTGACATATTTTTAGACATATATCTACAACGGCCCTTCAGAAACCATTAATTAATTTCGATGATTTACGGTAGAAAACACCCAAAGGTAGCAACATAAATACGAGTATTTGCGCTACCATCAAATTAATGTTGAGAGTGTCTTTTGGGGGGAACAAGAAGTAGGAATTTTTACGCAAGTACACAAAGTTTTTGGATCTACATAACTCTAATCCCTGTAGATTCGTTTTAGTGAGTCGTTAGAGAATTCTACCGATTTTTTATTAAAGTTTGATTTTTTTCTCGAAATTATCCAATTTATTTACGGAATTCCGCTGTAATCACATGTGCTTTACACACTAAATAGCGTTGATCTTGGCGAATTAGTGACGAACATCGTCTATTTTAGCGAATAGATACAGAAATGTATTGTGATGCTAAACGGCTGCTTAAACATCGTCTTGTATTCGCTTGTACAGTCAGGTGTCATATTGCTACAATATGACTTTATGATTGTATATTTCCATCCTTCTCTCACTCCTAGCCTTCACCTATACTCTACAATCATGTGTGTCTGTTGTGCAGCTTAATTACAGAAGCTCAAGCTTTGGTGTGGTTTGTATGCTTTAAACGTTCATTATTACATTAGAGGGATAAACAGAAATAACATAAAAGCCTTCCAAGTTGTAACCTTTGAGAAATTATTTTTATTTAAGAACTTCACTAATTACCATTTAATTTATAATAAAAATCTCTTAATCTACTTAGATCTTGGATTTTATATTTTTCGGGAAGATCGTCTTAAAACTTTCCACTCGTATCCGTTGAAATCCACTTTATACACCCAGTCTTTCTCGATAATCTCTGTTTAAAGAATTGAATGAAACACTTGCAAATCTCCCGGATTGTTCCGTTTGTATTTTCTCTTTCATTGTGTACTTTTCAGTGGTTATCTATAAATTTTTTGTGTGTTTGTTCGTCACAAATAAAACGAAACGAATTGAACACTGGGAAACTTTCGTATTTTCCATGAAAGTTGCCACTTTTACCAAAACATATATACATCCATTTGATTCGTTTTATTGTGGGCTTTTAATCTAATTTTGATAAATGGTTTCCTGAAGCCAGCCACCCGACTGTATGTACAAGATCTGGTAATTCCACTATTTAGATTTATCTGTTTTTCCCAAAAGTAATTTATATTAGTTTGTATGTACTTCGATTTGTTGATAATTGTGGTACAATTAGAATTATTAGAAAATCAACACAAATTTCGTTATTGATTCGCTGTTGGGGTAGAGCTGGTGGTCCTCCCCTTTGACGATTGTCGCTAGATTTGTTTAATATTAAAGCTGGATCTGCTGTAACAGTCGAAGCAGGTTTAACTTAATTGAAATCGACAACTTGTACATTGCATTAATTCTAAATGTACCAAATTGTAGTAGACATATAACGTAAATTGTAATTGTTGCTGACTTTTAGCTACTTTGCGTTGCTCAATGTTTATTCCCCATGTTTTAATGTTGTATGTTGTACCATTAACATCTCTCTCTCTATCTTTGTCTTGATCGTTGTCTATGGTTAGTAGTATAATCAGAATAGTAACCTTACAACTGGGACTTATATTTGAACATACTTCATTTATGACGACGACGACGACTCCTATTGCAGTAGAGTAATAACAGCAACAACAACGACAAGTTGAACTTTTACTTATTCCTCTTCATATTGTGAACAACAATGGGGAAACTTTTCAAATTTGTTCGCAATGTGCAAACCAGCCATTTATTTGCTTAATAGATATTGTATTTGGAGAAAATGTGTTTCAATAATTATCGAATGACATCCATTTGCTTCAACAAAACAAACATATAAACGCGATTCTGTCTGGCATCGTTTAAATTGTCAATTAAACGTTATTTGAACTTATTATGATAAAGAAACATTACATACAGCAGTAAATTGCTGTGGAATTTCGAAACTAAGTGCTTTTCTATGCCATTTCGTGTTAATTGTTAATGTTGTTCTTTTTTTTAATTACAATTATCTGCAACATGCATGATTTAGAAAGCATAGGAAATTGTTATGCCAGCTGTTTGGCTGTTGTATAGAACAGGGTCGGCCAACTTTTGTTGTAATCTAAAATTGGCCACCCCTGGTATAGCAAGTTGACTTCTTCAACCGTTGGAATAATTTAATTATGAGCTTCTGAAAGAAGAGACCAAGTCCATGCGCTTCTTACAATGGTTTGATGAATTAGTAATCACTTTAGAACAGTGTTTTCCAGCCGGCGATCTATGGAGCGTTTCACCAGAAATTATTACTGATTTTCACCGGTGCGCCACAAATAAATACGAATTTTGTGAGAGATCCGAATTTGCGACGCCAGTTAAATCGGGTTGGAGTACAAAGTCTTCGCATTCAGTGTCTTTATAGCCCTTACGTTTCATTATTTTTTGTGGTACTTTCAAACTTTTCTCTATAGTAGTTTTTGTGTCTATTTTTTTTTAAATAACGGTCGCAAAACTTGATGTTCAGCCCTGTAAAATGTCTAAAAACTGATGGACCTCCTCAAATTTATCACATGTTAAGACGGTCGAAAAAATATGAATTTAAACCCCACAACAATTCTAACATTTTTAATGAAACTTTGTTGTACCAGTTTTCTACTTATAACCGTGGCATTCCGAAAACATTCTCTCTATTGACCTCCGATCTAGCTCTTCTTCATTCTGATCGAGCACCTGGAGGTCGGCTACTTTGCAAGATGTGAATTTCATATTCGTGACCTCGCACGAAAAGGGTGAGAAGGCCCACCCTTGGCAGGCTTCTTAGTTTCCAGTCTCCCAAAATATGGCCAGAAGGGCACAAATCTTCTAAGAGCTGGCGTATGCTGGAGCACAGTTTCCATGTTTTATTTGTGATTAGAATTAGAACCATTATAAGCCTTATTTTTATTGTTACGTTTCACCCTATGAATACGGTTTTTTCTTGACAATTGAGGACAAAATATTCATTCGAAGGTGATCATTTCAATTTGATTTCTTGGGAAATAAATATAAAAAAAAATGAAAAATAATACAACTTTGTGTCACTTTATAAGGGTTAATCCGATGGGAACAAATAATTCGTCATTTAAAGCTACATTCAATATTGTTTACTGAAAAAAAGGAGACTTTGTGAACGTATATTTTTCTGCAATTAAAGAGGTAATTTTATTTTTAAATTTGGTGATACAAAAAAATGCTTATAACTAACTCAGCCTCAAAAAAAGGCTTGAGATGGACCTCGAGAGCATCCATTCTTCTTCACTTTCTAGAAACATTAGAAAATAAGGAATCATGTTAGAGATATTCTGTAAAAACTGTTATCGGCTCCACTTTCTGGCACCACTTTCATAGGAACTTTTCAAATAGTGCACATTACTTAAAAGCCTTATAATTTTTAACTATATAATTGCATTTATAATAAGCACGATTGTTGCACTTCTGAGGCGTTTTGTGTTGTTTACGTGCCAGACGAACGTAAATGCACTTATACAAATACGGATGCAGTTTAATTTATAATAATATTGATTATAATATTAATGCAGCCACAATAATCCAATTATATTTACAACGGTTATTCATGGGAATTCCAATAATTCTCTAAATGCAATAAATTAACATTATATTGTTTGGTGTAAACGAAAAACGTACACATGTAATAACAATTCAATAATTGGATTTTCATTCATTTATTAATTTATGAAACTAACACGTAACTATTTTAATCAAAGCAACACTGTTGTACAGACGGTTTCAGCCTAAGCGGCCCACCTTTCGTAACTCCTTCATTTATTAAAATATACGAGTACAAGAGCGGTTTAAGTAAAATTTGGAAAATTAACATCAGCTTCTTAGAATTCATAATAAAGGACCAAAAAAATATCGTGTCAACGGAATGAAGACTGTATTCATCGACAAAAAGTTGTTTCTACACGTTTGGCCAAAAATTTAAAAAGAAACGTTTGCTTTCGAGAGGTAAAATTCGTGAACGACTTGTCAATTACAATATCACAGAAATAAATAAGTGATTGGATGCTATTAGTATCGCCTTTTTCAATGAATGTACGGTGATTGATTCATAAGATTCTCTTCACCTCTCTAAAGCAAACGTTTTTTGTTTTTTTAAATTTTTACACCAACAAGTGGAAATTAAGGACTGATTTTTGTAGGTGAATACAACCCTCTAACCGCATTTACAATCTTGAAGACTGCATTCGAATATTTCAACAATTGAAGGAGTCATGAGGCGAGATCGCTTGGTCTGAAACAGTCTGTATAAGTTACATGTTTTCACTCATTATTCTTGTTTCCAACAAACTAGAAAATAAAGCAACTAATAATTTATTTAATAACATTACAACCGAACCATTGAATATTCAAATGATATGCACAAACAATAATGACGGTGTTATAAACAAGATAATATATAAACACAAAACCAACACCAACAACGGCTAAAGGAGTCGTACGTTTTAAGATAACAGAGGGTGGTAATATAGAGACAGGGTGGTTGTTTGTAATAAACAGAATGTTAATTTTGTGTTTGCCGTAAAAGAGGAAACCATCATCCTCTCTCATAATATCCTGTTGGATGCTTTCTTTTTTAAATAAATTTCAAAGCATTGCGACTTACTAGTTAGTAATAAGGAAAGGGTGAATACTAATAAAAACATTTAATTAAATTTTTTCATGCAATGATAGTTGTGTGTTGGTATTGTTGTTATTGGAAATAATCTTTCATCTGATCTGAATGTTAACATGAAAATGTGTCCAAGACATGACAGTAATTTTCTCGTTTCTTTTTTCTTTCTTGTCTCTACTACAACGTAATTTGGCAGCGAAACGTTTCTGTAGATACTAATCTACTGAAAGATCAAAAATAAACAATGTGGAAAAAGAGAGATACATATTTGAATGTAGTATGAAAAATGTTATAACATGAAAATCCTATGGGACAACAGTTGTAATCGTCTTATATTTCAAGCCCTGTATTTGTGACAAGTCTTATTATCTGCATTTTCCTCATCTACATAGGTAGACGGTAAATTTATGAAAAATTGAAAAAATGACATGTTCGGTTTTCATTTATCATCGGTTGAAAAAGCACAAAACACAATACGTTCAGTTTGAAAGCATAGTTCGAGAGTAGTTTTAGTGGACTGATCAATAACTCACTAAATTACTTTATTGCAGGTGTAAAAAGATAATTTACAACTCTTGCCAGATGTTCCGAAGACTATTTGGATTTTTTTAAGGAAGGCGTCCGAAAATTACGTAAAAAAAGTAGTCCTTCTATTAACACCTCGAAAATTAAGGCCGAAAATTGATTCAGAAAGAACTTCCAATGAAATATAAAATGTTGTACTTTAAGGGTCGTATTTAAAACTTGCCACCAAAACGCGTAGGGTTTTATTCAAACTGGGATACCACAATATAAAATTCTTTTTGTTTTAAGTATACATGTAAAAGTTAGGAGCCTTTCAATCATTAAGTTGCATTAGTTGTATCACTTATACCTGATAAAAATTCCAAATTATTTTTTACCGTTGGTAGCAATAAAGCGATTAAATATGCGATTAAAAATGCAAAAACATCTTTGGACTTTTTGTATTCGTTGTGCTTTCAACAACTACCTTTTTACTTTTTCCAAAGAAAACATCTAAAGAGCATTGGAAACATCCGGTGAGAGCTTTTGAAGCAACTATAATTTGGTCCTGGAATTTTTTATTTTATCGAGAAAACACCACAAATTTTTGGGCCCAAATAATCGCAAATCTTCAGTGGCGGATTTAAGTCTAAGATACCGCCCTTTTCGAAATGCTAGAGAACATATAGTCGCCCTAAACATAGTCGATAGTCAAGATCACACACTGAGAGCTTTACACGTTCTTAGGATTCTCCAAATGCGCGTTATAGGCTTATTGTTAAAAACTAGTATTCTGCGGAGTGACTGTGTTTTATTTGTTATATATTTTATTATCAATTTCACTCGATTTAACAGACCCTTTGCCCTTCAATAACACCTAAAATTTGCTTTGCAACTTGCTCTGATAACTTTCAGATCGTCAAATGGCTTTCGAATAATCAGGCAATTCTCGCACAGCCTGAACGCAATGCTTTGTAAAATGATAGATAATTTTCTCACTTACACTGTTGTATTTCTTAATCGAGCGGAATAATAAATCACAAAAACAGGTGGCTTGTAATTGACAGAAAAATAATGTTGGAAATATCATCATAAACATTATTCGTATGTAGTGAAAGTTTGGTTTTCGCAAATTTTCTACAGCATATCCGTGAAAGTATGTTCTAAAATGTAAAATTACTTAAGTATGAAAAGAGGGTCGTGTAAAAAACATGTTAGTAGGCCACTACCGCAACGATTCCAAAATATTTCTCCGTATCTTAATGTTATTAAGTTCTAATCTTTTATTTAACTAAAAAGTTGCTTTCCTCAACGAAATTATTCCCTGGAGGAACGTTCAATTTTCAATTATTTACAAATCTAAGCACGTACAGAGTAGAACGAAGTTGTAGCACAACTGCTCGGATTGTAGTACTGGAAAGGTTGTGGAATGGTAAAAGTCTTGAGTGGTCCAATTCGTCAGATACAGTTTCAAATTCCACCCAAATCATTCAAATTTAATTGCGTTTTTACCGCACACGTCTTCCGGCTGCATCTTTTTACAGATTCAATTGATCGTATAAATCGTTTAAAAACAAATAAATCCTTTGAAGTTCAACAAATTGCACAAACGACGGTTATAGTTGATGATACGTGATTGTGTTGAATCGCATTTTTCATCTCGATTCAGTCAGCATTTTTATTTGTTGCCGTTTTCAAATGAGAATATAGCGATTATCGATGTGTACATTTGTTTTTACTCGTGTTTTAATTGGATGAAAATCGTTGGATTTTACCCGCACAACCCCGCGAAAAAATGGGTTTTCGATGTGTAATTTTGTACCGATCTCGTCAAGAGTTTTATTGGAATTTATTGAGATACGTAACGATGAATAAATTCTAGATTCAGTTGAAGATAACTGGCAGCCTCGAAACTGGAGTGCCTTTGGTAATGGTAGCGATCATTAATCGAATTGCTACTCAAGAGCCAGCCTAATAAATCGTTATTTAACAACACTGATCCTGATCTATGGATTTTACGACCTTTGAGAATCAACTACTTGCAAATTTTCCGTTTTTTTCTCGCCTGCGTTTGATAAATTCAATAAATTTTAATTTCTCTCTACGGGAAAGCTGATATTTCGGATGATCACAACCAAATATGTTGACTTTCACAAACAAACAAAAAAAATCGACGAAATTAGTGAAAGTTTCATCACGACCTGAATGACGCATGTATGCGGAAAATTTTCAACAATATTAGAGCCGATTAAACCAGTAAATTGTGCGCTTAATGGGATATCCGCAACATAATTCCTATTATGATCTATATGGCGCATCCCAGTAAATTTCACCCAATTTAAACAAGTCGCATTGCATACTTTCTAATTTGCTCATCAATATTTGGTACAAAGTTGAACGCGAAATCCCAGTCAGTAATAAACTTTTCCTATCGCACTTCTTAACGACTTATAATTTTATGTTGTTTCTTAAATTACTTTCATCTCTACAAAGCGGTCCCATAGGTCGCCTTTGTAAACGTTTTCTGCCGTATTTGTAGGAAAATACTAATGAATTCGCTACAATCGAACAATTTCTACAATAGAATCGCGCCCACATTCGACAAATTCAATTAAAATTTCGATTAAACGTTACAATTTAAATTTAATATTTCCATTAATAATAGAACACTCGATAATAATAGACAGATAAATCAATTTTGATAATGTTGTTTGTTGTCGTTTTCTTATTATCAAAAAAACCCATATTCATTCCGTATGCATGACTTTTGAATATTTAAAACACAACGTGTCGTTTTGGTGCACCCGTTCCGTTCCACTTCTGTGTTTGTGTCTCTCGAAAAGTGCCAAACCGAGTCCCTATCCAATCGTTATCCACCGCCTCCCCCATCCTGTGACATACTTAAATATTAAATTGTACAAACTTGTTTTTTTCTTGTCTGTAAATTTTTCATCGTTCTCAGACGGAAGCCAAACTTATTAAAACTTCCCTTTAATATAGCGAGAATTTATTAATATGAAATGTCGTTGTCGTTTACAGTTTCGATCGTGATCAACCCTTCACATTCCAACTTGGCGTCGGTCAAGTGATCAAGGGCTGGGATCAGGGTCTGCTCAATATGTGCGTTGGTGAGAAACGCAAATTGACCATACCACCGAGTCTGGGTTATGGTGATCGTGGTGCTGGCAATGTGATCCCCGGCGGTGCCACTTTACATTTCGAAGTCGAATTGATCAATATCGGCGATTCACCACCAACCACGAATGTGTTCAAAGAGATCGATGCCAATCAAGATAATCAATTGAGTCGTGAAGAAGTAAGCGGTTTTGTAATTGAAACGTCGCCACGAGTCCGTAACAATTGTTGATAATTTCTCTCATGTTAATTTGTAGGTGAGCGAATATTTGAAGAAACAAATGGTGGCGGCCGATGGTGGTGAACAACAGAGCGAAGAAGTCAAGAATATGCTGGCCGATCACGATAAATTAGTTGAGGAGATCTTTCAGCATGAAGATAAGGATAAGAATGGTTATATATCGCATGATGAGTTCTCTGGGCCGAAACACGACGAGCTATAAATTAAATAGACTGAATTTTGGTGGCTTGTTTTTTTGATTAAATTATGATAATTGTCGAGTGTCTTGATTGTAACAACGAACAATACAATTATCCCACCACAACCACCAAATTCCATAATTTATTCGATTTTTTACACGTAATTTTGATAATTATTTGATTACTTAATTTTTTTGTATAAATAATCAGTTTCTAAACAATTTGGCTCATTGTTGATTAATTAATTCGAAAGAAAAGACATGTATGTTGTTGTACGAAAGTCCGAACGTTATTAAAGGTTTTTTTGTATAATCTTAAACACTTATTTTCGATAACAAAATGTATTTATTATTCTTTTTATTTAAACAATGAAGGTAAACACAGCAATGAAAAGAAAAGGGGAATTCTAGATAATGTCTTGATAACCTCGTGAATGATAACAAAACAAACTGTGAGTCTAACCGTTTAAAAAATTAATTTAAGAGTAAAATCAAGACTAGTAGAACATCGTTTTGATTAAGGCACAATTTACAAATAGTTTACATATATTTTTTTTTTAAATAAAAACCGTCACTACATCTTGGAAACAATAAATAAAAACTACACTCTAGGAATTATAATTAATACTTAATTCTATTTAATTATAGTAATAATAGTTTGTTTTTTATTACAAAAAAAAATCAACAAAGATGAGTGAGCAGCCATACTTTATCACATAACAATCAGTAATGTAATTAAATTAAGTAAACAGTTACACACTGAAATAAATTAAAAAATAATTGCCTAAAAACGTCCAATTTCGAGCTGCACCATGGCTAATCAGTGTTCAATAGCCTTTAATGTAAGCTGACAGATGTTTCTTCTCCTCTTCAGAAAGGCCATTTTTCAGAGTTCGTCTCACTGCAATCATCAAAACAAACAACCAAATTAACGCCTATTTAAATGCATCTGATAACAAGCAAATACTAGAACGTGTCTAACACCAATACAAATCGTGCACAAACACATGCTATTCTGTAAACGAAACCGAAAAAAAAACTCATCACAATCACTTACAAATCACGGTGAATCTCTGCTACCGAAAGGATTGTTCTCTCTAGTTCGAGAACGTTTCACTGTTTCAACATATTTACAAAAATTTAAACGCCTGTACGGTTGATTCGGTTTGTTATACTTACATGATTTCCGGTCGGCATGTCGGGTACGTTTCCGTTCTCGCGGTGCGGTCCTGGACGTGGGTCCCTTTGTGGCAGTCTTTACAAGTGTTTCGAGGATCTCATCATCGCCATCGGTCAGATTACCATTGACTTGACTATTGAGGAGGCTTCGATTGGATTCGCGTCGTGTACGCCGCCACGGCAGTGTTCCTTGCATACTTTCAACATCGGAAATGTCGCTGCCCAACAACTGGCGCAATTCGGCGTCGGCTCGATCTTCTTTCGTTCGAAATTTGCCAACCTAACAAACGAAACGATTATTACAAGAATTGAGATGATCGGGATTTATTTACGTCGGTGATCATTTTGCCGCGAGTCTTGTTCCTTTCGCGATGATTCGCCTTCTTCTCCAACTGTTGCAGGACTCGTTCTCTTGTTGTACGGTATTCTAAAGCGAACTCGGAGATGATTCTACAGAATTCGTTGGGTTTCGTATCGGCGATTTGGTGTAACGGTATTCCCAGCCACAACAAGAACTTGTGGAATCTGCAAAATATTCGATTAATGTTGGTGGTTTAAATAATTATTGTTTAAATACCGATTCATAACTCTTCTGTGGATAATGCCAACCAAGATGATGCGTTCCGCACAATCCGATAAGAAATCAGACATTTTAACTTTCATCATTGTTGAACCATCGTGTTTTGCTATCAATTTCAAATGATCCCAAGATGCTTTACAATCCGCCTCTAATCGTTGTATGTTTAAGGCTAATTCATCGAAATCGATCTTTGAGGCTCTAGTGAGGGCGCCAATCTGTTTCCAAGAAAAAATTATTAACTTATTTGAACTTGAATCAAAAGCGGCTGCAGACTGTAACGCGTGGAAGCTCTCGCAATACATTAAAACTTTTGTAGGACAGCACAAGGGGGAAATTATACAGGGTGGGCATCCGAAATAAGGACATTAGGGTAAGCCAAAATGGCTAACCTAAGGTTCTCCCTTGGGAAGAGTTTTTAGGTCAATTTTAAAAGGTGTCGGTGGGCATTTGAGGTTTCCCATTTAAATAAAATGCAAAAAACATTGTGTCTGTTAAAAATGCTATAATTTTTGAACCGTTTGAGATAAAAAAAAATCCAGGCATATTCTAGTAGAGCATTAAATTCTCTAAAACGGTGTTTTGCAACTGATTTTTTTAACTCAAAAATTCATATACTTGCGGGCTTTGAAAGTTGATGAAAAATAAATATGCTTTTTTCAACTTTCATGGCCCGTAACTATATGAATTTTTGAGTTAAAAGAATCAACTTCAACGTATTTTTGTATAGAATTTAATGCCCTAAAAGAATATGCTTAGATAAAATCTTTATCTCAAACGGTTCAAAAGTTATAGCATTTTTAATGAAAATTTCCAAAATAGCTTTAAACTAAACATATGTTTTTCATCAACTTTCATAGCCCGTAAGTATATGAATTTTCGAGTCCAAAGAATCAAGTTCAAAGTATTTTATATAAAATTTAATGCCCTATAAGAATATGCCTAGATAAAATCTTTATCTCAAACGGTTCAAAAGTTATAGCATTTTTAATGAAAATTTCCAAAATAGCTTTAAACTAAACATATCTGTTTTTCATCAACTTTCATAGCCCGTAAGTATATGAATTTTTGAGTTAAGAAAATCATCTCTAAAGCATCGTTTAGAGAATTTAATGCCCTACAAGAATATGCCTGAATAAACTCTTTATCTCAAACAGTTCAAAAGTTATATAATTTTTAATGAAAATTTCCAAAATAGCTTTAAACAAACTATATCTGTTTTGCATCAACTTTAATAGCCCGTAAGTATATGAATTTTTAAGTCAAAAGAATCAAGTTCAAAGTATTTTATATAGAATTTAATGCCCTATAAGAATATGCCTAGATAAAATCTTTATCTCAAACGGTTCAAAAGTTATAGCATTTTTAATGAAAATTTCCAAAATAGCTTTAAACTAATCATATCTGTTTTTCATCAACTTTCATAGCCCGTAAGTATATGAATTTTTGAGTTAAGAAAATCATCTCTAAAGCATCGTTTAGAGAATTTAATGCCCTACAAAAATATGCCTGAATAAACTCTTTATCTCAAACAGTTCAAAAGTTATAGCTTTTTTAATGAACAATTTTTTTTGCATGTTATTTAAATGGGAAATTTGTCCCAATAGAGAATTTTTTTATTCAACATTTGAGACCATAAATTCGATCAGTCATTTTGGCTCACCCTAAAGTACATATTTTACAGAATAAATCGTTGTCTGATATGATAGAATGCCATCACTGCATAAGCTCTACGCGGTCGCCTCGCCTGCTGAACGCCTGCAGCCGCTACAGCCTGAAAATCACCTCAGAATAGAGATCGGTGGCATCCGGAAATTTCTCCATAACAATATGACACAAATGGTGCAACAACGAGTGCTTATGTACAGTATCTTTGACTTCAGGTACTTTAGCTAAATAATCAATTTGGAAGCCTTTCACTTCGTTGCCATTCAAAAAATTCCCAATCGACAATAATGTACTCAATATGCCACGAAACGTTTTATTACAACGCAATATCTCAATGCCATGCTTTAAATCCATTAATGGTTCGGCAATTTCACGTTCGGAATTCTCAAAATCCAATTTAAACGCCCACAATTTCAAACGTGCCGGCAATTCCGAAATTGACGCCAGCGTCAATAGGAATTGTTCAGCACTACCTAATGGTAAATCGGGATTGGCGGCTTGTGCTTCCTGGATTTTACTGCGCTCCTCTTCTGTTGGCAACATTGTCAATAGTTTCTCAATACCTTCACGGTTCATTATTGTTGCGTCCATTTTCAAAATTGCCGTTTTAATTGAACGTGGCGGCGGTAATTTCGTCATCCCAATATTGATGGCATTCGAACGTTTCGGATCCAGTACAATAATTTCTTTATTTTTATTCATTTCTTGTTGTTTCTAATCAATCAAATTAAATTAAATTAATAATCGTATAAAATACTGTTTTGCGGACAAAAAAACAATAATTCACAGGCATTCAAATGGATGTGGACGTGACACCTTTATCCATGCTGTTGTAGCAGGCAGAAGGGAGAGTTTCGAAGTAACAGATACAGTTAACAGAACTACTAAGAGACAACAATAGGTCTACTTAAAGGGGTAGTACAATAAACACCTCTACCACCACCCAGAAAGTAAATAGACTCACCTCCTGTAATAGCCAGAACATGCCGAGTGCGGATCACCAAAGGAAAAAGAAAATCGATTATATTCAACGTTTGTATCAAAAAAAAAACAAAAAAAAATCAATCTTCCACCGAAAAGTGGTGCATTTCGAATATATATAGAATAGAGATTATTTTAACTAATATACGAATTATACGAACGACTTACTTTAGTGATGAGATCTTTGGCTCGAGATTCAAATAAATGTTCCAATTTCTGGGTATCGACAACAACTTGCTTCAATTCATCCCATATAGAACCGCTCTTCAATTTAACATTACTAATCGGATCGTCTCGTACTTCCTTCCAAAACAATTTCACAGTTTTCTTATTTTTCTTTATAGGAATTTTCGTTTCATTCGTATGTTGTTTGGTTGTTGGTAATTTCTGTAGATTACCACCGAATATGGGTGGATTAGGAACTGGTGGTGGTATCTTCAACGGACTACTATTGTTGCTATTGTGAAATGGTGGCGGTGGCGGCGCCACGGCTACACCGTTCTCTTTCAATAGTGGTGGTGGCGGTGGTGGTACGCCGATCGTTACAGCTGCCGGTGCTAAAATATCGTTATCATCATCCGATAGTAGATCAGTGAAATCCATATCGCATAGATTCAATGGTCGATTCAAGCTGGCCATCAATTCTTCCCAACGTAATTCATTTTCGGATTTTTTCGGTTCTAATTTCGTTTCATTGGTTGGACTCTTCAATAGATCCACTTTCGATTTCGACTTTGCTAGACCTTCTTTGGCTTTCGAGATTAAACCGGTCATATCACCGATACGATTGATTTTATTATTATCGTCGGTGTTGTGTTGTAGAATTGTTTGATTTGCTAGTTTTTGTGTTAGATCTTTTACGGTATTTTCACGTTTTAATTGTAGTAAAACGTTACGATCGTTTGTATCGTTCGTATTTTCGATTGTATCATCAACGATCTGCTGTAGATGCTCGCTATTATTGTTATTATTGTTATCATCATTACTCGTATTATTATTATTATTGTACATCATTGACAAAATCCAGGGTTGTTTAGTGAGGCTTTCCTCCGATTCTAGTTTGTTAACGGCATTCATTAACGGTGTTAAATCCTTGCGGCTCAAAACGTTGCCGTTATTAATCCGTTGTTGCAGAGCATTCGTGTAGTTGCCTGTAAAATTATAAATAAAATGTCATTTTAGAGAAAAGTGACTAATTTACAACTTGATCTGCCAGCAAAACTCGACAGATGCTATACACCTAGCGTAGGCTAGAGCTAAACGATTGGGCAAACGGCCAAATCGTGCAGATCGTTAATGATTTTGCTCCTAATAAAATAGATATTTGCTAGAACAGTTACACCTTTGCTTGTCTTTTAGGGAGACATTAGACTTCACCAATTGTGAGGTGTAGAAAGGAACTCGACAAAAGATATTTAACAAATTTGTAGTTTTGGTGGACTGAATATTATTGTTGACGGGCCTTAGGCAGCTTTGACATGCCTGCTTTATAAACTAATTACATCAAAGAGCGGTACTCCGGAAAACTGGGCCAAGTGTTTGGTTTTGGGTCAAAAGTTTAGGTCTGAAATCGAATAAGGAGCTACTGCAAAGATGTAATAAAAAGGAAGAGAAATAGTCTAAAACAAGAGAATCTTTAGGTCAATTGTGGTAGGGTGTTTCGCAATCTTTTGGCTGTTTTCAAGGTTTCTAGTGTTTTTCTAAAGATTACGTGTCTCATCTTTTTGTGTTCAAAAAAACTCCTTTTGCCAAATTCAATATTTTTCTAATTTGATAGAAGGTTGAAATTGATCAGCAAAAAAGCTTTCGGGTCGTTGTTTTCGCATGCCTGCATTAGTTTATAAATTAATTACATCAAAGAGCGATACACTTGAAAACTGGGCCAAGTCTTTGGTTTTGGGTCAAAAAGTTTAGGTCTGTAATCGAATAAGGAGCCATTGCAAAGATTTAATCAAAAGGACGAGAAAAACGCTAAAACAAGAGGATCTTCAGGTCAATTGTGGTAGGGTGTTTCGCAAGCTTTTGACTAGGACAGTATTCAAAATTTAGGCTTCTTGCGTAAACTCGAAATTTTGGCTGTTTTCGATGTTTCTAGTGTTTTTCTAAAGCTTACGGCTCTCATCTTTTTGTGTTCAAAAAAAAACTTCTTTTACCACATTCAAGATTTTTCTAAGGTCAATTTGATAGAAGGTTTGAATTTGATCTGCAAAAAGTTTCTATTTGACACTAAAAGAGCAAAAGACCTCGTGACTTATAGTTTGAGAAACACTGCTCTAGAGTCCAGTGTATCGGATCACAAAAACGATTGATTAAATCGATGGGAACTTTTATGGCAGCTAACAACTAAAATTGCTTAACAACAGCAACACTAGGGTGAGCCAAAATGACTAAACTATCGAATCAAAAGGGCATATATGTTAAAAAAATTCTCCCATTAGGAAAAATTTTCAGCTCAATTTTAAAAGGTGTCGGTGGCCATTTGAAATTTTCTTCATTAAAAATGCTATAACTTTTGAACCGATTAAGATAAAGATTTTATTCAGGCATATTTTTGTAGGGTACTAAATTCTCTAAAAGATGCTTTAGAGACGATTTCCTTAACTCAAAAATTCATTTACTTACGGACTATGAAAGTTGATGAAAAACAGATATCTTCTCTAGAAAATGCGTCAGAGTTGATTCTTTAACTCAAAAATTCATATAGTTACGGACTATGAAAGTTGATGAAAAACAGATATGTTTAGTTTAAAGCTATGATGGAAATTTTCATTAAAAATGCTATAACTTTTGAACCGTTTGAGATAAAGATTTTATCCAGGCACATTCTTGTAGGGCATTAAATTCTCTAAAAAGGTGTTTTGAAGTTGATTCTTTTAACTCAAAAATTCATATACTTACGGGCTATGAAAGTTGAAAAAAACATATCTATTTTTCATCAACTTTCATACCCCCCCTACGTATATGAATTTTTGAGTTAAAAAATCAACTTTAAAGCACCTTTTTAGAGAATTTAATGCTCTACCAGAATATGCCTGTAAATTTGTCTTATCTCAAACGGTTCAAAAGTTATAGCATTTTTAACGGACACCTTTCAAAATTGACCCAAAATTTATCTCAATGGGAGAATTTTTTCCCCAACATATAGGCCCTTTTGAGGCTAAGCCTAAACAACACGTACCGATTTCATTCTGATCATTACCATTCTGTATTGGAGCACCTTTCAGTAAGGCTACAGATTCTTGTTGTTCTTTCATAAAACTCCTTTGTCGTTCTGCTCGTTCCCTGCGGCGGCGTAAAGCAGGCGTTACACCAGCATCAGTAGCTAAGAAGCAAGCCAAAACACACACTGTTAGATGAAAAAAACCAAATAATTAATAATTCATTTACCTTTATTACAATCTTTATAACTGCCATTGATTTGCGAATTATTAAATCCGGAAGATTGAGATGTTGATGTTTCATCATCGTCATCTTCTTGATTCGATTGCAACGATTTACCATTATTATTATTATTGTTGTTGTTACGTACAGGACAGAATGGTGGTGCTGTACCTGTAGAATGTCGTCGACTCTTTCGTCGTTCCGTTGAATCGTTGACTGATTTACGATTTTTCAACGTTTTCCGTATATTCTCGTCCAGTATACGAATCGGTGTGCCGCTATTCTCTTCGCCATCCTCATACTGCAATACGGCTTCGTAGATTTGGAATTGTTGCAATAAATCCAGATCGGTACCCGGTTTCGACATGTATCGTTGTATGATCATTTCAATATTTTGTTCTTCTAATGCATCCGTCTGATCGTAGTACGTATCCTGATCTGGTATACCATTCAATACTTTATTGATCAATGTTGTTGCATAAATTAATAATTCCGTATCGGCTGAATCGAAATCTTTCAATAATTTCATAATATTATGCCATGGTAGTGCACCACTGGTACAATCAACAGTTTGTATAGCTTTTATCAATAGCATACAATTCGTGTCTGTATATTCAACAAAGACTAGTAATAATTTTAAGGCTGTTTTGACAACTAAACGAAATTTCGACGATATCAAACTGTACAACCATTGTATTGTTTGATTGTGTTCAATAACACCATTCATGCCATCCACGTACAACATCACCTGACCTAATGCTCGTAAAATGTAATTTTGATAGTTCTGATCGGCCTCCGAACCGACTTTTATTAAACACGATAGACCATCGTTTTGTACGAATTCATGGACCAAATCTTTGTCCTCTTGAAAGATTTGTTTCAATGAGAACAAGGCACGACGTAACTCACGGCCTTCGGATGTAAGAAGTTTTTCTAAAAACAAAACAAAAAAACGAAAATATTATTGGAACAGTTTCAAGACTTTTTATTCGTCTCCATTGTAAAATTGCCAATTTTTCTAGCTTATATCAATATTTATCTATAATATAAATGTATTATAAGGTAAATATTGATTTGCTATCATGTTTTATTATCGGTAATAGTCGAAAATTATATGTTGTTAAGTCTAATAATGCAAGAACGATTGGTTTTGCTTGTAAGAAAAAAATCAGACTTGTAGCTAGCTAATCCAAGTATCTGATCACGACATTGTATTCGTTGTAATATCGGACATCCCACACAAATTTAACCCTGGGAGATGGAGTTTTGCGCAAATTTTTACGTTACAATCCATTGATTCTTGAAGAATTTTTCACGATCGTTCCACGATAATCTATTATTAGTTGATTGTTTACTAGGATTTTCCGGTCAAGTTGAGCAGTTTACAAAAATCTTATAAACTACCACAACTCGACTCTCGTTTGTCTGTGTTGAGCATAATTTAAAGCTTTATCTTTACTGATTCTCTTTCGATAAAAGTTTTCGAATATAAGTCTCTGTTTGGTTGGCTTTGTAAATACGATAACTGATAACACTTTTGATAACCACAACTTTTACCTGTTCTTTGGGAAATTTTCGGCCATTTCCGCTTCAGTCCAATATAGCGTTTTAATGAAATATTTGGTTTGGAATTTAAAAAGATTTCCGACGAAATATTTGACATGAATGTTTCGAGATGAAAAAAGTAAGGTGAAAGAATAAATATCCTGCGGTTAGATCAGGCGTCGCCAAGGAGGCGGATATGAGAAGACATCGTTTGGAGGTTCATTTTATAAGCAAAAAAATCAACGCAATTTTATCAAGCGAACAAGATGAAGCGCTGCTAAATATTTTGTTCAGCTTTGAAGCCAAAATTTCGGCAATCCTTGCTAGACAATGAATTGACGCTGGATTAAATATCTCAAAGAGAGAGCAAATGCCATCAGCTGCAATTATAATAGTTTTGAAGTTGTAACTTTTCTACAAGTTTTTACCTGGTCTTTAGCAAAATTTCAGCTGTTTCCGCTCTAGTCAATAGCGAGAAGCTTCAATACAACGTTTTGATAAAATATTTTGTTTGAAAATTTGGAAAGATTTCTGATGAAATATTCAACACGAATGTTTACAGATAAAAAAAAAACAAAGTGAAGAGTAAATATTTCTGCAGTCAGATCAGACGTCGCCAAGCAGGCGGATATGAGAAAACATCGACTGGAAGTTGATTTGGAGAAAACGAACCCAATATTAATCATCTTGTTAGGTGTTGATAAGTATTTTGTTCATGTTTGAAGCAACTGAAAAAGCCCGTTTTGTAGACCTTTTTTGCTCATGCGAAACTGTTGAGCGACAAATCTGGATCGAAGACCAAAATTTTGGCAACCCTTGCCTATTGATTGACGCTTTAAATATGACAAAGAGAAAGCAAATGCCATCAGCTGACAACGGTAACTTTTTGGGCCAAGAATTTTCCAACTATTTTGCTAACACAGTTCAATAATTGTGCCACCATTTGTGCTGAAACCACTGAACATGAGCGGATTTTTTGGGAGATCCGATCTGCGGACTTGTGGCGTCTGATCAATAATTTAATTTTGGTCCAAGAAGCAAAAGAATAATTAGTGATTCTGGAAAAGTGGATCTTCTAAAAAATGAACCAAGTAATCTTATTAGTGTAAGGTATTTTCAATGCTTGTCCAACAATTTTTTTGAAAAAATAATGAAAGATAAGAAGAATTCTACACTTTCCAAGTAGTCCTAAAAACCACTTTTTTATTCCATTCTACTTACAATTAGTACAAAGGATCTATGTAGTTATTGAATAAATGAATTCTACCTCACTTTTTATTAATAAAGAACATATTTTCCGTCTTTTAATTGCGGTTAATCGTTTGTTTTGCTTCTACGAGTCAACTAAAGAGTGACACTTTATAACCAAAACTGAAGCAAATTTTTTATGATTAAGAATTCCGAATTTCAGCTACTTTAAATGGGGCGAAGGGCAAACCAAATTTTTAAGAAAATAGCCGGCTACCGTAACCCCTGTAACCTCTGATCGACGAGTAAACTGGGGGGTGAGTTCTAAAAAAAAGTTTCAAGAAAAGCTTTTCCATAGAAGCGTTACTTTGAAAAATTGTAGAAATCAAGATAATCAACAACAGAAAAATTACAAAAGATTGCAATCAATTTTTGAAAGAAATAAAAACATTTAATGATTACTTTCGCGACACAAATACTTGAATGTTATGAAAGATTTTTTGTTTTTGTTTATACTCACAACTACTTACCAATAATTGTATGAACTCGCACTGAAAGTTGTGTACGTAGCACAATAGAATTCTTCTTGCTGTAACAGAATAAGAAATCGTCAATAATCCAATACAGTAAGTCACAAGTGAATTGTTGATTTATACAAATATTTCCGATCGATTGTTGAACACTATTGATAAACCGTTTAACAACTTGTAAGTAATACGTATACGTATTTCCTAGTTGAATTCAAATGGAATTGTTGAGAAAAAGACAGAGGAATTTGTGCGAAAGAAAAGAATTGTAAATTCGATTCGTTATAGTAGAACTTGAACGACTTGCCTGCAATAAAACTCTAATAAGAAGGTAATTTCAATAATGATTAACGATTTGCTGTAATTATAGACCAAATCAAAGTTGTAGAAGTACAGGTGACCGAAACCAATACATTTTTAAGGTTTCTCTATAAAAACATTTTTGTGGTTTTACCTCAAATTCCTGCACACGTATCAATTTTTTTTGAGTATTTCTAAAAACAAATTTGAACTGAATCCGGAAAATTAGCGAAAAGAAAGTTGAAATAGTTGAAATGCCATCGTCTCTACATTTCGATTTGAAATTTTAATCGATTTTCATGTAACTATCAAGAATACAAAACAAACAATCAAGTAAAAGTAATAAATTTGTAGTTTGTACACGTTTTATCTTGTGAGCTTGCGGGGCATTTTTTCTCTACAATCTATGTTAAAACAATCATAATTACTCCCACGTTCTATAAAAAAAAACGTATTGTTTTTTTGATTTATACCTGCAAAAGTAACACACTGGTCCCAATGTGCAATTCTCACTCAAGGCAACTAAAAGATCTGATTCCCGATGCGCTATACTACGACAGGTTGTTGATAAATTAACACGATTATGATCATCGACAAAATCAATATCGTCCTCTTCATCGCCAGTTGTGGATGCTTCAGTTGATTCTAACGAATTAGCAAGCTTTACATCGTCATCATCATCATCATCATCGAAATAATGCAACCAATATAATGATGAATGTGTTTCTAATGATTTCAACCAACAGGCGACTAATTGATCATCGTTGTGATTATACGCAATATTTGCTTTTCGAAAAGTTTCTATTAATGTATCGGTATTCATGGTGTATTAACGGATTTCACTTGCAAAAACTAATCTGTTTCAAATAATTAAAGAAAAATTAATTAATTGGTGGGATTGATTTGCTCAAATTGTTTCGATTTTAATTGGGAAATCGGCCTAAAAACACATTTCTGTTGAGCCACCGTGGAGTTTAATTAGAAGTGAACAACCCAAAAAAACGATTTAATAACCGATTAATCTGTTAATTGGCTTCCAATTGGAAAAACTGTTTGGAAATCAATCGATTTTACGTTGGGAAATCGTTGTCATGTTCGAAGCTAATTTATTATCTAAACGCCACAATAAAATCATCTATTTATTCATGCCAATCTTTGTCTATCCGTTTTCCACGGTTCGTCTACCACAACTGATATTTTCCCATCAAATGATATTCTTTCCGAAACACACACAAAAACAACAACTTGATAAAAATCGTGCCGATCCATATAAGATAATTGAACAGACATCGAGCTGTTTTATTGTTGTTGTCGTGACCTTTTTGTTGTAAACAATAATGTTTTCTTATTAACAACAATAACAAATAAGGGGCGTCTTTTTTCTTTTTGTTGTTGTTGTTCAGATCTGACCTGATCGTGATTTTTATTTTTCTCTCGATCTATTGAATGAATGAACCCGGGGCTGGGCAACAACATAATTGCATAAATACCAAACATCTTCGACCGGGGCCCCGGTCACTGGGTTACCTATGCCTGCTGGCCCCGATCGTTCGTTTACATCTTCCAACAGGTGTTGGATGGTCAGAATTCGCCGGTTCGAATCCACGCAATCTAAACGAAACTAAATTGTTTTATCTGAATTATTACTATAATTTTAATTAAAAATAGACAGGCAAACAATTTGAGCAAAATTGGATGAAAATTATGAAATTTTTTTGTAATAAATACCATTCCAATCGATCACTGAACACTGGATTACAACCACTGTGTTATCACTTTATTGATTAGATTTTTGCAGGGCAAATCGTACAATTACTGTATGTAGACTGAAGGTCTTTAACACTATTACAAGAAGAACCGTACAACGGTCTCGACGGCAACGGATCCAATCTCAGGTGCCCATTGACGACGAGATGAGCGTGTGTGCAACTTTGTGGTCGAACCAATCAACCATTTACTCTTGTACAGGTCTAACTAAACACTGATGCGAACTCGGTTCGTTTTGTATCGAAATGAAAGATGACACAATTCCCCAAGAACCCACATTCACACCGACGAAACACAGTTGAACGGAGAACGATCGAAAAAAGGACAACCGACTTTTTGTAACGCTTTAAATTATCGAGAGATACAAGTGATAAACGAGAATTTGTAAATAAATCAGATTTTTCGTGTTAATTGACTGTGTGAGAGAGCCGTCGAAATACCGAACGAATTTTTACACGAATTCTTGGCCGATAGGTGATTCGTATTTTGAGAACTGTTCGAGAATCGGTGTAGAAATTTGTAAAAGGAGAAGTTTTATATATATAATGGAAATAATGGCTTGAAAATCAACTTTTTCAACTTCCAAACCTCAATTCCATAGTAATTTCGAACCGAACCATCATTATATTGTTGAGCTCTTTTACAGCAACCGTGAGAATTCTCTCGAACGATTCTTCAAGGAAATTTTCAACAAACCAACACTTTTTCTAAATACGATTTGTAATTCCAAAAAAAAATAGAGAGAATTTCACTTTTGTGTGGAGACCGGAAAGAAATTCGGCAGGAAGTTTAGATATCATAGAAAGTTCAAAATTACCCTTCTGCAATTAATTGAGCGATTTTCATTGCAATTAATCGAATTAACCGCTATTCCACGATTACTCACGTACACTTGAACGGTTAAGTGTAAGTGATGTTCGTTTTAAGAGTTGGTTCATTAAAACCAAGATCAAGTTGTTTTTTGTTTTGTTTGCTGATACAACAACGGTACGTTTAGCCAGAAGACTAATTGTCGGTGTACGAAGGACCGGTTAATGTGAGACGAATCGGTGGCAGAAACGTATCAACGTGGAAAAAAATAATCGTGACAAAACGTGGAAAGGTCTCTAATTAATGCAAATTGATTTTTAACGAATCGTTTTTCTTGAATGATCAATCAATCGGAACAAATATTTGAACAATTCTCGATTAATATTGGAGATTTGTGGATTTTTTTGATGGAACGGAAAAGGAAGTTGTTTTAAAACAATCTTTTGCTGAAATAGATGGTTATCGAGCAGTCACGATCTTTCGCAATGGTTTACTGTAAATCACTAGTCAATAAATCGTTATTTATTTAAATAGGCTGAAACGTGATCGTCGATTATTTAGCAAAAACTTGTAAACAATGAATCGAGTCGGTGTATACGGTTTCAAGAGCTTCTAATTGGTAAATCCGGAAAATTACCGATATTATTAGGGATTTCTAATGAGATCGACAAAATTGGATTCTATTAATCGAATTAATTTTTAAGTATTATGAAAGCGCAAGTTTCTAATAAATTTCATCGTTTTTAGGTCGAAACATCGAACGAACGAATACTGATGACCAATATTGTTCTCGATTTTAACCTGAAGATTTCTATAAATCTACATAAATTCCAAAATCGCATTAAAACTAGAAACAGTTGCATTTAATAAGATGATAAAAGCTCCAGCGACAGAATTGTTACAAACGACACATAAGAAACGAGTCCCTCTCTTTTCGTACCGTTATACCTATAAAACAAACTGTATATGTGTGTGTGTTTTTGTATATTTTAATCAGTATTGAATGGGGAACACATTCATCTTGGACCGTTCGTTTAATTTTTATATAGTCCATAGATAATCTTAATTGAACCACCTGATACTTGATGGAAATAAAATTTATTCCAATTGATAATTAATTACCTTGTATAGAAGGTGTCACGTGTTAAATAGCCCATTTCGGTCGCTTTAGAAGGTGCACGGAAAGCCCCACTAACATACCCTGATAATCACACAAAAACCACAAATAAAACTGTAACGCAAACGAAATTAGGCTAGAACTAGTTTACTATAGATTTTTTTGGCACGGTACCACGTAATTTGGTTTGTTTTTCTCGATTTGTTTCATTTCCACAAACACACACCGAAAAACGTGAGTAAGAAATATGAGTAATCTAAATTTAAATTAAGCATATCACCACCTGTTATAATTTTAGCGTGCTCTCATAATTATTTGATGATTTTTGTAGCTATTTCCAGCGATTTATATTAGAAACACTTGCGCCAATTATTAATAATATCAATTGATCTTTTACAACAGCAAAGAACAAAGAAGAATCCAGATCAATGACTTTAACGCCTGCCAATTATTAAGATTCTTATATAAGAGAATGGTAAAAATAAAGCTGATGAAATTGATATGCTTTCCGTCTGGAAACTGGCGGGCCCGAATTATGCGTATCACGGGAACAGAAAGATCGTCCCATGGTTCTGAAAAATAACAAAATTCAGGGATGGATCTGGATCTAGGAAGCTATTGAGATAAGTTTTGGGTCAATTTTGAAAGGTGTCCGTTAAAAATGAAATAACTTTTGAACCGTTTGAGATAAAAAAAAATCCAGGCATATTCTTGTAGAGCAATAAATTCTCTAAAAAGGCGCTTCAAAAGTTGATTTTTTAATTCAAAAATTCATGTACTTACGGGCTATGAAAGTTGATGAAAAATAGATATGTTTTTTTAACTTTCAAAGTCCGTAAGGAAATGAGTTTTTGAGTTAAATACATCAACTCTGAAGCATTTTCTAGAGATTTTAATGCCCTGCAAGATTATGCCTGGACAGAATCTTTATCTCAAACGGTTCAAAAGTTATAGCATTTTTAATGAAAATTTCCATAATATCTTTAAACTAAACATATCTGTTTTTTATCAACTTTCAAAGCCCGTAAGTAAATGAATTATGGAGTTAAAAAAATCAACTCTGAAGCACTTTTTAGAGAATTTAATGCCCTACAAGAATTTGCCTGGAGAAAACTTTTATCCCAAACGGTTCAAAAGTTATAGCATTTTTAACGGACAATTTTTTTTGCATATTATTTAAATGGGAAACTTCAAATGGCCACCGACACCTTTTAAAATTAAGCTAAAAATTTTTCCCAATGGGAGAATTTTTGTTCAATATATAGGCCCTTTTGAGACCATAAATTTGATAGGTTAGTCGTTTTGGCTCACCCTAAAGTATAATTTTTCGATACTTCAATTGAGCGGCAAGATTTTCTTTCTAAATATTTTGGAAATGCCAAATAATCTCGAAAATTACTTAATACTAGGAAAGCAATCACCTGCAATGAGTAATTCTTTCTTTCCAAAATTTCTCACAAAAAATGGAATTTTATATGACGTTTTGGCATTTCCAGAATAGCTAAAAAGAAAATCGTATCGGTCAATTCAATTTTTTTAATACTCTTCCACTTCAATTCACAAACGAGCGAGATATTTGACGTGCAACTTTTTTCTGAGACACTCTGTAAATTTGCGTTTACTTTTTGCATTTTATTTACCTTTGAAGTGCTCTGAATTTCGTACCTTTGAGCCCTCGAAATATCGCCTGTACCCGGGCTCCTCCTTTGAAGAGAAATCCGGCCCTGGCTAACTATTTCAAACTCCTTTGTTTTTGTAGCAAAAATTCGTCCAATAAAACATTATTTGACTACAAATCGTTTCATGTAACTTTAACCCTTCAAAGGCGTGGCTTATTAATCCTTCCAATCCCGCAGATTTACCATAAATTGGTCTATATTCTTTGAGCAGGCGCCCGAATTGCTTTAGTTTTGTGCTAAATGCGCCCCTGGTCGATACCGGTTAAAAATGCGTAATTAACGAAATTGTCGTATAGACAACCAATAATACGAGTCAGTATAATTAATAGTCTATAAACGAAAGCTCTGGTAGCTTTCGATAGTCGCACACTATAATTTAGAAGAAAAAACTAATAATAATAAAGCTAGATTGTCGAACACCCTGACCCAATTTCCAGCTAAATACCTGACAACAAATCATCGATAGTTTTTTTTCTCTCTCCCCTTCATACTTTTAAATAATACAATATCATCATCATCATCATGTTCGATCAACTTTCTTTTCAATTTATTGAAGAAAGAGAGCTTTCTTATATAAATCGAAATAAAGTCAATTTAGATGACTATATATACTCACTTTGATTGAAAACCTTCGAACTCCTCTTGTTGTTCACTGATAGAAGCTTCGAGGTCAAGGTAAGATCCATAATCACCATCTTTGTATAGCTGAAGTGCCGCATCATCCAACTGTAACCAGAAAAAATCCGATAAGCGGATTAAAATATCGACAAATGTAAATAGGAACGAAATTCAAGGATATTTGCGTAAAATCCCGATAGATTGGAACATTTCTAAGATTTCTATAATGCAATTTGGATTTTTTTTAAGACAACGTAATTGGATTGATTCGACACGTGTGTTACTGTAAATTTCTATCGGATAATCTTATCAAGAAAGTCGATACGTTTGCCTCGTCGATCCACCCCAACAATCAACCACCTGTCTAGACACAGTTATTAATCGAGAATTTCCGGTTCAGCCTAATTACAATTTGATTGTGCTATCGGATTGCCTACGAAACGTGGTGGCCCCAACGATGGGGACGGATCGAAAGAAGTGCAATCACTTTTTACTTCTTTTACAAACTGGAGGTAACCTTGGGAAGTGCATTGTAATAGCGACCTTGGAGCTTTTTCTATAGTGTTTATGTAGAAGAGATATTACCAATTATGTATTCATTTAATTTTTTGTATTCTCACACAGAAGAAACAGTTCGGGTACACAATTATATGATAGTAATGGTAGATAGTAGGAAACAGCCGGTCAATTAGTTTGTAACAAATATTCAACTGAAGAAATAGGTCTTTCCTGTTGGCTCTATTGTTTTAAATGATGTTCATGGGCAGCAATAGATATAAAGTAATGTCGGGGTCAACACCATTGGGTGTTGCTGTTGCTGCTATTGCAGCAACAACAACAGCAGGAGCAATGTAGAAAACAGAGTCATTGTGTGTTGTTGTTTTGTATGCTTAGTTATTTCTCAGTTTCAAACGCAAGATCAACTCAACTCCCACGTCTCTTAACTCTTTTTTAATTAATAATCTTACTATTGTCTATGTTTGTGTGTGTATACAATTTGTTTTATTTTCTATTCATGCCAAAGTGGAAGCGCAATTATTTTACCTGATTCTTTCACTGCTCTTTCTTCTTATTTTAATGCACAATTGTTGTTTATTTACGGTCATTGCCATATATCGCTAATTATTAACAACAATACGAACAAAAAAACAACAAAACAGCGTTACAAAATTATTTTTTACGTTTGTTGCTTGCAAAGCGGACCACTTTGATCTTTTACTTGTTGTTGTTATTGTTGTTATATCGTTTGCTCGGCTGATCAGAGATCACCTTGGGCAATCTCACGTTTTTGTCAACTCTATACAATTTCCATTGTTCACCCCACTCTTTCTTTATAAATATTAATCATATTAATTTAATAATAATAATAATAATAACAACGATAAAGATAAGGAAAACAACTCGAATAGAAAACTTGTGCAATTCAGATCATCAATTTTTTCGCCTTGATTCAATAAAACACCTGTTTGATTTTAAATGCTGCGTCTTTACAAATACAAAACAAGAACATCCAATTAATATTTCAAACTTTACCATAACAATTGTGAACGTGTTGTGTGAAGACCAAACAACAGTTGGAGAAACTGTTAAAATTGTCGAAATAAATCAAGAATTATTGATTTTAAAATCAATAAACACTACAACACAATTTATTCTACCATTTATGCTTATCTGTTCAACAACAACAACAACAGAATTTATTTCAAAACAGGTGATTATAACTATTTTACTCTAGCTGTATTTAAAACAGAAATAAACAAAAACAAAAATGTATCAACAATCGATGGCCTGGTTAGAGCAACAATTCCAATTCAAATAAGGTAAAACTTTGAACAATCAATAACGAGAAATGTATTTAGTTTTCTTATATCAACTAAAAAACTGACTGATAATTGATGATTATTGCAAAAGTGAATTTGAATAGAGGGATTATTGTTGGAGCTTGCACATTTCGACTTCCCCTCTCATATATCAATTGCTAGTTAAGTCTCATTAACCTCTATAGTTGTTGACTCAGAACAGTTGTTGCTTGTTAAAAGAAGCTTTGTTTGTATTGGATCTGAAACGGGGGGCGATCTATTAGAAAAATGTTTGATGTTATAAATACACAACCAGTCCATGTAGAGTGGCGTTTAATCGAAACGACGATTTTTTCGAACCTTATTAAGCTCGTTAAAAACTTAAAAGAGTACAGGACAAAGTTGTTGATTACAGTAACGCGCCGAGGGCGAGATTTCAATTTTGCGCCCCCAAAACTCATTTATTTTACTTATTTTAAGGGCAATCAACGTCTCCTTGAGGTCGGCCAGCCTGTAGCTACGACCCTGATTAAAAATTGCTGATATGAATGCAACACCAAATCAAGTCGGTGTTGCAAGAAACAAAGATCGTTTTGGATATTAACAAAGACTTCTGATGGTTTGGAGTAGCGGTAAAACTATGATCTTAGGCTGGGTTGAAATTTTGATAACTACAACTCTTCAACTCCCTACTTCATGATAAATCTCCAAGAGTCAAGGGGACGTCTCGCTCGTTTTCATAATCATTCCATTTTTTCTTCTCTTTCATGTGCAGCACAACTCTGCACACAAGTCACGCCTTCGGAAGGTTGAAGCTACCAATTCGCAAACTTTCAGTTATTTTTTGTTAAATAGTCGATCGTATTTAAAGTGAACAAGTTTTTTTGTTGAGATGAATAAAATTGAACATCTGTGATATTTTTTGTTTTGAAAGGTTTAGCGCCGATAGAAACTAAAAATAAAAGCTATTCAACACCTGTCCGATCGCGTTCGACAAAAAAGTCAGATGATGAAGGCTTAGGAAGAAGGCCGATAATTTTTTTTCAGTGCACTGTAAAGAATTCTACAGTTTCTCGAAGGCCAAGAAGGTCATCTAAATATTTTTACTTTTTCTTCCTCTAGGAACATTTGTGGAACGTGTAAGTTGATATTTACATTAGGTAAACATTAAATGAAGACCTAGTGGAGTTCAGTGTTGCCAGTTTTTTTTCAAAGTAGTGGAAAAGCTGTTTCAATTGAGGGTAACATTTTTGAATCCGTTATCAGGAATTTCATAAATCGAAGAAAGTTTTGCTGGACCGACCCTACTGAAACTACTCCACTGAAAGCTCAAAACGCACCCCATCCAGCCAAAAAGCTCCTCTTTCGTCAAAATAATATATCAATTTGTATAAAAGTGGCTACAAGCGAAATTGTTGAGAAAAGCCGATTTTCTGCGTTCCACCGTCAGATGCAGTAGTAATCGCAAAAGTTTATTGCAAATTGCATTCCTATAATAAAGTTGTTGTTGTGTGTACGTGTACACCCACGAAGAACCAAGATTAATTATTAATTATTGATAATAATAATTTATATGTTAGAATTATCGTCAATTATAAATTACATTGCGGAAATCGCTATCCGGTTATTTGCTTTTGTTTTTCTTTCAAAATGGCAAAAACTACAATTATCAATTCAACACTTGAAACTTTGAAAAAATTTTTTTCGTTTGTAAAAATAACCAACAAGTACGTACTCAACCGTTAAACCATCCTTAATCTGTCTCTTCTTCCGCGATAATTACTTACTTGCAATATAGTTATAAGTTACGCACTCAAGCAAGCGGAAAAACAGATAGTAGTAGGTATTTTTGGTTTTTTCTTGCAGTTTTTGTCCCCCCCCAAGTATATTCAGTTAGAATTCTAACGTAACTAATAGATTTTCGTTTTAATTTCCACAATGTCAGTGATGAATTATTGCCGGGTTAAATTAAGATTTTCCTCGCATAGTTCATACGGGGATTTGTCAGAAATATGGGAGAGAATCCGGAATTATAACAAAATTGATGAAAGTGCAAAACATCCCAGGAATAGACTGTTTTTCAAAATAACGACATGGGACACGAAACTACAAAATTCCTGATGATGGGAGCCAGCAAGGCCGTCGACCCAATATCTGAAGATGATGGTGTGCTCCGCTATTTCCGTAACACTGACTTTTAAAAAATTCGAGCGAACGAAAAATGAACAAAACTCTAGAAATTAGAACGTAAACATTGTTGAGAAGCCTCTTATTATGTAAGTCTGGTGCATTATTATAGCATAGAGCAGTGTGCAAAATGAATACCAATAAGCCCACGTCTAGTATTAAAATTTGTTTGAATAAAACCTACACTTTCTCGAGTTTTGTTTTATTTTATTTTACTTGCTACTTTCCATAACCCAATTCATGTACAAACACGACGAAACGAAAACAAAAACTCTCCCACATTATTACAGATAATAAGAATTAATTTAAAATTCACCCCCAATGTTTTATTATTCTTGATTACTATCGCATATCTGGTTGTTTTCTAGAAAATTTCCCATAGTCGGTAATTAATGAGTAAAAGAGAAAAAGAATCGAAGGATAACGTACAATAATCAAGGCTACAGGAGGTCCTATCACGATCATCCTGTCGTCCACTATATGCTTACGCTACCATGAAGACTTAGAAAAACAACATCAACAACAACAAGAAAAAGATAAAAGACGCAACAGCACAAACGGCAAATAATCGAATAAAACAACAGCAACCAAATGCAAGGTGCATTGTTGTCTGATCGACGATCCGTATAAAACGACCTGAGAAAAGGTCGTAAGTTCAACAATGGCAATCCACCCCCTTTACGAGACGAATCAGCACCAATTTGATTGTCGGCTATTTACGATTCGTACTTATAATAATATTCTAATTTGATTATTTCGTTTAATCAAAGGTCACAACTCCACCTGTCCGTGTTTATAAAATGTAGTGAGATCGGTTGAAGACATCTGTCTTCATGGTTAAAGTTGTGGGAACGGTTCAAGCACCGGAAAGACGTTTTCCTCTCTTCATTTCCATTTTGTTATTCTTGTTATAATAATAACAATACAACAGAAAAAATTACATAACATCATCGTTTTGAGAACGACAGAAATACGTGATGTTCATAATCTCGTCTATCTTCAATCTAGATCGTTTTGGTGCCGTCCAATTCACATTTGAAAAATGGCCCATTTAGAAAAGATCTGTCCATCTTCGTTTATTGTAAAGTTTAAGAAACGGTACGGTGAAAGTCGGACATTTTTCAACCCTTAATTTTTCTTATCAATCAATCAACTAACCAGAACCAACGAGTATAAAGAATTGAAGAAAAAAAAACAGCTGATTCATGCGACTTAATCGAGAACTTTATTGAAGGGGACGATTTTTCTTTAATATCAAACTTTACCAATTTCCGTTTCAATTAAAATCTGTGACTTTACATTTTAATTTTTGTAAAAATCCTGTGAAAAACACTAGATATTACATATAGATAATAAAATAAGGAGAGATTGATGGTGATTTTTGCCTTTCAAAAGTCAAGTGCGTCAAGTTTTTCCATTATTATTATTATCATCATCCACATTATTATTATTTTCATTATTCTATTATATTGCGGTAATATCAACAGCAAACAAACAAGACAACATTGACGCTGTGTTTTTTTCTGATTCCTATTTTATAGAGACAACGTTACAAATCCAACCGATAGCCCAAAGGCAGAATAATTTTCTAATAACAATCAAATGCAATTAAAATGTTGTAATTGATTTATGAAAGAATGTTCAAATAAACGAGCAAACACAAAAAATATGTATTGATACAATTTATAAGAGAGTAGCAATTTATACGACACACGTGGAAAAATATGTCTTGTAAAATTAAAGAATGTGCACACAACTGGCGCCAAGGAAGCTGACGATCTCTTTCTTATGGAAATTTTTATCAACCAAATATCCACTAATTCGGTGTCATTGGACGTCATATCAAATATTTGTTTATGTTTTGTTGATTAAATCGATCAATCAATCGCATACAATTGGATTTGCAATTTGCAAAATAATAATAGAAAAACTTACAGTATTCCAATAATAGATTTGAATACAATACTGGATTTGTTTAGGTTATACCTCTACTGTTTGGTTTCCAACCAAGGCCAAATAACACCTATTTTGCCAGGTTTTAAAAAAATCATGTTTCATTTCGAATTCAAGGATAAAACTGAAGGATACGAACGACAAAAAAAATTGTTGATTTCGGAACGCATTCTAAATCGCCGGTGATCTTTAACGATCACAGCACCGGACGTGGGAAATTCTGCCCCGGGCGCCTTTTCCACGATCTAATTGATAACTCTTGTTTGCGCTGTGTCGGTCTCAGTCCGGCTCTGTCTCGAGCTATCATGGTCGATTGCGTAGGCATAGTAGCCAGTTATTTTTTCAGTAGGGAAGGATATTGAAGGCAATTTTGTAAATTGCTTACACATAAATTGATCTGAAAGTATACAAGTAATTCTACGCCTGAAACATCGGCGAGTAAGTGCTGACATGGCACAGGAAGAGGAGACGAGGCGCTTGTAAGGTGGTAATGCGAATTCCCACGGTTTCCAAGCAGTCGGAGTTGCCTGGGGAGATTTGCTCCTTGCAAAAAGAACGATTAGATATCCGATCGTATACAAAGTAAGCTATTTGTAAAAGACACAAAATTATGAGTCCAAAAGTGTGGTGAATTCTTCAAAGCAAAATTCGAAGTTCAACTCCAACCAAGATTGTGTTCTGACACAACAATCCACATCATTAGCCGATCATAATCGGCTTCGGCTTAAATTCGACTTCGTGATAAACAAATAAAGCACCACGTCCGTCCGTACCTGTCCAACGTAACTATTTTTGATGATTTGCGATTTTAATCTAGCATAGAAGCGATTCCACAGAACACGATATTCTAGGAAAACGTGTTATAACAGAGTCGTCCAGTACTTCGATTAATTATCTAACGTAATTCAGCTTTATTTAACCGACAAATTCTACATGACAACTAGACTTGTGGGTCTAGTAAAACAACCTTCTCGTGTACCATCCGTACAGTACCATGAACTGTTATAAAAAATTAAAATGATGTCATCTTTCGTTGGAGATTAACAAAACTTACAGTTCGTTTTTTTTTGGTACTTTAGAAGAAAAAAAAAACTACAAAAAAGACCGAAATAGTGAAAATACGGATTTCCAAGAAGATGTTCAAATCAATTGTGGATGATGATAATAATGCCGACTACTGTAAATGTCTTGAAGCTTTGAAGACTTGAACATACTTTGAGATTCCAAACAACCACCTGTATTTACGGTTTTTTTCCCAACTCTGTCTCTATTTCATGTCGATAGAGTTTTGTCTCTGTTGTCGGTTAAAGAAAAATATTTAAACAACCAGTCCAAAATGATGTCGATGATGATGATGATGATGACGATAATGATGGTGAGGATCAATTGTTAGTGCTAAAAGCTAAGACAATTTCTCATGGACGTGTGAATTTCTCAACATTATCAACACACAACAACAAACAACAAGAAAATTAAATATATTTTGGAAATTGTCTGATGATGATTATTGTTATTAACCAAATGGGTAGAAACAATGGAACGAAATTAACGGCAACTTGACATTCAAATCTTTGTTATCCGATACAAATAGAGCACTTGTAATTATCCTAAATAATCTTAATTGTAAATAAAAGGATTCACATGAGAATCATGTCTTGAAAATTAGTAATAAACAGTTATACAACTAATCTGGTTAATGTTGATTCTATCTATTTGAACTAGGATTTTCTCTTTAAATGGAAATATTTTGAAATACTTAAAGAAAACTTAGTTCAAAACAAAAAAAAAGATATGGAGTAAAATCGTTGAACTTTAAGTGGGTGGTATCACAATTAAATAGTGAAAGTATGGGACGATATCCGTAGCCACGGCTCAAATCTCAATTAAAATCTATCCAATTATCGATAGAGTTTCAAATAAAAAATATGATAGGTGTTATTAATATGGGACGCTTAAAAATACCTTACAATCTATGTTAGACATCGTCAGGCCGCATGTTAGATTCACTTTCTCTCAGTGGATTAGTTACGAGTTCCGATGGTCAATTAGGCCTTCCATAAGAATCCTTAGAATTGTATTTATTTCCACAAGCGAGCGGTAACTAAACGAGGAGTCACCAGTTTTTGGATAGTCACGAAAACAATTAGAGTACAGTTTTTTGCAGGTCAAATTGGTCGATTTTCGCCATGCGGCTAGTCACAGTTGACAAATATCGCATGCGACTAATTCTCTAGTAAACCTTTCAAATATCTCCGACCTGGCCAAATCGCTGTTTTCACGGTCAATTTTATGATCCAACAAAACGAATACCAAGCTGTCTTCTCGGTGACAAATTTCCTCCCTTTACAAATCAAATTTTGAGGCTAAATTTATTGCCAAAAGGTGAAAAAATAAAACTTTTCACATCAAATCACCTATTTGAAACGGAATTTTCTACTTTTCCTGGTGATCTAGAAAATGAAATTGTACCGTGCACGCAATATCGATTTTAAACAATTGATTAAATTAATTATTCACTATTTAATGGTGAAAAAGCGACGGAATAAAGCTAATTTTGAGTTGCTAAAGAATTAATTATAAAAAACTCGAAGATTTGTCGTCTTTCTAGAAGAATATCGAGCGTCAAACTGTAGAATTTTTGTTCTCTATTAAATGTCTCCCTTTACAAATCAAACTTTGAATATTTTGCCCCTTTCTGCACGTTTAAATCGTTTGGTCGCTTTGCACAACAGATCGCCTATTTGAAACGGAATTTTTTGATGATCTAGAAAATTGTACCGTGCACGCAATCAATAATTGATTAAATTAATTATCCATTTAATGGCAAAAAAAGCGATCATAACCGATTTGTAAATTGATCCTTGACGAAGGTGAATTGTGTGAAATGCACAGACGACAATTACTATTTACATTGATCGACTTGTAAATTGTGCTAATTGCCAATATTTAAACAATTTCATAAGATCTCTCGCATGTCCTTGTATTTACAAGAAAATCTATCAAGAAAATTCAATCAGATTGACACAAATTACAAATCAAAGTTGCATTTAATTGAAGTCTTCAATAAACCGATTTGTAATTAAATCAAACACACCTTACAATTTCTATAAATGTAATCAAAACATATTTATTCAATATTGGACTTACCCTGTGCGGCGACTTTAACAGACGATGTACAGCAGCTAATTGATTAATTAACGGTAATGTCACACTGAATGTGTGTAATGGTGGTCGGGCTGGATCCGGGAAGTTTGTCGTATACGAGAATGGGTCGATATCGTTTAAATATTGTACACGACATGTTAGAGACATTATTGTAATTTGGAAATGATTCCAATAGCACACATAGAGATCACACTTTCTTTGTTTTAAATTTTAATTATTTACTTCGCAATTGTATCGAAATCACATTGTGATAATTGTTGATCCTGAAAAATTGGCGATAATCAAATATCTAATCGCAACTGTATTTCGAGCACTATCAGTTAATTAACAATTTGCCCAACTGTATAGATAACGGTTTATTGCTAATTAAATAATTTTGTTTATTTTATGTGGCAAATGCCACGATCTATCAGGATACCGTCGATTCTACACAATATTTTGGAAAATTTACATAAAATATTCGTACACGCTTCATTCCAGTTTTGTCTACGAAATAACAAACGGTCGAAAGTCGGATTTTTCGGAAGAATTAAAGAAAATTCACCCACATCGATCGAATATTTCGTAAGCCGGATTGTCGTGTTGCATCCGGGCGCCGTAATTTTTGATTAATTAGAGAGAAAGATGCGAGAAAATCTAAACTAATGACAGTAATTTGGCGATTTAATGGAATTTAAAGATAGATGCGACAATGATGCAGTGAGATCAAAAAATTGTGAATCGTGGAAAGTGGATTTTCTTCAAATTTTTGTTATGTAAATCTCCAATGTCATTTCCTTTATTGGAATGCAAATTGTAGGGAAATCAACAAAAACTATGATAAAAAACGAGGACAATTCCTATATAAATAAACACATAATCGGGGTATTGTAATACCGTTTCAATACGTATAAAAATCAATTTATTCCTTTGTAATCTATAATAGCGTTTATTTTTTTCGTCCTATCATTTGTAATAGGATCGTGGGTGGTTTTTAAAACACACTAGAAATTAGCTATTCAAAATTCCCCGGTTGTTGTTGTTATTATTAGTAGTATTACGAAATTATCTTTGTTGATTTATTGCGGTAATCCTTCAATTTTCTCTCAAATTTATTCAAATTTCTATTTAATAACGTTATTCTGTTGCCATTCTTCGTGCATTTAATTAATGACGTGGTAAAACAAGTCGTAAAATCTTCCAACTAACTGCATTTTATGGGATTTTCGACTAAATTCAAAATTTTGTTTAAATAATAACAATACATAGCGTTCGATTGGAGGGAGATTAACGGTGTTTTTTGGTCGGCTGCCACTAACTGCATCATAACGATTCTAACGATTGCAGCAATCGGAAAAGTCCAACTTCTAATCGACATAACTTTAGTGATAGAAATTCTTGTACCTGTTCAGGATAATAATCAATCAATACGAACGTTTTAGGTAAACGTAGAACAGGTGTCGCCAACCTGACGATTTTCCCCGACATTCGATGAAACACGTATATTTGACAAATTATTCATTGCTCGGTCATAGTAAATATAATAAATAAAAGACGGGATTTTCCAGATTTTTTGAAAAAAATTGGATTACGGCCAAATTTCCGGTAATAATTCTAATAATAACTCGAGAATTATTTGTAATAAATTATTGTCAAAAGTATATCAACACAAATTTTGTTTGTTTTCGTTTTTTTTCGGTTTCGTGAGAAAACAACAAAATTCAAATATGTACCCGGAAGCCCGGAGTGGCGGGGTGTCTACTGGTCTACTACACGTTAACCTCACTGTTGTTGACGGTGTACAATTCGAGGCACATTTCCACAAAAATTTCACAATTATTTTATCGATTGTTCGAAACTTTTAAACGAAACGAAACGTATTTTTTGAAATCGAAACTGAACCTGTCAAGCCACCACAACTGCTGAAAACCGGCCCCAGAGAGAGGGAATCCAACAGAAAAACAGTGTCAATAAAAGCGAATTTCGGACGACGATATCCTGATAGATTCTTAACGTTTTAATTCAAATGAAATTTATTCAATTAACGGATGGATTATTTTGGTTTAATCAACGATTAGCGGATCGATTTTTTTAGTTTGAATAAAATTATTAAACAGAAAAAACAAATTCAGACCTTTTTTGTTTGTTTGTTCAAATTTCTTTTACTCTTTCAAAATAACAAACACGATTAAAAGGCGTCTACAACGTTCATCAACCTTCCGCAAACACGTTTGCTTTGCGACTGTTCTGTCTTTCGTGTTTTGTCAGCATTTCTACCTTAGATTATTGGTTCTCTGTCGGGTTGGCAGCGCCATCGTTGCTAACCGGACCGGTAAGGAGCAAAATTTCGAAATAATGGACGTGTGAGGGAGTACTTCCTCTCATTTTCTATGCGAAAAAAAAATAGCCAACAACAAATAAACCACGAAATGTACACAAACACGAAGAATAGGTTTCGCTGATTTCTAGCGGTATCCATAATCAACCCTTCTGTTGTACGGTTTTCATTTAACACGAGCTGTAAAGTTTAGGACCACATAATTTTTAAAAATAATAAAAAGTCGTATAGCAATTAACCACATAAACAAAAATTCGACAAGGTCAAACTTTACCCCATTGAACATCACCGTTTTCTAACGAACAGTCGTAATATTTCTATCGCACAACACGGTAATGTTTAGAGGGTTACAGAGGCTTGAAAATTTCAAAAAATCGATTTTCTTTAATTGTTTCATTAAATTGTGCAATACCGCCTTGATCAAAACCTTTCCGGAATTCATTCAGATAATTCAAAATACATCAAAATTGCTAATGCCCCCTTCATGCTACCCATGGACTGCAATACACTTATTCCAGCGCTTTATCCAGTTCTTGGAACACTTCTGGAATTCAATTTTCGATATGGCCAATAGTATCATCTTCAGTTTTTTGTTCGCCTCCTCTCGGCTGCTAAAACGTGTGCTGCGTAAAGATTTTTTATTCAATTGATTCCCTGTTCCCTGCGCTCCCTCATCGAATCAAAAAGCCACTGCGGAGAACACTGGTGATCGAAAAATCGAAAAGGGCTCTAATTGCCACACTGAAAATGAAATTCAAAAGTCGACTGCTGGATCAAGCAATGGTATAGGTGCGTTACAGTCGAGGGGGAGTATTTTGAAGGGAACAATAGAATTTTTTTTCAAAACTGTCTGTTCTGGTATGTCTACAATATTCTTCCCGAGTTTAAAGTCAATTAGAATAAACGTCTAAGCGGTAAAGCCTTGAAAAACAATTTTTTGTTCTGTGTGCTATTTAAACTGAATATTTGAAACAATACTCCATTTTTGAAGTCAGTTGACACGATTTCTCAAAAAATAATGAACCAATCTTTGCACACTTCTTCAAGAACCAATTTTACAAAATATGGTTACCAAAAATAGTACCTTTTTGTACACAACTCAGCCAATCAATCAAATTTCAATTTTCTGAGTTATCCTGACAACGCCAAGGATCTTTATTCTGAGACCTTATAAAAAATGAGATCTCAAGGGCTAAATTTTCAAAATTTTGAAACGAAATTTTCACAAAATATTTGTCAAATGCTTATCTTTAACATAGTGAAAAGTTTGGATAAAGCATTTTCATTAACTACGCTAGAAAAGAATTTGAGAAAATATGCTTTTTTTAACATTCAAAATCCATGTAACCCCTTAAAGAATACGTCAGCGCCTGCTCTAAATACCGCCCTTTTCGTAATGGTAGATAACATACGTTTCTTGGATATTTTCCTTAAACATGGCCGACAATCAAAATCGCACACAAAGGTCCAATTTATTTTTAGTTGCAGTATTAAATGAGCCTTTTATTACTTCCAAGTGACGGTCATTTCGCTTTGCCATAGTCTTCCTTTTTTAACATGAAATGTCAATAATTTTCCCAAAGTTTAGGAGCAAATTTAAGGCGGCATCCAGTAGGACCTAAGAACTGCACACGATCTTAGGATTCTTCAAATATAAAGAGAATATTTTGCGTTGCAGGCTTTGCAGTTAATTATAAAGTAGCAAAAATTCAACCTCATTGTTCTGTACATCAAATAATCTCCTAGGATCGACCAAAAATAAGAATGTTAGAGCTCGAAACTGAAAAGTATTTCTGATTTTGACAAAAATGCTGCGGAGTGAATGTGTTTTATTTGTAATATATTTTATTGCCAATTTTCTGGATATAACTGCTCCTTTAACTTAAAATTTTGCTCACATTTCAAAATGTGCCGCCCTCAGATAGCGCCCCATGGGCCTAAGCCCAAATCTACAAGTGAGAATAGATAGATTTTTTATGTCACGTTCTTCTTGAAGGTGTAGACCTGATGTGTTATGTAGGCTAGAACGAGATCGATGGTATAACACGGATCAGTTATAACAATTAGAAATGCGACTATTGTAATGTTCCATCAGTTAAGATTTAGAAATAATTAAGATTTATAAATAATTTTCTATAGGAAAAAAGTAACAGTCGACCACAAATAAAAATACACATTTCTCTCGTTATCCCTGGCTGTTAATATAAAGACGCTCCCGCGTATAACACGATTTTCACATAACACGAATTGTTTAAAAATTAGTAGATGATTTTCACTTGACGCGCTACAACGCGTTGTAGAGGAGTTTATTAGCAAAAGATGTTATTGACGGTATTCTGTCGAAGAGAACCGGATCACTTGTAACACGGTTCAGTGATAACAATTAGAAATGCATTTATTGACGTATTGCGAGTCATCATTATTATAGGTGAAAAATATTTGTACTGTTTACTTACAAAAAATTTGATGACTCAGAAACTACAATTAAATTGTCATTATTTACAATTATTAGGTACATATTTAGGGACACTTATAACACTTTCCCTCAAGCACATTTTACTTTTGCATCAAGTTAACTGCCTAATGAACAGTGCATTCCTATTTGCCGGCTAATTCAAGAGGAAAAAGGTTTCGAAGCGCGACAAAAGAAAAAATAAAGAGAAAAAGTAGCCAAAAAAGATTTAGCAAAAGAATCTATCAAACGAAACGTGGACAAAACTGTGGTATTTTCAAAAAACTACCCTGCTTTATGGGACTAGTAATATCATGACTGAAGATAAGATCTTAAAATTTGAATGCAAAATATTTGAGCATTTTTGGATTAGATATTGCACTGTGAAAAAGTTTACAATTAATCCGAATCTCTCCCAATGTTTTGCAGTGGGGTGTTAACACATTCAGATGCCTCTAGAAGACCTAAGAGGAAGTCTTTTTGTCTTTAATTTATACTTACAAGACAAATTGAAAGCTTACAAATTCTTTGCAAAGGTAACAAGATGTTGCTAAAACAGTCCTTTTTCTTTTATAAATGCTTGAAGGCCTTATCGAAGAAAAGATATTTTTAGCGATTGTACATTGTCGTACTTTTTATTTATTTACAATCGTCTGCAGTTGATAAAATTACACTTAAAAGCCAAATAAATCTTTAACCATCATTACCAAGTGTTTAACAAGCAGTTAAATTTATGTAACATAATAAATTTAACAGTGATTCAATTATTTATTACTTGCCGTAATTATTTCATTGTCAAAGAACGACCTTTGCATACTAAAATTGATAATAATACCAAAAGTAAATAACTTATATAAATATGTAAAGAGAATTTGTCTAGAAATCGAGTTGAACAAATCGCAAAAGATATGGTGTATAAATTTTTCATTTTCTCTCTAAATATTTCGTTATACAAAGCTGTATTATTTCGGTGTAATCGAGTCCGTTGATTGATTCCAAAGAAATTCAGAGAAGACATTTCGATTAACTATAAATTTTTTCTCTTTCTCCTTCACACATCTCTTTGCGTTTGATTATAATCACATGTCAAGACTTGGTTAATAAAAATGTGAAAATTATTACTTCAAATTTACAAAGCAACATCAAGGCTGTCTAGTTTAGAAAACACTACAAAAATGACAATAAGACCGTCTTCAAGTGACTCATTTCCGATTATGTAAACGACCATTGACACAGACATATTGTTATAATTATAATTACTATTATTATTATTAAAAGTTTTGTTGAAATTCTTTGTAATGAATTTTTAAATTGTTTTCTTAAATAATAGATTTCCTTTTGTAATCATTTGATCGATGTTGAAAGGGCGTCAACAACTCTATATGTATAACAATTTTACAAGAAAATGCGTGTGTGGTAGAATTTCGTATTGCGTGCATGTTTCATTAAAATAAATAATCAACTAATGTTCAATATTAATCATTTTATATGAAATACAATTCGAATTGGATTTTTGCAATGTTTTCAATCGTAAATTTCGTCCTGTCTAAATCGATTTGAACACAAACAAGACTAATTACAAATAAAACCTCTCTATAGCGGACAGTTGCGCAATTTTGCTTTTACTCTAGAAACGCGTTAAGCAAGCTAAGCGATCGTCACAGAGCTTAAGGAAGGTAGAAAATTTATGTAAGCTTAAAAAAATTGTGTACGGTGGTAATAGCGCCGGATTTAGGCGTGGACAAAGGCCCACTCCCAATTCAAGAAAATTTCGGCTTCCGGTACATGATCGGCCTTGTATTCTATCTTTTATACGTTAGACTAGTGTTACGCAAGCTTCGGTATGTCTCGGCTCAAAAATAAGAACAAAATTTAGTTATAAATGCAATTCAAAAAAGCAAGAGAAAAAGAGCAAGAAAACAGTGGGTGCAGTCCAGAATTTGATGCTCTTTAGGCTGAATTGCTTGAAGATAAAGAACGATTTTTCTTTTATTTTCATGTATAAATAAAAAAACATATCTATTTTTCATCAACTTTCATAACCCGTAAGTATATGAATTTTTGAGTTAAAATATCAACTTCCAAACACGTTTTTAGAGAATTTAATGCTCTACAAGGTAAAATTTTTATCTTAAACGGTTCAAAAGTTATAGCATTTTTAACGGACAAAATTTTTTTCAATGGGAGAATTTTTTTCCAACATATTTGAGGCCATAAATTCGATAGGTTAGTCATTTTGGCACACCCTAACGACCAGTTTAGCATACGCTATAAGGAAAATGATGAACAGTTCCGATCTATGTTCTTCGGAGTTTCATTCGACACGATGAAAGGCTTAAATAAAGTAATCGTTAACAAAAGTTAAACAAATAGGTCGAAAAAATCCTTTTCGTGCCTCCCATATTATGACATGGTGCAAACTCAAATAAAAGTAAGTTGTAACTGAAAAGGAACTTTGAACTTGCTTCTGTATGTTTTTATTATTATTTATGAAGTAAGCAAAACGTGCAGCAATGTGTTTCATAAGTAGAACACAGCTCCCTTTAATTTTGACACAATCAGGGGTCCGCCGATAGTGTTTTATGACTCACAACATTGAGTACGAGCGTCTGATAAAGCAGCGTTTTAGAGCGTTTAGAACGGCACAGTGGGTTTAATTCTTGAACATTATGGATGGCAAAGGGTCAAGTAAGGTCCCTTTTTTATTAGTAATCCTGAATTGAAGCTCTAAGTAATTGTCAGAGCAGGCAAATCGACTAGCCGCGTAAGCATAAATTTCAATAAACATAAAACTAAGTACCAAAGAAATTGCTCTATTTAGAAAATTTCTTTTGACTCTACAAACATTAAGCAAACGAAGCAATCAACCCAGACCGCAAGACTGCGCTTATGGAAAATTCATGTAAGTTCAAGGCCTAGAAAGGACTTGCAGTTTACGAAAAGTGTGTTCAGGTGAATCCTGAAAATATGCCAGAGTCTCTTTCCTGGTTACCAAATTCTATTGACATAACTGTCTCTCTAGAAGAATCTAGAATATCCACCTTCGTGTTGGAGAAATGCAACTTGATAACAAAACACTTCATCCAATTTCAAGATTTACGTATTGACGTCGTCGTTGTTGTTGTTTTGGTTGTTTACAATGCGTTGGTATGGAGAAGAAAGTCAATTTTTATATTCGTTTAATATTTGACGATTTCTATCTTTAAGATGATTTAACATTTGGCCTTTGTCTCAGCTACCAGTTTCCATAATTTTTATTCTGTTTTCAATAGTTTTTTTTTTATTTTTTAGAAAGTTGACAAGTACGTATAGGAAATATTTGTATTACACAAAAAAAACAACAACAAGTGCCAACAACAAGTCCAATTGATGCGCGACTCCAATATAAATCAATTAATTCGCTGCCCTTTTCATTCGTCTTGTAGACGGCCAGAGAAATCTGTTATCGGCATGTTTATCAATTTTTCTTTGTAATAATAATAATTATTATTATTATTTTATTAGAGAATACTATATAGCTCTAGAATGATCGTTTCGATTGTGATCCAAAAGTAGACGATGAAGAAGACTTAAACGAATAAAAAGAGGTCATGCACCTGGAGAGAAAGAGAAAGGTCCAAAATGGATGAAAATTATTGATTACATGCTACCGTAGATGAATAATTTATGACAATGGTCAAGGTTGTCATACATATATATATAGAGAGAGAAGGCGAACCTTGTAGTCGATTAAGTTCGATAATTTGTTCGTTTTTATCATAAACATTATCTATTTATTATTATTATTATTATTATTACGTTTGCTATGTTAGATTCTGTTATTATTAGAAATGTCTCAATTTTTCTCTCGTGTTTGTTTGTATAAAAATAGTTGTCCTATTTAGTAGAATTGATCGTCTTTTGGTTATTCACCTTTCTGTTTGGATATTCTGTTGCGAGGCTTGGATATAACTCATTAACTAACAGATACCTATATAACTTGAGTACAATGTAATGAGAGATGCATTCCATATACACACACAAGTTGTAGATAAAATTATGTGTTACAACGAACAATAGTGTGGAGCGTTTTTTTGCCTAATAATTTTCAAGCAAACTAACGGCTCTCCATCATCATCATCACGATTCGGTGATAACGTGGAAAATCACACGTTACACACGTGTGTAAAACGTATCCAGTGATCTTGTTGGCAAAACATTTGTACGTTCTCAAGGCAATCCACCCACACCGGTACTACCTTATGACATTTGGGTCGTACAATCGACTGTTAATAGATCACAAACTGTACGTACTGTTTTATATGATAAAGTGTTGAGTACCGTTGGGAATTAGTACCAGTTCTCAAAGCGACTTTCTTTATAATTCCCTTAATCTTATAAGTTGCCGTACAAAACATTAAAAGTAGTGTAACGTCGAACGTACTACTTAAGCTAGCTTATCCTAAACGGCTTAATAATTTATGGCTTCAGTACCGATTTTATTATATATAAATAGAAATGATCGCCTCAACACGGCGCCTTTATCATTTATCCAAATGAAATCGTGAATAGTTTTGATTTATATAAAGATCCGGCAAAAGTCTGAAACAGATAAATGGCAGGCCGAAAATGGTACTCGCTTTTTTTATAAAACATTTTTGTTATAAAGACCGCCGTCTTTTTTCGTTCTCGTCTTGCATTATCATCAACAAGTATGCAAGAAACAAGCGATTAAAATGCAAATCACAAGAGGTCATTAAACAATAAATTGCTCACCTTTCCACTGTACGTTGAAAAATTCTTTGGAAATCCACCGATGTTGTCACTACAAATCATAAAACATCATCAAAATCATTGACGAAATCCCTACCAAAGATCACTTACATTCTAGCCGGTTGGATGATTGAATGTTGCGGTGTACTATCGTGGATTTTAACTTGACCAACATCGACTTCCATACAAACACCACCATTATCCGTTTGATCACCATCATCGTCCGAATAGCCGAAGATTTGGTCGATTAATGGACGCCACATCTGTGCACCACCACCCAAGATCTCATCGATATTGCGATGTTTCGATATGAATAGTGGTACATCGGATTTCTTGCGTTGTTTTTCTTGACTGGTCGTTGGTAGATTATCGTAAGGACTTAATCGGCCTTCGTTCTCACGTGGCATCTCTAAGCCCTCCGGACTGGCACGATCTCCTAATGGTATTGCGTTTGTATCAAAATCGTTGTTGTTGTTGTTGTTATCTTGTAACCACCATGGTTTCTCGCCGGAATCGATATGGCGAATTGCAAATTTCGGCTTTTCATCTTTTCGCACTTCTTCGGCTTGCACCATTTCTGGCACGTTCTCAGAACTGCTCAGCCACCAGGCACGCTCGCCCGAATCAATATGGCGAATCTTGTAGCGTTCCAAATATTCCTCATCCATAATATTCAATTTTTCCGAATTTTTACTATTATTCTTATTATTATTATTACTACTTTGACTTTCGCTACTATCCAACCACCAACATTTCACATTAGATTTCTGCGAATCTTCCTCCTTCTTATAATTGGGATAGGTTTCAACGCCTTCAGGCACCTCAGCATTCTCATCCAACCACCAAGGAATCTCACCAGATTCGACATGGCGAATTAAGGGTTTCTTCTGCGATTCGTGACTTTTTGGCGGCGTATCTGAACGTTTGGATGCCTCCTCCAACCACCACGATTTCTCGCCCGATTCGATTCGTTCGAACGTTTTGCCAGGCGCTGGATCTTTGGGTAGTGACGTTGATAATGTTGTTGCATCATCCAACCACCACGATTTCTCACCGGACTCGACCCGCTGCATCGATTTCGGCGATGGTTCTGGATCTTTTGGTAGCGACGTTGATGCGGTCGTATCGTCCAACCACCAGGCTTTCTCGCCGGAATCTTGCCGTTTAAACAGATTTGTAACCGGTGCTAGAGCTCGCATTAGAAACGATTTCGCTTCAACTTCGTTCTTAGTATGGTCAGATTTCAATCGAGGACTGGGTGGTGGTTTCGGCGATTTCTCCAACGATAATTCATCGGTTGATGAAACGTTCGCTGAAGTTCTAGCTTTTTTATCGTCTTCTGTATTACTGGAGGACGTACTAACATCGGAACTGGGTGATCGGCGGTTTCTTATTGATTTACTGCTATTGTTTTGGATGCGTTGTGGTAATTTCGATGCCGAACTCGTTTTATGGTAGGATTTACAACTGGAGAAATTCTCGGAGATATCGGTCGCTTCAGATGGCTGTACATCCGATTCGGAATCCGCCGAACTAGCTGAAGCGCTATGTTTACCGAATTTCGTTTTCAATTTATTCTCCGGACTCATATTCAAAACGGATTTACGGAAATCTTTATTTAACGTTTGGATGGAATGTAGTGAAGCCGATTTGGAAGTATTACTGTCGTTCTTTGGTACTTGTGGTGGTTTCGGTGGACTCATCTTCGATTTCGTTTGTGATTTACTCGATTTACTCGAACTGTTCGATTGATTCAAGCTCTTCGTCGAACTTGCCCGCGATATACTCTTCGGACTCTCCGATTTCTTATCGGACGGACTGGTGAATTTCATATCCAAAAATGATGACCACGGTGTTGCTGTCGATAATCGTGCCGCACCAGAGAACCGTGAATTCTTCGTTGTGTCATCTAAACGATCCGATTGGATCTCTTTATCGACCATCACACGATATTTCGGACGTGTCAATTGTTTTTCAACGATTTTCGCAATTTCTATTCGGCGTGGTGGTCGGGAGGTGTGCGTAATTGGTGTTGGTGATGTGCCACGTGTCACAACCGATACGGTTTCCATTTCAATTTTCTCAATATCCTGTGATGTTGTCGTAGTTGTGGTTGTTGTTGTTGCTGATGATGATGTATCCGTTTTTTGATGATAATCATCGGGTGCCGTTGACGAACACCGACTCGCCGGACGACTACATCTTTCTTGTTCTTGTTGTGCATGTAATACGTTGAGTAATTCACGATTCTTCCGACTCGTTTCATTTGTACGTAACGTTGATGGTCGTGTATATGCCGTATAACTCTTCTCGATCGTATTCTTTGGTAAAAAGCGACTTGTTATGTATTTTTGTGAATTTGTTGAATTGTAACGCGGCGTTAAATCCTCTCTACTTAACGTGTACTTTTGTACTAAATCCTCTTTTGTGATCGATGAACGTCCACTGTATTTCGGTATGGCCAAATCTTCTCGACTCAACGACGATCGACTTGCTGTATATTTCGATAGGGCATCGTCCTTATTCAACGATGTACGGCCAGTGTACTTCGGAATTGTCGTTGTTGGTGCTGGTGATTCCAATCGTTCTTTGCTCACCGATCTTGAATAGGTCTTCGGATATAATCGATTGTAATTGTAATTTGATGATGATGATGATGATGTTGTGGCAGTTGTTGTTGATGATGTAGTCGATGTACTCTTATCAACTGGACTGGGATCACGGGATCTGGCACCGGTCTTCGATAGGCCACGATACGATACCGGTGGATGGCTGGTCTCTTTCTTATCAAGACTCGATTTACGGGTACCATAATTTCCTGCAATTTCAACGAGATTGAAAATAATCAATATAAATTAGTAAATAATTTACCGATTGGTGTGTCACGTTGGTAACTTAAACCGCCGTATTTTGACGCTATTCGTGATGTTGTCGATTTATCATCGTCTTTTTTGATGGGATTTCGACTGTAGCTTGTGTCGTACTGAAACATTAAAATTCAAAGATAATTTCAGAGGAAAGCTGCAAAAAATAAGAGCAACCGTGCAATTGGGTAGTCAATTTATTTTTTTTGAGTTGCAGGAGAGTTAAATCATCTTTACAGAATTGAGAATTATTTTATAAATAATCTTTTTATGGATAATTCTATTAATTAGAACTATTTTGTAAAACTTTTTATGAAGCTTCAAAGATTTTTAACAACTGAATTACATTTTTAATGCTTTGAATTACATGAAACACTCTTTTATGTAACTTTTTGATTTAGAATATTTTCCCTGCTTCTAAACAGATATTAGAAGACTTTCTTTGACCACAAAAAGTGTTCACGTAGCAAATTCGAAGATATAAGAGAAATGGCCATAGCTTCTAGAATTCCTGCCGTATCCAAAGAAAAATCACAGATTTTGAAAGCTCAAACTACGTTGGATACCAAAGGGCTTTATGTTCAGTTGCTGAAAAATTGATCGTTTACTAATTAAAAGCTTTATTGAAGCAGTTTTGCTAAAATCTATTTGTCCACTGTTTCGAGCAATTCCCTTTTTACACTTCTATTCCGGACTTACTTTTAATACAATCTTTTTTCCACTATTTATAAAAATGAGCATAACAAGAAGTTTATTGCCACTCATTGTTTTTCAACTCTAAAAATAAATTCCGAAGCAATTTTTTGTAAGATCAAAAACTTACTATCCAATTTTTTTTTACGAGAAGTGTTTTTTATAAAATTCTTCGAGAACTGAAAATGACGCGGAAATTCAACCACTTCACCACCCATTTTCGGGTGGTCATGCAACAACCCTTAATCGCGAAAACTTCTCTTTTTCTCGCCCAAAATGCACAGTAAATCATAACTTTTTACTCCACTAATTGAGTATTGACGACTCCAGGCAACTGACCATTTGATTTAATTTCATTTAATCTGGTAAATTGCCAACAACTCAACAATTGCTACTGGATTGAAGATCGTCTACACTATAATTTTATTAAAGTGTTTTATTATAAACGACAACATTGGCGCAAAAAAAAAACCATACACTTTAGGTTTTTGTTCGGGAAAAACAAAACGAAAGAGGCGGCGCGCGTAATCTGTACATGCAGTTGAAAGAGATTGAAAAGTTTGTTCTATTAACAACTTCCTGTCTGTACCTATTTCCGTTCGGAATCGTATACAATTTAATGTACATGACACATCCTAATTAGGATCAATTCTAATTATAATTGGACTGCATTGATTAATTAGAAATAAATAGTAAAACATCAAATGAATCGCTGACAAAACAACAATATATATTGATGGATTGATGCCAAAATTGATCGAATTGTATTGAATTTAAAATTAGAAATATTTTCCAATTGATAAGAATAGAAAATATTGTTATGATTCGGCTTGGAAGCAACGATATTATAAGAGGATGTTGTTTATTTTAAAAATAGCTTATAGGCCCTCGAATTCTTCTAAACTATTAGTTAACAGGAAGAGTAAACTTGGACGACAGTTTTATGAGATTTTTTCCACTAGTTCGAAACATGAGAATTTACATATTGAAATGATTATCTTTGTCTCCTCCTTTTACACAACAGACACTAATAGAAGTCTCTATAGAAGAACATGAAAATATCGCTTTTTTCGTGTATTTGAACGATTACAAGTGAATAGAACCGATAAAAATAGGCTTTTCGACATTATGTGTAGATAAAAGGATTAGTTGTAGACACGTGTCTAGTAATAAAGTTGATTCTATTACACGTTTTAAATACAATTTCATACAGGGGCAATATAAACATTCAACAAGGAACAACAGATTTATTTCATTATCATAAAATTTGGTTTTATTCTTGGCACCAACAGGATTTTTCCTCCGTTTTTATTTCCAACAATAAAGTTCGTTGCCATTCCATCAGTTGGAATAATAAAAACATCAATAAATTGTTGCAATACTGGCAACCCTTTGGTGTTGTTTGGTAAACACGAAAAAAAAATGTTTCTACGTACACGACCGACAGAGGGAGTGTATTTTTGGAGAGCTGTTTTTCCGCACTGTCACCTCTATAACATACCGGCCACATACTTGAATGTCTGTACAAATAGGAAAAACATAAATAACTTCCTTAGGAAGCGAAATAATCATTAAAATTCTCTTAAATTTACGTCCACCTCAAACTTTAATAAATTCTAAATCATCTAAAGCAAAAGAGAGAAGTGTACGCACATCCTCACTGAAAATAGCTATTTTTACAGGAAATCTGTAAATTTGCTCTTATTAGCTGTAAAATCAAAACAAACATATCAATCAGGACGCGTTTACATGAAAATCTCGTGTATTTTACACACACATTTCATTGTTGTTGTTGCCATATACAAATCCAAGCTAGTTTCAGTTGTGCCATCTGAACTGGTGCTGAAAGATGTTTCGAGGCCTTAATGTTTTTTTTTGTTGGGAAAGTTCGACAGTAACATTACACGGAAACAGATTTGCTTATAAAATTGTAACAATTAAAAATAAATTTCAACGTAAACCTGTTAAAAGTGAAATTGAACTAAATTAAGACAATTGTCGTAAAATGTGGACACTTTCATGAGACGAAAATAAAGCAAATTGCCGAGAAAGCTACTAATAATAGCGACTGTTCTACATAAACCACCCTTATTTACAGTTTCTATCGCTAAATCAAACGGGAGGCAAATGAGAAATATTTTCGTTCAATACATTTGTTGTACATAAATCCAGTAGTTTTATTTTCAGTTAACTAACACATAAAATTGGGATAAATCCGAACAACATGCAAAAAACACTCGAAATTTTGTTGGAATTGCCAAATTTTTAACGTTTTCCAATACACAACCCAATTCAGTACTTACATAGTTCCTGTACGTGCTCATAATTCGAATATAGTTGCCTTATTTCCACATTGGAAACCGCAATGTTGCTCATTGATTCCCCAAAGTTTACAAATAAAACTCACTTTTACGTATACAACAATTCCCAATAATTGTCCTAATAATTGCAAACATTCGTGTGTGTTTTTCTTGTACTTTTTGTGTCTAATTCAAGTCAAATGAAACTAAAAAAAAATCGTAAAATGTAAAAATAAATCTGGCACTATATATTCTAACTAAACTATACTAGAGTTATGATGAAAATACCGGTGCTGAGCGTCTTCAGCGTCGAGTCGAGTCGGAACGATCAACAACGAAACGTTGCCGACTGTCAACTATTTAAGGAACAAATTGTTGTAATTTTGAACAAATCTAAATTGACTGGTTGTATTTAATCATCATCATCATCATCCAGTGAGCATGAATGACTCGAATCCGATTGCGGGGAAAAAGGCGATTTGATTTGGATGAATGATGCTTAAAAATAGGGCAGGTGATGACAATGCTGATGATTAGCATGGGCGGTGACAATGGAGAATACGTCGGACAGAACAATCATTACCAAAATTTTGAACATAATAAGATTTCTGGATAACTGGGACTACTCAATGCAATGTTGCAATTTCGCTTCCAAAAAGTCTAATAAACGAGCTTAAATGTAGTAAAACTAGCAAATACAAGAAATCACTCTTAGAACGTTTTGAAACAAGCGAAAAAAATTCAAAAAATAGAAATAAAAATTCGAAAATTAAATTGTAATATAGGCAACCAAATATACAATGTTCGAATAAAAATTAAACGGGAATTGACATAAATTTTACATTCTATTTGTATTCGTAAATTTAAATATTAATAAGTCTTAGATAATTGAGTTAAAAAATGAGCATAAAATTATAATTGTTATTAATTATAAGAAAAAAAGAGTAATTGTGGCCCATGGGGGGATCGAACCCACGACCTTCGCGTTATTAGCACGACGCTCTAACCAACTGAGCTAATGGGCCAGTTGCAACAATGCTTCTCCAACACACTTGTCAAACTACTGATTATACAGATTTCGATTTGGACCAAAAAATTAACAAGAAGATTTAAAGTATATCCACCTGGTCGTGAGACGAAGGAGTATTTGAAGTCTACAGTTGGTCCTCATTCAGTGTTTATAGTCCTACTCACGAAAATCAACGGTGCCTTTGGTAAAATTCAAGTGTGTCAACTAAAATCTAGTAATCATTTGGTTACTGATTCCACTAAGAAAGGGCATCTAAGAAAGTTGCCAAAACTTGTCCGTTTTTAACGAAGGAGAGCCTATTATAGAAGGTTTCATGATAAACTTTCGGCAGTCGTTGGTGAAGGGCGAAAGCCGGGCTTACAAACGACTCCCCTATATTCATGAGCTTTTTTTATTATTCTGTCATATCCAATACAATCCTCCACAAGCTACACCTTCAGACATGAAGAGGTCTATAATATGTTCAATTTTCGTGCATTTTGGTCAAAAATTTTGCATAGAGAGGAGAGCCTTTTATTCAATTTATCAGTCTCAACACGTGACCTGCGGGTGGCTGAGTTGAAGGTGACAAAAGGTCCTTTCTTCTAATCAGAAAAGAATCCTTTTAGGCACAGGAGGCCAAAGCTTAGGCTTCATGTAGTTGCATGATAAATTCGGCCTTTACTAGAGTATCTATATCATACAACATACAAAAAAAGAAAAAAATTATCAAGATAAGCCTAGAGCTCCCACCTTTCCCGTGACTCTAGTCCTTTTCCTGCCGATGGCGATTGAGAACTTTCTGCAAAATATAAAACAAGCATAACAGAATAATAAATTTTAGCATGGAGCCCTCTTTTTATCTTATATAATAATTTACATACATTTGGATGTAAAGAATGTGCAATTATTTCAGAATAAAGGAAGAGCCGTTAATAGAATTTTAATTAGCACTCAACTGCATGAAAATAAATCTCCAAGTCTATCCTGTATTCAAATGGGGCACGTCAAAATCAATTTTCTGTAAATCTGTCCTTTCATTTGCGAAATTTGATCTCCCACTTTCAGAAAAAGCTCATCTCTCGACTCGTAAATTTCCTGCAACCAATTTGCAATAAATTAATGTTTAGCAGAAACAAAAGGCTTGAAACTGGAACAGCCTCTTTGTCAAGCTCGAAAATTACGCCCCTTTCACCTCTTATTTATAAAAATTTATTATTCATTAAAATGTGTGAAGCCGCATACTATTTTTATGCCAAACTGAGCCAATATTGTTTTAGTAAATTAACAAATGTTTTCACACGATGATTCAAAGTTCGCATCATTAATTCACAGTAAAAATATTTTTAAATTTCGACTCTCCCCCGCGGTGGTGTCAAGATTTTTGATAATTGACTGCCATAATAAACGTAAATTGTAATGTTCACAAAAGAAATTGTTGGCAGGACAAGCCCGGCACATGACTCTGCTTTTACTGAATAAACATGTTTATGGATGTATTGAAAAACATGTTTAGAAATTATGATTGTCGCACACAAAATCTAATGTTTATTTAATTGTAAAGCCGACAATTTTCGCTCACTGAATGTCGACTTTTGTCATTCTGTAAAGACAAGACTACTTTTTTTGCTAACTACACTAATGTGAAATTAAAAAAAAAAGGTTGAATTGGGGCAAAATCTTTTTTAACTGAAAATCAAAAGGTAGCTCACGATTTTCAAGACTAAATGGAGTGCATAATCAAAAATATTCCTGTTGCTATAACTAATCCAAAAAAAAAACAGGTTCTATATTTGATCGAAACCATTATTTTAAATTTATTCTCCATGGAAAATTCCTTTTGAAACACGAAAAATGAAAACAATAAAACAAAACAGTTTATTATCGTTCTTTAGGACGTACGTTTCAGTTCAATTTTATTTTTATCCGAATTATTATTGAAACAGAGTTATGCCAGAGTGAAAATTTGGGTTACACAAATTTCTGAAAAATTCACCGAATATTTCAAGAACTCTTCTCACTAAAAATAATTACTAATCAATCAAAGAAAATCAACAGTTTTGTTGATTTTTTTTTTGCATAGACATCATTAAAGTTCTAACAGTATTAGTAGCGGTTTTTTTATGTTTATTTGTCGATTTTAGTTTAGAAATAGAGTAAAATAACGTCTAAATATCGTCTGGATGGTTTTTAGAAAAATGCTATTTTTATCAACCAAAATTCTCATCAAAATTTTTGAAAAAAATGAAAAACTCTTGACTCATAACCTAAATATTTTCAACTAAGGTGGGTGTTGGATGTGCGCCAGAATTACAGAAAGACCATCCAACTATCAGGAAATACTCCAGCTAAGCGTCCAACTCATCTTGTTGTCATTGTTAATTCCAGTCCACTTCTTCAAACAAATTACATAATTTAATGATAATAAAACAAAATCTTTAATCAGATACGATATGAGTGCGCAACAGTGTTGCTAAGCCGGGAATTGCTCCAAAGATTGTAAGATATTTTCAGTTAGCACAGCAGTATTGGTCTTTTGTTGCCATCCAGAATACAACAAATGTAATTTTTCTGCCAACATTGCAATGTTTGACTTGTAGCGTTTGTTTTTTTTTAAATTCGAAAACACAATAAATCATCTCCAGAGATGAAATTGAAATATTGGTAATCGTACAACAAATCCACATCTGTATCCCAATCTATCTTTGTTTATTTATATCAATCTCTTCTACTGCAAACAGCTGTGAAGCTCGCAAAATTTGCAAATAATAAAAACTTTTACAGCCCAAAATTGCCACCCAATGTCAAATCGAAATAGAGACATTAAGCAACCGGTACAATGCTATTTTAATTAAACTAATTGAATTCCATCGAAAATAATCTGGTTTTAGGTGAATGCACTCGGCTGGTTTCCAAAATTCTCCTCAATCCACCCAAAATAATAATAATAATGAGAGAAAGATGTCCACAGGTAGAATCAAAGAGTGAATGGTGAAGAGGTGTTATAGCACATATAACGGGACGTAGAATAGTAGCTGTGTGTGTCTATAAAAGGACGACGCCCCTCTACAGGTAATCTGAGCTAAGCGATGCCAGGCGTCGTCGGTATGGACCTGGCATAAATATAACTTCGGCACATATCGGATATGATCGACGATAAAACAACACTCTTCCAGTAATAATGTTCGAATTACGGATGGTGTCTTTTGACGACCCTCAACCAATTATCCTGCACATTGCATTAATGAAAATGATTTTCTCCTATGACGAATTCGAAGAGAGCTAAATTTACAATAATTTAGTCACACTAATAAAATTAGCTTTTTGCTACGTTCAATTTAGGCATCGAATTTTTCTGTTTCTAAATTTAATCTCGAATCATGCTCAATTCCACCTACAGCACACGATTATTATCCACATATATGCATAAAAACTGCATAAACAATCATCAGAAATATATCACAGATTCGTGTGTGGATGTGTAAGTGTATACATGTCCTTCCAGAAATATTCCCAATTAAATCAGTCAGGACTGACTCAGTATATTATGCGCAGTCCGTGTGCGCCCCAACTAGTCCCGATTTCAATTTAAGCAAATTGATTGGAACGCAGGCGCGACTCGAACGAACGCTTTATTCCGGCTTTCGCCGTCGCGACGCTCATACGAACGACTCAGCCACCACTGTAAGGCGGCGTCTGCACACGCGGCTTTTCCAACGTTTTTTTTCCACTAACAAACGTCGACCGCCAGTGTTTAATATCATTGTATTTGATTCGTACATTTTTTTTATCAAATAAATACAACAAAAGAAATGTCTTCGTCAGTGGCTAGGACCACCAAATACAGTTACCGTTCATCCGGTGGCGGCAGTGCTGATGTCAACATTGAGTACAGCGCTGACCTTAGTGCTCTGTCCAGATTAGAGGTAAAAACAAAAAAAAAACTGAACAATTTGCAGATAATGCTAAAGTGACTGGTGCTATTGTGTGATATTTTTGTGATTTTTATGATTTTGAAGCGACGTGCAGTGGTTCAGTGACTGAATTTTGGTGATTTCAATTTTCTTGCCTCCAAAAAATCCACACAAAAGTCACAAAAATACACACAATTGCAAAATTATAATTACACAAAAACCCTATAAAATCGCTGAAATTTCTTTTAGGACAAGATCCGTCTCCTCAATGAAGACCTTGAAATCGAGCGAGAACTCAGACAAAGGGTGAGTAAACACTAAAAATCTGCACCAGCTTAACGGATTCCACTGTGGAAAAAATGTTAGCGTTACGCAAACAACCGCATTTAGAACGGTGTGAGTCAATTTGGGTTAAACATTGTCTATTTTTACTCGTTGGCAAGGTGTATTTGTGGTGTCAAATTGTGATTTTTCCATTCCAAATAAAGCACGAAAGTGGATCCGTTTACCGAAAATTCAAACATATTACACACTGTATATATGCAATATTTTATACACTTTTGGCATTGGGCCAAAAGCCCAAAAACCTTTGGGTAATCGAAATTCTGGAAAACATCCGAAAAGAACGAAACGAAAAATGTTTGCCAACAATTAATGTTTCGTTACTAACCGCCTCGATTCGTTTGAAACCGATTCTATTTTAGCCGGCGATTTTCCAATAATTAGGTTACACTTTTTCATGCAAATAAATCCAAGGACAAAATCTGTTTTCTTTTAGATTGAAAGAGAAAAAGCCGACCTCAGCGTCCAAGTGATCCAATTGACTGAACGTCTTGAAGAGGCTGAAGGAGGCGCCGAAAGTCAGGTAAAACGCAACTACTTTTATACTAAAGAATTGTGAATGAACGAGATTGATTTGTAGTTCGAAATCAACAAGAAACGCGATACTGAATTGCTGAAATTGCGCAAACTATTGGAGGATGTCCATTTAGAATCCGAAGAGACTGCTGCAATTTTGAAGCGTAAACATCAAGAGATTGTCGTTGATTTTCAAGAGCAGATCGATTCTCTTGCAAAAGCCAAATCCAGGTCAGTCTAAATTACCATTATTAATAATAACAGAAAAACGATTATTAATAATAAAAGGATTTTTCATTATAAATTGCCACTTTTGGCATACGGCCAATATGAAATTCTCAGTTACTTAAACATCTTTACGAATTTATAAATAAAACAAATTCTATAATTTTATTGAAGAATCATCTATTTTTAGAGTAAATCTGCTACAAAGACCCATTTGTAATTGTGAAAGTAATAAAACATTGCCCCCGGAAGGCACCCAGGTGTATACACAGAAATTCGCCTGGCGCATCCACCATTCTCGTTTCCGAAATATTTGAAATATTTCAATTGAGAAAAAATGTTATAATTTTATTGAAATTTCAAGAGCAATCCTAATTGATCGTCTCACCTATTTAACACTTTATTCTAGTGAGATAAGTTTCAGAAATCCGTTGCGAGAGCAGGCGCAATCTGATTTATAAATAGATAACCAACCACGAATCGTCGCCATATTTGTCCGGTTAAAATGACTAAATCGACCGAAAGGAATACGTTAAATAAACCTCTCAAATACGTAAATTACGATTATTTCATTCGGATAATTTACCGGTTAATTAATTTTAATTAAAAAAAAAAATTAGCAATTCGTTTTTGGCGTGTTATGTTTGAAACGAAAATAGATTTTTTTTTGTTTAAAGAATTTGGAACACGTTTTCCTAGTCATCTAAAAATACAACCTGTATATTTATAAACGCAAAATCAAGCTTCAACTATTTATTTATAATAATGAATATGTTTTTCTTTTCATAATCATTTAGAGCTGAAAAGGAGAAAGCTAAATTCCAAGCTGAAATTTATGAACTGTTGGCACAAGTTGAATCCTTGAACAAGGAGCGTCTCATCTCCGTCAAGCATGTGGAAAAACTCGAAATCACCATCTCCGAACTCAACATCAAGATTGAAGAACTCAATCGCACCATCGTCGATATCACCTCGCACAAGACGCGATTATCGCAGGAGAACATTGAGCTCGTCAAAGAAGTTCAAGATATTAAGGTAGAAACAGATTGTGGTTATTTACAAATGTCGGATTACAATTGTACAATTTTTTAGGTGACACTTGAGAATGCCAACTATCTGAAATCCCAACTTGCTGGCCAATTGGAAGATGCCCGCCGTCGTGCTGAAGACGATGAACGCCGTCGCTCACTTCTCGAAGCCCAACTCCATCAAATCGAAATCGAATTGGAACAGGTCCGTGTCCAACTCGAGGAGGAGAGTGAGGCCCGGCTCGACCTCGAACGTCAACTTGTCAAGTCGCAAGGTGAAGTTCAAGTGTACAAATCGAAATATGAGGCCGAGTGTGCTGCTCGTGCCGAAGAAGTTGAGGAATTGCGCCGCAAATATACGGCCCGTATCACTGAACAAGAGGAACACATCGAGGCACTGCTTGTTAGAGTCAACAATTTGGAGAAGCAAAAGAGCCGTCTACAATCGGAAGTTGAAGTGTTGATTATTGATTTGGAGAAGGCCAACACTACGGCACGCGATCTACAAAAACGTGTTGAACAATTGGAGAGAATCAATATCGATCTGAAGACGCGTTTGGATGAGACTGTTAATCTGTACGAACAAACACAACGGGATCTTCGCAATAAACAACAGGAATTGCAACGTACTGTCCACGAATTGGACAAAACTCGTGAGCAGAAAGATGCTTTGGCTCGTGAAAACAAGAAATTGGGAGGTACGTTAGTTTACTCGAAATGATTGAATATTTTTGCTAACAATTTTGGAATATTTTAGATGACCTTTCGGATGCTCGTAATCACATCACCGAACTTACTCGCCGTCTCCACGAACTTGAATTGGAGCTTCGTCGTCTTGAAAATGAACGCGACGAACTTACTGCTGCCTACAAAGAAGCTGAAGCTGTAAGTTGAACGATTTCAATTCGTACAATTTTTAAGAGATTTGTTTTATTGATTCTAGGGACGTAAAGCTGAAGAGCTGCGTTCACAACGTTTGTCATCCGAATACGCTCAATTCCGTCACGAAGCCGAGAAACGCATCCAAGAGAAAGATGAAGAAATTGAAGCTATTCGGTAAGTATCGATTCGAATAGCACACAATAAACTTGACATTCTAATTGTGTGGTAAATTCTGAAGAAATTCTGAAACATTGGCACCAAATATAATTTAAATTTAGTCTGTAATTTGATTGGTTTGGCACACACTTTTATCAAACAGTTTTAATATATAAACGCATCGATTTAATTGACCTAATTAATTAGTGAGTGATAACTTGATTGATGGTTAAATGTCTCGTGAGGGCGCATCGAAAAAATGGCAACCACAAACACAATTCTACGATTACAATTATGGCGTTGGAATTAATTTCTATCAGCCGATGATCGACTATATTGAACAAAAAGAAAGAGGCGGTTCGCAACATCATCCCCACCTACCATGGACCAACGAACTAGGCTTGAAACAATTCAATCCAAACAGGCTAGTTAAAAGTTATTCTAGTGAAGCACTTGATAGAATCTCGCACAAAACCGAAGCTAGTGCCCGTGCACGATTGCAAGATTTCACGTCATTATCGCGAAGTGCCTTCCAATTGAATCAATCCGTATCGGCGGCCACAATCACCGAAAAAATCCAAATCAAAAAAACGAAGAAAAAAGAACAACAACTCATCCGTCAGATTGATAATATCAAAGCTAAAATGTACGGTGACGATTATGATCCGGATGAAAATCAGAAAATTGCTGCAAAATTACGTGCTTCACAGAAATTTCTACGTGGTCGATCGGCGCGCGGCATTGAAACCCAATTATTGGCTGAAAGCAACAGAAATATCGCTGAAGGTATTGAAATTGATCAAAAGAATGTCACACAATCGCATAAAATTTTAAGATCTCGAGCACATATGAAACACATGAAGATAATGGATGAGAAAATCACCACACGTCTAGAAGAGAGTTTTACGGAGCCCTTAGATCATTTGAGTGAAGAATTAAAAGGTTTCAATACAAGAACTGCAATGTTCTACTACGATAAAAGGTGAATTATGTTGTTGTGGTTATTATTATTATTATTATTTGTTCGTCAAGATCAACCATTGAACGAAAATAAATAACAAGTGTTGGGCTTTGCGCAATCGACATTTAGTGAGTATTTTTAGGTGTGGAAGACGTCTGCCAATAGTCGTTTGCCAGTAACGTAATTGTTTAAATTCTACACAATTTTTTTGTGTGTAATTAAAACAATGAGAATTGAATCGTGCCAGCTTTGTACGGACCTTGCCTTTGTTAACTGAAATAAATTATAATTAGTGCCAAATATGTTTCGTTTCGTTAAAACTTTGTAATTAAAATGTAAAAAATGTAATTTTCAGCAAAGCAACCAGCATTGAAATCGAACAACTCAATGCACGTGTCGTGGAGGCCGAGACTCGCCTTAAGACCGAAGTGCAACGCATCAAGAAGAAGCTCCAAATCCAGATCACCGAATTGGAGATGTCATTGGATGCTGCCAACAAGACCAACATCGATTTACAGAAAACCATCAAGAAACAATCACTTCAACTCACCGAAATCACTGCCCATTACGATGAAGTCCAACGTCAATTGCAGATCACTTTAGATCAATTGAGCGTTTCACAACGGAAAGTCCAAGCTCTCACCGCTGAAGTTGAAGAGATCCGGGGCAACTATGAATCGGTACGATCGTAAACAATCAATAAATACAACATAATTGACGTTATTTACAATTGTAGGCCCTGCGTGGTAAGAGAGCCGCCGAACAAGCCGTCGACGATTGCAATGTCCGCATCAACGAACTCACCACAATCAACGTCAACTTGGCCTCAGCTAAGAGCAAGATCGAACAAGAACTGTCCACTATTGTGGCCGATTACGATGAGATCACCAAAGAACTTCGTATTTCCGATGAACGTTACCAACGTGTCCAAGCTGAAATCAAGCATACAGTTGAAATACTCCACGAGGAACAGGAACGTGTTGTTAAAATTGAAGCAATCAAAAAATCCCTTGAAATCGAAGTCAAGAACTTATCTGTACGTTTGGAAGAAGTGGAAGCCAATGCCATCGTTGGTGGTAAACGTATCATCGGTAAATTGGAGGCGCGTGTACGCGATTTAGAAGTTGAATTGGACGAGGAGAAGAGACGCCATGCTGAAACCATCAAGATCTTGCGCAAAAAGGAGCGCACCGTCAAGGAAGTGATGATCCAATGCGAAGAGGACCAGAAGAACATCGTATTGTTGCAGGAATCCTTGGAGAAAGCCAACCAAAAAGTGGCCCTCTTCAAACGACAACTCCAAGAACAAGTTTGTTATTCAGTCGGTTAGAACGAACAATTTTCTTTTATTTGTTTGATTAATGTGTTTCAGGAGGGTGTGTCGCACCAGAGTGTTACCCGTGTCCGCCGTTTCCAACGAGAATTAGAAGCCGCCGAAGACCGTGCCGATACCGCCGAGAGCAGTTTATCATTGATTCGTGCCAAGCACCGCACTTTTGTCACCACTAGCTCTGTACCCGGTTCTCAAGTGTATTTAGTACAAGAGAGCCGAACCGAGCAAATGTAACTGCCTAATAATATTTGTAGCCGACTAAAATGAAAACAGAAGAAAACCAACAAAAAAAAAATACATAAATCATATGATAATATCTAATTCATTTTTCTATTTTATTTTAATTTTATTTTTCGTTCGTGCTCATTATTTTAATTTAAAAATATTAGAGAAACGTGTATATTCATATAACTACCACTCTCCTTTAAATTCTGATTAGATGAAAATATTTAACAAAAAAAAAACGTAATATATTTAAATAAATACATATTGAAAAAAAAAAGTGAAAAACAACGAGAAAAGCGATTTATTATTTGTTTCATATCGCAACGTGTCTCTTTACGCTGAACAACCATCTGGAACGAACAAGGCTGTTATGGAAATCTGGAGATTTCGCGATACTTTTATCATTTATCTTGTTCAATAATCAACAATGTAAGTTTGAATGTATTGTGTAAAAATAAATTGCTTGTATACAAAACTTGGTTTGATCATTTCAAATATTCTGAAATAAACAAATTAATTCTTTCATTACGCCGTCCACAGTTTGCAAATTTTTGATGTCTGAAACGAGCTTACTTTTTCAGGACGTATGCGTGACGCGTTTACGGTTTATTGAAGTGCTATAATTTACAGAAACAACACTATCGATTTTATTATCGGTAAATTTTAAGTAAGACAACACGTCGTGTGTATCTGATTATAATAGAAATTGTTCAAAGAATGCGTCATTTATCTAACGAAAAGGGCGCATGAAACCCTTCTTTACCCTGATACGAATTGTAACGCAACTTCAACATAAGGCTTGCATTCAACAATCACACTTAACATCACTTTAATTAAGCCTTCTTAAGTTTGTGTTTAAATTTTCATCGTTGGCAATTTATCGTTGGATGTGCTTCTTTCCACACCACCTAGGAGGTAAAGCACAGGGCGCGTTTTTTTTATAGTGGTATCCCCTAGAGGCCTAGTCCACTTTGATGTTAGTACAAACAATCACAACCCTTAAACCTTATTAGCAATTTGCTAGCTAGCAATTGTTTCAAGAGACAATACAAGTAGGAATTGTTCGAATGACAAAAAAAAAACAAAAATGCCCGAATTTTAGCCCTTCACCAAATAAAACATTTCAGTTAAAGTTAAAGAAATAGAACACTTACAAAAATTTATGAAAAAATGTCCTGAAATAGAAGTCATTGTAAATTGTTGATTAAAAAATACCCTGAAACAGAAAATGTTCACAAATTATTATGCAGAGAGAATCCATAAAAGTTTCTGAAAAAATGTGCTGAAAAAGGCAAATTGTTGATTAAAAAATACCCTGAAACAGAAAATGTTCATAAATTATTACACACAAAATTCATAAAAATTCTGAAAAAACTTGCTGAAATCGAAGTGATTGTAAATTGTTGATTAAAAAATACCCTGAAACAAAACATTTTCACAAATTATAACACAAACACAATTCATAAAAATGTCTGAAAAAAATGTGCTGAAAGAGGCATTGAAAATTATTGGTTAAAAAATATTCTGAAACAGAAATTTTTCACAAGTTATTAAACAAATAATATAAAACATTTCAGTTAAAGTCAAAAAAATATGACACAAAAATTTATGAAAAAATGTTCTGAAATGAAAGACGTTGTAAATTGTTGATTAAAAAATACCCTGAAACAGAAAATTTTCATAAATTATTACACACAAAATTCATAAAAATCTCTGAAGAAATTTGCTGAAATAGAAGTCATTATAAATTATTGCTTAAAAAATATCCTGAAACAAATTATTAAACAAATAGAATAGAACATTTCAGTTAAAGTTAAAGAAATAGAACACTTACAAAATTTATGAAAAAAATGGATGAAATGGAAGTAACTGTAAATTGTTGGTGGAAAAAAAAAATCCTGAAACAGAGAATCATCACAAATTATAAAATAAATAAATTAAAATATTAATTGTGCGAATAGTTCAAATCCACAGATAAAGTATTTATTAAATTGCATGTGTACCGATTTCAACCCTGCAGGGCCCTGTACAAGGTAGAAACCGGTTCTCACATGTAATTTAATACGTAATTTTAACCGTCGATTTGAACTTCGCCTTTTTAGGTTACCGTAATTACCAAAAATTGCCTGAAATAAAAATTTTTAAAACTGAAACAGAAATGATGAAATTTTCATTAAAAGTGACCTGCAACAAATGACTAAACAAATGAATTAGAACATTTCAGTAAACGCGATTGCAGATAGAATACTTACAAAAATTCATCACAAATTCCATCCTTAAACTGAAACAATTACGAAATCTTGATTAAAGGAGCCCTGAAAAAGACTTTATCTTGTAATACTTACCTGCTAAGTTTCACAATTTTCACTAAATCACACTTCAAATCACATCACGTTATTGGAGAAAACGCCCGGAAATGTTCACTTTTTCTTTCGAACAACATTAGGGTGGTTACTGTTAATTTCACCAAACCCTACCGCTTATGTAATTTTATGAACATAAAAAATTACACGAAAAAATCCGCGTTTTGGTTTCAATAATTTCAGGGTGGTTACTGCTCATTTCACCAAACTCTGCCGCTCATGTAATTTTATTAAAAAGAAAACCGGAAAAAATACATGTTTTTGTCTCAACAATTTCAGGGTGGTTACTGCTCATTTCACCAAACCCTGCCGTTTATGTAGATTCATGAAAAAAACGCACAAAAAAATGCACGTTTTTGTTTCAACAATTTCAGGGTGGTTATTGCTTTTATTTCACCAAACCCTGCCTGTTCCGATTGGTCAACTATTCTAAAACCCCATCTAAGGGTGGGTGGTGGTTAGATAGACAAAAGGGGCATGGTCCTTACTAAAATAGCAAGGGAAAAAGAGTCCAATATCAAGTATTGTAGACACTTAACCAATATTTTAAGCATTCCTACCATAAACAATGTTTCTGGTAGTGAATTAAGACAACACATAGATACGATGAACAATAATTTAGAATCATTAAGACCTTCAAATTTTAATTTCAATTTTAGTCGATAAATTAGATTACCAATCCAATAATGAATGGTAAACTACCTTACAAAACGCATTGTCCACTTAGACAGAATTTAAAAATTTCATCGAAAAACAACATCAGATCTTAGAAGCTCCAAGACCGTTAAATGAACCTCTAATCGCATTACAATCAATTGCAAAACCAGTCAGTTCGCGAAAACAAATAATATTTCAATCAAACGAAATGGTAAGGTTTCATCAAATATCGCCGTTTCCAATAAATTTAATAACTTTGCCGTTTGTATCGGTATCCACGGTACGTTTCAATGCAATGACTAGGCTTACTAAAAAAGGCCTCACAAGCCAATACTATCACTAAACTACATTTGAAACAAACAATACTTCAATTTCGGGTATCAATTTGGTGCTAAATCCAATAAAACAGTGCGATAATGTCACAATAAAATCGGTCACAATAAAATAACCGTACCAACTCCATCAGTCACCTTTTCAAAATCTAACGTAATACTAGACGATCCGAATGTTAACACTTCAAGCGAAATCGAGTTATTAAATGGGGCAATTAATAAAAAAATAATTCAAAAATGCGAAATGCATCTTTGTAACAATACAGGTGGACATTCCAACGGACAATTTGTTGTGAAATTGCAATTTCCATCTCTCGAACGCAAACTCAATAAAAACCCTAATTTGCAACTTTTGAGCCTAGAACACATAGAACCTGTACTTTGTGATTTCCATTGTCTTTTCAAAAATACAATTGAAGGCCCTAAAATAAGGGTGGATATATATTTGGTATATATATTTAAATGTATTCTTTTTGCAATATTGTTCCATTAACCATAAGTTTCATTTTTTATTTTTTATGTTAGTCATTATTAAAGTTTTCACTTCAAAGGGGCTACATGATCAACTATTGTAAACCTGCACCTAACGATGGGTCGTAGTCGGATAGCAAGGGACATGGCCCTTACTAAAATAGTTAGAGAAAAAGAGTCCAATATCGAATCTCGTAGAGACTAAAAAAATATTCAATAAACAGTCCTACGTTATTACCCTCAACACGTACGCTTATGTAATGTGATAAAGAAAGGCTCCAAAAAATACGCCTTTTTGTTTCAACAATTTCAGGGTGGTTACAGTCCATTTCATCAAACCCTGACGCTTATGTAATTTTATTTAAAAAAAAAACGCACGAAAAATATACGTTTTTGTTTCAACTATTTCAGGGTGGTTACTGCTCATTTAACAAACCCTGCCGCTTATGTAATTTTATTTTAAAAAAACCTGAAAAAAATACACACTTTTGATTTAACAATTTCAGGGTGTAATTACTGCTCATTTCACCAAACCCTGCCGCACCTAACTCATCCCTAACAATGCGCAATTTATCCCTATACATCCCTACAAAGTGTCCTAACGGGGCAATGGGGGAGCATCCTAACAATGATATATAAATAAATGCATACACTCAATTCTGTTTTTACGCGAACTTTTTCTACACGATTCTGATAGAACACGATTTGAAAATTGAAAACAACGATTTTTGCACGACTTATTTTGATCGATTCGAATTCTTAAAACAAAATTTCGCTAAACTTTTTTTTACGTATTTCTTTTTGTCATCTAACTAGCGGCAAATTTAGAGTGTTTCAGCACTTCACGGATCCCTCGGTAACGTATTCATCGTGTAAAAACTGAAGTGGGTGTATACGTAAAAATATAAATTCCCTTTGCTAACTAGCCCATGACTTTGGCATGGACGAATTTGCAAAAGCCTACCTTTTACGCATTCCTCTTCTCAAATATCCCGCGACGAACCTACCTTTGTAGCGTCCTCTTCTCCAACCCACGGTGATTATCTTCAATACTCACCCCTGGACTTGGTGCGGTTGTATACGTCCAGCAGCCCTCTCCGGTCCATGTACACAACACTCACGACACTTCACTGCACTTACACTAACACTTTGCACTTCACTACACTTCCAGTATCACTAACACATCACTAAATATCACTACACTTCATGGTCGTAACAATTTTACGACCGATCTTAACACCACAATATCCAGGGATCAACTGATCGAAACCTGTCGAAAATAAATCTAGAAAAAGGTGTTGGATAATCGAATGTGCACATTTTCTTTGTTTTGTTATCACGATCGAAAAAAAATTATCAGTGGAATGTAGTCGAGCGAACTCTTATCATTTATTGTCGAAAACAGACGTTTTCGAATTTATATCGATGTGAAATATTTTTTAATTATTTTTTTGATAAATTAAACCTTTCTGCTTAATTTAGGAGCCCCTACTTTTCAGGGACGCCTAATACTGTGCCGGTCCGAGGCGAGGGCCATTTAATTAATTTATCATCATTTAAGTATGAAGAATATTATTTGATAGACAGCGAAAAGGGCGCATGGAACCGTTGTTTGTCCGGAGCGCAGTTTAGTCCCGGTCCGGCTCTGCATCTAATCAACTTCAGAATCTTTCCTGAAACCTGAACGGGTTTAGGAAAATGTTAAATACAAATGTTCCCCTTTCATTATTTTTAAAAGATATACCATCGTATCGTTTAGTGAAGAATTTAGCCAAATCTCATTTTTATTACAAAAAAAAAGATATATTTATTTGCAGCAATAACTATAAAATAAAAATATACAAAAAAGAAGAATATAGGTAAGTATATAAAATTAATCAATAATGGGGACTTCCTGGTATTTTTAAAAGGTACTTTTTAACAGATCTCAATTTATTTGCTTGAATTGAATCCAAGACCCACGTTTCATTAACACAAATCACTTCCGATGATCGTACATATTGTCCAATAACAATATCAGCATTTCTGTAAACATTCGTTAATTGTCCTTTACAAATCTCGATCAATTGTCTCAATTCATCTCGTCCTGGAGTTGTATTGTTACTAACATAGATCTTGCCACAATTCACAAAAATATCTATTGTATAATTCGGACCGAATGCTTGACGTTGTAGACGACATTGCTAAAACAATAAAAATAAAATAAAATAAAACGCATTTAAAAATTAAAACAAAAACTACTTGAACAGCCGGTGAGAATTCAGTAAATTCATAATCTTCTTCGGGCAACCAACGGCCCTGTTCGAAAGATTTATCCAGCCATTCTCGTTTCAAAATCCAACATCCCCTTGCCAATGCTCGCAACATATTAATTGTTCTCTTCGACTCACCAGCTATTAGATGTGTTGTTTTCTTTGTAACTTGTTGTTCAACATGAAACACACCCAATTTTTTAACGATTTTAATAAATTCAACAACTTCTTCACGATGAAAACGTGTACACACGATACTTGATACTTTTGTTGGATCAATACGTGTCCGAATCTTTTTACGTGTTTCTGTACTACATTGAAATTCTAAACTACTTCGACGATTATTATTATTATTATTCTTATTATAACTGATCGGTCTTGGAGCTATTGATAAACGTTGAGAACAACGACGAACTGTAGGTTGTTGTTTCTGTGGACTCTCTAAATCTTCATCCGAACTACTCGAGATATTATCAGAACTTTCATCCTTTTTCCGTTTCTCACCTTTACTACTATTTCTTAATTTGATATTGCGATTAATTTCTAGATGCTTATCTTTAGCTTCTAGAAATCGTATACGTTCTTCTCGTTCTAGATCATCATTTTTTGGTGTACAAACAACGGTTTCAGGATCAAATAAACGTCTTCTTCTTATTACTTTTCGTTCTTTTTCTTTGATTTCATCAATTTCATTATCTTTTTCTTTAACATCAACTCGATTTAGATTTGCTAATAAATCCGAATTCTCTTTATTACTAGTTTTGGAATTTGATGATAGTCTTAATGATGACATTGTTGTTGGAATATCATTTTCGTCAATATTTCGTTCCAATCCCGATGATAATCGTAACGGTGACATTATCGAATTGTTATCGGATTGATTTGTTGATACATTCATCGATTTTTCGGTAGATATTGTTTTCGTTCGATCCGATGATTCGTCATTTATCGTCGATTTCTTACGTGAACTTCTTGAAGAAATGTTGGTAGGTAACGTTTTTGTTCGATCCGATGATTCATCATTTATTGTTGATTTTTTCGATTTTTTACTTCGATTTGATGTTCCATTATCATCCGAAATTGTCGATTGAGTTTGTAAAATAACATCACTCAAAATATTGATAGTCCGCGATCTGGATCTACTACTTCTTCTTCTATTAGTACTTCTAGTACTGACACTAGTCGTTGTATCGTTAATAGATCGATCAGTTGGTGTAGTTTTTGCAATATCAGATGACTCTCTATCTAATCCTTCTTTAATTAGATTATTTGTTCGTACACCTCTACCACTACTACTACTGCCACCGCCAGGTGATTTTGCAGGTCTTTTAACACCACTAATTAAAGTTTGTAATTGTTCGGTTGTTCGTGTACTCCTAGTACTGCTACTACTACTTCCAGGTGATTTTGCATATCTTTTAAAACCTTTAATTAATGATTGTGATGGTTCTGTACTCTTTGTTGTATCGAATGAGCTACTCGTCTCAAAACAACTCAATTTCTTCCCCTTCAAATGACTACTTGTATAACCATTTACAACACCACAATCTGAATCATCTGATGTAAGATCCGGTGTTGAGATTTCAACGAAATTGTTTGTTGGTAGATTTGCTACAATATCAACAATTTCACTGTCTGTCCCAATTGATTGTTGTGGTGTTGATTTGGCTGAACCATAACTAGATTTCGATGGAATCGGTGTTGTAAGTGTTAGATGTTCTTTTTGTATAGTTTGTCCATCATAAGAACGACGTTTCTCTTCTTTAATAATATCATCGAATTCTTTTTGAATTTGCTAAAATTTTTACAATCAATTTAGAATGAGAGCAACCGACTAAATTGGCGTAGGTGTGCTTGATAAAAGCTAAAATTTTGCGCTATGACAGGTTCACACCATCTGATCATGGTAATCAGGTCCTGATAGCGAGGTCGCGATTAGTTTGTCTTCATCGAGGATCTAAAGATGTACATTTTTTACATACAGAACTAAAAACGTTTTGCTATCGATTTTCTCACAGGCAAGTTTCGATTTTTTCCAAATTTCTAGATTATAATAACCCTTAATAATCTAGCAGGCAGGAAAATATACTCGAATTTGAGAGAAATTCACTCTGAATAGAAAACAAAATTAACCACGAATTGGGCAAAATTCTAGCTTTTATCAGAAACCTCCCCCAATCTGATCGCCAGTTCTCGGGCTAACAGAAATTATCCCAGAATTACCGAACATAATACAGAAGCATTCGCATCGTCTCCACCAAAAGCTGGATAGTTCTTCTCCGGCACTCTATAGCCCTTTTTCCGTATCGCATCCAACCACAATACAGAGACTAGATGACATTTTAATAGTCTTGCAGCATAGAAAGTTGTATAATCAGCATCCTAAAACAATTTACGATTCAGTTGATTAACTTAATTATAAATAATCGATTTTACTTTGAACACAACATGGGTTACTCCTTTGGCTAATTTCTCTTTAACAACAGCCCCCATCGATTCCATAACCAGTTTAATACCCGACGATTTATCAACATTATCTCGACGTACATCAACGAACGCCACAACGCCCTCCAATAATCGTTCATATGGCACTTTGGGTCCTGGTGGTGGTAGGACATCCGTATCGGCACTACCGGTCGAACTATCTGAAGAATTTAATTTCTCTAAAGCACGTCGTCGAAATAACGCAACTGGACTCTCGAAATGTTGTTGTTTACGTTTTTTTGGATTCGGTGTTGTTGTTGTGGTTGTCGTTTTGTTTAATAACTTTAATACAAGTTGTCTCTTGTCGGGATCATTGAGGATGGCTTCCAGTAATTCTGCTGACATTGAATTATCAATTGTGGACGACATTATTAAACTAAAATTATAGCATTTGATAAAGTATAGTTAATACACTATTTCAGATTAATTATTACCATTATTTTGTAGAGTTTTCGACAAATTATAAACAAACTGATTAACGTAAACACACTCGACTAACTTGTAACAACTCGCGCCATTTCAAAAAACAGTTGAGGTTCGGCAGTGCCGCCACTACACCGATAAAAACACTACAATCGTCTATATAACGAACGTAATCGTCTAATCGTTCTTGTTTTAACTCCAATTTTCGCAATATTTGAATAATTTGAAAGTCAGCTTTGATTTTATGTTTAATTTTTTTACAAAATATTGCACATTTATTTGGAATTTGTAAAAAAAATTGATTGAATTAAAAACAAAGTCACTAGATTTGCTAAATTTTAGGCGTAATCTCTTAATGTCCCTAGGCACAAACGTCATTAGAATTTTAGGTACCACCATAATTACATCAACAAAATATTCCTAAATTTCAAACTTTTTATATTATTTGAATAAGTTTAAATGATTTAAATTTTATCAAGCAATTGATAAAATTATAGAAAATCGGCACAATTTATTGCGTCATTATTGAGAATTTCTAGATTGATCTAAAATTCGGTTAGAATCAAACACGTTTGGTAATATTGAATAATAAAAGTCCCTAGATTGTCAAAATTCTGTTGTCATTTGTGCGAGTTGCGAGTCATTGTAATTTTTGTTGTTCTAACTGAAAATCGGCTGAAATCAATTGAGAAAATGACCCAATCCGAGCCAGAACGGGAAAAAGTCCTCCAGGACTACAGGAAGAAATTAGTTGAACATAAAGAAGTTGAATCTCGCTTGAAAGAAAGTACGTATAACTCAACCGAACTTTTCGATTAACTTTAAATGTAAAACATAATTTTAGTGCGAGAACAATTAAAAGATCTCACCAAACAGTACGATAAATCCGAGAATGATTTAAAAGCTCTACAAAGTATGGGCCAAATTGTTGGAGAAGTACTCAAACAGTTAACGGAAGAAAAGTGTAAGTTTCCGATTTAATGTGCGTTATTCATGATTTAATGTTCGATTTACCAATTGCAGTCATTGTCAAGGCTACGAACGGTCCCCGTTATGTAGTTGGTTGTCGTCGTCAGCTCGATAAATCGAAACTAAAAGCAGGAACTCGTGTAGCCCTCGACATGACAACTTTAACAATAATGCGTTACCTGCCCCGTGAAGTTGATCCGTTGGTCTACAATATGAGCCATGAAGATCCTGGCGATGTCACATATTCAGCTATTGGTGGTCTCTCCGAACAAATCCGCGAATTACGTGAAGTCATCGAATTGCCATTATTGAATCCGGAATTGTTTATGCGTGTCGGTATAACACCACCAAAGGGTTGTTTGTTGTACGGTCCACCAGGTACTGGCAAAACGTTATTGGCACGTGCTGTAGCATCACAATTGGATGCGAATTTCTTAAAAGTCGTCTCCAGTGCTATTGTTGATAAATATATAGGCGAATCGGCACGTTTGATACGTGAAATGTTCAATTATGCTAAAGACCATCAACCGTGCATCATATTTATGGATGAGATTGATGCAATCGGTGGTCGACGTTTCTCAGAGGGTACATCAGCCGATCGTGAAATTCAACGTACTTTAATGGAACTGTTAAATCAAATGGACGGTTTCGATAGTTTAGGACAAGTCAAAATGATTATGGCCACTAATCGGCCCGACACTCTAGATCCAGCTTTGTTACGGCCAGGACGTTTGGATCGTAAAATCGAAATACCATTGCCGAATGAACAGGCACGTTTGGAAATATTGAAAATTCATGCCGGACCAATTGCTAAACATGGTGAAATTGATTATGAAGCTATTGTAAAATTATCAGATACGTTTAATGGTGCTGATTTAAGGTAATTTGATTTGTATAATTGCGAGAATTTTGTATGAAAATTTGTTAATTTTTATAGAAATGTTTGTACTGAGGCTGGACTATTTGCAATTCGATCAGAACGAGAATATGTGATTCAAGAAGATTTTATGAAAGCTGTAAGGAAAGTTGCCGATAATAAGAAACTTGAAAGTAAACTGGATTATAAACCTGTATAATTTCTTTGTGTATTTGTAATTGCTTTGCATTAAATAAATTTCTAATTTACAATCTTTAATTACGCTTCAAGACAATGTACACTGTAAACAATATCATGAACTGATTTCAATCTATCCACTTCTTTATGTATTGTATCTTCGATTTCTGTCGATAATCTGACAATTTGCTCTTCATTTTTCTCTAATGAAGTTCTCCTAAGATCACAAATTTTAAACAAAACTAATGAATGAAGCAACTAAGGGGAAAACAACAATAAAAAGATACACACTAAAAAAGCAATAAAAGAGGGCGCACAAAAATACTGAAAGAAAGGTGTAATAAAATGCTGGAATAGGAGACCAATCAAATGCTGGAAGGAGGGCGCAATCAAATGCTGGAAGGAGGGCGCAATCAAATGCTGGAAGGAGGGCGCAATCAAATGCTGGAAGGAGGGCGCAATCAAATGCTGGAAGGAGGGCGCAATCAAATGCTGGAAGGAGGGCGCAATCAAATGCTGGAAGAAAGGTGTAATAAAATGCTGGAATGGGAGACCAATCAAATGCTGGAAGGAGGGCGCAATCAAATGCTGGAAGAAAGGTGTAATAAAATGCTGGAAGGAGGGCGCAATCAAATGCTGGAAGGAGGGCGCAATCAAATGCTGGAAGGAGGGCGCAATCAAATGCTGGAAGGAGGGCGCAATCAAATGCTGGAAGGAGGGCGCAATCAAATGCTGGAAGGAGGGCGCAATCAAATGCTGGAAGGAGGGCGCAATCAAATGCTGGAAGGAGGGCGCAATCAAATGCTGGAAGGAGGGCGCAATCAAATGCTGGAAGGAGGGCGCAATCAAATGCTGGAAGGAGGGCGCAATCAAATGCTGGAAGGAGGGCGCAATCAAATGCTGGAAGGAGGGCGCAATCAAATGCTGGAAGGAGGGCGCAATCAAATGCTGGAAGGAGGGCGCAATCAAATGCTGGAAGGAGGGCGCAATCAAATGCTGGAAGGAGGGCGCAATAAATAATTGATGGAGAATTATGAAAAAGTGAGAAAGCAGTCTATGGACTGACTCACTCTTTATTTAAAATAAAAAGATCAATATACAACTATGCGACTAGACTAACGATTGGAAGCCACGAGGATAGTTCAGCGACTTCCAATCTTTATTGTTTGGACACCGATACAACAAAAGAAGTTGTACAATTTTCTCCCCCAATTCTGCATATCTGTTTTATATTGAAGTCCAAAATTATACAAGAGATTCAATTTTACAGGTTTGCCAAACGGCAAACTGCAAAGTTTTACAGTTTAAATTGAGCCTTTACCAAATCGAATTAAGTGCTAAATTATTTCTGTGAAAGTTTACGAGAATGTGGAAAAAGCTCGCCGAAACAATACAAACAGCTCCTAACATTGTTCCCCTGTTGCTAATAATGCTGGCAAACCTCGGTAGCTCTGACAAACTGTCAGAAAATAAAGCAAAGCTAGAGAAGCAGCCAAATCGACAATTGTCGGCGAGCCGAAGATGAAAACTGCACCATAAAATGCAGTTAGTGAAACAAAGCAGAATGGAAGAAAGCAGTTACAATTAATTACTTGATTAACGTCTCGAATGTCTCGTTTTCAATTTTCTGTAACAATTTCTTGATTCTCGCTTTAGCTTCTTCATTCGATTTCCGATTCATATTTTCAATTATGATATTCTCCAAATACTCTTCGACCGGTTCATCGATTCCCAGACTTTTGCCAAAGATCTCATCTTGTTCTTTCTGTTGATCATCGGTAGCATCGCTTCGTTTACGTTCCCGTTCAAGCATTAAACAGATAGCGTGTATACGACGTTCCTCCAATAATCGTTGTAATTTCTTATTTAAAAAATCTAATAATGTACCAACAATACTGCCTTGCAACATACGCAGATTCTCTTGTAATTTCATCAATTTATCGTATTCTAAACGTTCTTTACGATGGTTCAATTTAATTTGGATTTTCTTGTTACGAATCTTCTGTTTTTGTTCTTCAAGTAGAGAATTGTTGTATTTCAATTCTTTAATTAATTGACGACAACGTTCACGGCCCTCGTACACCTATTAGAGAATTCGTATTGATTTCGTTTAAGATTTGTTTAAATTTACACGATTATTACTAGAGATTGTGGTGCACGTCCTTTGATTATCGTTTGTAATGTAATCACCGATTGGAAGCATTCCTCCTCCCAATCCGGTATACCTTCAACTTCTGGTGTATTCAAAATTGATTCAGAACTTTGTACGCTGACCGTTATTTGTTTAAATTGTTTCTCCTGTTTCTTGACTCGTAAATCTAGCATTTAAACAGGCATTAATTTATAAACCGGAAAAGGAGAAGATACAGAAATACCGATCATGATTAAGATAAAGAGATTTCTATAAAGAATCTAAAGACGACATTTAAAAGGGGAAAAAATGGAGAGAGAGACAACTAATTTTGATTACTTTCAAGTTCTTGATGCAATTCCTTCAATACAGGACCGGTCCATTTCGTTTCTCTAACACACAGATGTGTTCCTGGTAATTTCAAACGACAACAATCTTTGATTACTGCCGCTTGATCCAACCATTTCGGTAGCGTATCCAAATTTGCAATATCACTAAATTCCGGTTGATATAAATTTGAACGATTGTTAAAGTGTTTCAAACAATCCTTTGCCCCCAATCCGATTTGCGGTTTATCTCCGACCATACTGCGATACTCGAACGATTTCACATTGATTCCCATCTCTTTCAATTGAATCTTCCTCAATTCGCGCTCGGTCCGTTTTTGTAGTTGCCGCAATTTCTCATTCTTTTCAATCTCTTTGATTTCAGCAAATTTCCGTGTCTTCAATTCGGACCGCTTCACGCACTTCACCTGCAACTCATTCAACATATCCTCCAATAATGCCAAACGTAGATCCTGCACATCTTGGATCTCCCTCTCGCGAAATATCCATTCGTCCCGTTCAATAGCGCCGAGAACGCCGATGGTTTCTTGTAGATTGTCATTTTGTTCGAAATACTGTTGCCAGGCACGTTTGATTCGGGCACGTTCAATTATTTCAGCCTCATGCACGCCAACCGGTAGACCGCTACCATATTTCAAGAAATCAATCTTTAATAATTCTGGATCAGTGCCTTTGGTAATCACAAATGATGGTTCCCATGGTGCGGTTTGGGCTGATGATTCTCGATATTTCGTTTGGACTTTTTTCGTACAATATTTTCGAGTTTTATTCGTTTCGAGATTATCTTCCACAATTGCTGGTTGTACCGATCGATTCTCCAATAAATTATTACGTTTTAATGGAATTTGGAAGAATTTATAACGATCCACACCGACAATATCAATTTTTGGTTTACGATGTGTTCGATGCGATCGATGTGTTGTTATCGTAAATTGTTGTACGGAAACCGGTAATTTCGGTGAATGATGACGGCGGATTAATTGATAACGCGGATAATGCGGCAATTCCGAGAACATGTTGGAGAAGATCGGACATAATTGCTGGAAATTTACAAAAATTTCGTTCGGAAACAATCAAGAATATTCAAAGAAACTCACATATTGCGTTCCCAACATTTTCGATAGTGGTGTTTACAATCAAAAATCAAACAAACAGCCGCCTGTCAGATTGTTGTCGTTAGTAACCCGGCTTATTGAATTAACAGCATTCAGAAAGAAAAAAACGAAATTATAAAAATTAATGAATGTCCGTCTTAATGTACAGTTAAATAGCCGTTGTGGGGGCTGGATCAAGGGCCCCCAAAAGAACACGAAATGGTAGGGTGGAGTTTAGGGATATCGTTACATATATAAAACCCAGTTGAAGCGTGAGATTATAACATTCTTTCAACACACGTCCAACTATTAACAAGTCTTAAATCATGATTCTAATCAACACAATATACGTGAGTCGCAATAATTAATCCATCAACAATAATAATAAATAATATAATAATTACAGTTGTTGGTGAGTCTCGTGGTATTGTTGGCACCGACAACGTCCGCATTTTGGCTAAATTGGGGCGCACAAGAGACGTAAGTTATCCGAAATTTTGCACGATTCGATAGCATAAGTTTTCTTGTTTCATATTAGACCGAATCCACCGCAATACTACTATTATCAACAACGATTATTACAACCGTCGTATCCGATAAATGGTAAAGAACCGGTACCGACGATTCCGATGCAAGTGCCACTTCAAGCCCAATTAACACCGGCGACAACTGTGCAAAATGTGCAATTGGTACCGTGTCTATGTCCGGTGACGCAAGACTTCGACATTGATAAGACTGCAACGGTGCAAGAGTCGTTTTTTAATCAACAAAAACACTAATTTAATCCAATTTGTAAGACTGTTCTTTACAAGACTGATTTTCTTAATTTTTCAATAAAGATTATTTATTCGTAATTGTTTGGATTTTTGTGTTGGAATGAAGAGATTATATACCCCCATCAGCCTTGAACTCGTAAAATAATACCTTCAACGCCCAAAATTTCGATACATAAATCATCGATTACCAATCAAATGACCAAAGGTACCGACAACGGTGTAACCCAATATCGGGGTGAATTATAACAGATACATCATTATGGTAAATATTGGGTTTACAATGTGATGCCTCAATTAGAAGAGAAGGCTAAATTGTAGCGTCTTCAATAATAATATGATTGTCGAATAAAAAAGTATTCATAAATTATCGATGACAACGTGATGAATTCTGATGTTTTTATAGCTGAAAATCTCGTGTTATTGTTGTTTGACTAAGCTGCTAACATCGGGGGGCGCATTCGTTTAATTGATCATCCATTTGAAAACAATACCGTTATTTACCAGTTTGAAACGGGCTCTTTAAACAAATACAGTTAATTTATAAAAATATGTTAAAAGGTTTGCCCTGAGACGTTTCTTGAAATTCCCAATGGCTCGATAACGATTTTATGGTCGAAAAACAACAGGAAAAGAGACAACGTATTGTTGAGATAAACAAGACAGAGACCGAATGGAATGATAATAGGATTGGGAAGTAATTTCTCTTGTGATCCAAGAGCCTGCGAGGCTTTTGAGAAAAAGTCTCAGTTTATGTTTGGTGAGATGACGAGACATGTACATTAATTACAAGACACTAAGACGACAACGTAGACACTATACTATTATTTGTTTTTCATTCATTCATTCATTCATTAGCAAGTTCTGCCCACTTTATGTTTGATTTAAGGTATAATTAATGATCGGTTCAGTTGTTAGACAACTTAAATCTATTTCTATTCTGTCTTAATCGAGATTAGAACAATTTCTTTATTAACATATATCTATGTGGAGATGTATAACAAATATTATTATTAGTAGTGTGGATGGTTTTACAAAAACAATGACCGTTTCTCACGCACCATTCACTTCACTGACCAAGAGGAAATTTATTATTTTTTCTTTCCAATAATTCAGTTGCCCATTATAGTTTTTTATTTGTGGGTTAATTTTTAATTTGTTTTTGTTTCCTATACGCCGTATATACAGTGGTGGCACACGAAATAGGTTTATTGGAAAAGAACCAGGGACGCTAATCGGTCTCTCTACATAATATCAATTGAGATGATCGTACTGATTGAAGATTAAGTGGAATAAAGAGACTAAATAAAGGCGAAAAGAATGAGTTTTGCTAAAAAACTAGTAAATAAAGCAAAAAATTTTTAAAGTACGGTACAAAGTAGATGCAATTAAAAAAAGACTCGTAGTAAAAGGCAATTAAAAGTAGATTATTATAAAGACACCGCTTTGGAAATAAAACAAAGTAAGGTAAGAAAAGAGAGAGATGGACAAGTATAGAAGAGTCTGATGACAAAACAGGAACGGTAATAAAGTAAAATGGACAAGGCATAACTGGAAAAAACAAGGACCGTTAAGAAAATCTTGATTTGAATAAAATTTCAAATGTTCCATTTATTCAAGACAATTCTTGATATGAACTTTAGCCACTTTATTCAATCCCGGGTCTGTTTTCAAATTGCCCAGCAAAAAATTAGATTGTACAGTAAATAAGGGGTTGCATAGTAAAAAAGGTGTTATAAAATCAGAAAAAACAAGACGATAAAGTAGATTTCAAATATCAAAAAAACAATATTTGATTTAAAGCTGCATGCATTCAGCTTATATGATGCAGGAACCGTTTCTTTTACAGTGCAGTTTACGGTGGAAATTTAGGAGGCAAGTTTCCAAGTTACTGATTAAGAAAAAATAAGTTTTTATTCATGTTCTTAATGTGTTTTTATTGATATTCTTCAAATAAATTTGTAAATAAATTACAAACTGTAATGTAGCGTTTTCTTAATTTCTCCCAATGTACCTGTTTGATTCGCCAACCCTGTATGTTAACAAATACAGTGGGGAAACTAACGAAAAATACTGTATCGTTCTATTCATTCACTAAATCAAATACGTGTATGTTTTTGTTTTAAATTAGAATGTTTCGATTCTTGTTTCTATTTTTGTTCAACAACGAATTCAATTATTTTAATTTATGGTTGCGTGCCCTAATAATTATATTGACTTTTGAATTATTAGCTCTCGTTTTAGATTCAATGAATGCTGAGTACGGATGAAAATTGAGTTCTTAGAAATCGAATTTTGGTGGGGCAGAATTTGGAATTGTATCGTCGAGAGAAAAAAAACACAACAAAATCTCCCTCTGATACAGGGGCGGCTTTCCAAGGCGCCACATAATACCAGAGAAATAGAAAAAATGATCAACTCACTATCTTAGATTTTACGTAATCACTAAAGGGCGGATTGAAGGTCATTCGATTCGAATTACAATGCTCGAAATGCAGCATTGGCGTAGTTTAACTTTAATGCGTGAATTTACATAAAGTTATAAGAAAATACACGTAGAGCAAATCAAAAAAAATGTGTTCGTAATTTTTAAGTTTTTTTTTTTTTATTAATTTTTGTCAAAAATTGTTATTTTTTTAAAATTTTCTATGGCAAAAACATCAGCTTGTTGCCGCTGCTGAACCGTGTTTTAAAGAATGAGAGAGAGCGTCCAGAAATTCATAGAAATACGGTACAACTAGGCACCTGTTTTTTCGCCGTAACGTAGCGACGTCACGGTAGCAGTTCAACTGGTTCACTGCTTCTCTATGTGCGGGGTAGTTCGGGCTTTATTTGTATAGAGAAACGTTTCACAAGAAAAGATAGAATATACAAGTACAACGGCTCTTTGCCGATACGCTCGATTCGTATTTGTCAGGAGACTAGAATTTGCCTTGCTCCAACTTGGAGCAGATATACGCCCTTTAGTAATCACTGAATTGGGGCCCTAATAAGGGCCCAATTTGAAGCCGCCCCTGCTGCCTTCTTACCTTATTCTTGCAATATTCACCCACAATTTAATGATAAACTGACACTAATTATGCACTTAACAATTGTTGGTTTGAGCAGTACAAATACGAAAACTAAAAAAAAAACTGGCTCGAAAAGTTCAAGTAAGAGCGTTATTTAACTGTAATCGTAAGATTAGAAAAGGTTCTTTAAAAAAGTGTTATTACATCCGATTTGAGTGGTTGTTTTCCTAACTTTACGGCGAAAAGTCGTAATAAATTCATAATTTGATGGCACAGTAATCCCCCTGACAGTGAAAAAACTAATAAAACCCAAGAACAACAGCGGTCATTGAAAAGGTAAGATTATTGTTGTAAAATCAATGAAATTTGATAGTTTTTGTTTTATTTTTATAACAAAATACTAATAAAAATATACAGACATGATCATCATCATCTTTATTATTATTATTTCAATTATTAGTCGTAATTGAATCGCCTACCACCATCAAAACGGAATCCATAAGCGGCGGCATTTTTCGCATCAACCAACGCTGGATTCCTGTATTTATAAAAACTACCATGCGAATGGGCGGCACGTGAACTACCACCATCATCACCACGTGGATAAAACGCTTCAAAGACACCTTTCGGTGGTATAACCGCACCAACTCGAGGATCATTAGGATCATAACAATCACTCGCAACAATAATCAATAGAAATATTAACGGTAACGTTGAAAACATTATTTCAAATTAAATTAACACAATATGGTTATTTTACGTTTTAATTCTAAACTAATAACTGGTCGCGTACGTATCACTTTCACTTTGTGTGCAAAAGGTGTGGCAATTAATTATTCAAATAAAATATAGAACCGGCGAAACAACAAACACTACACTTACAACACTTCCGCTGTCGGATCGAAATCGAGAATTTTACGTTTTTTGAACGGTTTCTTCACACCTTTACGTTCCATAATTTTACGTTTCTTTGCAATCTTCTTCTTTTCGTGATGTTTGATCTTCTTTTTAGCATACATCTCCGGATCGGTCACCGCTAATTGTGTCCGATTACGTTTACGTTCATTTCGTTTACCAGCCAAATTCTGTTGTAGATTCGACAATGCTGTCGTGTACGTTTCAATACCGATACGTTTCTTCAATAAATTACCAACTTCTTTCGATAATTGCCGTAATGGTGCATTACTCTCTTCAGTTGTGATCATTTCGCGTACCAACGGTGCTAGCAGATGATTTAGAATCGGTTCGATATTCTCTAAATCAAGGATTGTAACAATTGCTGCAATCCATTTGAAGATTTCTGTACGTAAAACGATTTGATTTGATTTCTCAATAATTTCATTATTGATAATTCGACGTAATAATTTCGTTAACCATAATAAATTAATTTTATTATCATTATTAATTGGTATTTTCTGCATTACTCTGGCCATAAAGACAAGATTCTTGATGACTTGTTCGGCTAGATCCGGCTTAATTGTGCCGGGTTGGAGTTGATCGGTTAAATCTAAGATTAACGATTTCACCGATTTTATCGGATCTTTATAGAGATACCCTTCCAAATCGTTACTATCACCGTTTGTTATCAATAAATTCGATAATTTATCGATATCGATTGTCGATAGAATATAACCGAGGAATTGTGCGGCCGCTAAACGTACCCAATCGTGTGGATAACTCAACAAATTCTGGACGTAATTTGCTAAATTCGCAAAATTTGTTTCGTTTTCTTTAAAGAATCCCGGGCATTGTGTCGATATTTTTAATAACATTTGTAGAAATTGGAATAAATAATGATCTGTAATACGTTCGATCTGTTCATCGTCATCATCTTTATCGATTTTTATCGATAATTGTTGGAGAATTATCGGATAGAATTGTGTGGTTCTTGTCTCAAACGACGATTTCTCGATATTCACAAAAATACCACAGATTTGAGCAGCTAATCGGCGATGATTCAACTGTAAATCAACACAAAATTAATCCAAGAAATTAACGAAAACAATTAATTTACATTTTTATCTTTGAACCAAAGTAGAGTGACATCGAATAACGGATCTCGATCCGTTTTTGTTAAACGAGCCAACATCGATGTTAGACATTTGGCTACCATTTTGCGGCATTCCGGCACTTCGTCGTTCACTAATCGAGCACCGAGCGTCACCAATAGTGTGCCGCTTTGGTGTTTCAATATATTCTAGAATTTGAAAATTAATCGAAATTTGGCTGGAAATAATCAAACTTACCACTGGGAATGTGTTGATCAACGTTTGTACCATTTCAATTGCTGATTGTCGACCGTATTGCATCTCATAACTCAATTGTGATAGATAGAACGATACGTACTTGTCTAAACGATTCCCCAGTGGATAATCCATCAAGTACTGATGGAACACGTTTCTGGCTTGCACCCGAATATGATCCAATTCCGATACAATACTTAGCTCGCTAATTTTATCCATAACATCGTGGATTTCATCGCAGATTAATTTCCGTGAAATAATCGCTTTTAATAGATTGAAAGCGATCACTTGTCGATTCGAATTGTGGATATCTTGTTCGACATACAATAATAAGATTTTCAATTGTTGTGTGGTAATTGTGTACGTTTTTAAATCGCGTACAATAATCGACATCGTCTTGAATGCTGCCATAACTAAATCGAAATTATCACCTTTCTCTAAACCAGCCGCAGCGTACTTGTGTAGAATGGTAAAAATATCTTTCGATATGGGTACGATATGTTGTTGTACAGAGGGTAAATCTAGTTTTATACACCAACCAAGACAACTTAGGGCAATCGTGCTTAATTTAACGTGTTGCGATTTCAAACAATTCTTGTAGATCTTCACAAATGGATCGAGAAATTCTCGATGTTCATAGTCTAATTTGTCACGTTTCAACAGAATAAAACAGATCCTCAAACCGAATTCGATTAATAGGTGCGCATTTATTTCGTTGGATGTTTTAACGTTACTTCGACGTACACCAGAACGTGACACTATCTCTTTGGGTATAATGAAACAATCTTCTTTGTCATACGGTAGTTTGGTGTGTTTGTTTTTCTCTTTTGCAGTTTTTTTGTTAACAAACAGTTCAGGTATCGATTCGGATACAATACCGTAGGCGAATTTCAATAACGATTCAATTGATATAAATAAATTATCAACTAATCCTAAAGTGATATAACGGAAACTTTCCGATATTTTATGGGCAATTTTATACGATTGTGTTGTTTGTAGGATATTTTTCATGGGCATTATCAAATCTAAAAGGCATTTATCGGTGATGTATTGTGCCAAAATTTGCAGAGTATCATAGCTTTTTGTGGATTTCGCTTCTGAAGTCTTTGCTACAATTTTCACGATCTCCTTCTCTTCTGATAATGTTCCAAATAAATCGGTTTGGCATAACTGAAAATTTTTCGAATTAAATTAAAATCATTTATACTTGTAAGTAATTGGTGCTTACATTCAAAACTGTTAGGAGAATCTTATCAATATGATAAGGCTTATAGGAGTCTCTTAGATAGTTTAAAATCGAATGCGTTGTGTAAACTAAAACGTGCACTTGATAGCCACGATTTAGTAGTGTTGTCATCTCTCTGAAGAGTACTTCTAGATAGTCGGGACCGAGAGTTTGCATGATTTTTTGGAGGGTTTCACGAGTGACACGCCGTACGCTTTCCATGTGGGATTTCAGGAATGTGCAGAGTTTCATAAAAATGCTGTAATTTCATCAATATCAATAACTATTGAACAAAATTGTGATTAATCGAATTCAATAGCGATTTTATGGTGGCAATTCTCAGGATTTGATCCGTTATGATCATAAGTCGTTAAAATATTGATTGTTCAAGATTGCTAGATTTTTAAGAATGAGCCACGGATGCCGAAATTGTTTAGGTCGCTGATTTTCAACCTTCTCAGCAGTTGATAACTATTTTTTAATCTGTATTTGCATCAAGTTTTGCATTCCATATTAGTTCATTGCAAGTCAATTTTCTTTCCAAAAGGTGGAGTGCCAAATCTATAAAGCTAGATCAGAACTTCTTCCTTTGATCGATTTATTAAACTAACAGCAGAGGAGAACATCGATCCAAGACAGGGGAAAAAATGTGCAAAATCAAGGATAAAATTTGGGACTTTCCCGAACCTTAGCAAAAAGCCTAAATTATGTTCTAACTGCAAGAACTGTGAGTGTTTAAGTTTGTACCAATAGCTAAATGGCTAAATCAGCACAGACAAGTGCATCGATTTAAACTAAATGCGGAACAATCAAGGGTGCATCTCCTGGAAAAAGTGGTAATATTTTTCAGATTGCTGCATTGGATGGGCCCTAAAGATAAACTCCCTAAGGTCCTGATTGTACCCTTAGATAATCCATAATTTTATGAGATCTTAGAATAGAGTTAGCCCCAAAACAAAGGGTTTTGAGACAAATTTTGAAGAAAACAAATACCAGCCATCAGGATCCGTGAGTTAGAATTTTCCAGACAAATCCTTGTGTTACGTTAATGAATCAAATTAAAGATTTGATCAAAACGGCCACATCCGCCGATATTAGTGAGAGTTTTTTTTATGTCACAAAATCGCTATTGCATTTAAAAGAACTGTACGACGTATGGAAAAAATCAAACTTACCCTGGCAAATTCTGATCCATCAACTCCTTAGGTAAACGTTGTAATAATTTAACTAAAGCCAACGATAATGGTACACGCAACAAATCCTCTTCTTCTTTCTCATAATTGAACCGTTTCTTATTGTAACGATGCGACAGATCATGTTGGGTCATTTCACCTAATGATTTATATAGTTGCGGTAATAAAACGATACGTATTGTACGTATAACACGTGTCGCTGTTGATTTACACAATAGTGTAACTTTTTCACAGATTTTAACAATTTCACATGACTCTTCTTTGTCTTCATCATCTTCTTCCGGATCTTCAGTAAGTTGTTCGAAAATTTCATCAGATTCTTCATCGTTTTCTACAACACTTTCTGCCTCGTTTGTAATTTCTTCATTTTTATCTTCAACCGGCAGCTTAGCCTCATCTTGGATTAAGTAGCCTTTATTTAAATCGAAATGGAAACTATCCAAAATCGCTACGTTAACACGAACTAATTGTTTCTGATATTCGACTTTACGGCGCAATTCGGTCAAATAGAATTTCAATAGATTCTCATACTGATGCCAGGGTAGTATGCGTGCAATAATAGCTAGTGCTTCAATCGAACTATCAATAATACTATTTTTACTTAAATATTGTTCGGAGCACAGATAATGCGTAACTAACGGCAAAATAAATTGTGTTATTGTACGAATATTCAAATTACTCGTCAATTCTTTGGTGATTTGGCAGAATTTCGTTAGGGCTTTTGAATGGCGATACAATTGTAAATGTGTTAAATTCTCAAAGAAATCCACTTCTAAATCAATACGATTTGTGTATTGATTCAAATCGTTTAAAATCGGATGATTATCGGGACATTCTCTAGCCAAATGGCCCAACAACAATATCGAATCGTTGCGATGATCATTATTGGCTTTACCACAAATTCCACGATGTATCAACTTAAATATCGTATCATTTAACACATAATCCAAAGTCCTAGTTTTGTGGTATTGTTTAATCAAATGTGGACACAATTTCTTCAAACAATACAAAGAATTCTCGCGTACCGATAAATCTTTATCGTTCTTCAAAAAATAGAAACAATTATGAATGATTAGAATCGATTGTTCTAAATCGATTTCGTTAGTATCGATCAATTTATCGATAGTTTTAAAAGTGTTGTGTCGTTTCTCGTAATCGGGTTGTTCGATCCATTTCGAATCCCATGCATTTAAATTGTCGATAATCTCACAATTTATGATTTTCTTTAAGATTTTCATCAATAATTTCCGACCGGACACACAAACGATTTCACCAAACAACACAGAAATCTGTTTCAAATGTTGTAACCGATCCTCACTGTTCTCCAACAGATTACTGATTGTTGTTAGATATTGTACAACAATATCTTCACTATTCTGTGAACGCTTTATAGTGATTGGTAGTAACAGTTTTAGAATATCGTTAGAAATATCCGATTCCCAAACCAATTCCGAGACACGCGTCAATATGAATAATTCGCGTTGATTTAGAGATTTGTGTTTAGTTTCCAATTTCAATTGGATTTTCTTTAAAATCGCCGGAATGTACGGTAATAGAATACAACTGCCGTAATTTAATTTGTCGTCGATTTTTAAACGTTCCAAAATATTCGCCTGTATCGGCACCAAATCGTCAACAATCAATTGTTGCGCATTATCGCCGATAACAAGACTTAATAACTTCTCAAGAATCTCTTCAATCACATTAATAACACTAATATTACACTTCGGATTGAGAAATAATTCGATTATTTGCGGTAGGATAAAATTGTCGGTATTTATCGGCTGGTGTTTGATTAATAATGGGAAATATCGCGGATTCGTGCCCCATTGGGCGAACAATTTCAATAGACTGGTCGGACTGTGGATGCCTTCTGTGGTCAATTTGTTCAAATACGGCCAAATGAATACTTTAAAAATTGCGTTAATCTGTTGATTTGTCCATGGATAATTATCGAATTGTTTAAACACGAATTCGACAAGTTTTATCGATGAGGTCCGTAGATTTCGCAATTGTTGTAAATACCCCACATGGACTTTATCGATTTGTTTGAAAATACCGTAAATCTTACCACCGATCACTAATATCAATTTAATTATAAACGTTAATAGTTCATCTTTCAATAAATTACCGCATTGTTCCAGGATTATTTCTAATAAATTTACGGTACTTTGTAGACGTTTCGGTGGTGTTGATCGTTCTAAATCTGTAGTATTAACGATCTGTTCTATCATCGCATCGTAATCATCATTAAAATATTGTAGATAGAAACGGAAAGTCATTTCGAAGAATATTAGGAGTTCGTTATGTTTACAACCGGATAGAAAACGTAGAATAAGATTGCGTTTAAGATAACCGGATGATTTACCACCGGTTCTAAGACCCAATTTACCGATCATCTTACTGAAAACGATCTTTAATACGATTGGAATCAGATCGTTACGATGTTCGTTGATTATCGATGAATTATCCACATCTAAATGGAATGTTGTTAATTCATTACGGAAATTCCGATCATCGATTAGATTATATAAATTCTCTTTGTACGGTTGTAGATATTTGTATTTGTACGTCATCAAACAATCCAATGCAGCTCGCTGTATTTGCGGATTCTTATGTTGTAACAGATCGTAGTAGAGTTTATTCAATTCCGGTTCGCGATACATCGATTTCGGACTTTGGACTTTACTGAAAACTTCCAGAAAATTCAATAAGTCTCTATTACGATTCGATTTACGACCCGTTTTCTTATCGCCGTCTTCTTCATCGCCACCTTCATCATCATCATCTTTTTGTTTAATATTCAACACCAATGTGGTGCTTGTGTGATAATTCCGATATTCGACACTGATAAAATCCAAAAATATCTCGACAACATCACGCGTTTTACATTCCGCAATTGCGGCGAATCGGCCGAGTGTTCGCCACAATAATGAACGATAATTATAGAAGTCCGGTTTACTTGTGAATTTCTGTAGATTTTCGTACAATTCATTGAGAAAATCTTCACGAATTTCCAACGAATCGATTGCAAACTCTTGCGGTTTTCTTATGTAATCAACAACGTTGCGTAATTGTTGATTGTAAATCGACCAAAATGCATCAATTTTCAAATCGTTCGCATGCTGTTGGATAATCGCCATAATCGGCTCCCATAATAATTTGAAATTTTGATATAAACACCCGCACAAATACTGTAACGGTAATTGTTGGAATTTGGTTTGTTTACACATCAATATTTGCGGTTTGTTTGTATTGAATTTTTCTAAATTTTGTAATTGATCACGATACGTATGAACGTGTGGATCGATTGATTCAACACGATAACAAATACTAAATATCGACCAATTCTCTTGTGGTACATCTGGATCGTTTGTGTAATTTATCACGAAATCTGGTAGATTTTCAAAGAACGTATACAAATGCGTTGTAACTAGACGAATTTCGTGGTATGGTGAGCTGAAATTCGGCCGCAACACCACATCAATCTTCTCCAATACGTCCAATGTAAGAATATCGGTGTCGCGTAATGTTGTTATCAGTAAATCGATGCCATTTAAAGCCAACCGGTTTTTTGATAACGGTAGTAAAGTGTCGAGGATTTGGTGGAAATTATCGACAACACTTTTAGTTCTGTTTAAATGCGCTAAAGTCTCTAGAGTTAGATTGAACAGAAATAGTTGTTTGCTTATTGCAGAATTCTCGCGGATATTCTTCAAGAATTTCAAATAATTTTCGATTAAATACTGCTCGATTTGATCGATTTCTGTTAGATTTAAGTGTGGTAGACAGATCAACGATTCGATATAATTTGTTAGATCGTCGCCGAAATTTTTAATAAGTTCCACAACAATACGTTCGATTTTTGTATTGTTTTCGCGATTATTCAGATCGATCGGGTACCGTCTCCAGTCCAATAAATTGATCCCATTGTGGCACAATTTGGATTTCTTTAAAATCACTTTTGTTAAAACACTAAAACAATTACGATTTAAATTGGTTTTTAAACAGTATTTTAGAAATTGCGGCAATATCAGATATTCAAACGATGAGAAATCGCTAATATTCTCGATAAAATACAACAAGACTTGTTCGTGTTGTAAATTCAAGATTCTCCGAATTATTTCAGAGGTTTGTTCTTGAGTTAGACGGATATTCTTCGATAGTAACAATAAAATCCCGATTTGTACACCGATTGTTAGTGTTGTTTCAGGTAGATCGTCGTTGAAAATCTTCAACAATTCCGCGATTACAACTGCCGGATTCTTCAACAATTTACCGTTACGGTATTCGATACTTTGTCCTAATAATTTTAAAACCAATTCAATTTCGACATGATTGTTGCTAGTTAACCGATTATTAACGAGGCGATCTAACGTTTGCACCAACGAATTCCACAATAATTCACTCTTATCCGGTTCAATGCTATTAACGATATTCTCCACGACTTGTTCGAGTATTTTAAACAGAATCTCTTGTGGCAGTTCCGGATTCGATAAAGCTTCCAACCAGAAAGGTAAAACCGTATCGGCACAACTGTGGAAATTACCGTTGATACCGTGGATGATTTCGAAGAATAATTTGCCGCAACCTTCAATTCCATCCTGTCGATTTCGCACAGCTTTCAGTACCAGTGCCAGAAAGTTTTGGTGGTCTTTCACTTTTCGTGCAACAAAAGCGAAACTTTCTGCGGCAAAATTATTGATGTATTCCGGTCTGGTGTTCGATAGTAGTGGTAAAAGCGAGTTGAAAACCGTTGTGATGTCTTTCAATAACGGTCTCCAGAGAAATTTGAAGATGTACGCTAAACACGAGAATACCCATTCTAACTGTTCTGTATCTTTGGTATTTAATAGGTCGATTAGAACGTCCAAGAATTCTTTATAATACGGATAGAAATCTTTACGTAAATCTTTAACAACAGCCACCAGAATCCTACAAATTACAATTGGATTAAATGCTAGAAAAATCGATTGATTTCAATTACTCCAAAAGCGGTTGTAGATTGAGTGGATTCCTCAATTTCAAATGCTTCAATAACACTTCCACAACTCGCTCTTTCTCCAATATCAATTGGGGTAATGTTAATAAACTGTTTGGTTTGATTTCGCGTTTGAACTCCTCGAAACTTTCCGATAAATTCAATGTCGTCCACGTTTCTATTGTTTGATAGAAATAGGTTTGTTTTTCATCAGTTTCTGTTTCATATTCGTGTCCAACTTTATGGAAAATATCAATATCGATATTTGTAATTCGTTCGGAAAACGGTTGAAACTAAAACACAATTTGAAGTAATTTTCAACGGGAAATAGCCAATAATTACAACTCACTTTGAATGTATTTGATTCCTTGTGTCGTCCAGATTTATTCTTCATCTTTAACAATCACAAAAACGTTGTTTTCATTGATTTATTTGTTGTTAGTTGATTCTATTGCGGCCACATGTTTGAAGTGACAGCCATGTGTTTTTCAACATAACCTCAACGGGCGTTGCCGTGAACTTTCCCGAAAATCTCTAAATTTCCGGTTTCAACTATTTATAGAATTTTTCCATGATATAAGCTATAAATCTAAACTATTTTGCTTTAATTTGAAAAATGCAAAAAAATTCTATAGTCGACAATACCACTGTTATTCAATATTGATAGAAAATTTATAGGAAATATGCGATTTATCTGTAAATTCAAAAACAAAGTGTTCAATCTGGCATTGCTGCAAAAATCAATGTTCCAACCATGCACGGTTACTAAAGTAGATCCGGTTGCCGCGATAGAACCCCCTCTCTAGTTTATGACGTCACAAGTCATTTGGTAAATTAACAATAAAAAAATTATTAATTATAACTCCAGCCCCAAATCAGATAAAGTAAATCGATCTTCATCATTTGATAGCGCTTAAAAGCTACTATCATTCGGTTTTTAAATCATTGAAAAATAATACGTTGTTTTGGAGATATTTTGAAGAAATTAATTTTACAGGTTGAATTTCAATAATAACAACCAAAAATAAGAAACAATGGTTTGAATTTATTGATACAATACATTTTTAATAAATTTTATCAAATATTAAGTTGCACATTTGTAACAGGAAATTTTATAGTTAATTTTTGGACGGAGTTTACCATCAAATTATGTAAACAAATGCTTAGGGTTTTATTCAAACAGGAGTGCCATAATATAATATTCTTTTTCTTTCATGTCAACATGTAAAAGTTAGGAACTTTTCAAACATTAAGTTGCCTATACCTATGAATACTAAGGTTATGTTGCTAACTTCACGTATCAATATGCTATACTAAATTCACCGACCGAAGGGTTACTAGATTTGACAAATGTCACGTTAAACAAAGTACGCAGTCCTAGGATTGTAAGCGAGAGTATGGACGCAAACAAATAAATCCCTAGAAATATCACTATATTCAAGGGTACCAACTCAAATCTAGGAACCCTTTGGTGGATGAATTTAGTATACTATATTTGAGTTCCCGCTTCATATATAGACTCCATGGTTCCAACGTTACAAAAATAAATATCACTACGAATGAAGAGCTAATAGTAGCTGTAACTCTATTTTATTTCATTCCGGTTAAAATTTTTATAGTAATTTAAAATAACTCAAATAATGTTTTTTTGAGATTATTGTGAAACTTTCAATAACTTATTTTGTGATATTGGTGGTGAATCGTTGGACATATTGTTTCGTGCACCGTGCTACAGTTAGTCTGTTGTGATCGACGTGTCAAACATCAGCCAGCCTTCTGGATTCGTCTCCACTTCTCCACTTTACTTGCTGAATCGGTCGTTTGTAGACGTGTCTCGGGCGAGTCGTGTCTTTTTTCTAATTTTGTTATCAATTCTTGTTTATTTTTCTCTAAAACAAAACACAACCACACTCAAATAATGGCACCTAAACAACGGATGCGTGTAGCTAATGAAAAGGCCAGCAAAAATGTTGTTCTACGTGGAAATGTACCGAAATCAACTGTAAGTGTTCTTTGCCATATATTTACCATATTGTTGTAGTTTCTTATCAAATTCTGGTAATTTTCTAGAAACAAGCGAGCGAGAGTTCACCTGTAGGACCATGGCTGTTGGCGTTGTTCCTCTTTGTTGTATGTGGGTCGGCTGTTTTCCAAATTATCCAAACCATCCGTATGGCTTAATGTCAACAATAACAACAATATGTTTAAATAAATCAAGTGATATCTTTACAACAACTAATACAATTCCTCAATGTTACGTTCATTATCTTCCTTTTTAAATAATTAATTAATGTTTTGTATAGATTTTTGTTGATGTGTCAAAATTTTACGTTTTTTTTCTTTCTTCTACAGGTTTATGAGTTTATGATATGAAAAAGCATTTATTAGCTCATAAAACAACAAATGTATAAAGGTAGCCTTTATTTGAAACAATGTAGATTAATTTGTAACTTTATAATGACATACTTGATCATTCCTAACAATAATTGTGTGGCAATTGCAAGATTGATCAATAAAATTTGAATATTCTTTAAATTTGACCTTTTTTTTTCCACAAATCTTATCATAAATGCAGGTCATCAATTGTGGCAGATAAAAGAAATATGCTTTCATTGGAATTATAATAAAATTTTTATGTTACGGACACGAAAAACTAAAAAAAATACAGGCTTATCGTTTAACTTTTGCTTTCTTGCATTTCTAAATTTATACGAAATAAATTCAAATTTCAAGCCTTATCAAACAATTTTGCTGTTTTTATATTTTCAATAGAGGATAAGGCCACTTGATCGAGATTTGCGATAAGTGCTTTTTGTTTTCAAACAATCAACATTATCAAAAATTTTATTGTTTTCTAAGCAATCTTGTTTCGAATTTAATGAACAATACGGTAGATTATCCAGTTTATTCGCTACAATTAAAGCAACTAAACTTGCTAATACAGCGACAAAGTTCCCATTTTTTTCGAACTTTTTCAATCTTTTGTGTTTTTGCGTTAAATTATGAAAATTTCTATAACTTATCTTTACAATAAAAAGAATAATGTAATCTATACTTTCGATAAGACCTTATTGTATTCAAACAATAAACTTTTTATTTGATTGATTAATTTCTAAACAATCATGTCTCGTATTTTGTGAGCAATACGGTAGAACACTTATCCAGTTTATGTTGCTACAATTAGCCCTGCAACAATTGGCACCAATTGTAATGTGACAATTTTACGCTTATGAACAGAAAAATTATCAAAAGTGCAGGCCTATTTTACGTTTCTTCAAAATTTTGAGCCTTATCTTGCAATTTTGCGTTTCTGCGTTTTCCTATTTTCAATAGCCGATAAAACGACTCAATCGAGATTTGCGATAAGATCTGATTGTTTTTAAACAAACAATCAATTATTTATTTATTTTATTCCATTTTATTTAAAAGTTCGTTTCTAATCAATCATGTTTCGTATTATTTGAGCAATACGGTAGAGTTGCATCCAGTTTATGTCGCTACAATTAGTTGTGCAACTACAATACTCTATTGTTGCCAAAATAATAACAAAAAAGTTTCTAAATTTTCGCTCAAATCACTGAAATCGATATAATTATGGAAGGAACAGATAATATCAGTCAGTGATTGTTGAATTAATACTCGAATTATTGTTATGTGTTTGAATTATTATTTATAAATTTAAAACAAAAATGTTACAATTCTATAAATATCAATGCGTGATGGGCTACAAATAACAAATATCCTTGGCTACCAACAATATCAAAATTCCCTAGAAATGTAACTGTAAAGTTTGACGTTTATTTTTTGTGTTTACGTAAAGTTTATCGACGTCGACGATTCGAGTTGACAACGTGTACGGTTTTCTCGTAAGTGGTGGTGGTTGAGTTTCATGCTTTCCCCATTTTACAATCACAAAATTGATTACGTCTCACATTCTCTTATTTATACGACCAGCTGTTGAATCAATTCGGACTTGAATCGAGTTTCAAGTTTCGTTGGTGCTTAGACGTGTCGGAAAAACAAGGTAAGTTATACGAAACATTTTAAATGATAACAGAAATCCAATTGTTATTGAATTCATTACGATACTCTATTATTAATTATTGAAGGAATTACAATAAAAGATGGTGAAACCGGTCAGAAAAACTTCCAATAAGAATCCACCAATTCTCAGTCATGAATTCATCATACAAAATCATGCCGATATTGTCTCCTGTATTGCTATGCTGTTTGTTATTGGGTTAATGGTTCAGGTATTCACGATTTAATTGGTGAAAATTGATGATGGAGAGATTTATATTTAACATATGTTGCAGGCTACATCACCATTAGCTTCAGTCTTTATTGCCTTACAACATAACGTTACTGAAGCTGGTGAAATACCGCTATACAGTCCGGGGATTAAGGATTGGGCCGGTGTCTTTTTCTACACATTAATCTGCATCGTTATCCATGCAATTATCCAAGAATATGCATTAGATGTAAGATTACTTATAGTTCGAGAAGGCACTTGAGAGATTCGAAAGTTTTGGTTACAACAAACATAATGTTACAGTCGAATAAGCGACCTACGAGATTAGAGTCAGATTAATAAAAGTAGGCTACAATTCGGTAATAGAAAAGATGATGAATTATCCGCCTGGATATGTAAAAGTAGTTTTTTCGAAATTCTACAAACAAATTCCATTAAATCTTAGTACCGGATCTATTGTGGCCTAATTTTATCAGTTTGACTTTAATATCCTGTTTCTTGTCCGAATGTAAATTCCGCCCAAGTGTTCATAGTATTTCCTTAAAACAAGTTCTAGTTATTTTCAATTATAAAAATTTGGAGCGATACAACAAGACAAACTAGTGCTAGACCAATTATAGTAGACTGACTTAAGACTCACTAAATTACTTAAGATATTTTGCAACTCTTACCAGATCTTCCGAAATCTCTTTGAATCTATTCTTTAAAATAGGTAGTTGAAGGTCCAAAGAGTAGGATAAGAATCAAAGATCTTCTGGCCACTTTTGGAAAGATTTGTAAATAATTTCTTGCAATTGGTAGCAATAAAGTTAATTCAATTGTTTTTGTCAGTCCACTAAAACTAGTCTCGCATTATGCTGACTTCAATCTCTTAAGTCTGTCTGACGCAGTAGTGTAGCAAATGAGGGTCTACATCATGTGGTCTACGCCACTGCTCTTATGACACATTTACAATCTGGAAATTTGATTTTTATTTTTAGAAAATTTCAAAGAAACTACATCTATCCAAATCGAAATTGGCGATATTCTCGAATAGCGGCCAATTATCGGTCTTCTATCTAATATCGACATTTTGGGGTGCCGATATCATTCTAAAAGAACATTACTTACCGGAAGTGGCACGTTTATGGTCCGATTATCCATCACCAATGCCGTTCTTTTTGAAATTATACATCATCATACAATTGGCTTATAGTTTACATGAATTACCCGAATTGTATTTCCAACGGGTGAAACGTGAAGAATACGCGAGTAAAGCGATCGCTAGTGTTGCAAGTTTAGTTCTAGTTGCAATTCCGTACTTCTTAAAGTGAGAATATTTATTTAAATATTTCTGTGATTTACTAAAATGTGACTTTTTTATAGTTTCAATCGTCTTTTGGTGACTTTATTGGTTTTGCACCATTTCGCTGATTTAATCTACCATGTCTCTCAAGTAATTCAAACTGTTGATAAAGAAGAAAAATTCACTAAAGGTAGTTTTGGTTTTTTTAACAAATTTCCTATAATTAATACAAAAATTATAGTTGCAAGATTGGTATCGAATGCCGTACAAATTTTGGCTCGCATCTGTACAATCGTCCTGTCCGTTCTAACATTATGGTACGGTTTAGCATTGAGTGAACATCAAGAATTCGATATACAAGCCGGTCATTTCAATATCTTCCCAGTTCGTTTGGCTGTTTTGGTTGGAATTCTTGTCCTACAAATGTGCGTAATCGCCTAAATTGTTATCAACTTTTTTTAATAATGATTGCGTAATTCTAGGTATTTGTCATTCAATATAATTAGTCAAGAAATTGCTCGTTCGCGGGAGAATAAAATTTACACAATGCTATCAAAAGCGAAACCACAAAAGAAGGATAAATCGAAAAAAACTAAAAAAACGCACGATGAATCAGATTTGCCGGAAGTCGACCAAAACACCAACAAAACATTGAGACACAAACAAAAAGTTAAATAATTTTTTTTTGAAAGTTTTCTTAGAATTAGATTCTACTGTTTTAAAATATCTCTAGTATTAATGCTAGAGTGGAATTTTTGTTTTGTTGTTTTGGCAGCAGCACCGTCCTCTCTACAATATATTTAAAAGAAAAAAAACCGTGACTTTGTTTTCGCTTTAAATTATCAGAGAAATTACTAAAAATAAAACTTTATATTGTTTCTTTAAAACGATTGGTGTTTATTGAAATCTCTTAAAATTCCTGATTGTTATAAATTCCTTTGACCTAGTATTTACCGGATTGCACCGAATATGTGACTTTACCATCCTTGGAGGAAGTGGATGTGGAACTGAATGCACCGTGCGGCCCCTGAGCGCTACCGCTCGCCTGGACACCACTGCCCGCCTCTTCCCCGAAACGTGAGAACAGGATCGGTCTGAAAACAATTAAAAAAAACAAACAAATTAATAGCCCGTCGCTCTGGGTTTCCCAAGTATTTTAAAATGAATTTAAATTTAACCTTCACGTCGACGAGCTCATCACCGACTCCGTCGAGGTCACACAATTCCAATATTTACACTACAAATTGTTGGAAGACTAAACAAAACTCACCCATCATAACCGCCAGTACCGCCATTACTCGAATATCCGGTACCACTACCCTGACCATTACCATAACTGCTGGAAGTGGAGAATGAGTGACCGCCACTGCCGCCGCCGCCACCATTACCACTAGCGGCCTGATGCGCCAATTCGCTGAATCGATTGAAGAGGTTCGGGAAGTTTACATTGTCTGGTGGCGGAATAAAATCTAAATATTTCGTATTATCGATAGAAGCGAATTTTTTTGGACAGTTTAATTACCGCTATTGCCATAGAAACCGCCGCTGCTGGAGCTAGCCGAGGCGGATGCGGAAGCATGAGCGGACGCCGACGATGAGCTTCTTCTAACTCTAAACAACGGGAATTGTTCAATATCCCGTTTACTTCGAAAATAGACGATATCGGATTGATGGCCATCATTGTCGATCACATAGTACGATCTGGGTATGTATTCACCGGCCACTGGAATTTTTTAAAAAAATTATTACAATTGTATTGGAAAATAAAAATTGTATTACATCCAAAAACTGCATCGGCTAACAGTAACACGGCACAAACATACAAAATCTTCATTGTTTACCTGCGAAATGCACACCTCACTACTGTTGAAGAAATTTGAAATTCTGTTGATGATCAGTTGATGTGTGCTTAAGTTAAGTAGGAAAATGCCTCCCCACCTTGATACGGCGTTTTTTACGATTCGTATTCTTCTCGGATTCGCTATACAGTTAAAACCGCGTATGTTATGCAACAGAAATCAGATCTTGTAGAAAAAATGTCCGAAAAAAATCGCATGTGAACCGATTGGGTATTTTTCTAGATCGACGGATAAAGAATAAAAAGGATTAAAGCAAAGGCTGAAACTAGTGGGAGGCGAATCGCTAAACAATTACTAAAAACGATAATGACGATGTTGATTAACACAATATACAAGTTCCGAGAAAGGAAAACAAGTTTTACATAAATTGAATACAAAGGACAGGGCTTTTCGGTTTTAATCTATTCTGGTGTTTTGATGATCTAACATGTTTCCATTTAATTAATTTATTAACGAGAAAAAACCACTGTAGGATGAATTGTTTGTTTTTTTCTGTCGAAATTAATGATCGCTATAAACTTGATTGTTTGTTTAATTTCGGGTATTCCACCTGGCCCACCCGGTTGTGTTGTTGACTTGCTTATGCAAATCAGCTTTCGTCAAACAATTCGCCTCCTTCCATTGCAACTCACTTGAATTCGTGCCACGTCGTCAGCAGTCATGCAAAAATGTCTATTTTTCAGTTTTTCCTATGAGAAATATTCCAGAGCTTCGTGAGTTTAGATCGATTGCAAAAATTGCGACAAATCCGCAAATTTTATCGCCCGACCTCAAAACGATCGCTATTTTGATTTATGTGTTTATGACCGATGTGCGTCAATATTTTCGCCAAATTTATCGAACAGGGAATAAATAACAAGCCGATTTGATGCAATAATTAACATTAATATATTTCTAATATTATTTATATTACATTGAAAACATCCTACATATACATATTCTACAGCGATGCTGATTTTCTCGAAATTTTCAAAGAATTATGCACAATAAATAATTTAAAAAATAATAATAATTACATAAAAATTCAAAACCAGATAAATATCACATTTTTGTTTGTCTTTAAAATCCTTAAAAATTTACTTTAAAAAAGTTTAATTGCACTTTCATTTTTATAATAGTTATAGGATCCGTACATAATTCTATGAAAATCGTTTATTTTGTTTTAATTAAAAATTATTTGACTTTAATAAAATGCATGTACCTGCAATTTATACACCCTGTTAGTGTTCCAAAAATGTCTCCATATGAGAGAATTTACCAAACCGAAGAAGCGCACGTATTGTACAGAATTATAAAACTATTTCAATTATAATCAAAAATCAACCACATTTGTTCTACATCACAATCTAAGTTTTGTACCATTATCAGTCAATAATTTCACAAATTGAGGCATTAGTACCATTTCGTATAATAGTACGTTTATATTACATCTATAATTCTGTACTAAATACATCTCAAATATAAATTTCCTATCATTTACTATACAAAGATTGGAAAAAAAATCGATAAAAAAATATTGGACCACTTAATTAAATCTCAAAAGCAAAAAGAAAATAAATATACATGCTAAGCCATTTCCAAATTAAAAATAATTACAACGAGAAAATAATGAAAATTACAATAATAAACCCATAAAAAATTGTATCCATCGAGTTCTTTTCACTGTTCGTTAAACATTCAAATGATCAACGATAGATGATAATTATCACAATAACTATCATAAATATTCGTGTTTTTGGTAAATATTTATAAAAATACATTTCGTTTTACAAATTACAATGTAATAATATTTACAATAATTACTATGTAAAAAAAAAATATACAGCTGAGAGAAATGTTACAAGATTAAAATTGTGGACGATTCAATTTGTACTTTGCACACAACAAACTATAAGCATGTTATAACATTTTTGACGATTTCTTCGTATAAAAGTCAGTCATTAACTATTTACAATCGATAATTTAAAGCTTCGAAAATTGATGAAAGATTTAAAAAAATTCTACAATTCTCAATTTCTATAGAAAATTCTTTCAAATCTTTACAAAATAAAATAATGAATCTATTCCTTTTTTTTCTCAAATAAATCATTAATGTTAGGGAAGCAAGAGAACAAAAAAAAATGGCATTATAACATCTGTCATGACAGATTATCACAGTAATTAACTTAAACATACAAACAAAAATAACACATCTAGAAAATTACACAAAACACAAGGAATAATACCTTTGAAAACCGCTTATAGTTTGCATTATTATTTTAACAATTAAAAAAAAATGATCCCGTTTTGTACAGATGAATAAAATCCTGTTATTTGTTGATTACAGTAGTTATGTACACAATGATCATCTACCATTAATCATGATTGATGAAGAAACCACATCTTCTAAACTCGACAAACATTCTTATAATTAGATCGATTATAATTCATACTTTTATAAAGTGCCGGATTCACAGGGAATGGGGGACCATCACATCTATACATTTGACGATTTTGAGGAACAATATTGTGATTTATCTGTAAGGTACAATTATTATTTACCTGTAACCGTACAAATATTGTAAAAGAAATGATAAAAGAAACAAAGAAACACAAAAACGTACATCTCTAGACGGTTTGACTCGCAACGACGTTAAAATCATATTGTGTGGCTGTTGTCGATATTTCGGATGGAAATCAAATGACATATTATAACGATTCGATTGAAATGGTGGTCTTTGTACTTGTCTCCTAAATTTATCTTGAAATGGTGTTGATGGTGGTGTATTGGTTGGTGTTGAATTCTCAGATGAGGAAGAATCGGATGGGAAAGTTGCTAGAGTACAATACGAACCTTCTGATTCGCCAAGTCTACAACAATATAAGAATTAACAAACAAAAAACAAATTAATTACAATTTATGGTATATTTACCTATAGCATACTTCATTGGGATCAACCCAAACGGTTAGTTCTGGTGGTAAACGTAAATCATTATATGAACGACCACATTTACTAGCAGCACGTTGTAATGTTAAATCTACAGGACTAACACCATTCACACGGATACAACGGTATGCTTGACCTTTAGTGGGCAATTCCGGGAACCAATGCTTCTCAAATCTGTAAAATTACAATATTTACTAATAATCATAGAATTATTTTTAAACGACGACAGAAAAAAAGAGGAATAAGGTTTTTCATTGAAATTAACCTTACAATTAGTTTATTTTAGTTTTGCATGGCCTTGTTGTTGTGTACTCGATACGAATTATCAAAAAAAAAAAATCGAGTTCGTTGACCATACAATAACAACAGAGAGGAAAAAAATGAAACAAACGACACATTTTTCAATGTTTTGTAGAGATTTGTTATTTAAATTGTGTTATTGTTTAATAATGTAAATTCTCAAAAATTACGTGTATTCGAAAAAGTAATTTACAATCAATATTAGAATAGTAAATAAAAACAATGAAAAAACAAATAACACAGATATAATTGTTCTTCTAAGTCTTTCGATAGATACTAAGGTCGTCGATTAACAACAATTTCTTTCATTTATAACAAAAAAAAAAATTGTTGATTAAAGCAAAATAAATGTTTTACATTATTTATTAAACTACCACATGGATTAAAGTCAGCATAATAAATTAGAGAAAAAGTTGATTAATAATAAAACATACACCACACCACACACAACAATTGCCCATATGTTTGTTTATTAATAAAACAAAAAAATTTCACTTTTAATTTGTATATAAATAACGAAGAGAAACATATGAGGAAATCTGTTTGTATTGTACTACAACCCACCGTCGTACCTACTTATCAACATACTTTAAATAATAATAATTATTATTATTGTACAATATAAACGTAAACCATTATATTAATGATAAAAATTGTTTATTTTGTTATTTCAAAAATAAAACAATTATGGTTAATTTTATATAATAATTTAAAAACACATTCACTTGTAATTATAATGTGCGTATTAACTTGTAAATAAAACTGAATAAATTTTAACACTGAAAAAAAAATTAATTAAAGACGTATTCAATTCATCATTTGCCAGGCTGACTGACTGCTTGTCATTTTTATTAATAAGCTTAATTAAGCTGAATTTAATAAAAGAATCATCTGGTTTTGGAACAATTTATTGTTAAATTATTGCAATTTAATGATTTGTATAGATGGTTAGCATAAGAAAATGTAAAGTAGATCGCCCTTAAGGGGTTACGTAGGTTTGAATTTTCTTAATCTTCAATAATACAATATATCTAGAATATTCTCCCAAAGTTTTAAGTCAGAATAAAACTATAGGAGATAGAGGTTTGAAGAGAATTTTTGTTGTTCGTGTTATTCGGACTAAGTCGGTTGGCATAATTTCTCAAAAAAAAAACAGCAAACCGTTGTTCAAATTTTGCACACTTCTTCAAGATACGATTGACTAGTGCTTGAACAAAGGACGTTCTTCTTTTTTTTTATGACAACTAATTTTACAAAGCAATACGTGGTGCAAATTATACAAAAAAAAATAGCACCTTTTTGTACACAACTTATTGTATTTCTTAGTCCAAGCATGAGTTATATATAGACTGTTTCAGCCCAAGCAACCATTTTTCATTGCATCTTTAATTATTAAAATATTCGTATGCAACTCTCAAGAACTTAAACTAAGTTACCTACGCACATAAGAACCTTTGGGGACCTAGTTTAAGTTCTTGAGTTACATAAGAATATTTTAATAATTGAAGATGCTTGTACTGAAATAGTCTGTATATCTACTAACAGAAATAATTTAGTAGTCTATTATGAGTTATTCTAATAAAGCTAAACGACTTTATTCTGAGGGGTAACAGAAAATAAGGTCACAAGAACTGAATTTGTAAAATTTTGAAATAAAGAAAAAATATATAGAAAATGTGCTTTTTTTAAGCCTTCGAAACCCCCAGTAACCATCTAATAAATCACACGAAAAACCGTGTAAACCTAAACGAATTTACGGAAAATTTTATCACAATTTTATTCTATTTAGACCATCATCAGGTGATCGCATAAGTCGAATTAGTGTATTTGCCAATATCAATTTAAAAGAACACGTTTGTAAATATTTGGATTCTAAATTTAATTATATACATGTTGATTTGAAATGAAATTTCTAAAATTTTCGTAAATTCTCTAATTAAGCAATAATTTTTTTTTATAAATTAAGTAGTTGATTAGACGACAAGTGAAACTGCTCATTACTAAATCTCCTAATCGATTGGACTTTCCACGAAATTATCTTGATAATGTTTTTATTTTTTTTAAATAGCATTAGCAAGTCTTTTTTAGTTTAGTCAAAAATTGATTGGAAATTCCCAAAATGAAACAATCAGAAAATTACTATAATCAATAGTAGAATAAACCAGGGACAATGAAAGTTGAAAACACTACAATTATGAGCATCTAGATTTTCATCTAATTGATATTAAAATATAATCGATAAACCATTAAAACTCTTCTACTTACCACAATTATCGTAGGCTAAAAATACTAAGAAATTTACGTCATATCATGGAAAAGTTCGTTTTTTATTTAAAAAAAAAAGTAGGAAAAAACGCAAACAGGATATATACAGTATGTTCACAAGTATATTTAGAAGTTTTTTTTAGAATGTTATTCTTCATAAGTGGTGCAAATTTGAATGTGCGTTTTGATTAGAAAAAGTGGAAAACAAAAAAAATGGCCTTTCAAGAGTGGTTGAAATACTATTCGTGCACGTTTCTAACCAAAAATAACGTATTTCTCATAAAAACTTCCTCGTATTTTACGTTCTTAGGGGACGAGTTTCCATAAAACAACTGATGTAACTGACTTTTAATTATATACAAAAGACTAAATACCAATTTAGATAATTCTAACTTCAAATATGACAAATTTCTATACAAATTTTCATCGTTTAATTAAGCCCCTTAGAGGATGACCCCCTCGGTTTAAATTATGCATTGTCAATAAGTGAGTATTTAGAGTCTTATTAAGTTGAACTAAAGTCACAAAGTGGGCTAAAAAAATTTGTATTGCCTTACACATATACAGTGTATCTCACGTAATTTTTGAATCTCAAATATTTCGCTTGTTAGTCGACGGATTTAAAAAAATCTCACGAGAGATTAAAGAATAATATTTAGGCTTCCTTTGAACATTGTAGCTAATTTTGAAATATAAGAAAACCAATAAAAAATACTTGAAAACAAATTAATGTGTGTGAGCTGTTTTCGATAGAAAAAATTAATAATTTATAAATTTAGGTAGAACTGCTTCGTTGAAAATTTCAAAATAGTAAGCAATATTGCGTGGCAATGAAATCGATTCATTTTTCAAACAAATTGTAATTGCGATAAATGCTTCTATCATGAAAATTTTCGAAATACGTTACATTTTAAAAACAAAAAAGCACTTTTCTCTAGCTACGACGCCTGTGAGACCCGGAGTTCTCCTTATATTTGAGGAATTCTTATAATGTGAGTGATTATCGACCATGTTTAAGAAGAATGCCCAGGAAACATGTTGTTTAGCATTAAAAAAAAATGTCGAATCGCAGACCATGCACGGACCGCCATCGGGCTCAAATCCGCCACTGTTCTTATGATATAACTTCAAATTAGCTACGTGGGATCTTTTACTGATCAAATTATAATCGAGAGTTATGTGAAACATTCTGTATCTACATGTAACTCCTGCATTTTGACTGTCTCGTAAACAGATGTTGAAAAAATAAAGGGCTTAAAGTGTAATGTCCACGCTTTCTTTGTCAAGTAAATAATGCCTATTTAGTTATTTTTGGAATATAAAAAATGTCGGAACTTTTGAAATTCATGATTTTTTAGTAAAAGCATTGATTGAAAGAGAAATCGATTTCATTACCACGCAAGATTGTCTATCATTCAACTCTTAAATTTGCACATTTTAACATAAATTTAGTGCTATTTTTGAAATAATTTCTAATTATTTTACTGGTCAAATGAATCCTAGACTTACTCTTGATTTTATTTTTCACTAACAAGCGAAATGTTCGAAGCAAAAAGGACCACTGACCCGCAATTTTTGATGTCCTAACAATATTCGGCAATAATCAAATTCATTTAAATTTGAGTCTTACTACTATTGTTAATAAATGACGTGGCAATTTGATCGGTACGAAATTATAAAAATTAAACAAATTTTATTGTTTTATAATTTTTTTTGGAATTTTATTTGAAAATTAATTTTTTATTTAGTACCTATATCTGGAAATTTTGATTTTCTACTAAACTTGTAATTTTGAAACTTTTAAATTTTGTTTCAACAGATAAATAAATAAATAATAAAAAAAATAAAAACAATTGACAACAATAAAACACTAAAATTTTGAAAACTGTTTTGATAAGATTGCCAGTTTGATAAAAAAAAAAATATGTAGACACACAGTCTTTTTTGTTTTTCTTGAAAAACACCAAACGAAGGTCGATACAATAAACTTGACATAAAATTTCAATGTAAAGTTGTTTTTGTTCTTTTTTATGTGGAAAAAGAAAACAAAGAAAAATAAAAATTTTTTCACATCAAAACATTTAATAAACGAACGAATGTAAAATACGGTTATTGATTTCTTTTCTTTTTTTCAATGAAAACATCCGATTTTCTAAAGTATTATGTTTTTCAAATCCTTTGTTACTAGTCTTATCGTTGCGGTATAATCTTATATATCCGTTAACAACAGAAAAAAAGTTGTTTATCAATATAATAATTATCAATTGTAATTATATCTCAGTAAATATTTTCTCCGTAACTAGTTAAAAAATTATTGTTTGTAATAAATTAGAAACCGCACAATATTATTAAAGTAAAAAATGTTAAAACTCCTAAAAACTTGGTGCCCTACAATAGGAGTTCTTGTGTGTGGATGAACAGAATTTTACTTGTCGCTTATAAAGCTATTAACGAAAATCCAACAATATTACTCAATCAATCTAAAAAAAGCAAAAAGAACTTTACGTAACACACACCATTTATAGCTAAATAATAGACAGTTTTTGTATTATTATTTTTTTAATTTTAATAATTCTGAATTGCGGAAATTCGTTAAATATATGAAATTACGTCATCGCGCTACTTGATTTTAAAGAAAAAAGTGCAGAATAATTACCTTTCCATGAGAAGTTCGGTGAGGTATTGTTTGAAATTCTCCAATTGGTCCTGTGGAAATTTGTCACTTTTCTCAATAAATCTCGTAAAAAATGCAACAGCAGCTAAGATTTCTTCCTTCATTATAAAATTAACACTTTTTTTTTTGGTTTGAAAAAAACAAATTTTATATAATTCCTTTAGAGTCGTTCAAGATTACAATCACTTCTCTCACATCGGAAATGACGATGATTATCGGAGGGGCGAAAAAAATCAATTAAAGGTTATCTGAAAGCAGAAAAACACAAGATTTTTGCTCGTTAGAATTTTGCTATACAATAAAATGCGTAATTGTTGCGTTGGAAAACAAACTATAATTGTAATTTTTATAAACATTTAAAATAAGGCGAGAGAAACAAGATAAATAGATACTTTCTAATTGGATTAGATTACAACAAGAATATGATAACCCTTTTGATTTTGATTCATTAAAGCGATAAAGGTTTTAAAAATAATATAAAAACAATAGTTGCTTACATGAATTTATTTGGAAATAACTAATTTTTTTTTTATTGTTGGTGTTGTGGCAATATTTAACCTCTATACTTTGTGCAATTTTAAGATAAAATTTGTTGTAGATTTTGTAAGAAATCTGTCGGTTCGACAGTATTTTTGTTTGATTTTTTGACTTGCTTCACTTTACGATCACACATACACAACTGATTTGTATGACACGATTTACTTCAAATTCATTATAAATAATTGAACGGTATACAGTAGCGGCAAACGAAATAGGCATCAATTAATACCGCCCTTTGCACAATTTTAAATTATCTGTGATTGATAGAAACAAGCAGACCAGTTTTTCGATGAAACATAATTTGTTTTTGATGCATGTTTGCGTATATCTCACATAAAAAACACTTTTGCGTCATAAAATTTCCCCATAGAAAAAAGTTTAACTCATGTTCCAATGTTAGAATCGAGAATGTACAGAAAATCGACAAATGCACAACCACCTCATGTCTTTGTCTAGAGAAGAGACTGCCAAACTTTTTGGCTAATTTTTATTATCATTTTATTGTTTTAGTGTTGACCTGTTTCTGCTCATATCGGCCCCTGGTCTAAAGTGTAGGTATTTTTATATACAAAGCAAGGCGAATAGGCTAACAAATGAGTCAGACAAAAACACACATATTCTAACGTGCTCGAGTACTAGTTCTTGAGATATATTTGTCTCGTTCGACGATTTGATTGGTTTTAAAACTAGCCGTTTCACGATAAATCTACAAGAGTGGCGGGGTCTAGAAACGCCTCTCTTTCTTTTTTCTCTGTCATCTACAGCACACCTCCGAAAGCCTCGCCTTTGGATTCATTCATGAAATAATGTACTAGACAAAGACAGATCATAGAACATCAGTCTAAAGTTTGTTCAAACCACAGCCGTCAGATGTATTTCGCCAGAGGTACTAAAACAATTAGGCATTCTTGCAATAGAGTATAATAAATAAAAAGCCTTAGGGGTGTATTTATTATCAGGATAAGGAGCTTTGAGCCTCAAGTACCCGTTCTAAAGGGTTCTTTTAGCGTCTTCAATTCTAACAATAACATTTGTAGTTTTATATCAATTCTTCCTTCTTAGAAAGAGGGGTCTTGAAATAATTAGCCTGAAGCGTCCAAAAGTCTATATCCACCTCTGCAAAACCGTATAATGTGAAAGGAGTGTAAGATAGACTGTCGGATCAGTGGGTTTAAGAACAGGAAATAACGCAAAGGAGTTCCTTACGTAACCTAGATGCGCACCAAGAAGGGATTTTAGAAAATTCACCCCTTAAGGGTCGTTAAAAGACATGAAAGTTATAGAAGAACTTTGAAGCCACAAATACGAAAATTGGTGCTTAGATTCCTGTTTAAAAACAAAAATCAGTTGTTTTTTTTTGGAAATTCATCCTCTAAGATAGAGTAAGGGATGAAAGTTTGCACGGACGTGTCACAAATACGAAAATTAGTGCTTAGATTCCTGTTTAAAAACAAAAATCAGTTTTTTTTTTGAAATTCATCCTCTAACAATAAGATAGAGCAAGGAATGAAAGTTTGTATGGACGTGAAAGATAACAGAATAAATAGCTTGGTCACTTGAGTGGTATGTATTCACTATAAAAGTGGGCTGATTGTGCCAATTTCGTTCGCCACCCTTGTATATGTGTACTCGTTCGTCTGTAATTATTTGGAAAAATTGTGTGTAAAAACAAAGAACTGTCCTAATTGTCTGTGCAATTATAACACAAAGGAATCGCAGTTGGCTGTTTGAAACAATAACAAATCAGTTTATAATTAAATAATAATAATAGTAATGATAATAAGACAATTACTCAATTATCGATAAATAATTGTAGACAAACAACAAAAATATCAAAAAAAAAGAAAGATAGCTATATATTATTTAAATGAGAATAATAAGTCTATTTTTGTCAAACTGTTAATACGTGCTATTAACAACGTAAAAATACGTAAATACGGACAATGAATTTCCAATACATGTACACTCACACACACGCATACACACACACACACATATGTACAATTTGTCTGACATATTTGTTAGAAATCTCATTAAATTTTCCATTGGAACTACTCACCTAGAATGTTGTCGTTGTGCTATTGTTGATAACATGTGGAAAATGCATCGAAATTTTCGTTTTTCGTGCGGATGAGGGCAATAGAATGAGCTAAACGGAGAGAAGAAAAAAAAACAACAAAAGAACAGTGGTGAAAAGAAAACAAGCGCACACAAACAACAAAAAACGTATTTTCAATAAACTTCTCGATATACACTGTGTGGTTTTGTGACGACAAACACGGATATGAGTCAGAAAACAAAAGCACAAGTCAGGCCATGAAAGTCGGATCATATGTTTCCGAAACGGCGCCAAATTCGAATCTCAACCAATCAAACAACGCGCACTTTTATTTCACAATATTTTTCAAAATTAACAATAGAACAGTTGCGTTTTTTTTTTGTTTTTTTATATTATTATTATTATTATTTTGTAAGTAGTTTAGACAAACATATGATAAAATTCGTGACAATTCTAGAGAAATCGTCGATTTTTTTTGGTCCAGATATGATCGGTTACGTTTGGTGATTTCTATTGAAATATAACTGTAAATATAACAGTACTGGATTTACCCCTGAAATCCAATAATAAGCGACCTCATGCCGAGATTGCCATTTATAAGATTCAATCGTTTTGTTGGATTTATCGGGTTTGGTTTCGAATTTACTAGAATTTTTGAAGATTCTTTAAAGAAAGATTTTATTGAATTCTACAAATTGTCGAAGTGAAAGTGTAGAAATCTTACAAATATTTCGATTGGAAAGATATCGAAAATTTGCCAGACAGCGCCATCTCGTAACGGGGAGATTAAGCAAATCTAAAGCCGCGTATCCACTAGAGTAGATCCGGTTGTCGTCATCGAGTCTCCACTCTACACAATGACGTCACAAATTTCCCGATTAAACAATATAAATGGGTATAAACAGTGGGCATCGCCAACTGTATGTGGCCTATATTTAATTTTCCTATATTAGCTTAGACTATAAGTACGTCAGGTAGTATGTTATTATCTGTTCGTATTTCATTTCCATATGTTTAATAGAGAAAATACACATGGCAACGTCGCAATTAACTGACAGGTGATGTCAGCTGTATTCAAGGTATTGAAACTTTAATACTCTTTTTAACCCCGTTAGAGGGCGAGTTTTCAAAAATTCTTTCTTAGTGAGCGTCTACTTCACGAAGGAAACATATGTGGCACACTTGAAGTCTACCGGACGGATAGTTTCGGAGATTTCGTGATGAGTCAGTCAGTCAGTCAGTGAGAGAGTGAGTGAATGAGTGGTATTACGCTTATATTTTTGACGTAACCATCAACTTTATGGGAAAATTTTATAGAGCATTCTATTCTCTATAACTTATCTATATAAAAAGTTTTGATAGTTTTCATAGGTCATAAGTAAAGATTGATATTCAATATTGGTTCGAGGGCGCAATTTTCTATATTACCTTAGGTCGCACTATTTTGTGTCCTTTTTTACAAAAAAATATGCGAGATTTGATATTTAGGGAAATTGGTGGGGTCGGTGTTACTGATAAAACAATTGAACATTGTTTGATTTTTAACTTCCCGCCAAATTTTTGAAGTTATTGGTTTCACCCCGATTTTCGAAAATCGAGTTTTCATCAGATCTCCACGTTTTGAGGTCCTAGGAAGCTATTCTGACTAATTTCATGATGGTGTGTGTGTTTCTACAGATCTTTTGCAGTTTTGTTTTTCACTTTCCTAGGAAAGTCCATGATTTACTCTGCAGCAAAAGTTGATTACGAACATGAAATCTTTATTCTGTTTTACACCCTGTAACTCGTATAAAATCTCGTTTTTAAAGGAGAATAAGTCGAACACTACAGCTGTTGGCCCATAATTTGACCATATTCTCTCATGACAGGGATCATATGCTGCAATTTTAGTCCAAAATCGTCATTTTTCAAATTTTACAAACCATTTTTACAGTTCCCTGGAGAGGCACGTTAAAAAGCGCCTTGATTTATGCAACTTTGTTTACAACAATTTTGCTAATTGAACAATTTTTTTGATTACACGGTACTCGATTTGATCACGTGACTGGTTGTATTTAGTGTCATTATATATTCTAAGTTGGCAACAATTCGTGGAAACGTCACGTCACACAACTCTAACGAAACAAATTTTTAAAAAGTAAATAAACGTGTAATTTAAAATAATTAAATAATTTTCTACAAAATATAAATAAAGCGGTCAAAAAAAGAGAAACACTGTGTAAATATGGATGGACATGTGATGACATTAGCTAACAGTATTATTGGAGTTAGTATTTTAGCAATGCCGTATTGTTTCAAACAGGTGCCATACGACACAAATTGTATCAAATTAAATTCTATCAATCGTTAATTTTGATTATCAATTCTAGTGTGGTATTCTACTATCAATCGTCGTCCTACTAATCAGCAGTATAATATCACGATTAGCCTGTCATTTTCTATTGAAATCGGCAATTATAGCACGCCGGAAAACATTCGAATTCCTAGCACTGCACATATTCGGTGCTATTGGTAAACTATCAATAGAAATCGGAATGATTGGATTCCTATTGGGTACATGTATTGCCTTCTTTGTTGTAATGGGTGATCTTGGACCGGAGATTATCCATGAAATCATCGGTATTAAGAAAACGTCAACATTACGCAATGTTATTCTGGTATTATTGGCGTTATTCTGTATCCTGCCATTGGGTTTGTTACGGAACGTTACAAGTTTGGGTGGTGTTTCACGGGCAACAATCGGCTTCTATTGTTGTCTCGTTGTGAAGGTTGTCCCAATCTGGAATTTATTGAATTTGTTTTAATAATAGAAATTTTAGATAGTTATTGAAGCTCTACCACGAATTTATATCGGTGATTGGTACGATAAGGTGATCTTGTGGGAACCTGATGGACTATTACAATGTTTACCTATATTCTCAATGGCCCTATTCTGTCAAACGTAACTCGGAAGATTTGATTCGAAAATTTTTGCTAATTACAATAATTTTTAGACAATTATTTGAGATTTACCAAGAAATACCGAATGCTTCGTTAGAGAAAATGAATAGTTTGATACGTGTAGCTGTCAATATATGTACATGGGTGTATATTTTCGTTGGTACATTCGGTTATATCGCATTCTGTAAGAGACCGTTTACTGGTAATATTCTGCTCAGTTTCCCATCGACTGGTATTAGTGATTTGATCAAAATCGGTTTTATATTGTCGCTAGTATTCAGCTTTCCATTGGTGATATTTCCGTGTCGAGCTAGTCTGTATTCGTTAATTTATAAAGAGGTAAATTTGAGTCTTCGAATCGGTGCACGTACTCGGTAGGGAATTTGTTTGGAAACTATCGCTTGATTCCCTAGGCGTTGCATCGGTTTAGTAGTCGTTTAACTATTACGTAAGCAAAGGGATTTTCCTTTTGAGAGCAATTAGAATTATTTATTTTTCTTCATAGATAGAATTCTCTCTAAAAAATCTATACAAAAATCAAACCAAGAAACTCCTTTGGTACAGTTTCCGCGCTAGAGCGAGGCGAGAGTTGACTTATATTTGTCAAATAAAAAATGTTGTAATTGACCTGAAATCCATAGGCGTCCGTGAAGGATATACATGAAACCGATGGTGGTTTTTTAACGACAACAATTCTATTGCCCATCAGTTAGTCTCACCTCGGTGGGACGCTTATACAGCTTATATACAGGATGTTTCACTTAACTCTTCAACCATGAATATCTCGTTTGTGACCAAACCTTAAAGAAAATTGTAGAATTTAAATGTCTAGGCTTTAAGGGTTTAAATTTACAGAGTAATTAAAACCTTTTAAATTGTTTGTAATTAATTAGCAACTACTAAAAAAGTGGCTTTTAAGAATTATCCCCACATAGACGTTTTAGTCCAGCAGTGTAAAAATTTATATGTATATTGGCTTAATTTTGATATGTTCTGTTTAAAAAAAAATGGTTTTTGATACTGCTGTAGTCATTCTCTGAAGTTTTTCTGAAAACAGAACAGTGCAGTGATTGAATCATCTGAAATGGAAAAAAAATCGATTTTTAACAAAATAGTTGGTTTTCAAAGAAAACATTTTTGTCTTCATTTGTTTATAAATCGATTAATTTACATGCAATACGTTTATTAAGCTTGTATCCAAATTTTGAAACGGATCAGTTCAGCCGTTTCAGAGAAGTTTTGAGCAAAACATCCAGAGCTTCAACAGCACATAGCACATTATTCGAGGGGCCTCTACAAATGCGAGTGTAATTTCTAGAATATTTGTCGGAAGGACATAAAATTTTCTATGGATATACATAAACGTATTGACATTGTGAAAATAAAATCATTTTAGGATTTCTTGAAAATCCCAACTGCGTGTTATCCCTTAAATGGGACACAAGTTGCGTGACAATAAAATCGATACATACAAAATTCTTCTGTATTAATTCTCATATTTCCAAACTAGCTACATAGGATCTTTTGCTGCTCAAAGGAAGCTTAGATATTGTACTTTAATGGTTTGAAGCTTTCCTAAGATTTGTTAATAAACAAGCGAGATATTTGAGATTGAAGAGTTACGTAAAACACAGTGCGCATTTATAATTTGCTTATTTTGAACGGAGGTTCCAAATCCATGAAGTTATGCTTATGTAATATTTGAACCGAAAGTTACAAATTGATTTTTTTTTTAAATAAATATTTCAGTCATCTTTCACAACATTCCACGAAGGCACTACCACAAATTATATACCAGAAGGCAAATTTAAAACATTAACAGTAATTATCGTTTCTGTATCATTAATCATAGCTTTAATGATACCAAATATTGAGTTAGTGTTGGGTTTGGTTGGTTCAACAATTGGTGTGATGATTTGTGTTTTATTCCCGGTAACTTGTTTTATTTGTATATCACCCAAGAATACTAATGAACGAATTTTAGCTCAGGTTAATACTAATCGAAATAATATTTAAAACAAAACAAAAAAAATAGTGAAAATTAATTATTTTTGTAGATTATGTTGTTTATTGGCGTGATAGTAATGGTATTAGGTACATACACTAATTTGTACGCGTATGAAGAGACCACACTGGCTGTAAAAATTGATGGACCACCACAACAAATTCTACCGAATCCACCACCAATCGGTAATGTAATCAAAGATCTAAATCGTATTGTTACAATTGGCTTAGAATCACCGAACAAAATTAATAATAATAATAATAATGAAAATAAAGAAACTATAGAGGTTCGTCATGAACCGCCACAACCTGAAGAACCAAATTCTAATCAAGAAAAACCCGAAATTCTACCAAAAGAAACGATAGAAAATCTAATTTCCCAACCGATAATTGTTGAAAAGAATAACCAAAAACCGCCACCGAAAAACGATAAAATCCAAGACAAACAAGAACCTGTAGTGGAGCCGGTTTTTCCACAAGACAATAAAGATACAATCGTGGAACCTGTTTTGCCACAAGAGAATAAAGATGCAATCGTGGAACCTGTTTTGCCACCAAAGAGTAATGAGAAGAAGGCAAATGTAGAAAGTTCTAATAAAAACAAAGATGATGATAAAATACAGAATTTACCAGTTACTGTTAAAACCGCAAAAATAAAAGAAACGAATTTAACTGTTTTAACGCAAAATAAAGACGAAGTTGATATTGAGGCGATCAAGAAAGAAGAGACTGAATTGAAAGAACAAGAAAAACTCAAAGATCCTAATCAGATATTAATTGATACAATCCAACAACACAATGAGGTACAAAAGGAGATTGTTAAACAACAGAAACGTTTAATTGAAGTAATTGAGAAACAACAAAAACAACAATCTAATGAAATTAATAAAAATAACAACAATTTAGATGAGGAGAAAGTTAAAGCTGTTAAACATATTGAAAATATTGCACGTAAAGCTATTGAAAGTATCAGTAAACAAGGACAGATGCCTATTATCAAGAATGATCCTAGTAATGCACCAATCAATAAGTTAATAGTTGATAATAAAACAACCAATAATTCTGTTATTGAGAAATTATCAGCAAAACAACAAATTAATCGATTACCGATACCGTTAGAGTTTGCGAACAAAATTAATGAGACTGAACGAAAAAATGATAGTACCAGTGATACGAAGAAATTCGTAACGAATGATGATAATAAAAATATAATTGGACGAGAGATACTAACAGAAAAGCCACAACGTCTCAAACGTGATATTAGAACAACTGAAGAAACAACAAAGATATTTTGTAATTTACCGGAACAAAATGACGACTTACAGATTAGAAAAGATAAGAATTGATGTACATTTTGAATGTTTTAAGGGTAAAGTCAGTGACTAATGTGGTTTGTGGGCAACTGTTTAAAAAGACTAATTCTGGATAACAGTATTTCCATCGTCGTATTTAAGTTAACGCTGAAGTTAATATATTTTAAGCTGTTGATAAGATTTTCCATCTGCATACTCCACATTAGTCACATACTCGACCATCGATTGTTCCTTTATGAAATGTTGACTGTATTATTGATATATTTTAGCAAATATCGATTGTTGATTGTGATATTTCTGGAACTATTTTATATCTGTTGTACCTCTATTTGTCCGGCCAAAAATCTTCTATTTATTATTAGAAACTATTTATAATATATTAATAATAGTTTTTAAAGCAATTGTTGATTGTAAATAAATGCATATATTTATTTAAAAATTGTACATAGTTTAGATCACTGAACTGTATACAGTGGTGGCAAACGAAATAGATATTTGTTGTATTGCTCTTGCAATGTGTCAGTTTGATTTGCCAACACTGTAGATTTATGCAATTAAGAACAATACTGTATATGAGTGATGATTATTATAAACGAAAATAAAAGATAAAGGCACGTAATTTGTGTGTATTTGTGAATCGAGAAGTCTGGATTTCTTACTGTTCTAAATACTGATAATAGTTTAAATATAAGACAGTTACGGTTTATTACAAGAGTTCGTGATAACGCTAAATTAGATAAACATGAACTTTCATATTTCTTCTTATCAACAACATGTAAACAATTTCTCGAGTTTGTCTTAAATTGTTTTGACATTGGTCTATGAACTGGCCGATTAGCCAGTTCTACATGGAATATGGAGCTGTTAAAAGTTTTATTACAAATCGCAATTCTGATTTCATTATCGACTCTTTCGTATTCAGCAATTATCGATCGAAAAGCTTCCAAATGCGGCTATGAAGTAAGTTAAAGTTCATTTTTTTCCCCGTCCCGATAATTCTCGATTATTATTTAAAGTCATGCCATCCGGTAAAAGAGGGATATATTAACGTTCATTTGATCCCACACACCCATGACGATGTTGGATGGTTGAAAACTGTCGACCAATACTACTACGGCAGCAATAATTCCATACAAAATGCCGGCGTTCAATACATCCTCGATTCGGTGATTGATGAATTGAAGAAGAATCCGGACCGACGATTCATCTACGTTGAGACGGCTTTCTTTTGGAAATGGTGGATACACCAGCACGACATTGTGAAGCATCAAGTGAAACGATTGATCAACAATGGCCAATTGGAGTTCATCGGCGGTGCGTGGAGTATGAACGATGAAGCCACCACACACTATCAATCGATAATCGATCAGTTCACGTGGGGTCTAAGGTGGTTGGCGGTAATCAAAATAAATCTCCGGAAATTGTCAAAATTTCGCTATTTTCCAGGAAATTGAACGATTCGTTTGGCGTGTGCGGCCGGCCGAAAATCGGCTGGCAAATCGACCCGTTCGGCCACAGCCGCGAAATGGCATCGATCCTCGCCCAAATGGGTTTCGATGGATTGCTATTGGGACGTATCGATTTCCAAGACAAAGAGCACCGATTCGAAACGAAAACACCGGAAACTCTGTGGCAAAGCAGCGCGAATCTTGGCGCCACGTCCAATATCTTCACCGGTGTTATGTACAACACGTACAGTCCGCCGCGGGGATTCTGTTGGGATATCATGTGTGACGATGAACCGTTGATTGACGACAAGAAAAGTCCGCTGTATAACATTGAGCGACGGATCGGCGAGTTCCTAAACTACACCAAGAAAGTGGCGGAAGTTTACAGGACAAATCATATCCTGATAACGATGGGTGAAGATTTTAACTATCAGAATGCGCATACATGGTTCAAAAATCTGGATAAACTCATCCATTACGCAAATCTTCAACAAAATACAACGAAATTCAATTTGATTTATTCCACACCATCGTGTTATATTAAAGCGATCTATGATGAGAAGAAACAGTGGCCGGTGAAGACCGACGATTATTTCCCGTACGCTTCTGATGCACATTCATTCTGGACCGGCTATTTCACATCCAGACCGACATTGAAACGTTTCGAACGTATCGGCAATAATTTCTTACAAATTTGTAAGCAATTGTACGCTCTAACTGATCTGGGACCGGAGGATCGGGTCGATCTTAATGCGTTACGTGAAGCTATGGGTGTGATGCAGCATCACGATGCTGTTACTGGCACAGAACAACAGCATGTCGCCGATGATTATGCGAGAATTCTACAAAATGGTATCGATGAAGGCGGCATTATAACAAATATTGCTTTAAAGTAGATCATTATAAAATATTCTTTTATTTTATTTCTTATTAAATTTATTGGATTTCAGTAAATTGATGTTGAATACTTCTACAACTGAGAATATAACAGAGAATTGGGAATCTTGTCTCTTGACAAATACAAGTTCTTGTCAAATATCGGAAGTGTACGATCGTTTCGTTGTCGTTGTCTACAATCCATCGAGTCATGCTATTAGGAAAGCGGTTCGTTTGCCTGTTACTCATTCAGCATACAAAATAACTAGTAGTAGCGGTAATAAGGCCAGTAAAGTAATATTTCAGTCGTAGTAATTATCGTTTGATGCAGGAGAACAATTTTCGCCAGCTCTAATACCGTTACCGGAGGCCGTACTCAATTTGCCTGGTCGAAACAGTTCAGCGAAATTCGATTTAGTATTTGTGGCTGGTGTAATACTGCCATTAGGATATCAGTCTTACTACATTGAGAGAGTGGCCGGAGATCAAGTATTGAAGCCTATAACCGGATATAAATTCAAGAACGATCGAGTACATTTCTACATTCACTTTAAAACAATTCAATTTTCATCTATCGATTTTTAGAATGTTTCAGTTGAAATTGATAAGGATACCGGACTATTATCCAAAGTATCGATGAATGGAAAGACAGTAGATCTAACACAGAATTTCTATTATTATAATGGATACGTTGGTAACAATGAAATCGCAGAAAATCGTTCATCTGGTGCGTACATTTTCCGACCGAATGGTTCATCAATTGAAATCACATCTAAAGTTGGAGAGACAAAAATCTATTCCAACGATATCATTACGGAAATCCATCAGACTCTTAATAGTTACGTTAGCCAGATTATTCGGCTTTTTACTGGTGAAAACTTTGTAGAATTTGATTGGATTGTTGGGCCCATACCGCACAAGTACGATGCAGTACAGTGGTCGCGTTCGCTTGAGAGATTGAAGTCAAAACAAATTCAACCAATGGGAATGGGACAATTGCAGTCTTCATTTTGACCTAATTTTATTATTTTGACTTTAATCTCTCAAGTCATCGCACCCACTATACAATTCTGATCTAAGCATCATCTTTTTAATTTTTATAGTTCCACGAATGGCAAAGAAATTATCAGTCGATTCACGACGAATCTCAAAACGAATTCAGTCTTTTACACGGACTCCAACGGCCGAGAGTTGTTGAAACGTACCAGAAATCAACGGCCGACATGGCATTTGAATCTCACCGAAAAAATCTCGGGCAATTATTATCCAATCACATCGAAAATTGTGTTGATTGATAATTCAAGTGATGTAGAATTGGCTGTGTTAACAGATCGGGCACAAGGTGGTTCCAGTTTGCTAGATGGCCAACTTGAAATTATGGTAAGATCCTTTTGATTATCCACAAAGCAGAATAGAATTGGAAGACATCCAAATTATCCTGTGCAGGTCCATAGGAATTGTTTGCACGATGATGCTTTCGGTGTCGGCGAAGCCCTAAATGAGACAGCCTTCGGACAAGGTTTAGTTGTACGTGGTTCGCATTATCTCGTCTTTGGTTCGTTGGGATCGAATAATGGTGGTGAAACAACATCGGCTTTGGAACGATTTTACGCTAGCGAACTTCAATTTTCTCATTGGACTTTCTTGTCACCAACAAATCTAACATTTGAACAGTACAAATCGAATCGTCGCCTTGCCTATTCTGGTCTCGATCACCGTTTGCCAGGGAATGTTCAGATTTTAACGTTGGAGCCATGGAAGGGTACCAGCCTCCTTTTGAGATTGGAACATTATTTGGAGAAAGGCGAGGATCCGAATTGGTCGCGTCCGGCAACAGTCGATTTAAAGGTATATTTTTTATTTCATTTTATTAATTGTTGCAGGTAAAAATTGTTATTATTTTAAGGATCTATTCACAGACTTCGATATTGTATCAATTAAAGAGACGACTTTAGATGGCAATCTGTGGTTAAAAGATTCCCAACCACTACGATTTGTTGCTGAAGAGCAATCTGAAATTGAGTCCTATTGGAAACAAATTTACCAGCAAAATCACAATTGGACTAAGCGCGCAACTGTGATTGATGTTGATGTTTCGTTTGCTGTTACACTAGAACCGATGCAAATACGTACTTTTGTTATTGAAGTCGTTTGGAAATAAGATTTTGTTACTTTCCAGAAATAAAAATTCTTTCGTGTATTTAGTTTTTCTTTATCAATCACTTTCGTGCAGCCCCAATTCTTTCCTTTAAAACAAATGAGGTGGATTAATTTGCTTGGAAATATTACAGCAATATTGCCAAATACAAAATAGCAATGTTGCAGCAATGTTTCTGGTTGTTAGGGTGCCTGCTTGTTTTTATTTGAAGAATCTGTGCAGATATTTCGATATTCTATCAATTAAAGACGGCATTTTAAGCGGCAATTTGTCATTAAAAAGTTCAAAACCTCTTTTGCTTCTGAAGAACGATCAGAAGTCGCAACGTATTGAAAATATCAACAAAATCTCTTTGGACTAATTCTAAACGTTGGTGATTCATTTGTTATTATACTGGAGCCGATGCAGATTCGAAGTTTTGTAATCGTTAAAAAAAAAAACTTATCATTTGCTGCTCAAAAAATGATCCCAGAAAAATTCTAATTTCTTTTGAGCAGCAAGTGAGAAGTTTTTTTTAAAAAATATCATATCAAATTCATTGGCAGTATTCATTATAGGTAATTGGTTTCCTACTATTGACTAATTTTCGAGACCTTATAGGGCGTTTTCCAAATCAGCTAGAAGAAAATAGTAGCGGTCTATTGAAGTATAGACATTGAAGTGTAATTTCTTTAGATACTTTCCCATTTCACTTCACTAACAAACGAGATATTTGAGGTTGAACACTTAGCTGGGACACGCTGTATATTTAGTTTTTGTTGCAGATATAGCGATGAAAATGAAATTTTTGTAGAATACTGACCGATTTTTTTGCATTCTTGTGTCCTGTCTCGTTTACTATCAAATCCAGTCCACTGTTGAAAACTTAGCTTTTTGCAAATCAGTCTCACCCCTGATTAGTTAGTTTTAAATGATTTCAATACGTTTTATTAAGAAGTTCTAATTATACAGTCGACTACATGAAACCAGATTTCGTTTAGAAAAATGCCGTTTTTTTCCAGTTTAAAGACAAGAGGGAAGTAACGTTTCTAAAATACTCCCAAATTATCATTAGATTAGATTAAAATTTCCTGTTCAAATTTTTGTAAAAATTAAGGTAACAATTTAACAAACAATCTTAGAAAGATAAGATGATATCTCGCATCCTGTTTACCATGTGTGGTGTTCAATTGATGAAAAGATTAAAATAAAAAATTCTGTAATCACTTGAACGGCTTTTGTTTTCAATTTAAACGATTCTCTCGGTGAATGGTAAATGAAATATTAGCATTGACTTTTTTTGCAAATAATTTAAAAGAGATTTGGCACAAGGTTTCTGTTTAGAAGATAGATCTTCTTATCAATTTGAATTATATCTTTTTTATTATATCTGAAATTGTTGCGGATGTAACCTTTCCAGTTTTCGATAAAATAAACAATGATCTCATGGCTTAAAGTTTAGAAATTGTTTTTCTTAATCTCTTATTATGTTATTCTTTCAAAGCGCAACAAAATTAACGTAATTCAAGGCTTACGAGAAGACGGAATTTTGATTATTATTGCAAAGTGCAAATAGCGCTTCCCAAATCTATGCTTTATGACTATTACATGGTTAATTATTATGATTAGAAATGGCCCAAGCATTCTCATCGCTGCAGACAAACTTATTTCGATAGCACTCTAATATAAACACATACCTATCAAGTGTATTCCGTTCCTTTTTGTGTATTCCAAAAGACTTGAGAGCCTAAAATGCTCAGATTAAGATCTCCATAAAACCAGATACGCTCAAGTGGCTAGGTTTCCATTGAGTATTATTTTTGATCAAGACATTGTTGACATTAATTCACAGGTACTTCTGTGCAGTTATCTACAGATAATCAAATTACAAACGGCTATATATAGGAGAGCCATTTTTTCTCCACCAAAAACGCTACGCAGTGCAAGTAAAGATGGTTTGGCGACTTTATTTCTTAACATTAATTCTTGCTATCATACAGCAATTCGACGCAATTCCGTTTGAAAGTCGAGCATGTGGCTATGAGGTAAGTTATCTTGAAATTTTTACAGATATCTTTGAAGTTTTTTGTTTTTTTAATTTAAAGTCATGCCCGGACTACGATCCTCAAGCTCTTAACGTTCACATTGTATGTCATTCACATGATAAGGTCGGTTGGCGAGAAAGTATCGAAGATTATTATGAAGATAATGTTAGAGAAATTATCACATCAGTAGTTCATGCTCTGAAAGCAAATCCTAAACGAAGGTACGATCTTCTATTTTGAATAAAGGCAAAAAAGTTTAACATGAAGTATTTAGATTTGTCCAAGTCGAAATTGCCTATTTGGCACTATGGTGGCCAGAACAGCATGACCAAACTAAGAAAGATGTAATTAAATTACTCAATAATGGGCAATTAGAGATTGTAGGTGGTGGCTGGAGTACGAACGATGAAGGAACTACTCATTATCAATCAATAATCGATCAGTTTACCCACGGATTTAGGTAGAAATTTGATTGAAATTATAAGAACGATTCTCATAACTAAAGAAAAATTACAGGTATTTAGAGGATAATTTGGGATCATGCGGACGACCTCGAGTCGGTTGGCAGATTGATTCGTTTGGTCATAGTCGCGAACAAGCGTCAATTTCAGCACAATTGGGCTTTGATAGTCTGTTCTTTGGACGGGCAGACTTTCGAGATGTACAAAAACGAAAGGACGGGGGGAAAATGGATTTATTGTGGAGAGGCAGCAGTAATTTGGGCAATAGTTCCGATATTTTTACATCCGTTCTATATAACCAATACAGTTGTCCGCCGGGATTCTGTTTCGATTTTAGTTGCACTGACGAAATAATTGATTATAATAATCAACAAGACAAAGTAAGTTTAGTCAATATTTATAGTTCAATTCTAATCATTAACAACACAAAACATTACAGCAACATCGCTGTAATGGTATTGCAACCTACAAATAATATTCCAGCAAGTTTGCTGCAATGTTTTGCGTTGTTAGGGATTGGTTGATGACGTGACCGCAAAGCTATGTATCAATTTAAAGCAGGCATGTGCAACATACGGCCCGCGGGCCGGATCCGGCCCTCGATGCGACTTTTTCCGGCCCTTGTAATCATAAAGATATTATATAGACTGTATCAAAAAATCGACTATTTTTTTTTCAAAAAGCACCCTGAAAATATTGTTCAGGATGTCGAAAAAATGAGCCTGTGAAAATATCAGCTCTTAATTTTAATATTAACAGGTGCCTATTATTTTCCATTTTCCATTTAATTAACATGGGAAAAGCATTTTCTTGCAATTTGGAATTTTATAGCTCACGTTGGAATCAATATTTCGGAATGACTAAAATATATTCGTGTAAAAAATTTAACGCTCTACAAAAAGGATCTCTTACAATTTTTTGATATATTTGTTCCTTCAAAAGTTATTCAAGGTTTAAATTGTATTAATTGTAAATTTTTACATTTTTCCAGTTTTTTGACAGAACCATCAACTTTAAGGGAAAATCTAATACAACATTTTTTGTAGAGGATTTTATTCTCTATAATTTATCTGGATAAAAGTTTTTGATATTCCTTACAGGTCATAAGTTATTTCACTTACAGTATTGAATAGTTATCAGTGTGAAAATATTACTGAAATCAAAAAGAAATCAGTTCATTCCAAATAACTTACGACCTGTAAAAAATATCAAAAACTTTTATAGAGATCAGTTATAGAGAATAAAATGTTCTACAAAAATGTTCTATGAAATTTTACGATAAAGTTGATGGTTGCGTCAAAAAACTGGAAAAATTTAAAAATTTTCGATTAACCTTTAATAATTTTTGAAGGACTAAATACATCAAAAAATTGTAAGAGACATTTTTTGTAGAGCGTTAAATTTTACATAAGAATATATTTTAGTCATCTCGAAATATTGTTCCCAACGTGAGCTATAAAATTCCAAAGTGCAAGAGAATGTTTTTCCCATGTTAATCAAATGGAAAATGGAAAATCGCGACAAGGCACCTCTAAATATTAATATTAAGGGCTCAAATTTTAACAGGCATCTTTTTTCATCTCCCTGAAACTATTTAAGAGGGGATTTTGAAAATAGTTGATTTTTTGGAATCGGTCTAATATAGAATCCGGCCCGCGATATGGTGTGATGTTTGCTTCCTGGCCCGAGGTCTTGGCCAAGTTGCACAGGCCTGATTTAAAGGCTAGCTGCATATGATTTTAATCCCTTAATCAATTACAATCACTAAATATTATTTGCTAATTGCAATTATATTGCTAATTTCTGTATATTTAAGGTTCAGAAATTTGCTGATTATGTTAAGGAACAAGCTAAAAGTTACGCTACAAACAATGTTTTGGTTACAATGGGGGATGATTTCCACTTCCAACATGCAATACTAAACTATTTAAATCTGGATTTACTAATAGAGTATGAATAATGTAATTCAATTATGAACTATAAAAAAAAACAAATCTTCATACTGTTTTCAGAGGTTTCGAAACATATCCACAAACCGACAGTAACGGTAGACCAATAAAAGTCTATTATTCTACACCGTCCTGTTATGCGAAATCAGTCAACGATTACGTTAATTCACACGATCATCATTTCGAATTAAAAACAGATGATTTCCTCCCGTACGCTGAAGATAAAGATAACTATTGGACGGGTTATTATACATCGAGACCAAATTTGAAACGTTTTGAACGTTTAGGAAATAATTTATTGCAAATCACAAAACAATTGAGCACTGTTGCCCAATTACCATACGACAATACTAATTTGTATTCATTGAAATCTTCAATGGCTATTTTACAAGATCATGATGCCATTACAGGAACACATCACACTGATGTTGCCGATAATTATTATACGAAACATAATAAAGCAATCGAGCAGAGTCTATCTTTGGTTAACTCCGTATTATCGTAAATAACTTAATTAGTTTGTATTGGATTTATATTTAAAGTGACTTAAAAATTACAGAAATCTCATCTCAAAAGGATCAACAAACGATTTAGGATTAACATCGTGTCTTCTATCGAATATTAGTTATTGTCCAGTAACCGATTCGAAAGAATTTACAGTTGTCCTTTATAACCCCCTAAGTCGACCAGTCTCTTATCCGGTTAGTTTACCAGTACCATCACAATCTTATACGATAACGGACCCTAAAGGTTGGTTTTGATAATTTTGTAAAGTTCACATTTGTAATCTTTTGAATGTTCAGGAGACACCGTTAAATATCAAACGAATCCACCAATCAGATCATTTTCTTATGCGACTGATGCTCAACCACAGGCACCCAACATTTTGGAATTTATTGCCAAAGATATTCCACCACTTGGTTATAAAGTGTATCGTTTCAAGGAAACGAATAAAGATGATTCTATCAAATTCGATAGTGTCCATTATGAAAGTGGAATTAATGAGGAAACCCGCATTGAAATTGATAAGAAAACGGGCTTATTGACTTCAGTTACCATGAATGGTGTTACTTTAAATGTCAGTCAAGATTTTCTTTCTTATGAGAGTTCTTTTTATTCGGATGCCTCCGTTTTTTATCCATACAATGACTATGGCATCAACGGTTCTGTAAGAATTGCGAATGGTTCCGTTAAAGTCACGCCAATCAAAGGAGACGTATATCAAGGGGTTCTGCAAAAATTCAACGATTGGGCATACCAAATGATAAAAGTCTATAATCACGACAAAAGTTTCGTTGAATTTGACTGGGTGATTGGGCCTATAAATCTTGACAATAATGGTAAAGAAGTAATATCACAATTTAAAACCAATTTACAAACCGACGGTTTGTTTTATACGGATTCTAATGGTCGAGAATTATTGGAACGTAAACGAAACTATCGTCCAACTTACGAATACACAAATAGTCAGCCAATAGCTGGCAATTATTATCCAATTAATACAAAGATTCTATTGAACGATACCGATTATGAGTTTGCAATATTAACTGATCGTTCCCACGGTGGTGGCAGTATTTACGATGGACAAGTCGAATTGATGATGCATAGAGCTATAGGAAATTATGATCGGCATGGTCTGTATGACTTTCTCGACGAGACACAATATCGCCAAGGATTGGTAGTCAGAGGACAACACTACCTCATCTTAGGACCGAAATCTAGAAATGGTTGTATATCGCTTTTAATAACTAACAAGACTGTAATTAGATTCAATTTTAGTTGAAAAAACGTTAACCGCAATTGAAAGGGATTTGGCTCAGAAAATCTTACTTAGACCGTGGATCTTATTAACAAATCAAACCGTATCAAAATCTTTGATAAACTTGGAATGGAGTGCTCTTAGTTCGGCATTACCAGAAAACGTACATTTGTTGACGTTGGAGCCTTGGGGCGCGGATAAGGTTCTACTACGTTTAGAGCATCCCTTAGAACGTAGTGATGATGTGAATTTATCGAAAAGTGTCACTGTAAATCTTTGTGTAAGTTGTTCAATTGCCTAATATGGAATTTATTAAACAATTATGTATTAATTTTAGGATCTATTCACGTTCTTTACAATCAAAGACGTGAAAGAGACTAGTTTGGGCGGTAATATTCCATTAAATGAATTTAAACGACTCCACTGGCCTGGCAGCGAATCTTATGAGCGCCACGAAGGTGTACACTTTGATGAAAACGATGATTTGTCGATTACATTACATCCAATGCAAATCCGTACATTCGTTTTAACAGTTGCCTACAAATGAAATTTTAATTAATATTACTGTAAAGAATGCTTAAGATACATGTATTGATCAACTTGTGAGAAAATATATTTTCATTTCTGAACTCATCTATTTTTTGAACATTCCTAGTGTGTAAGATTTTCAACAGAGTTTTTTGAGTGGTGACTTGTGGCTCAAAATTTTGGAGGTAGGGGAAGGGGGGCAAAGTCGGCCCCTTAATGAAAAAAATCATAATATCATTATCGGACGGATAGTTTCGGAGATATGGTGATTAGTGAGTGAGTGAGTGGTAAATCGCTAGTGTATATATAGACAAGTTACTGCGTGTATTTTGTGTTGCATAACGCATATAATTGTAATAACATTAGAGCTAATTGTAGCCCCCATTTTTATCATTGATTTGAGGTTATGTTAATTTTTTGTTTATTTGTGTAGTGTTAGAAGAAAAATTGAAAAAGAATAATGTCTGCAGCATCTGATGTCAATTTGAAGCAAAGTTTACGTAAATTAGAGTTCCCATTATGTGCCAAGGAGGCCTTAAATAAAATTCGTAATTATTAACGAATTATTCCGGCCGTTTGCAGTATTCCATTGTAATTTTGTTCAATTCCAGGTGAGTTGATGTGTAGCGGTGTTACAAGCATAAAAAGTATGGATTTGGCATTGGATCTAATGTCGGAATTTATATTTTTCGAAGTCGATCGTCGTGGCAATAAACGTACAATACCATTAACGCCACTATTAGAATTACAATTGTTGGAGATATTATTTGAATATTTCAATAATAATATGATGAATGAGGCCGCCAAAAATTCGGTATTTCTATCAATGTTCAGTGGTCCAACTGCATTACAACGTGCCGGCATCCTAAGTAAATTAGTCTCGTTAGCCATTGGTATACCATCGAATCACATATTGTTATCGGCAAGTACATGGATGCAACAATTGGGCAACACAAATAGTTGCAAACTAGCTGAAGCAATCGTACACGATTATTTCCATTTAATACCGAGTGCTTCAGATCGTATGCGATCATTACTGGATGTTGCCCCGGAATTTACGGCCAATCTACTGACTGCTATTGCTGAGAATTACTACAATTTCAACAATAAAGAACAAATCTATCCGACAAAGAATTTATTAGAAACCATCACATTATGGGTTTGTTAAAATTAAACCTTCCGAGATTCACGATTAATTCGTTTTTGTTTTGTTAGATTTCAAAGAATAATTCGCTATGCAGTGCTGCCCAACAAAGACAAGCGGCCCTACCACCCGGCGCGATTGCAATGGAAGCAACAACAGCAATAGCTGGCCTGATACGGTGGTGTGTTTTGGCACCGTTATGTGGCCAAAACGATGAACTCTACGGGCATTTGCACTTGGCATTACTAAACAGTGCTTTAGAGATACCAGTAACGAATCCACCAAAGGCGATCAGTGCCCAAGACCTATCCGGTCCGGTACGGCAAATTATTCTACATCAAAATAAAACAACCAACGAACAGTTACAAACAGCTTTGGATCGGTACGCACAAGCAGTACAAGTTGCGCTCTATGTTAAATGCGTTTATGGGAAAATCGATGATTTAATGACACAACTCGAACAATTACCGTACAATAAACTGATGAAAATTGTGATAAATACACATAAAGAATGTAAATAGTATGTAATTAATTTTTATATAAGAAATATGTACAAAATTAAAATGGTTTGAATTGCCGTAACTTCTTCATGGCATTAATCTTCTCTTTCGACTCCTGAAAACTCTTCCTCAACGCCGCTATTGTCTGCATCTTCTGCTCCTTCAATTGGAACGTGTAGAAGTTCTTCAATTCTTTCTTTTTCGACTTCAATTTGTTCTTTTCTATCAATTTATTTTCAACGCTCTCTTTGCGCAACACACCCGGGTTGCGACCTTTTCGTGTCACCACAGTCCACCCATCATCATCTTTCTGGTTAGTCTCGTGGAGTTTCTCGATTTTCTCAGATCGATCGTAGGATTTCATAAATTCATCGATTTCCTTCTCCAATTTTGCATGTTTTATTATCGATTTTTTATAAGAACGTTTCCATCGTACAAGACCTGAAGGTAATGTACCGTCACCACTGCACAACGTTCCTAAATGCTTCAATTCTAACGCTTTTTTAAGATCTTCTTTTTGCGAAAATACGATATAAGCTATTTGGTAACGTGATTTTGATTCGGTTGATGAGAGCGTATTCTCTTGTAGGAACACCTTATAAATGTTACCCACGCTAGAAAATAATCGTTTTAAACGTAATTTCGTAATGTACGGTGGTAGATTTAGGACGAAAAGTGTACGTCCTGGCGGTTTCTTCTCGTCAAACTTCTTTACGGAATGTTCTTTTATAAATAGTTGATGGTCGATTGTCGAATATTTTGTAAAACGCAAACGCAACACTGAGAAGGTTATAAACGATGAGTTATTATGGAAATTTGTTAAATTTTCGCTGTAATTACCTGTAAAATTATCAGAATTGCTCATCTTGTTCGCATCGAACCAACATGCCAGAAAGTGAGGTTAGAACAACAAAATTGGAAGTGGTTCCAGTTTTACTAGTAATACATTCTGGAATGGTGGCAACGCTTTACAATTTCTGTAAATTAAACAATAAAACAACCAATTTTACTATCAGATTTTATAGTTTAACAATTTTGTTAAGCTTTTAATGGCTAAAAAAAACAAATTTCTCTTAATTTTTAGTTTAAATGATCTATTAGAATTGCCGATCCAGGCTGTACAAATTGTAAGTGGTTAAAGTTACATCAATTTCAATAACATAACCTCAATATTTCGTTACTTTCGGAAATTTATTCTTTAGTCTCAGATTTTCTAATGGTGATAGCAATCGGCTTCGAAGGCAGTGCCAACAAATTAGGTATTGGTATCGTGAAAGATGGCCAAGTCCTATCGAATTGTCGCCGCACCTACATCACACCACCCGGTGAAGGTTTCCTGCCGAAACAAACAGCCGAACACCACCGTCACAATGTTCTAGCTGTATTAAAAGAAGCTTTAGATAAAGCTGGAATTCAGCCGGCACAAATTAATGTGATTTGTTACACAAAAGGTCCTGGAATGGGTGCACCTTTGAATACTGTTGCGATTGTAGCACGTACCGTTGCACAACTATGGAATAAACCGTTATTAGGCGTTAATCACTGCATAGGACGTATCCTTTGATTGTTTCCATTAATTAATTGGTGATTGCGTGATTCTTTAACGGATTATTTAGATATTGAAATGGGCCGGTTGATAACTGGCGCCAATAATCCAACAGTTTTATATGTTAGCGGTGGTAATACGCAGATTATCGCCTATTCACGACACCGTTATCGTATATTTGGTGAAACGATCGATATAGCGGTTGGTAATTGTTTAGATCGTTTTGCTCGCGTTTTGAAACTGTCTAATGATCCCAGTCCCGGTTATAATATCGAACAAATGGCTAAAAATGGTAAACGATTCGTTGAATTACCGTATTGTGTTAAAGGAATGGATGTTAGTTTTTCTGGTATTCTAACATACATGGAGGAACGGGTCGAGAAACTATTAAATGATGGTCTAACACCGGCAGATTTATGTTTCTCATTACAAGAGACGATATTTGCAATGCTAGTAGAAACCACGGAACGTGCATTGGCGCATTGTAATTCAAACGAAGTACTGATTGTCGGCGGCGTTGGTTGTAATGAACGTTTACAAGAAATGATGGGTATTATGTGCGAGGAACGCGGAGCGAAATTATTTGCAACCGATGAACGTTTCTGTATTGATAATGGTGTTATGATTGCACATGCTGGTGCTGAGATGTTCCAATCGAATACTAGAATGAGATGGGAGGATTGTTTTATCACACAACGATATAGAACGGATGAAGTTGAAGTCACTTGGCGAAACGATTGATTCTAATAGATACATTTTATAAATTGTGTTTTAATTTAAATTTCCCGCTTCATATTGGTAGTTGAAAATTCCCTAGATTTAGTTATAAATTTGGTGATTTTAGTTGATGTTGGTAGTTCTACGACGAAATTTCCCTAGATTTGTCACTAAATGTAGGGATTTTAGTGACTTTTGTCGATAGGCAGACGCCATTATTCGACTTACCCTGAAGACGTAAAGAATTAGCTTTAGCTCGAAGAAGATCTAATTTAAAACGGATAATTTTTAAGAAAAAGGCTATACTACAGTCCCCACAAGGAACAACTGATTGATTTAAGGTAAGGTACCGAGTTTGGGCGCTCGAACAAACAGTGTTCAAAATTTTCTTTAAAACAGTTTATCTTTCCACTTAAGAGTTGTGTTTGCGTTCCAATAATTTTAACTAAAAAAAAAATTATAATGAAATTCACAAGTATTCAAGTAGTTTATAAAAAATTAAAAACGTTCAGTTCAAGTATCGCGACAAAGACTTTCAAGTAGTTTTGTGTTTGTGAATAATCCAGTCAAGTCAAAAGTAAGTTTCCTAGTTGTTTTGGAAAAAAATGTTAAATGTGAAGAGGCGAAACACATTCGCACAGTGTTTGTCTGATGGTAAACATGGAATTGACGGCAGACCGAAGGTAAGATTAAAAATAAACAACGGTCTCAAAAATATTTAAAAAAAAAAAAATTAAAATCAAAAGTGTTTTTAGCAAAACTTTCTAAAATAACCATCGGGAGTATTAAACCTAAAACTCTATCAAATTTAGCGTTAAAAAAATAATTTTCATAATTTACTTCAGCTCAAAACACACACAAAATGGATTCAGAAGACTCCCAAGATGGTTCATCGGAAAGCGCCACAAAAGGTCCCCAAACACCGCCCAGTTCACGCTCAGTTTCACCACAAAGTGGACCACAATCGCCGGCACGTAGCCGCTCATCGTCACCGGACGATAATCAGGGTGGTGGTGGTGGTGGTAGTCGATCACAAAGTCGTTCAAAATCGCCAGACAGTGCCTCATCACATAGTGGTGGTACTCAATCGCCGGAGAATAGTAGACCGAATTCACCACAAAATAATACTAATGATGAAGATGACGATGATGATGATGATGATGGTCCCCGGTCACCATCATCACCAAACTCCTCAGTGTCTAGTATACGTAGTGGACAGAAACTATCCGATAAAGATGATAAGAAATCGATAAAATCACAAAATAGTAGTCGATCGGTGACACCGGATCGAGTTAGTGAAGTATCGGCTCGATCGGGTAGTTCAAGAGCTGCAAGGAAAACGAAATCTGATGATGGGAATAGTTCTGATTCGAGTGCGGCCAGTATTGATTCATCGAGCCGTAAAAATAAAACAGTCACTAAGATTGTTGATACACAACCTGAAGAAATTTCAGACGGTAATTAATATTTATCTATTTTTACTAATTTTTAATGATTTCTTTTGGATTAGGCGACATAGAATCGGAACAAGAAAAAGAAACGCCAGCTAATAAGGAAATCGAAAAACCAGCTCGTCGGGAGATCAATATTTCCCATGAAGATCTCTCTGATGTGTCCGATTTAGATGAATCAATTGGTGGACATTCAGATGAAGAGAATAAACCAACAAATGAACAACAAGAAGAAAACAAAGAAACAAAACCTGAAGAAATCGAACCAACCAAGAAAACACCTACAGAGAAACCAAATCGCCAAGAAGATGGTGAAGAACAATTAGATTTCGAAGCTGAAGATGGTGAATGTGAAATGGAACCACCTGCTACAGCTCAAACTAATAAAGACAAAGATGATAAGGATGGTTCTGTTGTGGAAGATGGTGAAACAATTGAAAAAGAAAAAGAAGAATTAGAAGAGGGTGAGGTGACGGATGAAGATGAAGCACGACCTGAAGAAACTGAACCCCGGCCAGTTTGTCGATTCTTTTCACGTGGACAATGTACATGGGGTGCTAGTTGTCGATTTCTACATCCTGGTGTTACCGATAAGGGTAATTATACGATGTTTGAATTGATACGTCCAGTTGTACCAGGTGAATATGGTCGTGATGAAAGAGCTTATGCCCGACCTGATCCGGCACCAATCGAATCAGCATGGGAGCGTGGTCTACGAACTGCTAAAGAAATGTTAAGGAAATCGATTAAACGTAAAGAACAAGATATTGATTTTGAAGAGAAAAAAATGAATCTTAGTTTAGCTCAAGAGGAATTCGATAAAGAGAATGGTTATTATGGGAGAATACCATCACCAGAACCCAGATATGTTCGACATGTTCCAGTAGATTATCCACCAGTAGTCAGACCACCGCCACCTGAAGAGTATTATGGTAGACGACAAGTTATCTATGAACCGGAATATGTACCACCACCACCACCAACAACAACAACAACAGCAGCAACACGGGAACGTGTACGATCTTACCGAGAATTACCTGCACATCGCATGCCCGATTATTATAATACAAAATATGAAGAAGAGCCTGTGCCAACTACTACCAAGGTTGCATTTTTTATCATCTATAACTCAAATTTATTTGTACGATTTTGTAGACCCGAAAACCGAAAAGAGAGGTCATAGTACAACGTGTTGAAGAACGTCCAGTTCGAGGCGATGAATGGTCTGATCCATGGATGCGTTCAAAATCACCAGCCGGTCGTAAAGGTAGTGGCCGTAAACGATCCTACAGTTCTGGTTCAAGTTATTCATCAAGCAGGTAGAATTTCAATAATTTAACCATTACAAAAAATCATTAATTTCAATCAAATTTAGTTCTTCAAGTCATTCATCCGATTCAAGTAGGAGTTCATTTCGATCACGATCAAGATCGCATACAAAACGTCCATCACGATCACATCGTGGCCGACAAGTATCACCATCTGTTATTGTTTCGGAACGTAAAGCTGCCAATGAACGGGCCGCATTAATGAATCCACCGGCACCACGTAAACGTGCCCCATCACCGGGTATGATGCGTGTGAGTGCCGCAAATCCACCACCACCACCACCACCCTCATCGAAAGAAGATCAATTCGGTCGAACACGCAGTAAATTGGCGGTAGCTGCGGCTTTAGCACGTGTAAAGAATCGACGACGTTCATCGAAATCATCATCAGATAGTTCAGGATCGAGTTCAAGTGATTCCGATTCATCGGCGTCGAGTAGTTCGTCGAGTCATGAAGAAAGTTCACCACGACGCCCAAATGGTACATTTAACAAATTTGTTTTTATAATAATTAAATTACGTTTTTTTCCCCCCAATAGCTATAGAAACTTTGAAGAATAATTCGTCAGAAAAGCGACAATTAAAATTGAATTTGAAGAGTACTGGCGGTAGTAGTGGTGTACGTAAACCGGAAATTGGTGATATTGTACGGAAGACGGATAGTTTAGCTGGTAAAAAGCGACCAGCGGCTTCACCGCCGCCCAGTAGTGATGCTAAATCGAAGAAAGCAACGTCACGACGTGAGGAATTATTAAAGCAATTGAAGGCAGTCGAGGATGCTATAGCGAAAAAACGATCAAAAGTCAACTAAAAATTGATCAATTCTGTTTTAATTTCTAGTTAATTCCTTTATAAGGGATTGTAATAGTTGCGTTTTCTCTTCTTAGCACAAGTATCTATGTGACGTGAACGTTTGGCGATCAATTTTTTTTTTTAATGATTATAAATCAATGGCATTAAGTGTAAGATCTATACGATTCTGTTATTTCAGTTGTGTGCTTCTCAGAATGTAGAAAATTCAATTTTATCAGTCGAATCGCTCCTATTAGTCTTCAATAAAATTTAAATAACGAGAGGAAATTGTTTTAAAACTGAACATATTAACAATAATTGTTTAGGTTAGTAATTAATTCAATTTATATTATTTGGATTTCAACACAATATTTTGTAATTAATTTATGTTAATTCTACCAAAAAAAGAATATTTTCAACAAATTTTGGATATCTTGATTTAATTGTTTCATTTCTACAATACTGATACATTTTTTTATGTTTTAGGCAGAGTTCCTGATTATTTTCATCCTGATCCCTCTCATTCAAATCCTTAGATCGGTTGTGAAGTCTTGGTAAGCAGTCTTATTCGATACACTTTATTTGCACATTAAAAAAATATATAGTCAGGGGCGTATCTGCATGTAAGCCAAATATTTTTGGAACAATTGCAGACTGAAACAAAACAAATAGCCCAATGGAGAGCCAAATTATAGACCAACCGAATTGATTCTAATGTGTGTGTCAATATTTCTGTTGGCTGGTGATTGATCGATTGGGATGACCCAGTAGATGTTTTGGCGCGAACCGGTGTGTACAATCATTGATTTAAATCAACAATTAGATACGATACTATTGATTGTTTTGGATTGGTTGTACGCTTATCCCCACTAATGTGGATGCCACCTCCCATAGCGTACTACTGACGTCATTCATGATTACTAAACATTACAAGAAAAGTGAGAGAGACAGAGATAACACTAGGAGTAGAGTAGAGAGAGAGTAGTTTTCAAAACACAACAACACAGTCTATCGTGTTGGTGACTTGATTGTATATCCTGTGTTTTGCTATTCTCTATTAAATTTAATCAAGTTCCCATTGATATCCGGCAACTTAATTTTTACAAATTAGAGTATAATTGGAAAATATTTATTTAAAAAAAAATATAATATAATTAGAGAAAAAATGGATGCACCATTACGTGAACAAGTGATGATCAATCAATTCGTATTGGCAGCAGGTTGTGCTCGAGAACAAGCGAAACAAATATTACAATCGGCACATTGGCAATTCGAGGTAAAAAAAACAATAATAATCATAATCATAATACCCCATTTTGTAAACAAACAACCGTGCTTCGGAACGAATATGGCGACGGACCGGTGTTGCCTTCCCCCGTACCGCACTATATGACCTCACCGTATCCTAGTGGTAATGTTTGTATATTATATTGTTATACGCGTGTGTGTGTGTGTCTGGATTATAATACCACCCGGCTCATAGTACACCCAATCGGGTCGATTTGGTCAAGGGCCTCAAGGTCACGGTGTTTGTAGTTGTACGCTTCCCCGTTCTATTCCCATATAGTTCCGCAAAGCACGGCAAGTGGAACGACGGCAGCGTGGCGGCGGCGGCGACGGCGACGATGTCGTATAACGCCGGCGTCTAATATTGGGGCGTCGCTATATTAGCGACTATATACAAAACTCTAGTCACAACACGGGCACGTGACCATAATATTTATTTCACAGCTAATAGTTCCAGGGACACATCATTTATCTAGAAATGTCGACGGAACCTTTCTAAAATAAAATACAATAATAATACTAACAACAATAAAAACAGACATTATCGAATTTTGCAATTAGATACGATTTCCTTATTAGATATTGAGCGTATTTTTCCAATGATAATTGATTGTCATTTTGTACTTTGTTTCATCTATTTATGGACAATAGGGATTTTGTTTGAGCGGAAATGGGACAGAAGTTTTATTACATCATCCTTGTTCTTAGAAAAAAACGAAAATATTTTGATGTGAGGTCGTATTTAAATTTAATTAATGAATCTTCTTAAAAAAAAAACAAAAAAAATGAATAAATATAACTTATTTATGACTAATATGACTAAATTTGACAAAAATATGACCACAGTATGTTTAAAAGTATGTATACCACACAATTACCGCCCCCCAGTTAACTAGTAAAAGTGGGGGTGGCGAAGGCAATTTGACGGCGGCGACGACGTTTACCTACTTTTGTGTACTGTACATTCTTTTAGTCATAAATGATCATATTATTTATATCAAGTCATATTTATTAATTTTTATCTTTTCGATGGTGTTCCTCAAGTTACCAAATGCAACCGATATTGGCACAGTGTTATTTTGTTTGTAAAGACCACATCACAACATGCCCTCCTTAGCCAAATAATTGCAGTTGCATTTATAGTCGGGAAAAGTTTTAAAATTCGTTTAGAATAGATTATTATAGTCATCAGGTCGTAAAGTCGTTACCGAATTTTTACAGCTATACTTGATAGACATCCCTAAAGTGGCAACTTTTTCGTATTAAATCCATGTTGTTAGTCGCATACGAATTTGTAGGCTTCTACTCAAAATAGGTAGTCGTTTCTTTTTGACAGTTTGCTTTGCAAAAAATATGGGCAAAAAAGGCCAAAAAAATGAGTTGTACGTGTATGAATAATTTCTAGGATTTCTACTCTTATGCTTGGAAAAAGTGATTTTTTTTTGTTTCTCAGAAGCTCAGCAAACCTGTTTTAGATAACAAGTACTTAATTTTTATGGTTTCTCATCGATTTCCGTTCAAGTATTAAACTTTTAGGTCTTATCCGTAATTACGATAACTATGAGACTTTCAGGTGGACGTAGGGATGACTTAATCTTAGGGCCCATCGGGCAATCTTTTAGTGAGTCGTTGCCCTTTTTTTTCATAAAGAAATTCTTAAAAAACCCGTTTCTTTAGGGTATTTTTGCCAGGCCGTTTCTGAATGAATATCTGGTTTCTCTTTTAACTTATGGAAAAGTCGAAAATTGCCAATATTTATTTTGCTTATGTACTCAGTTAGATTGCCTTATCTGTATATTTAATCAGCTACTGAAGCATTAAGAGTTGAATTTTTTCAGCGGCAAGATAATGCTAAAAAGAAAGTTCTGTAGTTTTTAATTCTTAATTTTTTAAAGTCTCTATGGCGAAAGATTAGAAGGCAAACATTGGCCCTTATCAACCGTTTTTATTAGTCCGCACTTGATCATTTTCAATTTATCTTTTACTAATTTATAGAGACATCTCTATTAATAAAAAAAACGGTGGGTGTATTTTCTCTTGGGAAAACCTATTCGTTCCCACTTCTTGATACGTTTTATTGATTAACTAGAATTTGTCCAAGTTTATTTTTAATCGTAATTATTACTTTTCCTTTCGGTTAACGTTGTCAAAGCAAAAAATTTAAAAATAAGTAAGATGTAGTACTGCAGCTTTTAAAATTTTATAATAATGTCGGTAATACACCTTTGTACATTAACGGTGTTTCGTAACCGGTCAGGATTCACTGATGTTGAGTTGTGCATCGTTGACTTGGATTTTTTAACAAGGAATTCAACATTTTGAGATTTTTTTTATTAGATTCGTTTCCAATGGTAATGAGCTATAACCTCGAATGAAAATTTATTGGAAAATTCATTTAGTTATCCCGTAAGACGTTAAAATTCAATGTCAATACCAAACAGAATTCAATGAAATTTATATCAGTGATAGTCGTTGATGTGTTTGATGTCTGTATGGATTTGTTTTTCCAAAATTTGCACTCATTTTCCAATAGACTTTTTCTAGAAAATGGATGAGAATTTTGGAAAAATAAATCCATACAGACATCAAACACATTATAGTCCTTAAGCCACTATAGGTATGGCCGTGGCCATGTAACGAATTCAATGACCATACCACAGAATTCAATGAAATTTATATCAGTGATAGTCGTTGATGTGTTTGATGTCTGTATGGATTTGTTTTTCCAAAATTTGCACTCATTTTCCAATAGACTTTTTCTAGAAAATGGATGAGAATTTTGGAAAAATAAATCCATACAGACATCAAACACATTAACGACTATCACTGGCATAAATTTCATTGGATTGTTAAAGAATTTTCTCGTTTTACGGAAAAATTAAATAAGTTTTCCTACGTATTTTCGTGCAAGGTTTTAGCTCATTACCATAGGAAAAAAAAGAAGTTTTTCTTTGTAAAAAAAAACACTGCATCGCCGATCTTCGTGATTCCCCCTTAATGCTTCCACGCACGGCAAACGAACGCAAAAAATATAAAACCTGCAATTGCAGTACTCTTTAATTATGCTCCAATGTAGCGTTTGCGACTTATATTGTTCTACGAACAAATTTTTTGGCGTCAATTGCTATTTAGCCTCAATTTATTGTCAATGAACTCTTTTTAGTGTTAATAAATTACACCCAAATTAGATTTCATCATAGTCGTGTCGTGATTGTAAATATTTACAATCACTTCTTATTATAACAACATTTTTTCCATATTTTGTTAGACATTGAAACAAACAATCCAAAATGGAAAAAACTATTCAAATCTAACTCTATTTGAATATTTATGGGAATTACTTATATCAATAAGTCGTGAAACGGGTTTTTAATAGAATCGACAATCATTAATATTGTTTTAATTAATACGAACAGTAAACTTTCGGTGGAAATCAGGAAAAAATGATGAATCATTAAAATTTCATTTGTATTGATTTGAAGCCTGCATAATTGTTAAGATATGCCAAATGGGCCTTGTTTTTTTTTTAAATTACCTCAAAAAGTACAGTACAATGACTTTGTTATTGTTCGTGATAAACAAAAACATAAAGTATTAACACATATTTTCGAAAACAAGTGGAAAATCACAGTATAGACATGATAATTTTTATTAATAAATTTTGCTACCATTTTTTTTTGTATTTTTATGAATTAATTTTAATAAATTTTAGTCGAAATAATAAAACCATTAGCCGAAATTTACTACTTGACGCATATAGAATAGTGATAAGAATGTTTTGTTTGTTGTCAATTTTTGTGTAAACAATCACTCAATATTTTACAGTTTTTCAATAGAAAATTGATTTAAGGAGAAACCGGACAATGATTTTATTTCGAATTTCAGGAAGTAATTGTAAATATTTACACATTACTAGAACAAGAGGATGATGTTCTTATCAATAACACTTGTTCCGGTTCAGTAATACGCGTGCAATTTATTATTAAACGACTTGGTAATTACTTTCAATTTTTTGTTGTTGCTGTTTTTGTTCATTCAATAAATTGAACGTATTAAAAATTAAAACTTATCAACATTCAGGAAAAAAGCTGCCTTGATCTACTTTTTCTTCGTTGTCGTCTACATCTACCGTTTTCTTTGTCTATGATAAAAGCCTCTCCTATAAATAAACGAGATTCGGTTCGGGTATCCTCTTTATCGTTCTTTAGGCTTACGTTCGAATACACCTTTTGTTTATAAATAAATAAGACAGTCACGTAATCGATAAGGGCGGTTAAGGGTGACACGTGGCAAATAACATTTCCAAGATAACACTTACAATAGTGGCAACACGAATGTATATATGTAAGTTTGATTGTAAGTCAAACCTAAATAAATATGTTAAAAGCGTTAATTACTTACACGTAATTGTAACGTGTATCTGTATCAGTTGGAAGCGTAATAATTATTTTCTTTATAACTTATTGTTAGAAGAAATCAATGGAAGGCGACAAAACTTTATTAAAAATCAGACAGGTTCGATTAAAAAGGTTCTTAACAGATCTTCTATTCGATTTACGGATTTCATCTTGTCGGAAATATGAAAAATGTTCCTGTAACTCGAGAAATTGAATCGGCGATACGTCATTTATATACCGTTCTTGCCGGTGAATACCGCAATTTTTTTAATCATTATATCAAAAACCAATTCGTCCTGCGTTACAATAGTTATAGAAATTGGCAGATCTGCTTGTGGTACATAGCAGGGGTGGCCCACCCAATTTTCGTCGATCAATGTCTTTATTTATCTCTAAACTGCCCGATGGTAGTTGGTTTTTATTATTATCTGTATTTTTAATTAATTTCTTGAGCAAAGACATAATTAGGGCCGGTCCAAGCTCTAGGCAAACTCATTTTCCGCGCCCCTCTTCGGGCAGATACAAAGTGAATAATTATCCATCCGAAAACTAGATTGTTTTCGAATTTATGGTAGACAGAATTCTCCCAACAAATCAGTGATACATATAAAATTCAGAATGCTTGCTTTATTGAGGTCTCGGACCGGACCTATTCAAGTTAATCAAGATCTGCTACCACTTATAATAAAAGACAGAAAGGAATGAGTTGAAATTGGAAGTAGCATTAACGAGAATTTTTTGCGTTTTCTGTAAAAAAATTTTTAGTTCAAGCAACCATTAAATTATTAAAATATTCGACTACAACCTTCAAGAACTTGAGGTAGGTCTTCTAAGGAGTGCTTTAAGTAGAGAAAAAAATAGCAAGCTATTCTGTAAAATTAGAAATTGGGCATCAACTTTTTTAAAATTTATAATAAAAGGCCAAAAAACAGAATTTGATTAGAGAACTGTATTCACCCGGCAAAAATTTTGCTTAATTTTCTCTGGATCGGTCAAAAATTAGCAAGTCGTCTGTCGTTCCATCGATATAGACTTCGTATTAAAACAATTCAAAACAAATAGAAAATCGACATTTTTTTACCGATGGGAAAGAAAGAGACTCTCGGTTTGCCTCCAATTGATAACTGCATAACTGTAACAAAAATAGAAAGAAAACAACTAATATTATAAAAGAAAAACATAATTATTTGAAAATTTACCATTTTTATGGGAATCCTAGGACCGTTTGGCTGGGATGTCTAGTTTTATATTAAAGTCACTAACACTTACCGTAGCACTAGCACTAGAGACACAATTAATTATTGATTGACGAATAAAATTACAATTTTTCCAAACGACATTAACACTTCAAAGACAACTGAATAAGAACGAACACATCTAGAAAGGGTGTTAAGTACGTGTTCTTTGTTCGATGCTTATCAAGAACGTATAATATGCGATTAATCATAATTTTCACAGTAACAAAGAAATGTGGAAAAATATCTTATCTTAGGAGATAATTGGAAATTTTATTAACACTTTTAATGGTTTATTTGGAAAATTCCATGTTCTAGATAGGGTTGCCAGTTTTTGTACTTTCAAAATAAAGGCAATTGTCCTTATAAAATATTTCATAATCTAGTTGCTGCGTACTAAGCGCGATACTTTCCTTGTGAGAGAGTTTTCCAAAAATTGGACGATCTACGCGGTTGAAAATCTAACATAGATCAATTGTTTATTCCTGAATATGGAACTATTCCACTTTCGTCCAAACAGTTCTGAGGTAGTACTAAAAAGTTGCGCCCCCAAAATTGTGCCGATCCAGGTAGCTGTTCTGCTGTGGTCTCGGGACGGTCCTGGATATAATGACAATTTTCTTAGAGTACAACAAATTGATAACAGGTCTATCGCGCCACAATTTTTATGATAAATCGCCTTCTTGCCGTGAGAAATTATAACACCGCGTGACTTTTAATTGAAACTTCGTGTAAGCGAGAAGCATCCGGCCAGGTCAGGAACTCGAATAAAAACTTCTACTTTAAGGTGAACACTAGGTCTGCCGAACAGGCGTGTTTGTGGAGTGAGACTTTATAACCCAGTTTGGAGACTGTATACAAAAGTTATTCGCTTAATTATTTACAGTTTTTGGGAAGAATAGGATCCGACTTTGTTGTTTTCTCCTTTGCTAACCAACGATGTCGAATTGTACTATGAATTTTCGACATTTTAATTCATTTCCAGAAAGTTCCCTTGAAAGACGTGTTAGCTCCATTTTAAGCGAATTCTCTGAAGAATAGTGATCCTGTATAATCCTCATGGATGGCACTTAATTGGCACAGTTAGCAGCAAAACGAAAAAATCTACCCGTTTTTGTGGACAAAGACAATTTTTTATAAACTTTTATACTTATGTACTATTCCCGTAAATCACAAAGGCATTCTATTTTAAGCGTTTGTTCGCGGAACAAGGGATTATTTGCTAAATCCGACTCTATCCTTGTCTAGTACATTTATTAACTTACTACAGAATTTGGTAAAGATTCTTGATGTTTATGACAAAGACCCCAAGTTGTTTAAGTGTTTGTTTTTGCAGTTTTGCAGTCTGTGTGCTTAGATCAAACGCCGACACTGTATATTCGTTTGATTTTTGTACAGAGTTCATTAGTATTAGAAAATGTAGGGAAACTATGCAGACAGTTGTCATGTACAAAAATTTTTGGCATGGCTAGAATAAATTTGGAAAACGTACAATATAAACAAAATTTATAAATAATGAAATGTGATTATTATAATTATAACGAGAAAAAATTATATAAACAAACAAAACGTTTTTTACTAATTTTTTGTTTCGTTCAAAACGAACAAATTAATAAATGGAAAAAATTCCATAACAGACTGTCTACAATCTGAAATACTTGTTTTATGAAACAATGTACGAGTATATATTTAAAAATTTATCTATTTTATCTTGAAAAGTATAGTTTTATGTACGAAATTTGTTTGTTTTTAGTATCAAAATTTCAAGCGAAAAAAAGTTGCAAAATGTCGATTTATATAATCTATCGACTTTTACTAAATGATAAATAATCTTGAGATTTATCATTTATAAAAAGCAACATAAACAATTCTATTTATTAATAATTGTTACTTACATAAAAAATAATTAATCGAAATGTCATAAGCAAATTAATTAACATAATATGACCTTTTGGGAAATGAGAGTTGTAACATTAGAAAACGATTTTCCAGACTGCTCTTAGTATATTTTTCCAAGATGCCGCCCTACCCACGTGCCCGCCAGGAGCTTCAGCACACTTTGGCCAGGTAAATTTTTGTTTTATTATCATCCTCCATCATCGACAATCATGATCGGATTTCGTAATAATTGATACATTGTTGTAAATATTTTATTATCTACTAACAAAGTTCATTGACGCTTTTCCCACATGGGAAATGGGAAATGAGCCTACGACCTTGTAAATAATGATTTACTCATATACACGTGGGGTTGTGGAGAGAAAGAGAAAACGTTTGTGTTTCAGACATAAATTATTTCTGTTTCGTATATTGAAGAAATAATGTGTAGGTGGGTAGTTTTTATGGTTTTATTTTGTTATTGTTATTGTAACGGTAATAACAATTGATTAACCTTTCTCTTTCTTTCAACAACATTGTTGTTGTTATTGTGATGATTATACGATATCGCCGCTTATTATCGATCCGTTTTAGGGGTGGTACGCTTTTTTTGTGTGTTGTTTATCCACTACCAGCCCTTCATTTTTTTGCAACCTGTATACTGCGTGCTTGTGTCAGAGTTCGGGTGCTCTTAAATTAGAATTTGGTTGACAGTGACCCGAACTGCGACCTTGATGAATTTTGTCACGATAAAAATTATAAACCCACACATCTACAACAGCAAAAAAAATAGAGCAAATTTTTTAGTTTAGTTATTTTTTTTTAATTAATAAAGAATTACGTAATATTAGGGTTGGGAAGAGACAAAGAAAGAGAAATAGAACACAAACTTTCACTCGTTTTAAATATGTACCGATAATTGTTATTAAAATCTAATTATAAAACGAAAGCGTGTTTAGACAAAAACCAGTTTTTGTTATGCTTTTCAGGAAGAAAGACGTCATTTTCAGGCATTATAATCAAACTAGGTTGCTAGTAACCGGAAATAACGTTGGGTCAATGCCAGTTTTGATTAGTACTGGTACTAGCAACGTGGGGCTAAATCTTCTACTAACGTAGAATGTTGAAAGTGTTACAAGTGCAAGTTTGAGTTTCTGGGCGAAATTTTCGGTTAAAATTAACTCAAACCTAAAACCTAGTCTAAGTCGACTTATATTTGTTTGCCAACACTCAAAACAATGCTAACAAACTGATATCAGAACTAATCTGATCTTCGCAACAATCTTTGAACGGTTTCTATACAACTTTGGCATTGTTGTCAGTGTTTATGGACAAATATCTGCCTTAATTTATCCACTATGAGCGTCATTTTTTAGAAGAAATCGATAATTGAAGTAGAGATTCGGATCGATTAAAGTAGTTAAAGTGGAATGTTTAATCGAAAAATCCAACATCCGGCGAATGAAAACGGAAAGGTCCTAGACTTACATTAAAACGCTATACAGTCTTCGCTTTAAAATCGATTTTCCGGAAAACGGATCATAATTTTCAAAAAAAAAGTTCTTAGCGCACTGTAGAATAGATTTATCTAGTTATTTGTGTAAATTTTATTTAATTATAATTAAAAAGTGAACGCAAAAAACGAAAAATTTGAAAACCCCTCAAAACCACTTTTTTACATGTTTTGGAGAAACTAAATGCATATTCAATAAAAAAAAATCGTCGCGCACCACACAGTTAACATAGTTATCGGATTTTTGATCGACCTTCTCTTCAACTTCTAAATTGTTTCCGAAAAATGCCAAATACGATTCCCACAGAAACTAATGGGTCCTATCATAGACCTATAACCACTCTTAAGAGGGTCCTCTGGTTTGACGCCCTGATTTTTGAGCAATCTTTGGGATTTTTTTGTAAAGACCAATGAAGAGATAGAACTTTCAACTTTTTACCAATTATTTATACGCATTTCAAGAATATACAGTTGAATTTTTAGCTAAAAATATTTAGTAGAATTAAAGTTATAGTGGTCTGAAGACACCCGCCTCAAAAAAAATAGACGCCCACTTCCTCCATGATATCAGCTGATAGGCTTATCCGAAACAAAAAAAATCTAGCGGGGCTTTAATCTGTATACTTAAATTCATCGGGTGGACTACGATCAAAACAAAAAAATTGAAAATTGGATGTTTGACAGACTTCGGAACAAAAAAGTTCGAATTTCATGTATTTTTTGTCAAGTTTTTGAAACAAAAAAATATAAATTTTCAAAATTTTGGGATGATAATAGTCCACTCGATGCGTCAATATGTACTGAGTAGACCCTATAAATTTGAAGTAAATCAGACAAGCCGTTTTTGAGATATGATGGAGGAAAGTTTGAAAAACGTGGTTTTGAGAAAAACGCGTTTAAGGTTTCAAGCGCTCCGCTCAACGCTCCGAACACCTGTCCCTTCTAACTGCTGTATCTTTATAATGGCTTCGAATATCGAAAAATCAATTTACTTCCACATTCTAGACACGTTAAGGAAACAATTTATGCAAAAAAAAATAATTCGATTTTTTAAACCTATTAAACCAGAGGACCCCCTTAATTTGAAGGCTGATTTCTAGAAAATATACTCCGTAATGCTGACAAAAATTTACTAATTGCTAGATGACTGTTTTGGAAACTGGATAAAAATAATATGTCGTATCTCCTGTTTTTGATTAGTTAACGTTCCTATGTAGCTAATTTTAAAATATCAAAGCTGAAAAGAATCATTGATCTTGGAGGTTCGCATTACATTTGATACGAAATTGCTCTTTTGATTGATTGATATTTGTGCCTTAAAAGCGCATAAATATTTATTCATAGCAATATCAATTCATTGAAAAATTATCCCATTTTATTACCGCTTACAATAGTTTAGTAACCAATATTGAAATGCAGATTTCAGCAGATTTGTTGCATTAAAAGCTTTCACATTGTAAACAATCTTACTTAGGACTTTTCAGTTAATTATCCAATGACCATTATTGCTATTGATCTCAACAATAATCCCTGCTTCAATTATCGAAACCGAAAATTGTCTCCCCGAGGGGCATATTAGCTACAGTCGAGCTGGTCGAACCGATTAAACAATGGAAATCATGTGAATTTGACACTGATTATTCCCACGGACTTCATACACTTGTTGTACATGAAAAATGACGCTTTTTTTTTGAGAGATCTTGTTCCGGGGCGTAGGCGCTGTCATCTTTCTAGCTACAATGATAATTTTTCTTGTGTCATATCTGAAATTAGTTTGATAAACACCCGCGCAAATCTTAAAATACATTTGTTGAACATGACATCAATCAAAATTTCTCTCAAACACGTCACTGTTTTCCCCATGTTTCAACTGTCTCTACTGTGCCCAATTTCCATTTAATGAGACAAAAAAAAAAGAAATCAATAAGACAATTTTGATTTTTCGAATTCATTTGCTTGATGCCCTACACTGTAATCGAATTGAATACCTTGAACTCTACTTATAATTGGTCTAATTATTAAGTTAAAGTTCCATCTTCATCTGTATGCATTATTTAATATACCGGGTGTTTTTTCTAAGTGAGCTTATATTTTTCTTATAAATAAGAATCAAGATCACTCTTATAGTTAGAAAAACACCCTGTATATCGTGTTATACAATCAGGGCTTCGAACCGTTACTTTTTGGTTCGATTAGTAGAACATATATCGGCTCGATTCAGGTTTCGTTTCGGAAAATATGTGGTTTTTTCTCGGTTCGGAGCCCTGTTTGTGATTTAAAACAGGGCTTCGAATCGCAAATGACCCTAAAACCGGAACAAAAAACTAATCGAAGCCCTGATTTACAATAATTCTCCATCTACGATCTAAGAGTCGCTTAACACGGTTTCGATAGAACACGCATTTCCTAGAAAACGGAACCGCCCACGTTAATTTTAGTCTCCAAACGGAAATTTTGCTGCAAACAAATATTTACATTTTTTGCACTATTGAGTCATTCAACTGCAATGTGTATCCTTCAATTTTTTTTCTCTGTTTTTGTTTTAGATGGAAACTGAATGAGTCAGGAAGTGGGTAGTTTTATTGTTTCTTTATTAATGAATGATTGTTTGTTTTTTTCCAATATGTTGTAACGGTTTTGTTTTTAAATATCAATTGCCAATAATTTACGATGAATTTCAATACTGCACTTATACAACAAATGCAGTAATAATAAAGGATTATAATGGTGGATTTTATTATTAGAAGGTCGATAGCGTTCTATTTTATCAATAATCTTGTTAGAATGTTTTTATTGTAAATTCGATTATCAATGATAATTGTAAATCTACCATTTATGGCGATGATGATGATGATGATAACAATAATAACAACAATGACTTGTTTCTATGAATATAACGTTAATTCCAGTATTTTAGATCCTTGAACCTGCACGATAAAAATTTGCGATTTTTTTTTCCTAAATGATAAGACCAACTATCAATTTCTTTATTTTTGCTGTAATCATTTTATTGTAAAACATTGGGCAATTTCAATCTATCTTTGTTTGGTGTCAATTGTGCAAGGCCTCTTTCTAATGTATATCTATCTAGTAATATTCCTGGCCATTGTCCAGCACATTCCGAAATTCCATTCGCTAACAATAGTTTCAAAATGTATCGTAATTTTTTTTTTGGTTAATTTTGCAGGTGATGACGCCGTGCAATACACCAGCCACACCACCGAATTTCCCCGATACATTACTGGCATTTTCGAAACTATCAACAACAACCAGTAATGGAAACAGTCCAGTATCATCGAATAATAACAATAATAATAATCCAACAATAACGCGTCAATCGCCGCAACCAACAACACAACAACGATAAATTAGAATGAAATTTTAATTAGAGTACGAACAAAAAATAATAGTGCACGTTTTAAAAAAAATATATCAACACTTATTAATTGGAGGGCGTCACATGGAATTATTTCGAATTCAAACTAAAATGGGAAAATGTTTCTTTGTAGAACTGGAAAGTTAGTGACTTAATTTTAGTGGAAAATTCTGTTCGGTACACACTCCAATTGGAGTGGAAAATGTTAGGTGTTTTAATATCCCGCCCTTTATAAATTCGTTTCAATTTATCATTGTTTCATTTGGACAAAATTCTGATGTTTTCGAAATCTATCGTGTTGATTTAAAATAAATTTTAGAGAATGTTGTTTAATGTGCACCAGTTTCTACATTGGATGGATATTTTTTAGTTTCTATTTAATTGTAATTTCTCTCAATGTATATATTAGGTCTTTAAGAAGGAATCAAGAGGAAAAAAAACTAATTACAATTGAATATGTACGAGATTTCTCCCCTCTATTTACTATTACTTTAATCAAGCAGTGTAAAATATCAGATCAGTTAAAGGAGAATTTGTTTAGTTGATGATGTAGTTGGATTTTTTGTTTTTTAAATCTAGATTCTGATATTTTTATACTGCGCCAATTTGGTTTTGTACTTTAAAAGTACGAGGCGTATTTGGCAGAACATAAGGTGCTTTCCCTCCTGTCTAAAATAGTCGAATGAGATTTGTAGCCGTGTTTTTATGTAAACTGTTTCAACAACGCAAACAACAACAAAAAAATTGAATCTGTTATTTTGTACATAGTAGATTTAAGTTGAGCATCAAGGGGCTTAACAGCTCATCTTCCTACTTTCAAACAATATAAACATAACAATACTGTTCGCTAGTTTTAATCACCCTTTAGTGAGATTCTACAAAATCGCCACAATGGAATTTTCTTGAATTATAGAAGACAGTGCACTAAAAAGTGGAAAAATTTTGTATTTCAACATTTACGACAGTTTTATCACTGATAAAAAAATAACTTCCGGTGACATTTTTAGAAAACTACAATAGTGTAACAATAAATAATACAAATTAAAATCTTCTTGAATTAGTTTTGGGAAATTGATCAAATTCTCTATGCGATATAGAGAACTCTTAAATAATTACGTTATGTAGGGCATCAAGCGAATGTGAACTGAATCAAGAGGAATATGATATCAAACAACTGCGACACTATTATGTGAAGTGGGAAACTGGGTATGACGAGGCGAAAACCGATCGGAAGTTTGTTTTCCTTACCGCACTTTAAACGGTTTTAGGAGGTGAAATTTACCTCAACAATTGACAAAAAAAAAACAAAGTGCCAATGAAAATTTGTATAAAAAAACTAGAAAAAAAAATGTTATAAATGGTAAACTATATAATTAAAAGATTAAAACCTTTTGCTCTAAAAACTAACATTTCTTTTGTTATAATCGTATGGCTTGTTTGTAGAAGTTTTAATGGGTCCACCCTCTAAAAAGGAGAAGCTATTATCGAATAAGAAAATTGATTTGGTGCTGACTTAATTCTTTATAAATTTTAGTGATTAAGTTCAGCTCTTACGTTCATTTTCGAAATCCTCAAGTACCGAAAGAAAACAGTTTATTTGCCTCGTAATATTGAAATAATGTCAACAGTTGTAGAAGTATTAGAAAATAAGAGCCACTCCAGAGGTCCAGGTACATAAGAGTAATATCAAAACGGAAAATCGAGTAAAATAGAGCACAGAGAAGAGCCGAAATGAGAAGTAAACTATGCAAGGGGAAACTCCCTTCTTTTTTCCCAATTGATGTTGAGGCAGAGGAATCCAGTCTAAAGGACCCTATCGATACTCAAATGTAAGGAACAAATGAGGAACGGGGATTATCCTCCAATAGTAGAGTGGGCCGGCCACTAAACAACAACGGCTCCTTTGTATTAAGAAACAAAACTGCTACAAAAAGAACAGAGGTCTCTGGCGGCTCTGCCTATATAGCAAAAATAGTAGTTTACTTGTGATAGATAACCGAAAAGTGAAGAAATACAAAAAGGTAGAACGAAAAACAAATGCGATGGAAGAAAGCAATTATTTGTAAATATTTGCCAGGAGAAGGTAACTTCAGTCCTCATAAGAAATTGATCTAACTAGAAGGAAAACAAATTTTTTACCACCCTTCTGGAAAGAACAATTTCCCCGATTATTACTTGATGCCCCGCATAACTAACACTAATCACAATCCTCTTAATTGAGAAATTAAAAAAAAATAAAAAACAAACATACACAAAACTACTATTCTTGGTGTTCTTGTGCGTTTTTCGCTTGCGACAAGAACGCCAAATGGCCCTTCGGACATCGATTCGCATAATGTCCCTTCGTGCCGCACTTATAACACGTTACATCTTCCAATTTCTTTGGCAACATCTTCTGCAAATACGAATTCTCACCCATATTCTCATGATGTCGTTTATTGTCATCATTCTGTTGATTATTCTCACGATTCTCATTATTCATCTTCGTACAATGTATAGCTTTATGGCCGATTTCATTACAGAAATGACAAACGATCACCGGCGCCGACTTCTTATCTTTCTGTACTTGATCCGGCGGTGCTGGCAATTCGAAACGTGGATGCATATATTTACAGTTCGGTCCGTCCGGACAAAATCCAGCCAGATAATTCGTGCACAACACACGGCGCACGTGTCGGTGGCGACAATGCGGCCCGTGCCGACAGAAACCACGATCGTACCACGGACAATCCTTGATTTTACTCTCCGGATCGATGTGGAGAAATGGGCATTCTTTATTGTGGCATGCATTGAAACGTGAATAGAAATAACATTCAGGCATTTTCGTCATATCGTATTCGTGTAGGAATTCGCATTGATCACCCTTTTTACACAGACCACGCAACCAATGTTTACATACGATGGTACGGTCGCCACGTACATGCCGGAACGGACATTGGGGACCTTTTTGGCAACCCATCGGTGAGGCGTAGAATTGGCAAACTGCGGCTATCGATTCTGAAATTCCATCGTTATTGTATGCGGTATTCGTTTAGGATAATAGGCGACTTACTGTCCATGCCGGAGAACGGTAGGGGCAAAGCTCCAAACTGCTCGTCCAGGGCTACTTCGATGTCGAACTTTACATGTTCCACATTAGCCAAAATAAGCTCCATTATGATTAATTAATGTTTTTACACTTAATAATAATCACAATTCGAACTAAATTGTTGAAATAATTAACAAACTTTATCGCTACGTTTTATAGGTTATGTACATGTTTTTGAAGTTTGACATTTGACAGCTGTTGCTAAATACAGGACCGAATCCAGCGGCACAATTTGAAAAATTCCACAAATTTTATATTTACGATTAACAACATCCGCAAAAACTATTAAATTTTGATTCTCTGTTGCATTGTTAATTGTAAATCTTAAAAATTAGGAATAATTTGGGATGATTAGTCGGGACATTTACGTGTTATGTTGGCGGAACTGTATGGCGCCAAATTTGAATAGCACCAGGGGCGTCGCAATTTTCGAAAAACTTGCACGACCAATGTCACAAGTATTTTATTTTTCCAGCTTTTACATATATGAACAACACATTTACAATAATCAGTTTTTTTTATAATAATTTAACAAAAATAATTCGGATTTTCAACACATTTATAATCCAATAAATCAACATTATTAAATCTATAATTTGTTAAATAAATATAATTCGCTATTGTAACTGATTAATTATTTTTGTATTAGTGTCAAGTGTTAACAATTATCATGCTCGAGTGGCACAGCAATAACATATATATATTTATTTGTTTATATAAATAATCATCGTCAAATACTTGGCTCCGGATCACCTACGTGGAAATTCAACCGAAACGCTGTTACAGATCGAAAATATTAGAAAAAAATGGGTGCAATCCAGTACCAAGAATAAAAAATGATCCAACATCACATGAACAGATTGTCACTAGCTAGTGTAGAATTTTTTGTCGTTTTTTTTGTAAGAATTTTTATAGTGAATTATTGTTGTTATTTTCACAGGATATGTCCACACATATATTTAACATTTAAGAAACGAGCATCGTCCACAGAGTAATGTTAAAGAGGATTGTCGCGTTTTCAATGTTAGGCCATTGATTGTTTATTTTTTAATCAATTTGTTTGTCTCTTAGAAATGAAGCTAGAAAAGTTTTACACGAATTTAAGCATTTCTCTAGTTGTGTATCAAAAATTTCGTACGTACTCCATTTAACCATCTTTAAAGTTATATTTGTTAATAAAAATATCAGTTTCCCATTGAGTTGATTCGAAATCGGGATATGATGGGGATATGGTTGTTGGTCTGCTACGCTACGGAAGACAGAACCGTCTAATTTTTGATTTTTTTTTGTAAATCTCACTATACCGGAATATTCTCAGTCGTAGAGTGTTTTAAGCTGTGAAACGGAATCATTGAAATTGATAACACTTTGGCTGTGAATTCAGCAAAACACAATTAACGTTTCTAATTAAACTAATTGGCACTTTTCAGTTTTACAGCCAAAGTCTTAAATGAAACTAGTCTATTTAAGAACGATCGCTAAGTTTGTGTAATTTCATGTAACGATCTAGTCTAAATGTAGCAGAAAGTGGGGCGATCTGTTGATTGTTTCGAACAAATTCGGAATTGATCTGCAAATAAGACAGAAATGGACGGATAGAAACTTAATTAAAATAACAGAAACATTGGAGGATCTTTGTGTCGAAATCAGGCGTAAATTGTGGAAAAATCCCAAAATCACCTGAGCAAAAAACAACAAATCTAATAAGTTTGAAATTGTTTGATTGAACAGTGGAGATAGTTTTGATTTTTTGGAAAATAAAGCCCCCTAACGGAGCGTTAGTGCTAGCTTGAAATTTTCTTTCAACATCCTATCTAATTCTACAGTTCTAACGTTAAATTTCATATATACATTGGTGTAATTTTAGCACATTCAATTTCTTGTTTGCTTATACAATTACATTAATTTATATTACATCAATAGATTTTTAATTATTTCCCAATTGTTGCTTCATTCATTCATCAAATGAAATCGTTAAAAATTGAGAATAGAAAAATAATAACAACGAATTTGTACAAAATCGTCTTTGGTCCTTTCAATTAATTGTTAGTTTCGTTACTCCCAAAAGTTTTACATATTTTGAAGAATTTAGCAAGGGTCTAGTTTCGAAAATAAAAGCGTTACAGAAGGACTCTTCGTTGCTGTGTTGAAAGGTAAGGATCGGGGGATTTTTTCCAAATATTTCAGCTTGTGGGGCAATTCAAGGCGAATCATTCGAATCCGATCCTAATGAATGTATCGGAAACAACGGATACCATCCAGTCGTCAATTGTGTCAGTGTCAACGAATCCAAAGCAACTTCCACCCCGCCAATACCTTGATTATGCTCGAAACCACCCTGTCGCTCCCATAACATCACCACTAAACTTCTGCCCAATACATCGACCGCTTGATACTTTAACGTTTGCCGAAATTGTGGCTCACATGAATGTTTAACAACTCGAGTTTTCTTCTTTTGCAGCCAACGTTCACCGTCGCGCAGATAACATTTAACATAGGTGTCGGGCGGTGTTTCTCGCGGTGCTATATGGCGGGCACAGACAATTTCCACTTCTAATTGTCCTTTGGTCATCAATAAACCTAATTTCAGTTCGACTGGTCGGGTGCTGGATAAACGGAAGCCGCGTGGTTTTATTTGTCCTGGACCCAGTTCGGGTGGTGATATACGTTCAGGACTGGATGGTGGTGATTGTTCTTTGGTTTCGGCCACCTCGATTACGCTGTCTTTACGGGCGTCCCGACCGGATGCGCCACTCGTTGATCCTGCATTTGGAAAATACTGCATCAGTGGGTGTATGGTGTTTGTTTGGGTGAATTCAGGGCGCATCATTTATTCACCAAAAAAATCCTAAACTAATCCCAGCTTCGGTGATTACTACGAAGCAACTAATAAATCGAAATTGATTGATTTTCATCAAGAAAATCAAACAATTCGAGATTAATTTGTTGATATTTCCGTATATTTTTAAGACTTTTCTACAGCTATTAGTCTAATTTTGTTGATTATTTGATTGGCGCCTACATCTGATTGGTAACATAAACAACGTGGTAGCATAACAAAGGGTGTTGACAGCACAACAAGCACACAAGGATCAATTGATGATTAGACCACTTTTCAGTCATTATTGAAGCAGGTCTGGAGAGGTGCAAATTACGTGCTGATTAGTGGAAATCTTACCAGAACGCGGTTATAGTTCCGCTAGATGTTTAAAATGTGTAAGAAGAAGAAAGGAATTATTAGATAGTGTGTATAGAATAATTGAGATATCAAAAAACTTTCAAAGTTTTCAACAAAATTGAAAGTATTTCCTTGAACAACACGATCAACAATATTTGATCGTGTCAATCAAAATCTCTTGAGGAAACCAAAATTTGTGCGAAAGAAAGAAACATCGAATCATCGAGAAAGAAGAACATATCTACAACGACTTACTTCTGTGTCTTTTATCGGCCGATAAACTCATGGTTCTGCCTAATTCGCCCTTAACCGCCTTCAGCGACTTTAGAATCTCTTCGGGATCTCTCAACATTCGCGTACAACTACTTCGCCGCCTGTCGCGACTGTACGATGGTGGCGGCGGTGCTGCCGGCAAGTCTGGTTCGGTCTGTTCTTGGGCCGATTGAAACGACGACCTTCGTGAACCCGGCAATGATCTTGAGAAATCTTTACCCAGTTGATAGACTTCCACTTCTAATTGTTCCGATTGACTGGAGCCACGTCGTGAGCCCCATGCATGATCCGGATGTAGCAAACTGGCACATTCACCGATCGAATCAACATCATCCGACATGCTGCGCTGATTGCCGAATTCACTACGTTTACCAGTGCCGGCAATCGAGCCTCTCGGTGATGTGTGCGGTGATTTGCCGCGTAATTGTCGTGGATCCTCCAAACGACACCACACAGCGCGATCGTCCAAGAACGCTTTTTGTAAATCCACTGAACATTCACCGAGAAAAGCGTGCTCGTTATGCGGAATCAGATCCCACAATGTGATCTCCAAGACGCGATCCATTAATTCCTCACCGGGTACAGCGGGGAAACTCAAATTGGCATTCCAGATCGGATTCTGACTGGCCGGAGCGACGTCGGTTTGCACACAATGCTCCTCAGTTCTAATCGCAAAAAACAACAACGATTATTAATTATTGCTGGTAGATTGTGGGACTTACGTTAACGGTAACAAGCAGAGTCGGGCGTAGGGTTCGGGCAGTGCACCGTAGCCAAGACTTTCATCTCTTGATGCCAGATCGTCGGCTGCCAAAACGGCAACAACTAACTCTTTACGTTCATCGTGATACCAAACTTGGATTTGTATACGTCCCGAAACGATGCGTTCACGGGCTATTTGTTCCTGAAAATGTTGCTATTTAACAAATTTCGGTTCAAATTGTTGATCTTATAAAAATAATTTAGCAATAAAATCTATTTTGTTAACAAAAGATTGACATAATTTAAAAGCATATAAACGACATGCTTGGATAACACATACACAAATCAAGCATCAGATGACGTTATTTTTTTGGAATAGTTTACAAAATTTTACAATAGCACTACAATTCAGAAACATCAAAAGAAATCGTCGACTCTCGGACAGGACAAGTTAGTTTAATGTTATTTTAAACTAACACAAGCACCATACAAGAGGAGTAAGTGATAGAGAGCAAGAGTTATCGTGCCAGTTGGGACAGATAGCGGGTTGTTTTGTTAAGATCGCGTACCTATTCTGTTGTCCCAATGCCTGGAATCCTCGCCAATATATATGAATAGGAAGGGCTAAATAACAATTATCTGGGTTTTTTGGGTTATCACTATTATTGGACGCTATTACATTTATTGAAAATAAAAGAGCACCTAGTGGACACCTGTCCCAGCTGACACCAACTTAATCATAAACACAAAAATAAACAGTTTTGGCCATGGTCGATCGAACTGCCCAACTTTTTGTTTTACCATTTGTCAACAAACTGTTGACTGGTTAAAATTAATGGAAAGCTGGAACGACTACGGCTAATTCTTTGGGGGCAATAATAACAATACTTTATAAACTACTCGATTATATTGTCATTATGTTTGTTAACAATCAGTTCTCTGTACTATAATTCCGTTCTACCCGTTGTCGAAACATTATTTTCGTGTTTGTTTAGGGGAGAACGGACACATGTTTGCCATTAACACCTTATCTACACATATTTCTCTTTATATTTATGTATATTCCAATATATTTACGTCTTGATATGTTATATATAAATATCCAGATAACAAATATATAGATTTTTGTTTCAAGTCAAGAAGCTCTTAAATAGAAATTCACCAGTTAAAAATTGTTCGATCTCTACAACGTTCCCTATTAACTGCAACTAACGAGTCGATAATGTATTCGACAATATATCTCTATCTCTATCGAGCGAATTGGTGGATGCGCCGGGCGACTTGATCAAATAGAGATACAGATTATAATCAAGAATACTAAGATCTAGTTTATTGGTTCTTTTTCACAACAATTCGACTAACCAAGCTCGTATCGTTATTGATTAAAACTGAGGAAACGTGTCATTATTGTCGCCAGTCCAGTTCAATTGATCAGATTTGTGTAGATAGAAGCTTGGTTAATGATAAACTCTATCTACAGTACATTGATTAAATTCTACGAAGATATCAAAGAACGAAACAAAAATGAGAAAAAGTCCAGCAAATTATCTACTGAAAGTATAACATTGAACTTATCTATCTAATACAATTGTTTTTATTAATATAGCTAAAGCATCAACTCTAACAATGACCAACTCAAATATCCATGCTAAACATTGATTTGAAGTAAAAAAAGGCCAATTTTTACTGTATAATTAATGAGTTTGGATAGTTTTAGAGTATCACAGAGATTTTAGATTGAGGGCAACATCGAGCCAATTGAATTAAATTAATAACACAAAAAATAAAACGACACTGATTGTTATATTAATTACAGTATTGGAAAAATTATAATTTCGATACGTTCCTACCGTTTTTATTATTTTTTAATTAGTTCAATTCTACCCGGTCGTTTTGTATTATACGTTGAATACCTCCTCTATTATATTTCTTTAATAAAATATTGAACGGTGGAATTTGCGCCAGACAACAATATACTACCCGACCGATATTTCGTATTCCGGTCAGATCTTTTACGATACGTTGCTGAAAAGTCTCAACAAACAATTTTTGTATTAATATTAATATATTGTGATAATAGTAATAATAATGAGGCCGTTTGGAAATTTTCGATTTGCACAAGCCACCGATCAAGGGTAGATTGTTGCCATGGCAATCCGAATTGATTATCTCATAATGTTTAAACAACAAAGGAATAGAAATGAACGAAAATTAGGATTAGAGAAAATTTTATACCGGTGTTTTTGGTAATTTCCGTCTAGTTGGTGACGTTGGTGCTTTCTCACTTTCAGATTGTTCTAAATCAACAAATACAACAAAAATGAGAGAAATTTTAATAAAAGATCCCACATAATTGCCGGTTTGGTTCAAACTTACCAACATGTAGTGCCGTAACGGCAGCCTCAGATGGTTTCCGTCCAGTCGCCATATTCGGCATGGGCATGGGGTCATCCAATAGATCGCACATACGTAGATCGGTGGCGTGTTCAACCAACAATTCCACCGTATCGCCGGTATGATCCATGATGCTGCAGACCTCTTCGAAGGAACGATCAATTAACGAGACCCCGTTCCATTCGAGCACCTTATCGCCCTGCTGTAGACCGCCCTTTTCGGCCGGACCACCCGGCACCGTCCATACGATGTAAGCGAATAGGCGGCCATCGGCGCCGGTTTTGCCGCCGACCACACGCATGCCAAAACCGCGGGCTGTAAACCGAACGCGAATTTACAAACCGGAATCTTATTTGGGGCGGCGGTTGAACAATGAAAAATTCCACTATTGTTTGTTGTTTTGGGTCAATTAAATTAGTCACTTATATTGTGCACGATAATGATAAAACCGAAGCTAATTGCACCTCGTTCTAAACAATTTTCCAGTCAATTACATTGCGATTTACTGTAGATATTAAATAGATTTTGTTGTTGTATTGTCGTGCTTAATTATCCACAAAACACAAAGACTTAATAATTTTTCGATAGATCTCCAATTAGAAATAATAATAACGTCGAAAGAATACGGTATTTGATAATAAAGCATCTGGTAAATAGAGCAGCATCTTCATAAAGTCGCATAACGAAATTCCTTAATGCCTGGGAATTCTCATTGTGGCATAGCTTTGACGTCAACAACGACAACGTAATCATATTAAACTAATGTGGTTCTAACGATAATTGAGTGTGCGTTGTTTTGCGATCTGCTGTAAAACTAGACGACAGCCATCAGACGCGACATAATGGTTTTTTAATTAATTAATCACGAAAATAACAGAAATTACCGAACCAGTAATTGTAGTATAGAGTTGTTGGATGCGGCCAACAGATGTAACCGAATATTTGCGGCAAATTGACCATCGATCCAAGACAGTTACGTAATTTATCGACGGCAAACATCCAATTTGACCTGTTGCCAATACGAAACGATCGGACAAATGTATTCGGATGATAATAACGACAGTAAAGTGTCGGCAAACATTGTGTGCCACAATGTAGAAATATTTCAACATTTTGACCTGATAGTGTTGACAGTAATTGTAACCTGTTGAGTTGGTAGGGCGTGCTTACCTCCCACCACACCCGTACTCTTTACCGCCCCAGTAATTTACTGGATTACATAAGATTTACTTACTGATAATAATAATGGTTAAGATGTTCCGTTTCCTTGATTTTACTAGCAATATCGCAAAAGTTGCGTATCGGCCGAAATTCTAGTTATGACTTGTTTTACTTGTTGCACGAGAAACTTATAAGCGAGTTGGATTTTATTTAAAATGTTAACAAGGCATATTTTTTTGTGTATACGATAAATTTTATAATGGTGCGAATTGGCGGAGGCGCCGGGCACAACGAACAAAATTACCAATTAAATTGGAAACTTGTGAAAACTCCCAACATAATCAATTTGCAAATACTAATTGACTTGTTCTCGGAGAAAATCAACTTGATTTGATTTGGTCGGACTCGAAATCCTATTAAATTAGATTGAGAGCAACTAGACATTCTCTATTACTCTTTATTGTATATATGGGCAGATCCATTACTTTTCGATAAAGGTGTGCGCGCATGGGTCACCGATTTTTTTGTTTCGAAAGTGGGTCAGAAAGGGAGGTGATCCTGAAAATTTCAGCCACATAAGTGCAAATCCGGCCGCTAGAGAATTTTTTGAAATTTGAAAAAAGTCGATTTTTTGGCAATCTTCAAAAATTTATATCTCAGCTTCTGTATGACATAGAGATTAGTTCGAGACGGCGTTTTTCTCGGTCAACCCTGTGTTTCCAAGAAAAAAAATGCTATTGATTCAAACTTTAATTCGGTTTAACTGTACGCTTTCAATTGAATCACTGTTTTCATTTTGAATTGAAAATTTAACATTTTTGAAAATTTATAGCTCCGAATTCACTTCACTATTCCAAACTTGAAATTCTCAAGACTGTTTAAGGATGAAACAAAGTATATTCTCTGAAATTTTCGAAAGATTTGGAGTTGACAGTAAAAAGTTTTGGGTGTCTCAAGATGGCGATTTTTACGAAATGTCCAAGGTTTGCGTTGCTATACTATAAAGAAGTAGCTTTAATCAAAATAAAGTAGGGTAAAAAGCAACAGTCTATACCTTAACAAAATTTTGAGATTGTGATCATCTCCCTATTCCAAAACCTGTAGGTTTGACAGGACTTTAAATATAGGTGAAATTTCGCGAAAACAGTGATTCAGTTGAAAGCGTACAGTTAAACTGAATTGCAGTTTGGATCAATAGCATATTTTTTTCTTGAAAATACAGGGTTGACCGAGAAAAACGCCGTGTCGAGATAATCTCTAAGTCATACAGAAGCTGAGATATAAATTATTGAAGATTGCCAAAAATCGACTTTTTTCAAATTTCAAAAAATTCTCTAGCGGCCGGATTCGAACTTATCTGGCTCAAATTTTCAGGATCACCTCCTTTTCTGATCCACTTTCGAAGAAAAATTGGCACCCAAATCGGTGACCTATGCGCGCACACTTTTATATATATACCGCGTGTTCGCGTCAAGTGTGAATCCTCAAATATCTCGTTTGTTTATGAATTGAAATGGAAAAGTATCTAAAGAAATTAGACTGCAATGTCTATACTTCAATTGACTGACACGATTTTCGTTTTAGCTATTTTGGAAATGCCAAAACGTCATATGGGGTCTCGAAAATTACTCAGTATTAGAAAATCAATTACCTACAATGAATACTGCGACTGAATTTTATATAAAAATAATTTTTTTCATTAAAAAACTTTGCTGCTCAAAAAGAAATTAGAACTTTTCTGGGGTTCAACAACATATCCGTTGATTAAAAAAGCCGACGTCAGAATTGTTTACGAATGGTTTCAATGTCAATGTTATTATTACAACTGTTGACAAGATTTCATTCTTAAACAATTGTATTTATAATTATATTTATAAACAATTGTTTTGATTCAAATGTTGTCAACAGTTGTAATAATAACATTTGCATTCCAAGTATAGTAAACAATTCGGACGTCGGCTTTTTTCATCAATGGATAACTTATTGAACCCCAGAGAAGTTCTAATTTCTTTTTGAGCAGCAAATGAGAAGTTTTTTTTAAAATTATTTTCATATCAAATTCAGTCGCAGTATTCATTGTCGGTAATTGGTTTCCTAATAGTGAGTAATTTTCGAGTCCTTATATGACGTTGACGTGTCGGTCAATTGAAGTATAGACATTGTAGTCTAATTTCTTTAGATATTTTTCCATTTCAATTCATAAACAAACGAAATATTTGAGTATTCACATTTAAAAAAAAACACCCGGTATATATAGCAATAGAAATTACAACACACGCATATTCAACGAATTATCAAATTAAACACATTATAATAATAATGGTGATAATAATAACAATAATACTCACTTCTGTGCGCCTTGTCGGTGGGATCCCTCCTGAGTATAACGCGTCGTTGTGCCGCCGCCGTCGACCCAGAATCAACGTCATGAATAACGATACGTATAGCTTCCGCATCTACAGACGCCTGACGTCTAGGGACAGCTTCTAAATCCTCTAGAGCAGGTGTAGGTCGTACTGTTGCCATTGTACGTAAGCCAGCTATATCCGGCCTGGAAAATTTCGTATTTCGAAAACAATTAGATTCCCAACAACAATGTTGTAACACAACAACAACAACAACAAAAAAATCAACTCGAACGGAATAGAATAGATGTTGGTTGAATAGCATATAAAAATCAATACAATTTTATAAAGTCTTCGTCGAGTATACGTTTACGTGTTTAATAAAAATTTATAACAGTTGTAAATATGAAGTATTTTCTTTTCGCTATGCTTTATTATAGATAAAAATCAATAACTCTGCGTGATAATGTAATGTAAGATAAACTATTTGATCTACCCTTTCGTTTTTATTAGTGTTTATTTTTTGTACAAATCATCTATTACCGAACGAGTCTAACAGCTCTTTTATGCCTTTACAAAGGGTTTTTATACGTGCCTGTTCTGTCGTACGGCTCGTACTTCATTATTTAATATACTCCACCCTGCACGCGTTAAACGCATTTATTCTCGAAACTTGTTTACACGCCGATCTTTCCATCCATATTTTGGGCGACACGAATTTATTACGAACAATAAGGACTTTTATTAAAACGGATTGTCACGGTGAAAAATGCGTTGCAATATCTACGGCGCAATTAGAATTTTTCTTAATCTACAATTTTCTGTTTTCCACCAAAATTTAACCCCTATTTCGTAAAAGCTGGCTTCAATGTAAATATTAAAACCATTCAATATTTCTAATATCAAATATAAGGGAAGTTTTGAAGTCGTCCAACTATCAGCTAATATTAGTTTTATTAGATTCTCCAACTGTTCACTCTATCTTTCATGGTTGGTTGGATAAAGCCGGGGAAATGTTCTAGCATGTAATTCACTGATTAAAAGATACGATGCTTTGTTGGATTTAGCATTGATTAAGGGGATGTCGCTTGAAAACTTTACACGTCGCCTTAATACAATTTAAACGAATCGAATTATTATTGTAATAATGGCATTAATTAAATAATAACATTTATAGTTTTGAAATGGAATTGTGAATTGTATTAGTCGGATTCATTTCAAGTGGGTCGTCTTAGCTAGTACGTGACATTCGAGTTTCTCTACAAATGCAACTTCTAGAAACAATTTCGATCGTTAGACGAGCAAATATTCTATTTTCGAAGTTTTAATAATACTGAACGTAAATTGTTGAAAATTTAATATTTCTACGTTGGCGTTGTGCATAATCGTAAGACATATTTGCCATTATTTGTCCTTATTAATGTTATTGTTGAATGCAGTGAGTGAGATTTGCAATTGCATTTTATTATCTTCTTTTTTTTTCTTCAATTTTCTCTCTTTTTTGACTCAAGTAAGAATTTAAACAAGGAACTCTAACGAAACTCTCCCTATCCACCTAGATGGTTCGCCCAACCTGTATTTGTTTTGTATGTTTGTATGTACGTTTTTATGTTGATTTGTTGCTATTAGTCCGGCCCTGAATGCAGCATATACAGGTTTGGCCAACAAGATTAGCCATCCAATTTAAGTTTGTTGCTTTTCGTCAAAGGCTATATAATTCGAGACTGGACAGACACTTGTTGAATTTAGATTCGATATTGTCGGCCAGCATGTAATAAAGAAATATATCCAATTTATAGCCTGTCAACTTGTGTTAGAATTTTAGTGGAAATTTTCCCATACAACTCAACGAAAACGTTCAATTTTGTTGAAAATAACTAACCGAAAATAAACTGACTCATCCATGACGATTTCTGTGTTGGTTTTTTTGTCTCTTCTACTTGAAATAGATTCAAACAAATAACACTCAATAGTAATAATAATAATAAACTGTTCAAACATTTTATTTTCGTTATGTATCATTTGACTTGCAAATAACGAATAAACTTAAAGATCGATACAAACAAAATAGAACAAAATCGAGTTGCAGGAGTTGTGTACATGGTGTGTTGTTGATGTTAATAATTTGGAACAACTTAGTATTACAAGCAATAAGAGAATAATTATTACAACAAGAAGAAATTAATCGTTCAGTTCCAGATGTCTTGATTTTAATTGTGGCTGTTAAATAATAGAGTAAAACCGGCTTTAGAATATTAGTTATAGCGTATAATTGAAATTAATTTATTCAAATTAGATGTCGGTTGTAATGTTGTACAATTCTGATCCAAATTTTGTTTTATTCCTAGAATCGCTTTTGCAAAATAAACGAACTACGCAAGGCGGAAATTCCGCATCTTAAGACTCGAATAAATAGTTCGAAAAGTCCTTGCTGCCTTACTTGAATTTAAGGGAGCAAATACTAGCTGAAATTTACCCTGCAACATTACTTATTTTTTCCCGAATTTTTAACAGAACTTTTCAGTGATTGTCGGGATGAATTTTGTAAGTTTATTGATAAGTATCCAAGCTATAAAGCTGGGTAGCTTTCGCCGGATAATATTGTGATTTTTTATCGTAGAACTAGAGCTCGAACTAACAATAAGAGAAACGTTAGTTTATGCTTTACTTATTAGCTGCATGTTGGGCCAAACTGTTCAGGAACAATATTTTGTGCCTTTTGAAGAGATAGTTCCTAGGAGCAAGGTTTAGTGGTTTATTGCTTCTCATTACAGCCGCCCTGAGGCCGCATCAAAGCACGCAGTTGCTTAGAACGACATAATTTTACAGACAACATCTTTTGATATAACATCGGATTGAAAATATTCTGACTATTATTAATTCAAAAACAAAACAGTAGAATGGCCTGGACATCGATGGTTGATGATAGTTTTTTTTTTCTATTATCTTTTGGCGAGGAGTATCGAAAGAGAGGTTGTCTCCCAAACAAGATTACCCTAAGAGTTATCATGAAGCGAATTTAAATTACTGCGTCTTCTGCTGTATTCTTATTGATTCTCGATCAAAGCCAGTATTCTCTATGAATAGGCCTGGGTCCAAGTGTTATTTTGGAGGCCCAAAGTTTCTTTATCGTAGGAAAACAAAAAAAAAAAACCTTTTATAAAAAGATACACAGAATTCAAAAGGAAAACGTAAATGTGTTTTTGGGGAGCCCCAGCATTCCATACGTGCGGCCGATCCTGTTCTCGATCAGTGTTCGGATGGAATGAATCATTAGTTTCTCTAGATTTTCCAAGATTTTGTTTATTTGAGCTATTGTTCGTTCTTTAAAATCTCCTCCATTGAATTTGAACAATCTCAAATGATTTGCTGAGTTATTGCAGTGGTGAAATTCAAATTTTTTGAACATAGATTTGGTATCAACAATTGTAGTGCAGAGGGTGAGTTGCGTACATTTAAGGGCCGCTAAACGTGTTACCGAGGGCGAGCGAGCCAATGAAGCCCAATTACAACTGACGATCTCTAGACTTCTTCTGTTAGTCTTTAGTCTTTACATCAAAATTGTATTTTTAAAGCGTTTTCTAATCTAAATTATATCCATTGTAATTTTTTCGATATCTGGAACAATTTGACTTTTAAACCATCAAATTCGGGCATGGTGAAAGGGAGTCGTGAAAATTTAACTTATCGACAACGAAAGGGTAAAAATGTCAATTTCTGTGATAATGCATTTTTTATATAATTTTCCTTCTGGCAATAGATTGTTGTTGTAGAAGTTCTGTAGTTTATTCAGAGTAATGGAACTTAGACAGCTGGCTGTTGTTATAATATTAGAAAGAACGGACAGACAGCTTGGAAATTTATTTCTCATCCTGTGAAAAGTGAAATTAAAGCAAAATATAATTGTGAATGAAATTTACGATGAGACTTTTTCGTTTCTTATTTGTTCTTAAACTGATGTTGTTCATCATCGGTGTATGCAAATTGTTGAAACTGATTTGTACAAAATCATGGTACTTATATAAATAGACTGCGTTATGATTTGATTGATGTAGCATCGTAGGAGTTCAGAGGGCGTTCGGTATTTATCCCACCCCCAAAACTAACTTTGTTCCGTTGATGTTTGAGAGAAGTATACGTACAATTCCCGGGCCTCTGATATTACGATCTGGAGGCGTTTGACGTCAACAAAATCTCCACCATTCCAGCCGCCTATAATACTCCACCTATACACCAAACGATTTTCATTACTTCCTCCTGGTTTTGTTCAACCGATAAATATCTCAATTTATTTATCAGCGTTTTTTCTAGGTGTTGAGGGGCACATGTGCATCGTCCCGGAACAAATCCCGACGAGTAAAACCCAACCGAAACGCTTATTTATAGAAAATCGGCGCAACATTCTGATAATAATTGTTTGAAGTGAATTAATCGAGGAATATTCTTTATCAACGATTGAATATTCCAATTCAGATGTATTCATCGGTGAAACTATATTAGCGAGTGGGGAAATCATTGGGAAAAATTCCAATCGAATTCTTTAGGAATTTCATTAAACGAAATATTTAAATAAAACTTATCGTTGTTTTTTTTTCTCGTGCGCAATAAATTTCAACTCTAATTCCACAATTGTTCGTTTCCTCTTTTGTATCTTTCACGTTTTAACGAGATAAGTTTGGCTGGTGACGGTGATGTTGGCAAAGATATCACTGCTGCTTGTCACGATTCTTTATATTGTTGGATCTGGAGTGTTGGGCGACACGTGTAGCTCTACAAAAGACTAACACTGGGCGATTTATTCTCATTTCTAAATTACACCAGACTTCCTGTTGGTTGGTTTGGGATTTACGGGATGTGGCAGGATTTCGCGAAAACGTTTGCATTCGTTGGTACTTGCATATTTGCCGTTTATTCTGGTTTCCACGACCCTTCCAAGACTAATCCAACATATTTCAGCATGTCACATGGAATACCAGCGGAAACACACATGCTTTCCACATTCAAATTTAATTACAGTTATTCCAATTATTGCCGGATATTATAATGGTCGAATTTTGTACACGACAGGAAGTTGGTGGTTGTAGTTCAAAAATGTATAGCCGGAATTACCACCAAATATGGAATGGGTTACATAAATAAAGCACTCTATTTTTCTGTAATGTCTTTTGCAGGTAAGTGTAAACGACAACTGGAAGAGTTTTACATTCGGAAATATGATCAACAGCTGCACTGGAAATGTTTATCTACTACCCAGAATATTCTTTTTCGAAGATTATGATTATCATAACCGTAAAAAGTTTCCGTTTTATTGACTATCCGAGTATGTTTGTTCGTCATCTTTATTCGCATTATTGAAAGTTATAACGTTAATAATAAAATCGTATCTGATACTTTTGCTATTTTATTATTCAATACAAGTATCTGGGCGACATCAAGTTGAAATTGAAGGTCCTCTGTGTATCATTTCTCATTGTTAAGCACGTTTTGGGAGCTATCGGCTATCGGAGACACTCGAATATTATCTATGGAAATGAAGTTTTTCTGTAGTGTATCGTGAATTGGATCCTATAATTCAAATCCAAAAAAAAATCGATGTGTTCCACAAAAATCAGTCCCATGGCGATCCTTATAGTAACACACTGTATTATTAGACAAGGACTATGGGAACGTTATTTCACTATATCTTAATAATAATAATTCACCAAGGACGCATAAACACAACCACCATATAAAAGGAAAGTTTGTTTAATAATAAATGGTGGCGGCGTTAAGTCGGCAACACATCCAACCAACTATGGCAGAGAGAGACTTACAAGCTCACATATATCGCAAAACAAATTATTTATGCATGAGAACGTACGGAAAGTTAGATATCGGACATACACATCGATGTATGTCAAGGTTCTTAAACGTAAATAATTCATTCTCTGTTGCACCGATCAATATTTCAGTTATCTTTTTCAGGCTTGATAAAACGGTATGTCAGGACAAAGCGTGCCGGTTCGATCAAACTTCAACGGATTAGGAGCATTAATGCGTCAGTACTACGTTGTTTCGATCACGAAATGGATGTTAATTTGAAATGCGAGCACCGTCTTAGAAAGGAAAAGAAAATACTCGGTAATGGAGTTTATATATTTTACAGCATAACTCTTCTTAAGTAAAGCTTTTTTATCGGCGAATTTGAGACGCTTTCAGTTGTATTGTGCAACTAGTGGTAACAGAAATAAAGCTATCTAAGCCTGAGCGCACAGTGGAGCACAGAGCAGACCAGTGAGCAACGTGGAGAGTACAGCGTCAAGTGAGCAGAGAGTATATAAAGGAATTGCATGCACATAGTGTCGAGCTGATACTCGAGTGAAAAATTGTTATCTTTGAAAATCTCCAATCTAATTGGAAGACTGAGAAAGAAAAATAGAAGGTGTAATGCACACCAAATAAACACAGAAGCAGATTTCGTTTCTAGTGATAAGCCAAATCCTTCTTATCTTAGGAAATCTTTCTGGGTATTCTTGAGGTAGCGAAAAAGTACTCACAACAGGAGCTAAAATTCGGTAATTTTAAAGGTACTCTTGGAAGATAAGAAAACTTTATTTTAAACCGATTGAAGTCAGAGTCTTGAAAAATTCTAATAAAAAACAAATCAAAAAATAAATGCTGTTGTAATCATGCATAACAGCCTAAAGGCTCAGACATTTATGAAGGAAATGAACCACCAAGAAAACAAAGCCATGAGAAGTTCGATGAGGCCCGGTGGAGGCAAAACGATTGGCAGATAACAACAAGTCAAGTATAATGTCTCCGTTACGAATGAAACAAAAACATTATCAACAATCTGTGCTTTGTGCCGAACTCAAGTAACGTATAACGCTGTCAGATCGTTGTTACCTGAGCAAAACGTTGGGATGAAGTTGTAATTATAAAGTCACGTTGTAGAACAGTTTTCTCAGAGTTGCTGATTAGAATCGTAACGTTTTTCTTTGAAATAAATTGAAAGTTTCATTACGACCACAATCAAATCCAATATTGGAACGTTCCTAGAACTCGATTACTATTTAATACAAATAAAATAGCACAAAATCGATCGAGTTAGTGATCTGGAAGTTATATACAACGGAAAATGAATGGTAGCAATTTCTTGTGATTTTCCACACACACACACAAAAACGTCACATCTGAATAAGAAATTGACAGATCGACTTCTCAAAGGAATATATTTACTGTGAATCTCTATTATCGAGTCGTATTTGTTTTTGCTTCTATTGTGTCTATTTAAATAGATAGTATCGTCAAAATCTGTTGTGTGGTAAATATTGATAAAGTCTTGGTCTGAAAATACATCTGAAACAAATCGTTTGGAGTGATAAAAATGTAGAAAAGAGCCGCATTGCAATAATAGAAACTATCGATCAAGCTACATTCCATATTTACGTTTATATGACTACCGTAGCTCGTCGTAAATAATCGATCAAAAAGAAACTGTTTTGTGTGTCGCAGTTCAATTCGCCGAACGTATAAATTTGTAACGTTTCCTATTGAAACTTCATGACATTTTCGAGTATATCTCGATAATCCATCCATAAACCAGTCAATAATCGAAATGTTCTCAATTTCGCCCGAAACTCATGCATTCAATTCAATTTAATCGTATAATCTCTCTAATCATGCACTGAATATATAAAGTGGACCCCATCGGCGACCCTCAATATCAATTAAATTCACTTACAATTGTGAACCTCTCCGTCTGGTGCGCCGGTCCTCTTCGGGTGCCACCAATGTGGGTGGTCCGGTTTCTGGGCTGGGTGGGCTGGTTTGTTCGGGTGGTGCGATCCGGAACGAGGCCCGTCTCCCAATTGCCGCCGGCGGTGTGACCGTACTAAGACCAGGCACTGAGAAGACATCATAAGCGGAGGCTCGGCGAGGCATCGGTGCCGGTAGACCCAAACCACCGCCATCACCGGCCCCACCACATCCGCCACCGGTGGGTGCTAGGGCATTTTTCACTTCATCATCATAGCTGTGTTGGCGGGCCACACGCGAACCACGACGTGCCCGTGTCGTGGCGGCTATTGTTGGTGTTGTGGATGTCGTAGCGATCATTGTTGTGGTTGTTGGTTCACGTGGTGGACTATTCTGGCGACTACTGGCGGTACTGCGGCCGCCACGACCACGCACCCAATCGGGATCGGGGGTTTTATTGCCGCTACCCTTCAACTGGAATCACAATTACATTGTAAATGATTCTATAATCTTTCCAATGGATGTTTCAAAGAAATCCTGTTAGTGGAGCCTGTTATGATATAACTGAATTTTGCATTTCAGTTTACTCTATTGCTGAAAAGTTGATGAAGTTTATATAGTTGGGGCAATTAATTTTTTAATTTAAACTCGAATTGACTAAAGTATCGATAAAGCTCTAACAACAATATTCGATTAAAGCGAAACTTCAAAAGACACGATCGTTCAAGTTACTGTCTCATACAAATTACAATTAGAAAATTTATAATACAAGTCTAAATATCAAACGTTCCAATTAAAGTTAATTATTCGTTTGATGTCATTGTGCCCAATTTACCAACTAACTACATAATCCCTTCAACACGATTTCAACTATAGTCGAAATTTCCCAACAACAGTCCCTTTCGAAATCTGTTCTATTTAACATTTAGACAAGCAATATGTTGAAATCCCCTCAAGAGAATATCGTTACGAATCTAATCTATATTTGCCACGAGATAGAACAAAGAAACAAAGATCCCATATAAATTAGATTTACCTTTTCGAGTTCTTTTAATGAAGCCGGCGATACGTCAGAGTGTCTGCGAAGTTCTGGACTACGTGGTGGTGCTAAGCCACTACCGAGACCGCCCACAGTCAGGCCACCACCAGTTCCTAATCGAGCCTCCGAGTGGCGTCTTTGCAGCTCTTGTATCGGCACATCTAACAGACTTTCATTGGAGTCTTGAGCTAGAGCTGCTCTCGATTGTAGCTTCCTATTTGAAAAAAAAAATCATTAATATTTGTATTTGTTGTATTTTCTAATAAAATCGTTTAGAGCCATTATCTCCAATTATGACCTGTCAGAATAATTAATTCAAAACGTGCATCGGTGCAGAAATTCGGTGTAAAATGTTCAAATAAGCCATCAAGCGTCTATTGAGCCGCAATACCGATAAAGACCTCCATTGATTCCCGCTTAATAAATTCTGGTCGAGAAATTCTTTGTTAAAATAGTCGCCCCCGTACGAAAAAAAAATCGGAGAATATCAGCAAATGGAAAAGTGAACGCACCGAAAATCGATATCAATTTTCCAAGCCGTTGATTGTGTATGTTAAAGGGTGAATGTGCTCTATTACTGCATATGGGCGCATTCCACGCCAAATCGACCACTTTTGAACGCGACCCCGTTCGATTTGGCTGAAAATTTGCCACCATTTTGTACCTCATTAAAGACGTTTCTCAGAATTTTTTCAAATTTTTTTACCCACCCAAAAAAAAGATGAATTTTTCAAAACAATGGCTCTTTTCTTTTAAATAGCCGTAACTTTTTCAAAATTTGACGTATCGGGACGTTTTTAGATGTAATTTTTTGAAAAAAAATAAATAAAAATGATCCGAAGTTATCTTCAACGTTTATTTTCAGATTTTCGAAAAAAAACCGCAAATTTTTCGATGATTATATTCTTCAATTTTAACTTCTTTTTGGGTGGGTAAAAAATTTTGAAAAAATTCCGAGAAACGGCTTTGATGAGCCAAATCGAAAGGGGTCGGGTTCAAAAGTGGTCAATTTGGCGTGGACGGCCCCATATGAAACAGTTCATTTCGTCTATAATAGGATCAGATTTCTACCTGCGACAAACGCTGCACGTCCAATTCGCTGGATCCTCATCTTCGGCCAATTTACTGTAACTGGCGCAATCCTCACAGACACGTTGTGTACATTCAGCACATGTCCGACTGAAATCGTCCGGTTTGAAAGCTTTGAGACAGACACGACAAGCACCAGCACGACTCGGCGGTTTGCCTGGTTCCGGTTTGGTGGTGGCAGGCGGTGTTGGTTTTTCAGTTGGTGGTTTCTCCTCAACAATCGGTGTTGGTTCAATGTCCGGTATTATCGAGGGACGTGGTGACATTTTCGTTACTATCCATAAGAACAAATCGAATTAATAATTGTTATAGTAGTTTTAATGATTTGGAGGCAGTTGATGGAAAATAGGTTCGTTATAGATTTAATCATGATTTAGGGAGAGTATCGGATCGGTTATTGCCGCATGATAGAGTCTTCCTCGTATATGGGGTGGAAGAAAATTTGTCAGCCGAATTACTTTATTAGAATATAACAAATATGGAAGCCATCTTATCAGTCTAGGAAAACCGCAAATACCTTATCGGAATTTGTTGGTATTCTATTCATTTCTTTGGAGAATTCCAGGGCAACAGGTGCTGTCGACATATTTTTACACAATGCACCTTGCAAACAATCGATAATCTTACTCTATAGCGCACAATAATTAAATAGACGCCTTCCAGTTTTGATGAGATAATAGTAATGTTGACAGTCTGTTTAGGAAATCGAACGGAATGATTACCAGCAATACCATCAACGGGATTATCGTATAACAACGATAACTAACCTTGTTGATAGTATCGACGGAACATTGTTTATTTGCTGCCAATAATAACATTATTAAATGTATGAAATATAACGTTTTATAATTCACAAGAGATCCGGTCTAAACCAAATTTATCTAGGTTGAGGACTTTATCGATTTCTTCGTATGTTTGATTAGGCGACGATGGAAATTTCCAAATTATAAATGAGAATACCCCAAAATCGCTCTATTTACAACAACACAAATTGTCGGCATTTATCTCTGCCATGTGTACGATTAGAATGGGCTTCATTAACCTTCCAGATGATATTTGTTGTTTTCCAACTGGAAATCCAACAAAAATCCCATATTTTTCTAATTTATCATACCAGCAAACTGCGGTTAGAATAGTTTGCATAGAATTGGGTTCGCATCTAGAAAGCCCAGGAGTTCATTTAAGTCTGTGGAACTAATTAGTTTGTAACATGACCGCAATTTCTCTTTCAACTGTTGTCGACAAAAGCTTGATATTTATTCAGCACTAATTAATGCATCTCAACAAATAAAAATCAAACGTAAAGTATAAGTTGCTACGTTCCCAAGTGACAAACATTAGAAGTAAATAGCTGTTGCTCGAAAGAGACTGTTTTTCCATCTCTAAAGTTGCAAAATTTCCAACTTTCGATGCGGGCTTACAACAACACAACCCACCCTTTCTACAGTAACTTGCCGTTGGATTTGAGCCTTAAATCTCCCATCTCTCAGGGATGGAACGAGATTTCATTACATTCAGAGATCAATTTCTTATTTTCCACGGATAAACCAGTGTCCTCAATACAACATTGTTCAGATCCAAACCTAAATTAGATTTAACATAAATAAATAACACACACATGTACGTTACCTTTATCTTGGGCCGTCAGTAGGGATGAAGAGAGCGTTTGTTTCAATTTGCCGAATGTTGTGCCACCATCCGTTGTTTCGGTGGCGGTATTCCCGGTACCCGGTTCGGTCGCCACCATCTGTGTCAACAAGAAGAAAAAAACATAAAAATAAACGGAAGTCGAATTTTGTTTCGTACGTGTTCTTCTATTCAACAATAATGGTAACGGTATGAATACACGATCGTGCTGTGATTGGTGGGACGTGTCTTTATAAAAAACCAACACCAAAACGGGTGAAAAATGATAACACGGCGAGAGAAAAATGCGACTTCATTGATTGGAAGCTTAAAAATATCCACGCATATTCATCAGGATTGTGTACGTCTCGATAAATCCAGCGTATTTTGTGTAAACTGTAATCTAGTAGAAGGGGCGATTAAGGCGCTGCTTTGATTGTTATTAGTTTGCAACAAGAGGAATAATGACGAAGCTAATCTATTTTAGCCTAAAGAATGGCTTAGTTTAAGTTGAATTATTGGAGCCAAGTTGATATCAGATCGCTTTTTTTTGTCAACCACATCAATTAGCAACAATCAACGAAAATACAACTCAACGGTTGTTGGAGTTGTTTCATACAATTGCGTCTCAAAATTTAAAATGCGGTTGGATTGTAGCAGAAATATGTGAAGTAGTCGACATCAAAGAAATGAGAAATCGTTCGAATGAGAAGCTTGTTTTTAAACAACAACAATGTCGAATGATTGTTACTTTAAGCAAATATTTGGGGCTCTAACAAAATTACGCCGATTCTCCATTGATTAGAATCATAGAAACTGTTATAAATTATTTTAATCTAACATTCTAGAACTAAATAATTGAGCAATAATGTGGATTAAATGGTATATTTTAGGACACGAGTCGGAACCATTGCGCAGATCTAATTAACGTAACTATTACTTGAGATTTATATCTGGCACGCTACCACTATCACGATAATCTCGACACAAATAGTAGCTGTAGACTTATCGTATTTAAAACACTTTACCAATGTGACAATGCAGCCAAACACCGATAAAGTTGTGTTGTAGACGAATCAAAAGCAACTCGAAACGCACCAATTTTCTAAAAAACGTATACTAGCAAAACGGCATTGTAGCCTGCACAAAAGTAAAATCGTGACAAAGCTGCAGCTTCTGTTGAGTACGACTCAAACAGTGTTGCGTCTTTCATCGCACACATAGCGATAATTTCCGGTGATTTGCATTGGAATCGAACAATTTCCCCCAATTTTAAATCGACAGGATACTGAAAAGTGGACGTACGTAGAATTCTAAAACTGGCAACCATCCATTAAAGCACCCACTAACAAGTAACCTTTCCACATAGATCTTCGTCGACCTGACATACTTAAAGATGCAAAAATATGAGAGGCCACTTGCGCAATCCCATTGGAATCTTAAATATTTCACTATTCGGCTGATGGGTGTAGTATTGAACAGAGATATCCAGCGATTTTTTACGTACAACTATAAATCCCCCGAAAATGTCACTCGGATTTTAAATCTCTAACGTTGTAGCCCAAACTGCTATCGCCATAATTCTCAACGTTGAATCTTCAGATTAAATGTGGGAGGAGAAAGCAATTTATCATAGATTACCTGTGGTGATCTCAAGTATTTACCGACATCTTCAATTTAGATTTGGGATACATCGACGTTAAATATAGAATTGGTTTACTGTAATTTTGGTCATTAAAAGCACAGACATTGTGGCTTGGCGATTGATTTTATTGTCACCGCTTAAATTGTAAAGCCCCAAACAATACAACAAGTGCATTTTGTATTTACTAAGATTTTCTATGGCGCTTCCAAGGATGACTGAACAATTTCGATAACGCTTAAATACAGCTTCATGTTGCCTATTGATGTACGGATTTCCGCAGTTTGAATGCCGTGTGTACATTTGGATTTGGAACGGATTATTTTACACAATACGGCGAGCTCGTCCATCTTGACGCCGACTCCAGATTTGTCTTACACTCTTAAAAAATTACAAAAGTGTGTTGTTTTTCTTGTGTCTCGTATAAAAGCGAGATTACAACCCAAAAAAAAACAAACGAGAATAAATTAAATCCTTCTCTACAGCAAACTATTACAAGACTTGTCCTTTAAGGATAACGAAAATCTACGGACCACATAATCTGATGTGACAGTAAATAAATCCAACAAGTGTAATGGAATTAAACTTGAAATGACATTTAGAATTTTGCGTGGTTTATCGAGGAAAAACTTTCTTCTTAATTTATTTATTTTCACTTGTTTTCGTATCGGAAAAGTTTCTGTTCAGATCAGTAAATGACGAAAATAGAAGGGAATTAACTCATTAAAAGTAATGATTAATTACACAATTATAACGTCGACTATTTGATTAGTTTTTTCTTCAACTCAGATCATCGCTAATGAGCCGTTCATCATTTGTGTTTATCCTAAATTCTCTTTCAATTTTCTCGTTTAATATATGAAAATAACGTGGAAAAAGGGAAGTTGTTTGCTTGTTTCCAAACTGTTTGTTTGTATTGCGGTATTTCCCAAATGTTTAGACCCTTCAAGATCGTAAAATTTGTTTCTATTGTGTTTCAATGGAAAACTGTAAAGTTTCTTTTATATACACGACGACTGGGTGAATCGCAACGGTAGAAGTCAACGTTTCGAGTCCATCTTATTGTTTGTTAAAAGCAATTAATACGATTACAATGGCATGGAAAGTTTAATTAGAAAATATTAAAATACTTTTGATTTCAAGCATCTGTCGACAGGTACACGTTTATACTGTTGAGAGAATGTTAATTAAATTCCAAACTTCCCAGTACAATTTTGATTTTGAAATTAATAAATAATTCAATCACGATTTTAATTATAATTTTGAATTTTCTCATCAATTTGACTTCTAAATTATTCACTCTACTCATCTTTGAAATCCGAAACGATTTTTTCGCCGAATCCAACAAAATATTCCACTTCAGAATAAATGCGGGTTTAATGGAAGATTTAAACAGTAAAGGGCAACTGTGGATAGTATTAACAAACAAATTTGGACGGTTTTGTGGTCATAAATATTCCGAGAAAACAATTCGGTCCGTGTAATATTTCGTATAGTTGCAAATGAATTGGATTGCCTACAAATATGCGAGATTTACGACTTATTGTTCGATTTTTAAAAAATAATATAAATCTTTTGACGTTTAATCAAGCAGCACAAGCTCACCTTTTATCCAGTTCCAGGCGAGCTTTTTGCATGCAAATCTCCTTAAAATCCCTCCCCAGCGACTTAATCGCACCAACGCAAGCTGCGAACTCAGTCAAGTGGCCAATACATTGGGGAGTTTCGGTGGCAATTAACGGGAATTTTCTAAAAATATTCAAGAATCGATCTGATGCAACGATAAGCGACAGAACTTCAGGAGATTTTTACCTCCAATAATCCGATTATTGTTTGATACCGGATGTGGGACAAACTTAATTTTGAAACAGGGAAATGAACGAAGGGAGCCGTTTCCGCAAGAGATGCAATTAAATTTGTGAAAAAATTCGGCAGCAGCCGGATTTGCGTCTACTAATCTCTCAACAATAATATTATTTTTGCTTCTCCCAAAGCATCCGATTGCAATACAATTCGAGATTTATCCGAGACAGATTGTTTCAGTTGTGTAGAGGACGAAATTAACGTGATTGAGTTCGAATTTGTAGGCGCAGTTGTGATTAATGGTGTGGAAAAAAAGCTTTCAACTTTTGTTTGACGCCGCCCCTAAATCCACCCTAAAAGATAATCCTTTAAAATATTGGAAATATCCTCGTATACTTAACTTCCACATAAGACGCTTTACGTACAATCAAAACAGGAAATGGATTGTATTATTCTTTTTTTTTAACAAAAATAACTGGCCGACAATGGATGAGGCAGAGAGTTCTTCGACACGATCATTACGATTACGTTGCGCTCTATTGAGCCGTTTAACTAAAAACATATAGAAACCAACTGAAGAACGGCAATTCGCGGATTCGTTGCGATCGATTGATGGTGTAGTTTGGTTTGACTAACAGCGGTAAAAACACGGACCAAAGACGTTGCTCGTTCGTTTTGCAATCAGTCCACGTACAACTATCAAATACACGTATTTAGGTCGTTGTAAATGTAAAGTTATCATCGAAGGGCAGATGGCCAACGATAACCGAAATCGGAAATGTATGATTCCAATTTAACAACCAATAATCGGGGAATATGGATGAGATCCTGGTATAAAATCGTATAAACAACTTTAGACGAATTGAAATTCTACAGTCTATTGGAATTGTAATTTATAAAATGGATCGACTAACTGCCGCTAATCTATTTAAAAGTATCGAATTGATCGTGTATTTGACTTGGATGATGGTGACGATAAAAATGATGAATGTCAGTCGGAATACGATTTATCATTGTATCGATGATTATTTATCGAGACTATTGTAATAGCAACACTTTGGGGTTGTGTACAAAAGACGCCATTTGGATCGATTGAATTTTTACGTATGATTACGTTGAATTAAAAGCTTTCTAATTAACAATTATTTAGTGCTGATATAGAAAGACACAAAACATACGATTGAGAAATCAATACTACTGATACAACTGAGTCTGTTTGAGCTATTGATCACTAAACTTCCACCTGAAACACTATTATCATCGCCATTATCACACCCTCGTGTCCTTTACCCGCTGCATATAAATCAGCGAAAAACGACCATCCCCATCCAGAAAAAGTTATATTGTTAATAAAACGGAAATGTCGTGTTCATATCTGTCATGATCGACAACATTGTAGTGGGATGCACATCATGTTCGCTTCCGCCACTCCTTTCTCGTTTCGCACAAACCGAATTTACTCGCTTTTATTATGTTCTTTTCTTCCACTAGCACAAGGTGAAATATGTGACGGCTAATTTTCTCCCCCTCTCTCTTTCTCTCTAGTAATAAAGTGCGCCCTCTAAACAAATACATACCTTCTTCATAAAGGACATAACGTTTGTAGGCAACATGGCGACGTACTGGCCAAAACTCTATTCACTTGATGATCCAATAATTAAATTTATCGCAATATTAATCTTCGTTTGTTATGTTTGAATGTTAGCCACTTGATCGTCGGCATCTTCAGAAGCCATCTGAAACAACAACAATAACACGAAAAACTCAAACATTTTGGTGAATTCAAATTAAATTTGTAAAGAAAGTTGAACGAAAAAAAAGCAACATAAAACTCACGCTTGTAAACACGTTTTTTTGGAGGTTGTTATTTTATAAGTCTTATCAGCTTTTTGAACGGTTTTCTTCACAAAAGCTACTCGTTAATTTCAGTCAGGCACGAATTAATCTAATGCTTTGAAATTTGACTTTTTCCGTTCGGTTTTTTCTTTAGTTTTTTTTGCGTTGAGTCAACATATGGTGGATGCGCCGGGCGCAACGTTAATCATGTTTCTGTATTAATTTTAGTTACTTTGATGCAAATTTCAGGCACATACTCTCTCATCCGTTATAATCGCAATAATCACTACATACACTATATGGTAATCAATAATAGATTTACATGAATCGAACCAGGTTTTTGGATGTCATTGAATTATTAACAGTTCAAAACATTGACGAATAATATAAATATATCGATTTGAATTTTCATCATTTCAGGTTATTCGTTGTAGTTTATGTTGTGTTCGTTGTTTTCATCATAGCTGACAGCAATGCAATTTTGGATCTCGTTATCAATAGGTAATATGGAAAGTTTTAATTGAAAACATTGTTACACTTACTAGATAGTGGTATTACAACGTAATCTTTCTTATTTACTTGAAGATCTAACACTAACTACAGCATACAGAAGTTGTTTGTTTGCGAGTCGAAAAATAAGGCTTGGTTTCAACCGAATGTCACACGATTCTGCCGTTATCTAACCTAGTTTCACCGCGGCTTCAATTTGAGCCAGGTCGTAGATTAAGCCATGATTTCAACTGGGTTCGCATGGGTACGTTTAAATTTTAACTGTGCTTAGACTTATGATTGCCTGAAGATTTCTGGTTTTTCCATCCAATCAGCGCTTTATCCAAATATATTTTGAAGTTACATACTGAATATAATTCAAACGTAAATAAAGTTTTAGTAAGAAAGTTCGTCATTGAAAACAACAATGGATTGACCTTCCTTAAAAAGCTTCTTTTTCAGCCTGAAATACCAGATTTACCATACCAAATTTATTGTTATTTTGTTATATTTCCAAATTACTAACACGGACACTTTTGCGATACAAGGAAGCTCGGATATTGAACTTTAAATTCTTGAAGCTTTTTCCCAAATTCCACAAATAACAAATGATTATTTGATAACTTTTACAGGTTAAACCCCCGCCCATTCGGTATACATTTTTGAGATTTATTTTTAATTATATCTCGTTATTATATTATTATTAATTGTAATTGGAAGAATAAAAAAATCACTTAGTGTTGAGATTTAATTATTTTCGTCATGAATAATAAAATCTAAGATAAGCGCAGATGAACGCAGTGCGCGCGCACATGCGTAATTTCGACTTGGTTTCAACTTATTTCCCTGTACTCAATACGAAACCAAGTTGATAAATAAAATCCAGTGAAATCAAGTGCGATTTCTCGACTGAGGCAAGCATTTAGTGTTTGAAAACTAAACATCCACCGCCTCAATTAGAAAATTCAAAATTTCCACTAATTTATCTCATTCTTGAGGTAACTATTATAAACGTGGAAGCACAGGCAAGTTTTGTTTTGTTTTGCCACTTGTTCTAGACGAAACTCGAAGAATCTCCACAATTACTTGAAAATATGAAAATTCCTCTCTATCTGCATATACTTCCCCAAAGTTCCGTAATAGAGAAGGCTCTTAATATATTGAATTTACATAAGAAAGTTCGAACGTCTACCAGTTAATATAAAACACAATTTAAGGCTTAATATATTCTAATCTATCAAAATCCTGCAATCCATCTTTCGAATGTAAATTGCTCTTTTCAGCCCCCGTAGAAACTCTCATCCACTTAGCTGTGTAATTTAACCCGTAACAGATTGCTGCTTTATTAATATGACATTTTTCGATTTCTATAACTATGGATAAAGAAAATTGTTAATCTCGTAAATTGCACAAAAATGACTGGAATACGACGTAACTTTACCGTCACAACTTATATCATCGTACATTTTAATAGCTTTAAGTGGAAATTACAACTTTGCGAAGGTGTCGTGAAACGAGCCAAATTCTGAAAGTTTCTGGATAAAAGACGAACGAAAAAAATATTGTTTAAAGCGCATACGAATGGTAAATTGTCGTATACAGGTCGTGAATGAGATCCTAATTATTCCAATAATGATCAAATTACTAATTACAGACAGTATAGGTGATAATTGTGTTGTTATCTCGTACCGAACACGTACAAATTATCATCTGTATTGATGCAATTTCTATGGCCAGACAAATCAGACTTCGGGCTCGAGTTCCAATTAAAGTTATCAACTTGTTTATTATGTAGTCGTGAGTTTCAATAAGTTTGATGGTTTTTTTTTGTTGTACGAAAAAACTTATGTAAATGGCTCATTACAATTCCGCAACGCCTCTAGTGTACAAGACCATGCATTATTTAGATTTGTTATAATCAGCGATATTTTTCAATGTCTAAAATAAACAAAAATACAATCAACATCAAAATGTAATTGTAGTAAAAATGTTGACAAATAACAATAAGAGAAAACATTGTGAAATACTGCTGAAATCCATTTATTTAAACGAAACGTGACAAGAATCCAGCCGATCTGATTTCTATCGCACTTGTCATCAAAAAATGGAAAAAAAAATGATAATTTCGTTGCGTTATTGGTTCAGATCGGGTCGCTCTACTAAACAAAAACGTTTTATTAGTGAAACTAAAAGTCAGCGATTTTATCGTGATGTGGAGTAAAACTGAATTCGGCTAAAATCTAGTTAATGAAATATTTCGAAACCCATCCCAGAGACCGGGCAAAATTTCGGTACGTACGCGTGAATTATTAAATTTGATAATAAAGCGATTCGAAATCACCGGAAATTCGAAAGACCGAAACAGCTTTGTTGGCAACAATACGTTGTAGTTGTGCATTCAAAAAATGGGGAGCTTTAAATAATGTTTGTTGAATTGTTTTCTCTAAAGATTTGAAGTTTTACAATTCTCGAGAATTCTTTGTGTTGTATCATTAGTGGCTTCTAATTGAATTGATTTCGCTAATGGATATAGAATGATAACAATCACGAGATATGCTCGTTAAAATCGTTTTTAATAAACAGAAAAAAATCGCTAGAATGTCGCTTTTTACTGAAATCTTGCAGGTAGATAATTCAGACAATTTCAAGTGGAAACAAGCTGAAACTTAATTTGAAAATCAAACACTCTCAAACTAATCCAATTTTCTAATAATTCATGAATTATGAAAGCATCAAGAATACGAAGCAATTCAAGTTCTCTCTCAAGGCGAATTTTTCGTAATTTTGATCGACTGTCCAAAATGAACATGTTTTATTGTAACAAAAAAAAACACACCATCTCGATGTCATTTATCGACAATTGCCATTTGGATTTCCTTGTGTTGTGCCGGAAAATTGATAACGAAGCAGAGATTTTCGTTTTGTTTGGAAGGATCAAGAGGCGTTTCGCCATTAATTCAACCGTTCGCCGAGGGTTGATTTGAATTTTTCGTTAAGGGAATGATGAATGCGTTTCCAAACTTTCATTATTAAAAGAACGTGTAGATTCGAATTGATATATGAGATAATTTGAATTTTTCGATAAATTTGGTAGACGTTTTTGTATTAACGATAATGGCTCAATTATTATGCGTGATATCATCAGATCGGTGGTACAGCTTCTTACACAAAATCAATAATTCTAGTTGAGCCACTAATGTCTCTTTCAGGACCTGCCATCTTAATTGTATCGAATTGGGGAATTATTAAAGTTTTATTAACTAATAAAAATGAAAGAAAAGACCTGTTCTTCTTTTATACATTAATTATAAAGTTAGTCTGTAAATAAAATCGGCACTAATGTTTTAAAATTGTTAGTGGCGGAAGAGCAATAAATGGAATGGCATTTTGTAGTACAAACAGGAGTGGAGCCAGCATCTGCCACAAAGTAATACGGAATTTATGGTTGGTGTTTTGTTGGAAAAAAACCTAGAAAACTAGAGAGTTTCGTTTTGTGCAACAAAACTTTTATGTGTTTGTACAAATTATCGATTTTTGTTTAATAGTCTTTAAGTTGGAAACGAATATAATCGAAGTTTATAACCATCACGAAACTGACCTGAAACGTTATGTATATTCGAGGCCTGAACGTTGTTTCTATTAAAAATTCATAGGCTCAGTAAATTGAGGTTTAGACAGGAGTGTGCTGTTTTAATGAATATATTTATAAGAACAGTTTTTTTATAGAAACGTGTCCAGCAATAAAATCCAAATTGTATTACTGTACAAATTTCACAATCGTTCACTTCGATAACTTTAAACCTACACAAAGTAGGTGATTATGAAATTTTCTAACAAAACTCCAATGTTATAAAGTTAAAGTAAAGATGAATTATCTACTCGACATTCTCTATTAATCATCTGAAAAAATGTGGAAGTTTGACGATCAATATGCAAGAGAGTTCAACAAAACTGAAAATACCATTTTACACAATTCTTTCACCATATTTCACCTGATATTCTTATTGGTAATGAATGTTGCAATGTCTCAAATTCCACTGAATTCCATTTTTATGTCCCTACAGTAATTTGTTCAGACATCATTAAAACTTTACTAATTCTATGTGTAGCTGACGATTTCGTGGAACAATCAAGGAGACGGCTTATTAGTGGCGTAAATTTGTTGTACTTTCACGAACAAATATGTCCATCACGGATTCGTTCAGAGTAGATCGCTGGCACAAGGACAAATTATACAAGTTTGGCAAATGAAACAGGTTTTCTACAGTTTTTACAACACACTGAACAACTCCAAAACAGTCCTTATTATATCTCGATACTAGTAGAAAACACTTATTTCTGCATTTTTACAATTTATACCAGTTTGGCAAATGAAACAGGCTTATTGAATTTTTTTCTCGTTGCTTTCAATAGCAGACACTAATTGTAAGAAATATTAGCAAGGTGGACAGTTATTTCTCTCTTTTTTTACAAATTATTAGTTTCTCTCTTTCTATTTCCGTAAATGATGCTTCTATAATCGCGTTGGGCGTTAGTCTACCAAAATTGTGCTTATTTCTACAAATATACAGCGATGGAAATCTATCTAAGTACATGGAAAAGATAGACTAGCAGAAGTAGGCTTCTGTAACAAAGATTGAACCTGGATGAAGTACCACTTCTGTATATTTCTCACCTCTTTCACAATTATCTATTGCAATAAAAAGACCGGTCGATGTTACCGAAACGTGCCATTGAAGGCTTTGGGATTAGACAAAAACTCGATTGTTTTTAATTGAATTCTAACGAATCCCTTCAAAGTATTTACTTAATCTAATATTTGTCACAATTTCGCTTTGAAAATCTAGCCAATGTAAGCGTATTAAACAAATTTATAATAATCGAATTTACATTTGGATCAAATTTAGGATATCGACTGGAAAATTTCAATTTAAACGAATAAAATCAAAACAATTCGGACTACACTGCACACGATCCCAAATTCTCTCTACAACTCTAACGATTTGCTGATAATGTGTACAAAGAAGCGCATTACCACCATTGAAAAGCTTAATTATATGCAAACGTTTTAGTAACGTTGAAATGCGGAAACAGCAATCGTGACGGAAAATTTCAGCAATAAAGCCACCGTGTTAGAGACGTTACAAGAGAATGTGAAGAATTCAGAAAATCACACCACAACTGAAAATTCTCACACACATACAGCTATAGTGTATGTGCGATAGTTCAATTTGAATAATTCGGAGATGTTAATTCCGTTGATTAGTTTACAGCGAATGTAGAGATTATATTATTAGCACTGGAAATGTTTGTTAGACTCATCCAGCTGAAATATTGTTCTGTAGTCGCAACAGTCTTTGCCGATTATCTAGTATACTTGATGTAAACTATAATGAGTTGTTTATTGAGAAATAAGCTCTTGTCTCGAGTCTAGTTTAGTTGTGATTTAAACGCTGAAATAATCTACAACAGTCCCTGTTTAACAGTGTCTATTTTATTTCGGCAAAAATAACATAAAATGGGACAGTTATTATTAATAAATCAATATACAAGTGGAGAATAGACGAACTTTATCGGAATATAGGGGCATCTGGTGTCGTTATAAAAATGCAATTATTTCAAAACAACTACCAGTTGTTGGTGGCGTTTGTGTTTGAATAAGCAGGGCCGGGAGGTGGATGTGTATTGTTGAGATAGTGAGAGGGTAAGGCAAGACGATTGACGTAAGTTGTTTGGAAAACAATGCCCACCCCACATACAATTTGACGAACTCAATGGGTGTGGTAGAGAGACGTAGTTAATTCATACAATACACACATTGAATTTCGAATATAAATCAAACGATATTTATTAAAAATAATGACATTGCTAGACTAAATCGTTAGGATATCAAACTAAATTAAATCTAAATCAGAACCGAATATTAAACGTTTTGAATACGTAATGAGATAAGTTTTGGAAAATATGTAGGCGTTATATTGATTGAATTAATTACATTATTGTATAGAGAGAAATATATCTATCTCAAAAACGCACAACTATTATAATTCCATATAAAGAGAATATCGATTCTTCGTAACTTTAGATTAAATTAGTTCTTAGTTAGTTTATCGCTAATTAACGTCGATATAATGGTCAGTCGGTTTACAACTTTAATCCTTTATTTACTAAACTTGTAATTAAGTCGAGAATCTACCGCACACACACACACACACAGAAAAAAATTAAACAATCAACCGTACTTAAGCTGGCGATTAATTACTACTTCCACTATTAGTTGAGCCAAATTACTGTACTTTAACTAACCTAACACAAAGCATGTGTGTGCGAGAAGAATTTAAATGACAGCTTCATAATGAACTCGACTCGATATACGTTGACTATTTTCAGTAACCCAAAACAACACTGAAATTATTGACAGATCGAGGCTGATAGCTAAGCGCTTACAGCCAGTGATGGATTTAGGCTCAAACCCATCGGGTCTGGGCTTAGGGCAGCAGAAATAACGCGATTCTATTGACCCGTGAGTTTTTCTACTGTTTAAAAGTTTTTGATGAGACCATGTTTCTGAAATTTGACTTTATCAGTATTTTATTAACCAGAGGAAGGCCAGACGATAGATTTTCAATTTCTTTAAAATTCCGGCACATGCCACATTCATTCAATTTATAGATCAGCCCTGTACAGATTCTCTGGTACAGAGAAGGGCAGCATGCTAGACCAGGTCTAGAGCGGCTCAAGTTATGCCCGGCGCATCCACCATTTTGCAAATTATTTCTTATCACAACAAAAAGGAAATTATCTTTTGAAATGTGGCTATTAGCGACTTAATCTATTCGAATTGTCTAAGTAAGTATTCAATTACACAATAAGATAAGGCGATTTATGATGGAGATTTTTATAAAATTCCATTTCAAAGAACAATAACGAGCTGCAAAAGAAAATGTAACTAGAAACGAATCATAAAAATGGTAGATCTGTTGGATTCCTATCGATTCCGCCATCTGTTTCGCATAAATTCGCCTAAAACGATTCTATCGAAGATCAAATAATACAAGTGAATTGATTCAAAAATTCTGTTAGCGAACCTAGAATCGTTAATAATTCTTTATTGCCATTTCGACAATGGTAAAAACCAATAATACGCATTTGTATTGTTAGCGAACGAATTTTTGGCTGTAATTAATGTTTGAACGAACAATGTTGAATTATTATTACAAGAACAGGCGGTGTTGTACGCTGTTCAATATAACTAACTATAAATTTCACTAAACAGATGCTGTTCACTAATCAGCTCAACTCAAATACTGCAGATTCGCCCGAAAATCATTACTACTAATAAAATAATAATGCTACTAAAGCTAGTTGGGTTGGTGTAAGCGATTTCGGGTACAAGTTAGTTTGTAAAGACAGAGAGAGACGATTTCGTCGTGACGCTACTTCAACAGTTTTAATAATTCAGCGTTACTCATTGGTCTAAGTGTGCCCCATTCGCTTTCCGTTATTAAATAAGCACAAGTTTGTCTATTTTAAATAAACAACAGTTGAATCGTTATCGGTCTTCATCCAACTGTCGTACAAAAGGAAAACACAATATAAATACAAAGAGAAGCAACTAAATCCGCCGTATTGTCGAAAAATGAAACAAAAAAAAACGAAATTACTGCCTCGATAATCAATGTTGGAATTGCTGTCGCAATAATAGAAGATAGACGCGATCACAATTGTGTTATATCAACGTTCAGTCCGTATTACTGGTCATTTAATCAAGGATTACCAGTTAATCTATAATCAAAATGTTGGAATTGTGTGTTCGAAGCGCTTCAAAGTGAATATCATGCTACATCCCAACATTTTTGTACAAAAACAGTAATCATTTTAAATTGCAATTAACGGAATGTTCTTGTAAGTCACTACGAAACCGTATACGCTACTAACCTGAATATCTGATGGTGAATTCATGAAATAATGCACTCAGACGTGCTGGAAAAGTCTACAAATTTCAAAATCAATACACTTGAAAAATTCGAGAAGTTTCAATTACATTAAATGTTAATTTGTGTGAGTCCATCAATACAGGTCAGCATTTCCTTTACAAGTGCTGATCGAGCCAGAACGCCACCCCTAGACTAACCGTCTGGCCTGACAATTTTTATTTTATCTTGTCTATCATTGCGTTTTACATTAAGCTTAATCGCATGTTTACGCGAAATAAGTTTGCGTAATGTTCGAGTGAAATTGTGGCATTATTTACTCATTTCTAAAAATGCTCCACGATAATGGAAAATAAGTACATTTAATCGAATACTAAATTTTATGGAGTAGAACTTTTCAGGCAGAACTTTTAAAAAATTGATTCAATATAGCCGGTAAATGTGGCTCTTTTATGTCGACGATAATAATTGCAACTGTATCGATTTTATATTGTGGTTGGGCCCCGTTGAATCGATAATGTGGGCTTATTTAAAAGTCGTTGTAGTTCCCTAAGAGATTCAATTGTTGTAAATCTCGCATTGCGAACATCCTCCGGATGTGACTATAAAAATAACAATAATCTTACGACTAGCACGATAGAAAATAATGTACGATTTTTTGCTGGTCTACCAGCATTTTTTCCGACACAGCTTTTTGGAATGGCGAATATATCGCCCAGCTATATGCAAGTGTGAATCAAACACTTGAAAGTTTCTTTATTCATGAGTAATTTCTCGCTTTCTAGGGAAAGTTTTCCGAGATTATCGTCGATTAGGGAAGAATTCGGAGAAAGTGAGCCTCCAACAGTATACAAAAGACGATATTATGGGGATCTACAATTAAATCAAAAATTAGAGCCGACTATTCGGGGGCGAAATTTCAGATTCTTGCTCTCTGCCAAGAATTTCTAAATTGTTAATGATGAAGCGACTGAAACGATTTTAATAATTAAAATTTAATTAATAAGAAATTATTGTTGATACTGGTGCTTTTCAGATCAATGGCGTTGTGAATTTATTTGGTTGATTTTTCAGTGGATCATAATCCCTCGAATTTCAGTCATTAAAAATTTACAACGAATTTTAGAGCAGTTTGTGAAGTTGGAGAACAAAAGGTAAAATCATGTACATTGTAATAATTTTCAATAACAAACTGTGTCAAAAGAACGAAACACGACTATAATTGTACGACAAGTTGGCAACGCCATAAATGACGTTCTGTAATTAATTATGTTTGTTGGTTATCGATGAATAAAAACTGTTAAAGTGTCTACGATTATTAATCGCTTATGTTTCATTACACTTTTACTACTAATGCTTCAGAAGTTATTTGATTTTAGTTTTACGATTATTATTGGTGTTTCATTAAGTTAATATGAGTAAATTGGATTTTTATGCACACTTTTTCAGCCGCCAAAACTCTATTAAATTCGCATGTTCAACCAGCAATAATATTACTAAAATTACACACAATTTTGGCGATTTTGGAGCAGTGGAAACCAATTAAATTGTGGACATCCTGAGGATGATACGAAGGCCAACGTACAGATTCATATGCAAACTACAACAATACCGAAATGCCATATTTCGACTAGATTTAGTTCACATATAGCTGAGGTTAATTTGAACGAAATTAAATTCCACACGCAGATGAGAGAATATGACACCATCGTGGTGGCTTGCTAGTATTAAGAGTCACGATTCGAATTTCAATCGATACAAAAGGAGCAAATGAAATCTCTTCGACATACTTTGACGCAGTCTTGCCGAAATACAAATCAAATTTATATAGCAGAAAAAAAAACTCCCGAATATAACGCACACGAATCTACTGGATTATCGGCAAAAATTACAAATCCTACAACCGGTTCTAGATACGAAATTTATTCGTTACGTTTTTCCGCTTGTAGAAGCAAAAAATCCGGCAATAGATTTCGACCTGGTTGCCGTTTTCAGGCTCCACCTTTACTAGAAATAAAATAAATCAAAAATATAGTGAGAATAGAGGGTGGGAAAAGAGCGAACGACCAGAAAAAATATATATATTGCAGCACACGTAGATTTTCTATTGGTGGATAAAACGGCTTTAAGTTGCTGACTGGATCATAGAAACCGCACACTCGCTATATTTATTCAACAAATGGAACGAAATAGGAGTGTTGAATTGTGTTTTATTATGATGATTTCGACGCAACGACGCTACTTTAACATGAAACTGAATTAATTAACGAAAAAATGCGTTTCTAAATGCGACTTTTTTGTTCCGTCCATATTCCACCATCAAATGAAACAATGCGGGGCATGACAGTTATAAATTCCATCCTATTATTACCAATATTCGGCATTAATGGGTCATCGTTTATTCAAAAATTATTCTCGGTATTCAATCGACGGTATGCGAAAATTTCAAAACCTTCTGTTTATTAGATTCGCGATAAAAATGTAGAATTTCATGTGAATATTGAATCGGCGCTGAAATTGAACGTTCGATTGAATAAAGTTGCGTAATTTCAATTAAAAACACCTGAAGCTTGTTGTAATTGACTAAACAAAAATTGTAGAATAATCGAATTTATACCTGATGTAACTTGTAGTTGATTAATTGTACTGAACAACCTGTAGCTGGTGGCACAGCTGTAATTTATAAATTCACAACACGAAAAAATCACGCACATATCACAATAACAGGCGGCCAACAAATAAGCGTCAATTATTTGCAATTTTCATCTATTTACTCATGGATATTTCGAATTGTTTTGTAGTGTTTTGATTTTTTTTGAGACGAATTTTTTGAAAATTCCAGTCCCCGGAACAAGACCCGCCAACGGCCTGGAACAGGCAGGCAACACTCCGGTGTAACAAGTAGGTAGACGGTGGCCGGGCTGAAAATGCGCGCGCACACTTGTATCATACCAACTCTTTTCAGGATACATCGAACGCTGTAAGTTTTTCAGACGGATGTCATGTATACATTTGCGGTATATACACGATATTTGATCCTATCTAATACATCAACTATCACTTACCGATAGTTGTAAAAATTTCGATAGAGTTAAAAGATTAGTTTATAATTTGATCGTTTCTTTATTGCGGAAGGCTGAAATAACGCTGAAAAGACTTGCAACAATTGTTGGGTTGTTCTAGATGCGGTTTTTCTAAACAACAATAGATAGAAACTAACATCACATACCGCTTTGTTCATTTTTGTACTTGTATGGGAACAGGAAAGGATGCGATACGTTTATAGAAATCGTTCACAATATTCTAAATTTAGTCTAATGTCGACTAGTAAATAAAATAACTGATACAATACAAGCTTCATGTTGTACTCCTGCCTCATTTTCTTCGACAATCTAGTTGAGCAAAAATCTGATTTAGTCTTGAAAGTAGTTGATTTCCTTGAAACGATTGCTTCCCTGAAACGTTCGCTTATTTCCTAGAATTCAACAATTTACAAGCGCTCATATTGTGTTGATTATTATCACATATCTAGACACACACACATAAATCGATGTGTCTCTAATGATTAATAAATGAAAACGCTCGTGTAGGCGGACTGGGAAATTAATTTCCCCCCGGACTGCAATAAATCAAGCACCATTTGACACGGAAGATGTCTTCGAAGGTCCACAATTTGGAATCAAACTTTCAACTATTCTCCAGTTTGAACACAAAGTAAGAATATTCTAACAAAGAAGATGCAAGTCAAAATGGGAGAATACAAAAACTACAACTATCAAGAGATCACCACGAAGTTGGTTTTCCGACAACACTGCAACAAAAGAATTTAACTGGAGAATTAATATTTTCTTATTAAGATATAAGAAAAACGTAATAAAACCCCAAAGATCACAAATAACAAGACGAAATTAAATACTGGCAATATTTCAATTATTTTAGACTGTTCTTGTACACGATAATACAAGGAACGTGACCTGCCAGTCGAGGCTTAAATATTGAAAAGATAATTTATAGTTTTATTTATGATTTTCGATATTAACTGTTCAGCCGAACGACCACAATTGGAATAAAATTGCGCAGACTTGCGTCGATTAAATGATAATGTAAAGAGACTTTAAATCAACCGCCTACATTCGCTTTTGTGTCGTTTACTTTGTCAAAGGATAATCAAAAATCAATACACTCTCAGGTAACACACATAAAACACCAACTTTCTCTTTGACTTTTATTATAATTACAACCATTCTTCTCCGATGTTATTCTGTTATTTTATTGTGAAATGCGCGGGTTGTTGTTTGTTCGATAGAAATTAAACCTCACCCCTGTCGTACTGGAAACACAGAATATCACTATTACTCCCAATAGAAATCTACAAATATTGTCGATTCTTGTTACGACAACAATAACGATATATAAAAAAAAGCGTAAATTCGCTCCGCTGTTGTTATTAGTTCATCAAATTGTTTACATTATGAATTTTTCCACTTATAAAAAAACACCTCTTTCAACATCAGTATTTGTCGAGGCGAAATTTAATTAAGAGGATTGCCCCTTTTATGGATACATCCGAGCTTTATTTGAGACGTTTTTTCTACTGGAAATTTCAACAATCCCGAAGGTTATTGTTATTTATAAACAGTGGATATATCATGGCAACTGACAGTGTTCAATTTGTGCTCGTGACAGGATTATGTGAAATTATTAAAATGGCAGTTATTTCAAAATAACTGCACCGATTTATTGCTGGATTGAATATTTGTAAATTAATTCAATAATTTCATTTTATGGATTGTTGTTATGAGAACAACCGAATAGAGTGGCATAGAATTACATTGTGTTAAAAACCGCATTTTGGGTCGCACTAATGAAAAGCAATAAAATCGCAAAATTCGCAACGTCCTACCTACCGTGAAAATTATGCAAACAGAAACAGCACAGGGTGGTTGGAAGAATCTTGAATTTTACGACTGTTGTCCAAAAAATTAATGGTACTGGTTACGATTTTGGAATAACACGAAAAAAAGGATACTGTTGTTACTCGGCTACATCAGGAGAAAGTAAGTTTTTTGCAACAGAACATTGCATCAAATGCAGTTTAATCGTTTGAAGAATTGAAATCGTTGAAGGGCCGAATTTATAAATATTTCTCCCTCCGATTGCCACTTATGATGACAGCTTTGAAAAGGTCCATTTTTTGGACATAGTATCAATCTGAAAGATATGAAAAGATAATACACAGTTGGTTATCAATATTTAAATAAATAATCAACTTGCAATCATTTTGAATATCGGAAGATAAAGGATATCGTGGATTATGAACTGAGAATGGTTTGGTTGTACATCAATACAATTTTTGAAGGGGGTTCGTGGAGCAAAAAAGATTAAGAACCCCTTAAGAACCCACTTAATCAGTCTTAAGTTTTATTGAGAAGATTATCATTTTAGTTTTATTTGACAATAGCATATTTTTTCATTTATCAAAATACCGTACACCAGTTTATTGATTTACAAATGGAATCCGTTTTTGTGTACTCTTTTTACGTAATGAAAGAATCTGATTCGTAAATCTACCGTTCTAATTTATTTTTTGGGATCGTCTCTCTACCAAGAGTAGATTTACTGTTGGAATTGGCGCTTCTTGTTTCTGACCAAGACTTTCTTTAATTTTATTGTAACGCAATTTGACCGTTTCACAGTAGAGTAATGTTTATTAAATTTGCAATAACCGAAAAACACTAGTTACAAATTTTCACGTTTGTTAACATATGAAATGATCCATTGGTAGCAAACAATGTGAAATTTAAGCAATTTCGCTTGTTGATCACCGGCTCCGCTGAGAATTACCAAGGATGCGAAGATCATTGTCTAGGCTTTATTTTGGTTGTAGCAAATTTGTAAATGTAAAAAAAACCGAAACATCCCCATAGGCGCACAAAGTGTATTACTGAAAGACTTTCAATACATAATGACTGCTGTTATTGTGGAGATTCGGAAGCAGCACTGGATAAACAAAGTTTGGACAAGGTACTCTGATCGTAAGTCTTAAAACAAACGATATATACTCGGAGAAGGGGTTTAGGATACCAAGGATGAACCCAGAGTTTTCTACAACGTACTGTTGTTAAATTGTGTTCCGTCAACTTTTCATTTTATTTATACAAGGATTGAATGTTTTAAGAAAAAAATGCTTCAAAATTCATTTTCAATAATAATGAGTTGTAACTGCAAATGAACATTTATTGGAAAAGACGTAAAAATTCGGTGTCTGACCCGTTTCAAACCCAACTTTTCATCCTGCTGTTTTCCTTATTAACAGAATTGAATGAAAACGTCATTTACAGTCGATAGTACGCTTGATGTCTGTATGCAGGCCCTTTTCAAAGATTTGCATCTATTTTTCAGAAAACTTGATAAATAAAAAGGGCTCGAAACCTCGGAAATGGATGTAGATGTAGAATAAAGAAATTCATACTGATATTGAGCACATTACGCTTTAGAATTCCTGTGAATTGTAGTCATTTATATTGATGCGGGAGAAATTGATTAAAATTGGATCAAATTTTTGCATTTTCATTTGAAGTTATATTGTGAGTGAAAACAAACAAAATTCACTGGGCAAGATAACAACAGTCCGTTGTCGAGTGTAAAGGCTGTAAAGTCAAACGAATAAAATCAGGCCACAACAGATGCGGTAACAAAGGAGGTAATGGGGATAGTGATAGATTGCCTAGTGATCAATCTTCAAAGTGTAATTGCAATTGCGATAAGTTCTTCAATATGCATCTGGTTGATTGTAACTCTAACAATTTTGCCACAATGAACAATCTATTGTGCCATAATCGTATTAGTTTGACTCTAATCTCTTCAGTCTATTAGACGAGTACACAGGCTGGTAAAATGAGCAAAGCTGGTTCGATTACAACAATCACTCACAAGCTCTAAATAACATTTTAAATATATAGTTGATTAAATTATTGCAAATGATTACAAGCAATCAAATTTATCAATTTTTTGAGAATTGTTTACACATCTAACGGGGAAATTTTAAATTATTGTTGAAACACAAAAAAAATACCCCGCGCATCCACCAAAATCAACTTATAGATAGTAATGCTCTAATTAAATGTAATTATTTTTTTAAATGAACAAAGATTTGAGTGCTACTCACTCAAAAGCTACAATTTGGATCGTTCTTGATAATTTGTTACCAATTATCTCTACAAAATAATGGTAAAAATGAAATTTACACCGTCACCAAATTGAACAATTTAAATCGGTAGTTGTGCAGACTACACACAAACAAATCTATCAATTCTTTGGAGACTGTTTAAAAGGTCTGCTGGGACAATTTATTGTTGAAACAAAAAAATATACAGCATGACCTCTAGTCGATTCTTTATCCTCAAATATTTCGCTTGTTTGAGAATTGACGAGGATAAGTATCTAGAGAAATTACACTGCAATGTCGTAAATAAGTTGAGAATATTTAGTAAAATTGATCGTTATAATTTATAATTATTAAAATTATTGTTTTCGTGACACTTTGAATTGTGCTCTTTTCATTCTCAGGGCGCCGATTCTATCTTCAGGAGAGGGCACCGATGCCTTTCCAGGAATCTGTAAAATATCAGACAAGCAGTTTCCGGTTTCATAATATTTTTTTACTATTCTTATTACTGTTATTGTTATTCTCTATGATAGATTTCCTAGAATTGTTCAATTTAATGTTTTTAAATTGCGAGCGGCTTGAATTTGTTTTTAGAATGAAATAAACATCATAAAAATTGCAAGTATAGCAAAGATTTGGATTGGAAGACTACATCGTAAACAATTCTGACGTCAGCTTTTTTCATCAATGAAAAGGTTCTTGGTCCTAGAGAAATTATAATTTTTTTGAGCCGCAATTAAGAAATTTTGCAAAAAAATTGTTTTCAAATCGAACTCATTTGCAATATTGATTAAAGGTGATTAGGTTTAGATATTAGGTTGTTCGGAAGGTAGTTTCGTGTTTTCTATGAAAATGAAAGATGATTTTTTATAGTGAACAAATAAATATTTCATTGGATTATATATTGTTCATTCTGTCCCAATACTTTTTGTCATCTTTCTGGCAGCAACATGAATCCATGCTTATAAAGTTTTTGTTCTTCGTTAGCAAAAAGTTGATCGAATTGTTTTTCGACCGCCTCATTTGAAGTAGAGATTTCAACACCTACAAAATTTTGTGGAGACTACCACAAACAATAATGAGAAAGTGCTAGACCTGGAGAATATGGTGGATGTGGACAAGTTGTCAACCTTGTTTGCGATCTCGCGTTATCTTGGATCAATCTGTTGATCAATTCTAGCCGCTTTTGCTTAAGTAAATCATTCAGCTGATGGCAGTACACTTTACAATTGATCGACATGTTATCCGATAAATTCGATTAAACAGAAAGCACCATCAAAATATTCCGAAAATTCTTCTTACTTGTTGTATTTGGTCCGGCAACGACCAAAAACTACTGAATAGAATAAATCGAATCCTTTCAAGAGCAAACCTTACTACTTCAGATGTCGAAATATATAACAACCATGTGGCTTAAGTATCAAGTTGGTTTTGAGAAAATATAATTAAAGCCTCTGTAGGGCATAAACGAAATTACTTTCTGAATAATTTCCACGATGACATTCTGGCATTTCAAAAATACCTAAAAAGAAATTGTAACGGCCAATTAAAGTATCGATATTGTAGACGATTTTCTTTAAATATTTTCCTAGTCAATTCACAAAAGGCGAGGTATTCGAGGTTAGAGTTGACTGGGACATTCTGTACATTCACCTGGCGCATCCACCAAAATCAACTAATAGTAATGATGCGGATTAGTTGTATTTATTTGTTAATTATTTACATATTAACTGCAACGATTATCTAGTCATTTGTTAGTATTTTATTTCGATATAGACCTGTTGGATTTATAATAAATGAACTGCGAGCGATTTCGTTGGATACCTCTGTAATAACACCAATTACTAACAGTTTATCGATCGCCAATATTTTATTAATAAAAAAATTTAAATAATTATAAATAAATCTATTGAATTTTTGATGAATTTTGTGCTGATTGTCACGAGCAATTTGTGTAATCAAAGAAAACAAGAACAATGACAATTATGCTAAATTGTAAATGCGATATCCAATGTTGATAATAATGCAGTCGATGCGGATTAAATATTGGAATAACCCCGATAATCTGGCTTTAAAAACTATTATAAAAACGTCGAGCCGCCTCTGGTTGTATTTAAAGAGGCGGCCGGGACGATGCAAGGGACGCAAATTCGGTCGATAACAGATCACGTGGACGCGCGCCCGGGCGACCATCTCGTCCTCCCTCCAAAACAACACAGTTCAGCAACTACACTATAATACTCCTACCACCACCACCACCATCATCATCATCGGATTTCTCGATCCTTTTCTCCACAAATACAATTCCCATATCACATCTTACCCTAACGCAAGCCAGACGCACCTGTAGCATCATCACTATATATGTGTAACCCATCATATTATTAATGCAACAATCATCGAAATACTACAGAGTTTTCATTAGGTTGTCATCGTTCCTGATATCATTGTCACGATAACAATAATAACAATGATCGTAGAAGAAATAGAGTCTCTTTCAGTTCGTAAAGTATTGATATTGACAATCTGGCATACGATAATGACATCTATTTTAATTAATGAAGGACAGATAAGAATAATGATTGTGGATGCCGTTATTTTCCTCTGTTCTTTCTTTTTGAAAAGTTTAATAACCGTGATAAACAGATAAATGGGAGTCTATGTGTGTAATTAATGTGTTCCACAGTTACAAAGTCAACAGTGTATCGATCATTAATCTCAATTTTAATAAACCTTATTAGTCGAATCGATACATCTCTTTCGCAGTTTCAAAAAAAAAACGATAAACGTAGAACAGTGTAATTTATCAAAATTTCGAATTAATCAAATCTACAGACAGTTGAAAATCTAAATAGTTTTCGAGTAAAATACAGGAAACAGTCGAATAGAGATTAGGCAACTGAACATCGCCAGTTTTACCCGATTACATCGAGTTATTAAGGACTGACATGTGCATGAGGGGGATAGTTTCTAATCATTTTGGACAAATGGATAATGGGGAAAACTCAACGAACAGTATCTATTAATATTCTAGTTGATAATAGTCGATGGAGATTTTCAACATGACTCATTATTTATTTATATAACTAAAACAACACTCGTTTTAGTTTAACAATAAATTAATGAGTTGTTTTGTACAAAAACAACACAACCCGTGATCCACGTGGATTCACGTAAGATCACCTTAATAATCCCACCAGACTTGATGTGCCCCGAGACATATAATTACAACGTTTGTGCTCTTTTATCCGGTAAATATCGGAATGCTCACAAAAGTCGAGATATAAGGAAACAAATAAGCTTATTTTAGACGTAAATTGACGCCAAATTGGGGAGAATTGTCGATATTCTTTTTACTCTAACAGTCTATTCTCGTTTTAGCTAGCTTTACTTCTGTGGGAGACGTAAAATTGTTATCGTCTCTTTGATTGTCGCTGTTTTGAGTGTAACTGTATAAAAAAAATCTGCAAAAATTGTTTAGTCTGCTTTTATAAAAGTGTTCCGTTATTTTAAAGCAGAGTTTTCAAGACAACTCCATCTAGAAGCCTTGTAATCTGACAAAGGACTAAAGGAATGTTTATAATGGAACAAAAGACACAATTTATTCTACTTATTGTTTGTATAAAGAAACGTACTAGAGTCGTTGGACGTTCTTTTATGATACAAAATTAACAATTAGCTTACGGTTGTTTCTACTGCAGCTGTGGAAAAAAAACCAAGTGGTTTAAAGTCCAAAACAAGAACAGTTTTCAACACATTTTGAGGTTGCGATTATAAGCGTTGTCTTATTTATTTTTTTAATTTTCACATTCTGCCTTACCGCAGCGATAATTTGTGGGACAACTTAAGCATCCCTTCGCCCTTTATAAAGGTAAACTAAGGGGTAGTAAATTTACTACATAAATAACAAATCATAAACGTTTTCATATAAAAGCGTTGTAACATTTATTTTCCAATTAATCGTCAAACACGAGAAGATAGAAAACTAAAAAAGTGTTAAATTTATTGTAGCTAATTCCTAAGAATTATACAGAAAACCTGGTATTAAGAGGACTCTAGAATCAAGGTTTTCGCATCATTAAAAAATTTCATCTCATATTGGAGATGCTTTGGAAAAATGGGTTTTAGAAGTTGAACTTCAATCTCGATTTTTGCTCTCTACATTGAGAGCGAATGTAATTGGGAAAGTACGTGCCTTTATTCTACAAATCCAAAAACTAGGGGTTTTCACCTTGAGTAGTTTTTTGCATTCATTGCAAACAAGAAGCTTAGTTTCTCAAAGCATGTTTGATTGTTTCTTTTGTACCATATTCAGGGTTGGCTCGACCTTTCCTGACGCTGCAGCCAACCTTATTTTCGGGGCGCCCCTTTGCAGAAATTAATTATTGGCCCACTATTTTTATCTTTTGAAGTTCTTAATAAGACTGCCATAGAGCCATTGTATAGAATTCATGAGTTTCCGAAGGCAGTTGAGCGTAAAAAAAGTTAAAAATTGTTCACCTACCAGACACGTCAATCGACGCTTTAAATAAGAAGAGCCCTGGAAGTGATGAGAGATTGTTAGTCGTATGCCACTTTCTGGTAGACACTCCTCAAGAGGCAACATCAGGTGCTTTATAAAAAGTACCATAACAACAAAAAAACAACAACGATCCTTTAAAAAGAAGCATTTGGTGATGAAGGCAGATCCAGAATAGGACGATCGCGGCCGGTAATGCAGCGACATCTATTGACGACTAGCAGAAGTAAATTGTGTAGGAATCTGTTCAAATTCAGCCAAAACCCAATTACGCTGTAATTTGCTGTAATAGACAACAATTAGCTATAAAAGACTAATAATTTATAATTTAATTGATAAATAACTGAGTACAAATCGATAAAAATCAAGAAAATAGCACTTGCGACACCTATTGTTAATGTTGGAGATTAATTCAGTAGAAATCTTCAAATCACTTAACCTCAAATTGTTCTAAAAGTGACAACAATGTCAAACACGACTGATAATCTCAGCTGAAAAGATACAAAAAACGATCAATTTACAATGATTATCTAACTAAAAAAATTGTGAATTATCCAAGTAAAATAATTAGGAAAATCGTGTATGTATAATTTATTGTATATTTATTAGAGTAATTGGTAAAAAATCAGTTAATTAACGAACGAGAAATGTCATTAGAACAAACGGCGTGTGAAGGTAAAATTGCTTTCATTTCACTTTCTAAATCTCAAAAAAAAAATCTAAAAGTAAATCCGTAACCTATAAATTAGATGTTGTTTTAGATTTGAAAGCGTTCGAACGACGTCTCACTGAAGTTATAGCATGTCTACATCCATCAACGATTCGATGGCGAAGTAAGACAATTTACACAATAAAATCGATTAAATCCGATTATATTGAACATTTCAGTTGTCCTGGTGGTTGTGTCTGTTTGTATAGCAACAGGAGCCGGGCAATGGTTAATGGATCCGGAAACCCGTATAGTTCCATTATATGAATCATTAACCAACCATCCATTCTTCATTGTATCAACTATCATGTTCCGTATGTGAAATATTTGTTTTTTGCTACCCTCAAAATAGCTATTTTGCGAATTTTTTTAGTTATAATTCTATGTCTTGGAGTGCACAAGAAGGTGATAGCTGCCTCTATCATTACATCACGAACAAGAGAAGTTCTGAACGATTTTAATATGTCCTGTGATGATTCCGGTAAATTAATATTGCGACCAAGACCGACAAATGTTACGTGACAATTATATTGTTTGATTACAAATAGTTAGACGAAAATTTTTACTTTTGTTAGCCCTGTTACTTAAATCAATTGAAATTTGAAATGAATTTTATATGGAAACAATTTCATTTATTCATTACCCCCATTTCCTTCAGTTAATCGCTTTTATCTCATTTGTTTATTGATAATTAATCTATGACAAATTGTTTGGTAGTTTTCCTGTGTTTATTTTCAAATTTGAGATAGTCTTGACCTTAGCGAAACGAACAAATTGATCGTTTTTAAAGAGAGAGAAGGGCAAAAATTAACATAATCGCCTTCACATGTATTATTCAATTAATTTTAAAGCTTGTCAGTACCTTAAATGGTGTTAATTGATGGCATTGAAGCTTTTACCAAATGATCGTAAACGTACTGTTGTTTAATCTAATAATAAAAGTGACGTTAACTCGTTAAAATCCAAATACAAACTGAGTACGATTGAATCAGTTTTAATTTTGGACAAACCAGTTGTAATCACAAAAGGATAACAGATTGTATAATAAACGTGTCTATCAAACACACGAAAAAAATAATCAAAGTACGTTTTTGCGCTTCCGTGATAGGTGCAAATGCGTAAATACTGCCAACATTGACCCTGACGCGTCAAAATGATGGCCCCGAAAATCCAAAAAAAAACACTTCAAAGCTCCCTGATTTTGTCTTTTATATTGTGCAAACCTGTGGGATTGAAGAACAGGCAATCATTATCAACTATACAAACCTTTTGAAGCCGTCGATTTAGGGCCAACTTTAGGAGAGTCAAAAAAGTTTGATGGCTTTTGGTCTAGACCAGTGATTCTCAAAGTGTGCGCCACGGCTCCCCGGGGAACCGCGATGCCGTCATTAGGGCGCCGCGAAATATTCAATTTTCCAATTCTTGAAATTTTGCGCTTTTAAAAAAGGAAAGTTTTCCAATTTTTCAAGAAGGTCAAAAATTTTGAAAAAAATCTGACGTATTGAGGGCGCCGCGGAAAAAATCTGATTATTTAGGGAGCCGCAAACCGGAAAAGGCAGTTTTCAGTCTTATCAGCAGGTCTTATCGATTTTGATAAAAGTTGAAAGTTGCCAATGTGTCTTTTAGAATATGTCTTTTTCCAGCTTATCTGAAACGTAATTATTTTAAGGATATCAACAAGACAAAGACATTTGATGTTTGTCGTAGATTACTTAGCAAAGATTTTGTAAAATAAATAGCTTTAATCTAAGACTCAGAAGTTTGGTCTTTACTGTTTAATAATCTATAATTTATCGCTAGTGATAGTGGAATGACCTTGAAATAGTTAACTATATAAATCATAAGCTTAAGTCAAATATGAAGTGAGTTATTGTCTCTTTTTGTGAGGTTTGCACGCAAACGAAACCATTTTCTATCCAGTAAAAAGTTTCGTGCCTAGGAAGTGGGATTTAGAAGTTTAGACTTAACTGTTTATTTATCTATAATTTGTCATAAAGTCACGTCAAAGGTTTATGGTGGTAGATTTTTGGAGCCGTTTCGGATTTGTAAGTTGATTCCGCCTCACCCCTCTTTCAGTGTAGATCAGTAAGTATTTTTGACCCTTTAATCAATATCGGTTGGACACTGGTAAAGAAAGCGATGAGTCTAGGTGGCAGGTGACCCGTAGATGCTTGATTTTTTAAAGAGTACTTCAAATTCCAACTAATTTGGTCACTGTTTCAATTCTCAACTAGTCGTCTTATCATTTACTGTAGATATTTAAACTAGGAACTTATGCTTTTCCCAATTTGAGATCATCAGATGGAACGGGGAATTAACTGGAAAAAGGTTGATGCGTTTAAACTGAACAATCGACAAAGTTTCGTGTGTGTCTTTTTATCTAATTTTCGCCTCGATATGGCTCCTCAATGGAATAAATACTTATCGGTCCGATCCATATACTTCAGTTTCGTAGACTCTTTTACTTCAATAGATTTGCATCCTGTGCTTTGTTGCTGCCAATTGTGTTTTCTGTTTGCTTAGGTCAAGTGCCTGCGTTGTATATTCGTAAAAATAAGCGTTAAACTTTCTTCTATCTTGAGGCACCTCTAGAAGCGTTAGCCAACGCCATCAAAATAGCAATAAAATCAAATAAACTTTTTATACTGTGGTGGCAAATAAAATAGGCACATTGGAGAGTAAAACTGAGGATCTTGCGCATTTTCGGAAGTAAAAATAAGGCATAACTTACAAAATTTATATATGCAGACCCTTATTTCTTTAGTGAAACATTTGTTCTACTCCTAGTAGAATCAAATAGGCATATTATCTTCAATAAAGTGTACCAAATAAAAATAGAATTATATTACATGGAAGAAGAGATCTTGCCTTTTTGTCATTATGACACATGTGTATAGCGGATTCAGGAACCAAAAGTTTAAAAAAAGTACGTAATCTCAGGATAATAGAAAAGATACATACGTGACAAAGAAATTACCAGAGGTATCACTAGATTCAGGTGTACCAACCGAAATTTAGTAACTGGTCCGTGAATATACTATAGATCAGGGGTGTTTGTGAAATAAGACTCTAAGAACTGCAGGAAGACCAATTGGTGATGTCGAATGCGAAACTAGACAGTCGGATCGAGTAAAGTTCTACAATCGTTTCACTGGCTAGTTCCCCTTTTATTTTGTACATTCTACATTATTTGCACGCTATTGGCCAATGTCTGTTGCCTCAAAATACGTTTCAAACTCCAACAAATCGATTGCGACACAATTTTCGTAATACAAACGTTAGCCACCCCTGCTAGAGATCATTCGTTTTAAAGAATTACACAAGAGAAAAGTAACAAAAAATAACTATTATTAATTTTTCCGTAATTACTGAGATAAAATGCCTCACCTGTATATAATAGGAGGAGACTGAAATCTTGGCAATCTCTCGCGAAATTTGGCCAGATCGGTTGATTTCTGGAGCAGATCGATGACGTCTAGAAAATATGAGACAAGAATGGAATTAGATCACCACCTGAAATTTCTTTTTCCATATATTAACGCCATTCGAAGCCTGCTTGACTAAATATCATCTACAGATTTAAGCGTTAATCTAATTAATTAATTATGCGCGAATAATTTAAGAGGTTCCGAAACTAGTATTTTATTTTCATATTCAGAATTCGGAAGTAAAACGTGAAAACGTAATTTGCGATAAAAAAATACGCCTCTCACATTTTATTACACGTAGCTTCTATTTTATTCCCGAATTGCTTGGAACTAAATCCTCAGATGAAGGCTGAACCGACTGAAGCCGTCTAATTGCGTATCAGAAATTTGGCGGAATAAAAGTTTTCCGGGGCCCTGGTGGCGGGTGTGAAGCCAGCTTTACGACTGTTTGAAATTCGCGCCTGCCGAGATTTATCGATCTTTGCCGAATAAGTGACAATTCCCAATCGGTCAAACTAGTTTTATAGGATTTCTCACAACAAACTAGTCAATAATTGTCCGTAGTGCCGGTCGTAGTCAATTCCAAATAGAATGTCCCATCACTCAAATCGCGTTAATTAAAGACCGTGTTAATTTTATTATGTATTGAATGTGTCCAACAAGGTGACTTTTAGATGTGTTTCTGTCTACAACGTCCGTCAAATTTCGTTTCTTTTAAATAATGTAATTTTTGAAATTTTTGTTTTTGTAAAAACCACACAGACACTTGCAAAAAAAAAACACCGAACAGGTTGCAGCAGACAATAGGGTGGTTATAGATAGATGGATTCAGGTCTCGGTAGTGATGACGACCACTGCCGTAGTGGTCGCACCAAAGAACAGAAACAACTCCGCAATCAACAGTTACTCAGTGGTTGTTTCATTGATGCTGCCAGTTTATCAGACGATGCCGAAATTGTCGATCAACAACGTCGCGACGACGAACGCCGCCAAGGTGCACTCATTTTCCAATCATCAATACCCCAATTCTCTATGCTACAAATGAACAACAACAACAACAACAATAATAGTCCACCATCGAACGAATCGAATTCATTACCATCGATCCCAATCTATCCCGAAACGGATACACCGTTCAATTCGATCGTACAATTGGATGGTCGACAAGAGGAGCGCCAAGAGGCTATCGTTGAAGAGGCTGTAGAATTGGAGACTACCAGAAAGTCCCCATTGGGCTTCTATGTTGATTTGAAACAAGTAGCCGGTCCACCACCGAAAACACCACCATCATCGACAGCTTCATCGAAAAAGAATATATTCTCGATGGTGATCGATTTTGAAGGCCCCAAAAAAGATAAACCAGTCAAATTGAGTTCATCGTTGGTCATGTACAAGAAGAACAAACAAACAAAACAATTAACATTAACGAGTAAATGTAATGGTAGCTTATCGTCAAGTGTCAGTTCGATTAGTTCAACAGCTGGCCCTAGTCGGCAATTCGATGAAGATATCGATAAAGATCGAAATGACAATAATGATAAAAATGATGTGTTGTTGACAACTTCATCATCATCATCATCATCATCTGTAGCATCATTGAAGTCGAGTTCAAACGAAAACATTCCATTAGAAAAGAATGAAAACCCAAGTCGACCCGAGATTATTACAGAAGCTGCTACAAAAGAAGATAAAAATGATGGATTAGAACAATCAACAAATACTAATGATAAAGATGGACTTATCAATAATGATGCAAGCAAACAAAATAATATTCAGGTCAGTATAATTAGTTTTTAGACAACAAAAAAATTGTTTTTAATTACAAAGCCGTTGACAATCAAAAAACAATAGTTATTGTAGTACAAATTTAGCAGATAATCTCGATTTGAATATTAATTATGTGAATTGAAAGTCGATGCAATACTCCCACAAATATTTCAAGATTATTATTCATCATTTGTATTATAATCTTACAAAAGTTGTATGTTGAAGCTTTTCCTGAAATTATCGTTGGGATATTATGGCAGGAAGTCCCACCTATCTTTGTAATTTTATTGATCGTATTAGAAAACGGCGTTTGCATTCCATTTTTTATTGATTGTAATTAAAAGAGAATTTCTGTTGGAAAATTCTTTTAATATTGGAAAAGTTCTCGATGTCCTTTAGTTTGTCCTAAAAAAAAAATTTTTACATAGAAAGTGTCGCTTTCTAGTAGTGTAAATCACTTTTTAATTGTGTTTTCGGTAATATTATCGATTAGGGAAATCGATATCGGTTTTAATTTAGAGCATTTTCACATTATCGACTAATCAAACGATCTAAATCGATTCGAGGTTCTATAATCGATACATTGTAGGATAAGAATATTTAAACGGTTATTGTAGAAGGTGTTGATAATCGGTAAGAACGAGAATATTGCCTTTAGGCTCCCGGTTTAATTTTTTTTAATACACTTTATGTGATTAATACTTGGAAAACTAGTTCTATATGAATTTTAATTTGGCGTCCGAGAGTCTAGATATTCTAGAATGATTGCCTGACTTGGTTATAAGTAAGAATTTATTAAGATAAATGAATAAGAAATTTTACTTTTACAGTCTTATAAGTCGTTTGTAATTTTTGGATATTTACCAAAATTGGGCTTGTATTTTCAACTTTCACAAATTAGCCAACGAAAACAAAAATATTATGTTTGACGGGAAATCTCGGGTGTTTTTCTAGACAAGTCTGGCGTTACCGAGTGTGTGCAATAGGAATTGTAAATTTATCGACTTTTAATTATCGTTAATTTAATGGAATTGACAATCAATTATTCAGTTAATCTGTAGATATGAGATAAATATGTCATGTTATTTGTCGGTGAATGATCTAAAAAAACATTTGAAGAACTTAGAATAGGGGGTATTGTGAACATGTTTGGCCCATAGTCAAGGGCAGGGTTATCCAGCCAATGTTCATACGGAAATATATGTGAAGAGCTCTATTTTTTGCCTTTGTCATCTTTTTTTTAATTTTAAATCTTCTAATTCTGAGGTTCTGAAACGTTTTGCAGCATTTACTTCCTTCCCTGAACTAAATTGAGAGATTGTTATTAACCTTTTGCATCAATCTCGTCCAGACTTCTTGTTTTCTTTAGGATTGTCGCCCAAGAAGTTTCTTGACTACAGTCATTTTCTGTCGGAATTTAAAGGTTATTATTCTGATACATTTTTTAGTTTTGTTTAAGGTAGGCAGTTTCACCTTTCTAAACCCAGTTTATTGTAGTAATGAATAAAGCAAGACCTAGATCAAGAATTAGCCCTGTTTTTGCACAATCGATCTTGATCTTGTTAGCAAAACTCTTAAACTTTTAGTATCTTAAATTTACTTTTCTTGTCTAAATAGATGCAGTGAAGTAGTAATAGTTGTCACATAAGGGAGCAACTAAAATTGGTAAAAATATCCAATTTGTGTTTTTTCCCACATGGTCCATCTTTAGGCCATGGTTCAGCATTATCACACCGACCCAATAGTGGCGACCAGTTATCGGTCAAAAGCAATTAAACCTTTGACCCCGACATGATCCATGAACTTACATTTACTGGTCCATTAAATATCCAATATTCAAGAAAAATTTATAGACTGATTAACCTACACAAATTTAGTAAAATTACTATGGAAATTTTTAACAGTGTTGCTCAAATGAACTGTAAAACGTACTTTTCCTCTGTACGCCAAAAGTTTCACAGCATTTCCAGATTATATCGATTCAGATAGAATCATTCCTCACGGCTCGATAATCGTCCGAAAATCGGGAATTGATCTTTGGCCGCCCGATTAGCGTTTTATTTCTATGATTGAGATTTCTGTGAGGAGTCTTGGTCTCCTCCTCCTGAAGTTTTGGCCTGATCTCGCTAACTTTAATCTAGTATGCCGGCCCAAATCCACGGCAAAGCAAGCTGCTACCAGGAGCGGCATAATTTCATGGGCCAAAACAGTAGAACAGTCTTAATTCTGTTGGATAATTATTAACTTTAAAAAAAATATACAAAATCAGCGGCGGATTATAAGTTTTTCTGGGGAGTTAGGAAAGCATCGGTGAGCCCTGCAAGACGAAGTCTAACAATAAGACCAATGTTGCACCAAACTACTGCTTTGTAATTTTTTGGCTTGCCTTTTTTTATTGTAAGCTTATTAAAAACACAAAGACCAAAAAGTTAAGAACTATTTTAAGTACGGCTCATCTTTTATTATTTTATCAATATGTGATAATTACTCAACATTGTAGTAGTGCTCGCTTTTGGTCCCATTCGATTCGTTATTGAATTTATTTTTTTTACTTACACTTTCTACTTCACTGGCGTTTAGGTATATTTCGACAGAGGTGTAAGATTAAGTGAAACCGTTGACATATCTACTCGCATTCATGCAAAAACAACGATTCCCAAGGATTTCTTGTTTCCTCTGTTGTAATAGAGGACGAAACAAAGTTGTCAAGTAATTAGCATTTATCTAAAAAATATCCCTAGTCATCACAAAATTACTAGAAAAAAAAGTACTGCTACTGCCTTATGTTTTTGGATCGTTTGTTATCCCTCAAACCTTCATTATTTAGGTATCATCCCCTGTTCCAATTTATAAAACTTTTATCCGTGATTCGTGTAAATATCTAAATTTCTCCCCAAGGATTTTGATTATTCTCACACCGCCTCTAATATAAAAACTAATAGGTGTTATTTCAGCTATAATCTGTTCTTGGAAAAACTTTAATCGATTCGTTGTGTAACAGAATGATGAAAACAATAAAATCAAAATAAATAAAGTTAAAACAAAACAATTAATACCATACTGCAAAAATCTAAAAACAATGACGAAAATTATTTGACAAAAGCTTAAATCTACATACATTTGATATAGTTAAATATTACCAAATGCGACTCATTTTAAACACACAATCAATACGGAGATGAGTACGTTTTCAGGTTTGCAGGTTTTCAGGTTTACAAGCCATAAAGATGTGCAGATATTTTCGCTACAAACTCTGAATAGAACAAACCACAAAAAAATATATAGCGCATTAATCCCATTATCTAACTAAAAATAAACCGAGGGCGTTGTATGAAAATTAACCCTAATACAACAACCTCCAAAAAAAAAACAAAATTAACAATCTAAATTTAACTGTAATATATTCGTGAGACAATTTATTAACGTGTCATTCCGTTTTCTTTTTTTGTGACATCAAAAAATTTTCTAACTGTACAATCATACGATTAAGACAATTTTTCTTGTACTTGAATAGGTGGAAAAAAAAATGATTGTTCTTGAATGACGACTTTTTCCTTCAAGCCAACAAAGTCTAATAACCTTTCCATTGAACTTGAAATTAGTTACAATATTAGAAACGACATTAATACATGATCGTGATTCAATTTTGCAACAACAAAAAAAAAATTAACAAGCTAGAGATATGCCTGTAGCTGTGGTAATTACAGTATCTTACAAATTATTATTGAAGAGAATACAATTAATAAAACGATGACTTAAGACTATGATTTTATATATGAAAGATCTATTAATAGATTAATCTATACCGTAATGATCCTAGAATAATGAAATTTCTACTCTTGTTGTTGATTTGCTATCTCTCTTGTGATCGTTTAGATTCCATCGCCTTATAGCCGTGTTATTATGTAAAACGGAGAAGGCACTACATTTGTTTCCAAAAAAAATAAAACTTTTTGTTTTGTAAGTATTATGGTATCAATCGAAGATTTCTTTTAAGCGGGGAAAAAAATTGCAGACTTTCACGTTGTCAATTAGCATCTCTTTCTCTCCATCTCTCTTTCGAGATAATATTTATTGAAAGTTGTAAATTTCCGATTCGTTCGTATTCATTAAAGAGAAATTTATTTCGATTTTGATTGATTGATTCGTATTTTTGTCATAAACATCATAGAAGAAAAGACCCATACATAAATAAATAAATAAATAAATAAATAAATAAATAAACATGAATTTTTTGTTGTACAGATGATTACTTATTTGCATAGAATTATGTAGTGTGTTCGTTTTGGAATATAGACGAACTGATTATAGTGGTGTGGAAAATCTACCTCAGGAACTTGTGTGTATATCGCCTTTTATGGTTTGTTATAAACAATACAGAAATAACAATCTACAATTATAATTACAATACTCCTAGTTGGATCAAATTTATAGTTGTATTTAATTTAAATTAAAAATAATACATACTTGTTTTTTTTTTCAATATTAATAAAAGAATAATAAACGTGGATTATTTTAAAAATAAATGTAGAGGTGATGCTCCACGCAACAGGAAATACTTTCCATTCTTTTGTTTGTTTATTTTATTTTATTTTAATCAAATTATGTTTTAATCACAAACAAAAATACGGTTATCCTAATTAAAATGCATCTATCTTTAGACTAGAATTTTAATGAATTTATTATGAAATTGGTAGTTCGTTTTTTCATAGCGCAATCTTCGATTTTGTCAATATTTTAAATAAACTTGGCATCTGTTAAATATCACATTGATTAGAGGATTATTTGTTTTTCAATAGAAAAAAAAGCACAAGGTTATTGTTATTATGTTTTTTTTTTGATGTTGCAATTATGAAAAAACATCTGAAAAGTCTGCAATAATATAAATGTGACAAGGTTACATCAGGACTTTTGTTATACAGATTTTTTGTTTATTTGTATTTTGTTTATAATTAAAAAAAATCATGTTGCTATTAGAGTTGTTCCTATGTTATAATCTTATCAATTCATGTTATCAAATTGAAATCAAAATTTTTATATCGTTCAATCTTTATGTCTACAAATATTCCAATAAGCTGGACAAAGATACTAGATGATCAACTAAGATCAATAGCTTATTGGATTTAGTCTAAACAATGCTAAATTTTAGTCCTATTTACCTTAATTTTGCTTCAATTGTGGCTTCTGTGGATTTAAAATAGGAGAATATTGTCTGACCAACAAGATTAAACTTGAATATGAACAATATTAGAGTGTATCGCCCATTGGGGTAAAGGTCAAACATTAAATACCATGTGGAAGATTACATGATTACACGAGCCTTCACGGCTCAATTACATCCGTGCTTAGGGCTTGTGGAAATTTCTTGTTGTTGTCTCTAGCGAGCTTTTTATAAAATTGGATTTCTAAGGAAAAATGATTGTTTCTTACAGTCAATAAGAAATTTTCAGTAATAAAAAAGAGAGAAGCGTTTTTCAGGTTTTAATTTGATAAATTAAAGGCTGAATTTTGGTTTATAAACAGTTGAACTTGATTTGCGAAAATAGGGCGTTTTGGCGTGCAAGAAATATTGGATTCCATAACACAAACAGAAAAAATGCGAATATTATCATTAGAAAGAAGTAAAAAGTTTCGGTTCCGTTAAATCCGCCTCTGGTCAAAGTGGTCATTTGAGCAACATTGAACTCAGTTTTTATTTTGCTCAATCAAACCATGAAGTCATCTAGGTGAAAATATCTCTAGATAAATACTAGCATTGTCCAAAACTAATCAATTAAGCTTTTGAATGCTAAACGATTCATTTTGTTTTGCTTAATGTTGAATTTAGACTTGTTTGTAATTTTATTAATTTTCTCATGAAAAAATCCACAAATGGTCCGAACGAAAATCTAGTGGAAATCTATTTTTCGCCGACTAAAATCTCATTATTAGAATTGTTGAAAAATTACGTCATTTATTTGGTATTTTAAAAGTAATCGAATAGAGAAAAAAAACCATTCTGCACGATTATTTTAATTAAAAAGAAAAAAAATACAGTAAAATGTTCTATAATAATAGTGAATAACTTTTAAGGCCATTGCTTTTTTTTTTAATTCATTTTACAGATAAAATTACTTTGGATTAAATCTTATATTAACAAATAAAATCGACTTTCTCATTGATTCATTAAACAAACGGTAATGAGATATAAAATGATCCGTAGTATTGGTCGATTAATTTTAATCTGTTCTACTAATGAAATGGTGTTCTATTTTTTTTTTTAAATTCAAATAGAACTAATAGAAATTGTCTAAATTAATTTTATTATTGGTATCTGTCTGTAAGTCAATTAAATTTAGAAAATATTGACATCTGTTAGAGATAACGGATTATGATACAAGTATTTACTTCTAATTGATCTTAATTTCAATTCAAAAAAAAAACAACAGTGTAAAGATAGATACAAACAGTAATGGAATTTCTTCTAAATGTTCAAAAATTGGGCTCTACATGGCAGTACATGTTTTACATCTATTAGAAGGAGATAGATACAACAATGTATCCATACATCTTATCTCTCTCTGTTTCCCTTTGTCTCTCCCTATTTGAATGTGTCTATAGTTTTTTCGTATCTCCCGATCGCTTTTTGTCTCCACGTCTCTCCCTATCTCCCATTGTTTCTTTCAGATTGTCTGTGTCTTTCTTCTTTTACTGTGTCTATCCATTTCCCTCTCTCAGTGTCTGCCTATGCCTCTCCCTATTTGTCTATCTATTTCCCTCTCTCTCAGTGTCTGCTAAGCCTCTCTCTATCTCTCCCTGTTTCTCTATATCACTTCCTATTTCTTCTTGTATGTCTATGACTCTCCTGAGTTAAGAGTCTCTTCATCTTTTACTATAAGTCTCTCCCTATCTTTTCCTGTTCGTCTGTGTCTCCCTTTCCTTTTTTCGCGCCTCTTACTACTTATCCTTACTTCTCCAGGTTTTTCTGCCTACATGGCTCTCTCTGTCTTTCCTTGTTTGTCTGTGTCACGCCTTCCTTTTCGCACTTCTTACTGTTTACATATTGCTACTTCTTCAGGTTTTACTATCTCATCTTGTCTCCATGGCTCTCTCTATCTTTCCTCGTTTGTCTGCGTTTCTACTTATCTTATCTCTTCCTGTCTCCCGTTGTTTATGTCTGTCTCCTTCATTTATGTGTTTCTCCAAATACAAAACATTGTATTTACACAAAACAAAATATCTAAAAAAACAAAAAAAAAAGACAAATGATCTGAAACTACTGTGGACGTATAATTTCTTTGATGTATTCTGTTCTATACTTGTATGGAATACCAATACTGTATAAAGGTGATAAAAATAAAAGATTTTCGGAAACGGAAACCTTTTCATATGTAAATCTATTCATTTCGAATTTATCTACGTGCATACAAAATGATAATGTCATCACCACTATTTTCCGTTTCCTTTAAAGATAATTGTACTTTAAAACGAGAATAACATATGTAATCAAATCTACAATTATTATTTAATTGTAAACAATTTATTATTTCTATTAATAAATAGCACGATATGTTTATTTATTTTCTTAATTATTTGTAAAATATAAATTAAATTCTGATAGCTAGTACTACGCTTTCTCTTATAAATAAGGCTATCTCTACCATGTAATTACTTCCTTTAAGGCACCAAAATTAGATTAATTCAACAGTTAAACGATACCCATCCAAAAACAAAAAAATTACTGTAATTATTAGCGGTATTGTATTAATCAAAATATGTATTTGTACTAATTTTCCAGGAACGTCCGCAATTTGTAAAATTATCAGATTTGGAATGCCAAAAACCACGTATCGATTTAAATTTCACACCGCGTATGAGTAAATCAATCCCAGAGAGTTCATGGGTGGAAAGTCCATTATTAATGTCACGTTCGGCTGGTTATCGTAGTGCACCACATCCATTAGAACCAGAATCTGGTGATGGATCAGATTTGGGCAGTACAACTGATTTAACAACAACAACAACAACCAGTGCCAGCCAACCAAGACGTTCTGTACAACGTTTAGGTACCGATCTATTACGGATGTTTTTAGAAGAGATTGGTCCTGATGTTTGTGTGGAAGTTGAAGGGCATAAATTGAAGGCACACAAATGTATTTTAGCATCGAGATGTCAATATTTTGCAGCATTATTGAGTGGCAATTGGTTGGAAGCATCCGGAAATATCATCTCATTACAAGTTTGTTAATTAATTAACTAATAATTCGGATAAATATTTATTTCTGTTTTCGTATCCTGTAGGGTTTCTCGTATGAATCAGTTTATTTCGCTTTATGTCACATCTATAGTGGTGCAGCTCATGTGCCAGATTCTATCAGTCTTGTTGAATTAGCATCACTAGCCGATATGTTAGGTTTAGAAGGTTTGAAAGAAGTGGTCGAGCATGCTTTAAAACAACGCCATTGTCACAATTTCCATAAGCCTTGTGCGGGTTGTTGTACTGGTGTTTTAGAAGTATTGCCACTAGCGGCCGCTTACGGTCTCGATGAACTGTATCAGAAATGCTTACAATGGATCACACAACATTTCGTACGTGTGTGGCCAAGTCGTGTGTTTGCTTCACTGCCAAGAGAATTACGTGAAAAATGTTATCAACAACATGTCGTACATATGACCGCCGATAAAGTTCTAGAAACAATTGTAGCATGTGATAAGATATTGGCAACATTACCAGCATTACGTTGGGCTGAGCCTGTACAACAATTAGTATTGCAATTATCCGATGCTTGTCATCTGTATCATAGACAGCATTTCGCTGCCGTTCTAGCATCACCATCATTTTTGGCTTTAGATGCCGGTTTGGGATGGAGTGTGGCACAAGTTGAAGATCAAATGTTATCTGCAGCTAGTAATTTAAGTGTTGAACAAGCATGTAGGAGTTATGCGAAATGTTGTAAAATGGTTGAACAATCGTGGAGTCGACCATTCAATGATTTATTGTTTAAAATTAAAATACAATTAGAACAATGTCTGGTTGCGCAATCAGATCGCCTTATTCGAAGCAATGCTTGGTTACGGTTAGATTCAGTTCTAAGGTAATAAAATCGGTTTAATTTTTATTTCGTTTTTTTTTTATGATAAATAATAATTTGTAGATGTCGCATAAAAGATTTGACACCGATTACTGAACCAATTAGTCGTTTACCACGTGCTGCTCCTAAACGTATCAAGAAACCATCACCGACAACAAAACCTCATCAAAGTCCGATATTAAGTTCATCGGATTCATCGCGTAATTCAAGTCCTGGAATAAATCAAACGAATCGTCTACATCATTCCGAAGGTAGTCCATCGTTGCGTCGTAGTCTATTATTGGCAGCTAGACAACCACAAGTACCACCTAGCCCGTCCACACATCGGCGTAGTACTTTAACACAACCAACACAAAGTAGCGTTGCCAAATCGGCTCCATCCAAAAATATCAAATCTACCACAACCACCCAAAGACACCATCCACCGATTAAACCAACAACAACAACAGCCACAATCAAACCAGCCGTTAAAAATATTAAAACAACAATCAAGAAAACGTCCCCATTACCAACAACTTCTACAACAAAAACAAATAAAACAAACAGTGTCAATCAGATAAATTCAACGGTGAAACGACCAAATACAACAGCGCTCTCTAATCGTAAACCGATAAGTCGTTCAAATTCACCATTAAAAGTTGATAGTCGTGGTAGTTCGCCTAGGAAATTCGATAGTCGTGTAACATCACCGATTAAAAACGATTTACGAACACCATCACCGAAGCGAATGGTTGGTTCACCAAAAAAGACACGAGCCATTGATGAACATGCAAAGAAAGACAAATCACAACAGGAAACAAAGCCAGTTTGTGCAATGCAAAGATCGAGTACGTTCCTAAAAGATGAACCAACTATTTTGGGGAAAGTGAAATGAATTGAAGAATTTGTCGGGCCCCTAGTCCACATTCCTAGTCAGGCATTAATTATTTTAATTTCATCTCTTTGATCTCGTTAATGTATTATTATTTTTTTAATATGATATACAAAAAAAACAAAAATTTTGAATTACATAACAGCTAGATTTTACGCTAAAAAGAACAATAAATAGAGATAGATAATAGATAAATCTAAACATATATATTTATGATGAGGAGTTGTTGCAATTGGAGTACAAAAAACTTTGTTTTGGATGGAATTTATTTTGAATGTTATACATTCGAAACATTTTTGATTTTGTTGTTATCATTGTGTCATAAAAAGACTGAAATTTGCTTAATATTTTCGTTGTTTTGAAAATTGTGATTGTTTTTTCTTTGTTGATTGATTGATGAGAAATCTTATCAATTAGCGCTATTTGTACAATTATTGATATTAGATAATGATTTCTAATTCTTATCGGTTTTATCGCCATATAATTTGTTCTATGGAATTGCATTTATTTTTCCATATACTTTTTTTTTTAATATACAGGATATCCTGGCATGTTATAGATTTCCTTTGTTTATGATATGAGCCTATAGAAGGATCATAGGAATTTAGAAGGGCTTCCACAGAAATTTCGCTATATGCAAGTTAGCCGCAGGGTCATGTTTTATGTCGTAGGTTGTCCTCTAAATTCTAGAATTCACAAACAAGCGAAATTTTGGGACCGTCTATATACAGATATGGCATTTCATCTAAGTGTGCAGGTGAAAACTTTTACTATTCTGGCAGCACAAAAAAGACAGGATTTTTCTTCACGGATCGTCTGTGATTTTTTTATGTTCGACTATTTTTATTGTACGGCTTTAACAGGAGTGAATTTTTGCGGGCCCTGGGCTGTTACTACTTGGGGGTCTGCCTGATAAACCAAACAAATTAGCATTTTGTTGGAAAAACCATTTTCTGTTGTCTTCAATTAAACATGTTTGGCAGATCCGGGGCCCTCAAAAAATAATTACTTTCACTTTGCAATGCTGCTTTTCGTCAACAGCTTTTACGCTTTCAAATTAGTCTTTATTTTATTTTGCGGAGCTCTGGACTGTAATCCGATAACTGCCATATAGAGACCCGCCCCTGAGAAGTATTGCTAAATCTGTCATGTTCGCCGAGCCTCTGTACGGAAATTTTCTCAAAAATAATGGGAGCATTCATACTATCCAGTATGTTTCGGGTGGACAATATTTTGACCCTACTGAAACTGGCATTATATCCGACCTAAACAATTTAACTTCCGCCACTTAGACAAATGATTTGTTTAAAACAAGCCACCAAATATTCTTCACTACAGCTTCATTTGTACTTCTTGGATAAGCGCTTAAAATCTCATGAGTCTTCAGCTTATTTTAATGAAATTGAATTGAAAAGCTGCCGTTCTGTCTTTTTTTAACACATTTGTTGGACAATGTATCGCATGCCGCTCCTTTTTAACTCTTATAATTCAATAAAATGCCTACAAGCTCAGATGAAATGCGATACTTGTGCGTCTGTATGTAGTTTTATATTCATGTGAGTGTTTGATGTATTTATTGGAAAAGTTGTTGGTTTTTGTATAAAAAATAAACAGATATTAGAGAATCAAATTATTAAAGATAAACAATATTAATATTATTATTACATTTAAAAGTTATAATAATTGTTTAAATAATAATTTGATGTATAAATCAAATATAGATTTTTAAAACAAATATAAGATTTTATTTAATTGGTTGAATTAACAAAGAAAAATCATTGATAAAATTTAAAATATATTTTGAAAATGGTCCCCAAAAAGATAACACTCCACAGACCTAATAAAATACAAAAAAAAAATACAATAACATAAACATTTTGATAAACAATTATTTTTGCAATTGATTTAAACAAAAATTGTCATTGTTCAATCACTTCACTATAACAAAATTAATTTAATAAAACTAAAAATTTGCAAAAAAAAAAATAGTTTATACACCCTGTTTAGTGCGAATGAAAGCAATTAAATTGTAGAACAAATTTGGACTTAGCTTGGAAACAAAAACACACGCACACTTTAACTTAATGACTAAAAAGCGTATTAAAGAGTAGAGTTTGCAAATCAATATTTTTACCCGTTAAGTGTACAAACAAGTGCTATTAGAAAGAATTACAATAACACACAATTTTTAAGCAATAAAATCGACTAAATCCAATTAAACAACAGAAGTGGATAGAAAATGAGAGGCAAGAAGAAACGTTTTCAGAGGCCATGTTCGTCTTTACTTAAACCTACTTATTTGACACAACCTCAAATAACAATTAAGCTATTATTGTTTTGATAGGATTAACGTAAGTGAGCAATATTTGTTCCATTTTTTTTTGTTGTTAATTATCCAGAAAAATAATAATGGAAGACATTTAATAACTACGATTGTTTTACATAAATTTGTCAAATAGATTTCCTTATATTTATTCACGCAAAATATATTTTATTCAAAAAATACATTTTAAATATTTTCGACGAAAAACACACCGCAAGACTATAAGGCCATTGATTTTCATTGGATAGGTTGATTATTATAAACATCGATTTGATTATTTGTTGTTTTGGCACAAAATACAATTTCATTAATTATTCTAATTAGAAACGAACATTTTTTAATTCACACCTATTCTCTGCTTTTTTTTTTGGAATGCATTTCTGTTATCAATCCTAACATCTACTCAATAATGACCAATAATAATAATAATAATAATAATAAACGGAAATACGACCGTATTTTTCAATTAAAAATTAAATCTATCTATAATTTACAGAGTTACACACACATACAGAAGCCGTTTGATTGTATTGATTTTAAACCCACAAGCAATTTGAATTCCATCTATTTAACCACAAAATGAGTATGTCGTTCCATTCTTTTGTTTCTTAAAATCTAATGTTTTTTTTGTTATTAAAGTCTTTCAATAATTTGAAAACATTTAGATCTAATCTCGCAAATACCAATCACATTACCTTACACATTTAGCACATATGATGAAAATTAACAAAATTTATTTTAACCTAGTTGTCACGACGAGCTTTTTTCTTGCTCTTCTTTTGTACTTTCGCTTCGGTCCACGTGTCTAAAAAAAATCGACTATTACCAAAAAAATCGATTTAAATTAAATATATTTACCGCCTAATTCATCAAAAGCAACACCACCTTCTGGAGGAGGTGCAATAACAGCTGGTTCCGGAGCGGCTTCTTCTTGTTTCTTATTATCAACGTTTTTCTTATTATCATTGGTGATTTGTTCAATTTCTACAATTTTCTCAACATTCTCCTTCTTCATTTTCTTCTCTTTCTTCTTTTCGATCACAACAACAATCTCACCATCATCAACTGGTTTCTCTTCTTTAACTTCCTTCTCTTTTTCGCGTAATTCTTTATTAACAACATCCTTAACGAATTTCTCGATTTCTACAGATTTATTTTCAACTGCAGCAGGAATCGAAATTGTTGTTGTTGTTGTTGTTACAGTTTCTGTATTGGCAGCGATTTCATTTGTTGGAATATTAGTTTTTTTTGGTTTTTTCTCTTTCTTTACAGGACTCTGTTCGGGTTTCTTTTTCTTATCAGATTTACTAACAACAGTCTCCCAATCACCCTCATCGAAATCGACCGGTTTCTCATTATTTAATTTCCGCATTGTTTTCTTTGATAATTTCCCATCATCAATGAATTGTTTATTGTTATTATTCTTTATTGCTTCGTTTTTCTTGTTCTTCTCCAATTGTTTATTAGATTTTTGTTTTTGCAAATCGGCGGCAACGTTTGCATCTTTGGTTGGTGAACGTTTCGTTGGTGATTTTTCATTTTTAGAATCACCAGTTGCTACATGACCATTAGCTGTGACTTTCTATATATACAAAAAAAAATAAAATAAAATTAATGGGATTAAACTTTTTTCTATAATTTATTGAAATAAACTTGTTAGGATTTTTTATCAATTTATTCATCTTAGAATTATGCAAATTTTCTGTGGGAAAAAGCTAATCGAGAGTATGTTGTCAAGTGGATTTGTTCAAAATTTTTTATGTATTTATAATACGTATGAAATTAATAAATGTAAACCTACATTGATCGCCATAAAACACAAATCTTTTATTCTCGACAAGTTTGTATTTTCGTTTAACAATAAATAAATCCGGGTTAAGTAAATCGTTCTAGATTTTCAATGTGAACATAAAAACGATTGCCAAATAATTTGAAATCAATTGTAAAATAAATCATGAAGACAGAGGAAAAAATAATAAACGATATCAAACTATGCAATGCCAACATTGTAATTTGTAATATGAATCATAAGGTTATCAATAACAGTACAATAAATTATAAGCAATAATTATAATTAGAGTATGTAATTTTTATTAGATTAATATTGTCTATAAAACTGCCGATGTTTGATCGATTTAATGTGGAATAGCAACAAATAGATAAAGGCAAGATTTCAGGGGCGGCTTCAGATTTTCAGCAACAAAAAAGCAACCCCTTAACGCTGTCTTAAGATTTTATTGATTCATTCTGATATTCGTATTGTAACGGCATAAAACAGCCCAAACAATTACCTTTCATAATTTCTCCAATTATTTAAACATTCGAATGCAACCTTGAAGAACTCAAACAATATTACCTAAGGGGTACTTTGAGTCTACTTCTTAAGTGCCCTAGTTTAAGTTCTTGGAGGTCGCATTTGAATGTTTTAATAAGTGAAGAAATTATGAAAGGTGATTGCTTGGGCTGAGACAGTTTGTATATTATTCCACGTTGTTTTTTAAAATAACCACAAAGCTTATTACTGACTTTTAATTGTCGTTTGGCGGATCATCTGCGAACAATTGGGATAAAACTAGGCTATATTATAGAATTGTTAAGGTGGTCTCAGACATAACAGTAACGGTTGTGAGAAAAAGTAAATCGACTTCATTTTTACCTCTGATTATTTTTGCGCCTAAAAAAACAAGAACTCGATGATACAGCATTAAACAACAGTGTTTGGATTCGACTAACCGATAGAATTATATCTCATCGAAAATAAGTTTATAGCCGACTTGTTGAATGCAGAAGATAATTAAACATACAACAATGAGACTGAAATCCTTTTGTGATTTCCTGAATGGTTTTTCTTGATCTTTTATAATTACATTTCATATCTTATTAAAGATTTCTGATTTCTATAAACACGAATAAAAAATTTGTTATTAACACGTTAACAGCCACACCATATGTTTTCGTGTCGCTCCCTAGGTCAGACGTGGCAGTTAATGTGCTAAAATTTGATAGGTATTTTATGCGTGCAGTTAATTGTATACAACCTGTTTCCGTTAAACTATTAGTAAAAGTAAGCAGGTAATTGTTAAAACAATACTGCTATTTTCAAACTGAGGGAGAAAAACGACTTGTCTGGATCGCACGCAACTAGAATGAATTCAGACATGCAACATAAAAAAAGAGAACAGGAGAAATAGTGAAAGACTATTTTATTTAACAATAAATCAACACCCAGTTTCCTATTCTCACATGCAAAGTTTCAACTTAAAAGTTCGTTGTTATGTTTAAGGTTTTAGAAAGTTCAAGCATGCGGCGCTACTAAAAGGTTTAATCAAAGAATTTGATTCAAGTCAAACTTAGAGGGACATTATCGAATTATTGACACTAATACCTATCTCACTTAATATAATAGAGAAAAACCAATAAAAAACCCTTGATGGCATTTTATAAGCAACAATACAATGATTTTTCCTTTATAGGTACTAGGCATAAGAAATTCTCTCAACGACTATGACCACATTAAGGCTCCTCTCACATTATACAGTTTTGCCTAAGCGACAAAGTTCTGATATGACAGTTGAGTGTACGCATCACAGGGCAACGGCAGCCTGAATTTCATCCAGTAACATAAATGCTTGTTCTGAGATTATGCACCGCGTGAAAAGGTTGTCAAACCCTCATAACTTATAAACAGCGTTATTCAAAATTTAACAGAAAACTTTAATCAAAAGACAAAATATTATTCAGCAAGGGCAATACTGCAACAATTTTTGATAAAGATTGACGATGCAATTTTTTATTAAGCAAGGCTCAACTGTACTGTAAAAAAAATCATCTTGTCTAGTATCCTGTTAACTTGGGATGTAAGAAAAACAAGTAAACCGTAAGTGAGCTTAAAGTAATGCTTATCTCGAGCTTGTCATGTATGTAAAGAAGACATGCAAACGCGCGATTGCATAAAACCCATCGATGGCAATATGTAGCCCGCTGTTAGTAAAAATTAACAGAACGTTAATACATTCAACAAAATTTTGAGAATCACTCTTGAATAAAATTTTAACAAAAATGCATTCTTTGACCTAATTTTGAATTCTTAATGTGGCCCTCACGTGTAGTGGTCAATTTGGGCTTAAGAATCAAGGTTCGTCAGGAAAGTAAGCAAAATTTTAGTTTTACACAAGACTGAATTATTTTTCAGTTTTTACAAAAGAATTTTTAGTCAATCCTTTGAGTTTTAACACATTTATTAAGCAATCGCGAGACCATTAGGTTGATTTTTCTGTTTCCTAAGACACTCTGTAGGGCTTTGAATCCTTCTTATATTTGAAAAGTCCTAGCAACATGTACAGGGTGGACCATTTTCGATGGTTTTGCAGGGTATCTCCTATAAGGAGAGCTCGTACAGAATAATGGATAGTACATTCCTGTCCTACTTTTTCCTGACTAGTCAGATGGTGTAGTTAGATTTTTGCTATGTTCTTTTGTTTTCGAGTTATGGCCGTTTTTTCACTTTTTTGCGATTTCTAAGATGCCTTATATCTCGTAGGCTTTCAAAAAAGTTGACGCTCTTTCCACAGTTTATACTGTAGTTTTTAAAGCTGATTCTATTTAGCTAATTAGATTTTCTCTTGCTCTCACCGTTTTTGAAATATAACACAAACTTATGTTTTTTTAAATGGAACCTATATTTAATTTATCGCTCATTAAATTGCTTATTTTTTTCTGATTTCAAAAATATATAGTTTAATATCATTATTGTCAAAAATGCGGGAGTTATTTTGAAAATTTCGATTTCGCAAGTAGTGATTACAAAAATTATACTCGAAAGGACTTTAGAGTGCCATGAAACAAATTTTACCTATTGCAAAATACGAAAACAAAAGAATAAATAAATAGCAACCAAAATAATAGTTCGTTGACAAGCTAAAAAACGATTGTTTCATAGCACTCTAAAGTGTTTTCGAATATGATTTTAGGAATGTTTCCCTTCGAAATCGAAATTTTTCAAATAACTCACATTTTTGAAAATAACTATAGCAAACCACATATATTTGAAATCAGAAAAAAATAAGCAATTTAATGAGCGATAAATTAAATATAGGTTCCATTTAAAAAAACACAGGTTTGTGTTATATTTCAAAAACGGTGAAAGCTAGAGAAAACCTAATTAGCTAAATAGAATCAGCTTTAAAAACTACACTAGAAACTGTGGGAAAAGCGTCAACTTTTTTGAAAGCCTACGAGATATAAGGCATCTTAGAAATCGCAAAAATGTGAAAAAACGGCCATAACTCGAAAACAAAAGAACATAGCAAAAATCTAATTGCACCATCTGACTAGTCAGGAAAAAGTAGGACAGGAATGTACTATCTATTATTCTGTATGAGCTCTCCTTATAGGAGATACCCTGCAAAACCATCGAAAATGGTCCACCCTGTACAGAGTGGTGCCTTTTTCGAGAATGTATGGGAGTATTACATCTACTTTCCATCATACTTTTAAGAGACTTGAAAAATGGTTTGAGAAGATACCTTGCCGACCATCAAAAATGGGCCACTTGTACCAGTTCTTAATACCTAATCAATCTGTAAATACACGTTCTCTAGAAGGACGAAAAGGATGGCGTATCAGACCAGACCTAGAGGCACAGCCTAATTGAATCCGACACGGCTTAAACTTTCAGATACCAATTAGGTTAAAACTAAAATGATAGTCCTTATGCCGAATTTACACGGGGACAGTAGCTAAAGCAAGTAACTTAAGCTTGTCACTAAATTTAGCCACTGGTACACATTTTAGTACAACTTTTAGTGTACTAAAGTGTAGTTAACTCATCTTTTAAAACCAATTTGGAATTTGGTTAAAATCTGAAATCATTACTACTGTAGGTGATCTTCTAAATAATCAACTGATTCAATATGTATTACACAACTTCAAAGTCTACACTTAATCAAACTGATAAGGTTGATAGATAGTCTCCAAGAAGTATCGAACAAAATTGATAAACTTAATACAAGATACACACAATAAAGAATGAATTCTGTTGGCTCAAGACGGTTTTATTGAGAGAAAACGTGATTAAAGGATATGCGATAAAATAGACTTGCTGACTTGGCCATTCGTTTTATTTTTTTATCTATATACCAAAATTGAAAAGTGATTGATTATAAGGTCATTTTTTCGTGAATGAAAGTAGAATGATTTTTTTGTATGTCTAATCGACGTTATCAAAACGAGAACGTATTGCAAAAAATTAACAACGATTTTCGCACGAAATATCGTGAAAAATGTGAACTTTCAACAATACCGACAATTCACAGATCAATATCGTCGATGGGCGATTGTGAAGGCCCCATTTTTTCGAAAACCCAATAATCCACCGGAAACATATGTTGAGCGCCCCAAAATTCATTGTTAACATGCACACATACAGACACACACAGTGAAATATCGTACAATTTTGGGACACTAGTCGATTGTATTACTACAAAAAAACAGATGTGTTGAATTAAATTACCTTGTCTTTGAGCTTCTTCTTCTTGCCCGCCTGTTTCCGTTCATCATTTGTTAATTTATCGAAGGCTGGTGGTTGTTGGGGCGATTTAAAACTGAATGTGTACACCAAAACAACAACGACAATCACAAATACAACTGGTAGAATATATGAGGCTAATTGATTATACATGTAATCAGGAACGATTTCCATTATATTTTTAATAATTTATAATAAATGATTTACAAAAACAAAACAAAAAATTGTATAAATAACAAAAAAAATAAAATAATGAGAAATGTGTATGTATAGATGTGTGTGTGTGTGTTTATATATATATATAGATATATATATGTGTGTATATATGTTATGTTGGAGTCAAGCTGCCACGGTGCCAATTTACTAAAATCTGTACACACTCACACCGCCACAATTACACGCACACATTGCCAATTGACGATTGTACGTATACGAAATTTGTGATGACGCGGCCATGACGTTCACTGACACATACACACGATTCAATTCAATTGCTTACGCATGCGCACTGACGCACATGTCACAGGCTAATTTGGGGAATTTCCGATTACCAACCGAATTTCAAACGATTCAATTGGTCGACAAATACTTGGCGGTATTTTTAAATTCTCCAAAATCGCGGAAATTCTGGATATAATTCTGTTATTTTATTAATTATTTAAAGATTTTAGCGTTATTATTGTTAAGATGTTGAATGGATTGTTTTTGTTGGATTCACGGTTTTTATGTTGACTCATAATTGTTTGTCCAATTTAGAATATGTGGCAGATTTATTTTTACCCGAACAAAATAATGCCTAGCCACAACTAAAAATAGTTTTAGATCTTTATATCGAGTTATTATAATATTTAGGGTATAAAGGCGATTTGTACAAGTCGCACTTTTGAATACTTGTTAAAATTATAGTAGCCGCAACGACTTAAAAGATTGGAGTACACTGAGTATTCGGACTGGATCTAGATAACAAAAAACTGAACGATTTGCCTTTAAAATGCAAGAACACAATTTTTGCAGATCAAATCTATTTTCTTAGTGTCGTCGTTTTTATTGAAGGTTATTATACAAAATCGAGAATGAAATTATATTTAAAAAAAAATTGTTCAATATGGGTTTGGGGTACTACCTTAGAACTGTTTGGAACTGCTGATACAGAACGTATGAATCAATTTGGAAACAAGTTATTTTTAAAGGAGTGAAATCCTATCTTCAGTCCTGGTAGATCGTGAAAGGGATTTAGTTTTTGGAAAATTCTCTTACAATTAGTCAAAATTTTAGAATTGCCTTTATCTCGAAAGTAGCAACCCTGCAATTGAATTCTGGTTAGGACATGGAGTTTTCCAAATCCACTCTTGGAAGTTTTCCTGAAGTTGTCAATTGCCTACTTAGCCCCAATGCCTTCACCTGTACTGTGCCCGTTATTTAGGCAGCCGTATTTTCATTTATAAAACACGTTTTTTTATAATTTTTATACCCTTTTTAATTAATTATACTTAACACCCTTTTAAGATTTGTTCAGTCTTATTCAGTTGTGTTCCAATCTTTGATGTGACGCTGCTGTTTCAAAAAATTGTGATTTTTATTTGTTATTTAGTAATTAATTGGGTCTTGTGCCAGTGTTAGTGTAAGTGTCAGTGCCTTTCAAATAATCATGTTGTTTCTTCTATCAACTGGAACCAAACTGTTAATTTTTTTTCATAACAGTGTCTTATACGAAGAATTCGATTTTTGTATTGTTTTGAATTCTTTTAATAATTTATATTAGAAATTCAATTAAAAAACAATTTGATAAATAGGACAATAATTAAAGGGGCGCCGGAAATAAGCTTGCTAGGAGCACCCGAAAAGCTCGGGCCGGCTCTGATTTTTATCATTAAAGATTCGCAAAATAGCATAAACGTCAGCAAAGATAACTTTTTGAAGATGACACCTAGTTCTGAAACATATAGTGGGCACGATGGCTCAAGAGATTGAAGTCGAAGTGAAAAAATTAGATCTTAGTAGATATAGCAACTATAGACGTAACGTCGCAATCTTACAGCATTAATTATTCTTACAATCAGTGGAGTTAATCTCTTAAGTCATTACGACCACTATACTCTATGGATTCTCAGCTGTTCTCGGCTAATTTAAAACACAAACACATAATTAAAATTGCATTTATTCCTCAAAAATTGTCTATTTTTTTACAGGAGCAGCTTTAGCGAACACAACAACCAACGGCTTGTCTTTGAGTATGAAAGCATTAGTCTCCTTCAGTGCCTTCTGTGCCATCTCGACACTACTCAATGTGATAAAAGCTTGTCCCTTCATACGCCCTTCTTGCATCAAACGTATATCAAATGTTGTATCCTTCTTATCCACTTTATAACGATTGTAGATGTACTCCAGGTCTTTCATTTCAACATTTTTCGCAATATTTTTGATATAAAGTCGAGCGGTCGGTACACCCGGATGATAATTCTTGAACACCGGCAATACATCCAAATCTTTTTCGGGAATACGATTTGCCAACAATTCATCATCACCGATTACAGTCTTTTCCCCATCAACTGGTAGATTATTATGACTTTCGATAACACCAACTTCTTGTTGTTCGTCGTTTTTCTGCTCCAACACCGTTTGGTCTACTTTCAATTCGATTTTCCGTTGAATTTGCATATCGTTCTTCTCGAACACATCTTCTACCTTCTCTACCGGCTTACTAGAAGTGCCCACAACGTTCGGTTTAATGAATTTCGGCCGTTTTATCGTCTTCTTCTGCGGTAATGTGCGTTTTTGCGGTAGAATCGATTGGGTCTGTTGCTTCGCCTCTTCATCACTCTCCAATTCCGATTCAGATGAACTGTCGTCCTTTTGTTTGGTTGCCGGTTGAGTGGACGTTGATGGGGAGGCTACGGATCGTTGTTGTTGTTGTTGTGGGGGCAATGGTGGCTTGCGGACAGGCTCCGGTACGGCGAACGGTGGCGGTAAATTCATGCGATTCATCAAATGCAACACTTGTGTGTAGAATTTCGGCACGGTCGCCAAAGCATGACCGATATTGTTGATTGTTGGACGGTTCGCTTTCGGATAGACGTATTTCAAATGGGGCGGTGGTGGTTGTTGGAAGTCAACGCTATGATTGAAGGCGTTCAATTTGTTGATGAACGCTTTGAAATGTTCCTTATTCGTATTGCTGGTGTCTTCGACTTTTTTGATCTTCGGTAGACCGATCTCTTGATCAGCATACTCGACACAGAGGCGACTCTTCAAGACGAACGTTTGATGGAGACGGTAGAGGACTTCTTTGGCGACTTCCTTTGAATCGAATTTCGCATAAACTACCGATTTTTGTTTGCTTTTCGACGTTATCACTTTGACTTTAATCGCCCCGAAATGTTTGAGGAAATCTTCCTTTTCGGGATCGGTGAGCTCTTTTGGCAGATTTTTAATCTTCAGCGTGTCTTCACATGCCATTTTCAACTCTTGATTCGATTAGGTGTTTTTCTAACCTACAAAAAATACTTTCAATACTCAAACAATAGATATATGAAATAATAGAGAATTACACAACATATCGAACGCTGGGAGCACAAAAATTATAATCCTAATTGGACATGGCCCCAGTTAATTTCAAACAAACTTCACTCGATTGAGGTTATGTTTTCCTAACCTACAATATGTACTGCGTATATTTTCGTAAACAAACAACAACTTTTTTAGAAAATTGCACAATGTTTCGCCGTCAATAACATTGGAGACATCACCAAATTACATAATTCATACATTTCGAGTCATTGTTTAATTAGGTCCATTATTTGGAGGTTATGTAAGTAGCGCCAAAAGTGATTATTGCGAATTGTTAATTACACGATCTTTTCTAGACAACAATGGTTGGTTACGATGCAAAATCCGCGAAATTAACACAATTCGATTTTGCAATAGCCGGTGCTGGTTCTGGTTTCATAACACGAATGTTGTGTCAACCGTTGGACGTTTTGAAGATTCGTTTCCAATTACAAGTTGAACCGATCACAAAGAGCTCATTTTCAAAATATCAATCAGTATGTCATGCCACCAAGTTGATAGTGGAAGAGGAGGGCGTTAGGGCGTTGTGGAAGGGTCATATTCCTGCGCAATTTCTTTCAATCACTTATGGAATTGCACAGTTCTGGTCGTTTGAAGTCTTGAGTCGGGAAGCTTCAAAACTGCACTGGTCGCCTACGGTGAATCCCCTGATTAATTTCACTTGTGGTGCCATATCTGGTAAACCAATTGCTACTCTTAGTGTAATGTAGCGCTAAAATTATCATTGCAGGTTGTACAGCAACGGTAATCTCGTTTCCGTTTGACGTGATACGAACGCGTCTAGTTGCCCAAAGCGAACTATCCAAAGTTTATGCGAATTTCTTCAAAGCTATGATTACTATACCAAAACATGAAGGCTTCCTGGTGTTGTATCGCGGCCTTTTGCCGACTTTTGTACAAGTCGCCCCACACTCCGGTGTCGCCTTTATGTGCTATAAATTATTCGAAAGTCTATATCAATTCGTGATGAAATCACACGACACGACACTCTCTAGTAGTTTAGTGGCTGGCAGTTTGGCTGGTTTATGTGCCAAAACGGCTATTTATCCATTAGATTTAGCAAAGAAACGTTTACAAATTCAAGGTTTCGAACATGGTCGTACCGGTTTCGGGGCAATGTTTAAATGTAACGGTCTGACTGATTGTCTGGTGCGGATCTATCAATTGGAGGGTTATGCTGGCTATTTTAAAGGGTTAAGTCCTAGTCTGATTAAAGCTGTGGTTACATCGGCACTGCATTTCAGTAGTTATGAGATGATTTGTAAATTGTTGCTCGAAACGAAGAAAGAAGACTAATTTATCCGAAGATGTGTTTACTTAGCTGTGATTTATTTTTAATTTATTGTTATTGCACTGATTATAGTCTATTTATTTGTTTAAATTGTCAATATTTTTATTAATAGTTATTTCAGATAAATTGTTATTCTGAAAATGTTCGGTTTTTATCTGTTTAACACTGACCACGATTGCAGAGCCGGGCCGAGGCTAAGTTGCGTCCCATGCGAACAGAAGTGCCATGAGCCCCTTTTTGCCCCTAATTGTTCACGAAAAGTTTGATTTAATTTAATTTGCTAAGTGTGTGAATCCCGAATATTGCAGTGGTTCAAGGAATTCTGGGCTCTTGACAAAATTTATTTTTGTGACTCGTTAGGGCCTAGACAGCGCCGGCGTTGGAGGACTCGGCGCCCTTATGCAACATCTTATTTAGTGTCCTAGTTATTAATTAGAAAAAAGATGAGTCCGTCAACACCTCTGTTTCTAAGCGACTGACTTGTATAGTGATTTATATCGGCTCTGAACCTAGATTTAGTAAAGGGAGAGATTTTTCCTACAACAAAGATGATTTATATCACCTTGAACAACATTATTTGATGGATTGAATCTTTCTGTCTAATTTTCTATTCTATAACGTTTGAAAAACCGATAAAGTTACACAGAAGAGGGCAAAGTTTCTAATAAGAAACCAAAAAATACGATAAAATCGTCCACTTCCATGACAAAGAGACGATTTATAACTTTCTTATACCGTCTAGAATTATCAAGTCAACTTTACCCTTTACTAATTGCAAGAGCTGAAATTGATTTGCATAGAGATTTGGATGTATCCGGCTCTAAAATTATGCAGTAATTGGCGGAAGCGCTGTTAATATGCGCATTATTCAGGGTTCGTTTCGGGTAACTTCTACTGTCCGAAGGCTTGACTTGTGAATGATTGTGTTGAAAATGAGAGCGAGAGAGAGAATGCCACAAATGACTATGCAGATGAGAGAGACATTCTCCCAGGACTCTGATTATCATACAATATCCACTGGCGGAATTAGGAGCATTAGGCTAAATTAATTTTTGTAATCCCTGTGCCCGTTAAGGTCAAAATGTTGCTCTGCTTAATAATTTTCGCAAATTTAACCACCTTTTTGTACGTATCCCAGTTTCTCAATCTGTGGGTCGAATTATAATTTATGTGAAAATTTGAAATAGTTACTTTTTTTTTAATATACAATAAATGTTCTCTAATCCGGACACCCATAGTACTTGGTGGCCGGATTACGGAGGTTCCGGAGGTTGAAAATTCCATTTACAAAATTTAGTATGTTGGCAAAAGTGTCCGTATCAAGGAGATGTCCGTAAATAGACGTTTCACAGTATGATTTTCTTTTTTACAATTTTCTTTGTTATATAGCAGTTTTTCTCTTGATTGTGTAAGTGTTTTGGCTATTCTGCAAATTCTTTGCACCTTTCTTTTTACTGTGTGGCTTACTGTGCCTGTTGTTAACATTTAGAATAATTTCAGAACAATACACGTGACGTATAAGAAGACATCTCATGCTTTTCTTTAATAAATCCGGGTTGTTAATTTAGACAGAAATGTGAAATATCTTCTTATTACGTCAGTTTTTTATCTTAAAATACTTGATGAGCAGCAATCTTGTACGCTTCAAATCGCACGAGAGATGGTTTCATGGAAGTTTAACAGTTCGAAGGCGTGGCTGTACATGAGAAAGAGAGAGAAAGAGGGGGGAGACGTCGATAAACCGAGAGTGCTCCCTGCTCCTGCGGTTTCCGGAGATTTATCATGAAACGACCTACAATTAAGTATGCCGAACTTGGCACATCCACCGTTTTTATTTGATCAGAATCCAATATAAATATTTGTCTAAAAATAATAATAATATGCCCTAATTGTTAGAGTTAATATACAAATTTACAGTAGAAACTAAATACATGTCATTCTAAAAAAAAGCTATACGTCGTCCAAAAATTAAATATAAAATTTCAAATGACAAAAATGCAGTTAACCTACGCAACGATAAATAGTCCCTCTATTAAGACCCCCAAAATTTGAATTCTTTATTGTATTAAGCAGAAAATCGATTTGAAAAGGATTTTACAATCTCCAAAGAAATATAAAATATCGAACTTCAGGGTTAATATTGAAAAATTACCAGCAAAATATGTTAAACAAATGCGTAACGTTTTATTCAAACAGGAGTGTTACTATATAATGTTCTTTTTCATTCAGGTAAACATGTAAAAGTTAGGAACTTGTCACACATTAAGTTGCCTATAACCTATCATCTGCAATTTGAAATTTTATACTTAATTTTTGGACAGAGTATACCGCAATAATACTGTAGGTACACGTATTTTCGAACGACCTTTATCTAAGAATAAACAAATTCACCCATACGAAATCGTATAACCCATATTTCTCATCAATGTCTCTTTAATAGCCGGCTGTAGCTCCTTCTGCATGTAAGTGGTGAGCAACGAGCGTATTCCCTTAAGGAAAATCTCCTCCATTTCACGGGCCAAACTCTCATCCTCATCATCAACACTACCATCAACATCATCGACATTATCACGGAAGCCGCGCCGGTGTTGTCGCAATTTCGGTTCACAACCATAAGCATAAACACTAATAAAGCCGGGCTCGAGAAAATGCGAATCGGTCTTGACGTTGAATTGGCCACGTTCCCGGCGAATTGGTTCCGTGTAAAATCTGCACAAAAAACATATCGGAAATGTTGTGATTTTTGAAGGGAAACAAAGAATTGTGTAAAACTAATTGGAAATTACGAAAATCCATCGAATTATCGCACACGTATTGTTCGAATCGAAATGCAAATGAAATCGGATTTCCTGCGACAAAAATTTTCGTAATATTCCAAATATCTGTATATATCTACGCAAATCAAAATAGGCCACACTTTACCCAATGCCAGCCCGTCGTAATCGCAAAATCATGTTGCACGACTCCTCTGCGTCCACATTGAGCGGTTCCCGTTGCAGTTGCTCATCGTTGAACAGATTGACACGTCCGCTGATTGTTAGATCGTTGAATAATAGACGTGTCTCTAAGCTCGCATTCCTCGGATTGTAGCGGCATTGATCCACACGTACCCAACTATTTGTTGACGGCAAACGGACACGCATATCTGTCACATACATATCGTACGGTGCAGTTTTGAGCTGTTGATGCAACGAATAACCATTCAAATGGAGGGTTTTCTGTTTCATAATTTGCCGACGCCGTATCTGATCCAAAGCATTCTCTAAACGGTCCGAACATCGGCGTGTATTGGGCGATAAGCGTTCTTCATCGTACAAATCATCATGGTAACCGTTGCCACTGCCACGGACGTACGGGTATTCGGCTGTTGAGAATTTATCGTTTTGGCGATTTGGGTGATCTGAAATTTTCAATTTCAGCGATTACCGTTGACAATCGGAGATAGTTGCGTACAATAGAGGCGGTCAATTAGTTTGCTCTAAATGGGTATAATCCATGAAAAATGACATATTTTTCGTTATTAATCAGATATAAACAAATACAAAGTCGCTTCACAATGGAAGAATTGGTGAATATCACTTTTAAAGAACCGTATCAGACCGTGAAAGTTGTACCAAGAGAAAAGGGCAAATTAGATGATTCACTCCCAAATTTGTGTAAACAAGCATGAAATTACAGCGACAAAAATCAGTTTCTCAAAGTCGAATCTTAGAAGTCTTCTTGTTGATTATGTAGGGCATCAAGCCAAAATTGAAATATTTTTCAGACGTATAAGCGAATTGTTCTCTATAATTTAATTCTACAAAACAGCTATTATTTTACACTGGCTCTGTTCCTTCTTGTTGTCATTAATCGCCTGAAAAGTTGGCTTTTTAAAAATGCACGCTCTGAGAGGCGGAAATTCGCTCTTGAACCGCACCGTGTATAGCTGTTGAAATTCATTCCGTAAAAGCGTCTCACTTGAATAAAAATTTTTAAAATACTGTCCCAAACGTACTCATAACTTTATTTCCCTCTCAAACTAAAAGCTTTTGTGTTTGCTGAACTCTTGTGTTCTAATTTGAAATTTTCTAAAATTCTGAAGTGTATAATAATGTGAATATCACACAAAACCGTATTTTCGTTAATGAATAAAGTAAATTCGAAAGGCAATTTCGTTCAGTACAGTTGCGATATACGATCATAACACTGGCAATGAAACTGATTGTCGTGGGCGACCGATTTAATTAAATCTCAATAGGAGTAATCAATTTTTGTTTTTGTTTTAATTAAAGCACGATTTACCATGAAAATTGTCGTTTAACGTTGTTGAATCTTCCGGCAGAATTGCTTGAATTCGATCTGTAAAACTCAACGCCCACAGGAACAGCATCCACATTTCTAAATACATTCGATTTGAATCGATGAAAAAATCAAACACACGTATTTTAATTAATTTGCGACTCTCTTATATTGTTGTTAGTAATTAGACCGTTGTATTTTCACATCAACTCTCACTACAGTCTCTTCTCTCTTCTATACGTCGGCGTTGTTTATATATTCGCACATTGACCGTGTTGACTCCAAGAGCGTCTTCTTAACACTGACACCACACTCAAGACTATTTGAAAATAATGAAAGAAAGAGGAGAACAACGACGAAAAAAAAGCACAGCGGAATAATAGGGTTTAATACACACGAATTAAACCAGGTCGTTTTGCTATTGTTTAAAGTTTGCTTGAATTCTTTCTAGAAATCCGTTTCAATTTTAGTGAAATGCGGGAAACCAATAGCATAATAGTAAATCGTTGATGAAGAAAGTTTGTCGCGAAATCGTTGATGGTCTATTCAAGCGAAAGGCGCCCAATTACCGATAGATAATGATTTCGACTATTGTATCGGTTTCGATGCAATCGTCGATCATTTATTCAAACATTATCCATATGCAGGAGCTTTATATACATTTATGTTGCCTTGAATATTGACAGAACTATTAAAACACGTGTGCCAAGTTTGGTATTACTATCTACATAATTCTATAAAATATTGCCGTTATCAATGCGAAATGAATCCGTTGAGAATAGACAGCGAGAATAGCATTGCTGATAAAGTTCGATAGGATTTTGTGATTGAAATTATGGAAAAATGCCAACAGTTGGGAGAGGCGCATCCACCATTTTTGCAATATCGGTGTGTTATTCGTCCAAAAAAGCGCTAATAAAAAAAAACAGAACCAATTATGTCGCAAACACACAAAATTAACGGTCCAATATTGTAAACAGTTACTTTCATGTGGCTACAGCTGTTCTTTTGTTGAACTACCAAATGTATGCCTTAAATCAAAACATTTCCACCAATGTAAATAAATAAATAAATAAATAAATAAATATAAAAAGAGAACTAGAACGATAAAAACCAACCCTCAGTTAGTGAAACATAACATTGGAGCTTTTAAATTCATTTTAACGGTCGGTTGATAGAATAATATTGATAATGATAACAGACTTCTGTTCCGCTTTTAAATTATACGGAAATTATACAGATTTTCAACCAGAGATAAGACAAATCAAATTTTTCCACTTCTTCAGACTTCCATAATGTCGCTAGAGATAAACGGTTGAAGTTATTTCTTGGAAATATTCAAAAATCATAATTTATAACCGCTTATTTGGAATTTATTGGATAACAACCCCTTGAAAGATTTCTTACTTGGATAATATCAGAAAAACTTTTGTTGTTAGTTTGCAGTTGAAGAGACTTTCAGTATCCTTCAGAAGATCAGTTTGAAATCGATTATTTAATCTGTTTTTAAATCGGTACGAAATTATAGCTTATTTCACGCGTAATAGATCACGTCTGGAATTATAAAAGTTAATGTGGGGCTCCAAGCGAAAGTTGGTTATTATTTTATCGAGATTCTTCAGGAATTGCGCAATAATTGGTCTTAAAAAAGTGATACCGGTAGATATCTAGGCTTTTTTGACTGACGTCGCTTGATGCCCTACACATAACAATACAGCACAATTAGTATGAAAAACAACAAATTCTACAAAATATTTCTTACTCTCCTACATTATCAGCAACTTTCAGTATTTTTCGGAAGACAGTTGTCGACCAGTTTGAATTCGATTATTTTGATTATTTCAGATAGCGGCTGAAATTAGAAAAGTTAATGTAGAGCTCCAAGCGAAAGTTGGTTATTATTTTATCGAGATTCTTCAGGAATTGCGCAATAAATCGTCTTGAAAAAGCGTAACTGGTAGATCTCTAGATTTTTTAACTGATATCTCTTGATGCCCTACACAAAACTATAGAGCACAATAAAACGTTGATTTAAGTGCTTCAAGCAAAGCGATTCTTTTAAGCAAGCTTTTTAGTCTCGATTTCTTTCCAATTATATTCTATGATTCTCCCACATTTATTAGTTTTTTATAATTTATGAAAGTCTGGAATATTTAATTAGTTAAACACGGTTTTAGAGAAAGGCTTTTGTATTCAAATTAACAATTAGACGAGCTAAGCTTAGTTGCCATTAATATTAAGGAACGTGCTGTTATTAATTTTTTTCTGTATGCTGTAGTTGACGAATTTATCGTCACGTAACACAATTCCCTATTGTTTATAGACAATAATAATCATTATAAGTTATTCAATTATGGAGTTTTATAAAAATTTCCGCATATTTTCTTCACTTTCTATTTTTTTTCCAATACATGAGGGCTGATAGAATAAAAACAGTAGAAAGCTTTAACAGAAAATCGATCTTTTTTGAATGATTATCAAGCTGTCGTTCCCCTAAAACGAATATGCACATGAAATTTTAAATTTTTTCCAAATATCGCGCAAAAGTGTAAACTTTGCGTTCTCCCTCTGTAAGCATGTTTTTTCAGGATCTACCTCTGATCATGGGAAGGATCTTTCAGTGATGAAAAGCTAACTAAGTGCTTCCCAGTTGTTAGAACATTTAACGATAATTTTTAGACAATTCTCGAGGTGTAGTCAAAAAGCAAAATTAAGCAAAAGGAACAGCAACCTGCGAAGATTCTATGGAGAAGAGGGAGCTCTAGTGCCGCTTCTACAACTTCAGATCTAACTCTTTTTAGCAAATTGAAGCCAAAAAAGTAATAAATAGTTTTACATTTCAGGTGTCGATATTCTGGCAACTGTGAGGAGCTAGAGTTAAGCCTGAACTGATTTTAGATGAGACGACCTCTTATTCAAACTCATCTTTTCCTACAAAATGTACAGGATTTTTCTCTCCACTCCCTGATAGAACTTTAATGATAGTTTTGCGGAAATTGCACATATTCCAACTGCCAGAAACGGCAAACTTAATAAATGTGGACTTAGAGACAACGAACGGGACCCACGGTGAATTCTAATTAAAGTCATTCATTCTGACTGAAACAACTCACTGTGTCATACTGTAAAAATTAATAATGCAGCCAGAACGGCTGACATTTTCACGTTGAATCGATAAACTTTTAAACAACAGCTCTGTGAATAGACTCGCTACATATGCAGTGTGACATTAGCTTGAAGCCTGCATTATGCGAAAATAAAAGTATAAAATCAATACGTTTACATTCCCGAATGTTTTCGAAAATTGTCAGAACATTCTATAGCAGTTCTCATACAACTCATTTGTATTCAAGAGGATCCATAAATTTTTCAAATAACGACAGCAAACATCCCATAAAAACGTGATACGTTGTCTACCATTATCCAAACACAGCACACATAATGCCGTTATAAAGGGGGTGAAATAATCGTAAAGGGCGTGTATAATCCACCAAGTGTTTAAAGACGCCACTTTTAAGTGTATTTATAGAATGATTTGGTGATGATTTAGGGGGGCGGTTGGACTGGAATGATCCTTAAATATTGACAGATTTACGTGGGGATCTTTCACGATTAATAGTTTCATAATAACGATAAACTTTTGTTTGTTGATTTTCGTTACGCAAGGGTGGAAAATCTGATAAGTATTTGGAACACCCTGCTGGGAAAATACATTTCGGGCTGTTAAAAGATTCACGAGGCGTTCAAAATGATTTGAACAACAACAATAACGGTGCCTGATGATTACCAAACTTTCAACGTTTGTGTATTTTATGTTGTATATTTTCATCCAACGATGAAGACGATACATCTAGTTCTATAATAAAAGTTCGTGCAGTTTTGGGATTAATTCTCGGCGAAATTTATAGTGATGACAATTATTTGGAGAGATTCAGATCGATATCGAGAACTAAACGATGAAAGAATATCTACTGATCGTTTGAAAGATTTACGGTAATAACTCTATGCAACTTCGTTTACAGAATTGTTTAGAAAGTTGTTAAAGTTTATTGTTGTTATTATTTATAAAAGCCAACATTGCACGATTAACGTGTATTTACTAACATTTAAAATAGATTCAAATAACAGAACAACATGCACGTGGATCGTTAGGGGATTCTGTTTGTTTTGGACGCCCACATCATTATAATTCGATCCTAATAGAAACAAATGGTTTTAAATTAAATTAACAATTTAATAACAAACAATTGACAATAAATCAAAATTAATTGAAATGCAATTTTCTACCAACAAACTCATGCAAAAACTAATTTCCTTTTAATAATCGTCCAATTACAATTCTAATGGTTCTAACAGAAGAGTTTTTCACACAAACCGCACGTGGACGTATTTCCTCCAAGTCTAATCGACACAACATCCATATAATTTACAACTGTTTTTATTATACTTTTTTTTCTTCTGCATATCAGATATCGATACATTAACCAGAAACAACCTGACCCGTTTCAAGCTTTTAACATTATCATTATGATTATCATTAAACAAGTGAGAGGCTGAATTTTTGCGTCCCGTTACACGAACGTAATATCTCCCATTATTATAAACAATCACTCATTGATCAATAATAGAAAAATCACTGACCTAATCTTGATTGTATTCAACAACAGAGAATACGAAAAATCCAAACCGTCGATTAGTATCGTCAATCTAAAATCATAATGACCTAGAATCGTGCAAAGGAATGTTGCTGTGACAGGTCGGTGTAGCCTGTACAAGTGCAGAAACAGGTGGAATTTGTTGGAAAATGCATCCTTTCACTTGACGTGATTAGCCCTTTTTTCCCCCCCGATTGTGTTGGATTTTCTCTAGTCGACTTTCACTCACTTTTCAGAAATTTGTAATTGCTAGAAATTTGGAATTTTTAATCTATTTATAGACTAATCTAGTTTAATGTTTATCTGATAACGGAATACAGTGATGGCCAAAGAAATAGGTGTTCTTGTACTTTGCCTCAAAAACTGTTGAACAGATATGTCGTGTTTCTGATCAACTGAAAAGTTTCAAAGGGTTTTCGGCGGCAATGCAAATCGCTTTTTGGCGCTCCTATTCTTTAAAGTCCGCAGAGAAGGCGTTTTTTAAAGAAATTCTTTACCACCTTCTCCAGCAAAGTCGAGTCCACTTTCTAGGAGAGCGCAGCCCTCAAAAGTTGATTTTCATTATCTTTACATTTCGTCCCTTCTTTTGAAGAAGCGGGAATTTTATCAAAACTTTCTTTCGAAGAGATCTTATACAACAAAATTATCTATAATTTTATATTATTTGCGTCCGGCTTGGTTGCTTGCTTAGCGCCTAGAAGCGGATCTGTAAGTCGTTCATAAGTAAAGGGCGGATATCTGCTCCAAGATGGAGCAAGGCAAATTCTAGTCTCCTGATAAATTCGTATAGAGCGTATTGGCTATAGCTATTGTACCTGCATAGTCTATCTTTTCTTGTGAAACGCTTTTCTTTACAAATATTGTTCGAACGTAGAGAAGCAGTGGACCAGTTGAACTGGTACCGTGACGTCGTGACGTTTCGGCGAAAAAACAGGTGCCTAGTTGTACCGAGTTTCTATGAAATTCTGGCCGCTCTCTCTCATTGGTTAAAAGCGGATCGTCAAAGACAACAAACTATCGTAGAAAATCTTTTAAAAAAACAACAATTTTTGACAAAAATAAATTTAAAAAAAAGTTTAAAATTATGAACACATTTTTGTTGATTTGTTCTACATGTCTTTTCTTATAAAATTATGTAAATACATGCATTAAAATTAAGCTACGCCAATGGTGCATTTCGAGCGTTGTAATTCTAACCAAATGACCTTCAATACGCACTTTATTCATACGGCACTAACAATATTGAAATTAAACAGACGCAGGTACTAATTGAACTTTCTTCTAATACAAGGCAATTAGGAACTTTATGGAGAGTTCTATGCTTAGATCAGACGCCAAGCCCGTATATTCCGGTTCTTTTCGTGATGCTGAATACTTTATGATGAGCTTTGGGGGTGATTTCATTGTTCCAAATGTTTTTTTTCACAATTAAATTAGAAACTGTCAGAGTCTATCAGACTTGATTAAAATTAATATCAATTCAGATGAAATACTGTAGTCCGCAATCTCTTTTGAATCTTTCGAATTCGTTACGAGAGTCTGCTTTATAAAGTTACCGCATCTATTGTAATCTCATTTGAGTACATTATTGATATCATTAAAGGGCATTCACTTTGATGCGGTCATTCGAACAGAATTGAATTAATAGTGAATTGGACAGTACAAAGCATTTTATTGGAGCAATTCAAATAGAAGACATGGCTGTCAAATTAATAGAATCAGTAGCCGCTCTATTTACAACCCTTAAATCGATACTGGACTATAAGAAGTTGGTCGAATTTATTGCGAAAGAAATTAAAGTTTGATTAGGGTAACGGATACGAGTTGTTGTAGTTGAGGGTTTTTGATCTCGTCGATATATAACCAAGTTTGCTGTTGTTGTTGTTGTGTGGGCTGGCAATGCCCCTGTTTGGTAACCCGAGGTCAGCTGCTGTCTCTCTAACAAAGACATGTGTGGATGATAATAGTAAAGACTTCCCAACTTTTCTCTGCGATACAATTCTGTTGGGATTTTTTTATAGTATATATAATAATTCCAATCAGACCGTTATATTCAATCTGTAGTGTAATTGGATTATGTGGTTGACGACCAAATAGGAAATCATCAATTGATCACAGTTCCTTATTAGATTCGATACGAAATTTACACTGTGCAAGACGAAGGCAGTTTAGAGATTACGATGTTTGCCAGACGGTAAGTTCGCGATTTACTCAGGTGTATAATTTGCTACACAAAAAAAATGAATATAAAAATAAATTCAATTTCTTTAGAGTCGATAGATGTGGAAAAAATAGGGGAAATTTCCAAGAGATCTGCAATATGTTGGAAATTTACAATAATTAAAATAAATGAGCAATTTATTCGATTTGTTGACGCGACTTTTTAACATCAACAAAACGGATAATATTAATATTAACAACAATAAAACAAACGAACATCTGTTCAAGTATTAAAACCATTCTATTGAGCTTTCTTATTTTTTTTGAAATGGCACCCGAAAAAATCGATTTGCATTCGTTGAAATTAAGGTCAAATTGTGTCCATAAATTATACCAAATTATCTTAATAACAAGCAGATAATTGTGTAAAAAATAGCAAAAATGGTTTGTCTGACTGTTGGCTAATAAATATTTAATAGAAGTAGGCAGAATATAATCCAACTATAAATAATTAATTAAATAACTGGGATGGCTGGCAGAATAATGAATTGCCGTATTTATCACTGTGGAGGAAAACGTCTCAATTATGGGCGGTTGTTGTAAATGGAATTTATTAAAACTTTCCCCCGATCTTATTGTCTGCTCATGGTACACATTATAAGCTGAAATATTTGTATCGATCATGCCTAAAAGAAATTGTTAGCATTGGCGTAAAACCATTACTCTAATGGCATTACTAGAGTTGGGCAATTTCTGTTACACTTATCTTTATTTGTCATCTTATTACACTCCTACTGCTTTACGACCAATTTTTTGGAAGACAACAGCGACAACATCGCCCAAATAGCCACTGCCGACTACCATATTCCGCCAGATTGTGGAGTACTCAAAACGGCGGGACGAAGCGGGTATTTCGTTGAGCCTAATAATGTAGCACTTGACGCACTTGAAAAGTGAAACATGAGTCGCTCGTTGAACTTGACACTAGTATAAACAGTTTTTAATATTTAACAAATGTTTGATGGCTACAGTTTCATTGAATCGGGTCGCATTTCCAAAACTGTATAATGAAGATATTTGGCACATTTATGGCGAGTTGCTGTTTTATGGAGGGTGTCCCAGCTAAGTGTTCCACCTCAAATATCTCGTTTGTTTGTGAAGTGAAATGGAAAAGTATCTAAAGAAATTACGATTCAATGTCTATACTTCAATTGACCGGTACTATTTTCTTTCTAGATGTTTTGGAAAACGTCCTATAAGGTCTCGAAACCTACTGCTTTTTTAGAAAAACTCGAAGAAAAACTTTGGAAGGAACTCTAAATACTTTTGGATTATGAAGCATAAAAGTCTACTTTACAAAATACAATAGCTTTCATGTAGAAATAATATCCTTTATTTCGAACCACTAGGAACCGGCCTGCTTCCCTAAAGACTCTAAAAGAGCGAAACGAGTGGGTGAAATAGGCGACCCTAGACTTTTTTAAAAATCTAAATTTTGTTATAGATTTTATAATTCATGGTTGTGTCGCTCAGTTCAGGACATGTACTTGATGAAAATTCGCTATAGTTCATGCAAAACTTCAGCTTCATGTGGACAAGCAGGCGCCAAAGAGGCAAAAGATTGGGGCGAACAGAACGAACTTTCACTTTCTAACTGGACAAATTTGATTTATTTGAAACTATCATTCCAAAAGTTATATAAGCAAATACGTAACCGCGAAACAGATCTATATAGATTTCCATAAAAAATAGATTTAATAAGAACCCAGGAAAAAAATTCAAAGACTCCCATTCAATCACCCACATGTTATGCAAATTTATCCAAATTCTTGTCTTATGTACCGGTAGCTAATTTGACTATCAAATTCTAAATCGACTAAAATGTTGTTAAAAGAAACCTTATCGTGAGAGGATGTGAACTACAAAACAAGCTGCCAGTTTCAGGAAAATACTCAACAAATGCCAAAATAATAAACAATGCGTGCGTATCCGATAAACATTCAAGTAAAATAAATCACAATCATCGACAGAATGACAAGAAAAGTCGAACAAACAACGAACTGATTCAACACAAATTGGCACAGTCTATTTTACGATTCGATATTCCAATTTGGCCCTAATAAGTCAATTTATGTTGTTCAATACTGATTACTGTGCACACATAATAATCGCCCATTTCCGACCTCACAGCAGCCGCACTTGTTATTATAACTGGGTTACTGTGATAGTTTACGGTTAAATTAAAACAAAATTATCAGGAAATCGCATCAATCTCGATATTACACTTTTAACGGATTGATGGTGATTAATTGAAATCGATAAATTGCCCCCCATAAATCGACAAGTTTCAAACAACCCGTTTTCAGTGTTTACACTAATCGACAAATACGGGGTAGAAGTATCCGATTTCTATTTATTCTCGAAAAGGTCTAGACTGAGCCCTCACGTTCTCACCTACCGTTTGTCAACAAATACGAATCCTGTCATATTTGATCAGTGTTTGATATATTCGTGTGTATACAACTCAACTGATAATATTGTTGATTAATTAATCTTATCTCGTGTTTAATTAGACTGATAACGTTGAAATGTCGACATAATCCAACAGGATGTGTTGCGGTATTTTTCTGAAACATTCTTGTTGTAATCAGATTTGTTTGTTTTCTCGCCCTCGGCAGATGAAAATCAGGAAATTTCGGGGGACTTTACAGCAATCCCTTCATGGCAGCAGCAGCCACATGTGTTGTTTAGTTGCGTCTATAATTGAGTAGATTTAAAACAGGATGTTAGTGAACCCCAAATACAACAACAGCTGTGCCGTTGCCCTTTGACACTGATAATTCTTTCCCTACTGTGTGACACATACTATCTTCCAAGTTGTGTGCGAGATAAAAATATTCGAAACAAAAAATTAATTAAAAAACTACTGTACGAATGAATTTCAATTGAATAGAACCGAATCTCTATGAAGTCATGGAACGATAAAGTAGCACGAATACGGTGTATGGTCACGAATACACACATCTCTCTGGGGCATTTTTCTCTATTTTCATTGCATTCAGCGGATAAATGTTGATGTATGGCTATGGTGGAGGCATGCACGTTCTAATTTCTAGAAATTCTAGCGACTTTATTAGTGTTGAAATTATCTCGAATTCCAATTGATTGTTGATTGTTGGCTGAGTTCCGTTACCGAAATTAATCAAATTCGATTCGAAATACTCCGATATAACACATGGAATCGAGTTTAATTCCAAATACAGAGTTCACTATTGTACCAAGAGTTCGGCGTAATCATCTTTATGCTTCAATGCTTCGGTTCGTTTTGGAAAATTACAAACAGGACGTGTCTTTGCAACCTGATGAATCACTACAAAATGGATAAAGATTGAGATACACGTTGATTTGATGAAATTATGAGTTATACAGTTCGTCAAATTGTTGATTATTCTCTATTGGTTTTGTGCCAATAATACGAGTGTAATTTGAAATGTTTAACAATAATTAAATTTAATACCTGCTGTTGCAGTTTTTTTTTTTCGTTAAAGGATAATTTATTGCAAACGTGAATCTGTTTAAAAATAACGGCACCTAAATATAACAACATCTGGCGTATGAGCCATTAAGAAAGGCGACAAGAAAACTGATGCGAGACATTTAAATAAATCTGTTCAACGATTTGTTATATTAAGAGAAAGGATTTGTGAATTTTTCTTAGATTGTTTAGCAAACACAAACAATAAATCTAAGATTTATTTGATTATAATAATATTTCCATAAAACGCACACTACATAATTCAACGTTTCGATCTATTCGTTCTAAATCAGAGTTTCTCAACCTATACGTCTCGCACCGTTCAATAAAGTTATTCACCACACAGCGGGTCCCAATGATGAGCAAAAACTATCCCGCTCCTAGTCTTGATTCTTAAATAATCTGTGAAGAAATTTACTTTTGGTCTTGGTTCTGCAGAACCAGTCTAAGAAGACTTTTGCAGTTGTGCTTCATAAAACTGAACTTTTCTGAAGATTTGGTGGGATTTTGCAGTCTGGTATCTCTTTCAATTTCTATCAACACCGATTTTGCTCCTCCCATGCAGTCCCCTTTGAAAGAGACGTCATGTAAGCTCTAGACCTTGCTTGATGCCCATGTTACAACAGAATAAATGCCTTTTCGACAATGGTAGTGATTCTGAAACTCTGTCAGAGCCTGACTCAACCTCCCCCATCCCTGGGCACTGTAAAAGATGCCATCCCATTACCAAAATTTTGCATAAAATGGATAGTCTTGAAACACAATTTTCAAATAAATAAAATAACTCATGTATAGCAGAAAATTTGTTATAAATCGGCACATTTTTATGTTTTGATTGTTTAAATTATACATTTTGGCATAAGAGAGCTGAGCAATCAAGAAGCATCTGTTAGTGTTTCAAAAAGGCTGTTTCATCTCCCCATGTAACTATCAATAAATTGACCTCTTCCCTTCCCTTGTGTTTCGGTCTTCAAGGCAATATCAGTATCGAACAAACGCGTCCTCAACTGTTAGAAACAGCCTGTGTGTAGTTTCAACTTTGGGGCACCTAAAAGTGCCTTACATAAAGCGCTCTTACACAAAAAAGTGGGCCAAAAAAATGAATTCTCTAGATTCTCGCGGTAACGTGAGAAACACAACGTTGCTTGAGTTTTTCTAGACCGTAATGTAACGATTACTTCTCCGCTTATTGTTTCGCGTTTTGTGAGCATTTCGGTAGCTATAGCAACGCCAATATTGACGAAACTTGCAACACTCCCGTCATATTGCCAGTGCCAAGTTTTTTGTGCATCTGATCATCCCAAACAATGTCAATTTCGAATGATTCAATTACGGTGAATTTCGATGGAAATTCGAAAATACCAACAAGAAAATCGAACCAACGAAAACCAATAAAAATTCCACAACACCATGCACAAACAGCACAACATAAATTTAAATCAAAATATTTCACAACAGGTCATGGCATCGATAATAAAACTGCCCGAAATGTATTGAATGAACCATCACCGTATCTGGTCGATGTGGAGGAATTTTCACATAAAACAACACGGAAAACCCAACGTATCGGTGATTTATTGAAACGATTATATGTGGAAGAACCGAATGTGGCCAATTATCAGACAATCATCGATGTGGCACCGGATTTCTATCAGACAACGCAAGGTAGACCGATACGTGAACAGCAGAATTTACGTGAATATATCGCAACGATACGTGATGTGTTACGGACAAGGGTGGTGAATGGATATCGGCAAGACGATCTATTGCAAATTGAAGAGAAATTAATTTTGGAGCAGAATATCATCGATGAAACACGGAAGAAATTCAAACTGTATGCGGGTACCTTTGAGGAGTTCTTGTATAACGATCATCTGGTGTCGATGGCTTTGCTGAAAGAATCCGAAAACGAGACGAATTTGGCTCAAACGAAACACGATGAGTATCGACAGTTGTCCAAAGATTACGGTGCGTTAAGATCGATACTGTACAAGACGGAAGAGAAATGGCGCGATACAAAATTGTATCAACGATTCTTGTATTTGATGAGTCCGATGGAATGGCGTGAACAACACGATCGGGATATGAATGTCACCGCCGATCTACAATTTGTTAGTAAAGCATTTGGCAAATATCGTTTGAGTTCGGATAAAACATCATTGGAGGATCTTTTGGAGAATTTCGTGGAGGATATGGAATCAACAACAATACCGGAATTGTATTTCACCGAGCCACAACAGTTGGTTGATACGTTTCGTTTTATTGAAATACAAAATTTGAACTTTTTACTACAAGTCGAAGAATTGGCTGAACCATTAGAGAATATCCAGAACGGTTTGAATTTGGCTGAGGATTTATTTAAAACGGAGATGGAGGCACTGGAGGAGACCCTACAGAAGATCTCAGTAGGAATTGTGTAAGTTGTACGAAATTAAATGATTATCTTTAATTTAATTGCGATCAAGTCGTGAGGAGAAACGTGCCGAATTCCTGCAAGAGGTAGCAACAAGCCTGATCAACAGTCAATACAGAGACTTACTGGTATCGGATGAAATTCTAAATCTGAAAGTCTTAATCGAAGATGTTTATGAGAAACTGATCGGTCCCAGTGATGGTAATGCAACGATCGCACGGATGATGGAGGAATTGGAGACGAAATTCTACGATGAACTCTTGCATTTAGACCAATTACCGTTGGATTTAGTCACACGAATCGAACGCAAATACTACCGAAACGAGATGAAATTGATGAAGAAGGCAGAGAAGGCTGCCAGGAAATTGATAGAATTTGAACAGTTGTTTGACAAGTTGATTAAAGTAACTTTACTAGCGTCATCTGGGCAGAAGCCGAAACGGCGTAAGTTTAATTGTAATTGATTATCGCTAGCTAAGTAAAACGCTGTTTTTTTTTTGTAGCTTTGGTGTGGCGGTCGGCGCCAGTAAATCCGCCACCGCCAAAGTCACAACCACTTCGACCTCTAACCGATGAGGAGATCAATTTCCTTGATTTCTTCACGATTTATCCGAAAGATAACGATAATCTGGCCGATTACGGGATTGATTTGAGAGGCCAACCGAAGAGCTGGTTCAACTATGTGTCAATTGATGAAAGCAAGCGCGATGATGATGATGATGAGGATGAGGAGGAGCAAGATGAAGAAGTGAAACAAATTATCGATCTCTCTTAGAAAATTGTGTGGCCCGAAGCTGTAATGTAACATTACGGAAATTACATCAATAATTCGATAGAAAAGATGACACACTACGTAATATCGGTTATTTACAGTCGAATGAAATTTTATTTCGTGAAAATGTCGAATAAAAACGAAAAAATCAAATTATTGTTTTGATGACCTTCATTTCTCATATCGCCTTCCTGTTCCGGTAAATATTTTACGGATGTTCGCTATTTGAACAACAACAATTTAACATACGCTTCGCTACCTGTTGTATTCATTCATTTCCCTGTTCATAATATACATAAACATTTGTGTTATAGAAGGGTGATTTTAATTGGAAAATTGGGTTAGTTATCATCAACCATTGTTTGTATTATCGATGAGTACAGGATCTGGGTAATTCAATATTATTCTATTGAATAAATATTTAGTCATTTCCTACTTATTTTCGAATTTAAAACTATTATGTATTAAAAAAATATGTAAAATAAAATAGAAAGAAAAAAAATTGTGGTTGGAGGCGCCGGGCATCGATCCCGGTACCTCTCGCATGCTAAGCGAGCGCTCTACCATCTGAGCTACGCCCCCTTCACAACAATATTCTCGTCTCACTTGTAGATAAGGGTTAATTAATTTATTTTCATATACAGTAATGGATCTAAGCTTAGGCCCAGAAGACCCATATCTAGAATAAAATTTTCAAAATCAGCAAAAACAAGTACAGTTCATTTCGATATACTGAATAAAAATGGATAATGTAGTAATTTTTTTTCCTTAACGTTGGTAACGTTTTCATTGTATTTGACAACTGTCAAAAATCATAAAAACAAAATACACGGTATTTGTTTTTTTTTAGATTTGTCGGGTAGTAAATTGCTGCCTGCATTTTCAGCAATTTCCCTTATTTCAGGTGCAGTACATGAAAATTCTTCATTCATTGTTAAATAAGCAATATGGGAAAAAAACAATTGACTAAGAGTGAAAAATAAAACAATTGAAAACTTTCCCGGCTGAATGCTCAATTGTTATATCAGTAACACCAACTCCCACCAATTTCCCTAAATTTCAGAACTCGCAAATTTTTTTTGTAAAAAAGGGCACAAAAATAAGTGATACTGAATGGACTCTGAAAAGAGACTCTACAGGAGCTCCAGAGGCCACCCTTGGTGTAATTAAAGAATAACTACATTTTCATGTTACAAGAATGCAAGGGTTCTATCCGCAGAATAGATGGTGCACAATGGGGATCAATCTTTTCATTACAACCCCTCATGTTTACCTGTCTTTTATATTCGTTCTGGTTGCCATAGAGGCATAGTTTTACACAAGGTTTTCGATCTACCCCTACACTTGAAACACACAAAATTTCTAATTTGATGAATCCTGAAATCTGCTTGTGTTTTTGTCTTGACCAGTCAGTTGTTTAGATTTGAGATCCGGCGCGACTTACCTGTAAACTCCTGAAATATGATGCCGTGTATAAAACACGGCCAGATGTTTGAGTCTTTTGTACCAGCAGGTAGTCAATTATTAAAAAACAAAACTTGAATGCATGTTGTACAGGTTTGTGTGTGTAGAGATGTGGCGCGACCGAGAATGGAATCGCAGCAGTGGAATTACTACAAATCTGAAAACTTCTAAAATGCTGACATTTCCACACGAAACCCTGCATCATGAAAATTCTATTACTGTAATCTTAAAAAGAATACGAACTAAATCCATCAGACCAACGATAAATAGTAATTCTATCCACAATCGCTCAGATTTATAGTTATTTGTTGCTAGTCGACTGTTAACACTATTTCCGGGTGGCGATTTCCTTCGATTTTTTGAATTGAAAACTCCACCACCACCACCACCCCTTGCTCGTTGAATTATTTCTTGATTGACTCGATCAACCATTCTGGTGCAAGTTAATTATTCAAACAGGTCTTTATACAGATCATTGGTGGTTTTGGTGAATTTGGTGCTCTGTATGGGAAACCCCCTTTTCTCGTTTCAAATACACTAACCCAGTTGAGAGAGAATGTCTGGATCAATATCCGTACAACTGTCTCTCTCTTTGCAGATATAAAAGCGAGATCTAGCCAGCGTGTACGTGGATTGGTCCCGGAATATACTATGTACATGTTGTGACCATTATGCGGTGGTTTATTAATTTATTAATTAATTACGATGATTAATTAGTTGTTTGATTTTTCATTCAATTAAACACATATGTTGTTTGATGGAATTTATTTCGTTAATGGAAATTCTGCGAGTACAGCTAGAGAGATCTGGTGTGAAGTGTTTTGATGACTTTCTATGGACGCTACAAGAGTAATTTAAGTGATGGGTCCGTGGCACGCTCGTTTAAGCCTTTTCAAGTCGACTAGTTTTCGAAAAATACCGGTAAAGTATACTTCATCTGGTTGGCAACAGTCGGCTTGACTGTCTAAATAAACTCAACACTTGACAAATATTTCCACTCTATTTTCTGTTGTTGTTATTTGAAATAATTTTCAAATAGTTTTATCTATTTTGGACTGAATAAATATCAATTTTTGCTCACTGTAAATATTATATTATTTATCTGTTTCCGATAAAATTATCAAATTTGTGGCATTGCTTGGATTTAAACGACACAAGCGACGACGAAAAGTTTGATCAATATATTAGGATTAGAATGAATTTTCAACTTGAATCGTTAGGAATTATTCAGTCTCTTTCTCTCTCTCTCTCTCTCTCTCTCTCTGTCGAATTTTCCCCGACCTTCGCGGCTTTTTCCAATTTATTCGATCAATATTCGCTTCTATAATGGTCCATAAAAATAAACGATTTTCTCTAACTAATAAACGTCTTAAAAATATGTTTTTCCAGCCTTCTGAACAGATTTATACTTGACAAGTTGGAAATACATCAATTTTATTCGATTTCACCAATGATAGGCGTCTTTAAATAGGGGAAGGAAAATTCCAGAGACAGTCTAAAAATAACTGCCCTTGTTATGTTTCTACCCTTATTCGTTTCAATAATTTATGAACGTAAGAGGGTTGTTGACGCCAATCGCCCAAATTGGTCAATCATCGAACATATGCTACAATACTTTTGGAATTCTCCCGATCTACAGATAGGGAAAATCAGACAAATCAAATATAAGAAGCTTAGTGGTGTCACTGATGCCAGTTTAACCCTCCGGGAAAATTAGTTCCCATTCCACTGCAGACATTATAAAATTGAAACTATAATGTGGTATAAGGGGATTGATAGTATCACAAAGTTCTTGTTTGTATTGTAAGAGAAATAGTTACCGGCTCATCGATCTGATAAAAGCTACCATTTCAGGATGATGATAATAAAGGGAAGAGTAATCGTTCTCTCTATATGTGAACAGAACGAAAATGTCAAATTATTAAAAGGCCATTAAGTCTATTGTTCACTTGATACAGAATAATCTTTGGATAGATGAGGGTTTTTCAATAATACACGCTTTAATCCAGCTACATATGGGACGACATCGTTTCATCATTGAAGCGGGATTGTGTTTGCCGACTTCTTTTGTGTTACGTCCAGTGTAAGCCAAGCAAATATGGGTGAATTTGTATATTAGTTCTTTTAATAATTTGCTGGTTTTGGGGGCCAAATTTAAGACGTTAGATGGACGTCCCACAAAATGCTGTAAAAATTAGATCTAATCGAATCTGATTAGGAGAAAATAAGTCAGTTAAAAAAACAAGTCTCGGCCTGACTTGCTTCGAATTAGGAAGGATTAAAGTTGATTGCACCAGAAGAAGAATGGAGTCAGTAGCTGAACTATGTGAAAAAATATAATTTCAGCAAAAAAATAATCTGTCGAAGACTAGAAAAGGAGAAAAATATTTAAGGAAACAAAATTTGTGATCATGAGTAAAGAGAAGAAAGAAAACTGTCAATTACTTTGTAAAAATATTCCACCACTCACAAGAAAAAGGGTAGAAAAAGCAAGAGTCGCCTTCATCCAGATGTCTAAACTTTTCAAAAGCCACAACCTCAAACTAGGTGTTAAAGTAAGGCTCCATTTTCTACTACAGAGCGGAATCCTGGACATTGGATGAAGCAATATAAAAGAAACTTGAAACTTCCGAGATATAGCTCTAGAGAAGGATTCTTAGAATATCATGGGTATACAGAGGTACCCACGGAACAGTATTGGAAAGAATGTAAGGAAAAAGAGGTGATGATAAGAAGGAAACTGGAATATCTGGGACTTATAATGAGAAAAGGCACCAAATACAAACCCTTAAAATCCGTCCTTCGAAGAAAAGTGCTTGGAAAGAGAAGGATCTTATGGCTCAAGAACCTGAGGACATGGTTTTCACAGAACTGTTTACAGCAGCCATCAACAATGTCTTCCAGAAGGAGTACAAAAGAGGTCTGATCTAATTTAGCTGGTAATCGGTGAAAGAAGGCGCCAAAAATACCAAATCTAAATAAGCCCTAGAGCTGGGAATATCAGGACAAAAAAAAAGTCAGAAGGCAAAGAACCTGAGGAAATGCAGCAAAAACATGATCAGTCATAGAGTTAAGAGAACACATAAAAAAAATGCTAGATACTGGAACTAAAAAGGGAGTTAGAAGAAGTCACGAAGCAGGCTAAAACTAAGCCCACTATGACCAAGGATGATAAAAAAACGAGGTTTAAATGATTCTACCAGAAGAAGGCTAAGGTGACAAGTTGACAAGAGACTTGATTCGGTCTAGCTGGTGAAAGAAAAGAAAAACCAAGAAGGCCAAATTTGCTCTGTCTTAAACTGCTGATGAAGACAGAAAGGCTTAAATCTACAGCACCAGAACAAGTCAGAAGCCAACGAACCACAGCAAATTTGACTTGACCTGAACACTATTAGAACTAATAAAAAGGATTTATCGTAATCTTACTGGTAGAAGAATTAAGTCAAAAACGGAGGAAAAGGATGTCACAAGACTTCCTGATTTGGCCGACTCGGTGATAATTAGGAGTGTAAAAAAAGGCATAAGGACAAGGAAAAACTTCATCTAATCAAGAATAGCGAGAGATTGTCGCTTCAAGGAATTTAAAAGCAGCTGGCGTTTGGATATTCTGCAAAACTAAAACAACGCATTATAAAACAAATATTTTAATAGTATTGTTTAGAAATTATAATACACTTAAATACATATTTACAGGTTTACAAACATGGCGAGAGCAACAGGAATAATGATAATCTAACTATAATTACAATAATTCCAATAATAATTCAACATTAAATGACAGACTAACAAAGAAACAAACAAAAAAATTACTAAACGGTTCGAACAATTAATAAATTGTTGGTCGTTCGCTTAATTTCGAACTTTACAATAATAATAATAATAAGCATTATTATTGAATCAAATCGAGAAGTCTTATCAAGTTTTAGAATTTTCAGGTAACAATATGGTAAATTTGAACACGTTTTGGGGCACTGTAAACGACCCACAGTATTCCCAATTTGATCCAATAACAATGCAATAATTTCTCCTAAGTAATTCCCAAATTTCTATAAATAAATGAGCACCTTTGGTTTTATTTTTGTTTTGTTTTTGATAATTCGAATCGTGTTCACGAACTTCACTTGTAAATCGCACAAATAGCAGATCTCAATATTGTCTTACTGTTGGTATTCATGAACACAATTTGTTTGCTAAAATTGCACATTGTAACGTAATAATAATAACGATGATGATAATGATAGGAATAAGGATAATGAAGCGTATATGGTGGGAATTGGATAGATTTTCACACAATTCTCCCCATTTTATACAAAACATGTAACAACACAATGTTTGGTTGTTTCACTTTTTTTTACGAAAAAAGCGCGTGTGCAAAAACTATAATTAAGGCGAACATTCTTAACAGGTGATTAAATACACGTTTTATTGTTTGGTTGTAGAAATTGATAAGATTTGTGCCTTTCATTTTTTTCTTATTATTATTACAAAAACTAATTATTTACATTTTTTTTTTGTTGTGTTATTGTGTTCAGTGTTTCTCGGGTTTTCTCTCTTTAGAATTTGCGTCGTCGTATATAATTTTGCAAAACTAGAATAACAATAGGCAAGCCATCGGCTCAATAACAGTGTTTTCAATAAAAATATCACAGAAGGGGTTTTTACAGTTTCACAAAATCAAACAAGAAAACAATTTTGGACGTGCTCTTTTACTAATGGCGCAATCTCAGTAATTATTATGGAAAACACTGCAATATCAAGTTTTTTCGTCCTTTGTTTTAATTAATATTTATTGACTACACAATACACCACAAGTTAATTTCACAGCTCGCTACTTTTACCTCGTCTTTTTCTTGGACATTTTGGCCAATTTCCGCCGCTTCAAAATCATCTCGTACAACACCTCCAAGCCCTCGTGGAGACCATCACCGGTGATCGCACAAGCCGGCTGCACATGCCACAAATGTCCCCCAACACCACTATTACCAAATTCCATTAAACCTAACAATTTCTCTAATTCTTTTGGTTCCTTTGCACCGGGCAGATCCTGTTTATTAGCCAATACTAATATCGGTACACCGGAATTTTCCGGTGATTTAACAGTTCGTATCAGTTCCATCTTGGCCTCTTCCATACGCTCAATATCAACACTATCCAATACGAAAACAATACCATCCGTACAACGCGTATACGATTTCCATAATGGTCGTAATTTCTCTTGACCACCAACATCCCACACCAAGAAATTGATACCTTTCGCTTTACCGATCATACCTTTGACTTTTTCACAATTGAAACCGATCGTGGGTACGGTGTTCAGGTACTGATCGAATTTTAAGCGGTAAAGGGCGGTGGTCTTGCCAGCCGAATCCAAGCCCAACATGACAACATGTAAAGTGCCCTGGCCGGAAGGCAGGGCATCAAATAGCTGATTTTTACCCATACTGGCACCCATTTGAAAAATCCGAATTATCACCGAACAATCCGATATTAATTGGTGCTGTCTCTCACATGTTGATTGCGGGTTCACACGGTGGCGGTTTCATTTGGACGAGAATCTGTAATTGTCGAGAAAATTGAATTATTAAAAATGAATGTTAATTGGGTGTTTGGGGTAATACGAAGCGTCCTCTTCATTTCTAGCTATTCGCTAGGGAGTTCTGTGATCGTGGGCTTGTTGGAATTGTATTTATTACAATAAATCTTGAAGATAGTGCTGTCATGCGAGTTATAAGTTATTTTCCCCACACAAACACTGGCATCTATACAATTTTTAACATGATACATTCGTGTAGATGTAGACTGATACCCTATGATATTTACGAGCAAATAGAATTTGATTATAAGACGAATATCAACATGGAAAGAACAATAAACGGCCGGACAGTTAATCGTGGAAATTTACGCGAAACTGTCGAGCAGCACGTATCCACATACCGTTTTGTAGTAGTAGAACGAACACGATTTTACAAAAACAACACAGTTATTAATTTGAATTGAAAAATATAAAGAAACACGAACATGGGAATTTATAATCCGCAGCCATTCATCCGGAAGTTTGGGAATTATGGAAAAATTCCTAATTCTGCGGTCTGTATCGATTCAAATGCAGCTTCTTGTGGATGATTTCTCAGACATTCACGTCACAACCGTAAAACTGTTTTAATATCCGATCCGACCACAAAACCATTCCAAAATACAATTCAATTCTGTTACAGTTGAATTTAAAGTTTTATTATCTCAAATATTGGTCGACTTAATTAAAATTCCCAATGCCGGCCGTGTCTCGGAAACTTTACGAAAATGAAAATTGAGTCCCAGACAAACAGGCTAAACTGGTAGCTTCGATTTGAGCCAGTTTTAAGATAGGTTGTCGTTATGGTATTTGTGTAGTGGTAGATAGTTGACATGTTTATAATAGCTCGTGCTCATAATCCAAACTAACTGTTTTTATAGCTAAATTACAGAAGAGTGAAGAAATGGGAAAAAGTAGTGTTAGAATGCGTAACAGAAATACCATCGTCAGGGTTCGTTAATATTAACGTTACATGCAAGAAACTCGATGAAAATTCCATTTTTTCCCTTGAATTATTAGAAAGCTATATGGGTTGTTGTCTGGAGTGTATATGGAGAGAAATTTCAATTTTTAAAAGCGCTTTCTTTAGAAAAGTTGTAAAATATTTTACCTATCGACAATGCATGACGAATTAGTTGTCGTTTTTTTTTCCGAACGAAAAGTTAAATTGATTCATGTCAAGTTTACGACCTTCTAGGAAAACACCGAAATCATCAATTAGACCTTCTTTTTTTCGCCAGAGTGGAATGTTTGAGGCGAATGATTAATAAGGGTATTTCCAGCAAGAATTTCTACCACAAAATAAAAATAACAAGAGTCGGTAATTGGAAACATTCGAATGTTGCAGTTCGTTATTTACAATTATGCTTATCAGTGAGCTCTTATCGAAATACAAGTTTGATTCCTGTGGTCTTGCCATTTTACCAAATAGAAAAGCAGAGGTCGTCAAACTAAAACCTGTTTGTTTCAAGCAAAAAAAGCTCTAAATTCGAAACAATGTTGCTCAAACAATTACCCAATTATTGGCGAGAAAAAAAGAACGTCTGGGGATTAGTAATTTTTCATCTCTTTCGTGGTCGAGGTACTATCAATCTTCGAACAGCTCTTCATCATGTTATGTACCTCTGCTTCGGAGATTATGCTTGGAAAAAGTTGTGTAACGCAAGAGATGGAAGTCAGAAAAACGAAATTGCAAAGCTCAGTTGACTGGGAAGAAATCGAGTGGCACAAAGTGTGCTTCAGTGAAGACTAACGAGAAAAATAAAGTGGTGTTCCGATAGGCTTCCAAACGCCACCGAAAATTGTAGTCTTGATTTTTTGAAAATCGTTAGCGGCGCAAAAGTGTAAGGCAAAACTCAACAAAACAAGAAGTAACTGAACTGCAAAAAGAAGACTTAATCCGAGGGTGATCTGAATGGAACTAACAAAGAGAAGAAAGTGAGATCCGAAAGACAATAAAATTTGATAAATATGGCGATGAAGCAAGAGGTGTTAAGAGAACACTGATGAAAAAAGAAATCAGAATAGAACTAGATACTGAATCTAAGAAGGCAGTTGGAAGATTAAAATTACGAAGCAGGCTAAAACTAAGCTTGCTATGACCAAGGATGACGAAAAAACGAGGTTCAAATACTAACTCTTTACATGGCATTCTACTCTACCCTGGTCTCCTCATCCCCAGATATTGGATTGCAACACTGCTCATGGAGAAGGAAATTCTTAGATCCAAAGTACTAGGACAAGTGAAATTTAGAAGCTAAAGAACCACCGCTAACTCAGGACCTGATTTGACCTGTTTTGGTGATAAGCAGACGCAGTGTAAAAAGAGGCACAAGAACAAGCAAAATGGAACCAACAAAGCGAATAAAGTGTGATCAGAAAGACGATAAAATTTGAAAAATCCGGTGAGGATAGCGCCTCCCATAAACTACCGACACAGGTTCAGGAGCTATTCCGAACAAAATTCAAAGAATCTTTAATCGAAGACGAACAGATTTCCAAATGAATCTTCCAATTATTGGAAAGAAAAATTAATTACAGTGAAATCCCGTTTTTGGGTCAATGTTGATTTTAATGAAATTTTGACGTAATCGCGTACAATAATTTGGTCGAAAATATCAAGTAACCAAGTAATTTCTTTATTATTTCTCAATATTATTATTAATTCTGATACAACAACAGTTAATTTCCAAGTTAAATGTTACGAATGCAGACAAAAGAATGGGGGAGGTTTTCAGTTTTATTACAATAATTGCGAGTCCAACCGGCTTGACAACAGCATATTTTCTAGAGTTAATTTGTGCACTCTGTCCCTTCTTTAAACCGTTTATTATTCAACCACATTAAAGGGTTAAATCTGATGTTTGGTTGAATAAATTTTGGCCTAACGTTTTCCACTCTAATTCTTGATGATTATTGTTATTGTTTCAACAAATCACTACTTATCGAGAGGGAAAGAGAATTACAAAATTTGACATGAGAAACCTAGTTGTAAACAATCCACAATAGAATTGTACACTCGAAAATACATAAAATTCACTTTCACATCTTACAAGATTGCAATACAATTGATACATAATAAAATTTTGTGGAATAAAAACAAATCTATTTCACATCATCATCAATTGATATTTTTATTTATTCAAACCGATTAATCATAATAAATTTTAGAAAGTTCAATTTCGATAAAGATATACAAAGTTGTTGCAGCGGGATGAGTGCATGTCTTAAAATAGAAAATTTTTTGATAAAATTTTAAATGTAATTAGTTTAAGTCATCATCATCATCAGGCCGCATTAGAGAGACTCCCACGCTAGTCGTTTCGGTCACGCTAAAAGCTGCTTGATGAGAAGACGAGATGCATCATATAAGAATAGAGTAAAATGCCGCAGGTGGATAAGGAAATACAGAAAACGAGTAGAAAGTTTCAACTATTAATCAAACGATTTTTATAGATATATACCCCTCGAAATGTTGCTTATCATTAACATATTTCAAAATAGCTCAATTTCTAATAATTACGACTACTTTCTTCTATTTTTTTTGCTGTTGGACTGCAAGCAAAATATAGATTTGTAGGTTTTTTCTCTGTCAATTGAAAAGTAGTTCAATATTCCAAGGTTTCGGTCACTTTCTCATGTTCAGCTTCATTTTTCCGGTATATTGTCGTAACAATCTTTTCAAAACAATTAATTCTAGATTATGCAAAGTTGGACACCGATTTTGGTCGATTTGTTGGTTAAAAGACGAGAAAAAGTAGCCCTCAACGTGACTATCGATTTTTCTACGATTTCGTTATACAAATAAATATAATGATTGTTATAATAAGAAAAAAAATGCTGAAATAATCGATCCGAAGGTCTTGTAATTAACTAGAAATGTCTGTGCGAGATTAACAAACACAATAAAAACGATTCGATATTAGTCATAAATCTTGTCTTATAAATATTCAAATAAATTACTGATTAATTTGTTTGTTTAACGAAATAATGAAATTTCGTAAAAAATATTGAGAATTTCGTTGGCAAATCTCGTGTATGATCATTACAAAAACATTTCAAGCACATCCTATTTTTGGATCTTCAAACGTAGCAACAAAGAAATTTTATTTTTGTACGGAATTCTATGCTCGAACATCCAAATTTATTAAAAACATATTCGCCTTTTGTTATCCAGGAAAACGGCGACGGTGATGGCTCTATTTACGTTTACAGATCGACGACAATAAGCTCCGTTTGCACGGATCTGCCAGATACAATGCAACATTGACCTCGATTTACACGATCAACAATTAAGAATTTTTCACGATTAACCATCAAACTGGCCCATTTCCAAACGGTGTTACCGCTGAAATATTAGGCATGAGATGGGAGTTTATTGTTGTTGGGAATTTAAAGAAACACTGACGTGCAATTAAGCAACCCAATTGTGGCTTTTTTCTCTTTATTTTCACACAAAATAGAAATAAACCTTACGTAAGAATCTAGCACATACGGTATTGTCTTTAATTGAATAATTAGAAAAGAAGAAAAATCTCATAACACGCAACTTTTGCATAATCACGAAATAGAGAGATAATTAAACACTTTTTGAATCGTTGTCATAAAATCAATTCGCGGTCGTAATTCTCGCCATCATTTTGGTCTTTCGAACAAACAAAACTGGTTGGAATTTGTGTTTTTAAAAGCTTCAGGCATTCTCTACTGGCCTTATAAACTATTTAATCATCTTTATAGATAATTATTTCCCCACTATCTTTTGTTATTGGAGAAGAACTATTTTTCCAACACACAATAAAACTCATTTATCAGTATTATCAGTTTTTTTTTTTTTAATTTAATGATGATTCATTTCGATATAATTTTATCGGTACTCTATTAACAAATCGATTGTTATCAATACAAATAAATAAACAAATTGAAAATTGTAACTGTAATTTGAAAAGAAACGTCTTATTTAGAAAGTCGAATTTACAGTTAATCTTCTTGGTGTTTTTTTGAAGTTCGTCTCATTATAATAATTTAAAGGTTTGTGGGTATTGGGCCGTATTTGCATACAAATATCGGTTGAAAATTGTATTTATAATAAAGTTATTAAAAATTGTTCACTGGAAAAATATGGCTCGTATTGCAAAATTGAAGAGGAGACAGTTTATACGACTCTACTAACATCTGTAGAGTTGCATTAATGTCTCGCATAATATAAATGAATAAAACCAACCACACTATAGCGTAATAAAGTTGGCAGAATTCACTTGAAAACAACAAAGAAACGAGCCATCAAGCCTATAAAGAGAATTAATTGAATACAAATACTTTAAGAACAAAAACCATTATGAATTTCATTTATTCGCTAGCTGCAATTTCAAGAGAATTGCTGCCTTATTTTGGCTTCTTTACTGTGACAATTCGGTTTCGATGGTAACACACTTGCAAGATGCAATGGGTCTTGAAATGGCCACATACGGAGAATTTGTTGTCCGAGCAGGTTGTCGGACAACTTTTTCGAGCCACACGAGAAACAAATCCACGATAATTAAATGAGGATCAACTATTGAAGAAGTCGGTTTTTACTGGACGAAAAATTAGGGAGTTAGGCTTAGTTGAAGCCGATGGAGTTACCAAGCGAATTCCCAAATCGCTTCTAAGTGCCACGAGAGCAAATCTATGAACCGTTTATTTGATTAATCTGGCAGGTTCTCGCCAAATTTCTACAAACGAATATCAATCAGAGTTTTGTTATCGTTCAAAAAGTTAACTCTATTGGAATTTATTAGGCATCCCAAGCGACTTTTTCGAGCCACAAGTGAACGGTCGTGATAATCGAATAAGAATTGTGGGCGATTTCTGGGATTAATGGAATGAAAAGTGCATTAGAGAAGGCTGCCATAAGTGGTCTTGACCCCTTATCAATTCGTTCTGAAAGTGAATCTGCCATCAATTTGACCTTTCAACTTTCTCCCGCTGGAAGATTAGGAGTTTTAGAATTTTTTGCCGTCAATTTTCGGAGGCGACGCCCGTTATTACTGGCTGCGAATTGTAACGAAAAAAATCGCTCATTGGGGAGTTTCTGGTAGCCTGCTCCCTTGTTTTATAATCGACTAGAGAATGAAGCAATAACTCTCGTCTACCAGTATTGACGATATTCAAAAAATCGAAAGAATGTACGGTTCGTTAAATCCCGAAAAAGTCGTTGGCTCGTGAACAATTAAAATGCTTCGCACGCGTTTTCGCTTACTTGCTTCGTGTATTACATAATGTTAAACATTCTAATTGAACTTGCATTGAGTTAGTTTTTTTTTTTTAAATGCACAACCCATAAACAAGTAGAAGTTAATTTGTAAAACAATAATAATAATAATAACAGAACATTTCTTTTATGTTTAAATTGAATTGTGACAATAAAACGTAATGATTTTGAACTTTTAACAAATCAAAGGTCAACCTAATCAGTATAACCTGTAGAAGATTCTCCTTGATTTGTCCTGAATGACAATAGATCCCTGGAATCACCCTTTAACGCCTGTTGCCTTCTTCTTACAATACGAAGACAAAAACCGTTGATTACACCAATATAAATCATTAATTTTTAATCAAATGTAAATGAATGCAAAGTTAATAGAGTGTGTGGGGTATCTGTACGTGTAAGGGTCAGATTTTTTACTGTATCGATCTGATGTGAAACCCCTAAACACAGGTGTTTGGGGGATTAGAATACAAACACACAGGTAGGATCGAATTCGATTTTCTTCCCTCAAATGATTCGGAGTTTTAATGATTTCTGAAGGTAGATAACCTTGAGCCCTCAGTCTGAATCTACAAAATGTTTCAGGTAGATTCCAAAATTGTTTCAAGTGTTTGTTTTTCTCGTCAAATTCGAAATAATTTCTCGATTATAGAAACAAACATAACGGTGATTGGAGTATTTGGTCGAAATTTTTTGGAATTCGTGTCAAATAAATGGAGGAATTTCCATTATTGAACTGTTGAATTGTTTATAAAAACTGACCTTTAATACGACGATTCTACGGTCAATTAAAAATCCTTATTACAGCTGGTCGTTAATTTTGAAAAACTCACAACAAATAACACACAAAACAAATAACCACTTACTGTATTTAATTAAGATAAGTTTGAATTTGTTTAATGAATAGAGAACGAAAAATTAAATCGATACGTTATTGTATCAACAAAAAAGTGGTGTCAGTTCCAATTGTTTCTCACATATCTTTAATATTCTTTTAAATAAAAAAAATAATAATAACAACGCACACTCGCACACTCCCGTCGTCTCTCACTCTACCTACACAACATCTACAACATCTTAGACCCAACAACTGATTCCCAGCTTCTATTTGTTGCTGGTTTTTCAGTTTACTGATTAGAGAGAGAGTGGAATAGGGGGACACATACTATTGGACGAGATTGGATTTATATACTGTGGTGTTGGATAAGGTGAATGTTGGAGATTTGGTGGAGGCGCCACCGAACGTGGCACAGTTGCAACAAAGCAGGTTTCTAGCGTCGATCGATGCCCTCTCAAATGAAACCAACAATACAACAGAGAAGGCCAGTTTACATACAATTTTGCTAAGTCTAGACAGTGTGTTTGTAAGTAAGGCTAGGATAATAAAGAAAGGCAGAACTAGGATTCTTTTCATATGAAGATTTCCCTATTCCACCCTTATAACGAACAACGCACTCAGAATATCTTCGCTACTGGAGGGGTCTTCTTACTCTTTTATTAACATTTTGAGATGTTTACATGAAGCATCTACTTTCGCTTCCATCAATATGGGTTTTTCATTGGTTTTGCTACAAAATCCAAAAGCGCTATTTGAGCGCTGTGGAAAGGATTCCTATACAACCTCAAATATGCTATGAGCTTCTTAGAGTCTAAAATTATTGTTTGATTTCCTTTTTGCAAGCATCGATTGAGATTTGGTAAAGTCCTGAATGAGAAACAGGCATTTTAAACAATATTGTTTGAATTTTCCCATTAGCATCGATACTGTGTGCTTTCTCGTTGGATTCTTTCCTAAATAGTTCTATATAAAAAATCTCTCCTGTCGTGTGCTTCTGGAAATTAGCCAACAAAAGTCAGAATTGTTGTTGAAGTGATAACAGTGAGACTCTGCAAAAACAGAGTTTAAAAGAAAGGAGACTATCCGAGGAGGAGGACACAGGAGCACCTCCTCGAGCCGCCGAATCATATAAGTATGAAGAATATTGTTCACCAGATATAGCAAAAAGGACGCATGGAACTGGTGTTTGCCCCGGGCGCAATTTAGCCTGGGTCCTGCTTTCAGAAACAAAACATCTGACGAGATTGCCCAGAAATATCTATGGCAACAAATGGTATCCACAGCAAGATATTTTGAGTAAATGGCATCGACTCAAATTCGTCACTATTCGATGATTTTGTACAATTTCAGGACACCCTAACGTGAAACTGTTCACAAGGAGGTCTACAATCACTGGAATTTGGAATACCGAATCGTCGATCACGGATTTGGTTTATCGTTGGATTATCGGAATTTGGACAAGGAACAATTCAAACAAGCAGTCCTGGAAGTTACCAATAATCCCGAATATAAACGTAAAGTTAAAGAAATGGCTGATTTGTCGTTGGATCAACCGATGGCCGGTGTGGAAAAGGCCTTCTGGTGGACTGAGTATATGATTAGAAATAAAGGTGCTAAATTGATAACAGATTTACCGTTTTATCAGTATATAATGTTGGATATTTTATTGTTTTTCATATTTGTTCTGCTCCTGTTGTTAATTATTATTTATGTCTTTTTGAGAATTCTAATCAAGTTGTTGAAATTTGTAGCCAGATCACGACAACAGGAGAAATTACAATGAATAATGAGAGCTATATTTGTGTTTAAAAATAGCGCCATTTCGGTACGATTGGGTGCGTTCTTTAATTATTCGAACAATGCAACAGTATGGGCTTAACTCAAAGTACAAATATTTATTACCATTAGTAAAGAAATAAATAAAATTTGATGGTGGTCCACTTGGAATGCTAACAAATTGGATATTTTCCGAAGAGTCAGATGTAGGTACTGTTTTCTTTATATTAATAGAATTAATCGTGCCTTAAGTGGACGATATCTCTCGGATTGGATAATTATTTTTTGATAAAAAAGGTCCCTTATTGCATCCAAGTTTTTGATAATTGAAAAGAAATCTGTCAAACCTTTCCTTGCCCAAGAAATGGTGCTCTAGGCTAGGGTCGGCCCGAGACCACAGCAAAGCAGGAACGAGCACCAATAATAAGTTTGCCTGAATGTGTAAACCTAAAAACTTCATAGGCTGCCCCCTAAAATACAGCCTTAAAAGGACCAGTCACATGCATCTAGTGTCTATTCCAAAAATATAAGCTAGTTACTTAGAAAAATGCATTGCCAAAAGGTCAACAATATATTTTTGAGTCTAAAATTACCCCAACCGAAAAAGGATTGGATACCATTTAAAATTTTTCGAAGCTAAAAGGCATTTTATCAATTTTTCCGGTGCTCTAGGTAATTATTCATAAATGTGAAGTCAATTATACCTGTTTTTTTAAGTATAAAAAGCAATTAATAGAGAACTTTCTATGGCGCTTGTCGTAAAATTAAGCCAATATTAAGCGAGAGTTCCTTCAAGATTTTTTTCCAAGCTTTTTGCCTTTCTTAGGTAAATCGATGTCATCAATACTCAAAAATCCCTTTATGAAAGTCACTTTTAATAGAACGACCTTTTCAAACTGGGTGTCAATGTCTAGATTATTATTGGTAGGTAGGAGAAGGGATTGGGCACCAATTTTTCAAGGCTTTGGCACCTCTTATGCCACAACGGTCTCGTCTTTTTATTTTTTGTCAATTCTACCGAAACAAATGCCTGTGTGAGAGACAATTGAAAAGGCTCACAATTAAGGATTTTCCTTCCTTCTGTGACGCATAAGTGCTTGAAGCCGGCCCTGACCACTGCTCGAGATGCACACGAACAAATTGAGCACTTAAAGAATACTTTCTTCCTTGAATGGCTTACAAATGGCGTTCCGTTCTTTGTGTGTTTTGCAGTGTATTCGAATACAAACGAGCTTTATTATTTTGCGGAAATGTGTATGGGTGAGTGATAAGTGATTCAAATCATAAAAACAACCACTCGGTTATTCTATCAATTTTTATTCATTATTATTAGCAAATAGAATAAAGAAGATTCCGAAACAATAGGAGAATTTCCATATTTTCTTTAAATTAAGCTAGAAATGGAAAGTAAAGCTTCTTTAAAATACAATTCAAGAACAAAAAAATGCAAATTCTGCTCTTCTACATTCCAAAATAACGCAGACTATTTAACGCACATTGAAACAACCCATAAAACTAGCAAAATTAATAGTTTCATGTGCAGTGATTGCGGCCGACAATTCCACAGTCGCAGCGAACTATCCCAACATATGAAATCGAAATGTGGCACAATCAAACGGTTCAAGTGTAAGGTGAAACTTTCCGAATTTAACATAAACTCGTCAATTTGATTGTTTGGCAAAATTTCCAGGTCTGCGACCAGGAACTAATGTCGGCCGGATCTTTATACAACCACACCAAGCGTCATCTGGGCAAACGCAGCTTTATGTGCCGCTATTGTGCGAAATTATTCAATACAGCTGGCCAATTAAAAGTACACGAACGGATCCATACACAAGAGAAAGCTTATGTTTGTAATGTTAGTCGATTAGTATTAATTATAACGGCGATTAAGTTGAGTTGTTGTAGGTTTGTGGTAAAGGTTTCTGCCATCGACAGAGTTTAATAACGCACAGCACCTTACATACGGGTATTAAACCGTTCCAATGTGAGAATTGTGGAGATTCGTTCAGTTGTATTGGGAATTTATTGAAACATCGCAAGACGCACGCAGACACGTGCGGATTAGTACCGTTAACTACACATCGTGTTGAGCATCCAAATACAAAGATCAAAGTGAAGATTAATACGCCGGAGAATACGCGATTGAAGATTGCTGAGAAGAAACGGGAATTACAGGAGGAAATTGATTTGATCAAAAAAGAATTACACGACGATTCCAATGATAATGGGAACGTTGAAGGAATGGAAGAAATCTCTATAAAAATCGAAGAAATAGAAGTGAAAGAAGAAATCAAAACAGACGGAGTCAGCAATAGTGAGGAAAATGATCAAATTGATGTTATTAATCCAGTGAAGAAGAGAGTTAAGAAGGCGACAGAATTTGGTAATAATTGTACAGTTCCAGATAACGTAGACGATTTCCGGACTGCAAACCCTGAAGCAACATTACCGCACAAGTGTACGGGATGCGGTAAAATATTCGCCGATCGCGATTCGCTTCAACGCCACACCAAAATCCACCACCACCACGAACACGTTCAACGTAAAATCGATTCGTACATTTGCGAGAAATGCGGCGTGAATTTCCACCAAAAATCCCAATTGATAAAACACGAGCAAATGGACTGCAATAATGCACCATCATCGTATCAATGCCCGATATGTGAGAAGAAATTCACCTGTTCGTATACGTGCAAGAATCACAAACGCATACACGATCCGAACAAACAATTATCGTGTCGATTCTGTACGAAACGGTTCCATTGGAAAGGCCAATTGAAGATCCATGAACGTAAACATACCGGCGAGAAACCGTTCATTTGTCCGTTGTGTTCGAAACGTTTCGCACACCGTGAAAGTTTGATAACACACCAAACAACACATACTGGTATTAAGCCGCATTTATGTGACGGTTGTGGGGCACGTTTCTCATGTATTGGAAATTTAATCAAGCATCGTATGAAACATGCCGCCGAATGTGGTGACTGGAAATATAAAACAAGAGAATTAAACACGAAACATCTATTATGAAAAACGAAATAAACATTAAAATTAGACGATTTCGATTTATTTCCTACGTTCCGCCAACCATTGTCGGATCTCTTCAGCTAATTCCGTGTTCGGTATCACTTGGTCCATTGATAATGGGGCACGATTGAAGGGATCGGTTTGATCGCTCAATAAATGTCGAGCGATTGTTGTACGATCCACGGTTTGTTTTGAACTGGGTAAAATCACCGGATCGGTCATTAGTGTTGACATGATTGGATCTAAGAAATGTTCGGGAGCTTCACTGATCACCTCTTCGTTCTCTTGATATTCTTTTGCTTTCTGTGCCACACGATCAGCCACATCTTTTAATTCACCAATCAAAACACCACCACCAATTCGTATCAATACATCTTCAGCTAATGTGAATAGTTGTGGACTATATGAACGTCCATCTTGTGATACAGCTAAACAAAACGAATCTGAATCTTTTAAATTCACATAAATTTTACAAATATTTAAAACAGTATTTGCCGGATCGAAACTATACTCTTTTTGATTATTAACTTTAAAATTCTTCTTGTTAGGTCCAACTAAATTGTATAAGAAATAATTCAACATTGCCGCAACACGATCCACCATTGTTGAATGTGTAAAAACGATCGTAACCACTGATGTTAGTTTCTCTAATGTTTTAATCGTATCACGTCCTAGAATATTATCGAATTTTGCAATCATACCAATCTGATTCATATATTGTACGTTTTGGGTACGTTCATCTAATGGTAAACGATCCCATTCACCATTCTCACGAGCCGTTTGCATTTCTCGCAATTTTGCCATATTCGTTAGGGCTTCATCTAGCAGATAGACGGCATCGTTCATTAATAAATTGATGAAACGTAGAAAGAGCGGTGGCGTTACCGCCTCCATGTTCTGTTCAGCTTCCTCAGCCAATTCCCTACAATTACAAACGATTTTAGCGAATCTATATTGGATCACAAAATTAGTTGTGCAGGGCATCAAGCAATATAGAAGAAAAAAACTGAAAATGCGTGGAACGTCGCGCGTTAGAAGCGAAACTTCTTAGGCTAGAGATGAAGTTCATTTTTTGACGATGCCCTTGATGTTCGAAATTTTTTGATCGCAACTGTATAATTTAACGTGATTAATTAATTATACAAAAATCATAAATCGCGGTAGGTCTAGAAATTTTAGTTTCGTTCCAGAGGGCGCTGTACATCGATCATTGATACCAACTTTAAACCCTAATGTTTATTTTACACAGTTGGCAGAACTGACAGAGTATAAGCGATGCTATGGCAACGCTCCCACTCCTCCCTCTCAGCTGGCTGTTAGAGGGGAAGTGTTTCCCCTCACGGCATCACGCATTTTCGATCCGCTTTGAAAAAATTTACTACCCATGCGCGCCTAAAGAAGTTTCACTCAAAGAATACACGACAAGGTAGAAGTGTGTTTACTTGAATTTGTTGCGATACTCCGGCTTCGCCCAAATATAACTGATGACATTGTACATCGGTCGTCTATAATTGAATTTCTGTCCGAATTCGACACTCTGTCCGGTCATTTCAATGCTCACGAACACCTTCAAAAGATTTGTAACAATCTGAAAATTCATCATAATTTGAGAATTTTGTTGAAATATTGGTGGATTTGTACGATTTACTTCATCTCTATGTTCATGTTGGGCAAATAGCATTTGTCGTTGAAAATCTCCGGAAGCAATCAGAATAGGTGGTGGTCGTTCATTGTCGTGTACCGGCAATAATGATTCGAGACCTTCAGCTAAACGTGCCCGTAAATGTGGATTTTTTAAACGTTCCGGTGAGCCCATATAAATCAATATGAATGTTAGAATTGGTTTCATTTTATTATAACCCTGTTCCTCGTAGACTTGCGGTGCGAAACGTTTTAAAAATATTAAATAACTTATAATATTCTCTATAATAAATTCTGGAATGCATCTAAAAAAAAACATTAAATTTCTAATCGATTTTTCAAAAAAAAATTATACTTTAAAGTATTTTGAATTTCTTCAGGTAATGGGAATTGTATTGGAATCTCATCTAATGGTGCAAATGTATCATGTGATTTATGTTCAATATGTACAGCTATTTGATTCAACCAATATGTTGACGATGAGATAAAATCAAAGAATAAATTCAATAATATTGGATCGGCTAATTGAGCTTTCATTGATAAGTATTGAGTTAATTGTTGATTCATTCGTCTTTGCAATGAATCAATTAATTCCGTATTATGACGAGCTTGGGTCATCGCGTCAAGGTAAGCTCTCTCGATTCTACCAACATCCTAAAAATTTAGTTTTAATTGTTTTGATTGGCGACACGACTAGGCATCCAACTATTTTGAAGAGTTACAGCAACTGTATCATCGATGAATCTGTTCTAAGTGACAAGAAATCCTTGAGCGTAGGTCAAACGGCAAAGCAGGCAGAGTTGTTAGACAGTAATCCGACCAAATAAATTTGACAGAATTCGTGTTTAATACGTCACTGGTAACTGAATTACGCGAAATAAAAAAAATTTTTGTTTGTTTCAGCGTAAGCTTCTTCAATTGTTAAAATATTCCTATGCAATCCTCCGAACTTAAACTAGGTCACCTAAGGATCTAGTTTAAGTTCTGGAAGGTTGCATACGAATATTTTAATGATTGAAGAAGCTTGAGCAGAAAAGTCTGGGCTTCTAAGTTCCTGTTTTTTTCTCGAAAATTCATTCACAAACAAGCGAAATATTCGGAATTAAAGAGCTACGTGAAACACACCCTGTATAGACAATTCGATGTAAAAAACCCAAAATACATAGACGCGTCTATGGGTGGTTGTTAATTGGAATAAATTCCCCCACTCGAGACTAGTAGTAATTCATATTTCATCCGAGAAATATCCAGGCCGTCGATAGCTCAATGGTCCGAGCGCCGCAACGCCGCGAAAGCACGAGGAGACCCGTTAGATTCGATTCCCGGTCGACGGAATGAATGTTTTTCGGATGAAATTACTTGCGATATGACAAGGTCTCATTAATCAAATAATAATGTAATTAAACTGGATTAAAAATAAACAGAAACTGATTATTTTGATTCCAAGATATAGGAAAATCTGTTTAAGAAGATGCTGACCGTAGATAAGAAGCACTACTTACGGTAGGCCGAAAAAAATCAATTTGTCTAGGACCCGGATTGTGCTGAATTAATTACTGAAACTATAAATGACCGCTCTCATGCTACTTTGTCATTTTTTTACGACCCACAAGTCTACGGGTCATAAATTAGAAAGCACCTAGAAATATTGCTGTAACTCTCATGTGGCTAGTCGTTTCTCCAACGCAACGTACATTATTCAATCGAGCCAGTTTGTCGTTCGTCACTTGGAACCCCAAATCGATTGCTTTATGCGTCAGATAGAAACATTCACTTAGAAAACTATAATTTGGCGCAATTAACGCTTGATCCTCCTCACTATTATTATCACGTGGCAATAGACAAGTTTCACTGCTAACATCCGGTAAATGTACCGACTTTTCAGCCAATAATTCATTCTAAAATTAGATTCTATTAATAATTTGTTAAAGCCAAATGCAAAAAAAAAACACTATCTACAGGAACATTACAGTATGTTGGATCAATTTGTAGAATTTTCTCCCTTTTCGTATCGGAACAGAACGGTTCACACAATCTCAATAAAACATTACTTAAATTGATCATAAAACCGTCCGTTACTGTTGTATAATTAGATGGATTCAATTCAGGTAGTGATTGTGTATTCCACAATTTCCGCCGGTCATTGTTCGCCTTCAAACACTGTCCAATCCAATCTAAAGTCTCGTTGCGTATTTGCCGATTACACGTCAATAGACTTTTGATTAATTTATGAATGTTTAACATTAATTTATCGATGCTAGACCACAATAATCGTTCAGTAGCTGCAACGTTCGCCTGTAAATTCTTTTAAAAAAAAACACGATTAATTCGGAATTAATTAGTAGAATATTGTAGAATACTTGATTGAGGGGGTCCTCGTGGAAATGCTCGTAGATACCACCGGGCGTTTTGGGTAGAATCGAGGTGTTCAACAATGCTCCAAGCGGTGTGTGGGCATAATCAGCACCTGCTGTGAATTTCTGTGGTTTCGTCGTTAGAAAGATCCGCGCTAATCGTTCGTCAATTGTGAATAATTGTAGAACATTGAAAATTGACGAATTGATTATAACAATATTGCTTTGCTTGATTTCATTGGTTAACAATAGTAGGATTTCTGTAAATTTCGTTTTAATGAAGTCTTCACCACCATCCTCATCGTTTAAGATGCGATTATACACATCTTTGAAATACTTGTCGGAATAGGCGAGGCCGTCTTTCAGTACATCCAAGAATTGTTGATCAACGTTTTGATCGGTGTAGATATCCGATTGTATCAAAGCCGTTGCGGTATTTTGTACGATTAATTCGCTGATTTTCGTCTTCTCGCTGTAGGTTAGTTGATTGGTCTCGTTCACACTTTTATAACAATTGTACAGATACACGATTACTTTTGTTTCGTAAATGTTAGAATTGCGAAACGTTCTCTTGGCATCTTTTATAATCAAATTCTCATCGTTACACATGAACAAGCGATCGAACAGAGCATGCTGTAGAATGTCCAAATCCAAATCGTTACGATTGAAACTGCTGGCAATCTCTTCCAAATAGATTAATTGCTTGTGAATGCCACGTTGTTGATCCAATGTGAAACCGAATAGGTCCTCTAAAATTTTGTTGATATCTGTCGTTGCTACACTCGATTTTTCGGGGATATCTTCAATTAACGATGCAAACGGATTGGAATCGGACATTTTTAATGTTCCCAATCGATTCTCACAGATGTTATCACAATTTTTTTAACATTTCGTTTGATTCGAAATTGTTTTAATTGGGTGGAAAATCCGAAAATTTACATCACGCACGTAACTGTCATGACACTGACAGATGACAAGCAAATTTTTAAACGAAATCAATGGTTCCTGTATTACCAACAGGTGGCGATAGTTGCCACTAAACTACAAAATTATTATATACTAGATTTTTTTTTAAAATAGTACAAAGTTGTAAAGTGTATCAAAAACGTAAATACTCCCTCATAAAATTGATTCCACATACACGTATTGTGTTATGTTTCCTCTTCTGTTCAATAGAGTCTTATGATTAAAGAGAGAGAACACATTCGACATGGTTGGGTCGCAAACCAGTGGTTCTCAAAAGCATTTCTTTTTTGACTACCTTCTTGGGTCTTAGTAGAAATCTCGTATTACAGAAGATTTCAAACAATTTTGTAATACGTAACAATTGAAATTTTCTAAATACTTTACAATAAAATTATTTTTTACACTGTTATTTGTTGAAAAATGTTTACTTTCATTCTTTGGGACCTCTGGTATGGGCTGTAACTATTTTGCAAAGGGTGTGACAACTGGTAAAGTTGGCCATCTCACCATCTCAACATTGTAATGTGAAAAAAAGAGAAAGAAACCAGAGGGGTTGGGCTAAATCCCTATATAGCAGGGGTCCCCAACCGTTTTGCACTTAAGAGCACTTTCTATAATATCGGCCAGATGGCGGGCACCATTTATTTTTTTTTAATGTAAATTTATAGTTGGATATTGTTAATACTACACATAGTGTACAAAAAATATATATATATTTCATTACAAATAATATTGCGGCGGGCACTTGTAAAATGGACCCTGCTGTATAGGTTACTTCAATGTGTAGAATGAATCGGCAATAGTTTTATGGCTTTGTACTATTTAAAAAAAAATTCTAGTATAGTGTAGTACTACTTTTATGGCGCTAAAAATTCAAAATTATTTACAAAATACGAAAATTGTGAAAACAAAATTATAAATACGCTAAAAATATTCTTTGGTAATCGCGAAAATCTGAGTTTTCCCTCTTCAATGCGTTAGTTAAAATGGCTGCCAAATTCTTAGAGAGCTACAAAGAGCTGCGTTTAGAATTAAATATAGGAAATTTTATTCTATCAAGTTGGTCACTAGGCTGTCAAAAAGTCCGTTCTTTCAGTGAATAAGGTATAAACACTTTACTACTGAGGTGGGTAAAGTGCTACTTTACCATCGAGTTTTAGACGATAAAGTAGGACTTTAACATCCAATTTATTGTGCGCCTTGTTTCCGAGTGCGTTATCAACCACTGTCAACTTCTGATGTGGCTAGTTAGTCATCGTCTTCTGTATATTTAAATGTGCTAGATGGGCTACATTTAACCGTACTTGTCGTTTACTAGATCTCTATGACGTAAATTAGCTTTCTTTTAGAAACCTCTGGAGTGTTTTCGAACTGCGAAATACAATTTATATTTTTTGATTTTCCTATTTTAACGTTTTCTTGTAATATTAACCATTGAGCTACTTTTAACTAAAAATTTATAAAATAACTGCCAGGTGGCGCTTTCAGCGTTGCGCACGGTGCCTATGATTTGTAGTAAGTCGAATTTAAGTTGTAAAAAGCAAAATGTTTACTAACATATAATTATCGATATTATTGAAAATTTCGAGATTATTCTATTTTGTATTGTTTTCAATGTAAATTATTCATTAATAATTAATTATTAATTCGGTTCCGGTATTTCGGGATTAAATATAAATTAAAAGTGTAGTGTTTAGTGTCTTGTGATTATTGTTCATGGATATCTTGGATTTCTAGTATCTCCAAGAACGTGGCCTTTTCATCAGCTTTTATCACCAATTTTCATCGCAGATGCGAGATTTGTAACATTTAAGGTGAGTACAATTTGAAATAATCGCTTTTATCCACGTCTATTCGAGATGTTAGTTCTTTATTGGACCGGCTGTATATTACTTGTACATAAGGTTCATTTTTATATCATTAACCTATGATTTAGTGCGATTTTGCGGAATCAAATAGGTATATTTGATACGATTTGCGTCTATAGGCAAAATTAATAAAGTGGTGTTCATACTAAATCAGGTATCAGATCAAAGCACATTTGTGACCCATTTTCTTGTCATTTTTCGAATAGGGCACTCTTACAAACATTTGGATTCAATTTCATCGTGTAAATGTTTTAAAAAATCTCGTAAAGATTAAAATCAGTTAGCTCTGCAGGCAGTGCCGGTCTGAGGGGCGGGCCAAGGGGGCATCTGCCCCGGGCACCGTTTCCAATGAGGCGCCCAACCATTTAAGTATGACGAATAGATAGCGAAAAGGGCGCATGGAACTCTTTTTTGCCCCGGGCGCAATTTAGTCTCGATCCGGCTCTGCTTAAAGGGTCATAAATAAGTTATAGGGCTCCTCCGAATTATGGGCGCTAAACATTTGTGTAATTTGCCTGTTGATTAATACAGACCGTGGTTATGCAATATTGAAAACGTTAAAAGTCTCCTGCTACACTTCAAATGCTGGCTATTATTTAGGTTTGATACAATTTTTGAAAATCACAACGCTCTAAAAATCTATGAAATTGATAATCCTTTAGCATCTTAGGGCTAAATTGCAATAATTTACTAAAAGAGGATATAATCGAAAATTCCAATTCACCTTGCGAGCGATATGTATATTTGATTTGAACCATTGACCAAATCGTCCGTCTTGAGTAGCATATTTTGCTCTGCTGGTACGATCTAACATTGCCCATCTAACTCCAGATTTTAAGCCTACCGTCCTAAACAAGCTCCTCTTTTTCGTTTAACTTCCAAGGAACAAAGTTTGAAAAATGCATCCAAGACAAGGGTAGTGTTCTTTTTGCACACTTGGGATAGACTTATATAGTCGAGTCTTTGTCTTAATAGCAACACTCTTGCAGTCGCTGTTCTATATCTTACTATTTACTAATTTAATATTTCCTATAGACATGTAAATAGAGAAAAATTGAAGCTTTTTTGATCTGTTAATCTCAACCTAATTGCGCAAATATGATTTCTTTGTTTGAATAATACCAACCAAAGGACGAACAAATGGGATTCATGATTATCGCATTATTTCTAGAGTTGTGCCCCTGAATAAAGAAATATTGTACGGTGATATAATCAAATTTTCGGTTTTGATCTTGCAGCATTGGACTTGTTTTGCTCAAAAGTTAAGGCTCATCTTTATAGCTAACATTGATATGAGATTAAAATATTAGAAACAATGCTGAACGGTTTAATAGGAAACAAATCACGATAAATTGACGTTGCGTAATGAGAGGCGAATCGTTTTAATATAAAGTACGATCTTGATTATTATTATTTAGAAAAGAAAACACACAGATTTTGATAAAAATAAAACTGTATTAAAAGTAAATTATACAAAAATTAAAAAAAGAAAACAATTCTTACTTATAATATGTGTACTATAGCTTGATCTATATCTTTACATATAAATAACATGAAATACAAAGTACGTTTGTTAATAAGATTGTTTATGTTTTTTGTTTAGATTTATTTCTGTTTTCTAATACTTATTAATTAACGATATAAATACATTAGATATGCTATAGCGATTTTAATAATTCATAATAAGATTCTACTTAAAATTTATATATAATTAATTTTAATATTGGAATTACTTGACTAGTTTCTAGTCAGTTTTCTTTTTTATATTAATATTTTTATATCTTTTATGTACAACATACATCGATATGTGTACATATTTGGTAACTTCATATACTGAACAATGTATACGATATTGTTGTAATAATGTTTAATAAGAATCAGAATTATATTAATAAATCTTAGAAAAAATCACAATTTGGCGGGTAGAATTAAAAAATAATAATAATAATAAACAAATGGCAAATATTAATGGGATTCTCTAACAATTAAATAATACGGTCATTTTCATAAAACAATACTATAAATAACAATTATTTCACAACCAAACAATTTTCTTAAATAAACAAATAAAACACTAAATAATCGTACGGATTTTATATACCCATGTTTTTTTTGTTGCGTTTTAAATATATTTCTTCTAATAAATCCTAAATACAACGACAATACGATTAATGGATGGAGTGTGATCAATTAGATATAGAAACATCACAAATTCTTGCTTATTATTATTATAATTTCTTTAAATATACATATAGATATATCTATACAATAAAATATTTCTAATTGTAAGTACACTGGACAGAAGGCCTCTAATTATTCTCATTTTCATAAAAAAAAAACTGAAGGCATGTACGGTTTTGATTTTGAGATCGTTCAACAAAGAATTGGGAAAGACGTGTATTCGACAATCAAAAGCTACTATTTATTGTTAAATTGTAAAAATTATTTTTATTTGAAACATTTGTAAAGAACTATTTTGATGTTTTTGGTAGATGTCTTTTCATATGTAATGCTAAATGATCCGATCTGGCAAAGGATCGTTCACAAACGGCACATTTAAATGGTTTTGCACCTGTATGCTTCCTATAATGACGTGTTAATTCATCAGATCGTGCAAAACGCCACTCACATTCCGGCCATTGACACTGATACGGCTTCTCCCCTAAAAAATAACAACAATATTAAAAAAATATATTATTTTCAATCTCGTAACGTACCTGTATGGATTCTCTGATGGGCTTTCAGATGTGAACTCTTCGTATAAACTTTCGTACAACCTGTAAAAATGATGGGAAATTTATCAATTTTACATCCCTTTTATTAATAAAATCAAAACAAGAAGTTTGTAGGTGGCTAGTGTTTTTTTTTTCGATTTTGAATCTTTGAATAAAACAACCTTCAGATGTATTCAAATATTTGCATTTGTTTATGTTGCGCCTAATTTCCATTGACAAATAAAATTCAAATACCACCTACACACTAATACATACATCCCAACAATTGAACATATAATTTGCACAAACAAATGACTGCATACATGTCATTTGCATTGTCACAAAACATCTACAATATTTAAATTTCATAAAGGAAAAAGTTGCCTGTTTGACCAGCACCATTTCCAATGATAAATGTCGTATAGTGCGAGACTAGTTCTAGCGGACTGCTGCATAAGTTATTTTAATAAAATTCGCCTATACTTTCAACAAAATTGAGTAACTTATAAATCAGTTCACTATAATTAATCTCTCATTGTAAAATATGCACATTTCCCGTAGCCAAAATGATTCAAAATCGCACATACCCAAAAAATCACAATGATGTATTCGCCGCTTCTCCAACTCGGGATTATTGCGTCGATTATATTTAGCTGATTGTTGCGAAATTCGAGTAATCGGTGGTGGTGGAGGTGGCGGTGGTGGTTGTTGTGGCGGCGGTGCCTGTTGATTGTTCTGTTGTGGACAACCAGGTGCCGGATAAGGTGGTGGCGGGGTACGTCGTGGTAGTGTACCACCAGGTGAGCCTGGTTCTGAACTGGGTGGTGTTAAGGGTGAAACGTACATCAGCCTCGATATTGGTGGATATAACGTATTGCCTGGAGCCGGACTTGGAGCTATTGCATTATTATATTTATATTGTGGATGATTATTGTTATTATTGTTATTATTGTTATTGTTATTATTATTGTTATTGTTGTTGTGAGGATTTTGGTGGTGGAGGGATGGTTGTGGTGGATAATGAGGTGCTTGTTGAGGACTTGTTGGTTGTTGTTGTTGTTGACTGTATGGGCTCGTTGGGGTACCCATTAGATGTAGTGTTGGCGTTGACTGTTGCAGTACCTGTGTTAGACACGAAAAAAAAATCATCAATCAAATACCGAATATCTATTTAAAAACCGAAAGAAAATCTACCTTTTCCGTTTTGATTTCTAAAGGTGATAAGAGTGGTGATGGTGTTGGAACACATGACGTTAAATCATCAACAGCCTCTAATTTAACATGACCAGGATTCACACCGAGCATATTAGCATTTTCTGGATCAATATTTTGTATACTACTAGCAATATCCTCCCATAATGGTGGTCGTAAGAAGACATCATCATCATTACCAGGAAGTGTTCGCATAGAAACATAACTCATAGTAGGCTGATGACGATTGTGTGTAGGTTCGAAAAAGTCATCGATTTGTGATGCTGATTCCCGTCTTGGTTTCTCTAATTCTTCTTCTAAACGACGTTCCCACTCCTGCTTGCACAGGAACGTATCCAAGTCGCTCGCCTGAAACAAAAGAAACCAATAAATCAGTTTAAAATTCGATGATGGTGATGTTGCAAAGAATTGTTTGTTTTGTTTTCAATATTTCGCAGTCAATCAATAAAACAAGCAAAGAAAAAAAGTACAAACTCATTGAACAAAAGGACCTTATGTAGATAATGTAGCGTATCGGGGAACCCAGCAGGGAATATATGGACTTTTACTTGTTCTAATTACCATACAATAAGACGGGAGGTGCTGCTCTCCTGCAGTGAAGTCTCGTGTTTCGTGATACTCATGAATTCATCCGAACACATTATTACATATAATTGATTTTTGTATGTTTCTGACTGTCATATTAATCATATAACAATACTGGACATTGTTGGAAAGTTGAATAGGACTTGTCAGAGGAGTGAAAATAATGACAAAATTAAAAATAATAAAGGAATTTTAAGCATCGACCGGGAATCGAACCGGGCCGCCCGCGTGGCAGGCGAGCATTCTAGTAAACCACCATTGCTCACAATTTTTATTACTTTCATGGTAACCTCGGTGTCGATTAGAGGAGTAATTATGGTAATTTAAAAAATGTCTATCAAAAACGAGTCAATGCATCGGCCGGGAATCGAACCCGGGCCGCCCGCGTGGCAGGCGAGCATTCTACCACTGAACCACCGATGCTCATGGTTCTTATTATTCTCATGGTACCCTCGGCGTCGATTAGAGTAATAATGGTAATATAAAATATGTCTATCAAAAACGAGTCATGCATCGGCCGGGAATCGAACCCGGGCCGCCCGCGTGGCAGGCGAGCATTCTACCACTGAACCACCGATGCTCATGGTTCTTATTATTCTCATGGTAGCCTCGGCGTCGATTAGAGTAATTATGGTAATATAAAATGTTTTATTAAAAACGAGTCAATGCATCGGCCGGGAATCGAACCCGGGCCGCCCGCGTGGCAGGCGAGCATTCTACCACTGAACCACCGATGCTCACAATTTTTATTACTTTCATGGTAGCCTCCGCGTTGATTAGGGTAATTATGGTAATATAAAATGTGCTTATCAAAAATGAGTCAATGCATCGGCCGGGAATCGAACCCGGGCCGCCCGCGTGGCAGGCGAGCATTCTACCACTGAACCACCGATGCTCATGGTTCTTATTAATCTCATGGTAGCCTCGGCGTCGATTAGAGTAATTATGGTAATATAAAATGTTTTATTAAAAATCGAGTCATGCATCGGCCGGGAATCGAACCCGGGCCGCCCGCGTGGCAGGCGAGCATTCTACCACTGAACCACCGATGCTCATGGTTCTTATTATTCTCATGGTAACCTCGGCGTCGATTAGAGTAATTATGGTAATATAAAATGTTTTATTAAAAACGAGTCATGCATCGGCCGGGAATCGAACCCGGGCCGCCCGCGTGGCAGGCGAGCATTCTACCACTGAACCACCGATGCTCATGGTTCTTATTAATCTCATGGTAGCCTCGGCGTCGATTAGAGTAATTATGGTAATATAAAATGTTTTTAATAAAAACGAGTCAATGCATCGGCCGGGAATCGAACCCGGGCCGCCCGCGTGGCAGGCGAGCATTCTACCACTGAACCACCGATGCTTGTTGTAAAAGAATCAATCAGTGAGGAGAGCGACGGTTACCGTCATCACTTTAACTAGAGAGAGAGTAGTATAATAATTGCATATAATTAATTATGCATCTTCAGAACTCGTTTCTAAGGACTGTAAAGAAATACCAGTTCTTAATGTTTATTTAAAGTGTTTGGTGTTAATGAAGAGTAATGAACAATATTTGTTCATCTTAATTTATAGTTTTCCACAAATTTATTATAAAGTTGTCTTTAATTGTTAAACTATTTCATATACAAAAGGTGAAAGTTTGGTAGAAAGAAAGAAACAATGAATTAGTTGCTTTACAAAGAATCGAAAATTATAGGCTTATGTTATTTTTCAATAGGAAATCTTTGTGGAAATTTATGATTCAATCCATTGTTCAAATTATATTATTTATCGTTTAATTGTTTATTAGTTTCACTATAAATGAATGAGAGGTGTTTCTTCAACAACCATGAATGAAATTTAAATATACGACTATTGTATTTCTGAAGGATTTCGTTAGATATTAAAGAATACTTCTACTGTCTTAATCGACCATTGAAGTCTCTATAATAATGATATAATACCATATAATCTATTAGGAATTATTACATTACGATTATTGCTCGTAAAGATATAAATATTTTGTAAATGAATATCCAACTGAAATGGAAAAGCAATTGAGAATTATTATAGAAAAAAAAATATGTGTAATTGATCTATAATAGTAGTAGTTCAATAGACCTCATCTATAACGATTTCTCTTTACCATGTATCTATCGAATTTTTTCTACCCATTTTCTTATATCCTATAAATGATTGAATAAACGATAAAATAAAATCTAATATCTACAATATGCTACATGTGATCGATTTAGGTCAAGAACTCCTAGGGGATAATAAAAATTAATGCACCATACTGGAAAACTAATAAAATTATAATTCTTTATAAAACTAGAGTTTATTAACCGTTATAATGTTGGTTTATTGTCATTATTTTTAGCGGTCGAATCAGAAATAATTCGCAATTATGTATACGTGAACACGTTTTACTGTTAACAGGAGTCCTATCTACGTGACTCTATGGTCGTTGTTTTTTCTAAACTATTCTTATTCTTTTCTATTTTGTGCATCAACATTAAATGTCTATATTGTAGAAGCCGCCTTGATAGATAACAACATATGCAGTTTTTAATCAAAATAGTACATCACTACCGTGAGAATAGCGTAATCCTTTTTTTTCCCAATCTTCAGCCAAAGTTCCATTTATAATTACTGATATCTTCCAGGAACTAAATATAGTTGTATATATGAGTTTATCGATTGTTTTCAATCTTTGATTATAAAGGCGCCATTTATATTATTTTGTATTCCTTCCAGGGATCTTCTGCTACATACCTACACATTATAGATGATTGTCTAATGTTTTGTAGTTTTATTGGATGAAAGGGTTATGAGATAGCACGGGGTTTATATATATGTATGTATGCATGAGGCATATATAACATTGTATATAGAGTCGCACGCGCGTGTTCAGATTTAAGGTAATAGCTGTAAGCCACTGATGTGAACTTTGCGAGATACACTGCAATAAATAATGTTTGACACTAATGGGTAATAAATAATTAGAATTAGTTCCATTTCCATGTGGGGCTTTATAACGCAGATGTCTTACATAGATTAAAATCGTTCTCTCGTATTTGATAGATATTAAATGAAGGTTAAGGTTTTTTTCTGATTGGGTAAATATGGTGTGCTCGTAAATTTATATGATTATTTCAAACGATAAATAAACGTAATAGATAAAGGGTAGATGGTATTAAGGTTAAAGAAAAGAAAGTAAGCTATAACAGTTATATATGAACACTAATGGAATGATTATTACCTAAGAGCACATCTGGAGACAAATATTAGGCATTCATATACAGTAACGGAATTTTAACTAAGTGCATATGATAAAATAGCAACTAGAAAGAAACTAGTCATGTTGGGTCAAGTCAAAGATCCAACAAATGAAACAGATGACTTTACCATATGTTGGCATCAAAGTGAAATTTCAGGAAAAACTACTGATAATTCATTCCTCTTTGCTACAGCAAAACAGGGACCTTAATGCCCAAGACCAGTTGTGTCAACAATTTATGCCATCTTTGTTCTGCCAATATAAGAAATTGCCAGTGAACTTTTTCAATATTTAAAGTTTGTTTCATGATAAATTTCCGGGTTTCGCGAGCGAAGGAACACCCCGCACCCTCATCTCCATGATTGGCTTTCTTGTTTTCGCTTTCTCATCTTTAACGCAAGTCACGCGTCCACTGGATGAAGTTACATGAAATGATCTATATTAGCTTACATAGTATAGCTTGATTCATGTAATTCAGTCATTTGAAAGTGTGGCCTGTGGAGGTTTGTGTTGTAGATGAGAGAGAGAGAAAAGGGGGAGATGCTTTTGAGGATGAAAAGGGCGTAAACTGAAAGTGGTCTTTTTTCCCGAACCTCGTGCATAATTATTTGTGCTATAAAAGATCTGGTTGCAATTGCTGTTGAGATGCTCGAAAAATTAATGAAAGTGTTTAGCGATTAATGGCTTGATTCTGCTTGAATACTAAGGCCATTTCTTTATTTAAATTAATTTACTCTTTGTAGTTGCTGGTGGTAATGTGAGATTGATGCACAGATAACATTTGATGTGTTTTTACCAATCCAATGTATTGAGTTGATCGGTAATTTAAGTCATGTCGTTACTGTAAGGATATCCTTCAAATGCATTTTATTTACAAATTGAAATTACTTAAAGCAATAAAAGTAAGGAAACCGTCTCCTATATAACTACATATATAGTTATATCTTTCTGGAAAGCTTTTTATTAAAAGAAATTTCTACTTGTAAGTTTATTGTACGTTAGGGAGGAGATTTTCAAAATATTTTCAATTTTTTCCTGTACTTATTTAAACAGGAAAATATCCGACAATTGGTCTCCAAAGACTCTATTATAGTTCGTTTTTCGTTGTTAACTAGCTATACAATCTCTAAACGGATATTGTATAGATGTTGTGTCGGCTTTACAACAAACGATCATAGAACAGCATAGTACCATGGGCAATTTATTGGCAAAACAATTAATATTCCATGCACAGTTAATTACAATGCTTGCAACTTGTTGAAATTTACATACATAATTGTTGAAAATGACAAAAATACCACCCATGATGTTATCTAATCGTTGAGATTTTCTAAATCATTGGATTTCTTAATTTCTATTAATTATTTAAAAAAAAAAGAAAAATTTTGAAACTCTTTTAAAGACAGTAACTAATAATAGAAAATGTAATACTATTTGTAAAAATAATCGAAAAATGATCCTTTCTGTAAATGGCATCACTGGTGTCAAATATCATATATTAGAAATGGTTTTTTTGTTTCTTCACGTTTTAAACGTAGATTTTAGATTTTTCTATTGATAAGGTATCTTCAGTAGTTTATTAGATGACAGAGACTTATACACTGTAACAACCACACACGACGTTTCAGGTAATTAATAAATCCCAGGTAGCTTTTTGCTTTATTGTCTATTTATTATTGTCTTCTAGCACAATATGTGGGGGTGTTTGGAAATCAACCAAATCAACAGCAATAGATAAATCATGTAGTGTTTTTTATGGAATAAAAGTATTTTTTTTTGGAATAAACTATAAAGCCTTCTTGATTTGATTTTCATCCAACGTCTCTTAAATATTGTCTGTATAAATAGAACGCAGGAATATTGTTTGTGTTGCACATGCTAATATGTAATGAGGACTAATGTAAGTTGTTTGTGTATTTATGAAAGCGTTTACATTTGCAAATAGTACTACTTGCAGTTAATAGTCTGATATTAATATATCTAGATTAAATTATTTATCCAATCCCTCTCTATCTCTAATTTTTTTCCAATGATCTACAATTATTTTTGTTTTGCTATTGTTCGATAATTACGTATCGCTTCGAAACTGGGAAAAAATCAAGGAAATATGAAAGAGGAGAATAATTTGCAGTAAATGTAATGTTAATAAAGTCATATTATAGAATAATTACATTTTTAATGCAATTTGAATTTATTAACCTTTGATTTATTAGTTTCTAGAAATCATATGATTTCTAGGCAATAAATTATGCATCAGATCAACTTTTACCTTTTTCTCGTTCAGATTTCAAAATTTTTCTCATCGTGACATGTTTAGATTATAATTTCGAGTTTCCACTTTATGTTAAATCGAAAGTGATTAAAATCAAATATATACGGAAGCTTTTCGATTGTTGCAATTGTTTCGGCAACAGACAGTTTTTTTTTCTTCATAGAATAATTTATGAATGGAACTGTGACTTTATACGATTTTTTACATAAAAATCCATGTAAACTATAACTGTAAGTTGACCTGTCAGGCCATAATAGACGACATTACAACAAATTACCTTGTAATCGTGAATTTGACTTGTACAAGAATGGTATAAAATAATTAATTGTAATTTCACGATGACATATTTTAAAAGTTACTTAATCTCTACACCAACCATCAATTAATAATAAAACAAATATATAATCAAATGAAATGTGGAAATAAATAAATAAACAACAATAGAAAAATGAAATAAATAAACAGTTTCGAGTTTCGTTCGTTTGCTTTTCAAAACTTTTTACATATTGTGTGATTAATAAACTTCACTCATTTTGTAAGATGATTAATTTCATTTTGTGTCTTTTTTAATTAAATTTCATTCGTTAACATTGCCACCCCACTGTGATATAGCATGTTTACAATTTTTCAATATCCGGTTGAAAGAGAGCTCCACCGCCACCGCACACACACCAACCACCGCCAACGAATATAAAAGGGACGAAAAATTATAATTTGTAATTGCTAACAAATTGACGCAATGGTTGGAATTGTGGCAGATCTTAATAGAAAATATTGGAATGTTGGAGAAGGAATGTCGATCAGTTGTTGAAGCATAAATGCCATCTATTCACCTGACTTGAATTAAACATGTCTCGTAAAGCACCTGAACTTGACTATTTTCTCTCTACTTACATACAACATAAATACTAAAAAAGATATGTATATATTGTAGTATGTTGATCTCTAAACCTTTTCTATATATTATACATTTTATTTATACACAATATAAGTGGATAATAGTTAGTGTGATGTCATTGAACGTATTGCAAATTTGTTATTCAGCGACTGCTCACTTTATCTTCGTAACATTTCTTTCAAATTCTTCCACGTCCCGTTTTCAACTATAATAACATTTAAAATGAATTGTTTTGTCTTTATGTTGATAACAAAGCTGACGTAAATCCGATTTTATTTTATTTTATTAAACAAAACTAACATTTCTAATTGTGATAGATTAATGAATAAATTAATTCGAATAAATCTATAAACAATCATTGTCTAAGCAATCACTCTTCGTCTAAATCAATTCCACGGTGATTTTTAATTAGAATTGTAACACCAAGGACGCGATCTATTTCAGCGAATTCCCCAATCATTTGAAAATTACAATCGTCATTTTTTTTCCACTTCTAAATTCATATTTGGACAGCACATGTCCAAATTGTTGTAGAATTCCTTTTTACATCCATGAATGGCGGTTATGAATGAAACATGTTTACATAGAGACGAGATAACTGGAGATGAACAGGAAATAAAACGTTGTTGGAATCTCACCAGGCGGGTCCAGATGAATAAAAAAAAAAACTAATTTCGTTGTTTATCTATAATGTTCATCCTTTGCAGTCAATGGACATGACTTAAATTTTTAATGGATTTTTTTTTGTGGTAGATATTTTCGGTTTTGTTTAATTTAACCAGCAATTATCGTAATGAGGTCGTAACTCTTACCCTTACACACATAAAATTCAGCCCTCTCTAATGATGATGGTTGTTCAGTTGTTGGCTTTCACCCATTACCAAATTACAGCACGCGTGTCTCCCATTAGACTTGTCTATTATGTTTAAACACCTCGCGTGGCGGTTACCCCTCAGTTGATAATGTAGTAATAACAAACTAGGGATGAGGGTAATGGCATTATAACAGCGTAGTGATAAGGAGTTAAAAGCCATCGGTCGTGTGTTGATGTTTAACCTTTTCACCCTACCCCTTGGGGATGTTTATTGAGGGTCGGTGTATATACACACATTTATGTTGCTATATTTTAATGTTGAATCCTTGGATGAGGAATTTTTCTTCTGTCGCTCTATAAACTAATTACTGTAATTGTGTAAGAATGTTTTCATACAGATATTTATTGGTTTTTCGAGTCGTAATAAAATCATTATTTTAATTTATATCGTACACAATTGTAAACAATTTTGATAAATTGTCTCAATAGTAGGGTGTTGTAAACAATTTTCTAATTAACTAATAAATTAGCACTAATTGTCAAGGCTCCATTTTTTCTGTTCTTTGAAACGTCTAAACAATTTCATAAAAATATGAAATACATTATAGTTTCATGGCTATAGAACAATACCAAGGATTTTCTTGTAGACATCGGAAATATTTAACAATAATTTAACGGTTTTTTTTTTCTCTCTCTTAAATAAAACAGTTGCTAAATTTTACATATGTCATTTATAAATAACCGTTCATTGTCACTAGAAGAATGCTAGAGGGTTAAAATTGTTGACATTAGTAATAGCCGGAAAAAATAAGTAAAGTTTACTCAATCGATTCTTAATTAAGCAATTAATTAACACGTCTACGTGACACTCTAATTTCGCCGTTATCCAATCAATTTTTTTCAAAATTATCATCATTATTGTCAATAATCGCAATTAATGGCAATTTTTCTTGCTATTATAGAAATGTTGATGTATCTGAAAGAGTGATTACCTACGTTTTTTGAAGACTTAATAATGTGATTTTTTTTTTGGTTGTTGTTGTTGTGTGTTAATGATATTGTAAATATAAATTCGAGAGTAATTTAGTGCTTTGAAAAAGACGAAAACATCATGTCAGGTCGGCTTACATACAAAATTAACACCTGTTTCGTGGGAATCGACTAAAAGATTGTTGTTGTTTATACAATAGATGAAAATCTTTCGATTTTTCGGTTCAATTTTAACACTTATGTGTGATTTATTTCTACCGTAAATGGACAACATCAAAATGCTAAAGTTGCCCTATAGGAGAATAATAAAATTCTCCATCAAAAATCATTATGCAATTATTAATAAAAAACGTATGATAGTCTTTTTATATCATTGGATTTGTAGTCTTATTCTTCCCTTCAAGTCGTTATGATCGATTAATTTATTTTGAGATTTATTATAGAGGCGTACAAGCTTCTGTTACTTTATACGATACCGCCAACATACATTTAAATAAGTAATAAATACAACTCACAATAATTAATATCGTCAATCATTTAGTTCAAGTATTATTACATGTGAAATATGGATGTGTACGTATGTATGAAAGCTCAACTGTGAGGGTCCCTTTGATACGAAATTAATCTTTTTATTTGCCCCCATATCTCTTTTTTTCTGGACTTTTTATTAGTTAGTGCTTTACTCTGTTATGTCGACTGTCATACATAAATCAAGGTAACTTTATCTACCTCCGTAATCTTTTTAATTACGTTAATGGACTGAAAATATGAAGAAGCTCGATTAGATTGAGAGAACGAGTTATAATACGCTTCCAAATATATGGAGGGGAGATTAAATTTTTTTTGTGTTCATATCACACACACACACACGACCTTCACCCTGTCATTCTAAAGTAATTATAATAAATTAAATCTTGTCGATTCCATTACAGAATCTAATTAAACGTATTTAAAGTTTCTCCATGTTTCAATTACAACAATCAGGAAGTTGCAAAATATTTTCAAACTATACACAGTAATTCATGGTATATAACCGGCACGTCATATAATTAAGTATTTCTTTGTTGTATACATTGTGGTAGCGCGTTATAGTTGGTATTTCTATCTATCTATCTATCTATCTATTTGTATGTATTGGTATTGGATTGAGGAAGCATTTGTGTCAAAGGGCATTAAAGTCACCACGCACCATCGGTTACACTATGTCTATATCTAAGTATATGTTGGAATCATGCATATTGCGCATATGTTGATCATGAAAAAGACGAACGACCCCTGAAGTCATATATTGCCCGCATACTAAATATGAAGCGAAACAACAAAAAAAAAACGTCTAAAAAAGTACGATTATCATTTCTATACATAAAGTGTATATACCTATATGGAATAGCTGTTTCAATTTATATTTTACAATTTATAATGCAACTGTAAATTGAAGATATAAATGGTAAATTCTAGCTAAATTATTAGGAATTTCCGCATAGAAAAGTTTACATTTATGAGAAGCTGGGAATCTTAAAATTTCATCATTTATACCTATCTACAATTGTAAATACTGGTATTTAACGTGTAAATATTTTCAACGAGTCAAACTAAGGGCCGATTTACATGTTCTGTTGCGCGTTATTCAAATACACAGTCGTGTGTTGGATTTCCATCAATACAAACGCGGAAACCGTTTAGACCAGGAGTGATCTTTGCACGTCAATACAAATAGCCACAGAACAAAGAAGAAAAAAAAAACGTTCCTTCTATAGGATATGATCTATCTTTATCGGAACTTTAATACAAAATCTCCACGACAAAGATAGCAATCATCTGCCTTAACCGATCTATTTCTTCCAACCATTTATTGCTTGATAAAAATAAACATCCTCGGAATAATCACTGTAATTTTGTTCGTAATTTGATTCGTTTCTTTTTGAAGTAGCAGTTTCAAGCATTAGCTTCTGTAACAGAATTAATGCAATAGTTCTTTCTAACCATTGCTTTGAATTGCATAATTTTTTCTCTATTGGGACACGTATTAGGGCGTTTTATTTTTTCCTCCATAAATAAGAGATAAGTGCAGAAACACGAAAAATGAAGTGTCAAGTATGCAGTTAAAGCGACTATAGCCGTGCGACTCGCATCGCACGACTCTGCCATCAGACAAGTTTACATTGGAATATAAGGCAACTGAAAGGTCTTTAGTGATTCGACAGGCTTCTTTTACGTAGTTTAAAAAGGTTTAATAGTTTTTATTGTTACCTTATTGGGTGCAATGAATAAATGTTTATGAAGCAACAGCGATTCCAGTCGCGCGGCTACAGTCAGTTCAGATTCGCCTTGAAGTTAAATGGCACACGACTTGACAATTAAGAACGTATTTTATTGGGTGTCAACTCTTATTTGCATATGAAAGAGTAGGTTATAACATCTTACCATTGTCCATAGTTAGAGAACACACCTGGTATATCCACATTTACCTGTATCAACGTTTCCTATATTGCGTGTCCTTTTCAGTTAACCAACTTGAAATATTGGCATATAATTTAAACGGAATGTACGAAGTTAATAGTTTTTGTTTTTTTTTTTGAGAAAATAAAGAACAAATTGTTTGTATAATGCATACTTCAATTGTACGAAAAGTTAATGAATTTTAAATGAAAATAACCAACACATCTTTTTATTTCATCAATAATCGTTTCGTTTTATTTATTTATGCTCTCAAAAACAATGCAGAATTAATTTGTTGTAAAATACAAAGCAGTTTCGACAAGAGATAACCCATCATACTTATAAGGAGATTTACATACAGAACGTCACAATGGACATCTGCATCCATACTATACGTTTTTGTTTATAACAAAAAATACAAATCAATTATAATAAATATTTAGTGATCGATTAGTTTTTTTTTTTAGATAGTAATTTGTTTCTGGTTGATAATCATTGATAATAAAAACAATAACGATCTAAGGGGTACGTTTTTGGTGGACTTTTCTATAGATATACACATGTGAACAAAATTGGTTCCTTCAGGCGGCAACATTCAACAACATTGTGGAATAAGTTCCTCATCTGCATACGAATGATTGAAATTGCTGCATTTACCTATGTTTATCCATAGCAAGATGCATATTTAAGCGGCAGTTTACGTGACAGTTCTCATTACGGCCCAAGGGAGCATCAATGTGTATATTTATAGAATATATGCATGTATTTTGTGAAATGTTGAATTTAATATATAACTAATTATAAATTGCAAATATTCTCTGATAATTGTTACACATTTTTTATTTGGTAAATATTTTTTTTGCGAACGTCCAATTAAAAAGAGATTATCGTCTGTCTACAGGTGTTTACGTAATAATTCTTTAAAATATTACAATTTCTAACTGTATTACTACAGAAAAAAAAACGTTAGCTCATTAGTTACTACCTGAAAGAATGATCAATTTCGATGTGTGGTAGAATAGATAAATATTTGTGTTCGAAATATAAATAAATTCAAATCATTATCATTACAGATAATTCGATTTCTTCAAAGAAGATCTTACAAATACGGAAATAAATCAATGATTCCTAAACAAGTAATTTTTTTTTTGTTCAAAGTTAAACGTGTGAATTTATGTTACAAGAGAACCTGTTTAATAGAAAATGTATCACTTGTAAAGCTATAAAAACAAAATTAATTAAAAATAAACAAAATGAATTAGAAGAAAAAAAAATGATGAGATTTTGATGAATTTATTACTGTCATTAAAATCATTTGTAAATGTTAACGTAAACTTTACAACACTATATGTGAAGAAATTGATCATTTTTTATCCATTTACAAATGACCTATCATCAGAATTTCGATTAGTACATATCGTATAATTTTACTTGAATATTTCCGTGTATATTTCATCATTTCGATAATTATTAATTTTGCATAATTCTAACATAATATAATCGACCAGTAGCCGCCTAATTTCCCTAATCTCGTCTCCTAACAGCTAATTATTTCAACTAATCGCCGCTGTCATTTCATTATGCGGCTTCTGTTCGGCAACAAATACAAGAATCGTTTTATTGACCTCTCTCATATGTTGGACCTTTAAGTGAATCGAATACTAAAGGGTATCGTTCATTTGGCGAAAATATTACTTTTCCTAGTGGGGTTCGAAAATCACGTTTCGTCCACTCAAAGCTTTGTAATGGGTGTTATGAAGAAATAACGCACTCTCGCTAACATCCTTAGCAAAGATCAAAATACTATGAGCAACTCGTGCGCAGTCTATTACGGCCTCTTTACACTCTCACGAAGTAACTTCGCTGTGGATCCTCGTCGACGTTGTACGGGACGAGGACTGGAGTTCACCCTCTCGTGTTCCTTCGCGAGTATTTCGTTTCCCTTTGACTCGGATACAAAAACCGCTCCCAAAGCGAAGTTGGCCAAGGCGAGAAAAAGTAGCACGAAGCACGAAGAGTGAGGAAACCCTTTACACTTTAGTTCCTCGGTCAATTTTGTGCTACTTCGCGAGGGTGTAAAGGGGCGATTACCCTCTCGAGCGGGTGCACGCTCTCGTGGACAACTTCCCCCACTAGTTGCACAATATACTATACTGACGACTTTTTAACAGTTTAACAGTTGCTTTAAAAAATGTACGAGCCAATGATTTGCGAAATTTGTAATGTAATGAGATCGTCTCATAATTATTGTCTCTCCAAATCATGTCGATAATTCTGTTAGTGTTGAAAATGTATGCTTGTAAGCCTTTATGTGTGTGTATATGTGTGTTTATGTATGTGTTTGTGTGAAATAAGCCACACGCAAACCTGCAATCTGGATCTGTCTGGAAGCGCAAATGAATACCACTTTAATGAAATTAAAATTCATTTATTCCGGTACATTATCTGTCTGGACAGAACGAAATTCTAAGAAAGAAGGGTATACATTAGTTAATTAATTAAAAACCGACTTGCCTCGGTCTGTCTTGTTGAAATTTCGTAATATATATTATTATGTATAGAGAAAGAAATTGTAAACTAGATCATCAATCGTGTTAATCTAACAAATTTACAACGTTTCAAACAAACAACTACAGACAGTTTGTCTCTCTACCTTTTTCCCGTTGTGTAATTTTCAACACGTGCTGTTGTCACGTCATTGTCTATTAAATTAAATCTGTAAAACGGACGGAAAAAAACCACCGACTTTCAGTATTGTCCAAAATGATGGATAGAAAAGACAGGAAGGCGCTTATATATGTGCACGTCGGAAAGTGCGTGGTGTACATATTGCGTGTGTGCGTGCCTAGAAATTATCATATTTATTAAAACTGGCCGTCATCCAATGGACCTGTTCCGTTGATTGATGTTTCACTAATTTAATAATGTAAGGGTAACTGTAATAGAAGTGGAAACAATGACGAGCCATAAATATATCACGAACTGTATGATTTTGAAATATTGCACAGGAGATTTTGCCATGTCGCTAGTAGAAAAGTTCAAAGATACCGACACACACATACACAACAAAAATATGAAAGATAATCGGAATTTCCACATATAACAACTATGATAAAATAGGTACCTAACATGGCAGTGTTGTTATTGTTTTTTTTTTTTTGATAAAAATCAAAAACAATAACACAATTTTTCCTAAGTAGAAGAACAAGTTGCATTAAAATTTATATGCTTATCTAGGAATTTTAATTAATTTCTTAGGTAGGTTGTGAATTCTTTTGGTGAGTTGAAAAGATTCTGCCGATGATACCGATTAATAGTGTTCGTTATAAACATATACATAATATCCGTTCACTAACATCTTTCTATGCACAAGGACCAGGAAGTATAGATTTATCAACAGTACTGTGTACTTAGCTTTTAAGTCGATTAAGCTGGAAATAGAAGAAGTACAGACGTTTATTAGAAGCAGGGCCGGATTTGCAACTACAAAGTGACTTTTGAGAAATACAATTTTCACAAAAACAGCACGAGGCGACTGGCCGATCATCTTTATGTCCGCTTCTGATAAGAAGATTGATATTTGGTATTAATCTTAATTAGATTCATGTCTTTAATTAAGGCAATTCGAGTCGTTTTGTCTTACAACTATTCGCAAAAACAACATCGGGAGTTTATTTTGTCTCTGGGAAAATTATCTTTAAATAAACCTATTACCAATAAGACAACACTATTAACAGGTTGGCTTATCGTTAACACTCACAGATTGGTTGTTTTTCTTTTGGGTTTCCTGTTAGTGAACCAAGCCTGCTGTATGTTAGTTCAAATTGTACAATCTTTATATAGAAAGAGACAAGGAAATGAAGAAATTTATTGGTATATATGTGTAAATTTGTATTTTAATATCAAGAAGCTATAAAGAATACGTGATTATGGTAATTGCATTACTAAACTCTAAATTATATATTTACATTGGATATTGTTAATCTACCATGATCGTCTTTTGTAGTTATTTAATAATCATCTTATATACAAAGTTATAACGGTATTCGTATTAGTTGAAAAACGATTAATTTTGATACCTAATAACATTAAATTATATATGAAATTAAAAATTATTACGTTTTTGATTTACATTGAACTATTTATCGAAACTATCTGTTATTAACTTGAGGCCACATACTGTGAGTGTGTGTGTGTAGGTATATCCGAAAACAACTCATTTAAAATTAGAGAAATTAACCGTTTAGATAATGACTAGTTTCGTTATTTATTTATATCGATATATGTATCAATTATAATCGTTTTGATCGCAACAATTTCTGGCTTCCTCTTCAATTTTTTGATTAACGATTTAATGATGTTTGAAGAATTAAGAAATTTGGAGATTATGTTGAGGTTGAATTGAAATTAGCAATAGTTTCTCCATATTTAAAATGTCTAGGGTACAGTGTTTTCCCGTTTATGAGGTCAGTATTTCTCAGTTTGTTCTTAATTACACGTTGTCAATCAAAGAATTAAAGCAGTATTAATGTGAAGAAATTTACATTAATAGCGTGATGATAATGAAAATCGTAATTATAGACTAAAAAATTCGAATGAAATATGGAAATTAACATTTTGAAAAATTTCAATTTTATTGATGATGAAATTGGTATTTTGCTTGAAAAAAAAAACCAACGATTAATTGATTATTCGTGATTTTCGTGTTTATTATCGGAGTTATTTTTGTCGAAATTAAAAAGAATCTTGTAATTATTTAATGAATCTTTCAACATATTCAAATTTACGACCTACACTCGCTTGAAATCCATGAAATATCAAAATTCATCTGTTTTATGACGAATACTAGATTTGAATGCCGCAAACTACCACTAATAATCCGTTTATCAATTCTTTAATAATTTCTAACTATGAGACCTATTACAAAATTCCGCAATAGCTACACGGAAAACCTAAAAAAATGCTTAATTAGTTTAATTATGAGGCGTTTCGTGTAACTTCATCCGTCTGAAGGCGTGTCTAGTGATTACCAGCGATGGAGATAAAAAAGAGAAAAGAGGAGAGACCATGGAAGTCTTAGAGATGCTCTTAAGCCCTTGCAACTCCCTGTGATTTATCATTAAAGGGAGTTAGTTAATAAGTTAGTTAGATATACCAATGCAAATATAGCAATATTTTTTCTTTCCTAAGACGGTTAAAAAACCAATTATCAAAACAAATTTTAGGAAATAGGCTCCTGTGAGCAAATTTACTGAAGAAATGAGATCAACAGTTTTGTTTCTTCTAAACTCCGCTCAATTGTTGCTTGAAAGTATCAAGTATGCAACTGAAAGCTTCAAAAATAGCCACGTGTATTTTTCTGAAACCTCAAATTTTGTTATCTTAGCGGTTGTTTTCGGTTTTTTGATACTGACTGTGGACTTCTTGAAAAAACTTTTGTGTCGTTTAAATAGTCGCGATTCAAGTATCGTATTACCTATCTGAGGGCTTTGGAGCTTCAGCTGCATACTTGATATTTAACGATTCACAAATAACTACAGAATATTTAGTATTTCAATAGAAATTCTTTTTCAGATTATTCAAAACGTAGAGTAAGAAAATTTCTGTCGGAATATCGGATGGAATCGGCCCTAAAGGGAGGCTTTTCGGGAGTTTCTTGCTAAATGCGGAACAGTCATGTTTCCATTATCCATTCTTACTCACTAAGCTCAGGCGATTATTGCTCTTCTGCTTAAGTCTATGATCGATCAGAACAAGATAGCAATTAACAGCCGGACTTTCGAAACTTCTAGATTGTAGTTTGTCGTGCCAGAGGATTTGCAAGTTCGATTAAAATATGCCAAAGATTTATTGCAAATATCTGTCAACGTAATCGTGTTTGTCAAGAGAATTGAAATTCAATAAACAGGTGCTCAGTAATGCTCACAATCAACAATATCTAAAGCTTGATTATTTCTTTATAGAAGAGAAAAAAAAACGACCATTAAATGATAGATTTAATATAATCCTATTACTTTACAATGTAAATATAAAAATGTCAACTATTTTAAATTATAATAAATAAAAAAATGAAGGTAAACAAGATGGTGTTGTGACTAATCTTTCTACAATCATTACTATTATTAACGAACGACAAAAAGAAATATAACTGTATGAATATGTCTACAACTGTAATATTTGCCATAAATTAAAGATTAAAAGAATCACAATAACAGTACTAAGGAAAATCGCAACTAGTTCTTCGTCTCATAAGAAATTATGAGAATTTTCTGACTTTGTAGTATCTTGAATGAATATCAAGAAACTTTAACTCTATTTTTTTCAATCTACTGTTGCCGAGTCATGAAGGAAAAAGCTCATTTCGCTTATCAGGTTTTTTGAAAAATACCGGAGAAAGACTAAAAATTAGAAACACGATTTTTTAGAAAAACTAAATAGATAATTAATAAATTGTCCTTTGAGACTTTAGCTTATTGTCATAGGAAAGGATTGTAAAAGAGTTTCTTTTTCGATTCACCCTTAATTAAACTTTATTGTTAAAAATTAATAGATCATGGATCAATTTGAGCCAGGCACCCTGTATTCGTAATCAATGATATCATTTTGATGAAAATAAACAACTTTATCTCTAAGTAATAGAAAATACTCGAATAAAAAAAGAATACGAAAAACTTGACCAACTTAACGATAAATCATTACTATTGTCGGAAAGTTTAGACAAAGATTAAAGAAAACATATCGCCATCTAATCGTCTAAATTAATCTACAGTTTTAAACTTTATAAGTTTTGATAGAGTGCTAATAAACGTCATATGTATGACCCATAACTTGCGGGCACCAATATGAATCTCTAATATTAATATAAATATTACACAGAGACACAAATTTGGGGAAAAAACTTGTTTATTATTTATCGATGATAGGAAGTTATAAATTGAAATGTCTGAGAAGTTTTCCAAAATTCGAGAAATTCCCAATAAATGAAATAACGAAAGTTTCAGTCGATAGAAATTTTATACAGTGCGCACTTTTGTTCTGGAACGAGCAGTATAATTTCGATAAATGTTGGTTGAATCATATTTAAGAGGAAATACGATTTAAAATGGAATTCAAATAAAAATAAAATAAATTAAAATAGTTGCATAAATGTTTGAGAGTATTTAAAACGAGACAAAACAAAAAAATACGTCTAGAAACCGGCACGATGGGTTTGAAAAATCGTTTAAAAACTATAACTTTTATATATCTATTTACGAATTTTTTTCATTTTATATATTTTTTATATATTTATATTGCTTTCAAACTTGTTGTTTTAACAGAAAAAAAATCTTCCATTTGGGCTATATTTAAATAACCTTAATTGATGTTTTCAACATTCCCTTGCATTTTTTTTGCGTTGATTCGCTTGATTTCTTTTTTTTTATTGTTTTATTTCGAGAATGCATTTCTTTCATAATAATACAATTGTGGTTTCTTTTGCCTTTTACTTGTTGATTTACGATTGCACTCTTTTTGGCGATTTGAGGGACGTATGATGTGTTTGTTAATCAGACAAGTGGTCTTTCACGTACGCAGTTCTTAGTTTCTCTTTTTTATGGTCCCGACAGTAGCATGCTTTTGGCAAGCGAATTATAGAATTGTCCAAATTTACATTGCGGTGGAACGTGATGGATGGATGAATTTTGAGGATTGCTCTGTATTCATGGTGGTGGTCTCGTGTTATCAACTTTCTTGAATTTACCCATGTTTGGTTGACCCTATTTATTTTTACATCATCATCATTATCATTGGCATCATAATATCCCCACACACATAGAAGAAATAGAGGCGTTACCAAGCAAAAGCTAATAGCATGCGTTTTTGTCCATTGTTTACGAATAGGTACATGGTACCTGCAGTAATTTGCATCGAAGCAGTTTGGATGTGTTGGTCGTTCATTGAGAGACACCCACTGCCATTGTATAAGGAACGTAATAACAACTTTCATGCAGGCACAATTGATTTCGTTCAGCACGTGCACGATGATATATTAGAATATCCTTAAATAATGACCGTATTGTATAAATAGACAAGTAGAAAACACTTCCCATCATGATCATCATCATCATCAAGATTATCGACAACAACAACAAAACAACACACTTTTTTCGTTGACGTAAAATCAATAAACCTCAATAAGAATTAAGATTCTCAACGGCAAAAAAATGATAGATTTTATAATAACATTGATGATGATAATAATAATAATGGTGCGTAGGTTAATTGTGCCAGAGGCGCGAGACACGTGGCCGCATTTTCTTCCACTTTCATCTCAACCAAAGTGAACTTGTGTTGGGACTGATTTTTTATTTGTTCAAAACGACCTGTCGTGAGTACGGCCCACATATTTGCAGATTGCAAGTGGGCTGTTTTTTTTTTCGTTTCGTTTGTTTCACTTGGTATTCTTCAGTATTCACTGCAAAGATTCTATCTACACTACGATTTCTATTGAGGATAACAACCGTGTTAAAATTTAACAGCAGGTCACATCCCCCATTTCTTTCACTTTAACTTTTCCAAATCATCAATCAGACAAAACAAAAATAATCCAACAACAACAACAACAACACTTCTTTCTTTTTAATGATTTCGTCGATTAATATTAACATAGTTTTTCAATGTTTATCGGTGTCAAGTTTCAAATAGATCAAAATTAAATGTGAGATTTGGTAATGTTTGTAATCGAAGAAGGACGTATTTTGTAATTTTTTTTTTGTCATTAAGTTTGAAACATAGATTTGGTTTTGATATTCTGACAGAGTTATGTACGGGTGAAGGCTTTTTTTTTCGCTTATCTGAATCTTTTAACGAACAATACGTGTAATATCCGAACACAATCGTTTGTTAATTTATTATTATTCTTTTAAAGCGACATAGATAAATTCGCTTTAATTAACGTGTATAAAAATGAAGAAATTTCTTAAGGACAACATACTGTATATATGTGAGCGCAATTAATCTATCATTCAATTTAAATTTAATCAACACGATTTATTTCGACCTCCCTTTTCCATTAATTCCATTATATTGTTTCCCTACTTTCTCTTTAATTTCGGCATGACAATTAACGAAAGAATTCTACACGGTTTCAATAATTTCAATCAATCTCTCATAATCTAAATCAGTGTCAATGGACTGACAATAGGTTGTTGCTATACAATGATGATTTTTAATTATTATTCCCATCATCATTATTATCAATAGCAAAATGATGATTCATCTATTTTACACATCTTTGCCAAGTATATTGTGTCCCACACACGTGTTCTTTCATTCTACCTAGATTTTTTTGCAAATTCGAAATTATTTAGTATTTATAGATCCCAATTAGTACAACTGTTTATTGTTTGTGTAGGCTGTTATTGTTGATGTTGCTATCATTCCACATTCGATCTTCTTTTACTTTATTTGCATTTATTTCAATTTGCATTTAAACCATGAAATCAAACAAAAACGTTTCCCATTTATTACTATTTGTTTTGTTCAAAGTGTACGAAATCTATTTAAATGGTAATCTGGTAATTTGTCATATTTTTTTACCGTTCCAACGTAGGCTTTTTTATCTCTTCATATATTCACCAATTGACCGTGAAAATGTCTTTTACGGATGGTTTTATTCGGATTTTACCGATAAGCATGTTATGACCGTGTAGTTGGCCATAAATCAAGTACTTAAGTTACCTTCTCCGGATGGTTTTAATTTCTAATTGAGCATAATTATGTCTGATTGACTTTTACGGTGGATCTACCGTATCGGCAAGCCTACTAAGCAGTTTACGTTGTGATATTTAAGCGTCAATTTTTCTCACATATAAGCTACCAACACGATCATTATAACTGTAATAATTGATTTATTTCAATGAAATTTGTAGTTTCGCCAATTTCCGTAATCTATCTTGTAGCGGTGAAACTGTTTTTTTGCTCGATTTCTGAGAAATTAACGAAACTAACAATTAATGATTGAAAACAGTTATTTGATTTAATTTTCGAAAAGTCTATGAAACTTGAAACTATTCTTTATTTTTTTTGTTTTGAAAAAGATTTATAATGGCTTTATCTTGATCTAGCCGACTTAACAAACGATAATCGTTCAACAGCCTTCGGCTATCTTAGCACTTTTTTTTGCGATTTTGTCGAGTTGGCTGAATTAAAATAGACACATTGTAAATGTCGAGACAATCGATAGAAGAGAAATTTTCTAATATTAATGTTGATAATAAAATGAGAGTTTTTTTTTTTTTAATAACAGTTAATGTACTTTTATCAAACATGCATATCGTTTTATAAAGATAAATTAATATGAGTTTTTCGTGTAGATAACAATAAAATAAAAGACAAAAGACAAATAAGCCGTTAAATGACCATACTAATATTCGAAACGTTTGCAACCGTCCACGACATTGTGTAAATTTCAAATGTATCTTAAGTCGTTGTTGAATCTCGCCTTAAGCTAGTATATCATAAATAATGATTCATAAGACGATACAATCGAACTTATCTCATTCATAAAACATTTCATTATTGAATCTGTAAAAGCTCCGTTATCCAAATGAATCACAAATCTATAAAGTTGACTAATATTGAAGTTGATATTTCAACGAAATCGTTCTAGAATAACAAGAAAATGGAATCAATACGGTGAAAATTGAAAGAAAAGCGCAGAAGTGAACATGGCCGTGTTTCAGTTGCGCACGATCTCCCCCTAAAAGCTGCTTTATATTGGATTTCGATTAGATTTGTGGAGAAATGAACGTTAAAGCGGTTGGTGGTGGTTTAATCTAACAGCAACCAATGAAATGTTGAGATTGAGTAATTGTGCTTTCGTATGGCCGAAAGCTCTCTCCTTCTACTCTATTTTTATTCGAATCTATTCTATAAATAATGATTATTACATGTTTGTTGTTTATAAAATGAAAGGTATGATGATGGTGATGAAGGGGAAGAAGTTGTAAAAAAGTCGAATAATAATAATAAGAGAAGCGAGCGAAATGAGGGGTGTTACTCAATCTTGGTGTGATTACAACAATAGATTAAATAACTTGAGGCGTTAAAATATGTGGGTGGGCTAAAATGTACAATTGTTGTATGTAGTATAGAATTCTATAAATTCACATTGAATGGGTGGTTCGATTCGCATTCATCATTATTAAACTTAAAGAAAACGAACGTAGTGAAATTGCCTTAAACTAGGAAAAGTTGATTTAGATTTTGACCTTTATCGTTTTTTTTACAAAAATTCTATAATTTATAACGAAATCAATACATTATAGACGTTTTCTATTATCGTTTATTTTCCGATTAAAAATCGTGTTTGATCGGATTATTGTAAATGTTGTAAATATTATGCAACAATTGAGATGAAATTCACTATTAAAAGTCTTTAAGAGAAAAATTAATATTTATTATTTTATTCAGTCACGCTTTAATAACGATTTTATTAATAATTTCACAAAAAAAAAAAATTAAGCAACTTTCAAAAATTATTATTATTAATGTTAAACAAAGTCATAAAATTGAAATGTTGAACTTTTCATTAGTGATACTTTAATAAATATTGACGTCAAAATTCTTGAGAATCAGGTTAAATTTACCGATTTCACAGATATAATTTGTGACATTTTCGAAAACCGAAAAAATAACAAAAAAACATATACATATAGGTAAATATATAAATATACAGGAAATTAGTGTATGTTTGTTCAAATAATTTAATACGCTATTTATATCGCAGATTTAAATTTTCCAATAGCCAAATTTTTTCGAGTTGTAAATATTGGAAACTACCAATGATTTTACCGGCAACTTCGAGAAATCTCATCTTAATGCAAATACTACAATAGAAAAGTTGTTTTTTAAGAATGGTCAAGTTAGACAACAATGTGGTGTTTTTTTTGTTTTGTTTGCCTCTAGTGACATTTTTTTTGTCGTTCACAAAGTCCATTTCCTAGAGTTCATTATGGATATGGTTTTATGTAAAGTTGAAGGTTACTTAAAATTCACCTTGAACTAAAAGTTGGCGTAATGTAGTGAGAGCCATGTTATTTATCTAGTGGTCAAAACAAAAGAAAATTAAATTAGAACGTTCTGATAAACATTTCTATAATGAATTTATACCGTGATGGTCATAAAGCTTGGAACATAGCAGATCGAACCACGCACTAATCATAAGTGCTCTTCAAACTTGCATAACCATTTCAGGTCTGACCCTAAGCCACAGAAATTGCCTTAAGAGGCCCAATTTTAAGGGCTGCATTTTTGAAAATGTTCATTAACAAAAAAAAGCATTTGTATTGCTTTTTCAAATAATTAGTTAAGGCCTGGGGTGGCGAAAAAGCCTGGGCCATTTTGACCCTGTTGAGTGCTTGATAGTGGAGCTCTTTTCTAAAATTCATAAGCTACTAGATCTGCTAGCAATTGTTTAGAGTTGCTTAAATATGATTGTTTCGATCCTCCGCTATTCTGAGTAAAAACCTGCTACTTTCGCTATGTCGAAAAAGAATCTCTGTTGGAATATCTATAGAATAAAGCAGTTGTAGAATCGGCCCTAGCTCGCCAAGCATCCCTTAGATATAAAATTGAGTTTATGTAGTGTTAGGCATTGCCAGGACGAATATACTCGTCCTACATTTAATATGCTTGAGAACAGAAATAGCAAAAGAGATAATTTCATGTACCTAATTTAGAGTTGGCCTAGAATGGGTTAAATAACTATTGTTTATGTCAGAAATACGTCTTGCTGGAATCCACAAAATTAATGCTACTGAATATATTAAATTTTGTGCCGATTTTTACAAAACTTACCTCGCGAAATGAATTGTTAAATAATTTAAGGAAAAACTTATAAATTTTCATGTAGAACTCTCATTAGGCTGCCGTAGAACACAGTTTGAATGGCAATGAATTAAAAGTGAGATAAATTACTTATGAATTTCCACAATCGATTAGCCGACGAAAAAAACAATATAGAACTTGATTGAAATGTCAGCTCAAGGCGTCATTTTCCGCGAATTAACACCAAATTACCATGTGCAATGAGAAAGAATTGAACGAGGTGATTTCTCTAATGTTAAGACATACATCTGAAGGCTTACAGTTTTGAATATGCAAATCAAATGCAAAGTATGCAAAAAATTACTTGCATATTCAAAATCATATAAAACACACACACACACACATTGATTTCTATGATAATAAATTTCTATAGCTATAAATAACTTATTGATTGTTGTTGGTAATGAAGAGAAAAAATCATTTTGCATAGAGAAACAATTTCACAATTATAATAGTGTTTTTATCTACTTTAAAATAAAATAAATAAATTTATTAATAGTAGCATTCTACGGTTGACAAAAAAAAAACAACAGAAACTTACATTATTCCTATATTGTGTGAAGGAAGTTTATTTGGCTATAAAATACATTCAGTTATGGAAATAAGAGTTGATTGCAGGAATTGTTATTCTTAGATTTGTTATTATGAGGACAACGACGTTGCCATCTTTGATTTATGACTGGATTATATGTAGGCGCTTACTTGACTATTCATAGTTTCATTAAAATCCCAATAAGATTATATTTGCATATACGTGTGTGTGTGTGTGTCTTTTTATTGTTCATATAATATAGATACATAAGGGTGGTTATTTTTTACCCTTCTTCCTGTTAGTTCTTATATTTATTATTTCAATTAAGATTTTTATGAGATTTTCAAAACGATTTCAATCTGAGATGGGTGACAAATCGCCCAATTGTGTGTCAACTTAATCCCGGTGGCTAGTTCTTTAAAGCTATATAACAATAATAATAACACTAACGATATGAATATAATTTCGCATATATAGATAAATATTCCAATCATGTTGCTCCTGTGGTGTTGAAAATTATTTTCGTTACTCACATTCTATTAAATACAGATCTCAGATTAGAATGAACGAGTTAATGTTGTAGTTGAGTTTGAAACGACCCATCTCTCTGATTGAAGAGACTTCTCTTCGTTCTTATCTCGTCCAAGATCACGCTCGATAATTGAAGAAGTACGGTGGATTTTAAATGAGTGTATTATTTCTAATAACAGCCAGGTGTGTTGTTGAAATTGAAAACAATTTCTTAGAAATCATCGATGGTAGAATTTAATAATTAGAATTGGCCACTACATACTTTTATATTGTTATTGATAGTAAGTAATGTGATCTAGTTTTGGATTAACTATTAAGACATATATGGGCAAGTAATGGAAGACTTTCTAAAACAAAGTAAAACACCCACAATTGATTAGATAGTTTTTAAGAGAAAATTGTAGAAAGACCAGTTTATTTATTTGATTTTTTTTTCCTTCTATTTAATGTAAAAACATACAGGAAAGTATCATTTATTAGAATTTGTAATTCGACTAGTAGTAGAGCATTTCTATAAACATTAATATTTGAAAAATCATGCTGAATAATAAAAATAATTCCATCTTATACTGTATACTAGTTACCGGAACTTTTTACGACACAACAGCTATCATAAACAACATTATAGAAAGTGTTGCAGAGGTGGTTGAATATGCATAGAGTGGTCCATTATTGGTGTGTTGTTTTTCGATTAACATATATAATTGTAACTTACCAATGCTTGGTTGCGAGTTCGCGCGACCAATTAGCATAGAATAGTCATAATGTTCATGTCTGATGACTCTTATCTCAGTATCGACATGGAACGTTCGCGGAACAAGCGAGGACCATCAAATTAACAAAAAAAAAAACAAAACAAAACAAAACGAACTACATTTACATTGAATCACTTTTGATAAAACCGAACGACCTAAATTCCCGAGTTATTTCAGGACGGAAAAAAAAGCACGTCGACAAAGGATAATTCCAGGAATGATTGTTTTGTTATTCGTCCGACTAACCTACGCAATAATTTAAAATTCCAATCAATAAAGCAAATTAACGTTGTGTCATTGGATTAAGTAACCTATTATTAATGAATTGATGGATTGTCAAGTCGTGATAAAGGCGTTTCACGTTATTTTATAATATTGAAAGAGTTAACTTTATAGATATATGTAAGTGTGTAATGTCTCAAATCGTGTCTTGTCTGACCGAGTTGTTGTGTTGTTGTGTTGTTGGCTGTTGTTTGTCAGTTATGTTGGCTCCTTCCTGTACAAACAAAGGTCACATATAACCACATGATTAAACAACAAGAACAACCACTACTATGTATGATTAATTCGACACAATTTAGTGGCACTTGTACAATTTTTCTCTATTGTTTCGTTTATTAGTAGTTTCTCAATCTTCCATCAAATCGGTTGCCTTTTGTTTAACCAGCCTTGGTGTGGTATTATCGATATGCAGAAGGGCTAATTAATGCCAAATTGATTTAAAAAAAAAGTTGTTTAGTCATCGAAAAACAAAATAAAGAGAGGCTTAATTTAGGTAAAAGCGGCATGTATGATGTTTAGATGACAGAATGATAGAAGATCCGTTGATATTCCCTTTACTAACTAACCAGTTAGTCGAGATTTGAATACGTAATGGAATTGTTCATATTTTACTTTAACACGGTAAAAGAATTGTTAAAACTTTGTTGAAAGAACACAATGATGAATCATCGTCAATTTGTAGACATTGTAAAACATATACATTTAACGTTATACGTTTCCGTGTATATAGGATCTACACACACAAACAATTTTTATAATAAAACATATAAAACAGATTACAATAAATATCAATCTAAATGTTATCCGTGCGGTGGAAACAAAAAACAATCGTGAAAAACTAATGGATAAAACAACAGACTTATACTGTCAATGGTGAAATTTAAGACTGTTTAATAGATCGTCCCAAGATATCTGGTTTTCTGTTCAAAGATATTTAAGGCGACCGACCGGAAACAAGATATCTTTTGTCTTTAATTGACACATTCAATGACCTAACAACACCTTTGCCTTCGTTTCGTTTCCAACTTTACAATTCTATCCCAACAAGATTTCCACCATTTTATTATTAAAAATGATAATCATCATCTTGTTACTCGAAAACTTTCAAATCACGTGGAGCAAATAAGTGCCACTGGCAACTGGCAAATTAACCGGTGATTCTAAGAAGCCAACAATTATAACAAAGTTCTATGCTACAAACTTCCCAATAAATTTCACTTCTACGATTGTACAAAGATTCTAATTAAGATCGAAATAGTTGGAGTGTCGATTAATTTCGTATGAAATTACAAAATACTCTTAAAATAAGACAGTTTTGTTGTACACAACACAAACAGCACAAATCTGTTTAGATCTTTATTTTATTCGTCGATGAATGTTGTTTCGTTACTTTATAAATGTTGTTGTTATAAATGTGACCAAAAGGTTAGCAGATAAATCCAGCATGACATGCTAAATGTGTCGATGGTTGACATTTACAACATCTTCACAACGCACAACTCGGTGTGAAAAAAATTTGTGTGTGTGTGTTTTAAAGAAGTGGACGATGAAATCGAACGTGAGAGATTTCAGGTAAAGCAGAAGAAAAATAAATACGAGAACAACAACAGCAACAACAACAACAACATCAAGAAAAAAGTATTTACGAGCTAGAACTATATCGGTTGAGTTGTTTCTACTAATGGCACTCAGGTATCTCGTGATTTTATTATAAGAGACTTGGGAAAACTTAATCATTAATCAATCTATCCTAGTTCGTTTCGTTTGTTTATCATTATTCATTTTCCAATATTGCTCGTTATTGTGTTGAAATGTAAATTGCGATAATTGGCTGGGAGATAATTTAAAAGCCATTTAATATACATACTTGGGTCGAGAACGGGCCCTCTATTCTAAAAGAGATTAACCATCAAGTTGTCATTACCTGCAAAAAAGAAGAGAAATATTAGAGGATCTGCCATAAAAATTCGACAATATCTTATCCCCCTCCGATATCCCTAGACTTTAAACTCTCCGCTATGGCAATAAACACAATTTATGGAAATATTCAGTATAGAAGTAAAATTGAAGGCTTTTAATCGGCGTTTAAAGTACCATTCAATTTTTATAATACAAAGTAATGTTAGAGGTGCTTAAATTGAAAATTATGCACATAAACACCAATGCTTCTCCAACCTAAACCATAAAACGCTCATATAAGTCGCGGTAGTCCTCCAAAGACGCATTTCGAATAAAAAACAGCTTCCTTTGAAACTAATGCGCATTTATATTGAATTCTATTGGGGATTATGAAACGTTCCGAATCAGCATAATTCGTGTTAAGGAAGCGGTCGGTGGTTTGTGAATTTCATCGGTTTAGCTTTTAAGCGGTAGCGATTCCGTTCAAAGATTTCAAATAACCTCCTTCGACTTTATATAAAGTAAATTTTGGCGTATCTTTCGTCGTTTAAAGGTCAAAATATTTGCAATGGTAGGTATAAGTTCAGAAATGTCTTCGCATGATTTTTTGAAATGGTAAAAAACCGCAAACGTGCAACATTAAAATTTACAATATTGTTTCAGTTACAACAGTTATACAATATGTATTTGTGTAAACCACAATAACACACAAATTGTAATAATAGTTATGTTTATAATAACAATAATAGTAATGGCAGCAATTTGTAATAATTTTGTTTGTATTTCGTTTCTAATACGAATCTGAAAAATCGTTCTACAAGTTTTCGATTGGATTGATTTGTATTAGATGGATGGATTTATTGAAATAATAATAAAAATAATAATAAAGCAGAGAGTAGTCGAAGATATTGCGTAATAGGAAGCTAATACAATTTCTAGTCACACATTAAACATGTCTTATAAATTCTAACTTGAATTTAATCAGATAAAATGTTAGTTTCAACAAGAAATTTATTGGTAAATTTTTTCATTCTTTTCTCTATTTTTCATGTTGTTCCACTTGTTGTTAGTTGTTACTCTTATTTTAAATAAATTTTAACTAAAAACAGTGTGTCCAGAACGTGATTTTTATAATAAGGATAATCATCATCATCGTAAACCAAAAAAAAAAAGAGAAAATTAAACGAAAAGAGCCGCTAGTAGTGTAATAAATAATAAAATTTGTTGCATTTTAAAGTAGTGAAAGAATTTTAATTAATACGAAAATACAAAACTGGACCGTACAGTTATTTATTTGGAAATAAATAAGAAATATTTGATCGATAAATAATCTATAAACAAATTGTTTCGGGATTAATTTCGAATGTTGTTAATTCCGACAGCTGCCACCAAAAACTCATTGGGCCAATTATTATAAAATTAATTACGTTGTACAGTTCCGAAGGACGTTAGTTTATGTAGCATGCGAATTCTTTTCGGTAACAGTGCCACCTAGATTAGAATTTAATTGAATTTTTTTAAACATTTTTTGACTTTAAAAGTTGTCGTTTTTTCTTATAGGTAAAAGATAAGCGACTTCAAAGTACTTCTTAACATAATTAGCAAAAAAAAACCGAAATATTCTCAATTAATGAGATAACACAAACGAACAGAGCTTTTTTACGAAATGAAGTCCAGTATATGAAACAGTTATTTCGAAAGTCAACAAAATTCCCATTTTTGTGGTAACATACGCAATGTTATTACTACTGGGAAATAATGCGAGACGAGAGACGAGACGAGAAAGGCCCGTCTCTCGTGTTGTCTCGTTGAAAGAAACCAAGACGAGAGATCTCTTGCGGCATCACTTAGGTTATGCTTCGACTTATTTCGTGGAACGTCCCCTTATTTGAAGGGCGCTAGCCTATGATTTTGCAAAATTCACTTCAAGTACCGATCCCACAGTTTATATTGCTAGTCGTTCGATTATCCCCGTAGATTACCCACTCTTTATGCTACTTCTTTAAATCATGTTTTATATAAATCATAACGCATATAGTACTACGGTAATTACAAAAGTCGGACTTCTAGAAATAGAAAATACAATATAAATCAAAGCTTGCTTCCATGTATACCATTTTTGAAAAGTGCACTTAAACATTTATCTTGTCTAACAATATGTGTAGGTTCATTTTGTATAATTTGGTGTGAAACTACTATTAATTTTCATAAGACTCAAGCGTTTAAAAAAAAAATGGAAATCACTGGCCAAGCGTAGTTTGTATTCAATTATTTTGAATTAAATGCCAAAGATAAATTCAATTCGTTGTTTTTTTTTGTTCGTTTGTTATTGTAAAACTCCTGTACACTAAGACTTGTTATTGTTTCAATATAGTTGTTGTTTTTGCGAAATACATTAAGAAAATTTTGTGAAAGTAACAATGAGAATTTATGCATCTATTGTTAGAGATCAACCACTGAACTATAACCATATAACTTCTAATAGTTGAAAACCGTAAAATGTCAATCTTACTGGTATTGTTAAAGTTCTTCTTCGTGATTAGAACTAAATGAACTAATCAGATAACATTATTTAGAAAAATTATAAATTTTCGCCATTACAAATGATGAAATTATTTAATTATATCGTTTATTAAATCAAAATAATATGCCGGATTATTCTAACTAAACATTAAAAGAATTTCCTACTTTTTGTTTGATTAGTCGTCTTGTTGTAAATGTAATCGATTTGTTCGTCGGTTGTGCGTTATATTGCGTCAAAGTAATGAGGAAGCATATCAGTATATTGCGATGCAAAATAAATCAAAAATACACCGCATCTATGCACAAAACATATACACACAAAATAACTTTATATTAAACGTTTCTACTGTTATCTAAGTAGTCGGTTGAATTTCATTAAGAACGTTGTAACAGATATACTTAACATGTAATGTTACATTGTTGTTTATTTCACATTGTCTTCTTCGACTAAATCGAATTGTCGTGATTATATTATTGTTAATGAGGTTCTTAACACTTACAAGCCGATTCTTCGAATCGTTTATAAAGCTTTAATTTCACACGCAACTATTTCGTTTCGATTTAAAATAATCAAAACGCTTCTTTTATACGTAAATATTGTTAATTATTTGCTTCAATTTCATCAATAGACACCTGGGTAATTACATTATATAGTTTGATATTAAAATCAAGTTTTTCCACACACATTTATCGGCATATTTATAAATGCTTTACGTGTTGGAATTTATTACATGTTCGAGCATTGTCAAAGCCTTTAACTAGGATCGAACTGCAAAGTGATACGTTACAGAATCAATTTACATTTTAGGAAGAGGAAGTGGTGTTGAATTCAAACATGTTTAATGAAATGTTTCTTCTTATTTCGTTTTATTGGGCGGTAATAGAATCAACTAGATTTTTATTAAATCCAGTTTTGCAACATTTCATTAAATGAGGACTGTATGTGCTTGTGACGACGACTGCCAACATCGACTAACACTATATCCAGTTAAGACTATAATTGAGTAGATAATTAATTGGCCAATTTATAAAACAACTACAAAAATGTATAAATAAATAACGATTTTATACGTATTAACCAATCAGGTGAAGTAGTAATGGGAAAAACTGGAAATCTATTCTACGTTTCTGTTTTACGTTTAACAACTATATCGATTACCTTTCGCTACAATTCTCAATATCCTGTTCGTTCTTTTCGTATTTTTTCATCGATTTATATGTTTATCGCTTTGATTTTCACAGTTTTATCCCTCTCTAATTTGGAAATTATCAACACTAGAAGCTCGACTTTTACACACTATCATTTATTGTATCCGGTTATATCGGCGTTTTGATTCCACGTTAATTTCATAGAAACCTTCATAGCAATCAATTATATACGTTCAGCTTCCATTAAAGGTAAAACTGAAAGATCTACTGTAATCAAAAAATTACTAATGAATATCTAAGAAAATCGTTTTGATGTGCTGAATTACTTTAATTATTTTCCCAAGTTTCTTACAATCATATCATCATTACAGCTGTCTTGTAGCGAATTCCAATTTGCTATAAAGCGTTTCTTACAAAAGCGTCCAAGTTCTATTGAGTTTTTCCAAGCTCAATTTAATAATTTAATAAATTCTCACGGTTTCCCCGATAAAAACGTTCCATTATAAACGAAAATGGACAAGCGGATAATGTTATTTCTTAATAAATTGCAAGCAAGGTACCGTTTATTTTCGATTTGTTTAATTTTTATTTCTTTTAAACTGGAGAAGTTTCAAAACAACAATTGACAATTGAAATTTTTGAAATATTTCTCTCTCTCTCTCTCTCTCTTTCTCGTATTGTATTTGTAGACGATTCAAGAAATATTCCGCCTAATTATAAAACATATTCCATTGTTAAATGTGACATGTATAAATATAAATAATATTTCCAAGTACCGTTTTTAAGCAATAAATTCAAACAGTAGATTCGTGTGTCAATCAAAATTTTCATCAACATTACTCAGCATTTGTTTGGTTTATTAATGTATACAAATTGCGAACAACAAATGGATAAAACAAAGTCTAATTTAGGTACCGCCTCTTTCATTTCACAATAATAAAAACAAATTAAATTTAATAAGTTAGAGAAAAAACATCACGTTTTTTTTTCTCTCGCGGGTACCGTTATACCGTTTGCAAATGATCTAATAATGTGATTATTTGCAAAACTCGGCTCATGTCCTTGTTCTAATAATCCAGGACCAATGCCGTCACGATTGTAATCTTGTCGTTTAAACGAACATCATGTCATTTTATTCAATTATCTTTATGTAATAATCAATCACTGTACCGAAATATTGTTGTAGACACGAAACGGAGAGAGTGTTCATGTATAATGTTGCAATCATTTAAATGATGAAATCGCAAATTGTACGAGAGAAAATTGCATTTTTCGTCAATGAAAAATTGTGTCGCTTAAAACAGAGCATAATTTGTGTCTGAACATCGAAATAATCGCCGCATCGAAATAACATATATTATATTAAAAAAAAAACATTATCAAGAACTCGTTTAAAACGAAATTATAGAGTTAAATCGTATAATTTGGTCATATAAAAGAGATATTATTAAAATTTTAGAGTTTTACAAATGTTGCCTATTATAAAATTAAACTGACAATTAATAGTTTGTTAGAATTTATCAACTATTTTTTTTTTCTTGAAGTGAATCAATTTTTTTCTTCAACGAGTCTTTACGGATCGCAACATTTGAAATATTTATCTTGACGTATCTTATATTGAAATATTCAACTATTATGTGTGGCTTTAATTAAATGAAGAACTTTCCGAATGGAAGCGACATTTTACAGTCCAATTTTCATGCTGGAATTCTCGAAATATTTTAGAGCCGAAAGATGATTTAAACTGATTCACAATAATAAAAAAATATATTAGCATAATAGAAAAGAAAGTCTAACAGGAAGCTTTAATTTTTGGAGACACTATAAATTATTGTAAATTATAGTTATCGATATGATTTTTCTGAATTGCTTTATTTTGAAATCAGTAACGCTCACCAAATCCGGTATATCTTGAATCAGGGAGCCAAAGAGAGAAATTCGACACTTAATTTAAGATTTGATTTTTCTGGTCTCGTATTTTCGGAGCATTACGGCGAATCTTAGCATTTTCATTTGATCAAAAGCTATTTGAAAAAATGGTATTAGGCAGCCGCAAAAAGGGAAAATTGTAACAGGAAACTTCAATTTTAGGGAGACCGTAAATTTTATCCGAATTGCTCTATTTTATGGAAACAGTCCTATACCGTAATGCTCACCAAACGAAATACATTTTAGATCAGATGGCGGCTGAACTTGAACAGATGCTTAAAAATATTATTTGGATCGAATGGTTTAAAATTTTGAAGACTTGTTTGGTCTCGAACTTTCGGAGCATTACGGTGAATTTTCATATTTTCGAAAGCCATGTTTTGTTCGAACATTTAATGTGTTCGTCTTATTATACACAATGACACTTGAAAATGTTCAAAGTTTGTGTTTTCTAACAGCAAAGCTCGAACGAAATGTTGCGCGAGCTTCACCTTCAAATTTCCCTCCCTTTGTTAAATAAAAGTAATGATTATTATGCATGATAAGAATATATCTATAATTATGTAGCTATTTGCAACAATTTATACATATTCATAATAATAGATCATAAATCTATTTTTAATAGAATTAGAATTAGTGATTTGACAATAATGCGCGGCTTTCACAAAATAAAAAACGATTAATCTTGAACCTTTCATAAACTTTTATTAATGAACGAACATATTATGTAATAATTTTAATTCTATACTATCAGCTTAAATCATAGGAATTTAACTGAAAATAAAGGATAAAAAAAAAGAATCAGAAACCAGTCAAGGTGAAGATAGGAATAATAATTAACGTTTCTATAAAGCCACCGAATGGAGCGAAATTCTTGTAAAACGATGTAAACAATGCAAATAGGTGTCAATTAGATTGATAGTAAAAGGACAGCAATTGACTTGGATCTTGATTTCTGCATATAAGTTGTGTGTTAAATATTTAATGTAGGTGGTAAACCTTGGCCTTTGCACATATGCACACAATCATATGTTTGAATGGTGAAACAGAAAATTGAGTGAAACAGTAGCGTTATACTTAATTGAAAAATTAGCTCCTTATTTGAGATTTCATTATAAAAGGTATAATCTGTTTCAATTTATTTATTTTTTTTGCATCGAAAAGCTTAATTTGTAGAACACACACATAACAGTAACACAAGAAAGCAACTAATTAGTCTGCATTTTTTCAATCGACTTTCTATTGACCTCGAGGAGTTGATATGAAGAGAACAAAATTGGATAATAATAGTTGATTGTTCTAACAAAATTTTCGCCTTAAATAATCGCATGTCAATTAATCAGCATTTAATTGAATTGCACTTAAAACACTAATACCTTTCTATTTCCCAAAGTCACTGTCAAAGTCGTTACACATATTTTTTTGCTATTTGATTATCTGCAATGTGGTAGATAATTAATAATAAATTTTTGAGTGGAATTCGTTCGCATAACTTTCTATCATTTGGTGTTTCGCTTGAGCTGACGTAAGTCCTTGTTGTTATTGTTTAATATATACATCAATATTTATTTTTAAATTTAAAACATGTTCAGATTCAATACAATCATTTTGTGAAATCTTGGCAATGTTATTTCGAAATTTTTCTGATTGAAAATTATTACATTTTATCGATAACCAATATTAACTCTATCTCTTTAGAGAAAGATAGTGAGAGAGCACAAGAAAATAAAATTCAGCATGAAGTTTTACCATGAACTTTTACACTTCGTTTATTCCTTACTTAAGTTCGATTTAGTTGTGCAACAACGTATTTATAAGGCAATATAGATGTTATCAATTCATTGCATTTAGTATGAATGTATTATAACTGTCTATATGTAGATAAAATAAAGCCTGAAGCATACCAAATCTGTTTCGTGTCAATTATACATCAATAATTGCATTTTGTTGCGTTGTTCATCATCGTCACATTCAATTTTAACGTTGTTTTTTTTCTCGTTTTCTTTCTTTTGTTTTATATTAGATAAAAATGCGTATAGAATAACATTATTTCAAGATGTTCGGATAGAAATGGTATCCACAAACTATACAACATTGAACATGCACTTTACTGTTCAACATATCAAAACCATTTACGGTTCCTTCACCTCGAATCATTGCCTGAATTTAAACAACCTTTTATTATTGTGGGCTTATAAGTAATGCCGATCAACGATGAAAAAGGCACATATTGTGAAATTTACGTGCATCTTAAAACATGCCGTCGTGAACAACAACGATTTTTTGTACTTTTGCAAAATTTTTAAGGCACAAATACAATTTGAAAAAAAAAATCATCTACTAGATCAAGTGCGTAATATCCGTTCGATACTTATCAAGTGTTTGTTATTTTTAGTTTATATCTTTCCTGTAGTGTAAATTTACCTTGGAAATTTCACATTTTTATCCACATCTATCAGATTGTTGGACAATTTTGAAATGTTTTCCCAACACACACGCACATAATCTAATCGTTTGCAAATAACTGACACAATGTCAAAATGAATCATATTATCAGTGGCAGCGAAGCTTGCAATCCAGCGGTTCTCAATCCTAATAGAAACTAATTGGCCTTTTCGAGCGTATTTTGCAAATATTTCGCGGAACGCAAAAACTGTCCGTTAGGAACCAAAATTTATGGTATTGGGATCTGGCCGAAAATAAAAATGCATGTTTTGGCCTTTCTGGCGTTTGCCAGTTGGTGGCAAAACACCTCTTGATTTAATTCGTACTTAACGAGTTAAAATTCATAGAGCGCTTATTGATGCGACCCGTACTTAAAGGGTTAAAAACACCGATGCAAAAATGGAATAGCTCCATTTTTAAACATTTTTCAGGAGAAGGGAAAAACTGTTCTGTTGCTAGAGATCAGTTCATTATTTTTATTGTTGAGTGCAAAAAAAATTTTTTATTTAAACTCATTTAGGTAGGGACGAGTAATTAGAAAAAGCCTTAAGTTGCCTCATTTTTGCACCGAGAAGTGCATCAGGTTTCAAAATAAGCTATAATTAAAAGTAAACATTCATGATTGAAACTCTTTTGGACTTTCATTATCTTCAATTTGATTTACATTTCGTATGACATTTCACATGATGTGTATTTTCTACCGTCATCAAATTCAAAATTTTGCTATTATACACGTATTAGGACTTCTCGGTTTTGCATCGAAGCAGCTCGGTGTAAAATTGAAGCAGCCCCGAAGCTGTCTTCTTTTTGCACCGAACCGAAGTTTCCGGTTTTGCATCAGTCGATGCTAAAAAACGGAAAATCATAAAAAATGGAGTTGTCCCTTTTTGCACGAGTACCTTCAAATCTGCATTGCTCAACAGTTAGTTATCCACCATAAGAGTTATTAAGGAGTGCAAAACTGGAACGCTTAAGCAAAATTTTGGGGGCTGCTGTTCGAAACTATTCACCTTGTGCCTTTGTCGTTGTTTAGAAAACGTTAAATGCTAAAGTCTCCATGATGCAAGATAGACAGAGTTTTACATATATTGCAAAAGATAAATCATTGTCAATTACAAAATTAATTTCAATTTATAATTGATGATTGTAGCGAAATTATCTGCCGTTTAAGAAATTCCTCCAACTCTCTTAAACAACAACAACAACAATAAAAACAACACGATTTCTTAATGGCATGTAGTAGGTGATACTTCCCATTTATTTCATGTCTATTCTACTACAAGTTTAACTGATTTTTTTTGTGTGCAAAATTTTCACTTTATTATTAACTACAAAGAACCAGTATGTGATATATCGCATTTCGTAATTATCTCTACCATACGGTACTATATATGGTGTCAAAACTATTACACACTTCCTCCAGGACTAAAGCAATTAAATTACCACTCTTGTATATTGATGAGGAATTTATTTCTTAATATTATATTAGTTGATAACATTGCTAGTAAGAAAAATGATTAGTTATATATTTATGTATGTAAATGGTTATGTAGTTGTCGGTAATTTGAAATGTCGATCTGTTTTGTGTGTAAAGAGAAAAATCAATTAAATATAGAAAAAAAATGATACTTTCCATTCTTGATTAGATGGAATCTTTTCAACTATGTATAGTAGTATAATCGATACACATTAAATGTGTGTTTAGTTTAATAAAAATTGTCGAGTCCGGTCTGTATCGAGCAGAAATCATTTAATCGCTTTCACTATTCCGGTCTTTATAACGGTATACAAGTCTAGAGCTTGAAACGCTCCAGGCCCTTAATCCGGACTGGAAAATACATACATCAAACGGTACATTGTAGCAGACGATGACACCTCATTGAAAAGTCCACCAATTTTGCACACACTACATTGCAACGAATCGAATCGAATCCAGAGAGAAATTAGTTTAGATTTGTGTGTTTGATTTTAATTAAGATGAATCGATTTGTTTTTTTTGTCGTCTATATATAATTAGAACTGTGATTGAATAATAGAAAGTTATGACAATGGACAAGCTTTCAAGCATCATATGAGTGGCTACGTAATAAAAATATTGTCTCGAACTGGTTTATTTCTGCGAAAGTGAAACTTAATTACAAAAGAGAATAACTTACCAAATGAATTTAGAACAAGATCTGTTGTCTCTGACATGAAATATATGATTGAGAAAAAAAAATCGAAAATGGATTGGATTATATGTGCAACAACAAAAAAAACAGCTAGTATACTAAAAGACCATTAATGTAATTGCAAATATATGACTTGCATTTTTTTTGATTTTTACAAATGTTTCTAAATTAATTCCTGTTCGATAAAAATACCTGAAGAATACAATTTAATAAATATGTATGAATCGATTGATGTAAAATAACAAACCGCCGATCGAACTGTTGACTTTAACATTACTACAACCATTTTATAAAACGGTACAAGTATCACTTTTCAAACGTATTGATTTCGTCGACATGTAGGCTGCCCTTTGGCTAAAACGGACTACATATCGCACACGTTGTTGTTGTTGTTACAGATTTCAGATTTTCCCCTCTATTGATTTTCACGGTTTCGATTTGCAATTGAACAGTTATCAGGAAGAGCTTTGTATAGTAGTCGGTATGAAGTCGTGTCTGAAATTTCCAGCAGCCAACTCTCCCATACTGCTTCCAAGTGTCCAGTTTTGCCAGTAACATGACCAAAGGGCAGGTCATAAACAATTTCCGTCACGCACGTCAGTCGTGAAAATCAGGTGTGAGCAGTACAAATTTATGGTTAGATCTGTTGACAGGCGAGCAAAGTAACGGTTGCAGGATAACCAACGCTATAGATATAATAAATATTATATAGATATATCGAGGTGTATTGTAGATCATACAACATAACGCGGTTGCTGCCGTCATGCAGTCTTCCTCCTCTTGTACCTTCACGAAACTGAAAGAGTAGCCTTCTTTTAGAACTCTCTCTCAATATACGTTCTGTATGCGAGCGAGAGAAGAATCTTGACCGGCTTTCCGCATTCCTATCACAACGGTATGCTATTTACTACAGCTCTCTTATGTCCACAATTTTAATTCGTGTATATTTATAAGAAAAAAAACGGCGACGCACATACCGATACTATATGCTCTACATAGAAACTTGCTTTTGAAAAATCGTCGGTAATTACCGACGATATGGTAAAGTAATCTTCTTTAGACAAGCCAGACATTCCGGCAACGTTCAGATCGGTTAAATATATTATAAATGAATGGTATTCTGTTCATGGACGGCGACAGTCAGCTTAATTGCATGTGTGTGTATGTTTTGTAGAAACCACCTTGATGAGCCTTTTAAGGATTAGCATACAACAACAGTCCGAGACAGGATTGTTGTTGGCCAATATACGGATTCGATTTTTCATTTTTCAAACCATAATAAGTCACATGTATTACTACCATATATGGATTATATAATAATTTTCTTCAAAAAAAAAAATCGTTTAGAAACGCTTTCGTATACAATAACTCGGATTTTATGGCTTTTTCTTCAAATTTAAATAGTGTCTCTCTGATCTTTTACGGTGCCTAATAAAACCACGATAAAGAATCTTGACACATTGCGTGAATCATTGTAATTTTTTTTTCGGCAAGGGAGAACATAGCTTGGATTCGAATTGTAAAATTTTCTTCAAACGCTTCGTAGTTCTTCAATGAAAGAAAGTGCTTGATTTCTCAGTAATGAGTATTTCAGTATTGTGAAAAATCAAAACAGGAAATATTCATGTAAAAATAATGAATTCTAGATAAGGGAAATTGAATTTCCAACGAAATGTTGAGTAAATATTTCCAATAACGGATAATTTTTCCTTTTAATGAAAGTCAAATACAATCTGATTGATTCTGTTGAGCATTAACCCACATAAGATTTGGAAATCTCTACACACAGACACACGCACAATGGTGCCTCTTATTTTACGTTTTATCTCCATCATCTCTGAAACAATTTATTTCCTAATGAATCAAAAACTATGCATATTATAGCCTAGCATTATCGATGGAAATTTTGTAATATTGATTTCTTTATTAAGAGAGATGCTTTTTAAATCGGATACACCGTACATAAATGTGGTTTTATCTATATTAGAAATAGATATGCAAACAAATACTTTCATAATGGAATTCGTTTCGTAATTATTTAAATTTCATTTTTTTCTCAATTAGAGTTATCGATCATTTTTTTTTTGCATAGCAATAATTTGCAATTAATTGTTACATATGATGAAATCGGCATTTTTTCCAATGTCTTGTCACTAATCAAGTCAATGTCACATATCAAATTAGTTGTAGTTGATTGTATTTCATTACACAAATCTACAGAGTTGTCCACGTGAGAGGAACACTTTCACAAGAAATTTCAATTTAATCAATGGTAAACGTGTTGAAAGTTAAGTTGGCCGGAATTGAATCGACGCAATATAATGTCGATTTCGTATTTATAATTTAGTGCTGAAAATTTACGAAATTTTGATAGAATTTGAAAGCTGCAAAAATTTCTAAACCGATTGCTACAACGAATTTTGTGACAATTAAGCAATGTTATGTTGAATAGCTGTAACTGATGCAAAATTCATGTATAGGCATACAATTAGCACATCAAAAACCGTCAAACAAGCTATGAGCAACCGTTTATTAACGCCCATTTCTTGTCGAGGGATAGTGTTTACAGTTAGAGCAATTTTTCTGTCTGTACACCAATTTTCAGTTGAATTAAATTCCTGTCTGTAAGTCTTCTGTCATCATTCTGAAAGACATTAATATGCAGGTTTCAGTCTCTTGTTTGGCAAACCTACAGTTTTTTATTATAGTTAGGTAATTGGATTTGCTTTCCGTCTTTTATTCTAAAGAATATTACTTTAGCCTGTTGATTTGCAAATCGAGTTCCGGGATACAAATAATAGGGAAGTTTCCTTGCAACGCTTCTCTTCAGTTGCATATTTTTCAATTTTCTACGAGTCGTACGAGTACTTCTATTTTGTTGTATTTAGGTACAGCCTTCTAGTTGCGTATGGATGAGCTTTTGTTATTATTTCTTAAGCGTTACATATTTTAAAATAATTTTTTTGTTCTTCTTATAAATAATGAGCTTTAGCTTCGGGTGAAAATTTAGCAAAAATATTGGATGGCTTTTCTAAAAAACAGTGAGAAGTTGATATTTGACTGAACTTCGTTTCTCTTTCTAAGAACTTCTTTTTTCCACATTTTTATCAATTTTTCCGTAAGCGCATTAACTTCTTTCGAGCTCCTTTTGTTTATCAAAACTTCTGAAAAATGGACACGAATCTTGGGAAAATAAATTTCTAGAGATCTGAAGCACTTTATCGTCTACGGTTGACAAAAATCATTCAATTCTGCCAATGAACAAATGAGAAAGACGAAAAATTTGAATAGGGTCAAACATTGAATTTTCACATCTTTGCGAAAATACTAAAAGGTTTTTTCAATCAATTTTAATTTGAAGCTATAGTTTGACAATCGCAAAAGAATCTGTCCTCTCGATCCTTTATATAAAAAAACAATAAAAAGCTACATTGGAGAGTAATTCAGGATTCAATTTTCATGTGAATAGGTTTCCATAGCCTGATTCCTGGTATTGCCGTTAGGGTGAAAGCAGTTCTTCGGTCTTTCCATTAACTTTTAATTGAATTAAGCTCCTGTAATTCCAATCCATTTTAGAGTTAATTTATCATACATTTTATAGCATTACTTAACTGGGAGAACTGTATTTTTCCGTCATAATCAATTGGATTTGCTTTAGCTCTTCTATTCTAAAGAATATTGTATTTTAAAGTAATAACGAAAGTTTGCTCGCAACTCTTTCTCGTGCACTTCTTGTTTTAAATGTTCTGTAATCTGATGGTTCAAATATGCGTGTCATTGGAACAATTATTTTGTCGATTTTTTTTCTAGACTATCTATTGGAATTTTCCTTAGTTTAGCTAAAAACTTGTCACTTAATCGATAAATGTTTTTTTGTCGATAAAAACTAGTCTAATTCAACCGACAATTACTCAGATGCAACACTACGGAATTCCCATATGTTTTCAGATTTTCAACAGCCAATAGCGGATTTAATTGCGATACCGTTCTGAACGCAGTCCGATTTGCCACCCGTTTCAAAATACCAAAGAATCTATAGATATAGCTAACTTCTGGTATCTTATTTGTGAATGAATGTTGAAAAAATCAAAAACTTAATATATTGGATTCTTTTAGCTACCTATAGTAAAAATTTGGAAATATGAAAACAATTGAAATTCATGCAGTAATCAAAAGGAGAATCATTGATATTGCATGTTCGGATAGCTTTCGATATGAAAGCGATTGTCTGGTTTTAAAGTCTAATAATATTTCAGTCTTAAAAATGATCATAAGCAATTTAAATTTGCAGATTCAGCAAAATCATTTCATCAAAATAGCAAAAAAAACTTACAGTGCAATAAAACTGAGTTACTTTTGGATGAATTGCACTCTTCTACAAGTGCTTCTATTTATATTTTTAAAACATTCGATTCTAATGACTGCAGCGTGAATTTCAAAAGTCACTGCCTTTTTGCCAATATTTCGCTGTAACTATATCAACTGGTCAAAAATAGAAATCCAGATAATCAGTCCATAGTTCGGTTGATTTGGCATATTCAAGGGTGCTATTGTAGAGTGTGTACAAACTGACCGAGTATCTCAAAAAGAATTTTGAAAAAATCTTTCTTTGGTTATTCATTGGATAAACTAGAAATCGATTAATTGAAAATCAACATTGAAACATATTTCGGGCTGTAATCAAAACCGTCTCTTCTGCCATAATTGAAAACTTTTAAAAGATTACAAATAAAACTTGATGCCTATCAAAGCTAATGCAATTAAGCAGACCTAGGTCCAGACTTCGTGGGCCTAAGCCTAAATGCACCATTCGCAACAGCTGACTGAATTAAAAAAATCAGTGGTATGGTGTAATTATTGGCCCAACTAAGACCAAACAAAGTGCTTTGTTGCTAACAAGCGTATTGATATCAAGATCCTCTTATGATGATAGTATTTGCCATATTGATACAACAATAATTGAATTTTATTATACAATATTAATACAAAATCGGTCACGAATAACACAACAACAACAACAACAGTCAGTTTTTTTTCTATTTGTCATAGTAATATCAATTAAATGTAATAGTTTATACAAAGGAATCGTGAATGTTGAATGTATACAGTTACGAAATTTCCTATACACAGATTAGTTTTGTGTTGTGTTGTGTGTATATTGGTATCTCTCTTGAAATTACATACCTATGGATTTGTACGTGATGAATTAACAAAAGAATTGACTCGGTTTTTTTTTAAAATATATTTCGATATTGCTATTAAATATTTTCGTAACTGTTCTAATTATTCTAACGCCCGCCCCGGCTATTTCCATTAAAGAAAATTAATTAAAACCATCGCATGCAATAATTATTAATCTAATAAAAATAGATATAGTTAGTTATTGGAGAAAAAAAACTGAATCAAAATATAATTAATGACATGACAGAATTTCATAATCACCATTTATGCGCACAATCAACTATATAGAAATGTACACCTTGAAATAATTAATTGATTTATAATTAATTGCTCAGTTTGAAATGTGATTAGATGAATATTTCGATTAATAAAAACATCTACCAAAATGTCAAATATGATTTTATTCGAATTATGTAGGAGATCCAAGGCGCCAATCCAACCGTAAACTTATAGTACCGATCCACGGATACTATATGAAAACACATCAATCCGATAAATTCCCGATAATTGTTCTAATAAAGACATCAATCAGATAAGAAATCATCTTACCTTAAACGGACCGTTTTTTTTTGCTCTTCTATTTATCACCTGTATTGCACTAAAGGCGTGGTTAAACTGTTCATCGTGCGTTTGTCAGGTTTGGATACATAAATATATCGCTTTTTTTTTAGGAAAAATACCGATAAGTAAAATAAACGAAATATCTAAAAACCTGTTCAATATTTACACAATTAGAATATTATTCAAAGAAGAAGACGGTGCGCGGGAATCGACCAAGTTTCCACTGATAAGACGCGATGATTTATTGTGCAGGTGAGATTTCCACACACACGGATCGAATAGAAAAAACACGAAATTTAAATCAATTTACACAACCAGAAACGTTCATTTTTTTTTAATTGAAAAATCCAAAAGAAATCACACCACAAATTTGTATGTAACTATCGAGAATTTCCTGATCGATTTTTTAACTTTCTCAACAATTCAGAATGGAACCTTGATGGTTTTTTTTTTGTGCTGAACGTTTAATTTTTTCGTTGCTCTAATGAAAAATTATCGTTTCGTTTTCAGCGATGCAATAATTTGTATTTATTGCTATTGGTGTGCCAATATTATTCCACGATTTTATAATAAAATCCACCGTGTACAACAAACAGTAAATATACTGATTATGAAACTAGATTGATTCGTGATAAGTGCAGTAGCGCTATTTGTTATTATTTTTTTGTGGATGATAAGGTGAAATCGGCTAAATTTCTGGGGCCAACCGATTGACCCAGTTGATCCGATTGCGATTATTATGCGCCAATTAATTGAAACGACAGATAAACAAATTGTTCAAACGACTAGACGTGTTCGTATGGAAATTGTGAAATTCTGACCTAATTTCCTAATAGAGTCGATCGATTTTTAAAGGATTTCAAAAAAAACCATTTTTGCACCGATCTGTAAATGAAATTCTCAAATTACGCTTTCCGTCATCATTTATTACGAATTTTTCTGAAACGTACCGTTTTTCTTGTTCGTGTTATTAGTTCAACGCTTACAAAACAAGTATACACCCTTTTCTAATCGATTCGCTCGATTACTTTTCAGATTATAACATTTAAGACACGTTATTGTTGTACGATTATTGATTAATATCTTCGGCTCTATGTTGATGTTTGACAAAGTGACGACGACGGTGTCATCATCCAACTCATTTCGACCACAGACAGAATTGTTTGTTGTCCATCGGGTCCAGGCCTGGTCAATATTAATATTTCAATTCTCAATGGGAATATGCACACAATGGAATCAAAAACGCCTACAAAAATTATTGTGCGAACGAGCTTTAACATGTATTCGTCGTCGTCTGTCTACACCTACGTTTCATGTGTATATTTTTTAATTTCATTGTTGTTGTTGGAAACTATCTTGTATATACCCCATGATCTCGTTGATTCTATATAAAAACTAAATAGCTTTTTTTTTTTGGTGTGTTATTGTTGTTGTCGTCATTATTATAATTCTAGATCTCGACCACCACTCTATTCGATCTTGTACATTTCCAAAGCTGTCACGTGTTAATATCAAACAAATGATTTATGAATTGATTGTGTTTGTGTGGTTTATAGATTACTGCAAGGGTCCTCAAACTGTGGGTCACGGTCTTGGGCGATTTTCACAAGTCGCAACACTAATTGGAACAATTGTCTGTATTTTTCGAAATTGTAGACTATTTGTCATCAGTTCTAACGTAAAGTAGAGCAAGATTTCGCTGTATTCGCCAGATGATAGTCGAGACTGGTTTGTTACTGTTGATTAAATTGAATTTACGATGATAAATCCACAATGGAGATGGCTTTTTTTGCTAGTTTAGAGAAATCTTAAATTTGCCTATTGTTGGAGTGTTGGTGTATTGTAGACGCGAGTCTACGTTTCGATTTAGACTTTTTTTTTTCAATACCAACAATAATTGTAAATTTAAATTTATTCATAGGTAATTTTTGAGTTTTCTATTTTCTTCCGCTAATACCTCAGACACGTGAGCACCATTATTGCTACACACTCAATAGATACGAACGATTATTTGAATTTATTGGATCGACATTTTGTATATCCTTGAATAGGGATTAACAAATAATAACAAATTTCATTATTGTCAATATTTAATAGAAATTTCAATGTTTGTTTTGACTCATAAATTGTAATATTTTCCAACATAGACATTTTTTTTATTATTATTATTAGGTACGAAAAAAATGATTAGAAAACATTTACATCAGTTATCTTAGATAAACGTTGAAATACAATTATTTGATTTAGGATAATGCCATTTTTATTGGATTTATTGAAAAGTTTTACACGAAATTGTCAATACGATTTGCAAATCTTGCAATTTCCTGAAAAACTATATCGCTCGATTTTTGCAGCGGTTGCATTATTGCTTCGCTTAGATTGATCTGTCTGAAATCAAACACGATTTACCTTGAACTATCGATTTATCTACGTATATCGAGTAATATCGACAATTTGCTCAAGGCTTCTATTAAAATGTATTTTCGCAATCGCATGTCTCACATAACGCTAAATGTAACAGAAGATGATTATTGACACAACCGTCAATTTCCGGTAATATTCATCGTGTCGATTTTTTGTTTTTTTGTGCCTTCTGATGTGTGCGTGAACATGGATGTTTTAGTATAACTTTGTATGCTAATTATACACATGCCATGTCATGTATTTGGATGTTGTTCTGGTCATTGGTTTGTATTAAAATCATGTTCTATTGTTTTAAAATAAATTATATTCTACCTTCTCTAATGTGGGTGTTTTATAAACTTATTGTAACATGGACCAGAACATTAAAATCACAAATGAAAGTTGGTAAAAGCCTAAATAGAAAAATTAACAATCGACCACAACAAAAGAGGATCTTTTAAAGATTTGTTTTGTTTCGAAATGTTCCAAATTATTATAATTATGATGTTCATGTATTGTTGTAATTGTTTCTGCTTCATCAATTTCTCGATTTCATCAGCATACGAAAATTCTATGCGAAAAACGAATTTATAATATATCTACATAAATGGGAAATCTCGACCCCCCATCGTGTCCAATTTGTGTTTGTATTTTGTCTAATTTGAAATAACACACGTTTACAAAATCAATAATACATAACTTTCGAATAATCTGTCATTTAATTCAGCCTTATAACATCATCATCATCATCATCTGCTGAAATAACAATAACAATAGCAACATGAATTGAACACAACAATAGTTACAACGAATTTAAAGAGGCGACTGGCAGGCTTGTCCAGCAATTTCGTTAACATTACAAAATCCTATACAAATATTGCTTTATTGAAAATGAAAGTAAATTATAAAATCTTATTTATACATGGATAATAATATGAAACATGGCATCCCTGATGCAGCGCTATTCTAAATGTCAAAACTGTAACACTTATAATTACATTGCGACACCTGTTTAAAGGCTGTTATGGATCACTACAGACACCAATTAAAATACAACATGTGATATGCATAACAAAAAAGGCCGATTTCCTTGGAATACCTCGAAAAAATCTGAATTAGTATGTAAATAGAATTAGAGTTTGTTTTTTTTTGTGTTGTTCGCTCTAATCCGTTTAAAAATTCGAAAAACAAACCTTGGCACAATATAAGTATGTGGTGTACTTCCTGAAAATACCGCAAAAATCTTTAATGAAATAACTGTTGTTGTTCGGCCGGTGTAGAATCAAAAATAATTTCTCTCTGTTAACCTTTCGCTGAAGTTTTATAACCTTGTTTAGCGGTAAGTCATGTTCTTGTTGCTGTTCGTTGCTCACTATAAGAGAGCGACCTTATGACAAAAGGAGCCCCAAAGCACACTCTCTTATATGAAAATATTAAATCAAATCCAATCATGCGATATTAATAAATGTGCGATAGATTACAACCTTGTTTTTGATTAAATTCCGTTATTTCATCATTGTATTGTGGTTTGGCGTTTTAAAAACAACAATTACACAACCCAAAAAAAAAACTACAATTCATTAGATTAGAAAAATCAAATTATTTGATTTGTTTATTGTATACGGTTATGGCCACAAAACACGAAACATGCGGTATTACGGATTTTTATTACAACATTATCTGTCACGCTATCAGCGATTTCGGTGTTTTGTGAGTATTACGGTATCGTTGATTAATAGTAGAAAACCGCCCACATCGATAATTATCAATTATTATTCTTGATTTTTTTTCCATCACACATGAAACGATTAATAATAATAACAACCGGTAATGATAATTTATGGGACTTGTGATATTTGCCGAAATGCTTCTATTGAATTAATTTTTCTCGTAATTAAATCGATTATTTTCGTTAAATTCATTTATATACTGACCTAATTTCAAATTAATAAAACGACCCTGATAAATTCCAATATCTACTAATTATTAATAATAAATAATAACAAAATAAATGAATAAGAAGAAAAAACAATAATTGCTAGAAACAATTTGCATATAATAAAACGTGATTGTACGACACATAGTTATATCTACAATGTTGAAGTTTTGAAAATAATTAAAACGAGACGAGCAATATTTCATTATACATTCAGTAATTTACAGTTGTAATCTTGATTACAATTACAAAATATGGCCAACATTTACCACGTCCTCCTACACGACGTTTTCAGGAAATAATAGTAATGATAATAATAATAATGCAACAACAACAACAACAACCATCTTAAGACAATATAAATTGCACCTTTGTCTGTATACTTTGTAATATTACTTTAAATATTCAGTCAATTATCGAAATATCATGGTACCAATAAAAAATGACTTAAATAATAGGTTATTGCATTTCGTCAATGATTAATCTTGTAACATTAGTTTTATTTAATTGAGAACAGTTGGATGAGAGCGAATCTTTTTTTTTTTTTAAAAACGATATCATCGTGCGATCAAAACGAGAAGAAAAAATTTCGTATGACCTATAATAGCCGGCAGAGATCGACTTTCACGTTGTTGTTCTTGCTGTTGTTGTATATTTATTGCAAAAACCCCATACTGGCTCAATTATTAATGAAATAAGTCAATGTTGGCATGTCGTGTCCAACAGACATGTTCGCAGACGTACGTAATACAACACCATGTCAATACCAGCCATCGTTCCATGTGTATTGTACTTTAACACAGTACCTACATTGGTAATTCGATATGCGACAACCGTCAATTACATTAATGAAATTACCCTCTATATATCTTTGGTAATAGGTGCACACACACACACACACACGAAAATAAATGTAAATTTACAATAAAATATCAATAGATATTAAACGACAATATTGTCGCATGGTGTATTATCTTACGATTGAAAATATTGTGTGTGTATCGAAGCTGGATGATAAATCAAGTAATTGCAACAATTTTAATGAAAGAATAGCGAAATACCCTTGTTCGTATTATAAGGTGTGAAACTGTGAATAAGATTGTTGTCTTGATCTATTGCAGAAATACCAGTGGGCGGTGAAATAAAAATCGTTTGAAGAAAGTTGCAACAATGCAAGAATTATGAAATTACGCAACCCGATGGGATTTATCAATTTTTCCTCTCTTGTCCTTCTATTATTATTAATAATAATAATAATATTGTTATAGGATATGTAGAAAACCAACCCATTAGTAATAATGGTGGGTTTGATCAATTTCGTTGACGTGTATCCGCGTTGTTCGTATTTAATTTCATTAGATTTTGATTAATTGTCTTCAACTAGATAGAAATTAGTTATTGTTGTGTTCATTAACTAATAAGATAAAAATGGAAACAGTTAGATTTACTCATGAGACGATAAATTGTTGTTTTTTTTTTGTCGATATAAAAATCGGCTATTTAAAGCGTCAATTAAGAAAGAAGGTTATTGATAGAATAAGGAGACAATATAGAAAAGGAAATAATAAACTATTAGTTCAACAACATATTGCAATGATTGAAGTATGGATGATGAACATAAATCGATGACAATTAGACCACACAGCTTATTTAGGCGAGGGTGACGGTAAATCGCCGTAAATAACAAAAATCGATTTCTAGTTTTTTCGTTATGAATCTTTAGAGCTGCCGAAAAACGCAGCAATAACTGAAAAAAATCGACTCTTTTTCGGTTAAGCTCAATTGAATAAAATTTATGTGATTTACATAAGACAATTTGTCAAAGGATGCAAAGCTAAAATGGGTGCAGTCCTATTTTAGAAAACTCAATTAGAAGTCAATGTAAAAAGATAAATATCACGTGAATGTTTTCTCAAAAGCGGATGAATATATTTAAAGCAGAAAGGCTTTCCTATTTATGATATCGTTTACTAAACTGTAGTCCATTGCTTGGTACCGGTCTAACTGCTAAAAATCATTTAAATGCATTGAAATTATCAACTAATGGAGCTCTAAAATGTGGTTGGATTCAAAAACCGGACTGCGACTGAAAAAAGTTTACCAATTAATCGGAAAAAAAATCTTCTGGCTTATTTTTTCATCAAATCTAATTAGATTTTCCTATTAATTTACTCGTGATATTTTAGTAGTTGGCTATAATTTTAATATTTAAAAGACTCCAATTAGTATACTTCTCAGAACATTGTTTCTACACCGGTGACCTGCAAAAAGTCTTAGCGCCCCAAAAAAAGCTTGTTTTCATTAATTACAAACCTAATTTGTATTGTAATAAGTCTACTTTAACACACTTCTCACAAACAGACTTTCTGATAACGATTCGATTCATATAAGTCACTCTCTACTCAAATGGTCCACGATACGTAACGGCTCAGATATTCTCTAAAATATCTGATCGAAACTGGGAGACTCGACTTTCGATCCGGACTGGAAAGTCGAATGTTTCTAACTGTGAAAAATTCTCAAGACTCCATAACAATGAATTTCTTATTGTAGAATTATTAGAGACTTCACAAAAAAATGAGATAGTGTTTTTAATCTATAATTTCTGAGTCAAGTAAAGATGATAGGAGTTGTAACAACACCTGAAAGACTATTTTTGTTTGAACTTATCGGTTTTTTTGATAATAGCTAAATAGTTATAGCATCTCGTAGAAGTTCTGAGTCACTGAATGATCCTTACATTTCCAATACAGGAGGGCAAAAAGGAGCGATTTCAAGTTATCCCCTAAATTTATTCGATTGGCATTCTTACTTCCTTTGGTCTGGATTTTTGTGGATTTATTGCTACTTTTGACAAAAAATTTTAACAGCCCTTAGTCTAGAAAAATGCCTGCTATTTGTCCAAATATGGGCCTATACAGAAAACAAAGTATACAGTTCTTTTGGAAAAGAAATTGCTAATTCAAGCAAACCTTGTGAATAGGCTTAATTATAGTAATAATTAATTTAAATCGCCGATGGAAAAATTTTGGCAACCCATGGAGCGATTTTAAGTTATCCCTTTTATATGGTGATATGGAGGGCACCTGAATATTTTCTGCATATTTGAGGATTTATTGTCATTTTTGACAAAAAGTTTTCACCAACCCCTATTCGAAAAAAATGTACTTTCACAGAAATCAAAGTTTACAGTTTTTTTGGCGAAGAAATTGATAAATTAATCAAAGCTTGTGGATAGTCTTAATTACAATAATAATTAATTTAAATCGGCGATGGAAAAATCAGATTGGTTATCCTTTTTTAAGGGATTCCTATGTTTTGTCGGTTGATATTCTTCCTTTCTTTGGACATAAGAAAATACTATGAAGGGTGTCTGAACATTTTCAGGGTGTTTGTGGTTTTATTGTTACTGGAAATAAAATTTTTGAACAACTACTCTGTAAAAATGGCTTCTATTTGTCTAGTTGTGTTTACATAGAAAACAAAGTTTACAGTTTTTTTGGCAAAGAAATCTCTAATTCAAGCAAAGCAAATTAACTAATTTATAAGGAAAACCGTATAAAAAGTGATTTCCCCCTTCTGCATGGTGTTTCCCATAAATTGCATGAATTCTATTTGCTAATATTCAATCCTTGGTGCAAAATGAAAATCCAATTTTCCTGTAGCCATTTTCGTTTTTCGCACCAGTAATTTCAGTCATTGCTATCCGCTGATCGATGAATTTTTAGTCAAGAAATGACTTTTTTCCGTGCCAGACTGGCTTGTGATGTGAGTTTCTATAAGTTTCAAGCAAACAAGATTTCTCATAGCACTTCTGCGTGTTTAAAACCCATAAATTTCATACTTAAAACACATAAATAGACAACTATCAAAAAAGAAATTTGAGAAATTCGATAAAAGTATAACGGAAATAAAACTCTTAATAACGTTCAATAGAAACACGTGTGGGTATAAATTTTATAGTGGTCTTTTTTTTTCAGAAAAAAAAACATCCAACGACTTAGCAAAACTGATAACAAAAAAAGGAAAGTGGAAATTTATTTTCATTTAAAGAAAATTTATTTAAATACCGTGCATATTGAATAAAAATGAGTTTAATAATTTTTATTTAGTTGTTATTAAATTAAGCGCATTTAAGTTGTCGCAACTAAAAAAAAAAACAACAATAAATAGCTATAGATTCTCAAATAAATAAATAACCATCACAAGTTAGTTAGCATAAAATATTTTATTATTATTTGAAAAATATGCATAAAATGAGTTGAACTTCTATTTATAGTTGTAGTTTAGATATATAAAGGTTGTCGTCCCATTAATTTTTCACCAATTCTATTCAAGTGTTGGACAACAAATGACTAAACTTGAATGTTGTTGATTTCTTTCCTCTCATTTAAATATCAATCAATTATTCGTTTTTTATATAGCATTTCCTCGAAATTGGTAATTTACACGTATACACATTTATTATTATTATTGATGAAACAAGCCAATCAACTGTCTTAAAATGCAATTTATGAATGGATGCGATCATTAGATCAATTTTATATTGCGCGAATGTTGGGCGTTTATTGGCGACGGCGGTGTATGCGTTTGTCGGCGATTCGATTAAAATCTAAATAATTGCATGCATACAATCTATAAATGCAAAACCATAACGCCATCTAAATTTATTCAAAGACCAATAGTGTTTCAATAGAGTGGAAAAACGTACAATATTTAAACAGTATTTAGTTAGTGATAATCAACAACATTATACAATAACAATGACGACGATCTTGGCAAATCATTGTTATCATAATGCAGAATATTCCCATAATGGTAATTATAATGTGTGTAAGATGTTGGTATGATGAATGGGTGAACATCGGTGTGTAGGCGGTCGAGTTGTTATAGGGGCCGATGCCGCGTGTTGACTCCACACCGGCCCTAATGAGTTTCTATTATAAATCATTCCAAATATAACGATGGGCCTCTATTAATTGTTGCTGTCATTGCTGAAAACTCGCTCTACCAATAATCGTCCGGAAAAAATGTAATCAATATGAGTAGCATGATTTTTTATTGATGTTAAATCGATTAGTAACGCTCGAAATTAGCAAATTAGAAGCAGATATCGATTGTTTTTTTTTAATTGATGTTACGGCTATCTAAAAAGATGATTAAAGGATAAATTAACAGTCTGTTGAGTTTTGTAATTATTTAATCAATACTGGAAATCTGAGCACGTTATTGATTTTTTTATTACACGTGAATCTAATAAGGAAAAGAACAGTTTGAAAGAAGGAAAAAAACTCGATTCTCTAGGTTAATAAGATCTCACATGCCTGATTAATTACAAATAATAATATAGCATTTTAACAAGAAAATTCTTTGCAATAATAACGAATTGATTTATGTTATTATTTTGGAATAGAAAAACGAAACATAATGAAATCATCCAATTAATTTTTGGGTAACTTTTAACGAAAATTACTATTTCATTATAAACGTTATTAATTACACGTTGAACATAAATCTTTTGGGGATTATTACTGTTATTCGTATCATTCCAATTCGGATAATTGCAGCTTCCAAATTAGTGAAACGATTAGGAAATGTTGTTGTTTCGTTTATTTACAATCGACATAAAACCTTCAATATCGACCAACAGATAGGTATGCGTACACGATAAATCCAATAATAATCTACCATTGATCATAAAATTGAGATAAAATACCGGAAACTTAAACATTCCATTAGTGTGATATATTAACGATAATTGTAATAATAATGCGACAATTTTAATTACAGAAAACCATTTACTATTTACTTCATAAATATTCGATTATAGTGACTTCAATGAGCAATTACACGACTAACTCAATATTGTTGATTTTTCAGCAAAACTCTATCGTTTAACCAGTAATCTAACTGCAAGACACCATATAATCAAACCGTCAAAACGTATAATTTGAAGCGTTTTATAACCTCCCTCGATCAGACTTTGTCTTTGGGGTAAAATGCATTTTCATTATATAGCTCTACTTATTGTAATTTAATCGAAAATGTCTTCTTCAATCATAATAGAAACCTTTCCAGCTTCAAATTAACGAATCTTGCCACATGAGAGTAAAGAGTTATATATATAATCAGATCACTTTCTCTACGAAGCACCTGTAGGTATGTGGAGCAAGTAGTGGGTCGATTCCCTCGCGGTCACCATTGAACAACAAGAACAACAGAAACGTGGGGCCCCATTTATCGACATACCTCTCAGTTGTAGAATCTGTAGATTTTGAATGGCCGGCGGGCATGGATCGCGCGCTATCACGAGCCTGACATTTCCTATTTTATATATTATTGTATAGGTAATTCAACTTATTTGCCCAGTGATGTAATGATTTTGAAAAAGAATTTCACTGAACGACAAGAAAAATCGATGGATTTATTGAATAGTAACGATGACCTGTTTACTGTTTGTTTCCTTCATGTTTTTTTTTTGATGGTGCGATCGAATAAATTGTAATGCGATTTATTGGGCAATTGCTTCGGAAAATATTAAGGGAATATAAGGTTATCGATAATGGAACATCTGTGGCAGTTTATGAGTGCACACATTTTCAACACTGATTTATCTTTGACATGTATTGAGCAATCTTGCACGATCTTTGTTGTCTGCTATTGGTTATGAGCAGATATGTTGTTGTACACCTTCAAGTAATTCGTTTTTTTTTGTTGTTGTTATTTCCAGATCGGTTGGCAAATACCACGTTTACCTTCTGGAGTTTTCCAGGAAAATTGGGTGAGTAGAGGGTGTATTTTTTGCGTAATATTTTATAATTATTTATTTCTCTGTATACAACTGGTTTCGATTGAATTTATAATAAATTCAATATTGATGCCTGGAAATAAATACAATATAATCGATATGCGTTGGCTAAGAGCGACGACAAATAATAAATCAATCTGCAAATCTATCACGAATGCAATGTAGCTATATTATTACACGATTACAATATTAATAAATTGTACAATGACAGGATCATTATTGTTTCGACTAGGGCGGGCGATTTTTTAATTAATTATTATTGTTGCTTTGTCTGGACTCAATAACTCAAACATGAGATTATTGTCCCCCCCAACTGGTAGCTGATTGATAAATAACAGAATTAATGTCAAGAAAAATCAAATAACTCAATAATCATTTAATTAAGCTCTTTTTCTTGTCTTTTAAGTTAATGTGTTTGATTTTGGCTTTACATCTGCTTTTTGTCTTTTGCATTATGTCAAACATTCTTCACTCTACTTCGGTCCCAATGTTGGTCGTTTCATCAAAATGTCGTTTATTTTTATGAAAATTCTGTCTTTTGTCATTTTCCCCCACGAGTCCATGCGCACAAAATTTTTGTTTTTTGCTGGCAAAAAATTGATCGAGGTGATCTTTGATCTCCTCATTTGAAGTAAAGATTTTACCCTTTAAGAAATTTCGTACAGACCCGAACAAATAATAATGCCTGAAGTATATGGTGGATGTACCAGTACATCCTATCCAACCCGTAAAAGCTTTTGGTGAGTTGCTAAACTAGTTTGTGGTCTCACCTTATCTTGGTGGAACACTACACCTTCTCTATTGATCAATTCTAGTCTCCCCTGTTTAAGTAAATCATTGAGTTTGTCCAGCCGATCGATATGTCGCCTGGTACAAGCTCAAAAGAACAGAGAGCATCATCAAAATATGCCAAAAATGCCGCACTTCACTTGCCAGATTTGACCGGACAACAACCGAAAACTACTTAAGTAGAATCAATCAAACCAAGAGCAAACCTTACTAGAGATGTTAAAATACATAATGATGCGTCTTAAGGATCAGCCCAATAACATGCCTTTGAGTTTTTCCAGCGACAGGTTGTATTGCGTGTTGGTTTTTTTGCCGGAGCTCTCGCTAGACGAGCCGTCGATTCAATAATAGCAAAAGTGTGTCGTATGATAGCATCTTTTTTTGTCTAATCGGATTAAATTCAAATTTATGTAAATGAAACTGGCAGAAAAAACGCAATAGGTCTCTAGCCTAGTCGAAGAGCACAGGTTCAATGAACATTACGCTGTTGGTTCCGTATTCAAATTCATTCATTTTTTACGGAGCATACTGTCAGAAAATGAGAAGTATCCGATTTCAATTAACAAAAAATTGTTACTCTCAAAAAAACTTGTATTGGATAAATTGAGTTTATTACCAACTGGCAACTAAAGCGCTTTCAGGAAAGTTTTCAGTTAATAAATCAAGATATCCATGAAAATTTCCAACTCAAATTATTACCGATTATTTTTATTTGTTCAAGATTTATTCACTTATACGTGATATTAGTATAAAAAAAAATGTAAAATATGCCTATAATAACCAATACAATTTTTCAAAACTTAAGCCGACTATATTTCACCTGTAATGTCATCTTTTCGTCTCCTGAAAAGACGCAAATTACCTCTTTATACATCGGCTATAACGTATATGTTGTTGAATGAATATGTTAAGGGACCTATGATGTAAGGCAGGTAGTAAACGTAGGTGTATAGGTCAAATGTGAGTTGTTAGTCAGGAATTTTTTTTTTTTTTGTAAGAAAGCAGTTATTTATGAACACATTATTCAAGTTTTTTTATCCGTTTTCTATCTTATTATTATCAGTTTTTAAGCAATTTAATTCAACAATGGCCATTTTAATTTAAACTACAACAACAACAACAACAACATAAACGCTAATTATCAAATATTAAATTATTAATGACTAATATACAGTCAGTTGATGATTGTTCCGCATAGGATGCGGTTGTGATACCTGTGGTTTTATCATTGCGTGGTCGCCTTAACTGCTTCATTAAAAGTGTTTTGTTTTGTTGGAGCTCACCAGAAAAAAAAAAACGACAAATTTTATGTCACAATACAGCTTCTGCTGCAGTATTTGTTTAACCAATAATTTACATTAATACGTCCAGTTCGTTTATTTGTTCGTTTTCTCCACATCTTGGAAGAAATTGAACTTTATACGTATACTTGTGGATGGTCAACATTCATTTTGAATTTAATTAAAATTCCTTATCAATGAGTAACTGTATCTATCCCCATTGACTATTTTGCGTCTTTTTTTTTCTCTCTATTATATCACGATTATACGTATACTTTGACCCGTAAAATTAAAGATCCATCAATAGACTTTAATCTTCATAGTAGTTGAAGTTTAATTTAAACTGACAAGGATGTATTCCACCGATTATCATTAATTTATCGCTTCCTAGTGTACTATAAATGATGGAATTTTATAAAACTTCAGTTCGTTTCGTTTTTGCTTATTATTTACTGGAGAATTTTATGACAGTTTATTGCAAATAAAATGCGTGTTTTATTAACTAATTAATGTAAAATTATTTTTGCATGTTCTCGATAATAAATATGTTAATTTGTTGTTAATTAGCTTAATGGATGGTTGAATTATATTATTTATTATATCGCCTATCATGTCAACCCCATTTTATCTATCATATCTTATTTAAGCTTGATAGAATTAATTAAATAAAGTACACAGCTAACACAACTTTACACTTAACCTATTCTATAGTAGAAGTTGCGTTTAATTTACCCTCACATAAATCCAACATATAGTTGAACAATTGACGTAGGAGATTAAAGTCGAACTAATCACAATAGATCCGGTAATAAAATTTTAACACGGATGATGATAGATACCTGTCGTGTCTACAGGCGAGGATTTTTGGGGGTCTAAGGCCAATTATTTCGGGACCCTTTCCTATAAGAGTCCCTTTGAAATGGAGGCCTAAAGCTTAAGACTCATTAGCCTCATGATAAATCCATCCCCTGTGCTTCTTAAAATTTATATAAATTTTCAAATAATCACGTTTTACAGAATTAAGTTATAACTATAGGAATTTTGTTCGACTAGTATCCTTCAGGCAATTCTTCAACATTACTGAATCGGATTTTTCGTCCAGCAGGATCTCAATCAACTTTCAGCTATTTGATTGAAAGCATGCAGAACTAAAGCGCAACATTTCCAATTTTTATCATCCATGATTATTGTGGCATTATTTGTGATTCGTCATGCGTGAGATTGAAATTAATCGTATTAACATGTCTTTGAATTAAAAGCGATTATTCCAAATGATATCTATTTATAAAATCGAATTGTTATACATTATTATTGAATGAACAATATAGAAACTAACCGATAAACATTTATTACAACAATAGATACTTTATGGTATTCAGTTCCGTTTTACAAGGCCGGAAAAAATTCTAAATAAACGACCACCATTTTTTTTTTCTTCACATATTGCAATTAATAAATATGTTGAAATCATTATCAGAGATCGTTTTATTAATACAATAAATAAACAAATACAAGTAGGCGATTGTAGGTGAGTTTTCGGTGAACTGAAAAGTATAATTTTCATGTAAATCGTATTTCTATTGTCAACACAGATATATTTGTTTTTCTCTATAAATAAAATGGAATAATTTTTTTCTTTACACACACATATAAAGAAAATAAATATGTAAAACTTGATCAGGAAGACAACTTAAATGCTAAAATATAGTGACAGAACCACTTCGTATGTTAACAAGGTATATGTAGAAGCAGTAAGCTAAATACAGACCTCACAACTTGATTTGTGATTCAACAATTATTGTATATTCGAATCGCTTTAGGGGAGCTTTTATCAATGATTATTTCAGGGAAGTTGGTTGCCTCATCAACCATTGAAATCTTCACACTATCCACGTTTATATTCTCATTTTAATGATTCAAGATATTTGTGACATTAATTATTATAATCAGCAACTAATGGAAGAAATATTAAATTGCAATGTTAAGTGTTTATATGGGATTTTATTTTCAAATTTGCATAATCTTAATATTGTGGTATTTTCAATACTAACAAGTTGAAATGGCACGAATGTCAAGGTTTCTGAATCGCATAGTTTCATTTATTATAAATATTTAAGAATTATGTTAATCGTAACAATTTGTTATTTATTAATAAATCTATTATCATAGAAGAGAAAAAAATGGAAAAGAAATGTTGGAATATTTCAAGTTCGTAACAAATGTATAAATTGATAGATAGTGTCACAAACACGTGTCTGATAAATAATAATAATAATAATAACGGCAAAATTTGCATTAAAATGTTCGTTAATGTAAAATACAATGACTTTTCGTTATAAAAACGAAGCAATAAAATAGGTACGTGAATTCAATTAACAAGATTGTTAGATGGGTTTATAACGGTGATAATGTGCTCTTTTTATTAATTGATGGAAAATTTTGAACTCCTAAGAGGGTAAATGAAATAAAAAACCTTTCAAAGGCGGTAATGTTGCTAAAGGAGTAAATAGTCTGGCAAAATCGAGTTGTTCTACTTCTTGTCGGCATCATTGATTTTGCCTATTGCCTATGTCAAAAGTAATACGAATCTCTACAAATGGTCGATGATCTATAATTTATTTATCGTTTTTTTTTACAAAAAAAACTTCTTTTGTATTTGTTACCACTTAGCTATAACTTCAACTGAAAACTTTTTGGAAACCTTTTTTAGTTTTTTCGTAAGTCGGACAAATTCAATGACAATCCCAATTTGAACTGATTTTTTCGTCCTTCTCCTGTGTTTTTTTTGGAAATTGATGTGAATCTTGAAACAATAAGTCTATTCAGACATCAATGACTTTAGCGTTTAATTCTGTTAATAAAAAAGGAGCAAAACGAAAAAATCGATTTAAACTGGGGCTGCCGTTGTATTTTCACATCCTCCAGGAGAACTAAATGAGTTTTCCAAAAAAATTCTATTAGCGGTTATAGGTCATTACCATTAGAAACGAATGCAACCGATTTTTTTCCTTAAAATATTCAATTGTAAGGAAAAGGTGCACAATTCCACAACTCTAGATCGTCAACCATTTGGGCTGACCCCCAATCTGGAATCGCTGAGTTTTTTCGCATTTCGGGAATTTTACGGTTTACTATGTTCGATGATGCTTTAGAAAATTTCTCCAATACGTATCGAATGAGTGATTTAAAAGATACACTACAAAAAAAAAATTAAACAGCATTGATTACAATTAAGCCTGATAAATGTTCCTATTGATACTGTCTGAATAGAAAATTGAATCTCAACATATACATACGTACACTTATAAGGATGAAATATCAATGATAATATACGCGATTTAAGCCTGAAAGATCGTTTACATGTTAAATCGACCTAAATACCTTGGAGATTTTGTAATGTCGGGTTAGCAATAGACAATACATCATGTCCTATGTGCCGCATTAAGATAAATCACCAATGCAATCATGTGGAAATGCTATCGGTGTATTGTCTATGTTTATATCATACACATACATTATTTTCAATTATATCTCATTCGATTCGTATATATAAAAAAAATTTATATTGCCTTTAATTACTCATTACCCTTAATGAAATAATTTGATAATAGTGCTTTTTGGATTCAATAATTGGTTGAAAATTTGATAATTGATGGTATTATTAACGGTACAAATACAGTTTTATTATGTCGGTGTTTAATTCTATAAATGGATAACAATATAAAATTTAATTAGAATTAATTACAAACAATTGTCATCTTGGGTGTAATCGACTAACACGTACATTAGACACGTTTAATTGCAATTTAATTGATGTTATAATTATTGTTTCGTTGTCTTTCTACCTTGTCGCGAAGCTTGTCGATAATATATTGGAAGATAACTGTAAAATGTATTACAGTTTCGATAATCCATTGAATTATTTCAATTCGTGTAATCTATTTTGTTGACACGACGATAATCTAGAAACTGGTTAAGAGACGACGTTATTTGTTCACATTAGATGTTTGAATTAAACAAAAAAAAAAGAATTATAAATATTACATTTCCTCCACTTTGGGTTTTTTCTACCTCTTCTTTCCGATTAAAATATGTGGAATTAATTAACTCTTTTTTGCTTAATCTCTGAAAATTACATCATTTTTGACAAATCACTATTAATCAAAATCTCAAATTGGGCTATAATTTATTATAGAAGCAGTAAAAAAATCAATTTTCAGGCATTAATTATACACTCCCATTAAAAGTGGATATTTAATTTGCAATTATCGAGTGTGTGATTTTGAGCACAAGAAAAAACAAACGGGATACAGTAATTAATTCAGCAATAATCGTTTCAATGTTAAAATAATTAGAATTCTATTAGAAATAGCTTTCTATAGGAGACTTAAAGCAACCACCCATAATCGTTATTATAATTATTGGGTTATTGTAGTTATTTTAACAGGACTTCTACTTAGACAAAAGTCTTAATCACCCTAATCGTTGGGGAATTAAAGAGTGCGTTTAGAAAGGTGACATGAGCGTTCACGTGTCAAAACAAATACCTGCAGGATAAAAGATTATAGAAAATGTGAGAACAAACTGGCAATTATTTATTTAAAAATTGCTCAATTAAACGTGTATAAACGTAAACAGTTGACGAAACGCAGCGAAAGATTGGAAAAAAACCGAACCATTATGAATAATCAACGATAATTCTAATGAAGTGAAATATACTAGAACATAACTTACCAGTTATGCAAATTTTTGCACTGTTGGCGCACATAAAACTCCCGTGTGAAAAATGATAAAGAAAAATACAGAAAGATTGAAAAATCTGAGAAATGTAAATACGAAATTTTTCGATACAGACCACATACGATGCTTTTCAAGAAACGAAAAAAAAAAACAAAAAAAAAATGTAGTGATACCTGTAGTTTACGGGATAAAAAAAATCGTTTGGAAATAAAAGAATCCAACCTACACAATAAAATCAAAGTAGGGGATCTCTTTTATTATAAGAGCGAGAAGAGAAAAAAACCAATCTGGATAGTGAATAGAGTGACTTGCATACGGTGCCCATCTATTCTAGTGTTTTTACAAAGATCTCCCCAAAGTCCGGTCATCATTTATTTTAACAGCAAACGCAAACAATAATCATAACAACAATAATAGATTTTTGTCTAGTTTATTTAACTATTGAATAACATTAATGAGTGTGCATTTTTTTTGTGTTCGATTATTGTTATTGTTTAGTAGATTTCCGTCTATTATCGAGTAGATTTAATTGTGAAATTCCAACGGTTTAAGTGGCCATTAAAGCAGTAGGTACTTGGATGATTTTTCAAATTTTTATTTTAGTTCAGGAACCGTTCGTTATAGCTTGCAGCGTACAGAAAGACTGTGACTTACTTTTGCAATTAGCAGAATTTTAATGCCGCTATCCTGAAGGAAATTTTGAGCGCGCACCTGCTTCAAAAATTGAGCGAATTTCCTGGTCTGAAAATGCAATGTTAACCGCTTCTCCTCGAGCACTATAAATTACGATCGTATTGCCAAGGTGGTCGTGTTCATAACATTATTTTATTATTATTGGTAATTAGATCCTTTCAATGAGTATATTAAACGTTAAACGTAACAATAAAATAATTTGAATTTATTTATTTAATTGCATCAGCGATAAATCTGATTTTATTTAACTGATAGAATTTATGAGAGTTTCCGCAAAATTTATAATCTCACACATTTTTAATTTGTTTAAAACACACATCTATACATAGTTGCATTACAATCGTGTTATTATTATTTGATAATACAGTTAGATTTTCTTGAGCGGAAAGTCTGCAAGTAATGATTATAGATGGCTACTTTCTGTATGTGTGATAATTTGATATGCGGCCTAGCGGTACATCATCATTATCTAAGATCCAAACCACCACCACTACCACCAGGTTAAAAGCTTTAACCTCTCGATGATGTATAGCACCTGCAGATACTCTCAACGTTATCGATATTGCGTTAGTATTGTTGGCCTGTAGCTCTATGATTATTTATACATTTCTAGAATTATTCTACCGTTTGGGGAAAATCCGAGATCTTTTGAAATTTCTTCAATAATTAATTGATCATTAGTTAGGTCAGCATGAGCTTTCGACACGATAACAAACGTGTGTTTGCGAAACGAATTGAAATTCACGTTATAATTAAACAATCTGTAGATAGAAACAGCAGGAGTTGTGATATTAAATCGACGAAATTAAAATAAAGTATCAATTCCACTATAATAGTTAATTCTCTGATTGTATTTGAAGTTCTTTTGTTGAATATAATAACAATAATGTTTTGCAATCAATTTTTATTTTTTTTTTCTAATATAGTTAACCGTTTTAAAATTGTTCATTTGTATAGATCATCATAACCTTCGTTCCATAGGATGAGTTATAATAATAACTTCATTATTTGCGCTACCAAACACACCAATCACAGTCAGTCATTAATCTATAGGTACCTATGGACAATGGCGACCGCCACAATATATAATTTTGATGGGACAATACAAGGAAACCTTCATAATTAGGGTCATGCGTCAATAAATGCTCATTCGAACAATTTAACTTGATATTATGTTGAACATTAATGACTTTTTCACCCTTTCATGGAATTATATGACCCCGAATTCCACCAATCAATCAATTTTATTTACACATATATTCACATGTATATGAGGATATAAAGACGGACAGAGAAAGAGAGAGATAGAGAGGGATAAATACTTAAAAAATTGTAACACAAATGTTCATGCAGTTAAGTTCATGTTGTAGTGGGTGAAATAAAGCTGATTTATGTAATCAGTCACGGTAGAATGGCTCTGACTCGTAGGTATAAAGCCTGCGTGCGTCCACGTTCCGGGGCATGGAGCAGAGGGCACCTCCGTTTTTCCACATTGTTCCTGTTAATATCTCATTTCCGGTATCCATCGAAAAAAATACAAACAAACAAGCAACATCCATCTACTAATCCAATAATTTGCCATCATCTCCGATAACGGAATCGTATTAATCCGTACACGTTTTTTTTTTCTGTAATGTACCGCATCCATTAATAATCAGCAGGTGGTAGCTGAAGTATACCGCCTGATCGGCTACAAAATTACATGAAATAATCCAACCTCGCATCTATTCATAATTATTTATCACTAATACGTTAATAGTTTATATTATGTGACGTAATCGTGTCTTTATTTTACGTTAAATTGATGTTGAACACGAACGACCTACAACGTACTCAACATTTTTTTCGTGTTGTTCATTTCTCAAATTATTTTTGAATATTTTTATCATAAATTTGCAAATTTAGCTCATTTTGTTTTATGTATAAAACAGCTACAGTAAATTTACGATTAATCGATACAAAGAAATGCAACTCAAAGCATCCGAAATTGAAAATTATTATGTAAATGAATAAAAAAATAATCAATTTGGCAAAACTTCAAATACTAAAAATAGATCGATACCCAATAAATTTGTAACCAAATCGTCCGGTCTAGCTTCTATATTTACATAAACCTGTAAATCGTGATAGAATTTAAGCGAATTTCATCGAAATTTGCATAAGACTCTCGGATAAGTTTACTGACTTATATTTCAAGAATTTATATAGATTTATATAATAGAGTTCTTTTATTTTCTCGAGATTATGGTGAGAAATTAAGACAACATTTTATGATGCGCTATACTGAGCTTTTATGCAAATCGTCATAGAGAGAAACATTTAAAATATAAAATAAATTGCACTACACGAGATTGCCATTAGCTTAAACGAGCCTCTATTAAAACCAACAAATCTTCGATGTTATTTCCCTGTAGATAAAACGTTAAACTATTCATTAGAGGGGTTGTGATAAGATCATTTTTCATCCATATCGTCTCTGCTATTTTATCGTAGAATAACGCATTCTGGATAGGGGGTATTGTTCGTTCGTATGGGATGTTCACTATATACGGCCGGTAAACATGAGAGGAATATTGTGGGCCGTCAAGTGATACCAACATAAACATATTATTACACTAATTGTTCAGCATCGTAACTTAACACCTATGGCGTAAAGTCGGCACTATGTTTTTGAAATTGCAACGTTACTTTATCACCATTGGCAATGTATTGTTCCATTTGACAGATATACTATCTGGTCCATGACAAATGTTGGCTAGTTAGAAAAATATGGATAGTAGTGCAGGAGCCCCAGTTGCGGCCCACACGGTCAGTTACATTTCTTATCCCAACTAACAACAAAACAGCTAACAACAACAACAACGGTCAACGCAACAAACCCAACAACTATATAGCGATATTATAATGTTCATATCGACAGCAGTAACAAGCGGCAATATTTATTTATTATTCAATGCTACCGAGAACCAATATGTCAGAAATTTACATATTCAATTTAAGCAACTGTAGAGCGACATTATAATGGGTGAGATGATAATAATATGATAGGGAAAAGAGTTTAAATAAGATAAGTCCGGATTGAATTAGAATTGTAGCGTTTGTATATTGAATTTGTAGAGAATTGTGATTTATACCAAACAGATGCTTATCAATTTATTGGTCAACAAGTCTAATGCCATTTGAAGAGGTTTAATTGAATTCCAAACTGTGCGCAGAGACTTGAAGATATCACAACTCTATAAGTATAGCTTTTTAAGGGGTTACATGGGTTCGAAATTCAAAAATTCGATTCTTTTATATGTCTAGAATTTTCTCCGAAATTTTTAAGTCAATTAGAGTAAAAGTTTAGGAGTTAGAGCAACTTTTTTTGTTCTCTGTCTTATTAACTGAAAATCGCGTTTCTCAAAACTCTATTTCTTAAAAAATCGATTTTGTTCAAATCTTGCACACTTCTACAAAATACGATTGACAAGTGCTTGAACTAAAGATTTTCTTTTTTCTTACGTGGTGCAAATTGTGCCAAAAATAATACCGTTTTGTATTCAACACTGCCAAACATTGAAATTCTGTTTTTTTCCTCCTACAAGCACAAACTTTATGCATCTACTAACAGAAATAATTTGTTTTTTTAATTTCCGATAGATTTCTCCTGAGTTATCGCGACAACGCCAACAGAATTTTATTCTGAGGGCTTTTGAAAGTCCATTTTTGAAAACTGTCGACGCGATTTCACAAAAAATTAATGAACCGATCTTGTTCAAAATTTCCACACTTATTCAACATAAAACGTTCTTTTTTCTTGAGCAGAATTTTACAAAGTGGTGGTACAAATTGTACCAAAAATACTATTTTTTTTGTACACCACTCTACCAAATATTCAAATTTTAATTTTAATTGTTTTCCTTCGACTTTAGTTTTTCAATTTTCGACTAATTTATCCGAGTTATCCCGACAACACCAAGGGAACTTTATTGTATTGTAGGAAATGAGGTCTCAAGGGCTGCATTTTCAAAATCTTGAAATGAAAATTTCACAATAATTTCCCCTTAATTTGAAAACAAATCGGAAAAGCTGCAACGAAGAGGCAGTTTCTGACGTGACCGAAATGATTCAGAAGATCAACAACAAAACACGATAAACATGCCTTAAGGTGAGAATTCGGTTCGTATATATACTTGTTACGGTGACATTTACAAATTTGTTTATCATCCGACTTGGTGGAATAATAAAAATTTTCCTTCATCACTATTTCAATAATAATAACAAGAACCGCTCTATTTTTTCCAGAATTCAACATTTGATATTTGAACAAAATTTTTATAAGTGTTGTTCTGTTTGTAGATACATAGTTGAAGATCAACGAGTTTAATTAACACAAATATTTCATATTTTATGACGTGCGGTGCTTATCAAGTTAACTTACAATATTTACACACTTGTCAGATAAAAATAAACACATCAATAAAAGCGACATAAATAGAGAAAGCATCTCTAAATGCATATAATTTTTGTTATACATATTTACACAACAATAATAATAATTAAAAGAAAAACAACATATGAATAGACGAAGACACGATATAAAATTATTCATGATAATATGGGAAATTAACAGTACAACAGTTTAATGTTGTTAAAATAAATGGTTAGGCCATACATCAGCGAAGCAGATAGAGGTATTCATTGCTATTACATGATGTAGCCAAGCATGTGATTAAAGAAAATTACTACCGGAAATACGACAATTAGATCTAATTTGATAAAATTCGAGCTTTTTATCGTTATATTATTATAATTAAGCTTGATAATAATTATTTAACATTATTACTCTTATTATTAGTCAATATGATTAAGTTGGATTGAAATTGGGTTCAAAAGTTCACAAACTCATCTCATCTACGTTATTCCGATTAGAATTGATGGCAAATAGTTGAAACTGCAGGTGGGCTGGCTGGTAAATATACTTGCGATCCGATAAATAATTGGAAATTAGATGTCGGAGGATTATTGCATTTTATAAGTACAAATACACGTGCATTTGTCCGTGTATTTGTATAGAAATGACACCTACACAGATGTTAACACTTATTTCCACGTTCCATGTTTTCCATGTGTCAGTTAGTAGTTTTCTTTATGAATTTTTTATTCTTCTGTCGGTTAACATCACACACACACACACCATACAACAAGATAAAACACTTTTGTTGTCATAATCAAGCAAGTTGTAAAATAATCAAGTGTTAAATTCAACATTGTTGATTTATTGCAAAGTTTGAAGAATCATAAAAGGAACGATTTTAGAACGAAAAGGGGTTGATTGCCCTATAATTAAAAATCGATAAAAGATCAACGTTTATTTCGAATTGATCGTAAATTATTTTATTGTTTGATATTTCACAAATTCTTTCGATTTTATCATTGCTTAGATTAAAATTCAAATATTTATATGTTTAAATCCAAATAAAGTAAATTCAAGCGAGTTCGTTTGAGAGCTTTGTCATGTTACTTAAAGTTAACTCATAAGTAACAATTAATGCCAACATAGAGGCAGCCACAAATGTCGACTTGTTCAATCAGAATCGTCCATGATTTAACTTTACATTGCAATTATCTCTCCTTAAAACTATTCAATAATAAATTAACGCCCTTTTTGTTAAAAACAACTTGAATGATTGTATAGATTCTACAATTGTTTAAATCGTTTTTTATTTGTGACTTAACGACTATAAACTACGTACACACACACAAACAAGTTGAGAAAATAAAACAACAACAATTCTTATCCGCTCAAACAAATCATCCCTTTTGTTCACATAAAGCATCGGGGAATCGAACAAGATTAGAAAGTAACAGGAATTATTAACATCCGGTGGTGATCACACACAACGACTTAAACTACATTTATTTTGAAAATGTTTATTTCTATCTGTTTCACAATGTTTTATAAAAAGGCAACAACAGATAGAAAGAATTAACGATAGATGGATGTGTGGGTTGGTCGCTTGACCTGCCGTTAGAGTCACTAGAGTTGTTAGCGTCAGGATTACGATATGCTGAAAGGAGCAAGGGCGCCCTCGTTTATTAAAAACACTTTAGTAATATTCAAAGAAACCATCATAAATAATTCAATATAGGCCATGAATGAGAGAATTAATTAAATTAATCGCATTAAAGTTAATAACTATAATAATAATAATAATAATAAAACGAATGAATAATGTTGCTATTCCATTTTTCTATTTTTGTAACCATTCCATGGAAGAATGACGAACATTTTAATTTGCAAAATGATAGACGAAACTATGGACATTTCAACTGTTATTATGCAAAATAGGCGAATTAGTCTAATTAAAATACAAATGCTGACCTGTAACACGCAAACATACCAATTTTTCACCCACACACACACACACAATAAAGCATTTTCCATTTTGTAATTCATACCATTACTATTAAATCGCTTAATAAATCAAAAGTTGGGAATGTTTCATGTCAGACCATAAAAATCACCAGGAATAGTTTTATTATTATCGATTCAGTATTTTTATAATTTAAATTAATTTAAATATATTTATTATCTTTTTTTTTGTAGAAATATGCCACAATAACGGTTTGCGCAATTTGAAATCAAAATTAATTATAGCGTTGAGTTATATTCTCGAAAAAAATGCGCTTAATTAACTTTGAGTTTCGCTATAAACTCCAACGAACAAGGCCCGAGGGGATGAAATTATCAGTTCGGCCATAAAATTCTCTTATAATTATCTCGTTGGCGTCGGTGTTGTGTTGTCAATATTTTTCGAAATTCTTTCATTTATTTGAAAAAGAAAACCGACGTATATATATATGTGTATAATGTGGATTGTCAGTACATAAACTTATAACAACAAGACTTATAACCAACTTCCTAGTTCACAGTAAATCACTCCTTTAAGACTCTGCATGTGATCAAGCAGTGAAAACATCAACATCATTCTTTCGATTTATATCCTAGTCGAGATCGTTAATTTCAAATACAATCTACATATGTTTTGTAATATATTTTTCTTTTACAAATAAGTAAATTACAAAATTGTTGAAAAAAAATCGAAATATTTTCCTTATAGTTTCATACTAGCCTTCTCTTACTAGTTTTCTGTTTTTATAGAGAAAAATCGGAATTAAAGAAAGTATCTACATGTGAACATAAAATTCTGCAATGTTTAAAATAACAGTAGGTGATTTATGGCTTTTAGAAGTCAACAAAACAAGGCTCATATTTCATTCAATGCTGACAATTATGATCGAAGTCTTTCAGTAAATTTTCAATTTTATTAATATTAATTTACTTGAGAAAAATTAAGTTGTAAACATTAGTAGTCTTCAGTTAATAAAACTCAATACAGGACTGGCAATTAAACAGGCACATCAACAATAATATCGCCCAAATCGAGTTTTCTTGGTTGAATGACAGAAATAGGCATCAAATATGAGATTTGTTGAAATAACCGCTCCTAATAGTAGTGCCTTGACTGTATATGCTGTACATTAGACAATTTCATTTAAATGGTTATTGTCTGAAACTCTAACGATCCGTATCACGATTTTCGTATGGGAATTTCTGTTTATTTTAATCGTTCATTTGTGAAAAACGTTCAGGGTGAATTCAACAGGAATTTCCGGTAATCGAATTTATTATTATATTGAAGCAATATTAATTTTCTTTTGGTTCTTGTAGACAGGAAATTAACTTTTGAAATGGCTAACGTTTTCAAATAAACATAATTGACATGTTTTTTTTCACAATTTTAATTGTTAAACTTTTCAACTCGTTGATTGATGTGAGATTGCTGTCAATAACGACCTTGTTGAGAGTGTAACATTCTAAAAAATTGCTTTTTAGAACTGCTTCACTTTTGTTTTGCATAATTGAACCAAAAATCGAAGACCAAAATATTTTTCCGGAATAAAAGGCGTAGTCGAGCCGATATATGTTTTACTAAATCGACCCCAAAACGAAGAATAGAACGAAAAAAATAACGGTTCAAAGCCCTGTGATAAATCAGGACTGGATTCAGCAAGGCTTCAAACTGGAACTGAATCGAAAACCGAAAAAAGGTTTTTCTTAGTTGAACCAAAAACGAAAACCAAAACGAAATAAGTAACGGTTTTCCCATGCTTCAGGCAAATTTATTTTTGGCAAAGTGCTACACGTAGAAATACACTAAAACTGCAGATCCTAAATTTATGGCACTCCAGTAAGCTGCCTGCTTTTGTTGTGGCCGCGGGCCACTCCTGTCAACATCAATATCGATCTCGTGTATGTTTAAAGTCAAGTCGATTCCGTTTAAGTAGATGAATTATATTCCGGCGACAATTACTCATAAAATAAACAATGATAAAAATTAGCTACAACCAGTCCAGTTAAATTTCCAACCGATCCAAATTTGGACGATATTATTGAATAAATGAATAAATAAACAGGTGGAGTAGATTTAGATGTAATTATCTCATCGGTGAAACTTTTTCAATTTAGACAGTCGAAAAATGGCAAAACTGGTTTATTTCAAAAACGAAACACACATAAAAAAAATTGGGTCACCTTGACTTGATAGATTCGTTTTTAAAACACACAAAAATTCAAACAATTTCCTTGAAATTCAAATTTTATTCGTATAATTCGGACATTTATTATATTTGATTTTTTTGTATATACCAAGAAAAAATTGTGTAGACACATTGAGGAAGTTGTAGTAAAAGTGTGCTACATTTGTGCACAAATTCGTACAAGAATCTGATTGCTGTTTTCGTGTTGTTTTATTTTATTTTTTTGGTTTGTCTTTACGCAATTTTAATCTTTTTTAATCAACAAGATTCGTGTGGAAATTTGGGACGAATTTCGAAGACGAAAGTAGATTTTCGATAAAAACCAAACAAAACGTAAAAATAATAAAGAAAAGTAGCCGACCTTGTTCACCTAATGTGTATCAACATTTATCGTTATCCTGATCATAAATTCTTTTATAATCCTTAAACTGTATCTGTTTCCTTTAAATGGGATAATCGAGATCTTTTTTTTAATAAATTAACTGCGTCATTTTTCTCAAAATTTTCCACATATGCCGCTAATTAACGAAATTAACTCATTTCTAATTAATATAATATGATTTTTAAATAGATTCTCTGACGATATTACCGAAAAAAAAACTTTCACTTGCCGCTTTTTCATAAATTATAAAAACTTAATTTCAAAACGAGCGACACAAATTGGTTTCTTTCCGAAAGATTTCTGTCGTTTAATCGAAAAGTTCACACACGGGGACAACTTTGAATGTTTACCAAAGTCATTGAAATTCTTGAAATACTCCAATATAACGTAGAGAATGGAGGGTTCGAGTTTTTTTTTCGTTTTGTAGATTTTATTATCACTTTATTCTACAATTAAAAACAAAAATAAAATAAACAAATATATGTTCAAGTATAGTAGTAATGAAAACAAAGGATCACGAAGGAGGCTGTAATTAAATAAAATAAAAACCGTAAAATAGTGTAAATAGCACGTTAGTGTTCACGGGCTGCTGGCTACACTCACTAAACTCACATTTCCGACAACTAATTTATTGTAGAAGGAGTCGTCTAAAATGTTGATAAATCGTTGGGCTTCATGCCCATTTAACCAACCGGTATTTTTATCAACGACAACAACATTTGAAAAAAGAACCGACTACAATTTACAACAAATAATATTGACTGAATTAATAGTAATAAGCGATTATAAAAGTTAATCCAATTTATTCAAGAAGAATTAACCGCTTTCTTTTGCATAATTTGCCTTAAATCGATTCCATCCAGGTGTTTATGTTTTGTTGTTATTTTCAAATTGATGTTCTAATTCGTTCAGACATATGTACATTATTTATATTAAACGCCTTTAGGCCCTACAAGTCATCTCGTGTGTTGTAGTTGATCGTTTTAGGTCACCTCCATACTATAATCAAGCATTGAACAGAAAAACAAAAAAATGTTGGTTGCATTATAATATTTGTTAATGTACAAGCAAAATCATAAAGAATGAAACGAATTGTTAGTGTTAATTATATGCAAGATTCATGTCATGGAATAAAAGCGCTTCCTTCAAAATGACAAGCTAATTATTGAGTTATCTTCAGCCGATTGTTGTATTTCTCCTTAATTAAGTGGAACTTTTATTATTTCGCATCAATCGGCGTATGTGCTTTTACAGCCATCCAAAACCGACACAATCTATAGTCGGAGAATTGACTTACGGGACTAAAGTCAAAGTTGTGAAATTAGGTCACAATAGATTCGACAATAAAACATGGTTATAGATTGGGTTGCTGTAAAAATATCTCCCAAAATATTAGGAAAGATTTTTTCAAAATTGGACTAACTTTAATAGTCTGACTTTAATCTCCGAAACCAATTCTTTAACTATAGATACGTGACATTCTATTCAATGAGTTATACTTAAGCTGAACAAATGTGAAGTTTTAGAATTGGAAAAATTTCCGTTCTCGTTAGCTCTTTGTTGGCTGTAAGCAGTGTCCGATTAAGGACAACAAAGTACCCCAGGCCAACTCATCGCTGTGACCATTCGAAACGTATTAAGATCAAATTCATATGCCAGAGGCGTACTGTTTCAACAAAAATTAGCACGCGGCCACTCTAGGCAATTTAGTATTTTGGGGGCCAGATAGGTTCAGTCGAGTCAAGCCGAATTCGCATTACTATAGAGTGATAAGCGTGAAAACACAGAACTTTATCGATAATTTTCCAATAAATACAAAGATAACCCTGATAAAACACTATTTCCATGGAAATTTACACATTTTATTAAATAAATATAGTTGGCGAAATATCACTATATAGTAATAAAAGTCAAATAACAATAAATAAAATGAACAAAATTTGTCAATAATTTGAAATTTGCTATAAATATTTGATTCTCGTCTTATTTTGTTTTCGATTGGTGAATTGATAAAGATTTTCCTGTTTGCTTATTTTCGATTTATTCATAAATAATTCCATTCGAATTTGTTGTAATTTCAAACAAGTCTTTAAGAACTGTTAATTACTTGTTAATAATAATAATAATAATATCGATTAAACCATTAATATTCTTGGTGGTACAAGTCTTAAAGATTTCCACTACGATAACTGTGCCATAAAATACTGAAATATTAACTAAATAATTTACTATTCATAATAATAATAATAGTAGTAATGATAATGATGGGATTATAATCGAGAAAATGTCAAACAATGTCGTAAACTTTTTTATTATTACCATTATTCGGGTTTTCACGACAACGGATAATTCGTTAACCGCACAACAACAGTCATCATCTAGTTAGTTGAATATTAATGTATTTCTACGAATACCGGGTCTTCCCTTTTCGTATCAATGATAAAACGAATAACGAAAAATTCACCTCAAAAAAATGACCTCATTGTTGAACGTGTCTATTTCAATTACGATTTTTATTGTTGTAATCTTGGGTGATGCAGCACAATTTTGTCGAGAATAAGAGTGAAATGTTTCGTCTTATCATTATCGGTATGATTAAATATAACGGACCGTGATGATGATGATGATGATGGAAAAGTAATAAATAATATTGGAAATGGAGGCATGTAATGATTTCGAAAAAATGCGGTCGTTTTGAAAAGTATCCAAGTGTGTTTATGAATATGTCTAGACGATCATACACAGCTTGAAACTATTTAAAATAATATTCTGAAAATAATTCAATTTTAAACGATTCTATTGTTAATTTTTTTGGATTGTCACTGCGTCAATTGACGACCAACACGAAAAAAAAATTAGAATCAACTTTAATTGATCTAGTATCCGTTGGTGCAATATTCAATTAATTCTCAGAAGCACCAGTACAGTAAATCCGACGTGCTTTGATTAACTGGACATTGTGATTATACCGCAATACTCGGGCGACACACTTGACTTGACTTGACTGGACCTGGCGATTGTTGCTATGTGGGTCGATTTCGGTTCGATATCGCTGTCAAGTCAAGTTGCCAAGAGCTTGTTAGTTCTAGTATTCGGTTGAAAACCATTAAACTATGATTAATCATAGTTAACTGAACGATTAATCATTTCCTAGAATTGGGTATCAAATAGCAGTGAGCGATTTGTACTGTTTGTTCGTAAATAATTTGGATCACACGTTACAGATTTAATTGATACTTTGATCGTTTACGTTTAGAATTGCATTGCAGAAAAACTGTGTGATACATAATTAAATTGTATATATGAAACAATTTTTGATTGACACCCAATTATATTAATTGGATTTAATTAATTAATAATTGAAATAAATGCAATATGTTAAAGAATAATTATCGACAAGCGGGAGAAATAGCTGCAAATTGTTTGAAAAAACAATTACAACTTTTTCTTATCATAATCCGCTTCTAGACTACAATTTTCCTCCTTTTTTCCTACGTTGACAACTGAGGATTAACGTGCAATTCGGATTAACGTAAAAATAGACAAAAATTCCACCGGAGAGACATTTGTCGATTTCGATTCAAGAAAACAACGATGTTCGGAAAAATTCTTTCGTTCGTTATGATTAATCGCCGCCTTGATTGATTTATCGTTTTTGATTGATTGATTTATCGTTTCCCATTTGATATCTCTCTTAATATAAAACACTATTACGAAAACAATTAATTTCAAACGGCAAAACCTACCTGCATTTGTAGTAGCCAAGCGTCAACAAAGGGCTGTGTGTGGTGATGATGGTGGTGGTGGTGGTGATTGTTTTGATGTAAATTCCAATAATCACCAGGATGGGCTGGCACGATTTGATCGTCGGACCGAGGCGTCGCCGTGGGGGCTACACAACAAGCCCCCGTATCCATAGCCCCGAAGGGCGCACTATTTACAAATACACCCCCGGTCGACCGAGAGAAGGCGCTTTACGAATTATGTCGGTGTTTGAGCGATTAAAAAAATTTTTGTTTAACAAATAACGGAATATTTGTAAATTTTTTAAAAAAAAAAGAGAGAAAAAAAACACGACGCAAACACCGAAAATTTTCGTTTAATAACCTTGCTCTTTAATAACCGATTTGCCTTGAATGTATCGAAAATTGTCCGATCGAAATACCGGTAGATTTACCAAATTAACACTATTTCGAGTATATTGTAATTGTTGTTTCGATAATAAATTGTTTATAGTTTTTCTTGTAGCAACTTCTAGATGACAACCACCTGGAATTTTGTGCATGTGCTGTTTGTATGTGATGTAAAGAGGAATCAGTAATGCACTATGAATACAAATTAACTTAATCACATTCAATTTGCGTGTCGATATGTTGTTGGTATTGAATATTTGTGCATTAAAACGACATTATACGATTCTATTAAACAATTGTTTTGTGTTTCCAAATAAAGTCCGTGTAATTGAACGACAAGAAAACGCGCCAAAATACGTTCAGTCTTCTAACAAAATTCTCCCAAAATTTTTGTACAAAACTCGATATCTGTCTCTATTCACTAATAAATTACGTCGCAATTACCACCTATCTCTAGATGCACACAATTCCCAAATTGTTGTCGTTTTAAGACAACGAAAAATTTTGTTACAACTGGGATTTGTTTCTAGATCAAAAATGATGATGTTGATTGCGTATTGTCTGAAAGGCACTTGAAGCAAGCGTATTTATTATTGATGATATGTTATTGATAATAGCGAGTAAACATATGAATGCACCATGTGGTGGGTGTACCGATGTATTCACTTGTTGCGCAGTTGTTGTCTTGACAACGGTCACACGCCAACTGAAACAGCCACTCGTGCAAGCTCTAGAATACCGTGAAGAGATAGGCGATTTGTTATAGAGGTGAAACTGAAACGCGCAAGCGTTTACACCCACGACACGCGACTATACTGAAACTAATCAAATGATTTGGTGGTTGGTTTTTAGTCGTTTTATTGATTTCCAATTTTTTTTTTCTGTGCACTCTATACACCTCAGCTTTCAGACGGTATTCTACAGGGTGTGCGCTTCTTTGAAACTATTACAACTAGTGATGTATTATTTTAATTTTCAGTCTTTTGTAATAATTCATGGGTCAGTACATATTTTCATTTCCGTACGCTATTATTGCGCATCTTTATTAGTTGAGAATAATAAATTGTCCCCCGCCTAGTTAAGTTTTCTAAACGAAACGATAAGCACCACAAAATGCTTATTTCCGTTTCTTAGAAAATATATATGGTATATGATTTTGTCTCTGTTTGATACACTTAAATGTCCTATGTCTCGCGGCAGGGGGGCAGAAACAGTAGAACAATCTTAATTTTGATATATAATTATTATCATTTTTTAAGCTTCTCTTTAAGCTATCTTTTTAAAAGCAAAAAAGCTACAAGTTTTGCAAATGAAAGTTTTTGAAATTTTTCCACGCACAGACTTAATGTCAGTAGTTCTTAGTGGCATCTTAATGCTTCCAATCTTTCAAATTTTGAACAAACGGATTTACAACTTTCGATGTGTCTAATAAGTTTGCAGTTTTTTTTTTCAATTCTGCGATTGAAAGCCCAAGCTATGGAGCTTTTTTCCATGCAGTGGCGGATTTAGCTACGATGACACCCTAAGAGTGATCATATATGCCCTTTTCGAGTACTATTTTTATGGTACTTAGTCTAACTAAACATGACCGATTGTCGCAACTTCATATTACAAAAAAAAGTACCAAGAACTGTACACATTCCTAGGACTTTTCAAATCTATGGGGAAACAATAGGGAAGATTCTACTTAATTGTTTCGAAATTGCTTCATAAATCAAAGGAACTTCTAGGGTTGACCAAAAATAAGTTTATAGATACAAAGCTAATAGGTATGTATGGTAATTTTTATCAATTTCGCGAAGCGTACGTTTTCAATTTAAATCGCTGCTAAAATTTTGCCTACATGCCAACGTTTTCCGTCTCTTAAATTGCGCCTCCCTAGGCCAGAGCCTCACCAGCTTAAGCATGGATCCACCACTGTTTCCATGGACAAAATCAGCAGTTCTACATTTCAGTATTTTCCTTCTTGAAAATTTTAAACAAACGGATTTATTGCTTTTGTTATTATATGAAATATGATTCTATCTCTGTTTAATACATATAAATGTCTCTAAACTCGCTCTTTAAAATTTAAAAAAAAAAAACTGCAAATATAAGCTTCTGCAAGCTTTTGAACGTTTTTTCTCCATGCACAAAATTAGTAGTTCTGCATTTCAATGATTTCCTTCCTGAAAATTTTAGACATGAAATATGATTCTGTCACTATCAAATGTAAGCTCCGCAAGATTTAGAATACTTTCCCGAGCACCAAATCAATGGCACTACATTTTAATGGTTTTCTGATTGAAAATTTTGAACAAACAAGTTTATTGTCTTTGTTATTATATGAAATATGATTCTATCTCTATCTGATACAGTTAAATGTCCACTCTCTCTAAACTCGCTTTTTTCAAACAACAAACTATAATATCTGCAAATCTAAGCTTCTGCAAGATTTTCAATGCTTTTCAATGAACAAAATCAGTAGTTCTACATTTCAATACTGTCCTCAGTGAAAATTTTAAACAAATGGATTTATTGCCTTTATTATTATATGAAATATGATTCTCTTTCTCTCTCTCTCTCTCTCTCTCTCTCTCTCTTTCTGTCTCTGTACGATAGACATAAACGTCCCATATCTGTGAGCTCGATTTTTAAAAACAAAAAAATCTGCAAATGTTGCAAATTCTTCAAATGGTTCTGCAAGCTTTTGGACTTACCTTCTAATGCTTTCGTTATTGAAAAATTTTATCAAATATGTTTACTGACTTTGTTGCTATATGAAAAATATCCATTGTTTCTAAACTCGTTTTTGAAAATCAACAACACACTAGAACCTTCGCAAATATAAGTTCCTGCAAGCTTTTCAGCACTTTTCAATGCACAAAATCAAAAGTTTTGCATTTTAGTATTTGCCAAATTGAAAAATTTAAGCAAACTGATACACCATATTTCTTATTTTATCAAATATTATTGTCTCTGTTTAATACATTTAAATATCCAAAGACTTTATAGAAACCAGATTTATTTGATTTATGAATGACAAAAGCAGATGGTGTTGATATTTTTCTCCGTGTCCCAACTTAATTTGCCACCACTGTATCGACTTTCATTTGTGAGCTTTTACCGTTTATTGATTATTTTCTGCTTGTTTGTCTTTTTTCCAATATTTGACCTGTTTCTACTTCGCCATCAATTCGACTTGTTTTATAATCAATAAACTTAAAGCTCCCCTGTGTGTGTTTTACTTACTTTTTAAGATGGATTTGTCAAAAATTCTACCTGATACAAATACGGATTCGTCGAATAATAATCAAGATAATTGAGATCCGATTGTGAGCAGATATCAAAGACGAGCTTTTGTTGCGGATTGATTGATTGATCGTACAACAGACACAGTTCCATTTGACGAATCCACAATAATCAGCTTAAAGTGGGTATTCAAATGATTCTTTACAGAAAAGAAAAAAACAAATATCAAAACAATAATAATAATCATGATACAAATCGATAAATCGTGTCTGTGTGTAATCATAAAATTTACGAAAGCCTTAAAAATAGACAATCGTAAATTTAGAGAGTGTGAATTAAATGAAAATAAAATACAAGTTAAAAATGTATGGAATTTTTGATAATCATTTTTATTGACAGTATTTGTGACTCTATTAAATTTATGCAAATGTCGTTAATGTACGAAAAGCTATTACGAAATGATTGGCTCAAACTAACTCATATCTGTATAGAAAGTCTATTAGTTTAAGGCTAGGATTTAACAAAAATAGAACAAAAATGGAGATTAAATTGCGAAAAAATTCCAATAAGAGATGTACAAAATTTCTCTCATTATTGTTATTATTTCTGTGTCTTGTAATTAAAATAAAACGAATTTACAATGTTTATAGGTTGAAAGTAGGATTCAAACAAATCATTCGATTTTAAACTAATAATTTTATAAAAGGAAAGTATCTACCTATACAGATTTTTGCAAAAATAAGGGTTATACTTTCATATTCTCAAAAGAGTTGCAAACATAAAAAATTAATAAATAGTAGAAAGCATGTAGAGATAATAAAACATGCACATGTTTGTTCGAAAATAACCAAAGAATAAAATAGGAGAAGAATAAACCTACATAACTACGATTTTTTACTTTGTTTTTATCTAAACAAATAGAAACGTATATTCTCCAAGAAATCCTTATCTTTATCTCAATCTTTTTGGGTGGGAAATCATTAAATTTGTTTATCAAGACCAGTCAACACAATAATAAAAGATTTGTGGTTTCATCAATAATTGCGTATTATAGGTACATGAAAAGCCCCACTGGCAGTTGGGCCAACTACGTCTCATTAAATAAATGTTCAAATTTGAGTAGCATTAAAATTTCCACTCGGTGATCTCTCGAAAATTGCACCACTAATTGAAATTTACGATTATTCCATCTGAAAAAATTCCACACATAAACAATACGTGTTTAAATTTACAAACATAAAATTTAACAATTCTCTATTTGTTATCAATTTAACAACACAAAAGAAAGAACTTTCTAATTCTCTCGTTTATTTATTAATTTTTCGTGTTCGTTCGGTTTTTTTTTTCTCGAAAATGATAACTTGACCCATTATTGAGACACCATAACGAGAATTAACAACATCCATACGTATGGTTAGTTGTACATATAAAATATATACATATATATGTAGTAAACATACCACCGTAACGTGCGTTGAAATCAGTTAATGATGAGTTATTGGTAACAACGTTTAATCTGTAAATTGTGACCATGTAGCTTAACAAACAAGCCGCAATATACTTCTTTAGTGTATTTTATAATACCTATACATATATATACTAAACATAACAACAATAACAACAAAAAAATCAAGATAACAATAGGCCATTTTCAGTCTTGACTTGGGATGCATTGATGATACGTACAGACTTATCTAAACGTATTGTCTGTATATGCTTATCACTATCCTTTCATACATTTTGCATTTATCTACTTATTATATTGTTCGGGTTTTGTTGCGCAAATTCTATCCAATTAACAACAAAAATATTTAACAATTAATTGCATTCAGTGTTACCTTTTATTGTTGGAACACAATTAACGACAAGATAAATTATTTGAAACTTATATGTTTATTTAGAGAGAATAATAATAAAATAAAGATATTTATCTTAAAGGTATATTTATTATAAACTGTTACTACACCCATTAGAATTGATTGTTGTTCGAATTTCTTGGTATATATTGCAAAATTAACACAATTCTATTTTCTCACCTAATTTATTTGTAAAGACTCCTTTAGTTCGTTCGTTCGTTTTTTTTTTTGTAATTCTACAAATTTCGATCTGTCAACATTTGATTGAACTCGAAACAGAACAATAAATCCATTGCCACCTATTTACAATTTAATATGTTGGTATAGAAATGTAAATTTCCACCGCAAATTTCAACTTACCAACACTTTCTACTATTTTAATAATGAAACAAAAAATTCGTTTTGCAATTGAATTATTATTACTTTTTTATAGCTACTGGCAGAGACTTCTTGGAATTATTGAGAATAAACTTGTGAAACTTTCCAGTAATAATAGAGACACAAAAAAATCATAAGTAATCCTATTACGATTCAAACAGAATTATTCCAATTAAAACTGTGATCAAAAAAGGGAACCTTGATATCATTCATAGGGGTTGTTGGGTCTCCTTTATCTGAATTCTTCAAATTAAAAATTGTCTATTCACCTAATATTTGGTTTAAGCTTTATTCAGTTGCAGTCCTCCGACGTTTTTAGGTATGTTTAAAGTCCTGGTGTAGTGTCGAAGGGCGTCTTTTATTTGCAATACGTGGTGAGGCCAGGGCTGAGTTGTAGTGTAAAAAATTAAGCCCTTAGTACCATAGCATAGCTGGAATCTATGTTAAGTAAGCATGCCGATATTCAAGTTTATTCTCTTTTATTTTTCTTCATCGATCTCGGCTATTTCTTGTCAGGACGTCTTGCAGGCATCGGTCAATATGTCGAGAGAAACAAAATTTTGAGGTTCAAATTATGCTACAATTACGGAAATTCAAATACGATTTGCTCCCAAATTCTGTTCAGGAGATGAAGTTTTCTGAGGGTAGTGACTAGCTTATTCTGAAGAACTACTTCATTTTTTTTGTAAATATCGTGTACCACAGAAAAAACATGTACGAATTCTCGCTACTCTGTCTTCAGCCGATTCTACAATTGGCACAAATTCCAACAGAAACTTTCTTTCACTAACTTTTAGCTGCAGCTGAAAACTTCAACTGAACTTTATTCTACCACTGACTCTCTTTACTGAGTGCTTTCATTAAGTTGAAAAAAATGGTGACATATATGTAGGTAACTAGAAAATGGGCTTTTACAAATCACTAGAAAAATTAAGTAATCTTTTCACACTTTAAAGTACTTGAAAGGACGACTCTGTTCTTATTGGGAGGTGAAAAAATTGAGGACAGCGTTTTCTCTTCGTCACTGGAATGCCTGAGGATATTTTAGCGAACTTCCAAATGGTTGGAAAGCTGCATTTTTGTATTGCAAACATTTATCTTTACAAGTCAAACTTCCCTTTTACTACTGGTAGCTTTATGGGGAAGTGAAAAAACCGGATGTAAATCTGTAATTTTGGTTGCCATTTTTTGAAAATTCTATTTCTCGTTCCCATACATGTTTTTCTTCCTTATGCCAGGCACACACGAGATCAGTAGTTATTATAGAAAACCACACCACCAAAATTGATTTCTGGGGGTCCTTTTCTGACGTAACATGTGTGAGGTGGCTTTTTTCATCATATGCCAACAATTTTTAATTATATCATACATACACTGTGTTTTATGATTAGAAAAAGATGCCTTTACCTGAAAAATGCGATAGCAATAATTTATGCCTTCAGATTCCACAGATTTTATAGTGGGCGACAGTTGTTTTCTTGGTTACAATATTTGGATACAAATCAGCCCTTGAAAGGCAACCTTATGACAACTGTCGAGTCTTACAGTTTAACTGAACTTCAAATGATTTTTTCTTAAGCAAAAAATAGCACTTTTAATTTTGTCATTTGTTGTATTTATTCATAATTCATAACAGTGCAAAAAGCTGCAAGTTTTTCAGATCTACCGTTTCATAATGCAGTCGTAAGCAGTTCAAATTTAATGGAAGCTGCATTCATCGTCTTTTACATCTAGGAAGTTTCCAAATTGTACATTGATTAGTAAAACAATTTTTCTATCTTTGTGACACTAATCTATCGATATTTTTGCTAACAAAAGCTACATTTTGGGGGTGATTTACATAAGACAGACTTTCTCCCTCTACCAACAATTTCTATTGATTTTGGCGAGTTAAAGCAACATACAAAAGGCATCTTGTACCTGAAAATCCTATGAAGCACGTGCTTCTATTTCAGGAAAAGTTCAAAGTTCTCTGAATTTGCTTAGAGTTTGAATAATGTCGTAGTATATATTACGATTGGAACTAGCTGGTTTTTTCATCAGAATTTCGTTTAAATTGAGTCATTATTTGTGTAGATACGTGTTCGTTTATGTGTGAGAACATCTCACAAATTGTTCAAATTAAATAATACAATTTACCATATGACATAGATATTTTTCCAAATAAAACAGTTTCATTTCTTATCAGTGAAAATACTAACAATCCATTTTAAGTTATATCCGCTATTGTAAAATAATAAATATGCAATCAACCGAATGAATAGACAAAAAAAATCCCGAAAAAATTGTAATTTTTTAAACAAATATTATCATAACCATAACTTGTAACATATCCGTCTATTTTTAAATAAATATTTATTCAAAAACACACAGAAAAAAGACGAAAACGTCCGGTATTTTACAAGTTTCCGGAATCGAGTAATAGAAAAGGAAAAGACAGACAAAAAAAAAACGTCCAACAACAGTTATGAAACTATTGTTTAATCATCAATTATTAATAATAACAAACATTGATAATAACTTTTGTTTCAAGTTACAATTATAACGTGGTTGATTTCAACAATAATAGTAGCTTTTTTCTCTCTATTTTGAATGAATTAAGTCTACTTAAATATAAATAAATTGCCGTAAAATGAGCCGACAAAATCTCAACCAATGAGTTATTGCTTAAGTAATTATTTATGATCAATAAATTATTGTAGAAGACAGAGTACAGTTAATTTCATTATTGGGATTGCATTTAAGAGACCTTCCTGAAATGCCACAAGCTAGATTTCAAATTACCCTTTGTCTATCTTTAAATAAAATCTAAACGGCATCCAATTCGACTTGGTTAGATTTTTACGTAAAAATGATAAGCGAAATAGGCTTTTCTATCTATTAAAAATAAAAAATAACAACGATATTCGATACAATCTATATGGTGGGTTGAGGATTTTTTACAGACAAACGATTGTACGTATGTAAATCGATAATTTTTTGTGTTCAAGTGATGCTTTCCATACAAAATTGATTTCCATAAAAAGTTTTGTCTATTTAGTTCTACAAGAGTTATCTGCCTATACAACTATACAGGTCTCAAGAGTCCACTCTTCAGCCCTGAATAAACGATGTTGATAGTTGGAGATTTCAAAGCAGGTAACAGGACTGGTTCAGTCCACCTACGCTAGAATTGGTCAGTTGGTCGCGCGGTCACTATATCGCATACCATTTGAAACATCTTCGATGCCATCTCAATTATACAATTCCAATATTATTCGTGTCAATTAATTATCGATTTTTCTCCACATTCGTATAAAGTCCCAAGTAGAATGTTCCAACCATCGAGTCTATAATGGCAGATTGAGAGAGATAATAAAACGTTGAAAAAGAACAATTCTAAAACTGCGTAGGTATAAAGATAGCCAGTTCATTAAGTTCACCATCTCTTATCCTCTTACTGTAAACACTACAACAATGAATTTTTAACAATCGTCTTTCCTGCCTCTTTCTCCTATAATTTCGTATCAAGTGCTTAGAAAAGAGATACCTACAACTTCTTGTTTTCGACTTGTTTTTTTCTATCTACTTCTTAAACACACTAACACATATGCAACTGGAATAATATCTAAATCCCCATTGTGTGGCCCATTGAAGGAACCCAAAAAGAGAGTCAGTGGCTGCTGCTGTTGCTGCTGCAGGAGGCTATCTTGATCACAGTTGAGCTCTATATGACAGTTGAAGACCAAAACAACAACAACAAAAAAACAACAGAAAAACGATTTAATGCCTACTGAATGTTACGATGTCAGATTTAGATAATGACTTCGCAATTTGTTGCTATCAAATACAAAGGGATGTTTTTATTGTTGTTATTATTGCTGTTGTTGTTATTGTTATGGTTGAGAGCAGCTTATACTTTTATAATTCTTTTTACAAATTGACAAAAAAGTGACTGGCTTTAGTTTGATTACAAACAAAACCTGTGAGTTCCGGTTGTTGAAAATCCGATATCGATATACAGGAATGGCAAACGAATTAAGTAGAGTAAACAAAACAACGTCACTATATTGTTAGTTATGAATTAAACGAAGGCAACGATTAGAGAATAATTAATTGTTCAAATTTCGCTTCTTTTACGGATGTATTTACGAATCCTCCGATGATGCTGTTACATGTGCCTCCACTGTAGATTGATTTACGTAGACGATTACGACAGTGATAAATTGTGGCTGATTTGGTTACCGCATTCACAATAATAACTATAGTTTAGCATACGCAATGACCTGTGGTGCTTTTTAAACGGATGAATTCATTTGAAAAGAAAATGATTACCATTGTATTTAACCTACTTACCGATCGATTTCCGTTCATTTTCCAACAAAGGTGATCGTGGAAATTTGAACAGATTTAATCTGATGATAGACCAGTAGTACTAATGGATAAGCATTTGTTTGATTTAATTAATGAGCCATTATTGCACGTTTTACAAGGTTTATTGGCATCTAATACAACCAGAAAATGTAAAAAGTATATTCGCTTAAGTAATATTTATTTATTTGAAAACTCTTCCATAGATAGCAATGAAATTTATTCAATAACAATATTCAACCTCCCACAAGCCTTTGCCCATTAGATAGTAATAAATATTTACCATAAAACACGATAGATATTATTATATAGAATTTATTTAACCAAAAAAATGAGGAAATATAATCAAGCCAAAAACATGTTTTTTACAAGTGAATAATAATATACCTACTACTATTTAGATAATTATAATTATTTATATAAATAATTACCTAGCTTTTGAGGTAAATAGCACTATCTATCGGTTAATTTGTGAATTATACATAGCTCTTATTTATACGAAATACATATGGAAATTTTAATATGGGGGATTTATTACTTATGTATTATTAAAATATATGTATGTGCACATACACATAGACATACGTATCCTAGCAACCAATATACTACTCACAACGGCATTGGCTACTGGCTGCCATCCAATCAGATTACAACTTATTTCATTCATTCATCGATTGTCATTATTCCAGTGTTTTGTTTTTTTTTTCTCATCCTATCTATGATATAATGCAATGGTGATGTGATTAATTATACAAATTCATAATTAATAAAAAAACTCGATTAAAATAAATTTCCTATTATTAAATGAACATCGTTATAAAATATTGTCATTTTTATCGTTGAAAAACAAGTTTAAATTTGTTTATAAGTAGACTTGTATGGTGTTTAAATTAATTAAATAGGACATTATGCATGAGAAATGTTGTTGGAATTTCGTGTTTATTGTAATAATTCATTTGCGGTAGTTTGGTTTTTGATTATTTTATTAAAATAGAGGTTCTAAGTCGCTAGAAATGGACGCTCAAATATACTGTTCTTTATCTAGTATCCCTGGTATTGGTGTTCTTGTACAGGGTGGCCCGTTTTCTCGTGGTCTTTTGGAAAAGTCGATACTTTTTCTACTGTTTCTTGTGCAGTTTTTAAAGCTCATTTCATTAGGCTAATTAGATGTTCTCTAGCTTTCACTGTTTTTGAGATATAACACAAACTTATGCTTTCTTAAATGGAACATATATTTAATTTATCCCTAATTAAATTGCTTATTTTTTTCTGATTTCAAATATATATGGTTTGCTATAGGTATTTTCAATAAAATTTCGATTTCGAAGGGAAAAATGCCGAAAATCATATTCGAAAAGATTTTAGAGTGCTATGAAACAATTGTGATTTAGCTTGTCAACGAACCATTATTTTGGTTGTTATTTATTTATTCTTTTGTTTTCTTATTTTGTAATAGATAAAATTTGTTTCATGGCACTCTAAAGTCCTTTCGAGTATAGGTAATTTTTGTAATCACTACTTGCGAAGTGATTGCGAAAAGCTATTCTCTCCTAAATACACCCGTGATTAAAGGTACCAGGAGGGTAATATTTAATTTTCTGCGATAATGATGAATAATTTTTGATGTCCTTCCATGCAATTCAAAATACCTGGTAGATTTGTTTTTGATTAATTTTATAGTTTCGATCGAATATCGTTGTTCTAATAAACGACCCTTATCTACGATTATCACCACAGTCACACACACAACCTACTCTGATTCGTGATTTATTTTATTATATATAGGTGCAAATATAATTTTTCTTTAAAGTTAAAATGCGTGAGTAGTCCCAGTTATGTAACAACGTTTCGTATTATCGCAATACTCACTATACATAACAAAAATTATGAACTGTGATGCATATGTACAGACAATCTCACAAAAACAAATATAATAAAGTAAAATATTACATTTTACTGCCAGTAAATGTCCAATATGAAATAAAAATCTACACTCTACGAGTTTATAACGTGGCCAATAACTTTTATTTTATAGTGTATCTCTTTATAGGTCTCTACAACGTTTATTTAAAACATTCACAAAGCCGCTATCACACATACACTCGCACAAATAAAGATACTTATATCGACATATATGCGAATCGTATTAAAAAAATTCTATAGATAAAAAATAATAAAACAAAAATAAGATCAAGAATTAAAGCGGACGCGAAAAATCTACAATAACTCGTTTTAGTTGATATTGTAATATTTATAACAGAAATGTGTACACACACTACTTTAGGAATACGTGGAAGAATAAAATCTCTAAAGTTTTGTTTTTGTGGGCCTCAACTCAACTATATGCCATATAAAAAGGAGAACATGTTTTGGTCAACTCAATTATTTGATAAAATAGATGAGTGTATGTTTGTGTGTGTGTGAATAATAAAAGTTGAGTTTGTGATTTCATGGAAACCGCATTAAAAACTGATGCGGTTCACCGATATAATAAAATATAATTTTGATATAAAACAATCTTAGATATACATTTATATACCGAAAAAAAATGTACGTGTTTGCCATTTTTAATGAGTACTTACACATAAAATATTTAATGTGTAGAATAGTTAAACTTTAACCTGTTTAGTTGGAAAATAATATAAAAAATCCCAGTTGAAATATTCACACAGGGTACATTTATAAATTGAGCTTATTTATTTGGAAAATTTTGTTATCGTACACACGCTGTAACCATAACTCACCGTTTCTACATGTAATGATAATCCCTTTGATGTAACTATCAAGGAAATACTTGCAAGGTATCTTTAGTCGCAGCAAATTCCAAGAATGATTCTCTATTGCTTATTCTTATATATTTGTAAAGTAACATGTTCGATTTGCACTGCCGTCGATTATAACTTAACGAAATATTTAATCAGCCTGTCTCTGATTCAGGTTTCTGTGATGTTTCAGTTTATATTTGTAGCAGCAAAAATCACGTGGCTTAGGTTAGTCCCGCTTTTATCTTCCATTTCAGTTCCAAATATTGTGATGTACAAGCGATACAAATTTCAGATTATTTTCAGGTCAGATTTTCGAATTTATCGGAGAATACTTTAAAAAATAAGACGTTTCGAAATATCTCGAAAACAATTTAATATTTACTGATAATCTCTTACTAATTAAGCAGGATCAGGTTTAGATCTTTTACAGACTTTTTTTTTAAATCTATGGCATCTGATGTTTAATTTGCGATTTTTGCTTAGGGCTATTCCTATTTCATGTTTCAGATCTTTCTTGGTTGCACGACAAACGAAAATATTTTATGAGCAATCCAACAAAATAAGGAGTGCATAGCTTTTTTTCACTAAAGACATCTTTAATTGAACTCCCCATAAGCAAATTATTGAAAGAGTATTGCTACGTAATAGATTTTTTTTTAAATTTACGACTGCAATTTACTTCTACTCACACACTTGAGGAGAATGTGCTGTGAGCGATTTTTGCCGAAACGTTATTCTATTATAGAACACCCATAGATCTAAAATCTCACAAGTAAGATAAAAAGAACAATAAAAAAGGCAGAACATATTCTAAACTCAATTATTAAACGCTGCTGTTTATTGTACCAACAAATTCAAAGATTGTAAAGAATGTTTTTTCTGAGCACTACTTGCAAGATTATAATTTTCACATCAATCATCGGTTTGTGGCTAAAATTACTACAAAATGTTTCCAAAAACATCTCTATTTTATTTCACAATCATCTATTTTCTTAAGTCTCCCTTAAATGTTACGCAAGTAGCACTCTTTCTGTTTGGGAAACAATCTTAAACAAAAAACAAGAAGTCAATGTCTAGGCTTCCTTTGACTAGTAAAAATGACCATGTAGCTGAGTTTATAAATGTGACAAAAAGCAATAATTGTTGAAATTCATGTAGTTGTCAAAAGAAGAATAGATAATTGGATATTCGAATGAATACATTTTTTTCTTGGTCATTTGGTTTAATCATTGGGAGGGTTGTTTAGAAATACAAAAATTAGAAATCGACACTAAAACTAGCTTTGGTCAAAGCGTTTGGGTCAAATACTGTCTAGCAGTTTATTTTATTATTTTATTCTGCTTCATGTGCCTAAACTAAATCCGCCACTGAAGAAACACAATCGATAGGGATCACAGCAAAACAAGCAGGAAATTTTAGGAACGCCACTTTTTAGTTTCATATTGGAATTTAGGTGTAGCATTTTGTTAAGAGTACTCTATTGTTAATTAGAAGAAAAAAAACGATAAACAGTACAACGAAAGATTTGTTTCAGCTGTTATATTACAAGAGGATTGATTCATAGTTGAAGGTGGGAAATATTCAGATTCAGGAAAACAATTGATCAAGTCTGTGTTAGATCTTCAGACCTTGTAGATCAGTTATTAGGAAATTCTCCTATTGTCAGACAAAATTTTAGGATAAGAACAATTGCCTTTACCAGGTATACCGGTATGAAGTGAGCGCTAAGATACAAGTGTGTCGAAAGGGAACATTTGCTGTGAACGGGCATTATTTATTTTTTTGTTTGGTTGGTAACACTTCTGTCAAACATATTTAATATACGTCAAATCATTGAACAAACAACATCATAGTTTTTCAACGTGTTTAAAATGTCGAATTTTGTACTCCAAAGTGATGATTTGCGGAAGGCTTTAATTTTCTGTTTTCATTTGAAGAAAAGTGCTGCAGAGTCGCATCGAATGCTTGTCGAAGCATATGGTGATCATGCTCTATCAGAAGCAACATGCAAAAGATGGTTTCAACGGTTCAGAAACAATGATTTTGATGTGAGAAATGAAGAACGTGGAAGACCACAAAAAACGTTTGAAGACGAAGAATTGCAAGTAATATTGGATAGAGATGATAGTTTGAGTCAAAATCAAATGGCAGCAATGTTAAATGTTGCACAGCAAGCAATTTCTGACCGTCTAAAAGCTATGGGAAAGATCCAAAAGTGTGGAAAATGGGTGCCACATGAATTGAACGAAAGACAGATGGCAAACCGAAAAAACACTTGTGAAATTTTGCTTCAAGAACACGAAAGAAAATCGGTCTTGCATCGAATTGTGACTGGTGATGAAAAATGGATTTATTTTAAGAATCCTAGACGAAAAAAATCATGGGTTAATCCGGGACAACCATCAACATCGACTGCAAAACCAGATCGATTCGGCAAGAAGGCAATGCTTTGTGTTTGGTGGGATCAGAAAGGTATGGTGTATCATGAGCTTCTAAAACCTGGTGAAACTGTTGATACTAATCGCTACAGACAACAAATAATCAATTTGAACCAGACATTGGTCGAAAAACGACCTGAATGGGCCAGAAGACACGGCAAAGTAATTTTGTTGCACGACAATGCACCTGCACACAAAGCAAAACCTGTTCAGGACGCAATCAAAGCATTTGGCTGGGAGCTGCTACCACACTCGCCGTATTCTCCAGACTTGGCCCCTTCCGACTACTATTTGTTCTCATCGATGGGACACGCATTGGCAGAGCAGCACTTCGATTCCTACGAAGAAGTCTAAGATTGGGTGTCTGATTGGTTCGCTTCAAAAGACGATCATTTCTATTGGCGTGGTATCCACAAATTGCCAGAAAAGTGATTAAAATGTGTAGAAAGCAATGTCAATGCTTTGAATAAAAAATTCTTACTTTCCTATTCAAAATTAGAGTTTCATTTTCACAAAAATAGCGCTCACTTCATACCGGTATACCTGGTATTTTGAATCTACCAAATTTGAAGTTTCCAATAGCGCCCTTAACCCCAAACCCTTCATATGTGCATTGTGCTCTTTATTTAGGTAGCCGTATTTTCACTCACAAAAGACATTTTTAATATTTTCCACCTTTTTTTGTTGTATAAATGTTCTTGATAAGAATAGAACAAAGGACACTTGCCCTTTTTAAATTTGTTCATTTTTGTTCAGTACCTATTCCAGTCTTTGAAGTTTCGAAAAATTGTGATATTTTGTTAATTAATAATTAATTGTCTCTAGTGCTAGAGTTAATGTAAGTGCCAATGCCTTCAGTATAAAAACAAATGGGAATCCTGGAACGAGTCCAGAATAAGGATGGTAAATTTTCAAATGTTTGTCTTTTATAATTCTAACAGTTTTTCCTTCTACTTTTGTTACAGTTGCGCTGTAAAAACCGCTGGAAAAACCGTAAGTCTGTTTCTTTTTTTTTAACGGTGCTCCATACGAATAGATAGATTTTTTAATTATTTTGAATTGTTTCAATACGAAATCTTTTGTGGCATCGCGATTATTTTGAAATTTTAATTTTTGAACGCGACTAATTATCCTGCTTTTCTTGTTATCAACAAACTACTTTCGATTAGATAAAATTTAGCTTATTTTTTTTCAAATTTATTAATTGCCGTTTGAATATCAAATATGCCAACGAATGCGATTACGAAATATATGCAATTAGTGTGCTTAATTATCATTAAGCTCAGGCCGGCCCTGACTATCATTGGAGATACACCAGTAGCCGCATTTTTCCTTTGATTTGTTCCACTTTATAATTATTTTTATTTCCTTATACTTCATCGCAAGTGGACAAATCGAAATGCATAATACACGTCATTACTGATTGCCCTAAAGTGTGCGTACTCAAAGTGTTAATTATAAAATCAGGAACAATTAAAAAATGAACTCACTTGAAACATTATGTGACTCATCTACGGTGCCTGCAGGTAATTTCGTTTTCTATTGTCTATATTGTTACAAATCCAGAAATGACAACCTATTATTATCGACACTATGAAATCATTGTAGGTGGAGAAAAAAAGACTTCATAATTATAAATAATTGAAAACGATATTTCGTTCTCTCTCTACATGTCTACAATTATTACAAGACAAAATTAAGAATTTATATTAAATTAGAAAGCGATTGTTGTAGATTATTGTTATTACCTCACTATTATATCTGAAATTATACTAATTTCGTTATAAATATTAGCTAAAACTGAATCTACATTGATTGTAGACTAATCGAAATCTATATATATATAATAATAAAATAAATACAAATCGAACCGTTAGCCACCTACTTGTGTCACAATTACGATTATGATCATCATTTCACTAATCATTTCAGCCGTAGTTGCTCGGTTTGCTTGAATGCTTGCTCGGTTAAATTGATTAAATCCCCCTTAGGCGTAGTTTAGGTGTTAATTGTAAGGGTATCGACCTCACCAACAGATGTGGCTGTTTATCAACCTCATATAATTTCGTATTGATCTTCATTAATTTATACACGATACACTATAAAGCCTATTGATTATTGGATGCCCTACAGGTGAAACGACCGATTTGATTTGTCCATTGGCTTTTGTCGCATCTGCAACGGTTTCATTTAAATCGTTGTTGATTTATAGCTCGTAGGTATTTTAATAAAATGCTTCGGAAAAAAATATTCGACAGGAATTGATTCAAAGATAATTAATCGTTTTAATATACCGAAAAAAAGCAAGAAATCAATTTGGTTTAATTAAAAATGAATGAAGCAAACAACAAAAAAACGACGTGGAGCTGACTTCTACTTTACGTTGATTGATAAAATCGTGAAAGTTATAATTACGAATCACGTATAACTTTTATTTTCATTATTTAATTTCCTATCCAGATGTTGTTGTAGTATATACCTACAGCGAAGCGTTTAATAGATGGGGAAAAATCGTATTTCTTCACATCTTTATCCTTTCACGTCTTGTTTTAATAGTTTTTATCTAATAAGGAAATGCTACAATTTTTGGGGCAACACTACTCTAAATCGTGTTTATCTCTATATCAATAAGAAAGTGAGACTAATCGTTCGCCAAGGTGTTAAGTCTTCTTGTACATACAATTTTTCCAGTACGATTGCGAAACGGAACGAATTTCGAAAGAATCTCGGACTGAGTTTTGATTTACCCATGGGCCTTTCTTTCATCACCTCAAGTGCTTGTTTTGTTGTAAACATTTAAAATGTGAACGAGTGGAATTTTTATATCTACTCTAAGAATGGTGGATTTGTTCCGGCGGAACTTTACCCTAATTAAAGTAAAATCACCAAAAATGCTACTTTCCGAAATTTTATTGATACGTATTGATTTGAAATCGTTGTAATTCACTTAAAATTTAACCCCGTTTAGTTTGCAATTGTTGCACTTGCTTCAACAGTTTATCCAAGATCGATGTGGTCGATTTCGGTTCATTCAATGAATTTGTATTTTTAACATTACGACTTCGTTCAACACCTGTATTTTTCGTATTCTGTTTCGAATCTTTCGTTTGTTGTTTCAACAATAACGCCTCCTCATAGATCGACATGATCCGTTTGACGTCGTGCTCCTTCTGGCACAATTTCTTATCCAATTCGTTGATTTCCTTCTTCATTTCTTCACTCAAATTTCTCGAAGAAGTCCCCGTAAGTTCATCATATTTCCTAAAATCGATTCATTCTTAATCATATCTATAAAATAATGATATTTGTAACTTATTCATCATTTCGAATTCATCGTGTAATTTATGTAAACACTCTTCGAGATTCTTCTTTTTATTTTCAAATTCCGTTTGATTCTGTCGCCGTACTGGTGGATTGCCTGTTGATCGTTTTGTAATTTCCTCCTTATTGATTACCTAAATTTCGAAAGAATTTTGTCAAACAAGTCAATTTTACCATTAAAACATTGAACAATTTACATTAGTAGTTGTACTATATCTGTTGAGAATTTGTCGGAATTCCACACCTTCTTTTGGAACACACGTACATTTCTTTTGGTCATTATCGATAATCCAACTTGTTCGTTTACAATTCCTCACTTTAATATCACCAGATGGTCCTGTGATGTATAATGATTGCGTATCAGTCGTATCAATTCGATCCTCTTCATCATCTTCATCTTTATCATCTTCTTCGGGAATACTTTTCGCTTGTTCTTTAAGGTGTTGATAATTGATGCGAGAACGAAACAGCGGACAATGTGTGCTATAAATCTATTATTTAATGGATTTAATTGATGTAATTATTATAAACGTACGTTTTTGATGTTAAATTACTAAACATTGACGACATTTGTGGCTCATTCATACTGCCTACAGCTAAAGTAATATTGTAGATCAAAGATGGTGATAATTTCTCTATTGCCGTCTGTTTATTCTTCACCATACTCATAAATTGTTGTATATTAATACCGATATTATGACTACGACCTGTTGACATTGTCTGACAGAATGGGATATTTTTGAAATTGTACTTCGACATGTAGTATTTAGCCACCCGTTTCAAGCGTGATGAAACCGTTGGCAACTCATAATTCCTCAAACCATCAGTATTCTCCTCGTAATTCATAGTTAATGGTGGTATTGGTGCTGCTGTATTCTCCGGTTTTTGAACAAAACGTTTCGGTACAGCAATATTACTAGAATAACTCTCTTTAGCTGCTTGATTACGATAAATCTCCAACAATTCTTTCATTGGTGATGTCGTTAATGTTGTTGATTTTTTCACATTCCGTCTACTTCGCGTAATTGTTAATACACTGGTTGATGTTTTTGAGGGGACTCTTGGTAGATTCTTCACTTTCGTTACCACAACTTTTGATCGATTTCTGAACGCTCTCGATTGTGGTGGCTTAATTACATGGATTTTGTCATCATTTAACGATTCATTCGATTCATATTTCTTATTCTGGCGAGATCGATTTGTATCTCTGATTGTTTCCGATAAATTACATAATATAGAATGGATTGTATTGATGGGATCGCGTGTGTCATCCGGTTTAATGCAACGTGTACTTTGGCGGGTCGTTGGTGATTTTCGTTCGTTTGAAATTTGAACTGTATACAGTAAAAGGATTAATTAATCGATTGCATTGAAACGATGGAGAAAAAAAAATTGAAATTAGTCGCGCTATTCTATTTCGTCAACGAGATTATCTCGATGGGAATCTCCAAGTTATAGAAAAACAAAAGGAAAGGCGATTGTATTACAACAACAACTTAATCGAAGATAAAGTGTGAATTAACGGTAATAATAGTTGATAGTTGGAAGTAGAAGAATAGAACGGTGTGGTATTCACTTTGTGGCCATCATCTATTAATGTCACTAACTTTTTTACAAAAATAATTGATGGGCTTTTAAAAAAAAAGACTGTAATCTTTTGCATTATGCAAATGAAGAGAATGATTTGGCGGGACAGTCGCAACATTTTATGCAATGATCGTGCCATTAGAAAAAAACAAAGCTTGTTGATTTCCAAATAGCAGCAGTGCCTAAACAACTAGCCCAAGCTGGCTTCACAGGACACCGGATAAAGGCATTGCTAAAAGCAAACTCATCAATAAAATAAGTAGCTAGAAATGGTGTATTAGAAGGTTCGAAGTAACTGGGAAACGAGCACATAATGAGCCAAATTCTATGCAAAGCAGTTGGATTAACGACATTTGAAGCCGACGACTTCATACTGAATGCCGTTTGACACGAAACTTTGAAAAGCTTCTTTTGACGTGCTATGAAGCAATAAAGATGATGTTTTTACCAAACTCTTGGAAATTCCATGAAAATTGTCGATCGGAATTGAGATAACTCGTTCCGTTAGTAATATTACCGAACATTTGGAAAGTACCAAATGTTGAAATGAGTCTCAAACATTTTTTTGTTTCTGTTAAAACAAAAAAAAAAACAAAATTCCTAGTAAATTATTCGTGTGTACAAGGGTGGAGACTACTTTCTAATACATCAAATATTCCATACTCACCACTCATTTTACTAAAATACTGAAATCGAACAAAAAAACTTCGATAAACGAATTTGAAAAAAACTGATTATTCGACATTTATAAATCAAATCGAATAGACTTCTTGATTTTGGCGTTCAGGGGTGGCTTTGATTGTTTTGCAATTTGAAATTGTTGACTTTTTGGCTTGTCTAAATCGATATGGGTGGGGCGCCATTGAAAATTATAAAATATACAGATCGACAACAGTACGATGACACTATTGTTTTAAACACAAATAATAATAGCAGCAATTCTATAAGTCGTTGTTGTTGTTGTTGTTGTGAGGTCTGCCTTCTTGGTGACGCAACGGCGAGCCGGTCCTGTAATTTTCCACCTATAGATAACAATTAGGACCGATTTACAATATAATGGAACATGTATTTACCTCACACGACAAACATTTAAATTTTCATTTACGTTTTAGTCTTGTTTTCATTCAACAACGACAACAATTTTAGTTGTTGTTTTTCAACTTATAATTAACTGTCAATAATAATGATAATAATAAAAATCGTATGAAAGTTGAAATAAATGAATAGAAATAGGTGGAAAAGTATTATTAAATATCGGAATGTTGTCTGCGTTGTTAATAAAAACTCATCGCTAACCTATTAGAATGATTAATTCAATCATGATGGTGGATAATCTACAATTACTGGAAGGTAGAAAACATTTAAATATCGTGATATTTACTAACTGGTAATTTACCAGTTGATATCGTCATAACAATATTCTACCAGTTGATTTTTCATGTCAACCATTAGATATACATTCATTCGTACAAATCATTTGGAATGTTGTCTTGTTGTCATTATCATTATTATTATTAGTGTTGCTTTTAAGTTTATTGGAATTATTGATGGTAAAATTGCAATGTACATTCAAACTGTGTGACACTCTTTACAAAGATAATTATCAATTAATTTATAGGAAAGGTTATCATAAGTGCTAGATGACATATATTGTAAACCATCTGCACTTTACCTTATCCTACTTTTGAAAAGAATTTGAAAAAAATCAATGTGGTGCGAATTGCGGTCAAAGAATTCCACCTTTTCCATTTGTTGTTGTGTCAACTAGAAGAATAATATCGATTGTTCTCTTATAGAATGTTTCAAAATTAATCAAAATAAACACAAATAAATGTATCTACGATTCTATATAATTTTAAAAAATCAAGAAAACAAAACAGATCATACATGAATAAACCGAAAAAGTGACATCATATAACGTTTTGTTCATGTATTCAAGAATTACTTGAAGATTGCAATCAAAGAGTCACACAATGACTCATCTCTAAACGTACATGTATTATCTACACATGTACAACAGGTAATAATTTGTTAGTAGTTAGATTGGGGGGCCTCCGGTGCCCCCAAGACATCTGCTGCGTTTAACTGTGATTCACGTATGATGAAGTAATCAAAAATATAAACAACAACAACAGCTGAATAATTAACAATAGCAGTTAATGAGTGTTAGATACAGTGTCATGTCGACATTTTATACGTTGAGAAATAATCACTCTTATGATGATGATAATAATAAAAACAGGGGGAAGTTGTATTTTAACCCCCTGAAGTTTTTACCGCATACACACGTTTTGGTCGCGTGCTCACCTAACATCCACATCAATCTAAATTAACGTTAAAAGCTTTCCTAATGAATTGCATATAGCGCAATGTCATGTTTAAAGTTCGAGCAAATATAAACGAATATTGGAAAAAATTGAACGGAACCAAGTTATCATTGACGCTTCAGTTTATTGTAAAAAACTACTTGTAGTGCAAACAATTAAACACGAAAAGTTAACTGCAGAAGAGGGGAAGAATAAAGGATGAAGAGAAGAAAGGGATCACAGTAAAGGAATACAGGCATCGAAGAGTTAATGTTAGAAGATATAGGAAGATAAAGGCAAAAGAGTGAAAGAGTACAAAGATCAGAAGACTAAAATAGAAGATTTGAAACTCAGAAGAGTAAAAGCTAAGACAGTAGAAAATTAGAACCTTACTGAGTCGGAATGATAAAAGAGTTATAAAGTAAGACAGTAAATGAGTTGAAAAGCAGAGTTAAGGATATAAAGGCAAAATGCAAGAAGAAAAGTACAAAAGGCGCAAAAATAAATAAAAATACTATCTATTACTTCTGAAGTGTTCTATTTCGTCAGATTTTTTGACGATTCTTTCACAATAGACTTTCTCCATCAATTGAAATGAGTGATTGAATGAACGAACACCTCCAAAGGGATTTCAGATCTTTACTTAATACTTTAATCCTTTTCACTTCAGCTTTAACAGCTATTTGCAATCATCACGGATTAATAGAAAACAATTATAATCAAGCTTTCCAAGGATTAATTGTAACTGTAATTCTAGGTCTGCATTTTTTTATATTTTAGAGATACGAATAGTTCAAATCTTCATTTACAATCTCAGACGCAGCTTTTGACTCCTCATTTTTTATAGCAACAGGGTTCCATGGTGTAAACAATTTATAATCCTAAATCCTTTTGATTAACTGTAAGCTTTCTAAATAATCGTTTTAAAACATGTGGAAATGATAAATCGTTGGGAATTACACTCGACTACTAATTGTTAAAAAAAAAAACAGTTAGAAATTTCTGCGTGGCTGTCTAATAACGGATTGAAAAATGCAATAACAGAAGAATAAAGGAACTGAAAAGTAGAACTGAAAGAGCAAAAGAATCAAACAGCAAAAGATTAGGACGAAAAACATCAGGAGTTGAAGAGTAGAGAATCAATCGGATGTTGGAAAATCGATTCGCTTCTGTTATTCGAAGTCGATAATCATGCAACAAAAATAAGAGACGAAATGACCGAACATATGGCCATCGCTCTATTATTCTGTTTCATTTTAGAACTCGCAAAATAGTCTTACACAACCACTGATAAACAAATTCCAACCAACAATTGCGAGCTGTATAACAAAAAGGAATAATTGTCCTGGGCGCATCCACCAATTTCACGACACAATAAAGACTGAAAACTTTCTTCAAGGTTGAAAATAAAACATATTTCAGCTTTAAGATTTATTCTCGGAAAATTCAACATTTTCGTTTTCTAAAACTAGTTCTACCACATCGCATTATTGAGCATTTCCATCAAAATTATTCTCATTAAGAAACCGTGTAATATGATGCCCTTTAGCATACGTTGTCACCTTATCTGCAGCAATATATCGTTTTCGATCCGATGGTAATAGAGCTGTTTTCATTTGACATACCACGACAATTTTGGTGTATTCTTTTTCGAAAATATCGATATTTTCCTTTTGAATCGTTCTTCCATTGAATATACAATCGTGATAATCGTTGGCCGTTAGTTTTCTTGGATCGGTCCGATCGACCTCATCACCTTCAAGGACTAAGAAATACTTTTGCGAACCGGCACTGTAATACTTTAGAATAATTCTACCTTTAGATTCATCTTTCATTCTACCGAGAGTTTTATGTTCACGTTCTTGGATACCCCAACATTCTAGACCAGTTGTATCAAAAATCGATAATAGTTTTGGATTATTTTTCAATAAATCCGTATAGAAATTGTTGATTTGTATCTCATAAATGAACGAATCGGTATTCGTATATAAAAGTTGAATCGGATAGCCACATTTAAGGAAATATTGATAATGGTATTCGTACATTAGATATTTTGATAAATCGTACACAGTAAAGCCGATACACATCAATTTGTTGTAATTTCTTACGGTTTTCGGTCGTTCCACAATCACAAAATTCTCGTTAAGTTTGTAGTAAGAATAATTATTATCGATATAATTGCTGGCTTCACTTGTTGTTAATAAAATATAATCGTTCTCTCTATCAACGTTTCTATTAAATTTGCCATGTATGGAGTTGTTTAATTGTTTGTAAAATTTCTCTTCAAACTTCGTGGCAGAGGATCGCCGTAATTGCGTATTCAATTTAACAAACGGCTTCAACCAATTGGTTTGTTTGAAACGGATACCCCGATGGATCTTGTCCAATATTAAGCCATTTCGTACAAATTGCCTTAAATTCCTGTAATATGTTAAATATCTTTCTTTTTTTGTGAATTGTGTGATCAGTGCATTATTTTGATCGTGTTCACAACAAAACGGCAAATCGTTGTGTTTATCGTGCAAATGTTCCGGATAAATTAGATCAACCTCCAGAATTAGACCAACAGGTGAAGTCTCCTCCATGTCGAAGAGCTCATCATCTTCAATCTTTTTGATTTCTTGCCTCGTCAACCATTTATAATCACCATAAGGTAGATATTGGGACATTGCCCAGCCGGACAAATTGTTCGCATCCAAATGTACAAGGAAATTAGTCGGTTGATTCGGTACATAAGATGACGGACAAAATTCACGATTATTGAGGCAGGCGTAACGTTTCGATGCATGCGAATAACCACCTCTTATACTGTCTTTTAATAATTTATACATTTGAATGTCGGTAATGTATTCCAGATGGACTGTATCATTTCTATGTAGCATTAATTGCATCACATCCCATGCATAAGCTGGTATTGATATGTTCCGTGCCGGATCTAAATCGTAACGTTTCATGCAAATCGTCCGTATATTCTCGAGAAAGTCCGCAATTGATAAAACGATAAATTTCTGATAAATTTTTAGATAATCGTTCAGATTTCGACAATGGAATTTTCGCCAAACCTTCACACAATTCTCATAGTCGCATTCGGTGATTGTTATATTTCTTAAAATATCGTAGAACTCATCGATTTTCGGTAATTGTGTCTCGGATAATTTAGCAATTGTGTTGACATAATCAAAGGGAAAATAACAGATAATCTCCTCGAATTTCTGAGATTGTTTACATTTATTTAATGTTTTATTGGTTATCGGCCGCTTCTTGACTGGTATACTTTGGATAAGTACCTCGATTTTGTCTTTTTGTTTGAGAAATGCATTAACATCAATCATTCGAATTTCGAAATATTTTGTAGATTTCGTAATAGATGTATATTGTGTTAATTTTCTGCCCAGTATCTGTATGTTCTCGCTTGAATCATAATTGTTTAACAAATGTATGGCTGCGAACTTGTCGAAATTGTACACAAAAACCGGTATATAATTCGGTAGTTTATTAATTTGGTCGCAATGTTCATGGATGGCGCCCAAAAAGCGGCCATCTATCGGCGAGAAGCCCTTCAATTTGTCGTTACCGTTAATCTCTCGTTTACAGTAATAGCACATTGATAATAATGCATGATAAGCTTCCTCAGTTGCATTCATGGTTTGCTTATCAATTGCAAGGTTATTCAAAATTTGATAAGTTTCATTACTCACTTGTTCAATTTCTTGCCAAAATTTCCTCATACAATCATCACCAGTATAATCAACAAATTTCGGTGGTATTTTGGGATTCTTATAGCACACGTAATAACAGAAGCCGTACGGTTTAAAATAGTAGAGCTCATCTGGATTGGCATCCGTTTCCGGTGACAGATGTAACGCTTGGAAATACACGTAAACTACAACCGGTGCCGGTATTTGATGGGACAAATTTTTGAAATGCTTGATATTATTTTTTGGCGATGGGATTGCCAGTGTCTGTCCATTTTCCTCAAACAATACACAATCACTTGACATATTTACTGTCGCTCACCGACTATTGTTTGATTGTTAAGCAATTACCAGCTTATATTGATAATGTTATCAATTTCTATATCATTTTCCTCTCTGTATTCCGTCATAATTATTTACGATATGTAGGACGGTAGTTTTACTAGGAAATTCGGCTACACAGGAAAATCTTCAATGTACAGGGTGTGCGTCACCTAACATGTAACAATTCAGAAAAAAAATGAAGAACAATATCTAGGCTTCATTTGAAGCCAAACAAGCAGATTTTGAAACTAAAAAATCCAGTTTTGTAGCGAAAATTTCAAAAGTAAGTGCTGTTTTTCCTTTTATACTTTCAAATTAACAGCATAGGTACCTTTACTAACCAGAGGTATGTTAAATGTTAACCCTCCAGTACTCTCGCTATGAGATTTTCTTTCACGCTTATGGGCAAATTAAATTTTCTTTGAAATTTCAAATACGATGTGTCTAATTTTTTTTTCTATCTATCCAAAAATTCATCCTTTTTCAGAATTTATTTCAAAATATTTTTTTAAGCTCTGTGCGATTTTTGTCATCATAATAGTAAAGTAGGGTGTAGAAATTTCAGAATCGAGTCTGATCTGCGCGATTTGGAAGTTTTCACTCCCTGCGAAAAAAAGTTTTCCAACGAATTTTCATTTGAAACGAATCAAAAAGGATTTTCTTCATGTTATTCAGTCCTTTGTAAAAAATAAAATCAAAAAACTGCGACTCAACAACAGTGGATCCACCACCGTCATAAAATAGCTTTCATCACAAATAATCACAAATTATTCTACTAAAATTATTTTATTCACAATTTGATATTTTCATACAAACGCACGTTTTCCGTCTTACCTAAACCCATACTAATTTCAACATTTGGTGTTTCATTATCGTTGGCGATACGACGCGTTTTCAGGAACTTCTTACTGTAAACAATCTCCATTTTCGGTTCATCGATAACCTCCTCACCGGCTGCCCTCTTCTCGCGTACAATCAAGTCCTTAAATAACGGTGGAAATTCGATGAATTTTGGATAGATTTTATCATCTTCCCGTGCAACGGGACGACAATATTCAGCTTCCTGATCTTTCGGTATTAGACGATAATCGGCTTTATAACTGACCGATTCGATGAAGGACGGTTTCGGTTCAGTTTGGCCACGGAACGTTCTCTCAGCTAACACTCGAACTTTTCTCATATCCTACAATCAACCAGCAATAATAACGTGTTTGTAAACCAGCAAAAAAAATTGATTTACATCCATTGTTTGTTTCTCGGGGCACGGTAAAGGCTCTACTTTTACGATTTTGAAATACGTAGGTTCTGGGTAGCGGTCGAATATTTGTCGGGTAACGATACGACCGACGCCGAAATTCTTCAAATTACCCACAATCTCCCATAGGGTTTTGCCTTTGAAATTCGTGCTACGGCCTATATATTTGTATGGCATTTTGCGAAGATAATCTACAAAAAAGTGAGGTTATGTCGAAGTCAAATTAAACGCCATCTATTAGCAATAAAAGTAATTTAATTTATATAGTTTTTTAAAATTTAAATTGTATTAAAATTAGATTTTTTTGAAGAAATTCATTAAAGTCGGCTGTTTCCCGGATACAGGCTTTTTGTTCTTCTTCTGCCCCTTCGTTGATTTTGTATCATTTTCCGAATCCGTTGTACTATTTTTCTTCTCTAACACTTTCGGTTTGGGTTCATTTTTAACAGTTGCTACTGTCTCTTTCTCGTCTTCAGAAACACTCTCGAAAACGTACTCAGTTTTCGTTACTGTAAAATAATCCGCTTTTTTACTACAACATACACAAATACCAAAGAATTACCTATAAAGCCTTCTTCGTCCATGAAGGTCTTATCAACAGCTTTTCTGACTTTATGCTTTGATGGTACTTGGGGTTTCGGTGGTGGTTCTGGTTCATCATCGGATTTCTCCACAATATCTTCTTCTGGTCCACTGAAAATATCTAAAAATCGAAAATTAAGAAAGTTTATTTTTTTATTGGTGGTGGCAACGAACCACTACTGTCGGAATCGTTGATAACGTGGATTCGTTTGCGTTTCTTGTTAGGTGCGCCGTCCTTCTTTTGGGTTTTTTTGCGTTTCTTATTCGATTGTTCTTTATCAATTTTTGATTCTTCAACTTCCATTTTCTCTTCTTTAACAACGATTTTATCCTCTCGTGTATCTTCTACTGAATTATTTGACACTGCAGTGGGTTGTGTCGCTTTATTCTCTTTGCCTTCGCTACAATCTTCGGCTTTAGGCTTGATGTTTTCAGTTTTTTGTGAATTTGTCTTAACTGGGGCTTTATTGAAGAAATTTGCAATACCACCATTATTCTTGCCTTTCACTGTTTGTGCCTTAGACTGCGATGATAAATTGTTCTGTTCCTGCTTTTTCTCGGATTGTTTCGCATTTCCAACGGCAGAATTCGTTGGTTTTGTTTGAACGGTTGGTAGATTCGTCTTTTTAATATTTCGTTTAATAGAGTTCTTTGAAACAATCGAACCAGGTCTTAAAAACAATAATTATCGTTGCTAATCATGATCAAATTATTTACTTACAATTGATTGTCGCCAAATGTCTCAACTTGGTCGACCAAGGAAATCGCATTAAAATCGATACTTTTCGATTTTTGTATACTGTAAACTTGTTGTTTGACGATTTTCTCGAATCGTTCTTGTTTTTGCTCCAAATTGGCTTCATCGACACAACAAATATCGAGTTTTTGATCAGCTTTCAAAATACCAGCCACACAATAAGTTACAGCAAAATCATTCGGTTTCAATTTACGCCGATCTGACAAATAATTAGACAACAATTCAGGTATTTCGTTAATTGGTAATTTTAAGCTATTTGCTATTGAATTCCAAGTTATCTGGAAAAAAATTGTTAGTTATCAATCAATGGTTTTTTTGAGGTTAGAATTGGTTACAATTTTTTCTTCATCGTACACAGATTCATCTAATTTGTGGAAATATAAATCTAGTGATGCTGTATCCATAATTAAACAAGATATTTTCTTATTATTTTTGTAAATAAAAGTGATTGCGATTTAACGAATCATAAACATTTTGTGAATTGTCAAAAGAATCCCGCACAAATTTAGGGTGATTACTCGATTTGGTTGGCAGCACTATTCTCACCAAGTCTACAATATACCAGTCGATCCTTCAAATGTGAAACATTAGTGGCAATTTATTTTCTTTACACCGATTATAAAGTTATGCTATGAAATAGTTACAGAGTTACAAAATTTGCCCAACTAAACGCTTTTTAACATATTATCTCTCAATTAATACAATAAACCGGAAGACTTTTCAATGGTAGTTAATCAGCTACCACCCGACTTTGTGCAACTCTGTCCAAAAATTAAGTATAAAATTTTAAATTACAAATAATAGGTTATGTGCAACTTAACATTTGAAAAGTTCCTAACTGTTACATGTTTACTTGAATCAAAAAGTATATTGTATTGTGGCACTACTGTTGGAATAAAATCCTCCGCGTTTGTTTACATATTTTGCTACTCATTCTTCAATATTAACTCTGAAACTCAATAATTTATAGTGGAATTTATTTAAAAATACTACAATGTCATAAAGTGCAAGAGAGACGTAACTACACCCTCATAAAATTCATTCCAAATACACGTTTTGTTTTATGCTTCTTCTTCTGTTCAATAGAGTCTTATGATTAAAGTGAGAGAACACAATCCACGTGGTTGGGTAGCAAGTGGGATACTTTTAAAGGCAAACCAGGGGTTCTCAAACTCATTTCTTTTTTGACTACCTTCTTGGAACTTAGTAGAAATCTCGTATTACAGAAGATTTCAAAGAATGAAAGTAGTATTTTTTTGAAAAATGTTTACTTTCATTGTTCGGGACCTCTGACATAGGCTGTATCTATTTTACAAAGGGTGTGACAACTGGTAAAGTTGACAATCTTACCATCTCAACATTGTAATGTGAAAAAAAGAGAAAGAAACCAGAGGGGTTGGGCGAAATCCGTATATAGGTTCTTTCAATGTTTAGAAATGAATCGGCAATAGTTTTATGGTTTTGTACTATTTTTAAATAAATTCCACTATATATTCTTTAAAGATCCTAAAATTCCTTTTAAATCGATTTTCAGTTCAGTACAATAAAGAAGAATTTTAATTTTGAGGCTTTAATAACGGAACTATTTTTTCGCTACGTAGGTTGGACACTTTAAGCTGTTATTTGAAATTTTATACTTAATTTTTGGAAGGAGTATACGACTACTTCTAATTCTTTCTATGCCTGGCACCACTGAACACCTGTTACTCATTACCAGCAAAATAAGCAAATGTTCATTATGCTTTTCTCTGAGAAGTTTGAAACTTTACAGATTTTGCACTACAAATTCACTAACTAGCAACTAACATAAGATTCGTAATCTTCTACCATTATTAAGCATCAAATTCTTCAGTTTATGAAAGCAAATTTTTGGAATAATTCTTTACTCCAGTAAAAACTGAGTGCTCAAAGAGTGCTGCTTTTTGTTCGAAAAGACTTTTGTATGGTGGACAATCAGCAGATCCGCTTAAGCCGCTTGCAGCTCGACTCGCGATAAACGTCCGATTTGATTGAATCTTGCGGTATAATAGTTTCATCTACCATCCTTCAGGAAACTTCAAATAATTAATCAGCGTAAAACAAAATCTTGTAAAGTACATGCAATTTGTACGGAAAATAATTGAGATTAATCAAGTTCACGAAACATGATTACGTCCTAATTAGATTCAAAAGTTCCCATCAGATTCTATCACGTTTAGCCACGAAAATTCGTTTAATTTCATCATTAAATTTAATTAGCTTAAATCTCTGTTTTAAGGCAATTCTTGACAAGGTAAACTGTTGAAGTAACTGTTATAATAATAAAATTAAACATATCATAAAATAAACAAAAGAAACAAGAATATCATTGATTGTTTCGTACTCTATGACTTGTAATTAATTGAGGAGCAAATCAACAGAAACAATCCTAATCAGGGCCGGACTGGTGATGTATTTCCTAACCGCCCACTGTTAAAATTCGTACATGAGACAGAAAAAGATAGAGACAAAATAGATTCCAAAATAAGGTTGTAAATCCGATTCAATCTTCGTCATTTTCGTGAACGTGTCGACCGTCCTTTTTTTTCGGAATGACATCTATTCTGGTATATAAGAATTCACCTAAGACATGCCAAACATCTGCTGAGTAAAATGATTTTCGCCTACATAGCATGATTTGCCATCCTTGTATGTATGCATTGGAAACAGTAAGGGACTGTGTTCCCAACAGTTTACGTCAAATTTCGATACAAAATTAATTTAACAAGACACCGGCCGATCAGCCTAGTCCGGCCCTGACCTAATAATTCCATTATTCCATCTATTTTATTTAGTTTTTTGTATCTTTTTTCCATTCGCGCTCATCCAATAACGAGAACCACCATATTCGGTGTAAAAGTTGATTTGTTGTTGTTGTTTTTTTGTTGAAAACGTAGAGATAACGGTGGACGTTGTTTAGAATAAAATTGAAATCAAGATTACAAAAACGAAAAATTGAATAATACGGCGATACAGCCCTCAAGTAGGCACGAGTATACGAGCAGGTCAGCCCAGTCCAACTTCCTGGTGAAGGTAAACTGAACAACAAGTAAATAAACGATTTATCTTTTATCAGTTAATTTTAATTGCTCGGTTAGTTTAAAAGTACCATCGTATTTTACATATACAAAAAAAGCTTATAAATATAAAGTATGTCAGTTAGATGAATACATTAACTGCATCATAGAATGATACATTTTAATAATTATTATAATTAAAATCACATTAATTCAAATATGTAATGATTGAATCGCATTTCTAGAGCATATTCTAATGAATAACTGAAGCATAAAGGAATTGTTTGAATTGCATAATTCTTATTGTTTCATCCATCATTATTATTATTATTATGTAAGTGTTACTCCTCTGTCCAGTATCTTTGTGATTTATTTCTTTTCCATCGGAGCCTAATTGATAGCACGTTGGAGAGAGATCTTGTTAAAAACTGACCACAACTGACTGGGCTATATATAACACTTTGTTTACCAACCGTAACCCACTTACCTAATGCGGAAATATTTCTCATTATCTTGGACTGTTTACAGTGCAATTATTTGAAAATTTATATCCACGTTGATATTTAAATAGACGATCGGCCAACAAATTAGAATAACACTTTTTGTTTTCGGTTAGTTGCTTTAAAATTCTAACTGTATTATATTTTATCAGATGGTCACAATTAGAAATGTGATGTTTGGATGGAAAGAGACAACAATTGTCAGAAACAATGCAAATTTCTTTTAAACGATCGTGAGGAAGATTCAAATAATGTTATATATAGTGGTGGGCATGTGGACTTGGCCAACCGTAAAATCACTTCCCCGACGTCCTACATGTCCATAGATCGAGAATAGGTACTTTAAATTTAACTGTATGTACCTTCATGGCCAATTTTATATATATTTTACACTAGCGTTAAATTAGTATCGTATAATACGTTATTATTTATAAATAATAAATAGTTTAACGTTTCTGAACGAATTCACATTAAATTAACTTTTGAAAATTACCGCATTTATCGGTGTTCAATAGCTGAAATTATTTTCAATTTTCCTAATTCTCGATCACTAATTATTAAAGTCGTATACATGTACCTTTCACTATTTCTCTTGCGTACATCTTCCTGATCAGACAACAACAACAACAGCAGTTTTTCTTTTGTTAGTTTCTTAGAATCTTTTCATGACCTAAAGATCGTACAAAGACGAATCATTAATAACAATATTTTATTAGGACAAGCGTGAGAATAACGAAATTGAAACAGCACAGTAAACGACAAAGATTGCTTGAATAAAATTTCTTTGACAAATACAAAGAATTCATGTTAGTCACGTTCCTTTATTTATCTCAAACAATGATGAAGCAATTTTATGTAAGTACAAAAAAATTAGACAACATAAAAACTACAAAACAAAGCCGAGTAATTCTCGTCTTCTTATTATTAACTTGTCAGTCTATTAATTCTTCAAGCAAAACATGGAAAAATTTGTAACACCATAGAGCAGTTGAAAAGTACCGATTCAACATATGCGCCTCGATTTACACGACAGCTGCGTGCAAATCTATTGAGGCCCAAAATGGACCTCTGGAATTCCGTGCCAAACTGGTATCGTTTTAGCCCAATTCATATGCATTTCTTGTACTCGTTGATGTTTTCATGTATCCGTAAAATCATTCATGCAATAGAATTTTCTTATAGTCTTAAGTAGCTGGAAATAGTTAACGGTTGCTTATATTGTTTTCAATTAGGGAAATTACGAACATAACATTTTAATTGAGAAAAATCATCCAACAATAGCATAAATATCAATTCAGTATTGAGTTAATTAATAGAACAGTTATTTATTGAACACAAAAAAATAGCATAATGGAATTTTGACGAAATTCTTAATGGATAGTGATCATATCTTCCATTTGAACAACGAAATTTCTGCAATGCTCCATAAATTCACATTTAACATCAAATCTAACACAAGAGATAACAGTTCGGATCATTTATATAAATCGCATTTGTCACACTAATGACAATAAATGGATGTAGATTTGTATCGGTGAATCAGCATTTCCTTGTCAAAATTACTATATGTTTATATGCTAATGATATTTATAGAAAGGAAATACTGGTTTTGTAGATTTAATAACGGTTAATCATGCGAAATTCTAGCGATTTTCAGTCGGTAGGTATCAAAAATTGTGCTGAAATAATCGTTGTTATCGTATGAAGCATTGCATTATTCATGAAATTACAGCACATCTCAGGATGAGTAAAAAGTGGTTTCATGTAATTTTTGTAATTATTCCAGTCTATAATAAGTGATCCTGAAAATTATCAATCTTCTGGCTAGAGAAGTGGTAAATCTCTCTATCAACACCGTGACCCACAAGCCCTATTGTAATCATTTGGCGTTAAATTTTATTATTTTATGGTGTGTTCTTAGATTTTGAATTCGCTGCTTGGCCCATTGCTTTGCTCTCAACTTTACTATGTTTGCTGCACAGTTTTGTAGGTAAGCTATGCTGATTCCAGGCTGACTTTACAGGAAACCAATGTGCCAATGGCTGGACAATTATGTGTTGCTACCAATTTCGTACTTCTTCTTCTGGTTTACAAACCAACTGGCCTTAAAAAGAAGAGTTTTCTGTTCCATATTTTTGGGCTGACGTTTCAAATTGAAACTGAAAAGGGTGCAAAACTATTCTACTATTAGGCACAAGAGTAAAAGGGAGAGAACGAATATCTTTTAATGATATATTGAGAGAAAAACCATTTCACTAAGGGTTTAAGTCTGTTGCGACAAACTTCATCGGCTTTGCCGAACGGCTCTAACTCCAAACATAATTAGGTTGCAGATGTAAATATGAGCTACATTTTGATTCTATTCAAATTAAAATTATAGACATAGTGTTAAATGATACTGAACGAAACACATCGAATATTCCACAAATTGCTATTCTCTTCTTTTTACAAAATAATAACGGAAAAACACATAATACACCTCTTACCATACTTTTAACGACTTTTTAAAGAAAAAACCAGTGTATTTTAATTATACCGGTACATTTATCTACAATACCAATCACTATTAATATTTAAATTCAATTTTTGGGAACCTCATCTTTTGGCTTAATTATCGTGTGAGAACGATTCATTGCAGTCTCAATTTGGAGCAGATAAAATCCAACAAAATTCAATTCGATTTACTGTTTTTTTTTCTCCCCCCTGTAGATCATATTTGTACAATCATGATTGTTTGCAAAGACAAATCTTCTAACATCTGGCATCAATGCTGTTTTATTATATTAACTGTGTTATGATCTACATATTTATTTATCATTTATTACGGTTTATCGGTTGTTTTTATTGTGCTAAAATGTTACATTTTCAATTTTGTTCTAATTTTATTGCTATAGATATCCATTGTGATTGAGAATACGGTGATTTTAACGCCATTTAATTGAAAATCAATATGAAAGTTTCGATTAACAAGAATTTGAAACCTTACCCACAGTTTGTATGTTTTTCCCATTTATCAACTGTCCCCATTTCTAGGCAAACAGGGTTTAAAAATCTTCTAGAAAGTACTGATAATAACAACAATGAGATGTAGGATTATTGGAAATTTCTACTTTAGAAACTTGTACGTTTCTCGAATTGTCTCTTTATTACAAATCCTCCTGTTCGTCAACAATAATGCAGCCGAAGAAAGGTCTCAAACTTTCCGTACAATTCGAGATATCTTCTGACAAATCTCTCGATAATCGTCCACAAACGATTAAGGTACCTACAAAAACTGTATTGGTGGTTAATGGTGTGGAACGTGAAATCAATTTTGATTGAACACAAAAAAAGCACGTTAAGCCGCCAAAGTTAACAGCTAATAAAATAACAACTAAAAGATTTCAACTGCTCTTGAACCAAATGTAGGAGATCTGTGCGTATACAGGTTGGGCACCAAATCGAAAGAGTTTCTGTTTTTGCCTTCTAGACTTTGGTAGTGTGGCTGTTTCATGTACCATCTCTGTGTAAGTCTCAATTGCTGTAAAATTTACCTAGTTTATTGAAGAATAACAACTGGATTGTATCTTGCATCTGATCTTAGATCGATGTAGGAAAAAATGTAGAGAAGTAGAAAAAACTAGAGTAACAAACATGCAATCATAATGTAAATTAATAAGCAGTCATCTATTGAATGCTCTCATTGATCACACACACCTATATAATACGGTTTTATTGTGAATAATCTGTAGCACGTTATAATCAATTTACGGTAAAACTCCGACTTGATTTCGACATGCAAACGTTTCGTTTTTGGATCAAAATCAATAGACGATCTCAACATATTATTTACGAATTTACACATAAGGCTATATCTATATAATTATAGATCAACTGACATGATAAAGATAATCCGTTTTTTTCCCTTAGAGTTGATGATGATTGTTTTCTTCTTTAAATTATTATCGATTGAAGACATGATTTATGTTCGAATTCCACATCAGTAATTCGCAACGAACGGGAATTGTCTATTGAATGTTGGACATACGTTAAACATAAAGAAACGGTGACATTAGTATTTGTACCGTTTCCAGATACAAAATATCTCACAATAGACAAAAATCAAGTTGAACCATAAAGATTTAATTGCGATTAAGGAGAACGTTGAAGCAATTCAAATATTTATCCAGTTATTTCCTCAAAATAACCGATTTTGTGGAAATTGTTGCCAAATTTGCAAGCCATTGTTTGTGTGTGTGTGTTTTTTTAATAGTCTCTTGTGCTTCTTATCTAAGAGTACTGATGGCAATAATGATGTGGGGGGCTAACAGTACCACCAAACGTTGGTAGTAGTTGTAGCGTAGCGGGGCGGAACCACAACCTTCTGCTTAATGGTAAACACACGGAACTACTGTACAAATCCAACAGTTCTTCTCTGGATGTTGATCAATAATAGTTTATAAAGAATACGATAAACGTTCAATTACACACGTGTTCTTGTTTAAACAAAACACACTTATAAACGGCTAAGTGGATGTCTGTATAAATTGTACAAAACAAATAGATTTTAGTGCATCGAATCTCTCTCGAAGACTAACTTTTTGTGTTTATTTTTTTTTCTAACGAAAGATGAAACTAGTCATTAGGACAAGTTTACGTACAAGGATTACTACGGTTGTCTTAGTCCTGTTACAAACAGTAAGTAATTCTCATTCAATTCTTCAAATTATATTGTCATTTGTTAGAATCATAATTGGCACTTTATTTATACGTAAAATTATTGTCAATTAATTTTAATCTGTTGAAACAGTGCAACAAATGTAATAAAGTAATTCTTCGATTTTTTTTTTGCTTTCAACTCGACAAATTAAACAGTAAAATTTTACTGTTATAAAGTTATAAAACTGTCGATTGATAATGAAATTATTGTGATCGTTAACGAGAACAGGAATTTCGCGATTCGATTTGATTTATTTTAGTTGTTTTCGAAATTACAACAGTTGGTTGATTGGAAAATGTTGTTCTTCTGCATCACTTTCATTATGAAATCGTGCTTTTTAGATAATTGATGGAATTCAATTAAAGATCGCTTTCTGTTATAAAGCATGTTCTTTATTATTTAAGCTTTCAGAATCGAAGCAACGGTGACAAATTTCAGCCGAAGAGCTTTTATAAATAAAATTCAGCTCTCTCATACTGAATTGGATCTCGTCAATGCTGGCTTCAGTTTGTGAATTTTTCAGCAGCTTATGAATATGCTAGCAGGAGCGTATTGGGGTTTTCTTGGGAACAATACTGCCGCTGTGATTAAAGTCGTTCTTGCCTCCAACAAGGTTTCCTAGCTAATGGGTTGCGGACCATTTAAAAATTCAGGATATCCTGTTTTGATTTATCCACTTTTCAATATTGCTTCTAAAAAGCCACTTTTTTAGTTAAACTGCTTAAGGCAACTGTATGCTTTAAGCCGCTATGTTACTGATTATTAATGCCTACATTCTCCAAATATCTGTATTGGCTTCTGCGAATTCGATGCTTGGCAGGATTTTCTGAAAAGGAAATCTTCCAGCGAATGCACAGCTTTTACTGTGCAGCAGGAAAAGTTTGTGAAGACTAGCACAAGAGTCTTAACCCAGTTTTGCTGTAATCCAGAGGATTCCAGTAGAAAGTAGAGGGCTCACCAGTGTCAAAAATTGAGTGGATAATGTGAGGATTTTTCTTAGGCAAAGCAGTTTTAATAATTGCCTTCAATTTAGTCATCTTGCTTATTCATGTAGTTATTTTCAAGGCTCAGAATTCTCGGTACTAAATTGTCCTTACACTATTTTATTTTGCCATTTCTTTGTTAAAATGAAGCTTATAAAGGAACAAAAAGATTATCAAAGTATGAAGACAACTTTAAGTTGACTGATTCAAAACGAGAGAGTCAAAAATCGAGCAGATTTACAACTCATCTTAAATTCACAGTTTTGCCAAAAAAATTGTATCTATTTTGATGAGCAGATGCTCAGCGGGTTTTTCCAATATAACTTTAAATTCACAGTTTCGCCAATCCGTTTTTAGAGTTTTTCTGGGTGAATTCTATGCAAAGTGAGTTTTGTAATATTGCATCAGGTTCATAATTATCATATTCTTTAGCACTGGCTGAATAAAAAACAGCAAATCGCTTGAGATTTACAGAAGCTCTATTTTTTTGGGCTTATTGTATCGCACATAGCACGAAAAATTTGTAAAGACCTAACAAAGGGACAGGATCTAATTTCTATTCCATTTGGTCTCTCCTAGAATTCATACATGCACCTAAAGCTGCATATCTTCTTCAGTCTTCTTCAGTCTTCTTCATTCCATCAAAGTCTATGTTGTAATTGGCTTCACTTTTTGCACAGACACTCCAAAAACATTGGAAAATCTGGCAGTGATAGAATCCCCTGCAAAAAAAAGACCTATTTTCAGAAAAACGTATGTAGACCACATTGACAGGGGGCCAACAAATTAGATCTGTTTTTAGAGCTTTTCATAATAGATGCTATGCAAAATAAGTTTTCTCATATTGCATCAAGTGCGTAGATCATAGTAAAAAATAGTGGATAACTTGAGGTCTGCAGCAGCGTTGTCCTATATTTTTGGCTTACTACACCGTAACAGGATTTAATTTCTACTCCATTTGATCTATCCCAGTAACTGGCTTCGAGCACAGACGCTCCTAAGACACTGCAGAAACGGGCAGTGATAAAATGTCTTGAAGAGAAAATAATTCAGAATTAACTGTGTTAACAGGGTGAACTTGTTTTGCGAAAACTTAACATCAAACTCGTTCAATAACTTCAAATCCATAAAATATCCGAAAATTGGGAATAGTAAGTCAAACAAATTTAAAGCCAACCATAAAACCATAAGGCCGCTTATATGATTCGTTAAACTGTAAAATCACATATAATAACCTACATTTATATCAGGCATGTTGTTTATCCGAAAACATTCCAAATTTATCTGTCAGCCTGTTTGGTTATTTTTAGACTATCGCCACAAAAAATCTCAACAATTATTATGATTATTTTTAATACGTATAATAATCCAGAACGTGAGATGGCCGGTAAACCGGATTCTATTATAGTTGAACGCAAATACAAAAATTCACTGATAAATTCTAAAACACGTACAATCCAGATAGAAGTGGCTAATTATAGATAGACACACACACACAAATATACGTACACACGTGATAATCTGAAAGAAAGAATAATAACGATGATAATAATAAAGGTATTCAATTTGATGGTAACAATAGTTGCATGTAGATGCTTTATCAAATGAAGAATATAACGTGATTGCCATTGGCTTACATCTCTTCGATACGATTCTGTGGCGACTACGTGGGTGTTAAATAAAACGATAATCACACTAACATATTCTGGTTTATTTTAATGCAATTTTAATAAACTACAAATTACAGTTATTTAAATGATCATCATCGTTCTTCTTTTACAGATCGTTTGTAAATGTCAAGACTACGAAGGTGAGTCCCCGAAAAAATCACGAATCAGAGCATTGAAAGCACCAATCGAATTGCATATATTTTGATATCACCGTTATAACGAAAATTATGTATGTTTCAGTTACCGAAATTCAATGTACTTTCGCCAGCACAAACAGTTTAACAACGAAAGATTCAATAATAGCCAAATTACGAAAACCGGACGGCTTTAAAGGTGATCCATTATTCGCCGATGATCGTCTTGTGGATCCTGAAAGCGATAAATATTGTCAAATCCGACAGGACTTGAACGATCCAACTGGGTTGCGGTACAATTTGAAAATCTCCGATTTCAGTCGGTGTGGTGTACTTAAACGAAACGTATAAACAGTTCTTTTTGTTGTAATTAAACCGGTGAAAGGTTAATTGGAGTTGTTTTTAGGGTTTTGTACATGTTCGGGTTTGGTTCCCGCAATTTCCTGGTGTTGTGATGCAATCCGATCAAGAATTGATTATCATGTGCAAACCACCAGAACCAACAGTTATAGAAAATAAAGCAGCCGGTTTTGCTGGTAGCTTGTAAGTTATCTAAACAATATAATTCACTGGAAAATGATTACAATTGTTGAAATTCTGGAAAAATTCTAGTCCGCACGGAGCCCGTGTATCTGGTGTTGTTGAGGAAACACCCGGTCGTCTTGAGTACGAGGTCGCCTTATACAAGGAAGCACCGGCTACACGGATCACGAATCTAACAAATAGCGAATTGCCAGTCGATCAGGCCGTACCGATTGGTACAAAGTTGCAATTACGTGCTAGAATCAGTCCGGAATCGGCATGGAAATATGTAAAATTAATGGAAGTTACAGTTAGTCCAGATCCGGATGATCCACATACGCCGGGCAGTGTTGCTCTAGTTAAAGATGGGTTAGTTGTTTTTTCTTTTAAATTAATTTCAGCACTATTTCGCATTAACACCAAAAAAACAAACGGTTTCTTCCTACAAAAATCGTCTGTGATTTGAGAGTCAGTGCGGCGGAAAGAGTTGACGTTTAGGTTCAGTTCTTGTTGTTTTTGTGAAAGCCGTTAAGCAATTCAACAGTTTTTGCACAGACTTGTAAAAAAAAGGAAATCAGATTCTACCTGTGTCGTTGATTATTTCTCTTTTATTTAGAGGAAGTAGTAATTATTTGAATTAAACATATTGGAGATAATTTATCTGAAATCTACAAGATCACGAAATCTGAAAAATCGGAAAAAATCTACCGTTGCATTAATGATGATGATTTTTTTGTACCAACAGCTGCCGAAATCGGGATTTCGCCTCAATAATTCCCCACCAACCGGCCCGTTATCGTGAACGGCACAATGAAGTCTTCCTCGATTTCGAAGCGTTCCTATTGAGCACAATGAAAGAACGTTCGACATTGTGGATCCATTCACAGATAAAAGCCTGTATGGACGCTGCCGATTGTCAGCCGGACTTTTGTTTGGATCTATTCGAACCATCAGGACATGGTAAGCGGCGACGTCGTGATGTTATCGGAATCATCGAAACACCAGAACTTACAACACCATCACTACATCACGACAATGCTACACAATATAAACGTATCAAAGAGAATTTAGAGTACACCGTCTTGATGCCCGGTGAATTCTATCATCAATATCCAAAGAGTATGGAGAGTTCGTGCAGTACATTCTTGGCGATTGCGGCGATTTTGGGTTGTTTGTTGTTTTTATCGGCCTTCATTATGTGTTGGTTAGCGGCACGATTGCATTCAGTACTAATTGGTGCTGTGCATCACAATAAGAATATTGATGAATTTGTCAGAGAGTGTCGGAATTATCCTGAAATGGGGGGTTATACGGGACGTGCTACGACACAATGATAGTAACGTATGCAACAATTAAGGACTAGGCGAGCATCTTTTTATTCGAGGAGAAATGTGGCAAAATACCAAAAAAAGATTGTTTATTTATTTATTTAATTTAATTTATTTATTTATTGTAAATAAAATGCTGTGGGTATTTAATGGAGATTAACTCCAGAAAAGCAGGGTTGCACATTTGATAATTACAACACAATTTTGGGTGTTATTTGCGTATTTATACAGCGTGTTTTTCTAATCCAAAATTTGTTGCCATTTTTATTCTCGGATTGTTTTAACGACACATTGTAAAAACACTCTGTATAAAAGCAATTCTTTGAAAGAATTATCAAAAGCTTTTTGTATAAAATTTGGGTGTATACAGGGTCTTCTCATAACACTTCCAGTACCTAATTAAGATTTTTCGATTATTTATTTGTTAAACTTAGGATAATAAAAATAGTAATTAATAATGTTGTAATATTGATAATAAATTCAATTTATTTACTATTTTTTCCATAAATCTCACAATGAATAAATTCGAGGGAATCGAAGTCTTCCTTAATAGGGAAAAAAACATTTTCCGTTGTCGTTGCTCAACGCCTCTCACACGTTCTGCATTTTGCGAGAGGCTTCTCTGCCATGAAAGAGAGCTTTTAGCTCCACGCAGTGCTGTCTAAATCGTATCTATGAAGATTTTTTCGCCTTGCACGCGAGCCTCATGGTGTTGGCCATTTTCGTGAAGTAATAGAGCTTTTTGGCCATAATTACAGGCCCTTTTACATTTTTTTCTTTCCAAACAGCTCAATCTAAAATTGCCCTTATTGTTCCACTTCTTCCCTAAAGGAAGACAGTAGGAAAGACATTGAATGCGAGCTTAAGGAAGCAAACTTTCGTGCCAATATGTTCTATGTTCTATTAGGACTACTTTGAACTTAAGTGGAAAATGTTTTTATATTTTAAGACTTGGCTCTGTTTTATTCCCCGAGTCGCCACAAAAGATCATATTTTAAAATTTACTCTAAGTTGTCGCGAATACCTGAATTTTGTCTCATTGTTACGCCACTGTCTCTTGCCTTGTTGATTGTTTTAAAATTAGCGCCATTACAGCTACCAACCTTGAGTCTCCAATAATTTGGTTACGTCTGGGGAAATTATCGATTGCGTAATTCTAGGTTGGCAACGGAGTGACGTTTGGTTTGACAAAATTTCGGCCGATTTCAGGTACAATTTAAACGACAAAATTAAATAAAAATAATTGAAATTTTCAATTAATTTCAGGACAAAAAATGGCTACAAATATCACAAAACTCCCCACACTTCGTACAGTTGCTGTAAGTCTCTTTTATTGCTAACCTAAAAGCATGACTGCTGTTATGTAAACTGTTGAATCCTTCATTTATCAGTTTTTACGATTATTTCTATTTAATTGCGATTTAATTGTAGACAAGAGCCTATACTACGGCTTCCGGCCAACCGGTCCCAATTGGAGGCGTTACCGATTATGAAATTAAAAATTCCACTTTACACGATGTTGCCGTAGCTTCGGCTGAAAACGGTTCTCCAATATCCAGAATTTCAGTGGTCTTCAGGTAAGTGTGTGGTAAAATATTTCAGGAATTTAATGAAATTAATAAAATCGATACAGAGCTGGTTCCCGTTATGAAACACCCGAAACTACCGGTGTTGCACACACACTACGTATATGTGCTGGATTATCAACAAAGAACGCTTCACAATTCGCCATCACTCGTCAAATCCAACAGGTTGGAGCCGTCTTGAAGGCGAGTAATGACCGTGAAGTTATCGCTTATACATTAGAAGGCACACGGGATGCTGTTGAGAAAACATTACCATTATTGAAAGAAGTAGCAACACAACAAGTATTCAAGCCGTGGGAGGTTGCCGATGCTGTTCCAAGACAACGTTTAGAATTAGCATTACGTCCACCACAAGTAATCACAAAATTTCTCAGAATTACAGTTAATCATCGATTGTTTTTATAGTTGAGAGCTGTTGATTTGTTGCACAAAGCAGCTTTTCGACGTGGTCTTGGTAATTCATTGTACAGTCCCAAATATCTATTGGGTAAAATTTCATCAGAAACTCTACAACATTATGTTGCAACAAATTGTACAGCCGCACGTGCTGCTGTTGTCGGTCTTGGTGTTGATCATCATGATCTCGTACAGTACGCAACAAGTTTAGGTTTGACCGGTGGCGAAGGTTCATCACAACCTTCACCGTATAAAGGCGGTGAAATTCGGTAAATCTCCTATTATAATTCAATCTATTACCTCTTATAATTGTTATCTTATTAGTTCTGATAAAGGTGGTGATTACGCTTTCATCGCTATCGGTGGTGAAGGTGGTGCTTTGAAGAATAGCGAAGAAGCTCTCGCTTTCGCTGTTTTACAAAGGGCCTTAGGTATTGGACCACAAATCCCATACGGTACTCAAGGTTCTGGTCCTTTAAGTAAACTAATCAATGCCGATATACCAGCCGCAGTTAGTGCCATAAATGTTAGCTATAGCGATTCAGGATTGTTTGGTGTTTTAATAGCAACACCGGCTGATAATGCTGGTGAGGTTGTTAAGAAAGTCGCTAAAGTCTTGAAATGTGGTAATTTGAGTGATGCCGATATTACACGTGCTAAAAAACAATTCAAGACCGCTTTGTTGTTATCACACGAATCGGGTGATAAAGTTATTGAAGATATGGGTGTACAAGCGGTACTTTTGGGTTGTGCAACTGCAGTAAATTCGCTTTCATGTCAAGTTGATGCTATGAAACCACAGGCCATTAAAAGCGTATGTTACCTTGTTTTTATGGTATTGATTGAGATTAATAATATTAAAATTGTGTTGTAGGCTTTAACGAAAGTTGGCAAAAAACTATCAATAGCTGCATATGGCAACCTCAAAACCGTACCATTTTTAGAGGAACTTTAAATCAAATTTAAGTATAAAATGTTAAGTTTTTATTTGTATAATTTTCAGGTTTCAACCTAGTAAATATTGTTTGGTATTTGATTATTTAAAAATTAGATAAATCACATCGGTATTGTTAATAAAATTGATTTCTAGATAACAACAACCGCAATTATACTTAAAAATAATAAAATAATTACCACCCAGTAAATGCAAGTTTTATCTTTACGATCAACAACAGTAACATGTTGGGTTTCATCTCGGACACGAGCATCCGTCCTGTCCATATGATCACCCAGATCATCCAGAATTTCTACAAAACAACCTTTAGCGTATTCTGCCTATTTTTTTTTAATTTTAAATTATTGCTACCGTTATGCCGATCAACTTCATTCGAAATATTATTGGCGATATTCTTCTGGCGTGCGATGATTTGCGATAAGCTCTCTAGGCCTTCATTTTGTTCTGCAAATCAAAACGTTAATAAAACTATCACTGCACGGCCTATGCCTTTTGAACTCCAAATTGGAAATAATATAATGTGACAAATTATTTAAGAAAACTTTCTGGTTATAATCAGTCATTCTCATGAAAATAAAAAATAAATTTTTCATCCCTTACAACTGTTTTTTACAAAAAAAAATCCAAAAACAGGTAAACTTTATTTTTCTTTGCTCTAATAAATGACGTTATTTTCATTAAAATCGGATAATGCAATATTTTTTTATGGGGGATTAAAGTTTTTCAAGGGGTGGTTTATCCCCTTATAATACCCCTATTATAAGGGGATATAAGGGGTGGTACCTAAAAGTGTGTATTTTTATTATTTGATATCAGGAATAACGTAAAATTGGTTTGGTACTGATTACTATCGTCCTTATATGCAAAACTACATAACCACCCGGATTTTGACGAATCTTTAAGGGTCCATTTCACCCCTTAAAACGCAATAAGGGCCGCTAAAAAGAAATATGCATCGCTTATTTTTCGATGGACAATAACATATCAAAAGCTCAGAAAAAATTGGAGTTTTACACTTCGAATAGTTTCCTTGTCAGTATAGCTTGCTACGATTTTAGTTGAAAATGTAATATAATCTTCGCAGTCCTAGTCTTGGTTTTACAGTCTCGATCTTGGTCGTGGTCATACAATCTCCATCTCGGTCTTTAATTTCCTTATACAAGACCAAGACGCAATTTAGCAAGACCAAGGCGTAATTTTGCAAGACCAAGTCTACAAGCGTACTATAAAATTTGGTCAATTTTTGTATTTCTTCACAGTTTAGAATTTAAAGGTATTGAACAGGGGTGGGCACATACTAGGACAATGAGAGCCGCAGTCCGGTTTTTCGTATGTCATAAAGAGCCACACAATAGTAACATAGTAATACTTAAATACAGAATTCGAATTTAATTTCAAATTATAATATGGTTATATATCTTATAACGGATTTAAATTTTCAATGAGAGCCGCACTTAGAGAGCCGCATTTGCCCACCGTTGGTATAGAATCATGAAATTAGGTGGACTGGCTCCTTACTTAACGTAGATAAGCATTAAAAACATTTTTTTAGTGTTCTTTTTAGGATGCAAAAGAAGAGACGAAAGTTTGTATAGGAAACGTTATTTTTCGAGTTAGTTTTGACTGATTTAAGGGTAGACCTAACTATAGGGTCAGTTATTTGATAATTTAATGAACAACAATCTACCTCCAATCATGCGTTTTTGGTCTTGACGAATTCGACTGATATCAAAATTCTCGGTAGCACCGTTACTTTCACCCCATTCGTTACTTGTGTTCCCCAACAATTTCTCACGATCTTCTCTCGCTTTATTAACGACTTGTTCATCGAATATTCGCTGCATTTGTACACCCTTCGAATGTAAAACTTCCAATTGCCGTGTACGCCGTTCAGATTCCGCATCTGTACTAATCAAAAACTTAAGGATCAACATGTTAAAGTTTAACCAATTTTGCCTTAATTAAGGATACATGGAGCCAGACTTTGTTGTTGCGTCTAGCTTTTGCGATAATTGAGCCACTTCGTTTTTATACTGTTTCAAATGTAATCGTACATTTGCTGATAACTGGGCGTACTTATCGGTGCTTCTCGACAGTTTCTGTCTGGTGTTCAATTGTTCCATAATGTCGCGAGATAATTTCTCACACGACTCATATTCCAGCAGCCTAAAGATCAAAATGTTCATTAGTAGGGTTCGTTGGTTTGTCCTGATGGAAATACCAAGGATCCTCCCCCAGATTCAATAGGGCCATTTTGAGGTTATGTACGATTTTTCAATTACAAACAAAACGCAAATTTACGCATATAATTTGATTGGAAATTAACGGTTTAATTATAATTTTGGCCTAAATTGCAACATTCCTGATAAGAGATAAGCGGAAACAAATACGAAACAAAACAAAAACAAATACAGATCGTAACGTCACGAGGCGGTAATTTCAAATTACGGCCAAAAATCGATTAATTTTACTCTCCAATACAGTTTATCGTATTAATTTGAATTTCTATACCGAATCTATTGAAAATAGTCGCGAATCCGTGAATTTAGCTGTATTATTCGCGTTTTTTATGATAAATTATTATTTAAATTTTGGTTACATTTAGTATGGTTGCGGTGGTAGTCCTGTAAATTTGACAGAAACAACTGATTAGCGCCAATTTGACAACTATCGTGCTGTTTCTGTTTGAAATTTTCCATCGTATTTTCGATAAGTTTTTGATATTCGTATCGGGTAAAAAATCGGTGAAATCCAACAAAAAAATGAGTCGTCGCTATTTCGATACACATTACCACGAGAACCGTTATGGCACAACAAGGGAGCGCGACCATCCGAGAGGAATACAATACCAAGACGATCCGTTAAGTCCGATCAATTCAGACGATGAATCATATCTGTACAAGAGTAAAAATGCCGAGGATCACTATTTGAACAAACCATTGAATAGTAAAACTGGTAAACAAACGGAGAAATCGACAAATGACGATAATCAATCGCAACAGCAACAATCACGTGAGAAACAGTATCGTACAGAAGAATGCTACTCACCAGACTCTCAATATCATAAAGAAACGAAATATCCATCAACTGCAACTACCACAACATTACGAGACGGTCAAGAGACGAATTATCAACGTAAAGACGCAAATAAAGAAACCAAAGATGTACAGAATACCGATGAACGTTTGGCACGTTTAGAAACAATGCTACAGGAGATAATGAAACGTACAATCACAAATACGAACGAAACACCAACCAGTTCTAATGAGAAAGATAGTGATGGTGTTAAGTTTGCATTAGAGCCACGCCGTCACGATTTCACCACATCCCAATGGATCAACAAGATCCAAGAGACAGCATTCGTGAATAATTGGAACGAGAAGACAACTATCCAATATATGGAAACGCAAATGTCCGGTATAATAAAGGCATGGTATAAGAATCTACCGAATCGTGATTTCAGTTGGCCCGAATGGAAATTATTGATAACGAAAACATTTCCTGATAATATCGATTTTATAACAACATTAAAACGTCTAGTGACACGTATCAAATCATCTGAAGAATCTGTAACGAATTATTATTTTAGTAAGATGTATTTGATTGAAGGCTGTAAGATAACTGGTACGGATGCTGTGTCGTGTTTAATAGATGGTTTGAATAATCAACAAATCCAAGATGCAGCAAAACAACAGAATTTTCCAACACCGGAAACTTTATATGCTGAATATTTATCAACATTACCCGATTATGTGGTCGATTATCAACCACCAGATATTGTGATGCCACCACCAGAAACCAATCATTGGTACTATGATGATAAAGATAACGATACGAAACAGACATTTGATTATGTCCCACAAAAATCGCACAATTTCGATGTTGATGAGGCGATGTATAAAGATGAGGTAGATCAAGAGGAAAACCAATCACCACCACCGCTACTAGGAAAGAAATCGTCTGGTAGCGTCCATTCGCGACTCGATAAGAATTTTCTGCATTTAAGACAGCGTACACGACGACGGCCGTTAGCTATGAAATTCTGTACGATTTGTAAAGAACGTGGACATCTTGCACGACATTGTAAAACGATGAAAAGGGTGCTATTTTGCCACAACAGTAATCCTAGTAATTTCGAGATAAATTGCAAAATTAATGGGAAATCAATAAATAGTCTCATTGATACTGGCTCAACTATTATAACGATACAACAAAATCTCGTAGAAGAGTTGGATTTAAAATTGACACCAATTGTGGAGACTTTACACGGATTTGGGGGTTTTCTCACAAAGTCTTTGGGAGAAGTTGAGATTTCGCTTGAAGTGGATATGGTTAAAACACGAATAAAAGCAACAGTTGTACCGAATCATTTCCAACACATACCACTCATCATTGGCCAATCTTTATTTGATCACAAGAATATCGTATTGTTGTGTTGTAATAATAGGATTGAGATTTTCGATAGATCTACCTCTGGAATGATTCTTCCGTATGATTAACAATAATTGTTTAAAATTTTCAACGGGTAAGTGTAACGATTACCATTATTTGTCTTGGTGGAAATATTAAAAAAAAATGTGGGAAATGTTACATAAAGAGGATTAATGAAGAAATCGGCTACAATATGATTCGGATACCAGTTGGGAGGAAATGATGGTGGTGTCATAAAAACTACATCCTCGTTTTTCATATTTTCACGTGTCCTGTACAAATTTCCTAGTTTTATTAAATACCAGGTATAGTATCGAAGAATTTCCAAGTCTAAACAATCATTTTTCTTGATTATTAATAAATTTTAATTAATTAGTGTGATGGTAATTAATTTGCGTTCTATTAAAGGAATGACAGGTTCTGTTGGTGTTTAAAATACTTAGAAATTTCCCTGATCTCCTTTTATATTTGGTTTAATTCTCCTGTTTTGTCTCCTTTTGATAAAATAAGAGTGTCCGTGCGTTTGATGTGTGTTATTAAATAATCAAATAGTGTTGAAGTGTGTATATTTTTATAAGAACAACAGTGTTTTTTACATAGTTTTTTTGCTCGTCATTTATTCTTTATGATTGAACCGGTTCATGTGTCATCAATTCTTGTTTTTCTGTTTGTTTTCCAGATAAACGTTCCAGGTACAAGAAGCCAAACATTTTTTTCACAGGATCCTCGTTTGTTTTGTTTTTGGTTTTTTTGTTGCTCTCTAGTTATTAAGAGTCATTATTATTATTTTTGTAATAATATTTTCCATTATATTCACTTTTTTACGATTCACTGTATTTTAATTAAATATTAAGTATGTAGGTGAATAAAAAAAAAATATGAAAAATTTTAAATTTTCGTCGAGTTTGTTCTAGTTTTCGCTAATATTACTTGACCGCATTTGGTTTATGTTTCATCCTTCTGTACTCTGTAAATTCATGTTTTCCTGGTCTCGTATGAAAGTTTTCAATCAATTTCTGTATTTGTTCCGCCGTAATGGTATTGTAATCGATAGGAACTAAATTTGAATTCCGCGCTCAATTCTACCCAATCAGGCGACACGGATTTATACAATTAACCATGAAACATGCAATTTTGCATATATACTCTATCCAAAAATTAAGTATAAAATTTCAAATGACAGAAATGCAGCAAGCCTACGCAACGATAAATAGTCCCTCTATTAAGACCCCCAAAATTTAAATTCTTTATTGTATTAAACAGAAAATTGATTCGAAAAGGATTTGACAATCTCCAAAGAAACATGAAATATCTAACTTCAGGGTTAATAGTAGAAAATTACCAGCAAAATATGTAAACAAATGCGTAGGGTTTTATTCAAACAGGAGTGCCACTATATAATGTTCTTTTTCATTCATGTAAACATGTAAAAGTTAGGAACTTTACACACATTAAGTTGCCTATAACCTATTATCTGCAATTTGAAATTTTATACTTAATTTTTGGACAGAGTATACCAAAGTTGAGCACTAATCGTAAGAGCAAAAGTGTTCTTAATAATTAGCTTCAATTTAGCCAATTTACTTACAATTAGGAAAAACAAGAATTTACACAGAATGTGGAAGTCTAAGAAATTAACGAAATGTGGCAATTTCTTCTAAAATTCACATTTTCAACGGTTTATCTAAAAATATGTCCAAAAAGAATTGGCATTGGCTTCAAAATCTTTGACGGGAGGTATTCAAATCAACAAATATTGCCCACATTGGGGTCAACACAAGCCGAAATTATCGGTAATTCAGCTTCTGAAGACTCCTAGGGGAATAAATAAATCCGTGTATAGTTGCCTTTTATCTAGTTTTGTCAACTTTGTGCACGTGGTTAGAAAACAATATCAATGACCTCCATTTTCAAAATTTTTATATCAACGGTGAATAGACTATAGAATTCTAACGGTCTAATCCTTGTTTTTTATTGGCTACAATTTAGCGCCAAATTTAAACCTAAATTAACTATAACCCAATCGATACCTCAATTATTCGATTGTCATCCAAAAATTAATCTAGTAATCATTTGATATCTCTATAATTACCCAATAAGTTACAATTAAGTTAATTGAAAACTATTTAATATTAATTATTTCGAAAAATTATTGATATTCTTAGAATTCGTATGGTGCGCGTGCGCAACAAACGAGGTCATGTCGTCAGCACACCATCATCAATGGGGAAATTGTGCGAAGCGCGAGCGCTAGAAATATGGCGAAGATTTTCATCTAGCAATCGTGTGTGTGTCTGTCAAAAATTCTATTGATAAGAAAATGCAGTTGTTTAAATCGATTTTAATTGATATCAATTAAAATGGAAATGTTGACAAAAATTGCGATTATATATTGATTGAGTTTTTATTGATAATTTGTTGATTTTTTCATTAGTCTGATTGTGAATAGATTTTTTGAATTTTTTTTTGTCTTTCTGTGCGTGTGTATGTGTATCTGTGACGACGTATTGTGTGTTATTTTTACAGTTTTCAGGAACGAAAAAGACAAACAGAGATTGTGTGATATCTGCAAAATAACAGGTAAGAAGCAATTATTTCAACCATATGGAGAATGTAACGACCTTTTAAAACCTCTTATTTTGAAGGTTATTACCTTTTGTTTTAATAATATTTTTGGTATAGCAATTAATTTAGAACGTATGTTGTCATAATAATAAAATAATAATAACAATAACACAAGCAATGGGATATTGATGTTAATAGAGTTTAATCGATTTTCATGATATATTATTATTATTATGATTATTATTTCAGCGATTTATTTAACATATACGGAAAAACCAGCTAAATTTTACACCTACAACTTGTTTTTTTTTGTCATGTAATTCATCATCGATTGAATTAGTCTTATCTGTTCGCACATTTTTTTTTCGAATGTTATCAGCGTTTTCGAAGTCCGTGAAAAATCACACAGTCCTTCATTTTTTTTTTTAAATAAATATTTAGAACACGAAAGAGATAGTGGTCAATAACATCATGTTTATTTCGCAGAATTTCAATCTTTTTATATAAATTGCTGTAATTCATCATTCACGTCAGTTTTTCACGTACGAATTACCCTGACATAACACGTTTAATAGATTTGTTCAAAAATATCGTGTTATGCAAATCCGTTTTATACGAAACGAAGCTCTTTATCTATTGGGCAAAAATACAAATCCCTATAGTCGAAGAATTGACTTGCAAGATTAAAGTCAAAGTAGATATGGTTCGGAATAATCAGATATGTTGTTTTGGAACAGATATGATCTATCGTAATTACCATTTAATCGCCTCATCAGTTCTCCGACTATATGTATGTTAACACGTTGACTACCAATTATGAGATATCTCGCAATCTTATCTGGGACGTCGCCCGAATTACTTTGCTTCTGGGACCGGAATTCAGCTTCAATTCTTTCTCTATGTAAAAACAATTGAATAATTTGAGAAACAATTTTGATTGTATTCGTTTGTAATATTAATTATGTACAATCTTAAGTGATAATTTACTGGAGATTTTAATTTGTTTTCCCAAAAATCGGAAATACCTGATGTCGGACGTCCATTTTCCGGTTTATCTTCTTTATTAATCAACTTAATCGAATGAAATTCTTATTGATTATAGAAAGTAATCTATTTGATGATGCTATTAATCTTGTTTTTTCTTTTAATATTTTCATCTATTCTCCGTCGAGTTTTTAGAGAATGGATGAAGCTATTGAAAGTTCATAACAATTTAAATAAATTTCATCCAATTATGTTGATTGACAAATGCGAAAAAAGTTAAATCAGGCTAAATAAACAATTTGCGTTACTTTGAAAAGACGTAATTCTATATCAATGTTACAGCTTAATTTTTTTATGGTCCCCCTTTCTGCATTTATCGAAGAATTATCTGTAAGTCATATTGGTTTCAAGACGATTGGTGTCCAGAATATTTGCTCAAATTTCCAGGTGAAAGGCAATTTTTATCAAAGAAATTTCAAATTGGTAGCAATAGTTCTGGGATCATAGAATCATTATCAACTCATAAACTCGCTATTGCATGTGCTCAACTCTATAGCTACATGTATAGCAGACCAAATTACAATTTTATGTCTTCTAGAATAATGTTAAAATAATAGTGAACTCGTAAATCAAGAGATGACCGATAGTCAAGGCATGTGTTCAAAATTTCGATTGGAAGGGAATTGATCTGTAAAATAATTGATTTTTTTTATTAAATATCATACGCTACTTTTGCATCTATTTCACGTATTATTATCTTTGTTATATTTTGCAATGTGAATTGTTCTTTATTTGGAAAACTTTTATCAAAAGCTAAAGAATCTTTCTGACTTGTTTTGCCCTAATCTATGGATATAATAGAAGTGTTGTAAGTTCACCTCTCACTTTTGTAAGCTGATCCACCCAGTGAAAAGCAATTTTTATTTTAGACCCAATTTTGCAACTCTTTCTGTACAAGGTCCAGCCCAGTGTACGTGTTTTCTATATATGTCGGCGGCGTACTCTCAAATCAGTCATTTAGAAAAATCCCTAGTCATTATCTAATCGACTTGGCAGACTGTAAAACAATGAACATTTTGAAATGTTTTACTATTCGCCTGACATTTCCAGGCATTTACTTAAATGTGTTAGAGCATAAAATCTTTTTATAAAATGACTGGTTTAAACATCTGTGTTTGTCAGGCGTTCTTTAAAGTGACATCCTATGTTATAACCTTATATTTTTCGACGTACGTTTTATATAAATATTGCGTGAATATGTTACAATCGGAAGACAAATATCATATTCATCAATGAAAACGTCTTCTATGAGGAATTACAAACGTATTATTCAGGTAAGAACGTATACCTAAACAAATAATCGCTACATAATCTCAAATCAATCTTACCTGAATAATACATTTGCAACTCTTTTTAGAAGACGTTATCATTAATGAATATGATATTTCCGATTGTAACTTATTCACGCAATGTTTATATAAAAAATACGTCGAAAAATATAAGGTTATAACATAGGTTGTCATTTTATAGGACGCCTGACGAAAATTAAGCATTTAAGTAAATGCCTGAAAATGTCAGGCGAATAGTAAAACATTTCAAAATGTTCATCGTTTTACAGTCTGCCAAGTCGATTAGATAATGACTAGGGATTTTTCTAAATGACTGATTTGAGAGTACGCCGACGACATATACATAGAATCTATAAAAATCATTAATGCAGATAAGCTTTTAATTTGCCAGTAATTGTATTTTGAAAGACTTGTGTCTATCAAAAGAAAACATTGTTTTACTATTGTTTTTTGTTCATGGCCCAAGAAATAAAGACAAAAAAGTGTGCAAACTCAGTCCAAGAATCTTTTATGGACAATTTTGAGTATTGTCTTCATATATTCTCTTTCAGTTTTTTTTTATGGTAATCTTGTATTTACCCATTTATCAAACATTTCTAATCTAATATTGATCTACTATATTAGTATGTACCACGCCTCTAAACATACTTTCCTTTTTTTATTTGGAATAATATTCAATCTTAAACTGTATTAGAGTGATTGATATTTATAAAACAAATACCTAATCATCTAATTGCTACAACTTTCATTTGAAACCTGTTTATCGTTTCTCCTGTGCAGCTTACAGTTAATTTATAAAATAATCATCATTTAAGGAATATTATTGCGTTTTCAAATCTCCAATTCCATTGTAATTGTTCAGAATTGTATGATTACAAGTAGAAAATTGTAGAATGTAAAAGAAATCGTTTATTTAGGAAATGAAAGTACGTAAGTGAATTAATCAATAAAAAAAAAACTAATAATTAATCGTGACAAAACTTTAGTATTTTATTATTCAATAATATTAAAATGTTTAATAATAATAGAATGTGAACAAGTTTTTTAACAAAATTACGGAATTGGTATTTATATATTCTAAGAAAATGTTAAAAGTCATTAAGAAAACCATTTCAAATTGTTTATATCTCAACAGGATCTAAGTTGAAAAGTTTCATCGTAACACGTTAACTGTCACGTTACTTTGCGGAATTCCGGTCCCAGAAGACAAATTAATTTAATTCCATGAAAAAAAACTATGAGATAACTCACAGTTGGCAGTCAACGTGTTAAAGATAAAACTTGTAAATGAGCCAAATTCACGGCATTTTTCATTATCTATGGAATTGAATGAAACTGAGGGAGTAGAATGAGGAACCATAATATCTTACTTGGATTTTCTGGATTGAAAGCTAAACTCGTCAGTTCGTTTATTATGTGGAATTAATGAACATAATATTGATAATCGATTATTCGAACAGTCTATATATTATCGATTTCATTTGAAATTAGATGTTCTAATATTTATTCTTATAAGAATGAGTATCCTTAGGCTTAAAAGATGATACGATCAAATTATATGTTATTAATTTTGTTGTTTTGTCTGCGAAACTACTAAATTCCAGGTACCCAAAAATTTGCTTGATTTTTTCTTTTTAATTACTTCTTAATTAACTTTAGTTGGACAGCGTTGATGTTTATTTATTCGTTTAATTGTTTCTAACTTTCATAAAGCTTTGAAAATTTCGTAGATAAGCAAAGTCATAAATATAAATCGTAAAACTTTTGTATAAAGTCGTTATGAATTTCAATTGAAATAGTAGGAAATTATTATTGTTTTGTTTTAAAAACAACTATTTATCAAGGAGTATTATTTGCTTATCTAAGGATTTGAACAATATCGTTTTGGTTTATTGCATTGAATTGCATGGAATAAGGTTGTTGAACAATATTACAAAGTTAGTTTTATTTGTTGAATGAAATTTTACAGGAAATTAAAAACAATTCTCTGTTTCTATCTGCCCAAATGAATATTTTTTTGCCTATTATTACGGGGGTAACTCCAAAAGCAAACAAAGAAGTACAAAAAACCGTTTATTTTCTATTATATTTACATATTTTGAACATTTATGTGCAGAACATTTATGTGGCACTCGTTTCTTGAAGAAACGTAAAATCTCTGCTTTCACCTCGTCTTTGGAACTAAATTGCCTTCCAGCCAAATATTTAACTTACAGTGAAAATCTTGAGCTAAGAGATTCGGATTTTAATGCGCAAAGCCACAAAATTACCCAACAAAAGAGTCGGTAACAACAGAAGTGATATATTGCCCCTTGTAAATTTACGTGGTACGTGACATTTTGTAAACTTCACCAAATCCATCTGGTTATTTTCAAATACTACCTTTTTTTTGGAAGATTTACAAGGGGCAATATACCACTTCTTCTGTCACCGACTCTTTTGTTGGGTAATTTTGTGGTTTTGCACATTAAAATCCGAATGTCTTAGCTCAAAATTTTCACTATACACCCCAATTTACTCGAATTTGTAACGTGTGCGAATTTAGAATACTTACACCGTACACCCCAGATTTTCCTTTCTACTCTTCGGTTGTGATTTGCTCGTCTTGAGTTTTTGTCATGGATCCAATTCCAAAGAAAAGGTGAGATGGAATTGTACACTTTCTTATGGACGTGGCAAAGGTGTAACATGAGCATACGAAAACTGTTATAGCCTCTACAAAAATGCTTATTATGCAGCAAACAAGTAAATGTAAATGTTCTAAAGAATAAATACCTACTTCTAGCTAAGAGATTTGTAAAATGTGTATTTTTTAAGAAACAGTATGAAACTGGAAAACTGAAATTGCATCAATGGTTTGAATTGATGAAATTTCTAATTTCGATTAGCAATTTTGAGAAATTGTTGCATAATTTAACATTTCACGAATGCAATTGAAGGTTATTGTATTAATTTTTTTTTGCTTTAATGTAATTGTTTTTATATAATGTTTCTGTCTATTTTGAAAAAAAAAACCGATTGTTTATTGTTTTATTTTTTTGGCTGATAATAGATAAGATATAAAATTATGACCAACTTTTCGAAAATTTAATCTAGAACCACCAATACTGTGAAATTGTAGAAGAATTTTATCAATCAAATTATTCATTTGTTATTGGTGAATTACAATTGAATAATTAAGAATACATACATAGTAACCTTGACCATTGTGTAGAACATTTAATTATAGCACAATAAATCACTGTAATTTTTTTTTTCTACTTTATTTCTAGTATGTCTGCATCAACATTAAGTACAATAGCATCCACCTCATCATCTTCAGTATTGAATACAACAACATCTGCCATAATTAATGGTGTTAGTACTCTTAGTGGTAGTGTCCATTCTGTACCATCAGAACCAATATTTCTACAAACAAAACTTGCCCAAGGGATTGCTGGTGTTTTTGTATGGGCCGCATTGTTCCTAACATGTACACAGGTAAATATTCGTCAATCAATAGAAGTGGAATTTTGCAAAAATTTCTACCATAAATTCATATACGGGAAATTGCAAACAGTCGAGAATTCAATGAATTTCTAATGAATTTATTTGTAATTTCTAAATAATTAAAACTTGTATAATTTTCTAATTATATAACTTTTTTTAATGAATTCAATATTTAATTACGTAATTGGTGTAAATTCGAGGATTATTGCATAAAATACGGAAATTTTTATTATGTTGATGATAAAACACGTTACGTTGAATAATAACTTTTGTGGTTTTTATTGTTTAAAACAAAGCACTTGACCTGTAGCTACAATTTTAGCAGTAAAAACTCAAATGTTGTCATTCGACAAGATCAAGTCCTTGACAAATATTCCCAGCACGTAAAAGTGATATACATTTTTTTTTATACTTTATATCTCTACCATAAAAAGATCATAATCGTAGATATAAATTTATGAAATCGTTTCTATTCCGTAAATCAATCTTCTTTATATTTTGATGAAACTTTCGCCTTCTATTTATTGTTCTTGAAATTGTACAAAGAATAAACCAACCATATCTTGATTCAATCACGATGTTGTGGTAAATCGTGATCTTTTAAGAAATTCTAATAATTTTCTTATGATATTTCAACAGTATATGTACTAGTGTAACGGAATTTATTTTTTGTTCTTTGTTTTATAGATTTATCATCATCTACGGTGGTATACTAATCCAGCGGAACAACGTTGGATTGTCCGAATTCTCTTTATTGTACCAATTTATGCTACTTATTCATGGATCAGTTTATTGTTCTTCAATTCGGAAAGCTATTACGTCTATTTCTTTACAGTACGCGATTGCTATGAAGGTAAGGTGATTTAAGCTATAAAAATACAGAGAAGGCATTTCAACTAAGCGAAAAATCTAATAAGAGTTGATTGATAATAACGACATTGTTTAACAATTCAATCGAAAAATTATAATAATTACTCTTTTCAGAATGTGAAGAATCACAAATTTATGTAAAGAATTTATTTAATTGTGAAAATAATATATCTCAGTTTTCATTCTTGGAAGCCGAAAAAGAAGCGAGCTTTCTAGGTTTACAAGCGTCTCGCATATCTTATTATTTCCTTTTCTTCTTTGCAATACAATTCTCCTCAAACCTCATAAAATTACATGAGATATTTGAAAAAAAATGCATTGCTTTTAAAATAAAAATAATTAGGTATTTCTTTAATTATAGTGGAATAGTTTCGAGACCGATGATGCACCATCTACGTTTTTTTTTTAAATTTTGTAACTTAATTCTTTGCAGATAACTTAGAATATGTTCGTTTTAGCTCTAAATCTTTTCATAGAGACATTATCACACTAAAAAACAATTTTTAAGTACATTCAAACTCTGAAAGGGTAACTAAACCCAGAAGTGCCAGCTTTTTGAAAACTAAATATAAATTAATAGTACGAAAATTTCCAGTAGGCGTAAGTTTTCTTGTGATCACTTGTTTTCTGCATTTTTTTTGAGTCACTCTTTTTAAAGACGAAATTGAAAACAATATTGCATTTAATGATGATTTAGAAGACCAAATTATGTATCGATTTTATGACCCAACGACTTGACCATTCCTAGATTTGTTGTATTGCTTACCTGCAGAAAATTTTGATCATGGGACATCTCCGTTTGGTTTATGTCTAGTTGAATATTTGCTGCCATTTTACTGTATACTCTTCTATGGTACCTTTTATTTTGATTTTTGTTTAAAAAATACACACGGAGCTCAGGTGACACCTGAGATACTCAACTTGTATTTTTCGATTTGCTTAGATGAAACGCCAATACTGTATAGTCGCACCGATTTAATTCAGTTAATAGAGTCATTTATATCAAGATGAAAACAAGATTAATAAAAGTACAGAACTGGAAAATATGATGTAAACGTATCTATTACACGATCCTATTTCTATGGTTGTTGTATAGTTAATAATTATAAATAATTATTTTGCAGCTTTTGTAATTTACAATTTCCTATCGTTATGTTATGAATATCTTGGTGGTGAAGGTAATATAATGTCGGAGATACGTGGTAAACCAATACGTTCAAGTTGTTTATATGGTACATGTTGTTTAAATGGTAAAACGTATACAATTGGTTTTTTAAGATTCTGTAAACAGGCAACATTACAATTTTGTCTTGTTAAACCATTAATGGCATTTATTATAATATTCTTGCAAGCATTCGGCCATTATCGTGATGGTGATTGGAGCCCAGATGGTGGTTATTTATATATAACAATTGTTTATAATATCTCTGTATCATTGGCTTTATATGGTTTGTTTTTATTTTATTTTGCAACAAGAGATCTATTAACACCATTTGAGCCGGTCTTAAAGTTTTGTACAGTTAAATCAGTGATTTTCTTATCATTTTGGCAAGGTGTCGGTTTAGCTATATTAGAAAAAGCAAATATAATCGAACCAATTATTGATAGTAATGGTACACGTACAACTGGTACTGTATCGGCTGGTTATCAGAATTTCTTAATATGTATTGAAATGTTTTGTGCTGCAATTGCTCTACGTTATGCATTTCCATATAAAATTTATGCACAAGGTTGTGTCACTGATTCACGTGGACGTTCTGTTACAATGCAAAGTATTTCGAGTAGTTTGAAAGAAACAATGAATCCCAAAGATATTATGACCGATGCCATTCATAATTTCCATCCACAATATCAACAATATACACAGTACAGTTCAGGTAATTTTTCATGTTGTCTTGTATTCAAAATTCATTATTGCATGTTGTACATATACACAGGTGGTTGAGGAGTTATTTCATTGATTATTTCGCAAATCTGTGTACTGTACAATATTTTTTTTTTGTATTTTCTTAAGTTTATTTTCATTTTAAGTTTGGTTGTAAATGCTATTCGATGTTGTATTTTTGATTGTAACTTAAGAAAATGCAGTTTATTTTCTGTTTTCGGTAAAAATAATGTTGAGCATGTAATGAATGCTTTTTACAGAGGTCATCTCGCATCAACCATACGAGAGGCTGTGATGTATGCGCGCTAGCATGCCCTGCATGATTTGATCCTATTTCATTAATCTGCTACCACATACAGCAATCATTCTTTCTCAGGATAATCAAGATAAATTGCAAACATTTCTTAAAAATACAAAGACAACTAACAATTTCTGTGGTAACAGAATCAACGAAATTGCACAGCATTCAATTGTATATTATTATTATTATTATTTATGTTATGATAGTATTAATGCTTCATAAATACAGTTTTATTTTGTGATATAAACAGTTTTTTTTGTAGAATTTTCTTTCGGATAATTTACAAACAAACAAAACGTACTTAATAGAAATTTCAAGCCTTCAAAATCTTGTGTATATATTTGTAATTTTATTTAATTTTATTATCGCAACATTGTATTTTTTTTATTTCTTAAATAAACGGTTTGGTGTCAAATAGAGTTTCCTCTCTTCATCTACATCGCTTTTCATTGCCACTATTGGTGTTGTTTATTGATAAACTGCTGGATTGATTTCAGGTGGTAAAAATGGTCGTGGTATGAGATTATCAACGTACGATCCGGATGATCCGATGAGTCCCAGTGGTGGGACAGTGCCTCAATGTTATAATACTTTAGATAATTCGTCAAGACCACCAATTAGTATTGGAAATAGTGGTGGTGGGAATCGTGTGTCAACAATCACACAAAACTATACGGAAAAAACAATGCTCCTTAGTTCCGATGAAGATAATTAGAGATCTTCAATCAGTACGTCGCTACCAATATGACACGATAACAATCCACTCTAATCAACTGCTATTAATTTGAAGAAGATATTTTTGTAAAATAGATTATTGGTCTATTTGGATTATTACGTAATTTTAACCCATTCTTATATCTGTTTAATGTTACATGTACTTAACAAAAAAAAAAATCAAATCAGAATTAAATTAATTAACAGAACAACATGTATTCGAATTAATTATAAGTGTAATGATGGTGATGATGATATTAAGAATAATCAACCAAATCTATTGGAATTAAACTATTAAATTATTGTGCAATATTTCAATTTGAAATCAAAATTCTTGATGGTACAACTTAACTTTTCGTTTCTTAAAACAAATACCAAAGCTTTCTTGTTTTTATTTTTATATAATTTTATTATTTATTACTATTACTGATATTGTTAAATGTTTAATTTATTAAATAAATCATGTTGTCGATTAAATGATCGTTTACACTTCCTTGAAACAATGGAATGAAGTGATGGTATCCCGGAAACAATATCCACTCTAAAACCTCCTTTAAAAATAAAAGCACTGCGCTTCATCCTAAGAGCTAGCAAAAACTTGGAGGAGGTAGAGATGAAGGGCCCTTAAAAATACCCCGTTTAGAGTTCAAATATCATAAAAGAAGACTACAACTTGTCCTCACTTCGAATTATAATCCGTTTCGTGAGAAATTGTCGGCAGTGGCGGGACAAGGATGCATCTGGGATTTACAGGTTAACAGTTTCTTTTCCTCCAGTACAAGTCTCGCCTTCACACGGTTGACATTTCATGAGACGGTCTATAGAGTTCCTTGGATCTGAGAGCTTTCCTATAGATATAGCTATGTGTGAGTGTTTTTTTCGGGCCGAGACTACAACAATACAGATCTGGAGCGGTACACTTTTAACATCAAGAATTTTATCGACTTATTAAATGTATTAAAAGTTACTTATTATTTGCCTATTTGTCCACCGTATTGTCATTTTTAATAACGATTTTTGGAAATTTTTGTTTCTTTGTTTATCAAACAAAATTTGAACGAATCTCTACATTTTTTTTTGTTGAAAATATTAGATTAAGCGCATGTTTTGTTGTTTCTTGATAAGAAGTGAACACAGAACAATTATCCAACAGCCTTCTAGATTTGTTCGTTCCTGTGTCAATTGAGTTTTAGTTTTCGAAGTGTTAAACATCGTTTTGAAAAATTATTGTTATTTTCTAATAATTAATAGTGAAGGTGTTTAAAGTGTGTGTAAATAGTGTGAGTGGCAGTGCTAGTGTGTGAGCTAAAACATCCCATGACGAAGGGCTTTAGGATCACTGTGGAAATGGTAATTTCCAAACATCCCAATACTGTCTTTCTCTAATTTTATTTGTTTTTTCTTCTACTTTAGTCGCAGTTCAACTGGAACCAAATCGTGAGTACATTCGTTTTTTTTTCATTGTCTTGCTATTTTAGTGGGACATCGTATTTTTTTCTTAAGAATTATCGCGAATATTTTGAAATTCGAACAATTATTTTTTCACTGTTAATGTATCACAATAAGGAGTGAAAGAACGAAATATTTTTGATTGAATAAAATTGATTTGCTGTTTTTCTTTCCCGAAATTTTATATAAAAAAATAAATAAAAATTATTGAGAATTTTATGGTGTTTTAATTTTCAAACAAAGTGACGTACTGCGATTGATAAGTTTTGTTGTTGCCATCAAGTATTTTCAGTGGAATCAAATGTAAATTTCTTATGAAATTAGCCACTGAAAATCAATGAATTACGGCGGTTCATTATCTCAAACGATCCCTGGAATATTCATTGGTTATTGCTGCAAAATCTAATTATAAAGTAATTAAAGTGAAACTAAAGAAGTTGATTCAATGAAAATTATGTAAAATCACAAACTCGCAACTTGAATTATCGCTTTGAATATACAATGTTAAAGACATTTCAACCATTGCAAAATAGCGAAGAGATTCCCCCTTTCGCACTATGTTGCGTCAGTTTCCGACATTTGACCGGTTTACAATAAATTTGTGGATAATATCGAATATCGTTTGGTTATATGAAACGATTCTCTTAAGGTTTGCGATTCCAGCCATAATATTTACTAACTGTGTGCTGGTAAAAAATTTATATAATTCCTCACAGTTTTGTTTACATACAAGTGAGTTTTGAAGCATCAGATCTTTAAACAACATATACTAAGTTTCTTAATTTTCGACAGTTGGACGGTTGGAGATGCTATCTGATGATCAGATGTTGATTTTTGATAGTCAGGCTCGCCTTTTTGCGCGCAGGTTTACCTAACAGTTTAGGGATTTTGGTTATAAAATTTACGAAACTACATAACTCTTCACACTTCATATGTGAGTTGAGCTTTATTAAAACATGGAATATTTAAGATTTGTTGTTTTGATTGCCTGATCAATTGCATCAGTTTTCGTCATTTAGACGGTTTTTGGCGAATTATTGGAGACGATATAACTAATACCGTTTGGTTACTTATTTGATGACCGATTTTCGTAAATATTTGGTATTGAATTTCCCCATTATGTGAACGAGTTTTGGAAATTGGAAACATTAAGAGCTCATGCCTTGGTCGTTTCCAGTGCAAGGCGCCGTAAGATATAAACATGAAAAATGTTATTTAATAGAAAGCGAAAAGAGAAGCATGGAACTCTCGTTTGCCCTAAAAACTACGATAGCCCACAAGGCAACTAAAACTTTGGTCTTGACACCACAAAGACAAATTCATCTCGATAAAAATGCGAATGATTAATTTTGATATTGTAACTTGAAAGTTCGATCCTTTGTTCGTCTTCGTTGTCGATCAATGACAATTGCCTTCTTGAAGCAGCTTCTGTAGACGTCACAGAGTGATAAATGCCAGAGCCAGGACTTCAGTTTGCAATTATGTCTTGAAATCTGTTTAGCTTAATTCCATCTCATCGTTTTAGACCTCATAAGAATGGCCTATATGGAATCACTCAATAATGTTTTGAATTTTACGCTCTCTCGGTTCTATGGGAATTTATTTTGCAATTTAACACCTTCTAGATATGACCTGCTTTTATTCAGTCCTGTGCGCAGATGGTATTCACAGATTTGCAGCTGCTGAAAGAAATGTCTCACTTTCACAGGCGATATATCTGTCGACCAAGAGATGGATTATTATTATCTATTATATTATAGAGGTTTTCGTTCCTTTATTTAAACAAAAATATAACAATTTCAACGCAGGAAATCTAGCTTTAAATCAACGTGAGCTTACGAATGATTAGAACAGCTGGATATCGAAATGAATCGTGTTCTAATTGTAAAATATTTGGAATTGGAAAATTGGAGGTGTTAATCTTTTCTCTGGCAAGTAACAACAGTTACAGATTTCAAATATATGGATGCTAGAATGAAGTAATATCTTCGCAATACAAAAAACAGCAGTTTATTGTTTTCTCTCTACTTTTCTGACGCACCACTGATCACACGCCGTTTCACTTGTGCAAGACAGAATGATAAGGTGCTCCTCCAAAAGTTTGATATTACTCCATGTTAAAATAAACATTTTCTCCGTGCCACTTGGATACAAATTGACTGAAACCTGATCTTTACCCTAAGATAAAAGTTGGAAATTGTATTTATTTCTACCGATCCTTCATGACATGTTACGTGAAACAATAAAAACAGAATAGAAATATTCTTTCAAAGCTTACGACAACAATAGCAAACAGTACGAAACATTGGACGTTCCTCTGAAAAAAACGTTTAATTTATTGCATAAATTACACAGTTCGCGTCTCTCTTGTACACGGTTTCGGTACGCCAACACCGGAATCTGATTATGAAACAGCCGTATTATTCGGCTTAAATCTCGTTCAACTATTGGAACAACTATAAAGTTACAAGTTTGTATCGAGTTTCAGAACTATTAATGGTTTCATACCGTATCATGTTACGTGGCGCATCCACCATTTCACCACCCATAAACAACCAATTTGAGAAAACAAGCATTTTATTTATTAAAATTTTTGATGAACACAGCAAATAAAGTACATAGAAAATAGATAATTATGTTATAATTATTAATAGAATTTTTTTAAATGCAATGACTGAATGAAAGACATTTTCATCAATATTGAAGTTCTTTTAATTCCACTCTTTTTCTTTAATGAATGAATTGTTTTACATTTAAACAAATCAGATTAGATAAAAGATTGAAAGTAGTAGTAGTAAATAGTGCGCAAATACTACATACAATAATTGCTCGTTTGTGCCAAAAGACCTCTTGCTCCCATTAAAATATTGCTGTATAGAAGTTACATATTGAAGTAGTATTATTTAATAATTAAGTTACGTAAGTATATCACAGTGGTATCAACAAATCAACGATACCCGTATGACTATACAGAATATATAATTATTGTTGTTTAACATATTTTTAATTTAATTTTTAATAAAATAATGTTAAGTGGGAGTTACAGATAAGTTTCGGACATATAAAGTGCAAACACATAAAATCGGTATCATTATCATTAATTATTATTATTATTATTTAAATATATATATTTTTTTAAAAAACAAAATTCAATTAAGTAGTAGAAAATCAGTCTCATTTACAAGCCCATTACTTATTATTAATTATTATTTTTACAAGAAATAAGCTTGATTTCTAATTAATAAATAATCATGTTTCGAAAAAACAACAATATTTACAATTGTTCAGCCTAATTTTCTGTTTTTTTGACCAAACTAATCTTCGATATTGCAGTTTCAATTCCTGCTTAAAACTAAAGGCAATCTACAAATCATAAAAATAATAAATAATGTGCCACAACAATAATGCACTTTGAGCAATTAAAATTAAATTTCGTTCAAATATATTGCAAAATATTTATGATTGTTCGATGTTTTAGAATGATTTTTTATTAAAATAAGAATATTTTTAGTTTTCGTTTTTATGTTAATCAATCTATGTACAATTAATTTATTTAAACTAATTTAATCAGAATGACCATTACCGGTGATTACGACACGTTTCCAAGATTGTTCATCGGGTGCCAATAAATATTCACCTTTTGCAAATTTACCATTTTTCGTTTTCGTTTGATTATTCTGTAATTTACTAATGCTATTGCTTTTGTGTATCTCGATTTTATGGCCTTTGGTCGGTTGTAATAGTGGTGATGTGGCACGTGGTGAATCATCGCCACTATCAAAACTATCCGATGGACTTATAGTTCGTTCACGTCTCTTTAAACTCAACTCCAATCGTCGCAGGAACCTATTGGGAGCACGAAATCAATGCGAATTTTCAAGCACCACCTGAATCGGCCAATATTGCGGACGTTCCACTAATTTTATTGAAATCGTTGCAAAGGAGTGCCTGCGGAAAGTTCTAGCTCGTTAGTGTCAAAAATTTTTAACTTTAACTTTAACGGAAAGGGTCTTAAGGTGAAGAAAATCGATAGAAAAACTTGCGAAAAACGACTTACAGCAGACTAAAGATTGCAGACTAGATACTTAATTAAAATATGCGAATGGCGAATGGGAAGCCGAAAAGTTGCTAGTAAAACATTGCTACAAAGCCAGAAAGTTTCTTAGGACTGAAGAAAGTGCATATATTTCCTGAATTCCAGGCGTACCGTTATGGGTTGTTCCAGATGTAGTCAATAAACCCATAAAGTTAAGCCGCAAAACGAGCACAATGGTAAAGTTTTGCTCAAAGATATCGCGCAGTTTATACTTTTAAGGCTCGATTCGCCTTCAGTTTATTAATGGCAACTTCAGCTTGGTCTTAAGGTTTGAGAACCTTATTGTCACTTTACATATCTTAGTCTAGGCTTTGCAACTGAAGAGAAATTGGACCTAATCGTGGGGAAAGTTTTGAGCGCTTGTGGTATTATCTAAATCTCAAATAACGTCCCTCAATGGTTTGCTTAAAGACCAAAACCGTTCCGTTGACAAATTATTGTGACACAATCCGCATTATTAACCGTTCCAGTTTGAATATGATGAATTTTACCGTATTTGGTGACTGATGGCCCTAAGACGGCTGAGTTTTTGTTGTCGTGACGGATCTACCGGTTTCGGCAACATAACACTGTTGACATCCTGTCGAGAAACATTAATAATTTTCTCAGGAAATACCCGCACAGTTTTTGTGTACTTACATCACATCCATCATCGGTTTCATTGGAATTCTCTTGGCATTTCTCGTCTAACCAGTCGACAGGTGACGACCACCGTATCGTTTCCGGACTGGGTGTTAATCGATTCTCACGGATCGATGTAATACTGTCGGAACTGGACGATGAACTGACGACTTGTGTACGTGTTGTTCGACGTTTTGGACTCAATTTACGTGGCGGTGGTACTTTGTAGAACCCATCCTTATTTGGTACATCTAAATGATTGTGTAATAGTATTGGACTTTTCGATTTCGTCGGACTCGGTGTTTTACAATTTCGTGTTGTTTTCTTTTCACGTTTACGTCCAATTTTCTTATGTTGTGGTACGGTGATATTCATTTTATCCATACTAGGGAAATCGTACAGACCATCGGAATCGGTGAATGGTAGCAGATCTTTATGGACACCGTAGAATTGCGTCGAGAAGCGACCCACGCCAGTTGTACGATCACTTAACGGACTCTCACTGCGCGAACTCATCGGACTTAAATGTTTCTCACAACTATTTGAATCACATTGTACGATAATCGATGGTAATTGTAACGAGTTCTTGTTGTTGGTCGGCGATAGTGGCGGTGGTAATATACAACAGTCTTCTAAATTCTTTTTCGCGAACGATATATCAATTAACGTTTTGGAAGTCTCATTTTCACTCACCATAAACACTTCAAGTTCTTTTGCACTCTTCACTTCCCCATCCTCGATCTTCTCATCGATATGATCCGTACCGATACCTTCATCGTTCGATTCGATCAATGGATCATCGGATAAAGTTTCCGAATCTGATCGGCCACGTCTCTGATCCTGATCGTTTCGATCTTTTGTAGTGCGATCCGATGCATTGTTGTTCGATTTTAAGACGGGCGACGGCCGTCGATGCGATCCACCCGAACCGGACGGCCCTTGATCTTCCATCTCTGACGGACACAACGGATTACTGGAACCACATCGTGATGGTCCCGGACTGGCCATTGAACTGTAACCGGATGAGCTTAAATTCGATTCGGATGCTGTGTGATCGCCACGTGCACTCATCGAGAATGGACTCAGATAAGTCATGCCGGTATTGTTGACGCCTAAATGTGCTGCCGTTTTAACAGCTGGCGACATCGATTCAGCATCAGATTCGGCTTCGCTCATATTACTCGTGATTGTTATCATTGGTGGGGCAGCTGGTAGATCCAATGATGTCGGCTTATCAAAGTCTTTATACAGTTTTCGGGTGGTTTTCGGTGATGGAAATGGAAAACAGGTGTCTTGTTGTGGACGATGTGGTGGCGGTGAGCCCGGTGATTTTGTGTGTGTCGGTGATGGTGTTTGTACTGTTAATGTTGGTATGATTAATGGATGTGATTCTGTTGTTTGTGGTTGAATTAGAATTTGTGGGCGATTTTTCGTTTTGTTGTTCTGTTGCATAGCGGCAGCCTCTTCAAGTATCAATCCATCTTCGGCTTGTGGATCAATCGCAATGTCCGGTATCCGATGCATATTCTCGTCATCATCTCCATCACTCACTGATATATTCGGTAATTCAATCGATATTCGATCATCACTCATATCGGGCTCGTCAATCGATGATGATTGTGTACTGCGTCGCATGAGTGGCGTTAATGCTGGCGATGGCATTGGTGATGGTAATGGTGTAGGCATTTCGCGAATTGGTGAAAGGCACTTATTGATTGTGCTCGGTATTTCCAGTAATATTGTTGGTGGATGCAAGAAATTACTACCACTGACTGATGATTTATGGGCACTAAGTGGATCTAGAACCGGCACTTCGATCGTATTTTGATTTTGTCGATGTAATATTGGACTTTCGGGTGCATTACTCGAAAACGACACTGGTGTATGTATTGATGATGTTGATGATTCATCATCACCAACTAAATCATCCTGTGGACTGGATGCTGTTGGTGTTGTTGATGGTGATACTTTCAATGATGATGATAGATTTAAACCAGCCGAACTCGATGAGAAATTACGAAACATTGCCAATATTGAATCGGCACTGGCCGGTTTCTGTTTACCATTATGAAAACGATTCGTTCTTCTGTTGTTTAATAGATCTGAAATACTTGAACTCAAAGCACTGGGTATCGCCAGATCAGAGCTAGTGAAGGAGTCACTACCTTGATTGCTTGATGTGCTATTTGGTGATCGTACATCAACATTCGGTGATGGTGGTGTACTGGATGGTCGTGCAAATACACATCCCAATCGACTGCTCTGCATTATACCCAATTCAACTTCAGAACCTGAACTCATTTCAGCTGAAACTTTATTTAATAGACGAGCAAATGTGACCTTTTTCTCTAATTTCGGATCACTTAGAGCCGTTTGAACATTCTCATCGGTACTGAAATTTGTTTCTTTTATCAGTGATGCAGACGAATCGTTTTGGCTCTGATCGTTTGTCGTTTCACTCAACAACATTAATTCCCCTAAACTGACCTTCCTAGACATTTTACTACTGTTCGGGGAAATCAATTGTTGTAGGATCTGTTTCTTTTCGGCTGCATTCTTCTTGGTCGGTGTTGAATTGTTGCGTTTCTTTTTTGGTGACGGCGTACCTGTTTGAATTATATATAAACGTAATTAATTTTAAATTCCTAGGCAATAGAGTTGAGACGGCACACAAGCAACATACAATTTGTATGAAGCTCCATCAACGAAATATTGAATATATTTTCTTTTAACATCAAACTCTATGATTCAGCGAATTTTAAAAATGAACTACAGCAATATTTCGTTGAGCTTTACTACCATTCATATGCTTGTTGTATATACAGACAATGTGCCTTTATTTACAAAAGCTGCCGTCGTTTTGAGACGAACATTATTACATTTTTTTTTTTTGGAAGATTTGATACTGTGCAACCTACCAGCCACACGCAAGATAGTGGAGGAGAAAATAGGGACAACACATTCTGAGCTACAAGAACAGAAAAAAGAAATAGAGACAGAGTGAGCAAGTGTTTTTTTTTGGTTTGAAAAAGAGACACAAAAGAAAATAATTAGTGTATTTTTGACAAATTACAACAGGCACGAGGGCCTTACGTCTCGGGGGAGGTTTTAGCAAATCATCCAAACTAAACGTTCTAGCTGTGGACGGTGAATAACCGCTGGCGTGTGGACTGGTCAGGCTTAGTATTGATGGCTTGCGGATACCCAGACGGCCAAATAATGAACGTGGTGCTGTCGGTCCTGGACTTGGTGTTAGAGCCACTGAACTGTTTGCATTACCAACACCACCACCACCACCGGCTACAGCAAGTTGTTCGCGTACAGACGAACTTCTCAACGATGATACTGAAACACCTTAATTTAAAACGATAACAAAGGCCAATATGCCGCCATATGTTTACTACTACATCCACAATGTCTAATTTATTTTCCAATTAAAAAAACGGAGTAATAAACGAATGGCGGACGTAATTAATTGCGATTGGTATGGACAACTTACTCATACTACGATTCCTATCATTCTCTTCGGCTAGGAGTTTTTCGATTTTCTCTGGGAAATGTCGTTTGGCACACCAGAACAGACCAATTACGGCCATAACAACAAAGACGGTCATAAGACCCAACCAGAACGGTTCGTGGAACATACGTTCACTCAATGGCTTGTAGGGGATGTGCAGCATTCGTTTCTCACATCTGGGACCTTCCCACCAAGCATGACAACGACATTGGAAACCATCGCCGCGTTCAATGCAAACACCACGACTTTCACACGGATTGCCTTCGCACGGTTTACGTTTTTGTTCACATGTTGGACCAATATAGCCGGCCTTACAATGGCATTTATAACTTGTATTTGTCAATTCACAAGTGCCAAATACACACGGTTCCAGTTCGCATTTGGTTAACGTACAAAAAAGACCTGCAATTCGTTCAAATCAACCATCATAATTTCGCATTTTGTTGCTTTTGGCGCAACCACCATATCGCAGAATTTAGCTGCTGCAGTAACAATTCAACTGATAGAAAACACCACTAGAAACGATATGATTTACATCCACCCCTGTGAATTTATTTTGTTATTTGTTGATGCACGCGTATTCAATTTCGATAGATTAAAAACAGATCCACCTGTTTTTTTGTGGTAAATTTTTTTATTCGGTACACACACAGTGGCTTTAACGTTTTCATTATTTTGCGGTATTCGTACAGAAAATCAATAGAATCGTTGATACAAAACTAAACAATAATTCCAAAACAGAAAATAACAATTAAAAACGTATTTTAATGTGATTATACTCCATTTGATTATTTATATGCAGAATTGCAATCCATCAATCATTGGAATTGGAATTGTTTCATTTGACCGGAGCGCTTGGATACAGAGGAATTTTTTCATAATTTCCAATTAAATTAATGAAGTTATGAAGGGCGAAAAATAACTCGTTACAATTCACGGGAACAGTTTCGATTAGCTAATTGAAAAAGTCTCGTGATAGAAAAAAATCACTTTCGTAGATTTTTTTCTAGTGAAAGAGCAACAGACTGGAAAAGAACTCAAACAAAAAATGAAGCGAAATGTAAATGAACTTTGGCGTATCTGGAAAAACTAGTCACCTTTCAATCCAAGTTGAACCGAATATTTGCAAACTTTCAACAAGTATTGATATACGTTCGGCAATTAACCCTTTATTGTAGACAACCCTTGTAGGCATTATTTTAATAAGGGCGGTCTTAGTAGTTAAATATTCTTCAGAATAGCTCAAGAACATTTTAATTATGGAGACCACGTACAATGAATCACTTCCAAATTAGTTTAATATTTATTATATCAGTGAAAGCGCCCCTTCTTGATTGTGCTTTATTCTGCAAACATACTCGTGGGGGATGAAGAATTCTCGGCTGTTCTTTACTTGATGTGTTTTCGAGAATAAGAAGTCTTACGCAATTCTAGATGTAGTGATTTTGGCAATTGGTCTTTTTAGGTTTTATTATTTATCTGGGAAATGCATATAATTTTTCCTCCTTGATAACATTTACGATCATCAGATGAAGTTGGAATTACTTTTTCCAAACTCTTAATGATTTAAATCAGGCGTGAAAGCAACCAAAAAAAACTTAACGATATAATAGTGGATCTTACAGGAATCGATGAAGCCTTGAGACATTTCGAAAAATTGTACTTTTCGACTCGGACTAAATTTTCAGACGTGTAGGAATCTGATAAAACATGGCAAATAATCGTTTGATTTTTTCATGTTAAATACATTCCAAAGGTGAGGATTTTCAATGGCAATGTGAGTTTTTCCAATAATTTCATTAGTGAAAACTGTTTGTTTTTTTGCTGGACGTTCATCATTTCGATAGGATAAACGTCGGCACGTAAATTTAACTGACAACCCTTTGGTTGTTGGAAATGATAGGCGAGACCACTGAATGTTGAGTCCTTTTCATTTTTAATTTCTGTTGGCGTTAAGCCTTTCAAAACAAAATATTTTTTGATGGCATGCTACGCAATTTTATCCGCCCCGACAAAAAAATTCGACAGTCAACCGGTTTGTTGGTTTTTACCATCCCCGTTGCTTCAACTGCATTGCATTTCATCCGAAAGAATTGTCACTCAAAATATTAACAAAAAAATTCTGGGGCATTTTCGGCCATAGCGACGCAAAAACCCGACTCTTGATTAAATTGCGTGCTTTTCAAGCAAAAACTCTAAAGGAACATTTTAAAATTAACTACAAACTCGATAACTATCAAATTTCATTAAATTAGACGATTATTTCGCAATAAAAATTCTATCTAATTTGTGTAAAAATGATGGATGCGCCGGGCGATCTCTCCCGAATTCTTACCGGTAAAATGTCCAAGACATCGACAAAATTTCCGCTCATTCTTCGTCACACATTTCCCACCGTTTTGGCACGGATTCGGTAGACACGACTCAACTTGATCCGCCTTATAATTCAACAATTTCGTCTTGAATTCACGATCAAGTTGGACACGTACTGTACCATTCAACAGGATACCACTCATTGCACTCTTCTGTCGTAAATACACCGTATTGAGGAATGATGTTATCGATATTGGGATAACCGGTACGATTACATCTTCCGCATCCAGATCGTAGCACAGTTTCCATGATGTATCATTATAATAGGTATCGTTGACTTCGATAATACCATCCGTATCGGGACATTGACTATCGCTCAATTTGACATAGTAAAGTTCTAATGAGATAATGTAGCCGAGCGGTGCAATGAAACGTTGAAGGAAATCGATATTAATCGAGGGACTTTCCGGATAGTTCAAATGTAATATCGATCCGGATGTATTGTGTTGAAGATAAATGAGTTTTTCTTCGTTAACCGTATTGACGATGCGATAATTGGCGCGAAATCCAACACCAGTCGGTTGATTGCCTGTTCGTAGTTTGATCTTGATTCGTTCGTCAAGCGAAACGAAACTGCCCTCAGTCAATAAATTCTTAATACGATAAGGTTGGAATGGTAATGAATGTTTGCTTAGTGTTATTTCTACAATTGATTGATGCATCGTCTCAATTATCTCATTATTTTCCATCTCCCTATTGTTAATGTCGTAATGTTGAAAATTCAACCAAATTCGTTTACCGATCGGCGCCAATATTGTGTAGGTACAATCGAGGTCCGGTAGAATGAAGTCAGGATAATTGGGACTTGTTAAAATGCCCTCTTTAGCAGTGAGCGTTTGCATTGGACAAGCGGACACATCTATCGCTTGCCATATCAATGAAAAACCACCGGCAGTAATCGAATAATCGGAATGAAATCTCAATACAACAACATTATTCTTTGCAACGAAATTAAAACGATCCATATTCGTATCGTGGATGCCGCACAATTTGATATTATCATTAAAATTCAAACTTTTCAATTCAACATAATCGTATAAACATTCCAATTGTGGTTCAATGTCGATCTTGATGAATTTCACAATGATACGAGTCCGTTCCGGCGCCACAATCCTCACCGAGAAATCTAAACGATTGTAATAATTCTCCGGATAATGTGGTGATGTTAAACTGCCCTCGCTGCCGTTCACTGTTTTATTAAAATTGATTCCCTGTCCAGAAGTTTGGATGGGCCGTTTGCAGACATAGCCGCCGATCGTGCTACATTTACGCGATTTCCAATAGAGACCGCTCGGCGCCATCGGCGTCGTAGACGGTGTCCATTGTATGCCTAAACAACGCACACTCTCCCCATTCAAATCGTTCTTTAACAATGCTTTCTGACCCGGCAACCAACCGTGATAATCCATTCGATTACCATCGACCCATTGAAATTCCGAATTGATTTCAGCCTTACCACCCAACCAATATAGAGCACTTGTACGATATTCCGGTGATTTACGTATATTAATTTTGATGAAATGTTCTTCATCGGATGATAGGATCGATGATAATTGCGCCTTTTTACCGCGACATATTTGTTGGGCCGTTGACCAAGTCACTTCCGGATAACTTACAAATAGATAACAAGAATTATTGAACATTAACAAGCGATCGTCGGCACATTGCATTGCTGAAAAATTACAAAACACAACAACGAAACAAAACAGGAATTACAACAATTGGCGATTCTCAACTCACCACTTTCCATAGTGACGCGTGCTTTATAGCCGCCGAAATGGTGCGAATAATCTGAGCTAAATTTCAATTTGATCTTCGAGCTTTTACTAACGTAACGGAGAAGTTTCAATTTTGAGCTCCAATCACCACAGAGACGCTTCGATGGATTCGTATTGTTGTTCGTTGAATTTACGGCGTTTTCGATGATCTCCAGAAAATCGTAGCTGCACCTAAACGAATAAAGAATCGTTATCTTTTGTATCATTGACAACTTTATTTTGTTTTAGATTCTTTCCGAATGTAGCTTTTTTTTTGAATAAAATCGTAAGCTGTAAACTAAAGCTTTCCAACACAAATCTATTCTCAAATGATAAATGGCTAGATTTTGGCAATTTATTCGCTCTACGGATTACTCCCCGAAAACCTAACTGTTTTCTAGTTGACCCGTTTTTTTTTTTGTCGCCAATCCATTTAATATATATTTATAAAGGGATTTGACGAATTGATTTTGGAATTTGCCAAACTATAATGCATCTACTTACGATGGTTCATTCTCGAGTACGAGCTCCTCGAAATCCAAGATCAATCGATAGCCTGTATGTGCGATGATTTCGCTTATGCAGACTGCATTATCGGGATAATGGCGTGGAAATCCCGGACTGGACACAATCACTCTCGGCTGTTGTCTGGATAATTCCACTGATCGGTTACAATCCGGTGGCCAATTGTCCTCCAATGGTTCTGAAAATTGCATACAAAAAAAGACGAGTAGAAACGAGACACGGACTGACCGCCAAAAATTTACGATTTATGCATATGAATATTTTATTTTTGATTTAAATTCTATTGGCGTTATAAATCTTAAAATACAATAAAACTGGTATCATAAATTTTCTATTGCGGATTCTCGTACAAAAAAGGAAGACGAAGAACGGACTTTCGTGAATAAATGGAAGTTTTAATTCGTTGAAATCCAACAGAATCTCAACAAGTTTCAGAAGCGTTAAGTTTTTATCATTTCATTAAATTTAATTCTTTGTGTTGTCGAGGACTCTGTCGAATTATAATCATTGTTTACGGTTCTTTTTGAAACACTTTATATTTTCCGTTCCTTAGACAAGAATCAGATAAATAATACTAAAAACTGGAATTTAATGGATTAGAAACGATCTTTTGTGCTCAGCATCATACGAGAAGCTCTCGTTGAAAGCTGATTTGATAATCGGTGATATTATTGATCGTTATCATAATAAAAGCCGTTGAAATGGTACGGTAATTAACAATCAAAAAATTAATCTGCAAAATTGAATTTTAAACAAATAGTTGTAATGTGTACTTTCCATTAAAACTAATTGGAAATTATTATTAAGCAAGCCTAACAACGTTGCTTTAAAACATTTCATATTATTTCTCCCCCATTTTCTTAATGTAAATATTGTATAGAAGAAAATATAATACGAACACTTTAAAGGATAAATCACTTGAGTGCTAAGGAGAATTTAATACAATTTTGCTTGGATACGATGACTGGAGCACACAAATATAAAAGTTTACGAACTTTTATTATTTTCAAGCTTGCTATGCATTAACTTTTTATAAAACAGCAGACATTTTCACTTTCTGATTATTACAATAATTTGATTTAATCAAATTTGCGCCTGAAGATTCCTTTTAACGAGCCATTGATGCTGCTAGGATTTTCTATTATTTCGCTGTAACATTCCGTACTAAACGAAACAATGCTGTATAAAGATATCGTTTCTTCAGTCAAATTTCTAACCAAAAAAACTATTGATGTAAATTTTATACAATTTTCCCCAAAAACGCAATTTTCTGAAGAATAAATTAGATATTATTGCGATTATTCAAAGCACATCTGGCGCGTTACTGATGACTTTTTGGAGAAAACGCCTAGAATTGCGGACATCAGGTGATCAATTTCTCCATTACATTCTTAAGGAATGCCACCCCTATTCAGCGGGCGATATCTTACAATTTCGTTTCAGTGGTGAAGTGGGTAGATATTTGCTGTGATCAGGAGGCAAAAACAGCTTCGTCTAGCACACTCCACATTAAACAATGTTGTAGCAGTTTTGGACAATTGTATTGTCTCCATTACGGGCTATTCAAGTCTTGTCTGAATCCTCCGTTTCCCAGCGTAGGGATAATATTTTGCTTTATTGCAACCTGATATTAAACATAAAGTGAAAATAAATAAAATTAATAATGCCATTAAATACTTGGGTGTAGTGTTTCAATACACCTACACCACCCACAACACTAGTCCGCAATATTTTTATATTTAAATGAAAATAGTAAGGCCAAAAAAAATGGAATCCTATTCAATAAAACAGGAAGTAATCTAATTAAGTTATCACAAAGGTAAAGTGGAAATTGTTTAATTGGTTTTCATGTTATGTCAGATGCGTATGTCGTTTTAATTGAGTTTCAACAGAATTAGGGTATAAAAAAATCAACAACAGATGTGGTGATAATTCGTTATTTCGTGTATTTACTAAAAGTTTTCGATAGTGTAATTAAACACAATTTGTAGGAAAACTTTCGGTAGGTAAATTTGAAGCGCGAAACTTTGGATGTCGGGATAGGTGATTGATTCGTTTTAAAATACATCAAACAACAAGTTAACAGATTGGTTGGGCATAGAGATTCTAAATATGTAGAAGTAGAAGCGATTTTCTCTAGTGAGCAATCGTTTAAGGCGACGAAACAATGCTGCGTTCCACCAGGAGAAACTTTCAACATATAATCTCCTAAAATATTCCAGTGGAGTTCCTGTGAAATCAAGAAAATGAGGGATAACTTACTTTGGCCATTCTAACGGTAATCGCTCAAATGTCCCCAGAGTGGTTAATAGTTAAAGTGATCTTTAACTTATCTGGAAGATAAGTGTTTCCCGAATAAGAAAGATCGATTAATTTCAGGAGACCAGAGCTAGTCCAATTCAAACCTATTTTTACGTTTTGGAGAAAAAGAATAAAATGAGATAGAGACATTGAAGCAGCAATTTGTCGGTAAGCAGGGCCGGCTCCGCAATAATAGATAATAGTAATAGATTAGTTAATTGGGCCAGTTTTGTCAGTTCTTGAGAGGAACCATTAAGTTATTGCGTATTTTACTGGAAGGTGAAGAGAGTGGGCCTTTCGTATCGCAAAAATCAAGTCTACCTACATAAATGCAATATCACATAGAGCTAAAAAAGATGCTCTTTTCCTGAAAATATAGATTCTTCTTCATTTTTCATTTTTCGATAAATATAGCAAAACTTTATAGCAGGAAATAAGAATGGTAGAGTAGTCAAGATGAATGAACTGATTGATGGATCTTTCGACTTTATTTCCTGTTCATCAAGCTTATGTTGATGATGAAAACGATTTATAATGGTCGTAATACGGAGTCGAATTATCAGTTTCTAAGCGGCAAAATAAAACTAACTATCGCAATGTGATATAATATTTTGCCTTAAGAAACCTAACGTCAATAGAATGTTCAAATTAAATGAGTTCAAAGTTTGTAGTGTCTATTGTTTTCAGCAAATGGTCAACTGAATATCGATATAGTTCTACTCTGTTCAAGGTGCTGAATTTTCAAGAAAGTATATCGCAAAAATCCATAAAGGCTTATGCTGAAGTTGTGAAATTCAAAGAAAACACACTACAGGCTCTTTACTTTCAAAAATCAAAAATTTATTACTCCGATGGATGATGTATTTAATGGCAATTGAGCATAAACAGGAGTGCACCGTTAGTTGAAAATGATGCAGTTTTCAATTCTTGAGGATAGTTTTGTAGGTATTAATCCTTAAGTCGCCTTCTACGGTTTTGCCCACATTGAGCACCACTAGTCTAAACAAAACCAACCAAGGGCCAGTCAATCGACCGACAATGTGTTGGCCTTTTTCTCCGCAAGAGCGCTATTCACCTCCCATCTAGAACCCCATGGCTCCAGCCGAAATCAGGCATGGGCTCTATCTGAAGCGTCATTACTCGAAATTTTTGCCAGTATAAACAAGTACTACGGGAACCAAGAGCATTTGGTCTAGGACTTATATGGTACGACCCTCTTCTTTCCAATCTTAAGAGAATAAGTCATAGAAAACCGTTTGCAACAAAAGAATGTAAAACTGACATATCTTGCAACGCTAACGGCAGTGGTGGATATCAATCCAATGCCGCCCTAATCTTGGTCTCAGATAATTCTAGAGAACATACTTTATTTCCCGGTTATTTTCCATAAAAATGGTCGATAATCAAGATCACATACTAAGAGCTGTATATGTTCCTAGGGCTCTTCAAATATAGGGATTCCATCCCTTACAGACTTACAAAATAGGAAAAATGCAGCCCAGCTGTTCCTTACATCAAAGAAACTCCTTGGATAGACGGAAAATAAGTCTGTCTGTCAAACCATTGTGCAAAATTATAATAAACCTTTTGTACTTAAATCGCACCTAAAATTTTGTTTCAAAATTTGCCGCCCTAGACTAATTCCAAATCCACCATGACTAGCCAAAGGAATCTTCCTGTAACGACTCTTAAAAATCTTGGTAAAAATATTATAACGCAGAATATTTCACACTGAGCAGACACTTTATTATTATTAATTGAACCTCTTTTTAAGAAATTATCAGAATTTACAGCTTAAATAAAAACATAATAACAAACAACTTTAACAGAATCGTAAATATGTGGCCCAAAAACAACAAAAAAAACATTGTCGTGGGCCCCTTGGCACGTGTCTTTGCCTTAATAGGAAATCCAACACTGTTCGTAGAACTTGTACTTGCCCTTTGAATTATTTATAATTAATCAAAAAAATCCCAAGAGTAGGCTTTCAGGTAATACATGATAACATCCTGTTATTATTTTATAAACCACTCTCAATTAAAAATTAATTAAATTTGGGGGAAATATTAATGAGAAGACAAGCCTTAATACGTGTTATTTATGAATTTATAATTAAATTAACAGAATTTCACATATTGTACGTGTCGTGATATTTAAAAAAAAAACAATCCATATCGGAAAATTCAAATAATCGCTTATAAGGGAACTTCGTTATAAGCGGAATAATGTATTGATTTCTAGCCGCCTGGGGATGACAAACCGTTTTGACGTTTGTAAAGTGAGGTTATGTGAACGTTTCGTTTTGTCAAGTCGTTCGTTTGTTGATTGTTGTAATAAATAAAACAATAATTATGTTTGCCTATCAACTGCGATCTCTTAAAACGATCCAGAATGGTTTTAATTTATATAAAAGACAATTATCGAATGTTAATCGTCCTAAAACTGGTATAGTTCTATTGAATATGGGCGGTCCAGAAAAGACTGATCAAGTTTACAATTATTTATATGAAATAATGACGGATCGTGATATGATCCAACTACCAATAGCCCAGGATTATTTAGGTCCATGGATAGCAAAGCGACGTACACCGGAAGTCCAGCATAAGTACAAAGAGATCGGTGGTGGTTCACCGATTTTGAAATGGACGAAATTGCAGGGTGATTTGCTGTGCAAAAATCTGGATAAAGTATCACCGGAAACCGGTCCACACCGTTACTATGTAGCATTCCGTTACGTGCCACCGTACACGAAAGATGCCTTCGATCAAATCATCCAAGATAACGTTGAGAATGTCGTTGTATTCTCACAATATCCGCAATACAGTTGTGCAACGTCCGGATCCAGTTTCAATGCGATCCATCGGTATTTGCGCGATAAAGATGTAAATTTCAAATTGAGCATTATTGACCGTTGGTCGACACATCCATTACTTGTGCAATGTTTTGTCGATTTAATCCAACAAGAATTGAAGAAAATCGATGCGAAACATCGTGACCAAACGATCATTCTATTCTCGGCACATTCCCTACCGTTAAAGGCGGTGAATCGTGGTGATTCGTATCCATCAGAAGTTGGGGCCACTGTTAATCTAGTTATGAAAGAGTTGCAATACCGCAATCCGTATCAATTGGTGTGGCAATCGAAAGTCGGTCCATTACCATGGCTGGGACCGTTCACTGATGAAGCCATCAAGGATTATGTGGCCAAAGGACGGAAACATTTCATTATTGTACCGATAGCATTTGTCAACGAACATATTGAAACATTACACGAATTGGATATTGAATATTGTAAAGAATTGGCGGATGAGGTGGGCGTTGAGACTATACGAAGAGTACCAGCACCCAACGATCATCCATTATTCATTAAAGCTTTAACGGATATTGTACAGAATCATTTGAAGAATCGTATAGCGGTTAGTCGGAAATTTCTAAATTCATGCCCGCATTGTACCAATACTAATTGTTATCAGAGCAAAAAGTGGTTCGCTGAAGTGTGCAGGATTTAAACGATTTTTCCAGCACAACAGATATTTAATAAATTTAATTTGAATTAATTTGTGTTTTACTTGGAACCTGAAGTCTGAAGCTGAAACGTTCTACATTTTGGCTTCTAAATCTTTTAAACGTCTGCAATGTAGGCAGTCAATAATACAAACATGATATTCGAATAATGTTGAAATTTTCCCAATACTATCGAGGGATTCGTTTCGTATGCTCGACCGGTATTCAAACAAATTTATCTCAAAAACTTCTACAATCACTGAAATATTTGATTTTTAAACTTACTATTTTGAGTATACAATGTTTGAAGTGGTTCAAGAAGGTTGAAATACTGCCTTTAGGCTCTTTGGATTCAAACTTGAACGTAATTTATCGTTGGAAAGAATTTCAGGTTGTTGAAATTCAAGATTTTATCATTACCTCTCTCTAATGGAACATTCTTTCTTAAGCAGAAAAAAAGAATAAAAGCTTGTACAGGATGTTCCAAATAAAAATCACACATTCTAGGACGGTTCTTGAAGTAAAGACTCATAAGTGTGTGTGTGAGAACGCCTTATTCATTGGATATTTTAGTACCTAGAGTAGCGATTCTCAAAACTTTTTGAAGTCGGAGGGCACTAGACTATGACATTTTTTTTCGTGGAAGACTTGCACGTAACAACTTCAAAAAAGGATAACAAACCCTTTTGAAATCTAGAGTGTAATAGCAGCAGCCAAAGTAGCTCGTTTATTGAAAAAAGAATACATATAGTGAAGTTCTGAGGTCCCCAAAAAAGTCTACTGTTGACCTGATTTTCACCAAATGTAATTAGCGTAGAAAAAACCTTTTCGTGCAAAATCAGGTATCTGCGAAGCACTCTTTAAGTATTACTAACTTAGAGCCTACGTCGGTTTTTGGGGCTCACAAGTCCAGTTCAAACTTTGAATGATGACTGATGTTTAGGGTTCGATTCAAAAGAACTAACGAATGAAGCATGAATTTTTGCTAAAATAAATCGGAGTAGAAATTTAGTTAGGCTTGCCGAAAAATCAATTCAGTGCGTATTAGGTCTTCCGAAACTAGGCAAGCCTAATTCTAATCTTGTAAAGTCCACGTGTGGTAAACCAAATATTGGTATGCCGAACAATTCCAGACTCAGTTATAGTGACGAAAGTCGTTGGTATTGCCTAAGTCTGGCATCCTGTTGGACTTCCTAATTAGTACCTAGTCACAGTAAACAAAAATTTACGGAAGCTAGAAATGCTATAGTCGAATGTAATTTGGAAACCCTGTGGCATGGCCTAACTCTGGCATACTATTGGAGTTCCAAAGGCTTGCCCAAGATAGAAATGCTTGTTTCTAAGTCGGCATAGCTTGTGTCAACATGAGCCCAACGTTAGAAAGGCTTACTCATTATTATCAAAGAACACGAAAGTATTTAGTCTTTTCTAATTAATAGTCCCACATATTCAGATCGTGAGGTAATAGCGCGCAGATTTAAGGTAATAAAGTCGCAATTAGCATCCGAGAAAGTCGCTCCTGGGACAAGTTCAGCATATCATATGACTTATGATACCGTTCCTGAAATGCTGTAGCATTGCACTAAATCGTGTAAATTTCGGTGGTCCAATCGTGCATTTGTTATCCACGTTATCGTCGTAATGAAGTCTTTCTTACTAGAAATAGTAAAAGTAGTTTGAAAACAATTCGACTTTTGTATTGTTGCGTTGTTTCAGGGACAATTAGGCGTAAAACAAAAGTTACAACACGTTTACTTAGTGTATTAATGCACTGTCTCCCCTTTGCCTTCTTGAAACGAAAACTTTCTAAAAGGATTTATACGACTTTATTGATTCTCAAATGTTATGTAGCGTTTGAAATTTTGTCAAATCTACTTATGGAAGACTTTAATTACAAATTGAAAATATTAGAACTGATTTGTAGGAACGGTAGCTAACCGAATAAGAACTCACTTAATTATCCACACAATATGCAGGACGTGTTTGTACAAACTTTCAAGCTTAACACAACTTTTAACTTAACAATGGTAGTTAAAAGCGTTTCGACACTGAAAATCTGGCGATGTTTTCATGCTTACATTTATTTCTAGTCCGCGGATATATCTCGAGAGTAAAGAAAGAGTAAGAGAGAGTAAAAAAAAGCCCTCTAACACCCTTCACAGTCGTCTGTAAAGTTTCTGTATCGAAAAAGCAAAAAATATGACCGTCATTTATTGAGTGTTTATTTTTTGTCAAGTTCAAGAAGACGCCTACTCTGACTTCCGCAAAATCCAGCTTTGACCACCGGTCTTACGATCATTGAAACTTTCCTGATTCGCAGGAGAGTAAGAGTAAAAAATCCGCAACTTTTCTCATTTTCACTCTAAATTCATTATTGTGTAATTCAGATTACTTTCAGCCTTTTACAAATCTGATTAATGATAAATTTAATCGATGAAAGTGGTAATTTATAATAGAAAATGTGGGATAAAAAGTAATAAAGCTGCAAGCCTGAAATAGTTTTGGGGTTTAAACAAGATCGGATATTTATAGTTAATTAAAGCAGTTACAGTTTGAAGACTTGTTTGGGAAAATTGTTCGCTATACGGAGCTAGAAAAGTATCTTGCTAAATATCAGAAATTGCTCCGTTATGTGCTTACTTCGAATGCCAGCACTGTACATTCAATTCGGACATAACAGCAGCGATGTGTCTACGTAACGCCCGTAATGCATATCAACGATCCAACAAGACGCTAGTTTCTATCGGTTCAATAAAGAGATCCTTTTACGTATATCAAACTAAACATAGAAAAATCGTGCCACTACCGATCCCCGTGGGATTGTTCGTCCGCAGTTCTGGCCTGAATAGTCTTTTTTTTTAGAACTGTAATTGACTTGAGTTTATAAAAATATAAAACTTAAAAGAATCAATTAGTCTCCTCAAATTGAATTTTCTTCTAATAAAATAATCGAACCGGGAGTTGAAACTTTATGTTACTTTGCACATCAAATTAAAATTATAAAGTTTTCAAAAAAGAAAAAGAAAAATCGTGCCGCGTCTGAAATAAACTAACAAACCGAAAAAAAAATCGTTTCATTTGAATTTCATACGAATTCAAGTTTGTTTTTTCAAACAAACAATTTGAATAAATTTGCAATTAAGCAAAAAATATTCGGAATAATTAGTTAATCTTTAATTAACAAATGAATGATTAATTACTCGACAAATATCCCCTTTTTTGTGATGTTCTAAAATTAGTCAACTTCGGATCCTAAATATAGTTCTCTCCCCCCCAACAGTTCTCCCATACGTTCCCAATACGTTGATAGAATTCGACATCATTACCAGTAATCAATGGGAAATGACGTAATATTATATTAGACCTATTTTTTCTGGTTGTTATTGTTGAGTTGTATGTCACATTGAATTATTTGTTTAATTATTTAAAGCATTCAACCGGTTTGAACTTTCGGTAGAGAGGAATAAGAACGGAGTAGGAAAAAATTACAAGAGTTCCATTCATGCGATGTCGGGTTAATTATTTGACTTGTTGTATGCAAAGTCTTTGGCATTAAATTTTCAAACATCAACAAACACAACGAATCTCTGACTGGTGTTGTGGAAGAAACAACACCGTTCTCCAGGTCAAAACGGGCGTTCTAAATAATGCAATTATTGGGCGAATCTCTGGAATGTTTTTCAGCAAAATTCTCGCTTTTTTGTACCACAATAATGTTCCAATATTTCACCCGAATTGCTTTTAGTATACAGCTCGATGATGGGACGCGAAACCGGAAGATGTTTCTAACAAATCATTATAAATATATAATTTTGTATGTCATCTGAAAATATCGTGGCACTCTCCCATATACCTACCATTATTTTGGAGACGTTCACAAATGAAATAGTTCGATGTTGAGCAATCTCGATCGTTCCACATGAAGCCATTAGCTAAACTGGCTGAAGATGTGGGCAATTGATAGATGCGACGTACTTCCACACAATCCTGTTCACTCAAGCCATCATCATTCGGTTGACGATTGTAATGGCCGTGTTGCAGCCAACCCGGAAACCAGTCTGGAATTATTTCCAAAAAAAAATCATCATCAATAAATCGATGCAACTCGTAAGCGAGTCATGTATGGCGATTTCAGTGACTGAAAAATTGACCTTGGCCTGCAATTTTTTTTTTGTTTTATCACATTATTTTTTGGCATTTGTAACTTTCGCCTCGTTGTACTTTAATTATAGATGGGATGAGTAAAACTGAAATTATTCGTAGATATGTCGAGGAATGTAAATAAGATTTTCCAATTTGAAAAACGATGGAAACGCTTTCGCTCCAATTTTGGTGATCGTTGCAATTTTTGGAAATTGTAACGTTTAGCTACTGATTATACGAAGATCGTGCTAAAATTAACGAATATTTTCATTTGTTAATCGAAATCTCGATATAACCTATTTTTGCCATTATCTGAAACGGTTTTATGACTTACGAGCTAATCATCGAACACCTAAAAATAGATTGGTGCTGTAAAAAATAGAGAAAAAAAACTGTAAGAAAATCTCTTCAATGTAACAAATACTTAAAATCATCATTACATTTATGGCAGACACGAAACAATAATTGAATTAATTAAAACAATTAAACGATCTTTCAGATAGTTGGATTCGATTTCAATTAATTTCTCTTGAGAAAAACAAATTAGGCATTATTGTAATGCAGCAATGAACGATTCTACGTATATGTACGTCACATCTTTAGATCAAAAAGTATGCATTTTTGGTTAGGAGTACTATTTTGGAGGGCTCATACACCTTGCCACGTTTATGAAATAGCGACGGCTGCGACGCACCTCCCACTAAACAACAAGGATGTCTTATTTGGACGACGCCATGCGACTGCGTCGTCGTTGTACTATACCGAACCATACATGGACGGTACGTTCTATTTTCGGAAACAACTACAAATCAGAGGCGTCCGGAAACAAACCCCACTTATATGGAATTAATGATTGATAAACATGAATTTCCCACACCAATTGTGTGCATTTGATCTATTTTTAATTTTAATTATGATTGCGTTTTTTTGCCGATTTGTCTGATGTATTGTCGAAGAATTCTAAAGCTCCTAATCAAATAATAATAATTAATTATTATTATTATAGTATTTTGTGTGTGATTGATTTTTTTTGGGGTGTTGATATTCGATGTGGCTATTATCCGGGAAAATATATAGTTAACGTTAGAAATAATGTGTTTGTTCGAATTTGGTTAGATATAACTAATATAGAAAGGGGGAGAAGTGTGGGTAGTGGGTGCGAAAAAATAGAATCGTCGAGCTACGCCGCTGGGTGGGCACCCTATAAAACGTTGCCGTGAACATCCCGGCATTCAGTCGCATTGCACCAAGCTTTTAGCTGTGTCCTATCTATCTAGTGAGCAGTGATCAACCACATCAAACAAGCAATTCAATTGCATTTTCTCAATTATGTTGTTATATCTATATTATTTTAAAACAAAAAAATAACAATTTTTTTGCTGTATTCATTTTACATCTATAGATTTATTGTTGAGACCGTGGTTGTACTACTGCCAGACAGACATTACGATTAAAAAACACCTTCTGTCAATTAACATCTTTTAAATATATTTATTTATAATTTGTTATCGTTCAATTTATTGTAAGCTATATATTACCATGTGACTGGGCAGGTGAATAAATCCCTATTTAGTAACATACCTGCCTCTTATTTTTGAACAACTTCAAACAATTCAAAGGGAATTGATGCTTATATTGTACCATTTTTGTCATTGTATTTCTTTTTTTTTTAAATTAATAAATATTCGGCAATATTTTTAAAAAACTATAATTGACTCGAAATCAATTTATAAACTCAATATAAACATCAAACTGCCTTAAAAAAATAAATAAACAAACCAACAGAAGAGCAATTAAAAAGACAACAATCTGTTTATCTAAAGAACAACAACAAAAAAAGCGAACAGACCAAAAAGTACTTAAACTAAATAGTGATAAGGCTCCCTCCGAGACCGCTCTATTTCAGTTGAAATCTAAACATAGTTGCCTACAAGAACATTTGTATCCAAAAATACGTATTACTTAATATGGACATCTTGTTGTTGCGGGAGGTAATTGAAGAATATACACAAAAATACGTCACGCTCATCTCAAAATAGCTGGATGAAGTCATGCCAACCGCATCTGTTTTAACGATTTTCCCCATTGTGTCGTTTTGATTACTATAATAATCCATTTTTCACATTATCTATAATCTTTTCAATCGCTAATCGATTGGAAAGTTGGGAGCGATCAACATTTCTGGATGAAATTTTCAAGACGAAAATCAACAGAAAAATATTTTCGTGTTGCGTAGAAAATCGTGGAGAATGTTGTTAGATTTTCAAAAATAACCGGCGTTCCTCAATCTGGGACGATCCTATCCGGCCTGGCTGATGGGTTTAAATATAACTACAAAACATATTTTACTAAATATGTACAGGGTTGTGGGCCGTTCTTGTGGTGGGGTGGTTTTCTTATTTAAGAAAGTCCCACAAACCGACCGAGTCCAATTTTTCAGCGGCAATCGCAATTTATTGAAAAACTTTTCAAAAATATTCACAAAAACAATAAATATTGAAATTCCCGATTCTACTTACTTGTGTAGGAGAATGGAAGACCATCCGACCATCGATAATCGCCCTCTAAAATTCTATCGGTGGCACCGATCCAATAGGCGTTATGATCCCGATATCCTGGACTGCAACAGAATTGTGTAATTATCATTATCGGCAGCCTAATTGTTTTGTATTTATTTTTTAATTAAAATTTATTAATTGAACAGTAGAGATAGGCAACACACAATTATCGAACGAGTTTATTTTCGTTTATAATTAAATATTTTGTTGGTTTTCAATGGTGAGGCTGTGTGATAAATGATTTCCATTGTTGTGTTTCAAATATAGGTTCATCATTATTTATGAATTGAAACGAGATGAAAGCTTTCTGTGCGATGAAAATTACTTGTCGGTGAAAGTAATTAAGAAAGTCGATAATGATACGAATATCTAGTTTGCAGACGTACTCAATATTTGAAAAGATAAAACTTTCATGTAGAGTTTGTAAAATCCATTAAATAAAATAGTGTTAATTAGTTTATAGCTACAGTTTTCGTTCGTGTTATAATGACGTAATTGGCAAATTTCGAAGACACAAACAATGCGCTAGAATTGTTTTGATTGTATCAACCACAGGTAATGTGGAATTGACATTGACAAAATCTAAATATTACCAGAACAATTACAGAATATAAATTGGAAAAGTTTGGCACAATTGTTGTAAAATATTGAGGTATTGTTCATTCAATAATATCCTCCGCCAAGCAATCGAACAGGATGAAATGAAGCCTTATTATGGCCAGAATTAGAACACGATTTACGCAACACTTTGCCGAATTTGACGAAAATACTGTAAAGCTTGGCATTCCTGCAAGACGCATAAATTTCAACAGAATCACAAGTATTTTTTCTCCTCAAAAGTAAGAAATTTTCATTCGTTATTTTAACGTTGTGAACGCCGGATGTTGACATGAAAAATCAATAATTGCAAATTTGATTAGCGAAAGATGTGTATGAAACTTGGAAATTTTTCGTAGAACGATTAAACGTTGATCAGCACACGATGGAAAAGTTTTTGCATGGGGGAAAAAAACGGGTAGTTTATCATTGAATGTGAGACAAATTATAAATCGAAAAATCATTTGCAATACCGAATAGACGGTATCGAATTGTTATTCTACTTTTGTTGCAATCAGAAAGTTCTAGAGTTCTAAAACTACTTGAAACCTGATCAATTTCAGCCATGTAAGAGAAACTGGTGCTACATCCATTGAATAAAAGTGAGACAACTAAAAAGTTGCTTTAAAGCATGAAACAAAACACTTTTCGAATTATAGTTGAAGACATGGCAGAGTAAATTTGCCAAACAAATTGAAGGCCTGCTAAAATATCCTGCTTGCAAAACATTGAAGCACCAGCTGAAGCCACTAGTTTTGCCGTTGTTGTTTATCTCTTATTCCGATGAGTTTCAGAGATTCCCTTTGAAGTTCAAGCTGTAATACGGATTTTTCAGCAACATCTACAGCGTTTTGGAAAGAATAAAATGAATTTCTCATGATCCCGAGTCAAAACCAAAGACTAAGCAATGAGATGAACCCATGACTTCAGCTCCGAACCAAGTCTGAAAAGCCTGCAAGAAACTCTTTTTATTGATGAATTATCTCCAAACTGGTAAAACAATAAACCTTTTGCACTAGTTATTTGCTAGATTTACGTCTCTCTGACCTCCGGTTTTGCTTACATCTCAAGACATTCATGCGTAGAAAATGATTTTCATCGAACGGTGATTGCAGCAATCGAAGCGTAATCCGGATTCTCACTTTAGACATCTTTTGAGATGGTCGTTGCGATACTGGGAGAAATTAGAAGGCCGACTGCAACTAGAACACTTCCGACACTCAACCAAAGACGATTTGTGTGCATAAAATGCGAATATCTCTACCGACTCCGTCATTGTAACGTAAAACAAACGAGAATTTGTAGAAGTTTTACGTACATAAATCACTAATGCTCGCACACTCCATGAACATTAAGTTGTTGGCAATTGCTGTTCTAAATAAATCACAATGCGAATTTCCAGCAGGTACTTTAAAGCTTTTATTAAGATTTATTCACGATGACCATTTCCACTTTACGTTACTTTGTTGTTAGAAAAACACTTAACAGTTTGGTGTGGAGATGATTCAATATTAAAAGAGGAGAAAACTAAAGATTCTGCGAGATTCTAGAGAGAAAATGTAAAACGTGTTGATATTTGCATAGATTGTAGTTCGTAAATAAAACGTAAACTCCCTGTGGAAATTCAATTGGAATTTGATTTGAAAAATAAAACGAAAAAGGAACGTTGTTTTTGTTTCTTTGGAAATGGCAAAATTCTTATGCTACACACGAACATTGCTCATTTTCTCTATTCGCAATTTGTAATAACAGCAAGTATGAGTTTTATAAATATAAATTCTTATATTGTGCTTTTGTTGATTATACCGCAAAAATACTCGTACTTCCGGTAGAACAGCAAACTCTAAAGTTTTTCGACAACATCCAAACCGGAAGAGATACTTTGGAAAAACATTTCTTATAGCAAATTCAAATACGTTTCAAATAGCTTGAAATCGTATTCTTGCCTACAATCGAACCACCCCATAAGCCTCTGTCGTTAAGCCTTACCTAGATAGGTCTACACACAAGATTTATTACGTTTCCATTTCCTCCTTTCGCTAAGTGCTTGCAGAAAGATGTATGGGTGGTGTATAAATCAAAGCTATTCAAAATCTCGTCAAGTAAATTCGTCAACGTACTGTTTTAATTTAGAATAATTGTTTCATCTTTTTCCAGTTCAATGAAATGCACGACAAAAACACTAGCTCTTTGAAAGCTTGCTTGATTATCTAATTACAGTTCATTTCCCGAATTCTCCAACATACACGTGTCGCAACAATAATGAAAAATTAAATTGTCATCTAATAAATCCGGAACATTTGTGCCAAATTTTCAAAATTAACCCGCATTGCAGCTTATAGATTTTTCCTGAATTACATCTTGTACGTGATGTTTTACACAAGTTATTTTACAGATTTTTGTGTTGTAAATGGTAATTCTCTGTTATTATTTATGAGGAAAATTGCTTTAATAAAACTTGGGTAAAAGCATACAATTTCGAGAAAATAAAAAGAGTTTTATCAATCTCACCAACAACCTGTCATGAGGTTGAGGCAAATTAACTCGTTAAGCTCGCTGTTTTTTTTTTTGACTGGATCTTGGTAAACTACTGCAAGATTAATTTAGTTGTCAATTTGTCAAAACAAACAGTGGTAGAGAGTGTCGAAACACTTGTTTTGAACATTAAATCCGATTCATAACTCGCATGGGTATTTCTCTGGCGTATCATAAATCAAAAACTATTCGAATGTGCTATTGTAGTGTTTGTATATCAAACACAAGTTTAACTGGCAAATCGTGTAAACATGGGGTAAGCCATGCAAATTTCTGGATTAAACTTTAAGCGCCCTGTGGCTGTACGATGCGCGACAATCTAATCGAATCACAACACCAATAACAATGTCGGTATCTTACCTATTTATTAACACATTATTAATGATATTCTGGTCTTCTTCGCTACGTATGCTGGCCAAATGGCCGCCACGTCGTATACATTCGTTCTCCGCTTGATTCCACGGCAGCTTAACATCTTCAATAGCCGCTATACAAAACTGCTTCAACATCACCCAACCGAATCCGCATACACCGACGACCTCTTCGATCGGTGCAGCCCGGTATTTCATACGTAAACCCAATGCACCACGACCACCGCTAGCATGCACGTTCACTTTCAATACAATCTTATTCGTCCTGGACATTATCTCGAATTGTCGTTCAGCATCACCGGATTTCGTGCAATGCGACCAGATGTTGTCGCCATCAAAGAGTTGTGTCTGTAGGCCGGCACACTTTAATACGCCGGATTTTTCAATCGGGAACAAAGAATCAGCCGCCAACGGACCTGGAATAATCATCAAAACAACAACAAAAAAAAAACTTTCAGGATATTACATCGGCTTCCTGAAAAACAGTATAATAAAAGTTTAATAAATGCAAAGCAGACCTTTCGGGCCGGCCAACGAAACATTTATGTTTTGGTTACGACTGTTTCAAATTACAACGGAAAAAATTGGAACGAAACAAAATATTAATGAGTCAGGTGGATTTTTATGGGGATCGTAGCAGAACAGAGCAATGAATACATGAAGAAAAAAACGGGATTATATAAGATTTACTGAGTGTTTTAGAATTCTAGGATTTGACTGCAATGACATCCCGGTATTGTTTTAGATCCGGCTTAGATTCCCTCGAGGTGACGGGAGAATTGTGTGTCGAAAGAAATGTTGAATTTGTAAAAATTGTAAAAACCAAATGGTTATTTCGAGTCATGCTTCAATAACGTCGAACTTTTCACGAAACTTTACTTCCTCCAACTGCCAGTGGGATTCATTACTTTAACTCGTCGCTTACGCCCTAATTATTTACAATTTCGCATTTATTAATAAATTGGATAAGAGTTACAAACAGATTAATAAAGTTATATTATTTCCTTGGATACACTTGAAGATTTGTTGTTAACGAATTATAAAACTGTAGAAGACTACTTTAGAAATTCAATCCAATTGAAACGAGAATTGATATACGAACAAATGTGCCAAATCGGATACAAACAATAGTTGATTTGTTGATATAAGTTATAGAGTGAAAAAAATGAACAAAAAAAAACCAAAGAACTATCTTCCTCAAGGATGTCAATAGAATAAAAATAGGTCACACAGTGATTTCAAAACACTCCAGGGGCTCTCCGTTACTGCACAAGACAATATCTATCCACTGATATAAAATAAACACTGTTTTTTTCCACCGACATTTCGTCGATACAAACATTCATTTTACTTACTTGTCGACGTTGAGCTGTCGCCAATTTGCAAATTAAGCGCCACCCGATTCCCATACGGTAAATAAATCTTAAATGTACATTGTAGTTCACCAGTCGGTTTCAATTCAAATGAACCATTCCTTGTGATAAACGTTATATTATAACAATAATCGACTAAATGGTAAGTTAATGTGAACACTGGACTACCATAAACATGCATTACAGGTTGGTTATGTGAGAATGGGAAATACAGATGTCGATCGATCTCTGGTAATTCTTCTAATTTACCACACAGATGCGCTTGTCGATGATTACGGAAATAATGTTGTTGTTGCTGTTGTTGTTGTTGTGTTGTATTCGAACCAGAGAAATGGAGAAAACCCCGCGAACAAGGTACATTTAAACGTGTAATTTCGATAACAAGACCATGGCCGGTGTTGTGATTCGGGAACCAGATCTGACAATCTGGTATGTGTTGGAAATGGTGTGAACTGATTATTGATTCGGCTTCTTTCAGATGCAATTGACAATCTGGAACGGATTAGGAAACTTTACAACACTCATTTTCTACTCGTCATTCTTTTCGAAGTACGTTAAGTTCGTTGACTCGAATTTAGATTTTCAAACAGTTCCAAGTCTGTGTTAAAATGAGATTAGCAAATCTACATTCGAGTCGTTCTCAACAATTTTCCATAGTGCTTGATATATCAACGTAATCTTCTCATTTTGTGTCATTATTATGAGAATAATAAAAATAATAATAAAGGCAACAGCTGTGACTAATTTGAGGTTTTCGCAGCTTTGAAACGATTACAATCTTCATTGTGTACAGTTCTTTGATTTCAAGAGATTTGTCGCTATTCAAAACTTTGTGGTGAAAGTAAAGGCTGTATGATTCTTCGAAAAAAAAACACAACAGTGATTGTTTGAATGTTAATTATAATGTAAACAAAAGAAATAATTGATAGCACCCACAATCACTCAATTCTTCCACGTTGTGGTCGATTATAATCGACAAATCATTACATAACTAATCAACGATTTATAAGAGTTTCTATTTTTTGTTGTCCAACATTATTAGTTCGGTGCAAGCTGGTGCGAACGCTACACGCACACGTCCCGAATTTGCCTGAACCGTCTATTTTTTACGTCTCGTTTTATGGTCCCTAATTTATAGAATTTGTCCCGAATCGTCCCTAAAAACCATCGTGGTGAGAAGGTAAAAGTTTAAACGTATAGTGTATTTTTTGTGGATAGATTACAAACTGAGAAAGTATTTAATAGTTTATCGGATCGAGTTGTTTTTCGTTCTAGTTGTTTTGGAAATGCCAAAAAGTCATATGAGATCTCGAAAATTGCTCGGTCTTACGAAGCCAATTACTCACAATCAATCCAGAGACAAATTTGATTTGAAAATTCTCATTTCAAGGAAGGAGGACTTGCCTAGTATCAGTACTCGTTTTTCTTAAGTCAAGTTTTCGTTTATTCCAATTCTTTGCTAATTTCTTGAGATAGTTTTTCACCCCCTTAAGTCGAACGGACAGGTGGAAAATCCTGTATATCACTTCAGAAATTTCATGCAAATAAAGTAACCCGAATCTGAAAGTTTGAAACCTGGCCACCTTACTTTTATACCGATTTTTCTATAATCCGAAACGATTTTTTGTCTCCTTGATTACAACTGACGCAACCTAAGTAGTGTCTAAACAGTTTTTTTTTATAAGCTTCAGAGATTTTATGTTGTTAATTAAAAGTAATTTTTTTCTTTATTTATTTTAATGTAAAGTGTGATCGATGCTGTTGCACGTGGCACTCCACTTTTTCCGCTTACATTATTCTAAGCCAGTAAAATTAAAAATCTATTAACCTGGAAATATTCCGAGCAGAAATACGGCGATATAAAAGAATTTTTTATGCTAATTAATCTGATTTAAACTTTGTACGACTTTAATTATGATTGATATGTGCTTAAAATTACTCCCTAAGAAAATAATTAAGTACAAGTTAAAATAAGGAATGCAAAAATCACTGTCGTTTTTACGATAAAAGATTCATTAGGTATCTACTGATGAATATCTAAAAGCCACTTAATGGACACTTGATCGAGCCCTGCTCGGCAGAACTTAACATCTTTATAGATAATTAATTAGAATCCATTGATTCGACAAGGATCTGGGTTAAACATGGTCCAATGTTTGTCGTAGGAACTCGATAAAGATTCATAAAAAGCGCTCTTTTGTCAACGAAAGTTAGATGCATTCAAGAATTTCGCAATAAAAATGTCTCCTTTACAAAACTTACAAAGCGCAATTGTGAAAAATGTCTTCAATTATTCCACAAAAGACTTTCAGGACTTAAATTGATAACAGGTGCATTTTGGTTGATTAAATGCTGCCAATTGTGAGAAATTGAGATGTTTTTTGTTGGTTTTAAATTGAACGTTTTCAACAACTTACAATCGTGAAACAGAAAGCAATCAATTACAACCAACTGCAACTTTGTAAATTCTTTAAGTTACGAAATACGATAAATGTAAAAAACACCATCGATTAATTGTATTTGTGCAGTCTTTTATGAAGTTTACGTTATGAACGTTACGTTTTTCTGTTAATTCAACAGCTGGAAAATCATTAAAAAACTGTCATAAAACGTTGATAAAAGAGAATGTCAACTGCAATCATTCTCATCTTAATCCTTCAAATACCTGTAAATTAGAATTGATTGATTTTCCTAGTTAACGTGCAACGAGAAATACATCTGTAACAGGACTGAATTCAGCATTATCATTAAATGGACCGCAACTTTTCAAAGCAGCTCGTGTTGTTGTCACAATATGACAAATTAACGACTTTGTACCGGTTTTAGTTAATTGTTTCGTACATAATAAATTAATCTTAATTGCGTTAGAACTGTTGTAATAAACACTTTTACGGTTGCAACTTTTAACTCTACTTTACTAAATGAAAAGTGAAATTTGTCCTCGATTATCGGAGCTTTATCAGCGGTTTTGTATTAACAATTTCCTGAAAACCGGACATTTTTGTTCAGCTCGAAATTGGAGCGTCAATAGCTTCCACAAAAACGCCTTTTACATCAACATTGATTGTTGCATTCTAAATCTAGCGTTTTAGCGCTTAAGCGCTATTTTATTGAATAATTTGAGTAGCATCTGCTATGCAAAAAATTAATTCTAATTAACAGATTTAAGCGAGTGAACGAACCGTAACTATGATGAATTGGCTCGGCAAGTCCTTGGTTTCACTAGACGCAAAACTATGGCTTGTATCAAAACAAATTAACTCCAGTAACCGATTATTACAGATGGTAATAATTTATCTTACAGTAATTCCAATGGGTTTGTGGCAAAACTAGTTACAACTGAAAGCGTATAATCTATTATATTCTATTTATTTAAATGAGAGAATATGGTTAGTACGTGTGTACAATTTGAAATTGCGCCTTGAAGCACTCTCTCATTTCTCTAAACGATCCACATCTCTCTAGGCCTACACCGTAAACGACATACAATCAATCTAACAAATCACTATCCAAATATATCACTGTTCGTCAAGAGATAACGTCAAGGTATCAATCAGATGGAGAGCATCAGTAATCGAAACGGCTCCAATGCTGAATAAATCAACTTTATAAAGTAAATTTCCTGTTGAGATCGGAAGATTTCCCGTATCTCGTCTCTTAATTAATTTGATTAAAATCGTCTCGATAAACAACGTTTTGTGAAATCAATTTTGTCGGTATTGGAGAGAATAATCAAATTGAAAAACAATTATTTTCTTCCAACATCGTCATTCTTTGATGTCGCGTTGAGACGCTTATTAGATTCCCATCTATCACTCCCGTTTCGCTCTTACCTTGTCGTATTGGAAGCGTATAAATCAATCGGTAGATAGATGAGTCGCTGGTGATTTTATAATTCAACCTAGAAGAAGAAAAGATATGAAAATATATACAAAAAAACGTTGTAAAAAAAATGATTTTAATAGACATGTTTTGTTGGAGATTTCTGGATTTAGGCGGATGGAAATGGCTACATTTTTTCTTGTCTACGGATAAATCCATCAGGATGACATATCGCATCATAAATGACAAAAGGGTTTGAATAAAACATGAGACTAACAGCTGACAGTTTGATATTGGTTTTGATGGCTTGGATGACTGCATTTATTAAAAGAAAATATCCCCAAGTTTTGATAAGGAATCAACAATGACACTGGTAAATGTTATCAACATTGTTGTAGTTTAGACAAACCGACAACGAACAGAAATGTGTAAACAACTCAGTGTGGTGTAGTCAAGTTGACTATTTCCAAATATAATCCAAGATCGATTTATGGGAAACGTTTCAACGTTGAATAGAAAAGTGGTTGTTAAATTGAAGTGTAATCAATATCTATCGGCCCAAATGTTTACCACAACAGTGGCAAATAAAATTCAATATAATCGATGCGGTAGACTTTAAGCGTTATTACTACCCGGTAGCCGTATCAAGAGATTCTTGTTCAAATGAACGCAAAAATTTCAGAATTCGGTCGCCTGGAATTACTTTAAATTCCCCCGGCTCAAACAACTTTGTTGGGTCTATTGATATTATTAACCGTGGCCGAAGTTTCAAGTAACTCTAGATTTACTAATGCGAAACATGAGTGATGGATGCTCTTGAAAGATGCTGAAAAGTTTCTCCAGCTGACAGCTTGCGTGTTTCATATTTTCAGTTAGTTGCAGACCTGGAAGTATTACAACCGCTGAATTGCGGTTTAAGCACCGATTGCAATTTTAGAAACGCTCGCAAATCGGCAGTTTAAATTTTTGAAATATTCCAAGCAAAAAAGGTGGAAGAACAATTTTGTTGTTGTTTTTTTGTTATTTGAAATTTAATGGAAATTTCCCTCAAGGCTGCATACAAAAGTGAAAACTTTTGATAAACGTTAAAATGTTATTGAAATAGTTAACAATTTCGTTTTTCTCTCAACATCAACAAAGGCGATTTTTGTGTGGATAACAGCACCATTCAAGCTATAATTGCGATGTGTACACCGTCCTTTGAGGCGACAAAATCGATATTTCTTTGAACACAACAATGGTAAAAATTCTTTAACACCAAAACTGGCTTTTTTTCACCGACTTCCAGATTGATCTGTTATATAATAATAAAGGGAATTATTACACAATCTTATTTGTGAATACAGTGTAGAGTCGAATTTGCATCTAGACAACTTTATCAAATATTAATCTAATACTTTATGTCGACTCTAATCCAGCTACATAATGGAATATGCATTATCCGGTGTTCTACTATAATATTAATTCCCCTGGCGACGACCTAACGTTGTACTTACTCAAAAGTCACATTATTCCTGTTGCGCAATATACCGTTGATAGTCCAATTTATAACCATTTCATTATCAATCAGTTGATTTCTGTAAACATTCGCACCACAATCCATATCCTGGATGTTGTTATTGATGAAATGTCCAACGGGGTAATTGTTGATTGTTGAGATTATTGTGAAATCGACCGATCGAATTGATTGGCTTTGTACAACAACTGAAAGAAAATCAATTTAAAGTTAGAAAACTTTGTGAATGGCACACTTATAATTGAGAAATGATTTCATCGATAATATATTTATAAATCTATTGAATAGAACTATTCAAATAACTAGCAATTGTTCTCAGTTTAATTGTTTTCGTAACGAAACTGTTCGATTTTAATATCGTTGACGATACGAAAATTATGTAAGCACAATCGAAAAGTGTTCGTATAAATCTTTGGAAAATTGTCAACAATTAAATTGTTGATTTATGTTTCCGGATGAGGATTGTTAATCTATTTAAGTGATTGTAGGCAAGTTTAAAATGCTGTACGAACAGCGACAAGATTAATTGTGTGTTTTAATTTAATAGATGTGTTCTCATCATTTATTGTAACGCAAACAACAAAGTATCCACCTTGAGATCTGCGAACTTTTACAATTCAAAAGTTCTAAAATTCAATTGTATACCATCGATATTGTTGACATGAAATACGATTGTTTCCAAAAGAAATCTAATTGCAATAGAATTCCGGAATCTTTACGCCGAATGAGTTGTGAAATTCACAAAACTTTTCATATTAATATTAATACGAAAGTTAATACACGGTTCATTGATTTTCTCGGCGATTAATGATGATTATAGCATCAAATCTGCTTAATTGTGCGTTAATAACGTTTACTTTTATGATATTTCATTAGCAATGTATTCATAATACTTTTCAGAAATCTGTAGATTGTGTTTTGCTGTCCGCACATTTTGAATGCGTGATTTATTAATTTAGTTTTGCGTCACTATTCGACCAGATTTATTTTGGCTTGATCGATCGTTGAGCTCAGAAATCAGTGGTAATTTTATAGCGTTATTAATGTAAAAAATTACATCGGCTCGGTAATCAGTAAAATCTATCAAATGTAAATCGTTCAACGACGCAAATCAGATGCAGAGTTTCCAGATTTTTGGCCGACATCGAATGGTGCCGGAGAACCTATGCATAAATAAGCGACAAATAATTGTTTTTATGGGTGGTGTTACCCTTGCACCACTTGCTTTCAAAGTAGTTGTAATGATGGATTGCACGCAGAGGAGTCCTGACAAAAATTAAATAGCCTGAACCTCACTGAATGGTAGAGTACAGCAAAGCTCAAGTCTGGCTTGATATGCGAGTCAATAAAATCAAAAATAAAAATTATGCGTCTTGTAAAATGAGTTCGGAAACAAATACGAGTTAAGGGGAAACAACAAATTTGCCTGGAAATGGAGAACATGAGATTTTGGTTGTTTTTCGCAGATATATCGGCGTCAAAACTGCTCATCCTGTTTTCACCACCAACGAACCAGATTTTTGACCGATTTCACCAATCGATATCTGCCGCAAAAATCTGTCCAAGTGTGTTGAGCTATAAGTGCAACATAAATCTGCCGATATTGTCCATCGATTTATCATTTAAGGCCAACTTTTCGGTATGCTGAAAGAGTATTTCTGTCAGAATATCGGAAGGAATAATTAGTCCCGATTTTTGTCAATCTGTTGATAAAGCTCTTATAAAGGAAGGCTATCTGGATTTTAGCTGAAGTATTGATTAAAATGTCTTTAAGAATCAATAGTCTAAATCGAGCTTCGCTTAACCACATTGCACACATGTCCATCACTTCACGGCATCTGTCGAGTCGTGTGGTGATATGAAGTGATGGATAAATGTGTGACATGCATTACGTAAACACACAAATTTTCGAAACGCTTTCACACCGTAAAACACGATTGACAGGCAGTTTTCAGCATAATTTAGCGCCCCAGGAGCGATTCTGCGAATATTTGCCAACCGAGCCGATGATATTCACTACTTCGTAAATATTTATACAGTGACAATAACGATTAAGTACTAACAGACAACTGCGTCACGTACTTATATGCGAACAAAGTCGCGGATACAGCTAGTTAACAAAAGTTCTAGTTTTGGTGGATGCGCCGGGAAAAACGTTTCGCTTAATTCTGGTCTAGCGGCACTTTTTGAAGTGCCGTAAAAATAAGGCAAACAATATTTTTACAATGCATTTTTTATCAGAAATTTATTAATATTTCAAAAATACCTAAAGTAGAAAAAAAAGTGAAAAAATTTAATAATCAAAAAGTTATCGGCCGATGAAGAGGGGGTCTCAAAAAAACGGCATGCTGCGGTGACCACGATTTCAACCCTCCTAGAAATCTGAATAAAAGATTATTAATCTAGAGTAATGCCGCTATCGTATGAACTAAAAGAGTTGAAAAACTTTTTTTTTCATAAAATAGCAGCTGTCTGAAGAAACAATTAATTTTTGTACTACTTTTTTGAGTTTTCCGAATTTTTTAAATATAGTAAAAATTGAAATTTTGGACTGAGGATAGTTCATACGGTAGATAAGTGTATAGAGAAGGCCCACGCCAAATTTCAAGTAAATTCGTTCAGTAGAACTTGAGAAATCGTGGGTACCTTTTTAAAAAAATAGTTTCGAGAAAAAGGCGTTTCAAGTTCCGCGTTCCGGCCGAGTCGCTTTAGATGCCGGGTCACTAAAACAGCTATATCTTCGAAAATAATTTGAATTTTGGAAAATCCTCTTGAAGACACATTCTTAAAGGACTAAGCTTTGAAAATATGAAAGAAAAAAGGATCGATTTTTTCAAATTTCTAGGCCAGAATACCGCCTTAAAATACCAATAAAATAATCAAACTTGATCGTCGGTGTATTACCTGTGCAAGACAGGTGGAGGATCAATCTTAATAACGTTGTTTTTTACGTGATCGATTTGGATGTCAATGTATCACAACGTTAATTGAACAACTTTCGAACTTTTCCAATAGAAACTTTATTTTTCATCGTAAATTTCGTACAAATTCTTAATTAATTTTTCATCTGGACCCTCCCTTGATAAATCCGTAATTTTCTAATTATTAGCTCGCATCGTTATCTCAGTACACTGAATAAATAAAACGTAGAAACGGATTCAGGATAAATTTTCATGTTATTAGTTGGTAACCCGTTCCATTTATAATTTAAAAAGGGAATTGGGTCGGCGAGAATTGATCGAGTAACTTGTAGGACAAAAATCCAGTCTTAAGTCGTTTTAATTTGTTTACAATGGATTTTTTTACAGATTCGTTCTAAAATTATTGCTTAAAAGACACAATTAAATAAACGAGTTGCTGTATCCTTGATTTATGGCGCAGATTTTAAGCTCTCTAAGTGGCAACAGTTCAAGATTGTCAAGATTTATTGTGCTATCAAATCTAAGTGATACCAAGGGCAGAAATTTTAATTGAAAATATTTATATTTAGCAACGTTAATTTAGAATAAATAAAATCCATCAAGATTGTAATCTAGATTAATGTTTGTTCTGTTGAAATTCGTAATATTTTCCATGTCAAATAAGCGTTTCATATAATTAAATCCAGTTATATTGTATTAATATTTACAGGTTATTCGAGAGTTTCATCAGACAACAGAGAGAAAAAAGCAAATATCCATTTACAAGTTCAAATAAAATATCAGAAATTATCTAAGGTAAATGTTTAGAAATGCCCTGAAAGCTGTATAGCCTACAAACTTTATTTTTAAAAAAATAGTCGTTTCAGTTAAGCGAATTTAATTAAACTGTAAACTGATATGATAAGGGAGCTTCTAGTTTCAATAGTCACAGGTAATAGAGGCTTTACGATAAAGTTGTTTAGTTTTTTTGTTGTTGTTAGTACAAAAAATATTGGCATGTCTACATCTATTTACTGTTTGTCTGTCGTTATTAAATTTGATGTGGCTACAATCGAAAAAATCCAATAGAAACTCATTAAAGCATTCGACAATAAAAAGGAGGCGTCATTCAATGTTCTAACCCAGATACACTCAACTGTATGTAAATTTGTGTGTGTTGAAAAAAGATCGTGATTTATGTTGTTCCATTAATGTTAGAACGCAATACTTATGGATAAAAGGATTGAAATTATGTTGTATGAATTTTTTCGTTAATTTATTATTGAGCGGTTTTCAATCAATTCTTTCCGGCTGCTTCTACCGGCAAAACCTGCACCGTTGCACGTCACCTGTCTATCAAAAACTCCCACATTACGTAACCGATTCGATTGCATTTTGCGATAATTACACCGATCCAAATCGGCATCTTTAAACGATAATGAGACCTTTAGAGCTGTTTTAATAACGACAACAATAAACCAGTAATCAACTGGTACGTTTTTGCGATACTAGTACGATCTTAACGATATACTCGACGACGGATTGTTTTCTTTGTCAAATAATCGATAAAAGGTAAACGGTAATAAGTTCACCGACCTTCGAGTTTGTGTGTGTATAACGGAAATACACTCCACGTTTACGTTTTATCCAAGTTATTTCGCTGTTCTCTTATGAAACCGTACAGATGGAGAATTTTCGCTGAATATCCATCTCCTATTTTCCGGGATTTTATTCCAATGGGAATTTAGAGCTTCTTTGAAAAGTCGTTTGGTTGTTTTTTTTTCCGTGACAAAAGTCAATATTTGTTTAGGTGTAGAAGGGTGAAGCACCACAGAGTAAATGTTTTTAGAATAAATGCGAGAAACCACTAACCTTCTCGCTATAATTTCCAACTTAACATCAATATTGATTATCGAGCTTAATTTAGATTTTATAATGTGGCCGTTCTCGCTCAAACACCGATTTTAAAGGCTAATTAAACGGTCGATCGATAAATTTTGGGAAAATTCACCATAACAGGGCAATATTAATAGAGCCGGTAATTATTTCTATCAAGACGGGATAAAATGTGAGCCACCAAACGGGCGTAACTTGAATAGCTGGTGATTATACGGCCCCAGGGATCGTTAGTTAGGTTCCATATAAAATATTTCTGGGTAATTATTTCAACATCTGTTGAATAATTTCAATATGAATTCAAATGGAGTGATGTAAATGTTATAAAATTGTCTAGAAATATCGTTTATGTAAATCGATTTCCAATAATAGTGGATGTTTGCAGAAAAATTGTGCACAGAAGTCGACTTCACTACGACCGTGTTATACTAAATAATGAGATATTAGCAACGTGGGAGTCTTCTTTTGTTATAATTATATTATATACTGCGCAAACGGATTATACATCGCATAATTTTAAAGGCTTAACGCTACAGAACTTTGTAGTATTCGTTTCAATTATCCGGAAGGGAAGCCTTATAAAAATTGTAAGAATTATATCAGAATTTTTCGCATCCACTGTTTAATAATTAAACACCTAGAACAGAATAAAAAGTATGAAGGTTTGCTTATTTCGATTAACTCGAATGAAAGTGAACTGCCAACTTTTATAGTGTGCACTTTATCTACCGTACCGTATGTTTGAGTTTATTACAATTTGAATTTTTCAAAATGTTGGCTAGCATGCGATAACCGTAATAGAAAACCGTCCACAGTTTTGATGTCTTTCTACAATTTCTAGACTTGAAATAAATTATTTTTTACACTGCCAGTCAAATCGATCAATCAATCCGAATTCTTTAGTCGTGCAGAGTTGTATACGTAAATTCTGAGACGTGCTGTCAATTGCCAACGATACAGAAAAATCGCCAAAATACAGCGTGTGACATATTTCCGGTCGGAATTGCCGTCTATTCATATTGTATCAGATTGAAAGTTTGTCCTATTAATCTGAAAGGAAACGTTTTTCATTAGCTTTCACGATCTCTCACGAACTTGTGTTTCTTTTGTTTCAGTTCGTCTGTTGAAACAATAAACAAAGAGTCGATTGCTGCGGTTATTGATTCGAAGTCTTCGCTATTTACGTATTACAGGTTGGTGTCAAAATTTATCGGAATTCATTTCCTGCTGCTGAAAACTGACCTGATGGAGGCGTCGATACAAAAATGAAACAATCCCGTTTTTTTCATGATTTATCGATTTTTATTGGTGTGTGTGAAATAAAAAACGCTGCATCGACTGCTGCAAAAACAAAGTCTACTATTTCATATACTATGTCGTTCCCCGGGCGCTAAGTTTGAAACCCGATGCATTCAGGTGAAAAAAAGAGGCAATTCCTTAAGACTTTTTCAATTACTCACCGTCACCTAAACGACTTTATTTGTGATTAAATGAAAAATAGTTAAACAAATGTCTCTCTTCTCTTGAAAAAATTGTAAAATTTCGGACGCCAGAGTTTTTGAAAGCTGAGGATTATGCTCCAAGTCACTGTTTGTCTATGAAAGTTGCCACTGTAATCTTTATTTTGGCAAAGCAAGAGTGATTATTGTTGAGACAAAAATCAAAATGTCTTCGATACATTTTCATCCATAACCAAGGACTTACTTGTTGAACCATATAGATTCTTCCGAATGTATCTTTCGCAGGCGCTCTTATACTTTTATGGAAATCAGCCGAATACCTGCCACATTTTGGTATTACATGTTGGTTGCAAGATTTATAAGAATTCACTTTCTGCTATTGAAAGCTGAACAAAGCGTCGTTGATTAAAAGTTTCAGTATAATTGCCTGAATGCCAAAAATTTTGAAAGCGTGAGAATCAGAAAAGTTACTACAACTTTAGCTAGGCTAACGTTTATTTTGGAGCAACAAAAATGAATATTTCGACAATGAAATCTGAATCTAAAATGTCATCTGTTTTCCATAATCAAAAGGACATATCTTGAAGGACTTACTTTTAAAGCCAAATGAATTGTTTTGGCCGTATATTTTTAAGCTACCTACTTTCATTGTAAGTTCGTGTTGCATTTCTTTAGTACTGAAAGCTGAATAAATGGCCTTATTGATTCGAAATTTCGCTACAATTGCCTGAATCGGAGAGCGTGAGAATCACGCCTTGATGTTGTTTGTCTATAAATTTCAGCCACTCTAACTTTTACAACAAAAGTATTTATGGCTAATTATTTTTCATCAAAATCTAAAATGTTTTTCGCGACAACCAATTGGCCCAAGTGCTCTTTTGTTTCCAAGCTTCATACGTTTTTTGCAAGCGGAAATCAGTCGAGCTACTGCCGCATTTTTGTACGTAACAAAGCACAATAATTCCAATATAATTAGACTTGTAGTTCACGACTGGGTTAACTGTAAACGTTAGCAATTTCACTGTTGAGAAAGCATGAGTTTAGTTATGAAAATAATAGGGTATAATAGCATAGTTTCAGTCGTATCCTGGAGGTGTAGTCCTAATAAGACCAACAGGATCTATTGAAACCACTACATTAACAAGACTACAACGTTTCCTGGTAACTACTGTAATTTATAACGACTAAAACATGTTCTGTTATTAGCACACAAGGATGTAGACGTCCAGCAAACCAAATCGAATAGACTTGCATGTTCGAACAAGAGCAACCTTTTAACCCTTAACATTAATAAATCGAACGAATTTATTTGGAGGGCCACTATATCTTTCTTGCTCCCAGAAGTTGTGCTTTCAACTTTGTGCGGAAACATTTTTATAATTCAAACAAAATGTGTCTTAAAAGTAATTTTAGAACATTGATAAATATTCACGAGTTTCAATATTTCGTTGCAACACATTAAAACTTCACATCTTCAAAAATACATTTTCGTTTATTTCATTTTTGAAGTCCCACAATTGCGTTGGTGAAGTATAAAATTCGCATCCAACCTACTATTATTATTACGAAAACCGCCACTTTCATACTGTTTGTAAAGCACTTAAGTGGTATTTGACATAGTGAAGCTCCATGAGAATTCCAAATGTTTCCCAAATCGATAATATTCAACGACATATTTACAAAAAAAAAACAAGCAAACAGAAGAAGAAGGCACCACTTCATTGTTGATTCTCTTTGTGTGTGCGTTTTTACGAAACTAGGAGAATTGATAAATTTTTAAAAATTCGAAAAACACAACGAATAATAATGGGGCAATAAACTCCAACGTCCTGGTTTCCTTTTCATTTTATTGATTTTATCATTTATTTGTCATTTCATATAATCGAACATGCCATTAAAAGAATTATCGTCTGTCAATATATCGGATCGTACAATTTTCCTTTCTGATATATTCCGTGATAACACAGTCGATCCGATACGGGAAATTCTAAAAAGTTCAACGTTTACCCGATTTGAAGCGTTCCAAATGAATCGATAATAATTTATCGAATTGGGAAGATCGACGTCATTGGTTTCATGCTAGCTACAAAAGTGCTCGCGTGTTGGATAATACTAACAAACACTATTGCGTACCACCATTGTTCTGTTATTAATCGACTCCTATTTGAAAAAATTCACTATTCTCCTAATAGAAAAATCAATTGTTTTGTTTGGCTACAAATAAAAGCTTTGGAATCGTTGCTGAACGAAATTTGAGATCAATCATTGCTGACAAGCTCAAGGGCGAATTCATTTGGACGAGAACCCAAATAGATATCATACCACAACTTCACAAAGACTTCATCTAAGAACTCATTAAAAATCGGGTCGTTTCTACGAAATTATCTACCCAGAAATCGATTAGATTCGATGCTCATATATCCGGTGATCGTTGCAAACAGCGGATATCAACCGATAAGTTTGAAATTAGTTTCGAAATTTATCACCTTTCGTTTGATTAATGTAGTCGTCACGTAATTATTAAAGAGTTAATTAACCTGTAAATATCGGTACATGCCGCATTAATAATGAAAGACGCGCAAGTTTGGACTACGCAAACGTATACAATGGATCAACTGAAATGTCAGGACCCAGATTTCAGGCCTGCTATTGTAGGTTAATGTTGTCGATGTGTATTTGGTAATAAAACGCCGTCCATTTTATATAGAAAATTACGTTGAAATATTTGGGTGAATAATTCAATTAATTACACCGAATTAGGGTGGAATAAATGGAGTACTTTGTCTTGAAAAGTAGGTAATCGATTGGAAGTTAGTTAAAAAAACAACTATGATAATATCTGGCGACTAATAATTTTAAATTTAGGTCAATTATTCAACAATATCGTTTCGTATTATTATTATAAAAAAAAGCTCTGCGTGACTCGTCAGTTATGACAGAATTTATACCGTCTACGCTTCCCACTAAATTGCCACAATATTTTATCCACGTGGTACAGGTCTATAACGGAAGACAGTTATTAGTTTAATTCGGATAAACATTAGGAAAAAATAGCATCGATTTGATCGATGAAGAAATGTTACTCGTTCCGCTTTTATGTGACGTGGGCCCAATAATAGAAGTCCTTGTAGAATTCACGATATTCATGTTGTTTATTTCAAACACAAAACTTAATCTGGCGCATCCACCACATGTTACATGTCTATAAAGGAGCCGCATTAGAATTCATTTATCATCCAAACGTAGTCTGCAATTTTAATCGTGTTATCATCATTAGAGATGGTATTGTTAGAGAGATAAATAATCTCCCGTAGAGTAGCAGAAAATACGTGTGTCATTTACTAGAATTATGCACTAATACGGCTATAATTTTCAAGGGCTGTCTGGGCGGTAAATCGTTATTATTCTGATGGAAATACAGCAGAGATTCGCTAGATAATGAGAAAAACCATCAGCAAAGCCTATTATAAAAGGTTTGCCGATATAAAATACAATTCTGTATCCGAGGAAAGTTGGAAAAACGAAAACAGAATCATAAATAAAGCCGGTCTTTTTATGTTTCGTATAAACTTGACCCAATTTTATATAAATCCAAATCTATGTAGATATTTTTTTTAACTGACGATAAGACATAACAATTCTCAATTAAGTTTATTAAAAACTAGCAAAAATTTCGACATTGTTTAAAAGTTTTCTGTTGATAACTCACAATCTAATGGCAAGAAAAACGCAAACTACATTCTGTAGAAAGTTTCGTCGTAAATTTCGATAGAGAAAGTGTTTTGTCGTATAATTCTCAAATAGACGACATGGAAACATTGGGTCGTGTATAATTTGATGATTAAGCAAAAAAGACCCAATACAAATGAGACTGTAAAACTTGACATTGTCGAAATATAGACTAGAAATTGGTACAATTGTCCAACAATATCGACGCGTCATAGAGATGCAAATCGAATACATGGAGACATAAAAATCTACATTATTCAACAATATAAATTTGAATAAATTTGTAAATTACGGTAGAACAGTGATTCGTGTAGAATCCACAATTCAAGTGACGCCCCCAGTGGTTTTACTACGTGTATCGAACTTGATTTATTAGTGTTGGAAAAGTCATTAATTTGTGAATGTTGGTGGCGATTCATCAAGCTGAAGTTCTACTGTTGAATTACGCCAATTTTACAAAACCAACATTTGTTGAAGTGTATATACTAAATTCCAATAAATTTTTAATTAACCGAGCTCACAAATGTTTTCTTCAAAATAGATGAAATTGTGTCGGAAACAATTGGCGGATGCGCCGGGTTTCGGTATCGTTTAGCTCGCATTTATCTCTATTTATAAGATAAACTAATAATCGATTCGAGCTAAAAAGGCGAATGTTATCGACTGAATCATCGGCGAGCTTTCCAATTTGTAACAATCGCTAGATCTAGGAATTGTGCAATCGTTTCGCATCAGTTCATATTCCAACTACTTAATTTGTTGATTGTACCGGAAATTAATTATCATATTCATCTATAATCGGAAAATTCTGTACCTTTGTAAATTATATCCGGCACCAGAACATCCGTCTCGAATAGCTCGTGTACAATTGTCAAGTTCAACCGACCATTAATTGGTTGCTTCAATTCACCACTAAACAGACAAGATTGCTCCTTATCGTTGCTATCAACGCTATTATCTGTATCGCTGACCGTTAATAATGTTGTTGGTGGTTGATCGTTCAATTGTGGTGGTGGTGGTGGTCCTGGTGAACGTCCAGGTGCCGGATCGCCTCTAGTCGATCCACCGCCACTTCCTGGTGGATTTATCACTAAACTCATACAGAACCAACACTGGTCGATTATCAACAATGTGGCCAACAATAACATTGCCACTTTTAATATTATAGAACTAGGGATGAATGGACGACGATGCGGCATTATTTGATAGAATTGTAAATATCACAGAATTTATCTAGAATTCACTTTTGTTTTAAAACCGAATGATTCAACACAAAGCTCATCACATCTAAATTGTTAAACAATTGCGAAAAAAGCCATCATTTTGTTGGTTTAAATTCGATTCCGTCACAATAGCCACCAAATTTTTTGTGTGTCACTTTACTTCGTTTAAATTAAAATAATTTGTTGTCGCAAAATATCCACATTTATATATGTAGATATAGCATAATTACATAGACATATATAGATTCAGGGTGCGAAGCAAATTGTAGACCGGACGTACACAAACTAGAGTCGATTCGCCGTTTTGAAGTCTATACAACCACCACCAGAAACACGGCACCACTACTATATTACCACCACCATATCTAGTTCAACCCACTGCTGCGCTTTGACCGATCGATTTAATACTCAAACATGAAATTTCTCGACCACCTGAAACGTACCTGAACGTATGTACACGTAGGGTTGCTCGTATATTATGGCTCGATATAAGGGTGTCGGTTGGTTATTGACAAGGTGATGCAATTTTAAGCTGCACCCTAATCCGTAAAGGGCAAGCTTTATTTATATATTCATAGAGAGAAAGATAATGCGGGAGTCGAGGTCAGGGTTAACAAAGGGAACTGAAGGATTTATAAATTCAAAAAAAACAAAAGCAAAACGTTGATGGAGTGTTTAACAGTTTTTGCTGAATTTAAATTGAGCATAATAACAGCGATAGAGATTAGGCTATTTTGACGATCCAAGCACTTATGAATAATACAAAAATGTTCGCCAAGATTTGCTAAAAAAGCAGCTGATGTTGCTGTTCTAACATTATACGAATTGATTTCAAACACTACTAACTTTTATGAGTTTGAACAGGGCCGTAGTTCAACACCTTGAGGCCTAATTTTTTTTCGGTGGAGGGAAAATGCTGTTACACACTCCCTGAAAGTGCTGACACAACTAAACTTTTTTTCAGCACTTGCGGTGATGCAAAGTTCTCATTACTATTTCCTCTTAATCTGTCACTTCATTTTGAATAGGACCAACAACTTAAAGCATAACTCTCTCAAATAGGGAGCGCCCTTTACATATTCTAATATTGCGATACCTGAAAAGCTTGATTTACACACAATTGGTTCTAATACGGGGCGGTAAGTTTTCAAATCCGGTCCTGATTCTAATGATAAATATATTCGAGCTTACATTAAAGTTTGAACCATGAAAGCCGACAGTTTTTAATTATAAATAAGCCTTTCTGCATTTTTCTCTGATAATAGAACGTAACTTTTTGAAATATTTCACGTGGATTATGTAATGAAAAGAATTACTCGTCTATAAAACTCTATAGAGGCGTAAAATACTCAAACAAATTTATCTAAGACACAAAGAAAAATCTGAAGGTATACAATTTTTTTAATTAGATCATTTTATCGTCTATACTGAAAATTGTACATTAAAATTAATATTTTTATTTGAGCAGAAGAGAACATTAACAAAAGCGACCAATATATTTGAGTAATGTCCTTTACTTTCAGGAAATGGAAGTATTTTTAAGTTTTGGTGGATGCGCCGGGCCATCCACCAATCATGAAAGCAGAGCTTTCAATAATCTTCCGCTGACAACACTTAAAAGCAGCTTTACGTCTCAAAAAGAAAATCTTACGAAGGAATTGTTTGTGATGCAGTCACATGAAAAAATCTGTATTTACAATCGTTGTAGTTATTGAAACTTGGCAAAGCTACTCATGATTTCCCGTGTATGCATTTGAAATTACTTGGCACAACTTTGTTATTCCACATACCTCATATTACACCACCACACTTGAACAAAGTTGTATTAAAAGCGGAGACTGCCGTGTTTCTCTTTCAAGTGACGTAAACATCATAAATTTCAAGACGAATTGAGTTCAGACAATTTATAGTTTGATGAACATTTCTATTTATTTAAATACTGTAAAATCTTGTTTTACTAATAAGCGAATCGCATACAGTAGCAGCATCTACTTGCTTTGGCAAATCTGAACATTATTGCTACTCAAAACAGATTCTTATCATCGAAGTGCGAGTCTACTTTTTACCAGAGTCTTTGGCGACGTCAGGCCGACATCACCGACTCTCAACCGCCATAGAGTGCATTCTGAGCAGCACAACCCCGATATCCCTATTCAAATTCATTATTGCCCTATTTCGGTTAATTTCCGTCCACGTACCAACTCGGGTAATACTGTAGCAATACCGCCAACCCTTTGCTTAAGTTTATCCAAGTTTGTGACCACAATTTCAATCGATGAAACCCATGAATGCGTGAATATAAAGTTGAATAAACTTGCAAAAATTTAATCGATTCAATACAAAAAATACAAAATTACAAAACAACAACTATAAAAGATCGCCGCATTCGCCCAATAAGGCTTTCAGATCGACCAATTCAGATGATGTACCAGCCGCTTCATCCTGATTGCCAATTACCTGTTCAATATCCCCGAATAATGATTCTAATGAACCGCCCAACTTCTTTAAACTATCAAGTGCTTCGTCTTTGAAACGATCCAAATTCTCCGTATAGATATTAAAATCTAGACCACTCAAAACAACAGTACGACCTGAAACATACAGATTATTTACAGTTGCATCTCAATTATTTCATTATTTCACCTTCAATGGGCTCCTGATCGGATCTATGCACGCATAAATCACTACGCATACGGTCCTTTAGAAGTTCAGTTGCACATAGAGTCCATCGTTTGGTTTCATTGCAATTTATTGTGAAGCCGTTATTAATCCTTTGATCAAATTTAAACCAATCTGCATAACTGAACACTTTCTCAAATATATTCTGTAAATATTTGCTTGGTAAGAAAACCAAATTCAATCCGTTCGCATACTCTTCTTCCACTATCGTATATCTAGATTTGAACAATTGTAGCGGCACTAATACAAAATTTAGAAAAAAAACAATCATACCTTCCATTAATATCAAAATATTCAGTTTCTATACTTTGGGCTCGACGACATTCTGCTTGATATCGCAAAACAATTCGCATAGTTATTGAGTAGCCTCTGGGCAGTGTTGGTACAGTTTGCATCAGTTGTATCTTGTAACTCTTCAAAAATCCGCATTAATAATCGATATATTTATTAATTTGAAACTCTTACATATGGACGTACAAGATTCCGGTCGTGGCAAAATGTTCTCCTTGATGTTTGGGGCGGCAGAAGAATTTGGTATTTTGTCGATGCATTGATTTCATGACAACACGGTATACTGAATTGGGCGCATACACACAATCGAAAACTACGATTAATGTCTAATCTATAGAACGGCCAATAACCAGTCTTCAAACAGATTGATGTTGGTAGTATATGATTGAAGATTGTAACAAACTTTTATAGAAATCCAACAAAAACAACACTAATTAATTAACGTTTAAATTAGGTAATTAAATTATAATTACCTCCTGTTTACCGAAAAATTCATATTCTAAATTACATATCACAAAGGTGGTATTCAGGCTTTCTTTAATCAACGATAAGATTTCCAAGCGAGCGTCTGGGGTGAACGCGTAATCTTCTTCACTCATTTTAAAATTAATTAATAAATTTAACAGATAACACAATAAAATCAACGAATATACAATGTGAAACGTGTACAAGCAACGCAAACTTTATCAACTGACATATCGCTGCAGGATTTTAATCTGTTGATAAGAATTTGAAATATTTTCAGGCGCTCAGAATCAAATTTGGAACAACAAAGCAGTGCTAGCGAAGGCTATTACTTTTACCGAGCGTTTTGTTAAGGATCCCCGATTATTAATCGAAAAAAAAAACCGATAGAACAGTCTTAATTCTGATGAATTTGCTCTCTGTAGCAGTCTTTGAAACTGCGCCTAAACAGGGAAGATTTGTTAAGAAAATGTTGTTCTGGTGGAGTCATTTACTAGTTGAATGTGAAAAGTCTTGAATTCAGTGATAAATTCGATTCTAAATCAGGTCTTCAGACCTAGAAAGTCGTAAGAGTTTTTGGAAAATTGCCTCCTTATTCATTAATCTTTAGAAGTAAAAGCGATTGAAAAGCTTAGCCACTTTTTCCTATTAATTATCTCTTGATAACGCTTGAAATATTGACTTTGTTGGAAAAGAACTGAAAATTTTCGTCCCTAGATGAACGCGCCTCCAGGCTCGTAGAACATGAAAAAACAAAGACAATTTTTAAGGAACATTTCGACCGCACTCAATATTTTTTAATGATTTAAAAACGAGATGCCTTTGAGGGCCATTACAAAAAGAAACAGATTTTCTACATCCAACCAGGAGTTGGGGTTTTATCAATTTTTTACGTCGTTCCGTTCATGCTTAATTCTATAAACATAAGCATCAAACATAAAAATAAAAATTAAGTTTTTTCCGCATATTCTGAAGGGTTGTAAATTTTGGGGTGAAATTTATTTCGAACAATATTGAATAACATGATGTATTATTTCAATCCACCCTCATGAATAGAAAGACTGTTCTACAAAAAAAATATGCGCAATTTTTCCTTATCAAGTCGAACGTCTTCCGACTCTTTCATGCCGACTTCCCCTTGGGCGTGTTAGCTCCACCATTTCCATAACAAATACAAACGAAACCAATTGTATTATGAAAATTTGTTGTACGAACAGACTTCAATTAAAAAACAATTTTAAAGGAACATTATCGTTAATAATTTTACGCTTATATTGCCGTTGCTTTTATTACCTTAACGTCAACTCGTTTTAAACCACACACCATCGATCGTAAAATTTCCAGCAATAAACCTGAAAGCCTATAATAATCGTGATTGCATTCTATACCTGCAGTTCGAAAGTAATTGCACGGCAAATGGTAGTACTGTAGTGACAACAAAGAAAATCAGATGCAAGAAACAAAACATATTTAATTCTCTCACAGAAGAACAATACAGCTTGACAAATTGTGCTTAGCGAAGGTCCGGTACACCATCCTCAAGTTTTTTATGTAGGAATCGGTTGGGTAAAATGTAAGCTGGAACCAATGTGCAATCGCACATATCGTCTCGTCGCACAATAAAACCAAAACGTTGTAGCTTGTCAATCATTTCTTCAGTCACATTTTTCGATAGATTTTTGTTGAATTTCGCCTTTAAATTTGCTAGTGTTGCGTAAAATTCCTTTTCCTCACCTGCTGGTCTAACTTGTCTGATAATTTGATATCTGCAAATCGATCATAACGCCACTGTTTATGGATACGAATCGAAAATAATTAGATAATACCGTTCGTTGACTTCCACATGTTGTTCGGAATCTATCTTGAATTTTGCTTTATCTGTCGTATCAATTAGAATCGTCACCGAATAACTATAAACGAATGCCGGTATTGACTTCATGAGCTTGAACAAAGATTTCTATCGACAAATTTGGAAAATTAGAAAAAATTCTATATTATCAGAAGATTCAAATTACATTTCTTTGAATAGTGCCCGATTCGCACACGTCCAATGTTAAATGTTCTGTACGGATACAATGTTCTTTGTATGGTGAATAATCGTGTTTGCATTTGATCAGAAAACGATCGCAAATACACGCCTTGCTTTCTGTTAAATACGGTTGAAAAAATGGCCACAAACCATTATTTAATACAAATGCTGTTGGCAAGATTTGATCAAAGATATCGACGAACTTGAAATTATCATTGAAATTAACACAACATTTAACAGAATTAAACAAAATTACCTGTTTACTAGTGAATGCCAGTTTTTCAGAATTCATAATAACAATTGTTGTACTAACACATTCGTCCATTAGTCGATAGATTTTCCGTCTAGTTTCAACTGAATATAGTTCGTCGAATGCATCGACGAGATCTGAAATGGTGCGAAAAACACGAATCGTTTTTTTTTTTAGAATTTATCCCCCCGAATTTCGTAATGGGGAGATTAACAAGCTACGGGATTATATAGCTGCTCTACAACTCGGAGAGAGGCATGTGGTGAATGCGAATAGGGTACATTAATGTATAGTTTTACACACTTCGATGAAAAAACGACGAAACTACAGACAAGCAGTTTAACTTTGGCGGGATCTTTATGGATTCTAGACGATATTTTCAAGATTATCAATAATGGGAACATTTCATAAATCAAAATAGATAAAACCCAGACTTGGCGAAGTGTTAAAAAGCAATTGTATCGAGTGTTTCGCAACAACTCTATCTGCCATTATATACCTACCTAAGTTGCTCATGAGAGCAAGTTGTAACAAGCGTTTACTCCAATTAGCCGGCACAAGTTTTTCCATTTTGAAAATTAGCAGCGTTTTGATTAATCAGCGTCTGCAACCAAAATCAACTCTTTGAAAGACAGTTCTATTCAATAAAATCTTTACAAAATCAAAGTATGAACCGAAAATCAAAGTGACACCAAAACCAAGAACGAAAAGTCGAGTTTATCTGCCCGCATCTGCTGTTACCGAATATTTAAACAAACTATAAACGTTTATGAAGGGAGTGAGCAAAAATTGAAGAAAACCAGTATGGGACGATGGCTTTAATATCACATCCATGATTGATGTACAAAATCAGATACGCGTTTATAAAGAGCAACTCTCAAAGCTCGTTTTGAGCTGATTATTGGCTGAAAAGCGGCAACTCTAAGCTAGTTTTTTCGACACACACTAACCAAAACCGAACATAAAGTCTGCCTAAATCTGCAAGAGTTTCTCTAATAATTTTGATTTATAATTTACTAGCGACCGAACTTTTTGAATTAAAAACTGAATCTGAAGCGTATGATACTTACAAAATTAAACCAGCAGTCGTCAAAAGGTCCAAATTTCTCCGTTTAAGGCTTCAAAACCTCGCAATTTTCAAACTTCAACAATAACGCCTCAATGGATTTCTATAAAACACGTACTGAATAATTCTAATTATTATTGTTGGAACAATGTTTTGAGAGGAGTTGCGACAAGAAACTCTACTCTGATTAGCTGTGTTTTACGTACAACACGAATCTTTTACCAATCGTATCACATCCGATTCGCACAACAATTGTCGCCTATTAGACGTAAACATGAAAAAAAAAAGTACAAACCCTAGCTTTTATCAAGTTTCTTCAAAATAAACGATTATATTTTGTTTCATAGCGATAAAATAATCTGAATTGTTATTATTCAATGGAACGCTTAAACGTTGCTGATTCATCACAAAATATTCTGATTTTGTTTGATAAAATTATCAGTGATTCTGGAAACATTTCCTTACAAATAAATAACGATAAAATAAAACTCAAAACGGTTAAAATAATACGTTTTTATTTCAAGAAAAAGGCGATATAAAATATTATTCTCTGGCAGAGGCGGCTTCAGCCCGTAATGTTTCCGGAGGCAATTATCAACTTGCAGAAGTTTAACGTTTAATGTCTGAAGCCGCCTCTGTTCTATCTTTTCCTAAATAAATATTTCTTGAAAAATAAACAATTGGATTCAACCGACTGGATTCAATTGAAATTGGATATTCGATTGGGCAACTAGTACGGAAAGTTGTCCGTTCGCCTCGAGTTTGCAACAACCACAGGAGTTGCACATTGTGTAACTAGTGATGTGCCTTTGCGTGCGAAAAATGCGATTTACGCACGCTAATAGGCAAGCAACTATTTGTCGGACGAAATGACACTATATGAACGATATATTTTTTTAATACAGATTGCTTATACCAGGGGTGGTCAACAATATACTTATTTGAAAATTTACCATCTCCGAAGAAATTCTGGAGCCATTCGGCATGGACACTTACACTAACACTAGCACTAGATACAATTAATTAACAAAAAAAATTGCAATTTTTCGAAGCAACATTAGCACTACAAAGATTAGAATACAAATGAAGAAATATCGTACTAATCTAAAAAGGGTGTTAAGTAAGTGTCACTGGTTCGGATCTCATCAAGAACGTATGTACGCGATTAATTCAATCTTCATAGTAACGAAAAAATGTGTCTTGGAAATGAGAATAAGACTACCTAAATAAAGGGCACAATACACTTAAAGGGATTGGGGTTAAGGAGACAATTGGAAGCTTTAAAAGTACTTGATTTGGTAGATTCCAGGTCCGAGGGAAAATTATGTACTTTCAAAAAATTGAACCTTTTACGATCTACGTGGTCGGATCAATTGTTGTAAATAGCATTTTTCAAATTGAATCAAATCTTCCGTATTTAGCAGCAGTTTTCAAGAGTTCTAAGCTAACGCACCAATTGAGCAACTTCATCAGACTTAAGACTGTTCTATGTCGATCAATTGTCGCACTCTGCACTCCACTTATGTTGGCTACGCCAGTGACCCATCCAAGAAACATTGACCATTAAAGATATTAAATTAATTTTGATATTAAAATCTCAAAAATTTTCATATTAGACGCAGTGACGAAATCGATTCGTTTTTCAAAGAAGAGACCGTACATTGCTTCCATCGTGGAAACACTCGAAATATCAGCAAAAAAGCACTTTTATATGCAAAGTAGTCCAAGATTCAAGGACTAGAGAAGAAAGCCCATTACATTCAATCATGTTATGTAAAGACATTGCGAATAATCGACTTGTTAGCCGCCCCTGACTTACAACTTTTTACATTTTGTTTTTACTATGATCATTTGAAACAATTGCTAAAAACTATCTTCATCTAGTTATTCTAATACTGAATATCTGAAACGCAACGATCAAAAATAGACGAAAAATAAACGTCCACACTCACTTTCTTGTCTCAAATATTGATAAAATCGTTCACCCGCAGACATCGTCGATCTATTGCAATCGTGAATGGTGGTGCATCCTTGGATGTGACCGTATGGTCTTTTGGTATCGTTGAAATCTCTGGTGTAATCGTTGGTATCACTTTACCATAATAATTCAACAATAACGGATTCGGTTCGAAGCATATGGACCAGTTTTGTTTCTTCACAGGATGATGAATTCTTAGTCTATCAATGAAAAATATTTTCAATACAATTTTAGAATAAATTAAATTCAAAATTTACCGAAATTGTAGAAAATGGTGGTTTTTCTCGAGCGTCTCCACATTCTGAACATCCAGAGAGATGTGCACTTTAAAAGCGCTTTCATTCTTGAAATCGTTCGGATTTACTTCAAAGTGCGCTTCCTGCAAAATAATTCTTTGTAATTTATGGATTTTTATCCGAAAATCTACCAATTACAGTGATTTTTAATTTCTCATTGGCGACCTTAATCGCATGTCGCCCAATTATGCGATTCTTTAAATGGAGAGAATGCACGAAATTGTCTATATGCAAACATTCAAGATTATAAATACCACAAAGGCAGACACATTCGAAAGATGTTGTTTGATACAGTGGCCAATAGGCTGTGTTTAATATAAATGCAGTTGGTAAGATTTGTGCTATCACATAAACGATCTAGAAAACGATTCGATAAATTATCAAATGATTTAATTGAAACAAAAACAATTACCGTGCTAACACAAAAGTCGGTGTAATGCGCGTCACAGATAGTCCATGCTAATTCGAAGGCTTCTTGTAAGATTTTCAAAATGCGTATTTGAACATTCTTACTATAATAATCCATATTTCGAATTTATAACACCACGTTACAACCAACAACGAGTCACTAAACACAATACAAACGACACACAATATATAAATGTACCTTGCAGAAATCTTAAATGTACTCCAATCTGATTCGATAAGAGACGCATTCTGATTAAATGGAAACATAAGAAAACTATTACTCATATGTTGTGTGTTTTTTTTGTGGTGTGATTGTAGTGGAACAATAATCTAAACATTAATTAAATTATTAATAACAGAAATAAATCTTGAAATTTGTTGCAAATTTACAAAACATTTTTTTTGTGTAACTAAACGATTCTATTGCACAATCTTAAAGGAGAGGGATACAAATAATAATAAACAGTAGGTGGTCAAAAATTTTATTTGGGCGTTACGATACGTATTAAAACTATAATTGTTTTCTTGCACAAAAATTAATTACACTAATGTGGGTTTTATGTTGCCCATTTCAATAAATGGGGCGTCCCGATAGTTTCGGCTACACTTTATATCTGCAATCTCAATTTTCTAGTTCTTCAAATAGATGCACTCGCAACGGTTTATTGATTCATAAATTCTTAGTCTCCAAAAAAATTTGAAATGGACATCAAATTTTCGATTGCAAGAAGTTGAATTTATGTGCAAACGGTTGAATTTGTTTAAAGTGCCTCAGTTGTAAACAATTAAGGAGTGCAAAGGCTTCTTAAGTTTAAGGCTGAAAATTATTATAAAAGATTGGCCTTGTCTTGATTTTCGAGAGAAAAATCCTACATCGTAACGGCTGAACTCGTCGACATACAGTCCAAACGATCTAAATCTAAGACACCTTCTTTATAGCTTACATTTTCAACTAATTGTTTACTGAAAGATGCAATCTTAACGCTGAAAAGCCGAGACAAAAGTTAACGACTTTACTTCTAAACCATGCTGTAATCAGTGGCTTAAGCAGTCGGAAAAATACTGAATATTACTAAAAACATATAACAAATCAACTTTTCATATAATTAAACTGAAAACTAACAGTTTCCTGGAGAATTCGTGCTTAAACCTGAAACAGAGGACAGTTGAAAGGAACGAATCCATCGTTTAATGTTCCTCTTAGGAAATTTACTGTATCAAGTATAAACGAAGGTAGAGCAGCTGTAGTCTTTAGATGCTTTTATTTTCGCAGTCATGATCTAAATGAGAACATGCTACAAAATTCTTCTCTTTTGCTTTTCATAACAAAGATTGATCAGAGCTAAATTTACGGTACTGATTTCCGGCACTATTTCGATTTTAAACTTGAAACCTGTGTATGCAAAAAAATCCAAAACAATCTGTTCAGTTCCTTTATACGAAAGCATTAAATATTGAAATATTTATTATGTCGCACAGCATCAGAACAACGATTTTATTGAGAAAGCTCCGATTCGTTTTATTCTTGTCGTAAACGTTATAAATTTTTATGTGCAACTGACGACCGATTTGCTTTGTTAATACACGACAAAGACAGCTCAGATTTGATATCCGTCTGTCAACGAAATACCACAACTACGACATACCTGTACAGAATTACATAGTTGTGCATAGTATATTATAACAGGGTGAGTTTCCAAAATAGATCATGTGCTACACCTCTCGGAAATTGTATAATGAATCTCGAAGAATTCCACATAATATTGAGCATATTCTATTGGGAAATTCACTGTCATTTTAGAAAATGATGTAGGTAAAGATCTTGAGAAATTTCCATGTCATATTGTATTCTAAGAAGGGCTCGTGCTTTTGAATTATTTCCGCTACCATTAAAATCCGATAAAATCGAAATTACAATAATCCACAATTTTAACGACAGCAATTACTAAATCAAATATTGAAAATTATTAGTCATAGATTTCTTTATTTTGATAAAAGCCAATGTTACCTACGTTTTTTCGAATTTGTTGGATTAAAATCACGCAATTTTAAATTAGATTTAGACATGTAAATCGAGAAAAAATTACAGCGAACTTTCTTATTTCATAGTATTTGCTTTATTTACTCTTATCTTTAATTACGATTCTTATTATTTAAAGTTATCGTGTAATAAGTTTCGATTTTTTTTTCAGAAACAAGTCAAAGTATTGCTAGAGGGCTGGACACAAAGTTAATCCCAATAGAATAAAGAAGGAACAGAAACAAGTCGGGTGTTTCGCAACACCCACAAACTTCTTCTAATTTAGAATTCAAATATCGACCGTAAAATCAATATTACACACATAAAGCTATTGTAGTAAACTTATATTTATTAAATTTCCGTTGAAAATCTCATAAAAGCAATCATTGCATTTTTAATAATGTTCATTACTTGAAACGAAGATATCATGAAAATTTCGTTATTTCCTTTCAGTGGAAAAGTTAAAAGTTTCACGATAAATCACGCCTTCGCTTAACTCAAAAATAGATTCCATACTGAATAGATAAATAGATAAATTTTATTGATACATCGTTGAATATATTTCAATAATGTCGATATACAGCCACTTCGTTGACGCAGATAATCAAAAATACATCAAAAAGAAAATCTGGTTTGAAATCTCCTCAATTCAATATTGCCAAAGAGAAGATAAATAAGGTGAAGAAAAAACTCGACAAAAACTATTTATCTTCAGTCTTCTGTAGAGTTGTAGCTAGTTACCAACAAATCTGGGGATAAATTTGTGATTAACTTTTGTTGTTTTACAATTCGATCACACAAAAAAAACCCTTGCAATACCAGCAAATAAACATGCATAAAAGTTTGAAAAGTTTATAGTTGGAAAAAAACGAAACAAGAACACTGCAGGTTGTGTGGCATTACAGGTCGTTATTGTTGCTGCTTTTATTGTTGTACGAACAATTGTCGATGAACTCGCTGAACAGGTCATGAACCCTTCAACTCCAAACGTTACTTGAATTTTTGATTATTTATATTCAACGATACACGATTAAATAAATTCAAATTCAAGTTGAAATAAAATAAGAAAATGATAAATTTTATTTATTTTTATTTCGTATGTTATCATAAAAACAACGTCTCGAGAGACATGTTTCAATGTAGATAGTCTTACATAAATAAATAGTCTTGTGGCTTGATATATCTACATTTTTACACATCTCAGGACAATTCCCTGGAACCGGCTATTACACGATTTTATGTTCTTTTGTGTGTTACCTCAACATCTTGAGGTTTTTGCGATTTGTCCCCAAGCAGCTAGAGTAGCGTCAACTTAACACAAGTAACGGTAACAGAAAAAACGATATTTTCTGTTGTCCTGAGGGACGCTTTCCGAGCTTTTTACTTGAAAAATGATATTGTATCATCAGAAAATAATCCTTCCTTGAACTACAATTTTGTTCGATAGTAAAAGGACTTTCACTTATTTTCTTTGAAGTGGTCGCAATTTTTCTATTCCCCTGTATCGCATGTTGTGTTCAAAGTTTTGATTTAGAGTAGCTGCAGATACTCTTTTTCTATTTGTACTGCTCAAGTAACCGGAAATGTGCCTCATTTCTTGTTTTCAAATTGTGCGGTCTTCAAATACGAACATAAATAATTGAAAGTAGAGTAGAATTAAGAATCTAATTTGTAGTTTTATCAAATTGAAGTGCTAGACACAAATACAAGTAATTATTCATGTTTCGTGCTATTTATCGCATTCGATCAAACGTTACATAGAAATAGATGCTCTTTATAGTGAATACCATTGGGAAATTCATGTAATTTCCATAGATTTATCAACACTTGGCGTCCTCTAGCCATCAATAGTACAACTTATAATCACCTCTCTGTATAGTGCTGAAGAATACCGCGATACCGCATAACAGATACTAATTATTGATCAGTAGAGATCGTTTCATGTAATTTTAATCCTACGAAATCGTGGTTTATGCAGGATTGAGGTGCTGATCAGAGATAGAAACAGAGAAGATGATCATAAAGATAAACGTAAGGTACTTCTTTCTTTTCCACCTCCCGCAAAACGTGTGCTCTGTGAAGCTTTTCCATGACAACATGAAATAACTGAAAATTGTTACAAAAGGCAAATACAGCAAGTCCTTTATGGGAATATGGTCATTTGTGAGTGTCTTTTTTCAATAAAAGAGTCTCTTATGCGAGCAATATTCATAGTGTTTTACTAACGCTGTAGTATGGGCATTTAGCAAAGACACCTTAAAAAAGTTTGAGAAGCACTGCCCTTGATAATCATCTATAGGGTTTAAAAATTAGAAAAACCGTTTTCAGCCAGTAGTGGTTTTGATACCGAATCCGTTCTTGATTTGTATCGCATCACTCGTAACCTTCTGATAGAGACATGTATTTCAATTTTCTCTTGGAATCCAGTTTTCCACCTAAGTTGGAGATTCTGCAGTCTGATCTTTTAACAAATGGACCTTATTGTTAATGAAAATTAGTCTGAATATAGTTCGCTGAAATCGAAATACAAAATTGTAAAGTTTGAGACTTTCGCTTAGATAGAAAAAGCTTAATGAAAGCTTAATGCTTTGTTTGAAAAGCTTTGCAAGATTTGTAAACAGTCAACTAGAGTCGGTATTAGTAAGCGAAATAAACCTCCGACAACTTCATAACCAAAAACCATTTTTCTGCCAAATAGTTACAGCATCCCTGCTGCTCTTCCTAAATATTTTTATGTGTTTGACAGTTTGAAGAAAACAGAGTAATTTGTGCAGCAGCGGTTGTCGAAACTGGTCGAAGCTTTATGCAATAAATAGAAGTAATAGCACGCTTTCCTGTCTCATCCGCGAAAGTGTTGAGATGGGGAAAAATACCTTGTAAAAAACGCCTCACCAATGTTGTGCAAAAGCGTTGCGCCTAGTACATTTAGTACTTCGAATTTACCTCAAATTCTCTACTAGACACATCAATTCGAGCCTTTTGTGGACCGAATTCAGCTTTTACAAATCAAGCAAATCTTCCTCTTTTATAAAAATTTTAAAATTCAGCCTTATAGTGAATTCTTCATAAATTACTGAAAATCCGAAAACAGGAAACTTTTATTTTTTACCTTGATACTTATATACAAAATATCACGCTCACCACTTGATAGTCCTAAAGCGATCATTGAGTTTTTAAATCACTTTTGAAGATATTTTGAAAAAAAAACTAAATTTGTAGGTGAACTTCAATCCTCATTTTCTCCCTAAACTTGACTATGGACGCGAATGAAAAAAGTACGCATCCCTTAGTCTCCTTGAACTATGTACCAGAAATAATGAAAACATTTTTCCTCTCAAGCACTAAAATAGTCTGGCAGAGTTTTACCGATCGAACAGTTTCCGCTGTCAGCACCAAGAAAGAAGTGCGCTCGTACCGATGCGTGAGAACATCACCTCTGTTGAAAACTATTGCAAAATCTAAGCTAAAATCTAAGGTCGGGTCATTATGATGTAGAATATTTACTATTCGGCCCTTTAGTCTGTAAAAACAACAAATCTGATTGTTAATCAACCGGACAACAGATCCGACTGACAAATTTCGGAATTTATCGTATAAAACTTGTATTATTCCATTGCAGTAATAATCAAGATAAGGAACGAGTTTGTTTCACGGTTGGGTTTATTTATCTGATGACTACAAGTACAGACAACATTTTAGTATGACATACAATGGCACAATTCATAATGCTAAGGTGTTATAACAGTTATATAACACTAACAATAAGTAGCTTTGTTTATGATGAGGATCCACAACTATATCATTTCTAAATTTAATAATTACTAATTAATTTATCACAAACAAATAATAATAATAATAATAATAAATGCTAGAAACCGTGCAAATTAATCGTGGCAGTTAATTATTTTAATAGCAGAACTGAAATGTTTAATTTTTAACATTATTTTCCAATTTCTCAATAGTTGCAATCAAATTTTGTACAGTTTTCGTTAAATCATCAACATTCCGTTGTAATTTACCAATTTTACGCTTCAATTTCTTATTATCAATATCATCAACATCATTACGAAGAATTGTCGTATTGAAATAGTGATCATCTTGATTCAATTGACGGCGATTTCTTGCATTCAATCGACTGATTGTATTCAATTGTCCCGAATATCGACAATCACTACAACATTCCGACCACAATTTCAAATCAACCGTTTTTGTTAATTCTTCACAACGAATTAAACCATTCTGTAATTCCGGCTGTACGAACACATTCCGACTGATACGTGTAATATTATCACCATTATCGCATAATACACGAGCCAATGTGTACTGTTTGATTTGTGTCAATTGTTCGGGTTTGAATACGGATGGATTCTCGTAATAGAAACGATCACCGTCACGTAAACGTCGGAATTGTTCAATCAACAAACAACGGAATAACGGCCCCACCCGACCACCCACAATTTGATCCTCCAATACACCCCCAACAAATACATCGATATTACCGGGATGACCGTATAATTCTTGTAGTTTTCGTCGGACATCACCGTCACTGATCTCGTGGCGTAGATCGTCGAATGTTTCCACCGGTGTCATATTGCAAACTTTCCGGAACTCTAAATAGCCGGGAATGGCGTGATCGCGGGATCGATGGATATTCATAGCGGCCAAATCTAGTGCTACAGCATGTGCGGTTTCGAATAATTGTTCGGTTAAATCACTATTTAAATTCTCATTGGGTTTCTTCAATTTTGCCGGGATCATAAATAGGCCTCTTAATAGTGGATCGATACCGCCTTCTTCGACGACACGCCACGGCGAGAAGAAGGCTTTGTGTAGCGGCAGATGACCCTCACGGATCGGTTTGAAGTCCCAGTCGAGACGGTGAAGCACCGGATTGATTAAGGTGTGACCGAAACGCAGAGCCGCCGTTGCAAATACATTGGAAATACTCGGATTTATTGTGGGATCGTAACCTTTATAATCACCTAAAATTGCCATACCCTCCTCGCCTAATATGAACGGTAACCATTGCTTGTAGGTGATGTGTTGCATAGCTGCACCGACAATTTTGCGAGCTTCATGGTATGTCATATCACCATCCCAATGGGGATTCAATCGTTTCAATTCTCTAGCGATCCGGTTATGTTCACGCATCCACAATGTATGCATTGCAATTAATCCGGCTTGTTCGTTGGCACGTATATCGCCAGCAACGAAACAATTAATCGTGCTCTCGGAAAGATTGCGTCTACAATCGACACCCTGATCGCCGGCGTACGGTAGTAACGGTTTGCGGCCAGGGAAGATTGGGCCTTCTCTCAAACGGCCACCGTCACTGTTAATATCGCGTAAATCACGCGCCAATTCTTCCGTAAATCCATAAACTTGCGACGCATCAATGTACGATGTTAATTGATTGATTTGTTCTCGTGGCTGGATGTGGTCGAAGAATACCGACGTCATGCCACTACCGCAAATTGCTGATGATCGTATGAAATCAATACAACGTCGATTTTTGACACGCGGATCATTCGGTGGCACATCCATCGGATAACACGGTGCCGCATAATCACACGATTTCTTACAATCGATGCCATCCCAACTTTCCGAACTCACCGACGGTATGGCATGATCCAAATCATGATCTAAGAATTGTCCCCATTGCATCACCATATGGGTGATCTCAGTATCCGGTGTTATATGTTTGGTTGATATCAAAGTGGTCGATACTAATCGTGAACTTGGTTTCGGATACCCGTAATATTTCCGTTCTTTATTCCAACCGATCGGCGTACTGAAACCGTTCTCGTAAATCGGTTTCAAAAGCCGCCGAAAACCGGTCAACGAAGCACCCCACATCGGATGCTGTAGATTATTACACGTACCATCAATCGTACGATATTTCGCATGGAAACACATATCGGTACAATTCCGCACACGTCTGTGTGTCATACAGCCGGATAATTGTGCAACTAGATCTAAATGATCCGGTGATAAGATTTCACGATAATTGAAATCTTTCGTTGAATTCATCACCATACCGCGTTCGACATGTTTGCGGATATTGACCAGAGTGCGTTCGTAGACTTCAGCAGCACGTGCCAATTCACGTGCCGGTGCGTCCGGAAAACGTATCAATCGAAACAAGTCGGCCGAACTATGCGGCCCTTTATTGTTAAACAGATTATCGATGGTTTTATTGATGGCTTTATCGACCTCTTGTGAGGCTTCAACAAATGCAATTTTAACAAACTTATCACCGATCCCATAATCCCGGAATTCTCCATTTTCTTTAACGGTTAGATAACCGGACGCCGTATCGCGTCCATGATCATTAATAGCTGTACATTCATACCGTCCTTGATCTTCTATGCGAACATTATGAATGTAAAGGTTACCAGTAAGGGAGACTTTCGTACGACCGGTTCTCTGTAAACCAGCACCATCTTTCTGCCATTGGATACCCGGTGTCGGATCACCGATAGCCTTACATGGTATCTCAATCGTACTACCAACGATCGCTTCAATGTTGTACGGTTTATAAATCAATTTCGCCGGCCGTCGCGATCGATTCGTAACATCAACGCGAGCACTAACTTCACGGAAACCCAAACTATTCCTGGCCTCGCAGATATACAAACCATTATCGTCGGCGTGCAGTTCATGTATTTCCAAATACGTACCATCCGGTGATACGAATATCCGTCCATCTGTACGCACTTCAAGATCATCTTTGAACCATGTCAGTTCCGGTGTCGGTGATCCAACAGCCACACATTCCAATTTGACACGATCGCCGGTATTTGCTTCGATATTGTCAGGGTGAACGGTAAATACCGGAGCAACGTTCACGAGCAGATTCGCTTCCGAACTGATTCGACCATTGATATTGGAGGCTTCACAACGGTAACTACCGTGATCTGAAGCTTGAACGTGGTTGATAATCAATCGACTATCATCAATTGAATATTTCGATGATGGTAACAATTGGATACCGTTTCGGGACCATAAGATGATCGGTGGTGGACTACCACTGGCGCGACACTCGAAAACCGCCAAACTATCCTCATTCAACGTCAGACTGGATGGCGTTGTATCGAAGATCGGAGCACCTAAAGCCGACAATCAATTAAAACACTCTTGGATTATAAGTGGATACTTACCGTAAGTGGGCGGCGATTCAACAGAATTCTTGAGTATCATACGGGCGGGTCGTGATTTGACTTCACCATCTGTATTCTTCGCCATACACTCATAATGACCCACATCCGTATTCTGGATATCTTTCACCATCAACGATCCATTATCCATTAGTTCGTATTTGCCGTGCTTCAGGTGGACTTCTTGATCGTTCAGCATCCAGTAGATGGACGGTTTTGGGTCGCCGGCCACTCGACACGTGAAAATAGCAGTTGCGCCCCAGTTGATTTCGATGTCGTGTGGACCTTCAGTGATTTCCGGCGGTCCTAAAGATTTAAATTTAAATAGTTTTTCGTAGAGAAAATATCAACCGAACTAACTGCAATGGAAATCTTGCGTTGACATTCCTTTCAAGGGTTTCCCATACATATCGTTCGGGTATTTACAATTTGCTGCGATATGAATTCGATTATCGTTCAACATGTTCGTAAACCAAGCAATACGACAATCACAAACCAAAGCATTCTGGTCGAGACGTAATCGTTTCAGATTTGGTAGATTCTTGAAGGATCCAGCCGGAATGTGGCTGATGTGATTGTTGTACAAAAAGCTAAAAATAATGCTGTTTATTCACCATTTTTGTTTTGTAAATTATGGACTTACAGTCGGTCGAGACGTGGTATATTTGAGAATGTTCCAGCTTTGAATTCGTGCAATTCATTATTGTGGAGATAACTGAAAATAGAGTTCTACTACTAATCCGCTTTTATCTATTAATTATTTTGAATAACTTACAGATGTTCGAGCTTGGGTAAATTCTGAAATACATCCGATTCAATATACTTAATTCGATTCTTGTACAAATACAAATGTTTCAACTGTATTAATCCGGTGAAAACGCCATTTTTCAGGCCACCAATTTGATTGTTGTTGAGTAGAAGTGATCGTATGTTGCGGTGATTTTTGAAAGTTTCCGGTAGTATCTCACGGATATTATTAAAACGTAAATCACTGGAATCGTTTCAATTCAATCATTATAATTACGAAATCAGTTGTTTATGAATCAAAAGGTGAATGTAACCGTGACAGAAACCAGATATGTAAACAGTTGAAATGATGTAGACAATGACTGATCAAGCAAAGAGAAACCTTGAGGCTACACGTATAGTAATAACTATGTTTAATTATAGTAATAATCGATACTATATAATCAAGGAAATATTTTATCTTGTAAACCGTGTCGGAGTTAAATTTAACTTCATCTAACTCTCGTTGAAATGCAGCAAAAAAAAACGAGTGGAAATCGAAGACTACGATTTAATTAACAGAAACACCAGCAGAACGTATACATTTCCTAATAAACTCGATGTTAATAAAATGTTAATGTATCTAGAAATAATTCAACCTTGTATTGAACAAGATTCACACTTTTATTATCCGAATATGATCTAATCTGTATTTTTGTATCTTGAAGACGACCACAGAAAAGCAAATAATTGTTATCTGCTCGAAATAGAACATTTGGCAGATTATTTAATTCGAAATGTGAAGGACGATATTTGATAAAAATAGACAACAACGACAGGGGAGAAAAAATGGAAAAGACGGAAGCCATAATTTATGTTATATTGGTTTATTTTGCTTAGTTTCTATCAAAATCTGGTTTAATTAGCATCACACTTGAAAATTTTTAGTTTCCTTTTTAGGTAGCGTTTAGTGAAAAGCCATATTTTGTTGAATTGAAACGCTTACGACATTCAAACATCAAAAGTTTATGTATGGAAAATTGAATTCGATGCGTTGATTATCCTTGTTCTTATCAGAACAAATTAATTTGTTTCAATAACTGTCTGTTTTAACCTTTGAAATTCACAAACTATTTTTAGCTATTTAGAAAGACAATTTTGAAAAACTTAACATTATTTTTAGTTTCAACAAATTAGATCGTTTATGTTGAGATTAGGATAATAAGCCTAATGTGTCAGGAACTATTACTGATGGTATTTCGAAAAGTTGTATAATTGCCAAATGACTGCTCAAGATTCATGGCGTGACAGCCTGAAGATGTTAAAATACCCTTTGCAGATAATGAGGGGGGCAATTTAGAAGCTGGGGAATTAGGGGCAAAAGCTATTAACCGTTGAAAAACGCACAAAACATTGGAGCTCTAGGTCTCTATTTTCAGGTTATAAGAAAAAGAATTTCGCCGTTATTCTCTACTTCGCCACAGTCAATCATTTTTCTAGAGAAATAGATGAGAAATTAAACAGATGAGGATAGAGCTTCCAGGAGGCATTTCAAATGGAGCAGGTTCTTAATTCCAGGAGTTATCATCAGTTCCTAATGTATTTACTACACCATTTGGAAACAGATTAGATTAGATGCAGGAGACGATAAATTTGATGTGCAAAAGTTATAAAATTTGGATTTCCTCAGAAATCAGCCTAAAACCAAAAATCCATCGAAGGCACAAAACGTACGTATTTCTATCTACGAGTATTATCATATGAATACTGATACCTGGGGAGCGGATCAGGAGACGCTAAGGAGACTTAAACTTCAGCCTGTTGTTCCAAATGAGGCCGCATAGTCAAGTTTTCTCTTCTTAGAAAAGAAAGGTCTTGAAGTAATTAGCCTCGGCCCCCTATACATCCGGGCCCGAACGGATTTACTATGAAACTAATGAAAGTGCAAGGCCTCATTCCAAGGAGGGCCGCTTTGGCAAAGCATCTTCTATAATACTCTATGTTGGATAAGACTCCTGGTTTTACTACTACTACTTATACCCCAATTTTGTGCTAAAATATATGTTCCAATTGAGGGTTGAGAACAGATATTTGTTAAAAAAAATATTTCACCATATGTAGAAAAAAGTGAAGGTGTTGCAGGTTTGAAACCAAATTTATTTTTAGAAAGAATCGTTTTGCTTCAGTTTGATTTGATTTGAAGCATGATAAATGCGAATTCAAAGAGCACAACCTGAGAAATCTGCCACACGCTTATATTAGAACAAATATAATGTTTGTTGATTTGAGTAATGTTTAGCATGCTTAACATTTCCTCTGAAGTATTGCTGAAAGTTTCTTTGAGGATCGGTGCTTTGAGAAGATGTAGCTTTATAAAATCACATAAACAATGAAGGAAATGAAGACCAAATACTTCAAGCAACATTTGGGTCTTGCAGGAAAACTGACTTTCAATACCTGATACTTCTCTAAAGTCCCAGTGTTTTCAGAAGTGAAAGCACCTTGAAGTAACCGCCTTATTCATTACTGGAAGATGCTCTTTGCATGCCAAAACTATTCGTGCCTCTTGCGTCTCTCTATCTTCTATGAAAAGCAGTCGAAATCACATAACATGTAAAGATGTGACTGATTTCCATTGTAAATAACAATTTTGGCCTTTACATTTTTTAGTAGCTGACTGCTGTCCCACTCTACTCTAGTAAAGCTAAATTTTTCAGCAACTTGCAGTGTAAAGCGCCAGCACATAATTTATTTTAAACTGCCCCACTGAAAACTACCGTTAATAACTTTTTCCCAAATTAGCGTCTTTTATATTGCGCCCTGCTATTTGCATGAACTACAAAGTAATTATCGCAACAATGCTGCTATTCTCTCATCTCCATTCTAACTTATAGTTGATGGACGATTGTTATTTAAATCAGTACAGTTACAGGAGGAACAAAAGCGATTATTTTCCTTTAGTTCCACGTGACGGAGAAAAACAAAAAAAAAACGCGGATAAATTGATTGACTGCTGTTTGTTGTCACGAACAGAATCTGCACGAAAATCCATCACAAACCACAACTTTCCAACAAAATACAAACAAAACAGTTGCGACAACAATAATATTTACATTGTTGGAACGATTTTGAGGAAACAAATTGAATTTCGAACCGATATTGTTATTATAGTCTCCATCAATATTTCATTGCATGTTATAAATATGTGAATATATTTATAATTATGATTTAGATGGCTGACAGAAGCAGTCTGTTCTTATAAAATTTATTATTAGATTGAACTGAATTTATGTAAATAAATGCTAATCGACTCATAGAATTCGATTAAGTTTTCTAATTCAATCAATCATAATTTTTTAGAAAAGAAAAATTAATCAGCAACTTTTGTAAGACAATTATCGATTTGTTCCAAAACACAACAAAGATTTATGGTTCAAAAATTGAAACATATTTCCGTTGGCACACCTTTTATTACAATTTGAAAACGCACTGATTTGTATCTGTAGCCGAAATATTTTCCATCATTGTTGTGTGCCGATGACGATTCCTGAATAGAAAATGTATCATTTCCGCTCGAATTTAGGTTTGTCCCTTGATGCGAATGATGTCAGTGTGAGGTCTTTTTTTTTTGTTACATAATTGATATTAAAAGCCATAGCGAACGATTCTTGACAAGGCTGCGAATTAGTGCAAAATCAACCGAATCGCACACGCAGCCTTGTGAATATTGTGTGCAAATTGAATTGTTTGTAAATACAATTGTCATCAACCGCAATTCTATTTCTAAACGATGATGCTCGGTTTCGTTCAATTTTCTTCAAATTCAATTACCGCATCTCGTCTGGTTTCTCGCGTAATTCTCACCCATTTTTTTTACCAGGCAACCAATTTCGATACCCATGATTTATCTATTCGTTGTCGTATCTGGTTGTTAACCAATTTTTTGCTCCGTCTGGTGGCGTGTATTCAATCAATTTAATGATAACTTTCGAATTGACCCAACTGTTCTTGTGATAATATTTATCGATCAATGTGTCGTTTCGATTTTTTCCTCGTATCGTGTTTTTTTCGTTGTCAATTTTTAATTGGTTAATGGATCTGATACGAGTTCATGTTTAGATGACCTAACCGAGAACACAAAAACACTCGAAATTTGGAACGAATTAAACGAATCAATGAATAGACAAATATATTGTCCGCGTTTTATTACAATTTTATTGTAGACAATTGTTGAAAATTTGTTAAGAACAAATATCGAATGAATCATCATTAAGAAAATATTATTGATATTTGAGTACAAGGCAGGAGAAACTACCATATTTGGGTTTGTTTGTCGGCTTAAAAAACTATGACAAATTTGTGTCGATTCTAATAACATTGCCTACATATTAAATAATTTCTTATTAATTCGATACATCAGCATTAATTAACGATAAAGTTATCAATTTGTACTTTTTTCCAACATACGGAGATTGGCGTTAATTACTAGAACATTATGATAAAACCGTACAGAAATTGATAAAATTGTTGCAAAATAATGACACGAATTGGCGTTTTATATCTTTTACAACACATGCATTTTAGATAAAAGGTGATTTTTCTTGTTTATAATAATCTACTTGTCGCCACAACGAGATTCCAAGAGTACGTAAATACACCAGGAAAAAAAAGCAAGAGACGTTAATTTATTCGTTCAAGTTTTAGACCATCTGGGAGAGTTGAGTGCTAGTGCTAGAAATAGATATTAGCGATAACAGAAAAGAGTTATTCTAATACTTAATTTCGCAAGAAGTGTGATGATGTACGTAACGTACTCGACTTCTAATCGAAACACTTATAATTACTTTTTCTTATTGGATCGAGTAATTTTAGATCTATAGAGTGAGATTCTTATTGCAGATGTAGTGTATTTCAATTGAAATTTTTAAATTATGTAAAGGGTTAACACACTAGACCGGTTTCAAGTGTCAGCGTTGATATTAAGGGTGACTCAAATCTCGTAATGCCTTCATTAAGTAAACGGTTTTTATGCTTAAGAATGGAGATGTCGACTGGATGAGGCAAGAAGCCTCCTAATTTGTAGAGGATATCAAAAATTCGCTGCTCATGAGTTAAGAAATACAAAACTTTTGAGAAGGATCGGAAAAAAGTTGTGGGTGGCAGAAAACTTGTTGGCGAAGGGTGTATCAGTGTTTTTAATGTAGTCTAAATTTTGTTGCCTTTGGTGAACTTTTTCTGCCTTGGCAAAACTTTCCGCAATTAGAAAGATAAAATCGGTTTGCTAAGGGTTGAATTTGTGGTGTCAAGGATATCATGAATAGCTTTCATTAGGTTTTCCAGTTTTTGACCTTTCAAGAAAATAATAATTCGTAGGCGAATCCGATACCGACTATTAAGGCCTCGAAATCATTCGATTTTCGGTTTGTTTTGTTTTTAACTAACAAATGATAAATAAACAGGATCGGCTCATTTGTAACCTTCCCAGGTTCAGGTAAACATTGTTTAGAGCTTTTTTTTAACTCATATAGTGCACTGCTTAATAATGACTGAAAAATAATGGGAAAAGGGGTAAAAAAATAGGTTACTGGAAGAACTGGTTTTCCATTGATTTTGAACTTAAAATAAAGACGAACGATTTTTTTTCATTTCTCATATACCTACTCTATAAAATAGATATACGCAAAAGCTTAAACAACTACGTAATATTTTGGTCCAAATGAACAGTTTGGGGAAGCATTTAAAGCTTTGACAAGTTAGAAAATGAAATTGTCTTTATTAAAAGCAGTTCATCTTTTTGCAAACGAAAGGGAAAAAATTGATTTGAAAAGCATCAACCCAAAGGTAGAAAAGGCCAACCCTAAAAAAGCCAAAAAAGCTGATCATTTGCCAGTTAATTGTCTAATTTCAATCTCTGGAAGTCTATTCCAAAATAATCTCTTAATTGTGTCTCTGAGAACAAAGTGGAAAGAAAAATCAGATTTCTCTAAAATCTTTGCAAATAAGAGGTAGATTTACAAAAATTCAAATAATTGAGGTGTAGAATTTAGAAATCACATGATTTTTGTCGGTTTGATCAATTACCAAAACGATAGAATTGTTGGAGCTGAATACGACAAAGTTCCGGGATCGCTTAAAAGCAAATTTTGTTCTTAAAAAATGAATAAACTGGATCGATTCATTCCTAACTTCCTCAGCCCCAGGCAAACATTTGCAGTTCTTTTCGAAACTCCTGTAATGCACTGCTTGATAATGACTATAGGAAAAGGAGTAAGAAAAATAATGGAAAGCTGATTTTTCACTGATATTGATATTTAAAATGAAGACTAGCGACTTTTTTCATTTCTTATATCCTTAAAAAAGTGCAGAGCTTCAACAACTACCTAATAATTTTGTCCAAATGAACAGATTGGGGAGTCATTTGAAGCTTTGGCAAGTCAGAAAATGAAGCTGTTTTTATTAAGAGCAGCTCATCTTTTTGCATATCGAAGGAAAATTTTGATTTGAAAGAGTTCAATTTATTGAACAACAACCCAGGGGTAGGAAAGACCAACCCTAAAAAAGTACTAAAAACATCTCATTTGCAAGTTAATTATGTAATTCTCTGCATGCTGATAAAAAGGGAAACAAATTTTTGTAATTATGTCTCCGCCAACAAAATGGAGAAAAATAGGTCAAATTTTTGGAAAAAACTTTAAAATAGAAAAATCTGGTTTTTTGTCGGTTTGATCAATCGAAAAACCAATGGAATTGGAGGTGAAAACAAAGAAAATCTAGTTTCGTCTAATAGCACATTAGGTCCTTAAAAACCGTCCTGTTTTGTAAAGTTTTTGATCAATTCACACATCCGAAATATCATCAGATTTAATTTCTATAGTCTTTTAAAATTCAAAACATTTCAATGAATAAAACAATTTCTGCTATCTATTCAAATCACACAAACTGTAGAATTGACTAATTCATGAAATCCTCTTTCTCTACAAAATTATAGCTTCCGACACACATTAATATTTAGTATTCGGTAAACTGTGACTTTACAAATCCGTTTCGCACATTACCAACAACTCCATAATTGCAGGAAGTGCTTTTTTTTTAAACAAATTTCGTTATATTTTCGTATCAAAAATGTGTATATTTTGAAAAGGATAATTCTATAAACACTCACCCATATATAAATAGTCAACTTTATTATTATTCATCAAAGATTTTTGACCTTTATTTTGTAAATGCACCGTTCCAGTTATTTGACTTGCAAAACCTTTCCCATGAAGAAAATCTCTCAACTTACTGTATTATGAAACAAGAGTCTTAGTCGTTGTAAAAGAAAACGTACAGAAAAAAAATGCTTTTATTACAATCAAAATGATGATGTTTATACGCCTTCAAAATGCTCTTAAAATATTCATAATATATCATGGGCTTTATGCTCTGTAAATTCATAAAGGTTATCTCATAGTTCGTGATATTAACTTTCAAACACTTCAACATCAATCTCTAGGGAATGCAGCTACCGGCTTTTACCTCTTACCACCAACCAACATCTATTATTGCTATTATTATCATCATCTATTCATTACTATTATTATGGTGTGGTTTAAAATTAATATTAATGCTATCATTGCCCACGAACAACAACATGTAAATTGTTCTTGTACACTCAAATCAATAATTTGCCTTGGTGTGGAGATACGGCGAAATATTGCAAAATTCTGGGTCAATGCGGACAGGTCATTAATTCTTTTATATTTCGACAAATTGTTAGCATCTGAAGGCTCGAATTATGCAGATGGATCGCTCGTAAAGTCGAAATTTCGACAATAAAATTAATAGAAAACACGTGTTAGGCCCATCAAACAGTTGTCTGAAGATTCTTTGTTTCAACGTTAAGATTTATGTTGAACACACACAAAAAAATAGTCGGATTTTTATACGAACCTCTAACAGTAGTTTGTATTTATGGTGGTTTTGTTGGTTTTGTCTTTATTGTAATGTGGCGTGAGAAATTTGCATTTAAATTTCTATGAATGCGATATTATCGTCATGATTATCTCGTAAGCTTTGCACGAGTATAAACAAGAAATATAGAAAAAAGAAATAATGAACGCCTCACAGTTTCACTTTGAGACTGGTTTCTGTACCGCTAATTCATTTCAATCAATCTATACGGTTTAAAATCAACCAAAAAAAAAAATTGTTTATTTACAAATTACTCACAGTAGCACTGTAAGAAGCGGTGCTTTCGGTACATCAGTCAATTCTAATTGCATACATCTTACGGTTTTACGGAAACAAACACACCGGGCCGGACATGGAAACGTTGAAAAATTCCGCTTCTGACCAACAACGAAATTTACAATTATCAGAAATAGAACGAAACGCAACATTGTGTCGCCTTTATCCATCAAACAACAAAACACAAAGTCTATTTTAAAATACTTTCATTATTATTGTCGATCACTCTACAACAACCTCCTTCTTGCTTGCAACATCTCAAGAGACTGACTGGATTTTCAGTGTTTTGTTGAGAGACCGGAATATTATGTAGTCGGACGAATATGACGCGTGAACGTGAAACTCCCAAATAATAAAATATTAAACGGATTTACGAGAGACGACAAAAACGTAAGACAGGAGATTAAAACCGCGTCTGTGAAGTTTGCCTGCAAAACAAAAATCTAAAAGGTTTTTTAAAGTTATTAATGGTAAAAGTTTGGCATGTTATTCGATACTTTTGATTGGAGATTTAGCGATTTAATTAGATATTCAAATATTTGCATAGACAACCAATAAAACAACGCAATTCGAATACCCTAATTATTTTATTCAATGACCGATACAGTAACTCAAGCAATTGTATAAAACACAAATAATTACATCAAAATACTGCACAATAGCTTAGTATAAAAAACGTCCCAACTTATTTACATTGAATTAATGGTCCATCTACACTTGTTTTAGATATATCGGCCTATCCCAGATTTTCTTACCGTGTCTCTCTTGTACGGCCCTATACGCTTCTGCCGGCGATGTAAACACAACTTTAGCTTCCGCACTTGGTGTGTTATTCGGATTATAACGTCGACTCACATTATTTGTAATATCATAACCGTCGAAAAATTCTAAAATTTCATTAGTACCAGCTTTATATGGTACATTATCCATATAAACCGTACAACCGGGTGGATCTTGATCGTGATTATTCATATTCATATTCATATTGAATCGGCCTCTGGGCGGCGGCCGATGGTTCATGAATCGCGGCATCGTATTCATGCCACCATTACCATTACCATTACCACTACCACCGCCGCTACCCATATCCATACTGCGGTTATCATAGGTATTTCTGGGATAGAACGGCGGACGTGCCGGTTGTGCCATCAAACTCATCGGTCTACCTTGTTGCTGTTGTTGTTGTTGTGGATTTGTCATTTGAGATTGTTGTAAAATATGTTCCATTTCGTCACGTAGTATCGGTTGGACTGACACAATATTCGGCCCAAAACTCGCATTATCCTTCTTTAACGCCCTGTTAGTTTCTTCGAATGTTTTGAATTCGCAAAATGCCTGACCGGTGAAACCTAATCGATTACTCATTAAATGAATTTTAGTTGGACGTACACCGATATCTGAGAAGAAATCAGTAATTTCGATATTATTAGTCTGTAACGGTAATCGTGTTAAATTCAAACAATCCGTATCCAGATTTGTTGGTTTCCGTTCCAAATCAACATCATGCTGTTCATTGATCGCCTCAAATTCGCTATCATGACACGCCAACACTGTCACCGGTTTGCCTTCAACGATATGATTCGAATTTTCTTCAAGAGCCTTCTTCGCCTCATCTGTGGAGCCGAATTTAACGTAAGCAATACGGCCACCGCGTGGTTTCGTTGTTAAAATCAACGAAATTAGTGGTCGTGGTGAGAACATCTTTAAAATATCTTGTTCTTTCACATACGTAGGTAAATCGTCAACGATCAAACATGAGAACACTTTCGGTTCATCAGTTTGATTGAAATATTTCCCAATCGATTTATTATCACGGTATTTCTTGCCATTATCTGCATTTTGATCGGGTTGGTAACGATCGATAGCTTCGTCGAATTCTTGATCGTCTAAATGGTTGATTTCAACTTGAAGACCGTTCAAAAATTCACCGGTCTTTTGGAGAGCTTCCGCTTTACCTTGCGGATGACCGAATTGAACGTACACAATACCGGTGCGGTGGCCGTATTCGTCGTTGATAAATTTGATACCAACGTTACTGATAAAGATACCTTGGAAGAATCGACGGATCTCTCCGTAACCACCGAAGAATGGTTGTAGTTTTACACAAGTGTTTGGTAAAGATTCTCGATCAGATCGTTCGGAATTTGGACTGTATTGTTCGTCATTCTTTTGGAAATTGCGCGATGGATACCGTCGATTCTGCTGGTACGATTGATTCTGATTTCCACCTTGTCTTGCATTTAATAAACTATTATTACTATCAGGTCGATTGAGTAAGAAATTCTGTCCATTCTCTGTCCCCATCACGGGCCAACCTCGATTCGCAACGAAAGCACCACCACCAGCTTGGAAAGTGTTTCGATTTAGTGGCATATTAAGTGCATTCAGATTTCGTCTAGCATCATCTAAACTGCCCGCAAAATTCGCTAATAAACTAGGCGGTTGTTGTGCCATCAATAAATTATTACTACCATCATTTGAATTTTGATTACTCCAGATTTCTGTGGGTTTCTTATTATCCGGTGACCGTTTATTTCTGCGATCACGATCTCTTGAACGGGACCGTCCCCGGCTGCGACTTCTATCACGACGACGACGATCACGACGCTCCCTAGACCTTGATCGACTTCTATCTCTATAACGACGGTCACGTCTATCACGGTCCTTATTACGTTCACGTGATTTAGAACGTGAACGTCGCCGATCACGTTTATCATTCTTATTAGTTTCTTTCTTATTAAAATCTGGTACGGCGGCTGGCATTAAGGGTGGCACAGCAGCTGGTAATGGTACTGTGGTTTGTTGTTGTTGTTGTGCTTGATTTGTCGATGTTGGGGCTGCATTTTGCATAAATGCAGCATAAGATTGCGCTCGTGCTGCTTCTATGACTTTTTGCATTTCCGTACGGGAACTGAGCATAAGACTGATTTGGACCTCTTTAATTTTACCATTGTTGCGGGCAAATGCCTGTCGGGCATCCTCATCGGTGCTGGAAGACGAAAGCAAGGATCAATATGATTTGGCGCTTTTTGCCATGATTTAGTACTAAATATGTATAAAGAGAATCAGGGATAAATTACTAACGTTTTATTTAGGAAAAGTAACATCGTTTCACTTAAAAGGAAAAGAGTCTATTTTTTATCGCACTCCAAGTAAAGAAAATTAACGTCTAATTCTAATTATTTGCAAGAGATGTAGAGAAAGTTCGAAAAATTATCGATAATTAGTATGGGTTCAAAATTAACTCAATTGACTTCGATTATTAAACAGCTGTTCATTAATGAACCAATTATAAATGCCTGTCTCGATTATTCATATTTTTGTTTCATTCTAAAGAATGTGCTGTTCCTTTTCTAGCTTGATAAAAAATAATTGCCAATTTTCATCTTAAGTGAAACATGCTGTATAAAAAAGCAGTACCCATTTAAAAGTAATAAAGCGGATAGTACACCCAATTATTGTATGGGTAGGCATCATAATAAGTTCAATTAAATGACTAATGCAAATTTCATATACAGGAGTAGCAAGTGAAACAGACATAATTGACAGATTATCGAAACTTAATTAGAAGCTAGATGCAACAGAAAATGGTATTTGATGAAATATGGTTCTGTCTTTTTATGATGGCCTCATTTGTAGTGTTGTACAAAAATGATTAATATTGGCTTATTGACTTCGCCGATAGATAGAAGGAAAAAAAACGAATCTGTAAAAACAATGTCAACACTTATATCGATTGAAACTCGGCTTCAGTATATCTCCATCGCCTTTTAATTTATGTAAAAAAATAGAGTAAATAGTAGCAATTAACTTTTTTAAGCAATTTGAAAGTGTAATTCGATAGGTGCTCTAAAAAAACATCTTTTTTATGTTTACGTCTCTGTGAGTCTAAGGATAACGATCTTCCGTTCAGTAGTTATGATTAATAAGCTATAAGATACCTCATCTGTTTACAGGGGAGAATTAATATCAGTACCTCTCACTCTTGTGAAGATCTGATAGTTTTCATTAGAACACATGTTGTATTGTTTGCGAAACGTTTGGAATACGAAATACCAAGTAAAGAATAAGGGACGACCACATAACGTGAGAATCATTGGTGACTAATACTCGGAAACATACCCAGGAAGCAAACATCGATTTTTGCTAAAAAAAAAAACAACCGGAACACTCAAAAGTGGTGTAAACAAACAAAAGCACACCTTGGATAGGATTTGTTCAAACCAAGGAACGTCAAAGTAATCGATCGAAAAGATAACAAGCAACTTGTAAGAAATACAGAACCAATATAATTCCATAAAATCGATGCGAGCAATGGTTTCAACCTTCAGATGTGGCTTGCGTTGACGAGAGGGTGCTGCCTTTTCCAGAGACTCTCGGAGAATTGTCATGAAACGGCCTATAAACTTTTTCTGGTTATATGAAACTGCAGGACTTGGGCCATTTTCAGGGTTCGATAAGTTAATAAGTTTACATTTAAATAAGCCTGAATTCTGGGAAATCCTGCTCTGTGAGCGTTTCTTTAGGAAAAGGTGGCGGTCTGTTAATATTTTATCATTGCACAGTAACAACTCAGCTAAATGACACCAAACTGTTTTACTGCTTCAACTGATGATGAGACTAGATTCTATGTAATTTATTTATTATATGCCTAGATGAAACACCAGTACGGTATATCTGTAATTAACTATCTAGGTAAATTGTTATTTCGCGTTAATCCGTTAACATCGTGTTCTATAATTTTCAAAGTAATAATTTTACTTCATTTATTTTATAGAAAGTGGTTTTCTAATTATTAGAATTATCAGGAGAAATACAAACAAGTCATTAGTTATGGTAAAAAAACGTGTTTGAATGCACAATCCTGTTACTCTCCCACGCAAATCCATACAAAGCTCTTTATAAACAATTTAGGTAAATTGTTGGGACTACAAGCTTAAGTACGTTGTACTGGCAATAAGCAGTTTACTCCTAATAGCTTAAATACCTTAACATGCTTAAAGAATAACAAACAATTTGTAAAAGCGGTCCATCGAAATACCTGTAAGATTAATTTGACAGTATTATTGTAGGTGTTTCAAATCTTTAAAGTTGAAAAAATTCTCCAATCATCTGTTATGACCGTGGTGAATTGACATTTTTTCACAATGACTGGTGCTTTCACTACAATGTGTTGCGATGAAAAGATACAAAGAGAAAAATAGATGGATGTATACATGGTCCATAAACAACAATAAATGGAAAATAATGAAGAGATTTTAGATGTGATCGTATGTCTTCTGACTACAAAACTGACCTTTATAATACAATGTATGATTCAGTTCAATTACTATAAAATTTGAATGATAAAACTCTCGGTGCTTGTTAATGTGTTCTATACAATTAGCTCTGATTGTTTATCAACGGTGGTTCGTTAATTGTTTTCCCAGCACGTGTTACAATTAGTGCAATGATACTATTTACTAGACTTTGCCTTTTGAACTATGTGCAGTATATGGCTATTATTTATACAGATTGTTTCAAATCAAGTAAGAATTTGTGTCAAGCGATAAAACGGTCAATTTCAAAATGATTTAAGATTTTATAAAACCTGTAGTGCTTGCGATTATTAATTTTATTGAGATACTTTCCAAGTAAAGAAACGGTAAGCCTATCATTTTTAAACTGACCGAATTTTTCAATTAAAAAGAGTGTCCCACAAAATCAAAGCTTTTCCAGATAGAAAAGGTTAGTTACCCAATATGGGAAGCTGTCGCAGATTAAATTGCCTTCTTTAGTAAATAAAACTGATTAAATAATTTTGTGCACCTGATGTAATTAAATAAATGCAAGATAATTTAAAGGGGGTTCATTCGAATGTTCCAAAATCGGCAAAGTCCCAAACAATTTTTCAATTACAGTATCACATTGCCAGACAAAATTTTCTGTCTGAATGTACTACATTCGATAATACAGTTTTAATTTTTGACCAAACCATTAACGGACAATTTTTTGTAGGTAAATAAAGCCTCTTTCGCTTTATTTTTTAAAAAGTTGATGTCGATTTTCTGCATCTACAGAGTGACCTAGTGTTTTTTTTTTACTTAAACTATTCGACAAATTATTCAGTTTATATTCTTGAAGATTGCATTCGAATACCTTCATAATTGAAGTTATTCAAGATGGTTGCTTGGTCTGAAACAGTCTGTACAGTACTAAATATGTTTATTTTATTTGCTTGTACAGAAGCCGTGGAAATTTATACAACAGACAAAATATTCCATATTCATGTTGCCAGTCGAATTTTTCCATTATTTGTATTGATTGGCAGATTGATATAAACTGATGTATACTGCAGCATCTCTAAAGATAAATAAACACTGTAATGCAAATTGTACTGTTCACTTGCCAAGTTACAAGGACATGTGTGCATATACAAATATAAAAAGTTTAGATAGTAAAGTGTTGATCAGATGGAAAATTTCGTGCATATTTTGTAATCAACTTCAGAATTCGTAATACTTTTCGATGTCATCAATGCACCAGGATTTGGAGAATTCAATTATCAACAAATGACTAAATGATAAAATAACTATTAATAAAGTTGTACGTTTGTAGTAGTTGTAGTATTTAACGAATACAATAAAAAATGCTTATCAAAACCAAAATTACTGATTAGATATGATGATGGAAAAGTAAGTTTTTTTTGTATATTATGACATCAACCAGAGATCAGGTTTGGATAATTAGTGCTTCCAAGTAAAGTTAGCATATCTTATTTTTTCGGATTTAATTTATAAATTTCACCTTTTTTTGTTTTTCATTAGTCAGGTTTCAAGTACAAATTGCAGTGAAAATTAGTCAGCTATGGCTAACAAACCAAAAAAATTCAGTACTTCGTTTTTAAACTAAATTTGTATAGATCCGGATCCGCGTTGCAAAAATTTTATTCGTTCTTTTTTTGAATAATTTTCGGTTTCTGACACAATTTCTTTTTGTAAGATAACAGCTGATAAATGACAGAGGGTTACTAATTGTTGCATCAAGGGGTGAGCGGCTCGTGCTTTGTTGGCTTCAATTCGATTCAACAAACAATTTTAAACAAACGCAAACACAGAATATTCACTCGGTAAGCCCTAAAAACCTAATGTCAAGCAAAAAAATTGTACTTTTTATAAGGACCAATGAATAGTAACTTAAAAAGTTATCAAAAGAACGAGCACTCGTCGTTTTTGATCCGATATAGCATTAGAGGCATCTACTTTGTCTCTGCAACTGAAGACAAAATTTGATCCTACCCACTTAGATTAGATTTTGCAAGGTATTCTTTCTATGTACGGTAGAGTGATTTTTTTCTTGCATGTTTCTGACTAAATCCCAACGGTGGTGCACTTTTTTTATATTTGTATTGATCCTAAATTCACTTTTATTGAAAAACTTAAAAACACAGCCCACACGAGTCGACTTACAAATTATTAGAAGATCAATAGATTGTACATAAAATGCCACCTTTTACATTAATATTTAGTTATCGAAGGTATAAATATAGTCAAAGCCAAATTTAAGGGGTCCCTCAGTAAATCTTATTTTTAAGGTCTTATAACGCGCATTTTGCAGCCAGCAGTTTCAGCAGAACGGGTGGTAGTATCGCAAGATCTATCTACAATCTTCTTGTAACGAAAAAAGACTTCTAGAGGAAGAATGTTAAATTCAGCGCTTAGTAAGTTATTGCTGAAGCAACCTTCTGTAGTGTTGGCATCATAAAAGAACTTCGACAGTTGCCATTATAGTCTCAGATGAAGAACAGTCGCTTCTTCCGTATAATCATGTCTCGACGACTAGGCGAAACGATTCGATTTAAAAAATACTCAATCGGAGCGTTTTTTATAGTAAACTATCAGAACAAACTTTCACTAGTCATAATTACCCCCAAAAAATTAAAACAATCGATTAGTTCGAGGAAACATTCCAGAAAAGCATTTTCTTCTTCAAATTAGCAAAATTAACATAGAAATCAAAAATAGATAACGAAAAGATTTAAAAAAAAAAACGTATGTCCCTTTATGAATCCCTTTGTCAGATTTTGTACATGAGTTGTTATACTTCCAAACCCCATGTTTTTAGATACATTAGTTTTTAGACTGTGCATCTAATTTTCAAGTGCAGAATTAGCAGCCAAAAATTCCAAGTTTTCGCTTTGTAATGCGTAATTCCTAGTTTAATGTCTACTCGCCAATGAGAAGTAAGTTTAAAATTTACATCAATTTTACTTGAAGGTTGAGATAGCAGATGCAAATCAAAAGAAAAACTAAATAGTAAGGGATTATTGTAGACTACTGCAGTCGTCATCCTTTTGCGTTTAGACGTCTCTCCCGTAAATAGTTGATACATTTTCTTAGAACTTTGCTGAATTATTATGACATTTCTTTCATCAACATGACAAATATAATTACTGTATTTAATTTAGAAATAATTTTTATCTAGTCAGACTTTTTTTTTTTGTTCAAGTATGCAAATTACTACGGTCGTCGCTCAAAGAAAATAACACTTTAATCTTAATTAGTTGATTCAAATTCATAAAAATAAGTTGTTATTGAATTTGAATAGGTAAATATTTGTATTTTGTAAGTTGGATTACGTCAATTCCTTAAAAAAAAATAAGAGAAAAACAAATTAGAAAAAATTAATTCGATTATATAACTCAAATGGACTCAATGTCTTGAGCTCATTGAACACAAATAGTGTTCTAAACAAAATAATCAAATAAAAGGTCAAACAAATAAAAATGAGCGAGTAATGATAGGAACGCACCTAATGGCAGTTCCATTAAATATCCGCCAATAAAACATGCTTTATATCCTGCTATTTTTCTCCTCATTTAGGCTCTTATGCCTGCTAGTTTATAGGATGATAAAGTAAAGGACAGGAGCGTTGCATCTTACGGACGATTTACATAAATGTCTTTCATTTTATTAGGAAATCCTTATAGAAATGTCAACATTAGGATTTTATAACAAAGAAAAAAAAAGGAATTATCCCATTTTTGAAACAAGTCCCCATCAACTTCATCTGTATTATACTTACCGCAATAATAAAAGAAATAATTAAAATGTACAATAAATAATAAAATAATATAAAGTGATTTAGCTCACATCTTTCTAACAGTGTTGCTGTTTGTATTGACCTTTGTTTTTTGTTTTTTTTTTGTTTTAAGAAAACGTCTAGAAATCTTCAATTTTTGTTTTTATTATACCTGAAAGCGATGAACGCATCTCCTTGTTCTCCACCGACAATATGTACACCTCCTTCTGGTATAGATAATCCGTGAAAAAACTGTCGTATGTCGAGAGCATTAGCTGACCAAGGTAGATTTTGAAGACGTATTATAACACTCATTTTAGTCTTTAATTATTATTATATTCTATTATCGTTATTATCTATATTTGTACCCCGTTTACATTGCAACCTAAAACTGAAAGAAACAAATAAAATTGAACAAATTACAATATACGGGTGCGCACAAATGAACAAAATCTCCACAAGATCCAATCAGTCGGAATTGGTCCGTTGGAAACTCTGCTCGTGTGCGGCCAGCCTTAGTGACATTCAAATTTGTCCATTAATAGTGGCGCCATCTCGTGGCGAATGCAAATTATTTTAATTTTACTAATTTTTTTGACTTTTTCCTTATAAGATTGACAAAATGAAGGATGAAGGATAAGAATTCAATGTTTTCTCAGTAAAAACGCGTAATTGATTCCTTTCGTTAAAATGTTTACCGTAAACACAATAACCCCGACGAAGTCCAATTTCGCTACAATTTCATTGGAAATCCTTGACTGTTTATTTATTACAAATCAATATCTGCATATTTAATTAAATTATTGAGAATTGTAAAATTTCCACAATTTTTTTTTATTTGATAAATTCCCTATCAATGGGCAAAATTTGTTGTGTTCTAGATAATTATGTGATTTTTAACGTAAACTTACCCCGCTTCTAGTTACGGCCATGCATCGATGCCTTAATGCATCTATACGCCTAATATTAATTAAATTAGTAATAAAATCGAAAAAAATCAGCCTAATTATGATAAATAAAAGGGGAAATATGCACCAAAATGATTTTTTTGGAAAGATGTCGGCGAATGGCTGATCGCTTACCAAAATGGCGGCGAATTCGTTGGAACGCTGCGACCAGTGTTGCCAGATCTCTATCGATAGTCGGCGAACAGTCGGTTGAAATCTACCATGGGCGGCTCGACTGTCGGGACCGATCATAGAATTTTTCGGGGTAACGTGTTTTTGTTTACATATTAACAAATGCTTCCACGTAGACCAGTGGCGTCTGAAGGGTTAAAAGAATCTTATTTAATTATTATGGGTTGCACAGTTTGAAGGCTATGAATTATGTTGCTCTGTAAGTCGTGGTATTAATTTCTTTTATATGGAAAATAAACAGCTTAAGTATTAGTACATAACTATTTTAAAAACTATTCTCTTTTTCTCAATCTGTCTTTCTTATTGTTGGTTTAAATCGGCGCGTTTTTCTCGGAGTTGCATTCTTGTTTTTTTTTTTGCTAATAGTAGCTCCACATCTAGACTCTCTCACGGGATAATTCTCCGGGAGTCTCTGGGTATTATAGACATCCCTGCCTCTTTTATGATCCATTTTTTCCTCTTTCTGTCTCTTCCTCTTCTAACTCAGTAATTGATACTCTGCTAAAAAAATTGAGTAAGGAGGACAACAAACACACGCACCTAATTTTGCACTGTTTCGGTAACCTGTTTTGCATCGATGGCATTATGATTTGCTTACCTTTCTTCCTGCGTATCGCCTCTGTTAATTAATTGAACATAAATCTCACGCCCATAGACCACAGCACAGCAGACAGATGACTAAAAACGGATAATTTCAGGGGCGGTCAAAACAGTAGCACTCTCTTAAATCGGATGGATAATTATGAACTCTTTTCAATTATTTTTTCGGAAAGGGCCTCCGATAATAAGTTTGATTGCAGCGTCAGCAAAACTTACACTGGCTCTGATTATTCATTGGATTTTCATTAAATCAACTGTAAGATTTACGGGCTTTGCCCTTCACACCTGACACACTGAAACTTTTGCACAATTCTGGACCACAATGAAATCTGAGTGAAGTAAAAGTAAGGATGTTCTTCACGAGCCACCTCTGAAACTAGGCATTCATATTAGTAACATTGATGACTTTATACGATGACTTTGTTTGTTCAAAGTACAGTCTCAATAGTTGCCCTTTTGCCCCCTTAAAAAATCGAACACAATGAATTGTTAATTTTCATTCACTACTGATAACACCGATAAATCACTCGAGCTGACAACACAGCTTATGACGCATCATAGAGCGCCATCTTTTTGCACAATTCCCACGTAAAATGCCGCAACATACTCGCTACTATTTATCTCTGTTCAACAGACACAGTTGGATAAAGATAACGTTAAGACAACGTCCGGGATTGTACCAAATTTTAGTTGAAATATTTGCCGATAGTGGCGCTTATTATTAGCAATGTTGCTAAGTGGCTTTTAAATTCCACGATTGTTTGTTGTTTTTTTTCGGTGTGTCTGTTATCAAGTTGTTTTTATCAAAGGCTATAGAAGTTGTACTTGTCAAGGTTGAAAGTTGTTGTTCAAGTTGAATATTAAATTCGGCAAATTATCTATAGAATAACCAATCCGTATTGTATATTCTGTGAGTGTGTATGTGTGGGTAGGTGTGCGTTGTAACCTACACGTACGCTCAATTTTCTAGATTGACTTGGTCGTGACAACTCCTATTGCAGAGTTTTTCGTCAATTTTTGTGGAATTGAATTATTTTTATTGAATTATTTTCAAAATTAATTACAACTGTTGTGTTTGTGATGTGTCTATTATAGTGTGAATAGAGTTTATCGAAATTAAGGAATCGTAAAAATCGTTTTGATGGGTCAATTAGATCGAATTAGTGGCATCATGCGGATCAGCAGTCAGGATCGTAAGGATTTAGATAAATATACGAAATTTCTGGCATATAAAGCCACCCAAATTATCGTACAATCACGATTGAATCAGAAAATATCAACAGCATGTCTACCACCAGATACACCCAATTTAGGCAATGAGAGTGTGGTAGGTCTTGTGTAGTAGTAATCAACCCACGGTTTTCCAAATACCTAACAAATTATTTGTATAATTCCAGTTTAATTTACATGTAAACGATTATCCAGATGTAACAGTCGCTACAAAGAAGGCCCTAAATGGCGACATAATCTCATCAACAACACCACTATCAATCGAGATCTCATTACAAACATCCGAAGGTGATAATATGGTATTGGAATATTGGTGCCTTAAATTGCAATCGGAACAATTCGATCCAACAGTAAAAGTGAATTATACAGTCTATAATCGTATGGGTATACTATTGAAATCATTGGTATCTGTTACACGGGTCACACCGGCTTATAAATTGTCACGTCGACAAGGGGCTGAATCTTATTTGATATTGTATCGGATATTTTCCGGTGAACCACAATTGCATTGTTTAGGTGATGAATATAAAGATGTACGAATTGGACAGATCTGTACACCAATTGGTACGTTACAATTGAATGTTTCGTATCGTACAAAGATGACAATATCACCGACACAAGCCGAAAAGAACAATTCGATTATGTTGAAAAGTGATCATTTCAATGCCAACACAAATACGAGGAGGCACAAGAATACGTAAGTATTCTATTATACAGGGTGTTTCTCGTATAACCAAATGAAATAACAGCGTTTTATAGTTGTTTCATTTACAAAGTTACAGATTCATCAAAAAGTATTAAAAAAGCTTAACAAATTTGAACTATAAATCCAGTATTGTTCCCCAAAAAATATTAAAAAGTTATAGTAGCAAATATAACAAAATTTTGTAATAAAAGACAAACAAATTTAACACTACAACAATATTTGCATATTTCTGAAATGAATAATTATCTAACTAATTTTATGTTGGTTTTTATAATATTTATATGTTATTTTCAACAACTATTGTTTTTTTTGTCGATTAAGTAACTGCCTTTTTATTGGTTAGATCCGGGGCGGATTTTGGGGGCTTGACACTAATTTTTAGAGCCTCTTTTCTAAACCGAAAATATTGAATTAATCAGCAAACGTTATTGGTATAATTGAATGCTGTAAGACCCTTATTGGAACAGAGACCTGAATGAAACTGAAGCCTTATTAGATTTAAGGTAAATTTGCCCCGGATTGAATTAAAAAAACTATAACTCATAAAAATGTGACTTAGGATAAAAAGAAACTTAGAAATATACCAGCTAATCTCAAAAGCAAACCTATTTGTTTTTACCCTCTTAAGGGATGAATCTGGAAAAACACGAAAAAAGCATCAATTTTCATTTTTCCAACTTTAAAGATGACGAATCTCGACCTATTTAACCTCCTTAAGGGATGAAGTTTCAAAAATATTTTTTTAAATGATTATGTTAGGAACTTCTGTGTAAAAATTGATGGTGCTAAACTTAACGATTGTGTTAGTTTTATTAAGTCGATTCTATTTAAATAATAGCAGTCATTGTGTACTGTAATTTATCAGTTGTTATCATGAATATTTAAAAATTGTTGATGTAGAAATTTGTCCCAATTTTAATGAAATAACCTATTTTGAAAATGTCAAAAGCACATGGATTTAGATAAACAATTTTTATGGCATTGATATTTATTTTTAGTGCAAAACTATCGGATATAACAGTTTTTCAAATGCATTAAAAAAATTCCACATTTATCTAAGCAATAAAATATAATTTACATAAAACGCGAAAGTCGATGAACTTTTTTTCTAATTCTTTTTTATCCTTCTAATTCACTTTCTTTTAATAATTGTATAGAGAAAAAATGCGATTCATTGTGACATAAATTTCTAAAAATAACAACATATCTCAATTGTAATGATAAAAAAAATGTTTTTCTAAATAAATTATTGCTGCTTGATTGTTGTTACAACGTACAATTGGCGTTCATGAATTATAACTGGACAAATCTGGTTTATTGTTGTTGCGAATTAATCGGTGAAATTGTTCACAATTTCCAGAAGATTGGAGAGAAATTTGAATAGAGTTTTTATTTTTTTTTCGAATTTGCCAAGAAAGCTACCTGTTTATTTTAGGCTGAGGTGTTCTTATTTTTAAACTACAACTAGATTCGTATGTCTATTCATAGAAAAAGTTATATAAATTCTAGAACTGTGAGAATTTATTGATTTTTGACAAGAATTATCCAATTCTGATGAGTAATGAGTGATGTTTCAATATTTATTTTTGTTCGATAAATATTTATGTTAATCAACAGATTAATGAGGATTCTTTATTCATTCTTCCAGGAAATGTCTATACATCTGTCGATTTCCCAGTTGTTGTTGTGTTTTAATTCTATTTTATTTTTTTTGGTAGATAAAAAATTGTTTATTGTTAATAATGAAAGGGCGGATATTTGATACAAGCTGCTGATTTTGTTATTTCGTTATTTGTTGTATCCAACGTAATACCAAAAAAAAATTGATATCATTATAGGTCAAGTTGGAATCTAGTAGAGACGTAAAATTCACAATCAGTTTACTGTAGCGCCTTGGGCAAGACAGGGGCGCCTGCTAAAGCAATTATTCAATTGTCGATATAATAATCCATTTTGTAGAGATATTGCATTGTTCTTTTTTGAATTTGTGGCAAAAAGTTTGACAAATTTTTGTATGGCAAATTCACTTTTTTGCTCTGTAAATCCTGTTTTCAAACAGGATATTCAAGTGAGATTCAATAATCCAGTCTCGCCCAAAATTCGATTTTCGACTAAAGGAAACAGGTGGTTTTCGATTGGTTCGTTTTTGTCCTGCTTCCACCTTCATGGACGATTAATATTCACCTTCAAATTCTAAATGTTTCGATAATAATTAGGAGAATCAAAGACTCAAAAAAAAAACATCTGTTCTTTTAATACGAAAATTTCTGATATATTTCGAACTTTTACTTATTGTTGTAACTTTGAAATTTTCTTGAATATGTATTTTTATTGTTTCCGATACTAAAATAGTTATTTTCGTTAAGTCATGCCAGAATGACAAAAATAAATACTTGGACGTTGTCCAAATTGTAATAAAGTTTATTATAAAATATTGAATATTAATAATCTGGGGAAAAACAGCTTTTACAGTCAGTAATTTCAAAATAAGTAGAAAAAAAATAATTTGTGTACATGTGATCTGTGCATGAATATATAGAGAATTGTTATAAACAAATTTGTTATGTTGTCAATTAAATTCGAAAAAGAATTGATAAATCTTAAATAATTATTTTTAATTGAGAGATTAGAAAGGTTGAATTTAATTAACATGTAGTTAGGTAGGTACATATTCAATTGCATTCCTTCCCTCTCACTGTTATTATGTTTGCTTCTTTTATTCATTTATCAACCTTGACCGATGCCGAGAATTCTTCAATAACAATCCTGAGGTTTTGATAATTTGACATGGAAAAATTATTATATAATCTTAAATTTTTGTTTTGTTCTTTTTCAAAATAGATCGACTTTAATTGTAAAGTGTGGGGTAATTAGTTTTTTTTTATAAAGGAAATTATGCATTTTATCGCGTAATGCCACAAGATTAATTATTGCAATTATTGTCAACAATCACTTTACGAAAAAATTTATGGATAAGATCATTTTTATAAGTAATCGTTTGATAAGATAAAATTTTGAAATATCTATTTTGTAATGGAAAAAAACATTAGATATAAAACCATAGATAATAATTGTTTTTTTGTGGAAAACTTCAATAGGAACTACAGGCTAGCTAGTAGGTATGCGGATATCGATAACAGCAAGTAGTTCTTTATCCTTTCATCTAACCAACCATGACCTGTTTGTGTGTTTTATAAAGGAAAAAAAACACACAAAATACATGTTCGTTATTAAACATTATAATTAATAATGAAGGAAGACTCTTTGAACAATTGTTACAATGATTATGTAATTCTAAAAATAGTTGTTTACGTCTTAACAATGAATAATTGGTAAATGGTTTTACGTCAAAAATTCACTGGTGTCATCACAGTTTATCAAAACAACGAGAATTTTAAATTATGTTGAATTAACTAATCGATTCGATATCTAATAACAATTTTTGAATTTCAATCCATAAATTATTGATAACCTTCTTATTTAATTGATTCTACTAAAAAGTTTGTATCCCACGCCTTTTTGCCCTTGATTGAGAAAACACACAATCATGTGCCGAATATTTCACTCCCAAATTTCTTCATACAATCGAATTAATTGCCGTTTTAAAATATTCTATAGTTGAACAAATTTTGTAACGGTTTTATAGTTGAATAATTTTAAGATCTCTAAATCTGCAAATTTTTACAATGAACATTTAAAGTGCTGGCAAGTATTCAAGAAATAAAGCTGAAAATAATCATTGTTAAAAATCTAGCTCTTAAAAGTCGTTGCGCCATGAAAGCGATACAAATTGTGTTCTACTATACCAAGCGTTTTTACCTCTGGTCCACCTCAAAAATAGATAATTTTCTTCGAATTTTAAGCGCCTACGATGATATGCAAAATCAAATATCTCCACATATCTAAAGTACATTTCGCGGTTGATGGGGAATTTCTGTAACTGAAGCTTTTTTGCTTTTTTCAGCCATAACCAAAACGAACCAGTTCTGGCAAATGTGTTGATAAATGAAACTTTTTTGCATACTTGTTTGCAACTTGCACCTCTACTAATTTATAAATCAACTTGATAATGTTCGAGTTGCTTAGATAAACTTTTTATTGTTCCAGTGAAGACATAACAGATCTAACAAAACCGATGCGACCTGGCCCATTTGCTAATACAAATCCAAAATTAATGCCACCATCTGAATTACCAGATGTTGCCCGTCTATTATCGATGGGTAAATATAAACAACGTTTAAATAGTACAAGATCTGAAGATGAATGTAATGAAGACGATAAATTATTTATTAATGAAGATGATAAGAAAACAACAAATGTTGATGATGATAATAATAAAAATGATACAACAATAGTGAAAAATCAAAAAAATATCATCACCACTAATAATTCATCAACACAATCAACATTAAAGAGCGATGATGGCAATAATAGTGGTGGTGTTGATGATGAATATTGGATGCAAGAATTGGTGAGTTGTATTGATTGATAAAACACCGCTAAGTTGGCGCCAATTCTTATCAAAAAAAAAAAATGATAAAATTAAGTAATACTTGAGTAATTTTAATTTATCTTATTATTAATGTATATATTTATTTGATAATTGATAACATTGTTTTAACTATTTGTTAATTTTTTAATAATTGAATTTATAGAATGCGCCATTCGCCACACTAGGTCCTGTTGGTGAATTAATGCAATTCTATCGTCAATGTAAAAAATCACCACCATTACAATCGCCACAGAAAACACTAACCGAAGATGAGGTGACAAAGATGATTCAATTATTTGAACAACAATTGCCCGAATACGATGCTGTTGTACAATCATTTTGTGAAACACCGGAAGATGAGAATTAATTTAAATTTAACTTTAATTACAGAGATTCCTTTAACCAAAGACTGATTCGATTAAATTTGAAAGATAAAACAACGTTAAATTGTGTGTAAATATTATTGATTAGATTAATTAAGGAGAATTACTTAAAACAATTTTAAAATTGTTGTTAACTTTATTTTTCAAATGAAAGTTGATAAGAGTTACAGGTCAATCTATTTATATTTACAAGTGTTTTTTTGGGGACATTTCAAATTCTATAATGTTATATATATTTTTATTTAATTTATTATTATCTGTTTAACTATTTCTGTTAGGTTTCTAGTGATTTGTGTGTATTAATTTTTAACAAAATTCACACTCGATACTTTAACAAATTGTTCCTCAATTCGCTGCAATTTATCATTTTTAGTAAAATAATTTTTGTATCAAAAACACAATCTTGTACTTCTGTGAAGTTTCAAATCTCATCATGTAAATAATGTCATTATTCAGTTTTATTAATCCACATATACTTGGATTGTTATTTGTTAAAGTATTGAGTGAGGTTCCCAAAAATCGCAACTATTTCACATTTCTCATAGTATTATTTTAATTAAATTCATCAATATTCACAAGAAAATAATTGTAATTGTCTCTTTTTGCTCAATATTTTATTTTGTAGTTTTTATTTATTTATAATCTTTTTTTTTTGTTGCTTATTCATTTTGGTCCGATTTATATTATAAAATTTTCTCGTCAATAATTCAACTATATTTATAGTAAAAAAATTCGATTTGTCTTATCATTATCATCATTATTATTACTATTATTTATATAAATTAAGTGAATTGCAGCAACATCAAATATATGATTTATCTATGCCTCAATTATTTGAGATTTTAATTAAATTTTACCATCACCATTGACCAAATAGTGATTGTCCAACAATCTACCACAATAAAGGAACCATCATACAGGGGTATATGGGCATTTTGCATCTAACAATTCGTGTTATTTGAAAAATTAACAAGCTTAATTCTTAGAAGGGTTCGAGATGGAATCGTTATGTGCAAAATGCTGTAGGTGTTAACATTATTATTATTATTATTATTAGTGTGGGTTTTAAAATTTACAAAGAGATTGGAAGCACTTAAGAGATTTCCTATGGTTTTTGTTTTTAATTCTCCATAATGAAGCGATTGTAAAATTGAAGAGCATTAAATCTCCGCTCAATTTCATTAAATTTTAAATTAACTTTGTGAACAATTAATACCATAACAACATTGATTTTTGATAGGTTTGAATTTATCGTTAAATCTAGGTACAATGCTGGGAAATGTGCAGTGTCTGCTGAATCATCGTCCACGCAGTTTCGACACGCAAATATTGTGCTGCAACGCTCGCAACCGACCATGAGCACTTTTTTGTGCTTCTATACAGTGACGGCACTACTATCCAGATAGATGCACAAAATTTCCAGTAACTCTAACAATTAAATTGTATACAGTGATGGCATTTAAGAGAGGTGCCTTAATATCCCTCGTACATGACAGATAGGTAAAAATTTTGTGCATAGATAGAGCGCCAACACTGTACGTCGCACAGTCCAGTGTAACTTGAATTGGTGGTTGATTAGAAGGCGCCGATACTTGGGCCGAAACTGTATTCTGTATAGAATTCTCCATTAATATTAATATTTACAAAATACCTATGATTGTTGAATTTCTTTAAATACAATATTCTATTCTCTAATTAATACTCTGAAAATCAGTCTGTAGGTGTATAATCTTTATTACTGTGCTTGAGAAATAGATAGATTTGTTTGAATGTAGGCCGTTCGGTGTCGTCGCGTTTCCAACACTGACACATCAGATTATAGACGTCCGGATCGCAGATTGGTGGTTTACTCAAAAGAACCTGTCAACACAAAAACCAATATCCAGTGTGAACTAAATAGCTAGTTGTTTAACGATATTAATTTCCTTGAAGAGCTTTATACGACACGAAACTATTGTGAGGAATAGAAATAAAAAACGCGTCAAACAATAGTAGAATAGAAATGAGCTGGAGCCTAAGAGCTTTTTAAAGGATTTCTTTTCGGCAAAGTTAAGCGTTTTCTTCGCACTTGCCATTCAACACAATAGTGCCGGGCGCCGTATTAATACAACACTCTACTTTCGACAAATCAACCCAAATCCTTGCATACTTGAAAGATATTAGAACGCAGGAAAAGGGATTGTTTGGACGTGTGTTAGGCGTGTGAAAGATCCACTCCAACAATATTGAGCTCGTTATAAATGAAAAGAAAATATTCACGTACTGCTCAACTGAAAGGTTACGCCATTTGTGAAATAATAATAAAAAATTGTTGGACAAATTTTTTCTTTCAAACTTCTGTTTTCAATTACCTGTAATTCTCCACCATAATACATGTGTTCAGCGTTTTGGATAACTTTCTCATTCGATAAATTCATAAAGGGCCTTTCACAGGCGAAAGTCAATATCTCCCATAGAGTTACAGCAAACGCCCATACACTGCTCGAGCACGAATACCGATCCTGTAATAACCCACAATTACACCGCAAAAAAATTACTTTGAATCGCATCAATTACCAGAAGAATACTCTCCCAAGGTAGCCATCGTATCGGTGCCGGTGGCCGGCCGCCGATTTCAGCGTAATCTTTACGGTACTGTTGTTTACACATTGCCACATCGGCGATTTTAATGAAATAATGTCGACCAACTAGACAATTCCTAAAATTAAAGAAAAAAAAAAGTTTTAGATTTTTTCGCTTCTTTGTCCATTGTAGTGATGGTAAGGCTCGTTTTTTTGTATACCTTGCAGCCAAGTCTTTATGGACTACGTGTTTCGATTCTAAATATTTCATCCCTGAAGCTATCTGAGTGGCCATATAAATAAGATTGCCGATACTGCTGCAAAAAAAAACAGAAAAGAGAGAAACGATTAAAACAGTGAAATTAGTGCATGTTCCCTGCGGACAATTTTTCATTCTAATGCCGTTGTGTTTGATTCTTTTTTTTTTGGCCGTATTTGATATATATGGGAAATTTGCAAACGGACATGAAATAAGTTTGTGAGATAATTGATTCTATGATATACAGGGACGGTTATAAATATAAGGCATAGTGGCTTTATTTCTACTATGTCAATCGTTTTTTCTGTTGAAAAGAAGAGTCAAACCAAGTGGGCACGGTTTTTTACAAAATATACAGTAAACCAGAAAAAAAATTGTTTTTTTTTGAGTAAATACATCTAAGAAGTTTCTTTAATAGATAAAAAAAATCTCCTAAAACTTGAGCTTGATATCTTAAAAACTGAGCTGCGGCATGGGGGGTCCCCTTTCCCATTTAAAATACATTGAAAAAAAACTTTTAATTGTAAATCATCGAAAGAATTTTTTTTCAAATTTTCGTTTCCATTAGCTTATAGGAAATTAAATTCTCTACGAAGAAGGTTTCTTCCATTTTTTGCTCAGCCTTATAGGAAAAAAGTTACAGAGCATTAAAAAAGTGGAAAAAAATGAAAATACAAAAATTTATGTTTTTAACTTGCTCTGTAACTTTTTTCCTATGCGACTGAGCAAAAAATGGAAAAAACCTTCTTAGAGAATTTAATTTCCTATAAGATAATGAAAACGGAAATTTGGGAAAAGAATTTTTCGATAATTTACATTGAAAATTAAAAAAACAGTTTTTCGTCAATGTATTTTAAATGGGAAAGGAGACCCCCCATGCGCCAGCTCAGTTTTTAAGATATCAAGCTGTAGTTTTAGGAGATTTTTTTTATCTATTAAAGAAACTTCTTATATGTATTTACTCAAAAAAAACCAAATTGGTTTTTTCTGACACAGTCTAATATACAGTAAGGGCATCACATCTAGCAACGTAGGAAGAAATCTTATTATGACCAATGACGCCCCGTTTTACTATGTATTTAGATAAACCGCCACACCCGCATATGGTATATTTTTATTTAGAGTATCTGTTAAAATAAGTACTTGAAAACATGCGAATTGGAAGGAATATACAGTGGTGGCCAACGAAACAGATACACCACAAGAGTTACAAATTTGATGAATAAATGTAACGCTTTGGTCTTGAAGAGATTAGACTTAACAAAACAGTATCATTAGAAGCTTATTATTAAACAGTTCGGTAGACAGATTTATAAGAATGTGTTGGAAATAGAAATACCACAAATCTGATTGAGATTAAAGAAAAAAATTCTCGGGCTTTGAGCCGTCTACGTATCCTCCCAAACTGTAAGATAGTGCAGAATTTTCGTTTATGTTCACCTTAAGCTCTCCGTTATTTTGTTTATTGTTGGAGTCTCCAACAAAAAACCCGATAAAATACGTATTCTATTTTTCTTTTTTTTTATGATGACAGCGGTACTAAAAAAACGTTTATAAAGAATAATACGGACACTCTCCCTATTTGTAGACGTTTTCTCGACGAGCTGACTTCAGAATTTTCTCATCGTCGTGTGTGTGTTTTTTTTTTGTTTTCACCACCACAAAAAAGACCGTTTGAAAATGTATTTTTTTTTTGTTCGTTGTATAAATGGTAATAGATTTGCTATATGCCAAGGTGATGTATTACTTACATAACTTACAAAGAAAAAACTTTTAATGAGCTTTTATAAGACGCTTATCGATCACTGTGACAAATCTAGCGTTGTCAAATAACCATTTCTTTACGTTAAATCGAAAAAAACAAAAAGGGGTCACTAGGTTCTTTTTTTCTTCTAATTTCTGTCGCTTTAAACTCAAGTTAACACGAAATTCTTTCACTTTATTTACAGACAGGATAGAATTTCATATAAATCTTCTCATAAAGTCTATTCTCCCTTTTGTAAAGAGAGTAAATAACATATTAATTCTCTATGAATTCAACTAGAATTTACGAGTGTGTTATTACGAAAATCAGGTCTTTTTTCTAACCGTTCGAGGATATGAGCGAAGAAAAATCGACTGGTATTATTTTGAAAAATTCAAGTCGAGTTCATTTTTCTCGAGGGTGAATTGTTTAGTTGATTTATTCTACCTGCGGTATGTAATACGAGCTATACACTTGTTCCTTTTCCATTTTTGATTGCCCCACAAAATCACAAACAACCGCTTGGAAATTTACCTGATTGGCTGATCACTTGTCGATCGTACTGTACCATTGCGATTCACCAAAAATTGTAAATACTGTGCTAAATCGCCCATTTCACCATATTCAATGATTGTCCATGGCGGTTGTTCGGCTGTACATATACCCAAAACTTTACATATATTTGGATCGTTCAAATTAGCCAGAAAACGTACTTCACGTAACGATTCCATTGAGCCAGTGGCTGCTTCAGTTTTCGCCTTTTCCGGATTTGGTGTCCGTACAGCAACTAAATGGCATACGCCTGGTATTATATCGTCAAGACCTTCCGTTTCGCATAGTGTAATCTGGAAATGGATAGACGGATTATAGACATCCGGTATATTGTTTGTTGTACAACAAGAGGGATGTGTTGTGCAGAATGTGAACGGAACATGTTTATTATTAGAAACGAACAATTTTTCGAAATGTCGAATAATAAACGGCAAAATACTATGATATATTATGTTGGTAATAAATTCTATTTAAAATCTAGCTTGAGGTTAATTTAAGGCACGACTTAACGGCAAACACCGCCCTGAACCGTATCTAATAAATAGAGATAACATTTGATTAAATTTATTCCGTTGGAAATTTATTATACGTACCTCGCCTGCATGGCATGTGCCGAGTTTTTCCAACGCTCTCAACGAATACCTCGGTATCGGTATTAATTCGGCTTCACGACAATTGTAAACATGCCCCATACTTGGGGCGATATTCCAACAAACAATCGGCGGTGGTATCTGTAATATTAATTAATTATATCCGATTTCGTGATTTATATTTATATACACATAGAGATGACATTGCGAAATTTGAATAAGAAACAGCCACGTTATCAGATATTCTTCCTACACAAATAAATTCGGTTTAATTTATATTTAGCTGAATTTGTCGAAATTTGCTTAATACCAAACAAAAAAAAATTAATGCTTTAATTAATCGTGTTTTTTTTTTCGGTGAATAATCACTATTTGATCCAATTCATGATTCCAATTGATTTGCAGCCGTTTTGTTGATTGTATAAACAAATTAGGGAACATTTGAATAATGATGCTGGCTTTTGCTACTATCAGAAAATTTGTACAATCAATTTAAATGTCATTAGCACATTTTCTGGTAACATTGTCGACAATCATTCGACTGACAGCCATCCAAAGCACAGAAATCGTTAATTTATTAACCGGAATTATCCGTTAATTTTTTACGAACACAAATCCAATATACTCACCCGATGTTTTTCACGGGGTGCTGTATGGTAACGTTTACGATTCGGTGGATCTGTTGCAACCCTTGGAAAATAATTGCCCAAATTAATCGGACTAATTGCAGACGTATTCTGTAGACTTTTATAGTGCAACGGTGACGGACTCTGATGTAGTGTGGGTGAATCGGGTAATGGTGGTACGGTCGGTGGCTCGTCCTCCTCCCCTTGGCCATCATCATCACCGTCGACATCATCTTCATCGGCGACATTATCGGGCCGTTCAATAGTCGATGAACACCGTAACGTTGCATAATTACGCGTATAATACGGTCCAACTAATGGTGATCGATACTGTTCAAATGATGCTAATGATGGATCACTGGTAGGTGGTTCTTGACCTACAGGTGTTTGATGGTTGCTGGTTGTGTTGTTACTTGACGACAGGTTCATTAGCAAATCCTGCAAAGTTACGCATCTTTATCATTCTGTCTAGGTTGCCATTAATCATCCCTAATATGAGCAGTTTCCAATTAAACACAGTCAACGTGTGAGAGTGGTTGTTTTGCTCGACAAAATTTTTAAAAAACTCACTTTCATATTGATCGTCACACCGAACGGATTCTTGAGCAGTGTCGGTGATCCTTGGAGTTTGTGGCGTTTGTTCAATATCACAATGATAACGAACACAATCAATAACAGCAGGACGATCGCTGTTAGAACACCAATTATAACTTCAATGTACGTGTCGGTTTCTTTCTTTGCAGTAACTGTTGATAGAGAATTTTAAAATAAGAACGAATTTCCTGCAGCCCGTGCAATATGGTGTTTTGAAAATAAAACTTTGATTACTTACTAGTTTCGAAACCATCTAGGGTTTTATCGCCGTTCGAGTTGACAACAAGTTCGTTTTCATCGAGATCGAGAGTAGCCTCTTCGGTGATATTGGAGGCGACAGGCACTGGAAAACACGTAGTACTCATCAATTACTTATATTTTTTTTGTATGTGTCTGCGCTACACATACTCGTACATGCAAACACTCTTAAACCACTTTTTTCTATTAAAAGATGATAGTGATAATGCACGTTATTCGTGTTGTTTATTGAATAACCGTGAACTGCTAACGTTAGCAATATGAGTTTTAAATTAGATTAGTTCTTTATTGTATTTAAACACTCTTAGAGGGTGGAATTAACACGAAACTTTTGTGGTTTTTCGACTCGACTCGACTGATAGTTGTTGGCAACTTATTAAAGTGCCTTAGGTGCATACGGTATTTTTTGTGTCAATACAAATATGGTTGAGTACTTGTATATAGCCGGAGAACTTGTGTGTAAAGTTGGGAATATCGTTTGCTTTACGAATTGATAAAATAGTTGTATTAGACTTACCCGAATCGAAAGTCACTTCGCTGATCATCATCCAACGATCAGCAAAATATAGGCGCAATTTAATAAAACGGGCCAATCTTTGATGGAGATTGATCGAAACATTCCTGGCATTCTCAAAGATCTTATCTGGCACGTATGAGTACGACAATGTTTGACCATTATAGTATAAACCACCGATACTGAACATAACTTTGGCCTTACTGAAAACCTAGACAAATAAAATCAACTCGTCAATAAACGCGGATTTAATTGTCTCCAAATAATTGTTGGTAGACGACAATAATGTTGATGAATTTGTTTCGACTATCCGCTAAAAAAAAACACACAAGTTTTTCGTACAGTGATTTGAAATAATAAAAGCGGATCTATTCGATTCGGACAAATACTGATGGGGTTGGATTGGCTTTGAATTGAGGTCAACTGGAAAAAAGCTTTTTGCTGTGACCAAAAAATTATTAGAGAAGTTTATCCGATTGTGTACTTTTAGGTCTCGTATTTTGTCGTCGGTTGGAACGGTTTTAAAAACTCCCATTCATGAAAAATTCAGTAAACGATTTACCATTGAACCAAAACGATTTGCATTAGTTTCCATTTTTCACATTACGTTTAAAACGTATTTACTTTTATATTTTGTACTATTCAAATATTCACATTTATGTTGATGATAAAAAATTCATCGCTCACGGTTCATATTGAAAAACGACTTCTTTCTGGCGACAAGAAGCGAATGAAATCGTACTTATGAATATTTCAACAACAAACCTGCACGTTTCTGCTGAAAAAGTTGTTGGTAAACAAATGTACACCGCTAAAGTTGCGAATTTGGTCAAATTCAAATATCAATTCAACATAACCATTCGGCGTGGAATCGTTCCTCCAGGCTATCCATCCATTGCCTGCAATCAATCCGCGTACGAACAATTATTACAGCAACCGCTTGGAATTCTGAAAAAATCTACCTTTACCGTAGCCGATATCGAGGCGGAAATTATCGGCGCCAATTTCGCCATCCGTCAATCGGCCTAAACCACCGGATAATTGTCCGTCACGAATTGCTCCGTCATAGGAGCTGTCGTAGAGGCCCTGGGCTGGCTCCGAGCCGTCAGGGGCGGTGTACGCGATAACGCCGCCTGGAAAAAGTAGCAAAATAATTGCTATCAACTATTTTATGTTGCCTTGTTATTGCTGTACAATTTAATTGAAATTCTAATTAATAATTTTAATGAAATACAGACTTAAGACTGCCGGTTGGTATGATGAAAAGAATGTGTAATACTAAATAACGTACACCTGCAGCTCGTCGCGTTTTAGACACTCTATTAATTAAATTTAATATGGAGTTTGTGAAGATATCACGATTCCCTTAAATATATATATGTCTCTTTAATATTGAACAATGAAATGTTGCCAACCTCGGGTGTTAGAGAGAGGAAGTGGTGGGTATCCGGGGGCGGCCAGATGTTGCCCATCATCAAACTGAATTATCGTCCTAATTCCCGTATAATAAGGATCAAGAAGACATAATTGCGACACATTTACTTGACTCAATATTCGGTTGCTCCAAAGATATCCTTCGGTTTTAATTAGATCCAAAAACGACAGACAAACGTGATTGCCATCTGACATGATAATGATAATACATTTATAACGCCACCCCCCCTGTTTGGATTCAATTTAGAAAAGTTGACTTTAATGGAATTATTTTTTGCCATCTTTTTTAAAAATGGAAAGAGTGTACAGTATTGTGTTAATGTGGTGCAATAGACGGTTCATTCTAATAATAAAAAAAAGGGGTGAGCGTTAATATGAGTCTGTCAACATTAGCACGAAGGGTCGTGACTGGCGTTGAGATTGATAGCGTGATAAACGTTTGGAATTTTTACCATGATGCCCCCTGAACAGTATCTTATTATATACGTGTGTATATATATATCGAATGAATGATAGATTCGACGAAATATACTGATATTGTCAAATTCAAAGAATGACCATACAATAAACATCAATATAAGATAACTTTGACAATACGGTATCGAATAAGAATTGCAATAGAAGGCGAAAACGATCTCAGAAATACAATAGTCGAGATTCCCTTCCATGTCACGAGCAATCATATATGGGCACAATTGTGAGCCTAATAATGGACTATTGCTTGTTTATAGAGGCAGTCTACCATTACGGAACACATAGTAATTGAAAGTTTGCAATGTGAACTTATAAATCAATATAATTTAATGGTGTTACTCCAATTATCTTAATGGAGCATCTAATCGTTCTGATTCTGGTATTATAACGTATTATAACGGATTTTAGGAAACCAAATGGTGACAAATCTGTTAGAGAATTGCGTTATTTATTAAGTGTTGCTGCTGTCGTGACCTGTGCCAAATTTTGGTGATTACGCAATGGCTTAGAGTAGCTCGAAAGATGGCCAAAATCTGAGAAGTGGAGGTTATTCTTGGTGTACATAAAGTGTCAGTTCGAAGGTAACACCAACAACTGGAACGTTTTCAAAAAACACCGGATTTCTTGAATACAGTTGTTTGTACCATTCTGGTTTTTTTTTGTGATTATTTCCGGCAGAAGTTGCAATTTTCAGCATTCTTTTTCATTTTAATCTGTTTGCTATGGTGCCCCAAACATGACCATGCTATTCTGAAACGATTATTTTTTATTTACAGCGAAAAAATGTGTTTCAGAATTATAACGTTGCGAGTCTTTTACTGCTTTAACGGACTCTTCGGTACTATACAAAGTTAATTGAAAAGCGACTACACTTGTCGCACGTGAACAATTTTCTGAATTAAGTGTTTGACTAGTTTTTAGCCAGACTTTTGGGTCAGCTTTTTCACATTTTTTCCTCAATTCTTTCCTTGAAATCAAAATGTAAATTACTTGATGTGTTCTTTTGAAGAAAATTGCCAAAAAATCGATAGAAAATCATTTTCAACTGATTTTTTAGGGAAAATTATTGCATGAAAAACTTATTGTCCTCAAACAGAGTATTTGTGTGTGTTTTTCGAAGCAATAAATGATATAAGATTGCGTTGGCCTCGCGCCAATAGATAATTTTTCAATTTGTGATAACACAATCAAGAAACGTACACACAATTAATCAACACCTGTTTCTAGCATTTCTCGTGTTGAGTCCTGCAGTTTATTCTCCAAATTCGTTGAAATAGTGTAGTGATATTCAAAAAATAATAGTGTCAGTGTGGCAAGTGTTGTGTGTGATTAGTGTTTCGTGGACGTTGTGTTAAAAGGTAATTTCCAATATTTCATCTAATTGCAACAGTATCGGTTCGACGGAGGGCGAAGAACCATTTGAATATGACGAATATTATTTAATAGATATCGAAAAGGGCTTATGGAACTCTGAATTGCAATAATTTTCATTTTACAAACGGATTTCTTCAGGCGGCTTAAGGTTGAAAATGAATAATTACCAGATTTTAACAAAACGTGCATTTTTTCTAATTTTTATCCAGCACATTGCGATATTTATCGTACAGCAATTATCATCTTCTGTAAGCGAATTAGTGTGGCCTAAGGGACGATTCTACAATGGTTTTAGAAATTCTCTTACACTATACTCTCGGTGAGCCGAAAAAGAATTTCTGTCGGAATAGCAGAGGGAATCAAATGATTGTAGAATCGCCCCTGATTTTATTATTTTACCGTCTAAAAGTCACAGACAATGCAACAACTACAGATAGTTTGCAATTCTCTAGATTTTTAAATAATTTTTTTATCGATTCCGTCTCTATATTGATAATACTTTTACCCCAGGTCTCGGCGATGATAACGGTAATCTTCTCGCAGCTCTCTTTCAACAATCTTACGACACGCTCTAATGTTCTGGTTAAATGCGTTAGGTACTTGAATACCAATTCTTGAAAAGACATATTCTCATATATTATTCTACAAAATTACTTGGACAGTTGTCTGTAACGACAAATTAGTCTGTCGCGTCCCATTTTTTTTCTCAAAAATTATCTGAAAGCGTCCGACGCACGATTGACAGTTTGACAAGTGATCATCAATTTGCTCAATTCAAAGAAAAAAAAATAATGTAAAAATGTGCCTTACTTCAACTATCACGGCTTATATATTATCGATTTTATCAATTGTCAGGTTCTATTAGAACACTCGATTGATTGATTCCAACAGAATTAAATGCAGAAAAAGCCGTACAAGCTCTATCGAAAACTCATGCAAATGCATTTATACGATCCAGTGGATTTCTTTTGTGGCGGCTGAAAAATTGGTTGCGGTTTTTGCTGAAATTATTGCCACTACGTTTTGATTTCCTTATTCCACATATATTTCAGTTATTAAGACAGTTCCTACAATAAATAGTAATCAATGGGAAATAGTGATGTAATGGAATTGTTTTGTAGTGTATTACGGAAATAAACATTTCATTGTAAAAGCAAACTGAATCTTCCAAGTGAGATTTTATTGGGAATTGTTGGAAATAGCACTGGTACGTAAGTGTGTTGGAATAGTCTGCATTCGAAGTTGGTTCTAGTTCGATTGAACAGTTGTTATTTTCTGTATTTCTAGTGTTCAGTCGTGTGTCATAATGCAGTCATTATAAGCAGTATTCACAATCAATAATTTCAAAAGCAAATTAATTGATTTTGTTCTTTTCAAAAGCTTCTACTTTGGTTTGGTAATTATTTAACAACTGTTTTGGTTAGTTGGATATTAATTCAACTTCAAACAAGAACAGTTGTTTACCTTAGGAAATTATGAACAACTTTCTACAATAAATTAAAACCAACCTCTATACTTTCAAACTGTTGCCTTATTGAAATTGTTTGGCAGAATGAATTTGTATAATGTTGGCTTGATTCGATATTATTATAGGTCTTTATAAATCCAAGTTACGTTTAAACTAATCCTATTCTAAAGCCGACATCGGTCCGTCCCTTCATTCCTTTTACATCTTGTCTTGTAAACTATTCATGGAATGTCACTCAAAGCACTATTACGACTACCTTCGACTACTCGCCTATTAATTATGGATAAGTTAAGTAGCGGGATCACACGCTCAACGGCCTTCACTAGATGTAATCTAATGTTTGTTAGAAGGCACCTATATACATATATAGTAGAAGTTCCCTCTCATTGCTTTTGACACTGATTAATAACAAAGTCACAATATTACGAGATATGAAGCGTTTTGTACGAGAGAAGAGAAAGTCGGGGGGGCCATTTACATGCTAGCTGTACGCTAACTTTTTCATATCATTTCAACTCAAATGATTCTCAACGATTTGTTTTATTTCTGTTACTATTCTGTTGTTGTTGTTGTTGTTTGTGTTCTGTTTCTGTCGTTATTTCAACTGTTGTTATTTGTTTCTATTCCACTGTATTATTCTTGAGGAGATACGACAACACAGTTGACAATCTAAAACTTTTTCATGTCACTTTCTCATACAACAATTCCAACTTTGTACAGTTGATGAACTCAAAATGTTAACTCCAATTAACGGCGACGATAAATAACAATAACAGAGGGAGAGAATGAATGGTTAAGTAATAAAAATAACGGAAATCTAAACAGGCAGCTTGAAAATAATAAAATCAACTTTATTAACTAATAAAAATGGTAAAATTGAAAAAATCGTATTAAAAATTTATAACAATCGGAAAATCTAATAAAAACACCCGCACAACATTATCAGATCTCCGATATAAAACAGAGGACTGTTAACGTTCCACAAAAATTGGAGAATTAAATAATATTCAAACTGAAATAAACATTGGATTTTTGGTTGGAAATGGTGGATGCGCCAGGCGAATTAATCACAATTTTTTTTTGAAAAAATTTGTACCTTACCTTCGTACAGACATCCTAGGAGTTCGATCCGTAGACACACCGTTCTTCGGTGAACACTGTAGGGTAGGATGCGGATTTTGCTAGCAAATACCGGTGGCATCAAGCGATGACTTTCCACAGACGCTGTGTCGCTGTTGCCTCTTAATATCTATAAAGAAAATATTTTGAATAGTTGACATAAATTCACAGGAGCTGCGTCGGAATTTGGTCGGAGAAATTCATAATTTGTGTTGTTAATTGGGTTTAATAAATAACACAACCAACCAACAACAACAAGTCATAATAATAATAATTTTGAAAATTATTACACAGGCGACATTGTAATCAGGAGTTAATCAATTACCTTTGTTGTCTAGTCGTAGACAATAACGCAAGGGTTTGAGGTGAACTAAGGCATTGTGACTGGTCTAGTTTGGCCGTTGTTTGTATAATCAGCTCTTAGTATTAGATAACATTAGTTGCTTCCTTGAATTGCATTTTCTGACAGTAGTGATGATGAAGGTAAGAGATAAACGTTCCATAAATACGGCTAAACTACAATATTGTAAGAGAACTTTTCGACATGTTATTGTTGAAAGTTGGGCAAAAGTTTTTGGAGAATTGCTAGTTATCCGCAACAACTTTACAAAGAGAATTGATGGTGATTTAATTAAAAAATAGTGGTTTTCTAGTTGACAACAACAACAATGCGGTATTGTGTGTTTTGTTGGCGGACAAATTCGATAAGATTAAAAAATTCAAGACAGATCTGTAGTAAAAGTCGTCGCCCAACTAAAGATCTTTTGTTGAGTTTAATAATTGAAATTCGAAAATTTACATTCTCTTTTATATTTCCCAACGTAATAAAAATTTAATTGGAATTGATTGTGTACGAAGTAATAAAACAGAACTTTCTTTTTGGATACGAGTTAATGATTCAATTTGAATTTATAGCATTCTTCAAATATGTATTTTGTTGTGTTCGAATGACGGACGAAATTGTTTCGTTTTCGAGAATGATTACGTTTTTAATAAAGACAAGTGGGTGGTGTTGAATTAAAAGTGACACAATTGGAGAAGCGAAAAAATGCGGACGTAGTTTGGGCGCCCTGTATATTGATCAGTTAATTTATTTTTTATGGAACGCCTCCCTCATTTGAACAGTCAAATTAATTAAAATGTCAATAAGTGAGAACGATTAACTATATAAAGCAGACTACTAAAAACACATCTATACATATATAGTATGTATGTTGAGAATTTCAATTACTAACATCCACTGAACTATTTGATCGTACGTTCGTGCTAAACAATCTATTATTTTCAATTATCTATTCGCACGCTCGTTCGAAAATACACTTAAATGATGATTCAAAATGTGCATTAAGATCGTAGCGACAATTAATATAGAGATAGATTGAAATTTCCATTAATTAACGGAACGTATTAGATCACTTCGCACCCAAAATAACACGACCAAATATACACGTAATTGTGAAGTTTTCGAATCTTGTAAGTTCGAAATGTTTTTTGAATAATGCACGCAAATTGGCGGATGCGCCAGACGACTTCTTTCCGAACCGTTGTCGCTACACTAAGAGCATTATTTTAAAATTCTAGTAAACGGTGGAGTTATAGTGTTTTGAAGATGGCAGACTCACCTATAATTGCTATTAAAGCTTTAAGTACGCCTTTCTCGAAATAGCCGAACTTTTATGTATCCAGACTAATTACGGTCTGATAGACGTTGATTATTAAATATGCACAATGGAGCTGTAAAATGAAGTAGTGATGCGGCTTTTGAACTTCCGCCGGTCGTCTCTTCAATCGAACGTATTGACCCGTGTTTATATACGAGATGACGGGTCAGTGTTAGAAACGAATGCGCCAGCGATAAGGGGAGAAGATCGCAGATATTTCCACAAAATGACTCGAAATTGACTTGTAACGATCCACATATATATACCACCAACTATAATAGATTCGATTGCGTGCCAACAACATTCCAACTATATTCTTCTTATATTGCCAGCTAGTTGTGGTTGTTGATGGATAAGTTGGTGATTTGTGGAAGTCACCGTTTGATACAAACAATTACAATAAAAATATGCAGATTGCGTGGCTACAAGTCTATTGTACGAATTTTTCGTTCTTATGATTGATTCGAAACAATAAAACAATAACGAAACAAAAAAAAAATAATATTAATTGTATATAATTTAGAATTGTTGGTGGAATTTTACTAAATGAAATCGTCGGTAGCGGTAAAATTGTATTCTCTCGAGTATGAATACATCACTAGAAACGTAAAATATAACCGTTGGATTATTTCGCTGTCATATCTAATTTCAACCATCATTTCTACAGTGATTATTATTTTACATGTGCACGAATTACAACCAAGTAAAGGATTACAACCGTATTAATGATGTACGTTTTTTTTTTTGTTTTGTTTTGCGTGGTATATTTTTTTATATTGTAGTTTAACTTTGTGGTTCAGTCGAAAAATCAATCCGTTTCTATTGCATGTTCGTTATTCTCTCGCAGTCTTTACCCAAAAAGAAATGATTTATTTCTGTTAATAAAAACCGACTTTTTCTATGAAACGGTTTTTGTTTTCTCTCGTTTCTCTCTCACTTGGATATTATCACCCTTTGTAGAAAGTATGCCCGAAAACACCAGGAGATTTATACAAAATATCGATTAAAATTTTTATTTGAATATTATTGTTGTAAACTTTTCAAATATTAAAGTTACATGGCATTCCCCCAACAAAGGCTTATTACTATACTTATTCAATATAACTTTAATAATATCCCCTTACATGCAATATTAGTAAACCACGACTATATGCAAATGACAGTTTTTAATTAAAATATTTCGTTCAAAAACCGACTTACCTGCTTATTATCCCAACGTTTGTACTCTTTCCATTCGTTGAGACCCGGCCGCCAATACTCCACCGTGTACTCTTCAGCATACTCTTGACCACGACCACGATCGTACCGACCTTGCGTCTGTACACCGGTCACCAAATGAACCATGCCCAGATCGACTTGGAGGTACTCGCGGATGCCGCGTTCGACTTGTTGTTTTGGACACCAACCGCCGCCGGCTTTTTCCACACGTAATCTGAGACAGATTAATGGTAAATCAATGGAATGGCCGTTTTCAAAAACTGATGTCTCACAAGATACGAACAGAGACGAGAAGAAAACAGAAGATTAATCTTCGGGCTGTCGTAATTTGGGGAGACTTTGCAACAAATAAGCTGCTAGTAGTTCAAAGTTGATAATTGTTTAGGTGGTGAGAAATTTTCAAATTCAATTTCGGTCAAGATCGAATGAACTTGCTATGAATATAAAATTTGTAAGTGGTATTGAATTAATCTCGTATGCATTGGAGTCCTAGATATGTCAGCACATTTAGAATTCTACCTACAAGTAGTAGTAGTAGTTGTTGTAAAACTGGTACAAGTTGTGTGTGGTCCTCGAATCTAATAAAACTTTTCAGCTATGCATTCCGAAATTTGAAAATTGTTGGATATTATTTAAAACAGTACAATGAAGAATTTACCTGAAATCCTCCACATCAATCTGTTGTATTTGAGTGATAAACGCAATTGGGAGTTTTGCCTATAAATATTCACAAAATATTTGTGAATTATTTAATAATAGTTTGCATATTTTCGTTGTTCAGATTTGTGCCAATAGAGTTGAAATTTGTGAATTCATGGGTACAATTTTTTATTTGACAAGCTCTCGTACACAAATTTCCTGGATTATTCATCTCGCTCGCAGTATAGCACCCAGGATTACCTCTACATGAAATTCAGGCGGACCTGCTGTTTTAAGGGGTATTGATGTTCCAGATGTTCACCATCCCACGGGTTTTATATAAAGTTTGAAAAACTAGAAATTTGCGATTTTATTCAAACACCAATTAAAACTATTGTGATTTATATATATACCTATATTTTATTTTTTTTTTGTTGAATTTTATCGTGTAATATAATTGGTGGATAGTCGCTTAGAATTGGTAAAACTCTTGGGAGAAATTAGACAAATTCACGAGAGACATCGACCGGTTAGACAGAGATAGAGACACGTACATCCGGCTAATGAGAACTAAAGGATGGTCCCTAGCGCGTTACATACGGTTTTCGTGCAACTAATGTTGTTTTAAACGACTTATTGGTCCATTACTGGTTATTTTGTATGCGTTGCTTGCCAATTATCGCTGCATCTCTATTCCATCGTAATGTTCTTGAATGATACCAGTGCTAGTAGCAAGTTAATAGGACTACCACTGTTGTGTCGTATGTTTATTGGTAACAACGCCCTCAATTGTGGCTACCCTCTATTTTCTAACCCAATGGGAACCACTTAACAATTTGCGGTTGAACCGCCGAACTACACATACATTGTTTGCAACGTTAATCGATGATTCAATTGTTATACATTGAATACCAATCAGTCGACACTAGTTTACTGTATAAAGTTTGTGGAATAATCAAAGATATGAATAATTATCATCTTTAACAACAATTGAAAATTGTTGTATTGCTTGTTAAATAATGTTCGATTGTAATCGGTAACAAGTGAATAATTTAAGAGACAGCCGCCAGCAATCAATAGTCGATACTGCATCTCATTAGATTAAGTAGATATCTCCAATTTCAAGAACCGACAAGTGATTTTTCTTGTCTCTCTTCGTTTCTTCTCCTCCCTCCTGAATATTCTACAAGCTACCACTATCACTTTGAATTCCAGACTAAAACATCCCCTTAACTATTTTGTAACGAAGGATAATGGTGGAATTTTCAGACAGCAAAACAGGCTGGTATGCCCGTACATATTTCTCTATGTCGGTTCGTATTATCACTCCCGGCAGATTTAAGTGTCTTGATTTAGTGTTTTGGTTGTGGATGCACAACACCCCCATTACTATTAGGACATATCTAACATACACTCCCTGAGGTCGCGACACGATTATATGCGCCCTTTATTGCGATTTAGTCAACTTTCTCTTATCCTGTACGAATACATTTTTAAGTTTATTGGAATCTGTATGTGAAATCATTCTCTGGGGTAATTTTTTCGTGTATTCTGGCGACTATTAAAAAAAATCATGTGGGTATAAAATACGAAATAGAGCTCGTTTATATATAAGTTATAGAAGAGGTGGTGTGGGCGAAAAAAAAAACGAACGTACATACTAGTCGGGATTAAATTATTTAAGTTGGATCCGGGCCTTGTCAGAGATTGTAAATTTAATGCGATCCTTTCTGTTGTTGGCCTAAAGCTTTTATCTGGGACACTTTGCTATCAAATTGAATTAATGTGTTCGATTTTTTTTTCCCAACTAATTAACGATTACCTCAAGTAAGTTGAACAGTTTCTCCAATAATAGACAATAACACGAACCGAAATTGCTTTTAACCTTTCTTAATCGATTTGAATCGATTATGCGATATAGAATAACAATATTTTACGTTTTTCTATGGCGGATTTGTTGGATTTCTAGTTTGGCCTGAAATGTTGCTTATATTGGGTAAAGAACGTTCTGAAAATTGTTATCCAAGTGTGAAATTTATGTCGTATTTACGTAGAAAACAGCCACGTTGAGAATAATATTATGAAAATTTCTTTGTCCGTTTGTTTTTTTTCTTCGTTCTCATCTATTCTAACACGGGTGAGAAAACTCGATTATGTTTGTGTAGAATATCGGGTATAAAGAGAAATCTGTCCTTGTTCCAGTAGTTATATAATGTAACGTATTTTGGGGACCACAAACCACGCCTTTATCATAAGATTTAATGTAAGTATGGCCCTCTGTGGATCTGCAAATTAGGGTCTATATACTAGCACTAGTATTCCCTCTTCTTCTATACTTTGTCCAATTTAATTTTCATGCTTTATATGTGTTATGTCGCCTATTGTCTGCTGTTATTATTATTCAACAACAGATATGTTCTATAAACGTGACATTCATAATTTATTTACTATAAGTTTTTAGATTAGTCCACTTAATTATTGTAGTTGGCAACTTTTATATTTTAGATGTATAATCTAGAGTTTGCGTTTTTGTTTTTGTTTTTTCACCTTCTATCTTCATAATAATAAAAACACGAAACTTTTTGTATTTTACGGAATTTTAAACAAAATGTAATTACCTGCCATTCCGAGGACCTACATTAGCAACGTACGACGAACTGGCGGTGATGGCTTCGTCTGGTATAGCACCAGACTCCATACCAAGTGGTTCATTACATGATCCTGAAATAAACAACACACATTATTATTATTACGAATTCTAATTAGATGCATTAGTGGCAATCCTACTAGTACATACATCACTAATTTGTCGCATAGTAGGCGTAATGGTTTTTTCCCTAAATACTAAATTGAGGGGTTATTTTAGTCAAGAAGTTGAAAATTCGAGATTTTTTTGTGTTTTAATAAATACGAAATCAAAAACGTTCTGCTATCCTTTCTCTCACAGATTTTGATTATTTTTTAACAGCGTATTAGAAAAAAACTATAATTGTAAAGGAATGAAGTTTCAGGTGGCATGATTTCGAGCTATACTTTATTTAAATCAAAAATGAAGTTTAGTCCGTTAATTGGGATAAATGTCGTATTGGCAGGTACTAAAATGATACAAAGAAACTGAAAATTTATGAAATAGTCTCTAGTTTGGAGGAAAAATGTTTTTAATCTTCTTTGAAATTTTTTGGAACTACACAAAATAAATAGTTTTGAGAAAAGCTCATTTAAAGCCGACTTCGCTGCTGTAGCACCTCTACGTGCTTGGGAAATAAAACACAAATTCATAAAAATTAAATGTGAATAAAGCGCGATCCTCGAGAAACAGATAATATCTAGCGTAGTAAATATAGTGTTTTCGCAGTAAAATGAAAATAAATAGTAGGAAAATATAGATTGCACAGTAAAAAATTCAAACTGTATGATAATAGCATATTAAAAAACAAGTGTCAGACAATTATTGCACGAGTCCAAGTTGGTGTTACTGATAAAACAACTGAACAATTAAATCGCATAGGCAATAATAATAAGACACAATACTGTAAGAAACTGTATAGTAAAATTCTACAGTAAAAAAAGGAAATGCACAATAAAGTGTAAATATAAAAAAGTTACGGTGAAGCCACGAAGTACAGTTACTCTGCGGAATGATCAGTTCTTTCAGAATTGCCCACCCGCTTTGGTTAAAGCTGAAATACAGTTGAACTTTGATCTCTATCTTACGTGTTTTTATTCAATCGTAGAAATCACCAAACAGCTCAGTCAAAGGAGAAACTCTGTTGAGCACTTTTGTCGTTAGCCGAGATCTGTTCGTCCTCCGTGTTTAATACAGCAAAAAAAAAACTCAATTTATTATTTCTAAATATTTCCATTTTTGAGAAAATATAATGCGATTGCTTTAGTTGCTTGTGTACTTGCCAAAGAATCGACCCGTAAGTCAAAATCTGGCAAGCTGTTGTTTTTTATTTGGAATTAGCTTTCAATGCTTTGCATTTAGGATTGAAAGTCAGGAGTTTTTATCTTCTTCTTAGCTTTGTCCTAGGTTTAATCAGAAATATGTTAGTCAAATAACGAAATTAAAACATATTTAGGGCTTTGACCAAAGCTCAGTGATAGACCAGTCGTCTCGACTGCGTTTCGACCAACAAAATCAAATTATTGGAAATTCTTGTCAAAAAAAAAACACAATTCTAAGGAATTTTTTGTGATTGTAATTGTAAAAATAGACAGTTGAGGAATGTCTTTGTCTTCAATTGAGCAATTATTTGCGCAAGCAATAATACTGTTTCTATTGCGATCCTTTCAATGCTTTTAAGATTGAAAGTCAGAAGTTTTTATCTTCTTCTTAGCTTCGACTAGAGTGGTGAGTCATTCCTAGGATTGATCAGAAACATGTTACTCAAATAACGAAGTTAAAACATATTTTGGGCTTTGACCAAAACTGCTAGGGATAGACTAACAATACTAAGGAGTTTTTTGTGACTGTAATTGTAAAAATAAACAGTTGAGGAATGTCTTCAATTGAGCAAACATTAATACTGTTTCTATTGCACCCTTCAGATCAAAAAGTTTTGTTATCCCTGTTTCAAAATTACATTGTCAGTGATCTGGGATGTGATCACTAATCTTAAATGTCTATATTTTTGTTCAACCTTCGACTGATAACGTTTACTTCTTAGTGATTTCAAAAAATGCGCTGGCCAAACACAGGGAGACTAAGTCCAGATCGAATCGTATTCGTAATGTCTCTGAAGTCTTAGCAGCTGTTCATCTTCCCAAAAAAATGCGCCTTATCAAACAAAAAAGCTGTTATTAATAAATCAATGTGGCGGTTCAAGCTCTTTAGACCTCTGACCATTAAAATACATATAGTCTCCCTCTCAAGGCTCGAATTGAAAATATAGGATTGAAAGATAAGTGGAGCTTTCGGTGGCGTAGTAGTCAGAACAACAGTCACAAAAGCAAGGGACCCGGTTGGCGGTTTCAACGTTTTTCGAACTCAAACAAAAACTGGAACCATCAAATTGATTTGTTAATTATTTAATTAATAATCCTGCGATCATAATTTTGTTCAAAAAAAAACTATTAACACTCTTTTCCTAAAACTGCGATTAGCGTTGCAGAAATATACTTTACGAACTGCTATTGAAAAATTCAAGATTATAAATTCGATAATTATCGATTTATAACATAATACCATCGTGTATGCACAGTAATCTTGTATTTTTCTCAATAATAGTTTCAGTTTATTAATTTAGACCGGCGCATCCACCATTTGCGTATTACCTCTATATTTTTATTTCGATTTCCCATAAAATTGCAACTAACAGGGAAATAAATAATTCTATTCAATTTTATGTCACCGACGAATGGAATTCTATTATAAAACATTCACATCTATTGAATACGGTTGTTTATTAAAATGATTACAAACAGAAATTTCATATTTCTCGGATAATAATAGAAAATATGCGTATTTATTCAATTTCTTCCATTATATCAATTGATGGAATTTTCAAATTAACCGATTTCATTTCAGCAATGTACGTCCGACATAATCGCAATTATATTGATTTTAGAAATAAAACTTTATTAATCATTTCACTCTCTTATCGCAAACGTATCAACTTTGAAAATTTATGACACGAAATCTTAACACGTCCTAGATTGGATTTATATCAAAATCGATAAATGCAATAAAAACTAATTCATCGTAAAATTTAATTATTATCTTCAGTTCATTGTTGAAGTTAAAGAGTTCTGTTGGAGATATTTACATTTAGATTGCTCTATCAGGTTAATAATAAAGCCTTTTACTGGCTCTGTACAATTACGTAGTTTCTATTCGACTCGACCGATTAATAGAACAATTAAAACGGATAAGCTAACACAATATTTTATTAAATATATAATTGATTAATTAAAATAAATTCGATATGTTTATTTAAATTGAATCGTGTTTTTAGTGGGCAAAAAATTAACGAAGAGAATTCGATAATTAGTCGTCAACTGATGATTAAAAAATTTCATTTCGAAAAGCTTGAAATAATTATCTGTCTCGATGAGGGGAAGCTTTAAAAAGTTTTTAGTTGAAAACTTTTGATCAATCGTGTTTGATAAATGTTGATGCAACAATCTGGCTTTGTCAGTACACCAACTAATTATAACAAATTTAATTAAAAGCGATACGTTTATGAAATTTTTACGTATGCTAATTTCAAAATTTTTGTCGCAACTTTAACGTGTGACAAATTATTGTCGAGGCGTCGAAATTAATCAAATTTTCTGTCTTACAATTACAACACATTCTTGACGCCACCGCTTCGATGTCGTCAACCCGGTTTTAGCTCTTTAATGAATCTTGATGCCATCTATCCTATCACACACACCTCCTAGTTGCCCAAATGTAGGTACATATGATGCGTTCAAACGTTTCACCAGACGTGTGTGAGCCACATCTCAAAGTAACAAATTCTACATCAAACTGCTTAATTGTTTGAGTTCATGTCGACAATTATCTTTGAGGCTTTTCCTCACTAATTAAACAATAATGAATACTTTGTTGCAAACAATAGAGACGGCATTTTCCGTTTAATTATATAATATTTGGATAGCTTAATAATTGAAAAACAGCACAAAGTCTCGTTGTATTGTAGTAGTAGTTGTGTGTGTGTGTGGTCTTTTTGAATATTGATGTGGTAAGCCGGTCACGTAATAATACAAGGCCTGCGGCATATTAATTCAAGATTCATGCAGGCTTTCATAAAGTTTACATGCAGGAAGGCAGCCCTGATTACTTCTCAATCGGGAACAGGTAGTTCCTTTCGCCGCCTGTACTGATTTATCGCTTCATACTTTCTATTACGGCTAATATTGAAAGCGGTTATCGACTTCGAGCTTTGTAAATCGGCTCGAATTAGCTTTAAATTGTAAACAGTATTAGATGTTTTATTACAAAATTTTTGTACTTGAAAACAGTTTCAATTTCGATTACCGGAAAATTATGAATACTTTCCAAATATTTTCGCAGATTTTCTCGCATAGTTCCACCTTGGAAATTTTACCGAAGAATTTATATTTTATCCGGAAAGCCGTATACATCAACATCTTCAAGCTATAACCTATTAAAAGTTTAAAGTAAGAAAAGTTTCGCCTTTAGAAACTTTAAATTACTCAAATGGAATGGCATACAACTGAAACACTACATTGTAATAAAGATGAACCGATAACGGCCAGTTTAATAATTCTTTTCCACCTCCAATACATTTAATTATGCTGGCGTTAACGTTTCGAATTTTTATTCAAAAAGCAAAAACTATTTGTTACAAATTTCACGTCTACCTATTCGTCTTGAACGAGTGACATGCAATTTACTGGTTCAGTTTGTGGATTTAGTTCAGTAGAAGACGAAATGTGCAGTGAGTCGAGCTGGAGCGAGAACGGTGGCAGGACAGGCGGTACCGGAACGAGGATCCGCTACGACCTAAAATACCAGGAGTTTAAGCCGGAAACGGTTCCTCTTTTGGACTACATTAATTTCAACGTTACTTCCAGTATGGAATCGAATAGGATTAGGAACGAATTATGTTGTAAAAATGATCGTTTTTTTTCTTTGCGTTCCAATCAATGATGCATATCAAAACAATTTTTCTAGTCGATGAGTTATTAGTTGAAACGGAAATTACTGTTATTTCCTAGTGATTCTTTTTTATTTTCGATGCTTTTCGTTTACAAACAGTATTAGGTATTCATTAAAAAATTGAAATAGACGCATTTAGCTATCGTATCGGTGATGTATAAGAAAATGGCGTGACCGCCACCGCTCCCTGATAAAAATTGATTATTGTTGTAAATCTCATCTGTTGTCTCCTTTTTTTCTGTTGTGGTTGTGATGTAAATTATGTTAATACCACAATAAACATATAAGAGGTGTATTTTATGGGGATATTTGCATGGTCTGCTTATTTTGTAAGTTATTTATTGGAAACAAGGCAATTTCATTTGCAATCGCATCGGTACAGTTATGCAAATAGATGAGGATAACTATAAACTAATCCATGTTATGAATAAATTCTATATATGTTTCATTTTATGATGTAAATAATTTATGAAATTAGCCCGATGTTTATCTAAAACAAGTCTTCATTAATCTTACCAATACATCAGACCCGAAAAAAAACAACTGCTTGATTTAGACTGGAAGCTCTTTTAAAAAGGTATTTCAAGGAATACTTCTAGACTACTTTGTCCATAAGTCGTTGTCCATTTGAGGGATAAAATGTGATAAAGCTCTTATCTGCAGCAACTTTAAATTTTAGTGTCTCAAGTGAACACACACACACACGCACGCTAGGATTTATTCGAAATCTGATTTAACAACTCATAACGTATGCTAAAGAGGGCTTAGAATTCAATTTACCAAGATCCATGGTTTTCTTTAATAAAAAGAACGTTCCCTTATCTGGAGCGAATAGCCGTACAAAATTGTTGAATTCGATTTAGTGTCGATAAATTTGTTAATTTTCAACTCGAATGACAGACGATCGAACAATTACGTTACACGGATTTTATCTATTTTTTTTCCTCCGTGTTCTTTATTGAAAACAAGAGGCGAATTTTAAAATTTCAGGTTTTAAACGGAACGGCATCATCTGTTTTTCGAGTGTGCCATTGGCAAAACGCTCTTTTATATTTTTCGGTTGATATTGGAGGGAAATCTTTATTGTGCGAGCACAGGTGCCGGAGAATCTCTATCATACGATGCGATTTTAATTGTAGGGCTATTCGGGAACAAATTGGTTTTAATTAACGAATTCCAGTATGGATTTGCATCTCAGATTTAATCCCAGTAATTTTCTGGATTTCATACATTAATTGGTTCGTTTAGCATTGAGAAATAATCGTTGGCTATATCAATTGATAAATACCAGTTGCTGTATAGTGTTTTCTGTCATTTCGACAATCGTAAATTCGAGTTAACAGTGACGCATTTGTGTTATTATACACGAAGAATAAAGACTTGAAGATAATAATGAAACATGCTGTTATTGTTGGAACGTCTCGACTTTTCAGGCTGTGTTCTGTCGTTTTTATTAAAATCCTGGACATTTAAAGCCTCCAATTTTTCTCTTCAACTTCGTCGTATATACAATATGGAAAAAAAAATCTCGATTTAATCTGGTTTTAATAGATTTACGACGTGTTCAAACAACTCTAATCATTCCAATTTTGCTGTTGGTAAACAATCAAAGTCTCCCGAGATTGATTTTGGTACAATGATCCACATATGTTTGATATTAGTCTGAATAGGGGCTATTACTGAACCACAGGTGGTATATACGATTAAATCAAATCACAGCTAAACAACAATGATTAGGGTTGGCTTATGTTGCAACAGTTAACCAGATGCTACGTACTAACCTACCAAAACTACACATAAACGCAAATATACAACCGCTAAACTGTTTTATAAACAATAACTTTCTGTTCGATCTTCAATTCAACAAATAGCAATTTTGAAAAGTTTTTATTTCGATATTTTTCTGTTGATATAAGCAATAAAAACAGGAATAAACGGCGTCGGTACCAAGACGAAATGTCGTTTAATATTGTAACATGTTTATCGAATTGAAGGGCTTTCTTCTTGTTAACAAGTAGATATACATTTTGAAAGAATAATAATAAGAAGAAGATGTACGAGAACACACACACAAAAAAAAACGAGAGGAAACTTGGAAGGTTTCAATCTTGTTATCTTGTTTTGTATTTCTCGTGACTGAAATGTGTCTAAATCGAACGACAATTCATTTCTTCTTTTCTATATTGCCACTCCAATCTAGTGCCTCCTAGTGTCAGTAACCTGCTAATAAACCGGCTCACGAATAGATAAAAGGATTTCCTGTTAAAAAGCTTGTTTCTTTAAATCTTCAAGTTTGAATAGGAACTATATACAGTTGACTTGTTGACAATGCTGCCTTTGAACTTTTCAAACATTAATCAGAAAATAACTTTGTCACAGCTATGATTGAAATTCTTTTGAAATCGTTTGTGAAAATTAAAACAAATACGGTGGGACTTTTGGTGAAATTGTAAAGTTGCATGCGGGTGCAATTAATCATCATGGCTCACATAATTTCGCAATTAATCTTTTTCTAAGTGCGCAAGGCAATTTTATTCGTCCCATTACCATCAATCATACCGCCTTTTTTGCCTGTTATTTCTGTTTCGAGTGTGTGCGAAAGAGCTAATTCAGCCACTTTGTCAGGCCGTTACAGGTAATAAAACCCACACTAATGTAAACTAGACGGCTAATGATCATTAAAAATTAAAATGATTCAGTTAAACTGTAATCAATGCATAACAGAGCGATGGCGACCGCAAACGTTGAATATTTCAGTTTTGAACGAACACATCTCATTTCCATACAGCAGGATTAGGTAAATGAGAAAAGTTTCAGTTCTAGAACTGTGGCAATTTTTAGTGACCTGAAATATTTACGTTTTACTTAGATTAGTTGGAATTTCTTATTTATTTTTTTGAATAATACTACGGAAATAATATATAAAACTAGTAAATATGCTACAATTGTTTTGGGAGGATCTAATTACCTGTATCTTGTTGGAAACTTTGCATTATTAACAATGTTGTAAAATGTTGACGTTCTTTAAACAATGAACGTACATTACCAACTATACACATTGACTCTAGTTAACGCGATTACATAATACTGTGAGGGACTGTCAAAATATTTAACTTTATTAGGCAGTTTCGAAGTACAGGTAAATAGCGCAATATTAAACCAAGACTCGGTACAACTTATCACAATATAAGGCGAAATTCGGCTGGTGGTTATTTCATTAAACTGGAAAATTCAAGAGTTTATATTAGAACTTTACAACCTACGCATTTAATTTTTGGCGTTATTATATCAACAATATTATTCCAGACTGTATCCCTTATTGAAAATTGTATTACATTCCACTCTAATAGGAACGTCTGGATGTCGTCTTAGAATATTAGCATCTCTCTCTCTCTTTCTCGTACAATTTCTACATTCTTCGAAAACTCTATAAGTTTTGTCAGAAACTCAAAACGACTACCACCTGCGACTTGCCAGTTATAGAACGTAAACTTGATTCTATTAACCCCAATCAGATAGACATTCTAACTGATTTTACAACCATCATTTACTTATCTGTTTCCTTTTTGGCCCAGATTCTGTCTATTAAATGAAATACCGTGTACTGAAAATTCGTTGTTCGTTTAGTTGAAAATTGAACACAAGTCAAAAGAGACAGGACTGGCAGGCGGGCGGTTGTATGCGTCACAGTTCTGCGGTGTTTAATCGTGAAAAGAACGTTGAAATTTACATAGCCACTCCAGTGATTTATTTAGATCGATTTGACACTTGGTACAAATTAAGATTGCGATTATTAATTGATCGCGTCAATGATGGGAAAACATCGAACCGTTGGACAACATTTTCAAATAAAATTGATATTGTTTTGTTGGATTGTTTTTCATAATATTGACTACAATTCTAGTTAATTTCAATATAAAACTACGTGTATCAGATTGAAAATGTATTAATGGAAAAATCACGGCCCACATAGAGGAAATGATAATATTTTTGAAGCTCCGATATGGACACGAATCTGATATACAAAATATCCATCGAACATGACACTGTCACATAAAACACACTACACCCCTATGATTATACAGCAAACGGATGTTCTAATGGGTTTGCCTTATGAAAAACTGACTGTAGTGCACTGTGAACACGCCAACATTACCAGAATATTGCAGAACGTTTGACACTCGTTAGTGTACTTTTACCGACCATCATCGTGTTCTTCAACCAATCGCTGTCGAGTCAATTATTGATGGTATTTGTGGAATCGTTGCGTTCGTTGTAAGACAAAAGCACGGTTTAATGAAACTGGGGGAAAAGTAGCTTTGACACACACACAAAAAAAACACAGTGATTGGAAATGGTGAAAAAATTTATACAACGGTGGACGACAAGAATTGGAAAACTTTGTTTGGAGAGAAGGTAGCGTAAAAACGGATCAAACAACTTTCGTTGTTGTTTTTTTTTGGACGCCGCCGATTTGTGCATCTTGCATCGTCACGATTGTTTGTTGAATAGATTCCATCGAGCGTCAAGTAGACTTTTCAAGCTTTCGGATTAACGAATATTCTAGTACGGCTTAAATATTCTGCATAACAATTTCAGTTTAATCCACCACTTATTACTTTTTGATTGAACGATAAGGTGAATTTAATGAATATATTACGTTCGGTGTGTCGTTTACAATACGAACACTATCGATTTTATTTGTTTGGAAATGTATAGACGGGTATTTTGTTGTTTAAATGATAATTGAGTGGAATATCGACTCTTTGTATGTCATGAATAATCGGTCAATAGTCAAATTCGATATTGTTATAAGGTCTCTGTGTGTATATAAATCAAAGATCGTTACCATTCCCGGTTACTCATGGCAATATTTCCAGATGGTGCATTTCCCAAAATCATCTAGACGTAAGATTAAATTAAATGCTAGTATAAGATGTATATCATCATGGCGAACGGCTTATATATAACGAAGAAGTAGAAGGGATGGTATTGCTACAAATGCGGCCGTTTCTATGACATCCACCTCATACTATCGGATGGGAAAATGGAAGGGCTGCGAGTGTACTTCACAATTAATTTGCAGTCAGAATGATGTTGTGGAATTTATTTAAATGGGACGTGGATTGCGTTTTATGAATTTTAGATAGACGATAATTTATTTATCTATCTATAAATATATATTTGGGTATTATTGCAAATTATACAAAGGCGCACATGTTCCAAAAGGACACTCGATCCTAATATAATTAGTATAAATATGGAAAACAGGGAGAGAAGGTAGACATTTTATTACACCAAAATGTTTCACAAGAACAATAGAATTAAGCTGGATATTGTTGTTTTTCTTCCACATTACTAAAGAGAGGGTTTAACTAAAAAAAAAAATTCGTATACAACACAATACAAAAACGGATTATATTCTATTGTACGAGGCTATCAAGGTGCTTTAGTATAACATAACAATAATGCTGTTCGCTTATTTATAAAAGACTACAAATGCGAATTTTCAATTGTGGCAAATCGATATGTATGTGTGTGTCAATTAACTAAGTGGCTTTCGTTATTTATTTGTCCGGAACACGGCCATTATGTGGCAGGAGCCGATCTGACATGTTCATAAAATAAATTCTTTTGTGGTATGTGACGTAGAACGGCCGATATATCTACACAAACATATGTTATATTGAGACACCAATTTGGTGATTTATGGGTTTCGGTTTTCTGTTGTTTACCTATCCAATATCGAGACGTTTCAACGGAGATTCTTGTTTGTAATTGTCAAACTATTTGTCGTTGAATTTCTGATTCAAAACGTATTTTACGAATCGTATCGATAGGTAAACAATGTTGTCGGGGTATAATGAAAATTTTTTTGCGACAATTGAATTGTTCCAAAATAAATATCGATATAGTTTTTCCGGCCTCCCTGTCAATTCGCTTTCGAGTATTTCCAATTTACGTTCAAACTTTGACACCCGAAATCCTTTCGTATATTTCGTGCACAACAAACAGCAGTGTTACAATAATCGAAAAAAAAACAACTACAATACAGCGAAACTAAAAAATACTCACGTAAATCTGTTGTTTGGACTGTTCCAATAATAGCAGTGGTGATTATAGCAAAAATCAACCGAATGTTGAGCATTTTCAAGTTGACGCCTCACATCGACCTGCAACCGAACATCAAAACCCTATTATTGATCTTTAATTATAACCACCCTCGACTGACTTTAATACAGCAGATACAATAGAATTGTAAAATCACAACAAATCATTAATCAACTCCATTATCAATTTCTTTGATGTGTAAAAAAGCGGCGCTTTAATCTTTGAAATAATTATAAGAAATAATGGTGTAATTTTGGTGGATGCGCCGGGTCAACAATTTTTTTCCCTCCCTCCTTGTTGGCCTCCCTTACAATAAACGATTTTGTCGATGGTTACAGATTCGTATGGCTTAAGTGTCGGTAATGTTTCTACTATAAGAATAAATGACCTAATTACGATAACGAATGTTTAAAATGTTTTCGTTTCAGGGTCTTGCGTGTTGGCACGCACAAACCGTTCACATGTGATTTTTCGATCTTTAATCGATATAATGGACGTTTGATATCGATGTGCAACATAAATTCAAACAATTCATTGTTAGTTACTTATAGAAGGAAAAGTAATTAGAATCGGAAACAACCAGTGCAAATTGATACGCTAGAATTGTCGTCGCTTTAATTAATTACCAAGTCGGCAATAGTTGGATAGAAATTTTCTTTGTTTCCACATCTTTCTCTCTCACCATATAGATATATTGTCGGGAGAATTATTTCTACTGGCTAGTTAGTTGTTATGTTATTTCTGGCTTCTGTTGATTCAGTTTAATTGAAATATAACTGTGCCCACCTATATAGAAATTTTATGATGAATTTCAACTTTCATTCAACTTTTAATTAATGACTTGTTATTGTTGCATAGAATTCTAGAATTTTGTCAGTTATTCGTTACAACATTTCCACATTTTAGAGAAAAGAAGTGTGCTCGTGTTTTCTGCATATTCGTGTGGCTTTTAGCCAAAAAAACAAAAAAACAAAACAGTTTCGATCGGTGTGATTTATTTATTAGTCGACAAAAACCGTCCGCTTTATCGTGTACAACAATTTTCTGTAATAAAAGCAAACTACTCTCAAAGGAGACTGTTCAATACGACCTCTTACCTACTACTTAGGATGTTCAACTATAAACCACCAACTAATGATTTATTGGCAATTGCAACCTGAAATAAAACGTTTAATAACAACTGTTCGCGCAACCTCTAGTGATTCTTAATAGACTTTCGGTCACGATAAAATATCCAAAGCGACAGAAAAAGTTATTTGTTGTAATTGACAATCCGTTGAGGGGGATTTATTTGAATTTATGCTTTCTATCGAATAGAAATATTCGACTAGAAGCCGTAGATTAACGGATAAGACAATGGTGGAGCGGAAATGATGGATTCATCAGATGTCAAATAAACTTCCTACCGTTGTTCATTTTATAATATTGTCGTTTTATGTGACACTTTTTTCTGCTTCGTTACAATGCAGTCCCATTTAAAATATCATCCAGTTGGAATTTCCTGATGGAAATCATTGTGTTAATTCGTCGGACAGAAAAAAATCGGCGTGAATAATTCATGAAAGAGTGCTTGTTGGAAAATGACTGATTTTTTATTTATATTCTTATCGTGTATTGTTTTTTTGTTTTCGTTAATCAAGTCGAAAGTGGACGTTTCCTGATTATTCTCGACAAGGGTTGAATTGAAACAGTTTTCGATAATTTACGAATTATTGGTGTTGTTTCGTTGACGCATAACTAAAACAAGACTGGACGTGTATTTTTGTCGTTTTGTAAATCCCATTTTCAGACAGTCGAGCATGTAAAAAGCAATTCCATTAATTTTCCATTCCACCCGCCTCCCTATTCGAGATTTGTTCCGTATCTTTCTTTCAAGGTGGCGGGAATTCAACCACCTGCATTCTGTAATCCTGACGAATTCCACTTTCTCTATACGAATACGATTCTGTATTCAAACGCAAACATAGTTCTAACTTATGAGATGAAAAAAACAATCAATTTTTCAGTAGTTGAGAAGCATATTATGAATTTAATTATTCATTCGAATCCATTTCGTTTAGTTAGTTGTTTTTTTTTTGTTTGTGTGTAAAAAATACAATTTTTAATCGTCCAAGTTGAGACTATCTCCGGGTTGACGTCATTAAAAGTGAAAATCATATTTTCGTGAAGTTCATAAATTTCTCATGAACCTCTAATGAAATCATGAATTATTATTTGCGAGGTCGCACTCGAAAAGCTAATTTCATTAAAACGAATCCAGTTGAAAAATGACATTTTACCACTTTCAACTAAATCCAACTACGAATTTGTCTCATTTTCTCGTACTAATTAACGCGTGAATAATCTTTGAAAAATTTACGTCGACCACAAACAGGATGAAGTCCCTTTTCAACTTGTTGTAATCATCAATAAATAACAACGACGAGTAATTAAGAGTTTATCATTAGAAATTCACGGTTTTTTTTTTGTCGAGGGGAATAGAGTTTATTGCTCTTATTGACCGTAGACTGGGCTTTGGTAGAGATGCGTGGAAACTGAGCATCTGGACCGGATCGAAGTTGAACTTTAGGTCGACTTGAGTATGTAGAACAAGTCTTAGTTGATTCTTGATATTTCCAAATTAGTCTGGTCGTGTCATTAGAGTTTCTGGCTAAAGGTCAGCATAGTTAATTTGGATCGGAGGCCAGTTTAAACATTTAAACTAAAACTGGCACTCGAGTCGTTTTGCATTATCGAAACATAATTTTCCAGGCTTGATTTATTACGTAAAGATACTCTAATGTGATAAAATTTAACGATTACAGTTTTATCTAGAATTAATTGAGATGCATTGCTATTTCAGTTGACTCTTAATTAAATTGATATCGCTACATTCGCTTATAAAATTTTCAGTATTGTTGATGATCAATAAAAGGTAGACGGAAGTCCGATAACTGTTGTGGAAATTGATTGAAATTCTACCTGAAACAAATACTTGACTTCTATCAAGTGTTACTAACTTGACTGGATTATGGGGTATCATTATATGGGTTTTAATTAGATTTTTACACGATTCCAATTGCATGAAATCCATTGTTAATGTCAACACGTTGAACAACTGAAAATGGATCACGAAGTCAAACAAGAAATAGTCAACAATTTAAAAAGGGGGATGATTATTTCAACATCTCGTACTATAATCGACACTTGAAAATTAACAAGTCTAAAGTGATTATTTTCATGCAAGTAGAATAGCAGAGAAAGGCATGACGTGCAAAAAATCACATCCAGTTGGGGCATTAATGAAAACTACTTTACCAGCTCGGAATAGAAAAGTTTTAAAGATGAGTTGAGATTCGTGAGTCACGCATTCAATAAATTACAATACCATTCATTGTCTATGTGTGTTTGTTCTTGAAAATATAACGCGAACTTGTTGGAAATAACAGTAGGAAGAGAACGGATGTATGCGAGAGAAGGTGCTAGATATAGACAACGCAAAGCAATATTGGCGGTAATCTCATGGGATGACTTGATGAATGGAACGTGTTGCTATCTCACCTGTTCTTTCCACGAAACGTCGACCAAACAATCCAATTTCATCATTTAAGGGAAAAGTTGCCGGCAAATATTAATAAATTATCTAAGAAATCTGCTGAAGTTTCCAGTTTTTTCAAGCTCTATAATCGAGTTTTGTTACAAAACGATTTCAATATCAAATCTTTATTGTTGGAATTGGATTTCGATTTTGATCAATGATCGTTGCTGAACTATATGCAAAACGTTCCAGTTGTTAAATGGTTTGTGATCGGTTAATCTCATATGTTTGCCGTTGTTGGTTTCAGCCACCACGACGATCTATTTGATTTGGTTGGCAGCCTAGATGAACGCAACCAGAATCGGCAACAATCCACAACTATCAACGGTATTGTGCTAGGAATCATACCATCAAACGTCTAGATACCTGGTATAATCATTTACAAACAACAGTACGACGATTACAGCCCGATTTGGGCGTAATTTACCGAAAAGCTCTCGTGCAGTATGTGAACAGAAATTGTAGTCGACGTGGAACTGTAAAACTATGAATTTTCTAAACATTTTCACTAAAATATTTCGATTTGGTTTTTTTGTAAAGTTTGCATTAGTGTTAGTGTCTATTTGTACGAATGTTTGGCTTCAACTTTTCATACATGGACGCTTCTGTAACGTTTTCGATTTTGAAAGCGTCGGCTCTATTGCTGTGCACTATGTAACGAGAAAGCTTTCCGTATTCGACGTAACGATTAATTTTGTTTAATATGGAAAAGTTCGACACACAGAAATTTCTCCAATATTTTTGATGGATTCGCATGTGTGTCAATAGTCGTTGATTTGATGGCAAATTTAAAACGATTTTTTTTGGCCGTAGTGGTGGCGGTTTATCTTGCGGCTTAATGAGGCGCTTTCGTGATTGAGAACGATTCCTTTTCATCATCGTCAACGATAAATTATGGATATAATGATGATTCTCTTAAGGATGCAATAAATTTAACAGAAACGAAACTATACACTAAATTGAAGTTTTCGTATTATCATTATTAACAATCATATTAGAATTGTTGGTATATTAAGCAACACACAACGTAATTTCGAACAAATTACAGATACTTAATACAAAAATCGATATTCAAATAATACTCCAATAATGTTCGATTGTTGTACTGTTACAAAAAAATAATAATAATCGGTCATTTATTGACAAAATTTACCTCGTTTTGAATTTTTCATGAAGAAAACTAAATTACGAGTAGTCTTAATTACGGAAAAACTTTAATGAATAAAACACGAATTAATCGTATTATTTTTTTTTGTATTAATAACATGACAAACATTTAATTAACTTAGGGCCACTTAGTCGCAATCCTCTTTATGAATTTCAAATACGTCACAAACACCTCAAATTTGTTGTACTTTTTACAAGTCGCAATTCCGTCCAGTCTCTCCAACTAATGAACCAACAAAACGATGGAACAACATTGACTTGATCCAATCAAATCAGCACTGTGTTGTCGACACAAATAGAGAAAATCCAACAAATTTACACTTATTCGTCGATCGTTTTGTTTTCTATTTGGTGTGTTTTATTCAATCGTGCAAACACCAATTTCTCGCCAATATTCATGATAAGTCGCCATCTAAATCTATATCTTATATTGATTGGAATCAAGTCACCGTCAAGCTGATTATGTTGGCAGTAGTCGACTTGTTTCAGCCACAGGTCAAAGTTAATTTATATACGTTTATGTTTGATATTTCAAAGCAGTATTTGCAACAAAGACAATTGCGATCGGAAAGAAAATCAAACGTCCGGGATCGGTTTAATCGTGATTCCAATTCGATCGAGATTTGTTTGAATAGACAAATCGTGAATATATCGAAAAAACTGATAGTAGAAACACCACTAAAAGCAAAATGTAATTATTTGCAATGCGATATTTCGTTAGAGTTCTGTTAATATATATAGAGAACTCATTGATCATTTGTGAGAAAAACTAAAAACTCAAATAAATTAAAACTTGACTCGTTACGTATATCTTTAATTTTACTTTGAAACTTCTATAACGGAATTCTGTATGAGACCTGAACAGGAAACCGTAATTAAAATTTTTATTTTAGCTATTCGCCGTCTTTTCAGCATGTAATTCAATTGAAGATGTAATTGTATTTTCATCATATAGCAGGAAACAAAGTTAACTACAATAATTGAACAGATAAAACAGTGAAAAACAACGCAACTCCGATCAATATGAATCTCTTCTACTGTTGGTTTATTTATAACGAAAATTGAATGTTGCTCCAATCTCTCTCTATCACCGACCAGCGATGCTAGTTAAAGTCCGTCAAGATTCACCTGCACAATTGTTACATATTTCGTTATTATTATTGCAGTAAGTTCGTTTATGTTTGGATACGTTCTTTAATTAGTTGTATTAAGTGAGAGCAATACAATGGATTTGCCTAGATTTCAACGAGACTCCGAAATGGGAAGTAATTAGTTTTGTGATAGCTTGCCATAATGGCCATTCATTTTTCAGGTCGTTTTTGTTCCTTCGCAATAATGCAATGATTATCGGCACTTGCTTAGCTTTGAAATTAATTAATTGGACGTCATTGTGTCCCCGTTGAGATTGCTCGATGTTTACATAAATGAATTATTATCTTTTGACATATTTATTAAGAGAACTCATTAAAAATTCTTATCAATTATTTTCAATTTATACCGATTTTATTGCAAACTCTGTAGATTATTTATTAACTGCAATACATCAAAAGTATTGATTAATTCGATTGATTTACTCTTTAACATTAATTACGGAACTAATTAGTTGATTTACAAACAATTAATTAATTGATAATTTCATTTAAACGTTCAATGAATTTAATTCTATAAATTCGCAAAACTGTGGAAAATCTCTCACCTTATCCGCTGCTGTCGTCTTGGAGCTGTGTCTCTCTCGGAAGCCTTATCTTTGTGTAAACGATAAATGAACGTGTAACATGTCACGATGTTTACGGCAATATTTCAGGAACGCTAGCGAACCAATGAAACGGACGTCAGTGACTGAGCGTCGTTCCAAACTGGCATCGATTTTAAACGGGTACGCGCCACCAAGAAGTTGGCGAGGACGTCGCGATGCTCTGCGTCAGCGCCACAAACATTACACTGTTGCTTCGCTGAAATCCAACAATTCCATGTATTGTCAATTTTTCATTAATTAGACAAAGAAATTTAATCGTTTCGTGATTGCAATTACACGAATTCTTGACGGTTTCCAACTAAATTGTTTCGTATAATTCGCAACAAATATTGTTGATTTATTTGTTGGGAAATTCATGGAAATCTGTAAAAGAGAGCGATTCCGTTCGCACAGTCGTCATTGTAGATGCTACAGACCAAGAAATTGCCTTCGTTTTCGTCACAAATCCTCTCATACGAGGATACTGTAGATTCCCGGGCTGGAAGCGTGAAATCAAATGATGTTCAAACGCGCCTTTCGCATTTCCAACATTAACAAGTTGTAGTTGGATTTGGATGGCTTCGCTTTTATTTTTGACACACTGATCAACGGTCATTCTCTTTGTACGAAACAATTCTTTGTAGTTTTTTTGGCAGTTTTGATTCGATTCTTAGTTGTTTCTTCCAGCTTACAGAGCTTATCGAAGATGAAAGCAACCAATATAAGAAACGAAAATATCTACCAAATGTGAATCTGATCGACAACGAATGAAATATGCAAGCATGTATAGGCTGTATTTCGATCGTCATCACAAAAGAGACATGGAAATCGTTCACCCCGAAAAAAAAAATGATAAAAACTTGTTGAACGTACAGATGGAAATTTACCTGAATTATACACAAAAATCCGATTCAAATCACACCGTTTGGGTGTAAACGCTCTAATGTTTACATGCGAAAAAAATTAATGTAATTACAGTAATTGTACACGCAGGCTTCCAGTTAATGGCATTTTAATAATCACCCGTTCAAATTGAATCCGTACGTTAAGTCTGTAATCTGGAATTATTAAATGATTGCAATGGGAAGTCGAAAAAACACAACGGATTTCGATAAATCAAGGTAAACATTTGAAAAGGTCACACAATTTCAATTACACTCGCCTAATGCCATGGAAGTTGCTTTCAGTTTATGGAGTTCTTAGTGTTAGTTTTCGGTTGCTATTTAATTAAAACCTTTATAAATATACAGTCTGTCTAGTAGAATTGTTTCGTCTGAAACAGTTTCTATGTATATTTCCCGTTCTAAATTAAATTGAAATTGTTCGAGAAGAATTCAGCCAAAAACCAATAAAACCCAAATTGTCATTTTTTAATAGTTTGCTAAACTAAATCGCAGTTGAATTAATTAAAATTGATTGGATTAACCGGAAATAATATGTCCACCTTAACGCACCATAACGTCGCTGCGTAACGATATTCCGTAATCTGGCCACGTTTTCCCAAATAGCTAATGTTGAAGTTACATGAAAATTCAATGCAATTAGGGCGAGTGTTATCTCAACCGCCAAAAAACAACCTTATTAGCTGCCGTAATTGTGATGGATTTTTCAAATCTTAATCATCGATTTAATCGTAACAGTCACGAGATTTTCACGAATTGGTAGATGTCAAGGTCGATTTCCATTTTTGATAATATTCAAATTTTTCGGACATTTGTTTGAGTGTAAAATCGAAAATTATTAAACACTATTATACGATATTAGAAGCGTTAATTTAACGATTAAATGTAGCGATATTGAGATTTGGTCTCCTGTTGTTTGTTAGATCGAGGAAACAATTACTTTATTCTACAACACGATGGAATTGCACGCAAGAAATGAATTCATAACGGCATTTATTGATCGATATTTCCTGTTAAATGATAAAGTTTTAGCCATTTTTTATTTCTTTATCGTTGTTCGTTATCGACAACTTGTTTTAACCAGTTTTATCCGACTTTACAACGAATTAAATAATAAGATTTAATAAAATATTCAAATTAGGGTAATTTTGTTTGGTTTTAATGGGAGTTGGCATAGGGATTGTGTACAGTTGAAATGAATCTCGGTCCTTTCTTCTCTGAATATTTTATACATGTTTGTATATGTCTCTGGATATGCAACATTTTAACAAAAGAGCGAACATGAATACGTAATTCCACCTGAAGGGTTGACAATATTAGCATGTCTACAACACAAACTCGGCTTCTAAATGAATCATTACGAGTATTTGTCTCTGATTTTTTTTCTCCCTACCATCTCGTAAACTATATCGTAAGGTTTGTGTAATAGCATCTAAAACCTATTATTTCCTCTACACAAAATTTATATTTAGAACAGTCATTTTCTACTATATGAATTATGAATGTTTTTGAAGGAATCCTGATTATTTTGTTTGTTTATTCAAATCGTTAAATCGAAACGAAATTATCCTCTATAGAATACAAAAGAAATAGATTTGGTTAGCTGATGAATACAATTGTATTTGTATTGTTTGAAACGAAACAATTCACCTGAAGGGGACGAATATCACCTGATATGATCCAATTTCGGTTGTCATTCACGAAAAGTCTCGGTCTTGATCTGCATCTCGATCGAAGGAAATATCCCACGAATAAACTGGGCGAAGTAGAAACGCGCGATTGCCATGACTATTCTAAGTTGTGCCGTTCATAAGTTGTACTGTTAAGCTTAAAAAAATGTGTACCTATTGTTTCATGCAACTAATTAACTTGGAATGTTTCGTTTGTCTATGAACGGATCTTGGAAAAACTCAAAAATTTAAAGAAAAGTCTAGACTCTCTATGATCAGTAAAAGTTCCCATGTAGCTAATTTGAGAAAGGGTAGTGACTTCTAAAAATCCCTTGCTAGCCAGGAAGGAATCACTGATATTGAATCTTTATGTTTTCCTCACACAAGAGTGCTTTTTTGGTTTTAAGGTCAAAAATTTTGCATAACGGAAGAATTTTAGCAGCAGAATTCATTGAAAAATCAGGCGTTTCATACGCAAATCTAAATCTTAAGTACTAAATAATCTTATTATAAATGTTTCTATTGGGAATATTTTTGAGGTTGAAATGCTGGATTTTGTACGTTCAATGTTCAACGTTGTAGTGATGTCGAGATCTTTCGTCGAAAGAAAGAGGTCTATCGACTCGTCTTGATTTTCGTTTCGTATTTTCTCCCAAATAACAAGAATATTTATGTTCACTATTCTTTTGACTTACTACACGAATTGTAAAGTAGCTACATAGGCTGAAGAACTAACGATCAAAGGAAACTTAGAATTGTACATTAAGTGGCGAAATTTTCGAGTTGGAAGGGTTACGCAGAACAACCTACATAATTTGTTTATAGCTTTGCTCCTAATAGAAATGCAAAAAAGCTGTTCCTACCGTGCAGTTACCCTTAAAAGACTTCATTACGCAGTTTCTAAACTGTTTGAAAGATATCGAACTTTGCAGCGTCAGCTACAACACCCATTCTCCCCCAACTAGGTACCAAAGATGATGGAAACTGTGTGCACTTCGTGTGGTTCGCTTACAATGTCGTGCCCATAAGAATGCCATCCATAAACGTCGAAAACCGCGCTAACTCATACGAGCTTTCCTCTTTTTACGACCTGCCCGATTTTATCAAACATGAAATTGTTCTATTATATAAAAAAAAGCACCACAATAATTATACGGCTTATGGAATTTTTATTTATTAACTACCTGCGGGTCATGTCAGAACCTATTTTTCACTATATCCGTCAAACGTATATACGTTGTGTAATAAAAAGTAGCCGTTTCGCATGCTTAAACACTAGGAAAATACGGTTGTGCAATATTAATTTTTTTTTATCAATTCATAATTTATTTAATCCCTTGTTTTGTTGTTTTTTTCTTTCTCTCTACATCACATAATAAATTTTATTTCGAACAGTATACACGCCACTTTCCAAAGGATTAATTGTTGTATCCTACTGAATCATTTAAATAATTCCGTGACTGGCATTTCATTAATGATCGCATCTTGTGCGTCTAATGACTTCTCTGCCCCTTCCCCCACAATAATTTCTTGTAATTTTATTTTATATTTATTTAGAGACTTTCAAAAGATGATAATACATTAATAGGGAATTGCGTGTGTATCCATCCTTTAAAAAGTGACAGGACACGCACAAATATATAAATTGATCTCATGATAACAGTAATATTTAATCAGTTTACTGTCAGTTTTTCCGTTCTCCACTACGTGTACACACACGTGTGTGCTTGTTAAAAAATTCCGTTTTACGTAGATTTCTTCTCGAACAAAACTCCCCTGACAACTGATTGTTGGCGGTCCACCTATTCTTCAGAAATGCATTTTGCTATGCTAATTTCTGTTTAAAACTTGATATATTCTTTGTGAATTGTAGTATTAGGTCGAGTCTTCTGTTGAAATTTGAATAAATGTCAAGGGAATAACATCTCAAGTGTCTTTCATTTCCAACTTTATGTAATATGTACGGTTGTATGATGGAGAAATGGAAATGGGGGTGGAATTCTCAACACTATTATCATATTTTTTTCCAGAAATTTAGTCATTTAAAAAAACGTATTATCGATGTTTTTCGGTGTGATGTTACGATAAGTTGACCAGAGTGTTCAATAATTTAAAGTGTCTAGGAATTTATCGAAATCGAGACGAAGTTGAAATGTCCCAGTTTATAAAGAATTCATAACTAATTCATTTCGAGTGATGTAGACGCTTTTTTCCTTTTGTCCGTATTTATTATTTTAAATTCTCATCTATAGAAATTAAGCGGTATTCCCCTAATATTTGGATTTAACAGAATTGGAAGAAATGGTTTTCAGATAGAGATCTCGGCGAATTTTGCGACATATTGATATTAATGATGGCCGTGTTTGGATAGACACAGACGGGTCTAGTGTTTATTATACACTGGGCTGTTCACGTCAGATAAGCCTACATCACTTCAGATCCATTATACTACACTATGAGGAATTTAGTACGCGCTTGAGTTGATCGCAGGAAAAATAGACTGTGTGATGTATATTCAGAGTGGTTGTAGGATGATGGAAATAGACGAGTAAACGACGCCTTTTCCTGCCGTCCATCTAAACAATTCAACCGAGATTATATCAACAAATCTTATGTTAAATATAACAGATATTTGATTGAGATATCAATAAAGTGGTGAAACAATCGCGTGTGATAGCCGGACGTGCTATCCTTATTATGACCAAAAAGGAGGCACGCAATCTCATAACCGTCTTCAAGTCGACCATTTATCAAGCCAATCGTCGAAACGTACCAATTTTTCGATGTTTGACAAATAACCATGAATTTATTAAATAAATCCCAAAAGGTCGACCGATGGATATGACACGAAATTTACCAAAATTTCTCTATTAGAAATCGAATCAGAATAATATAATATCTTAAATCAATGGATTGAACTAATTCATCCTGCATAAAGGTAATAAAATGCCTGAAACGCACCCACTATAATATTTGGTCTCTAGACGGCCACCAAAACAACTATTTTATTACACACATTGCATTATAGTGCGTCGTGTAAGGGGGACGATCATAAAGAATGTTACCAGGGACGCAATAAATAGGTAGAAGCATTGGGGTGGTAGTTTGGAACTGAAATGGAAGTACATTTATGTTTCTCAATATAATACGTTTGCACACACGATGACACAAGAACTGTGGGGGATGAAAGCGTCGGCCAACATGCAACGTGTGCTAGAATTAATTCCACATATTCGAAATGAAATTATATTGCTGCACACTTAAATATTTATTATTTTTCGGTACCGGTTGAAAGCTTCAAGACATACATTTCCGGCAAACTCAACCGCAAGTAATGGCACCTCAGAGCTTACACCATCTCCCCATATCCATCTCTTTGACTTGTAAATATTCAATAACTACGCCTATCTTGTATGCAATACCAACAACAACCACAACAACAACAACAATAACAACATTCGTATTTTATAATATTTATTTATAAATATCTCAACAACACTATCGACCAGCTTGTGCATTCAAACTTGCGATTGTCGTATCAATCCAGTTTCTATAATACGCCAGGTAAACGTACACCCCGTAAACACCCGGTTGTCCACAATTCTTGCCCCAAATCACCAAGCCAGCAAGCCTATATATACCACTATCAAACTGACATACTAATGGAGAGCCACCATCTTGCTACAATGCGTTATTAAAACGGGGATAAATCGTTCGTGTTTAAGTATTCCGAAACGTACCGTACAAGCGTCCTTCATTGCCTCACCGCCAGCACAAATTTCACCTGCCTGATCCAAATAGAGATCAGTATTTGATCCAAGAACGTTCTGACTCATGAATGAGGCCCTACATGTGGCATAATCCACAGTGGTGACATTCACCTGTTTCATTGGACTGGTGGGAGCATCGTTGATTGTAAAAGCTGTCTGGCCCCAACCGGCCACCACACATCTGTGTGAGAAAATCGTTATATCATTTAGTTATTGGAAGTTAATCTTACTTTCGTCCAACAAAACTGACTGTACTTAATGGAAGACAGGCTGTGTTAACGTAATTATTACTGAGCATAAAAGGTGTAGCTAGTTCCAGTATTGCTAAATCATTTCTCAAAGTTGTTTGATTAAATGATGGATGTAAGATAATCCGTTTTACGGTACTCCTTTGCACATGTGTTGTGAGATCCTTAGGCGTATAAACTCCTAACAAGACCTGGTATGCATTCGGTGTATTTCTATAATAATAAACGGTTAATTATTTGATTTAAATTATTCGACAACCGACACTAACACACTAGCAGCGACTTTATGAGCGGCTGTAAGTACCCGATAATTATCCACAAGCACGCCACTGCCTGCATACACATTTGTAGTATTCTGCATGTACACTTGCCATGGATAAGCGCCTTCACTGGCAGGCCCATCAGCGGTACTGACCGGCTTAATGAATTGCACACCGCATTTCGACATCGGTCCCTGAGTGAAGCAAGCAACTTGACCGGCCGGACAAAGAGAACTCTAAACATTTCCAATTATTAAAAAAAAAACAACCAACTTATTAAAGGAATAATTACAGAGCCAGGTGTGACGATACGTGGATCGATTACAGGTGCCGGATTCAAATTGTTACAATAGCCGGTCGGTACGCAAACGTAAGTGCTTCCATCGGGCATTGTGCCACCACGTTGCGATCGAACACTATTCCATAGTGAACACAACAATAATACACGAATCAGCTTCAACATTTTACAAGTTAATGGTGATTTTCATCAGGAATTCGAACGGATTTATAGAAACATCCCGCACTGGTCGTCCTCATTCAACTATCAGACAAAACGTACGTCATTGAAAAATAATTTGATAACTATTCGAAAATTACAAATAATTATAATAATTTATAGGGTGTAGTTAAGGTCATGGCTACAATTTTTTTACATTTTTTTCTATTTTGGTAATTACAGGAAACAACTCTATTCAGACGCGTGAAGGGCGTGCACCGGCTCAAAAGTGGTCTCTATATAATAAAACGACATTTTTGTCATTCAAAAAAACAAAAATTAGATCCAATCGTATTCAACAAGTCAAGACAGATACAGTATTTTCAGTTTTGAAGTTTAAAAGTTTTGCAGTAGGAAAAGCTCAATTTGGGTCATAAAAGGTTCAAATTAATTGATGTACTAAAGCTACTAATCAGGGAAAGTTCTAAAAAACATCTTTTCACCATTTTGACTGCGTTTAGCCCCTTAATTCATAAGAGGTTCAAAACTTGTAAAATTTGAGCCTTACGTTGTGCCAAAGGAAAAAAAAAGATATAGCCTGAGCCGGTTTTCTTTGAAAAATTTATAATAAATTTGATACCTCCCTTTTTGGGCAGCTAAGTTCTTTTTTTTAAACTTCTTATAAATGCGCTTCTCTGTAGCATTGCTATCTCTCTGCCGGTTCCCTTGTCGTTTGACTTGAATTTTTGTGCAAAACTCGGCCTAATCGCTCTTCATCGAACTCACTTATACACCCACAAGGAAAAGCGCCTTTAAGGTGAAGTTTTCCATCAAAAACAAAAAAAATAGATTTCGGTAGAATGAAACATCCTCTATCGAATGACTGAAACGTTATGGTAAAAATATTTAAAGACATCTGAAATTTCTAAGTTCAAGGAATCTGCGAGAACTTTGTTGCCAACCTAATAAAATGTTTAGACAACTTTTACGTAGTTAAAGTACCCACGTGCGAAATCGAGCTGGAGATTCGTGTTTGTGCTGAACAGCATTGTTTGCTCTTCGTCTGGGATGCTACAATTAGAAATAAACATACAATTTATTTTCAAGAGTTAATACTGATAGTGCTCAACAAGAATAAAAGGGGCGCAACTTGTTCATTCTTTTCTACAATTGAATGTTTCTCAATATAATACTTTTGCACACACGATGACACAAAGACTGTGGTGGATGAAAGCGTTGGCCAACATGCAAAGTGTGCTAGCATTAATTCCACATATTCGAAATGAAATTATATTGCTGCACACTTAAATATTTATTATTTTTCGGTACCGGTTGAAAGCATCAAGACATACATTTCCGGCAAACTCAACCGCAAGTAAAGGCACCTCAGAGCTTACACTATCTCCCCACATCCATCTCTTTGACTTGTAAATATGCAGTAATTACGCCTATATTGTATGCAATACCAACAACAACAACAACAACATTCGTATTTTATAATATTTATTTATAAATATCTCAACAACACTATCGACCAGCTTGTGCATTCAGACTTGCGATTGTCGTATCAATCCAGTTCCTATAATACGCCAGGCTAACGTACACCCCATAAACACCAGGTTGTCCACAATTCTTGCCCCAAATCACTAAGCCAGCAATCCAATATTTACCACTAGGATCCTGACATACTAATGGAGAGCCACCATCTTGCTACAATGCAATATTAAAACGGGGATAAATTGTTGGCGTTTAAGAATTCCGAAACGTACCGTACAAGCGTCCTTCATTGCCTCACCGCCAGCACAAATTTCACCTGCCTGATCCAAATAGAGATCAGTATTTGTTCCGAGAACGGCCTGACTCATGAATGAGGCCCTACATGTGGCATAATCCACAATGGTGACATTCACCTGTTTCATTGGACTGGTGGGAGCATCGTTGATTGTAAAAGCTGTCTGGCCCCAACCAGCCACCACACATCTGGGTGAGAAAATCGTTATATCATTTAGTTATTGGAAGTTAATCTTACTTTTGTCCAGTATAACTGCCCTTACTTGTTGAAAGACAGGCTGTGTTAACGTAATTATTACTGAGCATAAACGGTGTAGCTAGTTCCAGTATTGCTAAATCATTTCTCAAAGTTGTTTGATTAAATAATGGATGTAAGATAATCCGTTTTACGGTACTCCTTTGCACATGTGTTGTGAGATCCTTAGGTGTATAAACTCCTAACAGGACCTGGTATGCATTCGGTGTATTTCTATAATAATAAACAGTGAAGTATTTGATTTAAATTATTCGACAACTGACACTAACACACTAGCAGCGACTTTATGAGCGGCTGTAAGTACCCGATAATTATCCACAAGCACGCCACTGCCTGCATAAATATTTGTAGTATTCTGCATGTACACTTGCCATGGATAAGCGCCTTCGCTGGCAGGCCCATCAGCGGTACTGGCCGGCTTAATGAATTGCACACCGCATTTCGACATCGGTCCTTGAGTGAAGCAAGCAACTTGACCGGCCGGACAAAGAGAACTCTAAACATTTCCAATTATTAAAAAAAAATCAACCAACTTATAAAAGGAATAATTACAGAGCCAGGTGTGACAATACGTGGATCGATTACGGGTGCCGGATTCACGTTGTTGTTGTTGCAATAGCCGGTCGGTACGCAAACGTAAGTGCTTCCATTGGGCAATGTGCCACCACTTTGCGATCGAACACTTTTCCATAATGAACACAACAATAATACACGAATCAATTTCAACATTTTACAAGTTAATGGTGATTTTGATCAGGAATTCGAACGGATTTATAGAAACATTCCCCACTGGTCGTTCCCATTCAACTATCAGACAAAAGGTACGTCATTGAAAAATAATTTGATAACTATTCGAAAATTACAAATAATTAAAAAAATTTATAGGGTGTAGATAAGGTCATGGTTGCATTTTTTTTTACATTTTTTTCTATTTTGGTAATTACAGGAAACAATTCTATTCAGACGCGTGAAGGGCGTGCAACGGCTCAAGGGTGGTTTCTATATAATAAAACGACATTTTTGTCATTCAAAAAAATAAAAATTAGATCCAATCGTATTCAACAAGTCAAGACAGATACAGTATTTTCAGTTTTGAAGTTTAAAAGTTTTGCAGGAGAAAAAAGCTCTATTTGGGTCATGAAAGGTTCAAATTAATTGATGTACTAAAGCTACTAATCAGGGAAAGTTCTCAAAAACATCTTTTTCTATTTTGCGTCAATAATGGCGCTATTATTAAACTCGCTACTGTATCGAAATGTGCACATTTCGTAACTAGTGCTGAAAAGTAAAATAGTAGGAATTTTTTTTCCACTAGACTGGTAACATTTTCATTGATTTTGACAACTGTCAAAAATCATAAAAACAAGATACTTAATATACCGTTTTTCGTACTGATTTTTGGATTTATCGGGTAGTAAATTGCTTCCTGCATTTTCAGCAATTTCCCTTATTTCAGGTGGAGTACAAGAAAATTCTTCACTCATTGTTAAATAAGCAATTTGGCGAAAAAAACAATTGACTAAGAGTGAAAAATAAAACAATCGAAGTTTCCTAGCTGAATGTTCAATTGTTTTTTTTTAGTAACACCAACTCCCACCAATTTCCCTAAATATTAAATCTCGCAATTTTTTTGTAAAGAAAGGGCACAAAATAGGCAAAATAGAAAAAATAGTATAAAGAACTCGTGTCAGAAGTCGTATATTGCACCCGTCCTTTAGAAAACTCGCGTCTCCGCCGCTCGTTTTCTAAACTTGGACTCGTGCAATAATAGGCGACTTCTGACACTTGTTCTTTAATATACTATTCTCAAATTAATGTTTCTTTTTAACCTTCCCAAAACTGACGTAAACGAAAACAAAAAAACAGTTTTCGGTAGAATGAAACATCCTCTTTCGAATGACTGAAACGTTATGGTAAAAATATTTAAAGACATCTGAAATTTCTAAGTTCAAGGAATCTGCGAGAACATTGTTGCCAACCTAATAAAATGTTTAGACAACTTTTACGTAGTTAAAGTACCCACGTACCAAATTTGGAAACATGAAAAAATGTGGCAGTAACTTTTGAATTTCGTACATATTACATATTTTCAGTATTTTTAAGTTTAAGTGGCTCACTCTGTATAACGTGAAGAGAAACAGTTTGAAGCAACAAACACTGTGATAGAGACAACTAGATTGTAATATGGCGTTTTGATTACTGCCAAGGCAAATATTTCAGTTGGTTTCAACAAGGAAAAGAAGCTCAAAAATATGCAAGATGTTCTTAAATAAAGCAATTAGTCAAGATTTGGCTTCGTAGAGGGGTTTAAAAAGAGAATAATTAAACGGACATCTACCATTAACTGCTTCATTAAATTGCACATGATTATGGTACGAAAAATGTGTGGCAAAACTAAAGGAATAAGTAGAACAAGAGGCGGAAAGCTGATTAGAATTATCTCTTGAAAAAAAACTTTCAAAGATTACAACATTTTGGCACCTATCTTCCCACTTTTGCCCACGACCTTATGTTGATCCGCAGCTTTACAACAGCAAACCCGAACAGAACGAATTTCCCCAAAAGAATGCTAAGCCACCAATTCACTGCACTTACACTATCATCGTATCAAAAGTGTGCGAAATCGAGCTGGAGATGCGTATTTGTGCTGAACAGCATTGTTTGCTCTTCGTCTGGGATGCCACAATTAGAAATAAACATACAATTTATTTTCAAGAGTTAATACTGATAGTGCACAACAACAACGATAAAAGGGGCGCAACTTGTACGTTCTTATCTACAATTGAATGTTTCTCAATATAATACTTTTGCACACACGATGACACAAGAACTGTGGGGGATGAAAGCGTCGGCCAACATGCAACGTGTGCTAGAATTAATTCCACATATTCGAAATGAAATTATATTGCTGCACATTTAAATATTTATTATTTTTCGGTACCGGTTGAAAGCTCCAAGACACATACATTTGCCGTTTATTTCCGGCAAACTCAACCGCAAGTAATGGCACCTCAGAGCTTACACCATCTCCCCACATCCATCTCTTTGACTTGTAAATATTCAATAACTACGCCTATCTTGTATGCAATACCAACAACAACAACAACAACAACAATAACAACAACATTCGTATTTTATGATATTTATTTATATTTATGTCAACAACACTATCAACCAGCTTGTGCATTCAAACTTGCGATTGTCGTATCAATCCAGTTTCTATAATACGCCAGGTTAACGTACACCCCATAAACACCAGGTTGTCCACAATTCTTGCCCCAAATCACCAAGCCAGCCAGCCTATATATGCCATTATCACCCTGACATACTAATGGAGAGCCACCATCTTGCTACAATGCATTATTAAAGCGGGGATAAATCGTTCGTCTTTAAGTATTCCGAAACGTACCGTACAAGCGTCCTTCATTGCCTCACCGCCAGCACAAATTTCACCTGCCTGATCCAAATAGAGATCCGTATTTGTTCCAAGAACGTTCTGACTCATGAATGAGGCTCTACATGTGGCATAATCCACAATGGTGACATTCACCTGTTTCATTGGAGTGGTGGGAGCATCGTTGATTGTAAAAGCTGTCTGGCCCCAACCGGCCACCACACATCTATGTGAGAAAATCGTTATATCATTTAGTTATTGGAAGTTAATCTTACTTTCGTCCAACATAACTGACTGTACTTGATGGAAGACAGGCTGTGTTAACGTAATTATTACTGAGCATAAACGGAGTAGCTAGTTCCAGTATTGCCAAATCATTTCTCAAAGTTGTTTGATTAAATGATGGATGTAAAATAATCCTTTTTACGGTACTCTTTTGCACATGCGTTGTGAGATCCTTAGGCGTATAAACTCCTAACAAGACCTGGTATGCGCTCGGTGTATTTCTATAATAATAAACAGTGAAGTATTTGATTTAAATTATTCGACAACCGACACTAACACACTAGCAGCGACTTTATGAGCGGCTGTAAGTACCCGATAATTATCCACAAGCACGCCACTGCCTGCATAAATATTTGTAGTATTCTGCATGTACACTTGCCATGGATAAGCGCCTTCGCTAGCAGGCCCATCAGCGGTACTGACCGGCTTAATGAATTGCACTCCGCATTTCGACATCGGTCCTTGGGTGTAGCAAGCAACTTGACCGGCCGGACAAAGAGAACTCTAAACATTTCCAATTATTAATAAAAATCAACAGACTTATTAAAGGAATACTTACAGAGCCAGGTGTGACAATACGTGGATCGATTACAGGTGCCGGAATCAAATTGTTGTTACAATAGCCGGTCGGTACGCAAACGTAAGTGCTTCCATCGGCCACTGTGCCACCACGTTGCGATCGAACACTATTCCATAGTGAACACAACAATAATACACGAATTAGTTTCAACATTTTACGAGTTAATGGTGATTTTCATCAGGAATTCGAACGGATTTATAGAAACATTCCCCACTTGTCGTTCCCATTCAATTATCAGACAAAAGGTACGTCATTGAAAAATAATTTGATAACTATTCTAATTATAACAATTTATAGGGTGTAGTTAAGGTCATGATTGCAATTTTTTTTACATTTTTTTCTATTTTGGTAATTACAGGAAACAACTCTATTCAGAAGCGTGAAGCGCGTGCACCGGCTCAAGGGTAGTTTCTTTATAATAAAACGACATTTTTGTCAAAAAAAAACAAAAATTAGATCCAATCGTATTCAACAAGTCAAGACAGATACAGTACTTTCAGTTTTGAAGTTTAAAAGTTTTGCAATGGAAAAAGCTCAATTTGGGTCAAAAAAGGTACAAATTAATTGATGTACTACTCAGGAGAAATTCTAAAAAAACATCTTTTAACCATTTTGATTGCGCTTAGCTCCTTAATGCATGAGAGGTTCATAACTTGTAAAACTTAACCCTTACGTTGTGCCAAAGGAAAAAAAAGATATAGCGTGAGCCGGTTTTCTTTGGAGAATTTATAATAAATTTGATACCTCCCTTTTTGGGCAGCTACGTTCTTTTTTTTAGAATTTCTTATAAGCACGCTTCTCTGTATCATTGCATTTCTCTGCCGGTTCCCTTGTCGTCTCTCTTGAATTTTTTGCAAAAGTCGGCCTAATCGCTCTTCATCGAACTTACTTAGACATCCAGATGGAAAAGCGCCTTTAAGGTGAAGTTTTCCATTTTTGTATTTGAGATTCGAGCGGTTCTATTGACTGTAGCATCTTCTACATATGGAACACGAATGTTGCGAGCACTCTTTGTGGTCTTAGAACTTTGATTAAGAGCCAAAGAAATAAGTGTCTAAATACGCATTTTTCTCAATTTAATACTTCATTTTAACCCTCCCAAAACTGACGTAAATCAAAAACGAAAATATAGGTTTCGATAGAATAAAACATCCTCTTTCGAATGACTGAAACGTTATGGTAAAAATATTTAAAGACATCTGAAATTTCTAAGTTCAAGTAATCTGCGAGAACTTTGTTGCCAACCTAATAAAATGTTTAGACAACTTTTACCCAGTTAAAGTGCCCACGTAGCTAATTTGGAAACATGAAAAAATGTGGCAGTAACTTTTGAACTTTGTACATATCACATCCATCTTTTTGACTTGTAAATATTCAATAACTACGCCTATCATGTATGCAATACCAACAACAACAACAACAACAACATCAACATTCGTATATTATAATATTTATTTATAAATATCTCAACAACACTATCGACCAGCTTGTGCATTCAAACTTGCGATTGTCGTATCAATCCAGTTCCTATAATACTGTACCCTAACGTACACCCCATAAACACCAGGTTGGCCACAATTCTTGCCCCAAATCACCAAGCCAGCAATCCTATATATACCAAGATCAAACTGACATACTAATGGAGAGCCACCATCTTGCTACAATGCATTATTAAAACGTGGTTAAATCGTTGGTGTTTAAGAATTCCGAAACGTACCGTACAAGCGTCCTTCATTGCCTCACCGCCAGCACAAATTTCACCTGCTTGATCCAAATAGAGATCAGTATTTGTTCCGAGAACGTTCTGGCTCATGAATGAGGCTCTACATGTGGCATAATCCACAATGGTGACATTCACCTGTTTCATTGGACTGGTGGGAGCATCGTTGATTGTAAAAGCTGTCTGGCCCCAACCAGCCACCACACATCTGTGTGAGAAAGTCGTTATATCATTTAGTTATTGGAAGTTAATCTTACTTTCGTGCAGTATAATTGCCTGTAGGTGTTGGAAGGCAGGCTGTGTTAACGTAATTATTACTGAGCATAATCGGTGTAGCTAGTTCCAGTATTGCTAAATCATTTCTCAAAGTTGTTTGATTAAATGATGGATGTAAAATAATCCTTTTTACGGTACTCTTTTGCACATGAGTTGTGAGATCCTTAGGCGTATAAACTCCTAACAAGACCTGATATGCACTCGGTGTATTTCTATAATAATAAACAGATAATTATTTGATTTAAATTATTCGAGAACCGACACTAACACACTAGCAGCGACTTTATGAGCGGCTGTAAGTACCCGATAATTATCCACAAGCACGCCACTGCCTGCATAAATATTTGTAGTATTCTGCATGTACACTTGCCATGGATAAGCGCCTTCGCTGGCAGTCCCATCAGCGGTACTGACCGGCTTAATGAATTGCACACCGCATTTCGACATCGGTCCTTGTGTGTAGCAAGCAACTTGACCGGCCGGACAAACAGAACTCTAAACATTTCCAATTATTAATAGAAATCAACCGACTTAATTAAAGGAATAATCACAGTGCCAGGTGTGACAATACGTGGATCGATTACTGGTGCCGGCTTCAAATTGTTGTTGTTGCAATAGCCGGTCGGTACGCAAACGTAAGTGGTTCCATCGGGCAATGTGCCACCACTTTGCGATCGAACACTATTCCATAGTGAACACAACAATAATACACGAATCAATTTCAACATTTTACAAGTTAATGGTGATTTTCATCAGGAATTCGAAGGGATTTATAGAAACATTTCCCACTGGTCGTTCCCATTCAATTATCAGACAAAAGGTACGTGATTGAAAAATAATTTGATAACTATTCGAAAATTACAAATAATTATAATAATTTATAGGGTGTAGTTAGGGCCATGGCTACAATTTTTTTACAATTTTTTTCTATTTTGGTAATCACAGGAAACAACTCTATTTTGAAGCGTGAAGGGCGTGCATCGGCACAAGGGTGGTTTCTGTATAATAAAACGACATTTTTGACATTCAAAAAAAAAAAAAAATTAGATCCAATCGTATTCAACAAGCGAAACTGGAATTAATAAAAGCGATCCGAATTTGTGTCAGTGCCAGTTTGATCCTTTATTCTTTTTGCCCCCCAAACCGTTGTCATTTTGAAATATGATCGAGGTCCAGTTTTAGTGAAAAATTGATAAGTTGCCTGTCTGCTAAGCAAACTAACTTATGTCGATCGTTTCGTAAATTCGTAATGTTGTCTTTGGAAAGTTGTGATGTGTCAGACGATATTAAGTCGAATACAAGAGTGGAATTTTCAGGAAAGTTACGCCGAATACAACCGCACACCGTTACGGCTAGGTATTCCATGTATTGCTGAAGTTTCAGTAGATAAGCTCGAGAATTCTTATACAAGATTGAATATTAATGCGAAAAACGTCGAGTAATTTCGGTTAAATCGTTTCAAGCGTTTAGTAGAGATTGTGTTAGCATTAATTTGTGCATACTTGACCAATTAAATTACCGTAATTTCATTAATATGATAATGAACGGTTAAGTTTACCGGAAAAATAGTTAATGCTCTCTTTGTATTGTTAATACGTTCAATTGGAATACATACAGATTTGTTCTATTCGGTTTGAATCAATAGCGGTAATATGGCAGCTAATTAAACAACAATATCGCATGAGTGGATCTATAATGTTAAATAATCGAGCAGTTCTGATTACAGCGTGTCGTATTAAATTATTACAATATTAAATGAGTATTGACTGTGTATCTTTTAATTGTATAAAGTTGTAATGAAGGCACGGTGTTTTTCTTTTGCTATTAATTAAGATTCAAATTTCGCCGATCTCTTGTGGTTTCTGTTAGACAATGGAAATTTTCCACTACTCATACCATTTGTGCGATTTCACGATTGGCTTATCTTATAACGAACAAGATTTGTGTTGTATTCGTCCAATCGTTTTTGATTAATATTCGTGTTTTATATTTAAACTATATCTACCGTCATACTTTTCTAATTAGTTTCATGCCATATCCGATGATGTATTACGATCCAGATAGCTGCAGAAATTGCAGCCTTTTACTTGTTAGAAGTCGATGGATAAATATCTCACAAACAGTATATGGTGAACATTTCCATTTTTCCATCAATAAAGTTAATATTAGTATCGGGAGTTGATCAAATGTTCAAGTGAAATTATAAAAAAATATCAAAGTAACGTTATTAGATGTTTGATAAGCTGAAAAACAAAACTGGGGAAAAACTCTACCGAAAATCCGTTTTTAATCTTCTTCCATGGACCGTCGAGAAATAAACGAAAACAAATTTTTTGGTTTTAAATTATATCGTCTGTATGTTATAATGAAATGTCATCATCGAGCCAACTTTAAAGATGAATCCGATTTCCTGTCCTTATTATTTTTTTTGATATTACTATAATCAACTCGTCGAGATTGGAGTGAATTTGTTGAGACTGTTCGTATCCTTTTATTCCTCATCCGTTGGCTTCGTGCCTTTTTTTTCGGGGTTCAAATATGGGTACGTGTCGAGATTAGATTGGAGTTGGGGAGGGTGTCGAACAATGGCGCGCATTGTGATTACAACATCTTAGCCAAAGAGTCTCGTTGTCTTACAAATGTGTCCCTCAGGTTGAGACCTCTATTCTATATTATTGTCGCCGTCTTATACGCCACGTACCTTCAATGCTGATCAAATTCCCACAAAACGTTTCGGTCAATTGTGCATTTATTTTCAATTTATTGTCAATTCGTTTCTGTTGTTGTTTGTTTGTTTTTCTAAACGAGTAGGTGGCATTGTTTGTTGCGATGAAATTCAATTTTCTATAAAATATAGCTATCTACTTACTGTATGACAATAGATAAGGTAATCAAATTTTCAATTTCTGCTCCTGTCTGAAACAATAGCCGACGAAATTAGCCGCAAATTGAGGTTAAACGTTTGGGAATATTGAATTTTGATTATTATCATACCGACCATTGAGAGATTCAGGGATGCTTTATATGTGTGTGTATAAGTTCCACCTCTATTTGCTTGGGGTATAATGAATTCGATAATAGTTTGGTCGATATATTTAAGACTTAATGACTTAAACGGGCAAGTATGATAAGTTTTAATTGTCATCAAAAATCGCATATGTTGAATAATGTCGAATTGTAAAATATCCACGTATCTATGGTGTAATAAATTAATTGATTAGCGTCAACGAAGTTGTAACCACAAGGGTAGATATTTATTCAAATCAGACGGTGGTTGGGTGTCCGAATTAACGACCATAAAAGATACAACTGTCATGTCCAGCACCGTCCAGACCCAGAATGTATCCATGGGGGATCGTTACATTTTTACCAGCACTCACCTACCAAATATATCAATGTTCAACTACCAAAAAAAAAATCTAATTAGGTATAAATTATCATATGTGACTATGGATTATGTTCGAAAAAAAAAACAACTAAATAATCTGCTATAAATGTGATTTTCTCAGAGTTGCATATTAGATAGAGGAAAAAACAATGATGTTTTGATGCCAATTTGTTGGGGATTTCTCTGCGTAGTAAATTACTCTATCGGTTTTTCCCCATCTCATAATCACAATAATTTTCGACACTTTATATTAAATTTAATGATTTAATGGAATTGTCGAGGTCAACCGACCATTTATCAATTTAATTTATTACTGAGAATCCAACCGCATCAAACATATTTGCGGTTCCAGCATTAAAATTTACCAAACAAAAAGAAGCATATTAACAATTCTATTGAAAAACAAATTGTCAACGCTCGGATAAAATAGCTAATTCAAAACGTGGCTCGGTGTAAGCTCGCAGTGATTGCTCGCCAACAGTATTTGGCTAAGGATTGGATTGTTGCTCAAGTCAAGGCAGATACAGAGTACTTTCAGTTTTGAAGTTTAAAAGTTTTCCAGTGGAAAAAGCTCAATTTGGGTCCTAAAAGGTTCAAATTAATTGATGTACTAAAACTTCTCCTTAGGAAAAATTCTAGAAAAACCATCTTTTCGCCATTTTGATTGCGTTTAGCCCCTTAATGCATGAGGTACAGAACTTGCAAAATTTGAGCCTTACGTTGTGCCAAAGGAGAAATAAGATATAGCCTGAGCCAGCTTTCTTTGGAAAGTTTACAATAAATGCGATGCCTCCTTTTTTGAGAACAGATCTTAGAAAACTTGAAGAACTGGATTGACAGATAAATTCTATTTTGAAATTTCTTAAAAGTCTGCTTCTCTGTAGCATTGCATTTCTCTGCCAGTTCCCTTGTCGTTTGACTTGAATTTTTGTGCAAAAGTCGGTCTAATCGCTCTTCATCGAACTCACTTATTCACCCAGAAGGACAAGCGCCTTTAAGGTGAAGTTTTCCATTTTTGTTTTTGACATTCGAGTGGTTCTTTTGACTATGGCATCTTCTACATATGCAACACGAATGTTGCGAGCAATCTTTGTGGTCTTAGAACTTTGATTAAGAGCCAAAGAAATAAGTGCCTAAATACGCATTTTTCTCAATTTAATGTTCCTTTTTAACCCTCCCAAAACTGACGTAAATCAAAAACGAAAAAATAGATTTCGTTAGAATAAAACATACTCTTTAGAATGACTGAAACGTTATGGTAAAAACAATTAAAGACATCTGAAATTTCTAAGTTCAAGAAATCTGCGGGAACTTTGTTGCCACTCTAATAAAACGTTTAGACAACTTTTACCTAGTTAAAGTGCCCACGTAGCTAATTTGGAAACATGAAAAAACGTGGCAGTAAATTTTGTACTTTGTACATATCACATCCATCTTTTCTACGTGTAAATATTCAATAACTACGCCTATCTTGTACGCAATACCAACAAAAACAACAACAACATTCGTATTTTATGATATTTATTTATAAATATGTCAACAACACTATCGACCAGCTTGTGCATTCAAACTTGCGATTGTCGTATCAATCCAGTTCCTATAATACGCCAGGTTAACGTACACCCCATAAACACCAGGTTGTCCACAATTCTTGCCCCAAATCACTAAGCCAGCAATCCAATATTTACCACTAACACCCGGACATATTAATGGAGCGCCACCATCTTGCTACAATGCATTATTAAAACGGGGATAAATCGTTCGTGTTTAAGAATTCCGAAACGTACCGTACAAGCGTCCTTCATTGCCTCACCGCCAGCACAAATTTCACCTGCCTGATCCAAATAGAGATCAGTATTTGTCCCGAGAACGCTCTGACTCATGAATGAGGCTCTACATGTGGCATAATCCACAATGGTGACATTCACCTGTTTCATTGGTGTGGTGGGAGCATCGTTGATTGTAAAAGCTGTTTGGCCCCAACCAGCCACCACACATCTGGGTGAGAAAATCGTTATATCATTTAGTTATTGGAAGTTAATCTTACTTTCGTCCAGTATAATTGCCTGTAGATATTGGAAGGCAGGCTGTGTTAACGTAATTATTACTGAGCATAAACGGTGTAGCTAGTTCCAGTATTGCTAAATCATTTCTCAAAGTTGTTTGATTAAATGATGGATGTAAGATCATCCTTTTTACGGTTCTCTTTTGCACATGCGTTGTGAGATCCTTAGGCGTATAAACTCCTAACAGGACCTGGTATGCACTCGGTGTATTTCTATAATAATAAACAGTTAATTATTTGATTTAAATTATTCGACAACCGACACTAACACACTAGCAGCGACTTTATGAGCGGCTGTAAGTACCCGATAATTATCTACAAGCACGCCACTGCCTGCATACATATTTGTAGTATTCTGCATATACACTTGCCATGGATAAGCGCCTTCGCTGGCAGGCCCATCAGCGGTACTGGCCGGCTTGATGAATTGCGTACCGCATTCCGACATCGGTCCATGGGTGAAGCAAGCAACTTGACCGGCCGGACAAAGAGAACTCTAAACATTTCCAATTATTAATAAAAATCAACCAACTTATTAAAGGAATAATTACAGAGCCAGGTGTGACAATACGTGGATCGATTACAGGTGCCGGAATCAAATTGTTACAATAGCCGGTCGGTACGCAAACGTAAGTGGTTCCATCGGGCAATGTGCCACCACCTTGCGATCGAACACTATTCCATAGTGAACACAACAATAATACACGAATCAATTTCAACATTTTACAAGTTAATGGTGATTTTCATCAGGAATTCGAACGGATTTATAGAAACATTTCCCACTGGTCGTTCCCATTCAATTATCAGAAAATAGGTACGTCATTGAAAAATAATTTGATAACTATTCGAAAATTACAAATAATTATAACATTTTATAGGGTGTAGTTAAGGACATGGCTACAATTTTTTTACATTTTTTTCTATTTTGGTAATCACAGGAAACAACTCTATTCAGATGCGTGAAGCGCGTGCACCGGCTCAAGGGTAGTTTCTTTATAATAAAACGACACTTTTGACATTGAAAAAAACGAAAATTAGACCCAATCGTATTCAACAAGCGAAACTAAAATTAATAAAAGCGATCCGAATTTGTGTCAGTGCCAGTTTGAACCTTTACTCTTTTTGCCTCCCCAAACCGTTGTCATTTTGAAATATGTTCGAGGTCCAGTTTTAGTGAAAAATTCATAAGTTCCCTGTCTGCTAAGCAAACTAACTTATGTCGATCGTTTCATAAATTCGTAATGTTGTCTTTGGAAAGTTGTGATGTGTCAGATGCAGTACTTTCAGTTTTGAAGTTTAAAAGTTTTGCAGTGTAAGAAGCTCAATTTGGGTCATAAAAGGTTCAAATTAATTGATGTACTAAAGCTACTAACTACTCAGGAAACATTCTAAAAAAACATCCTTTAACCATTTTGACTGCGTTTAGCCCCTTAATTCATAAGAGGTTCAAAACTTGTAAAATTTGAGCCTTACATTGTGCCAAAGGGAAAATAAGATATAGCCTGAGCCGGTTTTCTTTGGAAAGTTTACAATAAATGCGATGCCTCCTTTTTTGGGAACGGATCTTAGAAAACTTGAATAACTGGATTGGCAGATAAGTTCTATTTTGAAATTTCTTATAAGTCCGCTTCTCTGTAGCATTGCATTTCTCTGCCGGTTCCCTTGTCGTTTGACTTGAATTTTTGTGCAAAAGTCGGCCTAATCGCTCTTCATCGAACTCACTTATACACCCAGAAGGAAAAGCGCCTTTAAGGTGAAGTTTTCCATTTTTGTATTTGACATTCGAGCGGTTCTTTTGACTATGGCGTCTTCTACATATGCAACACGAATGTTGCGAGCACTCTTTGTGGTCTTAGAACTTTGATTAAGAGCCAAAGAAATAAGTGTCTAAATACGCATTTTTCTCAATTTAATTTTTCTTTTTAACCCTCCCAAAACTGACGTAAATCAAAAACAAAAAAATAGGTTTCGGTAGAATAAAACATCCTCTTTCGAATGACTGAAACGTTCTGGTAAAAGTATTTAAAGACATCTGAAATTTCTAAGTTCGGGAATCTGCGGGAACTTTGTTGCCAATCTAATAAAATGTTTAGACAACTTTTACGTAGTTAAAGTACCCACGTAGCTAATTTGGAAACATGAAAAAATGTGGCAGTAACTTTTGATCTTTGTACATATCACATCCATCTTTTTGACTTGTAAATATTCAATAACTACGCCTATCTTGTATGCAATACCAGCAACAACAACAACAACAACATTCGTATTTTATGATATTTATTTATAAATATGTCAACAACATTATCAACCAGCTTGTGCTTTCAAACTTGCGATTGTCGTATCAATCCAGTTCCTATAATACGGCACGTTAACGTACACCCCATAAACACCAGGTTGTCCACAATTCTTGCCCCAAATCACCAAGCCAACAATCAAATATTTACCACTAACACCGGTACATACTAATGGAGAGCCACCATCTTGCTACAATGCGTTATTAAAACGGGGATAAATCGTTGGCGTTTAAGAATTCCGAAACGTACCGTACAAGCGTCCTTCATTGCCTCACCGCCAGCACAAATTTCACCTGCTTGATCCAAATAGAGATCAGTATTTGATCCAAGAACGTTCTGACTCATGAATGAGGCTCTACATGTGGCATAATTCACAATGGTGACATTCACCTGTTTCATTGGACTGGTGGGAGCATCGTTGATTGTAAAAGCTGTCTGGCCCCAACCAGCCACCATACATCTGTGTGAGAAAATCGTTATATCATTTAGTTATTGGAAGTTAATCTTACTTCCGTCCAGTATAATTGCCTGTACTTGGTGGAAGACAGGCTGTGTTAACGTAATTATTACTGAGCATAAAAGGTGTAGCTAGTTCCAGTATTGCTAAATCATTTCTCAAAGTTGTTTGATTAAATGATGGATGTAAGATAATCCGTTTTACAGTACTCCTTTGCACATGTGTTGTGAGATCCTTAGGCGTATAAACTCCTAACAAGACCTGGTATGCACTCGGTGTATTTCTATAATAATAAACAGTTAATTATTTGATTAAAATTATTCGACAACCGACACTAACACACTAGCAGCGACTTTATGAGCGGCTGTAAGTACCCGATAATTATCTACAAGCACGCCACTGCCTGCATAAATATTTGTAGTATTCTGCATGTACACTTGCCATGGATAAGCGCCTTCGTTGGCAGGCCCATCAGCGGTACTAGCTGGCTTAATGAATTGCAAACCGCATTCCGACATCGGTCCATGGGTGTAGCAAGCAACTTGACCGGCCGGACAAAGAGAACTCTAAACATTTCCAATTATTAATAAAAATCAACCAACTTATTAAATAAATAATTACAGAGCCAGGTGTGACAATACGTGGATCGATTACAGGTGCCGGAATCAAATTGTTACAATAGCCGGTCGGTACGCAAACGTAAGCGGTTCCATCGGGCAATGTGCCACCACTTTGCGATCGAACATTATTCCATAGTGAACACAATAATAATACACGAATCAGTTTCAACATTTTACAAGTTAATGCTGAATTTCATCAGGAATTCGAACGGATTTATAGAAACATTCCCTCCTGGTCGTTCGCATTCAATTATCAGACAAAAGGTACGTTATTGAAAAATAATTAGATAACTATTCGAAAATTACAAATAATTATAACAATTTATAGGGTGTAGTTAAGGTCGTGGCTAAATTTTTTTTTAACATTTTTTCTATTTTGGTAATCACAGGAAACAACTCTATTCAGAAGCGTGAAGCGCGTGCATCGGCACAAGGGTAGTTTCTTTATAATAAAACGACATTTTTGTCATTCAAAAAAAAACAAAAATTAGACCCAATCGTATTCAACAAGCGAAACTAGAATTAATAAAATCGATCCGAATTTGTGTCAGTGTCTGTTTGATCCTTTTTGCCCCCCAAACCGTTCTCTTTTTGAAATATGATCGAGGTCCAGTTTTAGTGAAAAATTGATAAGTAATGTTGTCTTTGGAAAGTTGTGATGTGTTAGATGCAGTACTTTCAGTTTTGTAGTTCAAAAGTTTTGCAGTGGAAAAAGCTCAATTTGGGTCATAAAAGGTTCAAATTAATTGATGTACTAAAGCTACTACTCAAGAAACATTCTAAAAAAACATCTTTTCGCCATTTTGATTGCGTTTAGCCCCTTAATGCATAAGAGGTTCAAAACTTGTAAAATTTGAGCCTTACGTTGTGCCAAAGGAAAAATAAAATATAGCCTGCGCCAGCTTTCTTTGGAAAGTTTACAATAAATGCGTTGCCTCCCTTTTTGAGAGCGGATCTTAGAAAACTTGAAGAACTGGATTGGCAGCTAAGTTCTTTTTTTTAAATTTCTTATCAGTCCGCATCTCTGTAGCATTGCATTTCTCTGCCGGTTCCCTTGTCGTTTGACTTGAATTTGTGTGCAAAATTTGGTCTAATCACTCTTAATCGAAGTCACTTATACACCCAGAAGGACAAGCGCCTTTAAGGTGAAGTTTTCCATTTTTGTTTTTGACATTTGAGCGGTTCTTTTGACTATTGCATCTTCTACATATGCAACACGAATATCGCAAGCACTCTTTGTGGTTTTAGAACTTTGATTAAGAGACAAAGAAATAAGTGTCTAAATAAGCATTTTTCTCAATTTAATGTTTCTTTTTAACCTTCCCAAAACTGACGTAAATCAAAAACAAAAAAATAGATTTCGGTAGAATGAAACATCCTCTTTCGAATGACTGAAACGTTATCGTAAAAATATTTAAAGACATCTGAAATTTCTAACTTCAAGGAATCTGTGAGAACTTTGTTGCCAACCTAATAAAATGTTTGGACAACTTTTACCCAGTTTAAGTACCCACGTAGCTAATTTAGAAACATGAAAAAATGTGGCAGTAACTTTTGAACTTTTTATTTTATAAATATGTCAACAACACTATCGACCAGCTTGTGCATTCAAACTTGCGATTGTCGTATCAATCCAGTTCCTATAATACGCCAGGTTAACGTACACCCCATAAACACCAGGTTGTCCACAATTCTTGCCCCAAATCACCAACCCAACAATCCTATATATAACATCACCCATACATATTAATGGAGCGCCACCATCTTGCTACAATACATTATTAAAACGGGGATAAATCGTTCGTGTTTAAGAATTCCGAAACGTACCGTACAAGCGTCCTTCATTGCCTCACCGCCAGCACAAATTTCACCTGCTTGATCCAAATAGAGATCAGTATTTGCTCCGAGAACGTTCTGACTCATGAATGAGGCTCTACATGTGGCATAATTCACAATGGTGACATTCACCTGTTTCATTGGACTGGTGGGAGCATCGTTGATTGTAAAAGCTGTCTGGCCCCAGCCAGCCACCACACATCTGTGTGAGAAAGTCGTTATATCATTTAGTTATTGGAAGTTAATCTTACTTTCGTCCAACAAAATCGGCTGTATTTGTTGGAAGACAGCCTGTGTTAACGTAATTATTACTGAGCATAAACGGTGTAGCTAGTTCCAGTATTGCTAAATCATTTCTCAAAGTTGTTTGATTAAATAATGGATGTAAGATAATCCGTTTTACGGTACTCTTTTGCACATGTGTTGTGAGATCCTTAGGCGTATAAACTCCTAATAGGACCTGGTATGCACTCGGTGTATTTCTATAATAATAAACAGTTGATTATTTGATTTAAATTATTCGACAACCGACACTAACACACTAGCAGCGACTTTATGAGCGGCTGTAAGTACCCGATAATTATCCACAAGCACGCCACTGCCTGCATACATATTTGTAGTATTCTGCATGTACACTTGCCATGGATAAGCGCCTTCGCTGGCAGTCCCATCAGCGGTACTGGCCGGCTTAATGAATTGCACACCGCATTTCGACATCGGTCCTTGTGTGTAGCAAGCAACTTGACCGGCCGGACAAGGAGAACTCTAAACATTTCCAATTATTAAAAAAAAATCAACCGACTTAGTTAAAGGAATAATCACAGTGCCAGGTGTGACGATACGTGGATCGATTACAGGTGCCGGATTCACGTTGTTGTTGTTGCAATAGCCGGTCGGTACGCAAACGTACGCGGTTCCATCGGGCAATGTGCCACCACTTTGCGATCGAACACTATTCCATAGTGAACACAACAATAATACACGAATCAATTGCAACATTTTACAAGTCAATGGTGATTTTCATCAGGAATTCGAACGGATTTATAGAAACATTCCCCACTGGTCGTTCCCAGTCAACTATCAGACAAAAGGTACGTCATTGAAAAATAATTTGATAACTATTCGAAAATTACAAATAATTTAAAAAATTTATAGGGTGTAGTTAAGGTCATGTTTGCAATTTTTTTTACATTTTTGTCTATTTTGGTAATCACAGGAAACAACTCTATTCAGACGCGTGAAGGGCGTGCACCGGCTCAAGGGTGGTTTCTACATAATAAAACGACATTTTTGTCATTCAAAAAAAAAAAAAATTAGACCCAATCGTATTCAACAAGCGAAACTGGAATTAATAAAAGCGATCCGAATTTGTGTCAGTGTCAGTTTGATCCTTTATACTTTTTGCCCCCTAAACCGTTGTCATTTTGAAATATGATCGAGGTCAAGTTAGTGAAAAATTGATAAGTTCCGAGTCTTCTAAGCAAACTAACTAATGTCGATCGTTTCATAAATTCGTAATGTTGTCTTTGAAAAGTTGTGATGTATCAGATGCAGTACTTTCAGTTTTGAAGTTTAAAAGTTTTGCAATGGAAAAAGCTCAATTTGGGTCATAAAAGGTTCGAATTAATTGATGTACTAAAGCTACTATCTACTCAAGAAAAATTCTAAAAAACATATTTTTACCATTTTGACTGAGTTTAGCCCCTTAATTCATAAGAGGTTCAAAACTTGCAAAATTTGAGCCTTACGTTGTGCCAAAGGAAAAATAAGATATAGTTTATAATAGATATAGATTACCTAGTTAAAGTGCCCACGAAGCTAATTTGGAAACATGAAAAAATGTGGCCGTAACTTTTGAATTTCGTATATATCACATATTTTCAGTATTTTTAAGTTTAAATGGCTCACTCTGTATAACGTGAAGAGAAACAGTTTGAAGCAATAGAGACAGTGATAGAGACAACTGGGTTGTAATATGGCGTATTGATTGCTGCCAAGGCAAATATTTCAGTGGGTTTCAACCAGGAAAAGAAGCTCAAAAATATGCAAGATGTTCTTAAATAAAGCAATTAGGCAGGATTTGACTTCGTAGAGGAGTTTAAAAAGAGAATAATTAAACGGACATCTACCATTAACTGCTTCATTAAATTGCACATGATTATGGCACGAAAATTGTGTGGCAAAACTAAAGGAATAAGTAGAACAAGAGTCGGAAGGCTGATTAGTATTATCTCTTGAAAAACAAACTTTCAGAGATTACAACATTTTGGCACCTATCTTCCCACTTTTGCCGACGACCTTCTGTTGATCCTCAGCATTACAACAGCAAACCCAAACAGAACGTATTTCCTCAAAAGAATGCTGAGCCACCAATTCTATGCCCCTTTCACTATCATCGTATCAAAAATGTGCGAAATCGAGCTGGAGATTCGTATTTGTGCTGAACAGCATTATTTGCTCTTCGTCTGGGATGCCACCATTAGAAATAAACATACAATTTATTTTCAAGAGTTAATACTGATAGTGCACAACAACAACGATAAAAGGGGCGCAACTTGTACGTTCTTATCTACAATTGAATGTTGAAATGTCAATAACCATTGGCCATATAATTGGACTAAGTATTGTTAGACATAAACGAACACACAATTTCCAGTTCTCAAGGAAATACCAACACTTTCGGTGAAAATAAATTACATTCTAACACCCTCTCCCGAAAACGAATACAGTAATAGTTATGGTAACAGTGTTGGTAGTAAATACGAAAAATACCAACCACATTTGCGTAAACGGTTTCCGCAAAACCACAAACAAATAATAATGCCACCAAATGTGAACATTTTGAATTATTAATATAAACGTAATTATCAATAATCTAACATTTTTTTTATTAAACAACTATAACAAAATTGCATTGGAACAAATTTAATTAAAAATTTTCAATTTTGTACAAATCGTTTTGGACGATTGAAAAAAATTACAATGTGGTATTTATAGATAAAGGTAACTTCCTGAGTCATTCCCCTATACGTGTATTTTGTAAATGATCCTTTACCCAAATACCGTATCCATCAACACTCACCCTCACCCTCATCCGTTTCCTACTGAAATATTTTAAATAGTGTAGTATTTACTTTGTGCCCTGCAATATAGTCGTGTGTGTGTGCATTGTTCACAAACTTTCATCCCCCTTTACATTTATAATTCAACCCCTAAAATGACTGTTACCAAGTCTACTACAACTAATATTATAAAGTTTCTTTTTTTTACTGATTACCATTCACTAATAACGATAATATTGTAATCAACACGCAATTGAATTATTTTTAATGAAAGAATGCAACGTTATATGAATGTTATTGGTGTTGCACGTAATTTCGTTGCATTAATCAGACAAATAATCTCTTCTCTAGTTACATACAGAACACGTTGGTTTATTATTATAAACGAAATAATATAAATAGTAATAATACGGTATGTCACATGGAAATAATGTGGGTGCATGTTATTATTTCATCCATGATAAATAGAGATCAATCTTACTTTTCCCAACAATATAGGTTGTTTTTTTTTTTTTTGGTGGAGTCACGCTATGCACTTGGTTCTGTGGGGGTTTATCTGACGTCGTCGCGCCGTCACATTTGCCATGTCAACGATAATGACCTCGAATAAAATTCGAAAAATTCTAATTGAAAAAAATACAATTACATACGACGAAACGAACGGAACGGCAAGTTTCGATGATTGATTGAATACTTGAAAAAATCGACTGCCAAAAGGCGGATGCGTGTGTGTAGATTTGTCATCACAAGCCATCATTTTTTTTTTGAGTATAAAATCATCGATTGAACATATCATTAAAGATTCAATTATGCGAGCCACAACTCACAACTGGACATTATTAATTAAATGCAATTGTTGTCTTTTTGTAAAACCATAAAGATTGTAATTTTTTCGCGGAAGCTCCTTATACGATCACATCCAATTTAACACCTCGAAAATTTACATAACAATAGTGTATGAATCATTTTTGACTAGACGGCTGGCTGGTGTCACATCGATTGCAACCACTGATTATTTGATAGACAATCATTATCGATTTGAAATTTTTACGATGGACTATTGTCGACTTTTCGAGCGTACAAAATATTAATAAAGTTTCTGTTTCAATTATCGCTACAAGCTTCTACAATCAAGATAGCAATTATTCAGGCACCTTCAGGTTCGATTTGGAGCCGCTATTAGGCTTTCCTAAAAAGATCCATATGCATTGTAATACATATTGCAGTTCCTAACTAGTAGCTAGACCCGGAAACCGAAAATTTATCGAAATCGTGTAATCAGAAAGGCCTGTGGCAAAGCCTAATTCTGGTCTACTATTGGAAGTCCAAAGGCGTGCTAGTTTTTAAGTTGACTTACCCCGGGGCGCCCAATGACTTACTGGCAGACTTATTATTGGCGCCTCTTTCTGGCGCATAGTTTGCGAAAGCTTCGCTTTGCGTTTTTCCAAACCTCCACTCACGCAGGAAGCCCAATTAGCCACGAACTCGCCTCAGCATAACTTCGGACCAAATTAAAAGCTAACTGAAATTTCCACTCGAGACCCAATAAATATATACAGCAATTGCCACTCGATTGCAGATCAATAGAAAGCCATTATCGCAATTGCAGCAATTACTTATGAAATTTATTCTACAAATAGTTGGTCTCAATAATCGATATTATTGTTGAAGCGTATTGGTTAATTTGATATGAATTCGTCCCAAAGGATGACTGCTGGATAGTGAGTTCTTTTTATATTGTACAAGATAAATCAGAAACGAGCTCTTTTGTTGGATGATTTTGTTCAATTTTTGTGTTATTTCTTGTTATATAAGTGAAATTGTCGTTTATATATCATATATCATAAGATTTCTACGGTTGTGAAAAATTGGAAAACAAATTCCAATTCAAATAGAATCTTTTCTCGTATAAGGTAGAGGGAAAATATAATTCCGACAAAGAGGCAAACAACCGTACATTGTATTTCCTGAATAAGATATAGCGAAAACTGTTGAACTCTGACCGGACTGTAATCAATATCGAACGCTTTGAGCCAACATTACCAATTTATGACAAATGCATCACTATAAAATATTCAATAATAACTGCCTTCTCCCCCACATTTCGTACAGTTTCTTTGTTTCTATAGTGTTATCACGCCACCAAAAAAATAATAATATCAAAACAAACAAACAAACAGTTGCTGTAACGTTCTTTGATTTGAAATGAAATTTCTATACAATTGTTGTCAGAATTTTGAAGAAAAACGTACGGATTGAAATATTAGATGTTTTCGTAGACAGTTTGAGTTGGAATTTGTTGGACACACTGCAATGAGAGGAATAGTATTGTTGACGTGCCAACGCATACCAATGAAGTAGTAACAAATATTTTCTTTCAGCAAGACCCTTTTCCCAGCGACCAGAGAACGATGAATGCATCGACACGATGAAATATTTTAAAGGGAATTTATCGTTGAATTGCTATTGTGCCGATTTTAGAATTCAGTCAATTGTTATTCAGCTTTATATTTTCTTTAAAGTATTATTATTATTATTATAATTATTAAAAAAAAAATACGTTGAAAGTTTTACATTATTAAATTTACAACGATCATAAAATCATTATCGTTGGCATGTTATTATAATATGCAGGGTAATGCCAAGTGCGAGATTTTATTAAAATCGGTTGCATGTCGAGCAATTGCAGGTTTTCGTTTTTAAACTTGTTTTATTTGAAATTAATCGAGATTGACATAAAATAAACTACCAATAATCACTGGAATTACATTAACCTGAATTGTGTAATTCCCCATTTAAATATTTCGAATAACACACATAATTATCCATGATTAGAGCGCTTTTATTGCAGTTCTGTGGTATAGTGCATTCCATCATGAATTTCCAAGAAACGCACTGTAATTCGGCCTTTGGCTACATTACACCCGGCGCCGGTCCGGGGCCACAACAAAACATGCACTGGACTTTATGAGAAGCATTTGGTTAGGGGTACTCTATTATTAATTGAAAGAACAAAAAACGATAACTCTGATAAATTTGCTCAATACCTTAGAACTGTTTATAAAGTCCTGCCAAATGCAAAAAATTCAGATCTTCAGATCTCGTAGATTGTTGGCTTTTTGGAATATTCTCTCAGTCAAAATTTTGGGATAAAGTGATTCTCATGAAAATATAAAAATAAATTTCCATCCCTCAAAACTGTTTTTTCAGAAAATCCAAAAACAGGTAAACTTTATTTTACTTTGCTCTAACAAATGACGTTATTTTCATTAAAATCGGATAACGCAATAATTTTCTATGGAGGATTAAAGTTTTTCAGGGGGTGGTTTACCCCCTTATAACAGGGGTCGGTGGTATCTGAAAGTGTGTATTTTTATTATTTGATATCAGGAATAACGTAAAATTGGTTTGGTACTGATTGCCATCGTCCTTATATATGCAAAACCACCAGGATTTTGACGCATATTTGAGGGTCCATTTCACCCCTTAAGGGCCGCTAAAAAAAATATACATCGCTTATTTTTCGATGGACAACAACATATCAAAAGCGCAAAAAAATCGGAGTTGCACACTTCAAATAGTTTCCTTGTTAGCCAACCCTCTTTTTGGCTCTATTCGTTCTGGGTCCAGCCCTGATAACACCACTACATTTGAAGGGATCAAAATGAAACCGTCACCTAATAACAAATCCAAAGATTAATGTGGTCTTGTTTAAAGCATTATGTCCCTATGGAATCGTACGCGCGAATAAATGGCATTTATTTTAATTTTGCCAACATTGTTGAAACGGTATGCGCCGCGCCGCCTTCAAGTTTGTTGTTGTTATAATTTCGTTATCAACTTGTCAAGAATTTCCACCCAAGGAAAAAGCCGCCACCACCACCACCACCACCAAATGGGAAATCATCACGAATTTCCAACAAAATTGTGTGTTGCAAGAAAATTTGAAAATCTTTCCGTTCCAATTATCTGTCGTGTTATTATTAAGTGTCTGTCAGTGGATAAATTGAATAATTAATTAATTCGTTAATTAATTGATTAATGTTGTTGTCGCATCGAATTTGGAAGAGTTTGTTGGAAAATTTTCAGTCGAGAGTAACAGAGAGAAGCGTTATTTTTTTGTTGTTGAATCGATATAGAATTAATTAAATTTGATCGTAAATTTCATTATATATGATATTTCATTGCATGTTCTATTTGATTAAAATGCGAAGAAAACTGGTAAACGAGACGAATTCCGAAGCGAGTTGGGAATTATTTCGGACCAGTTCTATGAATACATATCCGCTAATTAAAATGATATGTTCGAATTGACCATTTCCATTGAGAATTCTTGTTTATAATACCATTCCTGGTTTTACCATACGGATATAAAAAAATTGACATTTTTATAATAATAAACTCGAAATTGTATATCTAGTGAATTTGTACCGAATTGTTGTGTTTATTTTATTGTATTGAAGCTTTTTCGTTAACAATCTTGATTGTTCGGACTGGAAAACACCTTAAGGGTGTAAGATGGATTCTGAACAGCCCTTGTTATTGTGGCCATGCGTCGATCCGGCTTAGGTATATGGAAATCAGAGTGATCCAATTTCCTTTAACAAAAATATCAAGTCGATCGGCCATAAATGGATAAAAGACCTGCAGGCTATTTGCTTACCAAACTATCTAAAAACAGGACTGTATCGATCATTTATGAATATACTCGCAACGATAACACAGAAACACTTATTTTAAAAAGACACGTAGTCTCTTTAGAAAACGACCACAACGATAACATGATGATGATGATGATGATGACGACGATGAAAAAAGATATATGCGGTCTTTTGAAACGTAACGATATTCACTGGAAATTGTCTTGTGAATTTTTTGTATTTCTAAACAGACACACGCAACTTGAAAGAGAATAAAACAGCTTTCCGTAATTCACGTAAATTTTAAATATGGATGTGGTTGGATTAAGGTTCAGTAATGACATAATCCTTACCGGTAAGCTTCTTAATACCCTCGAATTAAAGCCGATGAAGACACGGCATAAAACATCGCAGATCCCGGCACTATGTTCTGGATTAGCGTTTCTCTTCTCATCCTGCATCCTCCACTTATTACGAATCCTATTTGTGGCACAGCTCGTCTACAAAGACACAACAACCACCACAATAACAATGGAAAAACAAGAATTGAACGGTCGGCCAAAATAAAATACGCAAACCACCACAACGGTTATAGATTTCACCTGAAATAATTAACTCGGTATGGATCAATAAATAATGAAGGCTTATCGGTATACCTAAAGACTATTATTTATTAATATACTTATACAGTCGTGTCGTAAATTATGAACAGTATAGAATTATAACGAAGGGGGCGAGAGTCTATCGCATATTCGTGCTTTGTTTTCTCACCATGTTCTACCATACGTATATCGTACAAGCATAGGAAACGGCATAAATGTTAAACAATAGGGCTGCCACTGTAGCGACTGTGGTAATGTACGATTATCGGCAACATTTGGTAATGGTAGCGGCGGTTCATAAGCATATCAAACACTTTTTTAATATTTTAGCCATTCGCCCTGGTTGCTTCGCCGAGAAACGAAAAAAATTACACTATATATATGTGGAATAATAAAAGTAAAAATTCAGAAGATTTATAAATCAAAGTGGTAGATAATGGTTGGAAATATATTACAGAACTTTTCTCCTCTTCTAATATTTTTTTTGTTTTCGTTTGTTGTTTTTTTTTAAAGTTCAACAGTTTGAGCTGATGCTCCAGTTTAGTTTAGTGTGATTTTGTTATCGTTTGATGATCATATAATTCTCACATGTATCGTATATCACGTTCAGAATTTCATGTCAGGTTCGCCTCTATATAAACTTTGCACAGTTTTCGTTTGTATGCGATTATACAACCGACCTTCCCTCTGTTAATTCGTTGAAGTGTATTTAGTCTCTTCACTGTGTTATTAGATAAAATTGATATGTTGCAAATCTGATGATGTTGTTGATAATGAAATTGGACGGATTGCATATGTTCCATGTAGTAATATTGAAGACTAATCCTTTACTGTGTTAATTCTCTTTCGGTATGAAAGCAAACAGGATTTAGGTCGATGAAGATGTATGTTGTATTTCGAATAGGAATTTGTAAGGTTTATAAACTAACACGTACAATTTTCGAACGAAATATCCTTTCAACAACAATATTAGAACGCAACCAGGAGCGGCTTTAGCTTCGGACAAATCTAGCCGGTTGCCTGGAGATATATGCGTTATTAAAAGATTTCGTTATTGATAGAAAAATGAAAACTAAACCTCTCGATCAATGGAAATCATTGAAGCCCCAAATTTGTTTCACTACATTAGTGGCTTACGCCTGCCCTGCTTTATTATGTATAATGTTAATCTGACGAAACTAGAATTAATTCATATACTTTAAACATTGACGAGTATGTTTGTATTATATCGTTAATACCCGCATATTAAACATAAATCGAAACTGGAGTCTGTATAATATCGTTGACGGTATTGATTGCTTCACTGGCACGTTTGTAGAGTTCACAGTTATCCATTACTTACTCATTAGGTTTCTGTGAACGTTCATTGTGTTCTAATTAATTCATTCCAATTAATCATTTTGTCAGTAAGTCGCCCTTTTGCCCTCTGTTTACGCCAGCGGTCCTCAACCGATCGTTGTTTCCAAAAGTGAAAATGTTTCGACTTATCACAATTATTACGAATTATAAATTCAATTTCCGCCAGTCCGAACTATTAACTGAATTTCTGCATTAGTTATTCGAAAATCAATCGAGATCCGTTGTTAGATAGAGGCGAGCGTTACTCCAACATGTGCACCGTTGCCTCGAACATATAAAGGCTAGTTTCCGCTCAAAGGGACCCAGTTGCAAGCTACTGAATGGTCAACAGTGATAATTAACGAGTTCTATTGTTCCCTAATTAGGCAACCGTAGACCGTTTACCTGCAAACAATCGCCAATGTTGGTGGGTGTTGGAACATCATCAACCTAACCTCCAGTTGAATTACATTCCAGACATTCATTCGATAACTACCCCCAAAATACAAAGTATTCAGTCGCCCATCCTGCCTACAAACACCATCATCATCATCATTATCATCGTCGTCGTTATTGTTTAATTTGTAAATTGTTGGCTGGTATGCATTCGACTATAATATACAATCTCAGTTGTACGTTATAGTCTCTAACATCGTAATTTCCAGGCTTTGGTTAATAGTATTCGAGAATTCACTATTACAGTTACTGCCGGCCGGCTAAACGCATTCTGTAATATAAAATGTTCTTTTGTGTGTTCGGTCGCGATTTGCCGGATCATTAAATTGCCGCCTTATGTGGTCCAGGCGGGCGTCCCGGTCTCTTACCCGATCCAACTAATAACGTTCCAAAAATCGATCGCCAACCACCACCACATTACACGCATCGAACCGGTCAAGCTAATTCAATTTCTCTAGCTATATAGTCGTCGTAAAAGCGGGGGTTCAACGATCGATTTATATCGGTGGTAATGATTATTTCATAAAAATGACGGCGACAAAAACGTCTCAGATTTTTCAGAAGATAATTATCAATGGCAAGTGAGGCGTTTACACGCAAACACTACTCCATTATTGTGTTGTCGTTGGCTTGCATTAGTTAAATGGAAACATTGGTAACCGTTTGGCGATTTGTTGAATTTTACTCGATCTATCAATAGGGTAATTCGACTGACAACATTTCGGCAATGGATTGCACCATTTGCAACAACTATTCCCAGATATCCGTGACCCATATGCGGATATCTCTGAAGTTATATATCGTTTGAATAACGGATATAAAAAATGCATTAGTGAAATATTTTATTTTATGCATAATGTTGCGTGGTCTCCAACAACTTTTATACAATTTCTCGATTTGTTTTTATTGTTTTTTCTTGTCAAGATAGCCGGCCTTGTAACGACAACTGATTAAATAGCAACATACAACTATACAACTTTACTAATATTTTTTTTGTTGTTGATAAGAACAAACTCATGCCACCAATGGAATAAATTATAAATATAAATAATATATTTAAATAAAGTAGATTGTAGCAAAAGTCTATTTTCTCGCTCCATTATCGTACAACGTCCAGTTTCAGTGGGTCTTGGTTTGTGTTGACCCATCATGGAAACTTCTAATTCCCCGGATTGCAGGAATCTCTGATGGCAAATATTGATAAACGTCCTGTTTGTCAGTTTGTCGTTGCCTTAGTCCTGGCGCGTACTTCCACATAATCCTTTAGCCGGTTTTAGGATCAACGTATCGGTCAGCAGGATTTGCGTTTTGACATTGTCTATGGCCAGTTGAGTTGGTAATTGCTTTTTATGTGTCCTAATATCAAGATAACGTTAACCCTATTCTCGGTATATACGTCCGTACGTATATATAGGATTATCTACTACAGTTAGTATAGTGTTTGTTGAATACAGAGTTTTAGGAGGATATAGTTGAAACAAATTTATGTTGTTTGAAACATTTCCTATATATCAATAATAGAATAGTTTGACAACTTTACGTTTCGACTGCCCGCATTAATCTATAATTGAAGAATAATTTCAACTGTTGACCGGATTAATTAGTTCGATGGTTTGTGTCGATTAAATAGATTTTTCCGATAATAGTCCCGTCTTTTATTTTGCAGGAGAGTTCATTGCAAAATTAATGCACGAACCGACAAATGAAATGGGGCAGATGGTGTTTCTCTGTAAAATGTAGAATGGTCGATTCCCATCAGATCAATAGAATTTCGCACTTCCAATTACCGGTTAGGTATTGTTTAACGTGTGATTGGATCTATTGGGACACCAGCCACTCTTTCACTAATTGGAAATGCGCTGATAAAGGCCTTTATTGCACATTATATATGTGTGTGTTTGGTACTGATATAAAGTTGGTTTATATTGTGTTTGGAATAGAATAAGGGGACGGGATGCTTATGTAAATTTTTATGTATGTTTAAGGCTAGAAGACTAGTCAGCAATGGGGGGGCCGATACTTTACCGAACTTATCCAGTTGCGGCCGATTAAACGCCAACACCAACGCTCTTTCAATAAATTCAAGTTTGAAAGTAAATCATTACTTCATACACAAGTTTTAAGTACATTATCAAAGTATAATAATCAGAGTCATTTATACTGTTCGTCTCTAGGTACAATATTTGAATTTAGTTTAGAAACAGTCAAGAGCTTTTCTTGACACTAATTAATTTTAGATGATGATAATTACCGAAACGAGTCACTATATAATTCACGTACCCACTTTTCGAAATGCGACTTATATATAAGTTTTCATATTCCTCTTTGATTGACTATAATTGAAAAGTTTTCAAATCTGTCTGCCTGAATTATGATTATGTATGTGTATTGTACTTATAATTAGCACGATTTAATAATGCAACCGGATCCACCCATCCAAATACAAGTAGTTGCACGACTTTTGTTGTTTTGGTTAGGATCAAAGGAGCTGGTCGTTCTCTTTTCGGTTTTTGATAACAAAACACTCCAAGATGAGTCGTGGCGTTAAATTAAATTCTTCATAATTGTTATTCATAACGCTTGAAATATTCTCTCATTTGTTTAAGTTAATGAGAAAATCTAAAAGTGGCCTGAATAGGGCACACAACCGAAAAGACATTTCTCTTTTGTAAAGATAAATCATTTAATTGGTTGGCTGACAGATTGTATTGTTTGATTCGACCGAAAAATGATATGATGATGAACGAAACGGTCGACTTTCTACAATTCAACAAGACCTCTAATGAAACTCGATTTTATATTCGTACATTAATCAACGTTAACGGAAATTTTAATGAAATTTTATTAAAATTGTTACATTGCACGAATAGAAGAACAGCAGCAGCAGCGGGCAAAAAACCGATTCTTTTAATGGAGGAAAGTATTTTAAAATTCCACTTTTGTTTCTTGTTAGGGACAATCGAATTTAGAAAAACGGTTGTATTCATCACGCACACCCTATTCCTAGATGATCCAATAATAGTAGTACTGCTACAACAACGGAATAATGTCAGAAAAAAACAACGTAGCAAGTCGAATAACTGTGTAAATACGTTGGCAACTGTATTGAATTCAACAATTGAAAAATACGGTGTAGTGGAGAAGTGGAGGCGTGGAGGCGGTAGTACCTATTTGATTCTATGAAGAATTCATGATATTGTAGATGAGATGTGAATTGCAATGGTTTGTAATATCGGAAAAGTGGATCCCGAAGCGACGACTAACAACATAACATTCACACTCATCTTTTTCAATAGACATACACGAGTATATTTGATATTTATTTCAGTGTATTTTTTTTTTGTACATCTTCCAATATCAGGTGGAAACTGAAACGTTTTACATAGCGTTGTTGTCATATTACGGTGTATTCTAATCAATTTAGTCGTATACGAATATTTTATGAAAAGAAAACGAACAATAATAATACATTTTGATGGGTAATTATTTGATTAAACATTAATGCAAAACCTAGCTGGAAGCTCTTTTATTGATGATGGTAGATCAACGGATACCGGTATTATGATTCCAAATGAAGGATAATCGAACAAGTCATTAGTTGGAGCTCAGATAATTTCTAGATATCCATCATTGATTTCGTGTAGAAATAGAAATGGGAAAAGTTAAAACAAAATCAAAAAAAAACTTGTGTGTTTTCATTCAATTTGAAAAATAATTTCATCTGATATTTGTCCAAGAATTGAAGATAACACTTTTGGGAATTAATAAAGTTTCATTGACAAGAAAATATTAGTTTTGGACGATGATAGAATTGGTGAAAAATCAATAAATTAACTGGTGTCTACTTACGAATAGTCGGCGATAGTAATTGGTATTTGTCCGACAGTTTGAAATCCATTTAAAGCATTCTCGATTCTGATAATACGCAAATCTGCTAACTCTTCCATTTTTATGATGAATCTCGGAAATTGGCAGAAAATATGCACGTTTTCTTTTGTCTCAGGTTTTTCATGAAGTTTTGTTTTTTGCAAGACGGCTCTGGAAGCTCTGAAAGTTTTTTGGAGGAGTCCCCAAATCCGTGAGGTTTATTTCGTATATTTTTTCACTCCTTTTCGCCTCTCTTTTGCAATTACCCGCCCGCCTACTCCCATCACCAACTAAACTTACTGTTCTTTTACTTCATTTTTAATAATCTTTTTTATGATTCTCTGGAATTCTCCCAGCTTTTTCAGAGTTATTATTGTCTTTAGCGTAACGATTAGAAGTACAATTATCACGTAGCGAGTCTTCAAATTTGGCACTTCAGAACAATACGGGCTGAAAGTGTTTTCAGAAGCGAAAGCGACAGATGCTAGAAGCGTTGCAGGAAATCCACACTGAAAAGCTGCCGGATCGACGGGACAAGCAAACGCCTGAGGCAAGATTTGGAAAAGGAGATACATCTTCTTGGCGTAACTCCTTAACTGTTTTTTTATTGTAATTTTTAAGAGAATCTCACTTTTAAATGCAACTCAAACGAGTCGGAAACTCCTTACATGGATTACCTCTTAATAAATTTGTGCTGGACAAAAGCAACTCACTTGATAGTAGATGAGTTGCTCTAAAGGGCGTTTACCTTTTTTATTCGTGGTTGTCAGATGGAAGGAAGAAAATGGAGATTTGAAATGGCTCTTTTTTACTGGTTTAAAAACAGAACAATCGAGGCTTTTACGTGACATTACTTGGCGGTAAAGTTTTCTTGCAACATAATTTGAGAGCATAGCTATGAACTATTTCAGCTTTTTTCTATGTGAACAACATCGTAAAATAAAGCACCAACAAAAACGAGTTGCGTTTCACTTTCAATTTACAATTTATATCTGTAAATTCAATAAAAACTAAACTTTTACAAACTGAACTTTAATATTCTCTCTTCAATTTGGCTAATGAGATAAATAAACAAATTCGTGTCGTTTTGCCTATGTGGCAAAAATTGTCCCAAAGATGTGTAAATCCCACATTTTTACCGCGTATTTGTTGGATGACCGTGTATAAAGACAACGGACAATTAGATTACATCCAATTTCCATTTCACATTAAAAATTCCATTTCCATTGGCCGATCACAATAACAATTCCATTTGAATTTTTATTCGACCGTCAGATGTTGAAATTTCCCTTTTTGCCACACAAAACAATATGGAAAATATTAAATATACATGCAGAGGTTGAACGTAGGCTACACCTGCAATTGAATATAGTGAAATTTCCAATAACTTTCTTCTCAGTAGGATAGCCAGAACGCAATTTAGCTTGTGGACATGTGGTGTTCCTGTTATGCCGTCCGAGAGAGGCTGGCAAAACGAAAACGTACAAAACCAGGTACAACAAAAGGTATATTATAATAATATCAGCGTCAACAACAGAATTGATGGGGAAAGCGAGATTTACAAATGTATCCAGAGAATAGAGATATATATGTAATTTATAAACGGTTTGACTTTTAAGGAGACTGGGATGATTGATTCGCTTTGGGGTTGCGATGGTTTCCAATACGAATCTACAATACAATATGTGTATATCTCCAGTAATATGTAGGGATTTGTGTATTATTTATATAACCACTCTGTTGTTGTCATTGTTATTGTTGTGATTATGATTAGAAACGGATATTTCAGGAAACATTATAGTTATTAATTTATATAAACCAATGATTTATTATATTCGTCGTTCCTACTAATACTACAAATATTAGGGTGATTTGACTATAATGATTTACTGTTTATCTAGAAGTTCGGGTCGTATTCGTCATTAAATCATAAATATTATTCATTATTCATGTGCGATTTATTTCGAACAAGCTGAATCGTTTTAATAGAGAGAAAGTGCATTTTGCAAGCAAGTTGCATTAATGAGTAAATATTTAAATGGCTAATGGGTTGTCGTGTTCAAAGCCATATACCTTCCGATTATAGTCGGATGGCTAATATTCGTTAGATACTGATGACACGTTCACATATTATATAAACATAGCGAATACTGGATGATAATATATTATCAGCTATCTTATCCCAAAGGTTGGCACCGACATTAGCTCGAATGCACGTGACACGACTACCGAATGTCGCATTCCGCCCCCCTTTCCCATCGTATTTTTACAATAAATAACTATGTAATGGAAAAATAATATCTTCTACCAATCGTCTCAAATTATAGGTGGTTTAATAAATTATATAGTGAATAGTTGCCGACAATATCAAAACAACACCGCTTATCAATGTTCTGCAGGACAAGTCAAGAAATTGCCTTGCATCCGTACCAGGAAACATTCCGTTGGTTTCCAACATTACTCACTTGTCGCGGAACATTTCCTCTTATGCAAATACTTCGCAAAGCTAATAGTTGTCGTATAATCTCGACTATATTCACTAGATTTTTCACAATCTTTGTCTACCCATCCAATCGCAATTTCTAATCGATTAATTCATCTCAGAAATTGCTACTCTTACAATCATCTCGCTTAAACAAATTCGAAGTAAATTGAAATTAATAACTCACGTTAGAGTAGCTTGAAAATTTCGCTTAATGGCGCTTTCGAACGAGCCTAAAAAAAGCGTCGGACGCCTCCACTGATTTCGCCGTACATTTGTCTCGAATGATAGCAACGGCAATTGTTGATGGTAGAAGAGAGCGTCCTTATACTTTCTCTGTTTCGCCATGAAACCACTATTTCCGTAATTGGGTTATCAGTCGTTGCACGTAATTGATTTATTTCCTCTCTCGGTGGCAATTAAAGAGTTACACAAGCTTCGGCCAGGTTGGATTCTCACCCGCAACTTTTTAGTTTACTTACAGTATTGGTAATTTTGTTACAATTGTTTTAACAATTTTTTTCATTAATATAATTACTGTTAATATTAATGAATTAGAATTTGATTAAATTATCTCTCATGCGGATCATGTTAATTTCAGTTGACATATGATTTTCGATTGAACTATTTTCCACCATTAGCGAGTTAATTTTAATAATTGCAATTAAACTATAAATGATATTCATAAAGCTACTATTGTAATTGCATTTCTACATTAAACAAACTGATAATGGAAAGAGTTAAGCGATTGTAGTTTATTGTGAAATCATCCATTTGTTAGTCTTTTCTCTCTCCGTATTTACATAGTTGAAATCAACAAACAACAGGGTACAAAAAAACAAAAAACATATGCCGAACTCTGTATGGAAATGTTGGTTATTATGATGGGATAGGGGTGCGGCAGGTACCATTGTTTCGTGCAGTTAGTTACGTCAATGTGTGCTAGAAACTGACTTTATTATATTCCATGTTTCAGCCACAGTGTTTAAATATTAAGAAGCTTTGTGCTGGTTGTTATTATTTCAAGGTAAATGGGGCTCGTAATGAAGACGAATGTGCCAACCGAAAACGACAGCACACAACACCCGGCCGCCCCCAACCCCACCTTTTATTCAGTTTGGCGTTTTCCAGTTTGCGGTATACCTCGTTCATTTATACACGTAGATTATAGCCGGCAATTCTGTACAGAATAAATTGATTATCTCAACTAATTGCACAAAACAACCCAAACGAAACTCAACAGAACAAGATGGGGTTTTAAATAAAATTTGGCGTTACTTAAAGTTAAATTCGGTAATTACCGGATCGTCTCTGATTTCCCAATAGAAATTTTCAATAGTGGCTTATTACGATTTCATCCATTACGCCGGAATGGTTACCAAGAGCGTGGACGCTCCGCTTCACTTCTTCTCCTTCTCAGATCTATCCATCGATGCGAGAAATCATTCATCGGTCTTGTACGACGAAAACGACCCACCGACGTTTTCATTATTATTTCTCATTTCGATTTTTTTCCGTTCGTTCTCCTTTCGCCAGCCCAGTTAGCCAGCCAGCATTCCATATTTGTCATACTCCGTGACTGGCATATAAACACGTATCAGGCACGTTCTAGACGCTTTTCTCGCACTTTTTTCCAATGCTACTGCTGCTATTAGATGAGTGGTAGACGTTTTCACGTACCACCGTCGAAAGGAGGCATTTCAGCAGTTTTATTGGGGGCTCTTTACCTTCAAATAAACACGGATTTTGAATTTGTACGAATCTTAGCCGCTGATGTATTTCACCGAGTGTGGCCGTCATGAATTATTTAAAATCGTCGAGATTTTTCACCGCCACTAGATAAAAACCGACCAGAATTTGACGATTTGACAATACACACAAAAATTAATTAAATTCGTGTTTATTGTTTATTTAATCGAGACTTTTGTGTATCGAAAAGCAGACGATAGAACGATTATAATAACATACTAGATAAATGACAAAAAAAAACGTGGAATATTAATCTTATGGATGCTATCTTCGGCTGCAGACTTTGGTAGTGATGTTAAACTTATCACAGCATCTTTAATTTCCTTTTAGCATATCGTTAGAGGGCAAATATGCCGCCAGAATCCATCATAACGATAACACTGATGCGTCGCGCCATCAACGGTTCGATTTTTCAGTCGGCAAACGGGCAAAAATCGAATTTACATTCTCACAATTATAATAGAATAAAAAGCATGATTTTCCTATTTGAATTATTTATTGGTCCAATTTTACCAGTGTCAACAAACAGTAAACGTACAATTATATTAACGTATCAAAAGAAAACGATAGAAGCAATCAATTCTAATTCGTTACAATCAATATTTACATCTTAATCTAATGAGAAGAGAAAACGATATGAACATGAAATTTTTGCACTATTAAATCAGTCATTAATACAGGCAGTTAAATAGTAGTCAATCTAATTTGATGATGAAATTCATCACTAAAATCTACCTATTTTTAGTATTATTATTATTATTAATAGTATTATTATAATTAATGATTCTGTTTTACATAATTTCCATCTTATAAAAAATAAAAGGGTTCCACAACGGATTAGTTTAGGAGTTACACGAAACAACGGGAATTTGTACAAAAAGGGAAGCAATAATTACTTAATATTAGTTAATTTCCAACGCAGCAACAATTTTCGTTTAATGATCCGAAATATGCACATTAGAAGCATAGGTTGTGCAAACTTTCGTTGGTTTATTTTCGAGAGAGAGAGAGAGAGAGAGCTTGAGGAATGAGCATTTTGAACAGGAATCGAGGACAGAAGGCACGAACGTAGGTAAAGCGTACTAAAAACGAAGCTAGCAGATTTTTGTAGTCGTTTTGTTTTACAAATAACAAATGCTCCAATTGCATTAAATATACAAACATGTAACAATATATGTTCATTACTAATAATTTAGAATTGAAAAAAGATCCTTTTCTCCCATTTTAATTAATTTTAATTATTATGTTTCCACAATGTTTTAATTGTAGCAAATATCACGCAATTTTCTCATATTATTGTCGATTAAATACAACATCATTAAACGTCAGTGTAAATCCGGATTATAGCCCAAATTCTTGCGTTGCAAAAATAAATGAATCTCACGGAAATTCGGCCGGTCCGATTCGTTACGTTGCCAGCATTCGCACATCAAATCAAAGATCTCTTTCGGACAATTAATCGGTATTGTCAGTAATATCTGAAAAATAGTTTTGTAATTATTACAAAAAAATTCAATTCAATTAAATCTTACATGTTGGCCGTCATCTTGATAGAAATGCGTGACATTCTCTATAACTTTATCGTCACTGAACTCTTCGAACGGTTGCTCCCGGGCAAATGTCATTATTTCCCATAATAAAACAGCAAACGACCATACGTCACTCTTACTGGAGAACTTGCCCTATACGAAATATTATTATTATGCCACAATACTTGACTGACAGTCGAAATTAATATATTATTTTTTGTGAGACAACTCACCAAAAGTATACTCTCCCAGGCCATCCAACGTATCGGCAGGAAACGGTGCTGGGCGACTTGACAATAATCCGAACTGTAGAGCTGACGAAATGAGCCCAGATCGGAGATTTTGATCTCGTACCGGTGGCCGACTAGGCAATTTCTGCAAAGTCAAGTGTATGCAGAAGTTGTAAATGTTGAGACAAATTACTTATAGAATTAAACATATCGATTGATTCGTTTATTGCGTTTGCACAGTAAGTTTTGCAACTATCGAAATAAATGGATTTTCCTGGACGAATCCTTTGAAATTCAGCTCATCAATCGGACTTAAAAAAGAAGATTTGTGGTAGATTCTTTTGTGCAAGTCAAACCGCAACTGTTGCCTAAACTTATTCGTTTTTAATTGTTTCTCTAACAGGAAATAAACTTATCATGCAACCACAAACATCGAAGACAAAACTAGACACAGTCCTATCGAGTTTTTGTTGGACTTTTTCTAGTCAATTGAGTCTCGATTTAAGAAACTATGAAACTTCCGGAGAGCATCTATTTTTGATGAAGTTCAAAGTTTTTGGATAGCAACACAAGAATTTGCCGAACGAGGAGAAAACGCGATATGTCTCTTTACTATTCAATAAATGGTGTCGAAACTTATTTTTTAACATTTTCAGTGTTCGAGTCGGATTAATGCGGATTATTGAAATTAAGTGCGACGTGTTAAAAATATCGCCTGGTATCTATAATTCTCCAGATACAAAATGTATTCAAAAACTCCGTCCAAAAATGAAGAACAAAACTTCAAATAACAAAAATCTAAGAAACTTACGCACCGAAAAAGTAGTGCCTCTATTAAGAGAATCACTAGTGTAGTACTTTGAAATTTTTTGCATTTTTCGATAGTCTACACCTTAAAAAATAACCTACTAAAATTTCAACAGTGGATCTCAAATAATTTTTGAGTTACAGCCTTCCAAAAGCAGTTACTCATCGCTTAGGAAAGTACGATAGCTAAGGAGGCGTAATGCGTTGTCTTGCCCCCTCCCCCTGTTTTGCCTTCCCTTAACGACAGTCACATGTTTTGGGGAACTGAAGCGACTCATTTATGGGCCTGGAATAGCAGATTAGTTTTAGATACGATATTTGCCGATTTCTAAGAACGAAATCATTACTTTTTTCTTTTAATGTGGTTTTATCAAAAGTACGTTTTTCAGATTTGCTACAGTAATTCGATAACAGATCATCCGATCAATTTGATTTTTTTTCAACTTAGACAATTTATATTTATTTCTAAATACAATGTCCCTGTAGTTTTCAGATTGTTTAAAAATTGTGATTTTGCCATGACAAAAACCATCAGATTTTTGAGCGAAATGTGAGACTTTCTTTAAGACTCCGTCATTTTGTTAATTTTCAATTTTCTCTTCACAATCACTGATCATTGCATAGACAATTTATTCTAGGTTAGGGTTAAAGTGCTCTATTTGTTTGTTTGTATTTCAGGCACTGTAAAGGTCACAATCACTGCAGCAGTTGTAACACGGAAGATGGCAAATAATTTGTTGAAAATAATTTTTGGCTTCTTGTAATTTTTTTCTTTATCTACATTACTGATGCTCAAACATTCAGAATAATAATTTCTTCTTTTAAATTCTCGAATATCATTTTTCAGACGGCCACACAAGTGGTCCCTCTGAAGGCCCCAAAATTTCGTGATTATTTTAGGTTGAAAATTGATTCAAAAAAAATTTCAGGGTCGCCAAAGAAGTATAAAATATTAAAATTTGAGGTTCGTCAGAAATTTTATACTTAATTTTTGGACGAATTGCCGCTAGATATCGATAACCAATTGCAATATTTCCATATGGTTGTAGAAATTGGTGGAGGCGCCGGGCAATACACGTTTACAACATTAATGATGAAATTGAGAGTATTTACAAATTCGAGATTTATTGCAATCAATTATTGCACAATATTATCAGACCGATTATTTACTGTTTGAGATGAAATAATTCCGTCGTTTTGTACCAGAGTTAATGAGAATTCTATTGCGATTGCCTATTACCATAATTGATTATTAATATAGTTGATAGTTTGAAAAATTGATTGTCGATAATTTCAATTTGGAAATTATTTGAGTAATGCAAGTTTCCTCCAACTTTCTATTCGATAATTCACTGTTGAAATTATGAATTCTCCCGTCGAGGCTATTGCCATCTAGTCACGTTGCATTAACAGTAAAATGCCATCGTAAAATGATATACGAATATTGATAAACTTCCTGCAACTTTAGGGGAGTCTGTTGCAAACTTAATACAATAATGATCAAATTAAATAGTATAGAGGGCAACGAAAAACAATCTCATATATTTCTCAAAAATACCACCCTTGTTGCTCAACATTCTCACATATCTTTTAAATTTTACGATAATAAAATCTGTCATAAATTCTCCTATTAGTATACAATCTGGGAGACCGTATTAGGATTTTCAATTTGTCGTACATATTTATGTTGCATAAACAATGCGACAGCTTGACATGACGACGAGTTTTGTTCTTGAAAATGAACATAGAACTAACAACGGAACGACAAAGATCTCTTGGCCACTTGTCAGGCGAATTTTAATTACGAATAAAGAGAGGCAAACGACGCGAACAAGTACCAAACGACTAATGAAAACTGCCTTGTTTTTGAACGTGATACGAAATACAACTTGACAAGTTGAATAAGTTTTCGTTTATTCTAGATATCTATCTTTGTTTTACTTGTTATTTAGAATTTAAATAAATTGTGGTCGATTTTTGGGTGTACTTACCGTGCCGCCAGATCTTTGTGGACGTACCGGAGTGATTCCAAGTACTTCATGCCGGACGCTATTTGGGTCGCCATATATATCAGACAACCATAACTGAAAGAAAACGAAAAAGACACGCAAATATTAAAGTGAGAATTTGACACTCTGATATATTGACCATTTTCAATTTTCACTGTACACAATTTATCTTGTCTTGGAGATGGTATTTTTTTTCCTGCTTGTTATTGCTACTGCAGGCGAAATTATTTTACACACAAATGTTTGAAAAACAAACTGGAATTTTAGATGAAATCAAAGTTGTTTGAAAAACTACTCGGGCGTACTTTACGCTCAACTATTTTCTAAGTACAAAGTGCTACGAGAAAATCCAAAGAGATTTCAAGTAAATCAGGAATTTTCGAAGGAAACAGCCACTTGTGCACAAAGTATGTGTACACATCAATCGATCCGAACTGGGAGACTGTCGTTCAGTATAAAATCGTTTGATATTTGTAATTTATTGTACTGTAACCTTATTAGAAACAATGTGACGATAATCTTAATCGTCCGTTATATATTCTATTCTTGTTCTGATCTCAAATCCTTGCCATTTATTAAATTTTATGGTTAGATCGGCGCGATACATCTTTGGTGAAATCGTGAAAAGATGCGACACCCGTTCGCTTAATGTCTCCCCAGTTATATTAGTGCGAATTCTACTACAAATCTTTGCGATGTCGATTTTCTACCTTCCACAAAAATATTACTAAGTAAAAGCCGCATTTCATGAAAGAGGGATTTCCAGCCGAAGCACACCACCATCAATATATAATTTGTTTTTATATTTTTCTCTATATAGACGGTATATTACCTTAGAGTTTTGGCGGTAGGGGCGCACGGTGTAGCTGATTCGGCGACGTGATCTTGCAGGAATTGGCACAAATCCCCCATCGGTGAGTATTCTCTTACTGCACATATTGGTTCCTCATTCAGACTCGCCCCCAATAAACGAGCCACATTCGGATCGTGTAATCGTGCTAAAGTTTTCACTTCCCTCACAAATTCCTCTTTAAAATTTGATAATCTCAACGTATGAACAACAACAAAATTACAATCACTATTTCTATTATTATTATCATTATTATTTGATGAAATCACTAGTTCACATAAATGAACATCACTATGTAGACTATTGCCAAGTTTCTCAATTATATGTAATCGTTCATGTGGGAAACACTCAATGATCACATTGTCTACATCGCCTTCAGCATTGTCGTCGTCGTAATGTCCGTCCGGCTCAGGACTCAGGGGCAACATGAATAGGTGGTTGATTTTTGTACGAGCCAACCCCAATGTGGTCGGCGATAATGCGGCCGCTGTTAAAATTGAAGATGATGATGATGGTGCACACATATCATGGCTGTTGTAGTAAATCTCTGGTGGCGGCGGTACTGGCGGCGGTTTCGGCAAAAAGTTCAACAGTGGAGGCGGTGCTCGTTGTTCTTGTTGTTGTTGTTGTTGTTGCGGTGGCGGTTGCGGAAACACCTGACTAGATAGTGGTAAATTGTACTCGCGACACACCAAATCTGGCACTTCTATTAAACAATGCGGAAATGTGGTAATTTATAGAATTATTTATAAAATTAGACAGATTTACCTGTGTAATCGGGGCTATTCGGGTGTGCTGTTGGATGTTTGTAGGAGCTTGTTCGGCAATTGTCTACGTACAGTACTGATTTCTCGCAATCTTCTAGAGCCATCTAAAACACGTAACAAAAGAGTAGAGAATAAACGAGATCGATTGATTCGCAGGAAATTACCTTGTCGCATTTAATCTCCGTCCTTGGTACCATACCGAGTCCTGCTGTTGGTTTGAGTCTTTGATTTTTATAGACAATAAAAACAATAGCGGCCACAAGTATCACAATAACAACAGTTAAAATACCAATAACGAAACCGATATATTGTTTCGGTACATCGTTTGTTTGGCTTTTCGTTGATATTCCGGTGATATTTCGATTCACTTTGGTCGATATACTTTTAACTTCGTCTCTTTGTAACGGATATTCTTTACCGGATTCCGGAATTGGTATGTCTTCTGATGATTCTGTGAAATTGCCTGTTATCACCGCTGAAAATAACATCGAGACTTGTTGGAATTTCCAGTTCACTTCAATGATTGTATTATATAATTTTTTTTTCGGTTCTTTATTAGAAAGCAAGATAAGCAAGCCACCACAACTTGTCTATTCTACTATCTAAACCACTTAATTTTACTTTAAAATTCTTTTGTTAAAACTTCACAAAGATAGATCAAAGATACTTTACCGGAATCAAACGAGATTTCGCTGAGAAGAATCCATCTTGAAGCGAAATATAATTGTAATTTAACAAAACGACCGATGCGCTGATGTAATTTGATTGTAACATTTCTAGCGTGTTCTAATACTAAATCCGGCATATAGGAGAAATGAACAGGTTCACCATTGAAAAAATTCCCATTGGTACTAAAGAAAACTCGTGCATGCGAGAATACCTTGAAAAATTTCCCAAATGGTAGGTATTCTACGAAAGTTTAAATTAATTTTTTGTTCCACTACCTGTACATCTTTGGTGAACAGATTGTTGGTGTGTAGGTGGGCGGCGGTGAAATTGCGCACCTTATCGAATTCAAAGAGCAATTCTAAAGGATGGCCTGCCCAGGCCGGTGTATCGTTACGCCAGCCAACCCACTCGTACCCTGTGGAACGTTATTTTCAATTAGACGAGCATATGATTATTTACATAAACTAATAGGAATTTTATAGAACAAAAAACTCCAGTTCTCTATTAGGTTTTGTCAACTGTAATATGAAAGGAATAAATTTAATTTTCCTGCTTCAGTTAAATGCATCTCTGCATTGTCGAGTAGATTGTATGTATCCGGTTGAAGTTTGATTCTTATTAAATTCCCTCCAACTATACAATATTCCACAAGAAATTGTTTGATTAATGCTTTACAACGGAATTTCGAGTAAATAAATGTACTTTTGTTGAAATGTAGTAGATAGCAATGTTTGACTGTAACAACAACAACAAAAAAATTGGCTGCAGCAGTTCACCACCATCAGTTTTCTTCAGAAAGAAACCACTTTTGTACAGCAGCTTTCGACATGATTAATGGTGGGTGAATCAGCAGTTTGCGACTAGATTTATTACAACTTCGACTGTTTTGTTGGATTAATATTAGCAGCGGTTCGCCTGTTGAACGCGTCTGGCCATCACCTGTTCCGGTGACAATTCCTACAATTAAATCGACCAACTATCGCAGAAAACAGCCATAGATTTCGTGTGAATAAAGACGTAAAACCGGACAACATGTTTTGCAAACAACAACAATATAAATGGAATGTAAATGGAAATTTCGCAACAACAGTAGCTCACCTTTACCGTATCCGGTCAGGTCTAATCGAAAGTTATCTTGTCCTTTCTGGCCATCGACTAATTGCCCTAAACCGTTGGTTAGTAAACCATTCTCTTCTCGGCCATCGTAAGTGCGATCGGTGAGATCTAATTCAGGACCGCGTCTCAGTCCCTGGGGTGTTTCGTAATTTAGTAAACCATCTAGAAAATTATTCATCATAATTACAAAGGGGGGGCGCGCATTTTTGTATTTATATTTATAAGTGACATAAAAAATATGCGCCACAATTAATATTCACAGTTCCCTATATATAAATGATGTTGTAATTAATCATAATTATGGAGTTGGTGTATTAAATCGACGGTAAACAGAGAAAAATCGTTGTTTAGCCTCGGTTGCTCTCTATTAATCTTCGTAATTTAAACGATTCTATTTAAACAAACAAGGAAACTTTTAACTAGATCATCGATCTCTATATAAAGTTGCAAAATACCGAGTCGAACGAGATATTTTCCAGCTAATTGTCTCGTCTTTCGTGCAAATCAGGCCCCGTATTTTCATCATTTCGGGATGGTGGTTTTTTTCTTATGCGTCAAAGCAACATGTGGGTCCTTTTTTATATAGAAAATAAAATCAGCAAGTTGGATTGCTGACGTGCAGTTTAGTTTGTATCGGCAAGTTTTGGAACACAATTGAAATCTACAACCGCACAGTTGCCATCAACCGTCAGTGTGTTACGTTATTTCATGCTTGTTCAGCAAAAGCGTGGCTATTACAGATACAAACAGAACAACAACATGCTATTATTAGAGAAGTTTTGTATATGTGTTTGTGTTTAAATATACTATATAGAAAGCTCAATTACAGATAAAACATAGAATAATAAACACACCCCTATACAAGACCCATAACTCTTGGTAATTGTATTGTTTTGAATTTTATTAACAAACCTGTCCATTTACATCCAACTAGTTCGACACGCATACAAACTGTACGAACATGATCGCTATATGGTAGAAATCGAATTTTCGTTGCTATTATCGGTGGATCTATTTTCTGATCGACTATTGTGAACGTGTCCGTATTGCCGGGTAATAACTGTAACAAAAATTAAATCAAATTAAAAAATTATTCAACTTTCCCACAAAATAACAACAAAACTGTTTAACAGGGACCAAAGCAAAAAATAGATAAACATTCTATTCAATGTTGAAAATGGTATAATATTTAATATCCGAGGCACGTTGGATCTCTGTCTAAAAATGGTTTGAATTCCAACAGTCTGACACGCTTATCAGAATTGAAACCAACATATTTTGAATACCAATACGATCGTAATAGTATTTTGAACAATATTCAATCATATACGTTTTGATAGCGAATGAAGAGATTAGTTTGTGGGTGTTTTAGAGAGAATTTGTTGCGATATTGTGTACGATTTAAAAATACATCCAACTTCCGTCAAGTTTAACGAGAGAATTCAATTAAAATCTATTTACAAATTGAACCTTTTGAGGTGCAATTAAATTGGAATTGTGCCAATAAATTCTCATAATTGATTATAAATCAAAACAATCCATTGATAATACAATTTTAAACAATCATTTACGCATTAATTCAATTACTAATGGAATTGTTTTTTTTTCCGGGGAGGCTCTCTCATTTGTTTATTATTGTTTTGTTGTTGTGTTAATGTTGCATCTGTATTTATAATTTGATACGTTGTAAATGAATGGGAAAAACTGGATGTCCATCTGGAGCCCCCATTGTGGGATTAATCGGGAAAACGTTCATATATTCAATACAGTGACTGCACGCAGCTGCAACTGCTTGTAATTCAATTATACTATGGAATTTGAATCGGCCATTATATTCTACCTAAGTGCATCTATTTGCATTCCACATTAACCAAAGTTTCTGTTAATCCACTATAAAATTAAATTTTCATAGGAATGCCACCGCATTTTCGAACAGATCCATTTGAAGGAGGACAAAGATCCAGTGCAAACGCTATCGGGGCAGGAAAACTAGCTGGACATAAATCGGTATTACCGAATCGATTAAGCTAAACAAATTTTCACACTTTTGGATAGATTGGGATAAAATGTTGGTCTCAATTTATGCATAAGTTGTTGCAATCGAGCATGTTCTAATCGAGCAATTGGAGGATGCTGCAATGTCCATTGCCAAATTTTCTCTAAACCGTTGGAATTTTCTATTGAATTATTTAATGGTTAAAGGCTGAAAATTTTACAATTCAGGCAAAAACAATTAAAGAGGTTCGGTTTTTGCAAAATTCTCTCAGTCTTAATTTGGCTTTATTTTGAAAGTACAAAAAGTGGCGACCCCACAATTCAATTCTGACTAGGATCTGGAATCTACCAAATCCACTCTTGGAAGTTTTTTTGAAGCTTCCAATTGCCTCCTTAGCCTCAATACCCTCATCTGTATTGTGACCTTTATTTGGGTAATTTACAAAAGACGTTTTTGATATTTTTCTACTTTGTTTTGTTATTGGGAAGGTTAGGCTTGAATCTGTATTTTTTTTCTCTCAACGGCGCCCCATAAATAGTCACTTTATTTTTGTTATCTTTCTGGAGAGGAGCGCGGAAAATACGCTTGCCTGGAGTCTTAGGAAAGCTTGGACCAGCTATGTGTACCTCAGTCACTTGATAAAGTTATGTAAAATAGGATCTAAATTGTTTTCAACTTTGCTAAGTACAACTTTACGAAATTTTTCGCCTTTTAAACGTGCAAGTTGCGTTTTCTATAATTTGTTGTATTCGTTTTAAAATGCATAAAAACGAAGATCGCAGAATGAACTTTTCGCGTGTGGTGTAAATTTAGATCTTATATCATTTGAATAAGAAAAAGTCACAGATTCATAGCTTTCCAACAGAAGCTTTATGGTACTTTTAAAGTTGATCATTATCAAATTTTGCGTTTTTGAGTTGTTAGATGTCACCTACACAGGTGATGAACTTCACGTCTTGAATATTCAACATTTGCCTACTGACGACCTTTGACCTCAACTCGTTCTAACTTTCGAATAATTCCAACGACGTCTATAAGTCTTTGACTCAGATCTTGGGAGAATAAGCTTCCGACATTTGCGTGCCTTCCAAGAGAATTACAAATAAAGCAATACATGGAGGGCCTTGTAAAAAGAGACTCTCTAAAACGTTTCGCTTAATTCACTAACAACTGGTATTCGGTAACTATAATTTTTTTTCTTTTTTAATAACGGGCGTCGTATCGAAAAAATAAGCAGAGACATATAAATTGAGAATGAGAAGGGCCATTTAAAGATGCTTTTTTTATATTTTTCCATTTTGTATACATATTGTAGTATCATTTATATGAAAAAAACGTATCGAGCGCCTGTGATAATGAGCGGCACAATACTAACGTAACGGAAACGACTGTTGATATGGATGGAAGCTAGCTTTTCAGTTGTGACGACCGGAAGTTGGAGCGTCGCGACGTACACTCATTATAGCTAATGGTAGATGCGCGCACAATGCCATCGTCACGTCCACCTGCAGAAACATATTGCCCTTATCTCTCTAAATATACTACTAAAGAACAAGTCTGTTTCAAAGACCATCAAAGCGGGCAGAGACGGTTTCTTTTCGATCATTTTACGAATTTAAATTGAATTAAAAATATTTTAAACTCGTCAAGTACCGCGCATTAAACGTTGTGTATTTTTAGCGTGTAAAAGTAGATACCTTTCACATAATTCACTGAGAAGACGACAACTAATTGCTGGTTTAATCGAATAAATTTCGAATATTTCAAATTAACGCATCTTTGATCTTATTTATTTATCATAAACAAATAGAAATTATTCTAAATTTAGTTTGTCAGTGGTCGTAATTTAACGAAAAATTCAACTCGGTCCCTATAAATTAGGCGGGTTTATTGGACATAGTTTTCGCTCAAAGATAAAATAATTGAATTGGGAGTTTAAATCTAAACTTTTCAATCTTTAAATAAAATTGGTATTTGTGGTGGTTTTTGTTCAAAAGCGAACTCTGTGTTCGAACATCCAGGAATCGTAGTTAATTATAACTTTCAAGTTTGCGTTCTTAAAAGCAGCAAATAATACAATTTTCAAATTGGTTGGATATCTTTCATATCGTTACAAAGGGTCCATCTCGTTTCTGTTGAGTTTTTTTCTTGAAAAATAGCATAAACTTTCAACAAAGTTAAAGAAATGAATGAGTCAACATCTATTTTTAATGATCTTCAATTTTACCTCTTTGCCGAAACGATTCTTCCACCGCACCCATTTGGGCAACGTGGGCCGCCAATACTCCAACATGTACTCTTCAGCATACTCTTGCCCTTGCCCATTACCGTACCGTCCTTGGGTACGTGTACCGGTGATAACATAGATGTCTTCCAAGCTGATCTCCAGATATTCTTTAGCATCGCGTGATACCATTTGTCGCGGACACCAGGCGCCACCATTCTTGTCATTTCGTAGCCTGCAAGCAATGGACGTTATTAAATTGGCTGTGAAATTTATTAATCTTGTAAGATATTAACAAGGAGGGAACAATGAAGCGTTCATTTAGATACGAGAAACAATAATAGTAAAAGATTTTTTTTCGAGTAGTCCTACCATTATTTTGGGACAGGTTATTAGTCGATTTCTGTTGAACTTTCATATTTGTTTGTAAACATTGAATAAGCAAAAAGCCGGCATACGTGACATCGTGTAGGATATAAGCACTAAATATCGAATGCTACGTTGGCATTACCGTTCGATATTGCACAGTTTTGAAATTGGGAGCCTTTTCGTTTTCCCCTCGACTAATCCGTCTCTGTTATTGTTTGAATCGGATATAAATCCAGAATAAATTTTTTGCTTCTCAACTAGATGCAGTCGAATCAATACAAAAAAAAATCACAGACAGCCCTGATTCGACTGTGTTAAGCCGATGTTTGTATTGTTGAACCGCAAGATTGTGTCGCAAATTTATCGCGTTTACATATGTCGATCATGAATGGCCGCCAACATTTTAACAGTGACATAACAAAATTTATATTGTAGGAAATTGAATAGCGACCATATCGACTGGCAGTTTGGAACCAGCGACGCTAAAGCCGTCGTTGATCCGGAAATGCTTTTAACGGAATGCTATTCCATCCCAGTCTTTATCAATGATTCGACTATCGTCGACTTTTCGTCTTTCTCTTTCGGTGCTGACATTTTACCTGGTCGCGGAAACTGTACAGATTTCCTTTCCATTCTGACAATATATATAGGTGATGCCAGTTGTGTGTGCTGTCTATTCAATAACCAATTTTTAGATAGATTCCCACAACGAAAACTATTCAAGCGAGATTTTGTGTTGCAATTTTTCTATTAAATAGTTCGCCACAAGAATGCTTCTATCCTAATCGATCTTCATCACTCAATCATAAATCGAATGATTTTTTTTTGTCACTTTTTTGAGAGAAATATTCAATATCACATACACGAACACGACGCTTCGACGACAGATATTCAGTAAATTATTCAACATTCAGTGCAGACTTTTTAATTAGTTTCGAAACTTTTAAAGAACTTTGTTAAGTATTCATTAATTTAATCATACCGTGCATATAACATTACATCAACGGACAATTCGCAATACAGAGCATAACTTTCAGTTTTTTTGTTATAATCTGTGCATTCATCGCGTCTAGAAAGCTCTCATCAGTCGGGAGCATTAAATCTAAATTCATTGAATAACATAAGCTTAGCAAAATATGTGGCCAATTGTTAAACTACATTTTTATAATCCCACTAAGATTAAATCACTATTATTGGATGAATTGCCCTGTGTTAATTATAAAATCGATATTGGACAAAAGAAATTATGTAGTCGAATCTACGGAATTGATTGTCTTATATTCACGATCGGGCCCGTGACACATTCAGGTCATGAGAATATCGTGAAAAATGATAGAAAAATCCCAGGTTTCAGTTTTGATAAAAGCCAACATAGAAACCATTAAAATGGTATTACGTTGATACGTTCAAAGAAAATATTTCAAAAATTTATTAGACCTTCCATGATGTGGTCCAACACTTCCTGCATCATACGCTGAACTGGCCGTAATAGCATGATCTCTAATCGCACCAGATTCCATTCCCAATGCAATACGACAGCCGCCTGCAACAAAAACAACACCATTAAAATTTGAATAAAGTTGAAATTTGGATATGTCATCGATGCTGGTGATTTTCTAAAGTTTTTTCATTGGTAATTCCAACAAACCCCCAATATTCATTAAGTTTAAAGATGATATATACTTATTGTCTACCATCAATCTTCTCGTTGGAGTTTTTTCTTAATAAATTACTCACGTTGAAGAGCTGGTGTGTTAGTTAAAGACGACGAGACAAACAAACATGTCAATCAATTCCAGATGGGGATGACTTTGATGTTGTGTCTTATAAAACTAGTGCTAATACTGTGCCACATTACATCACCCAAGAGAGACGGAGACAAAGTCTACGAAACAATTTATCTTGTCATGAGATGAAAGTTTTGACAATCCCAAAAAGACTTTGTCGAAATAACTTTACACACAACTGTGGTTAGCGACCAATTAGATATTGAAGCGAAACACACATACAAAAACTATTAGCAAACTTTTAATTAATCGATCAGCTCAATAAATGTGGAATTTTCGATTCGGACGAGTGTGTTATCCTATTTTCTTTGTATATATACCAAGTCGCGTTCTACAAACAATAAATCGACCCGTCGCCTCGCAAAGAATTTCACTAAAATGTCAAGATTGTAATAGACTTCTATCCTAGAACAATTTGTTCCGAGGATTGTTTCCTTTTGTGTGTGCGAACAGAGATATGGTGAAAGCTGGAAATATCAAATGTTCATGTCGTCTATAACATTTACTATGTCTTGTGTCGTTTAGATTGTCAAGGAAATCCCACCATTCTCGTTCGTTTGTTGTTGTTATATATTTTCGGAAATTCCATATGATGCAAGTTGATGATTTTTTTGTTGCCGAACAGACAGGCAAAAGGGATTACTGTTTGGCATAAAGCAAAATACGTTTCAATCTAATGAAGTCGAAAGTTGTATATTTCAGCTCCGGCGCATCCACCATTTCTGACATTTGTGCTTTGAAATGTCAGATTCGTTTAGAAAATACGTAAAACATTGTGTATATATATTCTTGGTAAATAGGGAGAAATTAATGTGTCTGTAGGTAAACATGAGACGGATAAGTTTAGAGAACGTGCTAGTTGTAACACCATTATAACTATGAGATATTTGCGTGACACTTCCTGTACACTACTACCACTATTACAACAGCGAACATTACTGTCTAATGGGCGATAGCACAGCGTTTTAGTAGGCTAAAGCTATCTCAGTCGAGTGTAAACTAGAATTTGCTAATGTTTAACAGAACACAGTCGATAAGATCACAAACATAAATGGTCCATTTAAGCCATCAATTACACGACAATCTCTTTTCATCTCCAAACCTTGCGCAATTCCAACAAATTACACATGTCAAAAGAATTAACAATAAATCTGCTATGTTTTTACGACAATACGTTGCTGTTATCAACAGAAATTTAAAGACTAATTAAATTTGATTGTTGTTGTAAAGTTTACACATCGGAAATGGCGAACGGGTGGTAATTTTAGTTTTCAATAAACTCCGCTATTAGTAATAAACCCGAATTGCAATTTATAATCATAATTATTGCAAATTTGCCGAGTTCCTTCGGGGATACGATGAATAACGCCGAAAATTCACCCTAGCCATTGTCCTATGGGAAACTAGGTTAGCCGACTATTATTGTGATAATGTTAAATGGAAATTCCATTGTATGTGGCACCATGCAAAACCGGGCGCATCATTCTTTTATTTACGACCACTAAAAATAACGCATCTATCTGTTTTTTGCCCGTGTGTGTGTTTGTGTAATAAACGAAACGTAAATGTAGTGTTGAAATTTTTGAAAAATTACGTACACAGCTTTTTCTATACGAATGCCAATAAATTTGATTCAATATCAGTAGAAAGTCGTTTATTATCGGAAATGTTTGTAATATTTTGTCAACATTTTCTCGTTATGTAAAGTAACCAGAAAAAATTCGCCCATAATCGTACCTAAACATACACAAGAAAAATCTAATAAAAATAAAAATCTCTTATATAACAATGAATTATTCTTCAACGTTCCAGTTGAACCTTTTACATATAAAATATTTACGTTTTCTTCCCTTGCACCACTCCGCCGCTTTAGTATTTTACGTGCAAACTGAAATTCTGTTTGTCAAATCTAGACACTTGGACGACTAGAAGAAATACTATATGTACACTATATGAATATAGCACGTGATGAACGACTTCAATATATTTTGCATTCGTCGAAAATGAACCTAGACATGATGTTTATTTTTCCTCTACCTCTCTCTCTCTCTCTCTTTCACTCTAGATGTGTCTCTAACACACTCACACATCCATGGACTTAACTCGATTCTAAACAAAAATTGTGGAAATACTTTCAACCGTGTACGTGCTGTAAAACATTTAGATTTATCATAAAATTAAACTTAATGGGGTAGTTAAGAGTAATATCGTGCAATATTCTATTTCCTTTCTGTTTTTAAAGTTGGCGATTGATTTTTTTTCGAGTTGTTGTTGATCGTTTGATATAAACTGCAACGATTAATCACCGGCAAATTTTCAACAGCGACACCACAATCAAATTGTTTGTTTTAATTAAAATGGAGAAAAATGCGAAATGAACAGCTATATTTTTGATGTTTGCTTTTGTTTTTGTCGTCATTACAACACACACACACAATAACCATGACAGAAATGCAGTAACTCAATATTTCAAAACATTAGGACATTAGGCGTCGGGGCAGGTTATTCACCTCGCGAAGGTGCAGCTTCGTTGCATTTCTCCTGACAAGACCTTTAAAAGTTTGTGCCCCGAGTCCGCTCTTCAGGTTGCTTAGCAAAAGTTTGAATTTTACTTGCCAAAGACCGAACAGAAAGAATTAAGCTTTGTAAGCTTTAATTATTTCCCAGTGGACAGAGGACTTTTTCATCAAAAGAAATAAAGGGTGCGTGGGTGAATAATAAGACTGGACTGTGAAAATAGTGAAACTTGTTCGGGCTGCTGTAATGAGAAATGTTGCTCACACCAATTATCACCTTTTGCTAGCCTAAGGTATCAACAATACACGGCCAAAATCGGTGGATCTAGAAGCAAGGGACAAGAAGTGCCTATCTAGTCGGTAGTATTTTGAAAATTCATCCCTTAAGGTGACTAAATCGAGGAATTGAAGTTTATATGGAAATTTGTACCGCGCCCACGACTGAAATAAACTGCAAAGCACCTCTTCCAAGTCAAACTGGGTCGCTGAAAAGTGGCTCATATTCTGCGCTCGAATTTGAATATTCCGTAAAGAATATTAATTAAATAAATCGCAGCCGATTCCGAATCCCAAACACGACCAGAAATCGCCTAATTGAATTAGCAAAGTAATTACAAGATTTACGAACAATGAAAAAAATTCCTTTATATTACAGTGCACGGTATTGATAGGGTCTCTAATATTATAAGAGGTTGAATGAGAAAATTGCTAGAACGTTGTAGGATGTAAATGGTATTTTACTACGAACACTGGCAAGTGTGTCGGTAATTAGTATTTATGAACTCCCAGTTTAAATTATTCATTGTGTTCTAATTAGCCTTGCAAAGTTTCGTTACGACAATACTAACAGTTTGAACATACTTTCTCGTTTCAGTTGTATATAGAAAGGGGTGATATTAAGATGTATTGGTCCTTTAGGGCGTATCGGTTTTGGTTTTAGCTTGATCCTACAGGGAGACTTAGTGTTGGATTTTTCCTTATTACACGTCCGCTCTATTGTAAATATTGAAGATGAAAAGACGAATATCGACTGTACCGCTTCATTGAAACGATAAGTCGAGACAAAACTTTTTAAAAACAAAACGACTCGATGGTTTTATTAAATTTTGGTTGAGACAAGAGACTCGTTTTTATTAATTATTCCGTTCTTATCTTTGTTCGTTTAGAATTGAAGATTACTTATTAATAAAATATATCAACTTGGAATTCAAATCGAATTCGCAAATTAAATTTTAGAAAAATATAAAAGCAGCAATTACATGAGAGTCGTGTAGCAATTATAAAATCAATCTCTCGAATTCAATGCAAATTTTGTATGAATACGATTAAACCAAAGTGGCGAAACAGATCAGAAAGGCTTGAAATTTAATAGTTTTTGACAAGTCTTCAGTCAGATTTCAGTTGCACTACAAACTCAGCGACTGTAATGTCTCTGAAGTGGTTATAGTGTTAATACGACTTTATTCAGATCTAGAATCTTATCTAGCCTCGAGCTTGCAATTATCTCTCAACTCATTCTACTCAATGGCGAGATTCAGTTTGTCGTCTCACAGTAAACAAACAACTGAATTGTTCATTAGTACACAGGAAATATACAAAGAAATCAAAATGATAATTGTTGGCCAAAAAACAAATGCAACAATTATATAGAGTAAACTAGGCGAGTATTGAATTCAAAGAAGCGATTTCCAGAAAGAGAACAACACGAACTGAATGTATAACAATAACTAGGAGTTTCTATATTTGGAGAGATTCTCATTGAGACACGAAATGAATATGCACGGTATGTAATATTTGAAAATATTCACTGTTATAAGGATTGGAAAGGAGCGAACATTTTCAAATCACGTAACAACGTAATAAAAATACAACAATTGAAACACTTAGTCGGCAAGAAAATTCCCAAGTATAATAGATATGAGACGAAGAATTGAATATTTTTAAGAGAAAACGAGATATTGAAGTCATTTTTAAAAAAGATTTAAATTCTCTAGCGTATAATAAAGCCGAGTAAAAACGAATGAAAACTATAAAATACAACTAGATCCTAAGTAGACGGAATATGTCAGTCGTACTTTCGGCTTAGATTTCACCGTTGTTTAGTGTTGAAACGTTGTAGATATTGAGCTTTGGTTGTCGTAATTTTATTTGAAACATCCACGATTTAATTCCGAACAAATGCCGTGATTGGAAGCGAGTTTCTTGCGGTTTTGACTCTAATAAAAATAGATAAAAACTTTCGATGTAAGTGGAAGAGAAAATGCAACACAAAAATACAAATGTCTTATTTTACATTCACGTCGGTTTGTACAGCAATTCTATCGCATTATAAAACATCCACTCCAAACTAATCTTAGAGAATCACGAATTTCTCTTGATCTCTATCTCTTTATTCACAACAAGTACGATTATAGATATTCTCGGTTAGTAGTAGTCGTCCTTTGTTCTGTTTGGTTTACAGTGTCGAATAGTAAATTTCGTTATTTCGTAGCCAAGTAGATGCGATCGAATCAAGCTTTAAAGCCAAACTGTAATGAAGCTTATCTGGAAACAAGCAACAGCTAATTCACTAAGATTTCAAGTAACAAAGTAGAAATCGATCATTGCATCAACCGAATCTCCGACAAATACTGGCGAAATTGCTTCACCATTTCGGTCTAGAATAGTTTGGATTATCTTCGTGATTGTTGTTGTGTTGAATGTTGGAACAAAGAAGTCTCGGACGCCTGCGTTTTAGAAATATTCTATAAATCGTAATATCGTGTCGTTTACAATAAAACCCCCAACTTCTATCAAGGGACGTGCAGTTGAAGTTATCGTTTATATTAATCTAATCTCGTACGAGAAAAGCTCGATTTCAATTTGATAAAAGTCAGAATTGTTTACCTGTCACAGTAGTGCATTTCGTTGTATTAATTCACCGCACGTTAAACAAAACGTCTGACAGGTGATTATATCAAACGACTGATAGGTATGTCTGTCTCCCTTTCTGTCTCTATGACATCCCGATATTTTGCAAAATTTCACATCTGCTGGGTTGGAATTGTCTACAGATACAATCGAAAAACTGGGCATGCTAATTTAATTGTGCAGTAGGTACGTTGCGTGAACATCATCCCTTTAATTTCACTAAAAAAACATCAGTAATTTTACCTAATTCTAATGCGTTGGTGTTGAGCGCAACTTGGAGCAACAGGAGTGCCACTTTTACAATTACCACCGCCGCATGCGAAGTCGCCATTGATGGTCCGATAGTGCCCATGCCGACCGACGCTGTTATCGCACCGGTGACGCCGACATTGTAATGCACGCACACCGAACACACACGCACTTGATGTTTCTACCACCACTAGCACCACCAATAACCATTGTTGTTGGAGTTTCTTATTCCTGAGCTATTCAGTAACATTTCTGTACTTGTCCTGGAAATAAACACCGATTTTATTGTTATACAAGAAACAAAGAACAAAACAAAAGTGTTGCAACATTTTCGGCCTCATTGGAGAGATAATATTTCTACTGGAATTACACGAGTAGCGGCTATCAAAAGAACTTTTATGCTGCGATCCCGTGCAAGTTTTGCGCGAATATTTTTGTTTGGAAAAAGGAAGAGATTAGGATACACCGAATTCGACCCAACAATTTCTAAATGGGCTTTACATTTGTTATACTAATGCAGGGAAATATTATAATTCCCCATTTGCATGGCTTTATAAATGAACAACTCATTTTTTTTTCGTGAAAACAGCATGCATAAATTACCCCCTATGAAAACACGAGCAAAACGACACGGAAAGTATTGTCTGTTGTATGGTAAATAAAAGCGAGCAACCCTTAAAGTTCTATTGTCAATTGATGATGAAAAAAACTTTGATGCCTGCCAGGCAATACGGGGAATGTTAGAGGGCGAGACGATTTTGTTTTTTTGTTTAATGATTTAATTAAGCAGACTCTTAATTGAAAAGAATTATAAATTTTTGAAACGACAACAAATGGTAAGTGTTTAAACATGAACTTTTCACTAGAAACGAAACTTCCAACGAACCAACAGAGACTAATTTACTTTCAAAGTCTGTTTAATTGTTGGTAGATGTCGTGTGTACGATAAACTTTGTATGTTGACTACTAACAACCAGTGTTATCTGCATATACTACACACTCGCTAGATAATGAAATGGCCATTAAAATATTCATAGAGCGTATTTTAATAAACGTACAAGCGAAAAAACTTGAATTTTCAGATTGCAATAACAATTCGATTTATCGATAAGAGTTTTATGATCGAAAACCGATCGTGCTATTATTTCGAATTTAATCCACTCCGCTGATATGGCATCTGATCAAACAAATTTTGATGTTTTACAAACATAATAACTATATTAAATATGCGGTCAGACATTGAAACGTAAACGTACACAAAATTCAGTGCTCGCAATCGCATGAATATTCATGAAACGCCTCTCTGTAAGCTTTTGCAAATGAACAATGATATAGATATATATATTTTCAGTTTATGCAATTGTATGTTTTTATAATTATTGAAATGAATCGAGCACGAATCGTCACGGGTCTTTATTGTGTGTATTCTGCTTTTATTCACGTGAAAATTTCAAAATTGTTACCAAGATTGTCTCGTTGCCACGGAAGCTGGAACAGCCTCAGGACGTTACATTGGAACAAGCTCCAGTTATTCGCTTTGTTATAGCGGTTGTAGTTTTTTACAAAAGTACTCTCAAGTCTCTAGACATACTGTTAGGCTATCAAAGAAAAGTCTATTGTGTGCGTTATTGTAAATATTTTAGTTTATCATAAAACTACCATACTAGAACATAAATTAACACTAATTGATCGATATTAACATAATATTATTATGGAATATATGTAAAATGTAAAATAATAGATATTGCAATCGAAATAATTGCTTTAGATTATGTTACAAGATTTTTTTAGCGTGTTCCACTGTATACACTTAGAAAATTCTACTACGACAATTCGTCACGCAATCCTCTTACAAACACGGACTCGTTTCATATTGTGCGACTGAAAAATTATTATTGGGAAAAAAATGCGAACAATAGCGTGTGGAGATGTAGAGAAAAATCGTTCGATGAATTTACGAATTTGTTAATCGTCGAACGTGCCAGTCGCACCGACACGTTACCATTGCCAGGTGAATGCGTTTCGTCCTCGACAAAATTTAATATTTGAATCCCTTTTTCCAGTCACGTGTTGTGATTCTCATGAGTATAAATCTGAAAGTGTTAAAGTTTTGAAATCATCACCGTGTACACTCTACAGGTCACATTCTATCTCTTGTAACTGTATAGAAATGTTATAGCTGACTCTGTCGTTGTATGGTTGGGATGCATTCAACTGTAAGTCGAAAAACAAATCTATAAAGCACATGATTCCCATGTAATCCGTTAACATTAAAGTTGGAAACAACAACTACAAAAATGCATCTATCCACACACAGAAGAGGTAGCAAACGAATAAAAGTAAAACTCTAACGTTGTCGTGATTTATGATTGTTTTACAACAAGTTTCGGTAATCAAAGATATAACTTTATAGGGGATTATTGGACATGAACAGAAATTATCGCCGATTGCCGAAGACGAAATATTGCGGTTTATATGAACAAACTTTTAAAACAATGAAATTAAATGCGATTTGAATGTGGAAATGAGTTCATGTATAATAACACCGGGCGCGGTAGGGGTTGACATGGCACATATGGAGGAAAATATGATGGCGAAAAAACCCGGAAACTGGCAAAGAGTCGGGTGGAAAACGTACTGACGGCTTGTCAGTTTACGGAGCGATTATTACGGGGCTTTGGCCTTCGACTGTCTCTTTGAAACTTTACAGACAACCAATCGAAAACTTTGAAATGATAAAAATTGATATGATACGAACGACGTCTTAATTACATTTATTCACGATATTCTCTGTTTTCATTATAGAGTTTCTGGAGGGATCGGTAACTTTACGTTTTAATAATTGATCGAATTTTAAAAGGAACTCTACCTGTTGTTTATTTTATGCCATTATAAATTTTCCATAACAGCATTCGACTATTAGATTAACATGAGACGGTCTCACGAAATCCATTCATATTGATTTTTCGAATTAAAACATTATCGAAGAAAAATGGGAATATGTCGAATGTAAACAGCCAAGGTTCTGTCGTTTGTTTGTAAAGGTTTAGTGTTCTGAAAGGATTCGATCAATATTCCGACAACTATCTTAGAATTGTTTGCTTATGTCAGACGCTGGATCATGATCGTATCTCACCTAAGTTCGATCCATCTTCTCGAAGAAACAGGAGAACGAAAATAATTCGATTTTACTAATTAATCCGTTTTCTTATTGCTTGCATGATTACAAAATCTACAGCGATTTGTTTATTACTAAAATCCCTTTTCAATACACGTATTAGTAAATACTCGCATGAAATATGCTGTGTAAATTTGATGCCTTTATAATCTAATATTAGTACTGTTTTAACATCGGTTTTCATAATAATCTAAACGGTGACATATTTCAAACTGATTAAACTGTTTAGAATTCAAATATAATGTCGATATTTGATTTAAATCTAATTGACTTGTGATGAGGACCGTTTGGTTCTGGTAGTTGTGCGGCTTTGTGTAAACAAGAGAAAATGGAACTAATAAAAAATTTCAACATTTATAAAATTTGCTGCAACTGACAAACATTCGAGTCCACAGTTGAACACGTTTCCGCTACCGGCGATTCCTTTCATTTCTGGTGCTGTGCACTTCTCATCCTTTTACTAGTTTTTCCCTCTATATTTACCGATTATCCGTTCGTTTCTCAAACTCGAAGGATTTTATAGATCTGCTTATATACTTAATTCTTTTTCAATTCTATAGCAAAACTTTAAACAGCCTGTTTACGTTCTCATTTGTGCAACTTTTTTCCATTTTTATTGTGCACCAATGACATTGAGTACCCGTTTATCCGTATGAAATCGAGAAAGTTGTCCGATTAAAGTGGTACGATCGTTTGTCGAACACCATTATGGGTACTGTTGTGTACAGCTTGACTGCACTTAATTAAAAGTCTAGACACCCCCATTCCATATGTGTGTAGTTGTGGCCCAAGTCCAGTATCGATTCTGTCAAAAGTGACTCTGATATATCGACGATTAAGAGGTAATTAAGTGTGCGGTTGGTAGAAATCGTCAGTTAATGGAAACGCAATCCGTTGGCCGTGATGGAACTCTTAATATATTACAAATTAAACGTCATGTGTGAATGACTCAAGAGTCGCTCATTTTCTCGATACCAGTCGAGATTAGGGTCTTACAGATTTCATCATAATTCTTGTGCCTTCAACCAACAGTTATCGTATAAACTGGTGATGCATTACAACTATTTCCTATTAAATTAGAAATGATCTTGAATAAGACCGATGACCGTTAACTATCTGATTTAATAGACAACGATCTTCCTGTTGCTATTTAAACAACAGATGTGGGATGAGGTTTATTATGTTGTCATTTTGTGTGTAGACAGGACAGTAGTAAAGATTGCCGTCAACAGTATAAAACCGCCGGGGTGGTGCACTTTCCCATATCGTTAAATCTGTTGTCAGACTAACCTATAGATTCAGAAATGGGGCTGTATAGATAAAGGTTTATCGAAGTTGACCGCAGACACGACACGGCGGATTTCCGAACTCAAACACACACACAAATATACAGCAACTAAAATTCTGTCTTTCTCCAACACAACTGTATGTGTATATCTCTACTAAATGGTGCGAATTACAAAAGAAGAAAAAAATATGGCAGCTGATACGGTAATGGTGGCCAACATTGCAGCGATATTTCATACCCTTTATGTCTCTGCATGTGGATATTTAAAAATAAATAAATAAAACAGATTTGTGCAACTCAGCTAACCGAAAAATTTGCCTTTTATCATCGTACGCACAACACAAAAGCAAATGATAACATGTCCAACACAATAACCGATCGAAATATTCGTTTAAATAGGAAATTTAGTTTATAATATTTTATTGTATTTTTTTTTGTTCGTTCCGGCTAACTAATTCGAAACGTTAATGAGCTCTGACAGTGATAAGATGTCTAAATGTCTTTGTAATCGACTCGGTGGTATTCTTTAAATATAATCAAGAACGTGGGCTGCTGTTTAATTGGATACAATGGCCATTTAATTAACCAAAAGAGAAAATCTACCTTGCTAACTTTACCAACAATTTGTATGTTAACGAAACGAGATCGTTATCACACAAACTTTTAAAATTTTTATTAACTTTTAACTAACACAACAGCTTTTAATTTTACATAAAGACCGTATTTGCGTCCTTTAAGAGCCTTTTTACAACTTTACAACAAGTCGCGAGTCGGTAAGGTGTGTGCAGATGAAGTTGGTTTATTTTTTGTATTCGATGAAAATACATTGATGACAATCAGATTACATTATCCGAATTGCCTGTGTTCCAACGGGAAATAAAGAGATTGGTTTTCCGTCAAAATGAACGAGAACATCACTATTCCGATAACGGCATAACTAGTCGTCGTTGTCGTCGCGACGTCATCCACATCGACGAATACTTTGAAATTCAATTCTATTCATTTAAAATCTTTTAATTAAGATTGAACAATAGCTCCAGTTGTCATCTCGGAGATCATCTCGTTTATAGACGAACCGGATGTTTTCTGCTGTGAGTTATTGAAGTATTAGCGAATCTATAATAGTTGGAGTGCATAGGAAGTGGAAAAAAAGAGCTGACAAGACAGGCTATTATGTTCATGCTTCGATTCTAGCTATATATTATTCATGTGAACGTTATGATGAAGTTAATCTATCTACTACATAGGCAAACTGAATGTTTTAATATTCTATGCAATACTCAATATTCAAAGGTTGAAGATTATTCCATCACTGATCGATCGTTTACCATAAATGAAACACAATAGAATCGATTATAGATTTAAGTTTCTGATATGCAAGAGAATCCTGAAAATCTAGAAAATTCCCGACGTACAACCAACCATAAAAGTAATCTATTACATTATTTCATTGTTGATTTTTCACAAAAGCGATTTCAATAAATTGCAATCAATCATTTATAAAAACAGTCCAGTCAATAACAATCATGTATTGTCGAATAATTCTGTTACAGTTCAAATGAAACTGCAAAAAAAAAATAATGGAACAAATTAGGAATTCAAGAGCTCTTCATTCGATTCAATTCCAGATTGCCAATTCAGAACAATAAGGTCGTTGTTAATCCCGCACAGTAATTGCGCCTCATCGGTAGTCCCTTGTTTTGCTAGTTGAGATTCTTTAATTTATTTCTATGGAGCTTTTTGCCAACACCTGGTGTCCTTTTTCCCAACTATAGCGTTACAAAAGCGTTATTAAATGCCAGTCTCGGTTTTATTTATAAGTAAATTTAATTATTGTTTAAGGAACTATTAAGTTTTATGTGTGTATAGTGCTTTTTTGGAATTAGCTTCAGAGACCAGCTGCGACCTACAACAATTACCATCAACTATATTATATCAGTTTTTTTTTTGTTATTTGTTTATTGAACAATTCTATTTATTCAAACAGAGTTGAATCGATATAAAAATTTGATTTGTTTAGAGGATACGATTCAATGTTGTTTATCTTCCAAGATTCATCTTTTTATTCTCAACTGTATACAAACTGAGCAAGTTTTATGGATCAGGTGATGGGTAAAACTCGCTTTTATATTGTGCGAAGACAAACAAAATAAACGGGATATGGGCGTTTTACTGCTAATTCTAAATTGTTACAACAGCCCGCCTAATCTGATCCATAATTGTGATAAACCGGCCTTTAGTGACTACTGTTTCAATTTTAATACTAAACAGTTTTTTTTGACACAAAATTCATTTTCTTTAATCATCATAAATTAAACACACACGACAAACCGTATTTGTATTTCTAATGAGGATTTGATGATGGACGACCGTACAATTACTAGCATTTTTCTATTGAATCAATAGTTGTTTTAACATTCTATTATTCGTAACATAATAATGCTTCAAGTGCGAATTCATCAACAATGTGTCTTTATAATTCAACCGGGAATTAGTGATGATTATCGTCATTGTCCGGCACACGATTCCCTCCACCATTCGATGTCACTGTATCATTGATTTAACCTACTACGACCCCGACCATATTGTCATAAATAATTCAATTATTCCTCCTCAATCAGGTAGACAATGGGATGAGAGCAATTGCGAACTGTTTATTTATCTGACATAATTGTGGTCTCTCGATTTCGTTCTTTTGTGTTGGAATTATTTAAAATTTGGTGGATGCGCCGGGTCCTAAATATCTGTTGAATACTTGACCGTATGCCATTTTTTTCTTGTGTGTGTGTGTGTGTGTGCAATAACGCCACCAGGACCATCAAAAAATAGGCTCAATTCTGTGCACGTATTTGGTTTTATTGAGTGTCGGTAGAACCTAATAAACGCGTCCGACAATAGAGAGGCGTGATGTTGATGTAGATGTTCCGGGCGACATTACGACCAACCTTTCTCTCTCCCTTGACTTGAACTATTCCAATATCTTCAAAGATGTGCTGCTAACGTTGTGTTTTTTTTTCTTTCTCGCAAATATAGTTATGCAAGTTAGTTTGTCTCGTAGTAGATTTTTTTCTATTCGTTTCGTCGTCGACTGCTCTCATATTTCCCCGTATCTTGTCGACGTGTAGTGGCATGTCACGGATATGTGTCCCGACGGAAGGGACGCTCGAGTATAGGCCACGTGACCTGTTTTATTCATATTTTCAATTTCCTTTGGCTGTTTTTCACCCCGGGCAGGTAATGTTTATTTTCCGTTTATCCGGACTTGTAACTATTTTACTAATTAAACTCGAACAAACAGCATAAAAGGATATTGTTGTGTTACGTAGGTACTGAGAAGGAGCTATTGTTTTTTTGTCAAATATACACCGATTCACTTGGAGCTATTTATGTAGATGTGCGAGAGGAAATAAAGTTAAGTTTATTGTTGTAATCTATTCACAATTACAAACGGTGACGTTAACCGCAAGGAAAGTTGTCACAATGAACAATAATTTACATTCAGTAGAATTACAACATTTTGTCGATTCGTTGAATTTCGTTTGAATAATCCTCCAACAAAACCGTATTCATCTCAGTATAAACTAAACTATACCACATCAAACATTTAATTCTATAAAGCGCATCTTAAACGTCTTATAAAATATGGAAAGTTTCCACCATAAAAAACTTGTAAATTTTTACGTTTTAATTTATTCACATCATGATAACACGAGATAGAGAACAGAGACTGAGAGAGCAACGATAAAATTCCCATAATAATGAAATTCATGATGCACATCAGTGACATTATTCGAATAACTCTCTCTATATCTAAACACATTGTTCATATGCGCCAACTATGACTCCGGTGTTTTGGAAAGTCGGCTATGGAAGTTGTTGGGTTAGTTTAAACGTATAACCAATTGAATTCCTCGTATTCCTCGCCAACTATTGTAGCGGTATCTAAAACAATCCCTTGCATTTCATCAACTCTAATATCAGATTCGACCCTACAATTCCGGCCAGTGGATCCGAACAGGGGAGTTTTTACACCTGCCATATCTGGTACAAGATTATAACACTTCAAATAATACGCCCACAAGTCAAGTGGATGTGGCATGTAAATGAACGCGGCTGGATAATGTTGTGGTTTATGGTAGCACTTGGTTTTTTTTAGACTACACCGTTCGAGGAAAAAACTTGATAATGTCAAGCCGCCTTTTCGAATAGATGGGAATAAAAACGGTGACAGTCCCTTTGACGAGTCAATTTTTAAGTTACAACTATGAATAATGGCAGGGTTTCCTAAAATAGACCCATTTATCTAGTAGTATCCCATATGATTACGGAATTAACTCGATTTTCTTTGATAGTCACTCTATAAATATTCTATAAATCCGATTTATTATTTATTAATTCCGCTAGTCCGGGTGCATTTGATTAACAATGGGTATGCGATAATAATCTGCCGTTATTGCTTATTCAGGTTAATTATCCAAGAATAGATTATTATAAATAATTTGAGACTTACCGTTTTGTGGATTAGTAACGAAAATAACGTACAATCTAAACAAATAGATAAAAATTTTAAGTTCAACACATGTGATACGAAGTTTCGAGCACAATCTGACACAGCAATACTCCAACGATGTTGCAGTATACTGACTGTATTTTCAATATTTCGTTTAAATATAGCGTAGAGTTCGCGCCATGGAATGCCCTCTGTTGAACGACGCCCAGTTTTAGCGGAAACGACGCCCGGAACAGCGCCCTATCGCCTGCTACTAGCAGGATTTGTTCGATTTGCTATCAGCAACGCCACCTAGTTTGCACGTATCGAAGGCAGTGTAGTTTTTTTTTGTCTTCATACCCTAATCGGCTTTGAAAAATTGCATATTCGACTCGATAATCTAACGTACCGACTGTTTTGACTTTTATCGGTCTATTTTTAATTTGTATTTATCTAAAGATGACAGTGATTAGTGGTTGTATCGTATTTCTTTCTTCGTATTCGTTGCCTGCCTACACACACACAGTTTTAATAATGATATTTCCTTCATAGAGACAATTTATCATATCTGCTATATGATGTCGTTGGTTCATTATTTTAATTGTTACAATGTACAAAATCTCCAAAAGACTGATGGTACGATATTTGTCAAATGTCAACATTCACTAAATATCTGTTTTTTGGTCCCTGCAGATTTTCTTTAAAATTCCAAACGAAAATCCTTAAATAAGGATAACAAAGTATTTTGTGAAACACTAAATTGCCGTGTAATTCATGAGACTGAACACCTGACAATATTTTCGGGCGTGTTTGTTCCTGTCGAGCATTACACGGGTCCCAGTGACAGTTACCGTACATCACCCATGACACCAGCTAATTTTACACGAATCTCTTGATTTTACACCGACATCTCTTAAACGGCAACACAATTCAAGACGAACTCCATTTGCCACACAGTAGTTGAATAATTTATACAATCAGCATCGGTTACTGTGGCAACTGACCACCATCTAAAGATTGCCGTATATAATATTAACCCTCTATTCATAGCCAACATTGTCTCTATTCAACAATCAAAACTGCAATTGTATGCGTTTCAAGTAAGCTTCTTGGGTGTTCGTTTTTTTTTATGTGTTAGTTTTCGGTTATCACCCATCATGGGAACTGGAAGCTGTTTGTGACACCTTCACAATAAACAACAGACACGTTTGAGTTTCTCTCGTGCGCTCGTAACATACACCTACAACACTAATTGGATTGCGGGTCTCTTGTACCAGAAGAGTTATCGACTCACATCATCAAACGGGGGGAAGAAAAAACGGTAACAATAAGAGAATTGACCTAAATTGGAATTGTTAGTTATATAAGCAATCGTGTCCCCCGTTTACACTTCAAAAATATATGATGTGTGGGAAATTAAGCGTGACCTACGCAGCAAAGCTTTCAAGAGTCTTTTGTTGTATATAAAATAAGTGCTAGCGATATTTCTAATAGAATGGCACAATTATAAAACTCACATCGACTAGGGTTGGATTAATCGGTGATAATTATTCGATAAATTGATGACTAAATTGAAGCGCTTGTGTGTCGATTTGATTACGCCGATAGAAGAAGAATGAGATTATTTTGAAAATTGGACACATGTGGTAGTGGATACGGCGAAATTGCCTATCAAAGGATTAATCGACTCGGTTAGAGTATTGTTCTTCACTGGTAGGTAAGATGGTTGTAGTGAATTTTATAATCTCTAAACAATTTTTTAACGATTACACTCTATCGAATGCGGTAATAAAGGAGTCTCTAGTATCGTCTAAAGGTAAATACAGGTGTCTCTCGGGGATGTAGAATTTAATAACACACAGGTAGGAGTTGTAGTACAAGATGTAGTCATACATAATACAACAACTATAAAATGTAACTAAATTCGGAAGCCATAAACCGGAAATTACATATTGATTCGTATATGGTTGTAATCCAACAGTAGACAAACAGTAATAAAGGTGGCCTTTCATTCGTTTATTTGGAGTACCTACACAGTCCTGACGCCTATATTTCGAAAGGATGTTCATGTAAGTTTTAGTAGTCGTATACAAACACATAAACATATTGCATGTGTGTGAGTGTGTATATAAAAGACGGACAATCGTCCGACTGGCGCCGCCATCGAGGTGATGAATCCATCTCATATCTCATAAATGCATCATCTATTAATAATTTTCAATTTTTATACGTCCCAAAAATTAGTCGTAAATCTCATATTGTTGCACTTGATAAATCTGAGTCTAATAAAAGTCGTTCAAAGTGTCGCTCGAATGGTTACAGATCATCAATTACCTTGAACTCACTCCAAGAACAATCTCTTCCACCAGAGCTAATTACGAAATTTAGACAGTTTAAAGAACTTTAAGTGAAGAGTTGTTATTACAGAAAATTCCATGTAGAACAAAAAAATCGAAATAAAAACTAAAACAACAGTAACGACTCAGTTCATTCAAAAATTTTACGGAATGAGTGCCGTTTAAATTTAGAATCATTCCAACAATCGAGACGACTCTTCAGGCTAATTGAACTGGAAGACAATAAAGAAAATTCAATAATTTAACCGTTTAACAATCAAGAATTTTAATTTAAGCAATTTCTCAACAATTTCTCAAAAATTTCCAATAAATTCATTTTCAAACAACTCCAAATGGTGAAAGTCTCAATAAAAACATATGCGCTAGACCGCAACCAGATCGAATATAAATCAAATTTTTAATCATTCTTTTTTTGTGTTTGTGTGATACTTGCAAAACACCCACAGATTCAATCAAACGTAAAAGAACGCCGTCTCGGCAACGAGCGAATGGTAAAGAATCCGAATTGAGATTTATAAAGCGGCCTGTGTAAGTTTTTCGGGTATTATAGAGTTAAAGAAAAATTATGTAAGGGCAATTACCCCAATGGTGAGATATTTCAACTACCACCGCCGGACGGACCCTTTATCAGAATTTACTGTACTAAGTGCGGATGGTGGTGAAATATGCAAGCGATTACTAAAGAGCGCGTTCTTTTAATAATACTGGCTGGGATATTAAACTTTTAAAATTCAACATTGCGAACAAACAACTGGCAATTTTGATACACGAAACGAAGAAGAATGAGAAGTATAACGTGTACGATAACAAAAGGCGAATTAATTAATTCTTTAGTATACGGGTTATTGGCTTTATTTGTGTTGGAGGGCGCAAAAAAGCAACAACAACAACAAATTTCGGCACAATCAGATGCTGAATATCAATGGAATTATTTAAATTTTGTTATAATGTAACAAACGTTAATTTCAACTGATTGTATGGTGGTGTTGTATTTTTTGACAGACATAAATTACCCGGCTGCAACTAACAATAGTGTTTTTGTGTGCGGCAATATTTGCATTCTTATTATGTTCGTTTTTCATTAATTAGGAGCAATTAAAATGAACAGCATTTGCGAAAATACATCGTGCCATGATCAACCCTTTTTTCGTTTTGTCTGTGTATACGTTCCGACTTGGTTTGTTTTTCCTATACTTTTTTTTTCGCGTTAATTTCGTTACAAAGGCAGCTGTTCGGAGAGATGAGTGAATATAAATAGAAAAACGGGCGGATAAAGTCGGACTGATAAATAGCATTCCATGCCGCAAGTCTTTCGGTTACAAGCGGCGCAATGTGAAGTGTGAATGAGTGATTACTTTTAACTGCTTGAGTGCAATCTTTCACTACAACGACGCGACATTTGAACAAGAAAAGAGTTTACTGTTCGACGGAAACTGTCATCAACACGACCTGTGCGTCTTTCACCATTCTTATTGGAACGTATTACTTACCTATATGCTGTCTTTATGGAAATCTTATTTTATTACTGAACATCTGTAAACGGCAACAAGTGGTAATAAAACATGGAAACATAAATCATCAGATTTTTGCATTGTATCGACTCTCTCTCTCTCTCTATTATACATTGATATACTTTAAAAGTATTAAAATGCATCAAGTTCTGTGGTGAAAACGAGGATCTTTCAAACGTTCCGAACGTAAAAGATATTCAAACGAAATCAGACATTTGAGAGGCCGCAGTGCATTAAGACTTCTTTGACGTCGCCTATAAGGGTTGTAATATCGTTACGGGGTGTCTTATGCTGGTGAGTTACGAACTGTAGTATCAAACAAGGTGACGTATTAAATCCGACAGACGGATCAACCGCAGACGAGAATTTCCCCCGGGATTGACCGTACTGCAAATCCATCTTTGTCTCTTCATACATGAATGTATGTTTTATTTTTCTGTTAGCAGCTCAAGATCTAATCCTCAAATATCTAGCGCTTTTATACGGAACGGCGACTTGTTTGTTTTCAATTCAATTACAACAATGTTATTGAAATATAAAAGGCTCGGTTTTTTTTTTCGTCTGTCCGCACGTCTTTTAATCAACAATACAGCCCAGTTGTCCATAAGGTAATTGCAAAATGTTACAATCAAGTACGTAGAGTATAAATCAAGTTGAAAAACTTGTAACAAACAGAAAACATAATCACAAACATCATAAAGTTTCATATGACATGGAGTGAAATTGTTTCGCTGTCACTAACAGAATCTATATTTTAGTTGGTAATTTAAAACTCGGCTTTGTTTTCCGCCCCATGTGGTCGATGTCAAACACAACCAGTCAAAAAGAAACGCCACGAAACACCAAAGCAACTTTTACGAGAAAAAATCCGACTTGATATAGCAGTTTTTTGAATTTGAATAGAAAGTCCTGAGAAGGTAAATTTATAATTCTTCCTATTCATTCGATTTTTTTTTATTGTAGTTGAAACCTACATAGATGGAAAAAGTTTTCGTCTAGTGTCATGTCAGAATGCCAGCAATAGTTGACACAAAGCTCTTTGTGTTTTTTAGAGCATAGCACATAACGTAGACTAGTTTATCGATTCCTGACCTGACACTACCCAATACATTTGTACGAATTACTTTATTCCACTCGTAACGACCCCTCCTACTCTACTATAATGCCATGATGTTCGTTCTCACCCTTAGATTTTTCACTCCCTTCTTATTACATTCAATGCGGTCAATCGATTCCGACTTGGGCATTTCTTCACACTTTCACCAAGTGGCCGATAAATATTTGATAATAAAACGACAATAAATCCCCAACAAAACGTTAAATTGAAATAAATGCGACACCAGGTATATATTTTCTTTTGTTTTACTGAAATAGATGCGACATTATAAATAGATAAACCATGTAGCTTTTTTTGCTCCAGTTTCTTTTTGCGTCTCTCCAAAGCTCCCAGTTCTATCAATTCTTGTTAGATGCACACTCTTTTATTCTCGCTCTTTAGTCAGATAGACTTGTTCGAATTTCATAAATGGAAATCCCATGCAACCCTCATAGCAGTTATGGAAAATTACAAAGATTTATTGTGTGCATCGTTCCACCGCAGTCGGTCAAGCAGAAACCGTTAAGGCTTGAATTCCTTATTTCGGGATCAGAACAACATTGCTAATGGTCGTCTGTTTGTGGGAGTAATTTCAAGGAATAGTGCAAGATTGGGGTGATGTCTGAATGTATTCCTAGATATAGTAAAAGTTTGAAGGACTCGAGATGGAATTATTTTTCGATGAGAATGTGAGGAAACTTTAGATGTATATTTGCACATTTTCTCTAGAATGTCAACAAAGGAAATTGCCCGTCTGTCAACGGCTGAAAAGATAGACGACAAACTAATCTGAAAAATGCCATCTTATTAGGCTTTATTTTTAGATTGATTCGAATCATTATGCATCCAATAAATATAAATATGATTTAAGGGATTGATACAACTATTGCTGTAACGCAGAGGATCTCGTAAATAATTTTAGACGGTTAGTGTTGGGTATCAAAGAGAAGTCGAGTGAAACCATTTAATTTGTAAGTAATTTAAAGTGAGTTCGTTAAAATATTTATGCACATGTGTGTCATGTTTAAGAGGCAGTTTATATCCCCACGACGCGGTCACAGCGTCTATCCCTTCAGTCGTATGTTAAGCACGATTAGGATACCCAGAGTTTTTGTTAATTTTAGAACAGTTGTATTAGAAATTAGCTTTGTGGAAACCAATTGACTGTGTAGATGTGTGTATACGTTTTGAACGGCGGCCAGAGATCCATTTCCACAGACAGAATCCCAGTAATTTAACCGTAACGTATTAATTAGATCGTTATACCAGTTGATGATGCCGGAATCATCGACCAACTGGAAATGATTTTTATTTAATAACCCTCCATCGGCCACACTATATTCATTGCATGTTCGGCGAGTTGATTGTAAATATTATTGATAGAAGGCATGTGTATTTGCACACAGTTGCAGGACGTCTCTACCACCGCCAACATGTTCGCAGGCGTCTACGTCAGTATTTTAACAGGAATGATGGATGGTTTCAGCATCTGTTCTCGCGCCCCATGATTGACAGTCGAACGCGCGGCCGCTGTCTTGAAGCCATTAGTCAGCGTCGGTCCAAGACCTGTGTGTGCTTGAACTCTTCCTGCTCCCCGCCTGCTGGAACTTCTCTATTATGATTTATGATCGTTGCTTTCGATTTCCATTTCAAACACACAACCAAAATTGTATTTCAAATGTGGGCAAACGATAATTGTTTCCACACCATCTCTCGGCGCAAGATTACCACTCGTTCTATTGAGTTGAAATGTTTACCAATTACGCTAAAACCGGCTGGTTCTTGTTGTAGTTGTACAACTATTCTGCTAGAATGCAAAGAAAAACGCAATTCCTGGGAATTTAATTGGAAATTCTTGTGGATTTATTTTTCGGTTTTTAGCGTAATAACCACAATTTCACCGAGTCAACTCATTTACATATATATAAAGATTTATTTTAAATTCAAGGGATTCGTAGACGGTGCCTAGCCGAGTAATTGTTAATGTTATTAACGAAATAGAATTGTGACAATTCCGCATTGTTTTCTCCGAATAAAATGCACTTTAATTGCCCTGCAGATGTCAAATAATTTAATTGTTTTGATGTTGTAACAATGCTCTATTTTACTATATGTTTACAGTTTGAACTTAATCAAGATTCTGTCTGTTGAAATGTTCAATTTACAATTCAGGACATATAAGTTATAAACCGGAGATTTGGTCAGTGTGTGCAGGTTGATATATGGGTACGGCGATGTAAAGCATGTTGGTTGTACCATTAATCAAGTGAGGGCGTGTTACCACGTGTCCATCCGCCCATCCCGACCTCATTACAATCTCGATATGTGCCTCAATACCAGTTTAATTATCGCCTGATTTCTTGTTTTGCTTTTTTTTCTCGAGTGATCGTACATCATATCGGCTCGAGTCTTTTAATATAAAAGTTTTATAAAAATACACCCGCCGCCCACACCCCCATCGGGTGATTCTCAATTTTTAATTAAAAAATTTCACAAAAAATTCTTATCGAATCGAAGAGATAATGTCGTCTGATAAACTCCGGATAGCTATTTTGTATTCACCATTTGAGATCCCGTTGCGAAACAGGAAATTATTTTTCATCGACCAATGACTTTGTTAATCACTCCTCGGCTACCCTACAAAACAACCCTTGCCAATCTATCAATGCCGATGACGACGACGACAATATTCAATACTTTTAAACTTTATAAAAGAGCTTTTGTATACATTTTTTTTGAGTCATAGATACGATGAAAATTAAAATCAAATCTTGTATAGAAGAGGGTTTCGTTTAGGATCGTGTTTTCTTTTCTATTCGATAGAAATACAAATCCACCACTGAATAAATTCCCGTTATTGGATGTATTAAAGACTTGCAGGGATATCTATCAGTCGATGTGAGACGATGTTTTGAATTCAAGCCTATAAATACTTGAATAAAGGTTGGGGTGGTTTCCCTGGCCGGAATAAATGCCGCAGTACACGCACCTCGATACTCATGCAAATCTTCCCTGTATTAAGGTGGAAATACGGGGCGGGGTGGTTGCGTTCGCCTCAGTCTCCACTGGGATCCTTGAAGGATTTATAGTTTTATAAATGAAGGAGCGCACATGTGTTCAGGACGGAATAGGGCTGAATTTGCGTTGGACGTGATTTACACCTGATTTCTTAATTAGATAGTTGTAAATTTCACGTGTTTTGACGTTTCTATACAGATTTAATGCTAGATTTTCAGGATCAATAATAATTCTACAATAAAATGAAAAATACTCGGTCACTATCATAGAGTGATCACGTACTTATAGAGATAGTAATACAGTTGGAGCGCAATCCTGCAGTTACGTGTTTTCCTCTTTATCCATTATCTTAATTTATTAAGCGCTCAACATTCAACAAAATCATCAAAACAACACATTTTTACACACATCAGGAATGTACAGCAAAATTTAGATTAACGTGCACGCTAATATAAAACTAGACACAAAAAAAGATTATTAATTTAACCAAAGATGAAAGCGAATTATATAAAATTGACGACGCAGTATAATACTCGATACAACCCTCCTGCTATTGCTAATAACTTTGAGAAAATGCGGTGTTCTTGATTTATTATTAATGGATTTCCATTAGTCTTGAACAATGGTGTTGGAGCGCGAAAAGGGAACTATAGAAACTACCAACCATTCCACCCTTTTCTTCTTTCAACAGTATGTGGCCACCCACCCTATTATTTCACGAAAATATTTACGAATTTCCTCTACACAAATTCAATAAAGTGAAATGAAGTAATTGAATTTTCAAAATAACCCTTAACTTGTTATCTAACCATAAAAGGTGTATACTGGAATATTTATATACCGGGACTTTTCTTTCTTCTATTTGCTTTCTTCAGTACACACAACAACAACAACATTGTGGACAACAGTATTAACAAATAGGAGGGTTCATCGTCTTTATTATAATAGCACTTAAAAGAACCCCCATTCTTATGATTGGGGCGTCGATATGTATTTAAAAGCATATGCCCAATTCTCACGATACAATTACATACGGACGCAATAACAATAATGTTGAAATATTGCAATTGTTAAGGAGATTCGAAAAAAAAAATTAACGCGGCCTTTGAAAACCAGCAGGATATTCAATGTTATTCATCCTTTTACAAACATTTAATAACAATCCTGAAAGAAGGTACGTTTCGTGTGTCGTTATCTGTTCTCGTATCATATTTTCGTTTAAATGTCATTTACAATAAAAACTGACAACGAAAATATACAATAAACGTTTGTATATTTATTGTAATGTCGTAGAAAATGCTGGCTTAATATTTACTTCATTGAATTACGGTTTCTAGCATATGTGGGTTGAGCAACGACAGGTATACACACATTTGTTGTAATTTCAACTGAGGCCATGTTTAATAATTCCACCATCATTTATCATCTAACAATATTCTAAACGAACGGACGTGAACAAATATGATGTGGCAGGAAAAATGATGGAATTATCATCAACCGAGAATTTTGTAAATATTCAAACTTAATTATCAGGAATCTTGACCAAAGTGGGGCCACGAATGCGGCTCCAAGTCGTAACGGTTGTATTTTTTGTTCGAGTAATACAAGAGATTCTATTATTTTTTTAAGCAGCTTAACCTTATTACACGACACGGATGTCATAAAACCAGCAATTCACGATCCAACTACTGTTTATTTATTTACTTTGATGTCAGTGTTTTTTGTGTCGTCTCCTAGAATATTTTTTTGTAAACAAATTTCTTACAGAATAGATGTTATCTTTTATTTCTTCCTCTTGTGTTTTAACGTCTCTAATCAATGACAGAAGTGAATAACAGCATATAGATTAAGAAGAATGCAACATGTGTCACATTAACAAGAATAGATATGGTCATTGATAAGAATTGTCACAGATCATTACCTAATTATAATAGAAATTTAAATTGTCCATTTCTAGTTATCGTTAAAGATAAAAGACATATGTTGGGACGTACAAGTCGATGAGCAACTTACGAAAAAGGCAAACGGAAATGTTGACGTTCTTCTTCTGCTTCTTCTTTTTCTTATTCTCATCAATTCGATTTACATTTTAATTAAAATCAATTTACATACATATTCAAATGATGATGGTGTTCAAGTCTCGATGCTGTATTATAATTATTTTCAAATATAATTCTATTTTGTCTCTTTAAACTCATCGACATTCGATACTTGAAAACGAAAAAAAAAACGTCTGATTAAATCGTAGCAGCAGTTGATTGCTCAATTAACATTCAATTATAAATATTTACTTTAGTTGAAAATGTTGGAAAAGACAGAACATGCTGGGCGAATGGTGAAATCATTTTTTAATTAACAACGAAATTATGTTTTGAATATAACACACTCGGTGATGCCACGGCACGTAAATCATAAATCATCTTTTTGTCAAGATTAATACGTTTTTTCCTACGGTTGAATTTTTTTTCTCACAAATACAAACATCGTTTACTACATAAATCTTCTTTTTATTAATTTACAATGCATTTAAATCGAATGAAGCTGATTAATCGATACTAAAATAGAATATAAAGTCGATAAAGAGTCGTCACCCACTATATTCGATTGAATTTCACATGCAGAAAAGAATAAGAGATAGAATTAAGGTGTAGCCATACCAAATAGTTTGTTACATTCGAATTCTTTCATTCATAAATTGAAAAATTGAAATCCAACAGACACGCCTGGTTTTGTGAGAGGATCTTTATGGGTCTGTATCGATTAGTGACACTTTAAAGGGACCGATCGTCTCAACCATGCTAATCTTATAATTATTATACAATTACAAATGCCCACCAATCATCACCCACTGAAATCCCATCTGTTAACAATACCGGTATAAATATAACTTATTTCAACGTTGATATCGGCGATATGTTGTTTTATGGTCGGCATTATTTGTGTGTTTATTGAAAAAATGCGAGAGAAATAGAAAACATTAAAATAAGCCTCTATTACATAGTGATGATGTTATAAATCTCCCTTATCCTGTTAATCTGGCTTTGGATCAAAGTCACATTTCAAACCCAATACAGTTGAACCAAAAACTAATACAGACAGATTTCCCTAGGGAATGTCCGGCTATAGCCGCGAAAAACAACACCGTAATGTAGAGACGGTGGTATTATCGGGGGAGTATCAACAGGAGAGATGACAATAAAACGAGTATAACGGAAATGTATAGAAAGTAATTTCTTTTTGAAAATTTATATTTAGATCAACGATACATGCGGATAAACAGAGAGAGAGAGTTGTAATAAAATGGTTGAATTTCCTGTAGTGAATATCGCTAGTTATACATTTACTATCTGTGTTAGTGCCAATTTAAACTGAGTTTATCAATCATCCTGTCCGAACATGCTGCATGTATCGCCCCTAGTTGTGCTCGTACACAACACAACTACTGTTCTACTACTATTAAAATATCCCCAAGATTCAAGTTATATTGCCCAGTAAATTAAACTTATCTCTCGAATGGGCATTTTTAAATCTGTTAGTATTTAGATGATTCTATTGCTGCTACCAGTTAATCAACATGATAAATCACCTCTTGTATAACGAATAAATCTATCTCTCAAAACGTTCCTGTCTATCTCCCAATTGAAAATAATTGAAATTATTGTAATTATGAAGATTGCTGATTGATTCAGCTTAGTTCTAGCATTGATTAAAATGAACTTTAAGCATTCCCAGATGATGGTAGCACTAACTTGTTTTAATACTACAACATAAAACGCCTCCGTAAATCTAAAAGTTTATGCACTTAGTGTATGTCTAGGCGATTTGTCATTAACTTTGAACAACTTGTGTGCATGTGTGTGTTTATTTTGCTAAAGTTCTTGGCGTCGCAATCGTCTTCATCGTCTTTTATTTGCCGTACATTGGGTAAATTGGTGTTTAATTACTTCTTCATCTCCAATCGGATAAATTAGAATGTCAAAAGTTGAATCGCAACAAACATCTGTATTGGGAAAATCAATTCCAACAATCGTTGCGATACAGAAACGGAGCCGAGTTTGGCAACAGGCGGACGTGGTTTTTATTGAAAATCCACCACCACCAATTCGATTTATAACGGATTAATCATGAGAATTCTTCTAGGGATCGTGTTATCAATGACGAATTGTTGTAATTCGCCGGCAGTGGCTTTAGCTACTCGTTGAAAAACCCTGAAACTAAGTACAAGTCGATTTATAAAGTGTCATTGTAAATTATGGCCGCATGATGGTATCTTATGAAAACCGTCTGAAAAACATTCGAGTAATGTTCCTGAACGCCCGGCAAGAACAAGTATCATTAATGTCATCTGTTGCTGTAACATTAGCATAATTATGCATTTTGATATCAATCTCGATTCGTTTGTATCTCAGATCTCTACAGTTTCAACGAATCAAACAATGATAATTTATAGAAAGAGGAATTTCTAAGATCCACCATTCAATATGATTGGAATGGAATGCTAATTAGACAGTCTATGATGGTGGAATATCTTGAAAACTTAATAATATACCTTCGTTCAGATTACTTATCATTCAAAGGCGATTTGCAATTTAATATCCGCACAACTTTTACAAAGTAAAGATCAAAGTCGATACAGAATTGAGCTCGAGTTTTACAAAAATCGTACATCAAGAATTTAACTGTGATTAAAATCTTCCCTTATATATCCGTTTGTATTTCGAATTCATATAGTACCAGAAATTAAAGTGAAACATCATCCGACCAATTAATTAATTGGCCCAGTTAGACTCGAATCAACACAATAAATGCTCCGAGAGCACATTCATCGACTTAATAGACAACATAAATATTTGTCTTGTCGTTGTCTCTTCAGGACATCATCACCGGGGCCGGTATAGCCGGCTAGAATAACAACAGCCAACACAACAGTTGGACAAAATATTCGATCGATGATGAATACAAGATTCAAAATATATCCCATCTGAACAAATACAAGAGAGGTTTCTATATATAAAAGAGGAAAGCTCATGTGTTTGTTTAGGACGTTCAATTTTTCAGATCATTCAATAAACATAATAATGCTTAGTATTTATGGGACGGATTGAAGTACTTGTGAATGCGTTCGGGCGATCAACGTTCGGATTATTCTTTGACGTGTCTTCTGCCTCGATCGCATTGTCCGCCTCTTCAAATCTCATTCGTATCGAGTGTAAAAACGAAATATCTTTAAATGATAAACTGGCAGCATATGGAATCTCATGAAATTTCAGTTTGTTATTACATCTGTGTGTGAGTATAGTTTTGGTGGCTGTTTTTCCCCGAATTCACGTGTGAAAAAATTCGTCCAATTAACGAGCAAATGATGAGTTGTGTTTTTGCTGAAACACTAGCTATGCTTCCTCCATATGTAACTAGTTTATTACGATCAGATTACGCCACTAATGATTGTTACGTTATGCCCGCCTTCAACAGATGTACAGATAAAGGCTGGATGGGGTCGTTTTCGCACAACTAATTATCGATTCCATATCTGTAAGCACCTGGTAGCGAAATAAAACAACAAAAGACTAAATAAGGTCTATTAAATTCACCGGGTTGATATTGGAAAACATTCATTTCGAGATTTTAATAAATTTAACATCAAATACGCACCGTAGAGCACTTTAATATTCGGTGGAACATAAAGGAAGGTAAATTTCGTATTATGAAATTCTGACATTGATATACAAGCAATAAGGTATAAGAATTCAACGGTGCAGCAAAACCACGACGTTTTAAACGAGACCAATAACTTAAACTCATTCGTTCGCAGCGGGCCCCGTTTCAGGTCTGCCCTGATTTAACTACTTCCGTTTATTAAAAAGAAACTGGCACCCCGCACGGCTTGTCCTAACAACACTAATGGGCTACTGGTAAAACATTCAAAGATTGTCGAGTTGTATAGAACACACCGCTATTACATTAAATAAAAGATCAAGGGTGGAAAAAGTGATGACCTCACATATTATTTCGGACAATTTTCGAAACGGCACGTGGATACAAATTGTTCAATATCTAACGACCTCAACCAAAGCCACGTGTGCCAGATTACGAAATGGTCAAATAATTCACGCCCCAATATAATTTACAAAATTCATTTCTATAGGCGAGTCTTAAAGGTTCAGTCATTTCAAGTCCGGTAGGCTGTATTGATATTCAAAATTCATGCCACAATGCCATATATTTAATTCTATACATCTAAAACCCCAATACGTTTCTCTGTTGTTCTCTCTCTTCGTCTATCTTATTTTAAACATTGTCCGTATGTATAATGGCTTTCATTTTCGACATAAATACCCTAATATCACAATCAAAGCCCAGTTTACACGCCTAGTTGACATCTATTGTGATTCCATTCCGTATTGAGCTAATATGTTGTTGGGTCTCTACGTTGACCACCTCCTCCTGTCTCACACAACTATTTATTCCCATTGTTCACACAACAGTAATATGAGTTAATGTTATTGGAACGAATTTTTGGGTATAGAAATGTTGCAGCTGGACCCACATTACCGGATCTATGCGATAGAATTTAATCGCCCCATAACTAATGTGTCTTAAAAATTTCAATAATGCCCCCTTTTGTTTCCGTTTACAATTCATTTCGGCTTTTAAAATTAATTTGTCGTACATTGTACTGGAATGAACTAGAAGTACGTAAACTTCATTTCTAATGTTGGAAAAGTTTTCGTCGTTGAGCAAACGAAAACTTGGGGACATAGTTACGTTTGAGCAAACATTGGGGAGATTGGGGTGCGCTCGAATTATTAGGCAATGTCGATTCCTCCAATGAGTGCTCTATCAAAAATAATAGTCGACAGTTAAATGAGAACTGGATTAATTTTATTATTTGCTTTACTGGTGAATCGATTGAAATCAATAATAGTGATGGAATGTTGAATTTTATTTATTTACATAAGGAGCAATTATATACAAAGATATAAACAATTTGATAATTTAAAATAGGGTATCTATTTACAACACATATTCGATATTATTAGCACGTTGTTCAGTAGGATTGTCGTATAAAGCAAGAAACAGGGCCTTAAATAATTATACATCACCGTTACAATTTTAAGCAATATTATTTGGTAGATTCAGCCTTGTAGAATTGTGGCGTGTTGCTAGAAAAACGATAAAAACAAGATATTTTGGAGATCGAAAACACATCGATTCCTCTCACCCGTAATAGTGATCCAAACGGTATCGGGTCGATATCACAGAGTTAAGGTCCAACATAAGTCCTACTGGTATTGGAAATATATCTCGGCTGCCTGCTGAGTCTGACTGGCGGTGGCGTTGAGAGCGGCGGTGGTGGCGGCACAAAGCCGGTATTGGCGCATATCTCCGTAGCGGCATAATACCGTTCAGGGGGCGGTGGGATCGGCGGCGGTTTGGGTAGAAAGTTCTCTAGGGGCGGTGGTGCCCGTGGCGTTGATGGTGGTTGTAACGGTACAGCATATTCAGGATCACGAACATCAGCATAATCAGAACCACCCGGAAGTCGGCCGAAACTCGGTTCACGATATAATGCCGCCTTATCACAACCGCTACCGGGCACTTGAGACGATGGTCTTGGTGATGATTTGTATCGACGTTGTTGGATGACAACGAAAATTACTATAGCTATCATTAATACAACCAATACTGATAATACACCAACGATAACGCCCAAATATTGACCGAGGCCTGATGGTGTTGTGTTTATCGTGCTCACAACATTCTTATGATTAATTCCGGGTGTTGGAATTTGATCTTTCTGTAATGGCTGTTCCACTTCCACGATTTCTTCATCTTCTTCTGCTGCTGTTTCCTCTTCAGTGAAATTTCCGTTTGTTGGTGATGAATCAAATGTCACTTCACTTATCATTAACCATCGGGCGGCAAATTGCAATTGTAATTTAACAAAACGTCCAACGCGATGATGTAATCGAATCGAAACGTTCCTCGGTGTTTCCCAGATGCGATCCTCAATGTAATCAAAAACAATCGGTTCACCTCTATAACGTTTACCGCCGATACTGAAAAACACTTTCGCTTGTGAAAACACCTGAACGTCCTTAGTGAATTGATTGTTTGTAAAAATGTGCACGGCAGTAAATTCGCGCACTTTATCGAATTCAAACACAATCTCAATTGGTCTATTCTCTCTAGTATCGTTCTTCCAGCCGATCCAACCTTGTGAATTACTCGGATGGAACATGGCTTTGAAATCATCGGGAGCCACTTGGCCATCGGTTAACTGGCCGAGACCATATTGTAGTTTCTCACCATCCCAATGACCATCATAGGAATTATCATAAAACTCCCAACTCGTTCCGCGTTTATCACCTTGCGGCATTAAATAACTCAAAATACCATCAGTCCATCGACACCCATAAATCTCCACACGCATACAAACCGTTCGTTTATGATAACTGAACGGTAAGAAACGGATTTTACTAGCCCAAATCGGTGGATCTAATTGTGTTTTTGATGGTAAATACGTATTGATATTGCCATCTAAAACTTCAGCACCTGATCGATTCCGATAGCGAATCCATTTATTCAAACGCGGCCGCCAATATTCCAGTACATAGGATTCAGCATATTCAATACCGAAGCCATTACCGAATCGTCCTTGTGTTTCAGTAGCTGTTATCACATGAACGGTATGCAGATCAATTTGAAGCCATTCCTTTAAGTCGGGCGTTGCGGGGCTTCCAGGACACCAAGCGCCCGCATTCAATTCCTTCCGGGCCCTTCAACAAAACACAACCTTTTTGTGATAAGAGAAGCAATAAAATTTAAAAACTCCATGATATTATTCTCCACTAATTGCCCGACGAGAGAATAAAAGCAAAAATAGCTCACCTTCCATGATGAGGCCCAACATCACCATGAAACGATGAGCTAGCCGTGATGTCTTCGTCTTTGATTGCTCCCGTTTCCATTCCCAATGGGGCAATACATTGCGCTTGTAAAGAAATAATGAAACCTTATTAGATTGGTTGTAAAAAAGAATCGTTATTTTTTTCTGCATCAAAGTGTAATAACGTTAAATGCAAATAGTGCGGTGGGCTTTATTAAAACCCTGTTTCTGTGAAAGGACGACGCTCTAAAAGGATGCCGCTACATTAGAGTTCTGTTACTATCAGTTGAAAAGCTTCTGATATGCAAATATAGGCCGTCCTTTTGTCCTCTCACAGACAGACATCCTATGTGTCAGTACCAATTACTTACAGGGCTCAATGCCATCGGAAGTGGATAGTAACAATAACAGAGTCGCCACCACCAGATGTAGCTCCATTGCAGTAGCTAGACGAGGACGTTGGCCAGTTGTACTGATTCGACTGGTAACAGAAAAAAAGAAACACATTTGAATTGGACTGTGGACACGTTTGTGGAAGTGTGTAAAGTTTTTGAGTAAACAGTGAAACTCTTTAATTCAAACATCAAACATCGTGCTCGATAAAACTACTAAATATAGGTGTGTTCATCTGTTCGTCCAAGGTGCACCTCTTATAAACAACACTTGACTAGTTCGTAGTAAACAAAATCAAGTGGCTACTTGAAGATTTTGTTCGACGAAAAAGTCTCACGCCAATTAAAATATCGTCTCCTCATTTTATTACGAAAATAAAATTTCCAGCGAATCTTATATAAACGATTTAATGTCAAACTAGAAGACATTATCTTTACTTATTAATTTACTACTGTCTTGTCTTGCGATAATGGGAAGATTTATATCGAACAAGTACAGATTTAGACCGACACAAAGCCACTACCACACACATACACTCACACTACACGTCCGATTTATTAACGAGACATTCTCCAGTATAGAGCTCGATTTGATTCTGATTGTGGACCGTTTTACTAAGCGACGACCTCACATTCACTTTTAACCACATAGTGTGTTCGAAACATCTGCCAGACAATTCATCTTCTTTTATCTTATGAGGCGGTAAGAAGAATTTATTCTGTGCTCATTTATCTTTTACATAAAAAAAAAACACACAGAGAAGTAAAGTATTTGTCAATTTCTATAGAATAGAAACGTATTAATACGGCGAAAATCACATAATGATGTATGATGTGTGAAAAACGACAGTAGGGCTGCGGTAGGTCTTATGCTCGCATTACGTGACATAATTACCAAGTTAAAAGAGAATATGACTGAAATATGAAGCAGTCGTACGGTTTTCTTTGATTTGTCGTGTGCTCACTCAACATTTTAGGTGAATGTGCACGTGTTTACCATATGAAAGGCAAAAGGAGGAGTTGAGAGTGAAACTTTGATCTGTGAATGCCATTTTGGCGTTAGTTACGCCTTGAAATGAATAATGTGAGACTATGGAATTTGAGATTTTTTCCTCGAACACATACATATACGTGCACAACATCTGGATATAATTGCTAACGTCAAAGTAATAGGCACTACATGAAAACGGCGCCTGTAAATATCGAATTATTCTTAAATACACAGTTACTGCCAATTTTAACTACTTTATGGGTTGTTACTAACTGGATTTTATGACGATGCGCTTAGTAGACAAAGTTTAATAGTTTGTTATTTTTCCAGGGTGGCCTCTAATTGACAAACACTACGGAAACGATAGGCAACGATAAAGAATTACACTCTAATGAGCTACGAATAATCGCTTTCAGTTTCAGTTAGTTTCAGTTGTTGATCCAAGGCGGTTGTCTCTCTATGGCATCATTAAAATAAACAAACAAGACCGGTTGTAAAACAACATCGATCTGTGGCTGGCAACAAGAGTATCTGTTCGACATCCGTCATCTACTATCAGAAAGAATCAGTCATCAAGAGAGTTGTGTGGCGGACGGTTGAGAATTTATAGTAGAAGCCGTTGTCGAGTGGGGAATCACCGATAACATCACCATCAGCAAGAAGAAGAACAAACCGTACTCTGTCCTCCGCTACACAGCTGTTGATGATGGACGACAGTAGCGACAAGTTAAAGATTTAATTATTTCAGTTTTTAGAATCGGGTCGTTTACATTAATGGAAAGACGGTCGTAATTATTTGATAAGAATGCCGGGCTCTGTTCGTTAAAGTGTTTGTAATGGGTAATGATGGAGATAAGCCGTCTTGTACGGGAAAAGGGACGACGCCGGCGCCTTATCCGAATAACTAGACGACATTCTTGGATTGTTTGTGCAACTGTTGTCCAACTTATTTATTGTAATTAAACGGAAACGATATGAAGGTTTATGTCACTATTTCGTGGTTTTTGGTATATAATATCAACGACAGGATCGGAATCAAGCCAACAACAGTTCGGTCTCGGTTCATTATTAACGCTTTCATGATCAAACAGGGAGTCAGTTTCGTGGTTTTTGCTCGATTCCTCTTCAGCGAGTCTCTAATGAACTGCCCTTAAATATAGGGCTTCCAGTTTCGATTACAATAGTTCCATCGATAATAAATTCAAACATTATTCGTTGTATTTTTTGTACCTATAATATACTTAATTAATGTCAGTATTTCAATTGAAAATGTGTCTGGACTTGGCCTCTATAGCCCATAAATTACAACAATACGTTTTACATGAATACTTTTGCAACTTCGATATGGTTTCGCGTTAAAACGTTCACCGCAAATTAAACTCCATAAATATGAAAGGCTATAAGTACAATAGTATGACTTTAGTATAGAACTCGAAACCTATTAACAAATGCCACAAAACATATGTAGGTAGTTTAGGGTCGGACAGTTACGGTCGATAAAGTCGAGCTAGTGTAAAAAAATCTATATCTTCCAATTGTTTGGTATATAATTTTTAACGATTCAACTAAGCAACATTTTATGGACAATAAAAGGCTTCACCACTCAATAGTGCGGTTGCGAAATTCAAAAATCTCCCATCGGCTAATTAACGACAAACAAGAACCACTTTAGAAAGTCATCATCTTTTACGGCCACAAGCGACACAATGTCCTATCCGAGTCGGAGGAGATTTTTACTGAATTTTCCAGACAACCACTTAGGGCAACAGGTGCTGCAATCATTAAAACGTCTTACATGATAAGAACAAACATGGTGGTGAATTATTGAAATAAAGCAAGTCGACGCAAAGTTTGGTAAATTACACGGATCTCTATAATAAATAATAAGTAATGCAATAATAACGGAAATAATTTAGAGAGTTGTGGAGATTTATCGTTTTTACTGCGACCATAAAGAAGACTCATGAAAATTTCAAATGACTATTATTCAAATTTTTAGCAATCAAAATCCGATATTTTTATCATCGCTTTTTTGCTTACAGGAAATCCATAAAATTTTCAACAATAACAATGAAACAATTCTCCTCCATTGGCCATTGTTGAACCAAGAACTATTGTCAAAGTTGGTGTATCGACGAGATTCAAGTGGCGCGGACCTTAAAAGATTTACAACAGTTCTTATCGATCAGTATCGATGTTGGTGCCGCCCCCGCATAAATTTCTATCTTGTATTTATAAGTAGAAGTCGGCCTCTGGCAGCAGGAAAGAAGATGGTAGTTGTGTTGTGCGCGTCTTTTATTCCAAGGGTTCGTTTTTCTCTCTGTTGCGTTCTTTTTTTTTCTGTTTTGTTGTTTATTACTTGGACTGGTAAATAATGGAACGATGAGAAGGCGTGATAACTGGCAAACAACAATCATTCGTCTTTTAGTAAAGTGACAATATAAAGGCGAGAAAATAATGATTGTTTAACAATTTGCAGCTCGAGTGTGCGAGAGAGAAGCGAATGCGATTCATCGTATCAATTCGCATTCATCGACACAATAGCGAGAGGTGAGCTACCTTTCAATTGCCTGAAAGTCTTCCCAATTTCCTGCCATCAATACAACATATGGCTGTTTGATACTGTTTATTTTTAAATAACACAAATTAGAAAAATGACTCATGTCAATTTTGCGTTTTAAATTTAAAATAAGATAATGGACTTGAATTTGGTTTAATCTTGAAAATAACGGAAATGGATGTTTTTCGATGATGCAAATATCTCTGTTTATCTTCACACACCAGACACAATTAAAAAACAAGCCGAAAATTTAACAAAATTGTCGACTCAATTAAAATAAACGCAATTAATGTTTATTATCAAAGGCGGTAGTTGTTTTTTGGTTGAAACAAATAAATCTAGAGGGGAAATTTCAATCATAACCAGATGTACCATCAAAGAGTTGAGTTTGTTTTAAATATTTCCAACGAAAATAAACACTTTCAAGACGGAAAAATAATAGTCGAAGAATCTCTTAATATTTGCAGAGGAAAAATACAACTTTCCTGGGCCCGTAAAGATGTCACGATTATTTACATGGTTGAGAGTTTTAAGGATGTTTGTGTAAAATGAGCCATACACACCGCGACTGTTGTTGAGAAATTCGATATAAAACTGCACAAGAGGGGGTGAATTTCCTAGTAAATAGGGCTGTTATTGTCGTTATCATTAAATGTTTAATTATAACTCGTGTAAACCAATATCGACGAGGGGAAGGTAGATAAAATTTTTATTACGTTAAACAAATGCTTGATTATGAGTGATGGTAGGCTGTAGCCTAAACAAACCCCAACCGAGACGACAGAAGAGGAAAACAGAAAAAATGTTTGCTGAAGGAATTATAAATATTTCCATATATAATGAGGTTTAAAACTGAAACTGGTGTGGGTTGAGAGCGATATTTTTTTGTACATTTTCAATACTTTGTTGTAAATACTCTAATCGTATTTCGTTAAATTCGTGTCGACTATCGGGAACTGAAAACGAAAACAACGAATTTAAGCGCTTATATTTGTTGGGAGAACGTGAACAAAATCAAATTCGCTAGATTTACGTTTTTTTTTCCTTCTATTATTCCAGTAAATCTTTACAATATTATTGTCTGCATTTCAAACACTTACCCAATTGTACGGTTTAATCCATCGATTTAATACTGTTCACTTTGTTAATTTCTAAACGCAAAAATTGATTTTTCACCGAATCACACGTAATTGCGAAATTTCTACCCTGTTTAACAGAAATTTTCAGCAGCACACATGCACCGACCACCGTGCACAACAACACTGAAAGGAAAGCTCGCTTATCCAATGGAAAGAAGTCCCTATCAGCCCCACCATCGCACCAGTGCTTGTGTCTCTTTCTCTTTCGATTCGCGCTTCTTCGCTCGCTTACACAACCTGGACCAGGCCCATCTAATTCCTGGATGTTCTCCAGTGGCTATACCACTATTTCGAAACCGGTGATCGATGTGTGCCACTATAAACCCACCCCTGTATTATTATACAGGTATTGTCGGGTCCCTTTCAATATACCAATGGACGATTATCGTCATTACCTGCTGTAATTAGTGTTCGAAACTTTGCCGATATTATACTTGAATCAAAGTTCTAGACGTCTACTTGGTGGCTAATTTTATAGAATTTCCCATATTGATAAGACTATTATTGTTAAAATAATAAAATAGTTTATTTTTTCTGGTTTTGATGTTCAACTTGAATCAGCAATTTCTATTTACATTTCTTATCAAAATTCCCACAATCGCTACATAAATACATGACGACATTGTGTTCGTTTCATAGTTGATTTATTTAAGACAGTTTTCCATTGCTTCAATAAACAATAGAGGTAATTGTTTATCTTTGTGCGCTTGGAATTTGGCCAGTTGTCACTTTTTTCGTTGGTTGTAATATGAATTGTGATTCCTCGAAATCCGGTTCGATATTTTTGAGTTTTTTGGTTGTATGTACAACATGAAATACTGTCATGTTTTTCGGGTATTGTCGAATGATTTATTGATTTTGTCAATGCAATTTGGACGCATACCATTGCAAATTACTTTAAAATATTTCCTAAAAAACATAATAGACTGGCATAATGAATAGATGAATGAAGTGGCCAGTTGGTGGCCGTTTAGTTGTCGTATTTTTCAACACACAATGCTTTTATTGAAGTTATCAGCCTCCATTAGAGATGTAGTAGTAATCTCGCAGTACAGTCGGGTGTATTATAATTTAAACAAAAGTCCTATGTTTCTATAAAAGCACAAATATATAAGAGATATAGATGGAATCTTTTCTACATCAAATCCATTTTGCGGTTTTAAAACTTCTTTTATTTATCAAGAAGTATACGAGAGCTTTCTACGATTTTTTCCCTTATTGTTTAACTTTAACAGTTGAGAATGTTCAAGTTATGTTCGTTTACATCTGTCCGTTTGTTACAGCTTTGTTTCAAAATTCACATAAAACTGCACTAAAGACGACATAGTATGCACAATATTTCCGTTTTTTTTTTGTGTCTGTTTGTTGAATGTGAAAGCTTCCAACTTTCGATCAATACAATATGGCTACGATTTACCACCTGTATATAAAATTGAAAAATAGAATAAAATCGGGGTTGGTGGTTGGACCACCGTCGGCAAAATTGACCGACTGTATCGAATGGATTTGGCTTTTTCGTATAATACGGTCCGTAAAATCTATTGTAGGTCCGGTCTCCGACATCGTCACGCCTCTACGTCCAGTCATTGCGAGCATTATCGTTTTCTATTCTTCTTTTAATAGCCCAAAGTGGACGTATTTCTTGGAAGTTTGCTGATTTTCGTCAAACATTATACAGCAGGCATGGAAATTGGGCGAGAAATTTTTGCAAATACTATCAATTTCCTATGGAGATTGATACAAATAGAAAGCTGTCTAATATACAACTGTAGGCCTGTCGAAAAATGATTGATTATTGCTATATCCCTGTTGTATTGTTCCGGGATTAAATTGACTATTTTAAAATCGTGTTTCAGCAAAATTGATAATCGATAAATCGATCCATTCAACTTGACTACAAGTCGCGTTGGCTGCCCTGAAATAAACGAAATATAAACTGTTGATCTAGAGAAAGCACGCCGCCATTCTATCGAACTTGTCCGGATTAAATCTTTATTGGTTCCACAATGATTTATGTTTGTATTGAACAATATCCTGAAGGCAACATATGACCTATTTTTCGCCAACAAAGTTCAGTATTAACAAATAAAGTACACAAAAGTAAATGGTATTTATGGCAGATGTGATGTACAGTTGTTGTTCGTATTGGTGTGAGTCAAGCCCTTCAAATAAATTTATTGGCAAATATTCAAAACACATATCCCTAGATATATAACCTTTAAATTTATTTTATTCAATGGACTCAGGAGATTAGTTTTGTTAGATAATAGCACCGAACGTACTCAACATTGCCCTACTACAACATTTGTCATCTTTTGAGTTCATGCTTCGTTGATACACTACCCTCATACAAATAGATACTGGTAACAGTTCCTATTTTATCTACACAAAAAAAAACACACACACAGAATAGAGTTTTTGGGACAAGAGAAAAACAAATTTGCAGGTGAATTTTGTAAATACGGACTAATTTATGTCTATGATTTACACGATGATGGTTAGTGGTAAAAGGGGCCTACTAGGGTTTTGTAAATAGGAACATATTTTCAATTTGTTAGTGAACCAGACTCCCTGCGGACTTTCGCCTCGGCATCTTGCAGTCGTTTGTTTTCTCATAAAAGCTAGAATAAAAGTGTCTCGTCTAGAAAACTCTTTAAACATTTGTAGACTCGCTTTACTTATAATAATAAGAGAAAAAAAATGATTCCAACAAAGGAAATAAATTCTACTGTGTTCAATAGTCACGTTTATGTAATGATCATCATTTTTGCATAAAACAATTCAAATCTATTGCTTCACACAACTATATGTAGATCTACCTGAATGTTTTCTTTGAATTCTCTGCTAGAGGGTGAAGAATTACTGTGTTTGTTTTGACAAGGGTGTCCTTATACATTTTTCTATTGGGGATTTTATTATTTTCACAGTACGATGCATTCTTGCACTCTTATATAAACCAAACTAAACCGATTAGATTACGATGCTTTCTTTTATTATTAACGGGGCAAAAATGTGGGGTTTGTGTTGACACAGGGAATTCCTCCAAAGGGACCACACGAACCATATAACTGGCAACACATGGGACCACCTAAAGGGACTCGCAGATGACTCATTGTAAATATTCAACAATACAATCGAATCTAATCCCATTCCGTAGATACATTGCAGCAATTGTTTAATTATTCAATTACTCCAAGTCTGGCGATTACAAATTACGAAACGACTTTCAATAGAAACAGCCAGCAAGAGCTTAAAAATGTAATTTGCTGCATAAGCAAAGGTTAATTTATAAAAACCACTTTGAATTTTGTATAAATTGGAAAAACAAACGTCGATTATATATGGTTAGTTCTGGGTGGTTTTCAAGAATGTTGGCTTCAACTGCGAGGCCGACACGTTTGCTTATCTTGTCTCGGCTCTCGTTCAATAAAACCATTTCCTCTTTATACAATATTTGAAAAGATGTTCTAGTGATCCAGTACGTTTCTTATCAACTTGAAATATAAACAGTTCAACGACTGGCCGACAACAATAGTAAAGCAATCGTATATGCCACAAAGAACAAAGTCACTGGGCGGTCTCAATAGTCCAAGACACATTAGCCTTTAACAGTAAAACGCGCAACATTATCAGAACATTATGAGCAAGTAAATGTTATCCATTATCAAAACCCGGCGCCTGATTCTATACATTCACACACAAACATAAAAGAATCAACTTTTATTATTTGTATAAACGATGTGTAACTTCATATGGTATATCGAAACGTTCTAAGAACTGTAATTCTAGACTAACGAGCGACCGCCTTCTTCACGGTTGCCGAGTTAAGTAACACCAGGGGGTTGGAGGGTCAAGTTTGCGCCTTGTCCACACCACTGCGGGACATCCTGATCTGCACGGCAGGAGGTGTGAATGTTCTATGTTACAAAACAATGTTTCTAATATCTAGATGAAGACTATTGTGTGCGTATTCACTTTCAAAATTAAATCCGGGACGATAACGAGATTTTAAATTTTCGTCTCAAGATGGGGGCAACATTAATTTATTACCCGTGTATAATATCTCATCATCACTGATTTCGTGCACAGCACGCGATACATTATTGGTTTCGCTCGTGGATCAATTCGATTAAAATTAAAAATAGAATTGAATTATATCGATAGCAAATACTCTCTATTTTAGCTTTAATATAGCGAAGGCTCCAGCAGTGAAGCAAATTAGTATGCGCCAAGGAAGAATGCTTGTAAAATAATCTGTAATGAGCTATAAGTAAATTATTACAATAGGACAAAAGAATTTACGACAGTAATTTGGATTTACAGCCGAAGCCAGATGCTTCCGTGAAAACAGATGATTTTTATTTTGCCGTTTATTTGAACGGAAGAGTGTTATACATTTTACAACGGCCACTCACCTCTACACAAAAAAATTCAATAATACGTTCAATTTTAACAGCTAATCAGTCATAAACGAAACTCAATTTGTATAAACGAAACATCCCATAAATCTCGGCTGCTATCCTTTTTTATAATTTACATGAGATTATGTTCATAAAACTCATGCATATTGAAGTCACGCGATGTTATGCCAAAGAGAGTCGGAGGTATTATCATGTCTTCCACAAGAACGATCTTGAATATGCTATGAATTTTAGAAGCTATTAAACAAATCGAAGTTTTATTAAAGATTTTATATAAATGGTTTTGTATACGAGATTGTACGTTTAAAAGCATTCAAAACCCCTTCACTAATCGACTTGAGGGTTGAAGAACAAAAAAATAGACACACAACGCAGGTATAATAAATGTGGTGATGATTGTTGTTGAAGAACAATAATCCCGCACACAACTTGAACAACAACAACAACAAGGAGAACCATTTAAGATTTTCTATAGTTTATGGTTGAATAGGTGTGTTGTTTATTTGTCGTTTTAATGAGTTTTTGTTTTTCTCCACGTTAGTGCAAAACGGTTGAATTCATAAGCAACCGGTCAACAACCGTTATATAAGCGCTATTTCTATTGACTGACATTTTCATATACATACGCACTGGGGATGCTATATGAAAGTTTCTCAATAGGAGAAAACATGATCCGAATACAAATAGTAAAAGGAGATATTGGTAATAACACAGTCCTATATTGATAGATTTACATAACAATAGTAAAATTGTACAATTCACAATGTTACTAGCGGTAATAATGTTTAATCGTTTTGGTAGAAAATAACATGGAATGCAATTTAATAACACACCTAGACTTGTTGAATGATTTCTATAGATCTGCTGGATATCGAAAATATTAAATTTACCTGTTCGACAATTCGATTTTATGCAATTTCGATTAAACTCCGGTACATAGATACCGATGCGGATGACATCAACTTTTCTATAGCATATGAAGTTTCTTCAACGAAACTTATCGTATAAACCATCGAATCGTATCTATACACCTTGTATGGTGTCCGGTTACAAGTTGTAAACATGTGTAATTGTATTTAAATGCAGACGAGAGACGTGGCTTTCTTGAAGTCAGGTGGAGATGGATGAAAGGGAAAAAATGTACTACACCTGAACATTTATAGGTAACCATCGCTCTCCAGGGAAATTAGTTGATTGAGCTCCATCTACGACAGTCCTGGTATAAAATATATTTATAGTTATCGGTATGACTGAAAATTGAATTAATTTTGGATAGTCTCGACGTGTACTTGTTGTTTGATCTAAATCCAACATCATTCCCAATACACGGACAGAATTAAATGTTGTCAAGTCATGTTGCGACATGTCCCTTGCAAGATCTCGTATACATAATAGAATTCTAACCAAAATTCTTATCTGCACAAAGTCATAATAGAAAGAGACGGTCTGACGGGACCGTTGTTGTGCAAGGAATGTTATGACTTTGTCGCCATGTGTTCATTCCACAAATCCTGAAATTGCAGAGAACATAGCGACATAGACGGCATCTGTGACGCGGACGTCCGTGTTTAAAGGCAAACTTCATCCAAAGATTGTGTATAATCAAGCACTAAGTGATCTGTAAATTTCTTATTTGCAGTATATTTTCGTATTTTATTGAAACAGAACACACACATTTCCAGTACGGTTAATACAAATGTAGTGCATTATTCATCGGTTGTTTTTGTTTTATTACAAACTGCTAGATAAGTGTTTAGAATTTCTTTAACGGAATTAAAGGCAAATAACATACACACACATAGTGAAGATGCCGTATGGATTGTAGCCAACTTTACGATAATTATTTACAAAAATTTATTTGCTTTAAACGAATTAAAATATCATAAAGTTATCTTCATAGAAGTGGATGTTTATATGATCACTTCCAGAGCCAGTTGGGTGTAAATAAACAGCTACCAAACGACAACAGACATATTACAAAGAAAGAAGCAGTTGAACTCGTTTGTTTATAATTAACACATGCCCATCATCATTGGGAAATTTCACTGTTTTCCGAATTCACAAAACGACATTATTAAATCCAAATGGCTGGAAGGCATGGATTTTATCCGCTTGTGTGATTATGATTGAGTCTTCAAGTCAATAAATACCGTCGACCATATGCCGTTAGATATTTGCATAATAAAGAATAGATCTATTTATAATGAACGTGGGATTATGGCTGCGGTCTGTTTGTTTTGTGATTGTAAAAATATTTGGTTTAATTACGACTAGATTGATTATAAAATAACAATCGTCAAATAGTTTGGAGAACGCAAAAAAATCCCCTAAAGTTATGTTAGAAGTTAATTGTATCTTGAAGACGGATTGTGCTCGTTTCTATTCGACAACAGTAATTTTCCTTTTGTAATTATTAATACGGTCCTTGCATGACGTCTACAGTTCACTATTACATCGGCTGTATACACGTTTGTGTGTATATTTCTTCCATCGTACCATGCTCTCGACGTTACGCGCGTAAATACGCGATCATTCAACGTCCATCAAGCCTGTCACGGCGGGTGAAAGATGCACGCACCAAAACCCGTCGTCGTACTCGTCTCTTCGACCATACAAGCTTAATACATCAAAGCTCCATGGCGATATTGCCTCTGTCATTGCCCGTGTTGTAGTTGTTGCCATCCTCGTCTATCACACATAAATGCCATATTGTTTTCGCTACAATTTGACAGGGACCAGTATACAAAGCTACGCGAATGGTCTATACATATAAATATATATACGAAAACAGCAAATATTGCCAGAGAGCACTTTGTTATTGTTGAGCAATTACATTTTCGACAATTTGACGGATTGTTGTACAATTTGTCTTTTGTTTGAGTTTAAAACGTAAAAAATAACAAAACGTTTAAGAATGTTGTTGTATTGATCGTAAATGCTACTTGAGTCAAGTTTGACTTTGTGTTCCGCGTTTAAATGATGGCATTTTATATATCTTTTTTAGGTTAAAGGAAAAATTGCCTGTCAACGATAGAGACTACAAGAATTCCTAATATATTCGCCTTGTTATATGTAGAATTTGGTATATTTCATCCGGAGTTGCCTTGTCGGCCATCATATTTACCACAATATTTCATCTTTCAATCCTTTAAGCAACCATAAAGAAAACTCCACCAATAGGATAAATATTTACGATGCCAATGATATACTGTATATACGTACTACATACAAGTTTCTTTTTCTTTCCATTTAATAGTTTTGTAAATTTCACCACAACTTGAAATAATTCCAAACTATTCATGAGAATTTCCTGTCGGAAACATTGAACAGTTCATCGTTAATTACTGTACAGCCCATTTACAGTAATAATTCATTGGGTTTGTATGTTTGTGTCCGTGTGTATTCAAATTGGATAGAACTAGGGGAATAGATCGTGTATGTAGAATTGGTGAAGGTCCAGTCCAGGAAGAATACCAATGTTAGATGGGCAATATGGTACTCGTGGGAAATCATCTGATCGGAAACCGACCATGAGAAGAGATCAATTAAACAAATTGTTCGTGTTTGATGGGCTCTTCGAATGCTCAATAGGGATACATCAGAATTTTCGCTCTAATCTTGATGATATTTAAATAAATTTCCTGCTAAACGGTTAATTTTAGATTAGGCAAAAAAACATAAATAGTTTGGATGTAAATTACAAGCATCTGGACTGGGGCCAATGTGCGTTTCGTGTTCGCGAAAAAGCTCAAAGCAAAACAAATACACGTGTAGATTTATACAGGTGAAATTTAAATTCCTGCATCAGTATTTAGTTTTCATACTTATTTCGATACTCAACAGCTTTTTTTTAAAAGTTCAAGTATTTTAGAATGATGTTCGGAAAAGTTACAGCGCATTAACTTTTTCGTGTTGTAATTTATTTCGGGGAAAAATACACGAAAATCCACTATAATCACTCCAACAATGGACCGGAGCGTAATACGGATTAAAGATTTATGGTACGTACCTTCCGTGCGCAGTCAGTACAAGAATGCGCCATCATTCAGTGTCCGTCAAATCGACGACAGGACGCCCCACAAAAATTTGTTATTTTTAAATCATCACTCGTTCTGTATGGCATCGAACGTCTTTTCTTGGTCAGAATACCCAATTCAATTCGTTGTTGTTGTTGTTGTTGGAGTAGCCGCAATGAATGTACAGAAAGAGAGAAATACCAATCTCGAAGCTAATTGATTTCAATTCTAGGTAACGTTTATACAATCCGGCAAAGCTACTACTACTACACCAAATACAATCGTCTGTAGATTCAATTACCGTGAACAAAAGAACCATTTCTCCTGCAAATGGCGGTTGTTGGAACAATTGCGTTGCACCATTCGCTTTCTTTCAATGGAAATTTCTGTTCAGTAGTAGTGATTCTTTGGTGTGCAAGACCAAAAAAAAAATTGTATATGCAAATAGCAAATCGATTGAATTAGAAGAAAAACATCAGTCAGTGTCTATCATGGGTACGTCAAGGGGTTGTAACACTATGAATATCCAGCTAGTACTACTGACAAACCCAATCTATCACTTGTCAGTTGGAGAGAATGCAATAATACAAGTGTCAGAAATGTATTAAATGTATTTGCGGTAAAGTTGCTCTGTATTCATTCCGTTGATTCATCAGCAATTCTGTTTTGTTATTATGCAGTATGAAGAAAGGCGCGCTTTGATGGTTTTGTGAACTGATACGGCGACAGGTGGTGAATTATTTATACCAAAATCATTGATATTTAAATGGGAATTTTTCGTCAAATTTTAATTAAAATCCACTCTATCGATTAATAATAGATAAATTGCCGATAGGTAGATCAAATAATCACAACCCTACTGTAATGAGCAAAAACACATTGGTAGTATATAGAATGAATTCGTATTGGAGCCATTGGCGATACACACAACTATACAAAGTCCTTCCTGTATAACAAATCGAACCACCCTCCAGCACCTGATGCCCGACTATTAATTAAAATCGGCCTCAATTGATCACAACCAACAACAATAACACACAATATTGTGTTTTCAAATCGCTATTAAAGGCTTGTTCCAACAAAATAACACAAGAAATGTTTGATTGTTTGCACAAGATTTCATTGCTTTGAGCTAGCAAGATTGAAAAGAATTTTATTACGGTCCTATTTCAATTACATTAATATTATGTAGGAATTAGTCGATCGTAAATGTTACAGTGTTTTATTGAATAATTTTCAATTGAAATCGACATTGCAGCCAGTACGTGAAAGTGGTTTTGTTAATGTTGCTTATTTTATGGTAGAATTAATACTTGGAAAACGATTTTCAATACGATTTAAAACGTTAATTTAACTCTACAATTTATTAATTTATTGGCAAATAAACAGTTCAAAGAATTACAAGCGTACATACTGTTGTATAATCAGTTTAATTTAATGTTCACTTGTGAATTCTATGAACTCCTTCCTTTTATGCGTTCGAATGCAATTTTTATTATTTCAATTTACGGTCGACAGTTAAAAACAATCTCATAATACAATATAGACGTGTGATATATGGAATTTATTCCACCGGAAACGGTTGAATAGATGAAGGAATATAGTGGTTGAAGAGAAAAATGCTGTCCATTGGTGGAAAATGTTGAACGTATTCTGCTGATTCACTGATGTGGTAGAATAATAAAGCACGTTTACGCTATGCCGTAGGGTAACCGGTAATGAGGCAACTCCTATCTATAGACACTTCCAAACACAACGACTACTACTCAAGATATGGCACTTCGTTTTCACGAAATTCTATAAGTCATCTTGAAGAGTTCGCTGTATATATGTTTGTATGTATTTTTTGTCGATTTTTTTCCCCTTAGTATAGAGCAACGAGTGATGATGTTGATGATGGGATTGGGAAAAGATTCGGCTCGATCGATCTATGTTTATCAGACATGCATTTCCGTTATATTTGTATAAATAAATAAGAGAAAAGGAGCACAAGAAAGACTACCGTCTACCGTCTCCTATTCATTATAAACTTTCAATGGTTCCGGTGGAGTCTTTCAAAAATCACAAGAGCTGCGGGCTATTTCAGTTTTGTTCGATTTTCATTCGATAAAGTTGATTGCGATTCTCTGTTCGTCTATTATTTGTTTATTTTTTTGCCATTTATAATGATCGTAGTTATGAATGAGTCATTTAATATAAATGCGTTATTAAAATGCTCATTTTGTAGGGGGGTGGTCGAATCAAAATCTGTTTGGATTTCCATCAGTGTTCATTTTACAAGACCAATATTGCCGTTGACTGATGATGCAATAGACAGTTATGAATTTTAAATGGTGGATAGTAGCAGATGGCGTCAGTTGTCGCGATATTACAACCATTAATTACCGGAGTCTTGATTGAAGATGTCCCCTGACATCGACCCATTATCAGATTAATTAATGCAAGTATTCTATTTAGGTGTATACACGGGGCCCCGATTTATGGATTATTATAAACCACCCCCTGGCCACATCACTCATCCCCCGTTAAAGTTGTTCAATCAAGCGACTTAATCGAAGCTGACTTGTTTAATTAAAACCATCATGGAAATTCGATATTGAAATCAATTAAATTTTCAAATTTCTCCAATACCGACTTGATCTCGATATAAATCAATAAAACTGATAAGGCTAATTGTAAAGAAGTTGATAGAGGGAGAGCATAAACGAATCATTGAGACAATGAGATCAAAACTGTGGGGTACCGGTGGTTGCCAAAAACCTGGGGCGTCATTCACTGTATATCGATATGAGTCAGATTGTTCCCCTTTCTATTAATACCTTAAGCTGCCCGTGGGGTTTGAACTTATAGACACACCACGTATTTTTACAAAACTACAGATGCTCTCAGGATTTACGTTGGAAAAAACGGCTCCATAATAAAATTCAAGAGCTGGTTTTATATTACAGGCAAACGAGATTTAAATTTTTAATGAATCGTTGTTTGTGTTTTATTTTGATGTTGATCAAGAAAAAAAGACACGGAAAAATGCAGACAAGACTTGTACACCTTGTGTATACGTTTACAGTATTAGAGACCGTAAATTTTTACGATTTTTTAAAAGAGGGATAATGTCGGCATCTCATGATAGGTGCAGTTGTTCCAGATATACCTGGACTAAGCTACTTAAATGTTTGTTTGAATTGTTCGTGTACGTATAAGTTAGTTGAAAAATATATGGTAACAGATGCAGCTATTTCATGAAAATATAATATCCATGATTATGATGGAGAGCTGCTGTCAGAAATAATTTGACGAGTCTCTTCCACTAGAAATTACTGTAGTGGAAGAAATATATAACGTAATGTAGTACTTTGAAATTCATGACTATTATTTCCGTGATCCTTTTTTCCTTCTTGTCTGTTTCTCTTTAATAGAACAGAATAATCTGTAAGCGTTTATATTTTGACTTTATCCCAAACTTAGCTAACCGCTCCGGTTGTTGTAATTACAAAGTTTCCATACCATTCCTATACAAAAGGGAATAATTAAACACAATTAACGCTAATGTAGAATTCTAGTTATGTTTTACTATAATAGTAGCCACAAAGTTTATTAGAAAAGTTGTCTTGATGAATGGCGGACTTTAGTGTTGTGTGATTTTGTTCAAACTATTGTCATCACACAGGCTGGGGGAAGAGTTAAAGGTCTTTTAGTAAAGCAACAATATTTTACGATTAACTTGCGGCCGCCTCAAGGGGCATACAAGTCGCTCGTTTGTCCGTTGCTAAAAGCGAAAACATGTACTGCCTCCTGAATAATATGCCACAGCACATGTTCTAGTTTGCTGTAGAGCAGAAGCAACAGTACCGACTACTATTGGCATATATTGTTACCCAAGTGAACATTAAATATTCGTTAAACCAACAAACAACAACACCACGAACGAAACGAATGGTTATGAAAAGAAATGTGTCGTGTTTCGGTATGTAGATCTAAATTTGAGATTCTTTCATAGTAATCGTGTTAAGCGGGGAAAAAATGCGAGAAAAACTTGCCACATTATCGACAGTTTGATAGTGTAAAGCTTGCCAGTCATGCTAGGTAATAATTAGCCAATGGCGTGCGTGCTTTAGCGGTCGATAAAAGCACATATATTATTTCTACCCTACCTGTAGTTTGCCCATGCGTGGGGGTTTTGCCGTATTCCGGTACTTTCATGAATAGTAAAGTAAGGAATTTCCAACCAACCCCCCCGTTAGAAATTTGAATTTGTAGAGAAAAAAACTGTACGCATACTTGTACGTACTGTTGCTATGCTTTTTAGCATTATCACACAATTCATGACCTAGAAGTTGTTACCTTGTCATTCTCAATTGTGTATACCTTTTTGTCGTTTCATATAAATTGCTGGTGTACGTTTCCAACTCCCAGTAAAATAATGAGACTACACGCTGTCGCGACTAATAGTAACTATATAATGTTTTGTATGTATATATAGAATATGTAAAGAGAGAGTATAGAGTGAGGACGAAACAAACGTCCATTGAATTTGAAATTCCACGCAAGTTCCGCTTTTTAACAATCCGAGCTTTGCAAACAGGGAATGTAATGAAAGCAACCGCTCTGTTATGTCAAACAGTTGTTCGCTCTCAGGTATGAATTCCATAACGGCCCTTTATACAGATCGTACAGGGCGGATTTAATTAGAAAATTCCGGACGAGTTCGTATATAACACTACTTGTGTACCCTACTCATATTTTCGCTACTAGCATCATACCAAACAACACACACGCACAAAAAAAAATAGTCAGTCAGTCCGTTACGATGAAGTAGTGCCAGCATGTCCGAGCACCACCACCTGCATAACATACACGATCAAAAATTCATCCCTTTCTTTCAATTTTTCAAAACTAATAATATCGAACGCTTATCAAATATAGAGCATGTACTGAATGGAATTGCTGTACTTTATCAATTTTCTACATAACATACATTGCATGTTAGTTAATACAGTCATAATCGCCAATAACTAGAAGCTTATAACGTTTAATAACTGGGGAGTATTCCATTGAACTGGGAAATATTGCAGGAACGAAAGAATATTATCGGAAAAAACTCAAACACATTTCCTGAGGATTATGTCCAATAATTCTCTATGTTTGTTGGTGAACGTTTCCTTTTTCCTTCTATTTCAGTAAATGCGTAGACATTCTATTATTTCGTTAATTTCTTTTCAATTTTTTTGTTCGATCAAAAAGTTTTATTCGTAATAACGAAAATTCCATCTTCCATGTGTCAGTTGTAATTTCTTCCCAAGTTTTCTGCGCCACCAGAAACAAACGTAAAACCCGATCTAAATACGATTCGCCTTGTTTATACTCATTAAATATGGAAATACGATTCCGACACTTCTTCCGGTTGTACCGAGAAGGGAGTATCGTTGAACGAAAGCGTTTGTCTAAAACAAAACAATTTTTATATACAAACAGATAGCATTAAAACAGGTGCAATTTACAGATTACGGTCCATAATCTAACAATCCGTACGGATATAATAATCCACAATGCACAAGTCTAGAATTATGCCATATGAAAACCAGGTGTTTTCGCAGCGAAATTGCTCCAGCAGCTTAAGAACTTGGTAGTGTTTGCATACAAACTACCAACATACGTGATCGTATGGCAGAGGGTGTAAAAATAAACCAACAAATCATAGTTTTGAGGTCGTCATAATTTTAATTCCACAAGTTTATCTATGAAAGAAGGGATGACTATGCTTAATTAATCATTCAAGAAGAGCGAACTGGGATTTAATTAAACCAGAAGTAGCTTGTTCGTGATGGCGAATATCCCAGCCAGAGCACTCGAAATGTCTCGACGGTGGGTGCATGGCCGCAAAACAATATTTCCCAGGGGGCGGCGATTGTATAAAACTACAATTATATTAAAATTGCCACTTAATACAGCTGGAACTTTTTTTTGTCATCGGAATTTCGAAATATTTTATTGAATACGATTAATAAGCATGCTTGTGGTGCTACTGTACGCAATTTGAATATTTCACGCAATTAGCTTGAAACAAGTTCGGAAATTATCGTGAATATTGTATCTTACAAGAGTCAAAATGTAGTGAATCGCAAACATGTATACTGTGTCAGAATAGAGGATGTATAGCTTTTGTTTATTATTAATTCATATTTCAATTTCGAAAGCTTTACAGTCAACATTCCAGTATTTTCGGTTATGTACAGAATACAATAGAAATTGTAGTGTAAGCAATTGTTTGTTTGCCGTAATAAAAGCATTACGATTTCGTCGTAAACTAGGATCTATGCCAAGAATCTCCTATCGAGGTACACGATCAATGAAATTGAAAGATGGAAATTCCTTGTGACATACGTTCGTTATTCGACAGTAGAAGTTTTCAAATTAAAATCTCCAATATTCTAAAAGCAGAATGATAGAGTTTTGACATTACCATCAAGCCTGATCAATGCTGCAATATCGTCGGGAGATCTAAAAGTTTCTCCAAGAAATAGTGCAACATTAGTGTCTGACTGATAGTTAAAGTTCTGCAAAAGTTCTGTAGGTATGTGTGTATGAATATTCTGGATTTTTGTTCTCACTAACCAACCACCCACCCACCCTCTTCGAGTCCTTGTTAGTTATTCCTAATAATAAATTATCTCCAATATCGTATTTCTTAGAATTTATCTCGAGTCTTGCTCATATTTCGTCTACGTTTAATTTCAAGTTGCTTGGCAATCATAATGATGAGTTTTACAAACTTATTGCCGTTGTTGTCTGTGGGTAATTAATTTTGCTGTGCTCCAATGTTTCACTACACATCCATATTCAGTACCCATACGACTTTAATGTCTTGTATTCAGTTGTTGTCCGCCAGATTTCATCTAAAGAATGAATGTTGGTTTCCGTCCGAGCTTGCAATATTGTTTTTGTTTTGTTCGATCGTACAATACTAGTGCAAATAATAATGACAATTACGAATGCATAGTGAGTGGTCGATTGTCTGGTTGGTGTGCATATCTGTACAAAACACGGCGCCAATGACCATGTCGTTTTTATTGATATCTAAACGATTCTTTTCAACACGAAATTCTTTGAACGACAATTTTAAAAGTTCACTTCGTTTTAATACTTCTCAGGTTTCTTAACAACAACAAGACGCGAACACCTTCACACATCAACAACAACAACAACGGCGATTATTGGCCGACAGGCACGACAAGTTCGAATTTTAATCGAAACTTACACAGAGAATTGTGTAGCTTTGAAGATCGGAAATTAGACATGAGTTGCTATCAGATTTGTTGTTTTTTTTTTTGGATTTTAAAATAAAAACGTTTCAGACAATATAGTCGTAAATCAAAACGGATAACACACTTACATTGAATTTTAAATCACCAGTTATTGGCTTTCTCCCGTCCTCTGTCAGGCTGCTCTTCACCATTTCGAATAAATCTCGACTGTCACTGTTATGTCTTCAACAACAACAACAACGGCAAAAAATACGATTTATTTTCCGTAGAAAACAACATCAAAAGTATTTCAATTTTGTGTAAAAAAATACACTTTGATACACACAGTTTTGTTACGTTTCTATTTTCAGTTCGGTAGAAATAATTGATTCTTTTCTATTCAATTGGAACTGAATTGCGAGAAGAAGTAGAAATAAAAAATAAGGATTTTACAATTCAGTTTCTTTTCCACCTGAGGAAAACAAACCGACAAAACGGTGGATTTTATTGATCGCCAAGTTGGGTGCGTTCCAAAAGTCTATAAGCACTCGGTATAAGGGAGATTTTAAATTCTCATAAAACTGACAGAATCCAGGTCGACCGAACTGCGAAGCGGATTCCACTTTAATATCGCCAAAGTCTTTTCTGTTTCTTTCACGGTTACATATATATACACAAAGGTGCATTCCTCGCTTCCACTGTACACACGCATTTTACTTTTATTAAATTAAAAATTAACGAGCTAGGGTCAATGGTCGTTTGGTCGTTTTTCCATCCAAATAAGGTGAATGGTTTATTAAAATTTTAAATTCTTCAACAAACATTAGATACTTGTAATCCGATACTGAATGTCTGTTAGATACCATCAAGTTTTGAGTTTATTCATACGGTGGCAAAAGACTTTAAGACCAACGTCTGCAGTAACATCTATTGATTGACAGGTTACACACATTGAACAACACTGCAAGATTGTAAAATGCAACGATTCATACGACATCGTTCGAAATATATTCAAAGACACGAAGCTATAGTGCAGGAAATACAAACAACTAACCCCTTGACAGTTTCGAGTACAGAGAAGAAAAACGACTCTATACAGCAGCTTTGAGACGCTTCTCTTTTTTTATATAGAAGATATGGTTTCAATTAGATACGCATCTTATGTGTTTTGTTGCTCTAGGGAGATTTGCCTGTAAGTTGTGTTTTTATTTCAATTTCTTCAACTATAGTTGTGTGAAGATTTTTGTACGGATAACACCCCAAGTTGATGACATATGGTCGTCTTTGTGTTGCAAGCGAACAAAATTTCAACAACATTAATCTTGGTGTTATCTCCAAAGAAAGGCAAGGATAATTAATAAACGAAAACTGAGATAGTGTCAGACAATTAGTCTCGAAGAAAACTACGTATGTTAATGAATTTATCGTTGAATTAGTAGAGCATACGTTCAAATAATTGTAGATGAGTGTATTATTTTCCTACACAACAATAGACGTGGATTAGTTGTGGATGAGTCAGCTGTTAAAAGGCGCAAACAATTCGCCTTTTTGTTAATCAAACAAATCGAGTTAATCGAACACGCTTCGATTGTCGAATTAAATTAAAAACTCAAGTATTATTTAATTAGGAATTTGCATGTTGTTTTCGTTAATAATTTACATATTTTAAAGCTGATGTAATTCCATTTAATGGTCTTTGATTCTATTGTAATTGCAGAGTTTTCACTATAAATGTCACGAGAAAATGTCATACATAACGATAATCTCTTTGAATAATTCCAGAGAAATTCTTTGTTATACGTACGGATTAAAGAGTCAAGTTTTCATTAGATTAAACATTTTGAGGTGTTGCGTGCTGTTGTGGTTTCCAACAAAAAGTCATCCAACCGTATATTATTCATTGTAAAAAAATATCAGAACGGGTTAAGGAACTCTAATCGTAACAGAAAATCACACAATAAAAGTTTGTTTTCAATTATTTTTCCGTAAATTTCGCTTTACAATGTTTTGACATTGATGATCTCTCGATTAAGCTGTTTGGCTAACAATCAAACACACATGTTGACGCCCCAAATCTCATAATAATCCCACCGTCTAATGCTTGGATCTCCCGAAGGACATCTGTGCATTCTATCCTTTCTGTCGTTGGTTTATATTGGTGCATTGGTCTGATTTGCTACCGTTTATAATATTTCGTATCAAAGTCACCCCATTCGAAAAATAAATCAATCCAACTGTCGACTGGATGCTACCGTAATTGCAATGAATGACGACTACAACCATATATGAAATGTTCCCTGAAGAATCTATTGTGGATATTTTCTGCGTCAGTTAGGACCAAAAACTGCCGATCGGTTGTAGGGAAACGGTGTTGGATGAATAGCTATTGTTGGAGCGCTCTTGGAGGTCGGATTACTGTCGAGCCAATTTTTAATGTTCTTTCAACACGACAGACCCACTCCAAAAAATCTAGTCTGACGTGTGCTATTTTTTCTTTTCACTATTGTTTCGTAATTCCCATTGTTGTTGTTGTTGTTGTTGCAATCTCAATAAGTACATGAATTCGAAATAAAAAAAAAACCGACTCTAAATAGAAATCTTCATATTACAGGGATTTGACAAATTTCCAAATCATTATTTAAGACCGGAATGTCGTTGTTGGTGAATTTCGTAAAAATACCGCTTGAGTCGAGTAAATCCGACCGATTTATTATAAACGTCCAGTATTAAAGCGAATAATTTCAATTATGTATGAATTATATGAGCATCAGGTGCTCAGACATTGTTCATGGTAAGTCTAGTTTAGTCCTCGGGAAAGCAGGATTACTACATTATAATCCTTACAGAATGTATCCCGCGGGAACATCTCAATTCTTGCATATATCTATCTCTCTCCTACTTTTACATATACACACATATTCGTATGACAAACACAAACTAATTCAATCCAATTTAAACCCGATAGAAATTGCACTTGACGAGGGACTAATCAGGATGGGACTTTAACAGTAGCAGGAGTAAACATTTCGAATGCCACTCGTGTTCATTTAAATCGAATTTTACTAATTAGCCGACTAATTATTGGATTTGTGTTAGATACGTTCACAAACAGATACATCGTTTGAATATGTACATGGAGTGAAAGAGATGAAATGAGATAATGCAATTTGGTGGGAGAGTACAATCAAAACAATTTCGAGGCGCGACCACGTGTTGCTGCAACTATCTCTTAAAGTGAGATTTTGAAAGTTTAAACAACACAAAAAAAAAACGACGAATAAAACAAAGTCACCGTTGTGGTTGTTATAGTTTTAGAACATGTGCTCGCTCCAATACGCCATAAAAGTGTATTAAAATTAATTATTCCATTATTATCTAATCGAAAATTGGGAGCAACACAGTAAATCTCATTCAACAATTCTGACATTAATGATGATATTAATGGATAATTTTTATATGGGATGTTTATCGTTACATCTTGAACGGATGTTGAATGGAATCAATGGATAAGGCGAGAGCAAGATAAAAAATTGAATCATTTAAATTTTAATACGTTCTGCTTACAGGTCTCATATAAGCGTTTACATGGTGATAAATAAATCGTTGTTTCAAAATAGACGACAACAGCAACAACAACAACAACAACATGAATTTCAGTTTGAATAGACATAATTGATTGTTTAGTTGGAAAATTTACTGAAAGCCAATGTTCAACATCTCACCGGTACGATTGTCGGCCACGACCTGGGGCGGTGACTCTCTAAGAATTCCCCCGTCCAAATCACTTATCTTTAAATCAATATTAAGAAATATTGCTGTGAAAGTCTATAAAATACTATATCGAATACAAGACAAAAAAAAAAGAATGGGAGAATAATATATAAAAACGATCATTAATCAATCGTTAACTTGAAAAGATATAATTGGCGATTCTATTGTAACATGAAAAATACGTTGTTGCTCAAATGGAGTGTCTTTAACAGAAGATCGATGCCGAATCCAAGATTTTCTCGATCATTAATCGGGAGTTTAGTGACAATCAAAGCGAAATTTGTCGCAATATCACTACAGGTGAAGTGTGTTTTAACAGGCTGAATGATAAATCTCAACATATTTAATTTGTATACAATCCCATATTAATATTCAACACAACATTAGCATTAGTTTTAATAAGTGGACAAGTCTACGGGCACCTTTTTATTTGATGATAATTTATGTTGTTTGAAGACATGAAGAATGTTATCTATAATAAATTACAATGAAGAAAAACTAAACAATTCGTCATACTAACAGATGCTACTACAACCCTAACCAATTAAATTTTAGATTTATTCGAGCCCTTCCAACGGTGTAGGTAAATTGTTGATTCTAGGCTGTATATGGTGTCGGCAAACTAAAAAGATATATTAGGGTTGTTCAAGAAGTCTTGTCGTTCTAGAAAACTGCGATTTTCTGGTCCAGAAGACTGTCGAAATGAGCTTCAACCGCTGCTATTACCGCTTCGTTCGATGAAAATTTCCCACGCATAAACTCTTGAAAAGAGAGAACAATCAGAAGTCAGAGGGAGTTAAATCCGGCGAATAGAGTGAATGTTGCAGCAATTCCTACGTTAATTCACTGATTGTCGTGATGATTTTTTGATCTGTGCGTTTGAGGGTGCGTTACTTTGATGATAATGTTTTTCTTCTGTAAACCAGGTCGAATTTTTACATTTAACTGGTCCAAAAGTCTACAACGGGGAGTAATCCATTAACAAAATTCCTCTTGCATCCCAAAGCACTGATGCTAACACTTCTTTACCAATTTCAGGACCCTAACTCTCTTCAGAGCCAAATTATCGGATTGTTTTCAGTTAGGATCACGCTGTTAGGCACAAGTCTCATAAAACCCACTTTATTCATTCTAAAACGGTGTAAATGCTATTGAGAAAGTCGCATTCGAATGGGTTTCTATTTTATGATAAGCAAATGAGGCACCCATTGTGCCCACAGCTATTTTAAACCCAAAACTTCACCAGAAATTAGTGCCTAATTGTATCCCTAGTGTTTCTACTATGTCTCTATCGGTTAATCGACGATCCTTTAAAACCATATGTTTTGCTATGATTCCTTATGGTGATGCACTCTTTGGGTGCTCTTCTCTTAGATCGTCTTCAAGACTTGTACTACCACAATAGTGGCATCTTTAGAAAAATAAAAAAAAAGCCGTAAAGAAATCTGTGTAAAATAAAGTTGAACTTAATTATAGCTCACGCAGTTGGTGTCCCTTTCTACTGAGATCGGCTGCCAAGCCGGTATAAATTCGATTTTCGATTCATACACATTTCGAATCTCATTTCATCCAATTACGATTTTAATGGATGATTCTTTATATTAAAGAAATCAATAATTAAAATATCGCCATCGGTCATATTGAAAGCAATAATGAAGCTTGAACATCCGAACGGTTGGACACTCACAATCACGCCCTTCTCCCTTGATTAATGGTTTATGCAGGTTGCTGTACATCGACCTGTCCATATATCACATCGGACCAGTATCCGATATGGCATTAAACTGTTCCAATTCTCCCTTGAAAGCGCACACACTACATACCCATTTCAATTAAACTTGCCAAGCTACAATACAGGAAACTTTATATCTCTATGGACGTTGTGGAATTTCCAAGATTAATAAATCAAATTTAATTCTACTTTTTTTTTCGGTACTGTTGCAGCACAAAAATCACAATGCTTATTTGAAATGTAAATCGTAAGAGTTCTTCTCAACGCCGCACAGATGCGTTATTGATGCAGTACGGTTTATTTTATTTTCAATTTTCACCCATTCACTAATAATTACCATCATAAATATTCATCTCAACTAGGGTGTAAAATATTAGTGATGATTTCCATCATTCATCAAAATGACGGTATATTTTTGCAAATTTAAAGTTAATTGCCAGTGTCGCCGACTCCTATACCATGGAAATATCCCTTCAATTGACATTATCACAATTTTGCAGTTGTATGCTGTTAGTGTAAATTTACCAGTACATCTATCTCGCTCTTCTACATACAATCTCTCTTATATGAAATTTAAATTATCTTTATAAACACGCATATTTATTAGGAATAACCCTTTTCCAATGATTAATGACTAGCAATAATACTGAATAACCTAAAGTTCATAAATATGAATTTAATTACCGTGAAATTAGTTTTTATGTTGGAATATTTTTCGTGAAAATTAATTGCATTTTTTTTTTGTTCGAAAATTATTACTACACATTTTCGTTATTATGATAAAACTGCGTGGTTGTATCGTACTCAGCATAGTAGGTGTCTCAAACAAATTGATTTTCTGACAAGAAGTGGGACTTTGTAGATCTTGATACATAGTCAATGATATTTTATCGATGTAGTACCGGGCAAAAAAAAGACTTCTGATTATTATATATTTCGAATGTTGGCGGATTTCTATTTTAGTCATTATCAATGTGTTCACGGAAGACTGCACCTGATATCTCTCTTGTTCTGTTAATGTTAAACAATTTCTAATCAACCAGACGTCTATTGAGGGAAAAATGAGTAATTCTCGTTGTGGAACGACCACTTAAGGGCGAGCCCAGTCTTCTACAAGAATTGAATGCTTTGGGAGAGAAAAAGTTTTGCAATCGTACCCAATGTTAATGATTTATAATCTCAAATGAAAATTTACTAGAGAGAATTTTTCCAAATGTCTGACCCAATTTGAATCCAACTTTCCCGCTTTATCCTGTGTCTGTTGCCCTAATTAGGGAGTTTGAAAACAAGGGTCCCTCAAGAATTTTTCCTCGATAGGTAGTTTAGACTACCAAAAGCAAAATTTATATGCATATATATTCTGCGGAAGCTTTTAACCTTTTTTTGGTATTTTTTCTTTGTAAAAATATTTCTTTTTATATTGCTATTGTCACTTTACGGAAAAAAGGGTCAACAAAATATGAATTTAGAAAAAATGACGGCTTTGAAGAAGAAAATTTCATTGTTGGTGCAACTTTTAATTTCAAATCGTATATAAAATGAAATTATTTATTGGGTGGAGTATTTTTTCACTATCATTATAAAGTTGAAATTTATAGTACTTCTCATATTGTAAATCGAATTTCGTATCAATTTTATGGCCTGATGATTTTAAGACTTCTTTCGATTTTCGATTTTTATTATTGCTCGTTTCCAATAAAAATTTTGAACACATATTTTGACCACTGAACATCTCTTGGTTTACAATGATTTACAATCACTTGAAGAGTTCCTATTATGTCTAAAATTCTTTGTGAACGTTATTGCAGTAATTCTAGGGATCGAAAAAGCAGCAGGCCATAAAATCAAAATTATACAATGCCTCTTTTTTCGAAGGATAGATATCCTTGAAAACAGATGCAGATGTTGTAAAAAAAGATTTCATACAGACTAGCGTCTACAACTGGCATAAATTTCATTTGATTTTGTTAATAAACAAAGGAGGAGTGTACACGTCTTTACGGAAAACCAAATATTTTTTCCAATAAGCTTTCATCAGAGTTTAAGCTTTATTATAATTGAAAACGAATGCAAGGGAATTTTGTGTGCACATTTCAATGTAGTAGAAAAGTCAGGGTTCACCCTTAATGTTATGCACGTGTTCGAGTGTCTAATAAGTCCATCTTCTTAGTATAAAATAGGTATTGTTGGATTAGAATATAATAGTTGTCGGAGAAATGATCGATCAAAATAGAAAATGTTGCTTTAAAACAACTTTTAATTCTAATAGTGTAATATACGCCAATTTATCTCGTAATGGGCTTTCCTTGAAACTTCGTATCAATTCAAAGTTGAGTTCCCGATCCGGCTACCCGTAATTTCCTTCCACAATTGCTGGCAATAAATTTGATTAGATATAATTCAGGGGCACAAGACACGAACAACTTCGTTGCCAGTTGTTAATGTACAGTAAAACTAGAAATGAGACGGAAAAAAAACACGAATAATTGCAGCAAGTCGATGTTGTGCCGCCACCATTACAATCGTCATAATCATCCAGATCAACCATCTTTCAACTAGCTATTTCATTTTCTTACTAATAGCAACAACATTGATCTTGTCAACTAATTAATTGATACAACAATCTGTGCAAAGGACTAATTTGAGCAATTCAGGCATAATCTCGTTACGTTAACCTAGTAAATCAGGCTGCGATAATATATGTGCGACTGTTTCACACACAGGGAAACTTGTTGTAAATGACAACCGTCTCTAATCGATTTAACGCTGTCGCCGTACAAGTGCCCCATTAGACGCAGCCTGCCATCGGCATCTGCTTTCCGAAATGAGATATGCCTATGGAATTAATTACAGTTAATAATCAATTTATACCTCTCTACCTTTATTATTAATGTATCAGGTAGATAATAATTTCTCCCTTTTTCAATTTTTTTCCACACCGCTTTGTGAACGAGCATTTTTAATCCATTTTGTGTTCGAATTCAATTATTTAAGATTTTTAGCCTGCAGTCGAATCTTTTGAAATTTTTATTGCTCTACCATCATCGAATCGTTCTATATATTTTAAAATGAATCCACTGACTAGTGATGATTTGATGTGGATACAGCTAGTCGGGATCGTACAAATTCAGTTGTCGATTAATAATGAAAGCTTTGTTCAGATTGAGACAGGTCGCCTTTTGACGTTTAAGGGTAGAACAGAAAGGGTAGGTATACCGTCAGACTAATACATATTTTATTCAACATGGGGTGACACGGTCGACGTTTCTATTCAAAGGATGACAGTGCAAACCGTGACATCCGGAGATTAAAGGACATGGATTTGTGCGTGGGAAAAATTTTATATTTCATCTACATTTTTCATGGATTCCACCCCCTTCTTTCATTCGACTGGCACATATTTATATCAACGAAATCTAATAGGGGATTTGTGGTTTTCCGGAAAAAATCGGTCGCAACCTGTGAGAATTTATAAATGTAGCAGCAGGTAAGGTGTACAAGTTTCAGCGTTGTTTCAGGCGGCTAATCAATATCGCTACTGTACCAAGCACGGGGCCCTTTTCACCCATCGTCCTTTACTGTTCGCGTCTGCGCACTCATCGTATCCAACTCAATATATCACCTGTCTGTAAGCAATATCGCTTAGCCGCCGAAAAATGATGGAGCACCCTTACAATTTGTTTCTCAATGGTTATATGTAACCGTCCATTTAAAAAATATTCCTGGCCATTTAGAGTGATTGATGACAGTCATTCAAAATGCACGACTTTTGTTTCCCCTTAAGTATACATATATAGTAAAATAAAACAAGACGACAACGACACGACAGTTACACAATATATATGTATAGTAGTGGTGACGAAATATACGACGGAGACGACGTTCAAGACGAGAGGGATCGGTCATCATTTTCCTTCCTTTGGGCTCACCCGTGGTGTCGACGTTGTTCACATTCAAACAAGGTTCAGAACAAGTGTTGGCTGTCGGACCTGATTTACTCTCTGGGGGTCTTCTGGCAATCAATTTCGGCCCGATTCTGACCAAACATAGATAAACCCACTACTGCGTTTGGACAGCCAGTTGGCCAGTCGCGCAGGTAGTAAATGCCAATAAGAACAGATCCATAAAACAGGAAACAATAACAATAAAATATGCATTTAGAATAGGGAAATGAACGATAGTGATTAGAGACAATGATAACAGAACAAATAATTCAACAATAGTTTTGTCCCTTGATATTTTTTAACTTTGAAGTTGACCGAAAATCGACACGACTTGATAAGTTTATCAATAATAAATATGTATTTCATATCGTGGCTTTTATCGGTGAAGTATTGACTTTTCAATTGTATTGAATGAAATATGCAAGCCTCTAAAATGGAGAACAATTACTGAGCTACTTGGATGTAGATGAAATATAAATCAAGATTTTGGTAAGTAAATCATCACAATTAATCACGGCTAAAGTCATTGTTTTTTTTTCATTTAATAATTTAACAAGAAAATTATTGAACACCAGGTAATGAACCGATAACCGCTCAGACGTTTGTTTCCCTGTTTAATTATTAAGAAGTAACTATCGACAATCAACAAATTTCCCAAGAGGGTGATTAGCTACGAAAGCACTTTGTTATTAAGCACATCCTGACCGTTGATGATGAATAATACACCAATCCGTTAGTTCTTTTATTCTCGCCACTGTAGAAATTACTGAGATAGACACTCGAATTATTCAAGAAAAGGGTAATTTGTAAGTACGTTATGCCCTCAAACAATTGACTATTTTACAGGAATATGTATTTATAATAAGTATATGATGTGTAAAGTGCATCTTCAACGTTGTGGAAACAGAAGCATTGCATACAACCGCAAAACCGCAACACTATGCAACGGCGTTTATCCACATGTCTCAACCCGACCATACATCACATGACAACCACAACAACACACCCTGCGGTGCCACCATAAAAATACCATCTAGCCAATTAAAGTCAACCATCTCACGATCCGATCGCCGTGCTACAATATTTATCGACCAAACAAACATACATAAATACGTAACAGACTATTATGGATCGAGAAGACTTAAAAGCGACTATCTATAACACAAATTTTATGTTTTAAAAGCATGATGCTACCAGAAAATTATCGTTGGATTCTTGCTGACATTAGATTTATTTTCCAACAATAAACTCAATTGTGGAGCAACAACAAATAAAAGTTTCTTGTCTAATTGAAGGGAAAAATTCAAATGCCATGCTTCAATTATCCGAATTACAGATATTGATCGATTCGTGTATACTTAATACGAAAATAATTATACGAAATCGAACTTATTTCAATAGTAAAAATAGATTGTTTGTTGATAGCATCCGCATATCAATAATTCAAATCAACGAAGGTCTATTTTATTCGGAAACTATTCGAACTTGGTTATTATTGATCAGTGGAAAATTTTCAAACAATTTTCCCAATTTAATTAGTGCCCAAAACTGACCAGTTTCCTATTTATATCATTAGTATCAGGTAAATCCGCTAATAGATTGAATAATTATCGAATCCCGTTCTAATTGGAATGTTACCGCGTATGATTAATTATTGCTTTACTATTATTATCGGTGATCTGTATTTAAATTAAAATCAGCAATTCCAATTTTTCTGCGTCATTATTTCGATGTAGCAACAACAATTTTCTTAATGATAGTATCGATGTTTTGTCGAACATTACCATTTCCACCGCCCCCCAAAAAGCGGGGGCCGTACTCACCCTTTGCGTTCTGTATAAAACGATAGTAGCCCCAGTTGTATGTTGCCAACAACCGAATTTATTGGGATTACTGCAACATACTCAACAATGTTTGGCTAAAATGCACCTGAGTCCCTTCGATTTATGTAAGTGCACTTGTGTTATTGATTGTGTAGAGGTCGTTAGTGTGCCCTTATTTGCGGCCTATATACATACGAAAAGTTTGAAAAGAGAGGTCGGTGAGACGATTCTCTTCGATAGGGCGAACAACCAAATCAACTTGATGTGTGTTTTATTACATGAAAATTCAAGGGGGTAGAACAAGAGAATCGAGGGAGGAAATAACGAGCAAACGAATAAAAGAAATCTATTGAGAGAGATCAAAGTTTTTCCCGTAGGTCGTAAACAGTTCGACTGACGTTTATTATGAATAAAAAATCTGTTAATATGAAACAAAGAACGGTTTTATGGGGCCAGCCAGTCAGTTTATTATTGGTGAAGTCGTACAGTCGCGGTCAGGTATCAAAAATTCAAAATGCTTTCAAAACTTCGCCATTATGGTCGTCAATCTTTGTTAGAATCATACAGTTTTGTGATTCTGCACGTTGAAAATCCAGCTAGTGTTCAATTGGCCAATCAATACATCCGTGGATGATTAATGAAAAGTGAACAGGAGTTCGTGTGCCCGTCAGTAACAAACTGTTTGTCTTGAGACAATCTATTAATCATTACTATTTTTGGACGGTGTTTCTGAAAACTACGAAGAAATCCAACGGAATTTCACTGTCAGTTCAGTTTTGAAACTGACATTCCAATTGTGTTGTTTTCAACATTTTTTCGCATCGTTGTTATACACAATTATATAATATTTTGATGATTTCAGTTCAGTTAAAGTATAGCGAACGTGGGTGTGCTGTCGTCATCGTTGTTGCAATACATGTTCGAGATGTACCAAGTTGAATTTTAATTGGCAATTATTTCAGCCGACTTGGCTAATTGAGTGAATTTTATCCCGCAAGTCCCCATTGAAGCCGGCTCGTCGTTGTTGTTGTAGAATTTCGTCGAATTCATTACGAAATAGACAAAGAGCGGGCCTGCGACTTGTAATTTAATTAGAAAATGTCGCAACAATAACACGTTGTTTTTCCGTTGTGATTCGATCGAAAATTTTCACTTTTACAATCAAATGTATACGGTCTATACAAGATCGCACATCTACAACTCGTTTAATGGTGAAGAATGTAGCACACAACTTTACTAATTGCTTATCTTGTCGCATTTACAGTTCGCCTGCAAAGTTTCGCCTTAATAATTTGTTTTCGATGGTAGTATTTGATGAGATTGTAAACAGGGATAATGCTAATTTACAATTACGTTGTAGCAGTCCCCTTAATTCAACTACGTACATTAGTGATGCAAAATATTTTCGTCGAATTTGAGCGACAATTGTAAAGACTATTAATGTGATGAGGTGATGATTGTTTACTTAGAAAAATGTAATTTTCGGCAGTATCTAAGAGAATGGCAGCAACGGAAGCCCGTCTGAGTGCCGTCTCGTCACTTAGAAGTGTCGAAATATTGTAAATTAGTAGATAATTTCCATATTTGAATATGTATAAGTAGCAGTGAGTAAACGAACTGGAGTGCCGAGAGTGTCAATAATTCAGTTAGCAAGCAACTTTTCACTCTGTGTTTTCACAAGAACTGCCATACTAACATTGGAGTCTTTCTATAATAAATTGTGTCTACATTACTAAAAAATAAATGTTCAGCTCCGGCCCAAGCCAACGAATACAATCAAGAGTTTTGCATTATTAATATTTCTCACTTCCCAAAGGTGTAACAGTGTTATGCACGTCTCACCGAGACGTCCGCCATTGCTATACCGGTATACACAAGACTGCTGCCGTACACTGGCAGTTTTATTAAATAAATGATGAGAAGAGGAAATTGCTAGCGCATCATCTTATACAGATGAATTAGATACTGCGATGGCAAAAAGGTATTTGAACTTGAACCGAGCTCAACCAACTTTTATTAAATTAAATTACAACAATTTAAGAAAGAACTTCAGTTATGTTAATTAAATACGTGAGCTGTCGTGACAAATTCCTAACATCCGTCAGAATCACGAATTCGTGAGGTCGCGAACGACAACAACCGTTGACGGCGCTGCTCAGGACGCCTGATCCGTATACCCAACACGTCCACGACTCGGTTAATAAATGTCTTCTGAAGACGTAGTCTGAGTCGGGCGCTGCTGGCGCGTGTCTACAACAACACATCATTAACTAAGCACCAAACATCATCTACATCCGCCGAGTATCAACTACAAAACGAACTTTTTTTCAAATGAACTTCATTTCGTTGGAGAGTAGAGAGAAGTAAAAAATAACGGACACAACAACAGTGAAACACAAGTGAATAAAAACGCAAAGGTAATTTGTGAACACAATTAAGTTTTAAATATTCAATGTTGGCAGTGGTATTCCGGCTTATTCGCTTTTGTGGGGTATCTCCACAGCGTTACCGCTACAACCACCACCACCATCATCGGGAACACTGCTACTTCCGATTTAATTAAAGCCAGGTCCTTCTGGAAGGATTAATTAGTCAGATGACAGACGCAACTTCTGTGCCGAGGGTTAAGATAAATATATACGGAACGACTAATAACAAGATGCGGCTTAAATGAACCAATTAATTTTCATTTAAATTCATTCTCGATCCACTCTAATCCGCAAAATTATACTGTCAATTTTCATTTGTAAATCCTAAAAAAAAATCGTATCGAATTTATGGAATTTTCTGCTAAATATCATCTAGGGGGCGACATTGATATGAATGCGTTTTTTGGGGTTGTATTGAGGGGATCTCTAGATGGTCAGTTAATTTCCGGCTATAGCCTGCAGGAAAGGGGAAAAATCAGGCCGCGAATAGGAAGTTCAAAGCTAGTGGCGCCTAAAATCCCTGCAGGCAACACAATACGTCCCAATAAATTCGACATTTGTACATGTGGAAGATGCAGAAAATGTCTAGACGTATCAGTGCAAGACGAGCTTTCCATTACATTTTTCATTAAACTTCTTACTGTAGTCGACAGGTGTTGTTGTCGCGCATCATTGTAGGCATAGGACGAGATTATGTAAATTTCGAGCAACAGATGTTTACAACCATCTCCACCCCTTGCTATTACACAACACAAAATCCTGGAAGTTTTTATTTTGAAATTTACAAACGACACAATTCTAAGAAAATAAATTCCTGTTTTCCTCTAATTGGTGTTTGGTATCTAACGATTTTAATCCTCAAAATATCCGACCCAATGGTCAGTTCGAGTGCTAAATGAACAATGACTGATTTGAACGAACGTATAAGAAGGGTAACTAGTCTTGAGAACGGATGATTGGAAAGTTCAATTACGTTTCTGACAGCCAATCAATCACTTACTCTAATTATAGCGTAATAGTTTAATTTAGTTAAGTTACAATGAACTGGGGGTCGTCTTACATCTACCATCTAAGATTTTAATTCGTATTTCGAGATGAAATAATTTCAATCTGATTTGTTTTCCCTTCAAGCTACAACCTAAAATGCAGTTATCTAACATCTAACATCGATCCTATTAGATTGGTTTACTTTCTGTGTAATGATGTGTTTGCGCAACTCGAATATTATAATACAACCCTCAAATATACCTAATGAAACAGTGTCTATTGATTTATCCGCCTATCCTCATCAAAACGTTAAGCATGAACGGATTCATTGAACGCTTCACGTCTACTCCATGATTGATTGAGGTCTTACGTTTCGTCATCGAAAGACGCAACTTGGCAGATTTCCACTTTTAAGATCATGCCGGGAATGAGGCGAGGTCATGCCGAAATTGATCCTGGGTGAGACTTTTCGAGAGTTTTTCGCATGTTGTCATTTAGCAATATGGAAACGTGGCACGCGCGTTTTTTTTTGCCACTCAAAATGGGATTGTGTGGAGAAATTCTCATCGTGTCTTCCATCTCGCTTTCAATCGTCGTCTAGACAATGAAAGTGCGACGAGTAAAATGAGCCGAAACTAACTACAACAACGAATTGAAGCGATTAAGATCTGATGGATCGTCTTTAATATCAGACCTGATATGTAGAGGTGGAAACGTGAGGCTTTGGTTTGCCGCTCATTACAGTCATTACTCGTATGTCTAATAAAGTCTGTTTACCGTTCCTCATCTGTTACGTTACGAATCTGCCGTCAATTAATTGCTCGGTGTGTATGTGTGTAACTGTAGAAATGAGAATTTGACGAAAATCGAGGGAAATATAAATGGAACAATAAGCGAAACAATTTAGATATAATTAGTAAGATTGAAGAATTTTTTCGGTGGAATTCTACAATGATGAGTAAAGGAAAAAAGCGTCCCTTTGCTTCTATTTATTAAAGCAGGATATTAAATCAGTTTATCATAATATCCAGAAAGTTGCTGGAGGGAGTCGGTGAATAACGTTGCAACGTTTATTAAATTGGGGTTAATATTCTGCAAGTGGCATTTTTTTCTATTATTTTTCAGATTTATTTACCTACATTTTCGAAAAATTAGAATCGTAATTGAAATATCGGATTATTCAATAAAACAGAACGTTTCATAACTTCAACAAAATTTTATTAAAAATTAAAATTTGTTTAATGAGAAAATTTGCAATTCCGCTGCGTGGTTTTCTGATAAACAAAAATGGTGTGGAAAAAATGAATTACGTTTGCACAATACGAACAGGAAATCGTTCATCATAATAAATACGAAAAGAATTATAAAGTTCTAAAGGAACAAGAAACATGCTCTTGTTAGCTATCATCATAAATTGCGACTCGAGCCATCCGACTTAACAGCCGCGACAGATATTAATGTTAAGTGTATATACGTGCACCATCTTTTTTCACTCTTATTAAGTGTCGTTTAATAAGAAGAAAAAAGAAAACAAGTTGACTCAACTACAACAAAACCTATAATAATGTGAAAAATTACAAAACATGCTAAAGATTCAACGTGCAACTCCCACGTTGGTGATGTTGCTGTTCAAAAAAAAAAACCCAACAACTCATCCCATAACACAGGATGTTTGTTTGATAAGACAAAGACTTGGTTAACATGCAACCGTACTTTGACTGCTCGATGTAATAAACACACAAACTTTATTGCTAACAACCTGCTAAAATCATTTAATAACGATGCAGAAATAAGAAGAAATCGCCATCCGATTCTCGACTCGCAGTCATCTCTGAAAGTAATCAGCAACAAGTGTGGATGTTTGAGGCGATTTACAGCTTCCTCAAAGTCGAACATAGATAAACCGACAAGCACATGAGATCTTCCAGTTCAATTTATATGCCAATCTGTCGAAAGTGGTAACATTTGAAGATGGTAACGAGTCCAGAATTGTGTCGGCATTTTTGGCAAAACTGATGTTGTTATACCGCTATTGACAATTGTATTCCATGTGGATATACATATATGTGTAACACGAACAACTCTGTCAACATTGTTACTTTTTTTTTCGTTATTTGTTTGATTTCGAGAATATTTTATATTGTGTTTGCTTGATCAGAGACGGGCGGTAGTCACGCACCCTTGCCAACCAACATCATCAAGCTCACGTCGTCAACGACAAAACACGAAAAGCTTTTTAAGTTTTATTATTCGTCGCACGCATTCCTTTGCAAGCTTGATTGACTGTTTTAATATTGAATAATAAACGTTATAATGGAAATGGTGGTGATTTTAAACTTGCGGAAAACAGAAATTTTACTTAAAAGCATCGATGAATAGCAGCGAAAACAGTGGGAATTGAAGCACAGCTATTTGGCAATCTCGTGAAAGTACTTTCAATAGACGAAAAGATGTAATTAAAGGCGCAAACTTTCACATAAATCCGTTACGATATGAATTCAGAGATTTTTGTTTATTTATAGAAAATTCGAGCGAATTTAGAATAAGCGTGAATTGTTGAGATTAATGAATTTTTAATGGTGATTTTTACTGATTTTATTTTTAATGAGAAATCACGTGAAACGTACCGGTTTGTTCGTTTATTTTATTGTGTTGTCAGTGAGAAAACACGTGCTGTGATGTGTTGATTGATTGCAGTGTACACGGGGTTTTGTTGCTTTTGCTTCATTTACCACAGAATTTATTAAGTCACATCAACTAGACATCCTAAACAAGACAACCAAGATCGTTAATTATTCAAACACTGATTGTGTACAAGAAAATTTGTCCTAAAACCACACTAATTTCACTCAATTGAACAAATAACGAATTTCGAAATCTTTACGTTCTCTCCAAAGACAACAATACAAATTTGATTAGAATATTGTCGCTTAAATAACTCACAAAAGTTCTGCGACTATACAAACTAAATATATATTTATACTTCCCCTACATCGCAGTTCTCACATCTTAACGATCCAACATAATTGAATATTGTAGTTAGGAAAATCATTTACTTATTAATTGCACTAAACTTTTACTGGTAACGACCGGATTTTCTTAGGAAGTTTAATTTAGTTAATCGTCCGTCGTTGAACGTATCCAAAGAAATTCAGCAGCAATAATAATGATATTAAGTGGAGAGATTTACGCTTTTACTAAATTGAAATTTCACAAACGGTCCCTCTCACTTCATTTTCAATTATACCCGTAGTTTGTTTCGAATTCGGATTTTAATAGTTTGTCGGAATTCCCGTCTGTATATGTGTTTGTTAGTTAAGGTTTCGCTCAAAATTGTAATTAATTCCTGACATAGCACCACCATGTTGTGTCCCTGTCTTGCAACTTTTCGTCGCCAAAAATCCAATTTGTTCCCTAGCAATTTTTTCGGATTACTCTCTCAAGCACACCGACGCCAACAGAATATTAATTTGATACAGTGACAATTTTATTTCGGTAAGAGTATTTTTTAAAACACTCCACACAAGTTTCGTCGACGACGAAGGGGTGCTAACTACATTTTCACACCGTTCCCAAAACGGTCAATAAGAACCGACATCAATACAATCTGTTCCTTTATTGTTACTTGAAATTCGCAATACTAAGCAAAATAATTTCGAACAATTGTTGAGTTTCTCAACAATCGATTGTAATCGTTTTCGAACAAAATTCTTGGAATTATTGCAATAAAGTATAATCGCGCCAGATATTGAAAGTCCCGATTGTTTTGTTCGCAGCTAGAAGTAACGATCGAGAGTCTTTGAATAGCCGGTTGTCCATTCCCAGGACGCGCCCTTTCAAGTTAATTTGTACTCCACTCGAAGGTAAATAAAAAGATCGATCGAATTGAAACAGACCATGTAATCTAAAAGTTCACTTCATTTCATTGTAGACGAGTATAAAATGGTCCTGAAAGCTCCGTAACGGCTCATGTCACGTACCTGCAAACCTGCAACGAAGACTTGTTTTTCGTCTTGTCGTCCTTTTAAAGTGTGACGAATCTGTTGAAACGTTTTGGTCAACTAGCCGATTTTGCTTTTTACGTTGACATATAAATCCCCATTGGTCTCTCTGTACGAGCACATCTGCTGCTACTACACTACAGGTTCTATTCAATCCCGCTGTTATACTGGGAACGTCTAATGCTCGGAGATTTCCCAAGAGATTGTTGGAAATCTGCCGAAAACAACATACGAAAAATCCACAGATTGTCGGTGTCTTCGTCAAGAAACGTTAAATGTCTTTTGATTTTTATCGGTAGATTTCTAGCCGTTAGGCGGTGTTAACTAGGAATCCGACAGAATTCACGGTCTGATTAGTGATCGTTTCGGATGATTGTTAAATACTGATCTAAATCACGTTTACACTCGTCTCGTCTAGTCTCGTTAACCGGCCACTCCTCGACTAATAATTCAATACATTTATCATAATAAAATTAAGTCGTTTTTTTTTAAATATTGTTGCGTTAGTAGGTAGAACTGAATTATGATTGGAATCAGGTTGTTGCTCTTGATTTAAACGGCAAGATTGTAGAGATATCAACTCTACATGCAGCCGTTCTACACAATATTTCTATTAATGAATTATTATCACCCAATTAGTATAAATTATGAACCGACCTAATTCTATACTGTTTATAGCTCAATTAAAATTGATATATTAACCGTTACAGTAAGGTAATAATACTAATAATATTTTAAGATCGATACGAATGTAATAGAGATTTTTTCAGCTCAACATTTGAATTCTAGAGTTGTTTACATTTATTGAAATCAAATCGAAATCGTAATGTTTTTCGAATTGGAGACGAATATGAAATTTCTTTGAGAAACTTACAACCCCTCCAACAGTTACACTTGAACGATTTCCGACAAAGCAAACACCACGAAAAAGAGAGTCGGTAAAAGAGTGCAAAGCGGAGCAAAAAAAGAAAATCTTTGAACTCCACCAGAAACAAAGCAAAATGTCTCCATTTATGCTTTAAACATTTTATTATACACACTACGATTATTTGGAAATATGGTTCACAGCTGTTATGCAATCTGGAGCTTTTATGGCAATTTCGAGTACCTCCACGTTCTATCATAACAACTTTGATTTCGTCTGTAGCAATTACAAAAGTTGTTACATTTCAATGAGACGTAAAATCCATTTTGCGAGATGAAAGAGTAAATTATTTGTTGGAAGAGGGTGAGACTGTATGAGAGATCCACTTTCTTACCGAGCAAATATTCAAATGTCGTTCTGTTCGACGATCAACGACTATTGTCATCCACACAACGGCAAAACAACGACAATACCTAGATTCATGTTGATGTCAGATAATGATACTGAAAAAAAAACACGAGATAGTTGTGAATCAAGTCAACCCCAACAAACTGTAGACATTCCACTGCTAAAGCAGTCCTAAACCAAAGCCTGGTATTTCACGGATCGCAAACTAAAAGGGGAAAATGTTTCCAAGTGAGAGAAGGCGGGAATGAACTGTTCCGGTAGCGTATTTACGACTAGCTCCTATATTCACCCTTATCACGTGATTATCGCAAACAATTTTCATATCGTCAAAGAAAATTCCAATTGTCTTTTGTTAGATCTGAAGAACGGAATGGAGGATGAAAGGAAATTTGGGAGATTTTCGCAGAAAAAATCAAACCGGAATGGAATTATTCCTGTTGGAATAGTTGTGAAAGTTTCGGAAATACGCTGCCGGTTCAGCAATCAACAGGACTGTACGAATCTCCATGGATTCGGTACATGAGGGATGCTGCCGTAATTACACGAAGAATTCGAGCTTTTTCCATCATTTATTTATAAATAATTCCAGAAAACAATTCAAGAAATTATAAAACCCACTCGAATTTCGACTGTGAATAATAAACTTGCTGATAGTTGGGAAGTAATTGACAGAAAGGAGTGTATCTACCACTCTACATGTTCTCCATCATATTCTGACAGGCTATTGTATTGTTATTAAATATGTCCATTGTTCTCACCGATGGAATCTACTAAATAGCCAAATGTTATGACTTGTACTGTCTGACGTTTCGGATTTGTACAGTCGACAAGTTAACAATTTAATTCTTGCAATGACTAATTTGATGGCTGAACGACCATTAGACATCCACCCGTATACCGAAATCTACAATTTACTACCGCAACAATATCGCAAGACGTGCACTAAGGCGGCGAAAAATGTGTATGTCCCTCCAGAGGATCGGATGGAGCGTAATCGAGAAATATGCCCATACATGGAGAGTTTTGTCAAGTTTTATTGGAATAAATTGAGAAGCATTGGCGTATTGTGGAAAATTTAAAGATTCTCATTAATTATGAAACAGTCAAACAAATACCAGTGAAAGTTTGTAACAAGACATTTTCAAATTTTTCTTGAACGACTTCCAAATGCCACCCTGAGCCTAACTCTATTCATATTCATTTTTTATTTTAGGAAAATAAAACGAAAAAGAAATACGGAGGGCTTGCCGCATATTCGACACAATGGCAAAAAAATAGCCGTGTTTTCAACGTTCAAAAATAGATTAAACTTGAATTGATAGATTGTGTGTGTGTGTGAGCGCGCAACAATTGCTTCTGATCAATTTCGTTGAGAATATTAAATGTTGAAGTGAATCGAACATTGTTCTGTAACTGTTTGAGTAATACGAATTAGAGAGATTTACGTAGTTAATTAATCCCTTTTTATTCCTTCAGACTGCTACAGCACTTGAACTAATTAGCAGCTAGTTGTTGTATTATACTGTAGTAAATGCTACTTTATGTAGAGCACCGTCTAACGTTCAAGTACATTGTTGAAATTAATTGAAATACGTTATGTTCTTGATATTTGTAATCTGTTATTATGCATTAATCAAGATTCATTAGGTGAGCACCAGAATTGCTAATATCTATTGTTGTAAAGTTGATTGTTTTTTAAATATTTATTCCAAAGTCATCCATCATCGATGACAAATTGCTTAAAGTGTTTTTTTGAAGAAAAAAGTTATCCTCGAATAGTTTCCAATCACTCGTCAATACCGTTTCTGTTATAAGAACAATTTAAACGTCATTTATGTTTCGCTTATTTATCAATAATTGCGCCGGTAGCAATCAACCTTGATGACTAACTTCTGAAGATCACCAAACGCCACAATATCCGTTGATGTAGTTTCTACCTTCGTTCCTCGAACTGTCACAGAGATCAATGCCGTGACCAGGCATCGCCTGCCGGTTTTAAATGATCAATGCTAGTTGATGTTATATAATGTAGATAGAGAGTGAGCCCGAAATCCCCCTTCTACACAAGTAAAATAGATGATCAGTTCCAGGCTGTCGAACTCGAATATCCTATAAATCCATTTTGATATTTCTGAAGGAGGAAATAGCACGGCCACTTATCGTCCATTAAATTTCTAGTAAATTTAAACACGTCTCGCAAGAGACACGCACGTTTCAATACCGTACTCGTCCCTTATTCACTTTAAAAAATTCATTGACACACCATTCATTTGCCACAATTTAATTTTATGTTAAAGTTTTGTGTATTTTGATAGCTGGTTGAAATTTAATAGAGAGAACTTTGGGGGAAAAGTTGATACCGGCTTCAATACGGGTAGTTTCAGTTTGATATTCTAGTGATGATAATGTTAGTGAAAAGATACAAATGTAATAAGTGCCGAGTTTCAGTGTATTGATATTTATACACAGTAACCAACACTCTTCTTCAAAACTACCGTATTCATTCGATAAACTAATTTCCAAAGAGAAACCTATATCGAATTTACTGAGCAGCGGTGGAATAACGAACCGCAGGGAGTTGCTTGCTGCTGCTCGCTACAATATAAAGTTTCTTTGTGTAAAATTTCAACGATTTGTGTTAACATTAAAAGCTTAAAAGCATCACAAACATTTCGCCAACTGAAAAAAAAAACCGAGAGGCAAAAACGCAATACAATTATGTAGTGTAGAAAATTTGTAAAATTTTCCATTTTCCATTTGAATAAATTTACAAGAGAATTTGTAGCAATTTGTTCAACGGTTTTAGTTGCAGGTTAAACTCTGATATTGATTATATATACCTAACATAGTTTAGTGAAAATATGTAAATTATTTTAAATAATCTACGGTCTGTTGTTGCATAAAAATTTCAAATCAAATTTGATTTTTCGCCACAATGAAAATCAGGTGAAATGAGCAAAAAGACTCCAATCTATATACAACTACAAGCGAATATTTATCCTAGTTGATATTCCCCTGGCAGCGCGGAACAGGAAATTATTTTTCCGCTTTATAATATAACCAACATACTATCTAACGTGCATTATAAATAGAATTTTCAATGGTTAAACATATTGACAATTTGCAACTCTTCTCTATTTTTTTTTCTTCTTCTAAATGCAAGTTTCGTTTCCGTTGCCAACGATGTCATCATCATGACGGTCATATCACCCTTTGTATGATATATTGCGGGCAGCCGCGAGAAAATTGAATTGGGAAAGGGACTCGATGTCCTTTTCTCCGGCGCACATGCATGACTCTCACCCCCGGGACCGTATTGGCTATTATGACGCACATTTCCACTATCAACCGTGCCCATATAAAACATTTCGCATATCGTACTACCGCTTTTTAAAACAACCAACAGATGTGTTATCATTACTGGGTTAATAATCGTTCGTTGGCGCGGTTTATGCTGCTTTTTCGGGTGATTGTTGATTTTCCCCTAATGACAAATGAGTCTGTCAACGGTAAAGAGGAAATGCCTAAGTGAACTGCAGGAAATTAGCACAAGATGTATGAATGTACGTTTTCGAATAAAATCAAGATTGAGGTGGCGCACAGTAATCCTTTGATTGTGTTTCTATGTAGTTTGCTCGAGATGACAGATCTGCGGTCGGTTTCTTACCTTTCACTGAAAGCATATTGAAACGGTCATGTTTTGGGGGAGAAGTTTGCCTTTCATCTTTTCCCAACAATGGACAACGAAGGGTATTAACGCGATCCTGACTAGGGGCGATCATCATATTTATAATGTACATCAAATATTGACCATTACCTACCATATATATCTACAATGGATTTATTTATTTGCAACGTACTTTTGCCGAACTAATAAAACCGTTTTAATGAGAAAGTTTTACGGTTCGATAACAGTAAAACTCAACAAATACCCATTTTAAAAATAGTAGCATTCGCTCAAATTCACGTCTCAAAGACATTCACGTTCTGGGCCCAATAAAAGCCCGAAGGTAATCATTGTGAATCGTCCTCTACACTACGACCAGCGCTAGCGAGCCATTAACATCATTTACTTTTCTCGTCTCGCCTAATTACCATTGCTGCGAGTTTTCACTTCCATTATATCCGGAGAGTTCTTGAAAATCGACCCCATTTCACAGCCGATAAATCACAGATACGAAAATTTTATCTGATAACGCGACACAAGAAAAAAAAACACGAAACATCGATACTAAAAGTGCACATCGAAATGATTTCCGATTCTCAACGTTTAAAATAAATCATCTCATGCATGGATGCTGGATATTGTAGCTAACATCTGCCATTTTGTTAAAATAACAACACTGGTGGTTGTGTGGTGTTGTTATTGTTATTTCAACTAACAAAGTTACCGGATGGTAGTGGAGAAAGACACCGAACTCAGGAAACTAGCACGAAATGTGGCAATTTGAAAATGTAACAAAATCAAGAAATCGTATCCTGACTTCCTTTATCTAGAGAAACAATACACGTATGTTGGAGCATAGCAAGAGTGAGTCTCCATTAAGATTTCATTTATTCTGATAATGTTTACGATTTGAAATGGAACTTGATAATAAAGACAAATATCGTCTACGAGTTGTATTGTTGTGGTTGGGATTTCTTAAAACAGCAACTGTTTTAATAGTTAATAACTATTTAGTTGACATAATGATAATTGCAATTTTGGCGAACTTTTATCATCATTATCATCTCCATAAAAAGCCTGCTATCACTTGAATCTAAAATAGTCTGGAGCCAATTATCTTAATGTCCTCTTACAATGTTTTTAATAGAAAATCACGAGATCGTCGTGCGGTTTTTGTTGTATAGATGCAAAGAAAATGACGACAATTTTCATCAGCACAATGTAAAATATATATAGTATGTATACAGAAAGAGAAAGAGAAAAGTACTATGGATATAAACGAAGCGTTAAACAACCATTGTATTCAGTTCAGTCATATGATCATGATGACTGTGTACAGCCGCCATTTACAGGGTCCACCTTTTGTTCTCATTAATTGAACGACATATCCACCCGCCGATAACACAAAAGACCCTGAAACGGTAGATAATTGTTTCACTACAACTTGATGGGGCCTCGTGACTTTCATTCACACACCAACAACAGGGAGAGATATCTTTCAACATACACACACAAAACGGCAAAATATAAGATTTCTATTTGTATAGCACACCAGATAATTGTTTGAAATTCACACAAAAAACAAAAGAACAAATACCATAAGTGATGGTTTCAAATTAAAGCTAATTATCCATCAGAGCCGGTAAACAAATAGACATTGTAATATTAACGATAATTGCTAATGACAACAATAAAGCTAGTTTTTGTGTCAAAAAGAGCCACACAAGCTAAGCCAATTTACAAGTCTCAATGTAAATATTTACAAGTTGGTAGTGGTAATTTGGATTTTAGTACTAAACATCCCACATGTCGCCCTTAGTTGTCGTCGCTTTTTTTGGAGAAACGAGGGCGCCGATATCGCTAACGTGCAGTTGTTTGCTTGTCTTCCTAAATACAGCCCCTCGCTAGTCGTTCTGTATAAATGACTGCAACAACCAACACCATCCTATATTAATATTAATCCACGTACCAAATTAGTCATCTGTGCAAAAACCATCGATCATACTCAGTTTGCAGTTGTTTGGATTATTTTTAGATGAATAAGTTGAGATTTATTATAATTTCATTTCATAGAAAAAAGTGCCCCTATTTAATAAGACGCTTATTAATCGGGTCGTATCGTATCATTCAAGGATGAAAAATAACTGATCCAAGTAAATTAAAACAACTCTCATTTTATCGTCGTTGCCACATTATTTTTATTTCTCAATTGACAAGTCGCCATATTTGACCATGATTTAATACTTTTTTTTATTTTTCGGTAGTCCGAACTTGTCGGTATGTAAATTTGTTTAACTTAATCAGATGACAACACACTATAAGATGCACGTGTTTACTTTATAAAAATATTGATATTGAATTACAAATTCCATAGTTGGAGGTTTTAGCAGATGATCTAAACGTTTCTCCGGACAAAAAAATTGTTATTCCTCCGTTTTTTTCATCAAGTTCCTGTCATCTAGTAATGTCAAACTGTCAAGCAAATGTAACTATTTAAATCAGATTGCGGCAAGGCTGCAGAGGCGGATTAGCGCGGTCTGGAGTTGATGAAGGCCTCAAGTTTCGTCCAACTTATCAAACTAAACTGTTAAAGAAGCCATAGATACGGAAGATACTTGATTACGAGGTTATATCTTGAGTAAAGACGGAAAATCAAGTTGGGATATCACCAGCGAAAAGCACGTTCCACCAGAAGAATATATTCTAGAATTTTACTTAAAATCAATCTCTCAACTCACAACGCCGACTGTATTATTATTTCGTTGCGGATTTTGAATAATTTTAATCCGCTCCTGGTGAAGATGCCTTCCATAACACCGTGTCATCACTTAGAGTGCATTAAATTTGAAAATCCACATACGGACCGAAACTCGTTCGTATCCGTTGTAAATTTCATATTTTTCAATTTATTCCACTCAGTCCATCATGTTTTAAATATTCAAAAAAACCATAATGACTTTAAAATAAAACCAGACACGTAATAATTCCCAATCCCTAAACGAACATACCGAAGAGAGGAGATTCAGCGACATTGTATACGTTCTTTAGTATTTTACCATTCTAATTAAAGGGGACTTTGGACCTTCCAACTTTTACATCTTCGAACTCCCTATTTCTAATGTCCCGTTGAGAATTCTTCATTATATTCCGTTGAAACGGTGACAGTGCATAAAGTAAACTAGTTATTTTTCGCTCGCCAAGCCGCTAGTCTGCCAGTTTTTCGGTTTTTTTTTCTTGCTTTCGTTCTACTTCTGTTGCTTGCTGCTGATTTAATTAGCTACTTTTTTATTCAAAAAGGAAATATCTGCTTATTAAACTTTATAACAATGTCCGGACCTTATTCAGATTTTTTAACCAAAGACGACGAAATACGGTAGAAAACAACAACAGAAAAATTCAATTTGGATTTGTTTGTCAATTTTTTTCTCTGATTCGTATATTAAAACAACCTGTCTGCGTCCAGATTAATTATTATTATCATTACTAGTCAGTCGATGGGATTATGGATGCTTCCCGGTAATATTGACAATAAAATATTACTAAATCATAGTTTGAAATTTAAATATTGCATATTAACTGGTCCATTAATCATCCCTAGTAAGCCGGCGAAAATGTGAAAACGCTAGGGTGGCACGTGTAGTTTTCAACGATTAAAATCACCTCAAATTGAAAACCAATACAGAATCGATGGAATTGATGGTTTGTTAAAAATCAAATTTGTCTAATATCTCGATATTTCTATATAAATATCGATCGTTAATCAATAAATTCTGCTATTTACATAGCGCAATTTATTACACTCAAAGTAACAGAATGTTATCAATTTTAAAATAGGGGTTACTCTCTATCAAGTGGTTACTTTGTCCTTTCACTGGACGATCCTTTGGTCAGTGCTATTTGGTAGAGTCAAACCGCTAATGGAATCACTACTGCCCACCACTACGACATTCTCCTTTAAAAGCAACTTACTTAACTCCAACATTAAATTAACAATACTCCCACATAATTTAAATTAGATTAATTCCATTACTGTAGCGTTCGTACAATTAAAAGTCCGCCACTTTCATCCATTACTGCAGGTTGGTATGAAATTACATCGTTTTTTTTTTCGTTTTCGTCGAGATACAGTTAGTAAAACACTTCGTTAACATCCCTTGAACGTGACAGGGCATTTCATATGATACATGACCATATTATCATCACACCTTGAAAGTTTTTTGTTATCAACACAATACAATATGCGTGCTATTATTCTTGAGAACTTGCACATGGATGATAAGGGTGGTAGGACGACTAGTGAATTTCGTTACATTCACTACCCTCGTAAAAAACAACCCTCCTGTATTTATTAAGAAAACATCCAAATACTTGTTACACTGATTGTTTTTTTGAATGTAATGTGATTAAAATCTTAACTACAACTAGTTTTACAAGTTGTAATCAATTAAATACAGAAAATTTATAGATTCCATATGATGATAATTCAATGATTTTTTTTTAATAGAAATATATCGACCGCTTCTTTATTATTGATAAGAAATTTTCAATTAAATAAGAATAGGAAACGTATCACCTGTACACAGAAATGTACTAAAGAGGATATTTAGATTACTATGTAAACTATCATTTGAATTATTCAAATGGATTATCATTTTACAGAATAGAAATTGGACTTACAACAGATATAGCAACTGCATGGTCTGAGTTTAATGAATATTTCAAATAGATTGTATTGCTGGTGTCTAACCCGGTTGAACTACAAGTGAAGCAAAAGAGACATACACCTATTTGGAGAAAATATAAAATATAAACTGTGGAACAGTGTATAAAATATTCAACACTGTAATAGAAATATATAGAGTTGGAAAGTAAAGGAGTTTAGAAAAGTGTTAAACAAAACAAAACAAAAAACCGAATATAATTTTTTTACGAGACAGAATAAAATTTAAACATTTCAACTATGAAATTGCACAACTTTTACGGTGACAGGCAGAAGGTAACAAATATTTAAAAAATTCCGATGTAGATATTGATCGAAGTGAACTACAATAAAACGAGTTCACCTTGCCCTGTATAGTTTTAAGGGTTCACCCTATTAGAGATGCAAAATAGACAGCTTTGATATGAGGAAGGATCCAAATTCTTCTATTTATAGTTTTGCCACTCTCTCAAAACTTGGTAGCTTGACTTGTAAAGGGTTGTGTAAATGAGAGAGAGAGAGAGAGAGAGAGAGAGAGAGAGAGAGAGAGAGAGAGATCTTCTAGCAGTACACCTATTCCTGTTATTTTTGTTAAGGTCTCTATATCTTTCCAATAAAGCATGCCTTGAGCATTTTGTGATTCTAAGCTTCCAAAGTTACTGTTTTATTGCCTTCGATTATCGCCAAAGTTACTAATTTCGGGGAAAAAAATCAAGATGCAAAACCCAATTCCCACGTTGAGGTCTTGGCGCGTACTTTGATTCATCAGACTTCTATGTTACTTCCCAGGTATTTCCAGAAAATAAGCTCATTTCAGCCTTGTTTCTGGAGCCAGGACCAGCCCGAGCTTTTCTGGCACTCGAGGAAAGTTTACTTTGGGCGCCCCTCTGCGGAAATTAATAGTGATCGAAAGCATTACTTTTTTATATTTCGGATCCGAATACTTTGGCATTTTCATTAATTGCTTTTCTACTTATTTTTAAAATAATCAATCATAAATTAATAGATTAATAGAAGTATTAAAAATGTCTTTTGTAAATGACTCATTCAAGTAAACGGCACAATATAGATTGGGGCTAAGGAGACAATTCAAAAAAACTTGATTAGTGGATTTGGTCCTAGTCAGAATGCAATTGTATTTTTGCCATTTTTTGTACTTCCAAAGTAAAGGTTCTTATCCTAAAATTTTGACCGAGAGAATTTGCTAACCATTGAATTTAGGATCCATGAGTTTGGAAGGCCTGTCATAGGACATAGGACCGATCATTTGTTTATCCCAGAATTCGAAACTTTTCCACCTTCAACCAATGCACAACATTTTCTAAACTGAATCAAATATTCACTGTTTAGCTGCAATTCCCAAGAGTTCTAAGGTAGTACCCCAATCCCATATTGAGCAAATTCATCAGAGTTAAGACGGTTCTATCGTTGTTTTTTTTTCAATTAATAATAGAGGACTCATAAGGTTCAGCTCCTAAAAAGTGACGTCCCCTAAAATTAAGCCACTCCAGATGGCTGCATGTTTTGTTCTGGTCTCGGGCTGGTCCAGTTTGAAGCTGAATGTTGGACATTCTTGATAACTTGGTATTTTAAAATTATTGTTTGCTACCTTAGTCGAAAAACGAAGCTTGGTTTGAACTTGATTTCACAATACTTTCGACTTATACAGTCAAGCTAAAGTCAATATTTCTCGACCTGGTTTCGCATTGATTACCGGCTAAAGCAAGTAGAAATTTCACTTAACTAGGATTTTCCTGGACCCCATAAATTTACAAATTGGCTTACTATTCGATAATAAAAAATTAAAATAGAGCGAAGACTATATGTATACCACTGTAAAACCTAGTTGCATAAAAGTAGAGATGATCCAGTTGAAATCAAGACTCTTTTATGACCCAGCAAGGTCCAAAATAGCGAAATAACAATACAACCGTATGGAATCCAGTTGCAACCAAGCCTTATTCTTCGACTCGGGCACGTTCCGGTTAGACAACCCAATTCGAGTTCATGGTATAAACAATATTATTTCCTCAAACAAAGAATGTTTTGAAATTCGGATTATATGAAAGAAAATTTGAAAATTTCCATTTCATCGATAGAAAACAACAAATAGTTCCTTAGTAAATATAAACAATATATCGAGGCAATTTTGTATAATATATAAATGTAAAGCAATATACGTAACAGCCAGATGATTATTCTACTTTATACAAACACAAATACCATTATTGGAAATACACAGTAGTATCATCATAGTAGATGGATAGTAATATTAGTCTACACTCATTAATAATAAAATCGTGCACGAGAGAGATAGATATATGATAGAAATGATCGATCCAGACACACTAGTGGATTATTTCAAATTCAAATTGGAATTGGGGAGATTGATCAAAATTTCAGACATTTTTTGCACACGAACGGCAGAAATGGTAATCAGTGGCACACCAATTGAGTTTGTTCATTTTCAAACATTAACTGGCAGATTGATGGAAACGAAAAAAATAACTGTTAGATAAAAAAATATTAAATAGTACGCTAACGGTTTAATCGATCGAACTATTGGAAATTTTATTCAAATTTTATCATTCGAAATTATACCGGAACTAATTGCATTAAACATTCAATATAATATTGCTGATACAATATTATTAAGTGGTGAATTGTGTTGAGTTAAATTTTCGAAATAAGTTGTTTAACTGCCAGTCGCAATACATACGCTCTATATTTTAAAACTGTTATTAACTGTAGAGAGCTATAGGTGTTCCTGTTGTTATATTTTATCTACATGTATGTATAATATTCCATAATCCCGCTGTTGTTGTTGTTCCACTTGTCAACTGTCCAACCTAACTCTACAACAACCACCAGTCGAGAGGGTCGATCTGCTCGTTCAACCCGCTGTCAATGATTTAAATCGAAAATATGCGAATTTTTGCCACACTCCATGTTGTTTCATTTTGTTATACTTTCAACTTTTGAGATTATTTCATGATTAGTGAAAATGTGGACAACATATTATTTGAAAAAATTTCTACGCTGTCATGACTATCTTGGATCTAGCCACAATTTTTCACATATTGTTTATCGGTCATTTCCATCGTATTGCCAACATTGTATAAACACAACTTTCATCACGACATTTCGCTGGTAATTTCTTATCAATGAGAAAATACCTATTTTCAACACAATAATTTTGTTTATATTTTTTTTGCATGCAATTGTGATTTGAACAACAAAAAAAAAACGTTCATCACGCATATGCTCTAGGACAATAAACAATTTTCAGCTTTGATTGTCAACAAATTCCCATGTTACCTTCTAATTCTGTTTTCGGTACAACAGTGGTTAATAATTATAGTAATTTTGGACGATTTTAAAGCACTGAATTCAATAGGAGATTTTTATAAAAGGAAATTGGTTGTTTTCATTTCTTTTGTATTTCGAATCTTTTGTCATTGTTATTAGAGATTTTCTAGTTGGGGGTTTATAAGAAAGACCGAGACACACAAAAAAAAATGGTATTCACCATATGGATTTTTTCTACCTCCAATACGAGTCTCAAATTACAGGCCGATTTCAGTAATTTTCATCATAAATATAACTATATTTATGCCTCCTTATGGAGGTCTCTATAAAGTCAGTTTTCAAGATAAGAGTTTGCTGTAATTTCGATAATTCCTAGAATAGACTTCCTCAAAAATTCTAATAGTATCCGATACTACCTGGTCGTCTATAATTTTGAAACGACCCCTGTAAAAATTTTCAATATAATTTAAAGACAGGTAAATTTATAAATTTGTAAGTTAATTAAAGGAAAATTGACCGAGTTACTATTTCTGGCAGCAGGAAAGCAGGTTGGCAGAGGCTGCGACAAGTTCGGCGCCAGATGATATCTTTGAAGTTTTTTTCTCTCTAATTTTTTATTTTTTCTTCAAGAAATTAGAATAATTAGGAACGGGTTAAAGTAATTTTGTTTTCAATTAAAATAGTTTACGTTCTGGAGGAAACTCCGATAAGGTTGTATGGAGATAAATAATGTCAATTTGTTGGATAAATTTTGACTGCAACATCTTCATATATCAAATGTTAAGGGGGTGTAACTTGAAAAATGATACATTTTACTAGCAATTTAATAAAGTTGGACGACTTTAATCACTTTGAGAAGCCGTATTTCGACAAAAACTCGGAAAACCGAATGTCGTTATAAATTTTTCCCCAGTTGTAAAATTCGTAATGTTACTTTGTGTTCGAGTGTGTGTGTATGTAAACAAGTATGTCTTTGGAATATCGTCGTCGCCTTTACCTGATAAAAATTCAGGGTGTAAACTTGGAATTGGCCATATATAAAATATCTATAATACAATATAGAGTGGGGTGTCTTTCTGTATACTGTACTGTGAAGAAGGGGGAAAACTCGTCTACATCGGACTTATGGGCAGGCGCGGATAACAGTTCGGATGTGCACGTTCATAGAGTAGGTTTATGTTAACATGCCGCTCAGTTTAAACACGCGTCTTGTATTTTAATAGACAACCACCCCTTGAAATCCCCCAAAAAAAACGAGTGTAATAGAAATTAACAAAAAAAAATACCGATTAAAAACTGCAAAAACGCTCAAATCTGAGTGGCGGAAACGCCAACATCCCCCACAACTCGATTGTTAAATTATGTGGAAGTTTTGAAAATTTTCGTATAAAACATAAATCATCCCTGCAAGAAAATTGGTGTAGTGTGTGAATTTATTATCGAAAATAATCGTGGATTATTCCAAAGATATTGGACGAGGTAAGCCGTAATTCTTTCCTAAATTAAAACAGTGTCGAGATAATAATGAAGATAGCAGGTGACTTATGCAAATCTAAATGAAGCATCCCAAATCCTAATCTAGGTGGCATCAACACTTTAATGCTTCCAAACCCTGAAATCTTTGTTATTATTAAATGTTTTACAACAGGAACACAACGAGAACTGTTGTTTTATGGTGGATGCGATAAAAGTTGTTTCGTTTTTTTCTTAATATTTCCGGTAATTTTTTATGCTTGTTTATAAATTTGTTAAATGAAGTAATTCCAGATGCTTATAACATTTCTGTTGAAAGATAAAGGAGCTTTAATTGCTGTTGCATCTTAAAAATACCGTAAAACCAATCAAAAGCTCTCTTATCGACAATAAAGGACAAAAGCTGATTATTCTATTAACTACTTTTATGGTAACTAATCTGGATTTATACGGTTTTTTATTTTTAAATATATTGAAGATCGAATCACTTTAAATAATTGAATCCGACAGCTGTCACAGATCTGTGATACACCATGTTCTTCGATATTTCTTCAATCGAACAATAACACACGAAATCGTAACGTTAAATCCACGAAAATCCTTTCAAAATAAATCTCCCATTTATGTTGATTTCATCGTACAGAATGTTATACAACAATACGGGTATTGTTTCGATGTAACAGGTTGAAATATCCAATATTTTGGAAAATAGAATACAAACGACCAAAGAACAATGAGATGTTGTTGTTTCGTGTACAGGTGGTAGAAACGACACAATACTTGGACAACATGGACATATTTAATATATTTCCTGTATGTCGATTTTTGTTAATATATTGTTTGATTGCATTTGGTAGTGTTTCCGGTCACTTTTAAAGAATATTGACGATTTTTTTTATATATATGAAAACGTTTATTTGTTTGTTTGTTTGGTGTCCAATTTATATTTATAAATATCGATTAAAAGTGTGAAGTGTTTATGTTAATTAGACGGTTACGCGATGGGAGCAGCTCTCGATGGAAGATTTATAAGCGCCTTCGGTGTTTCGTTTTTTTAGATTATGTCGCACATTTATCATACAGTTATTAATAAATAAAGTCTAAGGACGACATTCTGTACATACAATTATCAATAATAATAATATTATTGATAATAGTAAGAATAATAATAATCAACTGTACTGCATTTATCTAATCTCAATTTTTATTTTATAATTAAAATAACCATCTACAACATGTGCTTGGATAATTAATCATAGTGATTTGGCTGCAAGAATTTCTATGCAATTTCCTTGATTTAATAATTTATACGTTTAATTACCGATCTTGTAAAATTTATCTTAAATAGCAACCATTTATAATTTATAATTATTATCTAATCGTCCTCAAAATTAACAAATCCCATAATTAATCGTCGCTCGTTTTGTATTTTTCATTTGATTGTAAATTTCTCAAGTATACTCGAGACTATCTGTTGATTCGCCGCCTCTTTGTCTATCCAACATTCTAATGAGTCGAGATCTCTGCGTAAATATTCAGGACATAGTTCCTGCTAGTCTATACCGTGTCAAGTAACACATGAATTTCGTGTGGCCCATCCCTTCAAAAATACGTGATCGGGTTGTAGAATAGCGCCCTACCTTTGCACACCCAACAAATTAATACAAATATTAATAAGGGACGGACACGGGATTATCGCCTTTAATACGATTACCAACAATTGTTCTAATTTATATTTAAAAAAAAATAACATAGTTTTGATTCAAGTGTGGTCGCCTACAGAATAAGTAGTAGTCTAGTAATCAGACAAGTTAGAATTGGAGTTTTATTGGTATAAATGAGCTGTGACGAGCCAGTTTTAATTAAAATTTACTGTACATCATTGTTGGATCGCTTTAGTCTTGACAAGAAAATGCCATTTTCGAGCAATCACATTTACATTTTTATTTAAATTTTCGAAAATTTAAATTGTCAAAAAAAACAACAACACATCTTCCCTTTTACGTTCTCTCTAATAATGTGAGTGCAACATAATAAATGCGGTTGAAAAATAATCTCAACGATAATTACATATGATAATTGATGAGCTTTTCGGACTTGGGTGGCCTTTTTGTCATCTCTATCTTTCTCTCAACAACTATCATCATCTTTAAACGCCCACATTTTCTGTCTCAATATACATTCATTCATTCATTTGCTTTATTTTCACAGAGACAAAAAAAAACAGTTGTTTACAGAAATGTCTTGTTGGCAATCTCTGACAAGTTGCTTCTTCAACTTAAAAGAGTGCTAACATCAAACAACAAACACACTTGGCATCTTGTCTAATCTGATCTTTACATTTACTGTATGTACGAACCGAGTCAACGGAATCAATAAAAATCTGTAAGTCCCTATAATGTGTGCTCAAATTTACAATTTTGATTGGTCGTCATGACACGAAAGTAAATAATTTATATGAATGTTTGTTGTCTTGTTTAAATGATTTGTTTGTCGTTGTGGAGTTTCCAACAACAACAACAGCAGCAGCAGCAACAAAAACACCACCAACTACAACAGCGAGATATCGCGTTTCATATATGTATATTGGGAGAATTACAGCCCGCACTAGCCCATAAATCAAATAATTAGTGAAAGAATTCAGTTATAATAGTTTGAACGTCCACCGGGAGTTGAATAGATTTCAAAAATATTTATTTCGCTTTGCAACAACAATGATTTACAATCTTTAAAATCGTATAATTAATGTCAAAATACGTATACACACAAAACAGTAGTTTAACATTTGCTCGTTAAGACAGCTCTATCTCTTATGTCCCCCCGATTTTCCCAATGAAAACCCTTGTCGCTTTGACGCCTTTAGCCGGATATTAACCAATTCCATTGCTCGTTACCCTTGTGAAACCCATTCTCATTATACAGATATGGTTGTTGCTAACGTTTGCTAAAATCTAGTTTTACGTATATAGTCGTCTAAAATCCCGATTGTATAAAAGATAGGACAACTGATTTTAACAACCCATTAACAAGCCAATTCAACCTCAGCAAGTTGGATCACAACACACAGACAACAAAGATCCTGCACCAACGATTTGTTGGAACATTTTTATTCATAAACAAAGAGAAATCGCAAAGATTACATAGTTGTATCGTAGAGAAACGCCACCGACATAAAGTGGTTTGTGACTAGAGGCAGATCAAGCTTCTGTTGGAAATATCGTCGTTATAATTGATCGTTTAAATGCAGTAGAGTTATTCTCAATTTTGTGGTGGTAGAGTTTGAAGATTTGGCACCCACACAATCTGACCGATGCAATGGTTTCTTGTAATTGTTGAACTTCTGTTCTTGTATGGAAATACAGAAGCTGACAGGTGTGTTCAACATGATCCTTGGTGTGTTGAGGGCGTGATTATGCAAATGCTACAATGGAGCAACAGATGGCCCAAGATGTTGATGGGACTGTTATCTTATTTTCGTCGCACTCTTCAAGAATAAAAATTATTGTCGATAATATAAAGGGATAATTAAAGTTGTTTTGATGACATAAATAATATTGATGTGTTAGTTGTTTAAACGATAACATTTTTAAATAAATCAAAAATAAACTTCCTATTATTAATAATTCGTTTTTAATGCTTCAGTTAACCTTTAATCTTTAACGCCACTTTATCTATTTATTTGATAGACGAATCAACAATCGAATTTTCAAATTAAACTCACAGATTTTTCATCAATTTAAATAAAATAATGATGTCATTTTTAAATTAGGTGTGATTACGCATTTATGGGTTGTTTTGAAAGAGAAGCCCTGAAATCTGAAAGTGACTAGTGAAAGGGTTACACTACTATAGCCAATGAATTCTGGATACATTTATAGTTATATATATTCCAGCTGTGGCAACTGACAAGGGGGCGTTAACAAAATCATTCATATGCAGATTCGTAACTTTCAAAATTCCATACAATGGACACGTGTTGGATATGCTGCAGCTGGATAGGAGGTACCCAAATTTTCCCATATAATATAAAGAAAATATCCGACAATTAATGATCGTGTCGTAAATCTAAAAGATTTTTATATAATTAGCTGATGTTTTGTAATTTGTTTATAATAAAAATGTAGTGAAAGCTTATGGCTAAATGGTGATAGATTGTTTAGTATCCTAATAAATTCCGCAGGATATTTATTCGTTTACATAAAATGATTGTTAATTAAACGACAAGATGACTAAAAACACGCTTTATATCTTGCAGAGTTTTGCAAGTATACACAACACAGGATATTACGATTATAAAATATTTACAGTTGTTAAAAACAAATAGCGCCATTATTATAACAAATTTTACTATCCATCATTATAACAAAATGTTCGTATGTTTCTGTGAAATTCACAAATAGCATTTAGATTTATTGGTAATGTTGTTGGATTATTCGTTATTATTATGTTTGCCTATAACCATTCCGAATTATAGGCTTTTTTTTGCAAATTATTGTACGAGTTTATTAAAAATAACAACCAAGAATGAGATGTAAGCATATTTGCCTCCAACATAACGATCAATAAATACACTCGACTGATTCGGATGTATTAAAATCATAACGACTGATAACAACTAATCAATCCTGTAAATGTTTCCAATACGGCTAAAAACCATCATTAAAGCACCAATAAAAAATTGTTATCACAACTAAAATTTCACTATATGTGCGGTAATGAAAGAAGGATGATATTTTGATGGCGCCAGTGATCTTTTACCATCCATATCTATCCCCCGATTTGTGCCAATCAATCCCATCCATCCATAAGTATATAGTGAGAAGCGTCATGTTATTTGATAGAAGAAATCGGAAGGAATGAACAGAATCAACCGACACCAAAAACCAATAAAGATAGTCCCTAAGGCGACAGCCAGACAAGTCGAGGTCTACTGAGCAATACGGCCATATATAACACATATTTCAACTATATATTGAATTACAATTACAATCGATACAATAACAATCATCCACGACGAATTCAAAGCGTTTGACGTGCCATCGGTTTTATTCCGATATTTCACACCTAATCGATAATAATCCCCGATAAGAGGCTTTACGTTGTTAAAAGTTCCAACAGAAACGTACCGTGAATTTTAAAAAGAAAATGCTTTTCACATTACGGAAATAATTAGAATATCGACAGGGAAACTTGAACGCTTTCCCGTTGTTGTCAGAGAAGAATAAATATGTTCTTTTGTCGCACCTGTATTGATGTTCTGTACTGAGTCGTTCACAAAACCTTATTAATCTCTGCCTTCAGTGATGCAGGCTTTTGCATCTACGTATCTGTATCAAGACACAAACATAATGGGGTGTGTATTTGTCGCAAAGTGCATACAGATTTCCAAAACAACTGTTTACGTATTCCACCCTCGCGCGGAATAAAACATCAAAATAGGCTCAAGTGAAAAAAAAGTACAGGCAACCGGAGAACGAACGAAGATCTGGAAATAAATAAAACATGCGACAAACGCAAACATTTCAAAAGGAAAAAGTTTCCTTTTTGCCTGCCTGTCTTCTCGACAATGATGAACGAAAAACTCAACTATCTACGAATTCAGTGACCCATATCTATTGAATATTGCCATATTGCTCTATACAGATTGAGGCAATCGTTATATTGTTATATACAACATATATAACCCAGATATTGGATTCTATATGATCGATCTTTTCAACTTTGATGTTGATATATTTATCGTAAAGTTCATAACGAGTTTACGAACCACTCGATTTATGTTTCAAAATTATTTGATAATGCTATCAAACAAAAAAAAAATTGAAGGACCTTCAAAACTATATCAAGTCAAAGTGACTTTTACTCTTAACTTCCAACGATTGATGGAAATTAAAAAAATAGTTTAGCATAATTTGAATTTTCTCCCGAAATTGTCTATTTTAAATTTCTAAATATGCCAGCACGAGTTATTGTCCCACGTTGACTGCACCTGTTGTTGTATCGTTTTTAATTTGCGTTTCAATTTCTTCTATCCATAGAGTAACGGATTTAATTGAAATTGTGTGTAATTAAACTGACATCTGATGACTTCGTCTGCAACCCCTACAACGAAATAACAACACCACAAGCAAACCGAAAACTCGTAAAACTCACCCTTTACAGCAATTGCACGTATTTACATGAGTTTGTCTTGTTTTTGGTCGTCTCAACAACAAAAACCAGTCTGTTATGGTAGAGACGCTCCCCTTTATTTTTGGAAGTGGAATAGAAGCAAATCAAACCAAAAAAAAAACGAAATCGTTTCACTTGGATAGAGATTTCGTCTAGAAAGTGAAATAAATAAAGATAGAAACAAGAGACGATGGTCATATTCGCAACATTTGGCTTTAAGAACTCTTGTTTGTTTTATGGGCGCTTTATAGTTTAATATACGAACAAGCAGAGAGAGAGAGACTAAATCGAAAAAAACGATTATTAGTTGTAGGAAAATATGATTAGAGCATCAGTGTTGTTATTTTCCCAATTGTACACACATGCTGACATGATTTTATTGCCACAAAACTTTATTTGTCCTTAAGCTACTGGTTTTCACTTTCTCTCCTATTCCGTGTATACCACCGATCGATTCGGCCGTAAAAAAAAGAAAAATTGCAAACAGAAATTGGTCGTGGAACTAGTGAAAGATAAGCCTTATCCTTACCGTATAGTGGCCATTTATCTAACAATGGTTACTGAACAAACTAATAATAGGCCAATCAGTTACTTTAACCGACGTGCGTTACAAGGAAAAAACGACGTCTAGGAGCTAGCTAATGCGCCCCCGAACTCGGGAGTAAATATTTTCCGACACTGTTATTTTGACGTTTTAATTCTGAAATAATGCATCTTGTTTAATATTCCCATTCTAACTAGCTAAAGGAAATCTTGAATCACAACTTATAAATAAATAACGGGTCGCGTCTTTTTTTTGTGTTTGTTTGAGGTTTCGGGAGAATCGCCCAATGTCAGACATATTTCTGTCAGAATACAATAGGGGCTCTTTGAATAAACCGTCTTAAATCAGATCGGATTTGCATTGATTAAACGAACTGTAGACTCACTCACTATAAAGCTGAAACTCAAACAGTTGACGGAAAGAAAAATGGACCGATGGTCCTGTCTGTTCGTTTAGTCGCCGTAAAAGTGTAGAGAAAGTCGCTAAGTTCGAATGAATAAATTGTCTCTATCACGACCATCTATTTCAGATCAATCACATAAACTAACTGGATCGTCATGTTGAGCGACAAAAAAAAATAAGAACCGAAAACGTTGTCTAATCTAATTTGAATCAAAAGAAAAGAAAAAGATTGTGTTGACGCTGCTCCAGTTGACGTTTTCTTACTTTATAAATTACTAATTGGAATTTTTACGTTGTTTCTGTCTTGATTTGTATTTTTCCGTTGTTCAAGTGAAAAGGGGGCGCGTCACTAGACTTGGATAGTTGTCTATTTTTAAAGTTTCTGATTTTTTTCGTTCAAACACAACATAAATTGGATTTTCTCTTTAGAAATCCTTAATTATATGTGAGCGGTATCAAATCGAATCGTTTCTAAAATAAATATTCCAAACACCAACATTCGCCAGATGCGGCTGTAATTAAAATTATTACTTCGTATGTTAATTGATTGTAAATTTCTAAAAACGATTTATATTCACAATAATTTTAGATTATTCGATTGCTAATTGAATCTAATTGAGTAGTTTCAGTTGAATTGCATATTATATCGTGTATTTCCTGCAACTTATAAATTTCATCGTACTTAATAGACCTTTCTCTATAAATTCGCCATATAAGATCAAAGAGGCGTTAAGATATGTACTGTGTTATAAACACTAAAAACGTGTCGAACAGGAAAAATACTAAATAATAGGTTAGTTTATATGTAGAAGCAGGGCCGGATCGAGTGCACTGCTTTTATATATTGCATTTATTTTTAAAATAATCAAACGCGAATTAATAATTTTCGAAAAAATAAGCTTTAAATAAATTTTGTTTGTTCGAAAATAGCGGTTCTTTTGAAACGTTTTTTAATTTTAAATTAAAATTCCAAAATAATCGCAATAATTCTTTGTCGTAATAAAAAAACCGTCTGGTTTCTTATCCAAATGTGGCATAAAATATTTCGTATTAAAACGGTTCAAAACAATTTTCGCATAGGCACCGTTGGAAAAAAGACCAAAGGGCATTACTATAATAAAAATAGAAGAAAAACTATGAGTGCTATGAAAAGACATAACTATTTGAGAATTTACCACCCTTATAGTGGTATCCTGGAGCCCTTCGGCTTGAGATGTCTGTTTTGTTAATAAAAACATTGCCACTTACACTAACACTAGCACTAGACTGATTATTAATGAACAAAATATTTCGAAACAACACTTCAAAGACATGAATAAAGTTCAATAAGAAAGAGAAAATCTAAAAAGGGTATTAAGTAAGTGTCCTTTGTTCGATTCTTATCAGGAATGCGTTTACTCTAATCTCCACAGTTAGAAAAGCAGGTTAAAAATTGTTAAAAATGTCTTTTGAAAATAATGGACACAATACAGATTGAGGCTAGGGAAGTTTTAGGCAGAATACATTTGTAGGGCTGTCCATTTTTGTAATTGCAAAGTAAAGGTAGAAGTCCTTATCCTAAAATTTTTACCGAGAGAATATCCTAACAATTGAACGTCTTACGATCTTCGAGGTCTGAAGGTTTGACATAGGACCGATGACTTGTTTATCCCTGAATTTGAAAGTTTTCCACCTTCAACCAGTAAATGACATTCTCCAAAATATTCCAGCAGTTTGCAAGAGTTGTAAAGTAGTGTTGTAATCTCATATTGAGCAAATTCATCAGAGTTAAGACTGTTTTTTTCCTCAGTTAATAATAGAGGACCCATAAAGTCCAGCTACTAAAATGTGCCACACCCTAAAATTATGCCACTCCAGACGGCTGCCTGTTCTGCTGTGGTCTCGGACTGGTCCTGTTTGGAGTTATGAAACTGGTCTTGGACACTCTTGATGGCTTGGTTTTCTAAATTTATTGTTTGATACTACTTTCGAAAAATTATTTGAGAATTTACCATCCATTTTATAATAAAACCACTGGCACTTACACTAACATTAGCACTATTGACAATTAATTATTTATTAACAAAAAAATTAGAATTTTTCAAACCAACATTAATACATCAAAAACTGGAACACAACCGAATAAGAAAGAACAAATCTAAAATGGATGTCAAATGCCCTTTGCTCGGTTCTTATCAAGAACATAAACACAACAAAAAGGTGGAAAAATATTATAAAATGTCGTTTGTAGATGAAGTGATTCCGACATTGGAAACTTCAAAAAACTTGTATTTGCCAAGCTTTGTGCTTCCAAAATAAAAGGAATTGACTGAATCAAATGTTCCGTATTTAGGAGCAGTTCCAAAGAGTTATAAGGTAGTACCCCAATCCAATATTGAGCAAATTCCTCCGAATTGAGACTGTCTTATCGTTTTTCTTTTCAATTAATAATAGAGTACTCCAAAAATTCTACAAATAAAGTCCAGAATAAGACGTACTAAAAAGTGCGCCTGCTTTGCTGCGGTCTCGGACCGGCCCTGCGTTGCAATGGCAACTTTCATTAATAATACAATGTGAATCCCGTTTTTATATGGAGGTGAAGCTAACTGACCCCAACTTATGAATTGCATTAGCAGATGTTTATTGTAATTGACGATTTTTCATAAAACAAGCCTGCATTCGCCAGATTATTATCGCGGCTATAAATGCGATTGTAAAATAATAAAAATTCGATTTACTTGTTGCTCGAATCTCTAGTGTGTGTGTGTGGACAATTGATATTTGCCAAATTATCTCTTATTGTTTACAACAGTCCGATTCGCCAATTATTTGGTTTATTGATTCCATTTCCGTTTGATTAGAACACGCTGAAATTCAATCGAAATCGCAACCTTTATAGTTTGTTTAATTACAAATAATCTCATCGTTCATCCGATTATTACACATGTAAATGTCTTTGATGATTTGCAAATCTTTCGTATATAATTTCCATTTATAATTCAACTGAAACTTGTTCTTTAACACATTTAGTAGTCAGACGGAAAAAAATATCATAATTATTGATTGAAATCAGCAAAAGAAAATGTACAAATAAATCGGCGATAACAGGAGAATGGCCGTGATGTTTTGAAGGCCTCATCAAGCCCCGAACAGTCCAATTTGAATAGTCTCTTTATCATTTTATAGGGTACTCGAACATTTAGTATGCATAGAATGTTGCATTTACTCATCACACGCCGTCCGTTTTTATTCGTCCAGCGATGGTAGCGATGATGATGATGGTGATGGCCACCGGAAGTGCAAACACATTCCCGTACTGTTTGCACAGATAAGCTATATGCAATTTATGCCCGTATGTATATTTACTACAGAAAACCGTACTTTTTACAAATATCGCAATAATATGCTGAATCAGAGCGAAATTTATGTCATCAACGAGATAAGAAATTTTCGTCGTGTCGTCGTCGTTGATTTAATGTTGAAATTTAACAGGATTTCATTGCTATAAATTCACGAATTAATGTCCTTAAAAGGCACAAGCAAATCTTCTTCGCGTAATATGATAAGGTGGAAAGATCCGCTCAATTAGCACGGCAAGCTGCGTGTCCAATTCTACTAAGAACATTAACGACGAAACCGAATCCACGAGTGTATGTAAGTTCTTTCTTCAGGAATCGAGTGTCTTTTAATTTTTCTCTTTAGTAGTTGAGAAGAACAAGGAGCGGGATTAACACATAAATGGTTGTATATACAAGGATTTAATAGAGTACGGCTCATTAACTGTTCAGTGATAGTAACTAATGTAAAGATAAGAGAACCCAGTCTTTGGTTTGAATAATGATCGTATTACACCACTACTACCAAGTTATAATATCATCAATTATTCCCTCCCTCGATTCGACAAGTTATTGTTACGGTTTTAATCAAATTTAATCAAAAAAAATTATTAAGTAAACTATTCGAAAATTAATCAATTTTTCGTTCGTTTATCCAATTTATTTAATCTAAATTCTGTAAGTAAGTAGACCGACTAATTAATTTCTGTATATACAGAAACAACAAGTTTCCATTTAATTTGGAAACGAGGAAGTTCTTCAAAGCGTCCATGCCTTTTGTAGATTGTGTGAGTTTCTTAATATTAAACATTTAGAGGTTGTTATCAAGAATTTTGCTGCTACGGAAATTACGAGTAATAAATGATAAAATTCTACATTGATTTACGCAAAATTTGCGCTCAAACAACAAGTCGATACGAATCCTAAATGGAAACACTTGTTCTGATATATGTATGTAATAAAGCGTTTCGTTGAATTCACGAAAAACAACCACCCTTTATGCTAGTTAAATTGGAAATGATTGTTGTATTGTTCTGCGAAACTCGTCTTAGTTAATTTCGGTTTTGTGTATTAGAACTTGGGGGGTAACAGTAGCTAATAGTAGCATTTGTAGTATAGTTAGCCAGAATTCGATTTTAGTCGTTTTACTGTGATATCGTTTGATCTTACACCGAATTGAACAAAGGGGCAACTTGTGTGTGTGTTTGATGTTTCTGCATCACATGACTTATTCTGACTTTTATTTGAAAGTTTTCTTATAAACTCCCCATGATCGTTGTTAATTAAGTAAATAATTGTGAAAAGTTGAAGAGTAGTCAAGGCCCGGAGGGTCTCATTACCTGCAAAGTCACAACGACACTCTAGAATTCAAGTCCGAACAAACAAACGATAGTAACGTAAATCAAAAGAATTGCCAACGTTCACGGTAAAGTGAATACCACCTCCTAGCAGTCGTACAATATTTCATATCATACAGATATCGCATGTTGGAGAAGAAGAATATAACTCGGACTCGTTTTTGTGACATGTAACGACCTATTCGTTCGCGTCGCTTGCTACAACATGACGGTATATTACCGAAAAATCGTGGTGTTTTTTAAATGAACTCACTATTCCACATTTCTGTCTTTGTCACAACTGTTACAATTTCATCTGTATGTAGCAGGACAAGAGAAACAAAAAACAGAATGGAGAAAAAACGAGAAATACAGTAACAGGAATTTTAATATTCACAGAACACGATGAATTGCCACCATGTTACTTTGACAAGTAAAAAAAATTAAATTACCCCACACAATTTTCTTGATTTCGTGTCTTTTTTCTTGTAGTTTTTTTTTGTTGGTTTCTACTCATTTCGTTCTGGTGTTTTTCTCGCTCTGATAGTTACAAGTTGTATATAACCCGACGACTTCCACCCTCTGTTAATACAGTCGGATTGGGACTAACGATCGATACTATTCATTACTTCTTCGGACTCTAGTGGGCCCTTGTATTGAGACGTGTAAACTGACCGTTATTGACTCTTGTCTAGAAATTGACTTTTATATCGTCGAGTTTTCTACAAATTTTATAGATCGTAACGTTGCTAAGTAACTTGTAAAAATTCACCCTTGACTGATGGACGGGATGATGATTATAATGACAATGGTGGCGGTGGCGGTGGCGTCACAAGGGACACATCCGGGATATAATTAACTTAATTTCTCTGTTGAAATCATCCATTAAGTCCAGCAGAGATAAGGCGTACTCGGACTCGAACAATTACTTTTACAAAGAATGAGAGAAACAGAATAATTGAATTAGAAACAGGAGCAACAAAAACAAAAACTACTTTGTTTAAACGATAATGAACGATATTCAGAGGGGAGTTGGAAATTTGATAAAATCATTAGCGTTATTACTTGTTATATGTGAATATTGATCACCGTTTACTCCAATCAATCGTTTATTTACTTGTACGTTTTCTTCACCCTCTTTTCTTTACCTTGAATTTTAATCTAGCAAAGTATGAATAGAATCGACTTGATTATATTCGTCTGTTCCTTTTATCCTTCTCTATTCCAATCAACTCAAGTTTATATTCGAATGAATAGCGAAAAGGTCCGACAGTATATGCATTTTGTTGTATGTTAGCAAACATCGGTGACTGCGTGTGGTAAATGTTGTCTTTGAATGTTTCCGTAAAGAATACACACAACACAACACAACCCTTATATGTTCGTTCTAAATATATACGTTATCTATTTTGTAAAATCAATGAACTACAGAATGCTATAAATTTACAAACAAGTCTCATTGAATGCGAAATCCAAAACTTGGTGCGTATATCTGTTACTATCGGATACGTATTCATTTCAAGTCATCGATTGTCTTTTAAAGTGAATAATGTTCATTTACAATTACACCATTGTTTAGTTACAGTACTAAAGTGTTATTAACAACAAAACATGTTATTGTGAGTTTTGCCGACAGAAAAGAAACAAAACCACAAGAAAAGTTCAACAAACATACGTTTGAATTGTAGTTTACATAAACTGAAACATCTATTATTAGAGAACAATCTAGAACAATATTTATACAACGAACAAATCATACTAATTTGTATAAAAACTGGGTCGAGACATTTGTAGAAACCGAGACTTTTTAGACAAATATACATTGCATTTCCTTGCTAAAACGTTATGACGACTCTCTTTGTTTCGTCCAGAATTCCGTTTTTCTCAATTATTCTAATAGCGATATTTAGCACAAGTTTTCTCTGTCTGGTGGTAAGTTTTTAAAGATGGGGGTGAACGAAGAGGAGACGCCGCCACAGACAGAGAGATATCATTCCTTATATTGTCCAATTAGAAAAAGATACAACTATATGTTTTTGGTTTATCGTAATATTGCTTAAGTCTTGTTGGAGCTTTTAGTCAAATTATGTGATAATTATGGGAAAATTTTGTGTTTTAATACAAGCGAAACGGAGACAAGACAAAGCAAGTTTTAGTAATTAATTTAGTTCCCTATTAATTAGGAAACAATTTTTGCTATTTCTAATTTGGTCTTTAGAGGGGTGGCGCCAAAATCAGGAGAGACGCCACATCTACTCGCTTGTGTATTTAACAACATGTAATGACCTATGTCTTTTTCATTTTAGGCTGTCAAAAATATCTAACGACTGAAATTATAAAGTTTGTCATAAAAAAGTGTATATAAAGTGGAGAGAGATCTTGAAATATAAAAACAGACATTTAGAAAAGAAAAAAATTAATACACGTGGTATCTCTCCCACAATAGTTGCAGAAGGGTCGCCACTTTAGACGCGTGGCGTTTTTCTATTTTTTGGTTTTCTTTATTAAAGAAACAGGAGTTGATTGCATAATGTAAGTAGAAACTAAGGGACGAACTTTGAGTGCCATAAGCAAATTTACTCAATTTCTATTTTGTGTAAAAAATTGTAAAAAAGCACGATTCTAAAATTTTCGTATAATATATTATTCCTCCTCCCTTAATAATGACAAAATCGAGACACAAATGACCATCAATCAGACAGACAAACAAAAGACTATCATTGGAGAATTTTCCTAAATTTCGTGACTGTTTCTCATAAGATTTGAATACATAATAAGAATAAAAAATGTATTTCTGCATTTTGTTTAAAAGTTTACTATTTCTTGCCTTTTAAATTAAATAGGTGGCTGAGACGAGAACCTCTCGTTTCTCTTCTCACCGTATCGAGACTAGACGAGAGACTAAAAATCGTTAACTCGATACATATCGAGAGCGCCTCTTCTCGCTGTATGTGCCTCAAAATTCTCGTCTTGCGAAGTAATTTTTAAAAAACTTACTGAAATTTTTAATGTGGTACATGTTAAGGCAAGTTAATTCAAGTTATACTCATTCCTAAGACACTTAGTAGGTCATAATTTTGCGTAAATCTTTTGTTAATTTTTTTGATAAAAAAGCTGCACTTATGGACAGTTTCTCGTTCATAAAATTATAAATTATCCATAATTGCGTTATTTTGTAAGTCAACAAAGTTCACATTTTAGTTGTGACATAAATAAATGCTATTTCTGATTAGGAAACAATTCTGCCTTGACTTGTCTCTCGTCTTGCCTCTTCGAGAAAAATTCTCTCTTGAAAATCAAGACGAGACGAGAGGACTCTCGTGACATCTCTTTTTGTGACATTCCTCCATAATTTACCCCATGACTATTTTCTATACATCCGATAAATTCGACCGTACATCAACAATTGTTCAAAGAAATTCGCATTATCATTCTATAAGTTGCACGTTCAAAAGTTCCGGTCATGTGATTATTTGGCGGAATTCCTGCAGACACAAAGACAATGCCGACCGAAAATTCTCACATCATCGACATTGTTGGTTGTATTTGAATTTTTATTATTTGTTGAAATACTAAGAAATATTTACGTATTGGTAAATAGATGTTTATCAAATATATTGTTAAACATGTTGAATGAAAATTATGTTTAATGTTGAAATAAATGAGTGGATAAATAAACAAAATTTTCGAAAATGATTGGTTATAAATATAATATAACGATTAAATTATGATATGGATAATAAATAAAAATTCGTCAGTAAATATTGATTTTATGATGAACATGAAATATTGCCTGTTCATTGAACCTGAGGTGCGACTGACATTTTCTTTGTTTTCTAAATTTGTGCCCTTTAAAAAAATTTATGGCCGTTCTAATATGACAATAAGATTATCAACACAAAACATTATCAATTATTGGTAATAAATAAAAATTTAAACAATGATTCGTATCTACTTCTCATGAAATATTAAACACATCCCTACGTTTTTTTCTCAATGATTACGTAGGTTGTCCCACAGATCCGCCAAGGAACGTCCACAATACCATGAAGGGTGGAGACCTACAGATTAACAACTGTTAATCCATTCCATAACCTCTAAGCTATTTGGGTACAGTCACCGTGAAGTATTTTACATAAATTTCTTGGTGTATAATTAGATACTCGATTTAGGATTTGTGTTGATTAAATTTCGCACAAGACGCAGTGACGATTGACTAGCACGGTTCTGTGAAATCTCTTCAATGCACATATGGCTTTAGCATATCCACACACTAATATTTACAGTTTAATAGGTTCCAACCAGAAATTTATTTCCGTTCTGCTATGTGTTGTTGATTTAAATTGGAATTAATTATAGAAAATTATGTAGCACACAGTTTTCATTCGTATTAATGTGGGTACCTTTTGAATTTATAGTTACTAGTCGACGATCTATTAAAAATAAAATGCATGTTAAATTTGAATTTAATCACGTTTATAATGAGCAACAGCGTGGCTCCCAATAATATATCGATCAAACATCTAAACATACTGTTAAAATCGTAAAATAACTCAGTCTTGGTTAGCACAGAAAAATCAAGTGAGCATAGTTAATTCATAAATAATTAGATAATTATAGATTACCAAAAATGGGGACATGATAACAATTTCTGTTGATTGGCTCCGTTGTAAACTGATCACACATAAAAACGTGGTAGTCAACTAATAATATACATTCTATATTTGGAAGATAATCTTAAGAAGGATCGAAGTGCTTGAAGCTAAGCGTTACAAAGAGGTTTCCATTATATTATCAGAATGCGGTTATTCTGGGGGTCTAGTGGCGAAAATGTTAACAACAGCAAAAAAAAACGTAACATTAGATTGTAATTTGCATTCACTTTGTGCGTGGGCAAATAGGAAAGCCATTGTTAAACGAACCATCTTTATGGAACAATTGACTTAACCACGAGAAATGTTATTTCGTATTTCCCTAATCCTATTGAAGGTATTACCTTACACTATTGACATGGCCCTGTAACTATCTATCTCTATCTATCATTCAATATTCGTGTTCCATTGATCTCCTGGTTAATATTAATGAGGCAAGAGGAGAAGCCGCATTAAGGCTCCCTAAGAATAAATTCAGAAGAAGATTATTGGTGATTAGTGTAGCAGACATTTGAGCCACAAAACGAATACGATACGCGTTGAAACTGTAGAAAATTAATTTCGCTTTTTTTTATTGTGTTGCAGAAATCATGCCGTGAAGACTATTTTAATTAACGAGGAGTACTCCTCGTTTAAACCGTCACAACAATGAAGAGTTTCCTGGGAGTGTTCTCAGCACTTTTGCTCATTTTCCTCATCCCCAACCAAGCGGTAGATCCTTGTAGGTAACACGAAACGTATATTTAAATTGAAAAATAATTCGTTATTATTATTTAGCACAATGTATTGCACCGTTGGGAATGGAGAATGGAGCCATCAAAGACGAGGACATAACCGCAAGCTCTTCATTCGATAGCGGTAATGTGCCCCCTCATCATGGCCGGTGAGTTGAATTTCATCTTAATCGAATCAGATAGTATGAATACATTTTTAAATCAACATCATTTGATGTGTGTGTGTGTCTTTTGATTCACTTTTCGGTGTGAAAAGATGAGAAATTTTTATAGAGCTGACTAAAGTTGGAATGAATACCAGTTCGCATTTGTTCGTATATTTTGACAGTGACGGATGGCGGAAAGCGTTAGATTTGAACGAAACAGACAGAATATCATAACGCTTCTACCTGCTTTATTACGATTTAATACGTTGTGGAGGCGATCGATAAACATTTAGTATTACAAAAGAGATGTAGACGTAGTAGTAGTTGTTGAAGAAGAAAAATTTGCAGAATTATGTTATGGCATGTATTCAAAGTTTCTAGTCAAGTTTAATAGAAACAATATAAGCTGCTTAATTACAGTTTGATTCATTGTAATCTACAAAATGGGTCGATTTCTCACTATCACCGTCGATCAACAATATCGTAGTTACAAACAATTCCATTGTAAATTGTTTGCAACTATCAAACTGTTTAAATTTTCGCCCTTTGTTATCCTTATAGAGAACTATAGTTGGGATCAACTTGTCGACCTTTTATGCTATAATACATAAACTAACTATAATTTAGGTGGTATCGCCTGGAACTTGCAATAATAGCAAGCAATTATCCACAACTTCTAAATATTCAAACAATTTCATTACTCATTAATAATAAATCAATTAACCGCCGTTTTTAATAAATGGAAATAATTCACAACTTTCCACTTTTATCTATTAAAAAGTACTTTAGAGTCGATTGTTTTCTTGTTCGCAGGCAACATAAAAAACGACCAATTGATCACTTAATACTTGTTCCAACATTCTTCTGCTTTTCAACACATATAGATGCAGCAACAAAAAAAAAGGACGAGCAGGAAAGTGTTCACCATAAAAGCTCTAAAGTTTCTTGAACATTTTAGTTTGAGAACGGTCTCCGGGGCATTTCGATCCATTATTCATCGATTCCCCTCGTATTGGGGCTGCAATAGGTGGACCGAAATGTATGCTAAACTAAATATTTACCTATTTGCGACAATGTTAACGTGCACTTTGGAAAAATAACAACATTCCTTAAATTACGGAAAATTTTTATTTAGCCAAAAATATTGCCATTGGAGGATTTCTTAAACAATTTAGGTAAAAGCAATGCAGTTGGAAATAACCGTTCATATTGATCAAAAAACACGATAACAGCAGGAATTCGAATCGTTCGGCCGGGGGTAAAATCAGTCCTGCGCTAATCTATTTAAAATATTCGATCGCTCTAATTATAGTCTTTTTTATATAAACACTGTTCGAGTGTGTCAGTGGAAATTCACAAATTTTGTTTCATGTTAATCAAAGCTTTTAATCTTATTTGTTCACGAATTAAAAGCCCAAAACCGAGTCGTATTATTTGTTAAATGGAAAACTCCCTTAGGCAAAGTTTCAGTTCCGAGTATTTGCCATCCATAAAAAATAAGAGAAATTTGGTAAAATTAAAAAACGAATCTCCAACTTCCTTAATCAATATTAAAGTAGATAATTTTAAGCGAAAATTGCGTCTTTTGGCTGCCTGCTATTGCTGTTTGGTTGCTGTCGCATTTTCCCACCGAAATTAATTAGTTCCGACTTGTAATTAAATGAAAATTTCGTAATTTTGATTGAAAATAACGATAATTTTTGTTTTGTTTGTTTTGTAGTGTACGAACGGATCGGAATGGTGGTGCTTGGTGTCCACAGGAGCAGGCCACAACCGAACCGAAAGAATGGCTGCAAATTGACTTGAAAACAGTTCATATGATAACAGCCACCGGCACACAGGGCCGTTTTGGGAACGGTGTCGGAATTGAATATGCCGAAGCGTATATGTTGGAATATTGGCGTCCTCGGTTGGCTAAATGGATACGATATCATAACAGTAAAGGCGAAGAGGTAAGAGAAATTTTACGACATCAACGTTTTATGTTTGAGACGGGCAAAAAAACAATAATGTAAGCGATGAAAACAAAGAAATTGTGGAATATATAAAGGTGTGGAATTTGTTATAATTTTAGACTTGATATGATGTGGCGCATTCTCGCCTGTCTCTGGCATCTAATATTTCCGAAATTTACGACCATCGTTCAAGCAATTATCAAAACTGCAATCATATGTGAAGTAGTATTTATTTTAGTATGCCACATGGCCATCACTACCAAGTCGTTGTGCTGTTATTATTAGTAATTACTGACGTCCAGAAATAACATTGAAAGCTTTTCTTCAAAGACCGGATACCGGCCCACTGATTTGTTTATTATTTTTATTCATGTGTCAATTCAAATTAAAATCTATAAAATATATATATAAATAATATATAGAAAAAAATGCAGCAATGACGGTACTATTAAGCGAAAGGGGTGGCAATTAAAAATGGCTCTTTCCTTTGTGTTATATTATTACAGTTGACTTTAATGTTAAAGTTTGTCACGCAAACAACAACCTGCATATTGATTTTTATTGCATTAAAAGCTCACCAAACCACCACCACACCTTTATTATGCTTCGTTGTTAATATCGTCGCGTTCAGTAACACTAACAATAACGAAAAATTATTGAATTAGAATATAGAGAGGCACAGAATTATTACTGGCGCCACAGATAAATAATTTTTAATGATAAAGAGACGTGTCTCTAACACCAATTGTTCGCTTCCTTCTTTTGATTGAATAATTCTCAACAATATTAAATTATAGATGAAAATACTTTATTACAGCCAATGTAGGTGTATTTCTAAGCATAAATTGTGATCAATTCTAACCGTATACACAACATAGAACGGTAATTAATATTAACGATGATGTTTTAACATCAGACCAATTTCTTCCACCTGCTATTACTAATAACAATAATACTACAACGTTCACCCGTAAATTTCCATTTTTATAAAATAGAAAACACCGTATTGCTATCAATTAAGTTGTGATTAATCGCCGGTTGCACCTCAGGGGTTCAAACATTTTCCGAAAAAAAATCATAAATCTTCATTACATTTTTTGATATAAAACAAATTAATAACAAATAGCGTCCATTAATTTTATTCCACCTTTGCGTAACAGAAAACAGTTACAAAATATGTAAAATTCTGTTTTGTGTTGATCATCAAAAGGAAGAGAAAAAATTTTGAAATAAATAACGATCTCAGTGAAACAGAAAAGAGAACATCATTATTTTTTATGTGCAATTTGGACCACAACATACACCTGAAAATTGTCGAGCACGTACGCAGCAGTTTTCAACGTTTCATATCCAATTAGCGGAAAAACTAACAATACACTCGTATAACAATAAAATAGCGTGGGATTTTTTTTTTGGAAAAGAACAAAAAGCGGTAGATCGGGAACTAACGAGAGGAAAGAGAGAGAAAAAAACAGTCATAATGTCATTATTACTACTATTAAACTAATTTAACAACTTTATATCAACGATCTCTTATTGTTAAGATTGCTTTTTTTTTCGTTCGTTTCTTTTATTAGAGGAGTTCTATTGTGAAAAAGTCCGCCTACGATATGCCGAATGAAATCTTTATATAACTATTCTGACCAAATACAGATAGACGAAACAAGATTAATAGAATCGTAGATTATTTATGATGTATATTTATTATAAATGTCTTCCTCGTGTGTAAATATAATTCCTTCTATGATTTTTTTAGTTATCATCTTGCTACTACAAGTATTTACTGTTATTCTAGAGAAGGAATCGTTGTAACTTTTGGGAGGTAATTCATCTTTCGATATAAATTCAACGATTTTGTGATACACGTTTAGATTTTTTATGAGGTCATTTTTTTCCCATATCCGCTTGAGACTTGAGAATATCACAGGTCGGAAAATACGACTCGATTTCAACATTGTTTCATCATACTTCCGAACTTGTATAGCTAAGCGCAATTGGGATTTTGCAACTTGGTTTCGTATCGATTACAGGCAAAACGATTTCGACTTGGTGTCACCTTCGTTTTTATAGCTCACCATAAACTACCAATTCGATCTTACTCTAAGGGAACGTACCCATACTACGTGACCCATTTTTTACAAATACGGTTTCAAATCATTTTTTGCAAATAGGAAGTTAAAAAAAATGAAATAAAAAAGAAGATGATATCAATTTGAAACTTAAAGCAACTAAAAAAAAAAGAGGAAGAAGATGATGATGAAGAAGAAAAAGAAGAAGAAGGAGAAGCCGATTGAAGTACTATGACACATCACGTCGATTCAGATGAAGGAAGTTTAGATTTAGACTTCAGTCTTTTGTGACGAATAGCTAAGCCTCCTCCCCCCTACCCGGTAACCAAGGGTGTGATTTTGAAAACCCCCTTTCATCCCTGAACGGGTCACGTAGTATGGGTACGTTCCCTAACTGGTCTACTATTCGTTAAGAAGACGATTGCAATAATAAAAAAGGAAAATATAGTGCATCTCATATACAATCCTTAGATGCCCAAAAAGTCAATTTTTCATGTTCTATCGACAAATATTTCTTTTTACAATAGTTGACAGTTTCTTGAATTCCATCTTCACAGAGCAACTCCTTCAACACTGAAAAGTTGGCACAACTGTTGCAAGTGTTCTCTGTCGGAAAAATTGATACTTTTGGTCGTAATTCAAACTAACGTTTCATGACTTGTCCTCTAGAAAGTCATCGCACTTCTGTGCGATGGTGTTTTAATTCTTGATAAAATCTTTTTAAAATGCCATGGTTCAGAGTTTTGCTTTTAATAAAGTTGTCAACGCGTATGGCAATTGCCCTAACTTCTTTTAGAGGTGTTGGAAGAGTCTTTGTGCATGTCTATGAGTGACCACAAGTTCACGAACTTCGTTTTTGACTAAAATAGTAAAACTAGCTCTACACCCAAGCATCACAGGAGCTCTTTCAGTACAAAGAGTGAGATTGAAACTACTTTTATAAAAACAGCTTTTTATCGTTTCTAAAATATAACCAGCCTTGGTGGTCTAGCAAATGTTTTCACAAAATGATAATTCTTCTTTCATAGTATTAGCATGCACGAAACGTACAAAAACAACCAACTGATTATATTGAACCACGCCCGTACTTTTATCCAAGAAAACGGTGAATTCTTCATTTGCTCGATGACTTGTTTCATTACATCAATTGATATATCATTACATGATATATCAATTATTCTTGAATGTATTACATCCTTTGATAAAGGAACCTCTTCCAATTTTATTCTTTGCTTGACCCACAAACTAATTCGAGCGTTTTTAGAGAGTACCATTTTATTAGCGCTTCTCCAATAGAGTGATGTTTCTTCTGTTCGGCATTCCGGCAAGCAACTCTACAAAACGCTTCATTTATGTTTTTGCGTGAAAATATAAGTTCAAGCTTTTGAAACGTCTCTGGACCCCCTGAAATTGTCCTACGGACCCTAGGTAGCGTGCGAGTCCCAAAGAAAGTGTGCGTTTTGTTTGTATGATACCTGCTCTAGTTTTCAGTATTGATTTTCAGTTGAAGTCTTCATTTCTAACTAGTTAAATTTTGCTTCGTCGCTAGCTTTTCTAAAATACTACATTTGATGAATTTTTCTATAATCAGTTCGAGTTTAAAGTAGAAAATTTCTCATATTTGCCGTTCTGCAACAGATTTTGAGTTTCAGGCCTTCGGAATTTCTCCAGATAAAGTTTTTGTGAACGAACAATTGCACAGAACTCTAAACTGTAGTTTTTTAGAGCTCAGCAATCAATTCTGCCCTGAATTCAAATGAACTTATTGCGTTTTTTCTATCGATTTTTTTCCGTAAATGAGTTTAAAGTAGACCACAAATCTCTGCACTACAATCTATAGTATGCAGCCAGCTCCATCTGCTATATTTCAATTTAAATCAATAGAGATTCCTACAAATTATTTCATAATATTCAAAATTAAACCGTAGCACTAGGCGAAAATCAATATTAATCTATTTTATAGAACAAACAACGAGATACATGCGAATTAGTTTTAGATTTAGTGTGTTATGAGGTAAAATACACTACATTCGGCGTTTTCATTGGGTTCTAAATCGTTGAAACGAGACACAATGTTAATGTTAATTGTAATTAGGCTTAATGTTTTAATGTGCTTATTGTAGGCACACAAATTCAATATCAATGAATGAATGATTCGTTTATATTGGTGGAGATAAAAAATTGATCCCCAAAAAAATGCCGACTGTTTTCGTTACATAACACCATCAATTTTCCATTACCCTCATCCTCGGTGACATTTCGGAGTGTATTAAAAATAAATGAGAATCAATAATAAATTAGTTTTTAGAATTTGTTATATCCTGACTGAGATTTATATCGGAATGATCGGCTGAACGGCCAGATCGTGCTCTACGTGATCCAACTACAAAAATCCAAAGTTGTGATTAATAATAACTCGATTTTCAGTTGACAACGTCTAATAATTTCACATTAAAAAAGTTGGTCGTAATAAATTTAATAGCACCGAAAATCATTTCTCATCATAGCGTTTATTTATTTAGTTTTTTTTTTATCAAGTTTAAAGATAAATAAACTTTTAGCTGGATATTAATTTCAGTATAGTTGTGAAAACTTTTCCAATTCTCACCACGTTCATTTAATGTGATACAAAAGAACATATGAAAGGAAAAAAAAGATGCGAGGGGCGGAAAAAGAGACGAAAGCTCTTGTCTCTCTAAATAAAAACCTTTACCACACAGAACAATTAAACAAAAGCGTCCAGGCAACGAGCGTGCCTCGAATAATAGAAAAATACAATACATTTTAATATTTTCCACCTTGCTCTGTTGTTCGCTCATTTATTTTTTCCTTTCTATTCTTTAAATGTGCGTGATCAAACTTTCCCTACTCGACAACAACGTGACAGCGTCGTCCGCGTTTCCATCATCGGTAATAATATGAGAATTTCCCAAAGAGCAAGATGAAATCTATACGGAAATGATTGTTGTAGAGAAAGAAAACAATAGAGACGCGTTAGGGCGCCAAATCGACGTCGCCGACGACCAGTATTCGCGTGACCAAAGAAAATTAGAACTCTCACAGCATATACAAGGTAGATTATAAACGGTAAAAGGGAGTGATAACAATGCCGAACTCCCGGTTTGAAAAGTCTCCTTCATGTCTAGCCGGAATATGTTTCGTGCAAATTTCAATTCGAATTTTGCTTCGATTCCAACTATAATCGATAATTGATTTGCAGGTACTCACAGCTAACGTGAACACGTATTTGGAAGCCAAACAACATTTAGTACCACCGATATGGGCGAGCAAGATCCGCTTCTACCCCTACAGTTACCACACGAGAACGGTGTGTATGCGGGTGGAATTGTACGGTTGTCGATGGACAGATGGTATCGTCAGTTATTCGATGCCGCAGGGTGATAAACGCGGCTCAAATTGGGAATTTTACGATTTCGGCTATGACGGCCATTGGGACGGTAATGAATTGAAGCACGGTTTAGGTCAATTAACTGATGGCGAATTCGGACATGACGATTTCAAAACGGACTTTTACAACGACAACCAGAAATGGGTCGGTTGGAAGAACGATACACGCCACAATAAGCCGATCGAGATCAAATTTGAATTTGATAAAGTGCGCGAATTCAGTGCTATACATATATTTTGTAATAATCAATTTACGAAAGATGTAAGTGTATTTGCAATGGTGAAAATTATGTTTAGTGTTGGTGGTAAACGTTATAGAGGTGAACCGATCACATACGAATACATGGAGGATCGTATTTTCGAAGAGGCCAGAAATATATCAATTAAATTACATCATCGTGTTGGACGTTTTGTTAAAATACAATTACATTTCGCTACCAAATGGCTATTAGTTAGTGAAATCACATTTGATTCGGTTGTTGCACATGGAAATTTCAGTGTTGAACCTGAACCTACGACAATATCGCCAATTAAAATAAATAGTAATAGAAATAATAATAATAATAATCTGAATAGTAATAATAATAATAATCATGTTGGTGATCGTCATCATGAACATAAAATGGAAATACCAGTTCCTAATAAAATAAACGAACCAACATATCTGACAATCATTGTACTGGGATTAACGTGTATTATATTATTGTTAGGTGGTGTTATTTATTTAATTATAAATCGATACCGTAATAGGAAATTCTTTCGAAGTCCGAATTCATCAAATATCGGATTTCCCGATAATAATACTTTACAACATTTACAACCCGAATCTGTGCTGGGTATTAACGAGAAGAATAATGCAATCGAAGCATATGGCATTACAGAAATCGACGATTATAGAAGTCGAGGTACATTGAAATCAAGTTTAAGATCCACATTACCATTACCACATCCTGTACATATGTCATCATCTGATCATAATGAATATCAAGAACCATATCAAGCGATGAAGTACGCGCCGTACTACAGTTACAGCTCGGTTGTGATGGAAATGAAGGATGTGGTGCCCTGTAGCATCAATAAATGCCCAACACTACAACATCAATTAGGTAGTTGTTCAACAATGTTCGGTTGTTCGAATAAGTTTTCTCGTTCTGTAAGGAAAGCACGATTTTAAGGTTTTATCTACATTTTATTATTGCATCTTTCAAGTGAGAATCCGGAAGACTGTTCGATAAAGTTTATTTCCCACGCATGAGCTTCTTTTGAGAATAGTCAGATCCCCCAACAAAATTCCTTTTGCATTCCAAAAACTGAGGCTAACATTTTCTTGTTCGATTTCAGGACTCTAACCGTCTTCGGAGCCGAAGTTGCAGGTTCATACCACTTTTTAGCCTCTTGTTTTGATTCAGAATCAAGATGGTAAACCCACGTCTCCCCATAGCGATGAAACGTCGCATAAAGTTTGTTTGATTCTTTCTAAAACGCTCCAAATGTTGTTGAGAAAGTCGGATATGTTTTGGTTCCATTGTTAGAGAAACAAAACTCACTCAAAATATTGCTCACAGTGCTTAATGAGAATCCTAGAACTTCTACTAAATGTCTATCAGTTAATCGACGATCCTCTGAAACATCAAAACCTTATCCTGTATGTTTGCTGTGATTTCTGGTGTTAAGCCTTCTTGAAGAATGCACTTTTAACAATCTTTTACTTCACTACACCTTCCAAAAATAAAAATCTTATCACTGCTCGACATTCAATTTTTTGCATTATGCCTTATCGAACGACAAAACTGATTGAACAACCCAGTAATTGCAAGTTCAAGCTTCATTTCTAAACAATTTCCAGATGCTTATGACTACGCGGTACCTGAACCCGGCACACTTCCACTACTTGGTACAGACAGTACACTGCCGCTTGCCCGCAGTAGAGTTAGTAGTGTGGCATCAACGAAAGGTTCCCGTCTAAGTGCCAGAAGTCGACAAAGTGAAGGCGGTAAAGAATCACCAACTCAACAGGACGCCTTGAATGCGTTAAAGAAACGTTTAGATGAGACGCAATTAATCGAATTTCCACGACATCGACTTAGAATGCTATCGAAACTATCGGAAGGCGCCTTTGGAACTGTACATTTTGTTACATAACGTTTGAATCGCATTTATTTATTGAGAAAATTTTCAGGTTTATATAGCTGAAGCGGACGGTATCGCCGAATATTCATCGTCTACCACATTAGGTACTAGATTAGTTGCAATCAAATTCTTAGGCAATAACGCTACGGAAAAAGAGAAGTAATTTATGATTATTTTTAGTTGGATGTTGTGATGATGATTTGTTTGATTTATAGGAAAGATTTCTATCGTGACGTACGGATTTTGGCCGCCTTAGAAGATCCAAATATAGCCCGTGTCTTGGGTATTTGCAGTCAAGACGAACCGATCTGTGTTGTTATGGAATATTTAGATCATGGCGATTTGTGTCAGTTCCTAAAAAGCCATACAACCGATACGAACAACAGTAATATACATTATGCTTGTATAAAAACATTATCGATCAATTGCCTTTTATATATTGGTGCTCAAATAGCATCCGGAATGCGTTATTTAGAATCATTAAATTTTGTACATCGCGATCTAGCAACACGTAACTGTTTGATAGGTAAAGGTTATCAGATAAAAATCTGCGATTTTGGTACATACAACGAATTATACATAAATGATTATTATAAAGTTGATGGTAATACACCATTGCCGATACGTTGGATGGCATGGGAATCGGTATATCAAACGAAATATACAACAAAAACGGATGTATGGTCGTTTGGTGTCACATTATGGGAGATATTTACATTGTGCCGTAAACAACCGTATGATACATTAACTGATCCTGAAATTATGGAGAATTTAGCACACATCCATTGTGATGATGGACAGTATATCTATCTACCTCGACCAACAACAATTAATAAAGATATCTATGATTTAATGTTGGAATGTTGGCGACGTAAAGAGAATGAACGACCAAGTTTCCGTGAGATTCACATATTCTTGCAGAGGAAGAATCTAGGATATGCTCCTACGTAGTAGCGTTTTTGATTTGACTTAGAAAGACTGGATCAACGTTTTGTTTTTTTAGGATTATTGATTATTATTAGAGGGATCAACAACTTTATGTATATAGACACAGGGTGATAATATCTCTATATTTTTAATTGTTTTACGGAAAATTTAAAGCTTTCTATAAATGGTGTTTTCTTTGATTGGTGAATTGAAGAAAAACGTCTAAAAATTCTAGTAATACTTCGAATCACGAATAGCACACATTACCCCCGGAATTATTATTAGAATTTTTCGATTGCCTAATGCTTTATCCATTTGTTATATAAAGTACTTCACAATGGCACAATAATTCAAGACAATGTATAGATTATAATGATGTAAAAGTAATATCAGTGTTATATAGACATATATACTATAATTATAATAATTATTATTACTATATTTACTAGTCAATTGAGGCGCCTATATTATTATAACGTAATAAGAAAAGAAATTCAACGATTTTAAATGATGTCACCTGAATTAACTTCAACTATTAACTGCTCTCGTGCTTTATATAAAAGTGATGTCTTTGGAATAATAATAACGAATAATAGAATTAATACTTTTCTAGTTACCAAAAACGAATTGTTTAAACAGTTTTTTCCAAAAGTGAATACTCTCAATGTTTGTTTGTTTTTTTTTAAATGTGCCAATAAGCTTTACGAATACCCAAATATAGCTTTCTTTCTATTGTTATTATAATTTTCAAGCTTCTCAATGTTAATATTATTTACAAAATTGTTACTGAATTAAAATGAGAGAGAGAATAAAAGAGAATAAGATATAACATTCCAAATAAGAGGCACAAAATAATTATTAAAACGAAAAAAATTAATGCAAATAAAATCAATAAATTATCATTTAGTTGTATGAGTTTATTGATTGAGATTTGATCTTTGCAATAAATAATTTGTGATTTAGTTGTTGTGTATATTTTATTATTACTGCAAATAAGTAACATATCAATTTTTCAATCGATTTTCTAATTGACATTTATTATTTATTTCGAATATTTGTTTCAATACAATGAAAATATTTCAAAAACGGTGTTTTATTTATTTCCCTATCGGAAGATTTCGAGTAATTCGAGGATTGATTATACCATAATTATACGGAAAAAATCGACAGTGTTTTCAAGGCCCACATGAAACCTTTCAAATCACAAAAAAAAGTCACAAAAATTACAAAAGTTGGGTTTTGTTTGGTTTATGCAGCATTGCAAACACTAAATGAACGACGTTTAGCAAAAATTATAGTACGTTTCATTTGATTAATCCACCTAGTGCAAAAGTTATAGTATGTTTCATTCAATTGCACTACTGCACATTATTCACTATCCTAAATCACTTGTACGACATTAAACGAGAAAATTACTAAGCGCATATTTGGTAAGTGGTAAATACTTATTTAATTAGACAATAATTGACAAGAACGAACCCTTGCAGACAAATAACTCAGCCTAATTCTCACGCTTATAAATAGTCCTACCTTTACTAATGTCCTCTTCAATCCCTCGTTGATTACACCCTACTGCAATGAAGAAAGAAAATAAATAAATATACGGGTGTTTAATGTGGATTTTAAGCTAAAACTCACCCTTTCGTTGACCAACTGTCCGCTTAACTCCTTGGGATGACTGATGCTTGAAATCTCGGGCTGACACTAGACACTTTCACTAACACTGGTTTACAACTGAAATATAGTGAAACAATCCAAATTGATATTGAAAAAAGTGATGATTAATAAACTATTCTTGTGACGTAATAAGAAGACATCTCGTATCCTTGTCTATTGCATACTAAGATGATCTTCTTAATACGTCGCGATACTCAAATAATCAATTCAAATTTTTGATAAGTCATTGGGAAATTGAAGAAAATTTGGGCAAATTCGCCATTTTCTTAGACTCGATAGGTATAGATGAAACAACTTATATCGTCAATTTTTAGGATCTTTATAATTGTAACGATGAAGATATAAGAATTTTACGCAAACAACTGAAAGTCGAATGGAATTACAAAAATAGCAAAATATACTCTGAAAGTCTTCTGCAAGATGGCTATCGACGCCATTGGGCAATTAGAATTTTAAAAAATATATATAACTAAAACAATTGAAAGTCGGCTAAAAGCATTAATTCAACTATCCAAGTATGCTCTGAAAGTTTTCTAAAAGACTCCTTCGTTGGAAATTTCGCTAAATTTACGGTAATTTCAATATAATTTTTATTGGTATTAAACGTTAAATAAATTAATGGATAAATTGTACATGGAAATCGAGTCAGTTATTCATATTTTTATGAATAATTCGTTTAAAAGTTGTGGAAAAATTATAGGAAAATGGTAGGAAAACACTTACCAATTAGGATTTCGATTAATTTCGTTCAATATGGAATAGGAAATTAGAGGAAATTTTCGCGCTAGGAAAAGCGACCGTCCGCAATGCGCAGCGGTTCAGAACGTAATAAACAAAAAAAAATGGCAGATTGAAACAAAGAAGCAGCGACTTCCGCGAATCACCAACTTCAAGATTTCCCCCCTCAAACTAAATATTTTTGTATACAGTATTTATTAGATTTTTCGAGAGAGAAAATAAAAAAATTAAATTATCAGAAAAATGGTTGAAATCATTATTGTAGTTTAAAATTTGTGTTTTTTTTTGTTAAAATTAATATTTCTTAGAAAACTGTAGGGTGAATTTTTTTTAAGAGTTGGCTTCACTGTGTCCGACAGCCTTCTCGCCTTCTTGATCGTATGATTTTGCGGTGTTATTTTAATTAATTATTTTAAATTAAAAAAAATTATAACTTTTGGGAGTATTTATCCGGTTTCTATTTTTAATTGTATTAGAAATGTGACAAAAAAATTTCATTTAAATATTTTTTTTTTTTAAAGATATTGAAGGACATTGATTTGAGTCCTTTAGAAAAGTCTCTTCTATCTATGGACCAAAAATTATGAAAAGTGTAAACTTCCACCTAGCATTATTTAGTTGTTTACCAAATTCAAGAGTTTTACAAGATAATTGCTCTACTGTTCTTATTTTTACTTTAGGGAGCATCAAATCTGCCAAAATCCAAAAATTGGAACTCTACAGCATTCGAATCTCCCGCGTTATAGTATAGATTTTCCGCCATCGCTCATGTTTTGAAAAATCATGTCTGCCAACAGCAGATAAACAAAATTCAAAAATTGCGCCAAATTTCTGACGCAAAATCGATCAATATTAGCCGAATATATGAAAAAATATGAATTTTCTTAGAAATTACATAAAAATATTGGAAAATTTCCCAAAATTATTAAATAATAAAAGTTACAGGTTTATTCGCTTCTCGCCCCATCTCTGGACGATACTTTTAAATCGCAACAAGTGCCAAATGTCAGATGCCGAGTTAAATCAAAAAAAAATTATTGTTATTATTGTTGAAAAATCCCATATAGAATGTTTTTTATTAATTAAATTGTGTTAATTAATTTACTTTGTTGATTAATTTTGGTAAGTTCCTAAAATTATCCAATCAAATAATTTCCACAACACAACCATAACCTCGAAATCAATATTTCTTGGATAGATTTGAAAATGTAGTTTGAAAAATTATCGAAAATTTCAATTAATTTCCAATTATTACGAATATATTTTTAACCGGTATATGGGCGCGTATCGGCATGATTCATTTTATTATTAAGTCTGACATGAGCACCTGAAAGTCATGACTCCTCGTTGATATTTACGGCCCCCTTTTTAAAACCAACAGCTTCCTCTCAAGATTTTATTTCGGTAACAACCGGATTTACTAATTTTGTAACAATAATTAAAGCTACACACACGTTAAGATGCAGCATCATCATCATCATCATCATCAAGTGTAGAGAAGTTTTAAATTCTTCGCAGATATCTGGTTACAGTTATTACAACAAAACATCCCCCTTGTTGTATGTATTTTATTTCCATATTCAAATTTATCATAATTTAAATCTTTATACATAAAGTTTCTAAAAGATTACGTTTTACGTTTTTACGTATTTTGGGATTTAGTTTTAATTATATTTAAAAATACAGGTGGCTGCCAAGTATTTTCTTATTATTATTTTTGTTTGTGTATGTATGAAGGAATCTGTTTGCATTTTAAATATGTAATTTCGAGCAATAATAGTATGTTGCATATGATAATAATGTGAAATTATTGTTACAATTAACAATAAATTCACACATAAGTTATTTAAGAATCAAATTATTTATAGAACTGACTTGTTTTTCAACTATACACTGCTACAATCTTTTTTAATAACGATTCTGATTGTGCATCGTTATGTACAAGAAAAAGCTTTGTCGACTAATGTTGATAATGATGTTAATAATAATAGACATAAATCTTTTTTATTAATTGTGAATATACGATATCCTAAGGCTTACAATTAGAACATGATGAAAATCGGAAGTCAGACGAGCTTTTATGCACATCAAAATAAGATAAAGCGAGAATTGTTGATTCTGTGGGAATGTACTGATATTTATCTCCTATACTAAGAGAACTGTAAAGCCAATTTCTCTATATTTCCTTTCAAACAAATGAATAAGAGATTATTCGATCCCCAAAAAGATCCGATAATTAACAGTAAAATAAACACATGTTCTTAACGGTAGTGTCTCCGTATATCCTATAGGTAAGAATATATTATGTAAAGTTGTCGAGAAAATCGGGAAGACTTGTTTATTAGAGGGGTTAAGTGTCTAAAATCGCAGTTGTTATTCGACAGAATTGAATAAAATTCTTAGCAACAATAGAGGATGATATTTTCTTTAGATAACTCAAAAAATGCCAATAAATGTTGGAAATTAATCCAACTGCAAAGAAAACTTCTTTAATTTTCATACAATTTGACGAGATTGTAACTCTTGGAGTGACAATTATTGCCAGTGCTCACGACAATATCGACTTACGTTATTTTTATCAATTTCATCCAATTCTTTCAAATTCTTCCCCGATTTTCTTGAAAAATTGACTCCTTTATCTGGCTAGAACTTCTATTATCCGCAGCAATTATGGGTAGGAAAATTTCACATAATCGAATGACTTTTTTAGTGTTTTAATGAAACATACAAAATTTAAAGTGAAAGTCTTTTGTTTTTGTTTTGATTATTAAATATACCGACTGTTTCAGCCCACCTTTTATGGCTTCTTCAATTATTAAAATATTCATATGCAACCTTCAAAAACTTAGACTAGGTAACGTAAGCTCTTTAGTTCTTTAAGTGCTCAGATGATCTAGTTTGAGTTCTTGAGGGTTGCATAAGAATATTTTAATAATTGAAGAAATTGTAAGAGGTGAGCGCCTGTGCTGAAACAGTCTGTATTTTTTGATAATTTCTGTTCTCATTTCCTGAATAGCAATAATTTTGTGGAAATCGGAGCTATTTTGTTCCAAATAATTTAACAAAGGTTCGTTGCCTTTAACGCTTGATTATGGTTTTAAAGACAAACAAATCTTCATCGTCATTGCTTATTGTGAATAAATGCGATTTTATTGTTGTTTAAGTTTTTTTCAAATTCTCTTCGTCTGATTCAGTGTCGCTTCTTGAAGTTTATATTCCAGACTTGATGATGCCTTAATACTTAAATTCTTATAAAAGTAATGATTTTCCACCAATCCTAGTTTCTGAAATAGAGACTCCCTCGTAGTACTTAAATCATTGAGAAACGTTACTTAAAGTTGAAGTTCCCGTTGCTATTTTCGACTGATAAAAGGAAGTCAAAAATGTCTTTTTATTCACTATATCGCTAACAGTTTCTTTACCAATGCCGTTGACTTTCTTTTTCATTTTCACCCTTATCTACGACACGTTTATAGGGTCGATACATTATTGTAAGGTAAAATTTTGACAGACAAAGTCAAAACTTACGCAACTTATGTTTTGCAAGTTCTTAGATGATAAAATCTTAAGTCTTTGTTTATATACTTTTAACACTTTAAATTTTATTCTGTCTGTTAGTTTATATTTGTTTTTGATGGTGTGATTTTTATCAGAAAATTATCAAATCGTATTGAGATCGAATTAAGTCCCCATTCTTAGGGACTTCCAGAACATTGAGTTGAGTCAAATTTGTAATTTTTGAACTGTGCCATTTTATATTATAATAGTTTTCTTTCCTGTTCCGTTTTGAAACTATATTGATAAATTGTAAAATACAAGTAAAAACTAGAAAATTCTAAGGGAAAAATGACCAAAACGCTTATAGTGCTTTTTCTTAATTCCATATATTATAGATACCTAACCATAAAGATAGATATTCAACATTATTTTTATCCAGTAATTATATATATAGATGGGAGACTTCAGCCTTAATAGTTTGGATCTACACAAATCCGCATTATAATAGATGGTTCTGAAATATTCCAAATAACCCCTGAATAATCGATTTTCTAGCCTTTTTATCAGTGCCAATTAATCTCCCAATTAATCCTAAAATAACGTTTCTACAAAAGAGTTCTTCATAACCGTGTGTTTACATTACAAAGCATAAAAATACGTGTCAAAAAATTGGTGTTGAATACCACGCAGCGCACTTTTATATCCTTTTTAAATTATTATGTAAACATTTTAGATTCATTAAAATTTAGAATATACACGTATAACTGTATTTCTTTTAATATTTTCGGTTCTATTCGTCTATAGAAAAATTGATTTACATCCAATATGAATTTAATCTCTTATAATTTCGAAACTTTATTAATTTGGAACGTGACCTCCCCCTGAAATATCATATTGCCGAAAAATGCCTAAATTTTTTTACGACTAGTTACCATTCATTCATCTATTTTCGAATATATTATTAGAACCGGCAGGTTCGTGTCTATTTCCATTCTAGAAATAATCACTGAAATAACAAGAATTTCTCATGGAGTCAACACGGTTCGATTGTATTTACGATACAGTCGCATTTTTCTTTTAAAATACATTTTGGATAATTAATCATTTCTTGAAATCTGAATTCTCTCATCGAATTATTGATTCGCTTAGAAAGCCCAAAAGACGTCTAAAAATTCTTGATTGTAATTAAACGTTATTTATTCCAATTATTGATTCTTCAATCAAGTATGATGAATGAGCTTTATTAATCACCCTAACAAAATCACATAATAGATTTTTTTTGTAGTAAACAATCTGACTTTTAGGGCTAAATAATAGAATAAACTTTGTTTGTTTATTCTGCATAATTTTCTTAAAGTGTAAAGTTATCTCAGCTTTTATACAGCTTTTATTCCATTATTGCATAGTGCTTAAAGTGGTTACTCTTCACCAAACTCTACACATAGAAAATACTTGAATTGCCTCTCAACAATTACCTATTTAGAGTTAAATTTAGTTTACGGTTACTGTACATCTTCACGGCTAGATTTATAAATTATCTCTTTTTAAAGTTAATAATACAACAATAAAATGAACGTTAAACCGTTTTTAATGATAACGTTCAAACAAATTCTTAACTTCTTAATTTAAAACACCGTTGCCAGAATTTTTTTTCAATTTTTAATCCCATTATTACAGTAGTTTGATTACTGAATCCAACTTTAACTATATTTGAGATATTTTACTATTTCCGATTTCAATCACGATCGATTGCTTTAACATCCCAACGGTTGATTGATTTATTAACACCCAAATATCAACAGTAGAATTGGATTAGTTTCACTTATCTCGAGAAAATTGGATTTATTTTAAATTTTAATTTTATAGTATTAGAAATTTGTTATAAAAAGGCCTTTAACAATATGTAGTTATTTGTAAATTTGAAATTTAATAAGAACGACCGTAATATTGTCGTGAACAATGACCTCACGTTATTGAAATCGATTATTTCCGTACACCTCTGCTTTTACGTATATACACACAAACACACACCATTTTTGGGGCAACACACATTACCATAATCTCAAAACAAAAAACATGACGTTCGTAATCCAAATAGAAAATTACATATGTCTTAATTAGCGAAAAATTACAAGTGTAGGTCGAGAGGTTTCCCATTTAAAATGTTCAAAATTATCGTTGAAGAATCGAACAGTTTTAAAATCTTATCTCTCTAGAATTAGAGAATGTTTTATTGCTCTTATAATTGTTGACTTTAATAAGCGAAAATTATTAAATTCTTTGTTTGAAAGAATCCAGCACAATAACGTCTGCGCAGTATTTATAAGAATCGAAACTACCCTTAAAAAGACGCCACTATTACTATCACTAGTAGTGGATAGAAAATTTCTTAACAGTAGGTGATGCTCTTTCACCTGAATCATCCAAACAATCTTATTATTCCAATCATCAAGCCATAGATTCGAGAATAGATTATATCAAAACTACAATCGAATCACGCGAATTTACTGTTTTATGTTGAAAATTGTCAACGAACGACGACTTTACTACTAAAAAGATTCTTTATATATTATTATTACCAAGAATTTTTTGCAGTAATGTTTAGATGTTACTTCTATAAAAAAAAGTTACAGTTACGGTATATGCCTTGATGATTACGGCAATCTGTTGCGTTGATTTGGTTCTTTACTATTTCATGTGCAGCCGTTGCTGCAAACAGATAATAAAACGTGTAGTGTTTCAGTATTGTGGTGGATTATTTAGTCAAAATAACAGTGACCACAATGATGATGATGATGGGTTATTTTGAAGTATGGTTGTTGTAACTCATACGGAAATTTCAATACCAATCACGTATAAACGAAAGAATCTTATTGGGAGGTTAGTTTTGAATCCAATTATGCGGTTGTTGTGCAGTGTTTAAAAGCGATGAATTAGAATGTGATTGTTTGTCACCTATTGATGTGTTAATTATCTGATAACACAACTTAAATTAGCCTTATCTGTGTTGTATAAAAAAAAAATATTAATTTAGTGCAAGTGAATGCACACAAGAAGGTCAAGAAACTGTATTTATAGTAAACTTGTCTCGATATAAGGACTTTAATCTGCGCGATTGTCGTCTTATTTATCCTGGCAAGTTTCCTATATGGAGATTATAAGAAATACCGATTTTTTCTTCTACAATGTTAACTGTTTTATTGTTGTAATAAATAGTAGGTTATTTGAAAAATATTTTAAATTAATTGGGGCGTTTATTGTGCGTTTTGATTCGAGAATCAACTATTTAAAAAACACGCTTTCATCTTAATTAATTTGAAACAATTAAATTATATAATTCACCTGTACTTTATTAGAAATTGCCCAAAATTCAATTATTTGTTATTGTTGTTTGGTTTGATGAAGAAGGCAAGGTAAAAGTGACTGATTTTTCTTATTCACCTCGTTTATTTCCAACATTAATTAATAGATAAACATTTAAATTCCCAACAGTCACGAATATTTCAATAAAGTTCCGTTTCGTTGTCTATCAACATTTCTCGTCTCTGTTAAAATAAACAATTTCTAATATAATCGCATAATTGTAGTTCATCAAACGTTTAATGTTGTCGATCGATAAATCACGCAGTTTTCGTTAATTCTAATCGTACAAGGTAATTATTTATTTTTTTATTTTAATTGTTGAATCTCGTTTGGCTACTTTGAATTGTAAGAATCTTCAATATTGTTTGTTTTTTTTTGGTGAATGGTACAGACAGTCAGATGGTAACGTTCTTTTTATAATGACCGACTAAGAAGTTTCTAATGCGTTTAGTGCGACTTCTTCATTAGTAATTTTTTACATTAACTGATTGCTCTCGGTTTGTGTAAGTGCCGTTTCGATTCGTTATCTATTTAGTGGCAATTCGTCTTATAAAAGGAACGGTATGTGATTGTTTATTAACGATTCGAGTCTTCGATGCAGAAAAATTAAGCCTACTTAAAGGTGTGTTCTCAGCAACATTAGGAAATTTAAGTCACTCAATTTTCACTGTAAATTATTTAAATTTCTAGTGAAATCAGTCTGCTATGCAGAGATGGACAGTTTATTGTATCATTCAGTTAATAAATTCACCTATAGTCTGTCAGCTGTGAAGGTGTTGCAACTTTAACGATTTTTTCCAGTGATATTTCATCAACAAGCGACTTTCGCAAGAAAAGCTATAAATGATTATCTGCGAAAACCCTACCGCAAGACTAAGTTTCAACTAAAGTTTGAATCTTTTGGAAATTGTCTCCTAAAAGGCTTAAGGGTGCATAATTTGATTCAAAGTTCTTGTAAAGAAATGATCTATTTTTTTTAATATTCACAGGTGATTGTGATTTCTTCGAAACGTGGATAGTGAAGGTTATACCGCGAATATTTTATGTTTATTTCCGTTAAAATTATTTCCTGTATTTTCTAGTTTTTTTATTGTTTTTTGAACTAAAAATGCCATTATTTTTAATAATACAAATTTCACTTTTTATATAAGAAACAATTATAACAAATTCTCACTTTTTTATTATTTTACAATTTCAGTAAAACACAATCGTTTGGAGTTATTTTCGGTGTGCATATTTGCAAGTCGTTCTTAAATATCCAACATTTACGGACAAAAGACTCAATTAGCTTAAGTAAACATGGTTTTGTTTTACATAAAATTGCCAAGAAAAACACCTTAAATTATTCAGCATCTTGTTAAAAGTATCCTATTTAAACGGGAAACTTTCTTATTCTGCACAACTAGTGGATGAAATTCAACAGAAAGACTTCTTAGATGTTCATAAATATTTTCTCTTTTCCATTTATTCTACTCGATTGTTGTAAATAAATGGGTGAAAATATTCGAAATATGTCCCCATTATTGTAAAATAACGACAAAAACAATTCTTCAATTTTATGATTTATTAGAGTTGAAAATCGGACAAATTACGTCTTCAATTGTTGTCATAAAACGCACCTATTTCCGGTCTATTTTGAAATTAAAATTGATTAATTTATTGTCAACCGCACCGTTAATATTTATTAAATACGTGTGTGGTTTAGATGTGGCATTGTGTTGGGGGGCATCTTCAATAATTCTTGTTTAGATGTCATATGGACATGGGATTGTAAGTTTTTCTACATTCCTGTTTAAATCTTAAAATAATGTTCATAAAGTCGCCAGAACAGTTATATTTTAATACGGACCCACATTAGACAATTAGCATAAATAAAACATTCGTGTTTATTAAAATAATAGATGATAGTAATTAGAATTTTTAATATTTATTCACAAGGAGAATTTCCTTTCATAATTAGTTGTTTTTCCTCAGTATTTTTTGGTAATTTCAACAGTTTGCTACTGTATTTACCTTGTAATGATTTCAAATACGAATCATTTAAATAGTAAGTCTGATTAATCTAATGTCTAATGGATTTACGGTCTGGTAATCAAGTGTAAATATGGCTTGAATCAACTGCACAATTATCTCAAAAGAATTCTATTCCAAGTTTTCTTCGTTGTTTTGTTTTGTTTTTTTCTTCTAATACTTTTGTGTTGTTTTCAGATTACAAATTCGGTACATCATGCCGTCAGCTCGACTCACCCTCCGCGAGGAGGATGTAGTACGACTGACATTAGAATTTCTACATAATCGTGAATTGCACATCTCCCAATTAAGTTTAGAACGTGAAACTGGTGTAATTAATGGTAATTATTCGGACGATGTACTATTTTTAAGGCAATTAATATTAGATGGACAATGGGATGATGTGTTAGAATTCATTCAACCATTAGAGGCAATTCAAACATTTAATATGCGTAAATTTAGTTATACAATAATGAAACATAAATATATAGAATTATTATGTATAAAATCTGAAGCAAATATACAAGGGAATAGTGTTGATAATGCTGTAGAAGAAGTTGTTAAAGTATTAAATGATTTAGAGAAATTCGCACCAACAAAAGAGGATTATTCAAATTTATGTTTATTATTAACATTGCCACGTTTAACTGATCATTTACAATATAAAGACTGGAATCCAAGTAATGCACGTGTACAATGTTTCCGTGAAGTTTATCCATTAGTTGCTGAATTCTTACCAGGTGATCGTAAAACGAGCGATACAAATGCAAATAAATGTGCAAAAAACGATCGTCTAATACAATTAATAATTAAAGGTATTTTATATGAATCATGTGTAAATTATTGTCAAGCTAAAGCAACTGGTACACAAGAATCTCGTGTACACGAAATGAATTTCTCACGTTTATTAGATGGTAGTGTTGGTTTCAGTGATTCCGATTTGAGTTTGTTAAGTTGGTTGCAGAGTGTACCATCGGAAACGTTCTCAGTACCATTTGAACAGAAAACATTAAATGTGGATGTGGAACGTTTAGAACGACCATCATTAGAAACATCATGGACCGAACATATGTTAATTACACCAATTAAACCAAAGACATTTCCACATTCAGCAATGCCATTTACACGGCCACGTTCAGCTGCTGATATTATGACACGTTCATTGATGCCAATGTTAGATGGTTTACCATATGGTTTAGCTGCACAGAATATACAACAACAACAACAACAAAATAATAATAACAATGCAACACGTTTAATGGCTTTAAGTACTGGTGATATTAATGTAAATGGTGCAATGTCGAGGAGTAGTTTTGCTAGTTTCCATTTAACCGGCATGAAAACCAATAAACTAATGAATACATCCGTTGATCGATTATTTGAGAATGAAGGCGATGTATTTTTAAGTAATAGTTATGCGGAATTCCAACAATTACCATCGATACAAGAACATACGAGTACACCACAACCAAAAGAATCTCAAACGAATTTAACAAATAATAATAGTAATAATAATAATAACAATATTAATACGAATAAAGCACGTAGTCCTGAACGAAAAGTCTCAAATGCTTCAACACCGGAACATAAAGGACGTGAAAGTCCTGCATCAACAACCGGTACAGCACTATCATCACGTCGGGATTCATTAAATGATCGACCTGTAATAGTACCTAGTGCTGTGGTGGTGGAGAATGTTGTCCTGTCACCGGCCACAATACCAACACCTTCAACGGGAATTGTTTCTCAACCACCACCACCACCACCACCTGTTGATGGCAATTTAGAGCGTAGTTTTACTGGTGATTTATTCAAAGAATTCCAAAAACAAAAACAAAAATTCCAGGAAACGATGGCGTTAAAGGAAAGGGAAAGGGAGGAGTTGTTGAAACAAATGAATCATGAACAACATAAATTCTATGATGGATGGTGAGTTGTGACGTTTTTTTTAATTTAATTTAATTTAATTTGTTTACAATTTGGTGAAAGTTGGAATGATTAATTGGATTACCTCCAGAAATTCTACAATTTTTATAAATAATAATAAATTTAACTTACTTTTTAGAAAATATCCTAAATAATTCCAACTTTAGTCAGATTAACTTTTGACGATTGTTGTTTATTGAGACGGCGTCATATCACTTTTGAGTATTTTGAAATCATCGGTATTTATACGAATCTATCATCATTTTTGCAAATAACTATGATTAGAATCCTAATACATTTGGTAAACATTGGAAAGAAACAAAAAGTAGATAATAAAAAGCTATATACGATTTTAATTAATTCAAGTTTCTCTAAAAATACCTCGAAGCAGATTTATATGCAAATTATTAGACGTTTAAACTAAGAATCACATAGAATTTTCTTGAAATTTTCCTCTTTACCCAAAGCAAATCAAGGTCCATTTCGTATGCAATCAATCGTATTGTTTACATGGTAATTTTTCCTCTACAAAAATGATATAACTACAATATTATTCATAATAATTACCTTTGTTGTGAGAGAAGAATTTTTTGAGGTGTGTTTTCATTAAGTCCGTTTAGTTGCGGCAATTTTGACAGTGTTTTTGTTTTGATTAACACTATCGGTTATCTTCTAAATAATATTTATAACAGAATGTTGTTTATTAGTGTTGGCAAATTGTGGCGTGTCAATCGATCGACGATCATTATCAATTAGATTTTTCAATTTTTCAATTAGTCCTTTTAATTAAAACAAATTAGTGTAGAAAATTGTTGACTACTATAAAATTTTCAACTATTACTCATATCTAAGAACACTTGTGTGCAATTCGTTTTTTGTTGCTGATTCTTTGTTTAAACGATTACAAATTGAAGTACAATCTATTTTAAAACATCATGTATTACAATCATTATCTACATCCACCAGTTGCAGCGAAATATCGTGAATACGGTTTTCGAAAAATCGTTAAATATATCGATAAATCCGAATGTATTTTACATGGGAAATCGAGGTAAATTTCCCAATAATCAATCAACCATTTGCGGTTGTAAATAGTTGATATTAATTGAAGAAAAATTGTTGTTCCACAGTAAGCAGATTGCAAATAAACCAGTAAATGGAACGTCCGGTGTAAATCGTAATACACCATCACCTCGGCCGAATCTTAACGGAACTGGAGATTATAAGTAAGTTATTATGATTGATATTTGAAATTTTAAAAAAAAAGTGATTTGTGGAATTTATAGAGTTCCTCTAAAAACACCGGAAATAGAGCCACGAGTCCCACAAGAAGGTGTCTACGATACTGTCAAGGTAATTTGTCGAATTTATTTGACTTAAAGTAGATTTTACTGCGTACCATCATATCTTAATTGGATCACAAACCTACACGATATTTGAATTTATAATTTTTTTTTACCTAATATGAATTCAAATGAAGAGATTAAATTGCGTTTCATTTTCTTTGTTATTGTTTAGACAAAAAAATTGAACGGGGTAAAACAACAGGATAATTGTCAAGGACGGAATTGATTTACTTTCCTTTGTTGCACAATTAACAGAACAAATCAGTAGCATTCGGTGTTAGTTTCTAATTAAGCAATTTGTGTCAAAAGAGCATCGATTTTCCGAAATATTTGAAAGATACTGACGACAGACAAACTTATATGGACTTTAATCTTGACCTTTGCTGTATTGTTTTTTGAATTTTTGGAGGTTGTAGCCCTGAAATTTGTTGTTGACTTGTCGAAAAATCATCGAGGATCGTACCAAATTTGGTTGAATTTATTACACGATCACATTGACCCAATATTAATATCAACTTTATAGAATTATAGACATCGATATCGTGAAATCTTACTCTACGATATACTAATCCAGTTCTTTTAATTAGCTTCCTTTGACTCTTTTTTGTTTTATTATTGAAATATAGTTTAGAAGAAAAAATAAATCATAATTCCACACTCATTTATGACCTAGATATTGAAAATTCCTTTGAAAGGATTCGAACAACGCTCTTTTTTATTCGTTTAATAAATAGTTACTTTTGCCATTTACATTTGTTGTATTCTATATATAGAAATAGTTCACGTTCGATTTCATCATCAACATCATTATGAACATCATCAGTATTCTATCCGTTGAACAATTACAAATCAATTTCAAAAAAAAAACTTTCCACAATTTTATTGTAAACAATTTTCTATCTGTACCGAATTTGGTAGACTCGCCCATTTTCGGTGTCTGTTTATAAACAAAACTCATCGATTCATTAATATTCAAAAACTTAGAAAGAATCTCAGGTGGGTGCTTAATTGTTCGATTGTGGGCTGTAGTTCATGGGCTCCTATTTGCCTTGTTGTTTTGTATTTTTATATCGTGTGACTTGGCCTCTACCGTGACAGTATCTCTTTGCGACCGTTGGAATGTGGCCGCGTTTATGAGAGAACCTGCTGACATACTCTCAGTATTTAACAGAAAATTGTGTGTTTGTGTTTAAATAATTATACAGTTTTTTTTAAAATAATAATTGTGTAATTTGATGATCAAATTATAATATAAAAAAAATGAGTACAACAGCAATCAATCATGCTGCAGCTATTAAAAGACTTGAAGCATTATTTAATGATGTTAAAATCGATCAAAAATCACCACCAGAGATTCATGTAGAATGTGAAAAGAAAATCAGTATAAAATGCGATGTGCATGGTAAAAATCAACAGAATTTACGTAGAGGTTCATTGGCCAATAGTTTACATCATATAAATCGTCGAGATTCGTTGGGTAATAGTATTATGAATCATAAAAGGGATTATCATAGCGGCTATTTCGGTAATGGTAATGGTATAGGACCTAGAAGGGAATCAATGCCGGCTCTTAATAATAATCATAGTAATTATTATAGGTGAGATTAGGATTTTAAATTTATTAAAAGAGGAATACAATTAATTCGAGGGAAAAAAAAGTAGTTCTTAATTGTAAATTCGTCTAGTGATGAGAAGTGTGTCGTCCGTATTCTTTTCGACATGCCTCTATTCACACCATGGGCGCTTACATCAAATTAACATTAATTAGAATGTTTTACATTTTGTTTGAAATACAATAAAAGAAATTAATCAAATTCTATACTGGCTATTCGTCTACAGTACGTGTTTGAAACAAGTAAAAAATTCTAACATATTCTTGATATAATTGCATTTATAACTGTAACGGAAGTAATATTAAGTGATTGTATTCCTCTCACTGTGTGTCCTGTGGAAAATTAATCGAAACAAATCAACAACTAATCTAATATAGACGACGTGATTCCCTTGGCCTACCACATATACCACCACATAAAGATATCGAACATCCCAGTCAATTTGCATCAATGTTGAGAAAAGATCCATTAGCCGCTTCAACAGATTCACTAAGAAAACCGATTAATAATAATCATCGACAATGGAGTGGTTCAATGTTGAATTTGAAAAATCATAATAATCATTTACAAGTACCAAATCATCAGATACGACGGAATTCAAAACATTATTCAACAGATTCATTAGATGGTAGACGCAATTCATGGGATCCGATCAGAAGAAATAGTTCGGGAAGTTCGGATAGAGAGGTGATTTTTCTTTTTAGTTATAGTGACGTCAGTATACCTATTTTGATAGTTATTATTATTGATATTCATGAATGCTTGCGGTAATCTCGCTTTATTGATTTAGTGTACTTTTATGGGAGAGTTGATATGTTTTCACCGTTGTTCCAAGCCCACGCGACGGATTTAAATATTAATTATCTTAATATTATGATCTATTTCCTTTATTTATTTAATAAATTATAAATTATAATCACAACAAGGAAATAAGTAGTTTTCGAACACTATATATAGTTGGTATCAGTTTTGTTTGTTGTTTAAGCGATCATTAAAGTCTCCAGATGTCTTAATTAGATTTTCTAGTTTCTATTTCTTTTTCGTCTTTTAATTTCAATTAAATGCGTAATTAAATTTCTCTTCTAAATTGCACTTTTTTTTGTGTTACAATAATAATAGTTGAACTGGAATTGATATTGATGACGCATTGTTGGATTTCTTTCAGCGAGTCTTACCCCACACAAGTTCACCTTTAATATTTCCTTATATGATTATTGTGGATTATTCAAGGTTCTTTTTTCAAAAAACGCGTTTTCTCTAAATTTTTTTTGTATTGAGGGAAAATTTCAAATGGTCGTATTTGGTTACCATCTAGTGAATTCTTCGATTAGTTGTTTAAGAGAATTGAGGTTGGTTGTTTGAAAGTAAACGATTACTTTCTTTTCCTATCTTTCCATAGATGGCGATCAATTCTTAAGATACGACTATTTGGAAATTATTCATTTGTATTAAAACAGTGGTCATCGGAACGTGGAAATTTTGGCAGGTGCGTCCAAAGATTTTCAGAAGATACTCTCAAAGGGCTTCTTGAAACAAAAAAGCAAGACTTTTTCAGGCATTTACAGCGGCAAACTGGCGATGTCATAGTGGCTTGGGCTCTGAACAACTATATCCTGTATGTTAAAAAAGAGGCATAAGAAACACAATTTCTATTTTCAAAAATTACAGCGGCCCACCAAACGATTGCTCAGTCATTCGTATGACCAGTCCGCCCTTGTTCTATAAAGTGTTAAAATGTCTTCAAGAGTGTTAATGTAATCTGCTAGAGTTTCATCAGAGAACTCTAGTTTTCTATGTCCGGAATATGAGGTGTTCGATTTGGGGAGGTTCTGGAAGCTGAAAATTACATTTATACGTTGTATGTTGGCAAAACTGTCCAGAAAGGGGGGTGTTCGTATTAGGGAGGTGTCCGTAAATAGAGATTTCACTATCGTACCTAATTTTCTGCCACTTTGTATTACTGTTAGATACACTGTTTTGTCTATTATGATCAGAGTAATACAAATAATTTCAGTCGTCTTCAAGACATAAAAATAAATTTCTCACTCCACAAAAGTTGTTTTTTTTGAAAAACTCCGAAAATAGGTAAACTCTATTTCGCTTTGCTCTAATAATCGATGAAGTTTTCATTAAAATCGGATAATGCAATATTTTTTTTATGAAGGATCACATTTTTCTAGGGGTGGTTTAGTCTATTATAACAGGGGTAGATGGCACCTAAAAGTGCATATTTTCATTATCTGATATCACGAATAGTTAGTTTGGTTACTGATTACTGTAGTCCTTGTCTATGCAAAATTAGAGAACTACCCGGATTTTGACGAATCTTTAAGGACCTATTTGACCCGTTAAAACGGCTCAAGGGCAGCTAAGAAAAAATACGCATCACTTATTTTACGATGGACAAAAAAATTTCAAAAGCACCTCATGTAGTTTCGTTGTTAGATGTGCAATTCTAAGTAGTAAGTTTTTTTTTAGACTTTTATCTTCGTTAATTTTTTTTTGTATAATTGTTCTTTCAATAGTTTCTCAATAAAAGAAACAGTTTCTTAAATATTTGTATGTTTCAAGAATTTATTTTTCATTGATTAAGCAAGGAGCACAAACACATCTAGAATTGGCTAATCAAAGTCAAGAGTGCTTCTGTAAATTTCTGCATTTGATTAGCCTGTTTAGTATCATTCGTAAGACCAGAAACAAATCAAATAAAGTTCGAAATATATTACGAATTTTAATGTTGAAAATTTTGACTGTCAGCTAAAAGTTATTATGAAAATATTCAAAATTTAAAAAACACAACATTTATAATTGCATAAGAATATCGTGCGGACCATCAATAATTTTAATCATTTTTTAAAAAAAGCGTAGAATCGAAATAGTTTCTTGTTTTATTAATATAATATTTACTTTATCTAGAAAATATCAGGTAATAATTATGAATCCAAGTGAAAGGGGCTTTTATAATGTTTTTTTGTTTTCTGCTTTTATATCGATATTTTTATAATAAACTTCATTAACAATTGCATCATTAATATTAAACTATCATTATCAAACGCTTTTCTTTGTATAAAGATTTTTTCCATAGCGTTTCGTTATTTTACACTTTCTCAAAACGAAAAATTCCCGTCAATATAACTATTCCGATTATGATTATTATTAAGAAAGTTATCATTTAATCGAGTCTGTTAAGATTGTTATTAAATCAATAAAAACAGGAAACTAACCACTTATAATTTTATTGTTGTTGTATTGGTTGTATTTTTGAAAGTTAACAACTAAATTACTATTATTTTTTGGTTGAATTGTCACTTTTATCCTATATACCATTCAATACCAAATAATATCTTAGTTTAGTTCAAATTTATCGTACAAACTACATTGCCATAAATTCGAAATTGTAATGATGATGATTTGACTAATTTAAATGAAAATGAGTGAAAATAGAAAATGTTTACGTGGACAACGTCCGAAAAAAGCAATTTCAGCACCAGAACTGGGTAGTTTAATATGTGAATGTTTACATGGTGAAAATCATACATTTTTAAAAGAATTAAACAATAAAAATAGAAATGTAGTCGAAAATCCGTTGGTACGTTCATATATATATTTTTTTGTATTGTTTGTAATGAAGTGAAAACGATGACCATATGCTTTTATAAAAAAATTTCTTTTTCTCCATCAATCCATTAATTACCACATTAATTACAAAAGATTTACAACAAAACATTATCAATTAAAGTGAATTGTCGCGAAAGCGTTAAATCCAAAGAAAATCGTTTGAATTGCAACAAAACTATTTTAAATTGTCAACAATTTCGATTGTACTGCAATCCGTTAATTAGTGGTGATTTGCATATTTTTTAAAACTTTTCCCAGTGTAAATTGAAATGTTTCCCACATTCGAAACAATTGTTGTTTTACAACATTTCCTCAGTTATTGATTTAAATTATTTTTTTGTTTAAAGTACCGTACTACAAAAATTTTCGACCGTTACCAGCAAAAACTCGATTTTTTTGTTAACTAGTTTCTTTTATGAACAAAAAAAAATTGGGTCAATTTATAATGATTTTTTTAAAGATTGGCTGCATTAATATTCACCGTAAAAAATTAGAAAACGAAACCATAATCTAACCGAATGATTTTTATACGAATTTTTTTCTTGTGGATAATCACAAATAAATCGTTTCGGAAATTGGCATCAAGAGAGAAATGTTAATAAAACTCCTCAATCTGGTGGGGCTTTTTTCTAAAGTAGGTTGAAGCGCACTATAGGTTCATCAACTTTTATAAAGTTTCAAATGTAAAGAATCTCGTCTAATATACAAAAGCGTCTAGTTAGTTGTTTGTGTTTGTGTGCAATCTAGTGATGTGTTATTTTAATTATTAACAAACAAAACAAAAAAAAATGGGTGATTTATTATTAAAACAAAAACAATCGCGTTTATACCATTGGCAATACCAGAATGATTCGCGTAGATGGTCGACAAATCAACGAAAATCGTACAGTTTCAATCCATCACCAACCAATTACCACAATTATCAAACTTGTAGCTATAATAATAATAATAATAGAGACTATCATCAATTAGCCCCTTATTATCGGAATGCAATGCCACCACCGCCCCAACAACCACCGAATCCTAACAGACTCTTAATGATAGATCCTCGACGTCGGAATAGTGTTGTCGGTGGTAGAACTAGTGAATTGCCGTGTTATTGTCGTTCAAAATCAATGGAAGATGTACGAACTGAAGTCGTTTTGACCGATTGGGATGATAATAATAATCAGATGCGATTTAGTCGCGAGAAATTTCGCAAATACTCAGATCGACACTCAATGGAGAATCTATTAATTGATACAGATTTCCCAACATTAAAACAATCAACAACATATAAACGTAGTACTGGGCGATCATCACAGGTTAGCGTTTGTTTTTTTTTTTATTATAATTAATCGAGAATCTAGATGATGTCTAATGAAATTTATAACGGAATAGAATCTATCATTATATCCGGTAATTAACTCAACTATCGACGCGTTATACTTCTAGATTTGTGGCAAACATGTCAATCTTAATATCTACAAAATATTGTTGATTTATTATGATTGTTAAGTAAATAGAGCGTAATTAAGCAGAATTAATAATGTAAACAGATGACAATTGTAGTGATGCGCATCGGCGATAGAAATGTTAATAGAATTCCAACTCTCACTGTTGCTACCAATGGTAATTAAAGTTTGAAATGTCAAGCGAGATTTATATGTAATTCAAAAGAGAGAAATGTTTTATGTAAATCGACGAAAAAAATTGTAAAAGAATTATTAATAATTAACTTCCTCGTTTGATGGATTATATAATGTTGCTTTTAAAAATTGTTACACAAAAAGTACTTGTTTTGTATATATTTTTTTTCTTTATTGTTTACAATTCTTGCAAAATTCATTTATAATTAGCGTGAATAATTACGTATGCTACTGGTTGTTGAACTGGGTTATCGACAATCTGTTGTTTTACCCGTAATCGTATATTTCTTTATTATTCAAACTAAGTCAACTACAAATCAATAATTGTTTGCATTTAATTGATACCTCTCAATAAATAACATCAACTATACAGCAATTCTTCCATATGTTAGTTGGTTTTAAAAAGAAAGTTGGTCTTATTAATTCTAAAGACAACAAATTTATTAGGATGAAACATAAGAAGCCGCAATCTGCTTTTACCCGTAATATTCTTATTTCCAACTATTAGTTACGGTTTATGGGAAATTCAAAAACTATTCTAATTGTAGATGAATTAGTTGTATCCGCAACGATAACAAAAAAAAGAATTTATATTGCAGGAAATTGTATGTAATTTCTAGAAATATATGCAAATTGTGACAAGATTTCTCTAAACAATTAATTGTTGTATTTGTTTTTCCAATAGCCTGTTTCGAGGAATGTCTCAGATCATGATGCCAGCGATATCAGTAATAGTTCCCGACCTAGATTTGTTGCCGTTACATCCCTTGAAGATGTCCAAGCTGTACGTTGTGCCGAATTCCATCCGGGCGGTCAATTGTATGCCGTCGGTTCGAATTCGAAAACGCTCCGTATTTGTGCTTATCCCAAATTGAGCGATCTCAGGTATAATTCGATAATTCTCAATTATTTAATTATATAAATGCAATTAATTACAGGGAAGACCATCAAACATATCAACCGATGGTTTTATTCAAACGCACCAAACACCATAAAGGTTCAATCTATTGTCTAGCATGGTCACCAGTGGGTGATCTAATGGCGACCGGTTCCAATGATAAAACCGTCAAATTGATGCGTTTCAATGCAGACACATCGAATCTAGAAGGTGACGAAATCGAATTATCAATGCACGATGGTACAATCCGTGATCTATGTTTCTTGGAGGATACAACGAATAAATCGAGCTTATTGATAAGTGGTGGTGCTGGTGATTGTAAGATTTACGTAACCGATTGTGCTACCGGTACACCATTTCAAGCATTAAGCGGTCATACCGGTCATATATTATCATTGTACACATGGGGTGGTGCAATGTTCGTGAGTGGTTCACATGATAAAACGGTACGTTTCTGGGATTTACGTACACGTGGTTGTGTCAATATGGTAACACCATATACCGTACCGGGTACACGACAAGGTTCACCGGTTGCTAGTTTATGTGTCGATCCATCCGGCCGTCTATTAGTCTCCGGCCATGAGGATAGTTCGTGTGTTTTGTATGATATACGAGGTGGTCGGAATGTGCAATGTTTCAAACCGCATTCGGCCGATGTACGATCGATACGTTTCTCACCATCCGCATATTATCTACTATCAGCTGGTTACGATAATAAATTGGTATTAACCGATTTGCAAGGTAATCACTTTTATAAATTCAATCAAATTTTGGAGATGTAATAAAAAATTATTGATTTTCTAGGTGATTTAACATTACCATTACCGAGTGTGGTGGTGGCACAACATTCAGATAAAGTAATATCGGGACGATGGCATCCGAGCGAATTCTCATTTCTATCAACATCAGCTGATAAAACGGCAACATTATGGGCGCTGCCGCCCATTTAACATTTTGTTTAATTATTGTTTTTCAATTGAGGACGACGATTTCGTTGCTAATAAGTCTGAACTAACAATACTCGATTCTGTTTATCAATTAGTCTCATCGCACATAGTTCGAGAAATTGTGTTGATTACAGGCTTATTGAATTTTGTTTTGTATTCGAATATTTTTATAGATTTTTTTTTGATTTTCTGGGAATTTAATAAAAACCGACATCAAATAGCACAAAATTACATCCCTTTAAGTTTATATAAATAGACGAAAAAAAAACAGCTTTGATACAAATTTTTGATAAATCTTATTTTCTACTCATGTAATAACTGTATATATATGACTATTAATGATTAATAATTATGTATTACTATTATTATTATTATTATTATTATTACTTTATTTAATTAGAGCTTTGTATAAAATTATTAATGTACCGCAATATTTATGTTATATTTAATGTTTAAAGATTTCTAAAAATGATTGTTTCAAAAATAACTCGCATCATTTATGTGAATTGTTATTAATTTCACTTTCAATACAATGCTTTAACGTTGCAGTTTGTTTAATGCACCTAATTTAGGCTTGCATCCCAAATAGTTTTTTTTTTCCCCAACAACTGGGAGCGAATTTAATTTGCAAGAGACCCAAAATTGTCTGAAATCGAAAGTGATAAGAATATTTCATAAAATAGACGAAATAAAATGATCCAAAAACAAATTTACTAATTGGGTGATAAAAAAGAATTTCGACTCACTGAAATTACAAAATAATGTGAAAATATCGATTTATGATTATTGGATTCATCTCGGGACCTTTCGGTCTACATTTAACCATCGCATTTATTTTCAGCCCTCTAGACTGCTACATTTCTAAATTTTTGTTAAGTTTTGATGGTTAATTGAATAATTGGGCTACTTTCCGCGCCACCTTTGAGGTGCATTTTTTTGTAGTAATATCAGGGGAATTAACTTTTAACTATTTTGTAAAAAACAAATACCACTTCGTTAGACTGTCAGAAAAAACCAATTTTGTTTTTTTTTTTGAGTAAATATATCTAAAAAGTTTCTTTAATAGATAAAAAAAATCTCATAAAACTTGAGCTTGATATCTTAAAAATTGAGCGGGCGCATGGGGGGTCCCTTTTCCCATTTAAAATACATTGAAAAAATACTTTTTTCTATTTTGCGTCAATAATAGCGCTATTATTAAACTCGCTACTGTATCGAAATGACCTCATTTCGATACTAGTGCTGAAAAGTAAAATGTAGGATTTTTTTTCCACTAGGTTGGTAAAGTTTTCATTGATTTTGACAACTGTCAAAAATCATAAAAACAAGATACTTAATATACCGTTTTTCGTACTGATCTTTGGATTTATCCGGTAGTAAATTGCTTCTTGCATTTTCAGCAATTTCTCTTATTTCAGGTGGAGTACATGAAAACTGTTCACTCATTGTTAAATAAGCAATTTGGCGAAAAAAACAATTGACTAAGAGTGAAAATAAAACAATTGAAGTTTCCTGGCTGAATGTTCAATTGTTTTTTTTTTAGTAACACCAACTCCAACCAATTTCCCTAAATATTAAATCTCGCAATTTTTTTGTAAAAAAGGGCACAAAACACGCAAAATAGAAAAAATAGTATAAAGAACTCGTGTCAGAAGTCGTATATTGCACTCGTCCTTTAGACTTGGACTCGTGCAATAATAGGCGACTTCTGACACTTGTTCTTTAATATACTATTTTTTTAATTTTCAATGTAAATCATCGAAATTTTTTTTTTTCAAATTTCCGTTTCCATTCTCTTATAGGAAATTAAATTCTCCACAAAAAAGGTTTCTTCCATTTTTTGCTCAGCCTTATAGGAAAAAAGTTACAGAGCGTTAAAAAAATGAAAATTACAAAAAGTCGTCCTTTAGAAAACTCGCGGCTCCGCCGCTCGTTTTTTAAACTTGGACTCGTGCAATAATAGGCGACTTCTGACACTTGTTCTTTAATATACTATTTAATTTTCTCTGTGACTTTTTTCCTATGAGGATTTTATTTAACTGTAAAAAACAAAATATGCACATCGCGAAAATTATATATTTTGTGGGAAAAACTCTCAGCTTTCAGAAAAAAATAACAAATTTGATGTACCGCGCGCCGCACTGTGCGAAAAACTGCTTTTTTCACTTTGATTGGATTTTAAAGGGTCTTCCCTTGCATGTATGAAAAAATAAATATTTCCAGAAGCAGAAATTTTTGCCCACAAAAAGCTACATTTTAACAATTTTGAAAAAAGTTTTTTACCTCAAAAAAATCGATGAAAAAGTTGAATTTTTTTTTCAAAACTTCAAAAATTCATAACTTCGAAACGACCGCATACTAAGAGCTCAAACTTTCAGCGAGTATTTTTTTCAAAGTAGAGAACACCTCTACAAAATTTGAAAAAAATCGGCGCGGGTCGCCCCGTAAAAATGATTTTATTTGGTGGAATGTCCCATATCGATATTTTGAGATTGATATCAGATACCGGCACATCTCTATTTTTACCTGATTACATCTCGAGAAGGTATTTTACAGGTTCCTATTTGAAGTATGCGCATGTTGGCGGCAGGTGGCGCTAATTTTCATGTTTCCGGGGGCTTTTGTTTTCAGGTTTTTCAAGGCTGTTGGGTATTTTTTAAAAGTTCTGCCTCAACCCCAAAAGAAAAAACTTGTTAATAGTGTACTAGGTTTTTTTTTGATTTCAAAAAAAAATCGTGACTTAAGTCGGTAGTAAATTGTTGTCGTTTGTACGAAAAAGTATTCTAAAAGTCTCATTAATTATTTATAAAACGTGTCGTTGGGTTTGTTACAATTCTATTGGAATTAAAGTGAAAAAAGTGAGGTTACACAGCGGCGATGTTCCGATTATAAAGTTTTATGATTTTACAGAAGAGTCAAGCTTTATGGTAAGAGTTCAATATTTTGTATATATTTTTTTTACCGAAATGGACCAATGATTTATGTAAGAATTTCAATAATTAATAGATACCGGCATTTTCAAAACAATTTTTGACAGTGATTTCATTTGTTTTGTTTACATGTTATCAATTTCAAGGGAATCAAGCAAATAACTATTTTTCTATTCCTCTACTATCAAAATTTATCAAAGCCATAGTTGCGTTTTTAAAAAAAATAATTACCTAAAAAGATAATTTATAATCAAGCAATACATGACATTTATAGATAAAATAGACAAACACGAAACAATAAAATTGATTGTAAAAAATAAGTTGATAATAGTAAGTAATATTAAGGTAAACGTGCTTTAGAAAGAAATCGAAAAAATTAACACGAACCAGCAAGTAGAGCTTATAAACTTGCAGGGCCTAAACTTGTTGATACTTGCTCGAAAGCGGAAAATAAACATAGCACTCTGTTAAGCCCGCTACACACACCCTCAAACAAGTTGTACAACTTAGCCCCATATCTGTGTATGCCGGGCTCGACACACTTACGACTGGGTTACCGCGCGGCTGGAGGTGACATTGCTTTTACGGGATAAAAACCTCTGGAATTTGTGGTGGGCGGTTTACAATCAACGAACTGTGTTTGCAAGATAACGATGTCTAAACTACCCAATAATATACATCGGGGCCACTGCTTTTTACTGAATTTTGAACACATTACGCGGGTAATAAAACTGCGCGCGACACGTTGCGAACGACATGCCGCGTCAATGGGTTATGGGGCTTAGGCTGTTCAAGTTGTATGATTTACTTGCGATAATGTAACATAAGCCGTGGCTTATCGGATAAAACCGATTGCGTACAATTTTTTCATGGCAACTCTAAACGTGTGTTTGTCGACTTATTGTGAGGGAAACAAATGAAATTTATACTGACAACCATATTTATGCAAAATCACAAGCCTTCAGTAATAAATAATATTCGTCCAACTACTTAGCAGCAATTGAGCTTGGCTTATCAAGCTAAGATCCAAGTTATACAGCACTGGCGGCTCTCCTGGGCACATAGGAGAAACGTTCGCCCCTCCCATCTGTAGCACTTGCATATGAGTTAGAAGGAGATAAAGAGAATGTAGGTGGTGAAAAAAAGCAGAGTGCAGATGGGGTAAAAAAAATTAACAATAAATATACAATACTTTTATTGAAAAAATACATCTTTGTATTTATTCTTTAGAAATAAAGTAAGGATTCTAAATTCTTCTATAACTTTTGTTGACCCTATCATAAAACCAAATTTGTAAACTATTCCCGTTTTTCTATTTCAAAGAAAATACTTTCAATTTTACGAATAATGGCATCTTGTGAATAGTCCCTTCTTTGTCTGATGCGTTTGATCGGGGATGTAATTTCAGAAATTCTGATACTGTGTGACAAAGATACCGAATCTCTAACATATGGATGTTGACAATTTGTAAAATATGGGATATTTGTGGAGTTTTTGTTACAATCGAAAGCGTCCTGTTTGGTCAAGGGTCTAAGGGTGGGTGGTTGCATTTTTAATTCTTTCACCACCTACATTCTCTTTATCTCCTTCTAACTCATATGCAAGTGCTACATATGGGAGGGACCAACGTTTCTCCTATGTGCCCAGGAGAGCCGCCAGTGCTGTATAAGTTGTAAAACCTTAACTCAAAGTTTGCTTTATATCAAATCAGCTATTTATTACTTGCTTAGCTCACTTTGCTACACATTTAAGTCTTCCTTCCGTAAAATAAACCTAATACATATAAAGAGAGAATAAGGTTCTCAAAGCTTAAGGCCAGTCTTAAGCTAGCGTTAAGAAATTTAAGCAGAATCAGGCTTATCTATTTGTTTAAGTGTGTGTAGCGATGTTTAGCTACACTAATACAAATCCGCTAATACTCTCCAAAGTTGTCCATCCGGTATGATGCTAGCCTAAATTTAGCAAACTGTATAATTAAGCACTAAATTTTACGATGGATTTAAAAAAAGAACCGATTTGCCTTATTTTACTACTCTTACCATCTTTGGATGTTTGGATCTTTTTCTGTCAAACAATGTTCAATTGTTTTTATCAGTCATAACAAATCCCACCAATTTCCCTAAATATCAAATCTCGCATTTTTTTTGTAAATAAGGGCACAACATAAGCAAAATAGAAAAAATAGTATAAAAACTCATGTCAGAAGTCGTATATTGCACTCGTCCTTTAGAAAACTCGCGGCTTCGCAATAATAGGCGACTTCTGACACTTGTTTTTTAATATACCTACTATTTAAAACTTGGAAAATATGCCCCCTAATATGTCGATAACTCTGCAAAATTGATATTCCAGTTCCGTCGTTTATTGTAATTTTTTCAAAATGATCGTCATCTACCCTTTTTTTAAATTAAAATTCCAATTTGAATTATTACAATATTTCAATAGAATCTATAATAATAGAGAATTCCAATAATACAACATATTATTTATTTATTTATGTAGTTTTGGAATAATTTACTACAATGTTCGTGCCTTGTCAATAATTGTATTCATTTATTTCATATTTTAATAATGATTGTTTCTTTTGTGGTCTCAATCAACTTAATGTGCACATATTTAAAAAAAAAACATTACAGTTTTGTTCGTTTATAATAATTATTTACCTTTTTCTGTCTAACAATTACTATAAATATTTTGTCGATAAATAAGTAGTATTAGATAGTATTGCGGTATTGCAGTCAGTTATTTTTTCTATTTGATATCCTATATCTGTTACCGTAAGTCTTATTTTCAATTAAAAATATCCTTTAACGAGCGATAACCCATTTTGAGTCACAATCATTGATTTTTGTGTGTGATAAAATTATTCGCTCAACAAAAAATATCAGTTGAAATCTCGCAGACAAGATAACAAAATTACAGACTATTTACACGAAATATTTCAAAATATATCAAAATAGTTCATCAGAAAGTTGATGATATTGTAGATAAATCTCATATTGGCCTTCAAAATGAAAGTTTATAATTTCAACTTTCCCATTTACGGACACTAAGAAATTACCCGTGGAATTGAAATGAAAAATTCTGGAAATTTTCCAAGTATATCAGGTATTTCTGTAGCTGTAGCAGTTCTATTCATAATCTCGTATTTGGTTTTACCACCACCGGTCACGTTAATTACTGATTTGTTTTTTACGTGATCTGCTTACAGATATTTAGTTATTCCTAGAGTTTTATTATTTTATTGTTCGCAAGCTTGATATATTCAACGGAACACACTGGGGGTTGTAAAGTTTGACAAATTATATCTCTTACAAGTAATTGTTTTCTCGATTTTTTGCTCGCGACTCGTACAAATCGCTTTTTTTGTTCAGTGCGGAGCATTTTATTTATTGGAATAACAAATTTATCTCAAATTCCTGTTAGAATTCCATACAAGTAAGTGATACGTTTTCTCTCTTTTTTTCTCTTTATGCCAATGAAGTATAAAATTGTTATTTACAATAATAAAAAAAAAACTACTTCATATCTCTCGTATTTCCAATACAAACTCGTAAAATTTCACTTTCAATATATTGTTGAAAAGTTACGATTATTGTTAGAAAAAAGCAAATATTTTCTCATATAATGATACTGCCATGCTTCATGATTGATTTTGATATGGGAAATCCTTGAAATTGTCCCAAAAATTGTGCGCAATTTTCACGTTAATTCCAATCAAATTTTAATTACACAAATCATAAAACATCTACTAATCAAAAACAAAACGATTATTTTTATTTGAATTAATTAATAACAGCAATTTGTTGTTTTTGTATATTATCTTGTTTTGATAATAAATGAATGCAAAACAATTATTGCATTATAAGATCAGTATCATTTATTTAAGGGAGTGTCTGGTGTTCTGGATATTCTCCAAACACGATTAAGGCTGCTTCACAACAGTCACCGTTGACTTTTAATTTTAAAGGATTGAACATTTTAAGAAGAAAATCCAAGATTAATAAGCTAATGAAATTTTTGGAAAACTTATTTAATAAGACGTTAAAATTGAATGAATGAATTTTCTCTTTTTATTAACAGAATTAACAGAATTAAATGAAATTTATGTCAATTACAGTCGTTAATGTGCTTGATGTCGGTATGAATTTGCATTTCCAGAATTCGCATTTATTTTTCAAAAAACCTGATAAACAGAAATTGTTTGAATGAAGTCATAGCTTTTTCTAGAAAATGGATGTGAATTTTCAAAAAAAATATATTCATCTCGATATCAAGCACACTATCAACTGTAATTGACATAAATCTTATGCAGTTCTGTTAATAAACAAACGAGAAAGACGAAAAGATTGATTTAAATTGGGATTCTTAAAGAATTTTCACGTCTTACACTAAGTTTTCCATTGGAAACGAGTGTAAAATGATTTTCTTCCTGAAATGTTCAATGCTTTGTAAAAAAAAATGTCAACGGTGCACAACTAAACAACAGTAGATCGCCACTCATCGGGATAGACCGCTAAGGGGTGGGTCACATTATACTTTTAAGAATTTAAGAAAAAAATTCAAAAATTACACTCCATTACAAAATTATAGAAAATACTTTGGCGGGACGTCGGCTTGGGATAGCTACCTACCAAAAACTTTTAGCGTGTTTTTATCGAAACTGTGTTACCTCTGATAGCTCAATTTTCAAAATTTTTCAATTTTTCTTTTAATGTTGATAATTATTTTCTCTATAGTCCGGCGAGACGTTTTTTTTGTTGTTATTTTCAAAGTTTTAAACACGCACAGGGATATAAGACTCCTTAAACAGCCAAAAACAATGCTTGGAAAATTCGTCTCCAATCAAGCACGATCTAAGCGTGGCATTAATGTAGAAGCGAAAAAATTACAGTGCTCCAAATTATTATGACGAATATTGGAATCAAGAGAAGTTTTTATTGCATAAAGTTAAAACTGGACTTTGCTTATATCGCAAATCAGGGACGGTCTTTTCTAGTACAAACGGCCCAGGTGCAAGTGTTATTTTGAAGGCCCAAAGTTTCTTTATTGTAAGGAACTCAAAAAACTTTTCATAGAACGAAACAAAAAGCAAATGTAGAGACCCTATAATGCAGGAGGCCGTGGCGCATAACTCCCTCTGCATCCCCCTTTTGGCCGGCCCAGTAGTTCTTATAAAATTTTGACAAATATTCTTGAAACTTGTTTCCATAAGAATGTAGTTTTTCCAAATGAATTCAAAACTTTTGAAAAAGTAAATTGTCTAGTAGCATATGAGAATTGAAGGGGTGAATCCTCTCCCGAAGAACACCGTGGTCCTATTGTTGCGTAATCGGTCTTGGTTTTGGGCTTGCAATAATTTTAAAATATATAATATTTTCCAATATAGTCTTGCTTTTAGTTCTAATCGTGGACTTGCACAATCGAGTCTTGCTCTTGCAAAACTGGGTTTTGATCTTGTTGCTACCTTAAATTTAGTATTCCAGAAAGTGCAAGACCAAACTCGATTTTGCTCATCGCTAAAATTCAAATTATTTAAAAAAAACAGAAGGTCTTGGCTCTGTTGATTACATTTGCAACTGCTTCCTTCAACAGACTTTTTTTGTTTATGTTTGTTTTAAATCCCTCCTAAATCTTTGTTTCAGACACTCCTAATTTATGTAACTTTTGTATATTATGCAAAATTATAAAAAAAAACCGGCTACAATTTCGTTAAAACAATCAAAATGTCATTAATTTTCAATTATTTTTTAAGCAAGTTTTCAACTGTCTCGTGCAAATATCTTAATCAATTAAATTTGTGTCCGACATAACAAGCATAATATCTAGCGAAAAAAAGCAGCTCAAGGAGACCTTCATTGTTTCACGCTCAATTATAGTAGAAATTAAATAAATCATTCCGATTAAGTTGAATACCTTATAATAAATTCGCGATTACTCTTACATAAGCAGTTACATCATAATTTGCCACTCCGAAAAAACGTAAATCATACAGAATTGACAATAAAAAAAAACAAATTATGGACAATGACAAAGCATTTAGATAAAAAAATATAATAGACTAATTAACAAATCGATAAGTCTGGCTAACAATAGGAAATTCCTTGCCAAAACGTGGCACAAATCTGAGCCAAATATTAGAACGATAAGCCCGGCTTAGATTACATCAAAGACTTGGCAGAAGGAATTGTCCAAGATCTAGTCCAAGAATAGCAACTCTAAAGGTGGAAATTAATTTAATTTAAATTTTAACTAACCTAGCCATTTGGCCGTACGTTGAATATCAAAGTTCGCATATCTAGGCACAAATATCTAGAATACAACCACCTCAATGCTCAGTATACAGTGCGCGAGTATTGTTTTATTATCAACATTTTTAAGGTTCGAACTGTCGTTGAAGGTCTAGATTATTTTACCATATTCTTAGTAATCATTTCAGAAATTTATTGGTTATTCAGTGAAAATCGATCCGATTATTGTTGTAATTCAAGTTGAAGCAAATCGATATTTTTACCTTCAGTAAAGACGACATCAGTTGCATTGTTATTGTTCCTATCATAAAGTCATAAAAAATCATATTCTTTACATATAATGGGAGATATGTGGATTTGTCTAGGCGATTTATTAGTTTTTTTCCATACAATGTTGTGATTCAGTAGTGTTTTAGCGGTGTGTTGTCGTGTCAACCTAATAGCTGAATATCTACTTTCACTCTCTTTCCAATAATTATTAAATAACATTGAGTATCGTATATATTGATTTGTACAAATATCGATAATTCAACCAAAACAATGCAAGGTAATATATTTAATTGCTAATGAACAAATAGAAATTCTGCCAAATCTCATTATAATATAATCTAAAAATAATTTTAAATACCTTTTGTGTGTGTTAATTTGAAAATGAACACACATCTCGTTTAAAATAGAATTTCCAATAATTTTCATATTATTTTCATGATACCTATTAGGAGATATTTGGGATGGTTCTATTTTTAGTCGAATTATGTACAGCCTTGAAGGTACTTGTTGCTTTAGTTTGATCGAAATTTTCCATATTACCATAGAACGGTGAGTGACTTAATTAATGTCGTTTTGTTTTTTAAGCATTATTATTAATTCACAACAATATCCCATCAAAATACAAATAGTGTATGTAGTCTATTGATAACGTTAAGGAAATTCTAACAACCATCCTGTCGTCTTGATAAGAATTAATTTAAAATTAAATTTATTATTCATGCGGAATAGCAATTTAATTTTATAATTAAGAAGCAATTATTTTCATTGATTTTCACTGTAAAACAGTTTGATTAATTAGAAACCATTCTTTTTGTTGCAATTGCCTTGTGGCTTAATTACAACAATATCCCACAATTATAAACACTTCATTTACGTGACCTTTCTTAATGACATGAAGTCTTTGTAGAGTTGTTGGATTTTCTGTTTCAGCACTTAATCTAATCGATTGTTTGATTTCGACTCGAATCTCTTGTGTGTTATAATTCTGGCGGACTTTTTTTCGTTAGTTTGTCAATCGACTTTCATCAGACTTTTTTTTTGCCTTCGTTGCTTTATTTTTAGCGCTGTTACAAATTACAGTTTTTCTGAAAGTTTTCATCGAAACAACAATGAATATCTAATAAATATTTACTTTCCGAATCTGTGGGAATACTAAAAACGGCACTCAATGTCAATAACAACTAGCGATTGTTCAATAAATGTGTATCTAATAATGGCGAATTCTGTTTTTGGATTGTGGTTCTTGTAAATTGTGGTTTTCGTTATCAGTTCGGGAATACTTGAGTTTCGTGACAACCGGTAATTAATAGCGAGTGATTTAACATGTTAGATATTTTTTTTAATTACTGAACGAATTATAATAATTGCAACTAGATAATGTTCAGTTGTACACATACGTGTAACCATCTGGCTTTAAGTATCCTATATAAAAACATAAAAATAGCAATTTTAATAGACATACAGTCACAAATTTGTTTGGGGTCATATGACGATAGTCACCATCAATAACAAAACATGGTCTGTTACAATTTAATCAGACTAGAAATATGTTTTGATATAGATAGATATTCAGCAAACCGTAACGTTTATCTTTATCTATTGATATCGTTTGTTTTATTTCAGATTGATTGATCATCGTCAAGAAGAAGAAGTAGCAGCAGCAGAAGAACAACACTAGTGGTCGAAGAAGATCGTTACAACGCCGTCTTCTCGACCAACTGTTTTAATCAAAACACTCGAAACGTCCGCGTTAGGATACCCCATGTTGTTTCAAGTTCTATTTGCTATAACACGATTGGGACGTTCACCAAGAAAAAAATTAAATTTCCATCAATTGTCGCCGTAGTTTTCTGTGTTGTTTATAATTCAAGTGAAACGACTCTATTGCCCCCCAAATATTTGATTATTATTTTCGACTAAGGAGACATTTGAAAAGAAATTGTGTTTTTTTTTATTGTTGTGCGTGAGTGTTTTTATTTGAATTAAGTTTTATTGATATGAGTCACGCTGCTAAAACCAATCTTAGAAAATTGTCATTTCTTGGATGTTCGCCGCAGGTAAGATTTTCCCATTTATTTTTATTTGTTAAAATACACACACACGAAAAAATAAAGTTAATAAATCAAGTTGGATCAACAAGTGAGACTTCGTAGGGGGCAAATCGTTGATAGTCAGCGGAAATTTTGCTGACCTATTCACAATTGATCGATATTATGTGGAATTCTCAGCCTAATTTTTGTTCATACAAGTGTGTATTGGAAACGATAGAACGTATGTTGATCAATCAATAAAAATCCAATAAATGATTGATTGACGAGAAATGCAATTGTCTTCTCAAGGCTGAATAATATACACAATTGTATATGTCACTGATTAAAATCCAATGATTGTCTTTAATTAACGTTCAGTAAAATTTCCTTTTAAATTAATTTAAATCGTTATTTATTAGACATCAATTGATCGCATTTTATATGAATTGATGATTACCACGCTACCATATTATTTATTTATTTATTAAATTATATTATAAAATGTCGATTTATTGTACATTCAGTCGCTTATTTTTGAACATAAAAGAAAATTTTTTTCTTAACTAAATATGTAAAGGAAATTAAATACGTTTAAAGAGCAGAAATCCCTTTGATTTCAATTTTATTTTTAATGAAAAGTCGCTTTCAATTCGAATACTTCATGTGCAGCTTTGATGTGAAACCACGTGATTGATTAATGTGGATTATGTTTGTACGTATAGTTTTACAAAAAGCGAAAAATCCCCAATTCTTTCTAATGATTTCGTCCCACTTATCAAATAATCAAACGTCATAGATATACCAAGAAAATTACGTGTTGTTGGAACGATTTGGAACATACGTTTAAATGCTATCGGCAAAAAATTATAAGCGCTCCGTTTTGTACTTATACAGAATGTCCCCAAAAAGTCTCCAAAAAATTGGCACAAAGCTTAACTAAAATCATGTCGTTAAGTTGGTAGAAAAAAAATAATTTTACTGATAAAAACTTTTGGAGCCAAATTTTTTTGGTGTGCAAGCAGTCTCGAATGGATTAACTTATGGTGGGTCTGAAACTAAGTATTTGAAGGAATTTTTTTGGTGCCAAATAAATTAAAAACAACGGGCGTTATTGATATGATTGAAGATTATTTGTTGCTTTGGAATCTGAACCTTAAATTTCATTACTTTTTTGTATTTTTGTAATTTTTAATAGAGATATTTTAAGATTTATCTCACTTTAGATCTATGGGAAAACACAAATTTTATCGTACTTTCAATTTTCTAGTAACGCAAAAAGGTCAACATTTGATACTTTTACTGGATGTATACATGGGATACAAAAATCTGTGATGTAGGTACTTAAAATGAAATTGCAAATCGCTGACTTCACAGATAAAAATTGCTTACAAAACGACGATGAAAAATCAACCTTAAATTGATCAACTTTTAATCCCCCATGGGTTACGAAACCAATCTCTTAATCCTTGCGCCTTTGTAATTGGTAATCTTGATAATCTGTAAGGATACGACTATCGATTGGTGCGATTTCAGGTTATCGAAAAGATAGAACATTTATGAATTTATGTCTTTCTAACGTATAATACATCAAATGCAACTTATCAAATTAAAACTGACACTCCACATTAAAACTGTCTACTCTTCCCTTTGCTAATGGAATTATTGATGACTTTGATGCCATTGCGTTTATAGTTCGCACATAATTATGATTCGAACTTTAATGTTCCGTATAATGCTTCAGATATATAGCAAAATATAATTTTTGCACCATTTACTATAATATAAAATCATACATTTTGTCTAACGTTGTATTTCAAGATTTATTAGAATTTATTACCCTATTTTTCGATTTAATTTCTTTGTTGATAAGATTTGTTATAGTAATTAATGTATCAAGGGCGTTATGAGGCAAATAATGCCAGAGTGCTGACAGTGTACAGTCCGAGGGCCTCTGGCCCGAGGGCATTATGCACCGAACGCCCGTGGTGCATTCATGAGTTCATGCCGTAAGTAAAAAAAGCAATTTACGTAACTTTATTTTTGTTTTTTTTTAAAATTCATCTTTGACATCTGAAAAATTGAAGTTATGATCAAATTTTTAATGACTGCAAAAAAGGTTGCTTATCATAGCAACGGGTTTTAAAAGCAGGCTATTATTTTCCATAAAGCCATCGCAACGACATAATGGCCCGTCGTCAAGTAAACAATTATTATTTGCTTATTGATGCGATCGTTTTGCTATTTATTAATGGTTCAATAATATACCTATGTTACTGTGAATGTCCGAAATTTGGTGAATGTTCACATATGCGCTTGGTGTATGTCCGAAATATTTGATAAATACCCTTATTTCTGAGTTAGGGCGGTTACTATGATGCGCAGAATCTATTTCAGTTAGGTTATTTTTAATATAGATTTAGGTAATCTGCCTAATATTCCCCACTTTATCTACATTGGTTTCTAGAATCCCACTTTCTAGTTACAGCATCAGGTATGCAATTTAGGAACTTTGAAGTCTTAATTTTGTATTGAAATAATGACAACAATGTACTGAAATATTTCGGACATTCACCAATTTCGGACTTTTACAGTAACACATATACGTATGACATAAAGTTAATTTAAGAAGAAGATTTACAATAAATGAAAACTTCAAATATTTTGCTATTTAAATCAACAATTTTCTTATATAAATAAAATCTTTGAATATTTATAAAGAACTGTTCATTATTAACTCTATTCTTTCGTCTTTTATTTCATCGTTCAGCATCTGGATTTGATTAAGTCTCGATATTGCTTGAGACAATATTAAAACAGTATCAATAGTTACAAAAGAGGTTTTTTTATTCATATCAACATTATTGAAAAGAATTTATTTTAGAAAAGTTGTCTTTATTTCTCCTCTAAAAAAATTGAACAAAATCTTTTAAAAGCTTGAAAGATGTTGCGTTACAAATTCAATATTTTGTTTATCAAATTTTCAACCACTCTCGTTTGTAAACAAAAGTAATTTTCATGATTTTTCTGCATAAACAGGAACGTTTAAAGAAAAAAAACAGCTCAGTTAGAGCAAAAATGAACGCTCTATAGCTGATTTCTGGTCAACTGGAGGTTTTTTATAAATAAGAGCTAACAATAAGAGATGTCACTCAGCACTCTTATTATTGTTAAAAATAAAATAAAAAAAGCTTGGCAGCCTATCCGTAGTTAGAAAAAACATCAGGTCGGCCTACAGGAGAATAGGTAGCGTTTAAATACGAAAACTGTAATTAGCATCATTAGCTCAGATTTGACTGAATTTAGGGCTGTCTTTTCACAAGCACTAACGCAATGAAAAAACATATTTTTGTCGGACCTAAGCCCTATTTCTGATAATTTTTGTCGTGTAATAATTAACTTATAAATAGATTGAATTTAGAGTACCGACACGAGCGCTTTGCGCAATCTAACAAAACTGTCATTTTTTTTGCAACCGTAAAGCATGTAAAACTTTATAATTAATATTTCAACATTTACTTTTGACGATCCATAAACTAAAGTGATTAATCCCTATATAGACAAACAGCACGTGATACCATTAATCTAATCATTATTTATAATTTATATTAGCGATATAAGAACAGAAGTAAATCTAGAAATTTCTGAAAGTCGTTTTTTTTCGTTATTAAATTTTGATCTATACAAGGTTTATTTTAATTTTAGGACACAAAAAAGCAAGACACATTCTATATAATTACTCTGTTTCATTTCCTTCTGAATTAGTTATTTTATACAGTCAATTAAATGCTATTAAATAAAGTTTACATTGATCACATAATACTGTTTTTTTCTCTGTTTGCAGTACAACCCAATATCATTAAATTAAACCATACAATTACTGTAAATAATTAAAAATTGTGGTAATGTGCGACCCTGAAATTTACTTTGTTAATAAAAAGTCATTCGTTTTATTTCCGTTTAATTATATTCTCAATGAAGTGTACACAGTACAGTAATGCTGATCATTATATCATAATAATATTTAAAAACTACAAGTCTGTATTATTGAATATACTGTTCATTATCGGACTCTTATCTTTTCCATATTAAAGTCGTAAATTTTCTTGAAGCCAATAAAGTCTACACGTAATCTATAAGGACTTCACCAACTAATTTGTATGGTCGACCAATTGTCTGTATTTAAAATATATTATCATTATCTCATCTTCTGTCAAGGCCATTCTTGTGCGGCTCATTATAAATGCAAATATACACTTAGCATAGATGCACACCAGTCAGATGGTAACCATGACCTTGACCTTGACTTTTTGCTCATATACACACTATAGGTATATATGTATACAGTATGTATATAGATATAGTGGTGTATAGTCTTGGGGTTGTATTCGGCGAGACTTCTCTACAATCATTGCATGCGCGGCCAACATTTATCGACCGTATCCTCATATGACTAGGATAGGGAGGATGAAATTCCTGCCGCACTAGGTCAGTGCTCGGCGGATTCTGCCAGCCGCGCTACTCCAACTTGTCGTCGTTTTAATCAAAACACTAAGTAACCAACCACACCAGAGGCAAAAGCCAATTGACGAGAACGTGACCAAAGAGCGCTGTTAATTCGAAAAATAAAAACCGAGAAAAAAAATCACATTAAAATCTGTGTGATTTTTAATCAGCTGTGAAGATTTGAAAATTGGTCCAAACGTAATCAAAATTTTCTCTATAATTATTGGTTATTAAATTTGCTTAATAAAAAAAAAAGTTTGAATTAGAAAACACGTGTTGTTAATGGCCTAATAGAGATCGAGTTTGTCTTCAACGATTCGAGTAACTAATATGTTAACTCAATTATAGTTTATTAATTAACCACTCGACTAATTAGTTTAAAGTTGGTGTTATAATTATGTAGAGTAAATTAGATCGAGTTATATGTAATAGAAACACACGAGACTAGTATCTGGGCCAGGTTCAAGTTCAAAGCTGTAACACTACAAATTAGACTGCACTCGTTCTGCATCATACAAATCAATGGGAATGGCAAATTTGGGCTGGCTTTAACAGACTACACCAAAAAAAAAAGAACACAATCATTGTTGGCTGTTTACTATTGTATTTCGCAGAAATTCCCTCGTGTTTTTATTAAGCAAAGTGGATTATTTAATACGATTATATTCGTATTCCTTGTGGAATCCTTATGTTCGCTTTTTGTAAAATTGGTTATAATTCAAATTCACACACATCCATTTGTTAGATTTGACGATTTTTTTGTTGGATTGTCTCGCGCATTTGTCTCTGTAAAATCCAACTAGAATGCAATCATTGTTATGCCTACAGAGAGATCACCTACAATAGTTCAAAAATCTTTATTACAACGGGCTAGAGATAAATTGTTTAACTGGTTTAGAAATTTAGGGCATCAGGTGAGTCTATACAAAAATTATTAGATAAATCGTAATAAATGAATCATTTTTTTTTTGTTTGTTCGCCTTGGCGATATTAAATATGTCATGGTGATTGTTATAATTGTAAAATAATTGCGATACGTACTTTCATCTAGATTCGGGTCATGGTACATCAAAATTCTCTGATTTTATTCAGGAGAACGAAAAAAAACGAACCTGAATTAATTTCAGGCCGGAGCTTTGTGCCGTACGAACAATACAAACGGTGCGCTTCTGAAAATTAATCACACCAATAATGCGAGAGTCTAGACGATTGTCTCCTAAATTCAGGCCTCTGATTACGAATCAATTAATTGTTACAAAAAATAAATAAATAAATCGACCTCGTTTCAAGTTTCAATTAAAAGATTGACGTTAGAGTAATTCGTCCGGCGCATCCACCAAAATTCGATAATGAACGCATTGCGTTATTTTTGATAAGAAATTTGATCGCGCTTCCGAAATAAAGCAATTTTCTCGATAATCGACGGATGATTAGATGTTTTCCAATATTGCCGATAGAAATGAGTGCTTTTTAACTTGACTGTTAAATTACAGAAGCTGTCAGTTCTCCATAAACTGAGTTCTTGTTGTAATTACTTTTTTGATCTGTTTTCTCAATAGTGAACGGTTTTATTCCCCAGTAGAGTTCTTAGTCTCGAGTAAATTAAAGCTGCTCTTGACGTTCTAAATATTATTGTACACTCTCAACATAAACCTTTACAGTTCTCGTATGAGGCGAGTTCCTGTAAAATATTGAACAATTGTCACGCAATCGGCGTGGAAGTTTTCTGAAACCTTTCAAACTACTTTTAATTAAATTATACACAATTTATATTCTACGTGAGCTTGTTACCGATTAATTAACGATAGTTTTCAAATAGAAATCATTAAAGTAAAATTTATCGTTTTTCTGTTTTCGGGGTTTTTTCCCTTCCGATTCCTATTATTGATTGTTTATTTGATTAATTGCAGAATGATGGCAGCAGTAATGTGGAAGACGTCGTCCAGCTGGACGAAGAGTGCGCCAAAGTGTTCGCCATGGACACGGTCAATGATGACATTTTTAATTTGCAAAAGATCTGCGACCAGCCGTATGCAGGCGTTCCACGTCAATATGGCGAAAAAGAGTTTATGCGTAAGTTATTAAACTATTTAACAATAATTGTATATTTTTTTCGATTTTGCCTTCAATTAAAACAAATGGCAATGATTATTTTATGTAGTTTTTGTCAATTCCAATCATGGCCATTAAATTTTGTTTCAAATTTATTCTAGAAATCATTTATAATTGTGAATTGTTGTGAATCAGATCTTTTTACTTAACGTCATTATGTTAGTTTATACAGTTTATGGGAATAAAGGTATCTAATTGAAATAAAATTCAATTAAAAACTACATGAAAATATTTATGGTTTTTGTTACAGAACATCGTAAAAAGAGCTATCCACACATGCATGCACCACTTAAAATTGCTACAAAATCGATGAAACGTCGCCCATCCCAACAAACACCACCGAATTCGACACCATCATATGGTACACCGCCACCATCCAAAGAGCCATCCTTTATAATATCACCATCCTCAACAATATCGAATGATCAACAATCGATCTTCAATAATAATAACACACAGCAGGGTGGTGGTGATTCAGATACTGGCCTATTATCCTCGTTCACATTACCTGAAGAGTCCGATGAGAATAGTTCAGAATCGGAATATATTCTATCAGATCCGTGTGGTTATCGTAGTTCAAATGATATTTCACCAGAACGCAAGGTGCAATTTGAGAATTTGGATACTTTCGATTTGGATGGACTTAAAAAGAAGGAGAAAGACAAGTAAGTGGATAATTTGAATAAATTTAAATGCTTTTTAGAAAATTTGAATAAATTCTGAAAGCTCTAAATAAATAGTAGGAAATCGCAATTTTACAAGTTGCTATTTTTAATTGTCCTGTTTATTGTTAGTCATTTCAACTTACTCCCACTTGTGACAGAATTCGTAAAAGACGACGGAGGCTGTATGAATTCCTATTCAATAAAAGAAGTTGCAAAATGCTGTGGTATCTCAAATAGACATACTTCTTTTATCATTTTTTTCGTTATTCCAGTCGTTAAATCAACTCGAGATTTGCTCAACTGCCACAAGCGAAATCGTTATCAAATATCTAAATGTATTTTTGATTCTACATATGTGGATCCAAATGGATTTCTCTATAAAACTTATTTCAATCACATACAGTGAAACCTGTCTAAGTTGGACACTCGCCGTGCCATCAAAAACTGTCCAATACAGACAGGTGTCCAACTTATGAAGAATCTCATTTTTGAGACTATCATCTGTAAATAGTACGTAATAAAAAACAATAAATATTTGATTTCTTTAATTTATAAAGTAAAATAAAATAGAAAAAAGTTGTTTCGGCAAATAAAACAAAAATTCTCCGCATGAGGATTGAACCCCGTACGTTTGAGCACGATACAACAACGGAACTACTTGAGCTTTCGACGCAAAAAACTTTAAACGCTTTTTTGTCAAGATTGGCTGGCTACTGCGCTTTAGTTTTTTAATATGTTGTTAACATAAAGTTATACTACAAGCCTGCAAAAGCTCGTTCCGAACTTCATTTCCGAGGTCGTGACCTCTCCTTGTCAGTTAGATATTTTATGGCAGTATTTATGCCATTCAAGGTAATATGAGTCATATAAGTCAACGGATCTGATATAGAATAATTTCAAACGACGATAAGACGAGCTTAGAAGACATGCTTTATAGTACGTATAACTCATAGTGATAGGGAAAAATTCTTAGACATTTCTTGTCCATTAACTACCATAAATCTTTTCATTGCCGATAATCTACACAATAAAATATTTTCAACAAATCATTGTCTCTTCTAACAAATTTTCTAAACGAATTTCGTTGATTTTAAATCTCTATGTTATTAGTGGAAAAATCCGATTAAATATCTTAAAACTAGTAATAATGTAGTCAGCACGAGCTCTAGTGTCCAATGTAAACAGGTGGAAATACTAAAAGGCATAAAAAATGTGTCCGAATTAGACAAGTGTCCAACTTATTAAGTAATATATGCATTTAAAACTATGTAATTTCACCAGACCAACTTAAAAGCGTCCAACTTGACAGGTTTCACTGTATTTATTTTTTGTTCGCTTTTGCCCTTTGATATTCCACATAGCTTTTCTCTACGGTAATCAATCTTTGTGTAACACCTGCAACATATTCAAGATTATGCCCTATAAATATAACCGAGAACAATAGAAACTTTTGATATTATGAGAATTAAATGTTCAAAATTAGATTAAATCATTCAACACGAGCCGAGAGAAGATTGGTGGCTGATTTCTCACGCTTTAATGATTTTAAGGTTTAATTTGTCGTTAAATAATTATTAACAGTTGGGTCTCTTTTTGTCTTTGAATAAATAACGATCAGTTGGGGAAAAATTGAAAGAACTGCGCTAGATTTGAAAAATATTACTTCAACAATGTAAGAGTTTAAATTTTAATCTCTGAAGTTTTCGTGAAGTTTAATAATATAACGTGAAAATGATGGAAATTTTCAGTTAGTAGCAGTAATAATATTTGCCAGAATATTCAGTGATAAATAAGCCTCACAGGAGACATTTTTCATATAAAAGATAAAAATGAATAAATATAACTAGTCAAAATGGTTATACTAGTTATATCAAGTTATATTTATCCATTTTTGGTTTTTTATATGGTGTCACCCAAGGTCTCAAATACTACCCATTTTTCAGTGGAGGACATTAACTGAAAAAACAAAATTGTTATCGAATTCGAATAAGGAAAAGTTGCAGTTTCTATTCTCGAGAAAAATCTTTTAGAAATTAACATCTTGTATGTGTTTTAAAAAAAAATGTCTACCCTTCGGTATGTTGTCCTTTATCTTTCTTATAAATTCTATTCACTAGTTTTAACTGTGAAAATGCAAAATAAAAGCTACAAACTTCTTAGGTTTGATTTCGTTTTAATAACAGTCTGAAACATCAATTTTTGTAACGAAAAATACATGAAACATGTAAATCTATCGCAAGGGACTAGAAACTCGTTATTATGGTTGTGTCAGATCAGATGAGTCAAAAGGGAAAGATAGAACTTCATGTCCAAGCCCCCTGAAATCGTTACTTTGTTCATAAAGACGTATAAGGCTCGATTGTAGAAAACGAACCATAGTTTTGCAATTATATGATGTTGGACGAATTTCACGAATTCTTTTCCTAAACGATTTAACTGATCATAATAGAGGCGGGTCCTTTTGGAATGTTTCAGGGTACAAAGGAAGGAAGTCTATTGAGTTCGTTGCAATAGGAATGAAAAGCCAATTGCGCTACTGATCAATAAATGGTTCTAGTTATCTTTTTATCTATAATAAAAGTTGAGAAAATTTTGTTTCTCCTTGCTAGATTTTATTATAGCATTTCATTATAAAGAAAAACTCAAAAAGAGTTACAGTGCAACTACCCCCCATTGTATTTTTATGAACTTCCGACGCGTTACACACAAGAACTCACAAAACATAGAATTCCATTTAAAATTCACATTCAACAATAGTTCTGCCAATGCCTATTATGAAAAACACTATATAATCTGTTAATGTAACCGATGCGATCCAAGTCGGACAGAGGCTAACGAAGCAATAAGCGAATAAAGTTTGTATAACCGGACAACGAAAAAGCTTGATTGTCAACCTAATATCAAACACAATAGGCAAAATCCAAAGCGGATGAAAACTGAAGCAATTACATCTAATTGTACTGAATTTTCAAGACGCCTTCGAGAGCTTTATCTTTATTAAAGGAAGGTTTCAACTGAACAGTTTGATTTGTTTTATTTGAAAGACAGAAGTTATATGAAAACTGATTGTTACGAACTTGCGATTTCTCCACACGTATCACATTTATTACACAACTGTAATAGTTAAGTCCAACTCCAAAGAATGATGATAAGCTTGATTTTTAATACACCACGCCTGGTAAAACGAATTTTTCCAGTTATTATTTATTTGTAAAATTTGTTCGATGAAATATTAAAATACAACGATACAACGATCTGTCACTGAATACTTAAATTCTCACAGCTTATTGCTTGCATTTAATATGTGCAGCTTTAATATTTACAGACGTAAAAAAAAAGCTTTACATAGACTGTTTGGCAGTTTATCGGTTCCCCTTCAATATATCGATTTTACGGTACAAACACATGTACGTGTATCCATTAAATATTCGATACAATAACGAATAGAGCAAACATTAATTTGTTTGAATTAGATTAAAAAAAAAATTGGATAACATGCAACTGATAATCAGTTAATCACATTTTTATGGTTATTATTAACATTTAATCCTTTTATTATAGTGGTGAACGCTCAAAGTTTCGTAAATATTCATTACCTGATGATCCTGCACAAAGAAAACATCACCACCACCACCACCACCGCCATCATCACCACCACCATCGGCATCATTACGATAAGCCTGAAGGACGTCGTGTATCCGTACAACCCGAAGATCTACCATTGATAGCGGCTGATCGTGATCAGTTAGATAGTCATCGATCAGACGATGCCAGAGGTTTACGCAGACCGCGTACGTCTCGATCCAGCAATGCTTCAGTGGTACATATTGGGCGAAAGGAAGGCGGCGAATTGCATCCTTCAATCAAGAAGATGTACGACCACAGTCCGCATGCTGTAAGCACCCTCCCATAAAACAAACTAATATCAAAAACAGAATAATTGAAAATTTTTCATTAGATTTTCGTTGAATTGGACGAATTATGTACGGACGGTAATGAACGTGAATGGAAGGAAACAGCACGTTGGATCAAATACGAAGAAGATGTGGAAGAAGGTGTGGATCGTTGGGGTAAACCACATGTGGCATCATTGAGTTTCCATTCGTTGTTGAATCTACGCAAATGTTTGGAGGAGGGTTTAGTTATGTTGGATATGGAGGAACATGATCTACCGGCTATCGCCTATCGTGTATCAGAGGAATTATATAAGGAAGATCTAATCATGGAGGATGATAAGGCGAAAATCATGAGGGCATTATTGTTAAGACATCGTCACGTCAACGAACATCACGAGCGTGGTTTCAGATTCTCAAAGAAACATAGTTATGCATCTTTACAAGTAAGTTGAAATTTTTGTCTTTTCATATTATTATCGAAAACTAATCGCTTGTTGTATGAAACGGATACATTCTCATCCATCATCACGTTAAAATAATAGGGATCTCATGCAAACAAACGAAAAAACAATTTATCTTTATGTTCATCTATTCCTTATCCTTAGGTATTTCAGGTGAGCTCTCATATTACAAAGTAATAATAATAATGATAAAGTAATTCTGTTCTGTTTTTATTATCAGTCACGCAATTTTATTACAATTTTTCTATCATATGTTTGCTTTCATAGTCACCCCTAAATCAGTTTTTTCTCGATTTTCTTGGAAATAGAAATGTTATTCGAACAGCAACAAGAAATATTGACATGCTCAAAAAATTCAAATAACTCCCCTTCTACGAGTAACGCTACAGGTGTATATGATTGTGTGTCAAACGGAAAAAAATTAATACCTACACACAAGTTTTGATAAAATTTCTAGTTGTACGCTATTTGTGATAGAGATATAAAATCGAATTGATATTGTGACACAAATGGAACAGATGTGTACATTGTTTAGATCGGTTGAAATACGAAAAGCGGACAATAACACTTCCTGGCTCATTGTGGATACAATAATAGGTATATATTACGTCAACGGTCCCATTTATAGTGAATAGTTTTGAAATAAAACAGCTCTCCAACTATCCTAGATTTTACGTGTTGTGGAACAGTGCAGTACAATAAACAACCGTTTATTGTACTGCACCGTCAAACAAAGCAAAGTTTTATTATGCGTTCAAAAAATTTTGCGCAAATAAAATTTATCCTTGATTAACCTGAATTGCAAAAAAAAATTCTTATCAAGTGCAAGTTGAATTTGAAAGGGCAAAGCTGCAAAGTTTGATGTTTATATTATGCCAGAAACAAACTGAGCGGTCGTTCCTAATCGCTAATTGCTAATCCCTAATCGCTATGTGAGCAGAGGAGTACGAGTTTCGTAAAAATATTTCTGTATTGCCCAGTGCAACAGAACGGTAAAGTAAACACTTTACCGTTGAGGTGGTGCTACTTTACCATCGGGTTTTTAGTCGATAAAGTAGGACTTTAGGGGTGTCCTCTGGTTTGACGCCCTGATTTTTGAGCAATATTTGGGATTTTTTTGTAAAGACCAATGAAGAGATAGAACTTTGAACTCTTTACCAGTTATTTATACATATTTCAAGAAAATACAGTTCAATTTTTAGCTAAAAATATTTAGTAGAATTAAAGTTATAGTGGTCTGAAGACACCCGCCTCAAAAAAATGGACGCCCACTTCCTCCATGATATCAGCTGATAGGCTTATCCGAAACAAAAAAATCCAGCGGGGCTTTAATCTGTATACTTAAATTCATCGAGTGGACTACGATCAAAAAAAAATTTTGAAAATTGGATGTATGACAGACTTCGGAACAAAAAAGTTCGAATTTCATGTATTTTTTGTCAAGTTTTTGAAACAAAAAAAATATAAATTTTCAAAATTTTTGGATGATAATAGTCCACTCGATGCGTCTATATGTACTGAGTAGACCCTATAAATTTGAAGTAAATCGGTCAAGCCGTTTTTGAGATATGATGGAGGAAAGTTTGAAAAACATGGTTTTGAGAAAAACGCATTTAAAGTTTCAAGCGCTCCGCTCAACGCTCCAAACACCTGTCCCTTCTAACTGCTGCATCTTTATAATGGCTTCGAATATCGAAAAATCACTCTACTTTCACATTCTAGACACATTAAGGAAGCAATTTATGTAAAAAAAAAATCGATTTTTTGAACCTATTAAACCAGAGGACCCCCTTAACAGCAAGTATCAAAAAAATGTATTTTCTGGCAAATGAATACTCAATTGATAGTTTTTTAAAGATTCACTTTTCTAGATTGCTCTAAGGACCTGAAACTTCATAAATTCGCACGCAAGAGGATCATGTTTTTTGTAAACAAAATTTCAACAGATGCTTATTTTGTGATTTTCTATCGAATAAACAGACAAATTACTCTCAAATAGAAGTGTCAAAAAAATGAATAAAATATAATTTATTTTTTTTTGAAACATTTATTTCAGTGCTTAGATCAAATGCCAAATCGGTATACAGGACATATGTACCACCTCGTATTTCTCATTCATTTCAATTTAGATTTAATTTTACAGCACAAACCGCCTTCATAAAATCGGATTTTCATTCTGTTTTTACATTGCTATTGCGGCCAACTATCTCCTATATCAACTGTGCTCTGTATTCAACAATAGAAAATCTAGATTTGTAAGGGACAGATTAAGAAAAAAGGAATTATTAATGGCTCACTTTACTTAGATTTCTATTGTAATCGTTTTTGTTGTCTCTACTATTCAATAGAATTAAATAAAAACAGACGCAATATAAATCCCACTGGTAATTGTTTTTTATGAGAACCACTTGACACGTGCCGTGTATATCAATCACAAAGGAATTCATGGGTCATGCCTGCGGTAAGGTCTAGGACTATGTCTCGCTTAGTTTAGAATTCCTAAGTAGAAGCCGCGGGCGCAAAAGAAAATATTAATTCCTTCAAAAAAAGAACGTAGATCCTGGACACAATCGAAAAATGAAAATTTACGCAATCCCCTACGCTTCACGATTACTTAAACAATTATAGAAAGAGGATTTCTGCCATTCTAGCCGCAAGACGTTTATAATTAATCCCTGTTCCACGAAGTTTTCCCACAAATTGAAAATAATTCTACTAACATCATTCGACAGATAATAAAACGCTTTTTTTTCTGGATTATTGTTTTCTTCGTATTTTATTAGTGATCTTGAAAGTTTCATCTTAATAATGTGATGCAAAACGAATCAACTCCTAAAATGGAATTACAGTGGACATTCTTCGCCTCCAGAGAATTACAAAACAGCCACTACTATTTCAAATTCTCCCCATGAAAATCCGATAATTCGAAATAGCTGAAAGTGTTGACACATGTACGAAAGCGATTAATTCGATTCACACACTAATAGAATTGACTTTTTTGTTGTTGTGTAAAAGTCGGAAAAAGAAACGTAATAAGAGAGCTTCACTATAGTTCATTTCATTATCAGCAGTAATCAAGAATGTTTTTTTTTCTTTGTATCTGTGTTATACTTTTTCCAGTCGTTATGGTTGGAAGAGGGCGTCAATTTGGACGCAATGATGTTGGCCCGTTGTTCGGTTTGTTCAACACAAGGACAACACACTAGCACCTTGCATATTCATCCTTGCGGTTTCTCTTATCCACACGTAATGTCCACGTGTGTCTCTTTTATCCGAACGTATTTGCGACCTGTTTCTTGTTTATGATTTTTTTTGAGTTTTTGATTGTTGTTTGTTTTGCGTCTGAGGAATTTTAGTTGTTTGTTTTTTTCTTTGACAACAGCTTGTAGTTTCGCTTGATTTTCGTTTTCTAAACAACTGGATTTTTCCATTTGTTGTAATTAAGATATTTTTAGGAAAAAATCCAAGTGTTTAGAATAAATTCTGTTTGAGAGACGTAGCTTTTATTAAACCCAATTCCATTTATTTTTTCTCGATTTTTATCTGTTGTAATTCAATGGAGAGACTATTTAATCAACTTTAATTAGTTACAAATAGTTTCTGCCATTAATTTTTTTTCTATTAATTAAATTGATTTTAATTCAATTTAAATTTAGAATCTTCAAGAAGCAGAGAAACGTAAACTTAGTCACCCTGCTGATACATCAATGAAGAATGGTGGACAGATCGATGCAACAACACGTCTTGTTAGTGCCGAAAATCAGACAATTGTCGAAATGAAAGACGACACATACTCGGCAAGTTCGGAAGATGTACGTAAAGCACGTAACGATACAATTTTACGGCGTATACCAGCCGGTGCACAAAGCTCAAGTATCCTAGTTGGTGAGGTCGATTTCCTCGAACAACCGGCTATTGCATTCGTCCGTTTAGCTGAGGGTGTTATTATACCATCATTGATTGAAGTCAATATACCCGTACGCTTCATATTTATATTGTTAGGACCGAAACGGGCAAATTTAGATTATCATGAAGTAGGTAGATCAATATCAACATTAATGGCCAACCAACAATTCCATAATATCGCCTATGGTGCTGATAATCGTAAAGCATTATTATCGGCAATCAATGAATTCCTTGATGATAGTATTGTTCTACCACCTGGTGATTGGGAACGACAGGCTCTATTGCCAATCGAAGAGATTAAAGCGAAAAGTGAAGCGATACGGCGACGTAAAGAGAACGCATTGAAATCGGTTGCCGAAGCTCAAGTTAGTCGAACATTAGTAACATCGTCAGCTGGTGATAGAAGTGGTCCGGTTGCCACTAGTGGTGGTGGTGGTGATGATGATGATGGCAAGAAACCACCATTTCCGAATCCATTAGAACGTACACGGCGACCATGGGGTGGTTTGATCAATGATTTGAAACGGCGTTATCCGTACTTCAAGAGCGATATTATTGATGGTTTGAATGTACAATGTACGGCAGCATCTATCTTCATGTATTTTGCTGCATTATCGAGTGCAATAGCTTTCGGTGGTTTATTGGGTGATAAAACGGCAAGTTCAATCGGCATATCTGAAACACTAGTATGTACGTGTATTTCTGGTATTATTTTTGCTATATTCTCCGGACAACCGTTGGTTATAATTGGTACAACCGGTCCTTTATTATTGTTCGATGAAAGCTTGTATCAGTTCTGTCAAACGAATAGTATTGAATTTTTAACAACACGCGTCTATATTGGATTTTGGTTGGGTGTTATTGGTTTATTTGTTGCATGTTTAGAAGGAAGTGTTTTAGTCAAGCTATTTACACGTTTCACTGAAGATATTTTCTCAGCCCTTATTGTATTACTTTACATAATTGAAAGTGTTATGAAATTGTTTTTCGTTTATGGTAAACATCCACTTTTATCGAATTATTGTGAATTTGATACAATGAATGATACATTTAACGATTATGATGATTATAATAATAATGATACTTACAATCAAATTGATTATAATCAAAATAATGAAACAAATCTGAGACGATTTGGTAAATCAATCGATACTGGACCAATCAATCAACCGAATACGGCATTATTTTGTACGATATTAGCATTAGGCACATTTGCTATTGCATATTATTTGAAAATGTTCCGAAATAGCCAATTTTTAGGACGCAATGTACGTATTCAAGTAGATTCCGATAACGATCAATTAATTATGAATTAATTATAGGCGAGAAGAGCACTTGGTGATTTTGGAGTACCAATAGCTATCGTACTTATGGTTTTCATCGATTATATGAATCCACAGACTTATACAGAAAAACTTAACGTTCCTGAAGGCTTATCACCATCGAATTCTGATGAAAGAGGTTGGTTCATCCCACCAAATGGTATTTATCAACCATTACCGATATGGATAATGTTTGCAGCTATAATACCGGCAATGTTGGTGTATATTTTACTTTTTATGGAGACTCATATTGCCGAGTACGTCTAAAATTTCACATTAAATAAATTTGAATTAAATACACAAAAAAAATTATAGGTTGATTATCGATAAGAAAGAGCGTAAATTGAAGAAGGGCAGCGGTTTCCATTTAGACATCGTTTTAGTGTGTTTAATTAATATAATCTGTGGATTATTCGGTTTACCATGGATTTGTGCAGCAACGGTACGTTCAATTGCCCATGTGTCCGCATTAACAGTGATGTCACGTACACATGCACCCGGTGAGAAGCCGCATTTAATTGAAGTGAAAGAACAACGTATCACCGCCTTAACTGTTTCAATATTAATCGGTTTATCTGTATTGATGGCACCATTATTACAACAAGTACCAATGGCTGTATTGTTTGGCGTATTTCTATATATGGGTGTTGCATCCATTGATGGTATACAATTCTTTGATCGTATCAAACTGCTTTTTATGCCGGTCAAACATCATCCATCGACATCTTATGTACGACGGGTAAGTCAATGCATGAAATATTTTATTAATGTTTACCGAGCGATTGATTGGGACTAGTTAAAGTGTTGTAATATAGGCAACACAATATACATCCCATGCGAATTATGGGCTATTAACTTTTAATTGTTTTTTAAAATTTGTACGTGCTAATTACGGTCGTAAATTTTATCAATTTTAATACAAAAACATTGCTGTTTTTGTTATCAAAAAATGTGATAACAACAATAATGGATGATAGAGAATATTTCATAAAACAAAACAATTCATTCAAGGGCAACTGATAGTGTTCGAATTTTTTGTTTTTTCCTGTGTTAGAATCAATATTTTTATAAGACACAGTTTTAGGAAATTCTAGCGCAGCATCGACAATTCTAGACTTTTCCCCATTAGTAGCTCGTAAACAATTTAAAATAATGGTATTTTTTACCAAACACAAAATCCACCAAACAAGAAAAAAAAACTATGAAATGATGCTTTCATGTAAAGAAAATCGACCTCCCCAAGATTGCTTTAGCTTAACGCAGGCGGAAGTAGGTAAGGGCCGTTAAGGGGTTGTCGCCAGAACAGGACCGAGGCTTAATTGCATCCGGAGCAAATAAGAGTTCCATGCGTCCTTTCCGCTGTCTATTCAATAATATTCTTCATATTTAAATGGTTTTGCGTCCCACTGGAAACAGCGCCCGGGGCAATGATCACGAGATAAAGTCGCCAAATCTTGATCAATGCCATTTCTTGATGTTGTCTTCGGTCGCCTACTCGTAGGGTCATCTTGATGTGGAAGTCTCTCCATTTATATAAGCAAAAAAACAATCTATATCGTACTTCTATATTTTAAAGTCATGCCCACGAGATTCGAGTGTGAGAAAAACCGAATTAAGGACAGTTTGGCTCCCTCCAAAACCAATCACCGTCTAAATTACGACTCCCAAGTCATTATTTTGTAAACATTTTTTATAAGAAATATTGAACTCGACAAAGAGCTATCCATTCTCTCCGAACCACTGCCCACTAGGCCTTATAGTTAATCCCGCCCTCAACAGTTCAATATTTATAATCATAGACGGGCTGATATTGTGAATGGTCAATTTAAAAGCAATTTCTACCTACACACGTACAGAAAAGCAGGACACAATAAAACCCACTCGATTTTCAGATCGGAACGTCATTTCCTTTACATTATCTACTCGAGTAATAGCATCGAGTTTCAATCGTCTTTCCCGCACAATTACATTGCAACTTTGTCGAAGAACCAGTCTTGTGAGACAAAAAAAAATTGCCCCTATAGCCGGCTTTAATCATTCAATAGATGGAAATTTAATTGGCCGTTTCATCGGAAATTATTTCCACTTGTTTGATCATTGACGGCACGATTATATGTGAAAGTTTGTCAAATTTGGTAAAATTTCTTCGCCTGAAAGCACACAAACACACACACACACACATTGATTTTTAATTATTCTACCGAACAAAGAGACCTGCATTCATTTCTTTTTGTGTTCTACTTGTTCAATTCGAAGTCATTCGAGCATGATGAGCCGGTTTGTCAATTAGCTAAAGAACGAAATGAAAAGACGTTGAATTCATCAAGTTGTGAACATATTCTTTCATGTTATCGTGCGATGTTTGATTGTTTAAAGGAGAAAATTTGTTATGAAATTGGCAGTTTTTGAAAAGAATTTTTTTTATTTTGTTTTTACATTTGTTTTCGATACATACATCATTATTGATAAAAATGATAATAAAAAATAATGGCACGTTGCATAAAAGCAAAATGTCATGTAAAGACACTGTTTATCTCTCTGTCTAAAAAGAAACAATACTTTTTGTCAATATTAAATTAATAATAAATTGTAAACATATAAATTAAATCCCATCTAAGTATGCGCTCTTAAAATTACTTTTGTTGTTGTATCTTCTATATATATATGTATATACGTAGAAAACAATCAGCTGGCAAATTCTATTAAGAATGCGGAATATTTCTCGTCAAAATTGGCAGTTTCGGCATTAGAAACAAACAAAAAAAGAACCGTATTTTAACTGTTGTTGTATTCTTCTGTCAGTGTTTTTTTTTAAATATCTAACTATTCCACCCCTTAATCTACGTTCATTATAATATTATATAATTTATAATGAAATACACACAATATTTACCAATGATGGTCATGTTAAAATAGTCCCTTTTTCTTTTTTTCCTTTTTACCATCCACCGCCTCTCGACTACCTTCCAATGATCGTCTACGTAACTCCTCAACCGTAATCTGATTCTCTTTCTCCCATTGTTCCTTCTCCAATTCAAATTGCCGTCGTTTCTCGTCCAATTCTTTCGCCTGTTGTTCCAATTGTTTTTTGGTTGCCTCATGGCGTTTTGTCAATTCAATTTCACTATCCTTCAATTTCTGTTTCTTTTCACGTACTTTCATTTCAAATACTTGTTCCATTTCAGCTTCCATCTTTTTCATTTTCAAATCATGTTCACGTTTCTCCTCATCCATTTGTGCTAATGGATTCTTATTTGATATCCGTGATGGTTTACCATCAACACCTAAACCAGCCAATTTACGACAACGATAATTCTCATAATGTACATTATTTGTTACGTCTTTTAGATCTTGTAAATGTGTACGTATTATCATATTGCGTAGTGCAATAAAATCACAATGTTGTAGATTTTCCACTTCCGCAATACCCCATGGATATTTACGTCCACGTATCTTTTTACCATCAACTTCAATCACTGTATTCGAACCGACTACAGCAAATGGTACACGTTCTTTTAATGATTTATTCAATTTATGTTCTTCATCATCCTCTTGTGTATCGGGAAATTCGTAAATTTTTATTTTATTTTGGGCAATTTCATTTAATATTTGCTTCTTAAATAGTGCACATTCTTCCGATGTTAATGTATCAGCTTTAGCAATCACAGGTATAATATTGACTTTATCACATAAACGTTTCATAAATTCAATATCTAACGATTTCAATCCATGCCCAGATGGTTGGATGAAATACAAACAACAATGGACACGTTGATCCGGTATTTGTTTACGTGTAACACGTGCCTCTGAATTTAAATAATCCTCATATTTCGATTCGATATATTCGATAATTGGCGACCAACAATTGCTATTATCGACAGCATCCCCGAAACCCGGCGTATCAACCATTGTCAATAATAAATTAACACCATTCTCTTTCAACATAACACGTGTCGTTTCGACGGCTACAGTTTTCTTTAAACGTTGCGTTGGACCCGGATAATCCACCGGATTATAGATATCGGTCAAAAACATTGAATTGATTAATGTTGATTTACCTAAACCGGATTCACCGACCACCATTAATGTGAATTCAAAGCCTTTTTTGACGGCTTTACGATACACTTGATTTGGTAGATTTGCAAAACCAACATAACCATCGAGTTCTTTCAATTTAGGCCGTTCTTTGACGATTTCCGGTGTTGATTCTTTACTTGTATCATCTTTTGTTGAATCCGATGGTGATGATTGTACGATTTTCGTTGGTGGTTCTGGTGGTTTCGTTTCGATTTTATTCAATTTATTTGAATCTTTTAGTGTTGCCGTTTCTGTTGTTGTTGTTGATGATGTAAAGAACATTTCCCGTTTACTTTGTAACGAACTTGTTGTGGTTGTTGTTGTAGCCGCTGTTGTTGTAGTAATTGTTTCATTAACATTACTATTACCATTAGTCGATAGTGTACCATTTGTTGTACCTGTAGGACTCTGTTGGTCCATAAATTTTTGACGCATTGCCAAACGATCGAGACTCGATAAACGATACGAACCACCGATACTGTCCTTATCACGGTCACGATTCAAACCACTGCCAGCATTGAAACTTGATGTGTATTTGGGTAATGTTGGTGGTGGTGTTGGTTTATTTTCCGTATTACGATTCAATAATGCACTGCTCGATGTATACATATAACTACTCGGCATTATATTCGGACGAGATTTGATTGTGGCCGTTGTTTGTTGTGTGGGGGGAACTGGTTGAGCATTCACGTTATTGGCACTCATTTTTCAAAAAAAAAAAAAATCTCATCAATCACCAACCAACAAAAATTCTCAATTAACCATCTTATTTTATCGAAAAAATTCCAACAAACTCTCAGTAGGCTGGATGATGGTAATCTTCAATTGTTCTGCAACCCCTCCAAGACGGCGAGGCAAAACAGAAATAACAAACGACAGACAAAAAAAAAACAACACAGACAGAAACAGTTGAAGAATGAGTAATGTTTGATTGGTCAGCCACGCCCGAAACAGCGTTGTTTCCACAAAATTTCCCTACAAACACCTAAATTAAACATCAATTTTATCAATTAACTTGATAATAATTTACCACAAATTTTCTAATTTCAATTGGCGATTAACGTATTTTCCACACAATTTCCAAGAATTAACCGGTCTAAACACCACACAACGTACACAACTTGTAAGTTGGATTGTGCAGTTGGTGCCAGATGGCGAAACGATCGACAATTCCCCTCTTTCGCCGCTCTGAAGCTCGTACACACACAAAAACCAGCAACACCAAAACCAACGTTATCTATTCTATTTATATTACAAATATTTACCACAAATCTCTAATATTACAACGGAACTAACATAAAACCGCAATCCTTAAATAATTTTAAATTGTTATCGATTTTGTTGAATCGAATTTTAAGAATTTCTCGTAATTGATGTGAGAATAACAGTTTAGTTGCCACTGGTGACTGAATCATTCGCCAAACTAGTAGGGGTATTTCAGTGATGATAGTGGGGGTAGCAACATACAAATTCCAATCGACCATATCGAATATTGATGATCTTTTTTTTTAATATACAAAGTGGGAAATCTATTATGGAAATACGGAAAATTACCGGTATTTCCTCAACAAATACAAATTACCGATAATACTGTGTGTCTGTCTATTTTCAATTCTGTTATCATTGGCTTACTTATCGCGTTTTCTGAACGCAAACAGCACGCACACATACAAATATTGAATCGATAATGAAAGCACGTAAACGTCGTTGTTCTTTTGAATATACGGGGGCCAATAACTAAATATTTATATTTATTGTTTGAAAAAAATAATAATATTGAATTTATTTTGATAGTAATTGCACGTATTTGATTTATTGCGTTAATCGAATACGTGCAATAACTGATTGGAATGTTTCAAATGAAAGTGAAAATTCTCTCGGGGAAATTTCCAAAATTCATCTGGTCAACTGGAGCAATAAATCATAGGTTGCTGGATTTGAAAATTGCTAAATCTGCGCAAAATCATAAATATTTGAATTTTTTTTTTCGATAAATAACATTAAAAAAAATAACGCAGAACAAAAAAAAAAACGTTTACCAACGGTATTATTTTTCACACGCAAATTGGTAATAATCGAGAATAATATCCTGTTCCGGTTGAACAATAATCGAGATATTGTAGAAATTTGTTTTGTGCGACAAAAGGGCGAGCATTTTTCGCTTATGGCGCCTTCCAACCCCATTTTATTTACATGCATATTCTTTTTTATTTAATAAAGAATAATGCAGCCAGAATACGACTTTTTGGTCAGGTCAACTCCTTACGTATACGTGCTGTTTTCTGATAAATCTCCGGGAGTCGCAGGAGAAAGGAACATCCCAGGCTTATAGACGTCCCTCTTATTTTCAAAATGGTCGTTCTCTCTTCTACAGCACAGCCCTCCACAAGCCACGCCTGCGGACGGTTAAAATTATGTGAAACGATCTTTTGCAGAACAAGCAATCGTCTGGAGCGGTATTATCCAATACGGTTGTTAGCGGATTAAAAAAAAAATACATTTATATTGTTTTTGCGAGAAATTAGAAAATTATTTGTGACGCTAGGCTTGGATCGATCCTGTTTTAAGAAATTGTCTTCGTTTTATAGGGTGGAATATTCAATCACAATGTGCAAGATAGAGACAGTACAACATATTCTTATTATTGGATAACATACACTGCTTACATGTTTACATAGAATTAGTCTTTGAAATGTTGTTTATTGGCTATTCGAGTTCTGACAAAACATGAACGAACAATACCGTTAATTAGCCAATAAATCCAATTAGGCACAAGAAAACAGTTTTACCACATTGTTGTCCCGCAATAGAAAGTTTCCTATAAGGGATAATTTCTATTTCACAATAAGTAAATAGTAATCGAACGGTGGAAAATTTTTCATCTTTTTGTAATATAAAATTTATGCATTATTATGCCACCGAGGCGAGAATCTCTCGTACTTTGTCTCGTCACGACGGAACGAAACATTTATCTTAGAATCTATACGAGACAAGATGAATCCTAAAAAATCATCAAAATAGCTTGAAATTTTTATGGAATTAAAATAAAATATGGGAAAAGAGTACATTGTCAACTTAACATATTCATATTATTCTATTAATCATATCATGATTAATAGATTTCCAGTATTTTTAGAAATACAGATAGATACACAAATACCAAATTGCACACGTGTTTGTGAGTAAAGTGTTTTTTGCTTGCAAATCGCTCAAAATGACGAATTCATTGACAATTTGTTCATAATTAAATATGAAAAAGAAAATTGAGTGATAGTAACATAATTAGGAAGATTTAACTTTAAGAAAAAACACTACAAGAAAAACTAACAGTCACTTTGCATAGGCCTAAAGCCGGTCCGAGGCTACAGCAAAGTAAAAAGATTGATTTTTAAATGTAGTCCTTTGTTGAAAAAGAAAAAAACCAGTTGAACAATTTTGATCAATGATTCTTAATTTAGTACCTATTTTTCCGTAGAGAGGTGTTGAAAACAAGTTTACTTGGAGTTACTGGAAACTTAGACCTGCTCTGTGTAGATCCAGAAACTAAATTTCTGGTAAATGCGGCCAGAATTGTTAACGAATCAAAAAATCATTTTACAAACTTGCTTTTATAAGCAGTTCATAGTAGATAAAATAATTGACTTGTTTATAAAGTATCTATAATTGCTTTATTAATAGGGGTACAAATAAATGGCGTTTTTTTTACATATTTAACAACGGGTTATTTTGTAATTTAATAAATTTCATACTTTAGTTGTTATTGTAGTTTCTATCGAGAAACAGGACGAGACGAGAAGAACCCTTCTATTTCAACTAGAGATATCTAGCGGTATCGCTAAAAAGATTTTTCTCGACTAGCAACCTAATTAAACAGTCTTAGAGGCTCTTTGAAGGTTTACTAGAGAATATAAACTCCCAGTTGTTAATATTTTTTTGATACAGATGTAGAGTAAACTGTTCTATATTCAAACTTTTCCCAAATTCAAAGTAGAAAATGCGGGTTGAATTTCACTGTGAAAAGAAAACATATCTCAAAATCCAGTGAATATTTTGTAAAAATTCAAAAACTAAATAATAGAGCCTTTTGATAGAAACAGATTTTCTATATCCAACTTGGGATTAGAGGCATGAAAAATTATCATATATCCGTTTGTCCTTTAGTGTTTCACTCCATTTTATAATTGTTCATCCTCAATTTGCTCTCCGTGCAAAAAACTCACCAAGCAGAATCGAGTAAAAAACTAATAAAGCTATTACCACCAAGTAAAACACATTTTTTAATTGGAGCTAAAACTCAATATTCATCAAATCACTTGTTAGTGCACCGGAGCCGGTCCTGCCTTCCGTTCGGCCCTAATAATCTTTTTGTGATTCATGTAAAATTTATAATGAGAATTTCTTCTCGCTTTAATAAATGTTAAACGATTTAAAGGAAGGTCAATTGAGGTTGGCTGTCTGGTAGATTTCAATTTTAGCACTCAGTTGTGGATAGATTGATCCATTTTTAGCTATTTTCTTTTTTTTTTGGTTGTTGTTGATGAAAAATTATAGCTGTCATGTTAGAATGCTCTTCAATTCATCTATAGATTGGAGAGCATAGACACCTGAAAAAAGCCGATAAGGGGAGCTAATATTGTATCTCACTATAAGCACTTGAGTAAAGTGAATTCCCCTCATCAATAACCACCATTAACGGATATTGTATTGTTGTCAATAGAAGCTATTTTCATTATACTGAACCGATAACCTTTGAAACAATACAAATAATAATAAACGACTCTTGTATTTGATGCATTGTGTTATCATCCCTTATCTTATAATTAATGGGAAACATTGATTCGATTTATAATTAACGAGATGCGTATTTAAAACTTGGTCAAGTGTTGACGATAAAACCGCTCTCTACAGTGCTGGCAAGACGACGAGGTTCATCAATAAAAACTATTTTACCCACCCAAGAGATCCAGTTTCATTGCAACATTGTCATCGATCTTGAGGGAAATTTGCTCATCTCGGTCTGTTTTTACGTGTCACTTTAAAGCGTAGGGGTCGATTCGAAATTTTTGTTAATTAAACACTTTTAGCGCTGTTAGATTACAGTTTTTTGCAATATTTCGAATGTCGTTGGAACAACTTAAACCAGTTTTAGAAAACTTCTGTCTATTCGAGATTGTAAAAGCAATAGTGCGATGAGAGAAATTGCGCCTGCCTGGAGAGATAAAGGCGAACTTTGAGCAACTTTAGAGGCGATTCAAATATTCGTATTTAAATTACTTTGTATCAAAAAGCAAATATTGGCACGAGTTCGAGATACATTCTACAATGTCTTGCAACAACGCCTCATGTATAGGCTATAAGGTCGATTCTCCAACGAATATGCAATGTCAGCATTTTGTTGAAGGGTCGTGGAAATTTTATGGGGTAACTAGCACCCTTAGGCAACGAAATTCTATTTAACTTGATGCGACACACATACGACATTTTCAGGAGTCGTTTAAAAAAATATACTCGACTGAAAGAACTGTAAAAGTATTGGCTACATTACGACTTGTTGTGTTCATTAAAATGCCGCCCAAGTTCTCAAAACAATTGTGTTGGACTTGGATCACATTTTTCCTTGATTTTTATTAAGAACAGTCCTTGAGAACCAGTTAGTTGGACGATAATACAATTGTCTCCATCCAACAGGTTATTTTGCAAGTCTCTTCAAAAAAAAATTAACGAATTTACATAATGTTTTTGTTTCACTTTTAAAGAATTACAGTTTTTTTTTTGGACAGCTATTAATTTTTTCCTTGATTAAACAAGGCTAGACCAAAATTGGAGGCCATTAGCCTTAATGTGTCTTGGTCGATTTAATTATAACTGTTGAACTACAGAATTTTTTTTATATAATTACAGGTAAAAACAGCAAAAATGCATCTCTTCACTCTTATCCAATTGATGTGTCTCGTTCTACTTTGGATTGTAAAATCAACAAAAGCATCTCTAGCATTTCCTTTCTTTTTAATTTTAATGGTACCTCTTAGGGCCTACTTAACACGGATATTTTCAACAAGAGAGCTGCGAGCCGTAAGTACCATAATTATAATTGCACGAAATGATATAAAAATAGAAATAAGTAGAGAACAAAAATACACCCACTACTTTTCATTATCTCATGTAATGTCATTTAATGGAATAATATACAACATGCAAATGGAATTGTACAAATTCACTACAATTTTATTATAATTTGCATGTTAAGTTATTGTAGAAAATTATTACTTAATCAAAGCAAAAATATGCATATCTTTGATTTTATTTTAATTTGAATTAAATTGATTTATGAACGGAACGGTATTGTTGACGAAAAGCAAAAAAAAAACGTGTTACGGACCATCGAACTCGAATCGATCGAGACATCAAGGTTTCCGTATGTACTGTATACCGGTACGGCATGTGGCCTAGATACACTGAAGTCATAGTGACAACAAAATACGTAATAGAGACGGTTGTCCTAATAAATATCTCCCAACTTTGTTATGGCTGCAAGTACAAATTTTTGTGAAAATCTCAGTTGTAAGATCGCTTGGTTTTTCAAAATTCTGATGCCTGCTTTTTTCTATTTGTAGAAGAAGAAAGGGATCGGAAATAATTAGTTCTAGGCGCGCATTAGTCCGTGCTAGTTATATCGTGATTCGCTTACACGGAACGCCCACACTATATCTCATTTAATCTCCTTGAAAGTAAAATAAACGTCTCTGCATACATAAAGACATGAGATCATGTTTTGATATTGTATTCGATATTTGTAATATTGCTCAGTTTACATTTGGAATTATCTCTAATTACAAAAGAGGAATTAATATTTTTTGTTTCCACACAAATCGTTTTGTTTTTATTGAAATGATAATTTAGTGTTGTTTTTTTTTCTTCAACTCCTTATTTTTTAACGAAAAAATAAACAAACGATACAATGAACTGTATAGATAAATTTTAATTTCGTTTGTCAACGAGTTTATAAAAATAGCATGAAAGCTGTTGATTTTTCCGTTTATTCCTCCGGACATTCCTATCAAAAACAAACGCAACATTAACACCATAAAGTCCAAACCAAATACAGTCAAACCGTTATATAATTACGTGTAGAAATTTTCGTCATTAACAATTAATAATAAATGAAAAATTAAAAACCGTTACATTTGAAATCTATTTGGAATTCTAAAAATAGTTCTCCCCTTGATTTCTTTCATTACTACCCTTTCCAATGCACGTGTCAAAATAAACATTTTTCTCTCTCTTCAACTCTAGTATTAAGTATCTACCAAGAGGACCACAAAATGCGTAACAAGCTTTTAAGGCATTATCATTTTTTTATTAGTTGTTTGCCTTCTAGTCAACTCGAACAATTTTTCTTACTATTGTTGTTTTTATCTTTAATCGATAAAAGCATTGAGTTCGGAGAGAGTTAAACTGAAAGCCAATGTTGCGTCTTTTATGAACTTTACAGTACATATCCATCTGATAAATCTCTCGTCTACTTCTTGAACCAGAATTATGAAACGTGTTATCGATTTTTTATGTGATAAACTCAATGTTGTGTTCTTTTTCTTATTCGTTTCTATCTTTCTAGCTTGATGGAGACCAGCCGGATGCCGATGATGATGAACCAGACTTTTATGCAGAAGCACCACTTCCGGGATAAGCAACAACAACAACGCGACAGAGCGAGAGACAAAAAGAAATAATCCCAATTTTAGAACAAAAATCAATTAGTTTTAGAATTACAACTAAACCTCAAAAAAAAGTCAGTATTACAAGAGGATATGTATACGTATTACTTTTTGAAATACTTATTCTTAGAGAGAAAACTCGTACTTAATCTGATGGTTTTTTTCGAGAATTTCAAAACTTAGTTGGTTTTTAGGATTAAAATTTAGATTGCTCCTGTTGTAGTCGAATTGACATTTTGCCCCCTTTTCAAAATTTTTCTATTATCCTCAAAATACTTTAGAGTAAATATTAGAAGACTGTGATCGGATTTTGGCTCATTTTAAAATACAAGGCTAAGTACATTTACATTATTAAAATAGTTGCCTTTGTAGGGAATTTTAAAAAAAAAAAAGTATAAACTATTATAGTCCAACATCGAATTGTATTCGAGGTCATGTCTTATTTTGCTTGGTATGTTTTACAAATGATTATAAATAGATTGAATTGTACAAAAATAAGTACACAACTTAAGTAAGAGAAAAATTGGGCAAATTGAATATTTTATGAAAAGTTTACGAATTGTTAACACAAAGAAATGGGATATTTTCGGAGGGTAGCCTCATTATTATTATTATTATTACGAGAAAAATTCCACAATATTATTTTTATGATTATAGAATAGTTATAAGTACCTAAATCTAATAGTATTTCTAACTGTGATTTGAAGAATGTCTATTCTATTTCTATAAATAAAAACCATAAAAAGGATCAAATAAGTCGTCTTCAATCAACCTTACAGCTATATTTATCGATTGTCTTGTAAAAAAAAATATTATAAATCTTACAAAGATTATGGAATTATTCGGGCATCTCCCCACCGGGCACCAGCTGCAACAGATTATGCAACACATTATACATCTTGAATTATGCAACCAACTGTACAAATTGATAAATTTTGGACAGCTATCAACTAACCATCGTTATATTGTTGCCGTTGAGTAGAATTTGATCTAATTTCGTAATCCGACGACCTTCCGGTGTTGTCTCGTATTCCGTCACATCTTCCAATAACATATTGACGAAATCATCGAAACCCAACAATGTGCCGACGATTTCTTTATCATTTTTCATGATGATATGGATACGGGAGCCTATACATTTATCGACCAACTCTGGAAACAGTTGATGGTATTGAAAGCTAACCTCAATCGTGCTATTTTAATTATATATGAATTATCGATAATACGCACCTAGTGGCAGTAGAGTGGACGAGGTAACAGCCATTGTAGTCATTTTTGTGGATTATTTTGCAGTTTTTTTTTGCAGAAAACCGATTAATTTCGGAAAATTGTGGAGATAACCTCAAAAACTGTCAAAATTTTGACAGAATTTACGATGATTTACGAATTGTTTGAAAATGACGGTACGCAGCTAGTAGCGACATACGTTATTTATCGGTTTGCGGTAAGTAGCGTAATTGTTGTAATTATAGCGATATTATCGTAATATTTGTTTATAATTTATCGATATTTTTGTTTAGTTGGTTGTGTTATAATCGATTGTTACCGGACGATGTGGTGGTAATTGCTGGGACGTCTATCGTAGATTATTTGGTACGGTGGGGTATGACATGCGTACCAACAGATAAATGGTAAATTTTCAGTCATTTTCATCAAATGTCGAGATGGAGGTTGTATGTGTTGTAGTTGTAGAACAATAATAAGAATTAGAATCAAAATATTTTTGTTGTGTCTTTTTTATAAATTGAAAAATTTATTAATAATTGTAAGTGAACTTGTGTCTAAATCGTGACAATAATGTCTGTGTAATTTTTAACAAATTTTCCAAATAAACTTAAGGTAAGCAAAAGTTGGAAGTCTTTCTTTGCCTCTATCTATTTAAAATCAAAACAATTCTATTTATATTTCGGTTATATTTTTATTATTGAATTATTAATCGATATTTCCGGTCAGTTGGAAAATAGAAGAAAAATGCGTTAGAATTCTTGTTTCCCACAAGAAGAAATAGAGCGAAAATCCATCATCATTATTATTACTATTATTATGACCATAATTGAAGATACAGATTATACACACATTTCCAATTAATGTAAATTGTTTATTTATTTTTATGCATATGTTTTGTTTATGGTAGAATATTTGATACAAACAATGGGTTCATCGTATGCTCATTGACCAGAAAATTTGACTTAATTCTAAAGATAATTACCGGCTAATAACAACAATAACAATAACAAAAACCTCAAATTCTTGTGATATTAACAATTGCGAAATATCAATGAAAGCTTACAGCTCCACACATGTTTAAATGATACATGATTTTTATTATAAACAAACAACAAACAACATCTGTTATAAATTATTTTAGGAAAAAAACATCTAAGCTCGTTTGTTTATAATATAACAAATTGTTGTTGGAAATGTCGCAAAATATATGTATGTATGTAATTCAAGTCTTATAAATACGTCAAGTTATATCCAACATCGATAACTAATCAATTGAAAAACTTCAAAAGGGGTTTAAGTATGATTCAGCAATTTAATAGGATGTCAACTTTTCTTTGATGCAATTTCTTTTAAGTTTCTAGTTTAAAGTTTCGTTCAAATTCACATGGCACTCATTGTGGTGGTTTTCAGGGTATTTAGTAGTAAAAAACATGTATTGAGAAATATAATTGGTTTACTAGAAATTGCATGTTCTTACTATTTCTCTAGACAATAAAAAAATGCAGGTTCATAATGCAATGAAATAATTTTAATAAAAGGCCAATCAATTATCTGTATAGTTGGTGAAATGATTAAGGAGATTGAAGTCAAACTGTCTTATAATCAATCTTCCAGAATTGTTACATTTTTATTACCAAATCTATTGCGAATTAATTTTATCAGTTTAACTGTAATTTCTCAAATCAACTCTCCAACTATACATGTAAATTTGTGTCTTTGTAGCCATCGAGTTTAGGATGAACTTCTCTTCTAGGCCCTTCCGTTTCAGTTGTGTCTGTCGGTCAGTCAGTCAGCAATAGAGTTTTACTAATATAAACTCATAAAAAAGCTTATTTCTAGATTTGGCGCATCACAAAGCTAAACCGAAACTTTTGACATCCAACCTCTTATATCCTAACATTAGCGCAGGGCTAACAAATCTTCTGTACGTTGTATACATGCAAACAATTGCACAACTTTTTCCTCTTCAAAGCAAGTACGAAAATCTAAATGAAAAAAGGGTTGAAGAATTTATCTGAGCTGATTTATTTACCGTGTGAATATAACAGTAATTTCTAACTTTTTGATATAAAATTCCAAATGCTTGTAAATGCTTGGCTTTTAATAAAGCCTGACGCCTTTGTAGACTGATTCGTAACTTTTCAACGTTTCTCACATAAAGTGGTTCGGTACAAGAACCAACTCTTCCCTTTTACTCTAATAAATGGAATTGTATAATATACAGAATTTGGAATTTAACTAATGTTAGCCAACAAAATAGATAGCCTATTACAATCTTGTCTGTTATCACAAATTTATGAAAACCTATAGTTGAGTAAAATTGTCTATATTTGTACACTTTTTTAAGATCATGGAATTTATTGAATAATTTTTAATTCCTATTGTTGCAAAGATTAATTTCTCTTCTACAGTAGAAGCATTATCGATTTTCAAGTGAACTTTTTCTTCTTACCGAAAACTCGTTTAATATGATTTATATATTATTTCAATATTTTTGTGTACTAATGGCACAGTTTTCCAATTGCGAAACTTGTAGGTTTCTTGGGGACCATGAAACGTATCTCAAGTTGATGTTAAAGATGCTTGTTCGACCGTTTTCAACGAATGACCCACAGGCGACATATTTTGCCCAGCAAGCAATTTTCAATTAACACGAAAATTTCCCCATAATTCTCTAATGAACGCAAGATTTGGAAAAAAAATGCAATGACTGTGAGATTCGGTGGCGCCTTATTTCTATTCGAAAAAATCTCAAATTATTGTCGAACGTATCAAAATTGCCTATTTTATAGTTTTTCTAATTTCTTTTTTTTTTAAATAAGTTTGGAGTTTTTACTGATTTGGTACTCCTGTCGTAGACCACTCTAATTGTAAATGTATAGCATGCTTTTCTGATTAAAATTTTCAGTGATATGTCTCGCTGAAATACCTATATATCAAACAGTCCACTTGGACTAGATTCAGTCTTCAAATATTCATGATATTTGTATTGAAATACAAGAAATTCCTGAAATACTTTTCACCATTTACTGAACACACAACAAGCTCAATTTTCAATTGTTCATTTGTATAGACTACGAAATATATCTGCTTGCTTTCTCGTATCCATATTTTACCCCCTGATTCTCTTATCGGATAATATATTATCTTTGCACAGGATCGCATTTGGAAGTATCAAACATTTCATTGTTTCTAAAACGTTTATTGAATTATTTGTTCTAATCTCTTCAACTTTCAACAGATTCATTTAAAATTTCATTTGTTTATATCGCTCCCAACTTTGTCATTTATCAAATTCACTTATCAAAAACCAGATTGGTTTCTGTTATCATTTCATGAAATTTACTGAAAAAATAGAATTCTACGAGATATGATTAAGTATTCTATGAATTTTTGTTGTAGTTGCAATCATTGCCAAATTAGTTAATTAAAATGAAACCATTACTATTTTAAATATTTTTTTTCCGTAGAATATTAGTGTTTCAGTCGATATAGTCTGTTGTACTGACATAAATATTGACATTGTTGTATTATTGTAATACAATTTGTAAATATTGATTTTACATAAATAGTAATTTTAGTTAAAATTTTAATATTTATTGAGTTATAAAGTTTATTTACCGAAAAATTTTTAATTTTACCAATATCAAACACTATCATTAATTTACACAAAAGTGTATACAGAGAAGGCAAAATAAGTAAGATGAAAACAATAAATACAACTTTTCATTTACCACAAATAATAGTGCATTTTTCAATCTATTTCTGCTACCACTACTGTATAATAAATCAAGTTTAACTTTTCTAATCGAACTTTGGACCTTTTCTAAATGAATTACTCAGAAGACGTTTTGTGAGACCCTAAATAAATTACAGTATTTGCGTAAAACAAAGTTTGTTTAAAACAGTGTTTCTCAAAAGATTGCATGTTGCAAACGGATAGATTTCTAATATTTTATTTCGGACCACTTGAGGCCTTTTTTATTCGATGAAATCAATAAAAAAAGTCCTAGGAATTTATTGTTTCAATCTTGGATTCCTAAAAGTGCGGCCCATGGGTCAAATGCGATCCGTAAACCCTGTGAATTTATTAAATAATCAATAAAAAAAAACCTTGTGTACCCCTGGTTGAGATGCACTGATTTACTGAAACAACTAGGATGTCGAAATAAAATGAAAATCCACGAATTTTCGCGACAGAAAAACAGTGTTTTTTAGATCTTATTTCTAACTAAAATAAACGGAATTTTTAATCAATTTCATATAAATCTAGAGTTAAATATGAATTGTAAAATATTCTGGAGGGATCCTTTTTTATAGTTCCAAATGTTGAATCTGTAGGTTTTCTTGTAGAACACCAAAAAAAAAGAACCTTCTTTACTATCTGTCTGAAATGTAGACGAGAAATTGGAGACTATACGTCAAATTCTTGTATCTTATTTCCAAACGTTTCCTCAATTTTTATACTCAAACATCTAGAACTTATTTCATACGATCCAATAGAGAAAACGTAGAAAAATAAAGTCAATCAATCCCATCTTTTTTAAAGCTTTAAAATAAGTAAAGTCGGACGAATTTTATTTGTGTTTCAACTCAAGTTTGTAGTGAATTGGGGAACGAGAACAAATTAACTTTAACTTGCTACCTCTGGTGAATATCCGTAAATTATACAATAATTTATCAGATAATCGATTTGTAGTGTTTAAAAAAAATATATCATAAAAACGAATAATTACAACCCTCTCAAGAATTTATAATTTTTTATGTTCAATACCCCTTAATTTCCATAAATCAACCCTTTATATGTACGTAAATTGATAAGATTTTCTAATTATAAATTCTCAACTGGTGGTGACTGTTACAAAAAAACCGATTGTAAGTTTAAGGTCAGATTATCAGATCGTCTATTTATAAACGATTTTTTTTTATATTCATCCTCACTTAAGACCCATTTAAATGAAAGTGAACGTAGAAGGAAGTGCAAAAATAAGATAAAAAAACACACAGTTGAAGATAATAATTCATATAGCATTCTTATTGTGGGTATTCTACGTTCTTTCTCACGTTACTCGTTTTTATTCACAGGACAAATTCGATCTGAACACTTGAATTATCGCGTTTCCGTCTGCATTTCGTGTGGAAGTCTAATAATAATCTGAATAATTCAATAGAAAAAGCTAAATATTAACGTACATTATTGATTTGAAATTAATTAAATAAATCGTCTCCGTTAACTCACTTTTTTTCGAATTTAAATTTAAATAGGCCTCTTTAATTATCAGTAGAACAACCACAAGAATTTCTTTTTTGCGGTCGAATTTGATCCGACTGTTTTGATTGATACAATACTAGTTAGTCCATTTACAGGTGAATGATCTTGTTGAAATTTGAATACAAACTGATTGTTTAGATATTTAGCAATCCACCTTCTGCGATCTATTCATCTCTGTTATGTTGTTGTTTAATGGTGTTGATGTTGTTGTTAATGTTTTAGGTCATAGATTTTCCGTTGAATTATTGAAAGTGAAATAACAATCGCCGGATTTTTAAATTGTTTATACCGAAAAAAAATCGTGTATTTTGAAAGCGAATCTGTTCAATTTTCAATTCAGATTATTGAAATTCACAAAAAAAATCTAAAATAAGAAACAGCTTCCTCTTTATTTGTCCTCAATAAGAATTTATCAAAGCTTTTGAATGACTTGTAAGTAGGAGTGACAATTTTTTAAATTTATTTAGACATCAAAGATTTATCTCCTTTTTATTTCAACGGAATTGAGTCATTTTTTTGTTTGTTAAATAACTGTAGACATTGATGTAATTACTTTCAGTGAACTATGAGTTAATAAATATGAGAAATACACAATAATGCAGACTAATATTTGTTTTAAAGTGGGATAGTTTGACTAAAATTGATAGAAATGTGCGTTCATTAGATAGAGTGTACTGTTTCAAAGAGACGTTTTCTTTTGGTTCAAATGAGAAAAATATTCGTATTTCTTATGTTCCATTTGAGGTAAGAAATATTAAAATTTCATCAAAGAACGTTTATTTATGGATTAGAACATCGCAAAGGAAAACCTAAACTTTTGATCAAAGGTTAAAGAGTTTGTCAAACATTCCAATTTTTGATATAAAATTTCAAACATTACTAAATCCTTGGCCTTTAATAAAATTTGGGATTTTTGTGGGCTGATTCAAGTGTGTAAAAAGTCGATCAAATTATTTTTAATTTCGATAAATGGCTTCAACTCTTTCTGTCTGATGTACAATTTAACAGAATCCTGAAAATAATTGATATTCTAGCAATAAGAAGAGAGCAAAGACACTCTGCTACAATTTCTTCTACTGTATTAGGTCTACAAAAATCTTAGACGAGTCTTTTTAGAATAAGTAAACTCGTTGGTTAATTACTAGCACAAAGATTAGCTTTTTTTTAACCAGTAATACCACTGGTTGTATCGCAGTTTGAGAGCCACTTTTATATGTGGAAGTACATACCACACCAGTGTTTTTCAACTTTTATCACGTTACAAGTCTTCTCTTTTTTTTTTGCTTTTTTCGAGATGTTTTTAAGTTCTATAATCTTTTACTTTCAGTAAAAGCCAATTTGATTCGCACGTGACCCACAGGTTGACAAACACTGATTGTACATTATTTTGATCAGTGGTGTTTGGGTGTCAAAAGCGGACTTCTAAAGGCCAACGATTTCATAATTCAATGTAAATGTCCAAATTAATTTTAGTTATGTAAGTCACTCCATATGAAATCGTCTGGTTGACAAAGCCGTCTATTTTACGATTATTCTTTGAGATCCCAAAGAACAAAATTTAAGCACATTTAAGTTTTACAAGCGCCTGATTCGACCTATTCAAATTAGGACTTTCAGAAAATCTCATTTTAGGCTTTATCAATTTTAGCTGCACAAATTTAAGATATCGACATGTTTGAGGCGGCATTTTGAATGGGAAAAGCAATAGTTTTCATGTAATAAATAAAAGTTTGCGCAGTCATTAATTTTAATTAAATAATTAACATTAACTTCACGGTACTGAATGACCAGCATCTTAACTGTTTAATGTAAGCAACTAATGTTATGCAGAAATTGATAAAGGCTAAAAATGTGCATAAATTTTGTTATTTGGGATCCTAAATAACGGTCCCCCAGAGTTACAGCAAAATCAGAAATTAGTTGGCTAGTTTGGCTCAACGACAAAAGCCGAGATGAGAGGCTGCTTTCTCTCGACGAGAGTCTCGCGCGGTATAACTACTGGTTGTGGGTCATAGTTTGAGAACTGCTGCAGTGTACAATCAATTATGATGAATGCATCATTAATATTTATCAAAAAAAAAAAACGTTATACACTTTGTTTGATGAAGCTTCCTAAGTGCCATAAAAAGTGATACTTGACGGAAGCCTTTGTTGGTCAACTGTGCTGTTACAATATTTATCACACAAAATAATTCGAACGAAAAAAATTATATTGTTTTATTCCTCACATTGAATTAAACAATTTTAATTATATATGTTTGATGTATAATTGTGTATGAGAATAGTAAAGACCCGCCTTAAATGGGACGTTCTATAACGAACTATAATATAAACAATAATTTTCTTCGAATTGATCGTTTGATAAGTTGTGTAATGAAAACTATATTTAATTAAATAATTAGTCTATTAATTGTCCACAATTTTTATAATTTACAACCTGATAATTACTTTGATTGTGAGAAAAGTACCTTCTAATAGTACATGCAACGTTACACCCTACTTAACCATAATTTTCGTTACTATTATAGCATAAAGTAAACAATCTTGAAATGATTGCAAATCATTCAAATTAAAGGGTAATACACCAGATAACAAGCGACGAAATCAGAAGATTTGTATTTTAAAGTGTCTATTAAAGCGTTTTTTTTTTTGTTGTTGCTCCACTATCAACAACTCCTTGTTTGTCGAAACTCTCAGAGATGTAAATCAAGGGATTTTGCCAATGCAGTAGTTTCGAGTATAATAACCAACAGTATAAAGAAAGGTATTCAAGTGTTAAGTCTTTCGAACATTTCACTATATTATAACTAGTCGCAGTAAGTATGCAGACAGTGGAAATTCCACCCCCAATATCTATTTCTATTAAACTACTTCTCAACTATTGTAAATCGAATTTTAAACAAAATTCGAACGAAAAATAAGATGAGACTCTTTTAATTTCAATCTGTTAAGGTATCCTATTATGTTATAAATAAAGTTCCGATACGTTGATTTATTATTATGGGCAAAGTTTCGAATAGTTTCTTGTTGTTTGTCTTTCAAATACAGTAGACGCCCTTTTAATTTAATCAGTTTAAAACGAAACTGGATCGATAAGAATAAGCGAGGATCGTTGTATAATTTATAACGAATATATATAGAAAGATCGTTTAATATTCGTTGTAATTGTGTTTGTGAAGTTTCAGGATATCAAAGTTGAAACTTTAGAAATTTACGCTATAACCAACCACTGTCTAATAAATTATTTAATAAATTCATAAATGAATCTCCTTTAATATTCAACAATTAACGTCATTAATTATTTATTAATTTAATTAATTAAATGTGGACTTATATGTAGATGGATATAATTGTCGAAATTATAACGTAATTGGTGAAATCCATAAATGAAAGTTGAAAATTATCACATTTAAATTTATAACTGTAGGTGGTATTGAAATGTGAGAAATTTGCGCCCTGTTTTTTTCTTTCGTTTCAATTACCAGTCTTTCACATGCACTTGTAACGAATTACATAAGTTTCTTGAATTTATTTTAATTTCTCTCGCGATTATTTATATTTTAAAATAAAATCCACTGATTTGTTTGGATTAAATGTGTAAAAAAGAAATAAATCAATTAGAATAGTTTCGGCTGAAATACAAAATGTTTATACAACACGAAAACGATGACCATTAGTGTTTGGACGTGTGGTCATGTTCAACAAACGATCCTAGAATGTTAAATTATTTCTTTCAACTCTGTGTCTCGGTAAAACTGAATTCCTGAATCTCGCTTTTGATATACAAGTTTAGCCACTATTCTCGAATTGTTTATTGGGATTTTCTCAGTTTACTAACTGAAATATGTACACTGTATAATAACTGATTTATTTGACAATGCGACTACAAACTCCCATATTTTTTTCTCGTTTAAATATTTTATGATTACAGTTTCCAGATTTGTATTCCAACTTGTAACTAGTTTAGAAATTTGTTGTTTTTTTTTGTTCATTTTTGAATAATATTCATATGAAATGTGGAAAATTTTCCACTCTAATTAAGAGAAAAATTTATTAGGGTAACTCTCGAAAATACACACACAAAACGAAGTTAATTTGCTGATTTGATAACAGGTGTAATATAAAGGGAAAATTCCTCATAAAATTTCATAGAGAAACGTGTAGGAATTGGCTTATTCAAATATTAAAACAGCTAAATACCATATGTTAGCAAATATTCATATTTATGTTGGGAAAAGAATAATTTATTAAAAGTGCATGGGAAGGAGTTTGCAATGACTGTTGTTATTTAATCGCAAAAAAAAATGGTACAATTTGTGGTCTTTATATCACTAAATTATTTCCGCTTTATAATCTAGTTAATTTGAAGGTTTTTATCCGGCAAAAAACATATTAAAAATAGATTAGTCTCGGATTTCGTTTCGAAATGATAAAACTTTTCGATTTTCCCAAAAGGTTCAAAATTATTTAAATATTAATATCAACTCGAATCGGAAGGGTGAATTTCTTATAATCCCAATCGAATTTGGATCTTATCAAAAACCCATTAATTTCTACTTTAATTAAATCGGCTTAAAGGCCACTAATTATCCGTAATTTATATAAATTTGTAACGACTGAACAGTTCTCAATGGACATATTTGCAAAGGGAAATCCTGAAATTTTTTGCTACATTACAGTGTATTTCCTTTAATAGTTTATAAATTATACATCGTTACCACAGAATAAAATTACACCCGATGTATGAAAGAAAACATTATAAATAATTCAATAAAAGTGGAAAGAACTTAAAAAATCAATACACAGGTAAGGTAAGGCCGTACAATACGTGTCATTCAAACTTTTTTGCTTGTCGGTATGAAATACATACTTCGTATCTGAAGAACTGGCGGCAATCGAATTTAATGGAAGAAAAACTTGTGAAAAAATTGTTTTGCAACCGAGCTCAACATTCGAACGACGAAATGTCGATAAATATCTAAAAAAATAAATAACGCTCGAATTTGTACAATTTTCAGCTATAATCTGAAATGATCAATAAATAAATTTTATAATGCAGTTTATTGGGGGCATATTTTATTTTATAAATTGCAAATCATAAAACACTACCACACCGTGGCAAAATAAGCAATTTATTAGGTAGATTTGCACATTCTGTAAACTCCGATTAATACAGCGGATACGTTTCAAAACGATTGTCTTCAGATGTAAATAATTCGAATTTCAAAATATTCTTGACTACTTCTTTTGTTATTAAAAAGCTATTCAAAGTCGTTTATCTTTTTCTGTTCCACTTTTGCAGCTTTTCAGACATATTTCGATTACTGCAAGAAATATTTGACCTGTGATTGGTTTTTAAACAATTATTATCTATCAACCAATGTCCCATTTGTTTGTTAAGTGAAATTGAGATTGGAATATTAAACGTTTGTGCGGAAGATGGAAAGGCGTCCCTTTTATGTGGATTTTATCAAGAAATAAAGGGAATTTATTCAATATTGTGTGTGCGGCGGCGGCGGAGACGTTGCAATTTGCCGGAAGCTTTTAAGAGGACAGGCTTTTGCCTCATTTTTCTTATTGTTGAACGTATATATATTGAACGGAAACTAGTCAACCTTCCGGTTCTTCCAAGTTCAGTTATTATTTTAAAACCGACACACAAAAAGGTCAGATATTGCGAATTTATAAATTTTATATTTACTAGTTGAAAAAGGTCACCAACGATAAGGGTGTTGTCTCGTTTGACACGATAACTGTGAATTCGGCTGTAAATGATTCTTATATTTAATTATAACGTTCTCGCTTTTGTTACAGAATTCCGTAATGAATCTTTTCACATAAGATTTTCGTAAATTTGCCGTTATTCTGTATATGTTCTAATTAACGGATGAATTATAGTCTAACAGTTAGTTTTATTTTTGAAAAGTACCCATTTTCTTTACTATTTTTTAACAAATAAACCACCTTTTTGTATGGTGTTATTTAATGCAAAACCATTGTTTTTGATGTCAAATTTTACGCTATCCAATTTTCTGTTATATCAGCTACATTGTTGATGTTTTTTGTTTATATTTTTCTAGACTTCTTTGTTTCGTTCATCATTAATCTTCTTGTCTCTAATCCACTGCTCCCTGTTTTACTATTTTTAATCTCAATATATATCGAACAAATGTTGTTTATTTGTGTTTGTGTGGAAAATCCGTGATGTCTCTATTTAATTTTTTTACCACATTTTTACCCTTTTTTATGTAACTGATTGTGTAATAATGTTTTTCAATGTATCAAACTTGACGGATTCTTGAAGTGTCAAGGGATTTGTTGGCAAAACGAAGCCGTTAGAAGAATTGAACAATCCGTTATTGTCCAACGGTAATAATAGGTTGGCAAGGGATAATTTTTTAACCGTATATTTAATAAAAACATAAAATTTTTATTGTTATTGTTTTATCTATGAAATCTAAACGGTATTATGATGCTGACACGTTCAAACTGTTGTTTTTTTTTTTGCTATATTATCATCAAATTCATCATTTATACAAGTAGATTGTCTGGTTTTGATTTTCTATTGTTGACCACCAAGTACAGATCAATGGACTTTCGCTTCTCATTTTTTCCATACTAGATAAACATTCTCAACAACATATTGATAATGTCAACTTTGTTCGAACAATAAACAAAAAAAGGAATGATTTATAAATAGAAAAGATTAAAAATTCAATTTAGTTGTGGTATAGATTAAAATCTACAGCCCTCTTTATCTCTATCTCTATTTTTAATTTCACTAAAAGATTCTATTTTTGAGCTTATATTCGATATAATTAGATTCGATAAAATATCGTTTCATCCCTATATACGTATATACATATATATAAAGTTTGCTTTACGAATAATTCAATAAAACCACTCACAAAGTTCGCCTCTCTCAGTCTCTTGTCGAGGTCTAATTGAATGCAACGTCTCTACTGAAATTTCGTTATATATTTTATTTATACAAAATTTATGTGTAATGTGGTAAAACATTATACTGGTGAGAAACAGCGGCAGAACGTATATTCTCATCAAACACACATATACATATATTTACATTTGTTTCGTTCTAATTGCCATAATTCCAACTGGACAGGTGATAATTTCTTCAATGGTCGGTTTACTGTTTTACATATTGATTACCGAAAAAGAACAAATACAGATATCAAATCGAATGTCATAAAAACAGATTTAAGGGATGTTATTTCTGTTACTTTTGCATAGAATTGTTTCTTTTTTTGGAAAATGGACAGGAATTTTGGAAAAATAAATCCATACGACATCAAGCACCACAAATACTATAAAATTTCATTCAATTCTGTTGATATACAAAGGACATCGAATTTTAACGTCTTACGGGAAAACTAAATCAGTTTTTCAAACAATTTTCATTTGAGATTGCAGCTCAATATCCTTGGAAACGAATGCAAGAGATTTTTTTTATTAAAATATTAAGCTTTTTGTAATAAAAATTAAAAATAAACAGTGCTCAACTCAACAACAGTATATCTGCGACAACTCGAGTTAAACCTTAACGTTTTGAGATACTGAAAGGTTTCTAATTACTAATTAGTTTGAACAATATAAAATAATTATCAGATAAACATTTGGTTTCCCTTCCCAAAGTAATCATTTGCAATCAGATCCAATTTAAACACACAATAACGACAATGAGGCAACGATCGACCAATTGGTGTTCTTCTCGAAAAGATCGAGGGTGATTGTCGAAACATAATTATAAAATTATTATATTTCCAATTAATAAAATCTATGATGATGCTAACGTTTCGTTATTTATCACCTATTTCGAGGACTGGCTATTTATCGATTGTCAACATAAAACTTTCAGAAACTTTCTGTAGTACATCGCCGATCCATTCTGTTGCAATTGACTAACGAAGTGTTTAAAGAATATTCTCTTTTAAAAATAAACAAGTCTAGAAGACATATGGTCGAGTTGCTGATAAATAATCCGTTGCATTGGATTAATTCTTGTAAGTTGCAAGAAGGAAATTATTGAATTTTGTTTGGTGAAAAATTCAATATATAAACAGAAATGGTTTAATTTAGTTTTACAAAGTTTACATATTTATTGAAGTGACTTTAATAAAAGGAATCGCAATAATGCGCTCGCTATTCAATTTTCAATAGAAAATGGCATTTTGTTTGTTGATATAGGATTGCTAAATAAACATTTGACATTGATTTTATAAGCAGCGAAAACAAACCGTTTTTTCTTCTTGTTTTTCCACCACCATTTAAGAAATAGCAAACAGTATGTTGTGAAGAGTCTAAAAATAACTGCATCAATTTTATTTAAAATTTTCATTACAAATCTTGTTGAATATAATTGATATGTTGACAATAATATAGTGTAACAAGCAGAAATATTAATGTATGCAGACTTTCCGAGTTTGGAGTAGCTGTTGAAGTTTATTACACTAGTCACGTATTTAATAGGGAAAAAATAATGTAAAAAAAAGATGTTGAAAATACTAAAAAAATAGAACATTCCTCAAGATACTGTTGATAAAACACAGATACTAACTGTTAAAGAACATTGTCAAGTTTTTTACGGTCAAGGATTCAAATTGACGTCATCCGATTTTTCTCTATAGAACACACAAAAAAAAATCGCTTTTCAACGCAACCTTCCATCTATTAGAAACTTTCCACTCATTATTGGTCTGGTGAAAAAGCTGAAAGACTCCTGTCTCCAATGTTGTAATTATTTTTGAACTCAATTAGTTGTCTAATTAAAGAAGTAGCTGACGAACATCCTGTCGCTCCTTTCCCATTTTAAATGCATCTTCAACGGTCGTTTTTCTTCTTCTGCAACGCACTTCCAGTTCGGTCCCTTTCCTTTCATCTTTTGCAAAAAATATCCAAAAATAACGAAAAAAATTACGGCGACATACGTCTTTTCGTCTTCTCTCTATTTTGATGTTTCCAGTTCCGGTTGGCAATAATGCGACTGCGCTTAACAGAATTCCAATAGTAATATACCAGGCGTCGCGACGCGCCAGTTCCTTTTTCGTCCTACATACACACATCTAACGTCATTTCTCTGTCTTTCAACTATCAGATTTTGACACTATTATTATTGTTGTTGTGTTGTTAAATTGTAAAGTTGTGTTAACGTATGCGCAAAAAGAATTGTTGAATTATTACAGTGTTATTTTCAAAACGAAAAAAAAACGACATTTGGGGATCATAATAATTAAATTGTTGAGCCACACGTGACTTGCATGTTTAATTAAAAGGGGGTGGTTTAATATACGTTAATTTAACAAATAATTGGGAATTAATTTGTTAATTAATCTTCAGCGATGAATGAAATTACATTTCTCAATTTAACTTTAATTCATTCAACAAAAAACGCAATCTCTGATATTTCATCTGGAAATTGTGAAAAATCTGTTTTCTAACGGATGAAAAATCCACATTTCACGCCGCGAAGCTTTGTTTATTTTCAACTCTTCGAAACGCCGTTGTATTATCGTTTTCATATTGTTTTTTTTGCCTCGTCGATTATAAAAGCCACATTTCAATTAAACATTGTTGTGATAATGACTCAATTTATATGTTAGTTTGATTAATACCAATTAAACTTGAACTTAATCAAATAGATGCTAAATATTGAACGAATACAATTGTCGACCGTTGTTGAATTATCAGATAAGCTTGAAAGTTTTCGAGCAATCTTCAAGCATTGTTTTATTATATTGATTGTTCTAAAAGTCGTTCTTTATTGAAATTACTATCTTTTTTCAACTTTATAATTGCCATTTAGTAAGAAGGATCAGAGACTTTCATTCTAAATTGGCAATTATAATTGTTCCCCAATGGATTATGGAAGTTTTAATTTTTCGTTGAGGAACGATTTCTCCAACTTACAATACGTTTTAAAATACTTTCGGGATCTGTACTTAATTTCAGTTTTTCCTACTCGATTGTAGACCAATTTAGTGTTCGGTTTTTCTCCGAGCGAATATATTTCGACCGTGGAAAGTCCATTTAAAAGGGTTTCTCTCATTTATGTTTGTTAGAGTTCTTTTTCAGTAATTTATCTGTTAATAAAAACCGAAATTCCGCTGAAACTCATAAATCAAAGTAGGAAAAAAGAGCGCCCTACTTTTGTACGCGCTTCTGATTGTCGAGGGGGCAACAGGTAATTTAATAAAGATCGGGCTTTTATTGTTTAGAAGGAACGCGCGCAATATTATCGGAATGTTGAGAATTTTCGTGAATTATCGGGAGGAAAAAATGAAAATTTTCATATGAAAATTTGAGCGTAATCTATAGAAAAACGTGCTTTTGCATTGAATTCAAATATTTCCTGCAACACCCGCAATTAATACTTTTTCTCGGGTAGAGACAACAGTTTTCCGTTAGTACGTGTTTTATACGTATTGATATAATTTTCCGTTATGATAGGAACTTGGAAACTGAGTCGAATTCGATATAATACTTGAATGACAGTTCTTGAGGAACGTCAAGTTTTTTTTTATCGAAGAAAACTGTTAACAACTTTACCAATGCCGGATAACGTTAGTAATAAATTCTCGAAGTTTGACAAGTTGGAAAACCTTTAAATATTACGTTTGTTTTTAAACAGATTGTTAAGATATAATTTGTAAACTTTTTATGAGTTGTCTGTCTTTTGTATAAAAGCTATGAATCGTTTTTATCAATTTGTTTCGTTGGGTTATTACAACAAAATTGTTACGTTCCCGGTATCTAAAAGGTAGTGCTTTGTTTGGACTTGAAGAAAACAAAAATAAGAAAAAGAACCCGATGGCATCCTACGAATACGTTAGTAGAGATGAGAATTGTTCGAGAATTTCCCGGAGACGTCCACATAGTTGGCATAGTTCTGTTAGTGCTTCAAATCATCGAATTAGGCATTTTCTTGGTAATTATAAACGAATTTCAGAAAGTTTTCAACACCAAAAAAAAACACGAATTTATCCAAGTAATTCGAGTTAAGTATGTAAATTATCCGAGCATCTGTTGGCGCATTATAAAGTCGGTATATGCAAATTGTTTTTAAATGATTCTACATGGAAATTCGGTGAGAAGTTTGGTCAATTAAGGAAAAACTAACGGTAAACTTCGCCTGGCGCCTCCACCATTTTTGCACCGTTCTGGATTCGTTCCAAATTCAATTGAAAAATTATGATCTCACTGTTTTTTTTTTGTGACCGTTTTTTCAATATTCTAAGAAGAGTTTTATTCGTAATACTTGAAAAGTTTGAAAAGTCTTTTTCTATTGCCATTGAATGAGTTTCAAAGAATTATGCGGTCACACACCGCGCACAGATTGTGAATGTTAATAAAACTTCTAAAGGACAAATATTTACCAACTCGTCATTAAATTGTTGAAAAAGAGTGTATTAGAATAGAGAGAAAGAGATGGGTTTTCTTTGATTTTCTATTCAGCCCACGTTTTATGGTTCGCGTGAGCGTATACAGAGAGTTACGTAGTCAACTGCACCACACACACACTCACACATTATTATTTACCTTCAACTATTTTTGTCACAACTATAATTACCATTAATTTCATCTGTTTACCTTCAATTGCTTACAGCTCAAAAAATGGATGGTCAACGCGCCTTGGAACTAATGCCTTTGCTACAAGAACGCCTGGTTATATTGACTGGTGGACGGGATAGACGCGGTGGGCCATTATTGTCATTTCCTGCCAGTCCACGACGAGAACGAGCCAAACCAGAAGATTATCGAAGACTATTGCAATATCTTATGTCGATTCCCAAGTGAGTTCACATTAGTTGTTTTTTTCTTTCTTTATCGTTCTTAGTTTACCCCCAGCTAGCCTCTAATGGGGTATACATTAGCCGATTTTAGTTGAATGAGAAGAAACTTGATACTCTTTTTTTTTGTTTGTTTGTTTAATGAATGCGAATTTACCCGCATTGAAAATAAATCAAGGATTTCTTTTTAATTTCGCATTGAATTCATGACACGTTTCTTCTTTTTTTTTCTGTACGAAAACAATTAACTTACAATAAAGGTTCCCATCCTGTTTGCTGTTTTTGCGATGTCAATTTATATTTAATAAAGTTCGTGTCATAATCAATATCGATTGTTAATTTAATTGTTAAAACGTTAGTTATCGAATGGCTGTTTAAGAATTCATAAACAATACAATATTTTTATTGAGAATTGATAGTAATTGAGGCGAAACAAAAATTAAGGTTATCAGAGATACATTTTTACCACGTTTATTGCTTGTTCTCGAATGATTCAAGGATCGTAATGGAAATATATTGCTGTCGTTCAGTTTCAGTGAATCGATTGATCTGAAATTCATAACATAAGTATATGATTCTTGTTCATGTTGTAGCGAAGTTATATAGATAAACGCCCTATTTTCCCCCAACTTTCTTTAGGTAAAAGTGAAAGTTTAAGTTATCCGATAAAGGTATACAATATGTTTATTATTTTTGTACAATTGAATAATTAATCTTAAATGTATTGACGGAAATGCCTGTTGTCACAATAGGGGGAACTCGTACGGATGGTTTAAGTGAAAGTCGATTGTTGTCTGTTAAAATTGTGTAAAATGAGAAAGAAAACATTGTTTCCACAAAATACGTACAGACTGTCTATTTTAGCCAATTTCACAGTTGACAGTGCATAAAACATGCATATACCCATTGATAGTCGCCGTTCTTATTTTAGTAACAATTAAGCGATTTGGCGTTTTTTTTTGCTTCGTGTCGTAAATTGATTTTGTTGTTATGACTAAACGACTGGCGCCTTTATATAAAGAAATCGAACGTAGAGTACACAAATCCTGATATTAGTACAAGTTTTCTATAAAAATGTCGAATTTTCAACCATAAAAATGAAGAAAATCAAACCTCTTGTTGTATAATTTTATTAAAACAGCAGAACCCCCGCGACTTTGTTCACGTTGTTTATAAGTACGTCACATAATGTGTTGTTATCTGTTAATATTTCATTTACGTATATGTAAGAAAAAAATACACATGGCAACGCCGCAGTTAAATTGACCATGGTTACAACTAACAGATGAACGTATTGAAATAATAGTTAATGCCCGTTTTAATTCCATTAGAGGGTAAATTTTCAAAAATCCTTTCTTAGTGAGGGTCAGCATCATGAAAGGAATATTTGTGTCAAACTTAAAGAGTGTCCGATGGATAGTTTCGGAGATATCGTGATGAGTGAATGTGTGAATCAGTCAGTCAGTGAGTGGTAAATCGCTTTTATATTTATATAACAAATAATGGTAATATACAGAGTACTAATACTAGATACTAAATACTGTTTTTACACGACTTTTTTTACACGAATTGAAAACAATCATAGTTTTTGCACGATTTATTTTATTAACCCGATCGACTCAAATTCTACTAGGTACTTTTATTGCCTTTCTTTTGCTGTTCTATAATTAGCGCCAGATAAACAGTGTTTCAGCATAACACTGTTTCCGGGCTGTATATAATACGATTTCCAGTCAACTGTTTTGCCATACGTGCAGCAAGATTTTTTTACACGAATTCTTCAGGAATTAGGAGTACTCGATTCGAGGACTCGATTACTTTTTCTTACTCGAATAAAATCGATATCAAAAGATCTATCATTGGCATTTTTCAGAAGAGAGTCCAACAAATTGAGTGTATTCGAATACCTATTATATTGAACTGTACCAGAATTGGATTCACAAATAAAATCCAAAATTGTCAATTTACTTTATTTGTTCGATTCTATTGAAATTACATCGGATAATTTTAAAAAGGCTTCAGGAAAGTAGATTTTTAATCAAAAATTGGAACAGTTACATTTGCGATTCGATACTCAACTGCTTTAGTTACACGAAACGAAATAATTGCTTATTATAACGAAATGAAATAATTGCCTTCATTCTTTGGTTTTCGAGATATTTATTCATTGAAATTACTCGAAAATTTTGATAACTTACCGCTAATTCTGATCCGACCAAATTCTCGGATTGTCTGATCAACATTAATAACTATATCGACCCTTAAAAGTATGCGATTCTGATAATGATCCAAAAAGTGACATCAAAGGAGTAAAATGATAACGCCACCGGCTTCAATCAAGCGAATCCTGTAAATGATGTGCAATTTGTGATTTAAAAAGCACACCACTCCATCATTCGTTTTTGTTTTATTGATTTTTCGAATAAAGTCTTTTTCTCTTTTTATTTTGAATACAAAGATACCGATGAGAAATTGATATACTGTCCACGTTATTATAAAAACGCTTCAGAGTTATTCATCATCAATCAGATTTGATGCTGTTCTTGTATAGAAAATTAAATTTTGTAGCTGATATTTTAACAATTCATTTTGCATTTATAAGCCCCCAAGTCTATTATAAATTCAGTTTTAGTAATTATTATAGTGCCTATTAATGATCGAATTAGTGATCTATTCAAAAAAAGGCTACCTGTATGCGAATCTTTCAATAATTTATTGACTAGAGTAGAGTAATTTTCAGTATTATCTCGAGTTTTCTCTTGAAAATAACACAATAATAATGTCAAAGAAGATTTGGGGTTTCGTTGTATTTTCGCAACGATAACGGCGCCAGACTATCACACATACATCTTTAAAATTTCACAAATACACAACGATTTTCTTTATATTTGTGATTTATAAAAATAAAACAAATCGTAAAAATCCCAGACTTCCGTCATTTATTTTTTTCTTCTTTTCAAATAATAAATATCCTTTAACAACGATTAGATCATCAAAGAAATAGGTTATAATAATGATGTGAATTTGGTAAATTTAAATAAAACTTTATCACGGAAAAACTACGGCAAAATTGACTAATTTTAAAAATAAACATCTGGAAATTTCTTAAAGGTGAATAAGCTCAAGAATAAACAACAAAAATAGTTTGAAATATACCAAAGTCTTGCATTTTTATTTTAACAGAAGAAATGAGAAAAAATAGCAATATTTTCTTTGTAATGATGCTATTAATTAATTTTCTCTTTAGACTAGGTACTTTGTTGAAAATTATAGTAAACATGACATTAATTTGTTACGCTTACAAAAATTTAAATGCATTCAAATTCTTAGTTTTATAATAAATCAACAGAAATTAGAAACGGTACTATATTAGAAGATTAATGTTTATTGTATGTGATGGTATTATGACAAGAATAGAATTAACGTGCATTTCTTGGTTTGAAGTCTTATTTTGTTGTTGCAATAAAATAATAACAACCACATTTCTATTTTGCTCGTTCATTATGGAGAATATAATTAGAGAAATTTTATTATATTTCATCTGAATCGTTCTGCGTTACATATCAGTTACGGATGTCAGCTATTAACATACTTATTTGGTGAATTGAAGACACTGATACAAAAAAGGGGACAACTCCATTTTTGTGATTTTTCATCTTTTAGTGGTTTTTATGAAATAAAAAGCTGTGCATCGATTCGTTCAAAAACGAAGTCGTTTTGTTTACAATTCCGGAACTACATTTCCTGCTTCAGTCCAAAACCTGCAAGTCCACTTTTTTCATCTTCCTCATTTGTTGATTAACAAAATTGAATGAAATTCATGTCAGTGATAGTTGCTAATGTGCTTGGTGTCGGTATGGATTTATTGTTTCAAGATTCGCATCCACTTTCTAGAAAAAGCAACTGTTGTGTATCAGGCTTTTTAGGAAATAAATGCGAATTCTGGCAAAGGAAATACACACCGATATCGACAATAACTGGCATAAATTTCTTTCAATTCTGTTAATAAACAAACGAGAAGGACGGAAAGATTGATTTAAATTGAGATTGATAAGTTTTTCAACAAAAAATCCTCTTGGGATTATAGCTCGTTACCATTTGAAACAAATGTACAAGGATTTTGTTCTTAAAATGTTCAATTCTTCTGTAAAATTAATACGCGTATGCTAGCAAAATTTTGTATTTTAACGATTGAAGAGACACATTATTCGAAACGTCATACGAACTGCAAGATAATGTCCGAAAATGTTTCAATCATAAGTGTTGATGTTACTTTTTTGTTGATGCATCCAATTCTTTTCCCGTAACCAAAACGGGGCACCTCCTTAAGACATTTTTAATTATTCCTCTTTACTAAAACAGCTTTAAATAAAAAAATATTTAGAAAAAGTTGTATTTTGCACTAAAAAATAACATATGATTATATGAAAAAAATATAAACCTCTAGCCATAAAACAGTTTTTTCCTTCTGCTGCAAAATGTGTAAAAGTGGAATTGTCGCCTTTTTACTGCCATAAAAAGTCTTGTAATACTTCGTTTTTAACGTCCTAAACATCTCTTGTCATAAATTGCGGTACTGCAGTCGGTTTACTTTAATAAATAACCCTTCCAAATCTTCGACGCATCGAAATATTACCTTTAATTCACTAAACCGAGTCCCTAAATTTTATTCTGTTCCATCGAAAAGGTTACACGGGAAAAAATCTGTAACTGCTGCAGGCCTTAGACTTGGGAATGTTACATTCAAGTTTCCTGTAGCTGCGACAAGACTAGTCCTGTAGCTGCTACAGGGCTAGGGCTGGTTGTAACTATAGGACTCTGCCTGTTGCAGCTACAAGACTAGTTCTGTTGCCACTCCTAAATTTGGTTTGTAACTGCAACAGGACTAGTCCTGTTTGAGCTACAGGCTGAGCCTTGTTACAGCCAAAAATAAAGTCCTGTTACTGCTACAGGAAAAGCTGGTTGCTGCTACAGGAATAGCCTGTTGTATTTACAAAAAAAGATTCAATGAATTTTAAAGTTAAATTTTATAATATTGATTTGAATGTCACGTCTTCTAGTACTCTTAAAGAGTCAAAAACTGAATCTCTTATACCATATTCAGCTAATTCTAATTATTTTTGTAGCTGCAACAGGACTCAGCCTGTGGTAGCTACAAGACTAGTCCTGTTGCTGCTACAAAATTTGGCCTGTAGCTGATACAGGATTAGTCCTGTTGTAGCTACAGGTCTTTCTTGTTGTGGTTGCCGTATTGGTTCTGGTGCAGCTACAAAACTTTCCTGTTGCTGCTACAGGATCATGTTATAGATCTACAGGATCGTGTATAGGTCCACTACATGTAGCACCTACAATTTTTTTTCCGTGTAGACGACGTAAGCAAGATAAAAAGGCGATAATTTTCTAATCTATAGAAATCGTTTTTTTTTGCGATTAGATCGAATAGAATGACATGGCGAAGATTATATGAATGCTCACATTGTTTTTTGTTCGAGAATATTTGATCAGACTGTAACTGGCACTACAGTGTGGATCCGGCCTTATTTTACAATATCAAGAAACGATAGAAACAAGTCCTGTTTTATTATCCCCTTATGACTCTCCAACCTTAAATCGCATTAAGAACTCTGAAAACATTAATATTGGACAAAAGGAATCTTTACAAGTCAATTGTAGGATTTTATTACATCAAATTCAAGTTTTTTAGAAATCAACTTTGACAGGTGTAATCGCTAAAGAATTATTTTTCTTAGGTGCTTTAGCTAGTGAGTTGCATATGTTACACAACCGATTTTACCGAAAGTATCGGAAATGCATTATTTCTGTATTCTGTTTTAGTATATTCGCTCTATTTTAATTTGATTGACTTATCTGTGCAGTATAATAGAAGGTGCGCAATAAATAAATTGCACAAAAGGAATTGAGATTATAGAGCAAAAAGCTTCAATGGCACAATAAAATGAGGATTAATTTAACTATAGTAAACCCGTTGGTTTGGAGCTTATGTCAGAAAATAGCCACCAGCTTGAACGTTACACTCGACTTCCTCTTAATTTGAATTGTATTTTCCCACAACCAAGGTTTAGTTATAAGTTTCTAGAACGCAAATCTACGAGAAAACAATAAATAACAATATTAGAGATGTTTTTATGCCTATGCTAAAAATCGTTTTACTAGCTGTTCATACAATGCAAAATCTATAATTGAGCAAAACTATAAATTCTTCGTTGAAGAAATGTTTTTAGAACAAAATGAACAAAAAGTACCACTCATGGAGCTTAAACTTGATATTGACTTTATTTAATTTTTGAACATTTTATAGTTATCACAATTTCTCTTGCAGACATTACAAATATACACAAAAAAAATAGTAAACACGTACGAGATGGGTATGTTGAAAAAAATTCACCAGACAATGGCTGAAGGATGTGTAATTTCCTTTAATAGTAGCGATGAATTTTGCAGTCCAACAAATTAAATAAAGCCAGTTTGCAATTACTTTGTCTGTCTCTTTTTATTCGATATTTTGTAAATGCTTTCATCTTCCATCAAAGACTAATTTATTGAAAACATTTACATAGTATTTCAATTCGGTAAGAAGTAATAGCCGCAAGTGTAATTACAATAATGATCTCCTTTCGTAGAAATGTTTTATAATTAATACAGTAATAGTGGACTATTAAAATTGTTATATAATGTCTTCCTTCCGTTTCACATTTAACACCGAGCGGATTCTGACCGTTATTGTTTTTTTTTATACCATGCGACAGTTGTTACATTTATTATTACTATTCTAACAATATTACCGTTAACCGTTATATTTTAAATTTTAATATCGGCCTCAGTTTCTTGTCCATTTATATTTCATGTTGTGTTTCAGTTAAATAAATAAAGATATTATCGAGAATTGTAGGCGACTTCTCTGTCAATACCTGACGTCATTGCAATCATGTTTTTTCCCCTTCTGTTATAGAGGGTTGCTGTAATTGATGGTGGTGAAATAGAGACACGAAAAATCATGTGTCACCAACACAATCGACATCCGCCGATTGTACCGTTGAGAAATTAAAAATAAAATAAAATCGAGATGTACTCGAATCGGAAATCAATCTCATTTCATACTGACCGATGATTATACCGGGGATCTATCATCAGACTCTCAGTTTAGATTTTAGTATTTTTCTGATCGATTTTTTTGTAATTTCAGTGATGAAGCAAGGGCATTGGGTTTTACGGTATTGGTAGATATGCGTGGAGCCACATGGTCAACAGTCAAGCCAATATTGAAAGCACTCCATGAACATTTCCCACCAGGAGCTGTTCATCAGGCGCTCATTGTAAAACCCGACAATTTCTGGCAGAAACAAAGAACTTCACTTGGTTCCCATAAGTACAAATTCGAGGTAATTTATTATCGTATTAAGGCGATGGATTTAATTCTCAATTTTCCGTAGACAAATATGATTAGTATAGAAGCACTACCAAAAATTATTGATTCAACACAATTGACATCAGATTTAGATGGCACATTGAGTTATGATCATTCAACATGGTTAGAGATCCGTTTAGCTGTGGAAGATTTCGCTTGGCAAGCGGCGGATCTTTTAGATCGTTTAGATGATTTACAAGAGGATCTGGCTAGAAATGATTTTGCTGATGATGTCAGTGGGGCCAAATATAAAATTGAACACCACAATGAGATGAAGAAGAAAATCATGAAGGCGCCAGTCGAGGATTTAGACGTTCTTGGTACGTAAAATATAAATCATTATTATTATTATTTCAATGAATTCTATCATAAAATCGTTCCAGGACAAAGGTTATTGCAGAAGGTTTGCGGAAATGATACAGGTCAAGGTGGCAGTGGAGGCGGTGGTGGTGGTGGTGGTGGTGAAACCGAATCTCAAAACAACATAAATCCGGACTCGTCCGATATAAAGAATCTCGTTTTACAAAATTTAGAAGCTGTACATACATCACAACAACATTTATTACAACTTTGGCATCAAAAGAAATTAAAATTGGATCAATGCTTTCAATTAAGGCTGTTTGAACAAGATTGTGAAAAGGTTTTGTCGTTATTCTCTTTTTATCGCTCGATTTAACACAGTTCATTTAATTATCATTCCGTAGATGTTCGATTGGATCTGTCATAACCGCGATGTGTTCCTACTTAATTATGTAGAAATTGGCCATACGTATCAATTAGCAAAACAATTACAAGAAGAACACCAACATTTTACAATGAGTTCAATGAATGTTTATGTTAATATTAATCGTATTTTATCGGTTGCTAGTCGTTTAATTGAAGGTGGACATTATGCTGCAACACATATACGTTCAGTTGCTAGTCGTTTAGATCGTACATGGAAAGATTTTGCTGCTGGTTTAGATGAACGTACAGCTGTATTAGCATTATCTGTTATTTTCCATCATAAAGCCGAACAGTATGTTGATAATGTACCAACATGGAAATCAGCTTGTGAAAATTCAAATATACCATCAGAGATTATGATGTTGGAGAATTGTATACATCAACATCAGAATTTATACGAATCGATGTGTCAAGCTTATACGGAGGTAAACATAAAGATTCTCTCAATTTTTCATGTAATTTAAACAATTTTATGTCATTCGTATATATTATTGAACCATTAATAGATATCAAAATGATCGCATTAATAAATAAATAATAATTGTTTACTTGACAACGGGCAATTATGACGTTGCGATGGCGTTATGAAAAATAATAGCCCGCTGTTAAGGCGTGTTGCTATGGTAAACAACTTTTTTGCTGTCATTAAAAAGGTGATCATAACCTCAAAATTGCTTCTTTTACTTATGGCATAAACTCATGAATGCACCACGGGCGTTATGGGCATAACACTGTCGACACTCAGGCGTTATTATTCTCATAACGCCCTTGTTACATTAATTACTATAATGTGATCCGAATTTCGGATTTATATCATTTTGGATATCGTTTAGGTTTATAATTCGTATCAATCATTGTTGAATGGTTTGGATGTAATGCTGCAAGTGTGCCATAATGTTCCGACGATTTTCGATGAGGATAAGACGCATAAATTGACTTGGATCGATGTATGATTTTCGTTAGTTTTTGTTTTTTTTTTGTTGTTAATTTCTCTTAACAGGATATTTAGTTTAGATAATCTATTTTGGGGGACTATCTTTCTTTTTTTAATTGATTAGAAAATTAATAAATTGCCTGTATTTGATTTAAATTCTAATCGGTGTTGGTATTATTTGGTGACAGGTACATAGTACGAGTAAGAAACTTCTCTATCAATTGGATCATTTGGTGCAAGTCTGCAATCAACCCGGAACTGAGAAAAAACATGTAAATATCCTAATCTTTACTAATATTTCCCCCCCAACAATTAATTAATTCAATTAATTTTCTTCCATATTGGATCTTCCATTGAGAATTATTTTTAAAACACAGTGGAATATCCGATATTTGTTATTTCCCAATTGTATTGTGAATTATTTGTTGATTTTCTTGTAAAATAGGGTGATGGTACGAATAATTTCGAGAATCGTCCCGGTGGTAATCCAGCAGCTGATTATAGTGAAGGTGCTAGTCATGTTTTAGCTGTAATCCATCAAATTCTAAATCATCATCGAGCTTTAGAACAAAAATGGCATGCGAAAAAGATTAAGCTACATCAACGATTAGCTTTACGTTTATTTCAAGAGGATGTCAAACAAGTGAGTTGTTAAAAGTTTAATTGAAATCAACAATTGATTATTTTGATTCTTTAAAAAAAAATAGGTATTGGATTGGTTATCGAATCATGGTGAAGTTTTTATACGGAAAAATACGGGTATTGGTAGAAATCTACAGAAGGCTAGAGTGTATCAAAAGAGTCACGAACATTTTGAGAATGTAGCACAGGTGAGTTGTACAATTTTTTTATTATATACGGAGATAGAAAAAGAATTGGCTACATTAGGTATAATCGGAGTTAAATAAAGGCAGACTAGATGGAGTTTTGTTTTGAACTAATACAGCTACATCTATCCGTCGATTTATGCGATACTAGAAATGGGTCGTTTCGAACGACTACGAACTCGATATTACATTTTCAGGTATCGATTATTTCATTAATATACTACCGCAATAAAGATTTCTCTTTTTTTTCATTTAATAAATTACGTATTTACGGTTTAAAAATTTCATCTATCCATGCTTTTTAGTGGACCAATATCAACCGATTAATTGTGGAATTGTGAAGTGATTATTATTTCGTCCAGTGCGAGATTTAATCAAATCGGATTTGGATTCGGTACTTTATGTGAACGAAACCGAAACGGCTGAGTTCATGATTTTGTAAATCTCTACATCCGATTATCATTTTATAGTGATGACGCTTGAATATAAACAATTTTTTCCCCAAAAAACGCGATAATTTTAGTATTGACAGCCAGAACTTATCGAAGCCACCGGTATGTCGAAAAAAAACTCTGGCGGAAGAAAAAGATTGTAGAGTCGGCTCTAATTTTTATAATGCCATTCGTTACATTTTTGAAAAAAGCAAAACTTACGAAGCGTGACGTACACTTGACTTCTAACGGAAGAAATCGCTGTAGATCTTTTGTTCAGTATTAATTTTTATTTATTATTATTTATTTTTATCGTCAATACCAAAACACTAGGAACTTTTTTATAAGTCAGTAGATCCCAAAGTTTTTCAACTTGCGACATTATTGCTAAATTCTAGTTTTTCCTGAGTGTCTTATTTGTAAGTTTGACAGCCAATATTGTTTTTTTTCCCAATCCATGTCAGGTGAAGACAAATAAAATAGGCATTTTGCAGCATCAAAACGAAGACTTCGCGGCGTTTTGCTGAGCCACTGCGATCGCTTTAGACAGTCAAATCTGTATTCAACTCAGAATGACCAAAAAAGTTGGTCGATACGTAAGATTTATTGATCATGGCAATGCTTCATCAGTGCTTTTATTACAAAATAACAACTTTTTCCATCTTCCTAACGTTATCTTCACATATTCAGGTTCTTTTTGTATTGTTTTTTTTCTGGCTAATATTGTGTCGAGCAGATTTTCGATTGTAAACGACTGGTTGGAATTGTATAAGCACGTAAGTCTCTAATCTCAAATGCCTCGCTTGCCTTTAAACAGTTCTAGAAAAAAATTTGTTAATTTAAGGAAATATAAAAAAATTACAATATCTCTTCATTGTTGAAAGTTGCGATTACTTTTGATAAAAAGCGGCTTTTTCTCTTACCATCTAAGACCGGTTTCCCACTATAGAGCCAGTTAGAGTACGGCTCCGCTCCAGCGTTTGATCAAACTGAGACTGGAGCCAAACCGTCCTTTGACTGGCACTGTAGTGGATCTGGCTTAATACAAATCAAAATCAAAACAGTGTAGATTTATTTTCCAATGAATAGGTTTTGCTTGAAACTCTTACCAGTGATTCTTTTTTGGATACTGCCCTTTTTTTCATATTTCCAATTTTATCGGTTAGACGTCGTATGGAGATTGGTCTGTAAGTTCTTTCTTCTTACTTTTACTTATTCACTTTCATTTTTGCTTTTTTTTAAATTAAACTAGAAATTTTTAATTTTCATCATCAACAAGAAGAAAACTCGTGAAGAGTAATTATGTATGGAAAGTTAACGAAACAAAAATTTGCGATAATCACTCAATTATAGAACGACATGAAATGCCACAAACGAACAACAAGCTCACATGTTCATTTACAATTTATCCAAGTCAATAATGTTGAACAAAATGCCAATAAAAATTAAGTAAATTAATCCTGATTTATACTTTGTATACGAAATTCATCGACCAAAGGGTTCCTTCATTTAAGTTGGTGTCCGTGAATATAGTGATATTTTTAGGGATTTATTTGTTTGTGTCCATATCCCCACTTACAGTCCTGGGACTACGTACTTTATTTAACGAGACATCTGTCAAAACTAGTAACCCTTTGGTCGATGAATTCACTATAACAGTTTTTTTCAACTTATGTCGCGCTTTATCTAAAATACTGGTGTCGAAGGCAGAGCACTACATATTCTTGAAGATCTTCCTGGTATCCAAGAATATTTTCTTTCTTTCTTCTGAGCTATAAAAATATTATTTAGGCGTAAAATTTATAAAACTTATATGAACTTATATTTAAAAGAAATCTGAAGACCTTTTTCTCGAGTAAACTTATCCGCTTCTTTTGTCGTTTTACTTAATAAAGTAGATAAAACGTTGAATTATGATTTTTTTTTTGTATTTGTGAATTAGGCACTCTACATATCGTGAATGAAGATTTTTTACATTTTTATGCTTTGAAAATGATAAAACTGCCACCAGTACTGTAGCAGCTCTATGGGCTAGCGACTTAATGAATTTATTAACCTGCCGATTTAACGCTTTGCTCTTACTCACCACATTATTTGATGCCGCAAATCGAGAGGTGATTCTTGCTGATCAAAACATTATGTCGTCTTAAACGTTTCTTGCGGAGCTTTTCGAGGGATAAGGCCCTTTATATACTGCGTGAGCAATTTAACCTGAAAAAGTTGTAGAGTAATTAAAATATATTTAGAACACATTATGTTATTTGTGAACATAGTTGGAAAAAAGCTTGAAGAAATGCCTCGAGTTTCTGGTTCGTCCGAGGGCAAAGGGAAATCCTTCCTTTATCTCACAAACTTAGTATTAACTTCCCTTCAACATTCCTCAGAGATCTTGGCCTGACTTGAGTTACACAACTCAAAAAAATTCGGTTAATATGCCCTATTTTGAACATTTAATTATTATTCTGTTTACCGGGCTAATCGATTCACAAACATTGTAGATGGCTGTAAAAAAATTTCCCATGTTTCCAGTTAAACGATTTTGAATTTGCATCCCTCTTATATACCTATTTTGGGGGTGTCTTCTAACGATAAAGAACCGATCAAAAAGAGACAAATCTTTGGGAGTTTATAAATTCATTCAATATGGTCGTTGGAGCGTTATAAAAAATTGTAGTCTTATGTAAATTGAATTGTCAGCATTGAAATTGAAAATAGATGCGCGTTTTTTTTTCTCTCGCGCTACAAATCATTTTCTAGAATTTTTCATAGAGCTTTCAATCGGGCGATATAAAATTATTTCGGGCTTTCAAGCGTGATCCTTTGATTCTTGTTGAAACTTCTAATCTATAGGTATCTATTTATTTATTAATAGTGTCGTGTAGTTATTTGAAAATGTTTATTTTCATAAATTGTGTGATTTTTCTTTTCAATGATTGAAGAACACTTTCAAATGAAATTTCACTTATTTTGCACTCAACGAATTGGTTCACGTTCTAATTAATATTGACATTTTATAAATTAACTGTTGATAAACAACGATTTATTACAATGTTTATTTCTATTCATATTGATTTGTTCTTGAATGGATTTTATTGTGATGATTTTTTCTTGATAAAACACAAACAGAAATTAACTATTTTAATCGAATTTCATAATAATTTTATTTCTAATAATAAATCCATTATTTCCATTATAAAGGGTTTCGATTATATTGAAAACGACAATTTACATGCTGTTATACCCCATTAAGTTTTGCGTATAAGTTTATAAAATACGTGCACCACAACATATTCATATTAAAATCTAATTGGGGCATATTCGTATCCATATACGGTTTAAACTAATTTCAACTAGCATTCTTTCTTTTGGGTGCAAAAAAGGGATGATTTTATGTTAACTAAAACCACCAGTGAAAGATTCTCTTTTTGCTCCATATATTTCCTGTAACTATCTTAACTGAAAAGGGCAAAATGCGGCAGGACCATCTGTTTGTGAAATGTCGACGACATCAATCCCACTTGAACAATATTAAATTCAACACATACACAAATAGAGAAGATAATAGAGAAAGCTTGACAGCAACAGGGAATCCTGCTGCTGTTGTTGCTGCTGCTGCTGCTGCTGTTGATATTGCTGGTCGTGTAGCTGATGTGGAGAGAACGCACGCGCGCACCCAATAATTTCAGAGCTCTTTTAACCGGCTCATAGTGTATCAACAACAAACCGATCCTCAACAGTTACCGGACTTTCTTGAAAGGTGAATGTTATGAATTCAAAATAAACCGGCAAATGTTTGCACGTCTTCGTTGCGACCAAACGAACAATTCCGTTTTGGTTGCAGTTTTTGTTTAAGGTGAATCGTTTAAAATAACTGGAATTCGTGTGGTGAGTTCTTTATTTTTAATTGGTTTAATTAATTTAAATTTTTAATATTAATTGTTCGAGTGTTAGACCGTTTATTAAAGTTGCTCGTTAGTAGCAGGTAGAAAATCTTAAAAAAATTAGTCTACATGCGAATCTTGTCGGGTCATCACGACTGAGCGACCTGTTGTGATGGATAATGTTATCATTATCATATATACAACATTTTTGTTTTTTTTTTGTCTAAGCTGCTTAGATTTTTATTTTTATTATCTTCATCTTTGAGAGATGTTTCATTTTTAAAGGTCTCGACAATGGAGAGCTCCGTCAAAATTCATGATCGTTCTATTCTTTATTGTCTCTTTAACGATACGGCGACATTTACATATTTTATAATGTCAAAGAACTGACAATAATCGTGTTTGTATATCTTATCAAATGCCTACATGAAACACACCAAAACAGCTAACATAAATATTTAATTGATAGTGGTGTGCAACATGTGCACAAAAATGATTAAAAATGATCATCTCCTCCACAAACATCATCCCTTATAATTTGGTTTAATATCAACAAATTACACAAACCACAATAGTCTAATTTCCAGATGGTTACCAATCATAAATTCATAAAAGGGAGAGAATAAGCGTTAAATTGTTCCCATCCCTAAGTACGTTTTAAAACTAATCCTTAAGGGATTTGTAGCAATTTTAAATTGCTATATAACAGAATTGAATGTTTTATTGTAATTGTAGAAACTGGGGGGGTGTGAAAATTTCATCCTTTATTCAGCAAGAAATCATCGTAATTTCATTTGAAACGCTGGAAAAACTAGGGGATGACTTGACGTTAATAATTTAATAATATAGTTGATCGGAATGTTAGAAGAGGGGTGGAACTGATAGAATTAGATGTAGAAAATCTAAGGGTAGAATTGACAGTTTTAACTCAATATACTAAAATTAGTGTGGGATACAAAAAAAAAATTCTACTACCATTGCTGAAATCTGTAAACGTAATTAATCAATGTCTGAAATACGTTTGCACTGATAACGGGTGAGTGTTTACGATCTGCCAACGTATAATTATTGTTTCGGTTATAATATTTGGATCAGAAATTTAATGTATTGCACACGTATTATTGTGTTTTCGTATTCTATACGATCTGAAAGAAGAAAAATGAAGTGTCAAAACCGGGATCGGATCCTCATGTGGGCTGTGATAAATCAATATCTCCTTCAACGTGTAATGTATATATATTTTGTGTTGTTTTATTTTAAGAGAAACGAGATTGATTCTCATATTTATTCAATAATCAATTTTCTAGTTTAAACCTTTAAAATAGACGACGACAACGACGACGAACGTCGACAAGCTTTGATCTATCGTTAAAAGTGTGTGGAATAATAAACCCCTTGACGTTGATCTATTCACTCCAAGTCGTCCCCTACACTTTTTTAATATTTCAAATGTAAAACCGTAAATAGACAAGTGATTTGAGACTGACTTGTTGTACATCTACATACACTAATTAGTGTTGACAATGTTTCTTTAATTTTTCGACTCTTTGTTTCTTTCGTTACTAACAACTCTCCCTTTTAATTCTTATTATAAAACAACTCAAGAATGCCGTCTGTCTCGTCTATAATGTCTACATTGTCAATTCTCTGCAATTTAACGCTACATTCTTCATATGAAAATGTATGAATATTGTCTTCAATTATATCGTTCTCTTTCTCACTCTCTCTCTCTCTGTGTGTGTGTGTTTCAGTGTTAATACTTTCGAGAATTTAACGATTATACTTCTCGAAAACTTTCATTTCCCCCAATGCGTCAAGATAATTCACTTAAGCTCTCCATGCTTCTTAACTTGGAAAGTTTATTGCGATAAAATATTAGGCGTAATGTTTTTGTTCAATTTACAAAACTGTTAACAACTATTGATAATTTTTGGACGTTTTGCTTTAATTAAATGATTATCAATTAATTAATTAATTAATCAATAGGGGATCCAATAGAACAAATAAAAATAAAGAGAGTAATATTGAAAGCTCCCCAGAAACAATCTCCATCAGTTTTGTTGTTGCGCTATTGGTTTCGAACGATAAAAGCTTATTTCTTTCCTCGTAACGACCTATAACCTGAAGATTATTGGATAGTAGAACAAGCTTTTATTATAAACGATCTTTTATGTATGTGCAGGTACAAGCGATATTATTATTTTATTCATGCAATTGTTGCCGGCAATATTTCGGGTCGTTTAATGATTTTACATATTTTTAAAATTAAAATTCGCTTTTCTTTTGAATTCAAAGCAAAAACGAATATAGATGTGCCGCTAGAGTTCTGAATTCATGTCAACATTAGCATATCAAATATAGACGTTTAGTTTGTGGTTGATTCGATGATTTTTCAAAAATTTATGTCGATAAAAAGTCTTTTTGACTTGATGGATTGGGGGAGCAGCTGGCCGTTGACCTTGGACAACAGTTCCCATCCAGTTCCCGAATTCTCCTGGGGGCATCAACAACAAAAACTACAGCCCGGATTCGCTACCATTACATTATATCCCAGGCAGGAAACGAGAGACACACACATACACACAGAGAGTGGAGGAGAAGGAGAACGAGAGAAGGTTCAATCAATATTGCTAACTGTTGTGTTATATTTCACTTGTATTTCCGTAACGTTTTCACCCTTTGTAATTTCTGACATTTCTACCAATACAACATTGTTCCCATATTTTTCTGCGATTATTTATTTCTTTCATTATTAATAAATGTGGAAGAATGAAAAGTCGTACAATCTCCACAAATTTAAGATAAAAGCTTTCCGTTTTTTGTGTTGTTATTAATATAAAAAAAACCCGGAGTATTCAGATTTTAATCTTGGATACTTCAAATTTTTATCAAAACAATCGTACACATTATTCGAGTCGTGTTTGCAATACATGTAATGTGTCATGTCGAATTTAGATTTTCTCTATTGTTATGCCATCATTATTCTGACACGTGAAGAGACATTGTTGAAATTTTATTTGATTGGCAATAATTTTTCCTGCTGTAAAGGAAGATTTATGGTGATCTGAGCAAGAATAAAAGACTATTATTCGAATGATTCGCAAGTTTATCGTTCTACACTTAAAATCTTCACCTACAACTATCAGAAAATAAACATTGTCCTGGTTTACTATGTGTATTGTGTGCGCAATTAATTACCAAGCGAGATAATGAATATTCCAAGTAGACATATTATAAATTAGAACAGGGCCGTACAAGTTGTTGAGCGTACCGGGCCGTGAGACAAAATTTCTTCTCCAATTACAGTGTCGCGATTCAACTCTGCAAATGCTGCAAATATACAAAAGTGTCTCGCAAAAGTCTGCGTTTTAGTTTCCACAAATTAAATTCATTTTCGGGTGAAAACAGTTCCTGACTTTTTTTGCAAGATTTAGGTGTTTTGAAGTAGAATAAAAAACTATTCTTCAATTATTAAAATATCCGTATGCAACCCTCGAGAACTTAAACTAGGTCACCTAAGGATCTTTGGTGACCTAATTTAAGTTATTGATACGATTGTTTTTATAATTGAAGAAGCTATGAAAGCTGGACCGTTGGGATGAAACAGTCTGTATTACTTTCAACTAGCCAAAAATAAATGTCTTCGATTACTATGTGATATGGGCGATTTTTATTACGAAGCGTGAAAATGAGAAAATTAGTGAATATTTTAAGTAGATGTTTATAAATTATAACAGGGTTGTCCAGGTTTTGGAGCGTACCGGGCCGTGAGACAAAATTTCTTCTTCAGTTACAGAGTTTTGTTGTATCTCGCAAAAATTTTCGTTTTAGTTTCCAAAAATTTTTTAAAAATACTTTGACTCCCATAAAAATTCAGTTCCGTGTAAAATAGGTTTTGAACTTATTCGGATATTCTTATCGTTTTTTTTTGCAAGATTTAGACGCTGTGGAGCAGAAAAAAATACTATTCTTCGGATAATCCTTAAGTTTACAGTTCTCTCTTTTAACTTATTATTTTCTTCTTCTTCGTTTACTGTATGTTGTGCAGATTTAATTAGCATGGGACATAATGAGAAAATTACTGAGTGTTTTGATAAATTAGAGCGACGGTGTCTAAACTTTTGGGGGTACCGGTGTGAGGCAAAATTCCCTCTTCAGTTACAGTGCCACTCAAAAATTTTGATCGCACCTGCTTGACTCTCAAAAGTCTTCGCTTAAGTTGTGAGGAATTAAAAAAAAATGGGCTTAGCAAAATTCGGTTTTATGTAACAATTCTATCAACTTCTTGGGATTTTGTATTGTTTTTGCAAAATAACATAGATTGTACCTATGACTCGTAAATTATTCGAAGGTTTCTCAAGTTTGTTGTTCAAATGTTTGTTCCTCTTCAGTTACAGTGCAAATATACAATTTTTTTGCGTACGCCTATCTTGCAAAAGTCTTCACTTTAATCCAAAGAAATTAAAAAAAAATCAGTTTTATGTGGCATTTTGAGCTGCTTTTTTTTGGAAATTTACATCATTTAAATATCGTGTGAAGAATGGACCAATTCTACATTCATGTTATTGCGTCTTGTAGTCCGAATGATATTCTCTTTCGTTTTATATCAACATAAAAGAAATTCTATCGGAATATCGGGCGTAATAAAGCGATTGTAGAATCGAATTTTATTCGAAAAATTCTCAATTTCACAGTTCTCTCCTTTAACACATTGTCTTCAACTAGCGAGAAATAAGCATTGTTTTCGTTTACTATGTGTTGTGTGCACAATTAATTATCAAGCGAGATAATGAGAAAATTAATTAATACATTTAATAAACGTAGTATAATTCAGAACAGGAGTGTCCAAGCTTTTGGGTGTACCAGACTGCAGAATCATAAAAAGTTCGCAAGTTACAGTGTAACTATTGCAAAATGTTACCAAACTTTAGACTTAAAAATGATTAAAAAGTACGGCTACGAAATTAGAAGACAGCAAAAGAAGAAATAATTTAATCAAACAGAGATCGATTTAATTTCAAGCTTCATGTATTTTTTAAAAAAAATTGTTCTTTGGTTCTTGTTATTCAAATATGTAGGGGCGTTTTATTTTTAAAATAGAGGGTTGTAAGCCGCTACTTGATTCCCAATAATGGACGGAACTTCAAAGATTCTTGTTTATTTTTGCCTTAACAAAACATAGAGAGGATAACGGTATCACGATTTTTGTTTATACAGTTTTCAATTTTAGAAATGAAAATGTTTAAATTAAGCATACTTAATGCTAATTAACTGTTAGCTATAATTATCGCATTATATATGTAGTTTATATATCTAGTATTTGAAATTCTTTTAAAACCGCAATTTGAAATGTACTCAACTGGAACATATTTTCATTAAACTGTTAGTAATTGATGGTTACAACTGGCATTATAACTTGAACAAACCTGAAAGTCTTAGAAGCGAACTCGAGCTTTTTTTCTAATACGGAACTATTGATTACTTGGAAATATAACATAGTCAATTTATTATGATTATCTTGATATTTCTGCAATTGATAGGTGTTATAAATGTCAATTATACCGCTCGGTTCAATTCTATTTGTGCCTTGTGTCTCTTCCAGAACACGTATACGAATGCTGATAAATTATTGGCGGCGGCTGAAGAACTCGCCCATACAGGTGAATGTGATCCGGACGAGATTTATTCGGTGGCACACGAATTAGAGGCACATGTAACATCGTTTGCTGCCCGTGTTGAACAACGCCGACGTCGTTTAGATTTAGCCGTCCTCTTCTATACGCACGAGAAAGAATTGAATAATTGGGTGGATGAGTTACGGCAAGATTTACAAAATGATGAGAATATTGCTGAAAGTCTAGAGGCTACTGAACGTTTATTGGAACAAACGGCCCAACATCGTGATCAAAGTTTGGATGCTTGTGCATCGACAATTGCACAGGGCGAAGCATTATTACAGGAATTGAGGTGAGTGTTTTGGATGTCCTTTTCATTTACGTTTTTATTATTATTATTGTTGTTTATTTCGTAAATGTGTTTTAACACACACGATTGAATTTTGTAATTTTATGATGATTGTTTTCTATATTTAAAACCCTTAAGGTTAATGAAACTTGAAAAGCGGCACGATTTTTTTTTTAAACGAAAAATTGTAGGTTTTCTCACAGGAAATATAATGAATTCCAACCATAACAAGTGTTATCTTAATTACCTTGTCCATAGGTAAATCCAGATAAACAATTACGGTTTCCGTTTAATGCAAATATGCATTGTTGCAAGTGTTATACACACACACCAACTTAATGCAAAGATAACACAAATTAATATCGAAGATAATTATCTGTACTGGCATCAAAGCAAAAAAAAATGGGTCTTCAATAATCTTTTATACGAAATTCTCGACACGTTCTACAACAAAGCCTGATCTGATTGATGTTTTCCCGAAAAATGCAAATGGTATTCCGAGTTGTGTTGATGATGGTGGTGTGTATTTGTGATCGGTGTTGCGTGTTCAAAATGAATTTATCCTACCATAGAAAAAAAAACAGATGTGGGTAGGGACGAAAAAAAATTAATTTTCATAATCTTGATAGATCATTAATTATTAAACGATTTTTCTGTCGCAATTCGACTTAACTTCGTATATAGCTAGAGAACGACCAATATTGATTCATAAAAGTAAATTTAACCAATTTTGGGTAAATATTTGACAAAAATCTATCAAGTTTTCTAATCAACTCTTAATCATTAATTAGTAATGAGGTTTAGTCATATCAATGACTTTCTCTATTTGGTTTTTACTGGTGAATACCTAAAGTGGGTTATTAGAGTAATTCTTTTTTAATTAGAATTGATCGGTAATTAGACATATCAGTTGATTAATTTAATAAATAAGTATTGGGTTTCAATTGATTTTTATTGTGTGTAAAAGCTCATGAAATATTGATCGATTCGCGTATTTATCGCATAGAGTTGTGTTTGTTGTTTACAAAGAACACATACAGTTGATGGCCTAAATTCATTTATTAATTACAAATATACAATAATTTGACGCCGGATTTTCCTATCAAACAATCTCTCTTGACAGATGTTAATTATTGATCACTTAGTTGACAATTTTATTATCGTAAAACTACTTTTGGTGTATACCAATGTAGGCCAAACTGTGGATAATTCCATGAATTCTCATTAGAAACGATTGTTCTTCAAGTCATTAGTTTTAATTGAAATCAGTTATAACAAAATCAATGCAACCGCGCTGTAACTTATTCAGCAGGGTTGGCTGGAAAGTTTTCGGCTGCTAATTACTTTCAACTTTTGTGCCGAATGAAATTTATTCCTATTTATGTAATCATTAGAAAAATGCAGCCGTGATGGTGATTCGCGTAAAAGTATAATGATTGTTAAGTTGAAATCAAAAGTGTATTTGTATGAAAATTTATAAATTATGTTTGGTATGTTTCATGATTAATAAAAGGCGACTTTTTTTGTTGAATTGTACCTGATGAAACGTGTTTTCGATCAGCAATCAAAACAATGGAAAGAACCGGTCGGTTTCAAAACAGACAAAGTTTTAGCGGTGATATTTTGGGGATTCTACAGGAATTTATCGATTATATAATAACAGTAAAGTAATCTGTTTTCAGAAGAAGAAAAAACTTTATCAAGTCCGGTCACAGAAGTATTTATCGACGGAAAAATTCGATAACTTCCCCTGACTATTTACTCTTCTTAAAAAAACTTTTTTCCTTTTTGATTTTTCGATCAGATCAACTGTAATATTCTGCAGACCTTTCAGAAAATCACTCCAGAGACGCCAAAACAGTATAAACAGACTGTTTCAACCCGAGCGTATACCTTTCGGAATATCTTCAACTATTAAAATATTCATCTGCAACTTTCAGGTACTTAAACTAGGTCAACAAAGGTCCTTAAGTCCTTAGGTGCTTAGATAATCTAGTTCTTTGGGAATATTTTAATAACTGAAAAAGTTGTGAAAGGTGGGCGCTTGTGTTGAAACAATCTGTATGCAAAATGGCTCTATCAAACTAAAGAAATAGGCTAAGCTGCACTATTCAACAACCGAAACAAAAAAAGTCAAAGTTTTAGCGGTGATATTTTGGGGATTTATCAATTACCTTGGGCAAGCTAACGCAATACCAGCAAAGTGATCTTTTCGTCTTTCAATTCATTTTGCCAGTTTTCAGAAGAAAAAAATAACTTTTTATCAAAATTGATCCCGAAAATATTTTATCGACGGAAAAATTGAATAACTTAAATGTTTCCAAAATTGAACTTCCCTGATTCTTAAAATCTTTTTTCCTTTTTGATCTGTGTTTTAGATCAGATCAGTAAGGGATCGCAACTGCAATATCCTGCAAAACAGCATATACAGACTGTTTCAGCCCAAGCGACCACCTTTCATAGCTTCTTCGATTATTAGAATGTTCGTATCCAACTTACAAGAACTTAATCTAGGCCACCAAAGGTGCTTAGGCGACCTAGTTTAAGTTCTTGAGGGTTTTACACGAATATTTTAATAATTGAAGAAGTTGCGAAAGGTGGGCGCTTGTGCTGAAACCGGCTGTATACAAAATTACAAACTGCTCTATCAAACTAAAGAAAAAACACAGAAGTTGAAGATTCTTTAACTTAAAAAGTTTAATAAACCCCTTGGAATCGCTGACTCCCTATTAAATACAATAGTATTAAAGGTAGTCATCGAGCAAGTCAGTCGATCGCCTCTAGGAACAATTTTGCTGTTTTCTTTATTCACGGGAGTATCACCACGAATGACGCTATTTTGAGCCATCGCCTCCGGATACATTGCACGGTTGAGGCGCCCATAATCATTGTGTCTATTACCACTGTTGTACATTCAAATCGATGCTAAAATAAAAACACACCTGCTTGATGTACACGAGAGATACGCTTCATGGCGTCAATTTATTTTTTTACTGTTTTTAATCACACTACTCTCCAGGTAAATCGTCCGTAACAACTACGAAAAAAATATGCAAACCTCACCAATTTCACGTGGCAGCAGTAAGAAGTTGAACGTTTAAATTAAAAGGTGTAATTCTCTGTAAAGCGACGTGAAAACAACAAAATTGCACTAATTTGTTAATTTCTTATAGTCATACGATTAAAGAGTAACTTTATTTCTATAGCGGTAGATTTTTTTTTCTGTTTGCAAACTAATTAAAACAGATAAACAAATCCCGACAAGTACAGATTTTCTTTTTAGAAAAGTTTGCTTTTGAAATTCAATTAAATACGAAACTAGATACCTACCTTCATAAACTTCATTTCTAATTAAACTGTTTTAAAAGAGATAAATCACCCGTATAATTTGATAAAATTTCACTAATTTTCTAACCAGCATACAAACATTTCAATGATAATTATTGGAATTGTATTACTTTCATAAATATCTAGGAATCGTCCTCTAGGATAACCGGTTGTGTGCTGCTAGAATTTCGAAAAAATAAAGCAAAAGAGTTGAGAAATTAAATGTAAAACGCATGAATAAATAATCGGGAGATTTAAAAAAATAAACTACCAAGAAAAAGTCATCGACTGACTTGTAGAATTTTTCGTGTGACTAATATGGAATGGTCTTGTAAATATGTAATAAAAATAAAAAGGATAAAAATCCTTGTAGACAAGTTTTATTTTTCTATACACAACCTACTCCTTTACCACAACCAACCGTACATGTACAACTTGAATTATAGAGTAGTCGACCGGTATTTTCGTTTTTTAAAAAAAAAAATCACCCTTGAATTTTAAGGGTTTTCAATACGCGTAACAAAAGCAACATTCTTCACACTCGATGTATCCCATCTTGATACTTTACGTCTCCTCATAAATAATGTATGTATTTGACGTGTTATCGTAATGGATTTATTGTATCACCTTGTAGAAATGATGAGGGGCGTTTTTTAAATACATAAAACAAAAACTACCCCCGCTTTATAGTTATGATGGAATAACGTTGCGGTGATATCCTTGTATTTCCATAAAAATATAACCACTTCCCGTGTCTTTATCGTTAAATTTATATAGAATTCTACAACAATAGCGGGGGTAGATTTCGTACAATAACCGTACTGGAATTTTATCGTAATAGAAATATTTTTAAATTAAATTTCAAAGCAACGAGAAATGCGGCCGTAAAAACGATTGGCCACTTTCTTCATTCAACCTGTTATTAAATAAATTCGATTTGAAATTGATTAAATCATACAATTGATTGTCTGTGGTTTTGTTCTTTTTCTGGTATCAGGTCAATTGGTGAAATGGATTCAACCGGTTCTGTATCAGCTGTGGAATCTGCACTTGATCGTCTAGCGAAACAAAGGAGTGATCTTGAAGAACTTTGGGCGGCGCGCAAATTACGTTTAGATCTTTGTCTAAGACTACGTTTATTTGAACGCGATGCACTCGAGGTAATTACAAAATTTTAATTGTTTTCACTTTGAACTAATTAGAATTAATTATCGCCAGGTATCGTCACAATTGGAAATGTGGTCTGAAGAATTACAACATAGCGAATTAACACGGGATATATCAAAAGCTGAACAATTCTTACGTTTACATAATGAGAGTGTGAGTCAAATGCAGAACACAACATATCAAGTCTTACAACAGGGCCAAGATCTGATACAAGTCTTTGAAAATTCCGGTATTTGTGTGATGGCCGATGCACAATACAATGCACAAACACGTGTACAAGTCCTATTAGAATTTCTACATGATCGTGAAGTTGATTTGGAAGATTTAGCTGAAGTCAAGCGTGTCAAACTCGAACAATGCATACAATTAGGACAATTCCAAAACGATGCTAATCAAGTGATCAGTTGGATACGTAATGGTGAATCAATGTTGATGGCCAGTTTCACAATACCAAACAGTTTGGCTGATGCTGAATTATTAAAGAAAGAACACGAACAATTCCAAGTAGCTATCGAAAAAACTCACACATCAGCAGTACAAGTCAAATATCGTGCCGATGCACTTATAAATGCCAACCATTATGATCCGCAAAGTATCCGTGAAATATCCGAGGAGGTGACGAAACGTTGGCAACAATTGGTGACGTGTGCTGAAGAACGCCACAAATTGGTGACGGCAAGTTTGAATTTTTATAAGACCGCCGAACAAGTCTGTTCAGTATTGGATAGTTTAGAACGGGAATATCGACGTGATGAGGATTGGTGTGCCACAGGACAACAGAATCTCGATAAAGCCACTGCTATATCACAATTAATCAATAAACATCAAGAACAGAAGGAGGCGTTCTTGAAGGCTTGTACGTTAGCTCGACGGACAGCTGAAACATTTCTCAAATACACAACAAGAAGTTTACAGTTTTATAATTATACGAATACGAGCAGTAATCATGAGACGCGTGTTAAGAATATTTTAGAAAAACTATTAAGTCAAGAGAATAAAGTGTTGGAACATTGGACACAACGTAAGAAACGTTTAGATCAATGTCAACAGTTTGTGTTGTTTGAACGGTCAGCAAAACAGGCGATCGAATGGATCCATGATACTGGTGAATGTTATTTGACAACGCATGCAACGAATCTCGGCAATAATATCGAAGAGACGGCAAGTCTATTGAGGGAACACAACGAATTCAAAGGCACTGCTAAAGAGACTAGAGAACGTGTCAAATTATTAATACAATTAGCTGACAGTTTAGTCGAAAAAGGCCATGCTCATGCTAGCTCGATCAAACAATGGGTGGCTGCTGTTGATAATCGTTATAAAGATTTCAGTTCTCGTATGGAGCAATATCGCCAACAATTAGAAGAGACTTTGGGCATACAAGCGGAGGAGAGCGAGAAGAAAGAATTGTCGATTGATCGGAACAGTGATCCGAGTTTAGAAGCGAAAGTCAAAGAAGCGGCTGCTAAAGATCTGAAAGAATTAAACGAGGAGAAGAGACGATCTGCTAGACGAAAAGAGTGAGTATTTCCGCAAATAATCTATCTTTTCTAATGCAACAATTGTAGGTTTATTATGGCTGAATTACTACAAACCGAACGTACTTATGTGAAAGATCTGGAGACTTGCATTAAATGTTTCTTACAAGAAATGCGTAATGGTAATACACCGATTGCTATCAACGGTAAAGATGAGATTATATTCGGTAATATTGAGGAGATTTACAATTTCCACAATTCGATATTCTTGAAAGAATTAGAAAAATACGAAACGATGCCCGAAGATGTTGGACATTGTTTCGTGACATGGGCACAAAAATTCGATATGTACGTGTATTATTGTAAAAATAAACCGGAATCGAATAGTTTATTAGTACAACATGGTGGTGGTTATTTTGAGGAATTACAAAAGAAACATAAAGTCGAACATCCGATTGCTGCATATTTAATAAAACCCGTACAACGTATAACGAAATATCAATTATTATTGAAAGATCTACAATCTTGTTGTCAGGAGGGACAAGGTGAAATCAAAGATGGTTTGGAAGTGATGTTGAATGTACCAAAGAAAGCGAACGATGCAATGCATTTATCACTTGTTGAGGGCTGTGATATACCAACAAATAAATTAGGTGAAGTTGTACTCCAGGATGCTTTCAGTGTTTGGGATCCTAAACAACTGATACGTAAAGGACGCGAACGGCACATTTTCCTATTCGAACTTTACCTGTTATTTACGAAAGAAGTCAAAGATTCGGCCGGTAAAGTCAAGTATATTTACAAAAACAAATTAATGGTAAGTCCAATGAAATTGTCATTGATCTCTTATCGAAAAAAAACTGATAAAAATTATACAGACTTCCGAATTGGGTGTGACCGAACATATGGAAGGTGATGAGTGTAAATTCGCCGTTTGGACTGGACGTGCACCAATCTCCGATTATCGGATCGTTCTCAGAGCTTCATCATTGGAAACCAAACAATTGTGGGTGAAGAAGTTACGGGAAGTCATCCAAGAGACGTATTTCAGTGGTGCTCTACCGTTATCGTTACCGAAAAGTCCAGCCAAATTGAAACCGCACAGTCAACGATCGAGCCGGTAAAAAAAAATCCATAAATAATCTCCAAAAATGTTAATCAAATTTTCTATACAAACAGGGATTTGGAGGAGTGTAATTCGTTAGATGAGAGTGTTGAGAATTTAGATCGAAATTCGCTTACGTCATTCGGCTCAGGGAATACAACCGATTCGGATAAGGTGAGTTTTTGGCGTGAAACTTCTTTAGGCGCGGTAGGGTAGTAAGTTTTTTTCAAAGCGTGTCGAAAATGCGGAACCTGTGAGGGGAAACCCTTCCGGTCTAACAGACAACTGTGTAAAATAAACTCTAGGGTCTAAAGTTGGTATCATTGATCGATGTACAGCGCCCTATGGAACGAAACTAAATCCTGGTCTACCGCGATTTATGATTTTTGTATTTATATAATAATTAATGCATCAAGGGCGTTATGAGGCAAATAACGCCTTAGTGTTCACTGTGTATGGCCCGAAGGCTGTACGTCGATCGAAGGCGTTATACCCATAACGCCCGTGGTGCATTCATGAGTTTATCCCATAAGTAAAAGAAGCAATTTAAGTTTATTTTTGGTTTTTAAATTTTTCTTTGACATCTGAAAAATTGATGTTATGATCACATTTTTTACGACTGCAAAGAAGGTTGTTTATCATAGCAACCGGCCTTAACTGCGGGCTATTATTTTTCATAACGCCATCGCATCAATTAAACAATTATTATTTACTTATTGACGTACTTTCAGTTGTTTCTTTCGAATAAAATAATCATAAATTCGATAATTAATTTTATGTAAATCCAATACTATATTGATCCGATTATGGTTGAGTCTTTAAATAAATGATATCGACAATCGGGTTTCTCTCGAATTTTCAAGACAGGTCATGACCTAATAACATTAAATTTACCCCGAGTTTTTTCTTGAAACTGTCAATTGTCGTCGTCGAAATTCTATTTCCGTAATAATATCCAAAATAATTCAGTTGTTGTGTTTGTGTACGTCTCATCTTTGGTAATTCTAAATATTTATTTTATACAGTAATAAAAATGATCAATAAAGATTCACGAAATGAACAATATTGTGCGGACTTCTAAGGACCTTGATTTGAAATTTCTAATAAATTTTTGTTTATTTTGATTTGTGATTTTTATCGTTTACATATTCACTCTTTAATTTAATAACTTTCCACACAATTTAACCAAATAATAAATGCTTACATATTTGAAATTGTAACGATTTTATATTTTTGAAATAAGGAAATTACAAAAATATAAATAAACTAGCAGTACCGCGCCGCGACTTTGTTCGCGTAAATTATAAGTACATATGGCAACGTCGCAGTTAAACTGATAACAACAAATTATAATGCCCTTTTTAACCTCGTTAGAGGGCGAATTTTCAAAAACCCTTTCTTAGTGAGCGTTTAGACCACCAAAGGAATATATGTGCCAAATTTAAAGTCTATCGGACGGATAGTTTCCGAGATATCGTGCTAAGACAGTCAGTCAGTCAGTGGGTGGTAAACCGCCTTTATATAATAGATTCCTGAAATCGGCTTCAGCAAATAGAAATATGGTCGCAAATTCCACCGACTGTAACATTTTTTGACGGGCTTCAATTCGCCAAATAAACAGTCCATAACTTGAAGGTTTGTTTTGCACAAAAAAAACATTTTCATTTTCTTCTGTCGCTTTCTAAGGTTGCCTTTGTTTGAAAGGTGTAATTTCGTGTTTTGTTTTCACATTTCAAAAACAGGAAATATCAACTCCAATATTCTCAATTTTGTTTCAAACAATGCTATTATGCTCTTGATTAGTTGTTATGTAATTGGTTATCAGATTTATTGATTCTTTTATAAATTTAATGGAGCAATATCTATTTACCTGCCTTGTTTCGAACACTTATCAATGCCCATTATCATCAGTTCCATAGAAATTGATTAATTAAACACGAACACTATAGCCTGTTGCTTTTCCTATCGTTACCAACATTTATTTTCGTAATAGATAAGAATCGCATGTATAATTTCAAATAACCGCCTATTTTCTTCAAACAAATCCAAATCGCATCTCCTATAATTATTTTAATTATTATGATTAAAGAGTATTCAATCGAATATAATTTCAATAGCAATTCGATACACCTTTTAGTTTATAAGTTGTATAATAATAATAACGGTGATTGAAAGTCTTTTTCACTCGATAATATAATACAAACACCGCTCATATCTATCTGTGTTCCTGCAGTAAATTCCGGACCGGCGCTTTTCTCTCCCGGGCTACCGGAGCTCACTCTACTACTACTGTCAGTTCATTGCCGGGATCGTCCCCGAGCACTGACCAATTCCCGAAAAACCATCACAAAAGCAACATTATAAAGAAAAAACTACATATAAAACAATTCTATTCTATTTTATTTTAATCGTTATTTTCGTTTTACATAACTACAATTAATTGTTGATGTTTTTGTTTCTGTATTAATTTAGTGATTAATAGTTTGATTTTGGAAGATTTTCAAATAGAAAATTTAACGATTATGATAATTTCGTGTAGATATATTTGTTGAATCCACGATTTTTCTACCCTTCTATCGACCCGCAAGTGGGAGGGTTTTGAGTGTGATGTGTGTAGTCACACCATTGTTGAATGATTGACGAGCATCATCCCTGTAGTGTTACGTTATTATTCTAATTGTTGTTATCTATCGATAATAATAGACTTATTTTGTAATATCTTCAGAAATGGTGGATTTTTAATAATCGAGTGGGGGCCGTTTATTTTTTTTTCGCGAATAATTTCAATGAGCTTTTAGTGCTTTTAATGTGCGGCGGTGATGGCTTTATTTGTGTTGCGCGACAAGTGTTATTATCGTATTATCATTATTGTTGATTAGTATTTTATTGCGATTTTGTTACGTAAACGAAATGATTACATTACATTCGTTATATCCGTGGCGGAAAAAATTGGCCCAATCTCATCATATCGTCTTGTAGTAGAGTTAAAATGGATTTTTTTATTTAAAAATATAAAAGTAGTTGTATAGCTCAGTGTTTGTATGCCAAATCAATTAATTAATTTAATTAAGTGAAACGAAATGAAAATTGTTTGAAAATGTCTTTCGTATATTGCTCTGTGATCCAAGCTGGAAATTTTAGAAATTTATTGGAGAAACCGCCAACGGTTTTAGCTTACCGGAAATTTATTGGTGCTTAGCAGAATGCACTTATAGATGAAAATAAATATATATAATATAAATCGCACACTTTACGGGTATTATATAATTGTTATTAACAAAAATTATACAAATGAATTTACAATTAGGACAGAATTTTTGATACATTCGATTTTTATTAATAATCTTTCTGTTGTTGTAAATAATTAAAGTGACATTTTTAAAAGTAAACGGTGACAAAACAGTCATGTCGTCGAATCCGAGTGGTGGTAGTTCTAGTGGTGTTTTACCGAAAAGCCAGAAGGCTAAACGGAAGATATCGTTACCTTGGTTTAGACAAGGGTCGGTAGCCCAGCCGCATCCTACACTCGCCAGGCAACATACTATCGATACACCTAGTTCATTCCAAGCTCGTCTATTAAGAAGACAACCCAGCCAATCTGCTCTGGTCAATATCTTGGCATAAGAAAAATTCTATTAGAATTCATATCAACAATAGAAATTTGATGGATTTTGTGATTCAATTCAATTATTTGAATTGTGATGATTATTACAGCAACCAACAATACAAAACAATAGTTTTTCTAGAGAATTGCATTGTAAAATTTCCATTTTAACTTGTATTGTGGCAGTAGCTTTGATAATCATCGCAGAATAAATTACATTTACTCTAATTATGCATTAGAGAACTTTGTATAATTTCTATTGTTCTGTCTCGGGAGATTAGCGTGAATATTGTATGGCATTCTAGGAAAATCCGAGTCTAATTTTAATAGAATTTTTGAATCGATTTGAATATTGATGACAAAAACTTTTGTCAGTAGCTAATCGTGCATTATTATAGAATGTACATTGGTCAATAGGATGGTATGTGTCAACGCACGTCGTTGATATTTATAGAGAATCGATGACCTGTATCATATCAACGCGCCCCCATCAATACAATTTGTCGTTCGAAATTCGATAATATACGAAATTAATTAATTAAACTCCCTCTAATCTTATTAGAATCGTTAATTAATTGAACGATTAATATTTTACAAATTATAGACGGGCGTATTGGAGATGACATGGGTTGTTAGTGATTTCACAGCAACATGTCCACAAGAATTAACAGTAACAAAGGGCCAACAAGTTGAGGTGGTTGAAGTATGCTCGACAAAACCCGATTATTGTCTGGTACGGATGCCGATTAGAGACCATGATGGAACAACAACAACATCAACAACAATACCAACAACAACAACAGTTCCTGAAGGACTTGTACCGTTGGCTGTCTTGAAACAACCACCAGCACCGAGAAGTTCGCCATCGCGACGCGTCCCCAATACCGACCATGAATTCGGTGAGTCAATTTGAACAATTTAAAAAAAATTATCGAAATTTTTACGTGTTGGATTCGCTATGATCACACCGTGGTAGTGCTGGTGGTGGCGTCGACGCGCGGGATCAATAGATTGGCCGTTGTCGACCTTGACCCGACCTTCTGCAGCATCCACTCCTTGCCCCCTTTGATGGAACTTTTTTTTTTGATTCCGAAAAGTTTTTCAAATGACGACACATGGAGATTTCTATTGAATTCGAAAAAATATCAAAAAAAGGGGCGAAATATTGCGAAATAACACAACACTAAAACATGTTGATTGTTGATTGAAAATGATACGAAAACATGTAGGAAATTGGCGATATTTACATTGATATATCATCGCTTAACTATAACTTTATCGATTAGATAAGGTGATATAAATGTTGGGAAAAAATTCATTATATGCGAGTTTTTTGAATAAGTCAACCTATTATTTATCAAAAACAATTAAAAGTGATTCGATTATTGAACGATTTAGATTACTGTGTAATGGGAAAATGTTCAATTTCTTTAAATCGCACAAACACCGACCGTCCAGTGTATTCTATGATGATTTAATCGTTACAAATGACGATAAATTTTGTAAGTTTTTAAAATATTTATTCATCGGATTTATCGATTTCGTTGTATCGAAAATGCAACAAATTTAAAATTAAACAATTCGACACGTTTCTATTGAATGATCGTTAGGAGACTGTCATGGACCATTGCCAAATCAAAAGCACTTTGACAAATGACTGTCATCTAAATCATGAACAATTAATTTCGAAATTCGATCCTACACACCATCATCATCGACCACACAAATGCTTCTTGTCATCGTAACTCTTTCAACTTTCACGCATTATTCTCTCAAAAGTTTACACGCCGATTTGAGGCCGAATTTGTTTGAAATCGACGAGAATTGTGTGTTTTCCTATTTCAAAAATAATAAAATTATTGATCTTGAGCGTGAAATCCCATTACGAAAACCCTTTTCCGTTATTGTCGAGGCAATTCTATTATTGAAACTGGCAACTGCACTCTGTATTTATACAACTTTCGTCATCTCTATCAATTTTTTAATAGAATCTATTTGTTATCTAATCAATTCGTGTTTATAGTTGGAATAAATCGAATCCTTGATCCTGTTTTACTGTTTTTTTGTTGGAGAAAATTTGGGGAATTAGACCGGAAATTGAATATTTATATGAAAATTTTTCCAGAAATTCTCCAACATTTCAACACTTTAAATAATAATAATAATTGCGCGAATTTTTCGAATTCATTCTGTCTCGCGAATCGTTTTGGTAAAATTATTTAAATTTCATTTGGACGTTGTCCAAAATGACTAAATAAGCAACACCCCAAAAGTGTCATTTAATTCAAATATACATAAAATATTGAACGAAGACAAGCAAAAAAATATATATATAGTTTTTGTCGATCTAAATTTATCTATTCCTGCGTACGAACTACGTAAGAATAAAACCAAATGCCATTGACTATTTGACGTAGCCACAACCACCCCGTGTATTATTGGATTTTCATACAGCGATTACGAGAAATTCTCATTTTTTGTGTGTTGGTTTCCACTAGAAGACTTGGCAGGAATTACAAGTCTCCTTACAGATTATTGTTGGGTGAATCATTGGCGCCACAGTCCCCCAAATTTGGAAGATTAAAAAATGTTTTTGAGAATTATTAAAAAAAGAACACTAAATTTCAAGGGTATTATTTTAATAATAAAAGAATAAACACCTCTCTAGAAAAGATCTGGCACATTGATTTGGCCGAGGCGGGGTCCCCCCCGTGTTTTATTTTGCTAAAAACTTTTTGATGCCACTTCTAGGACACAAAAACAGATTATACACACACACGCTCTTTTAGTTTATCGTTTTATGTTTGAAATGAGACTCGTGGTAAATTAATAATTCTTTTTGTTCAACAAAAAAACGATCTATAAAAAGTGTTTTAAAATGTACGCGAGGGTGATTGGTTTTTCTACTACAATTACAGTTAATTTAGAAATTTTCATTGTTTTACTTAACAGAACAGCGCTGTGTTGTGGTGTTAATTGAATAAAAATTGCCTTGTTGTATTTATAATTAGATTAGCAATACTGTAGATTTGCCAATAATCTACAAATATATAAAAATTGTTGTTTATTTTCAAAGCCACAAAAATTTGTTGTAGTAAAAGCCGAATATCTTGAGATTGTTTAAACAAGTCTCCACCATAAAAGGAGTTGTTTTTTTTACCGTTTCTTTTAAATTACAAACTCCATAAGCGGTCGAATAAATTAATTTAGAACTATTACATAGAAATTATTATAAACAATTCACACAAGGAAGCGGATATTTGGTACATTTCAAAATTTCTATTGGCCTTCTTTTAATCTTCATATTTATCAGTTAATAAAACAACAAGCCACGTGTTTAAGTTCTATTAACATCTAAACGGATATTGTGAAATTGCAGATTTCCTTTAAGTTGTAAAACATTTAAATATTAGCAAAATTGTTGTGTGTGTTCTATTAAACGATTTATAACAAATTGACTTTGATCTAAATTGGATAAGTGTCTCATTGTTTATTACGAAATAATAATGTCATTATTTACACAGAAGAAACCTCGAAAAATTTAGATAAACATTTGGGGTGGTATAAATACGAATTTCCCAGGAACAACAATATTGAATCATATAAAAAGAGTGTGGTGACTAGTTTTATCATCGATTGAAAATTTTTCAGTTAATTTCTCATTCGTGTACGTACTGTAATTGTGATACGCCAAAAATTTGTAGGAAAAATTAAAATTTTGTATAGAAAACCGTGTGATATGGATGTGAAAGTTGAATATGCTGTGGAAACTGAATCGACAACAACACCGAAAAGAAAATCAAGTTTCAGGCGTGTTTGTGAGGCTTGTGATCGTGTCGTTCAACTGTATTTCACTGATGGTTCGTATTTATTTCGCAAAAAAAAAATACGAAAATAAATTTAATGTAGGCTAAATATCCATGACCTAGGTTAATTTGCGACCATATGGCGTTTTATGTGTGTGTTTTTGTCATGTTCGCCTACACACAGAAATTGCAATGACGATAACAACTATACATCATTTTTTTTATTGTGCTGTAATTAGTCTGTTTTTTTTGCGTTACGGTCAACTTTCCAATTATATCTGTATATTTGTGTTTGATTTTCTAGAAAATTAGCCGTCTGTTGTTATTGCGAAGGTGGTAAAATCGATCGAATTGTTTGAAAACCATAAATCAGAATCAACGCTACTTGTTCAATTGTCGCTGTTATTATTATTATTATTATCGTAAGTTCACATATGATGTCAATTAACTTAAATCCATAAATCTTTTATTGTTGTATGGACCATCACAATTCGAATCCATTAATCATAAAACGTCACGACATTGGAAATTTATTTATTTGTTTTATAAAAGAATACAATTGTTGTAGATTGTTGTTATTGGTAAACGGATATCCGGCGATTCATTAATTTTAATATATTTTCAGTTATTTAGAACTCACCGTTTAACGTTCAACATTATCATAAATCAAATGTTTCTCTCCTCCAGTGTTCCTTCATTTCTCGCAAATTTCTGAGGCTTTTCCTCTACAATATCGGCTACCCTAAAATAGTTCAAGTGTTGTTGATCAACTCTTTCTACACAAGATTCCTTTATTACTTTGCACTCTTTCGATTTTTTCTTATCGTGCCAACTTCTATCGGAGATTTGGCAAACACCACAGGTATTTTGGCCCTAAAAATCAAGAGATTGATTTTTCGGACTATATTTGTCAAACTATTTCAAATATATTTTATTTGATTTCGACAACATTCTGCTGTAAACAATTTAATTATTTTTTCAGTGTCTACTTTTGTTAGAACATCTTGTCACATCATTTTGTTAATAATAATCCTCTCTTGAAGGCGATTGAAGTTGATTTTCTGAAGTGTAAAAGCTAAAATTTTCGAATTCACATACCAGAGAAATACTGGCTTAAGACCTTCAATTTGCAATTAATTTTCATCATATCAACGTTAATGTGTCCCCAAGTCATTTAATAATATATATTGCACTGATATTATGTCCTTTAATAGAAATTTGGCTAATTCTTACAGGACTTCCTTCGGCATTTCGGGACTCTATTCAATCGATATGTTTCAGGTTTTTGTTGCAAGAATTGCGCATATTACAAAAAAATGTTTCCTGTGTTTACTCCCGATTTTGATTATCTTTAGATACGTTTCCCTATTAGAAAAAATTGCCCAAGAAATGAGACTAAATGGATATTTTCGAAATTTTGAAAAATCTGGTTATTTTTAATGCTGAAATCTCCGACTTATACAAATTATGTTTACGATTGCATAAGTTGGAGAAACGATCGTTATTGGATTCGATTGCAATATTTCTGAGAAAAATTGCGATATGATCATCCGGTAAGAGTTTTCAAGAAAATCGGAAAAGTCGTTTCTTCATTTGCCAAATTGAATGAAACAACTGGACATATCGAGAAAAGGTTTAATTGTGTCAACGTTGGAGTGACGTTCCTTTTAAAATTTAAACGTTTTTTTCCCCGGAAAATTGACTTCCAAATGTCGACAAAAGTATTGAATTTTCTGGAAAACAGGTGCAACTTTGGCAAAACGAATTCATGCAGTTTTGGAAAATATAATTCTGATTATTCATAGGAATTTTATTCATTTCTGTTGAATAATAACCGAGATATTAGAATCCCTTGAAAAAACAGGTTTTCCCGATTTTGTCGAGCAAGGATTATCGTTTCCGTATAATCGTACAGAATAATATTGTAACCGAATCCAAATATCGATCACTAGGGTGATAAATTGCGGAAAAAAGTCTTTGTTTTTATAGAAAAAGAGTAAATAGAACGGAAGTTACACACAAATAACAAAAAAAACTATTCATTTTTCATAATTTATCATCATAAAGTTAACGCGCTTCTCGTTTCATTATTTAAACTGCAAATATTTAACACCCCATCAGAGTGTGAAATTTGAGAAGGAATTTTACACCGAGACATGTTTTTCTATCGATAAAAAAAATGTAGAATAACATATCCAAATATTTTCCTTGTTAGATAGTATTGTGGTATTGTTTTAGGATTTTGAACATGACTCTCTTAAAGCAGCATTAATATTTCCAGGATTTACATAAACAAAGTTTATTACATTTTTACATTGTTTATTTTCTACGATATCCGCCCTTCTGTAAGTAGTTCTCGTAGATGAAAATCCCAACTTTAATAATGCTATAAATATAAAGTATAGTAGTATTTTTTTTAAATAGTACAAAGCCATAGTACTATTGCTGATTCACCTCTCTAGTTTCTTTCTCTATTTTTCACATTACAATGTTGAAATGGTGAAATGGTCAACTACCAGTTGTCACGCCCTTTGCAAAATATTTACAGCCCATGCCAGAGAATCTCTGGTTTGTTTTTAAAAATATCCCACTTGCGACCCAATGCATTGCTTTCTCTCACTTTAATCATTCTATTGAACAGAAGATGAAACAACATAGAAACGTGTATTTGAAATCAATTTTATGAGCAAGTATTTACGTCTCTCTTACACTTTACAACTTCATAGTTTTTTAAAAAAAAACACTACTATAGATTATTTACCGTTTACAAATGAAACTCTCTATTGTATAGGACAGAGGTGGCCAACAAGTCGATGACAGTTTGGATTGATCGCTCGCAATGTCTATTAAATATGTTACAATTTTGACAAAAAGCAATAAGAAAACGTAATGAGCTCAAGTTTCACTCTTCTATTTGTATTATGAAAATATAACACAATTAATTCTTGTGTAAAATGATTATGTATCCGGTTTTGTGTATGAATGAAGAGAAATGTAAAGTTCATAGTGCAAAACAATTATCATCAAATTTCATAGCATTATTATAGAAGGCACAAATGTTACAAATCATTGCAATACGATCATACTACAAAACTGAAACATGAATGGATCTGTTAATAATAAACGGTCGGAGGCGTTAATGATTCTAGTGCAATTTATTTGCAATTCTTTATAAATTACATCCATTATTCTACTATAATGATGTGTTGGCGGTTTATATTTATGCTATTGTTTGTTGTGGAACAATGTCAAAATTTCAAAATAAATCATCACAATCTCAAAATATTCGTGTTTAATTGTTTCAGTTTATGAACGTGTACCGATAAGAAAAGTAACAATTTAACGCCGAGTATAGCTAGGTAGTTGCTTAGATTGCGTCTCAAAACGGGCGCACAAAATCAATACCGTCTTAAGGGGTGGTTGGCGAGATTTTGATAAATATGATAATTCTTATTGAAGCGAAACTTCTACGCACCGCTCAATCAAATTAGAACTTTACAAATGTTGAAGTACATTTTCCAAAGAAAATAAGGTCATACGACGTTTCTTTTTCATCGAGTCTTGTTTCTAAAAGTTTCACCACTCCTACGTCTCTACATAATTTGTGTAAAACTAGGAATTTCTAAAATCTGTAGCGTTTTTAGCGTTGGTGTTGTCGGGTGCGGTAGTCTATTATGAAGATCGAGCTTTTACTAATCTACTAAAATCAGTGGAGCTAAAAATCGATTTTTAGTTGCGTTAATTTCTAGGAAAAATTCAATTTTTGCTTGCCTTCCTCGAAATCTTTTGAAGTCCTGGTCCAACAAATTTTTATAGAATTAAAAGGCTTTAGCATAAGATTTCCGAAAAAAGCACAGATTCAAGATTTTACAGAGAAACTAAATTATATTTAGAGTCGAAACTTTACAAACTCAATCTGCACTCGCTTGACTAACAATTTCACAAGTTTGTTCATTACAAAACCCCGAATAAACAAGAAATTGGAACAACAAGAAGAACCTACAATCAGGGGTGGATTCGCCATGAAACTAGGCTTAAACTATATGCCTCGCCTACAATCTTACGTATAAGAAGCCCAAAAGTTCAAATCCTCGCACGGCTGCAGTTACCCGAAAATATCACTGATTTCGTTTTATTTTACTATTTTTATAAGATCTTAGAATTTAGGCCAATGCACTATAAATTATTTTTTACCTTTAATGATCACTGTAAAGAGCCATATATCATCGAACAAAAATAAACGTTGTTTTTTTTATGGTTTATACACCAGCATCAATCACTGGTTTACGTAACATAAAATCAATCATTACGATTTTTTCGAGAAGAAATATAGAGAAAAAAGTGCATAATTAATTTAACCTTGTTTGTATTTAATAGAAATAATTCTATTAATAAATTGAAACATCAATAAATACACAGATAACAGTGTTTTTATAATTGAATATCGGGAAGATACACCACTTTTTTTTCTGCATATTGTAATCAAACTTCGTTATAATTTCATATCGGAGTGGGAAAAAAATTGTAACGAATTCAAGGCTGTTGTTCTAATGATGACGAATAAATCTTTGAACTTTGCAATAAATACAACGAAGAAACAACATTAAATTTTGCATGGGATGGGATTTCACTAAAAAAATTTGGAGATTTTTGTTTGTTCGAATCATTTCATCAATACATCACTTATCGAAAAATTATGGAAATCGCTTAACCGGGAAATTATACGAAATTCAGTATTAATAAAACAGCAAAAATACATAATCAATGTCAATATGAAAAATTAATGATTTTCTTCGAGAATATTGATGTTGGTTATTATTCAATATTTATCGTAGACGAAGGGGAACGTAATAAAACTTCGTATGTCATTATTTGCTCAGTAAATTATCGATTGATTCAATTTTTTTTTTATTATCATCATTATTACTATTATTGTAATCCATTTAAGGGTGTGTTGTGTACGTATACGATATTATGTATGGGTTTATATACAATTCACATGACAGTCGTTTAGAAAATAATTCTTTTTACATACAGTTGTTATTTGTTAGAAATCTAATACGATATTAGAGAATTGTTGGAGAGAGCCTAGTTTCATCTTATATCTTGTCTCTATCTATCTTTCTTCAACAGCTTTTAAGTATAACTTGTTTTAGTTGTTCAATGTTAGATGTGTGTTTGATATTAACTTAGCGTGAATGTAATCCGGTATATTTGTGTATTTTAACATTGTTGTTGTTTTTCTTATATTAAGAAGCATCAAATTTCCAACAGGTAATAATAATCCACATTTTGCATTTACATAAATTACACAACGATTATACGAGCTTCCAAAATCAATAAGACAATGTGTGCATTTGAATACGATTCTAAAAATCTGTTGTTTAATTGACTCGATTCGTGAATAATTTTAAATTCGGGTTTATTTAATTTGTTTGTTTGTGTTTTTTTTTTATTTAATTAAAAATGACAATGCCATTTATTTAATCCTCCGGTAGTTGTAGGTTTTCTACAATTTGTAATCTGGACAGGTTGCATACTAATTAAGCTTGTTGTTTTAATTTTTTTCCACGATATTTGCAAAATACCTTGAATCGGTTTATCGCAAATTTGTCCCCCTTTTTTGTTGATATTTCGAGAATTGATAACAATTTTAGTAATAAGATGTAAATTTTTACAAGTGGGTCAAAGTTGAATTATTTTACTTTTTCAAAATGTGTCAGTGATTCTCAACCTATGGCACTTGTAGCAGTATAGAGAAGAGATGTTAGCGTTCCATCCGTTTTCAATTTTCTTACGACACAAAAGGAGTCCTCAACAATTTTTAACGCGAAATTTTCTTGGACTGCCACTCCACTATCGCCCCTTAAGCATTGGTAGCAGACGTAGTAGAATATGGAAAAGATAAACTGAAAAGTGATCCCTTTTAGGTCCATTTTTATTTCAGTACTTTCAGTATTTCAGTACTGTATGTATTCAGTAAAATTGTTGCTTTTCAAAAAAGACTAGCTATTATTGCTTAAAAAAAAAACAACAGAACTGTCTTAACTTTGATAGATTATTGTTCATTTTTATTTTTTTGGAGAGGGGTTCCTAAAATAAGTTTTCCTGAAGCGCTAGGAAAGCTTGGATCGGCCCTAGTTACAGGCAAACTAAGCAAGGTAGTACTTTTTGGCTAATATTATGTTAATATACTGCATTATACAGAGTTGGCGAGTGGACTATGTACTTTGGCAAAAGATAAACAGTGTTGAGACTTCTTCACATTTAGGAACGATCTCCCAAGTTTGTTATATTCCTTTATATTGCATTCTATAAGAGATTCCCTTGTTTATGACAAGGGTAAAAAGTAGCGACATTTTTTCGATCTTGAATCAAATGCCACCCCTGTATAGTTTATATAGTTGTAGAAAATGGTATTTCGGGGCATCAAGCATAATTCTGTGAGGAGAGAAAATTTACATTTCACCCTCTAACACCTGCGCCACTTACAAACTATATTCATTTCGAGAGCTAATGCTCTTCAAAATAAACCTGAATCTAGACAGTGGTGAATTTAAGCTTAGACCCATGAGGTCCGGGCTGAGGGCGGCAACAGTTTAGGGCGCCAAATTTTCAGAAACGGCTCAAACTTAAAAAGGAGTGTTCTGCCCGAAGAAATTGATGATAAAATTGGGTTTGCATTGTACACAATGGCTGTGATTAAAGCCTGTAATATCTTCCAGTTTCGAGTTGAAGCTTGGTGGCCAGTCTTGAGATTTCTTTGATGTTTAAATCAATTATGTAATTAGTTACAAGATCTGCAGGGCATTGAATCTTTGTTATATTTGAAAAGTGTTAAAACGTGTACAATTCATAGTACTTTTTGTCTGCAAATGGCCCTCAATTCTATGTTCTTCAGTATTATGGAAAGGACGCCAATTCAAACCGGGCCTAGAGCGTTATGGAAATTAAATCCGTAACTGACGATTCCATCAAAAAAAAAATCAGCTGTTTTGCTGATATCTTGTCCGTTAAGCCTGAACGTTTGAGAACCACCGATCTATACCCCTTTATAGGCTACATTTTAACATATGTTACAACTTGATTTCTAAACGAAATATATAAACTATCGTTCTCTAACAATTGACGTAAATGGTTAATTGCGGATCTGAACCATTCATTCCAATTTGACGGTTAAATATAGGAAAGTCCTTATACAGTTGTTGTAAGTTGTTGATTTTTTTCCTCCCCCCATTCCCTTCTCTTTTCGTTTTCCAACGAGATAGAACCCTCGAACACAACCATTTATTATTATTATTATTATTTGTTGTTGTTGTTGTGGTGTTGATAAATTTGGCACACGTACTCCACACAACATCCCAAACATCAACTTCATTAATGATCTTCAAGTTGATTAAGTATCTTTCTGTTACAGACGCTGCCAATAACGACCAGTCCGGAACAGTTAATACATCGTCTCCCGTCAATAAACGCAGGGGTTTCAGTGGGTAAGTCACACAATTTAATTGTTACTAATTTTTTTTTTGGTCTCTCTCAATTAATTTGTAGATTTCTTAGAAATTCTCTCTATAACCTGTAGCTTTTCGAGTTTCATGTAAATACCCCGTTAATCCAGATATGCAAAACTGGCACGTAAATTTTCTAAACACGCAACAATTTATTATTATTATTATTATTGTTTGGTGATGACCTTTTTGCGATATTTTCTAACCATAAGAAGAAACATGCTACAGGCTATATTAACAGTGTAGTATTAGTGAAACGATTGTCGCATAATTAATTCCTTTGTGTTTGCTATTTTATTACAAAAAGATAGTGCTAGTTTGTCTCAATTCAAGGATTTAATTATTATTTTTTTCCATTGTGATTCTCGTAAATTTCGATGAAAATGATTCACGTTTTTCCTTAGAAGGCTATATTTGAATTGTCCTTAACTTATTGTTATCTTATCTTGTTATCAATGTAATCAACAACATAAAAATCTTTCAATTATCTCAACAATTCTACATTAAATTTCTGATTTTCTAGTCTTTTCTATTACAAAAAAAAAATGAGTAAATTTCGTAAATTCATTACAAATCTTTGTCCAAATTGTACAAATAAGAGGTAGTTTGGAAAAATTATCGATTAATTTTTTTATTATTATTTTCTAATTGTAATACTCTTTGCTTGTTTGACCAGGCGGAAATGGTTACCACCGCCACTACGAAAATTATCACAGGGCAAAGTCGATAAAGCACAGAGTGGTGCTGCATTGGATCGGCCACCATTGAAAAAGACTGGCTCCGATAAGAGGATCAAGGTAAATAAATTTCTCAAAAATTCTCCACGTTTTTTTTTAAATCACACACAAAACATTCTGTTTGCAACTATCAATTATGTAATATTTTTTTATAAAATTGTCCCACAAACTCCTTTTACATCATTGTAGCGATAATTTAATTTTCACTGGAAAAAACCTCAGCAGGAAATTACTTGGTTATATTATGGGGATTTTACTTTATCATTAACAGTTTCCTGTCCTGAATCACATTTATTTACAATAAACCCAAATAGATTAGTATTTTTCTAATATTTACCATGAGTAGAAAATTATTGCGTCGACTATCGTTGTTTTTAAACAATAATGTATTGATTCGATTGTGAATTAACGTAATTTTAATCGATTTATAATTGTGTAGGTACCATCTGAAATGGGCAATAAACCATCAGTGTCAGAAGGTGAAGATGATGATGAACGACCACCATTAACACTAAAAGGTGCCAAATCATTAGGATCAGAATTAACAAACGGCGGTGGTAGTGGTCTAACAACGGAAGATGCTGATGAAGAAGTCGAATTACCACCACCAATGAAACCGATCCAAGAACCGATTCTAGTGACATCACCACCACCCGGTGTACCCGACATTGAGGAGAATCCATGCAAACGGGTAATTGTCTACTTCTAAACAAACCATTTTTATCCATTTTCTTCATTTCTATTTTTATGTTCATCCAATCTTTCATCTCATTGATTAATCTTCATGTTTCATTGGTAATAAGTTTGTCTTACCTCTGCAGGTCTCTAGTTTAACTTTAAAATCACTAGAAGGTGCTACATCGGCAGATTTGGCTGAAATTGAACAAATTGTTAAGGAACGAATGGTGCGGATCACTTTATTTTTGCACAACTTTTTTATAATTATTATATATTATTTTTTTGGTATTTCTTGCATGTTCATAACATTTACAAAATATTTGCACATCAGCATTTGATTAGTTTGCATCGTAATTCATCTTCTAATTGCATAGTTGTTTGTCTGTTTTTTTGTAATTTAGTTTTTTTTTGCGATTTTATTGAATCATCAATCAATTTTGTTTCCAATTTGAAATTTATTCAAATTTTAGGAACAACACTCAGAGAATCAAGAACGTAATTCACTGTTACGTGATACGAAATCATCAGATGCAATATCAACCGATTGCGATCATACAAATACTCATCGTGACCTATCAACACAATCATCATCAAATGAGGCAACAGCACTGGCATTTAGTGGTGATGAAAGTGATAAACCATCTGAGGATAATATCGATAGTGCCAAAAAAACGGAGAGTTTACTAAGGAAACGTCAATATGTCCTACAAGAATTGGTGGATACTGAAGAGGCGTACGTTACGTATCTATCGTTAATTGTTGATGGTTATATAGCAACCATGAAGGATCCAGAATGTGAGATACCGATGCCTGAGGATCTACGAGATGGTAAAGATAAGATGGTGTTTGGTAATATTGAAGCCATCTACGATTGGCATAAGAAGTAAGAGGGCGGCCACTCTTGGTTTGATTTTGATTAATTTAAGCATTTTTCTAGTCTATTCCTGAAATCGTTGAAGAAAGCCGTCGAGAATCCCATGGAATTGGCGCAATTATTCAAACGTTACGAACGTAAATTGCACATGTACGTGGTGTATTGTAAGAATAAACCAGTCTCTGAATATATTGTATCCGAATATTTGGATACGTATTTCGAGGAGTTACGTTGTAAATTAGGCCACAAATTACAATTGTGCGATCTATTAATAAAACCAGTCCAAAGAATCATGAAATATCAATTAATGCTGAAGGATATATTGAAATATACAGAACGTGCTGGTCTTGTTAATGAAATTGAACCGTTACGTGCCGCCTATGATATAATGGTGGTTGTACCTAAAGCTGCCAACGATATGATGGATGTGGGGCGACTTCAAGGATTCGATGTAAATATCCCATAATTAAATTAATTCCCATTTTTATTTTTATTGTGATTTAAAGGGTAAAATCACCGCCCAAGGTAAACTACTTTTGCACGGCTTCTTGAATTGTTCCGATCAACAGGGTACCGTTATCGGTAAAAATAAGGATTTGCAAGTGTTCTTGTTCGAACAGAGCATAATCTTTTCGGAAGTTGTTGGGAAAAAGACACAATTCACCAGTCCACAATACATTTATAAGGCTCACATACAAGTAATTTGATTCGTGTTAAATCGTAATTTTTGTGTGTGATTATTTGGTGATTTTCAGGTGAATAAAATGAGTTTGGATGATGTGAATGAAGATTGTTTCACATTAGTCTCAACCGATCCAAATAAACCGACATTAAGTGTTGTGTGTCAGACGACCACAGCCGAATTACACCAACAGTGGTTGTCGACAATTAAAAATATCTTGCAAACGCAAAAAGACTTTTTAAAGGCCATCCAAAGCCCGATTGCTTATCAAAAAGAGCTTACAAAAGAAGCGTGAGTATTATAAAAAAAAAAAACAACAAAAATGCACTAAATAATAATAATCGCCTATTTGGGGCTTTTTCTGTTACTAACAACAATCCATTTTTTTTTTGGTTTAATTTCGTTGAAATTAACAAAGAAAATTGTAAAATAAATGGGAGATTTGCTTAAAACAATGTGATCCTTTGATAACATTTATAATGAATGTTGTATGATAAACACGAATCTTTACAGTTTTCAAGTAGGCACACTCTATTTCTTCTTGAATAATCACTATTATGCTCTGCTCCAATATTTGAGGATGATGATAATAATTAGATTAGAATATATTTTATTTACCAGAAAATTGAGGCCATCCGTTCATTCTTCTAGATACAAAAATTATATTTTTATCGATATATAAACGGAAATCTTCTTCTATTACTTAGAATCCTTAACTTGCTCAACTGCAGAATGTGAAGGAAGTCGTGTAAGCTTTTCATTGAAGCTTACAAGATTTGGTTGTCTTCACTGTCATGCCTGGTCTGCTCATGTGTTAGTTTTTAATAAAAAAAAAAACAAATTATATAAGGAGCACGAGCACTGTTATTTTTATGTCACGCCATGGATATTGGATGCTACTTTATATATAAAAATAACAAAAAATTAACCAATAATACTCCTAATTTCTACACTAAATGTGTTATTTGATTGTATTGATTAATTGTATTAATAAGTTTTGGTTATTTTCAAATTTTCCCTTGATTTTGTGGTGGGGAAATGTACATAGAAAAAAAAACTGTATGTTTGTACATAAACTATAATCATTGATAAGCGATGATGGAACACAAATTTTCAATAGAATAAAACATAAAATTAAAGGAATTTGGTTTTCTTAACACACTTACTAAGATCCATTATTATGTTTATTGTTTAATTTTATTTTTTTGTTTTTTCCGCCCGATTCGCACAGTTCCCTATCTGATACGTCCTCGTTGTGGGATCCTAGTACTGTTAGGAAAGCTGCATCGCCACCACCACCACCACCAGCACTACCGCCACCAGTACACGATCATAATCGACGTAAACAACAACATCAAATCCATAAAGCAAACACAATTGGTATACCATCGGAGATCAATGATGGCAATGAATCGAAAGTCCATCCAACGACCAATAAAAGACTGAATTTCTTTGAAGGTTTCCGGAATACGTTACGTTCGAAACATAAGAGTGATACGGCCGTTTTGGAATCACCCAAAGAGATTGTTAATGATCAGAATGATCTGCATCGGAGATGGTCGGAGACACAACCAACGGTAATTTGAGAATTATTGTTAAATGATGATAAAAAAAAAACGTGGTGGATTATTATGAGATTTTTGCATGTGACTCTCTTCTCTTTAGGTATTATAACAGTGAGCTTCAAATCGAGTAAACTAACCAATAGAGAAGGCTGTGATACAATACTTAAGTAGTTTATTGTTATTATTATTATTATTATTGTTAATATAATTATTTATATATAAAAGTTGTGTTTGTCGGAAATTTTCAACGGAAACTGGATCGATTCAGATATATATAAAAAACACGAAACGGTGAGCATGTTTTTGCCTACCATTTCATCCACATATCTTTTACGTTTACTTTCCACTAATCACAATTCTGTGTGTGTTATCGCATTATTCTTCATCTGCTTGGTTACGGTTTTAATTTTTTCGGGTACTAACAATTCAATCGATCAAATCTTAGTGGTATCTAATTGTGGCGCATTTTCAGTATGAGAATCATGTAATGGCACCGGGCACACAGGCGCGTCTCGTTTGCGAATGGCCCGATTTGAATTTGGGCGATGTTGTTACAATCATCCGTTACGATTCAACGCAAGGCTATTTGGTGCAAACTAATAAACATTTGGAGGAGATCTGGGTACCGGCACATGTCCTATCGAATTACAATAATCGTAAACCGTGGTCGTTTCGGTTCCGTAAGCCACCATTACGGCGTGATATCAATCAACAACAATCGGAGAATAATCGATTATTGGATGCTCCATTGTATCCGGAATTTCGTGATAAACTGAAGGATATTACGGTGCAATGTGGAGCCAAAGTTGTATTTAAATGTCGTCTAATCAATTGCAATCGTCATACGAAAATGTATTGGAAACGTTTAGAGCCGAATTTGTGTGTTTTACGTGGTGGTCGTTTAATTTTTGGACAAAATCACGAGAGTATCGCAATGTTAACATTGGATAACGTCAAAATATCAGATAGTGGCACGTATTCGTTGACAATTACAAATGAATGTGGTACAATTCAAACAACATCGATATTAACAGTCACCGATTCGTATCCACCATTACAGGAACCCCGCATACAGATCTTGTCGAGTTCTAGTGTTTTATTGAAATGGAATTCAGAGTATTACGATCAATTCTTGATTGAATACTGTAAATTAGGTACCGGTGAATGGTTGTCGCCGAATAATAATCGAATCATCACAACAACAACTTATACAATCGATGATCTAATACCCGGTGAAACGTACAGTTTTCGTTTAGTTGCTTGTAAAAATAAATTAGTCAGTTTGCCGAGTATTGCTGTGACGCTACCGGTAGCCGATGATCTGCGTTGGCAACAAGAACAATTCAAACGACGCTATGTGGAATTGGACGAGATCAATCGTGGCCGTTTCTCGATTGTCCGTTTGGCCAAAGATCGTGGTACCGGTGTTGAGGTGGCATTGAAACAAGTGATCCGGCGCAAACAACCCCATCATATCACACAAGCTGAATATGGTCTGTTAGCCAATATGCAACACGTTAATATTGTACGATCGTTGGCACTCTTCGATAATGCTCCATTACCAGGACTCGACACTATCGTCTTAGAATTGTACGCAATCTCCCCTTCAAATCAATCAATACTAATCGATTGTGGTTTTAGGGTAAAAGGGCCGTTATTATTCACGTACATCTGCGAGAGGAACGAATACTCTGAAGCAACCGTCAAGACCTACATCACTCAATTAATGTCGGCGTTAGCATGGCTGCACGATAAAAACATCCCGCATTTAGACATAAAAGTAAAATCATCATCATACAAAATTCGTTTCGTATAATTCTATCGAAATTTCAGCCTGAAAACGTGATGGTCGATCTATCGCCTCCAATACCACTTCTCAAATTGGTGGATTTCGGCGATTCGGTCAATACAACGAAAAATGTGATCCTACCACCGGCTTGTCTCGAATTCGCCTCACCGGAACTAGTATTAGGCCAACCGGTTGGTAAACATACCGACCATTGGGCCGTCGGTGTGTTCCTCTACGTGTTGCTGAGCGGTGTGTCGCCGTTCCTCGACGATTCAATGGAGGAGACCACTGCCAACATCCTGAAATGTGATTATTGTTTCCCCGATGAATACTTCAAGGAGATCTCGTCGGGAGCCAAAGATCTCGTTGGGAAATTGTTGGTGCTTGTTCCATCGCAACGGATCAGTATGGGGGAGTGTTTGAAGACGGATTGGATCAATCAGGTAAATTGGGTGTCGATTTGGAGTGTTGTTGGATTAATTGGGTTGTTTTGCAGGAGGGACCGTATTTGAATTGTATATCGTCGACGGGCTTGAAGACGTTTATGATGCGGCGGCATCCGATGAATGTCCCAACTAGTCCCATGTATTCCAATGAGAATATTTTATGAAATCGAAACATTTCGCTTGTGATATTCAAATTTTTTTTGTAAATTTCTCGACATCGCCATATATTCTACGTTACATTTCTTTCATTAAACCGTAGAATAAAATCATCATTTTATATAGTCTGTATTTTTTAAAGAATTAATTTTTAATGAAATTTTCGTGTGATTTGTTAACTTATTATTAATTAATGTTGTAATTTCTGACAGTAAATCATCTATTTTAAGCGTTTTCGTTTAATATCTTTCATATCGTTTTTAATAAACATCAGTAAGACTGGTTATGTAATGTTGGAAATGTGCGCAAGTTTGCCGCAGGATCTGCTGTTGAAAACAAAAAACAACAGAACTGTTCTGGTTTAAAGGAAATGGACGGTTGCCAACAAGGTAACATAAATAATAGCAGTTAACGAGACTCGCAGGAGCCATCCGAAGACTTGCAGAAGTAATTCAAATTCTGGCAGAAATTACTAGCACCTTCACCACCTGGTTTCCCTTTCTAGTCGTCCGCCTGCCGTGCGCGATCTACCCCTCGTTATGCGTGAAATCTGGCGGTTTCAAGGTCGTCACTAGGAACCGCCGCCACCACCACCACTAGTTATTAAAGCCGATCTGTATCAGTCGTCCTTCTCATCATCACCATCAATAGAACGGGAGTCGGTAGATATCCAGGACTGAACAATCCACCGTGTTTGTAAAGGACAAAAGATTGTGCGACAAAGGGGGTAGCGGTGGTGGTGGTGGTAGGTTGTTTTCAGCGATCGATACAGCCCCGAAATAGGCCGGGCGAAGCACGGCGCGCCTGTTGCCAAGCAACCCGTTTTACTAACGTGACACACTGACACCCTGAATTATATAAACTTCTAAATGGTTTGTGTTACTTTTCAATAATTCATCTGGTCGCTTTTAATTTGCAATAAAGCGCAAAAATTAACTGATGGGTAGTGTAAACCAGCGAAATAATTCACATGAAAGCGGGGCAAACGGTAGGGGAGAGACGGCGAAATCAGGTCAATTCGGGGGGGTAGTTGTTAAAGTTTCAACGTTTCTACTTTAATAAACTCCATCCGTATCGACGTGGCAGGTCTAGTAAGATGCTTAGTTTCTAGGAAATCCTCAAGGACTTGGTCTATGTTGTAATTATGTGTTTAAAATGATAAATCGCGACCGTTTATATGAAATGTAAACTTTGAACAAGATAAAAGACCCCTTTGTGCTAAATAATTTAAACGAAATTTCAAATAAACTTCTATCGATTCGAAGAATTTTTTTGGATTAGAAAAATGGCCGTTTGGATTCCTAGAATTTCCAAAACTACCACTATTGGTGCGGCACGTATTAACATTCCATTTACAGAACCCGCCCCTAAAATGTTGTCCGGGGAAAAAAATAAAATGGAACCACCTGGCTCTCTAGTTTAGAAATATTTCGAAATTTTTTACCGACCATCGTCTACCGTTCGTTTTATTTTGTTGTTTTCGGAACGATCCGAAAACCAATTAATTTTCGTTAGCCGGAAACAGATGTATTTGCAAGCGGGCCTGTACAAAATTCCCCATAAAAAATTACAAGAATTTGATTATTTATCAAAATAATGGTAAAATTTATCAGGTTTTTTTTTCGTTGGCAGTATTGCGTAAATTTATTGCTTTTATAGCGTTATTGTTAATTAAATTACAAATGTTTGAAGTGAAATTTTTTACACTCTCACATTATTCGAATCATATTTGCATTTTAATTATATTTGACTATTGTTTCGGGATTTTACGGAAATTTACCAAAAAAAACTCGGTTCTGTGATAGTACCAGAACATTTACAAAGAAACACCGGAAATACGATTCTTTCCTGGTTTCTTCGTGTTTTTATAAATCAACAATTAGCTCATTAGTTCCGTGTTCGTAGCACCGAAAAAGCCACTGCATAATCGAAAAATATCACAAAAGGATTGGTAAAAAAACGGCAATAGAAACACAAAGACGAGAACAAGGTGATTGTACTGTGTGTGGAAAATTTTCAAAACGTTACAAATCAAAAAAAATTCAAAATCCATCGCGATAGTTGTTTTCCAATTTAGATATTACGTAATGCTATACTAACGCCGATAATTACCAATCAATTGACTGACTGGGTCTAAATGTGTGAATTTCGTTGTTATTGTTGTGGAAATTGTTGACGAAACTGGCTTCCACTCCAACAACAATAAGTTCATAATATATAGGGAAAAAAAACAATAGTCTTTTATGTAACATTGTAATCCGACCAGTGATGGGTTCAACAAGCTGAAGTAATATTTTCATACGGTGATTTTTCCATATAAAATAGCACGAATGGCGATTATTTGACAAAAAAAAACCAAGCGAGCAGGAAAAAAGAAAATGTAAACGGAACCTGTTAGTGTCAAGTTATCGCATATTTAACTCTTCCGCTTTTCGTTGAACACCACTTCATTAAAAGTGGCCGGTCTATTTTTTTTTTGTCTTTTGAAAATTATAATTTTACAGCCGATTAGTCATATGTAAAGATAGATTTATGGCAGCTTTTCAATGTATAATTCTGCCAACTGTTTGAAATTTCTATTTCAAACCCAACAAGAACGAGTAAAAAAAGAGAGTAAATTGGTTAAAACCTAAATTAGCCAACGGTTGACTTTTACTTGAAATTCGGTCGGTTCTAGCGTTGGAGCGTGAAATAATGATCTGAATTTTTTCTTGGACATTTAGAAAGTTTTCTAAATCCATTAATTTTCTTTTCTTTTCGTTGCAGGTTGATGCCTTGAATGGGACCGACCTAAGCGACTGAATTAAGTGGCGGTGAAACTGGTTGTTCTTCAGGTAGGTGTCCTGTAAAGCCTGATAAGCCGGCTAAGGCCCCAGAAATTAAATGCCACCCCCTTTACAAAATTTTCCTTGGTGTTGAGATGAATTTACCATGAAACCAATGAAAAAATGAAGGCTTCTTTAAGTCGCCGTCAACCACTACTTATAAAATTTTGTTTTTTAAAATATCCCATAATCGATCCAAAAATGAGTGCACCTCCCGCCCCGAATCTCCTGAATCCGGCACTGTTTTGTAGTTCGACTACTGAATTGAAAAATTTCCATAAACGAGACATTTGATCTCATTTTTTCTGATTCTCGTAAAGTTAATTGTGAAATTTTCAAATAAGGCAAAATTTCACAAAATCACCCGAAACACTATTAAAGCGGTAACAAAGAGAAGTCGTAAAGATAATACAGTTTTATATAGCAAGATTTGATATGCAGAACCTAACAATGGAAAACTATAAAGATAAAGGAGTCTTTGTCTCTAGATTTTAAATTCAAGTCGGGTAAATGCTGCAGTAATTGAAAATTTGCAAAACATACGAAATTGATATCATATCGTAAAAAAGACATATTCGTGTTGAGCATGGAAGAATCGGCAATTAGCGATATTGAAAGGGATCCTCAAGTATTGCATCTTCTATCAAAAAAGATGTAGATCGCAATTTGTTGTGTTACCAATTTTAGTCGTTATCTTGCAAAGAAACTTTATAGGACGTATTACTTTTCAATATTCTTCAAGATTCTTGTTTTCGTGGTTTGGTTTCAAGAGTGACGGCGTTTTTGTGTTCGAGATCAGTTTTTCAGCCTTCTAGCAGCACTTTTTATACGGCGCCATCAACTCAATTGATGGCCCTATAAAGTCACCGGTAGGGCCCCCCTATTTTCTATTCATTATTCCAATCAATCATGACCAAATGTGTTTACAATTATTTGAAATGAAATCGTCAACCATGAATTGACCACATATGGTAATTTAAACGAATAATCGATGGAACTGTTGTTATATTCATGCCTATTTAGTGTTGATACAACTAGTTGGTTGTTTGCAAGAATTACAACACAAAACTAGGTCGTTTCATACTTTATCGATCAATAAACGGCTGCTATCTGTCTTTGTTGTTCACGTACAATTGCGATCGTCGTGTTGGAGTGCAAAACATCCAAGATTCTATGGTAATTCTTTTATTAAGTTGAGTCAGCTGATTTTTTTTCGATTTTCTTTAGGTTTTACTCTCGATACTATATTAAGGCTCTAGTACGATATGCCACGATCCACGGTTCTTGAGTTGTGTGCAAAGTTGACTTTTATTTTATTTTTTACAAAGAATTGGACATGTTACGGGGGACCACTGGTGTGTCCGCCTAAAAACGATGATATTCGAGATTTTTTATTACTCTGAATGTATACAAAAAAAAATTATAAATAGAAAGAATTACATTTTCAGCAAGGTATTTGCCATCTTCCAGGTCGCAAAAAAAGTTCTTCAACTTATGCAGGGATTGTGACATCTACAGTCCCTAAAATCCAAAAACAAATGAAGCACGTTAAACTAGAAGATGTTGTCTATACAATGATCCACGAATGTTTCACAAGAAGTCATAGACTATGCAGGTACAACGGCTGTAGTCAATACGAATTTGTCAGGAGACTAGAATTTGCCTTGCTCTATCTTGAAGCTGATATCCGCCCAATTTTATTGAATTCTGTTAATAAACAAAGGACAATTGAAATTGTTATTGAATTTTAGAAAAAATAAATAAGTTTTTCAAAAAATGTTCACTTGAGATTATTGCTCATTATCTTAGGAAACAGATACAAAAGGATTTTCTTCTTAAAACGTTCAATCCTTTGTAAAAAAGATCGAAATCAACGGTGCACAATTCGACAACAGTGGATTATCGCCCATTGTGACAGAGCCTTAATAAAACTTATTGTTAGAAAAACCACATTTTAGCGTTTTAATTGATCGATTTGTTGCGTTCCTGTTTTATCGCTTTGTTCTCAACTTGAATTTCGTTAATCAACAGCTGAATAAAAATAGTTAGCATAGATAATGTAACGCAAAAAACATCTGCTTGTGTTCAGCCGGTGTTATAATATATGTATATAATACCCGAAATTATATATATTTTTTTTGTCCTAAACCAATTCTCTCAACCAAAGAGATGGCACATGTTGATTAATATTTTGTAAAACATAATGGCCGCCTACGGAACCGGCAATGCCGATGATGTCATCCCCCGCTGTAAAATGTCATCAAATTCTACTAGAATTTCCAATGAAATTTCAGCGATGTGTCACAACAATCGGAATGCCTGCGAGTTATTCAAATGAAAATCATTAATTTTTCTTTTTGCTGTATTTGTTAATGTTGTGCAATATGAACAATAAAAAAATTTTACACAACACTAACTATGCAAATAGTCGGATGAAAAACATTTTCTAATTTTCTCTTTCAACAATCACCGATCTAGGTTTATTGCTTGATTTTCTTTCGTCATCCTAGCGCAATCAAGACGAAATTCTACCAAGCCGGATATTTTATCCAAAAAGTTCGTTATAAATTTAATATTAGATGGTTATCTAAAATAAGTCGCATAGATACTAAGGAGACTTTGTACCTGACAGCCAATCATAGTTGTAGATTTTTTGGCGGGAACACAGCTGTTTCAGCCGGAACACAGTTTTCAAGGTTCCATTCCGCGAATATTACGTGAGAGGAGGAGAAGGCCCCCGCATGTATACATAAATACAATAGAACGAGCATATGTTGTGAATATTTTGGTTGTTATTCAGTTGGCATCTCGCTATATAAACATAGCCGGTTTTAATGTTTTAAAAAAGAAAAAGGTCAACCAAAGACTTTTACTGATAACAACGATAGCCTTCAACGTGTAGACGCAACGGTTGGGAAAAAAAAAACTTGTAGATTATTACCACGAGGCTAATGTTTTATATATATAGTACACATTACAAAAAAAAACCGGCAGATTTTTATAGATAAGGCTCTTGATAAATTCCAATCTAAATCATAAAGTTTCATTTTGTTTGGCTTGGCGTTGTAATAAAATAAACAGCAAGATAAAAGTTGAGCGTAGAGTTGGAAACTCAAATAAGAAAAGTCGAAGTTATTTGATTATTGGAAAGTAAGATCTGGAACGTTCCAGGACAGGTGGAATCGTTCAACATTTCAAATCTAGTAAAACGCTGTTTGAAAGGAATCAGGCCACTTTTACGGACTTACAACAGGGGCGGATCTACCATGAAACTAATGAAATGATACAACAGAGATCTCGTCTTATTGAAGCGAGACGAGATTTATGTTGTAATGCGGATATGAGTCTCGTCTCGGCTCTAGATGTGTCTTCAAAAGATTTTTGTTGAATTGAGAGAAAATATCAACAGTTTTTGAGCAATTTCTACATCGTTTATCGATAAAAAACTTGTTTTTATGAGTAGTTCTGAGTTAAAATAATTGAGTACTTTATTAATTAATTAACCACAACTACCTGATTAATACCTAATTATAGGTACAGACGAGAGAATCCTCTTTTACAAAGTAAATAGCAGAATAGTTATTTTGTATAAATATTATTGCTGAGAGACGAGCGGAAAGAGGTCCATCTCTAGTCTTGCTTCGACGAGAGAAACCGACACGAAAACGAGAGATCCCTAAAAGAAGTGCCTTGAAATAATTAACTCCAGTCTAGATCCGCTCCGGATCTTACCCTCCTAAAATATATCCAAAAATTTCTCAAACATCAGCTACTTTTGAGCCGTTTTGTAAAGAAACACCTAACTTGTAAAAAAATTGATAACACTGTAGCTAAGCGTGCAATAATTTTTGGTACTACCGGTATAGTGCAAATATCCTGTAGATAAACAAGCTTATCTGTTTAGTTCTATTATTGAAAAACGACTAAATAATTGCAATACGATTATGTATTCATTTATAATTGAAGCTCATTAATGCTTCATGCATCAAATAGAAACCTTTGAAATAATTTAACTAATAATAGCAGACATTTAGTAAAACAAGAGCTGGTAACCAACGTAATAGATCATGACGTGAAGAGTTATTATCATCCTCATAATTCAACAAATTTAATTTATCGTTTGACTTATTGTTAGTTAAATGTTGTCCATCATTTTAATGATCTAATTGTTGACAAAAATTCCGATCGCTATAAATTTACTATCTACAAATGGAAAAATTCACATTACAAAGTCTTGTGTGTCGTAAACGTCACAAGTTGATTATTGATATGGCATTTGATGTAAACAAATTTGCCAATAGATGTAACTCTAAAACTGAATGAGTGCAAAACCTCCACTTCCTCCTGATAACCGCCATTTAGGTTTTGACAATGTATTTTTGCTTCAAAAAACACTATTTGCCAAAATTTTGGGATCATAAGAAAATGAGAAGGCTTAGAATTATTGTTATTGAACTGCAACAGTTGCTTCTACTGTGTCAAAACCAAAAACGAGCCAATTGTCCTCTTTCGGTCGCCTTCTAACTAATCTTAATTACAACTGTACCGATTTTAATGGCACTTTTTAAAAAGCAAAGATTTTTGGGGTTCTGATTTTCCTTCTATTAATTTGACAAAAATAAATCGTGCTCGATTCCACAATATACACACAAATCAATAAAACACGTGCCAACGTTTTTTTTTAGACAAAAAAAAATAAAAGTAAATAAAATAAGAAATAGGACGACAAAGAAAACCAGTAATTAATTAAGGGAAATGGTGAGACTTTTACGTAATTAGGGTTCCATTATGGACAAGTTTCAAACAGTTACGTGTAAACGATATTATCAACGCCAGAAAAAAAAAACCGTCTGTTTGATAAATTTTTAATCAAAACATCCTAGACAGTTTCATATTTCATCAAGTCGAAGAATCATTATCACCTACATGTTTAACCGACAATAATTGTAAGTATTTCCATATATTTCTAATCTATTATTTACATTTAATTACAGCTATTCTATCATTTCTCAACTTAGTGAACGGGATAATTACATTAATTTCTCCATAATTTAATTAATCAAAGAAATCTCAACAATTATTGCAAAAAGATCAATAAATAAATAAATAAATGAGAGCGAAGGAAATAGGTGGTGTTGCCAAATCCAATTTCCTTAGAATGTAAAAAACTGTTGGACTAAATGTCCGCTTGTTGCTGGATATATTCGAATTTGCATTTTTTATTGCATTTATTGCATTTTTCAAAATTACGCAGCACTTCCCCAGGTTGTCCACCGGTTTTTTTTTCCTGAAGCAATCGCAATTACCGAAATATTCTGGCTTTTCTTGTTCCATTAATTAACCACAACTGCTTTCACTTTCTCCTTTCGTCATTCTAATGGAAAAGAGAGTGTTCTTTGGGAGGATTAATGCATTTTTCACTTTTCACAGCATTCTTTTGGAGGTTTAAATTTTAAATTCCCATTTTCATGTCTTTCAAAATTGATTTGCAATTTTCAGTTTTTGGCAATATTTTGAAAGTTGTATTTACTGAAGATTGTTGTTACAGAATATTCAGTTGAACTGTAGTCGTTTGTATTGATTTCAGATTCGACTCCATGATGTGAACTCGTACCTTAGGGACCGAAGTGGCCCTCAGAAGGAAACCTCTAGCCTTGTGGCTTGTGGTTGAGAGTCCAGGTACGTCAGAGTTTTTTGCTTTTACCTTGAATGTTGTATATTACACATAGTGTGTTTTATCTTAAAAATTCGATCGAAACAGATAACACATCTTGCTAAACTAAATATACAGACGACATAATAAATGTAGGAAGCGCAATGTTCCGTATTTGGAGAGCGAGCTGCCTATGGGGAATCCGTCTCCGTGGCCCAACTCACAGATTTCATCGTTGCACTCTCTCTGTCCTGTAATTTTGAATGCAACTGAAAGTAATGTGAAAAAGTGTCCGCTATATTGAGAGGTATCCACTTATTGTGAATTTATTATTGAAGCGAACGATTTGAATTCGTAATTTGGGTCAGGAGACTCATGTATGCCACTTCAATAAAATAATAAATAAATTCAATTAATTATAATAGTAATAAACATCAAAATATATGTGTAATAATAACAATAATGTCATATATAGCGTGGGATTATTCTGGCTAATAAAAAGCAATTCTGGTTGAATGCGTGTGTGTGTGTGTGTGTATTGCACCATGAATAACGCTTAAATGTGAAGGTTGTTAAAATCCAACATTACAAAAATTACTGTATATTCAATAATGTTAGAAATTGAAAAACCGTGCAAGCACCATAAACTACGTTCAATTCATAGAAATTATATAAAAGTCTTGTTATTATTCAATACGTGTATTTGTTACTTTCCGCTACTCTTCTGCGGTGGGCTGCGAAATAATTGCGTAAAACCAAATACTAATATGTACACAATAATTATACACGCACAGTTTACAAAATATTCCATCTCGTTCTATTTTATTTATTTAACCATTTGCGTGTACGGTAGATAGATGGTGTAAGAGTTATCCGTTTGAATTACAAATTATCAAGTTGAACAGGAATTAGTTGTTGGGCGAGGAGCAGGACGAGAAGAGAATGAACATACAGAAAAAATAAATAAATAAATTTTTGTATATACGAATTGTATGGTAACATAGGACTAATTTAATTGACCTCAACTACTATTTAAATGAAATATTCGTTTCAAGGAGATCTATAATCATTCACTTCCTATTTTTAGTAGATTTATTATTTTTTCGACAAGATGGTTTCAAGGTTCTCTTAGGAAAACCGTAGGATATCTGATTAATTATCATTATTATTGTATACGGTTTTGTGAAGGATCCTCAGATTGATACAAGATCTATAATACTACATTATTAACGTTATCAACGCTTATTAAAACAATTATTTATAATCTACATTGCGTAATGGTCCAACCTTAATTATGGTTGTTAAAAATCCATTAATTATAATTGGATCTTTTTATTTAGACTAGCCGAAATTCTGCTGATTTTTCCGCGTTATTCGGAGCTTGACTGCAAAAAGAGAGTTTGCCGGAGAGCTTGTGATACAGCTTGTATGTTGCTAAGCGTTTTTGCATAAAACTGGTAGAACAAGTTGTACGAAAATTTCGTTAAATTTTGACCAAATCCATCCATTCTGTAACTGTAATTCTAAAACAGGTCTTCTGTAATCCTAAACTGTATCGTTTTGACTTCAAAACATTAATGCTGGAATTGTTTCGACCAAACTAAAGATGAGGAATCTAGTCTGTATCCAAATTATAATCCGTGATCTTTATAATTTAGAATAGCCGAAATTTTGCTGATTTTTCGACATTTTCGAAGCTTGGCAAAAGAGAGTCTGCCTCAGGAGAGCTTGTGGGCGAAATAGCTAACTGACACAGCTTCTATGTTGCTAAGCGTCTCTGCACGAAACTGTAATTTTGAAACAAGTCTTCTGTGATCCTAAACTGTATCGTTTTGACTTCAAACCACCAATGCTGGAATTGTTTCGACCAAATTAAAGATGAGGAATCACATCTGTATCCACCTTTAGGACAATCAGCTAAATATAGTGGTACTGAGTTAAATATAGAACTATGACGTTTGATATTTGTTGGTCTTTACCTACGCTCCACGTCTTTGATTCATGCTTCCTGTAGTAAGCATAGAAATGACGCAACAATGACTCATGGCCATACTAAAAATCAATTTCCACGTCTTTGTTCAACTGTAATTTGAAGACAAACAACCTTGTACCTTATCAAATAGTTACACAAATATGTAACGAAATAATCTAAGATAATGCGATTAACAGAAATTACACAATCTACTAGAGATAGTAAATAGTGGTTTTTGGTCGTGGGCAGCTTTCAAAATCATTTTCCATTCAATCTAGTTCGCCTGTATAACGGATTATTTATAAACTAGTCTATAATTTAAAATATGAAATTAGCGAAATTTCCATCCAAAAACCAATACAACAACAACGAAAATTGTCTACAATTTCCAGGTCATTTATTGTTGTTTTTAGGGTGGATTTCGGGTGGTAGTAGGATCGCCTGTCCAATACAAAAGCGACGTTTGTAACGAAAACCAACCCTCCCGTAACTATCACAAATGATTTACTACTAACACCGCCATGTTTCGTTGACTTTTTCGTAGAGAATTCGGCGCCCCAACGGAACGTTCCAACATATTTCGAGGGTGAATTCATTTTAATTAGATTACGTCGAAATCTTGACTCATAGAAAAACAAAACGATGTTCTGCAAAAATCGCCCATTCTCCTATCATGATCATGACTAATAATGACAGGTTCGTTATATAATTTGTAAATTATAAAAAAGAATCAACAACAGCAACAACCAGTTTGACCTTGTCCATACCAGAATTTTTGTAAACTTTGAACTGGCAAAACAACCGAATCCTTTGTTACAACCACGTCCGTGTTTCCTCTACAACCGCCAATCGTCTTTGTTCAGGAATTCGGATCAATACAGTGTGGCCCAGAAAACGACCAGCAAGCAAAAATCTAATTTACTATATATACTTTTATTATACATATATATATGTATAACTATAGCCTTTGTATGTGTTCCCGGAAATTTGGAAATTCAGGTCAAGGTTTGTAGCGACAGCGGCAGCGGATTCCCTCACCCTTTTGCCCCGTTTCGTCGTTCACACTGCGTGGATAGATAATCCCATCGGAAAAAATTCTAGAATATTACTTACATAATTCTCATTGTCAATTGAAATTTATCAACAATGATGAAATGGAATAGTGGGTGGTGTTTGTTGATTGTGTACATTTTTTTTTTGATTAGAGAGGCAATTGTTCTGTTATTGATAAAAAAACAAATGGAAAGTATAGAAGGGTGAGGTAGTAGAGTGTAACCTTGACAGATATCGATCGGCTCCTTATTCTATATTTGGATGATTATGGTGAAATGGAGCCATTTCGAAATGTGTAGAAATTTCCAAACTTCTGCAGGACCTTCCAGAGCTACTCACTTTTGGGCAGCTCTCAATCATTTGAGAAAACCTTGCACTTTAGTTGAGAAGTTATGGAAAGCAGTTTTCCACTTTTGGGCTTCGTTTCTGTTGCTAGCTGAACCATCTGCAATTCGTAACTTGATCTTGATCTAGAATTGTCGACTAATACCAGGACCTTGAGTGTGGATTTTTGATTGAGTTTCGAATTAGGCTTTAAAATTAATCTTTCGTATCGAACATTAAGTCCAATGGTACAAGGCTCAGTGTTCAATGTTTGTTTTTAATTAACTATCATTTTTTCTCAAACGATAATTCTGGAAAACATTCAAGGTTGTAGTAATGAAGCCGTTCATTGTTTCTCTGTGTGTTTTCTTCTATTTTTTTGCCTTCATTAAATTATATTACAGCTTGGAATTGTATAAGGTTCTAGTGTACCAATTGGAAATTGAATGATTATATCAACTTTATACAATTCCTTGAAGTCAAGGTTTCCACCAACTGTTTATTGTGTTCAGTTGTAATTAACAAATAAATAAATACAACGTAGTAATTCATCATTTAAAAACCGACCATATAGAAATTGTTTATTGGTCAATGATGTCAAATGATTAATGATGTGAAGAGTGCAATTATCTTTAACCTGGTGACTGGTGTGTCACAAATGTTTGATATTTCTAAAGTGCTTTTTCCTCAATTTTATTACTCGACATGTTTTTCTCTTCTCAACATTTTAAATATCAATATTTATTATACAATCACATAACAGATTCATTAATAATCAAACAGTAAAATTGCTTAATATTGATATTTATTAAACAATCTTTTTTATAAAAATAAACGATGATTATTTTATAAACAAATTTAAAATTTGTTTTTGCTTATTAGCCTTACAATTTGTGGAATTGTAGTAATGTTACAATATTTAGAAATTTCGTTTTTTTTTCTGTTTAAAAATTGGACGGTCGTTGATCTCAAATGATGTCCACGTTCTTCCTACAACTTGATGGACGGCTACGGCATTCTATCCAAAGCTTAGACGTAACGCCATAACTGTATATCAGAATACTCTTATAAAATAGTAATAATAAAAGTACAGTTTTCTAGCCCACTTGCTGCATTTTTGGGTCTTGTCAATTACGCAACGCGACCTCGTTTCTTAATTTCAATCTTAAAGTTTTTCTCTGTTATTTTTAAATGTTAAGTAGTATTCTAAATATAGGAAATTATGTGTTACATGTAATATCTACACATGGTTATTTTACCATTTCAAAAACGATTATGCATTTTAAAATGCAACAGCTCAAGAGAAATACATATGGAAAAATATAGAAATAAACAAAGAAAGATAGCAGAGACTGCAGTGGAAAAGTAAGGTGAGGGACTTTTATTTTGAAGTGCAACAACCTGTATTACCACCGGAAACCTTACACATTTTTATTATCTTGATTAATTCGAGATTTTTATTAAAGAAGAAAATATATAAAATGTATTGGAGAATTTCTTCGATTATATCAGAATTCTACGAATTCGAAGGAAATTGTTTATAGATAATTAACCATAGATGAGTAAATTGATGAAGTCATTGGTGGACTTTTAACGCTTCTAAATGGACGGTTTTACAACATTTTATTGCAAGAATTCAACAAATAGAAATCGAACTTTGATCACAGAATTTTTAACGTTTTCGGAAAATCCAAAGTTGTATGTTTCGTTTACTAGATTTTCCGCTGTTTAAGATATTTTAGGGAGCCGTCGGAACAAGTGAGCGTCTTGCACCCTTTACCATGTTTATATAAATTTTCTAAGTTTTTATATTGAGAATTAAGAGACCAATAGGTAAGTTTCCTTTGGAAAGTTCAATCAACTGTTACTTGGAAATTAAGGCAATAATTGTTCGAAAATGAAGAATATGTGGAAGTAAAATTGAAATACAGTAGGTATATTTTTATATTATGAATTCAATGAGTGAAAAACAAATGCAAAAAAATAATGTGTTCTATAAATAGTGCATAACTAGGCTTTTATCAAATGACCTAGTCAAATATGACCCAGAGCTCTAGTTGGCTCCGGTTATTATTATCGATAATAAGCATTTTCGACATTTATCGCAGCTTTACTTACTGAAATTATTCTGCCTCTTTACAACTAAACCAAAAACAGATTTATTAACCTCGTCGTTTTGAGTTTGTTTCTTTTTTTGTAATCCTTGGAGTGCGCTACCTCCAAGATTCATCCTTAATCTCGTTGCATAACGTTTATTCGAAGGCCTGATAATGTAGATCACAAAAATTTTTTGGCCAAAATGAAAGTCCCGCAAAAACGGTCGACTCTTCGGCGATACAAAGAGGATGTGGTGTTTGTGCAGGAAAGAATTAAATCTGCCGCATTCAACAAAAAGTAGGAAATCTCGAACTTTTTTGTGTTAAAAGAATGGAAACAGTAATAACAGAAATAATACAAACTTTTTATTTATGTGAGGAAATGTAAAAGTACAATAAATCAAATCTAAGCCGCAAAGTTGATATCCAATACCTATTTCTTCGAAAATCAAGATTTTCAATGAAACAAATAACTTTGACAATGAAAATATTTCGAAGGAAAAGCCAAGGTGCATATTTGACCACTGCAGGATTCCAAAAATTTGCATTTTGACTGGCCCAAAAAAGCCTGGAATTTTTTAAGTCAGAGTTAAGTTTTAGCCTAGCAAACTGGACATTCGTCCGTAAATGGTAATGTAACTACGATTCAACCACCAACCAAATTTTTTCTGCTGTTTGCAAGAAAATAGAAGCAACATATTTGAATCGCCTTACCCATAAACTTGTCAATAGGTATTCAGCACGTGTCCCAATTTATCTGATGTTCACGGGTTAGCTGAATACGTCAATATAATGTTAACCGTTACTTAACGATAAACCAGTTGTCACCAGCTTAAAATCCAGATTTTCCTTAAGCCGAACTGCGCCTACTACGCTTTCTTGAGTCGCAGGAATGGGTCGGGGGCATGCAGCTAATTATTCCAAGATTAAACAGTGCCCTTCGGGTTGTTCCATTAGTTCCATGGTAAGTCCGTTCCTGTTTGTGTCAAAATATTTGCATTGTACAATTTATAAAAAATTCTGCTCTTAGAAGATTTGTCTCTTAATCTAACAGGATGTGGATATTACAGCATGCAAATATTTTAATTAAAGGTCTTTTGCATTCAAGCCATCCCACGTAACAATAGAATTAATAAATGTATAAATACAAATCAAAATTAGCGGAAAATAGGTGGGCTATCATGAGAGTAAACCGCTTAAAACGGGCACCAAACGATCCCCATTAAACGTCGATCGGATTAAATCTATTGCAAAAAATCTAACGTCCAAATTCAATTTTAATTCGCTTGTGAGGCCGCTTTTAATCATCCATTTTTATACAATTCAATAACCGTTTTTTCCCCCGACTTATCGAACATTCTATCAATCAATCAAATTAATTGTATAGGAAACTTTAAAGCGCTACAATCACCGTGAATGGTTCCTTATCGTTTCCTTTTTTGGTATTCCAAAATTATTCTCACATATGATTGGTAATGGCCGTGAAATTCGCCCGCTTGAAATATTCAATAGGTACGTAATAAATATTCAACGGTTTTTTTCGTGTACCAACTCTTTGTTTTTTTTTTGTTGATTTATTCCTATTCTCAACCGGTACAAAAACTTGTCCCACTAAAGCAAAAAATAATTCAATCAATTTGGCTATTTATTATCCAACAGGAATTGCGTCATCACGAACCTAATGATAATGATGAAGTGTAGTTTATATAGCTACTAATCACTGCTGATAATTTCGCTATTAAAGACAATAATTAATTTGCTGCATCAAAAGAAAAAACGGTTTTTATGTGTTGTAATTTCTAGTGAATTGCACATTTGCATATGCTCTTTATCTTTATGTTAGTTATATGTCGGCAATTTTTCACTTTTATGCAAATCTCAAGTCTTTGTGTGCTAATTGAGTATGTTATTATTATTGCGAAATCATAAAAATTGAAGAATGTTGGGCAGATTTAACCTTTCGAGCTTGTTGAAAAAACATTCTTTTTGAATTGTTTAGATAATTCTCAAATAAATGTAGTAGTGTTACTCAGTTTTGTAATCAATACTTTTTTTTTGGTAAGAACAACTTTATCCGAATGCGGTGGCGGTTTTTCCCGCCGCATCATTCCATTGAAGATAAAAACTCTACTCGTTTCGAGCATTAGCAAGGACATGGTAAATATCTAATGATAAGAAAGTAGGGGCCGCCATTTTACAGAAAATTACATTTTCCCGCCTAGCGGAAAACTCGGTTGTAGCCGCTGAAAATAACTATAACCAAAATATAGATTTTAACGGGAGGTTGCCTAATTGTGTGCTAGTTTTAAATTTATACATAAAAAAATCATTAAGGAAGCTGTTTTGTGGCTACAATCGTATACAAGAGGATAAATTTAAATTCTGCTTTCCGCTACATTAATTGATTTGTGGTAAAATTGTAAATTGGTAAATATTTATTCGATTCTAGTTTGTCGAATTATATAAGTCGGAATTTTTGTGATAATGGCGTCTACACAAAATGACCGCCGAAACGATCCCCCTTTTTGTAACGTTTCTCGCGCCTTGTTGACGTCGTCTCGTCGTCCCTCCTGTCTCTCTCTCTTTTTTTTTCCTGATTCTACTGGTTTTCTGAATCATCAAAATTCTTATCTTTGTTTAGTTTTGTAATAGAGAACAGGAAGTCGAATTCGCAACCGCCGCAACAAACAGACCAATATCCACACGGCGGTGGTGCGTGACAGGCTTGTTGCCATGGCAAAGTTTGGGAGTGCCAAGCGCCGAATACTTGGCCCTCATTGGTCCCCCGTCCCTAGACTAATATGATGAGGATATTCTCTATGTGTATGTGTGTGTGAGTGTGAGGGGCGCTTCTCTTCACACTCGCTAAATGAGCACGATCCAACTCCATGGCTATATCGGATAGAAAGAGATGGAACAAATACACTCACACCAATACACACAATCGATGATTACATGGCAAAAATTCGGCCTTGAAACAGATGTATGATCCACGGTGAAAACATCATCCTTTCGCATCGTCGATGTGTTGTGTGCGGCGGGGGCCAGGCCAAGGCAAATTTCGGCCAGGGGCCAAACCGTGTGTGTGTGTATGTGAATATACCCCATCATCAGCGGCGTAATCAACATCAAGGTCAAATAACGAGAAAGATGGAGTAATATCAGATTTTAACGCGCACTGTGAAACCCCAACCGTCCCTCCGCGCGCACGCCGCGCTTCTCTACTCCGACTGCCACGACGAAACAAACGCGGCGCCATTGCGATTTATCATCATCGTTGAATAGAAAAAAAAAACAACTGTTGTAAATATAGAAAGCGATACAATTGCGTAACAATTATTAACAAATAATCGGGGGGGAATTTTCTGGAACGTTTCTTCTGTTAATCAACAAATAAATGATGAAATTCTAATGGATTAATAGGAGAGAGAAAAAGACTGACTTTTAAATATAAGTAAGCCCAAGTCACTCCCCTGTTCACCCATTGGAGTCTTCTTTCAATATACCCAAAAATATTCTCCATTAAACCTCGATTAAAGTTGGCTTTTCTCGTCAAGAAAAACACTTACTTGATGACGTCATCGAATTTCCACTAAATTTTCCAAAACAATTCGAGAAGTCTAAAAATTTCAGAAAAAAAAAATAGTATTACATCAAAGCAACCTTTGTACGATAACTCGACAAAATGGCCGCGCGTTCGCAATGCGGAAGTATTACAATAAGTAGGTCGTTTTTCTTTCGTTATTTGAAACAAATTCGAAACGAACCACATTTATACCGAATTCGAATCTCACTTAGAAAAAGAACTTGTAAAATCTATAAATTAAAATTAAGTATAAATTGCCTTAACTAAAATAATGTAAAAAACGGAACACTAGAAATCCGTCGACGCGTACTCTCAACCAGTTCGACAACGAACAACACACAACGAGCGTTTCAATAAGATTAAGAAGCGCGGGGTTTTTACACATCACACTACCACTTGGCGTGGTGGTGGGGCGACAGCTTTCGCTATCGTATTGGTGCGATCCGACTGCCCCCACCACCGGCACATAGTACTATTAGACTGTGACGCAATGCGCACCACTACCACCACTTCCTGGGAGCATGAGAAAAACTTTCACCCCCTGAACACCCCCCAACCGACCCGCTACTAACAGTATGTTGCGATAATATTAACCAACAGGGGACCGCGCACTACGAAAGTGGGTATTTGTATAGTGTGGATGCGTGCGTTAGAACGAAACGAATATAATCCGTTTGTTAGGTGCTGTCTTTGTTCGACAGCTACACGTGGCAGTTCGATGACCTCGATACACGTGTACTTTGTGCTGCAGTATTGCGCAATGCAATTTCGTATGGAATGCGGATTGAATTTATTTTGAAAAACAATCAAATAATGATTGCGAATTATTATTAACCGAAATTGATCGAATTTAATCGGTACACCTCGCTTTATAACGCCACGATTAAGAAAAAACACTCGATTTACACTAGTCACTTGATAATAATAGCAAATTTGTTAATAAGATAGAAATAATCATTAAAAAATAATTAAAAAAAAAAGAAATTGGAGCACTGATTGTAAGTGACTGTCTCGTAACTTTCACAGTTGTAAAATGAAAATTAAAATTGGAACAAAAACGAAATACTCGTCCTTCCCTCTTGCTCGTTGCGTGTACTTTTTTCTGATTTGTACAGAGAAAGAGAGAGAGAAAGATGGATAAAGGGGGAGAAATAGTACGCTCGCTTTCAAGTATTGATCAACTCGGCTCGTGTGTCCTCGTATATTGTCGGCCCATTAGAAACTGGGTCATCAGGCGTATACACGTGCCAAGCTTTCGGCCTTGGCTTACTTGATAATGATAAAAATTCGAAGTAATAATACCGTTCTCCAACGATATTAATCATAAATCAAACAACTTTATGCAAAAAAAACAACGGTTTTCCAACCAGTCCTTAGAGATTCTACGATAAGTATTGTGAATTTTAACGAAAATATCTACAAAGCGATTAGAGTTAATTCCGGATTTTTGATATTAAATCGTAGATTAGCGATAGTAGGACACGTGTGGCGATTTTTGTGTAAATCCGATAATTACTAGAGGAGATATCGCCGATAATGTGCGGGTGCATATTATTGGGACGCGCTATAGAAATCGAGCGAAACTACAAAACGCGATAAACTTCCACAAATATTGATAAATTCGCAATTGTTCCCAATTAATGCAATAAAATTCTAAGAATTTTCAACAAATTAACAAAAATTAAAGCTCCAAAGTCAATGGATTAATTAATTAAAACGAAAATTGTAATTTTATAGAACCACAACAATTACAACAAAAATTACCTTTTGGAATTTATTTATGATAAAAAGTAGCAATTATCACTGTGTGATAAGCACAATAATAAAGATCCACACCTACTTGTATTGCTCGGCACTAATTCTCCACAAAACTCCCTTCTTCGACGGCGTCACATTACAAACTGGCCCTCCGCAACTTCCACTAAAACACATCATTAATACAGTAGTCGGTCTATCTCTGTTCGTTTGGTTAGTGTGAAGGTTTTTGTCTGTTTTGTAGAAATTGCGGTGGTATTCGACGTGGTGGTGGTGGTGGTGACGGTGGCGGCGTAGACGGCAACGACGTCTATTGGCACGCAACTAGCGCAACGCCGCACCATAATTCTTCAAACTTGTACACATTGCACGTATATAAAATAGAGAGAGGAATAAATTAAATACGATCACAGTCTTATACAGGGTCACATTTTATAATATCAATCTAATGTTGGTTAGACTGCTTACTTCTCTTACTCCTTTTTTTTTCGGTTTTTATTTGCATCAAATCGATATTTGTTTAGATAGAAACACTATAATCACAGTCTAATTGGATTTTGATTCAAGGGCTTTTAAATATCTACAAAATTTCTCTGATAATATCCACTTGGTAATTAACATAATTACGTGTAATTGGATAGTTTTCCTTGTGTATGCAAAATTGGAGTTAACGCTGTTTGATGTGGCGAAGGTCGGCACACGTTGTTAAATGCTACCACAACAACAAAGCAAAAAGAAAGGGGAATTTGTCTAATAAAACGCTCTCCGCTTGTGTTGTTTTTCCATGGTAAAAGTAAAATGAAGAAAAAATGTTGAATGGAATCTTGATGTGTAACGGCGAAATTCCGTTGACTCTTCGTCCGTTCAACAAGAAGAGTTTGTTCACTTTTACCTTTCCCAAAAGGCTATTTTTTTTGTCTCGTTGTTGTTGTTGTTGTTTGTGGCGTGTGATGGGGCCCACTTGTTAAAAACCAAACCAAGTTCACTGGCCTCACAATTTTCCATATCTATATTTGATTGTTATTTAAGCAATACAGAGGAATTGATACAACAACTTTAATTAAAATGGATAAATTCGATCGATTGGCTTTAATAATAATAATAATAGTAATAAAATGATTGCATTTTGAAATGAATTCTCGTTGAAATCAAATATTTATTGTTCTTATGCAATATCAATTTAGGCACAAGCTTCTATTAATAGTTTAAGTTATTAGAAATGGGGTCAGTAGGTCAATCAATGCTCATGGCGTCCCGGCGCCTGCAATGGGCGCGTCCGACGCCAATTGGGCCACCTATTGATCCCACCGAATCTATACCACACAATGCACGTGCTAACTGAGGAACGTACAAAAAGACCCATGAATCTTTCCAATTGTACAGCATTAACTATAGAAATAAATTTTGCAAAATACTGCAATAATTCTCAGTAGTTTTGACTTGTAATAATAAATATTAAAACTATTCTCGACATTCAAATAAGACCAATGTGGAAGATTGATTGAATTGACTATAAATTACAATTAGTCCAAATCACCTTGACTTAAACTAATTGTAAGTGCAATTTAAGTAGCTCTCTTCTTTAGCTCCAAATTTGAAATGTAATCAAAAACCACATCTCCAATGTTATTGTTTTTATCGATAATGATTGTGTTGCAACCGAACAACAACAACAACAACAATGGCATGACCTACTTCCTTGACACGTGTATATGTGTATTAACTCGAACTATAAAACCAACAACCATAACGTATCAGAAGTGAACTCTACAATTTTCCTGTTCTACCTGTTTTGTATCACAAATTTTATTGATTTCCATCGGATCGTACCTGCGTGAGTATGTTTGAAAATGTTGTGCAGAAAAACCCGCCAATTTTTGCAATAATCTTCTTCGATCCACCAATAGATGGCACCATTTGTTGACTCGCAATTAATTCGTAGTTTTACTATACAAATCGTAAAAATAGAGACACGGCGGATTTGCTTTATTGCTATAGTTAGAAAGTTTTCTGGTTAAAAGTAGTTCTACTCTAGTGTTTGTTTGATAAAAACTTTCACTTCACTCTCACAATTTGAAATTAAATTATCATTTTAATAAGGTCAACAACCCTATTACGTTAGTTTGCGCGTTTGCTTGTAGATAGCGCTACGTAACAAATCGCGCGTAAAAATTATCGATTTCTGCAATTCTAATTGGTATCGTCGATACTAGAGAGCGATAATATCGAAAATTGTTTAATGGCGGTATTTTTGAATTTTGGCCACGTTAATATTTTATAAGCTAAGCGAATCCTTCGTATTCATTACCGAGTTCTTGTTCTATCAGTAATTAATATTTTAGAAGACATTGTTAATTTGCCCAAAAGTATTTTCGTTATAAACAAAGCAAATATTAATTTCGCAAACATGTGCGCTTGATTAGTTTTGAGAGGCCTTGGACTTTGGTGTTTTATAAATAGAACAAGTTTTAGCAGGGTATTTGCGTCGAATTGATAAGTTTTTACAAAATAGAATTTTTCTTCAGTAGGTTGAAGGTGTGGTTGTGTTGGAGATGAAAGGGAGAAAACTAGAAATAAACATGAGATGAGAAAAACGTCTGATAATTCCAAGTACTACCAAATTTTTTCACAATGCGGCCCATAAAATGTGTACCTACCCTTGTAGCATTCTTTTAAAAATAGTAAAAAGCCATAAAACTATTGCTAGACGTTGAAGGTGTCGATATAGAGATTGCCTCCAACTTCTCTATATTTGACATTACGATTCTGAAATGGTGAGATGGTCAACTGCCAGTTGTCTCACCCCTTGCAAAATATAGTTCATGCCAGAAAATTACTTGTATGGATTGTTTTCGCTCACTTTAACTATAAGACTCTGTTGAGAAGAAGAGGAAACATAACTCAGAAACGTGTACTGGAAATCGATTTTAAGAGGAACTGTTTACGCCTCCTTGCACTTTATAACTTTATAACTATATAAAAAATACTACTACAGCTCACATTTTCATATTGGTTCTTCAGTTATACCACCAACTACCAAAATTTGGAAGCTAATAGCTGCAGAAACCTTATGAGGTTTCTTGAAATCGGTTTGCAAAAGAAACCCATATAACTTTGCAGATCGAGCACGATTGTTTTCTTCGGGCACCGTTTTCTGCCAGTAGCAGCAGCCAAAAATACTTCTTCTTTTCGCATGAGTGCCGCAATGTAAATACTTGATTTTGGACAATAATAGTCCTCCTTTTGATTGATATCCAAAGTACGCCTCCATCCTGAAGAGGTCTCTCTTTTTCAGGGCGTGAAGTTGAAATTTTGAAGATGATTCCGTAGCAAAAACGAGACCTGACTTCAGATTATGCTTAGGAATTTTGCAAAAATTGCGTGTCAAGTTGGTAACGGAGAAAGTGCTAAGTTTCAGATCAGGTATCGTACAGATTTCAACACAGAAACCGAATAACAATTTACTAATAAAATACAACAAAAAAAACATTTTCCACTTGATAATATATCACAATATAATTTGATATAGTTGAATTTTTAATTACTTAAATAAACATTGCAAACACACCTGTATAAAATCAAAAATTTATCATACAAGTTAGGGAGCATCCATAAACTACGTGGCTCTGTCAAGGTGGAAGGGATGAGTTAAAAAGCTATGCTTAATTAACACATGCTTCCGGGATTTGTTAATGAAAAAACTACGTTCCATCTAAGGGGGTCCTAGTAATGGCTGCGTTAGGCTACATGGAGGGAGGGAAGGGTCTTAAAGAGGCAAAAATTGCACCACGTTATAGTTTATGGACGCTCCATTATTCAACAATTGTGCGCTTATATCACTTGTCAGCTTTTTGCTAATCAAATTCAATATAATATAATAAACTAAACCCTGCTACGGATGAATTTGATTTGCAAAAAAAAAAGTTAAATTTGCAAAATTTACATGACTTAAAATTTACTTTTGGTAAATACTCTTAAAATCAAATTAGGCTTGATAAGTTCCTATGTAGGCACCGCAATTCGGACAATAATGATTTTGAGCCTGACACGAGTCGACACAGTACGGAATACAACAGCAACAATAACACCTAAATAAATGATAAAAATTCAATTGATAATGCAACAATGTTGTAAAACATGAAAAATTCTTACTGGAACAAACATAAAAGTAATGCGAATAGGTGCGTTCTTGAAGTTGGTTCAGTTTTCACTTCAGTCATAATTTGTTGATGGCATGATGGACATGCCAAATTCGTAGTTTGGGGTCCAAGTGGAATGTGGGTTGCATTGATAATTACTGAAATAGGAGAAGAGAAATTAATACAAGCAAAAATTGTAATTAGATATCGCAGTTTCGTGTTGATTTCAACATTTCCTGGATTAACAATTAATCACAGTACAACGCAATTGATAACGATTGTTGATAAAAATACATGAATCATCAATGTTTATCTACACATTAGAAAATCGAATAAAATAACTTCAAATAGCTGACAGATTTGATTTGTATTTAATGCTAATTAGCGCTCGTAGTCTTGGTCAAGTTGACCAGTCGTAACTCAACGGAATCTACATTTTATTGGTATGCTAGGAAAAAATGCACTTGTTTGTTGAGTCGTTATCTTATCATTTATAATAGATAAGTTTCTCGGAATATTTGATTAATATAATTATAGATTAAATTCTATATACCATGGGTTTGTGGTGGTGGGTGCGGTGGTCCCATGGGCTGTAATGGTGGTTGTTGTGGTGTTACGAAACCTGGTGGAGGTGGTCCGCTGTACGGTGGTGGATCTTCTTTACCCATCTTGTCGGCAATTTGATCTAAAATAGGATAATTTTCAAATATTTACAACATATTGCACGATTTATGGTAATTAGCATGATAACAACAAATAGGAAATTTCATCCTTATCGATAATTATATGTTAGTTGGATGCACTTGAAGGTTGCCCGAAATTTTTTCGAACTTCTATTTTTAACTATTATTGGATTATTATTTATGTTTTTAATAGTTAATGTTGTTTCACCATCGAATCTGGGCCATGGTTGTTGTGCAATAAAAAATGATAACTCACCTGGCCGAGCAATTGTGACACACTACAATATACACGGTGTACTAAAACGTGAAAATTTTCGGTTTGCGGCAACCAACTTGTACGACTTGTATAACAGTTAATAACGAACTGACTCATTTGAACAAATGGTAAACGAATTAAATTTTATACAGTACGTCAATGATATGTGACGTATATTGATTAGATATAAGTGCAGGTGAAAATTTGTTTGTATCTCTTGTAGAACGCATAGGTATGATCACAAAATCTATAATTTGTGTTCAATACTGGGTCAGCACGCGACGATATTTTATTCAAATGAAACACAATGTTTACACCGCGGTTAAATTAATTAGGCTTAATTGGAAAATAATGAAGCTTCACTGTAAAGCCCCTATTCCATGAATTTTCGCAATAACGTCTGCTAAATTTCAATTTTTCTTGAAATAAATACGTCCACAAGTCCAGATCCGGTTCGGCTGCTTACGTACAGCCGGATTCGCTATAAAAATCGCGATTCGTTCGGCCTGTTGCGAAAATTATCATACTTTGTCTGACATGCAAACTGGAATTCTCCACACGACAAGTGTGGAGAATTTTGGAACCGTGACAATAACATTTGGTGCCCCATTCAAAATAATCTGCCATCGGCGTTAGCTGTCTCAAAAATGATTTGTGAATTTTCCAAATACGGCCCTGTTGTATTATGAGAAAAGTAGTATTTTTAATTGTTTCTAGTTTCTTATTAAATTTTCTAACTTTATGCAAATTGGTTCCAGGAAATTATTGTAATGTGGAATGAAAGCAAACAATGTTAGTTAAATTAGTAATTGTAAATATATCCTTGTTTATATAATCTCAAGATGTATGCTAGTGTTGCGATATTTATAAACAAGTTACTCATCATCATTGGATAAGTAAAAATAAACCAAAATTGATAAAGTAATAAATCGTTAAAATAACGTAAATTTAATGAGATGTAATAAGTGTCAGGGTTGATCAATAAAGCGCTTTTGTGGAAAGTAATTTTTCGATTTTTCAGTTCTACGTCTCTAATTTGTCAAAGCAGAGCTTTTGCAAATAACTGCATAACAATTTGTAGTGGTGGAAAATGAAATAGACAAATTAGAAAAGCGACAAATCTCACACTCATAACTTTTAAATTTACAAAAAAAAAAACAAAACAGTCGAGACAACTTTGAACAATCCCTGAAATTTTCTCATTTCACAGTGTCAGGATCACTCAGAGTCATGCAGTAGAATAGAATACGTTCCCCCTTGTCGCATCGGAGACATGTACGAAACGTTAGAGAGCAAAGCATATGGTCCCTGGTCAATAAGTGCAGAAAATTTATGGGTCACTCCACCAAATAAAATCGTTTTTACGGGGCGACCTCCGCCAATTTTTCTCTGCTTTGAAAAAAAGATTCCCTGAAAGTTTAAGCTCTTAATTTAAAAGTTATGAATTTTTGAAATTTTGAAAAAAAAATTTCAACATTTTCATCAATTTTTTCGAGGTAAAAAACATTTTTTTTCTATTTTGCGTCAATAATAGCGCTATTATTAAACTCGCTACTGTATCGACATGAGCTCATTTCGATACTAGTGCTGAAAAGTAAAATGTAGGAATTTTTTTTCCACTAGATTGGTAACATTTTCATTGATTTTGACAACTGTCAAAAATCATAAAAACAAGATACTTAATATACCGTTTTTCGTGCTGATCTTTGGATTTATCGGGTAGTAAATTGCTTCCTGCATTTTCAGCAATTTCCCTTATTTCAGGTGGAGTACATGAAAATTCTTCACTCATTGTTAAATAAGCAATTTGGCAAAAAAAACAATTGACTAAGAGTGAAAAATAAAACAATTGAAGTTTCCTAGCTGAATGTTCAATTGTTTTTTTTTTAGTAACACCAACTCCCACCAATTTCTCTAAATATCAAATCTCGCTTTTTTTTTGTAAAAAAGGGCACAAAATAGGCAAAATAGAAAAAATTGTATAAAAAACTCGTGTCAGAAGTCGTATATTGCACTCGTCCTTTAGAAAACTCGCGGCTCCGTCGGACTCGTGCAATAATAGGCGACTTCTGACACTTGTTCTTTAATATACTATTTCAAAATTGGTAAAATGTAGCTTTTTGTAAACATGTCATATGTGGTGCTTATGGAGAGTTGTAGAAGGGACAGGGACTCTTGAATCAAACAGCAAATGTAAAAGCTATAATCCGATTCATAATTGGCTTCCTCTTATTGCAAAACGGCCGGTTAAGTGTTAAGCCCGTATTACTGTTGTTTTAGTTAAGAAGCCTAGTTTATTCAGACTTATCTTAAGTTGAGATTCAGCTAGGCAAAATAGTCCCGTCCTAAGAAATATGTTGTTGAAATGAAACTTGTTTAGGCGCGGTATGGTAGTAAATCTTTTCATAGCGTAACGAAAATGCGAGACCCCGTGAGGGGAAATCCTTCCCCTCTAACAGACAGCTGAGAAGGAAGAGTGGGGGAGTTGCCATAGCGTGGCTTCTACTCTCTCTGTCAGTTCTGCCAACCGTGTAAAATAAACACTAAGCTCTAAAGTTGGTATCATTGATCGACTTACAGTGCCTTCTGGAAAGAAACTAAAATTTCCTGGCCTACCGCGATTTATGATATTTGTATTTAAATTATATATGAATATTGTTTTGAGATAAGTGAAATGCATGAAAAAATCGAGCCTTCAGGCAACGACAAAGAAAATAATTCATTAATTGAATCCCACATAACCATATCCTAATCCTACAAATGAACTTTATCTCCAACCTAAGAAGTTTCACTTCTAACGCATGCACTTTCAATGTTTTTTTTTAAATTTGTTTTAAATAACTATAGAAATTCGATAATGCCCCAGTAACATATCAACACCAAGTTAAAATAGAGATAATTTTGTTAATTCATCGGTTTTTCCAAAAAGGGCGTGTGTTTTTCTATGTAAATTTTGAATTATTAGATTTCTTGCGAGATTTTGTTGTATATTTGGTTGCATAGCAAAAATTGTTCTGTGGACAAAAATGGATAAAAACCTCATTGAGATAGTGGCAAAGATAACCTAAAATAATCAAAATTGTCTACCGGACGTTTGTTTTGCTTTTGTTTGTGTAAATTTTATAGTTTTTTGTGTATTTTATCGTTCAATGATTGTTGATTGTTGTATTTTTATTAATTTGTCGTCGAATTAATTTCACCTTGGATAAATGGGGAATACCCGAAATTTTCCTTAGGTTGTTTGACAGTTAAGAGATAAGTTTCTAAATATTCGTTTAGCTACGTGAAAAACCGAGAATCAATTTACTCAGGTACTTTAACGAATTTCTTTAAATTTTCTTCTACAATTATCTGTATTTATTTATTTAGTAATTAATAAACAATGGATTATAAGACGCAATTATCCGGAATTTTTGGTGGTGTCCGTACTGTAGAAGAGATCGATAGGGCTATTACAACGATACTAGAAAACGATAGTACTGGAAATGATGACGAAAAATTGGAGGAAATGGTGAATTTGTTGGTAATTTCCGGTGATTCTGCATTGAGCCCTGCCGCCCAACAAGATACCCAAAACGAAGTCGAAGGTGCTGTCGGTTTCGGCCACCGAAATCCCATTGAAAATGGTACAGTTCCGTTCACAATCACTGCCAAAATCTTACAAGACTTGAAAAATTTATTCCCCAACATCAATTCGGAATATGTAGAAAATTTTTGCCATAACAGAAACGTAGAAAGTTTCGAGGATCTCGTCGAACTATTAACAACAAGTTTGTATTTAATTCGTGGAAAAACTTTCACAATTCAAAGGTTAGCGATAACGATAAACAAATTAACGATAAAAATCTAACTTTTGAAATGTGATATTTTCTATTTGGTTTTATTAGAATTGTTTTGATTTTATTTTAAGCGAATTATGAGACGAATGATGCAGAACATGAAGTTTGGAAAGAACTGCAATCGATGCTACCAAACGCTGATCCGAACTATTTGCGCAATCAGGCGAGAGTTTTGGCGACACGACCACGTGAATTGGAGGATTTCATCCATAATGCCTTAGAGAAAAATGACTATCCGACTTATCAAGATTATTTAAAGTACGTACGAAAGGTTTTGCAGTAGAAAATCATTTGCGTATAGAAAACGTGCCAAGGGATTATCTTTCTTGCACTAAAAAGTGCATTCTTCTGGAGGGTGTGAGACAAAGTTTGGGGCTGTTCGAAACTAGAGGATGAGGTGGCCTTTTCGTTATATCTCGGTAGATAATTAAGTGAGTTACTTGTTTCAATGGCTGTTTTTTAGAAACTTCTAAGAATCAGTGGAAAATTTTGGCTAAGCTTCTAAACTTTTTCTTTTCGATCCTTACGAGCTCTACTGGTATTATTTAAGTCAAGATTAACTCTGGATTAGCCATTAAATGTAACTCATTGCACTTTAAGTCTGTATTAGAAGGCTTGGTGTAAGGAAGATCAACCGAGCGCTAGTAGACCAATTTTTTCAGTGTTCTAATCTTAATAAATTTACAGACAACAGGAAAAATTGGATGCTTTATCTATCTACAAGGAACCCTTTAAAATTGATAGATATTTGGAACACCACCCGAATCCTATCGAAGAATTTTCGTCAATCGAACACCAATCAGCACTATCAGAGAAGTCTAACAGGGAAGATATAGAAACTGCAACAATTTTCCTTTGCAATCAATACAGTTACATGCGTAAAGATGATATTAATCGCATTTTCAAAAGTTTCAAGTATAATTTAATTAAAACAAGTAATCGCTTGAGGAGCTTCCCGAGAGCTTTCCCAAGACCACGAACAGCTATTCAAGAGAAAAATACAGAGAATGAAGCTCTATTACAAGAGGTACAGTATTCCAAAGCCATTTCAACGAGTAGCGAAACTCGATTTTCATGTTTTTCTCAAGTCAGAAAATTAAATTCGGTCTCTAAAATTTGTGGTTTCGAAGTAGCTCCAAAACGGCTTGAAATTTTGAATAATTCAAAAATTGAATAATATCAAGGCTGAAGTCTTCGACTCTATAAATAATAATAATAATAATGCAAAAATAATGTTATCTGACGATTGATATGGGACTCGATTACAATATCCCGAAACAAAATTCTGATGTACGATTATTAGGAAAAAGTAGCTAATTTTTAGGAAAGTTTGAATATTTCCGGTGCTATTTAAATTGATAAGAATTCAGAGTGATATTGTAAATAACTGGACATATCTCTTTTATCTGTTTTTTGGGAAATTACTCTCCAAAGTTCGGTCGAATTATTCACTTTCATTGGCGATTTTTTAAAGAAATATCTGGAAAACCGGTACAAGTTTTCGATTGTTGTATAACTTTTATTGAATTCTGTTGTAATCGAAATATTAGAACGCATTGAAAAATTCGGTTTTTCCTAATTAAACTATTCTATCTGGATAATTTACGAAAGAATTGTGAGAGCAGAGCTGCAGCCTACGAGCTGTTGAGAAACGAGCACATTAAGAGCTCACCCAACAACACGAATAAAACACGACACAGTCGATTATTATAACACCTAAAATAATTTTTTTGTTTCTACCCCTATTAAATAAATTATGAGGGGCACAAAATTCAAATCTTGCCCTGTGCGTGCCTGGTACTGTAATAAAATCCAACTTTTAGGACCGCTAAAGCGTTATCAGTTCTTCAACTATAATTTGTAGAGTGAATTTCAACCCTCATTTGCGCCTATAAATTTGGGACGAATACAAAAAAACACCAAAAATTGTGAAGATCGAGACTTTGCATAATTTGTTAGTAAATAACGATAATTTCAGATGGCATTTATTAAATATGAAAAAATCATCAAACAAACAATCAAACAACGCGACGACCATTACAAACTGATATGGAGTGAAGCTAAAAAATACGGCCTACTGGAAACTTGTAAAAGTTGTTATTTTGATGAATTAATCCCGGAAGAATGCTATTTCTGCATGAACAACTGCATATTCTGTAAAGATTGCGTGAAACATTGGGCACACGAAAATATTGGTTTGGGTAAAACGGTAATACCATGTGCTGCCTGTGATGCTGAATTGTCCTATACAACATTGCAAGTATGTAGTAAATGTTTTGTTTCTTTCGTAATAGATTTATTGATTTGGTGCTTGCAGATGGCATTAGATAAGAAAGTTTTTCAAGGTTTATGCCAACGTCGCCAAATTGAAGAAATCAAACAAGCAAACATTGAAGGTATGGAAACGTGTCCGTATTGCGATTTCTCAATGATACCAATGGAAGGTGATAAGATTTTCAAATGCGGTAATCCTGAATGTATGAAAGAGACATGTCGCGGATGTGGTCATCCACCGCATTTACCATTGAAATGTTCCGAAATTGAATACGATGAAGATGTAAAAATGCGTACGTTTATTGAAAATAAAATGACGGACGCTCTATTAAGGTTAGACAATTATTCGAATAATCAATTGATCTATAATTGATTTGTATTTACAGAAAGTGTTGGAGTTGCGGTAAAAAATTCTATAAAGAATCGGGTTGTAACAAAATGACGTGTACTTGTGGTGCAAAAATGTGTTATGTTTGCGGTAGTAAAGTGGACGATTATAGACATTTCCATCCAGGCAAGTGTCCACTGTATACGGATAATTTGAATGAATTCCATTTAAATAGAGTGCGTGCCGGTGCGCAACAAGCTAAACAAGAACTTGGAATTACTGCCAATCCGGAGAAATTGAAATTTGATCCTACCAAGAACTTGGAAAGTAACTTCCATCAATAACTTATTGTTCTTTTTTATATTAATAAAACAATTATTATTAATTAATTCAACCACTTACCTGTTGTAGACGCTGCCGCTTTTGTACTGCAACAAGTTTAATGTTGTTGTGGTCGCACAGTTGCTTAGCAACCGAATAGAAGCGTACCCAATTATGGGTGTGTTGTACAGGAATGGCATTCCATCTAGGTACGTGTCATTAAATCAGGGCGTGAACTGTAGTGACTCAGAAAAGGGTTAGTTATGGTTATGTCTTGTGTCGCAGGAATTTGAAACTCCTAAACACACTACTAAATCCGTTAAGGCAGTGTTGTTCCCGCCTATCCTTTGGAATGGGCCATGAGTAATACATTTTACAATTTTATTTCTTTTTTTCCTCTAAGCGCTCACACTTTTCTAGCGAGAAAAGAGTAATAGCTGTTTCATACACACTTCGTAACATTGCTCTAGTGGGAAAGCAAACCTGAAAAGTTCCCCGACCAGAACGCTGTCTTTTAACACCAATTTTTCTCAGTGTATTTACCGATTTGTTGCAGGAAAACGCACATAAGATTCTTATTTCTAAATAGAATTTCCAGTTGATCAACTTTTATTAAAAGCAAATCTCTGGCGAATAACAAATATATTTACCACGGTCGATATACTCCAACGAGATGATTACAATTCGAACAATAGTGATAGGTATTTTTACAAGAATCCATACAATATGGCAGAAGGCAGCACGGCCAACAGAAGAAAACACACAACGTAATCGCTATAACATGTGCGAATTTCATTCGTTCAGTTACGACACGTGTGAAAGTGATACGATAACAACGTGAACACCACACAAAAACCGGATTAGGGCCTAAAATGATATCATCCACTAAAATACCAAAAATCAATTATTATACGAAAAACTATCAAAAAAATCATTTACGAGAATCATGACTGACTGTAAAGATCCTCGGTAGATTCGTTGAAATCTCTGCGTACGGTGGCGGTGGTACTCTTCGACAGTACGGACCGATCGTTTGGTACGGTACCGAATAGTAGTTGCGATTTAAATTCCTTGTTGGTGATGTTTCACGTATAACACTCGAATAACTTGGTGGTATTGGATTTGATTGGGTTGTAACTGTTCGGGCAATACCATCATTACTTTGTGTCTCATGGAAATTTTCAGTACGATAAATTTCATAGGTTTGTTTCGATGGTTCACCATCAATTCGACTAATTATATCGTTGAGAATCTGTTTGATTTCATCGTTTATATTCGCGTAATTGTCGGTCATAACAGTAATTTTTTGACAAACGCTGACATTTTCGAGAATTCAAATACTATGTCCGCTGTCAAACTCCAAGCGCTCTTCTACGTCATCCCTCCAGCTTCTTCGTGGTCGCCCTTTTTTCCGTTGTTCAGGTGGGAGCCGTTCTAGTACATTTATGGACGTCTGTTGTCATTCATCCTGCTTTTTCTCTGCCTCTTCTGCTAGATTCCCTTCCATGTTCATTTCCGCTCATATATTTTCTACAATTTCTTCTCAGTCGATAGCAATTTGTTTTTGTCACCGACCCATAAAGCAAGACGCTCTTTACAACCGTTCTGTAGATTCATTTTTTTGTTGCTTTCCATTAGAATTTAGTGCCCCAATAACTCTTCGAGCATTGTTTATTCGATCTTTGTTTTCATTCTTACTGTTTCCGTGCTTATCAAAAAGCACTTCCACAGTTTCTGACTTCTTTTATTCTGTCAATTGCTAAGGCTAAGGCTTTACATTCTTCATTCTCATGTTCATAGTAAAACCAGTAGCTTCATCTTCCTCTTTCAACTTTTTTATCATACAGCTAAGGTCTTCTTTGTCTTCTGCAATAACCTGCTGATCGTCTGCGAAGAGTGAAGAGGGTATCACCATCATATTTCTACATTTTTCGTCCATCCAATCAAGGCTCTATCCAAATATATTTTAACAAGAGTAGAGGAGAGATAGCATTCTTGTCTTAGGCCTTTGGTAGTACTAAACGCTTCTGTAACAGAGTTTCGTAATTTGATTGTTGCAGTGTTTTTTCGTAGTACTGTACACTGGCATAAATCAGAGATGGGTTAATTTGTAGCTTTTTCATTTTTGTCCATTTTCCGTGCAATTTTAAGGGTGAAGATGTTGGCGACCGTGTAGCGTCCAGCCCTGAAACTATCTCCCCGATGAAAAAAGATTATAAATAACTGTATCCAATTATATATAATTATATATAATCGTTCCTCTGGTCGGCTTCTACAAGATTTCTTAACACTTGAATATATTCTGCTATCGTAGGGATGACAGCAGTTCCTCTGTAGTTTTTACGGTGATGCTTTGAACCTTTTTTGCGAACTTTTGTGAAATATGATGTTCTTATAGCGAATTAAATTAGCAAATCATAATTGTAGCGATTTATTGATTAGTTAATTGTTGGGGAATAGGGATTTGTTGCGTCTCGGATAACGGACAAATTTGCTTCTTATGTCGATCATAATTACCGAAAATATAGCCACAATTTCGACAACACACGATAATATTGTCTCTTCCGCACGTTAATATCGGTAGAAAACAGATTGGCCAACAGTGCATCAATAAAAAACTACCAATTTGACTTGAAGCCATCTACAAATAATTTCACTGTAATTTGTTTGGGACATTTTAATTGTAAACAACTTTGCTTTTTTGTCGTCGTATCAAAGGCTGTCCACAACAGTGGCACAATGGACAGAACAGCGGATGGCCACCAGGTCGCCAAGATTCAACTACAAATCACAAAACAATTAACAAAAATCAATAAATCTAAACGGTGGGTTACTTGTGGTTCTTAGATATTTCCGGTTCTTCTTACCACCACCACCACCACCAATCTTACAACAACCTTCAATGGATTAGTTAGAATTGTTACAGTTTTTATTAAAATAATGTTAATACTTTTACGTTGCTGTTTTTGTTCCGGATCGGCGTCGAAATGGGTCATTCCGGCTTCCGGATGTTGTTCCATCAAGTGTTGACCTAAAATAAATAATTTATCTTCGAACAAATCTAATTTAGTACCGCATAATTGACAAATAACTACAATTCCCATCAAAATCAGCGCTTATGTTGTTTGTAACATTTCCCACTAGAAATTTCGACTGTTCGATTAAATTGACAATGACAGTGATTTTGTTTTTATTTTTATTGATATTTTATTAATATAATTTTTGATTTCTTTACAGTTAATTTATTTAAATAAATAATTCCGACTAAAATCTTTATTAACTTGCTAATGTTTATTGTAATTGGAGAACATTTGGTTTTTGGTTGATGAGGAGATCAAACGTTAGCAAGTACCTTCAATAAAATCGGTCTATCTAAAATATTAGGAATTCCATGTTTTGAATAAATCGTCTTCAATGGTATTCCGTATATTTCTATTAGTTCTTTGGATCTCTTGATTTAAAGCTATATATGTATATATATATAGTTTAGATTATCACAATTATAATAAGGCTCTCATTATAAATTATAAATTATTTTAGATATTACAAAGTAGAGCAATATTTCAAATGCTTCATTTGTAAAAAGACAGTCCTGTAAAATTATGAAAAAATAGATATGTGTTTACACGATTCCATGCAATTTCTAGCTCTCGTTTCTGAATGTTGTAATCATGTCGGTACTCGAATAATATGCAGGGCCGATTCTAATCACTATTCATTTTGAAGGGCATCTCAAGAACACCCTTTATCGTACACTTATTCTTTGAAGTGTGGCTTAAGCCTTCGCTGCCACCATTCTTCCCCTCACTGTGTTAAATTTGTTTTACCACCCCAAAGAACGTGACATGATTCCAGAAAAACTCCTGTATAGAGAAATCTCCACAATTACGAATTCCTTTAACACGTCTAAATGAATTCCGCGTCCACCAAGTCTCACAGGGACGCAAGTCCCTCGTGCCTCCTCATTGCTTTTATTTCTTTGTTTTTCGATAATTTTGAAGGGCATTGAATAGAGCAGCAGTCTTTTGTTTAAAATAGAATAATTTTCAAATAGCGATAAACTAAAACAGAGAAAGGACAGCATTTAATGCTGAAACTCGGATTAATGCAACGACAGAAGCTTGCATGTTTTAGAGTGCAATTTTTTTGCTTTTATCCTTCATTATCTCGGTCAACATAAATATCAGGAAATCGTGGAGGTTTCTAGATGTTTTTTTAATCCTCATGATCAACTTTTTTCAGCTTTCTCATCTCACACGCCTATTATCGGTTGAAGTTCACGAAACAATCTCTAATTTACCGCCTTGGCGATCCGACTAGCCACATAAACTAAAAGCATTCCAGAAACTTTTGAGAATCAAAATAATTTCAAATAGAGAATTAAAAAGTTCAAAATGTGCCCAATCAATTTTGGAAATGTTATTGAAAATATAAGAAACGTGGCTGTAATTAAATGCTTCTTTATACTGGGCAATATCGGCTTTGCTCGAACTGTTTTGGTCTTGGTTTGTCTATGTGCAAGGCTCGATTGTACAGGATCCGAATCAAGACGAAATCAGCAAGATCAATACTGTAAATAAGAAGCTTTATATATAAATAACAACAAATTTTAGTATTTCTTTGCACTTTAAAATTATCGTAATACTACCTTTGAAAAATTGTGCTTTGAGAACACTATGCTTGATGGTTTTTCTAGAAAATTTGCTCACTTGAAAGACGTTTGGTCGATTAAAAGCAAATCTTCTAGCAAACAGATGGGGACATCAAAGAATCCAACTTTTAGTGGCATAAAGTAAGAAAACTTACGAAATCGGATAATTTTCTGTATTTTCCAAAAAAAAAATCACAATAGCATTAATCCGGCTTTCAGCATGAAAGATGAAAAACAATTCAATTAATATCGTGTAGGTATAAAGGAGAATTACAGCTGTGTCTCTGAGAAGCATTAATTGTATTTCAGAATAATCATTAATATTTCAGGATAATGAAAGAACTCGTAGAAACTTAAGTCGCCATACGGATCTTCTGCGTGTTCCAAATGTTGTGCAACTTTATCAAATTATGGATCTTGTTTTAATAATTAATTATCTGTCTTATTATTGATAGATTCTGCATTAGTAACGAGACTTTCTGAAATGTGATCGGACAAGTCTAATCGTAACAACAAAGAATCGGCCCTGACACCGTCATTCGAGTGCGTCGTTTATTTTCAGGTTTCCATCAAACTAAGTTTGGGATCTATCGGATACATCCTGAAAGATTGAGTTACATGAAAGTGAAACGTTTCTATGTTGTAACAAATTCTATATTATAATTTGAGAGACACGAACGAGCTGGAAATTGCAACAGCATTGCGTCGATTTCGATCTGATCATGTGTTGATTTTCTATTGAAAAACAGTCGTTAAAAATGTTGGTCGTTTATCAACTTTGAAGTCATATCAAATCAAATCCGACTTATATTCAAATATTGGAATTTTGATTTCTGCCAAATACAGAAACAACGGATGTTTCTTCAATCTAATTCGCTAATTTCCACGTAAAAATATGAACGTATTGCTCCTGGGCAATCTGTTAAAAATAAATAAAATTTTCAATCAATTCTCTCATCTATTTTTTTTGCCAAATTATAGATATGTTCTATTATCAAAAAGACAGATGTTTTAAGTTGAATTACTTCGTTAACACGCACAGAATACAGTTTTTTTGTGTGCTTCTTTCCGGATAATTGACACGACCATCGTTAGATTCTTGTAACTAAGTTGGTGTAAATTTTTTGCCTTGTTACCGTTTCATAATCGGATAAAACTCGTTGTTCCTAAGTAATTCGTAAAGTTCGAAAGTACAAGTATACAACAGAAACTTTCTTTTTCCATCATTTTTCATTGCATGAAAAAAAAATGGGGAAGAAGGGAAGAAAAAAAACCAGATGGATTTCCACACTGTTCAATTAACCAAAACGACATTAAGGGGCGCTGAAAAAGTTTCACAATTCTGATATCGAAAGATTGAAACTGTGTTTTAAAAGTTTAACAATAAAGCAATTGTTGACCTGTTCAGGCAATTCACATTGTATTTTTTTGGTGATTTTGGAAACTTGTAAAAACGTGTTTTTAGTTCAGTAAAATACAACACTTTTCACATTGTTTTATGTCTTGCAATTGGGTTAGTTTGTTCGTATTTTTCATTAACGGATGGTACACGTGATTCTTCAAACGAATGAATACGACGTCTTCCCGTAGGAACTGTTAAAGTATCTTGAATCGGCTCTTTGTCTTCGTATCTGGAAAATAATGGATTTTCTCGAATGAATTTTTTTGTCGGTTCATTAATTTACATGAAGATTTTCAGGATTATTTAGGAAGATCCGTGACAGGAATTGATTAGTTTTGTTAAATTTCAACACAACGACACATTGAAAAATTACCTTGATTCAATACGTGTTAATCTTTGTTTTAGTTTCGCTTGACTAGCACTGAATTCGGCAAGAAGTCTAGCTAATCGTGTGTGTAATGTTTCAACGGTTGTTTCCAATTTCTTTATACTATCAACCATCGAATCTTGCGTTTCTCTAGCCTTTTTAAACACTTCCTCATCGAGTAATCCGTCTTTTCGTAATAGCTGACAGCCGCGTTCCGTTAATGTTGCACGTGCCTTACATAAAAAAAAGAGAAAAACATAAAACAAACGAACGAATATTAGAATAGAAGACAGATTTAGGTCGTGCCCTCGTTCCTTACTTCCGGATAATCGGCCAGTGCTACTAACAGATCGTCTTTGGCTAAACAGAACAGATCCGAATAACCCAAGGAACGGACATTGGCAGTACGGCGATTTCCTGTTCGATTTCCGGCAATATCCAATACGCTGACTTCACCAAATACGGAACCCGCCCCCAGTGTTGCTAGAACTGACACACCATCATCGGCGACGACCTGTAAACGGCCCCTCTTCACTATGTACATCTCTTTGCCGACGTCGCCCTTGCGACAAATATAATCGCCCGGTGAGAAAACCTGCAATTCCAATTATACAAAAAAATATTTTTTACGTTTCGGGAATTCTACCTGTAGACGTAGTTTTAAAACTAGCGCCTCCAGCAAGCCGGGCTCGCAATCCTGAAATATCCGCACTTTTCTTAATGTTTCTAAATGTACACGAATCGCAATTTCCGCCTTCAATTTGTCTGGTAGTGCTGATAGAACGCGTTCCTCATCTAGTGCCCCACTCTCCGCCCATGTATAGGCGAACCAACGGATCACTCGGGCCTCCAATTCACGTCCAACTTTCCTGAATGCCATATACTGTTTCACACCGTCCATGCGATTTTGAAAATCTACTCTAGCTACGTTCATGTTTGATATCATAGAACCGATATTACCTGGTATCGTATTAATTAAGAAAATCAACTTGTAATTTAATCTATTTTAAATATGTATGCGTGTGTGTGTGTGTTAGTGTTTGTGAGAGCTTACCGACGATGGTGGCGAAAATTAGGACGCCAGCAAGGAAATCAGCAACAACAAACAAGTATTCAGCATCATTTTCAGGCACTGGTGTTTCACCGATCGTCGTCAATGTTAATGTTGACCAATAAAAACTATAAATATATTGTCGGGCTAATGTTGAATTTTTCGGTCCATCTAAATTATATACCCAATTATCGGTGCCGAAACCGATTGCATAACTTATAGCGAAATACAGGCACGCATTCCAATGTATTAAAACAAGTATAGCTAAGACGACTTTACATATACGGAAAACGTTCGGATAATTCGTATCGGTTTCTGTCCGTTCGAACCACTCCCACAGACGCGGCAATTTAAATAAACGATTCAGGCGGACAATTATCGGACATGGCACTTTTATTTGACATTCGTACGGTGACCACCAAATGTAGGCGATGTCGGTTGGTAAAAGGGCCAACAGATCGGTACGCCAACGTTTCGATTGTAGATAATGCAGGCGTAGTTTGCGCGGATCGGTCACCAGCAAGCCCTGTTCCAGATAACCTGTAAGAAATGGAACATTTACATTGCTACAACAGAATTTGACACGTGTAGAGCCTAATTAGTGGCAGTTTTATCGACAAAAAGTCCTTGTAATCTAACACTTTTTTTAGAACAATGAGAATGGTGGATGCGCCGGGTCCTGTTTCTATCACTCTCCTATTCAAAATGCGAACCAATCAAAGTCGAGAGATTGCAGTATGTCAAATTGTCTTATCACATATTTGTTGTCACGGTGGCTGATTTGCATTTCTGGTCGTCCAAATCTATGGTAATGTATACAATACCCATTTAAAATAGCATGGAGTTTGGCTTTGTAATCTTTCACCTTGTACTGTCATGAACAGATGTACGTGTAATTTAAAATAGCAGCAAACGTCTAAATACAAATATTTGTTCTGAAATTATCCTTCACAGGAATTTATATAAAACATAAATTAGGTCATGGTTTCTATATTTTCAGGGATTCAAAACTCATTTCAGCGGCATTAAAGGCATATCGAATAAAACTCTAATACGATAAATTGCAATCTTCGTTAAAATTGTGTTGTGTTTTCTTTTCGAATATGTCTTGGAAATTGATTCGTTATAGGTACAAGTTGAATTGAACATCTCCGATATTAGAATGTTGACAATGTTGTGTGTGTATGACGCATCTGAAATTGTTTCGGTCAATATTTATTCTGTTCGACGTTGCAAATTTACGATTCATAATTTTATAAATTGTTCGCCTCCCAACAAGCCATCAATAAGCTTGGCAAACATTACCAAGCAAATGTCGCACCCCTGTGTGTACACCTAATATTATAAAACACATCGATAAATTGTCGTGTAATTACGATGGAAAAAAAAACAACTAACTGAACTTGACATGTTATTTACAGATCGACCACAAATATTCTTGAGCATTTCCAAGAAAATTACGATAGTAATTAATCTTAACGGTGTCTCGTATTTATAACGAACGTCTCAATTATGTTTCTATTTAGTAATCCCATGTGGCAAATTTTGCTTTGCATGTAGATAAGGATTGTTGCGTGATCAAGCAACAGAGTTTTACCACCACCACCACCAACAAGCATCATCAAAACGATGGACTTCGACCGGAGTTAATTATTTTAATATTGAGAGCACAAGTCGTATTAATTAGAGTCGGTTTACCTTCAAAAATCGATACAGGCCGTAATTAATTGCACGATTGATGCGGGTGATCACCACCAACTATGTCTCTCACCTTTACGAGGGTCGTCTGACAAATTCTCTGTTTCGATTTTTCAACAGGCGCCCCCGAAGTGGAGGACATTTACTCTAGAGATTCACTAACGCTATTAGCGCTGCAAGCGACTTTCGGCTAGAAGCAACATCTTAGAAAACGGTAAATGTTTTGAGCTTAAATCAATTCCAGTTCCAAAATATAGACGATAAAGTTTTTCAGACGGTTAGACTCGGCTTGTCGCCTTTGGAGTTGAACACTCAGCTTTTGTGTACCGTTTCGATTGCTATTTGGATTGACGCAAAAAAATCATTTTTTTCTACATTGGGTGTTGTAGTAGAGTCGAGAAAAGTTCTAAACTTTTGGGAGCTTTGATGAATGCAATTTGGCGTTGAGCCGTTAAAATTACACACTTTCCAGACACGCCCGTATTGTCCGTAAAAAATATCGGGATGATTTTGCGAAATTGCCTCCGTGTTATTGTTTTCAAACTGAAGCTTTCACGAGCGACAAACACAAAAAAAACTTGCTTGGAAAATATTTGTTTCGCATATTCAACGGATATATTCCACGACTATTGTTTAGGTTTCCACAGCCACCGTTTAGAAAAACACGTTACAGATAATGCTTTGTTGTTTATTGTTTTTTTTTTAAAGTAACCCCACATAATGAGTTTGTTTTAATTAATGATTGAGTTTTGATGATGAATTTTGTAAACAACTCACCTTCATGGGCATGAATAAAAATATCCGCTACATAGATCGTATCACAGAGATAATCCAATGTCCACCATAGGCCCGGTACGGAATTATTTAGCTCCCAAAATACGGCCCTACCTAATACGAAGATAACGTTGTAGAGAACGGCCAAAGATACGACCATCAACCACTGAAATGGAAATAATTTTAAATAGAACAATTTTGTGGGATTCATTTAAACGATTTTTATCAAACGAAATTTCAACTGAAATTACGAAAAAAATATGATTTACCGTTGAACATCGCCCACATGTCTGTGTTATTTGAAAAAACAAATTTAAATTCGGCACCAAAGTAAACTAGGCCACACGTATTATTGGTAACAATGAGAGAGATCCACCGAAAATACGTCTCTAGAGGACCGTATTTCCACCAATGTCAAGTTATAGTGTGTTGCGCTAACAATATAAAAGTCGGAGATTTATTGGAAAACGCTCGGATTCGAGTGTAATTGCCGGATTTGTATTAATGAAAACCATTTTCTACCTTGTAATAGGACGATCGGGCCGGATCAACGACAATTTTACGACCACAACATGTCGATTGTGTCGTATCAACACTATCAGTCATATCATCTTGGTGGCTCTTATCAACAAACCAATCCGGTGGATGGGAATCACGGCGCGAGAAACGACGGAAACGTATCGCCGCCTGCAGGGATGCTGCCACTTGTCTTAGCCTGCCTTGCATCGCCCCAAACAGTCTACCTTGCGGTGGTGCATTTTCCTGTAAACAAGCCAACGATTAAAACTACGGCTATTAACGGAAATTTCCAATAATTGGAAATGAAATCGTATGGGCGTATAGATCGGATTGTTCATAGCACGTAATTCTCATTAGTTTATGTTAAATTGGAAGCGAACGAAGGTGAAACTGTTCGAAAAGGAATTGGGTAAGCTGTTTATGGCAGATGTGCGTCAATTGGAATTTATCATAATGCCACAGTTCTAAAATAAGATCCACAAATTTATTATGAATTGAATTGATACGACAGCGTCTTTGAAACGAAATCCGATACAGGAAGTATCCTCGAGGAAGTGCAACAATTAGTTTACTAAACTAAAATTAATTACACCATTGATTGAAATTGTATTGATTTAACTAGCTATTGCGTATAAGAACAAACAACATCTCCATGGAATCTATTGCGAGATTCTGTTGAACAAAGATGTTTGCTTTGTTACAACTAATAACAATTCTGGAATAATGTGCAGACGACATAAAAATCAATGGTTGACGAAAAAGATTGCAGACAACACGATGTCACCGGTTGTGAAAAGAAAAAGAATCTGGCAATTGTCAACTGAAAACAAACAAATTGTTGTACTTCTTTTGGAAGGATTTTCCAACATTACGTTTCATTAAATTCAGGTTTACGTCCCGACATTCGGTGCAGAAAACGTGACACAATCACGGCTTGGATTTGGGTGTTTTGTGCTCAAATAACAGTGCATTAAAATATTCAATTTAAATTGCAATTTTCATGTGCAATAGCACTACATACCTTTTGATGGTAATCTGTAATGTTCAGTTTTATCGTTTTCATTATTGGTGAATTTGAAATAATCAACACTTTTATTATTGTAGCATGATAAATGTTGGTATGCAGAGAGAAAAAAACGGTAAGACTAACAAAAGTAATAACACGTGTGCAAGTTAATACACGTCTAATTGTGGACACGTTGTTGATACTCGACTGGGGTGTCACGTACGTTAAATTAATTCGTTGTATTGTTTTCCATTTAAATACCATCTAATGTTCGAAAACTGTAGAATGTTAATGGTATTCAATCGATAATTCCATTTGAAAACGTTTTTTTTTTCAATATTCAACGTAAAATTTCCCGAAAAACACACATAAGAGGCCCGAATAGAACTTGAAAAACGATTCATGTAGATTGGATTTGAGTTGAATGAAATTCAGAAAAATACAGCTCGCATTCTACAAGATTCGATTACCTGAAACGTGCAAGTTGGAGAGAGATAGATGTTGTGATGTGATGAGGGCTTTTCGAAATTCTGTAAGAAAAAGTCTCGTATATGAAATTAGAGATTCAATCATTTCAGAGATACCGATCTTTACATTTATAAAACGATTTTTTCCAGATGAATGTGGAATCTTTTAGAGGAAATTCTACCGTTGCTTTAATTAATTCCATTCTAATAACAACCATGTTTACTTGTTATTATTAAATATGTTCAAAACAAACAAGCGCAATTTAATGTACGACCTGAACATTTTGCCATCTTGCCGCAATTGAGTCAATAAAAACATCGTTTTGGTTGGTATAAATGAATTCACCATAGCGCAACCGAACATTTAACCATCTTCATTAGTCGCAATTGTTCGATTAAACATTTCTTCACACACTCTTTACCTGATGCGGTCGATTGAGGGGCATTTCACTGGGACTCGGACATCGTTCGGAGTACGGTGTATGCACCCGGACCTCAGCCAAGGCGTCCCTCGACCCGTCCCTGGACAGATTCGCCGTGAGCTCCTCCCGGGACACATCTTTCCGATTCACCGATTTGTAGCCAACTTTCAATGGGTAACGGGAACAATTCAAACCATCCCGACACGGTCCTGGTCCGGAATTTGTGGATTGTACGGTGAAGATGGAACTGGGTCGGCGATGGTGGTCACCTCTGGCGGCGGCCATTACATAACTCCACATTGCCGGGCATCGCACGTATCCACCAACTTCTGTTAACAATAACAAAAACAACAAGACACGAAATGGATTAGGCTGCCGGGCAGTGTTTTCAATCCAAAGACGGAGTTTTATTAGTTTTTGATGATCATGAATGTGATGATGATATTGAAGAGTATTGGTGTTTTTTTGTTACTGATAGAGTAATTGAGATTGTGGAGTACACGGATAAAAAGGGTTTTACGTCTCAATTAAATACGAAATACAAATAGAAATCGTTTATATTGAATCGTGAAGAGACAATACCGCAGGCATTCGATTTAGCTAAATTACCATTACGATTTGATATTGTCGTTTGAGTACGAATTTCATAAAATTTATAGAAAAGCGTTTATATTACGCAATTCTCGTATTCTCATTTCATTACGTTAGTTTCCAATTTTAAATTCAAAGAGAATTGTGTTTGATAAATGCAGCCTTTGTTCGAATATATTACCATTTTTTAAAAACTAAATCCACTGATTTTTTCAGCGCAATCCAACTCGCTTTCATTACCTTGCAGAATTCTAAACGGGTGCAAATTCTTTCGAACAAATCTGCTTATTTAGCGAAAACTGTTCGTTGATCTTTAAGATTGAATTAGGTCAGCTATACTCTAGACCTCTAGAGACTTGCAAATAATAATTTGTTATCCCTTTGTGCCTACAATCAATTCGATAGACATGCATATTTTTCGCTCTATCATACAGTGCGAGAGATGATGAATACTTTGGGCTTTGTAGCGCCCTTTATCGAACCGAAAATAGGATTTCAATAGAGAATATTGTAGAAAAAATCCAACGCGAACGAGATAAGAAAATCGAATTGTAGATCACTTCAACATTTCTTCTATCTGAGAAGAAGCAACGTTATCAAATGCATTTCATGCTAGGTTAGTGAAAGATCCTTTGATCCATGCAAAAGGATCAAAGTTGGTATTTCTATTATTTCTTCCGCGAACTCAACGCTTTCCTGTTGTAATTCCGAGGGCAACAGGTAGTATTATCGTCGATAATATTCAATTAAATTGAATTGTTGACGACTCAATCGCCACAACTACAGTTTGAGGACGTGCTGAACACAAAACGGTCGCAAGAATTGAAATGAAATTTCATATTTCGTTGAAGAAGTCGATAAAAATCAATTCGATTGAAAACGGCAAATCTGATTACGAACGGTTGAAAATGTCGCATTGGGCGACCAGAAGTGTTAATTATAGAAAATTGCATCGTCGAACTATTGGTGTTCTCGTGTTCTGTATCAAAGAAAATGTGTGCAGAACATTACGGATAGATTGGCGAACTCGAAAATCATTCGGTTGAGATTAATTAGTGTCAACGGCACACAATAAAAGCGTATTGTTTGATTTTTGATTAACGATTCGCACAAAAATTGATTAATTTTTTTGCCTGCCAGTTGAAATTTACAATATGATTGATCGCCTTCAAGACACTTCAAACAATTTGCTAATCCAAGCTTTTTGTTTCTTAATTGGAAGCGAAGGCGAAAAATTGCCTAGTTTATCAAAGACGACAAGTTGATCGCTCATAACAGGTGAAAAATTCAAATTCAACTTAGTATAGCTGGTTCAATCCACCTTTTTGGAGCGTGTTGTTGATCTTCGAGAGAATTAATATAAAATCCATCATATTGCGGGTAGATAAACCGACTTTTTCGGCCGGAATTTAAAACGCTCGTTTTCAAAATTGATTCAATTACGATAACGAGAAAAGTTTTGGGTGTTCGCAAATAATGCAACAACAAAACCGATGATAAAACGCAACTAATGGCTTTTATATCCGTTAATTACTGACGATAATTAACTGAATTTGCAGTACATTGATAGAAGCAATTTGGGATGTCATCAATAATTTACCATACTGTAATTAGCATCTAGTTAACAGTAAAACAACACAGCAACACCATCATAATTTGATTTCTTTTGAATGAGAGGGATGAATTCTATTGTAATTATCCAGCACTATGATCCGTACTTGTTGATAAACAATACAAGACGGGAAATTATCCACCATGCATGCACAAATTGAAGATTAGATCCTTGTCTTTATACACAATTTCATCAAAGCAATATTCAGAATTACTGCCATCAGAGTAATTGTACTGAAATCCAACGTTGATAAATTTATTTCACATAAATTCAACACGACAGTATTTGAGAGCAAACGCGAGACTAATACAGTGTGACAGTGAAGGCGATTGGTGACAGGATTCGATAGGGATTTAATGAGCGAACGGGATTTTTGTAAATAATCAACCGTGGAACAGAAATTCTCAACGAATTCGTTTTAAAATTTCGTTGTTTCGACGAATTTTTGAGTTGTTTTGCACTTTGGTTTTCATTGAAAATGTTGGGAAATATACGTTCGATAGGAATATTTCAGCAAAAGAACAAACAAAAACTAAAGAAATCTTATAATAATAAAACACCCACAATCGAATAAGAAAACAATGTTCAGAGATCTGTTAAATTGAATACCAATTTGATAAAGATCTGAAATGTAGCCCACAAGTCAACAAATACAGCATCTCAATAATTCCTTTGTTTTATTTAATCAACTTAAAATCTAATTTTTTCTAAAAACTGGCTTTAAGATGGAAAAAAAAGACGGCTCGGATTGTCGGCAATTGGAAATGCAAATTCGTTAAGGCGAATTTAATGAATTTTTCAGACGGCTCGTAGAAATCTCGACCAACACCAACAATAATAACGTTCCTCTTGGCATATTAAATGAATTTTCTTGGATCGTCAATTGGCAACCTGACACTGTACGATTCGAGTATTATCAATAGGATAACCACAAAATTCCATTATGTTTCATCCGCTTTATGGCCGGTTTCCGATTACAAAAGGCTACAATCATGTATGCAAAAGGATCATAGTCTCCCATCATATCCCGTTTATTAGGGATTTTCGGTTGCAATCTAAACTTTTGTAGCAACTCTGATTGTCTGGCAGGGACAATGCGAATGATTTTTGTCGACAATTGCCGGCAATATCGACTGACAGGGCCAGATAGTTAATGTTGGAAAGCCTCATTAAATAATTGCTCATTTAGTTGTCGACAATTCCATTACAATTCACTCGAGTTTAAATTAAATGAAATGTTTTATCATTAGAGTTTCGTTGTAGAACCAATTCAACCGACAATTGTCCTCTAAGAAAATCGTAGCAATTCGTACAAATAAGCGGAAGTAAGTTGCCCGATTTTTATTTAATTTAACATCAAATGTTAAGAATACGATATGTAATAAAACCCTTAAAGCCATTTGAGGTGTTTTTGTTTCTACGCAAAAAGGTCCGTGAACTTATCGGTATAAAAACTTACAAACTTCTCATTTGCGATAATCGTCACGGGTCTTTGGACAAATTATCGTTTTGTTTGTGGGTGATCTTTGGTTGTTTTCGTATCAAAAAAGTTCCGATATTAATGCGAATAATCATTAAATAAACGTTGGATAGACAAAAGAAAAATCACAAACAAGAACAGATGGTTAGAAATATTGGGGTACTTGACTTATTCAATCAACTTAATGAAGCAATAAACATAATTAAAAACGGTATACTAAACCCAATACAACTGATTATAAATTCGAGAACGAGAGGGATTTGGAAATTAATGAAAATCTAACGCCTTCAGTTGAAACGCTTTTAATAAATTGTTAATGTAGCAACAAGGGTGCGGTTATTGTTGTAAATTTGAAATTATCTCATTCAGTCCCTGTGTTTTACAGGCAAAAAATCGTTGGAGACAATCCTTGAAAGTTTCCCAACAATTTCGAATTAATTTTAAAACGAGATTATTATTATTTCAGAACAATAATTGTAATTCGATATCCAACCGGGAACAATAGTAATTTTCGTAAATTAAAATATTAAAATCGTCGTAATTCGGATTGTTCTCATAGGAGCGTTATGTTAGACGTCGTGTTTCCATAATTCCATTCAAATTTCCACTCTAAATGAAACGTTAATTAATTTGAAATTGAGGAAAACACTGCATCGCACTCGATTCGAATTGTTGAAAGTTTTCACAGTTGCCACAATGATTCAACAATAAAACAGGTGTACTAAATCCACTACTTCAAATGTTTACTTTATTCCTTATTGCCTCGAAAAGGGGAGAATCTAATAAAAAAATTTCTTGCCGTCTCTAATGTTTTATTATTGAATTCAGACTACGTAATCTTGTACCGTCTCTAATTCAACAATTTCAATCTGAAACGGAGATGGTAAATTCGACAATTGCGACATTCGTTGAATACATAACTAGATTACTTGGATTTTTGATGAAGCTCCCAACTATTTATTATTTGATACAATCATCAATCACGCCACAATTTCTTGTTGTTGTTGAAGAAAACACAACTTTCACGACTTGAAATTGGGAGATTATTGATCTTTGTACACTTTTGCAACTACAAAATCAGATTAAACTCGAAAACTTCTATCACAGATGTGTTGTTTATTAAAATGAAAAGTTTTGTTCGTTGTTGTTTAAAGTGAAACGTCAAGATAACGAGAGAGATTCGGTTGTAAAAGTTGCTTTTAACATATAAAAGAGAGCTACACTTTTTCGCCAGTTTCATTATCGATAAAACATCAAGTGAAATAGGATTTTCTGGTCTTAATGTTCGGTTTCATGGCAATCATAAAATTCTTCACAAAGTCATACAATACACTTTTGAGAGTTGTAAAAACAGAGAGAGGCGAACATCACCGTTACGCTGAGCATTGTACGAATTAAAGCGAGTTTTTCGATGAAATTCAGAGACGTTCACCTTACAGATTGTTTCAATGCGATCCATAAAAACAACAGTAAAATTGTGAAAACATGGAAAATTTTCAGAGACGTATAGTTATGTAATTTAATAACTGCTGCTGAAACCAATTTTTATATGGCAATAAAGAGAGTTGTAATAAAGTGTTGCACTTCTAACCGATTGGGTTTCATTAAAAATAAAAACGAGTAAAACTATAAAATAATTCAATTATATACAGAAAAGATCTGGTTTAGATAAGAATAGTTCACATGAAACTCCATCAATTATAAAGTACGTCATAACATCACTTGAAAGTATTAAACAACAAGCAAAAAAAACAGTAATTATTGATTTATTAGGTCGCATTAGGTAATTGATTCTGACAAAAAGTCTAATTGTACAATTCGAATTAATAACTTTTCATATTCATTAATTAATGGACGAATTTGTAATTAAAAACCACATTAATTATTCCTATTTGAATAGGAATAAGACAATTGTGGGCTGATAATTGCTTAATGGAGTTTTGTGAGAAAATTGCCGGAATTGAATAGACACAACTCTTGGAAACTGCACCGTTGAAGACTTTGAGATGTTTCACAAAAAAAGTCGAATAATTAAGTTTATTTACCTATAAACTCTCCCGAGTCCAATTTTGTTAAACTAAAAAGAACTGTTGGAGCACAAATTTCACAACACTTGTTAGTTTTTGTATCGAATTTTTAGCACAATCACTTGATTTATTAGTGGTGACTGTGTCTAACGATAATGTTGCGAGATATTAGCGTGTAGTGACAGTACGACGCCAATCGTCCCGACGCAACTGACTCTTTAACATGTGCAGCGTCCCAAAAACTCTGATCTTCCCACTCTCTTGTACAATCTATGTTTAACGGACAGTCTCCATGCTCTTTCAATAGAATTCAATGTTGCTGGGTAGTTTTAATGAGTCTGAAAAAAATTACAGATACGGAAAAAATCGATTTTTTTCCCCACACTAATAAGTTATCGTATCAATCGAAATAAAAATTATTCGATTTTCATTATCAGAATAAACGTTATTTATTTACATATGGTAGTCGAGTTTATTAATTAACCAGCAAATACACTTGAATCTATTTGGGAGATAAAATCAGATAGACGGAGAATAATTGGTTTTTGCGTTTGTGAAATGGTGGATGCGCCGGGAGTGCCACATTTACATGTTTTGAAACGCTTAATTGTCGGTTGTTTTATTCATTTTGTGTCTGCGATTTTTTTGTCGATTAATTTATGCCGCTTCTACTATCATTCGAAATTAATAAAAATTCCAATATCGACGATATTTTGCAACTTTATTTCCAATTTCTTGTCGTATATATATCGGCACACACATATCAAAGTCATTGACATCATCATAATCCATGAATAATGCATCAAGATCATCACATATCTATCTATCAGTTGTCTGCACGTGTATTTGACAAAATAACTTGATTATCTCGCACCAACACCACCAACAACTACGCATATAACAAAATTAAATACGTAAAATCTATTTACATTAACCGTATATCCGGTCAAGGTGGATTGTTGGCTGGATGGATGGAGATACAATGTTAATTAAGAAGATCGCAGAATCGGCGCGCGGACGTGATCGTTGATCGCCTAGAAGTATAATCAGAGATGAGACACGTACTGAAACAACAACAACAATTTGAACGAATTCATAAGGGTGAAGGGGGCAAGGGCCTTGGATGTCTGAGGATAACAGCAGAGCGTTGCCTTCGAGGGACACTGGTTTGTGCTTTTTGTTTGTGTGTATTTGTACAAGACGCACACAAAATACTTGATTTAGTGTTGGCGATTTAATCTTTCGATCAGATTTGTTTTGATATCTCAGAACGTTGTTAATTTCAAATTCATTACATTTTTCTGCTATAATAATAACTGAAATAATCTCTATCGAGTGTGGAATCAAGTGCAATTTTTATTGCAACCAAACAAACAATTCTGAATATCTCTGGCGTCTTTGCATGTAATTGAAACAGCAAACACTTACTATCGTTCTGTAGCATTGAAATACTGACTGACAATAAACTACTTTAACTAACACAATTTTGTGATAGTACTAGATAAACTACGATCTACTCTTTATTAATTAGGTAATACTATCTGCGATAGATAAAATTCAGCAAATTTGGATTAAAATGAATTGTATTTGATTCCCGACCCAATATTTGCTGCGATCAATAACCAATTTATTAGATTAAAATAAAAAAACACTCATTGTGCTGTTAGACTCTATCCATTCAAACAGCAAATATAACACCTACACCTAATGCATCATATTTTTACTTTATGAAATATTGTAAAATTTCCAAACGACATCATCTATATTGATCCATTTATCTTTCTTGTCAAAACTATGAGTCTAGAGAATTTTCTATTATTGTTATTATTACATAGAATCAAAACTAGCTATTTTTATGAAAATATCCGGTCTAATAAAGCTCGAAAAATAACAACGTGTAGGTGAGAGAGAATTGTTGTTTTTCAGATACTCCTTTTTCAGTCACTCTTTTAATACTCCTTTCATATGACTTTATATTTATTGTTTTGTTAGTATTTATAGATTGTTGCATGTTATTTAGCCGAGTGTTGCGAGAGCAGGCGAGTTTAGCAGGAGCAGGGCCCGATCGACGTAATGCACGATTGTGTTTTGCTCGCCCGCCAGGGGTCTTTTAAATTAATTTTATTTATAAATTTGAAGTAAACTGTTAGGAACACAGTCTGTTATTGTTCCACATGCAGTACATACAGGATGGGCAAACCATCTACAGTAAGAATTTCGTTTTCGCCCACTATTCCTACTGTCGTTAAAACAAGATACAGAAAAAATATTGCGTTTTCTGAAAGAGCTTTTGAAGAGCAATTTTTTGACATTTGATTTAAAAAAATAATAATAATTTTGGCCATCAACTTGTATATGGTGATGTTGTGTATATTTGGTTACATAACCAACTGTATTTAAATTGATTTTCGGTTAATAGATGGCGCTAGTTGTTGCTTTCAATGTTTCGGTTGGCAACCATGATTTTTACAACGCCATCTCTGATAGAGATAGTGAAGCTGGAAATCACAGAACACTGGAAATTGGTCAACTGATTAGCATAGTTGCCAACAGATTTCCAGCTTCACTATTTCTATCAGAGATGGCATTGTAAAAATCATGGCTGCCAACCTAAACATTGAAAGCAACAGCCATGGAGTCTATATAAGGAGCACGAACTCCATGTATGCAAAGTTTTTCTAAAAATAAGAGGGCGCTAGTGTTCCATTTGTACCACTGATTTCAGCTAACTAGATGCCGAAATGTCAAATTTTTATTTTTTGTTTAATACAATACGTTGCTAACTTCACGTATCAATATGCTACTATATTCAGAGCAGTGCACGTGCGGTGCAAATGGATCACTAGCGACACCTATGGTGAATTTTGTTAATTTATCCCATTTGAGTTTGGGCTCCTTGTGTAGACTCCATGGCAACAGCCATGGAGTCTATACAAGGAGCCCGAACTCAAATGGAATAAATTGACAAAATTTGCCCCAAAAAAATTACCACAGGTGTCGCTAGTGTTCCATTTGCACTGCATGTGCACTGCTCTGAATATAGTAGCATATTGATACGTGAAGTTAGCAAGGTATGCTCCGTCCAAAAATTAAGTATAAAATTTCAAATGACAGCAACGTAAACTAACCTTCGCAACGAAAAAATAGTCCCTCTATTAAAGCCGCAATATTAAAATTCTCCTTTATTGTATTAACCTGAAAATCGATTTAAAAGGAATTTTAGAATCTCTAAAGAAATATAAATTATCGAATTTCAGAGTTAATATTGAAAAATCAGTAGCAAAGTATGTTAACAAACGCGTAGGATTTTATTCCAACAGTAGTACCACAATATAATATAATTTTTAGTTCAATTAAACATGTAACAGTTAGGAACTTTTCAGATGTTAGGTTGCACATAACCTATCATTTGTTATTTGAAATTTTATACTTAATTTTTGGACGGAGTTTACCCTTATTACTTGTGTATTAAACAAAAAATCAAAATTTGACATTTCGGCATCTAGTTGGCATCAGTGGTGCAAATGGAACACTAGCGCCCTCTTATTTTTAGAAAAACTTTGCATCACAGAACACTAAATATAAGAAATGAAATCCCCATGTTAAACGTTGGCAACAGCCGCCATTTTGTTGGGTGGCATTATGACACAACTACGCATGCGTAAAATTTTTGCATCTTCTCTCTTTGTCTTTCTTCTCTATCTTATACATATTAGATATTTCAGGACTCAAATTAAAACAAAAACTAAAAATGTACATAATATATTCAGTTAATCACTTCATCGGCTATAAAATAAAGTACAATATAATAAATAAGGCGTGCAATGCACTTAAGTCTATGAAAAATTCTTGCTGTTTAATAATCATTATTCAATGTCTTAGAGGCTTTTTTAAAGCTCTTCTGCACAATTAAACCAAAGGGATTTAATAACTAAAGTGTCAAAAACGTTAATTATTCAAACTGTTACTGCATAGACTTAATCGCAGCTCTTGAATGCTCTATTTTATAAAAATATTCTTAATGGTTTTAACTAATCTAAGGTTATATTCAATTAATCGTCATATATCACTAAGACTTTCCATGTGATGCACAGATCAATTCCAATTCTCAAAGAAAAGCTTGTGATGTGACACAGGCCATAACAATTTCAATGTGGTGTATCCATTTTTTCACGCCTTAAACCTGAAATACAATAAAACGAGATAGAATTTAACTCTTAGATAATTGTATTCTTCTAAAAATTTATCTTAACATAGTTTGATAAAGAAAAAAACACTAAAATTTCATTATTAAATTGAATCAATTTATTTAACTAATTTACATCAATTAACTCAACTATGACACTTGACAAGACAAGACAATGTACAAAAAGCACCAATCAACCCAACTGTTGTTTGGCGGGACTTTCAATAGCAAGCCAATCAGCTCTGCGATGCCAGTGCTGCAAATGCGCGCGCTCTCTGTCGTTTCTTGATTTTGACACTTTGGTCAAACAACCAATCAGCTCTCATATGCCCTGACATTTGTTCAAGGTTACTGCTGTTGCTTATCTGCCAATCCTGATTTCACCCCCATGCTTTGCATACATGGAGTTCGTGCTCCTTATATAGACTCCATGGCAACAGCTGTCGCTATCTATTAACCGAAAATCAATTTAAATACGGTTGGTTATGTAACTAAATATACACAACATCATAATATTGCGAATAATTAATTACCTATTAATTATTCAAGCGGAGCAATTGTGTTTTCTGAAAGAGCTTTTGAAGAGCATTTTTTTAACATTTGATTTAAAAAATATATAATAATTTTGGGCGCCAATTTGTTCATGATTAGTTCTATCCCTGTTCAACTTGTCATTATAGGCCACCATTCCTGTATGTATTAAATTTATGATCACGTGATTGACTTACTAAATACAGGAACACGATCCTTTGACAACTGTCACTTTTAACAATTTTTAGGTTATATCAACGAAAAAAATGGGTACAGAATCGGAACAATTTTATTTGGAATTATCAAAAAATCCCGTTCGATTTGAAGCTGTCAATCAATTAACAAATGTCTTCTTTGACGATTCCAACAAACATGTACACAAATCAACTCTTAATATATCGAATAATTCATCGATTCTCTATAGGTGTTCGCTGTACGTTCGGGTGGCATAATGGGTGTTGTTGTTAAAGGCCCCAATGAGGAAACCTTGAATTTCCGCATGGAAGACCACGGCGCAGTGTTATCAATCAAATTCTCATTAGATCAAAAAGTGTTGGCCGTACAACGTACGACTACATCCGTTGAATTCATCAATTTCAACGGTACCGCACTTATCGATACCGAATATACGCAGAGTTGCAAGAAGAACTCGACGATTTTGGGTTTTGTATGGTCGCAGAATAATGAGGTGGCCTTCATGACCGATCACGGTATCGAATTGTATATGATAATACCGGAAAAACGGTCTTTGAAGTATTTGAAAACAACCTCAATACCAATGCAATGGTTCGTATGGTGTGCACAGAATAAAATCGCATTGTTAGCATCAGCGCATGGATCACAACTACAACCGGTCGTCTTCAAATCCGGCACTGTCAGTAAACTGCCGAAAGTTGAAAGTATTCGTTAATTATAGATTTTATTATTATTTTTGTTTAAAGCGATAATTTTAGCCGAATCCGGTCGTATGGCTCTAGAGCGCGATGTCACCCTATCAACCCTCTATGGTGTACCTGCTGTATTAATTCTACGCCATCAGAGCGGGCCGCAGAGTGCCGAAGTGCATGTGCACACATTAAACGGACCTGGACAAGCGCCAGTTAAAACGCACGTTTTAAAACTGGGCTTATCAGGACGTTTTGCTATCAATATTGTCGATGATTTGATACTTGTTCATCACCAAGTTAACGACTTATAATGCGTATTAGAAATATTAAATAATTATTGTAATTTGTAGGCGTCTAGGAGTTCACAGATATTCGATATTGCCTTACCTGGTGATAGTGACGGAAGTGTCCGTTATCACACAACAGTGGGACCGGCGCGGTCGTTCAAACCAGCCAAGATCACTCTACCGGGTCTTGTTGAGCCCCAAACCCATTTCTGTGAACTTTGTAAGTTTTCTGTTAATCCACAACAATTTTATTTGAATCAATTCTTACTTGAAGATTCTCCAAATTGGGTTGTTTTCCAGCCGAATATCGTGATCGATGCTAAATTGGGATGTTTATGGCATATTAATCTGTGTCTACCGGAATTATTGTATTCTATAACGAATCTATCGACGTGTACTCAAGTCGCTTTGAAACGCACTGACGGCAAACAGATTCTATTACAAGTTCGTACCGTTTGTGTCATTGTTTCGTAACGTGTCTGTATTGCGTAATTTTTAGATTATTTTAAAAGCGATACAACAACCAAAACCGCCACTAGATAAGTTGCAAGAATCGTTCAATCACATCAACAATATCTATCGTGATTGGATGGAGGCTGAATTACAAGCACAAACGGCTTCACCGCCCGGCGTACCAGTTCTGTTGAAATCATGCCAACCGCCCCGAGTTTTGATCGATCAAAACGATTTCCACAGTGAAATCTTTCAAAAACTAGATCCCGACAACGATTTACAGAAAATCGAATGGACTTTAATCAATTATATTACATCGTTGTTCGATCAAGGCATACCGGCCCAACAGAATCTGAACGAACTCTTAATCACAATATTAGTTAAACGTAATAAATTCACAACATTACAACAAATGCTACAGTACGGTGTTGTATCGGATTCGAAACAATTAGCATGCCTACTGTTATCGTTGGGTAATTTCAATCCGGCCGCATCACAATTAGCTTTGGATATGTTGGGGCGATTGAATGCAATCGAAGAGATGCAAGAGATACTGTTGAGTGAAGGCCAGATTCTGTCGGCTTTGAAATTGGGCATTGATACGGCGAATCCGAGGAAATTTCTACAGGCTGCACAGAATTGTGGCGACAAGACTGTGTTCCATAGTGTTTTGTATTTTTTCAAGAATAATCCACAATTTGCTGGTGCCTTTAATAAAGGTTCGTGCAGATCAGGGGGCGACTCCAGACGTTTAGTTCCAGTCAAAAAGAAAAGAAATATTGATTAAACTATTTGCCAACACTGTATAATCTTTTCTTTTGTTTTGCGGAGAGCTAGAGCTTTTGAAGCCGCCCCCGTTATTAGTGCAACGATATCTAAAGTCATTGTGGTAAAACGTTCTTGCTTTATTGCACTGATTTTTTTTAAGTAAATAATTTATTAGAGATATTTTTACAGATGAGCGACTGAACAATTTCGTACAAGACTACGACACGATCTTTGCCGATAAATAATTTAACAGGTGTACATTTTTATTTATTCTCATTTTATATACAAACGATAAAAATTTAGTTATCACAAATTTCAATGAAATCAACTATTGTAATTTGCTTTTGTTTCGTTTCTTTTTTTTGGAATATAAATATTTAAATTATAAATAAATATTGGACTAGTAATTTTATTATAATAAGAATTATTAAAAACTACCTTCTAAATCTGGTCGTAATGGTAATTTTGATTCTTTTACAATTCTCTTTAATTTCTCCTTTGATTTAATTAATGTAGCCCTACAACGACATTGTGGACATATCGTATCGGTTTCAGTTGCTTTCAAACAATCGGAATGGAAACAATGACCACAACCCCAGATGGCGATCGTTTCACTGTTGAATTCGCGTCGTGTTAACGGTTTCTGGCAAATGCGACAATTTGTATTTGTTACGGCTACTGCTCGACCACTTGTTTGCAACGATCTTGCCAAACCTAAACCAAATGCAATTAATTAGTAATCTATTCGTTCAGATGCCAGTCGACGATGTTTAAGAGCGCTTTCTGAATGGATTTTATCGCACTGAAATAGTGGAGTGCTCATGTGGAGACAAAAAATTTTAAGCTTAAAGCGATCAACAGAAAAAGCGTTATCTTTAAATAAAAACGACATAAAATATCGGAAAAATAACGATAATCATAAACATAAATGGAGCGAATTATTTGTTAATAAAGACTTCGAAAAGATTTCCCTCAATTGAGCGAATTATAAAAGCTCCATCAAAACATTACCAATAAAAATTGTAGACAATATCATTCCCTACAAGTTTATATAAAAAAACAATTGAAAGTGCGTGGAACGCCGCGTGTTAGAAGTGAAACTTCTTGGGTTAGAGATGAAGTTTTTTTTATTGGTTTATTTTCTTTCTGTCGTTGTCTGAAAGCTCGATTTTTTGCTGCAGTTGTCTTTTTCTGTATTTACATTTACATACTGTATTTACATATACAGTTACGGTAAAAAATTTTGGAATTTTTTTTTGACGTCTAAAAATATTTAGACTGGTCCAAACATTACTGTTATTGTTAACGTTTAATGTCAAAATTACTGACTCTTTGAATATAAAATATTAAAGGATGTCCTACATCAAGTGACAATTACATATCCTTGATGTTCGAAATTTTTTTGATCGCAACTGTATAATTTAACGCCAATAATTAATTTATAAATTTTCATTTTAAAAAGTTAACAACAGTGATTCTAACCTCACTTTCTTTGACGTTATTGTTCAAACATTTCGATATTGTTAATTTTATGAATATAAACCAACAAACGGGCGGGACGAAGTCTACCGGCTCTGCTAGTTAATTTATAAATTCAAAAATCATAACGGTAAGCCTTGAAATTTTAGTTTCGTTCCAGAGGGCGCTGTACATCAATCAATGCCACCAACTTTAGACCCTAGTCCCCTAGTGTTTATTTTACGCAGTTGGCAGAACTGACAGAGTATAAGAGACGCTATTGGTAACGCCCCCACTCTTCTGTTAGAGGGGAAGTGTTTCCTCTCACGGCGTCTCGCATTTTCGTTACATAGGGAAAATACATTGAAAAATATTTACACCCAAGCGCGCCTAAAGAAGTTTCAGTTCAAAAACGAATACAGCTCTGCAAAAGTCGAACATAAATTCAATTTCCCTCTTATAAAGGTTGGAATAATGTTTAAAAAACGAACAATTTAATTGCAATTTGTTTCAATAATGTAATAAAACTCACCATGATGTAATTCTTTTGATAACATCCGAATTGTTACTGTTAACATTTGTATATCGTGTGTGTGATCATATAGAATACCATGTAATAAATTTTTAATATCACCAAAATTAGCATTAGAAACTAAATTTAATAATTGTGCCGGTGGTACATGTGGTGCTGCTGAATGTAATAATTGTCGTATCGATTTCGTTTTTGTACTCTTTTTATTCTTCAACAATATCAACCATAATTCTTGTGCATGCTCACTATCTAAATGATCAACACCACGTATACATAAATTGATACAATCATCAATCATATCATTATTTAATAATAATTCTAATGCCTCCAACCATTCACCATTCTTCTCTAATAATAATGCTGTAGCTGTATACTGTTGATATTGTCGTGTTATTGTTAATGCTTGATCGATGCGACACGATGAATTTGTTGTTTGTAAATAATTATAGACTTCTTTTGGATTATTTCTACATAATAATTCTAAATATTGTTCGGATAGTTTTGTTGGTAATTTGATTTGATCGGCAACGACAATACCATTTAAAAATTCGTATTGTAATCGTTGTTCATTCAATAGAATCTCATTGAATTGTTCAATTAAATTCGGGAAATGTTCAACAACAATCTCACTAGTTTGTTTACTATTGATTGTCAACAAATCTTTGAAATTGTCGGAAAATTGTTGTTGGATATAACGATCATCATCATTGATATAATTTAATATATAATTAAACACCTCATTATGACGTGTTGGATCTTTTAAATAACATATCAATATATTACGGTAATCTTTACGTAACTCGTATAAATACTCAACAATACGATAACATTCCGAATCGAGTGCACGTTGTAATAAATCGTCAATTGATAAATTCAATTTGTGTGTCAACAACAAATCTAACCACGCCTGTTCCCGTTCACTATGATCGCGTAGACTTAAATTGCTAGTTTTACACGTTAAAATCGTAAAAATCTCATCGAATGTCGCCTCATCTTCCACATTCAAATTATTCGATGTTATCAAACGTGTAATGAAGCAGGCTAAATTTAAGATTTGCGATTGATTGAATTCGGGCGGTTTAACAATCTCCATTAATATACGAACTAATCGTTGCCGTTGCAATAGACCCATTTCACCTAAGAATTCTTCTTCAGTAAATGCCAATTTGATAACATTCAAACATTCTCGTGTATTATATTTCAATAAGGCCCTCAAATATGGATAAGACGATTCGTTATCGTTACTATTAATCGAATGTACCGTTTCTAAACATCTCAATATATCGTGTTTAACACGTAATATATCCTTGTCGGGTATATTACCGTTCGGATATTGTAGACCGGCCAAACAACAGGATACGTAAACTAATAACGTATTACCTAAACGATGATTGTCCGGTGTTAGTTCTGATAAGAATTCAGGTAATGGACTGGCATAGTCGCCGATTGTTTTTGTTGTTATATAAATCCAGGAATCGTATAGTTTACGTTTTTTACAAATATTCAATACTTGATGTAAATCTAAACATTGTACATCTAATTTCAATAAAATTGCCTCTAATAGATTTGGATTTTGACGTTCTAAATAATTGACTAACATTTGTGTGACTGATGGATTTAAATTTGTTAAAATGCCATTTGTTATGTGATCGGTTAGTAATATAAAATACCATTCTTGATTGCTTTGGTCGTTCGATACAGCTTCTAATAGTTCGTTACATAAAACATCACTGAAATTATTAACAAGAGTTTAAATCAGTCTTTTCTCGATTTGTAAGCTGCAAATCAGAAAAGATTCGGATCCAGTTGAATTTTTCTATACTGTTATCATGTTTTATAAAACTATTTATCTAGTCAAGATGATCGAAAACGGTTTTTCGCGAATAAGTTACTTGGTGTGGTTCAAAAATGGATTAGGAAAACGATATACAGTGCTGGTGTTCTATCTAAGACCACGAGAAATAAAATCCGAACCATCGAGCGTCATTTGTTTAAAAATTTCAATGAAACAGAGAAAAATCTGCTCATCTAATATCTCTGTTCTGTGCATGGAAATATTTTACCGAATTTTTAACAAAATATCGATTTTCCTCTAAATCTATGGAAAATCTAATAAGAAAAACCTTTTTATATTAAGACAAATAGAACTCTAGAAACTTTTTGAAAAATTATAATCAATTTAGTAGAAAAAAAATGGGGGTTTGGTTTTTTGCAAATATCTCGGAAACTATTAAAGATATTCGAAATTTGAAAAAAGACCCTTAAAGAGGAGGAAATTTCCTAAAAAAAGTGCTACCTCCCGGAACTCTATCCCCTATATTAATAACTTTAATTTTGAGGCGAAAATAGCGCTAAAAGCGGGTGACGCCCGTTCCGTGCGCGCTGACCGACACGGACTCTTGAACAATAAAAATAATTTTAACCCATTAAATATTAATATTAAGAAATAAAAAAATTCACATACCTTCTAGACACTTGAATAAACGAAAATCCACCGAAAAGATTTTTTCCAATAATTATTTTATTAGATATGCTTTTTTTAATTAACTAATTTTTAAAAGTTTAAAATTTACATAAAAGCCCTGAAATTGTTAAATTAAAAACTTCAAATTTTTTCCACATTGTTATTAACAATCTAAGAGGTTCAAACTGTAAATTAACAAACGCGTTTTCAATAAAAAATATTTTTTTGAGAAACGATTTTGTTCTTAAAAATAATATTTATTACTGATTAAAAAAAATTCAACTATCTTAAAAACAATGCATTTGTTTATAACAATTATTTAAATAATTAGAGTAAAAAATTATTTTTATGTAACTTTAAATAGTAAGAATACGAACAAATTGAAAAATTAAAAAATATATATATTTTTTATTGCTTAAAAACGCATTTGTTAATTAACAATTTTAACCTCTTAGATTGTTAATAACAAAGTGGAAAATCAACATTTTTTAATTTTTCCAACGGGAATCTTTTTTAATGCCTTTCAAGAATAGCCCCAGGAAGTGAAAAAAATTTGAGGTTTTCAGTTTAACAATTATCAGGGTTTTTATGTAAATTTTAAACTTGTAAAAATTAGATAATTAACAAAAGCATATCTAACGAAATAATTACGGGAAAATTTTTTTTCTATGGATTTTCGTTTACTCAAGTGTCTAGAAGGTATGTGATTTCTTTTATTTCTTAATATTGATATTTAATGGGTTAAAATTATTTTTATTGTTCAGTGCGTCCGTGCGCGTCACCCGCTTTTAGCGCTATTTTCGCCTCAAAATTAAAATTAAAAATATTGATGGTAGAGTTCTGGACTTTTTTTTTAGGAAATTTCCTCCTCTTTAAGGATCTTTTTCCAAATTTCGAATATCTTTAATAGTTTCCGAGATATTTGCAAAAAACCAAACCCTCATATTTCTTTTTACTAAATTGTTTATAACTTTTGCAATTTTTGCCAGCGCACCTTCAAATTTTTCGAAAAGTTTCCAGAGGTAATTCCGAATCGAATGAGCCCTGGATCATAATTTTCTATGCCCTTGAAGAGAAATTCACTAAAATGCCTAGACTAATTGTGTCATAAAAGAGTGGTTAATTTGGAAATATGACAAATCGCAGTAAATATTGAAATTCATGTAAGAGTAGAAAAAAAAGCATTATTGGAATTGAATGTTTACACTATTTTTGATGCGTAAGGGCTTTTTGGTTTGAAATATTTGATTTTTCAGTCTCAAACGAAGCATTCGAAGCAATGTCAATCAATTGATAAAAAATCTCACTAAGATTTTAAATAAAAAAATCTCATCCCTTTGATACTGAAATAACAGATTTTTTTTTAAACCAAAAAGCCCTTTCGGATAAATAATAGTCCAAACATTCAATCTCATTTATTTATTTTTTGAGTCTTGCATGAATTCCAAAATTTACTGCCCTTTCATCGTCTTTCCAACTTAGACATTGCGCTCCAGATTTTTGGAGTTTTTTTCCAGATTTGTCCACAAGTAAGACAGATATTCTACAATTTTTACAGGTTAGTTGGCTTACATAACAATAAACAATAATTTAGTCAGTAAGAATGCAAATCGCATAGAAAAGCCTTCAATCGTTCAGTAGATAATTGACAAAAGAAGAATATTACCGTAAAAAATTCAATTTAAAATTTGCAGCGTAAAAAGAGGACATAAATAAAAAAGGGGGCAGTTTCAATTATATAGCGTTCTTCGAAATACTGCGGCGCTGCGACAATGATCTAATTGGCTGTGCTTTGGCAAATTTTTATTGTTGGATGCCTAATTTTTCTAGGCTAAACCTAATGGGAGTGTATTGAAAAATTCAATTGGATAAATCATGTTTGCAACAAAAACAACTCACATCTTCTGCAATTTAACACAACAATTAATAGCCGCCGTTAAACTATCCTTATCAACACAATTCTGATTCAAATATTCCAAATATTTTCGTAATAGAGTCGTTGCAAATGTCTCCTTAGCCATACCTTCATCGGCTGCCAAATTTAATGCTTCCGTCCATCGACCTTGTTCACTTAAATACGATAAACGTTCGGGCCATGTACGTAATTTAATTAAATGTACAGCTTTTGTACCTAATATTAATAATTGATCACCCCGACTTGATAAACTATTATAACAGGCACGTTCACCGGCTAAAGCAAATGCCTCACTGACACCACCACCACATGCTAATGCCTTGAAATGTGCCGAACTATATACAAGACCGGCATTAGCCAATTCCAACAGTTCCAATTCGCGTTGTTGACGTACCTCAATTAAATGTAAATTCTCACTTGTATCTAATACAGCTAAATGTTTACTACCCAGCCAATGTATTGCTGTTAATGTATACGGTAATTGTACGGTACGTAACGGCAATAAACGTACACGATTATTATTGATGTTATGTTGGACGACTCGTGTATAATTCAATTCATTCGATCGACCCCATGCTAATACCGGTTGAAATGTACGTCCAACGGATACTAATTGCCACGAGATTAACGGTAATGTTGCCGATACTTTCGGTAATTGTTGACTGAATAATACTTTAAGACGCGGCTTAATCGATATAACAATCACTTTTGATAGTGTTGCCATTGCAACCAAGATATGATTTGTTAGAAAATTGATATCGTAGCCCTGTATTAACGGTTCAAATACGCAAACTTCACCGCGTGCCCCCGAAAATAGACATTTCGAATCCCAACTGCGTACACCTAAACGTCGCCGGAACTGTAACGAGAACACACAACCGGACGAATCACCACATAACGCCAAATTGTTGAGAAATGTAAAACGCAGATGTAACGTAGCGGTTTGGGGTGCATGAGCGTCGGGTAATCGACGGATTATATCGCCGTTAGTAGCGTCCACCATCGATATAAAACCACGCTCATATCTACAATCAACCGAATCAAAATGTAATAATAGAAATAATCAACAATTAAACCCTATCAATAATCGTGTCGAATCCAAATTGAATGCTAAAGCTGACACAGCCCCTTGATCACTAGAATTCGTATCGTAACAACACCAGCACAGATTCTGTTCGGCATCAAACAACAAAACGTAACCGTGCGACGTGCCAACTGCTATAAATTTCAAACTATTTGTGATAACTGTCGGTAAACCAGCACCAACTCTCTCCTACGAACAGAACAATGAATGAAAATCCTCAAATTGGGAACAAATCAATACGCCAGCGGATGCAATCTGATTCGATATGCCTTGTAGCAGTTTATGGCATAACATCGAACGGAACCTTGCCGTCATACTCTGGAAGGAATGCAACGATGCCGTATCACTGCCCTCTTCCGACTCCATATCCCACAGGACACTCTCCAATGATGGTGGTGTCACTTGGGGTATATCGAATTCGAGATCATTGATCTAAAATTTAGAAATCCACCACAATTATCGGGAATTATTTGATAAAATAAACAATCTCAACCTCTCTGATATCGAGTAGAGATTCATCAGAATCTTCAACGATAGCTTGATCGCTGCCTTCCGAATCCATTGCGATTGATGTGGAATCAATAATAATTTCGTCGGTAATTCGATCAAATTAACACATTTTTATTTATTGTTTAAGTTAATTAAGAATTAGGTTGAACGACTACCAACATATTCCCCAATTAACAACAAATAATAAACGATTATTAACAATTATAATTAATCGAAGCGTTAGTTATTCAATTGTTGATGCAAATTTAACAGAATTTCTTATCAATAACCGTTTTTTTCCGGCTATTTTACGAAATTTGTGTGTGGGTGGAAATTGGCGATACTGCCGGTGTCTTATCAACAATTTGACAGCTGTCAATTAGTACCACTAGTACCAACGTTACGTAACGAATAATATCGAAAATTGGGCAAATTTTACAATTTTATCAATTATTTTGTAACAAAAATTTTATTTTATCCACAATTATTGTAATTCAATTGATAACAATTGTTATTAATAGAGATTTTATTGATTTTCTTAGAAATTCGCGTAGGTGGGGATTGGCTACACTGCCGTCTAGTTTGACATATGTCAAAATTGTAAACAAATTTGACAGTTATCAAGTATTGCCAATCGTTATTCGATTATTTGTATTGAAAAATTATATAATTGCATATATTTACGAATAAAAATGCATAAAATTTCTTAAATTATGGGTTATTTAATAGATTTGCAGTGAAATGTTTTGTTAAAATTGTGATTTTTGTAGTTTTTTTTAAATATGTGTGTAGGTGGACGGTTGGCAGCCTGGCGTCTGGTTGTTGAGGTTGAAAATGCTTGACACCTGTCAAAATCGTGGCAATTTCATTTTAAAAACTAATTAAACGGTTCTAATGATGCAACAACAGTATTGGGTGACGAAAAAGAGTGTATTACGTAAATTAGGCGGTAAAGAGGATGATTGTATCGTATCGTCGGATGCTGAATTAGATGCAAAATTAGAATTGTTCAAATCAATCAATGATAGTTGTATACAATTACAACGTGTTATCGATGTGTATCAAGAACGTTTATGTAATTTAGTACAAGAAGAGAATGCATTAGGACGTTATTTGAAAGAATGTGGTAAAAACGAGCGTAATTCAAACGCGGCCCAAATCATGACAACAGCTGGTAAAGCCTTATCGTATACAAGCCATCAACGATTAACGATCCGACCACCACTGGTACGTTTACATCATGAAGTTGAAACGTTTCGTGGCCGCGCCATACAAGATACACGGGTAACGGTGGTGGATATGGAGAAGGTGCGTACCGAATATCGGGCCGCCTTAAGTTGGATGAAATCAACATCACAACAATTGGATCCGGATAGTGGGGTGGGTTTAGAACGTTTCCGGAAGGCTCAATCGTATGTGAAAACAACGAAAACGAAATTTGATCGTTTCACATTGGCATGCCTACAGAAAGTCGATCTATTGGCAGCGGCTCGATGCAATATGTTCTCGCATGCTCTAGTACCGTACCAGAATGCTTTGGTAACATTTGCAACAAAAGCTGCAGAAACACTAACATTGGCCGCAACGAAATTAGAGAATGTTGAACCGTACGATTTTAATGTTGTTAGTGAATTGGCGACACCTGCACAAGATCGCGACAAATCCACATTCTTCAATGCTGAATACACCGATCAAGAATCGACGACAAATCACAATCAACAACAGGAAGATGAAGAAAGTACGGCACAAATAACAAATCTACTCGGTGAAGATTTCTCATCATCTTCAACGACAACAATCAATGAAATCGAGACTGATGATAGTAATGAGGTGAAGAATCCCAGTCGGGAATTGTTGGAATTGAATTGGCCTAATAATTCCGAATTTATTGGTGGTGATTTTATGCCATCAAGATTCCTCCAAGAAGGTCGATTTGATTTCAATCAAATCGATATGAAGAATAGTGAAAAAGATCAAATGAAACCAAAGAAAATTGTTGAAAAATCGAATGATAATCAAACACCAATGACATGGTTGAGTTTGTTTGCTGAATTGGATCCGTTAGCGAATCCCGAACATGATGCTACCAATCAAGCAGATAGGGCTTAATTATTTTTTTTGTCAGCATTATACCAAAGCACTTGTATTAATCTCAAAGTTGTGACTGTTTTCCACTAGTCATTATCATTATTATTATTATGAAATGCATTCCCAAATATCGTTGAATCACTATGTAGAATTTATATGTATTTGAATGGAAAATACGATTTTTATTCGATTTGATCTTGTTTAATTTATGTGCTTATTCAACATCATACTAAATGGCAGATTAGTAATTTGCACAGGTCAGCCTACAAATTACAATATCAGATTGAAGGGGACCGAAATTCTTACTACTGCAACGATTTAAATCGTATTATGTGCTTTTAAAAACTGAACGCGTTTTTCTCAAAGGCGGTGAGCAAGATTTCTCGAAAACAGTTGAACCGATCAATCTCTATTCACGAGTTTAAGTCTATTTCCATCATCGATAAATAATTTTCATTTTATAAAGAATTTTAAGGTAAGAATTTGCACCTAAAATGGAAAATTTTCTTAAAAATTAATATTTGGCTTCAATCAAATCCCTTACACTGACGAATTGCTGTTAGACGATTCAGATGTTATTTTTTTAGCAGTTCTCAGAAACTGATTATAGCAGCATCAAAAGCGCCCATTTTGACAAATAAAAAATATCAAAATAAAGCAGTGTTTCGAAGCGAAAACCGGGAAAAATATATATTTCTTCGGGAACGAAAAAAATTACGGTTCGACGCCCTGCTTTAAATCAGCACATATTTCATTCACCACGACTTCAAACTGGAACTGAACCGAAAACCGAAACGAAAGAGTAACGGTTCGAAGCCCTGTAATAAAGTCAAAAGCTATCACAATGAATCTTTCCCTTGATAAACTCAAAGAGACCCTTAAATTTGTCAACAATTTTCAACAAATAATTGTAAATTGTCGTTCGTACAGTAAAATAACTTTTCATGACAAAATAAAAATAAATAATTAAAAATCCATATCGTTCAATTAATAAAAAGTTGCATAGCAAAAAATCCGTTCATGTACACAGGGGAAAAATGAATGGAACAAGGTTTTTTTCTGTTCATTTGTGCACTGATTAGTGATATAATAATGGACTACTGATGGAAAATATGGGTCGCCTTGTCCATATCAGAGCTTTACCAAAAATTATCCAGTCCGTAAAAATAAAAAAGAATCTTGTACAACAATACATCAATTATAGCCTGATAAATGGAGTTTTCTTTTATTCTAAATTAAAAAAAAACTCGCCAGACTATAAAGGAAATTATTAGCATTTAAAAAAAGTAAAAAAACCGGAAGAACTGACTTAGGAAACGCTTTTACAGTCTTGTGTCGGAGTGGATTTTTTTTTGAAAAGTTCTTAAGAGTATAAAGAGTAAAACGCTGTAAAATATGAGCCTTTAAGTGGTACATAATGTGTACCACTATAGAAGCGAAAAAAAAAGGATTCACCATCCATAATTAGAACAAATATTAGGTGATGTGAGAATATTCTAATTTGCTGAGCTTTTCGAATTTTCACTCTTAATCGACACGTATCACGTATTCTGAAACATTAAAATTTGCTCCACAAGAATGGATACTTTCGATTAATTGTAATGAGAGTCTATTGAAAAAAGTTGAATTGGGTGGAACTTTGAAATAAAAACAACTCACATCTTGTGCACAATTCGTGGTCGTGGTTAATTTATCCTCGTTGAAAATTCTGTGCAATGTCTTTGGCCACAGCTTCATTGATAGCCAAATTTGAGGCTTCAGTCCATCGACCTTATTTAGTTAAATAAGATAAACATTCGGGCTATGTTACCACGACTCAATCAACGATTATAGGCAAATCCTTCACTAATATAATTATTATAACATACATTATCCAATATGTAGAATTTATTTTATATATATTTTTATTCGATTTGATCGATTTTAATTTATGTGCATATTCAACATTATACTAATTGATATATTGTTAATTAATTTTGTTAAAAATTGAAGAAAGATTCTTAATTTACACAGGTCAGTCTACAAATCACATTAATATCAGATGAAAGGGGGGGCTAGAATTTTTCAACTACTATAACAATTTAAACATCTGTGAATTGCGAAAGTGCCGCTTTCACCCTGAAATTTATTAATAATTTAACCACAATTACAAATTTAAAAAAAATCTATCTTACCTATTATACAGTATTGTGTCGGATGTATTCAATAATTGTTGTAGAATACTAACAACGCCCATCTCTTTTAGACGTGTTTGTCGTTCCGCTGATCCTGGCTCACCATGTCTAGCTAAATTATTAATACAGAAAACAGAAGCCTCCTGTAAACACGGTGCCGGATGTGTCATGTATACAATTAATTTCTTTAAAACATCATCATTCGACATTATATGTTCTCTAGCACGTTCACCATCAGCAATATTACCTAATATACATAGTGCTTGTTCTTTAACTTCTGGTGTATGTGGTCCTTCCAATACTAAGATAACACCTTGCATCACTTGAGGTCCATGTAATGCCATCATTGTATCAGTATGATTACGTGGCGATACAAGATTTCTTAATAAACCCAATGTTTTCATTAAAACACGTGTATCTTTATCATCTAATAAACTAAATATTTGATCGGTACCTAAAGCTGTTAATATTTGTGATTTAACACGTTGTTCAGCTTGAAATGCTAAATTCATCAATGCCCATACACCATTCAATTTTAATGATGGTTCTGGACGTGTTGTTAATGTTGCTAATAATTGTACAACACCCTGTTGTAACATTGGTTCTTTTGCTGGTGAAAATTCTAGTAATAAATTACATAATGCTGATGATGCTGCTGTTAATAGTTCAGTAGATGGTGAGCCAACTAATAATGCCATTAATGGACGCCACACTGAATGATCTTGAAATGTTGTACGTAATTGTTGAACGGAACGACTCAATGAATGTAGACAACGTACAGCAGCCAAACGTACATTCTCATTCTCATCATCAAGACCTTCCAATACACTGTCCATTAGGCATTTCGTATCGATAATACGTTTACGTATATCCTCGTCGTTTGCTGCCAATGATGCAAATGCCCTAAAATCGTCATTATAAGCAAGTAAAGAACCTCAACTGTTTACAATCTACAATGTGGTCCTTTTTCGATGGGTTTGCAGGGTGTCTCCGTATAAGGAGAGTTCGATTTTCAATTTTTTCGTGATTTCGAAAATGCCTAATATCTCGTATACTTTTTAAAAAGTTGGGCCTTTGTTTATTATTTCTAGAACAGTTTTTGTTTATTTCATTGGATTTCGTCTAGCTTTCATCGCTATCGATTATTTTTTTGTTTTTGTACAAAATTTAACCATCTACAAAAAAGCTCACTGACGATTTTTTGATATATTTAGTCCTTCAAAAGTTATTCAAGATTAAAGTTGGATTAATGGTAAATTCGACATTTTTCCAGTTCTTTGACTGAACCATCAAGTTTTTGGGAAAATTTTATAAAACATTTTTTGTAGAGCATTTTATTCTCTATAACTTATCTCTAAAAAGGCTTTTGATATTTTTTACAGGTCGTAAGTTATTTGCAATAAACTGATTTCTTTTTTATTTCTTTTTGAAGAAGATGCGTTGTTTGGGGATAGAATGGGTATAATCCCTGAAATTTTCAAAGGATTTGGGATTGAAAATTTATAGGTATTTGAAGATAGCGATTATTCAAAAATTCATTGTCTTTAAGTGACCATACATTAGAGAAATTGAGGCAATCAAGTAAAATTTGGGTAAATTACAACAGAGTACACTTTAATGAAAAATATCAGCTACTGTTTATGCCACTGCTTCGAAAACTGTAATATCGGGAATACTTTAAAGATTGGCAAAATTTCTCTACAACAGTGTTTTAGTTGGAGACCTGCAGATTAGCCGGATTGGAGTTTGAACCAATAATATATTTTTTTGTTGAAAGCAGAGAAACAACAAAGAAGAATGCCGTCTCGGTTGAATCTCTAAGTTAAATAGGAGCTGAGATACAAATTTTTAAAGATGAGTAAAAAATCGAGTCTTTAAATTTCAAAAAATTCTTTAGAGGCCGAATTTAATCATATCGAGCTTATCTTGTATCGTCTCCTTATCCGACCTATTTTCGAGCAAAAAATGGGCAGCAAAATACGCACACTTTTGTCGAAAAGTAATGGATCTGCCCACATTTATATTCAATTTGTTCCTCATTAAATTGCTTATTTTTTTCTAATTTCAAATATACATATTTTGATATCGTTATTTTCAAAAATTGGAGATTTATTTTGAAAATTTCGAAGACAAAAATTATACATGAATCACTTTAGAGCGCAATGAAATATTGTTTTTTCGCTTATCAAAGAACTAATTATTTATTCTTTTGTCTTCTTATCTTGGACTACGTAACATTTGTTTTAACACATTCTAAAGTCCTTTTAGATATAATTTTTCTAATTACTACCTGCAAAATAAATTTAAAAAATGACAATTTATTGAGCAACAAATTTAATAAAACTTCCATTTAAAGAAAAAACGGTGAAAGCTAGAAAAAATCCAATCAACTTAATAGAATTAGCATTAAAAACTGCCACAAAAAATGAAAACGCAAAAAAAAACGAAAAACCGGAAATGACTCATAAACAAAACAACACAGCAAAAATCTGATTATACTAGTCTCGAAAAAGTACGAAGTCTCCTTATAGAAGACACCCCGCAAAACCATAAAAAATTGGCCACCCTGCACATTAGACAATTCAGGTGGAGTTTTAAAGCAGGAATTTTACCTGAACGCCGCCTGTTTCGCTGCCACACTACGACAATTCAACAAATGCACCAATGTACTGACTAATTGATTACTAATCGCTGCAATTTGTTGTAAATTACTATCCACTTCAGTTAAATACGCTAATGTATCAGCCGCTGCTGCCCGATACATTTCCGGATGTTCTACTTGACACAATCGCACCAAACATGGTAATGTTTTATACGTAATAATCGGATCGTATGCATTTATACCACCAGCTCTATGTAGATTTGTTAAACATTTAGCCGCTTCTAATTGCATCTCAATCGGTTTATCGCGACTAATCAATGTAGCTAAATAATTTGGTAATTTCACATCTTTACATGTTGTATTCGCAATAATATTAGCAACATTCGGATTATTAAAACACATTGCAGCTAAACATGTTAATACTGGTATACGTACCGATGCATTTTGTACCGATAATAGAGCGGCTAAACAATTCGGTGCATCGGCTGCACACAATTCATTCTGTTCGATTGGTGTACGACAAGCGGCCGCTAGAATACTAGCAACACACGCTTGCCGTTGTAGACTCTCACCAATACCAGCAAACGTTAATAATTTACGTAATTTCTCAACATTGAACTTTTGTTGTGGTGGTGGTGTTGTTGGCGTTATTATTGTTGTTGTTGTATTATCCAATTGTGTTAAGGTACGTAAACAACACAAACAGGCATCAATCAATCGTGGCTCCTTCTCATCTAATGTATCCAATAATAAACGTATCGTACCCGAATTGATTAATATCTCAATATGTTCATGTGTACCCTTGGCTAATGATCCGATTGTTACCGCCGATTCGATACGTACTTCAGGTTTCGTATTCTTATCTTCCAAAAGTTGTAAAAGTCGCGGTACAATACCTTGAGCAATGACACTCTCCTTTTGTCGATTCGAACCAATCACTGAGTTTTTTATACAAATTATTGATGATAAACATTTTTCAGGATCTGATGAATATAAATTATCGATATAAGAACGAGTGCTTTCTACGTTCTAAATAAATATAAAATGACTATTATTAAATAATTGCAATTTTAGGTTAGAATCTGTACAACTTACCATAAATGTTGTGAATGGTTGCATGCCGTATAACATTCTATTCAATAACAATACAATGATCCTTACTTTTAATTATTATTATTATTACTATTTATTAAATTATAATTAATTTTTTTTTGTTTTAAAATTTATTTTGACAAAATTAGAGTGAAATTAGCCACAATTGGACGCATGTTGGCCAACTTACCGAAACTTATATAACACGGTTGGCTACACTGACTGTCAATTGGCTCTAAGCCGCAAAGGCTGCGTCCACAAATCACGCATCACTTTGTTCATGATTGACGCATAAAACGGTTCTTGAGAATTGTTGTGATTCTAAAAATAATTTTTGTTGAGAATGTTATATATTTTTCAGACGCCGTATCGCACAGTTCTGAACTTTTTTTACATTCAATAACCAGCAAATTTCCTATAAAATATTTATAAACCATAACAGATAAAGATAGAATTACTGACTGTCGTTTATTGGCTCCTATAGAATATCTATTTTTGTCTCATGTTTGATAGTACAGGAGAATAAAAGGTTTAATGTTCCAGACAAAGACAGGAGATATTCATCGTAGGCTTTTTTTATGTTAATGGATCATTTCTTAGACTTTAACCACTTGCTTAAGGTTTACTTAAGTAAGTAAGACGTAGTGTTTGCACTGTATATGTAGAAGTAAGCATGGTTTATCGTTAAAATCTATTTCTCTCAATTTGGGATAGCTATAGATACGGTAGCCAGAGCAATACCAATTAAACAGAGGAGGCCAATGAAACAGGCACATTGGAAGAGTAATAGAGAGCACCCTATACGCTATAGAATAAAAATAAAATACCTTACTTTTTTTTCCTATTTCATAGTTCTCTATATTGAGAGCATTAAAAAATATTACTATTTATTTTATGTGTTCAGTTTGAACTCAATGATCAATTAAGTCGCTCGTGTGCCGACAATTTCTCTTCTTATAAGAGAGAAGTGGAAAGCCTCAAATAGACTGTTTTTTTCTCTACAAGTTGCATGTTGAATCGTTGGACATTAACGTGAACCTATCAAAATTTGAATAAAACAAAGATAGACGTTCTGCAGTGACGATAACGGTGGATGTGTCTCGAGGGGAAACCCGTCGAAAAACTGCTTCATCAAGATTTTTAATGAATTATTTATTTATAGCTGGAAGGATGTAATATTGACAGAACTTCAATCTTCATCCATAAAAAATACCAAAAAATATTGGAAATCAACAGAGATATAAATAATGGATTGATAGCTTCGGCATTTTTCATATGAAATAAGACACTGAAATATTTTCCATCAAAATGTAATTCAGTTAGCTTTAGATATTGTAATAATAAACATTCTGGAGAAAGTCTCTTAAATACCAATCAAGTATTTAAGAGACTTATACCGTGTTCTTAGAGAATTGATTTTATTCTAATCATTTTATGCAAACCTAAAATTATAATCTTCAGATTTGTCGTCAAATGTAGAAATTTTCAAACACAATATGAACGACTACAATAGACCAATATAAGCCGCTTAACGAATGAATAAGTGAAGAATACGTTGACAGCTAACACTAAAACTTATCGCTCTTCTAAAAGTGCACTTTATCCAATAATAAACTCCTAACACATCCCATATTAATCCTGGCAAAAGTGATAAAAATCCTTTAAGAAAGTTGCAGGAACACGTCCGCGCTCTATACCGCTTACATTCTGGCATCTTTACGGCATATTGTGTTAAAGGGAAATTGACCTAAAATAATACGATTTACAAGCTTTTATGATGAAAATCAAATATTTGAAAGAGCTGCTTCAATACGAATATATGTGTGTGTTGTAAGAGAAACTTATATAAAAATGTGGAAGAATGGCGACACGCAAAAGCAATAATAAAGTTGATTATATTTTTCTTTTGAAACGAAGAACAAATACGAGATAATGACGTTAGATAATGTTAAAGTTTAATTTGGTTTATACGGTCACAAAGGGATGATTCGGCCCTTTATTTGGATCTATAAATATCCTCAGATAGTCGATGTCTTACCTCGTTTTCGTGTTGATCTTGTAAATTATAAAATATACAAAACATTTCATTAACCAAAATTTATTTTATCACATTTCTCAAGAGATTCCTAATTATTATTTAAAAATAATTATTGCAAATTAATTACTGAAAGAAATTGTGTTAAAATTCAAAGATTATCAACACGATTTAAACGTGTCTGATTTAAGTGTAATCACTGTTTATTGTCATTGTGTTTAAAAAATAATAATTTATTTATAGACATTTAAACGTTCATGTTTTATTTAATATATTCAAATATAGATATATAGAGATAATAATGATTACATAGTTTATCCTTTTTTTTTTAACATTTAATATTTGATCTTTTGTGTCTCTCATTGACTGATTTTTTTAAATTATGCTTATTGCAAACCGTATTTACAATCGTTTTATTTATGAATTTCTTTAATGTTAAATGAAATATTCAAACATAATTCGATGATATGATCATTTAGAGTAGCCTATAGACAATGGGAGGTAGTATTACATGAACGGACCGGACTTTATCGTATAGGATCTACTTTAAATGAAAATAATCAATAATCAACTGAAATGTGCAAGAATCATTTTGTCGTCATCATCATCATTAATATCCTTATTATTATTATTATATACAGTTAATATTTAATATTGGATGATCGTAATAAAATCGACAAAGTCTGCGGTTTATTTCAATATTTTTTTTTGATTCTAGAAATTGTGAGCATTTTAATTCATAAGATTTTTTGTTGTTGGATAGATTTCGTTGATTCGCTTTTGACCAAATTCGATTGAAATTCTATTACGATCATTTACATAATTTATTAGTTTGTTTTAATTAAATTTTGTTCAATTTACAGCGTGAAAACATCAACAATAACAGCAACAACATTTCAGCAACAACAATATAAACAAATTAAAGTTATATAGATCTTAACTGAACCGAAAATATTTGGAATAAACAAATAAAGATCTATATAACTTTCACATCTTTTATTAGGTATTATTATTATTATTATATTTTATTATTATTTGTTATTATTATTAATATAATTCTGTGAACGTACAGATGTGTGCCTACAACTATCTACATTGTTATTACTATTATTGATTTCAAATTTTGTTTTTTTATTGGTTTTACAATAAATATCTCAGGCAGTTCTAAGTCGCTGAATTTTATATTTATTTATTTATTTATTTATTTTTACTCATCTGTTTTATTATTAATTTGAATTTAATTAGTCCACTACTCTTTAACAAATGCACCACCATCATAAGAGTCCTTTAATTTCAGGCAATCATAATTAATAATTGTCGATCTATTTATAGAATCGAATAAAAATCAGTAAAAACCGAATATTTTTATATTTCTATGGTTATTAAACAAATCTCTCTTTCTCTTGTTTACTATTATTATAATCTATTTCTTTTGTTAAATTATTTTGTTTCTGTTTGCTTTATTTTTTCTATTTATTTTTAATATTTGGTGTTTTTGTCGATTTTACATTATTTTGATCACAGCACAGTTTCCATTTCTGCTATTTCTGTTCTCTGACTGTAACAGAGAAATGTTAAAATAAACAATAAACAACATCGAGGATTAATGTTAATTAAAGATCACAAACAACAACAAAATTTCTATAATTAATCACAGATGAATTATTCAAAAGTTGGAAATGGTGGATGCGCCGGGCGACTTTTCAATATTCCAAATTACATTAAACTCTGAAACCGTCCACGGCAAACAAATACAAATACAATTATTGCTCGCTTTTGCTTATTATAAAATAGCCAGATTTACTGATTATCTGGTAGTGAAATACTAATTTTCTAGATGATTAAAAAGCAGTTGCGACAAATATAGTTTTGTGGCTTGTAATTTTAACACAAAAAAAGTGAGAGAAGGCCTCCGAACTAAACTGTTCACCGTAGCGCTTGGAGATCGTTTTAAAGTACTCCGATGGGAGTCAATGGGGAAGACTTGAATCATTTGAGTTGTGCGAAGGCTACCGTTGTCACAGCACAAAAGAACGGCACCGAAGGAAATTAAGGTGTGGATAAATTCTTAAGTCAGTCTGGTAGTTTTTGATTTCCACTCTCGGAAGCCAACTTAATCTAATTATTGCATCGTGGTGATCGGTCTCGTCGTAAATCTTGTTTGTGATGAGTAGTTGTGCTGTTATAGTTTCTTTAAATTGTCTACTTCGAGTTGGTTTCTTTGAAAGATACGTATTGTGGCATGACAACATATTTTATTGCTGCAGGCTGAAGACCACAAAAATTGAAAATGTATCCAATTCAACATTTGGTGAGTCTGTCTCGAAGCGTTTAATAAAAAAATGCGCGTGGTCGTCTATCAGAAAAACGAAAATTGCTAACGCTGATAAAATTGCAGGAAAAATTCGCAACGCTCTTTTGAATAGCATAGAAAAACTCTTGCTGAAATTGTGAACGATTCCGAATAATGCGTTAATGATAGAGAGACGTAGAAAAATCTGAAAACTCCGATAGATATGTTGATTTCCCAATTATCTTCTATTACCAGTTGCTTAATTCGAATTTCTAATAGTTCCGTGTGATCAATAAACAGAATATTTTAGCACCAGAAGACAGCGACGCTGAATCGAGAAACGGGGTTCTGTTCATCTTTTTTGAAAGTTTTTGCGCTGATATTTGCAGATGATAACCTTAACACCCAACTTAAAGTCATCAACAATTTTTTGTTCGTAATAATTTCAGATATACTTAGTATGTTCACGGACCAAAAGATTACTAGATTTCGGTTGGTACACTCGAATCTAGTGATATTTCTAGTGATTTCATTATTACCTTCCCTATTATACTAGGATTTTGTACTTTGCTTAACGACGAATCTGTCAAATCTAGTAACGCTTTTGACCATGAACCAACTATAGCTGCATCCAAGATCCTATTTTACAGAATAGTTTCCAATTTCGTACGCCTCAAAACTATTTCGTGTTAATTTTAACGAACTGAGGCTCAAAAATGCGAATAATCCGGAAATAGCGTCACTAGACGAATACCACTTGAGTGGACAATCTTTGGAAGACAAAAGAATTTTCTTACAAGTGACACAAGTGGCACTAAAATTTCAAATCTTCGACCAATACCAATGTTTGGTATTTCGCTGAAATTGCCATGGGCTGGTGGCAGAGCTAGAATTCAACACAATTTTCAAAGTGATCGAATGGAGGGAATAACGCAACTAATTATTATCTTTATTGCTAGCACTTATCCGAGTTAATGTGTTCGTCTTTGACTATCAAAGGCCCGCATAACATCTCAGATTTTAGCCGTGATTTCGCTAAATTAACGTATTATTCGAAACACGAACGCTATTAAATTCATTTTACGCTTCCCAACTTTTAACTTAATAGAAATGTGAAATTTTCACTATTACGAGCGTGATGAAAAGTCGTTTGTTTTGGTGTGATATGGCCGCAGACTGTTATCAAATTGACTCGTTTTCAACACTTTTTAATATCAACGGATCGATGAAACATCGAAATTATAAATTGTCACAGTATCGTTAGTTTGAAATTAAAAAAGTTCTACCTGTAGATCGAAATAAATTGTTTATAGAAAGCCGAAAAAAAACGTTACAAATAGCTAGAAATATTTCGTGTCAGTCTCAACAAAAAGATCAACATAAACGACCCCGATTTGATACAACTCAACCGGCGTTTTGCAAATTTTTACAATAAATTTAGAAAAATGACACAGGTTGGTTGTGGGCGAGAAAATCGCAAAAAGCGGCAACGTAGACAAATTGTCGTACATTAATAACGATAAATTGTGGCAAACTAGAAAAAAGCGTAATGGTAGAACAAGTGAGAATTATCCGGCAGGCCATCTAGAAAGGTAACGATAATTTGACTTTGGGTGAAGTTTTCTGATACGGATTTACTATTATTACATCTATTAGGCCCCGATTTACGATTTTTCTTCTTAACAGAAAATTACGTACAATAGAAATCCATTGTGTGTATGTGTGTGTGGCAACATAAAAGAGGGTAACGGAAACTGTTTGAAACTTACCCTGAGCTACTTTATCGATTGACTTACAGGGACCGTCAGTCTATTTAGCGAGCATCAAGAACGACTGTCGGCTGATTTAAATAGTGGCAATTGAATTGCCTTTAAATTAATACGGAACAATTACGGAGTTTTTCGTGCAATTTGCATAAATTTGCCGTAAATAGATTTGTGGGAATTTCCAATAAAACACGACAAAATTTCCACTGTTGTCGACTATATATAAAATTAGTGAGTGTGTAGAGAGTAATGGTGAAAGATAGGAACAAAAACATTTCGTGGTTTAATAGTAGAGAGAAACGTGGACGTCTACAAAAAGATTGGGTGAAAAACAACGACATTCCCAAACAACAAATAATAAAAGAGAGAAATTTCTTTTTGTTTCGTGATAGAATTCAATTAAATCAACTTCTATTAAATATCAAACTTTAATATCTCGCATAGCTCCGGTAGATGTGGAGCTTTATTGTTGGCTCCAGAGAGAAATTTTGTTAAGAAAAAACTTTATACCGAAATCCATAATAACAAAACAATCGTATAGTTGTTAAGTCGATAATCTCTAGATTTTTCGGCGATTTAATACAACAAAAAATAATCTCACCTTTTATTATCAATCATCGATTATGGGATGCTCTAACGATCTAGTATTTACGCGTATTTTTTGTTGTCAAAAATTCATCGAGACTATATGGAGTCGTAAAGTTTGTTTCCAAACTAAAATGAGCCGGATTCATCATTCAACACACTATTATTCGAACTGCACCTGTGGACCTCTCTCATCCAAGTGCCTCATTGTTTGCGTATTGTTTGTGATTCAGAACAATATTCGATCCTAATAATCAATGAATTGTGTGCCAATCCACGTAGAAGTTCATTGAAATTCAATACAACTTGCAATCCTGGCCTATATCGGCGCTGATATGAATTTATTATTCTAAGATAATTGGCCAACTGAAAACGGGTAAATGCTATGCTAATAGGGGAATTTTTAAGTAAACGTAAAACAACGAACAGAGCAAGATTTGCAACTGACGTCGCTTTGTTAGTAATTGCGTATTTTTCCATGCAGAAATTCTCGGCATATTCCTCCATATTTTTAAACAACACATTCATAGTTAATATGAAAAGTTTTTGATGTAGGTGTGGCAGAGAATAATATGGATTTTCTTCAATTGAGAACGCTGACGTATTGACGCGTCTACTATTTTAACGTATCAATATCGAATTTTGTGATTTTCGTAGCCACAAATGTGGAATTGTCTACCAAAAATTCATTATTCTGAATAGATTTATGGCATAATGCTCGTAAATTGCTGGTTTTTCACGTGAAAAGAGATGTCAAGATCCCAAATGGGGTCTATTTTTAAGGGTCCCAAATACAGAAAGCGATGGTTCGATCCAAGCACCAACAGGATCACGACAAGTATTAAATTAGTCTACGTATTTACGACAATATCGCTTCTTCTGATTAATGAGTAGCTCTTCAAAATAGGTGAAGAAGTGTAAGAGCGAGATTTTGCACGAATTGCCTGAAAACAGGAGTCTCCTTTGTGCAAAAGACTTTTCACTCTTGACCTTTTTGTCATCTAGTTCAGGATAGCGGAAGATGGAAATATCATTGATATAAAAAACGAAAGACTGTTATAGCACAAATGTGGAATTCTTTGCAAGAAATGCGTTACCTTATTCTGAAGTATACAGTAAAACCTCTCTAATAGGAACACCCGCGGTACTTAGAAAGAGTGTCCCGAATAGAAACTGGCCATCTTAGGGAGGTTTTGGCAGTTGAAAATTCCATTTATAAAGTGTCCGTGTTTGGGACGTGCCCGTAAATAGTGGTTTCACTGTATTTTAAAATACGTATGGTATGAAGACTCGAAAATTCGTGTTTTTCATATGAAAAAGTCGCAAAAGATCCCAAACTGACTGTTGAAATTGGGTTTGCTTTTAAGGCTCCCAAATGCACAATACCAGGATTTTGCACAAATTGCCTGAAAACAGGAGACTCCTTTGTGCAAGATACTGTTCGCTCCTGAACTTTTTGCCAACTAAAACAGCGAGATTTGGATTATGATTCCTATAAAAGTTGCATTGTTTGGGTGGCTTTCTTGCATCGAGCGCTTCATAATTTCACTACTTTTTGCGGTATATATCGCTATTCATATTAGAGTGAAAGAAACAACTTTTGTGCTTTATGTGGACATAACACAATGGTTATTTGTGTTTAAGCTAAGCGTAGACTCGGTTTGGGAAAGAATGAATTTAGTTTGCACACCTATAAAGCGAGATCCAGAAATGAGTAAATGGTTGATTTCATATAATCAGTGGACAAACAAAAACAAACCTTGACACAAAAACGCATCATCTTGAATATCGTTCCGATATAACGCTTTGTTTGGTGACAAATCGATCTCGATTGTCGTTCAGAAAATAAATGAACCCCCTTTAAGATAACACCATCGTTTCAAGACATTATTTATTTAAGCGTTCCCGATTGAAGGGTTATTGCATTTACAACGCAACCGATCGTTTGGCGTACTCAATTCCAACAACTCTCCAAATATGTGTACTGTCAATAGTTGTATTGATAATGAGGCAAATCGGAAGAATAATCGACACTATCTGGCACTGCAACTTGAACAATGATAAGAGATTTGTCAAGTCGGTGTTTGGACTGACTTGTCCAGATTTTTCGGCGATAAATTACTAACAATCAGTCTTCGAAGAATTCATTAATTATAGATGATTCTGTAAAGTTTTACAAGTTTTTTTTGAAAAAAAAAGAGTTGGAATTAGGTCATTTATTGTTGACGAACTGTAGATGAATTATTTTTAAATAATTTACAACAACAAAAATCTATCGATCGACCGTAAATACTTCAATAAGTTGTGTAAACAATTTAGAGAATTTGCCCCATTATATTTGTTCATTGTTAATGGTTTTCTACGTGAAATATTAAACTCCACATTATCAACATTCACAATGTTTATAATATACGAGAAATTAATTCACGATAAAAGCAAACGAAAAAAGTAGCAGTTTTATTGATTTTTAGAACTGTTCGATCGGATTTGGAATAAGGCTAAAATTCCAATGATGAATGTTTTGTTTTTTGTTCAGTTACAAAATAAATTGAATATGCGATTATTGTCGGTAGATTTTAACAAACAAAACAAATTGTTTACTGTATTTTTGTTGAGCAGTATTTTCTGTTATTATCATCACAAGATAATTAAAATTTCCAAATCATTTCACATGTATAAAGTACCTTGTAAAATAACCAAAATAAATGGGATAAATCTCAGTTTGAGAAACATGCCATAAATAACAATCATTGAAGAAGTTTTACAACCACTGAAATCTGTTAGAAGTTATGTGATGGATGCTATAAATAAAAATTTCAAAATAGGTCGTAAATTTCGCTTTGTTCTCCGAAAATTAATCCAATTTCGACCGTAATAGAATTGATGTAAACAATTATTTGCATTTGGGAAAATACAGACTGTTTCAGCTCGAGCGACCACCTATCATATCTCCTTCAATTATTAAAATATTCAAAGGCAACCTTCAAGAACGTAAAGGCCTTCTAAGGAGTATTTTGTGTAAAAAAAGTAAAATACTAGGCAACTACATTTGAAAATCAACATTAACTTTTTAAAATTTATAAAAAAAGGGCCAAAAAATCATGTTAACAGAATGCGGCTGACTTACAAAGAATTATTGGTCCGGTTAAAAATCAAAAGAGAAAACTTTGCTGTACAGAGATAAATTTAATAAAATGCAAAAATATTATGCTACATTTTCTCCACTTTGTTGTACGGTGTTGAAGTCTGTTCAATGACAGAACCGACACAAAAAAGAACAGAATCGTTCCAACTCTGGTATTACCGTAAAATGCTCAGAATATCCTACTTGAGTCGCTGAAAATGAAAAAGGAAAGCGAACTTATGCGTCTGATAAAAGAAAGAAAAACAAAACATTTCGGCGATATTATGAGAAATCAAAAATACGAACTGCTCTGATTTATCAACGAAGGCAGAATCAATGGTAAGAGGGGACCAGAAAGTAGGCGCGACTCTTGGCTTAGGAAATGTAATTGCCAACGTCCTTAAAGTTAAAAGGCACCATAAGAAACTCCTTTTAATTGAATAGCTAGCAAAAAAGACGCCTGGAACTCTTATTTGCCTCGGGCGCAATTTAATCTCGGTCCGACTCTGTATTGGTACAACACACATTTGGTGCTTGCGGTTTGTGCAGTTTTTTTCCAATTCATATTCCAATTTTTTAATTATTTCTCCCGTTCAAATAAAGCAATTAATCCTGGAAAGTATCTCAACGAAATTAGTAATCAAAAGGAGCAGGAATTTTGATCGCAAGCACTTGAAATTTTCTTTTATAAAACCCTTGTAATATACCATCAAATTGTAGAGAAAAAAAAACGATTTGTCAATCATTTCGGATTTAACCGAATTGTCAATTGAAAAGGGTTTTGAATCAAGAATAAATACCGTAAAATTGTTATGTCGTTTTATCGCTTTACACAAAAATCAAAACATTTCAAGATAAAATAATTCTTTTCAATCCACACGAGAATTGCATAGGTTCAACCTTCTTCAATAAACACAATTGATTTTTAAGGGTTTGTGGTACATTTGCCGCGTTTAAATAAATTCAAGACAATTTAAAAAGGGCCCATTCGAATGTCCCAAAAACGGTAAAAGTCCCAAACGAATTTTCAATTACAGTATCACCTCACTAAAGCAAACTTTTCTATTTATAATTTTTGTCTAAGCCAGTCGAAGTTAGGGAATATTTTTTTGCAGATGAATCGCATTCTGTTGACATGTTTTTGATCGCTTTATTAAAATTTTTAATAAGTTGCAATCGATTTTCCAAATAAATAGAGTGGTCTAGTATTTTGTTTTCTACTCAAACAACTCCTTGGATGACCTAAATTGACTTCTTAAAGTTTGCTTTCGAATATTTTAATAATTGAACGATTTATAGCCAATTGGGCGGAAACAGTCTGTATTTAGTTTGTTATCTGCAACGAGCAGTAACGAATTTCGTGGTAGACTGCAATTAATTCCAATTTAAAAATAACTACAATTCCACTCATCTGTGTTCGGTTAAATGCTTTTTTAAAATCCAATAAACTTACCAAGTTAAATCAGAATTACTGTCTTTATTTACATTCAGACTTCTTAATCTGGCACGAGCTTGTTCACCAGACACTATTACACTGTAATCAAGAGAATTAATCATAAATTCGTAGTTTAATTTGTTCTTTATTTTCTGAAAAAAATATAGCATCTTCTTATTCTGTTAGATTTGATACGATGCATAGAAATTTGTTAAAATTAAATTCTATTAAGCGAATATTTTCAAAAAAAAATTATATTTTTTCTCTAATAAAGAAGCCAATTGAGCTAAAAAGCTACAACTACGTTTACAACAAAATTAAAAACAATGCCAACTTACTCAGGTGATTCAGAAGAATCCAGGCAGGACGAAAAACAGGTGGTGTTACGTTGGCGCCTACTCATACATAATAAATAAGAACAAATGGTGTGTGGTGAATTAAAAAAAAAAAAATTAGAAAAATCAATGTGTATTTTGTGCATTTATGTTAATTTCTTAATAATTATTTTGTTGGAAGAATGTTAAAGAGACGTGTATGGAATAATTTTGATAAGAGCAGCCGAATAATCGATTCTCCCAAAACTTCTTACGAATTTTCATTTGGAAACTTCTTATCTTAATACGGCGTATTAGGTGTATAATTAATTCTGAATTTTCCAACAGGTGTAACTCGATTATAATAAGCGTACGTCGCGATGAGATAAACTACTTATTCAACGCAATTCAGAATTCGTCTACTAAATATCCCTAAAGCGGTTTAATGTTAAGCCGTTTCACGTGCTTTCAAACAATGATTTTGGTAATCTAACAAAAAAAAATAGAGAGATGATGGATATCGGTGGCATCCGCAGCATGCTTTTAACATCGTCCAAAACAAGAGAGCTTCCGTAATTTATTGACTGTAAAAGGGACAATCTTGTAAGTAATCAATTACAAACCATTTAGTCGGGTATTTATGCTTTTAAGAATTTTCTAAAATTTCTCATTTAACTTTATTCATTAAATTGGAAAAATCGATTATTGCCGCCTGTGAGAGAATCCACCAAATGCGCCAATCAATACTGGGTTTAAAGCGATTATTCAGTACCGAATTACATTACGAAAAAAATCGGTCAAGTGCTGGCTGGAGATCAACATGTGCCACATGCTTCGTGCCCATTAATCGTAATAATGAGAAACCAATTCGTAAAAAAAACAACGAAATGTTTTGGAGAAATGTTGACGCGATACAAACAAATTTATAGTAAAACTTACCGTTTATTGGGCGGTGGTGGTTTGATACCGTGCGCCTCCAATTCCTTCTCCAATTGTTTACATCTCATTTGCGATATATCCAATTCCCGTTTGACTTTCCATAGATGCGTATCGCATATCGGGTCGCGACATCGATGATTCTTCAATATATCCTGGGCCTCATAGACGGCACCACGGAACGTTAGACTTTTCCCCATCGATAAACTGATCAATGCACAACAACCACCACGATCGGTTTTCGCTAAATGCTTACGTACATATTTAAAATATAAATGTTCCAAGAATAGTAATAGGGCCGCTAATAGGATGCCAGCCATTAGTAATAGAAATGCTGATAGAAATTGTTCTAATGCTAACGGATCTGAACTTTTATGTTCCTGTTTGCCGGGCTTACAAACGCCGGTCATCCAATAGCGCCGTAAACGTTCCAAATCACCGTTCTCTCGGAAGTCTAATAGGCGTTTATTGAACATTTTCAAATATTTCGAATTACGCGGAAACGCCAAACCATAACCGGTCATTGCATACCAATTACCAACCGTCAATAATCGACAATCTTCATCTTGTGATGTTAAATAATCGAGTACGGTGCCATCATAGATGAACGCATCCATTTCGGCACTCAAGACAGCTTCGACGCCCTCCACAACGGTTGTTTTATTGAATTGTCGCATGTACGTGTGCATTTCTTTGAAATATTTCGCTATTGTTGAATCGGTGTGCGAATATGGGATTGTACCGAATTTGATTGATGGTTTATGTGAATATGGACGTGCTAAACGATGATCATCTAAACCTGCACACAAACAATGCCGAAATAAAGAAAACAATACAAGTTACAACTAGATATATATATATATTTTATAAAGCTTATGATAAGGTTTATATTTTCAACAGATGATGGATTATTCGCTATAATGTCAATTAATCATGTTGAAAGCTCATCTAATCCGGCTAAATAAAAACGTATGACGAAAAATTGTGGAATTTAACATGTCATGGAATCGCATCCATATGCTGTGACCTCATTAATGCCGCTTGACTCGGATAATCGAGGTAGGTGTGCTATGCAAATGGATGCTGGCAATTTGCCACATTCGTAAAAAGTTTATCTAGACATTTTGGTAATGAGAGACGAAAATTATAGAGATGATAATGATGCATTTGAATAGTTGGGGGCACCGGTGGAAAAGGGGCAATTCTGTTTTGTTTAGCGGTATAGAGATAGAGACTGTTTCAGCTTCTTCAACTCTTAAAATATTCGTATGCAACCTTCAAGAACTTAAACTGGGTCACCAAAGGTCCTTAGCTCTTTAGGTGACATAGTTTAAGTTCTTGAGGGTTGCATAAAAATATTTTAAAAATTCAGGAAGTTGTGGAAGGTGGGCGCTTGAGATGAAACAGTCTGTATATGAAATTAAAACAAAAACGAATTCTCTCCGTTTGCACGTGGGGCATTCCACGCCACTTTTGAATCCGACCCCTTTCGATTTGGCCGAAAATTTGCCACCATTTTGTACCTCATTGAAGACGTTTCTCAGAATGTTTTCAATTTTTTTTTATTTACCCAAACAAAAGTTATAAATTTTTCAAAAAATGGCTTTTTTCTTTAAATAGCCGTAACTTTTTCAAAACTTGACGTATCGGCACGTTTTTTTCTTCAAAATCTTCGTTTTGTACTTTAAATAAATAAAAATGATTGGAAGTTATTTTCAACGTTTATTTTCAGATTTTCGGAAAAAAAAACGCAAATTTTTCGATGATTACATTCTTTAATTGTTTTTTTCTTTTTTTTATATCAATGTTTGACATTTTCTACAAATGCTCTGAAATTTTTAGAAAGGTTTTAAGCGAAATAAGGTGAAAAAACAAATTTTTGTCCTTCACGTAGAAAATTTTTTTTCAAGTGAAGAAAAAAATAGAAATTGATAAAACACCCTTCTAAAACTTTCACAGAATTTGTAGAAAATGTCAAACTTTGATATAAAAAAAGAAGAAAAAAATTAAAGAATGTAATAATCGAAAAATTTGCGGTTTTTTCCGAAAATCTGGAAATAAACGTTGAAGATAACTTCCGATCATTTTTATTAATTTTTTTATAAAAATTACATTTAAAAGTGAAGATTCTGGAAAAAAAACGTCCCGATATGTCAAGTTTTGAAAAAGTTACGGTTATTTAAAGAAAAAAGAGCCATTTTTTTGAAAAATTTATAACTTTTTTTGGGTGGGTCAAAAAATTTGAAAGAATTCTGCGAAACGTCTTTATTGAGGTACAAAATGGTGGCAAATTTTCAGCCAAATCGAAAGGAGTCGGGTTCAAAAGTGGTCGATTTGGCGTGGAATGTTACATCGAAAATTGCACTCAAGTTCGGTGCAAAAAGCTCCGGAACTGTCTCGTTTTTACATCGGGCTGATGTTCACGTTTTTGCTGTCTCGATGCAACATCTGCAAGTGTTACCACGCGCATACTAGCAAATTTGTAAATTTTCCAAATATTTTTTTATGAAGACTTTTTTAATTGCTCGCCTTTACCTAAACGGCTGCAAATAGAAAAACCTCCATTTTGCACCGAGTTAAGCAAATCTCTAGCAATAGAACAGTTTTTCCTGCGTCTCCCGAAAATCTGTAAAAATGGATCTATCTCTTCCGTTCGGTTACCTGCAAATTCGAAGAACTCCTCCCGTGTTATCATGAAGGCGGCTAAATTGGCAGTGTAAATAGCTAGGAAGACAACAGCGAACATTGCCCACACATTCGTCATAAAACGTGCCGTAAAACCTCTGGGTGAATCGACATGAACAGCGGCTTGAAACAGAACCGCCCATACCAGCCAATATGTACGAAACAACGAGAATCGATGCGATCCCGATGGTGCGGACTGCAACAATTAAATCACAAAAAAAACAAAGCCAAATTAATTAAAAAATATTCTCCACAGCAATTAAAATAGAATCTACGCTAGACCGGATTTATTTCCAACAAAGAATGCTATTTAACGAGATTTATTTACGTAGACTTTCCATTATTTCGTATTTATTTTGCAGTCGTACTGAAAACGTCACGTGTGGTTTTTGTTCATGTCAAGACATCAGATACACACCTCTATTGTTTTATCACAATTTCAACACACAAAAAACAAACCTGGTATCAGAATTTGGTGGTTTTTGCCCAACAACTTTTCAAACAAACGTATCCAATTCCACGATTTTATTGATTCGTTTTTTTGGTGTTGCTACATCTCGATTTCCATCCAACCGCATAATTAGTTGAAAACAACCACTGATTGATGGAAACTTTTAAACGTTAACAAAACAATTTTATAGATCAAAGGTGGTTGTTTTGCGAGAAGAAGCAATTTTAATGCACAACTGGTTCCATTTAGATCGTAATATTGACAAGTGAGGTCGTTTCGTTTGAAAATTGATCTTTTGTATGGTTGCCTCTTGTGTGCATTTCTTTGCGGGATTTACATGTAAAATCGTATTCAACAGACATGTGCTTTTAGAGTAAAATTATTTGTACAAGATCGTATTCGACGTCGCATAGCGACATAACGAAGACTTGTGTATATGTAAAACGATGCTCCGATGTCGATGTTGTTTTAAATTCAAATTACAATTTGAATGTGTATTGCGGATGTTTATTAATGTGTCACGCCTTCTCTAACATCGAAATTATCAACTGCAAGTCCTAAAAGATAGCTTGTTTTATTACACTGCACTTGGAGGCGAGTTGATTGAGTTGGAGTAGATGAAGCACAAAATAGCCGTTTTGTAAATATTTGTCTTCATTTTTCAGTATAAAAACGTTCATAAATAAATGGTGAAATTGTCAAGTTACTCTCTAAACAAGCAGTTATAATTCATACTGTCGGAGTAAAAAGTTTACAACAACAACACAAAAAAATTCGCTATAGAAATCTCTGGAGAATAATTGTTTGTTGTCAGAAACGATAATTAGTATAGATTAAAGGTATTTACGGTTGTTGAATATTAAATACCTCTGTGCAATTTAATAGTTACGACAGCTAAAAATCTCGAGCATTAACTTTTTAATGTTTTCCCATTGTAATTGAGATGTGCTTTTTGATTCGGTAATTTTTCTTCAATCGCTCCAGACAACCCACAAAAGCCCCAAACTCATTACCAACAAAACCAATATAGATTCTCTTTTGTTATTTTTAATTATCGTTATGATCCACTTGAGATCTATCAATTTATTGTGAATAGAAACGAATTTAAATGAGAAAACCAACAATATTTCCAGAAATATTTTCGAATTAATTCATCTAATTTCACAACAGATATTCGGACGGTTCAAGTATTTCAAAGTTGACGGTAAACATTGCGTTAGAGACTGGTAAAAGTTTCGAATTTCAAATGATTTAAATTCGAAGTGTTCGGCATTTAATACTAGCGAACTGTTGTTACGACAAATTAGTTTCGTATCGATAAAATCGATTTTGATTTGCGTAACACGTATTACTGTTAGATGGGATCCCTTTAAATTCATGTCAAAATTCAGAATTGTATTATTTTTTATAAATTTCACATTTTTGTCTTCTGCCCCTTTACTCTTGCAATTTATGTAAATTTATTCAAAACAAGGATCGATAGCGCTTTTGTTCCCGAGAGCAGACTCGATAATTTAGAATAACAATCGTTAAAAACATACAATTTTTTTAAGGAGAAGACGGCAAATTTCCAAAACTCTAAAGCCGCTACTATTAATTTATTAATATTAATCGATTCTATTGGAACAATTCAGATTAGTATTCAATATTCATTCTCGCTCTTGATAGCAAATACACATCAATTTAGCATATGTTAATCTAGCGTGTATCGTCCATTAAATCAACGTTGTCTTTATAATCTCAACCGTATACTGACCTGATTTACGGATAATTTCATATTATATCCGCTCGGTGATAACCATTCAAATAGAAAAATTGTGAATGTGGCAGCTTGTATAGCAACAACACCAACCAACATCCAGGAAGCCGTATCAAACGGTTCTAAAAAGGCTGTTGGCGAGATGATACCAGTACGTTTGGCGACAACGATAGCTATGCCGGTTTCCATAAATGGCACACTGAAATCCACCTGAAAATAATCGGACAATAAACTAGTTATTGCAAAGCTCTGGTGGGAAATTAATAGATATTGTGGGACATACAATTGTATTGATTTCATTGCATCCACTAGTATAAATGGGGTAGAATTGTGACGAAATCGGGCGAAATACAATCTGCAATATGTTGTGTTGACATTAACGATTTCATGTTTACTAGGGAAGGCAAGCAAGAGAATTTTGCTGGCACGTTGAGAAATTTTCTCGCCTGGATATGAGCTAATAACGAGTATGCTAAATTTTTATTGGTATGCGGACACGGTGACCCCAAAAAAAGACCAGACTTTATTTAGGTTGGCAGCAAAAAATATTGTATACGAGAAAAAATATATTTATCCCATGTTTTCCTCAGTCTATCTCTAAACAGTCCATATTTCATATTCTCGAAGTTTCTCATCACTTCTACATAAAGCAACCGTATTTTTATTCGGTTTTAAGTTTAAGGGAAGTTCAGTCTAACAAACGAAATAATCGAGCACTTTGAGAGAATTTACAAAATTTTTCACGACACTCTGTAGAAAATTGGGGAAGTCACATGCAGAAAATCACAGTTTCCACTGTGAGATTATTCTTAAAAGCCCTTATTAATCAGTTATTGTTTGATTATTAAAAAGATTGGGCTCTTTTGGAGATATTTTCAAAATAATCTAAACTACAATCCAATTTTATTTTGCACATAAAAACGAGTAGGAATACAAAAATATGGATCTTTCGGTCAGATTATTTGTTAGCTCCCTTAAAAGCTGGGTAGGCGATTTCACTTTTATGATCTGGTTCGATGTTTGGTTTTTCTATAGAATAGGGTGGAGCGAAAAACTAATTTTTGTTTGTTTTTTTCTTAGTCTGAGGGTAGAATTTGTAGCTTATGAAAGAAGAATGAAAACAAAAGCAAATTTTATCCAACATTTTGAGGTGCCCCATGGGCTTTTAATATAAGAAAAAAATTAAAATTTGGGTGGTTGTAAAAAAAGTTTTTAAATCTTTCTAGAAACTGCAATATGTCCTCTTTGAAGCCAATAAGAAGTTCTGAATTACAAAAAAAAATTTGGCTATTATTGTAATTTAAAAAAAAAGCTAAAAAAATAACATGCTTAGATGTTTTCGAAGTTTATAAGTAAAAAAAAATCCCGTCAAGACCAAAAATTTTAATTTTTTTCTTATTTTAAAAGCCCATGGGGCACCTCCAAATGTTCTTCTTGTTTCATGAGCTACAAATTCTACCCTCAGGCTAAGAAAAAAAACAAAAATTAGTTTTTCGCTCTACCCTATTCTATAGAGCCTTCTAAGTTTGCTTGCGCTTTTGAATAAGAAAAGAAACACTCAAAAGTACGGAAAATATTAATAGCCGTGGCACCGACTATCGGTTTTCTTACATAAACTAACCGTATTTTTTTTAATCGTTTTTACGTAAAAGGGAAGTTCACGCTGTCAAATGGAATAATCGAGCACCTTAAAGAGTTTAAAGGAATTTACAAAGTTTTTGCACCACTCTGCGCTCTGTACAAAATTTTCAAAGTAGGACACAGAAAATCTGTTTCCACTTTGTGGTTAATCTTAAAAGTCTTTATTATTTAGATAACTATATCGTGAAAAAAATGAGCTGCTTTGGAGATATTTGGATAAAACTGATTTTATAACATAAACTGCAATACCATTTTTTTTTGTATACTAAAACGAGCACGAATAGAGTAGAAAAATGTGGACCTTTCGATCGAAACTTTCCACTTCGTGCAGATTATGTGTCAGTCCCCTTAAAAGCTCAGTACACGATTTGGCTGTTACTGGTTCTGGTTCGGTATTTGCCTTTTCTATAGCGCGTATTCCGCGAACCACGTTGTCATTTCTTTGTGTTTTTGAACAAGAAAAGAAACACTGAAAAGTGTGGAAAATATTGCGTAATAGTCGAGGCACTGGTCAGTTTTTTGGGAGCAATTTAAAATTAAAATCCCGATAATCAGGAGGTCCATGTTAACTCTTTTTGATAGACCAAAGGGTAGCAAAAATATATTAACCGAGCCAGTTAGTTGCACATCCCCGATCTAACTACTCATAGAATATTATGAAAAAGTGAGTCTGAAAAGTTCGGTTTTGGGATATTCAAGCCTACAATTTGTAGGACCTCAAGCTGTCTTTGGATTTGTACTAACAGTGAACGAATTGCAAATTTGAAAGAAATGATAAATAGAAAAAGAATATGGGAAACCTTTGAAACTTTAACAGGAATTTATAGTGAAAATTTCCAGTGAAGTTTCAACCACAGGTAGTTAAACTTCTTGTCGACTTTTAAGCCGAACTAGTCCAACAGGGAAATTGTATGACAGAAAGTCTCATCGGGGATTAAATTATCTAATCTTGTTGTTGGATTTTACGTATCGTTTATGTGACCGGTTCACGAAACAAAAAAACAGGTAGGATAAAAGAAGGGTAAAAAGTTTAGTTATTTCCTTCGAAGCGATAGCACGAAATATTATTTCTATTATTTGAAACAAATTAAATTGATTCACCGAAAGGCGTATCATGATAATAAAACACAAATGCTGTTCAAATACAGCGTACAGATATTGTGCCAAGAAATGATCGCAATTCTCTCTATTATCCTGTGTGGATCTTATCGTGTTTCCATAACAACGGCTAGATAAAAAACAATATCGCACATTCGAACAAAACAGTTGAATTTTAATGTCGTGTAATTGTTTGAATTGAATACGGTGTGATTTCAGGCACCATAAATTGTTCCAAAAGATTAAAACTTTGAAAGTATTCCAAACTACGTTAATTGTAAAGATAACATAATAAAACACCTTCATCAAAACTTCTTCGTATACAATCTTCAAAACTTATTTATAAAGTAGTATACACACGATCTACAATAATAAATAAAATATTCAACTTACAACAGCTTCCCGTTCAGCATTGATCATCAATGATGTCAACACCATATCGGTTTTCCGGTTTACCAATTCAGCAATTAATCCATTCCATTTACCATTCTCGTTCGTACCCCAACGGCCATCCTCGACACGTACCAATTCATAGGTGAAACCCAATTCTTCGGAGAATTTCTGTAATAGATCAATGCAAAAACCGGAACAGCACTGATAGAAACTGCCATTACGGTGGGCCGAACTGACATCTTGAATTCTATAACAAATTATACATGGCCAGAGGGTAATAGAAATACATCACGGTTAAAAATGGTGGAAGGTTAAAGTGTTAGTTTTTATTCAAGCTTACAAACGAATGCATTTGTTAGATAAATCACAGATAGAGGATGTCCGATGAGCGTTTCGGCGCATCCACCATTTCCGCAACTGGTTTGACGACCAAAGAAATAACAATAAGAATTCTGAACATCAGTTGGGCAATTATTTGGTTTTACGGTAAACGATAGAGCACATACGGTTTAGCTATCTGTTTTGTAGCACCACTTTTATTAACCTAAAGTAATTCGGTTAATTAGGAGGATTTAAATCACCGAACAACATCCGAACGATAATTAAACTCCTGAATGAGCACGTGCCATTTGAGCAATGTCGGTTGGAATTACAATTCGGCGGTTAATCATCAATCCATTAACGCATAGTATGTTCTTTAATCGTTTGCTACCAATCATTGGTAAAATAGGCCTCTCCTAGTTCGCTTGCTTTTATTAACAAATTACTGCGGCTTTCAGCGGTATTCATTTACAAGGGGAGTTTTCTTGACTGAAAATTCATCATACTTATCGATTCTTTTATGATCCTAATCTTGGTCTATCGTTATATTACGAAATTGCTTATTAAAAGATGAAAAGTCAGTATTTGTAGATAACGACTGAATTATCTAATAGTCGATATTCTTGAAATACACTACAGATTTTTCTATTTGATGAAAATCTAGCCTGTCAGCTTTACTGTGCAATTTACTGAGTTATTTGGTTATTTTTGATAAGATATTCTAGTAGATCCATCAAATTGAAAGGCAATCAGAACCCGTTATAGTATGGATACATCAACGAATACACTACCTTCAAAAATAGAGCGAATCAAAGCACTTACTCTGTAATTTCAAAATCACTAGCTACTCTACATAAAACACCACGATCCATTGAACATTTCCCAGTAACAGGATCCGGCGGAGCCAAACTGATGTACGGCGGTTCTTCTAGGAACGTGATTTTCAAATGGAACTTTTCAGGAACACCCTGCGGCGGTGTGTGACTATTGCCCGGCCACACAATATCTTTAATATCCAAACCCTCCTTCTGCCACGATTTCCACACACCGATCTGTATCGAATCAAAATTACAAGACGCCATGTGATGGTGGTAGATACACTCGAAACTCACCTCTTCCCAAACTAATTGTTTACTAACACCCGGTCGCAGATTCATTATTTTCAATTCGGCGGCCTTCAGTACCCCATCCTGTGTGAATTCGAGATTCGGTTTACCGGCATCCGCTTCGACGCTAACGTTGCGTAGCACGCGAAAGAAACGATCACCGGTATTCCAACGGGCCGCACCGACACCCTCACACGATAGTTGTGTGTTCAGTGAGTATTTCTTGTTTGTTGGATCGTTGGTGAAGTCTTCGACGCCGTACGCGTACACTTTGATCGCTGTGGTAATTTCGTTAACTAAACTCGAACTGGACGTGTCGAAATGTACGCCTGTAACATAAAGAAGTCGAGCGATTCTCAATAACAGAGGCGAAAAGCGTTTTTGTTATTTTGTGCTGTCTTGATTTGGAACACGGTAAATTAATTTCTAATTAAATTATGTGTAAAACGAACGAAAATTGTATTGAACGATATTCATTTGATACCCTGGTGTTCGTCTAATACAATTTCTGTTAGTAAATTAAATAAAGGACCAGCCAACTAAAACTGATTGTCGGCGTAGATAGATAATGGAATTGCTATATAGCATTGACGACAAAAACGGGAGTTCTATTTAAATTTTATATTACAAAACAGAATATAATTTATTGAGAATTTATGAAATTTTGTTTAAATTAGAAGACTCGCAGTCACGTTTATGTATGATTCTGACGGCGAAAAATTAGATAAACAAAACATCTATTATTCGTAGCACAAATGTACTGTTTAAAGATAACGTACATTTTACTGATGGAAATGTATGTAAAATGTTTCTCATGTAATAATTCACTTCTTCCTTAAAAATAAACACTTTTAAAGGCAATCCGGAGATAAATTTGTTTAAATTGGTTGATACCAGTTAGAATAAAAGGTAAATTTATTAGAGTTGGAGATTATAGCGCATTAAACGTATGCAAACGGTAGACTTGATGATCCGACTAATCTAGAAGAATAACAATTTTATTGAGATTTTTAGTTTACCATGGAAATTCTTGAATATGTATTTGAATATCATATAAAATGTACCCAAGATCCATGTTTACATCGTCTAAAATGTAATAAAACATTTTTATAATCAAGTGCACAGACAAAAGAAAATATATTTATGGCATGAAAAGTGATGGTAAAATAAAACGAGTAAACAAAATTTCGAGTACATATTGTAAACATGCCGGACAAAACGTTGGAGAATACTATGAAAACAATTATTGAGAATTTGAATTTAATCTGTCTTGTGAAGTCGAGTACTTGTTGCAGTGGTCTAGAAATCAAAAAATTGCACCACAACAAATCCGATAATATTGAAATTGTTTGTTAGAAGAATCATAGTAATTGTTAAAATAAAATAAAATAAAAGAAACAGGTATCGTTCCAACTATCTTAAGCGATTTAGACACAATTCATAGAATAAATTTTAGTTGACTATATTGTATACAGCGTGTCCCAGCTAAGTGTTCCACCTCAAATATCTCGTTTGTTTGTGAATTGAAATGGAAAAATATCTAAAGAAATTGTACTACAATGTCGAGTTTCTTTCTAGCTATTTTGGAAATGCTAAAACATCATAGAAGGCCTCGAAAATGACTCAATATGAGGAAAACAATCACCTGTGATCAATATTGCAAATTAATTTTTTTTCCCTAAAAATTTCTGATTTGCTACTCAAAAAAATATACATATGGGAAAGTGCGATTCGCCCGGCGCCTCCACCATTCTGCACGAAGAATTGTTACGTTTTTGGTCTGAAATACAGTCTTCAAGTCGAAATTTTGTTCATTCACGATATTCATTGCAAGTGATTGGTTTCCTAATATTGAATTTTGAAGTAGGCTTTTCTCCTCAATGAATAGGTTATTGATCCCAGAGAAATTCTGATTTTTTTTGAGCAGTTCATATCAAGTTCATTCGCAGTATTAATTGTAGATAATTGAGTAATTTTTGAGACCTTATAGGACGTTTTGGCATTTCCAAAATAGCTAGAAAGAAACTCGTGTCGGTCAATTGAATTATAGACATTGTAGTCTATCTTCTTTAGATACTTTTCCATTTCAATTTACAAACAAACGAGGTAGAACACTTAGCTGGGACCGCCTGTACATATTTTGATCGTTATTTGTCAGGCAATTTATGCAATATTGAGTCTATTTTCTAGATGTATTCCATAATTTTTATCTCAAAACAATAAAAGCATCCGAAAGAGAAAGAGTTAAAAAACAGCGGATTTCGTGATGCGTCATGAGAACTTTCGTCGAGCGAAAGGGGCTTCTCGCCTCGATGTTCTAGAGAAAGCTTCTATATCGTCTCGGATTCTCTCGTCTTGCTTCCCCTCTCGTATTATTTTGAACATTTTGAAAAAACACTGCGTTCGTTTGTAATAATAAATTACAATAATTATTAAGGTAGTTGTCCTGCTACAATATTGTTAAAAAGTTTTGGATTATATGCGTCGATGGGCTTGTAGTGAAATGAGCCATATTTTTTTGTCTAAGACTGTACCCGAGGATATATACGATTGCACAAATATACTATTAAAAATTTTCATAAGTTGCACTCTGACAACATCGCATATTTCAAGTATCTTTTAAAATTACATCAGAGCAATTACGATATAAGGGTAAATTCATAAAAAAAGGTTCTGGATAAAGGTTTAGGATTTTATACATCAATTATTGACCCTCTTCTATTATACATGCGGGTCGCACAAAAAAATGTTTGAATTTACCGCTCAAATATTGTAGTATACTCGCGTACACCGTTGCCAAGTTGTTTCTGTTCAACTCGTCGGCATGTAAATTTTTTAAAAAAATTTGAACTTTGTGTTATCATATCTCAACAATGAAACGGTCAAAAATTTTAGGATTCTTATTTTAAGCTTGGAACAAATACATTAGTGAACAGTTAGTTTTTTGAAAATTTCTATCGGTTACTTTTTTTTTAAATAAAAAATCTTGTGAAAAACACAACCTTTCCTATGTTTTCTGTGTTAAATTTATCTTGAGTTAGAGACGGTCAATGAATTTCAAATTTTAATGGTATTTGTATTGCAGCATCCTTAATGAGTATACAAAAATCTAGAACTTTCTGACACTATGCCCAAGCAGGACAACTACCTTAATGAAGCATTTGTATACTGTTCAGCAAGGCAGCCGTTTAAGAGTAATATTTCTACATAAAGTGTATGTTCTTTTAAGCAAGTTTCAAGCAGACGCATTTTAATTAATTTAATTAATTAGTTTTCATATGTTTGCTGTAATACTTTCGAGAGACGCGCGTTTCAACCAGAACACATCGAGAGTCGAAACGTTCTTCTTATTGATTTTATTGTAGAACATTTTTAATATCTCGTCTCGTCTTGACTTGAAAAGACATGGCATTTATATGATTATTGTACTGCACTGGCATCATTATTTTTCCGATCCATAATCCAATAAAATTTTTCGCCTCAAATGCACTTAACAAATATTCAATAACATTGTGCTCTATCTATTAGGCTTGTACGTTAAATATACACCAATACTTAATTAATTTAAAGTGTTTTTTATATGGAATATAAAGTGTTCAAGGCAAATTGGATGCTCATTAGGAGGGAATTTAAATGAGGCTCGAATTCGCAAGAAAAGAGCCTTGAGTAAAATGAATGACTTTAAAGCAAGAGAAATTATTACAAATTGCAAACGCTGTAATTAGTTGCATAAGCTCCATTGTGGCGTAAGGAATGTAATAGTTATGATGATGAACGGTGACCAGATTTATCAAAATCACATACATCTACACCTTTCATCTGCAGATTCATTCACGACTATTTGGCGACAAACTCCGTCTCTATAAATTACGAATATCTAGTCCATTGAGCTACCCACATCGAAATCCTGAAAGTCGACAAACTAAGCAGCGTTGCGGGGTTTGATTTTGTTTTTGCTATACAGTTTTACAGTTTTGTACTCAAACGGCTCCAAGTCTGAGAATCGTGTAGATTATTTAGCAGAGCGTTATTGTGATGAGCCCTATAAACTGTAAAAGTTTAGAGGATTTGCGAATTAATCTTAAAGTATAGTAACAAGGTTTGTTTCGGATAGAAAAGCTGGCCTTGTATATGTTAGGAGCTTGTTAGCTGAAGAAAAAGTATTCGCAATTTAAGCATTCGAAACAGGCCGATTTGTTAAGAAGCAACCCGACTTTGTTGCTCCGTGAGAATGTTTACTATTTGATAATTTGCAAAGAATCAACTTTGCCTGAGTTTAAAACCAAAAAAGCCACTTTGAACAAAAATATTCGACTTTAATTCGTTTTATTTTTTTTTGTACTTCCGAGTTAGCTTCATTGCAATTCCCAATTTTTTTTACAGTTTCGATAGCTCACCCTGCAAAACATTTTTGATTGCAAATCGAATTTCTCGTCGCACAGTTATTGGCTGACGTTGTTCAACGTAATCAATAGATTGAATTCTGTCTGGGATCAATTTTCTCTTTTTTTTTGGTTTCTCTTCACTGTTTTGTTTACTGTAACGATTCAGGTAGATAATGGTGCGTCCACGAGCGATACGAATACCGGTTGAGAATTTGATATTCGCATTACGGTATTTAATTAAAAATTTGTTTTCGAAATAAAATGAATTCCACGATTGAGCTTATAATACTGTTTTGGAATAGAGTAAAAATATTTTCTTTGCCAGTTTTGTCAAATTTTCACATTCACTGGTAAATTGCAAAAAGGAATGCCGGTATTTTTTAATCAGTAACGAAATATTTGGAGCACTTAAAAGTTAATTTCCATGACCAAAACGCGCCTACCCATAATCACATTTCATATTTCAATTGATAAACACGTACTTATATTGAGTAAGACTTCTTCATTTATAATTCATCATATCATAAATACCCACCAACTTTTTGATAAAGTTTTCAAAAAAAGTTGGGATTGTTACAGATTTTGGTGATATTGACAATTCTTCGTAATTTATTTTCGTATAAAATTTAAATTATATAAAAGTCATACCGTTGCGTAATAAAATGGAAATTGTACAGAAATTTAATATTTTTAATATTGACACAAGAAAATTCGATTTCTCGAGAGGAAGAACGAACACGAAAAAAAAACTAACAACCTCCAACATCGTCGTGCTACATATCACACTATATAATGGTTAAATTATTAATGTAAACAATTCTCAAGTTACTCATTTCAGTTGAAGCACTTTGAGAATAGTGGAAAATTAAAGACACTTTTGTGAGCAAAGTGACAAACATTCTCTTCGTACAAACAAACATTTTCTTTTCAAAAGCTAGCATTCGTGTTCGTGTTGATTATTAATCAAGTGCTGCCAAAGGTGGAATTCCATCTTCTAGATCTAGACGTGGAAATTTCCTTTACCAAACTTCAATAGAATGCATTCTAATCTTTGCGGCAACGAAGTTTATTTATTTAAAAGCACCACACTTTATGTAAATTTTTAAAATACACTATCAAAAAAACGGGAGCGGAAAAACTTATTGAAAAGTTAACAATTGTCGTTGATTTATGTAGGAATGGTTCCCGGATTGTAGCAGCTTCACCGTAATCGAATACAATTTTTTTTTGAGTCTAGTTTGAGTGAGAGTATGCGGATTGTGCGAACGAATCTTTTTCAAATTCCAATTATCGTTTTTTTTTGTAAACAGTTATTGGAACGTCGAGACTGATGGGAATTAATCCAACATTAAATTGGGTGCACGCTCCATTTCTGTATTCAAACAAAACAATGCATCCATCGTTAAATACAAATACAATTGAATATGATTTAAATGAATTTGGAATGGAATGGTGGCTCGAAATATTCGGCTAGTGAATTTTGAATTTCACCATTCGCTTACATCGAAGACGCGTTTTTTACAAGACTTTCAGCACAATTGTTAACGTTAAGCTGCTTTGGATTGTTTGAAATTCATTGGAACTTATAAATGTTCTATAAAAATTGTATTAATGAAGCTTCACGTTTCCGCCAGTACTTAAGCTCTTTTAAAATTGCCAGTAATAGTGAACAATGACTGTATTAAACCTTTGACCAGTTAAATTTAACAAAACTACTATTAGTTTCGCCACAAAGTCTGCTAGAATGGAGGTACATTTCAGTCGGCCGTAAATTCCAATTTATAACCCAATTTTTTTGTGTTTTTATTAAAGAATAGTTTAATCTATCACGAAACGTTCATGTTATGATGGATTGAAAGTTTGGCTCGATATTGTTGTTTTTCCGCTTGTTCAATTTCGTTGAAGGACAACATACGATATATTTCTGTCTTATATACGGTGTTTATTAAGCCAATAAATGCGAACCGTTTTTATCGTCCGTGTTGGAGCAGTAATTTCAAATTAGGTTCGAACATGCCATGCAAATAGTATTTCAGCAGGTATCTATTTAAAATTCTAATTAAGTGGTAGAGAATTCATGAATTAATTCAAAACTATTTTAGAGAGTTGGGCGTAAATTACATACGTTTTTTTTTGCAAAACCATTTTTATTAGATAACTGTGTTTTCATTTTTCATATCACGTCCGTGAAAGCCTCTTCATTTCATATCTAATATTTCCACACATTTGAATAAATTAAACGATGTTATTTACGTTGTTTCATCGTACGTGTTTTAGAAAAAACAACTCAATATGTGTTCATATAGATAAATATCAATATTTATGTGCTATTTTATAATTTATAATAAACACATTTTATCATCGAGAATACAGTTGTGATTCGCCTCAATATTCCTTTGCTTTTATGTCGACTGAATTTAAATGACCGCATTAAGGGTGTATTTCTATCTATCTAAGTCAACTTTAGCCCCTAATACTGTACTTAGGGCCAACAACGTTGTTATATTTAGAAATGTAAGGGTCCAATTCTAGAATTGTTGTTGAATAGTTATCATATCAAAACTCTATTAAAGATCCTTGTTGAACACAATACAATCATCGAAAATGTTCAAACTTTACAACAGAAATTCAAGCTGGATAAGTTTCCATGCAGTTCTCGACAGTTTTACTTAGTTTTCAATGTAATTTTATTATTTTCTCTTAACAGAACAATAAATTGTAACAATTGGAATTTGAAATAATTTCATTCACTGAATAATTTCATTGTTTAACTTTACATTACTGCGAATAGTTGAAATATCAATAAATTCTGTTTATTTTACAATCTAATAGTTATTTTTAATTATCACTCCATTCTCTGTTGTTTCAATATTTTAACTTTATGATTAGCGATATCACAGTCGTTGTGGAGTTTTTTACAGATTCAGGTAATTATTTTTCGCCGATTGGTATAAATAATAATGCGGTAGTATGGTTTGTGTCGTGCTATTTATTCGAGAGTTGCGGTAGAAGGATGTTGAGATAACTAATGATGCTGATGAATTCAGTGGGAGTCGCTCCATAGGTGTTTCGCTACTCTACTCTAATGGAAATAATATTCAAAAATCACCTGTACGAATTTATAAATCCTTCATGTATCAACTGTTTCATTATTTGAATCTAATTGGAAAAACTGTCCTCCCTCCAAGCTTTTGTCGCGCCTACATGTCGTCTCCTAAGCTTTCTAAGGTCGTCCAGACCCACGACACGCCATAAGAACCGAACCGAATAGCTGGAGATATTCGCCGTCTTGCTTTAATGTTTTTGCGAGAGCAACAAATCGAGATTATTTTGCCTGCTACCGAACTATTTGTCGCTTTTCAATACAACGATGTAACGCCGCAAGCGACCGAAATGTTACGTGTTGAACGTCGACAAAACTTTGTCCAGTAATTTCGATGTTGTCACTTTTTTGCAGCTCAATTACCGCACATAGTTTACAATTTTGTGTGGGCTTCCAATACGTTTTTCCTTTCAAAATTGTTAATAAAAAATTGCACAATACATCAACAATTGTTTTGTTTCGGAAAAATACCTAGAGTAGAAACTATTAATCAACGATAAAAGCTACAAACAAATCAATAACTGTGACTGCCGAAATTCACAATTATATGTCAAATCCAATACATTAATTCGATTTCTTTGACGTTTATTTGGAATCGTATATTTTCCATTTAAATTTGTTCAATTGTAAACAAACTTTAAATCAGCTAAGGCAACTTCTAATTGTGCTTTGTTGAAATTCGGTGACAATTCTACCTGATTTGCTTACATTCCTTCTTGAATTTATTTCCGTTTGTTATTTATTTACGTTCCGTTAAGCTGACATTTTAATAAATTTCTATTTATTGTTGTGCAACAATCTAACGGAATTTTTCCAATTTTGTTCGTTTATTTGAAGGCATTTTTTCGGAGAAAATGTCATCGTTACTAATACAAATCATTAGTGCAAGAAGTTTATGCCGTTTAGTGTGTCGCATATTCGATTAATTTTCGAATTTACTTTATGACTTTCCACCAAGATCGGGTTATCTTGAGAACAAACAGAAACTATATAATATTAGAACTAAGGGGATACCGTGGTGTGTGTGTGTGTGTGTGTGTAAATTTCAGTTGGTATAATTTAGTGGTTAGTTACTTAACACAGGCCAAGTTTATAGAGTAGTTATTTAAATGGAACTTTTCGCTATGGGCAATTTTGTTTGATTGTTTCTAGTGAGGCAAACCAATAAAACGAAGCAAGTACATTAAAATAGTATTGTGAAGAAAACAGTGCAATAAATAACAATGTCTTCGTTGCGTATATGGGTACAGACACAACAAACGCTGGCAGAAGCAGATTCATATATGTTTCAACATGGGAAATGCTGATTAATACATAACTCCAATATTGCTAGATTTAGTGAAAATTCATTAGATGTAATGATTTAAATTTCACGTTATGATTTAACAGAAAACGTTTTCTCTAGAATGTTAAATGTTTTTGTATCAATGAAGCAGTTTCCTTCTTCTACTTTGCATGAAGATGAGAATTTTTCTCTAATATAATTCCAGTTGAATCTATTAACTTTCTAGAAATTATTAGATTTTGATCGGGCAACACTGCTTAACTCTGCTCTTTATCATTTGAAGAATGTTGTTGTCGTCACTTGATTTTTTTTTCATAAAGTTGCTGCTTACCCCACCACGTAACAGATTGTTTTTGTTGTGTCTTGTTAATCGGAATAGATACAGAGCCGCACTTATCTTTATAATGCATCAATTGATGGATTCCCTTATTTTTTGGTGACACCAAAACTGGACGCCACTGTAAAAATACGCTTTGTCTAAAATTTTTGATTTTTTTCAGTCCGACGTAGGCTCTTGTTGTCTTCGCATTTGGTTGCCGAGTCGCTGGTTGGCAACAAGCGGCTACTGTGTCCATTTGAATACTCTTGGCACCTACCGGCGCCTCCAGTAATAGGCGTTTATTGTGTCTGTACCCTATTTCAAGATGCCCGGCGCATCCACCAAATTGTAGCTTAAAGATAAGTTCAAGCAAATCAACGGTGTTGTTGGGATGAATGTGGAGCCACGCAATATTTGTAATTTTGCGGAAATTTTCCGCTGTATTTATCTATTGAATAACTGCAGAGAAACCCAATTAAAGTGATAGCCGGTCGATAGACTTCCCCTTATTTTCCGTAATTCAACAAAAGAAACCGCAAACATCTATTTGAGGATCAAACAAGCGGAAAGATTGTTGGGAATTAATGGAACGCAATTAGTGCTGAAATTATTTGTAGAAAAACCAGGTTTTTCGTGAAATCTCTTGAAATCGAAAATTGTATGGTTGGATATCTGGAATCTTAGAGAGCTCTTAGTCTAGCTATTTTTGTTTTCTTTAATGTTGACTTTCCGTTAAATAGTGGGAAAGACTCGATATTCAAGTTGAATAAAAGTGTGCTAAATTAAGGAGTTTAATGTTCTTTTTCTACAAAACTTATAGTTTTTTCACAAGAGCATCTCCGTTTTTAACTATTTCACATTAAAAATAATTGGAAATTTAATTGTTTCACTAAAGTACTTTTGAAAAATTCAATTTGCTTCTACTTGAGAAAAGCTTTTAGGGACACATTCAATATTGATGTCGACAGATGTAGGTGCAGAATACTTTGAATTTTATGCTAGACAAAGAGCATTCGTTAGTTGTATCATTATTGATATTCATATCAACACTTACACTCTACTCGCATCACAAAATCAATCATGTCTTAATTGACAAACTAAACAATACAAAACAACTATGTAAATGTTGACATTAATTCAACTGAGATATTAATTCATTCAAATAAAACGACAATGGGATGAACTCTGCAACATCAAAACTTTGTTGTTGGAGAACGAGGGGATCAGTCTATTACCAAGCAAGTGTTTATCGGGAAATCTCCGATGAGATTCTATCGAACTTTCGGACGCACATAAAACCACCCACAAATAATACCATTTTAATCGAAACTTACCCAACATTCCGACAGGGAACTGATATGGTGCTTGTAGTGGATTCTCAATAACACTCTGCGTTACAACCCAAACATAATTCTCACCGGTTAGATGGTAATCTCTGGCGGCGGTAAGAATATCAATTGCCTCTTCACGTGTACAGTACAACAGCATGACGCGGGCCTCACTATCGACCAGTGCCGCCAAATCGCGATGATTCGACACTAATACAGCATTCAAAATTGTGAACTTGAAACGATCCTATGCATAGAAAACGATTAAAATCGATTTGAATTTTGTTTTGATGGATGCGTATACCTGCATAACTGAGACACGTTCACGGACAGCCTGTATGAAATCATCGTGTCCAGCTATTGGACTGGTGACAACGGAGAATTGATGCCATTTATAGCGTTCTAAAATACTTAACATTGCCGCAGTTTGGTGTTCTAATGATGGTGCCAATTGAAGTTGTAGTGATGATTGTGAAGCACGTCGTTCCAAACCGGAATTGTCCGCATTCCATGCTATCACCGGTATGCCCAAATAACCAGCTAATTGTAGAAAATATTGGGCCGATGCTGTACTGCGACCGTATTGTTCGTAATTCATTAAATAGAGAATTGCTGACACGTTAACCGATAGGAATTCTTTACATAGCGATTTCAGTATTGCTGTAAAAATAAAAATTTGATTAGAATCGACAAGCGATATTGGACGACAAGTGTTTGTGTAGATAGAAAATCAATCGTTTTTATTCGCATAGTTTTACAGACGATGAAATTCTATCCATTGTTCTACAACGAAGAAATGAGAATTCCTCGTCGAATGTTATCTTTGAGAGTCGAGATGACTGAAGGCATTTCACGTTTGAAAACAAGCACAACAAAAGACTGAAATTAGTCGGGACAATTATTAAAATGAGCGACTTATCAGTGCAAAGTCAGCACTTCTCCGACTCTAAGACATAATAAGATAATTGCAGTGCACAAGATACTATATTGGCACGGATTCAAGCTTGACAATTCCTTATTTAGAGACCGTTTGTCCTCGCTAAGCCCGGCAGGATCAGGTGAATAGATGTGTGTTGTATCAGGCTTAGCCGGATGACACCTTCGCAATAGATTTTTTAAAAGCGATTTACTTCTTAGTGGTTAGGTTGCAATATGCGTAAAATTATAATTCTATTGGTAATCCTTGAAATCTACTTGAAGTTGATTAGGCGCTATCTGACCCTTCACTAATTCTTTCTTAAACAATGCTGGGCAATTTCTGGATTTAATCGGAATCGGCTCAAATTCTTCGCCTATTTACTTCTCTACGTCCGGACGAATCGTGATAAAAATGTATGATTATAACTGGAAATGTTCTATTTATAGACTAAAATCGATCCAAGTCAAAGGAAGTTAAATTAGGATTCCTCATCCGTTCATTTTGTTCTACGGTTTCTTAGAACCCTACTCCGCACTTGACTATAAAGCCAACTTACATGCAGAGAGATAATTATGAAGATAATTCAAGTCAGTTTGTTGTGGAAATCTACAAACGCAAGTTCAACAATAATGTTGAAGGCGCATATCCGCAAAAATCCCAATAAAAACTCGTAAAGTTGAAACGTTTACTTGTCTTATTACATAATAATTCTGTGGATTTAGAAGAGCGGCGACTTATCAGTTGGATTCGCTGTTATGCAACCTAAAATGATTAGATTTTGATTATTAGTAAATATACAAAATGAGAATGGACTTTTTCCGGATTGAATGCTGATGAAATGCAAACGAATTTTTATTGAATTGAACACATTGAAGTAAATATAAAAATTTCATGTACAGAATGTAAAATTGGAAAATTTCAATCTTGGATGATTGTGATTGAAAAATAGCGCGATTGGAGTTCGTTTAATAGCTCGCCGACTCCGTATACGTGTATTTAAACATTTTAATTAAACCACACACACACTTTTTATTAACTGCAAACTGTACGTACGGGTAAAACTAGTGTTTCAATAGAAGATAAACGACCCACTTCTATTAAGTTCACATAATCATACATCTAGAAATCGTCGTATTGAAATAGAAAAGTTACAACACAAAAGCTAATTCAGTATAACTCCGCTGTCTAGCTTTTGTTAAAATTGTTGATAGTTTCGAAATTGAAATTCTCAAATTCCTGATCTAATAAAATAATACAAACCAAATCGTAACTTTAAGGGGATCCTCTGGTTTAATAGGTTCAAAAAATCGATTGTTTTTTTTACATAAATTGTTTCCTTAATGTGTCTAGAATGTGGAAGTAAAGTGATTTTTCGATATTCGAAGCCATTATAAAGATACAGAAGTTAGAAGGGACAGGTGTTCGGAGCGTTGAGCGGAGCGCTTGAAACTTCAAACGCGTTTTTCTCAAAACCATGTTTTTCAAACTTTCCTCCATCATATCTCAAAAACGACTTGACCGATTTACTTCAAATTTATAGGGTCTAGTCAGTACATATAGACGCATCGAGTGGACTATTATCATCCCAAAATTTTGAAAATTTATATTTTTTTTGTTTCAATAAATTGACAAAAAATAGATGAAATTCGAACTTTTTTGTTCCGAAGTCTGTCAAACATCCAATTTTCAAAAATTTTTTTTTTATCGTAGTCTACTCGATGAATTTAGGTATACAGATTAAAGCCCCGCTGGATTTTTTTGTTTCGGATAAGCCTATCAGCTGATATCATGGAGGAAGTGGGCGTCCATTTTTTTGAGGCGAGTGTCTTCAGACCACTATAACTTTAATTCTACTAAATATGTTTAGCTAAAAATTCAACTGTATATTTTTGAAATACGTATAAATAACTGGTAAAAAGTTCAAAGTTCTATCTCTTTATTGGTCTTTACAAAAAAAATCCCAAAGATTGCTCAAAAATCAGGGCGTCAAACCAGAGGACCCCCTTAAACTATTTTTGTATTATTGTTATTATTTAAAGCAAAAAGAAAGCAGGCAAAAGCTAGGATGCCAAATCGACATAAGCGAGCTGTCACAAACAAAGTTGCAATAATAGAGATAATAATAGAAACAATAAATGTCTCTTATCCAGATTGGTGGCGCAATAGGGGTTGTATTGTTGTCTTGCATGTGCAGTAGTTTTTCAACTATAAATCACATTGTTTGCGTTTTATTGCAAAAAATATTCAACATTTTACCACGACAACAAAGAGGAGATCGCCGGAATTTCTTATAATGTTTGTCAGATTGTTCTGGACCGAAGTCAGTAAGCTTGTAGAGTGAGAGCTAACGGATAAATTATGAAAGTGTTTCGTGAAAGACAGAATTGTGCTTCAGTTAATGGAGATGCCCACAAGATAGCAGTCAGTGGCTCTTTCGGGTAGCCTTTCTGCTTAAGTTAACAGAAAACTATCGGTTTTCTTTTGGCTCCAAATTGACTGTTCAACAAAGTATAAAGAGAAGCTTAAGAAGAAATAAATAAAAAATCTGCTTATTGAAGTTTTCGTCAATAATTGTGCAATTTAATGTGTGAACTATTGCTCTACCCAACTCAATAAGAGACATCTATTGTTTTTATTATTATGTCTATTATTGTAATATTGTTTGTGATCACTCACTCATTGTTTATTTGACACCCTGGCTTTTGCCTTTATTCTTTTTGCTTTAAATATTCATATAAAAATATATATTCCTATTGTCTGTATTAAGTTATCAACAATTTCAACAAAAGCTCCAGTTGGCATCTTCTCATTCCATGATAGAGTCAAATTGAATTAGCCTATAAGCCAACAACTCCATCCGTAAGAGTAGACTACATTTTCTAAAAAAAAATAGATGATGGAGTTCAAATTAAAATTCATTCCACAATATCGCTGTCGCGAAACAAACCGTGTCAAGTTCCAATCATATTGTTGCGTATTATTTGACATTTTGACGCCCATCTAAACATGAAACAACATAATTAATTAAAATGAAACTCAATTTAGTGGAGAGAATTCGCCGTTATGATTTCATACATTCATTTTTACTGACAATTATTCGTCTATATATATCGTAAACGAGCTTAAATTGTCAGTAAACAGTAAATTTACAAAACATTAAGCCAAATGCCAAACAGGTTGTTCGTCACTCTGTTAAAAGACTTTCAGTTTAAAATTAACAATTGTAGATTGTCACGTAAGACAAATTGTAAGCTGAATAGATCCTTGTATGTGTCAACACAATCCCTGGCAAACACACGTATATATAGAAAAAGACGGGATTTTATTTACTTTAACACCAACTAACCAACTATAAAACCAATAGAATCAACCCTGTGTCTTCTGTTTTGTAGTATTTTTTTCGCTTCCGCAAGCATAGAATTTTCGTTTTTATTTGTTGACAACTTGTGTTGATTTACCGCACTTTACATAAATCATCACTCATCCTGAAAGATTCGAAAAGTTATTGTGAAAAAGCCACATTTTGCGATCAACAATGAACACGTTTATATTGTGATAACAATTCTCAATACTGCACGTGAACGATGAAGATATCTTGCTGTAAATGTGGAGCACACCGACAGGTGTCATCTGTACATATCGGAATTGATACTTTAACTATCTTCAAACTGTAATGGATGTTGTTATCTGTTCAATAAAATAGAATAACTAGTGATATGTACAAACACCACTTTAATTACGACTTTGTTAAAACCGGTACTTGATAGATTTGGTAATTCTGGAAGCTTTTCAGTAACAATCTAGTAGATAAACAATTTCTAGCGTTCCTTAATCAAAAGTTTGATAAAGTTCGAATTGTGTGCAGAAAAATCGCTTAATCAATTTTATAAATTACAAAAGGCGACAGACGAGTTGTAGGAGGAATTGGAAAGTTTTTTGCATCGTTCCAACGAAACTTATTGTAACCGGTTTATTTCTACAAATGATGGAAATTTTGGTTTGTGCGTAGACACAAAAATCTATTTTTGTTGGCAACAAAAAATTATACCATAACACCTGAATGTGGGCGCTTATTTACGATACAAAGTTGAAAGGTTAATTCCACAATCAAAATAGGAGCCTCTGTATTTCATTAGACTATAAATATACATTGTAAATGTGGTTAATACCACCAAATAAGCGGTTGCGGTCTGCCTACGTGAACATAACGATGAACATTATTATCCCCGTTTTTTTCGATGTGAATAGACTTGGCGACCTCTGGAGACAAATACATGGCCAAACATCTGTCTTTTCCATAACAAAACAGACATGGGGGAGTTACAAATGAACGAAAAACAAAATAGTCGACTCTTTAGAATTCCTCTAGCACCACCGCCTGTCTGCCTCTGAATTATGTAGTTTTTGTCTGCCATCCAATATATCTAGACTTGTCACATCGATAATGGCCACTAAACGACAAATTCTATAATTTATAGTTGGATCAATAGATCCCTTAATAAACTCTGTACAAACTCGTTAAATTGAGCACTAGCGTTCTATCACTCAAACACTACGCGAATGTCAGGCCCGGAAAGAAGGCATTCATCTTAGTTTTGGTGATAGAGGAAAAAGCAGACACACAGTTAAGCCGTTCGGCGATGTGTAGCGACAAGATTCGGGTAAAGCTCAAAACGTCACAGATAACGTTGGGTTGTTTCAAAGAAATCGTCTCAACATCCCAACACGCTACTTAATTTTATTCAATTATTCAAATGGCAGCTAAAAGTTTTAAGCACCATTACGGCTTTTAAACGATTAGGCTTTTGCTGGAGTTTTTCACATTTATGTCTCTATTTTGGCATCGATGTAAACACAACAATTGTGGATGCTTTCTTCAATAAAGCGGTTTTATTGGTAGTCAATTTTATTCAAATCCGCTTTATATTGGTTTAGGTTGGATGAAATTATTATTTTCTTGAATTACACTAATTACAATAGCAATAATAAAGAAGTTTATTGTAATTATTATAATAAAACAAGTCTCGTTTTGTGGGGTTTAAAGAAACCGACTTCGATATAGAAAATCCCAACGAATTTCGGATTTAATCCTCTACTATGCAACCCGATTTCTATTGACAATGCAATTTTAATTAAATTTCTGTCATACATCCTATTACATCGTTCCCATAGAATATCCGTAATCGAAAATGTTCAATTTTAAGCACTAATAACACGGATTTTGTATTGTTCCAGTTTAAACCTCTCAGTATTAACAATCGTGATAACAGCTAAGATCAATGTTATTACAGGGGTAAAAAACAATTCAAAAGAAAATCCTACACAGTTAAACTGATATTAAGACAACGGTGATTGTAACTGGATCGGCTTAGGAATAAATTGAAATCAGTAAGTCAATGTAGAGAAGCTTTTCAATAAAGTCGCTTCGATAAAAGAAATACAAGAATCGAAGAAAATGTAAAAGCGCAATCTCTAATTATACGCGCCTGACTGTGTTGAGTATTTCAATAAAGGCAATGAAATTGAGGCAATTCGAATCGTAGCAATTACCGATTTGACGTGTAAACAGAACAACATCTGTCGACATTAAAACGTTATAAAAATACAATGCAGACATGTGAGACGAAAACGGAAGAACCTCAAATAAGTTTCTAGTAATTGACAAACAAATAGACGAAATTATAATTGAATAATTCATTACGACCCGACAAAAGTTTGTCAACAATCTCAAATACCTGCCCCTTTTTTCTAATTTCTAAATTCTCCGGCTCACATAAATTAATACTTTAAAGTTCTGCAAAGAATCGCAATTAGCTACAACGTTTTTTTCGTTTTCTTCTAAAACTCTGTTATAACAAATTTAAAATTAATTGAGTTTTTCTCCAAAATTTCTAGATCAGTAAGTTGCAAGTATGGCAAACTATTTGTCCGCTTTTACCACAAAATGATGAGGGTAAAAGCAAATTTGGGGACGATATGGTGTCGCCCGGCGCATCCACCATTTCGCATCGACCATTAATCTTGCTAAATTAACACAATTTATATCGAAACTATCAATCATTTCCATATATTTCAACTGTTATCAAGGCAATTGGTCTATTGTGGAGCATATGGATGGAAATTTTGGTAAAAGCGGCACACTCACGTGCCGATATGTATAGAACGTGTTAATAGCGATTCATATGAACAAAACAAGAACTAGAATTGACGAAATTCGTGATTGCCATGGAAAACATCTTTCAGGTTGTTGATAAGACCCCAAAAACAACTAGAAATATGTAGGAGAAGAAAAACTTTGGCTGAAAAGCCAAAATTCTCGGATCTTAATGGGAAATCTTGATGGGAATCGAATCGGCCAAATTTACTGCGGCCAATGAACCCAAGAATTGGAATAGATTTTCTACATTTTCCCAACTAAATTAATTAGCGACTTGTAGATTAAAACGTACATTAATTTTCGAACATAATGCAATGCATTCTTGTAAGCTTCCGGCAATCATTGTAGCTCGAGTACCTGAAGAATGTGCACAGCTTGTCAACCGTACAAATATGTTGTAATTAGTTTCGTGACATGTATTCAGCAATTTCATGAATGACAGATTCACTGAAACAACACAAAATAAATCGCCTCTTTTTTTTATGATTCATAAACAATAAACGCAAATAACTTTAATAGTGTGCTTTATTTTCATAATTTAATCAAATACCGCGTTTTTACAGTTGACTTGTCATCAATAAAGAGGAAATTGAAAATTTCCTACATTACCTGATCGATTTACAAATTATCCCCACTAATAAACGACATTAACGTGTCTGCTATGCCGGTGAAATCATTATGGAAATTATGAAACGCCAGATTATCACCTGTAATCCGATAGAGCAGCTTAAATTTCAGACATCCACCGAAAAAAAACAGCATTGTTTCTAACAGATAACAGGGATGAAATGTGGCTCAGGTGTAAAGCTGAAATGTGGACATAAAACAAGTTTCAGACAATTTAAAGAGCTCGGAGACTATTGTCTTGGGTCGTTTTCGTATTGCTTCAATATTGCACTGGATTGGGAGCTCATTGTTTCCACGATACACAAGAATTATTGGAATTTCATTGATGGAAGTCATGCTTTTTATTATAAATCTCAACGGCAGAATTTCAATCGTATTATTTGTTGAAATAAATTCAATTAACCGTTGTTTATCATTAAACAAATCATCAACAAATTAAAACTTTCCAGTGTTAACGATGTTCGTATTATTATTACTCTTGTTTGAAGTTGTACAAGTCACACCCAGGTGGAAGCTGTTGAGAGAGTATGTATCGTGATGGTGCGAGAGCGAAATAAATTCCAATCAAGATCCTCGACTACCACTTTGAGGGATCAAAGCGGAAAACACTTCAAACGAATCAAGTAGAAGAAGTTGATTAAATTCGTTGCTAATGAATTTAAAATTTCTTCGTAAACATTCAAATGTGGATCAAAATAGATAACATCGATATATGGCGAATGGAAAATGATAAAATTGAACGGCAACATTTCATGCATTATTTAAAAGAAACTGGAACATGATGTAACAGTATACGGAGATCCGTATGTAAATATTGTGTTCCGATAATAGAATCTTCTTTGTTTACTACTTGGATAAATCGAGATTTATTTATTGTGTCCCCTGATAATCTACAGATGTTGTTTACGGGCAAATAAATACCACATTTAGTCATTGTAATTAACGGAACTTGTGCCAAATTGTTTACAAAAGCTATGGTAATTTTCTTTAGTTAGCGACGTCTTTAATCAGCGCCAGCGCTCAAAATATAACAACAACACCAATTAACAACAAAGGAGTTGATTATAAAAATAACCTGTTGGACTGGGCGTTAATGTCATTAATACGTAATGCACATTTTTCGGTGTGAAATTGTAACGTTTAAGCCATTCGAAACGTTGTCCCCTGGAACGGTGCAATCCAGATACAGCATTATTTATCGACCTCGTATACTCTCGTACACCGAAATTCGTATACGGCAATATTAGGCCAACATTCAAATAATCTTTCAGTTTATTATTATTATTATTATTATTATTCTGTTGTTGTTGTTGTAGATTTTGATAGGAATCAGTTGTCATTAATAAAAACATCATCATCAGCGACAACAATAACAATATGGCGCGGTACATATTCGAACACTTTTGCCACTATTATCACCTAAATAATCCATAATTTGCTCCAATTGATATAAAAAAAACCATTAGTGATAGAATCGGATCTATTTTTAGTTTTTGTTTTTTTGTTTAAAATGAGACAGTCATTATCACCCCCGACCAAACAATAGTTTCACTACGAGAATAGGGAAGTGTACATGCATGCACACATACACACGCGAGTTTTGCAGCCACGCACGGGGACGGACGCAGCCACCGCCCCAGCTGACTGCCGGACCAGACAAGGATGCCAATAGATCAATGTTATCTATGCGATAGAGATGCACGGATATCTAGTGTGGTGAGGACGCAAGCGTCGTTGCCAGGAGACGGGCGCGTCTCGTTCTATAGTTTATAACAGAGAAAACGTAAAATTTCCAGGAACATTTTTCGGTGTCTCTCACCCCCCGCTCACTTTTCCACAACAATGAAACGCAACAACTTGTCCGCAATTGTTTATTTGTGGTAAAAACATTTATGAAGTGACAGAAATGCGGTTTGACTTTTATGAAAAGGGACAAAAGTTGGGATTAATTTGTTTCGGTTTTTGTGAAAGAGCAGCGACCGTGAAACAAAGCCGATTCTCAATTCGAAAAGTATCCGGTGCGATTTTCGAATATTAATTCGATTATTGCAAACTCAATTGATGAAATCGATAATTTTGATAAATAAATAAATAAATTCGCCCGGCGCATCCACCATATTCTCACGTAAAGTTTGAAAACTTCTTTCTAGAAGAGAACTAAATTTGGAAACTTGTACGGTTTCTATTCACTTATACTGCTTAAAATGTGGCCAAATTTATACGTTTTGCCGATTCTAATCGATTTTTGCAAACGACAACAAAACTTGGTCCGTTCACCGTGCATCGATCGAATCGGTGCGAGCTCGTTTGAAGGCTGCCAATTCGACTTTCTACACCGCAACTTCTCAAACACTTGACCATTACAGCGCAAACTTATCAACAACCTCTTTTGAATAAAGTTTGCCTTACTAACCGCAAAAAAGTGACACGGTTTGAAAAATGATTTGATTGGAGTAACGCAACGACAATACAGCCCGTTTTTTGCTTGCATAAATTCGCAGTAAAAACCGTACGACATCCCTCATCAATAATCCCCAGATAATAATGCTGTCTTTGCTACTCAACCTAACTAACACTGAATATTGTCCGTTTCGTATTGAATCTAAGTTTAGACTCGGCCAATAATTATGTGACAAAAGCAGTTCATGTCAAAAGCTCGACCACAATTTCCAGCTTTTGACCTTTTCTAATTCGGATGACATGCACAAATATAAAAAATTTATCGTAATATCACTAAAGAAAATGGCAATTCAGGCAATTCTCGTTTGATACCTGACCGTTTATGCTCGATCGCCCTTTCGTCTATCGTAAATCTCGGGCTTTCCGTTTAAATTTCCACCACTTTCCAAGTCTTCCACTATCTTCCATCTAACCCATATTTCCATAGATGGTTTCTTTCAAAAACCTGATTCCAAATCAAAAGTTACTAATTTATCGCATTAACGTTATTCATCGTGCAACTAATGATGGGCTCAGCGACCTTTTGTCTTGAAAATTGATAATAGCGATGAGTTTTATTAATGATGTAATCCTGCCGAGACGGCTACTGTATCGTGTTCTCAGGCTTACAAGTAAATGGAGCGTTTCTGCATTAGATAAGAAACCGGACTTAGATAACTGAATATTTCATCTTCAACTTGAATTTAATTAACAATGACAACAATTTCGTTAAGATTGTTTGATTGTAGGGCCGCGGTACAAATTTTAATTAATTTGTTAATTTTTCACACAATCCGGCGATACGGCGAAACTTTCCAACTTTGAAATTTTCAATTAACGAAACTTTTATTCCGCTACATGAATTTTGGAATTTTCGCGAAATAAACTACAATATTTGAGTATGTCTTTTAATGCATCAACTGTAAAATCGAGCCCATAAAAGATGCACTATTACGAGTTTAATAGTTGCGTGCTGTTGTTCTCGAATAAAACTCAAAACTAGTTCGAGGTTGATAAAGTTGATTTGTGTAATTGCCATCGAAGGCACAACACATCGTCTGTTTGTGGATATAATCTCGCAATAAGCATATTTAATTTTCCAGCTGAGAAGAGTAAATAGATATGCAACTAATCGGGCTGTCGATGACTTTTTCTTGACAGCAAATTAGATTTGTTCACCCGAATTTCCATAATCGAAGCGAAGCCGAGCTCTTTGGAAATGTCCTTTTTGTAACACGCCACTAACAAGATTGTTGACAGTTATTGGAATTCGGGTCAGTTTATTGAAAGAATTCCGACAAGACAACAATAGCAGACGTATTTTCAATTGTAATAAATTCATATGTATGAAAGGATGGACATTTCTACACTGTTTGTTAAAACGGTGCGGATTAGTTTACAGTATTTAACAAAACGGTCGACAAGAACAACCCTTATCTAACACCTACAGAGTGATATATATCGTGTCATTTTCAATTCAACCCAAATCCCCACTATGGCAATTTAACTTTTATCAGATAAGTTTGTATAATATGTAAATCATTTTCATTTCGTTGATATGAATGTTTTTTTTTTTCGAAAAACGATTCGTTTAAATTTTTTGACAATCGGCTTTATTATTTTCGTAAATCAACATTTATCGCGTGTATTCCATAAATCAATAAAGAAGACGTCTGGCAATAACAACAATAATATTTGATACAAACTCTCTGGTGATTTAATGGTAACAAAAACACGTACAATCGCTATAGGTATACACAATAATATCATTTCAACGCCGTATATTCAATTTGAGGTGACTACAAAGCCTTGTAATAAAAGTGTGATACACATGATAATAATAGAAATTGATCTTGACGGCTTTTTGTATTCCAACCTATTCAATTTCTTTTTCAGCAGAGAACGTTGCGAAATCGTTTAAATTAGCGCTGAGTCTTTAAAATACCAGAATGTCTGATTTACCATAAAAACGACAAATAAAGCATTTAGAATGTTGTAAAGAAGAAAATAAAATAATTTGTACAAGAGTGACTGATTTTTTCTGCATGATACTCCGGCGACCGAACCGGTAACAATCAAAATAATTGCAATTGTAGCTTTGAGATCTATTAAGTGGCTGTTGAGTAGTTAAGAAAAATGTTACAATAAACCTACAAAAAATGTAACGGTAATGGACCAGATTTGTAATCTGTTACATGTCTTGTGAGTCGGCAAAATAGCTCTTGCTAGAAAAGAAGAGAAGGCAGAGATCGGGGAACTATCTTATTTCCCAGCTTTAGCTCGCTTTGAGGATACAGAAAGTAAACTTCAAGATGAGTCGCTGAAACGATTCTCCATTTAACAATGATCCAACGAATTTGTTAAATTTTCAATTTTCCTGTAATGCAGCAAATTATATTTTCCTTACGCAAACTTTGTCGCAATTCCCTTAAAGAAAAATCAAGGCCTCCCGTGAATTTTCATAAATTTGGAAGCAATTTAAATTGGCACTAAGCCTTCTTTCCTCAAAAATTTCCTAATGATACCCAGATTTATTCACATTAAAGAATACACACAAAATGTCTTTGAGTCTTATTTGATGGGAGGTAAGTTATTTTTCGATATTTACTTATTCCAAAATATTACTTTTTACAAAAATTATTACATAAAAAAGTGACCTTTTTAGACAGCGAATAATTCTGGTGGTGCCATAATTACATTAGGGTGAGCCAAAATAACTATTCAGTCGAATTTTGGGTCTCATAAGGGCCTATATGTTGAAAGAAAAATTCTCCCATTGGGAAACTGTTAGCTCAATTGTAAAAAATGTCGGTGGCCATTTGAAATTGTCCATTTAAATAACACGCAAAAAAACGTTTGTCCATTAAAAATGCTATAACTTTTGAACCGTTTGAGATAGAAAACGATTACAAGGGCCGGAAAAGTCACATCGAGGGCCGGATTGTAGACGATACAAGGTTTGAGTCATGTTAGAAACAACAATTCTTGAAATTTTTGTTTTAATTCTTTTAAAGTTATTCGTGGGTTCTCTTCCACGTACCGTTCCATAAAAATACGATGTTCAGCTAAGATTTTAGATCTTCTTCTTCCACCACGTTGTTTTTCATTTTTTTGTTGCTTTACCCACCTATATAACCAGTGGACTTTTTCCGCCCTAATATATTTACGCTTTCCAGCCTACATCATTGTTGAAGGCGCCACAAATTTGATTTAAATATTGTCTACTTGTGATTTTTTTATGTACGTCATTTTGAGTTATCAGTATTTTTAACGGAATTTTTAGTGACAGTTTATTACCTTTTTATTGGCCAACTCCCTTTGAAGTTGTTTATTCTCAATTCAAAAGAGCTTAGAAATGTAAGAAGCTACTAGATTTGAAAAGAATTACAATTGGGCCACGTGAACGCGAAACAAAGAAACTACTGCACAATGCCATCCAACCGACACAAATGTAGATTTTAAGTCGAAGCTATTTGCCCTTTTCGTGGCATGAATAGCATATTCGCTATACAACAATTTCCTACAAATGAAGTTATGGTAATATCATTTTTTTTAGTTCTACTATTGTCTTAACAGATAACAATCGAACACAGAACTGCCCGTGAAACATGTATGATGCGATCTGTAAATTATAAATGCGTTACATGTTAAGGTGTAATCAAGGTGAAACAACTTGTTGCTCTTGCCACAATCGTTATTCTTTGTTTCCCATTAAAATTGGGGGGAAAGCCATCAATTGTTGTTCGTTTGAAACGCTTACGTCTTGAAATTTAAATGAAATGTAAACTTTTGTGGCATTGAAATAATATTTCTGAACCCGTTCTGTAAATTCCACTCAAAATAGACGCTTCCAAAAATAATACATTATAATTCCCATCATTATCTATCATCAGTTATGTTTTATTAGAAATGCAAATTGAATCGTTTCGTAAACAAATTGGATTAATATCAAATTGAATTTGTTATTATAATTTTTGGTGCGTTGTATGCAAACAAACTCATAATCTTTTATTATCTGCAACGTTCAACATTTATCGTAAATTCTATTTTTATACAGTAATAGACCACCACTTGTTCCTTAATTTATTATATCCGATCAAATAGATTCATGATATCCAATAATACCAACAACAATCATAATTCATACCACACTATAGCGATATTTCTCCTTTTTCAAATGCCTTTAATTTTTATTGTATCATGTTTTGTTGTATATAACAAATCCACTTACTTTATATTTTTATTTCTCTATAGATTTATTGGGTGTGTGTGCGTGTCATTTTATTTGTCGATAATACGTTATTTTCCCCCTGTTTCTTCCACTTTAATCATGATTTATCAGATCAGAATATTGTATCGGTTTTTTTCTTCAAGACTGAATTCTTTTTCCCATTTAGCTTTATAATGAATGGGGAAATGTTGTGAAAGCCTCCTAAATCATATTTCTTGTAACATGAGTGAGTTATTTTTGATGTTTTCAACCGGCGATCTTTCAGTTTCAGCTTTTTTGAAACTATTTCCGTTTACTCGTCTCATGATCAACGACAATGACTGTATCAATGTTTGTATTATTGAAATGATCTCGAAAGGACCTCTCAATGATATGGAAATTTCAATTTAATTACATACAAACTTTGTGTGCGTGTTTCATGTTTGTATACAGTCTTTCTGGGTAATAAATGCATCAGGATTTCCAGTTGAGCTCTTGGTTACAATCGCCATAGAATTGTATACAAAAGGTGGCAAATTGTGACACGCTTTTTTTTGTTGGAAAATAATTCAACAAATTTTGGAAACTGTGTTTTCAGAGCCTTCAGCAGAAGTGAGAAACAGTGCAGCCTTATTATTTCCTCAAGTGCGATTACGCTATTTTAGTCACTCCTAGGATTGGTCAAAAAGAACAGCTAAAGATTGATATGGCTTTCGAGCGAGGACCTCGCTTTGGTCCGCAATTTTCGGGCATCCATTTAACATTTGCAATTAAACTACAGAAACTGTATTGGCTGCTCATTAATCAAGTTCAAAGTCCAACGCAAAGTAGTTGAAAAATTGTGCAGCATTTCATAAAATAGTTAATAGTTTACGAACTGAATCTGAAATTACATGAAATACGAAACACTTGTATTTTGAACAATTTGCCGATACGCAAATAACGCCTGAAATTATGCCACAGCACATGTTTTAATTGAATTTTTGATGGTTATAATTTTCATGGCCACTAAAACGATTTATGGGTGTAGATCATTTGTCGATAAAATGACAAATCATCTAAAATCCGGCAGGAGATTTACAACCCTTTAGCAGACTTCCTCTCCCACTCTCTCTGTCTATAATCATCATTTCAAATGTCCCTAGATTGTATCTGTGTGTAGTTAATTGTTGGCCAATTTTGTAAATGTTGTTGATTTTACTGTTTTATTCAACATTAATTTAATGGATTCATTTGAATAGCGCAACATTGATTACGTTTTGAAATAAATTAAATCAACACAATTGTTGACAGTCTTGTGGTAGCTTTTATGCGAATATTTTAAATTGATATCGTTGTTGTTTTGCTTAGACAGTGTGGAAATGACAGCCTATTTTGTTCTGTATCACTCCCGTCTCGTAACGAACTTATATAAATTCCGTAAATTTGTCACGAACACATCACATCGACTTTTCTATACAACCCGCTAAAATCATCCAAAATAAATTACAAATGGAAATTAATACCTGTTGGACTGGGTGTTAGTTCCTTCATAACAATGTGCACTTGTATGTCGTGATGTTTAAACAATTTCAATTTCCGTTGTAAATTATATTTGGCCGATGTAATAGCTTTTGTGTATTCACGTACACCAAACGATTTATACGGTACAACCATACCAACATGTAAATGTGTATGACCATTATGGTTGGATGTTGGTACAGTCGGCGGGTAAATATGGTCTTCTTCTGGTAGGATCGTTGGTGATGCTGTTGTGGTAGTTACCAGACGTCCACCACGTGTACTGCCGCCAATCTTCAAACCATTACCTCTACTCCCCGACATACTCTTATTACCGCCAGTGCCAATCTTCAAACCGCCACCACGTTGGACCTCCTTCCATGCAGGCCCACCACTCACCACCACCACAATTAGAACATTTAAAATGAACACCACAACATTCATATTTAAGACTTGTTTTATAAACATTAAATTTATTATTATTTATTAGTAATAATTATATTTTACAATTGGCGATTTTTTGTCAGTTTATTTCTCCAAATAATTTAAACAATTTCCCTTTTAATATTATATTAATTTTTTGTTTAATTTTCGTCTTTACATTAAAATTACCATCGACAACGTTATGGTATCAGAAGGGAGTGACGGTGTCGTGATTGAAACGACAACATCGTCCCAGATCAGGAGTTTGTTGGTAACTGGAAGATGGAACCGTGTTGGCATTGCGGACCAACAACGCCCACTATTTCGATCGCTTGCGCACAACCAAAGGGCTTAAGGCTAATTTCCAAATTTTCACATTAAACAAAATAATCAAATATAAAACTCAAAAACAGAAAAACAGCATTCATCAATGAATAAAATCGTCAAATTGTAGCGTTGTTTTTTTTTGGAAAATTACATATTGCTTTGATCTATTTGTACGTGGAAAATGGGTCAAACTAGGGCGCTATCTTTTCAAAGTTAACTATACGTAGCGGAAAATAGGGCACAATTGGTCGGTAAAATGGAATTTTGAAGATAAAAGTTTTTTTTGTGAAAACAATCAAACTTTTGTCGCTAATGCGGAAATGGTGGATGCGCCGGGCTCGATTATTTATGATATTTACATTTTGTAAGAAATACAAGTCTCTTGTTATGGAATGACCTGAATTGTAAATTATCTCGTAGAATCCAATAATAATGAGACATTCAGTTGTAGAGTAATTATATTCGTTTTCTAATTGATTAAACAGATTACTATTGAATGTTTTAGTAGCTTTAGTATTGGAATTAAATCAATAATAAATGCAGAAAGAGCAATTTGTAACTTGTAAATTGCCTTTATTCTCCGTTAAATACAAAATTAAAACAGTTCAATCGAATCACTAACATGCCGAATTCTATAGATTCGCTCCGTAATGGAACTGAAGTTTCTTCAAAAACTTATTCTGACTCATTGTAAATTTAATTGGTAAATAACTAAAATGACAGTTGATTGTTTTAGTACAAATACACGAAAGATAAGTGTTTAAACCCGTTTTCTTCTGTCAATTATTGTCAATTTGGATAACTGAATTTATCAAAAGTTCACAGTTGATATCAATTTATTTTGAATGGAAACTGAAGGCTCAGGCGGTGGGTTCAACTGAAAAGCTCAACAATGATAATATCAGTAGTACGTCGTAATAATTTTCAGCTGTGATGATGAGGCCTCTGAAGTCAGTGATGATATATCCGAAAAGTTTTCGGTCGCCAGCATTGGACTCGACGAGATGTGGTTTTCCTAGCGTACAAAAGAGGAAGAAAGTTCCCGTAGTCTCTCGTCATCTCTACCCCTTCTTTCTTTAAAATAATTAGAGAAAGAAAATCTGCGTTGAATGCTTTTTTCATCGATTCGTAATTGAAGACACCGGTGCAAAAATCGGACAACCGCTTTTTAGCGATATATTTGAAATAAAGAAACACTGCAGCGTCTAGGGCCAAAACAAAGTAGTTTCGTCTGCTATTAGACGTGTTTTATCGAAAACTGCACTGTACCCAAATTCAATTCGGCGCAAAAAATACAGCTTCGGAGTCGTCTAAAACTAGGCAGCTCCTTCAAGCTTTTTTAATTACTCGTCTTTAGCTCAACAAAAAGTTGTATTTTGCACTCAGATGATTAAATGAAAGACAGTTAAACAAATCTCCAGTCATAAAATAGTTTTATCATTCTCCTGAAAAAATTTGGTGCTATCAACATGAAAACTCTCTAGTAAAACCCTATTTTTGATTACCAGGAAAACGGCAAAACAATTTGAATGCAATTAAATCAAGAAATTTGAGATCAAAGACACAGATGGTGGAAGAAATTCTTCAAAACAACAGCCTTGCTCAAAAAAGCTTATAGCCTTAGGAAAATCGAACGATTCAAGCTGTCTCTCTACGAACTTTCTTCCTAAAACAGATTTTGATTACATCGAAAACTATTTTGGAAACTATTTCTAGGCTGAGAAATTGTCCACTCTTAATCTCTATTTCTAGATTTAGAATTTCGACAAAATCTTTTGTAGGTCACACTAGGGAATCTTTTACGTTACGGTATTGTGTGAATAGTCCTTTAATCCAATTTTCCACATTCAAATTGCACCTAATTCAATGATCATCGTCCTCATCATACGACAGACTGTCATCTTGTCGGATATTTAATTTGAATATAAACCAATTTCGTTAGAGAATCAAAATTGAATTTGATGTACGACTTTTCAGACTGTCTGCTACTCCACATTTATCGAATTGTACAAGTGGATTCTACTAATAATAACTTATAAAATCGGAGCGAAAAATATGTTATATTTTCTATAATTCCTATATTTCTTGTAACTAGCCTTAAAATGGAATTAACGGCTGTAAAATTGTATCTAATGTAGTGTAATTGTTTAAAAGTTTCTGGTGTTAACTGATAGATAGAAATAGGTCAAATCGGATGTATTTTCGTTATTGTATCGATACTTAATCTACCATATTACTCCCAAAACAAACAAGTAGATCTAACATTAACTAGTTTTTGTGATTATTACGGTATACTTTTCGACATTACAGTACGAGCAATGTGGCGATTAAATCCCTGACATTGTTGTGGCAAGTTAATGCGGTGTTTCTATATAAGCACATATCCATATTGTTATCTGCAGATGGTGGCAAAAGCTGACACATTGTACTGAAAGCACATCGTTCAATAGACGCATATTTCGAACCCCACCAAACAACGAGGTGTAAAACATTGCAACTACACGGTTTCTCTAATACTATGATCGTCTTTGTTGTGAATTTCGACGACTTTTATAGCTGTTAAAATTGAAAATATTTTAATAAAATCACACATTACTTGATGTATTTGCAATTTAACATAAAATCTGCAACATGTTCAGTCGGGAGTCGATTCTGAAAGAAAAATTGCACAACAAGAATATCGAGAAGTGTGTCAATCTTGGCACAGCTGTTGCAGCATTTCCAAATGATAAATAAATCAATTGCGGGCGAAATGTAATAGATTTGGATGAGCAAATCGAACATCTTCCATGTTAAAGTGGAATAATCTTTGGTTTAATCCTGACGGTTGCAAATCTAAGGAGATCCTATGTACACCGATAGAACAAAGGACGGAATCGATTACGGTAAGCCTTTCATCTAGTTTTATTAACTATTTTGTTTGATTGTACAGCATGTGATTAAATTTAACAGATCACGGTAGATTTATTGTAAATAAAATTGAATCTTTTTTTAAATTTTATTTAGAAAAGTTTCTAATTATTTTCGTATTAAATCAACAACGATTAATATCAAAAACAAACTTATTATTGGCTTGTATATCGGTTTCAATCCTAAGCCAGGAGTTTTGTGCAGTCTAATATTGATTTTACCCAAGAGTCGAGTATCCTGAGCGCTTGAAACGATATACCAACATTGAATGAGATTCAAAAGATAACAAATTACCACAAAGATCCACTAATTAATAAATTAATAAGAAAATATCATTAATTAACGGACGCATTTTAATTTAATTTTATTAATAACTATTTAAAGTCGAGGATCTTTTGATCATTACCCAATTTCGTTCTACTGTACGAGAAACGATAATCTTCAATAACCGGCAACTCAAGGCAGAATTGTAACGAATCTCGATTACTAACAGCAATCGAGATAATAACGTTTATGCATCTCTATCAAAAAGTAATAGCGTCTGCAGAGGGGGCAAAGAATAAAACAAATCAAATGATCCAAGATAATCTTCAATAAATATATGTCGAATTAGAACAGATATTTGAATTGAGTGTTGGAGAGATTAGAATTGGGATCTACAATAAACGGATAAATTCCTAGTTAATCCTCTCAACAATAACGCTTAGAAATCTGTTTGATTATGGCAAACAACTGGACCCAAATATAACCAGTAGAAAAACAAAAAAAACACTATCTATGTCAATGCAATTAATAACAAATTAATTAATTAATATTAAGCAAGTACAGAATACACAGTGTAATGAACAATTGATGGCTGATTTATTAATTTTCAATAATATTGGTATTCATAAAATAATGAATTCTATTGATAATCCGTTATAATGGTAACTAACTTGATTATTACAATTATTACAATTGTTGGCAAAATCGTGTATTAGCAATTTATGGCACCTAATGTAATAAAAATTACGATTTTATGTTTGGAAAATTGTCGTAGCGCGCCATAAAAGTAATTTAATTGCGTGATCCGCACCCCTTATGCAAAACAATAATTGGCGACACCCTTCTACAAAAAAACGACAAATTCGTAATGTATTAACGCCTCTATTGTCGGGCGTCGTAATCGATTCAAGCATTTGTTGATAAAAATTTTTCGCCTACGCTTTTAGTCTAAATCACTAGGCTGTAGTTAAGATGAAAGTATGGAAATGTTTTCGATTAAGTACACAAATACACAAATGAATTATGGAAAATGTTGAACAGTTGAAAAAAGTGTTTCGTCTTGATATGTCTTACAACACAGGTGGATTTAAGTAGCTACAAATTAGCTGCAAACGCTTTCAACACTTGTACGAAACACTTCTCTAGCGCAAATTGCATTTAGATATAACGCACGATAAGAAGTTCTGCCTGAATAGTAGCACTTCGGTGGAGCGAAGGTTAAGCCTTTACATTATCTCCAGGATAGTGCCATTATGCGCTAGAGTCCAATCGAAGCGACCGGACCAGGGCTTATCCTAACGCTGGTGGGATATTTGGGAACACTGCCCTTCAGATAGGTGTCCTGATAGGCCAGTTAAGTTCCGGGGAGTCGCCCAACCGAAAAATTTCTCTAAACCATGAGGAATCTCAATCGCAAGCACGCCAAAAAGCAATGTAGAGACATTGGGCTTTTTAAACTGTTTTAATGTATCACATCAAAAGCTGAAAGCTTCCCACGCATTTCGCTTAATTTACTGTTTTCAGATTATTTCGTCTTTTCACGCATTTTGTCATGCAATGGCAATAATAAAGGTTTTCCTTTTATTCGTGCAGAATGTTCAAATCGATCTTTAATGTTTCGTTTTACAATTGGTAGAATACGAACGTACTAGGTAAACTTAATAGCTGCGTTATAAATTCGGTTCTTATAGCTTTCCATTTGAAAAACGTTTCTCTGTTTTTCACGGCAAGTCTGAAGTACGTCGAAAATCATAAAAATTTTACATGAAAAAAATTTTTGTGATCGTAGAAATTTAAAACTTGATCTAAAATTAAATGGTCGACTTGGCTTATGCATCTGTTTTGGATAACTGTTTATGGAGTGTTTTTCCAGGCTCGCAAAACTGTTTTATTTTGATACAAATCCTACGGAACTTTGACCTCTTTTGGTACACTTTCGTAAAACTCACCAATTGGAAAGTATATTTGATAACCGAAAGTCGATGACTTGGGAAGCTAATTCTTAGTCACTTAGTAAAATAATGTTTGGCATTGAAACGTATATCGATAAGTTGACGCGAGCTATGGTGGCGCCCCTTTCCAGAAATTAATAATGATAAGCGCACTACTTTTATCTTTAACATTTTCGTGAATTAATAAATTTTGTAAAAAATTTTATCAAATTAAAGATCATTTATTTTTGTCGAATTTTAGAAATAAAAAAAATCTGGTGACCCGTTGAAAAGTGCTGTATTGAAACAATTCAAAACAATTAGACAATCGACTTTTTCATATAGGATATCATTGAGAAAAAAAAAGAAATAGACTCACGGTTTGGTTAAGTTAAATAGAAAGAAAAGCTTTTAATACTATAAACAAAAAATTTAAGTTTACCTTATGTGAATCTGGAGCGGTTCGGTATGGGTTGTTTGTTTCTATACGAAAAGCACAATTATTAATTAACAAAAAAAAACACAACTTTTTTAAAACAATATTAACACATCAAAGACTGGAACACAAAACAAGAATGAACGAATCTAAAAAGACTAATAAATAAGTGTCCTTTGTTAGGTTCTTATCAAGAACATATATTCATGATTAATCTAATCTTTACAATAACAAAAGAAAAGGTGGAAAAATATTTAAAATGTCTTTTGTAAATAAAAATACGGTTACCCAAATAAAGTAGTCAATATTTTCTAAAAATTGAACCTCTTTTACGACCTCAGAGGTCTGAAGACTGACACAGAATTGATCAATTGCTCATCTCTGAATGTGAAACTTTTCCACCTTCAACTAAAAATCACATTTTTCAAGACGCATCATCCCTATTTAAGAGCATTTCCAAAGAGTTATGAGGTAGTACCCAATTCCATATTGAACAAACTCAAGACGTTAACTCTTAAGAAAATATTTCACATAAAGTCCAGCATAGGACAGATTAGAGTGTCGCCTCTAAAATAATGTTACATCAAGCTGCTGTCTGTTGTGCTGCGGTCTCAGGCCCGCCCTGAGCTGACGACGTTCTGCTACGAACATGCTTCGCAATATTGGCAAAGATAGTTGAAATTATCGTATTTTTTTGAGGCAGAACAATAAATTACTACGACCTCTTTGGCCTATTAACCGATTCCAGTACGTCGCCAGTATTCATATGTCCCATAGATTGACAACCTGTTCTATTTTATGACACGGTTTAGTATTAATATTCAAATGTCCTCAGAAAGAATGATTCGATTTTTCAGCAAATGTTTGGTTTAATATGATTAAGTGCCGAGTTTAGAAACTTTACTGTTCTGTAAATTTGTCTTTCTAACTCTTGGGACAATAAATATTACGACCATAATTTAATCCAGAAACCGCCCAATGGGAGTGCTTTCCGAACTTTCGTCCACCGAAAGGTAGCAAAGTGCCAGTATTATTTAACAATTTCGTTGTAACTAAACGTCATAAGTACACTTATTGTCGGAAATCTGACAACAGAATCATTTATGTGAATTGATTTCTTGTTACATTTGGCTTACAATTAGTCTGACAGGAGATAACTTCTATTGTTGGATTACGATGAAAAGTGCTCTTCATTTGCCAACTATAAACAGCTCGAAGTGGAGTTGGGGTTCAGCAAAAACAATTTAAGAAAAAAAAACTCAATAAGCGATTGTAGTGTATCTATTCTCGCCGGATTATGTAAAACAAGGTATACATGTATCGAATAATGAGCATTGATTAGGCGATATATAATTAACGTTGTCATTAAAGTTCAATGGGTTATAATTACCAACAAGAAACTATATATAAAGACGGATAATGTTTGCGCACTATAATTATCGAATGTTGTTGTTTGATAAGAAACCGGCTTAATTAGATTTAAGGACCCTTTTATCAAATTACACAACAAGTTCAAGTGTTATAAAACGAATTTCCTAATACTCGTAAACACATACGGAGAAATAATTGATAGAACAAACTGCCTATGAAGTAGGCCGTTTTTTATTAGCTCTTCCAATTTTTCGATAAATTCAATAATTCAAGCACTAATCTGATTTTTTTTTATTAAAAAGGATATGTTTTGATTTAAAAACGATTTTTACTGGTATATACATATTTATTACCGAATAAAACCCAACTACATCAGAAAATTGTTGATTGAAATAAATAAATTGAAAAATTGTCACCATACAAATAATGCAATAATTGCTTTGAAGTACGAATATTTGAAATTAATTAATCAATTATTAGTAAGCCTCGCCTTCTTCATATTCATCATCATATTGACGGCCACCATTTGTATTATCCGGTTCATATTTTTGTTCATCCTCATCTTCATATTTAACATTAGCTTGATCGTATGCTTCAGGTGGATACTGTGGATATTCGGGATAATCTAAATAATAATAAAAATGTTAATTGGCATCAATGATTTAGGGGGCTTTTGAAACGAAAAAAAAATGCAATGAATATTCATTGAAAATGTTCGAGGTGCATACTGCCACACAGTTTAACAACTTCATAACTGCCAGCCCTGTTAACCTCAGCATATTTTAGCAAATCGTCCAATCTGGAATATTTTTTATTGAAGCTCATGAAAAAGATGAATCGGATGATAATGGAATGATGATGACAATAGTATAATATTTCAGACCGTTATCAAATATTAAAAACGAGTTTGCATAATAAATTCAATTTAAATCATATTTACCATCAATCGGTTCTTCTTTAATTCTAATTTCACCGCCATCATCAGTTTTAATGTATTCCAATCGTTCACCACGCTCTCTCTCGCGTCGTTCTCTTCGTTCACGTTTACGCTCACGATCCTTGTCCCTCGATTTCGAACGTCTACGTTTACGTTCCCTATCACGCTCTCTATCCCTATATTTCAAAATTCAATTTCTCTCTCCACGTTTAATTGTATCAATAATATTTTACCTATCACGATCCTTTTCCCGTGATCTTCGCTCATAAGTCTCTTCAAATTCTTCACGAATCCGTTCCTTACTACGTCGCCGTTTATCACGTCTTGGTGAACGTGAACGGCTACTACGTCTCCTACGATCTCTTGATCTTGATCGACGTCGATCATAAGCAACAGCAGCAGCACCACCACCACCACCACCACCAGCGGCACCGCCACCAATACGCTCACGATCACGTTCACGGTCACGATCACGATCGCGATCTCTATCACGATCCCGATCCCGATCACGACCGCTACGTTCTTCACGTTCACGTTCTAAACGATAACGTTCCCGTTCACGTTCATTATCCTCACGCCCGGAATGCTTGATATTCACTTCAGGACCACCACGGCGTGTACCTCCCAAACCACCACCTACAAGAAAATTAATATAAAAAAAAAATGTTGACTGTTTTTATATATAAATGTACCTAATCGGCGCGGTAACCATCCTTTTACAGTTCTAGCTCGTTCAACATCCACTAAAACACGCCTTCCATCGATTTTCTTTCCATCAGCATGTTTGTATGCAGCTGAAAATTTTAATTCTAATAACAAGACATTTTTTTCTCACAAATTAAATAAATTTTTAAACTCCATATGTGTTAACAATTTTTTACTAAAAAACACATATGAAGCTCTATTTTCACGAAATAATCACGATTTTTATATAAAAAAAAAATAATTAAAAACAAAAAGAATTATCAAGTCCGACCGACGAGTAATTTTCTGATTCACAGATGATTTTTAACAATTTAGATTTGTATCGATTCTATTATCCTTAAAACTACAAGAAATCATTTTTACTTAATAGACATGCCAAATAAGTGGTCTAATAATGATGTGGAGTAAAAATTCACAAGAACGACACTTTAAAGGACACATTTTTATGCGTGTCAAAACGATTTAAAGCTGAAATAGTAAAACCCTTTGGGGGCTATCATAAGGAGATTTTGTTGTTTTATTTGAGACTGAAGTTATAAATACTTTTTTCCATGCTTTTATCGTCTAGCAAACGCATAACTTTTGGTTAAAATTAAGTAGAAAACCAACAAAAAAAAACTAAACGAACCATTCTCGATCGAACACCTACATTCATTAAATTATTATTAAATAAGGCAAAATGGGTAAAAAAAGTTGAATAATTATAATTTTTTATCTCACCCCACATTTAGAAAACTTGATAGTCCCTAGAGGTCTCTATTATTAAGTTTTTTTTTTACTAACCATCTAATTTCTCATAAAAATCGAGAATTTTCGCCTCATATTTTTAGATATATTGTGACATTCTTTTTTCTTTCATCTTCTAAGATCCACAGAAAATTTATTCAGTAATCTTCAATAGGAAAAGCGAATTGTCAGACACTAATTGAGTTTTCCAATTAATTATCTCATTATACCCTCCTTCAGTATTGTAGTGGATTATAATATTATTAGAATTGAATTTTTCCTTAAAAAACATTTCCTCCCTTTGTTGGAATACGACAAACGTCTACATGTTGAATCGTTAATAAAGCCCTTTGTGCTAAATGAATTCGACATGTCTGTTTTACGGTTACACAGTGAGAAAAAATTATAGCTTTCAGCATTTTAAAGTCTCTTGTCTCTTTAGAATCGATATTTATATTAATTCTTATATTTTCAAGAATAATAGAATATAAATCCGATCTAAACTGCTGCAAATCATACGTTGTACAATAGGTATAAATGGAATATACCTACCCAGTTACTTACGTAATCAAAATTCATCATATTTGATAAAAGTAGTATTTTGAGAATATTTTAATCAATCCGAACACGTTGTGTGAATTATTTGTATAGAAATAGTAATAAGACGATCCATTTTTTTTTGTTATTTTTTAAATATAAAGACGTTACCTGGTGCGCAATTACTTACTAAGCGCGCATACCCAATAATTAATTAAATAATAATAATTATAAATGAAATTTTCTAAATATAAATATTGATTTGTTAGCAATTTTTTTGTAAATGAAAAAAATTGGAAGAATATTTGAGAAACCCCGACAAACAATTATTATCTTTTTTTTTTCTTTTTATAATTAAAAAGAAATTTGTATGCAGGGTTCTTACCACACATACAAACCTATATAGCCAGCAAAAAGCGGAAGTATGGGGACAACAACAACAAATCGGCACTAGTTGCCTGCAGCTCGGACTGTATAAAAAATAGAAAAAAATTAATTTCGGTTTGTTTGTTTTTGCTTACTTATTAATTTGTGTTTTTTTTTTTTTGTTTAAGGATTATAAATTTTCAGAAGAGGTTGCTGGCTACATAATCTAAAAAACCAAAAACCAAAAAAATACTTCCAATCCTACCCTCTAAATATTGGCGATTCCAAATAATTACTAATTCAATATATCAATTGATTACATTTAAAGTAGTAGGATTGAATTATTTGATTGTTGGTAAATTTGTTTTACTCACAATGCATGTCTCGTTCATGTTCATATTCTATGAACGCATACCCCCTTGGTTTACCATTAATGCTATTATGGATAAGTACAATCTGGAAATTGAAAAAACAAATACATTTAACACGCGGTATTCTCTATCGACATAGGGAATTAAAATTCATTTTAGGAAATTTTCTAAGATAAATGGAAAAAATTTAGCATTTGCAGGTAATTTTTTTCGGTTCAAATAAAAAATGCAAGAGTAATTACGACGCAAAAGTAATTAAAGTACATACTAAAAAAATTAAATAAGTCACAAAAGAGGGAGAAATAAGAGCAGTGCTGGAACATTTTGACCCTGGGCAAATTTATTATTTAAGGGTATTAGGGCATAGGGAATCAACAAATTATTAACTTTTATACAATAACCAGAAAAGCTGCAAGAAATTCAATTCGATAAAAAGAAGAAGTTTTATCCAAACTATTCGAAATATCAAGCACGTTAAGCACATCAAAAATACATAAATATATAAAAGCCAATAACATAAAAACAAAAGATTTAATCCAAAATCTAATGACTCAGTTATTTTTTGTAAGTTCTCCCTAAGGGGTTAATGAATGAATTTTATACTACCACTTAACATATTTTTTGTCCAAAACTGCGATACCCTGTATTTTTTGATTAATTTTAAGTATTGAATTTACCCTGTCCCAAAATTTTTACGCTATGAATTTCGTGTTAAATATCTCAAATTCAAGCTCGAAAGGTCTGGAAAAAGGTATCGGAATAGCCTCGGTCATCTCTATATAAAGTAACACACAAATAATAAGCCTTCATGTGTCTGTTTCGTATAATTTATGAAAAAGACGTGTTTGAAGATAAAATGTTGTAATGCTCTGTGTTAGAACACAAAAGTGGCAAATAACATGACGGGAAAAGTCTATTTTTTTCATGCCGATAATAATAATCTCAGGAAATTAAAATTTCACTATTAAAATGTAAAGTAAATTTGTTCGATTTTGATTCTTTTATAGGCAGCTTCCTAATTGGATAATCAGGATAAAGCCATATTAATTTAGTCGGTAATGCAGGGATAAGATATACAAAATAAAGTCCAAGGGATTTTGTACCAATGCTGTTTTCTACAATAAAAGAAGGTGGAAATAGTGGGTGTGGCGATATTGCTGTTTCCCCAAATAATGGGGCTTAAACGAAGCAGTTTGTCAAAGGCTTTGGCGAATGAGTGCTGCAAGACACAGTTTTATGTGTAGTTTATGGGATCGAGATCAAGCCCTAACAAAATACCAATTTCTGTCTAACCGCGCAACTGAAGCAGGAATTCGATCATATACTTTTGTTAGTTTTTTCCTTCCTGCCAAGTGCTAGGGGAGTTTCCAGTGTTTCAAATACAAAGTATAGGGAAATATCGGCATTATCGGCGATATATACCTTTTTGATTGGACCATACACCTCGAATTCCCGCCGTAGTTTCGACTCTGATGTATCATAATTCTGCAATACTAAACTTTTAGAATGCACAATTCAATAAACTGTGTATCATTACAATTCTAGCTACAAATAGTGTTTTGAATGGATCACTGGTGATATTCGATGCCGAATTCGGGTCCCATACAGCGATCTCCTGTTCTAATTTATAGGCAACTTGTTCGGCACGTTCACGTCGACGCCGCTCCAATCGTTCCTCCCTAGTTTCAACACGAGTTGGTGGCGGTGTATCCTTTGGATCCTACAAACACCAATTCACAATATGCACAGAAATACAGGAAAATATTCAAACAAACCTCAAATTCTTCAAGAAACGTCCCAACACCCAAGTAGCCCTTCTGCTTCTTCTCATGTGGTAGTTTGGCCACTGGTGGTAAATACGGAATAGGATCACGTGGTGCAAATAAAGCTAGCAAATTTGGTGGTAGAAATTGTGTCATCTTTTAGCACTAAAAGCAATAGTTTTAACGTGAAAAATAAAAAAAAAGGAAATTATAAAGCCAATATTTTAATTTTTTTGATTATTTCCAAGAATCATTAAACATGGCCGACTTGATGCCAAACGCGTAATACAAACGTCAATGTACAGGGTGACCAACGTTAAACACTTCTACCAACTTCGATACATAAATATTCCTGTTTTATTTGAAAATTAATAATTTATAAAATGAATTAATTAATAAAACATTCATCGATTCAATTACGTAATCTCTCCAATTCGTGAAATTTCCTTATATATTGATTCTTTTGATAATGATAATCATTCTCGTCGGTATTCCAAGAAACGAACATGTAAAGAGTGAAGATTGCGGCCAGTAATAAACGATCAAGACTAAAATCGGAATATATTATCAATTAGATTAAAAAATCAAATTTCAAAACAACCTCATTATAGGAATCGACCAAAGTATCACGAGAAATGATAGAAAACTCGGATGTCTCATATGTAAATTCAATCTTTGTAATTGGAACGATTTTCGAGAATTCGGATCTGGTAGATGCACGATACTATAATAAATCTAAAAATATGATAAATTGATAGATCACCAGTCACAGTCTTTAAGGAATAAATACTTGTCTGACGCCTAAAAGTTCATTAACGTCCATACAAATCGATCCAACGTAGATTGTTAACCATGAAAGAAAATGGATGGTCACGCATATCCACCAGTACGGTGTGAAATTTATATTGAATTTCCATAGGGTAATATCCGGTATGTGGTGCCAATTCCAAACAATTGTCTAAAATTAGCTTGTATCAATATTATCAACGTTTCTACGATTATTCAACAAACCAGCAATACGAAATCGGTTAGAATAATATAAATGCTTCGATAAACACTTTGAAGCTGCCATTTATGCACGAAACCCTTTAAATTCTCACCAGTTAATAGAGAATGTTGAAAAATAAACAAACTCAATAGAGCCATATTCACCAATAAACTCCAAGATGTGGAAACGTACACATCTACAAATTAATAAAAATATAATGTGCAATAAATACGAATCAAATAATGTAAACCTTTCGATATAAATTGGGGTTTGATCACATAACCAGGATCAGATAGGAAAAATGTTAATTCCACCATAGCGTAGAAAGTGGCGATAAATGCACAACCAGCAATAGCTACCTTAAGTGTATTTACAAGGAAATTCTTAATCTCCATGTTTACCGTTTTTATTAACTGTTGCAATTAGTAAATCAAACAATTTCTAGGGCAACTCCTAGATTGTTTATATTTTTAGAATTCCTAGGTTATGTTGGCCGAAGATGCAATCTTTCTGTCGACTAGATATAGCCCTCTAAAAATAAGGCGATAGTTGAAAATGATTAAAATTTAAAAAAAATTAAAATACCACACAAATAGCTTAGAAATTAACACTCCTATGAGTGCATTCTATAATAATTATATTAAACTACACAAAATTAGTGAAATATATCTAGAATATAAATACGAGAGCTTCGTTTAACTGTAGAAACAAATATCTATGATGTAATGGATTATGGTAACTTTTCTATTTATAATTGTGGTGCTCATGATTATTCTAATAAGCAACTCTGCCAAAACTTACAGTTTCCTCTAAATCTACTGACTTGAGATGTAATTTTTAATTTTCTCAAATAATTGAATTTTATGTAGCAAAAAAAAACACGGAAATATATGTTACAGAAAGTTTTTGAATTTTTGCTCGTATATTTGAACCGCAGTTCTTGAAAAATTTTACGTTATTTGTCGAAGAGGTGTAGTTTAAATTTCTAATGATTATGTTGAACAAGTAATTTTTATGTTATGATTTGCCAATAATTTGCCTTGTTTGTATATATGTAATATCAAATTTCTACTTTTTTCAGTTAAAAATGCGGTTTAGAAGCTTTTAGGTCGATTCTACCGAATTTCGAGTAGGACATTTGGCAACAGTGCAATCCGATGACGACGTGTTTTCTTACGATCTTCATGAATTTTCCAGTTTTCAGGCTTCAAATTTGAAAAAAAAAATTAATTAAATCTACTGAAATGGCAGGTTCAGCCCTACGTCGCCTGATGGCTGAATATAAACGTAAACAAAAAAATATTCTAGAAATTCCAAATTAAAATATTCGTGTTTTTGTAGAGTTAACGCTAAATCCACCCGAAGGTATCATAGCGGGCCCCATAAATGAGGAGAATTTCTTCGAATGGGAAGCCCTAATCACGTAAACTATCGAAGTATTGATAATTTGAGATTTTAAAGTTCGTTTTGTAGCGGCCCAGAAGGCACCTGTTTTGAAGGCGGCGTATTCCCTGCCAAACTGATTTTTCCAGCCGATTATCCGTTAAGTCCACCGAAAATGCAGTTTACTTGCGAAATGTTCCATCCAAACAGTTGAGTACCGGCGACACCAAGCGATTAGTTAATTAACAATTTGCAATTGTAGTCTATGCTGATGGTCGAGTGTGTATATCAATTCTGCACGCACCTGGTGACGATCCGATGGGTTATGAATCGAGTGCTGAACGCTGGTCACCGGTACAAAGTGTCGAAAAGATCCTATTGTCCGTTGTCAGTATGTTGGCGGAGCCGAATGATGAGAGCGGGGCGAATGTGGATGCGGCCAAGATGTGGCGAGAGAATCGGGAAGAATTCAATAGGATTGCAGAACGGATTGTTCGACGAACGTTGGGGATCCCCACGTAGAATTTGCAAGATTATTGTGATATTTATTGATAAATCTCTTCTGTTTCATTGATGTAAAACCAAAAAACGATTCAGTGAGAAAGGTTTTATTTCAATATATTATTTCTGCTCAACAACAAGACAAATGATATAAATAAAAATAATAATTAAAATTAGGAACCTACCGCTAAATAAACAAAATTAAAAGCAACATTTATAATTAGTTCATTTATAACAAAACAAAGATTTATATTTTATCATTTATTATTATTATTATCATTATTACTATTACTTTTTTACCTACAATCTAAATGTGCGTTTGCTTTTTATTTATCGGATATTGGAGTTAACTTAATTATCCGTCATCTCTTTCATCAAATTATTAACTGCTAAGCATAAATTACTAAAATCACATTAAACTTTGGTCTCAAAGATAATTGCACGGATCTGATTCAATCGGGGCAATCGGAAATTATTGACGGTAACGTCTCCGCAAGTTCCAAAACAGGGGCGGATTAGCCATAAGAATGATTGGGCCCCACTGCTCTTTCCGTATAAATTCTGCTATTTGGGCGTCTTTTGTTACATTAGAGCTGCAATAGCCAGTCCGCCCCTGTTCCATTCAATGTTAATGAAAATTCTGTATGATTATCTAGAGAAAGTAATTTGTTCTCGGCAAAATCGTGAGTTTGTTTCAGCAGTTTTCTGTAAATTTCAGATTGCCACTGAAAGTAATTCCGACAAATTATGGAATTATAAGAAAAAAAAGGGCACAGGATCAACAGAATTGTAACTCTGTTAATTATCTCGAGAACAGATGAATTTTTCTTGTTCGTATCAATTTTATCTAATTCTATCGAATACTACCGGCGATCTTGGATCCCCACCCCGAAAATAGTTTTTGTTTGACTTTCCTGAAAACTAATTACTTTTCCCGGATAATCACACATCCGAATTCTTCCTAATATTGTAATCGAATGAAGATATTCTTTATTTTTTATATGGTTGTTGTATGTATAGATATAATCGGAGACTTTAGCCTTAATGTAAATAATAAATCGATGAATTCGTTGGACTCTATAATGTTTTTAATTAAAGCAATCAAACAATAGTAAATCAATAAACCAGAAGACCGAAAAATTTCAGGATTGTCTATTGACATTATCATCATCATTATTATTATTATTATTATTATTATTGTTTAGAACTATATAATTATTGATAGGTATTTGAGTATTTTCTCTATCGTCATGATCGCTACGTATAGCCGGTGTCGGTATGGAATCTGTTGTTTGTTCACTATTTGCTGTTGTATCTTCAACATCGATCAGGTGCTCTGAATAATAATGTGGTGTATTTAAATAATCAATCATACGTCTCGGTAATGGTAGATTTGGTATTAGATCACGTCGCACATTTTTATGTATAATAAATCGACAGATATGTTGTAAACTTTGTACTTGTTTGAAACGTGAAACTGGATGTAATAATTGTACACGTACAGGTCCGATAACAGGACGACGATGTAGAAAAAACAAATAACGACCGCTACGTGAATGCTCCACTGCATTCTCGATAAATTCAACAATTGTCTGTGACTTAAATTTCGTACAACTACCAAAACTGAAATTACCTACAATAAAACAAATTAATTCTCTATTATAGAAAGTTAGGAGAGAAAAAAATTTGTTACCCTGATCATGATCGATCCGTACATGTCGTACGCAATTATTCAATTTAAACGTTAACGAGAAAATATAATGATCATCACTACTATCACGAACGATGAAGGAACCGTCCGGTTCGTTCGATAGGATCTTTTCAGCTACCTCACCTGATAACGGCCCCCAATACCAGCCATACTAGAAATTTTCAATAATTACTCAAGTAAACTTGATGGAATTAAAAATTGAATTTACATCTTTGACACGTTGGATACTTGTAGCAAAATCTAAAGTTTGTTCCACTTGTACGGTTGACAATACATGGTCATCATCAATTTTTAACGGTAAAGGTGGTAGTGCTCGACTCGTTATATTATTCGACGTCTCCTCAATCGTTGTAATATTATTACAATTATTATCTTTCACATTATTCTTATCACATTTTATATGTTCAGGTGATAGGAAACGTTTAAAACGGAACATATTGCATAGAGTTTGTTTAAATGAAAACAATTTAAGTTGCGGTTTTTTAACTTTTTCTAACTTAATATTATTATTATTATTATTATTATTATTATTATTACTAGTATAGTTATTGTTTGTTGTATCGATTTTCTTACTAACATGACTATTATCACAGGAATCTTTAATTTTCTTATTTTTTATATTGATAAGGAATGTATTCTTTTTCGTACGGCTCGTCGCCGTTGTGGCTGCCAATACCACTCCATTTGTATTATTATTAATATTATTATTATTATTTGTTATTTTATCATCTGTTATCTCTATCACAGATTTTTGTTTAATTTGTTGTGGTTTCTCTTTATGATCGGACGAATCCGATGAACTCGAATACAACGTTTGTAGATAATGACGGACTTCTTGTAATGTCATATGGATGGGCTCATTACTACCACTATCACCAGAACTACCGGCAACACTGTGACGTTTGTTCGTCTTTTGTAAACACCACTGGTAATGCAACTGAAATTTCAATAAACTGTTAATACTGCAATAATCAATTGTTATTGGTTTGGCGGAAAGAAATCCATTATTTTTCGTTTATATCGCCGCTTCATTTAAGCTGATTCGGATTGTACGATTCAGGCTAAATATGTATCGTTTCGTTCGATTATTTGTTGCCATTTTAATGCTCCCTTTTAGCGAAAAACGCAAGGAAAAGTTTCTCACAATATTGATATCAATTTCTTATCATTAAGGCAGTTTTGCAAGGATAAAAACAATAATATTTGATAGTCAGGTCCGGACAATAAGACGCCTAATTCTGGTTAATTGCTAGCTTCAAAACGGTTTAATTCTTGACAGCAAAGCCCGAATTTAGTGTTCGACCAGGTGGAAAGATCTCATTGTACAGGGTGGACCATTTTCGATGGTTTTGCAGGGTATCTCCTATAAGGAGAGCTCGTACAGAATAATGGATAGTACATTCCTGTCCTACTTTTTCCTGACTAGTCAGATGGTGCAATTAGATTTTTGCTATGTTCTTTTGTTTTCGAGTTATGGCCGTTTTTTCAGTTTTTTGCGATTTCTAAGATGCCTTATATCTCGTAGGTTTTCAAAAAAGTTGACGCTTTTCCCACAGTTTATAGTGTAGTTTTTAAAGCTGATTCTATTTAGCTAATTAGATTTTCTCTAGCTCTCACCATTTTTGAAATATAACACAAACTTATGTTTTTTTAAATGGAACCTATATTTAATTTATTGCTCATTAAATCGCTTATTTTTTTCTGATTTCAAATATATATAGTTTGATATAGTTATTATCAAAAATGCGGGAGTTATTTTGAAAATTTCGATTTCGCAAGTAGTGATTACAAAAATTATACTCGAAAGGACTTTAGAGTGCCATGAAACAAATTTTACCTATTGCAAAATACGAAAACAAAAGAATAAATTGATAGCAACCAAAATAATAGTTCGTTGACAAGCTAAAAAACGATTGTTTCATAGCACTCTAAAGTCTTTTCGAATATGATTTTAGGAATGTTTCCCTGCGAAATCGAAATTTTTCAAATAACTCTTACATTTTTGAAAATAACTATAGCAAACCATATATATTTGAAATCATAAAAAAATAAGCAATTTAATGATCAATAGATTAAATATATGTTCCATTTAAAAAAACATAAGTTTGTGTTATATTTCAAAAACGGTAAAAGCTAGAGAAAATATAATTAGCTAAATAGAATCAGCTTTAAAAACTACACTAGAAACTGTGAAAAAAGCGTCAACTTTTTTGAAAGCCTACGAGATATAAGGCATCTTAGAAATCGCAAAAAACTGAAAAAACGGCCATAACTCGAAAACAAAAGAACATAGCAAAAATCTAATTGCACCATCTGACTAGTCAGGAAAAAGTAGGACAGGAATGTACTATCCATTATTCTGCACGAGCTCTCCTTATAGGAGATACCCTGCAAAACCATCGAAAATGGTCCACCCTGTAGATAACTCATTTCCAGTTCCACTAAATATCCAGCAACTCCTTTTTGGCTGTTGATCCGGACTTGTGTATCCGTCTCAACCGCTTTACCGTGCTTTTAGCGTATAGCAGCTTCGTTTTGAACACAGACGGTTAAAAATTACTGCTAATAGTAAAACAAAAAACTGTAAGAAATTGGTGGTCCGAAATATCAAATTTACAGCTATCAGTGGCAAAAATAATGGATGTTTCCAACTTAATTTGAATTATTCGTATCTACCTTATCAAATTTGATGGTGTTCCGTTTGGGGTTGTTGTTGCGAACCTGCCGGCCTTCGTCTCGACACCCCGACGACGTGTTCCGTCGCCGTTTCTTAATCTGTTGTTGTTGTTGTTGCTGTTGAATTGCTGTATTACGGCGTGGTTTCAATGGTGGCGGTTGTTTGATCACATCAATCGGCACAGCATACACATCACTATCGAACGGTACATTATACAAATCGCTTATTTGATTCGTTGATAATGTGTCGTGCGATACAGCTTGAGTGATAAAACTGGAATCATCAACTCTATGCGCTGAAGGGACGGATAATGAATTATGCGAACTGGATAAACGCGATGATCCCAATGACGATCTTGAACCAGGCCGTCCGTTACTGTTACTATTACTATTGTTGTAATAATGATAAGGGTTATGATTATGATGATGATGGTGGTGGTGGTGGTGGTGGCATGGACTAAATTGTATAAATTCGGATGTGTAATACGAACGATTTGTTGAATATATCGATTTGCTTTGATTTAACAGATTTTCACGTAATTGATAGATCGCCTGTTTTAATAGTTTCTTTGCCAATTCATTCGAATAATTCTCGATAATTTTTGGTTGATCTTGGAATTCTAATGGTGGCTCAATCGGTGATGAATACTTAATTAACGTATAATCCATACAATTTGGACCTTTCTTTAACGTATTAAAGTTCTCACCGCAGATGATATCCGACATGCCATCTAAAGAGTCTTGACTGAACGATTTCTCATCGTCACTATCCTGAAATCAATTGTTTGATATCTATGGAATTTATCGATAATTTGCAATTTACTTCCAAATGTCGACGATTTCGGTCACTTTTACTGCTTCCGCTGGATATCGAACTGTTTGTCAGCAACAGACCACTGTCATCGCTCAATATGAACCCTTCAGACCATGTAGAACTTGAAGGGGGCGATTCCATCGTTCACTCGATTCTTCTACGATTACTAATCAGCACCAATACAATGAACATATTGGATATTTGCAAAATTACTAATTAACCACCACTGAAAAAGGCTATAAATATATTCTGTTCACTATTAATGTAATTAAATTAGATTACTTATTTATATTCAACATTTTATTCTAATTTTAGCTTGATGAATCTTTGAACGCCATTATAAAAATAATTTGCAAAAAAAGTTGGCAACAATGACCTTTATAGCGGCGTTGCCAAATCGACTCAAATTCCTACAACAATTCCGACTGTATTTCACCATTTTCGTAATTTGGAAAAATAGATATGCACAATTTACATTTTATTACATATAAAAAAGTAGAAGAAAATTGCTAATTGGTAGTATCACAATTAAGTTCTGTGGAAAAAAATCTTGAAATCTGGCAACGCGTTTAGTAGCGACACCTAGCAGTTTTATCTACAATTATTAAGCGGTAGATTTAAAAACGCCTTAAGTACAAATAGAAATTTAATTAATAATTAAAAATAATTACAACTAATTCATAATTAATTAATCTTCGACTTCTTCATTAGAAGCATTTTCAATTTTATGCGGATTTATTGTCACACTTTTTGTACTATTTGAAGTTTTATAAATACCAATTAGATGATCGGCCAATTCGAACATATTTGTACGTAATGAAATAATGATGAATTGAGCATTCTTTGTACGCTCTTTAATATAATGTCCAATAATTGAGACATTCTTAAAGTCTAAGGCAGCATCAATTTCATCCATCACATACAATGGACACGGTTTGTAATAATGCATGGCAAATACTAATGCCAACGATGATAGTGTCTTTTCACCGCCGGATAGATTCGAGATTTTCTTCCATGTTTTCTTCGGTGGACGTACACTGAAAATTCGAAAATTGATTTTTTAATTAGTTTCAACCAGAATCGATAAATTAATTAATTAATACTTGAATTGAATGCCTTCAGTGAATGGATCAAAGGAATCGACAATTTCAAAATCAGCATTACCACCGATCGTAATCATTTGATACATTTCTTGTAATTTCGTACGGATTTGATTGAAACCAATCATGAATTCTTCTTTACGTTGTTTACGGACCTTCTCGAATAAAGCTTTCATTTCGTTACGTTTTTTACAGATCTCTTCCATTTCATCATGTCGACGGATATAGATGTTTTCACATTCATAAAATTCCTAAATTGAACAATTTTAATGAAATGACTGTATTCCAGCTAATGTGTTGGTGCCCACAATACATTTTTTTTTGGAATTTGGACGATAATTTGGAGCAATTAACTAAGTATACGAAAAAGCGGAAAATTTTGATACTAGACTCGATAGTGGCCCTTATTTATCCATTTTTTAATGTTGCCAACTATTTAAACTATTAAAATCAGAGCCTTTAAGGTCTTTAGAGTCGTTTTTGAAAATCAAGGCATTATCAAATATTCTCTTTTACAAGTCGGGATTCCTCAAAGGCGGCACAGTTTTAACAAAATATCGCAAGCAAAAATTGTTGCAAACTGCGAGTTTTCTCGATAACGGCTCAATTTGAATAAAATAACGAATTTAGGTAAAATCGATCAAAACAACAAGATTTTCCAAACATTGCCCAACTTTAAGATCTGTCGAAAATCGATTAGAAATACCGAATTTTTTAGGAGTCGCTCGATTTCAAGAACACAATGCTAGAGTCCAGCAAAAATGATTCAAAAATATTGAGTTCTGACAAAAATCTCGATTTCAACGAAATAAAGCCAAAAATCACGAATATATGGAATATTCTAGAAACAGTTCAATTCCTGAAAAACAACTCTAAATTCCATTTCTTGAAATCTGGCCAATATCAACAAAATAATAATCCCTAGGTTGGTTGAAAACAGTTCAGTTCTAAAACAACAATCTTCTAGCGGAAGTAGATCAGAAACACAAGATTTCTCGAAAAGTAATATTTTTTCATTTGAGGATTAATTGAAAGTTGATCTTAGATTAGTCCCTTTTAAAATGTTAAAAATGCTTTCTTCGTCACGGGCATCAACACATTACGCGAGATACAGTTTTAAGAGACCCGCTGAGTCCTGTATTCGTTACATTTTTTTTCATAAATTAAACAGGATCAATTATATTTGAAAGAAAGGTTTATATTGTTGGGTTAGTAAAGCTCTAGTGCTGCAGCAAGTTCATAACTCAAAAGAATGTTCTACTTTTCTGGATTTTGTTGGCAAATGGACTTTTAGCGTAAAGCTAAATTATTGGAATTTAGACTTTGGAAGCCCGAAATTTTCAGAATTACTTGCTGAGAACATTTGTATCAAAAATGTCATGCATTTGAAAAGAATCAAATAAACAAAAAATCTATCCGTAGCTCTAAAAACAGATGCCTGTTCAATATTAAGTGTCGCCTGAATGTGGACTCAACGGCGCTCTTAAATAATTAAGATAAATAAACTAACATCAACGACTTTCAGATTCGGTTTAGCTGAATCTATAATATTTTGTGCAGCTTTCAGTTCCAATTCAACAATTTCGACATTTTTACCCGCAATTTCTTCCTCCGTGAATTTTTGTAACGTTTCTGGTTTCTCCTTCGGAATTTCTTGTAATTTTAATTTTTGCAACTGCAAGAATATCAATAAATATATTGTTTTTTTTTTAAGTTAATCTGCATTCTACTTTAACATGCCACTGATGAATCGTTTCTTTACACGTATTCAATTTCTTCTCCACAGTTTTTACATGTTGCTCAAGATCAACTCGTTCCGATTTCAGTTTATTTTCTTGTTTCGTAAATTTATCAACCTCTTTACTAATTTCAGCATATCTCTTTTCGGCTTCTTCTAAAAGCGGTTCAAGTTCACTGGAGATCTCCATCATCTTCGTAGCATCCTCTTCTAAAGTTTCACGTTCATGTTGTAATTTCCTCAAATTGTCTTCAGCATTATGGATTTCATTTTCTAATTTTTTAATTTTCTCCGTACAATTTGTAATATTTTTCGTATTTGTTTTAATAGCAATCCTTAAACGTGTACTTTCACTTTTACATTTATCAATAGCTTTAATCACTTCATTTAATGTTTTATCTAAAGTTTTGATTTTTCCTGATGTTTTCTCGTTGATTTGATTTGTTATAACATCAACACGATCTTGTAATTTTTTAACAACTTCACCATCTTTCTCAGAGATCACTTTCTTCCGTTCCATATCAATTGTTAATTGTTTTACAATAGCCGGATCGGTTTTGGTATTTTTGGCGATTTGTTCTTGTTTTTTTAATTGTTTTTGTAATACTGGTAATTGTTGTTCGAGAAACTACGAAATTTCAAAATTAATCACAATTATAGAACACAAATAGATTTCTTACAGGTAAATCCATCGTTAATTTATCCAATTCTAATTTCATCCGTTGTAATTCTTGTTCGAGTGTCCGCACTTGACTCTCCAAATTATTCTGTTCTTGACGTAATGTACGTAGTTTTTCTTCGTTACGATTCAATTGTGCTTCCATTTTTTCAATTTTACCCGGACTTGTTTGGGTATTTTGAACGGATTGTCCGATTTTACCTTTGATCACTCTACCACCACCACTCATTGTACCACTAGTTTCGATGATTTCACCTTTTAATGTAACAACACGAAAACGTTGTGCTCCGTATGCTATACGTGATGCTTGATCTAATTCATCCGTTACTAAAGTGTCTCTTAAGACGAAATAAAAGGCCGTTCTTAAATCATCATTTTGGATTTGGACAAGATCGTAGAGTCGATGCACATTTTCTGGACTATTTAGAAAGAATTAATAATGAATCCTTATTGTAATAAGAGAGGAAATAGGTTTAGAACTCCGTTTTTTCACCGATTTTCATGATTTTTTTTAATTGAAAATTCTATTTTTAGAACTGATTGAAGATTGGCAAGTTTTTTGCCATTTTTTGCAATTTAGACAACTAATTTGAACCACTTAGTTGCCCACTTAATTCCCTATTTCAGCAACATATATCTTTCGTTCTAAATTTGCCACTTTTCTAGAGTTCGTAAATAATCTAATTTACAGCTTCGCTTGGGGACGTATTTTTGAATATTTTTTCTAACAATTTATGAATCAAAATACTGCAAAATTTTGAGTTATCTAAACCTATTTCCCCCCAATATCGTTATACTAACGTTTTGATTTTAGAATTGGCACGTTCACGTAAATGTTCCTGTTTTTCTAGTGCGATAAAGTTAGCCCTTCCGATATCGTATTTTTTCAAAAATTCAATACACCATTGCGCCGTAGCCACCGTATCGACAACAATATCATCTAATCGGCCACAAGCTGTAGATATAGCGACATCATATTTTTGATCAATTGCTCCTAAATCGCCCTAATTAACAATTATTAATAAAATAATAAATCTGAGAAATTATATAAAAATTACTAATCGCCCATAGAGACCAGCACAATTGCCTTCACTCTTCTGTTGCATTAACGAATCTAAGACTTTACCACGCGATCGTGACGCTTGCATATTCGATTTGATATGTTCTAATTGATAACGTTTCTCTGTTAATTCACCACTTAATTGAGATTCTTCCTGTTTGTTAGTTTTTAATCGTTCTAAAGCGTTTCTTAATGATTTCTCTGTAAGTGGAATTTTTTTACGTAATTGCGCAATTTCCGCTGTTTTCTCTTCAATATTGTGTTTGTTTTTCTCGTAAACATCCCGGAATTCTTCCAATTTCTTACGTTCATCCGTTTCAGCACTTTGGCAAATTTTCAATTTAGATTCGGCAAGCAAATACTAAAACAACACAAAATTAAAGTAATTGTTTTAACAAATTTATCAATTTTACTTCAGCTTTGGCCGCATCAGATTTCTCTTTTAATTTCCCCAATTCTTGTTCGAGTTTTCCCTTTTCATTTTGCAATTCTAGCGTTTGTGCTCGGATATTTGATAAAAGTTTTGCTTTATCTTCTTCAAGTTTTTCTCGCCGTTTTATCAGTTCCTTCTCTTCCACTTCTTGTTTGGCAATCAACTACAATTATATTGTTTTTAATAGATTTCAAGTAAAATACGTGTGAAATTACTTCTTCGTTTTCTTCGGGAACTTTCTGTAATTTCACCAAATTTTTCTTCTCACTCTCCAATTGAGATTTGCATTTTTTCCGATTCGTATTCAAATGAGATATATCGGCTTGAATTTGGGCATCTTTCTTCTCAGCATTCTTCAGGCTTTCTTTTATGCCATCGCGTCTCTTTTGAAGTTGTTCGAAATTTCTGAAATTGCACGTTTTACAGCTACTTATTGGAAGCCCAACAATAGTTGTCTAACAGGCGAGGTTTAGTCTAAATCAGTGGCTCAAGAAGCATCAAATTAACTTCTTTGACAAAATAAATGAGTATTGGGAATTTCTTAAAATTTGCCTGAATTTGGGGGGGCTTTTGGTTAAAACGTGTATCTTACAAAAGATGGTTGATTTATCAAGAGGAAAATATCATTAGACGTTAGTAATCTAATAAATTTGCAATTACTTTGCTTCTTCCTTTAATAAATCGACTTTTTCCTGTTTCTGCGCCGACAATTCGTTGAGACGTTCCATGAATTTGGCTTCATCTTCGGCAATCTTCTCCCGTTCCTCTTCGAATTCTTTCGATTGTATTTGTAAATTATAACTACAACCAAATAAAGTTAGAATTGATTCGTACAATATAAAATAATCAAAAGATTACATTTCTTTCTGATAGAGAATATTTTTGCATTTAATAATCTGATTTTCAGCCTTCAGAAATGCAACAGCTTCCTCCATTGGTCCTCGCAATTGATTCAACTCCTTCTCAACCAATTTCAATCGGTTAATCTTCTCTGTGGTTCTCTCTGATAACAATTCAACACGTTCTGCTAAGGCACTCAGAGGTTTCTATACGACAACAATAATAAAAATAGATGCAAAGATAATTGTAAAATTGATTACTTTATATCGATCGGTGCCAATGACATCTTCAAGATATTCAAGCATACCGGTTTCACCTGCTGTTGCACCTTTACATTTCATCATAGCAATCTCTTCGACTTCTCCCTGAAATTGATAGAAATTGTAATTTATTCGAATAACCATACAAAGTCGAACTGACTTGTAAGATAAGGAATCGATTGTGGATCAAATCAATACCATGGTGGCGTAGAATTTTTGCAATTTCTTTAAAATGAACTTTCCGACCGTTCAGTTCGTAATACGACGAGTTATCTTTGTGTGCCGTTCTTGAGACGGAGAATTCGGAACCCGGTACAATCTCATATTTCTCAAGATCCTAAAACAAATCAAGTTATCTCTAAGTTTTTGTTTTATACTTGTTTTACCGTCTCATCATCGATAATTTCACAAAAATGTATCGATACAGTACAGGTCGGCACGTTTTTATGGTTTTCCGAATTGTGTATTAGCACCGATATCTTCTTTGAACGTATCTTTGTTGCTCTATACCCGAAAACGAACAATAACGAATCGATTACATTACTTTTACCACTACCATTGGGACCAATGATTGCATTAAAGCGCTACAAACGAACAAATCAAATTGAAATCGTTACGGCATTGAATTGTTTACAGTATGAAAAGGTCCTAGAGTTTGTGTTGCGGCAAAACTTTTGAAAAATCCATTTGTTATCTTCGTGATAACTAAACGTGAACGTTTCTCGTTGGATGTTTGTTGTTTGATCGGTGGCGGTATATAAATACCATCGACAGTTGTACCTTCTTCATCCGACCATTCCATATCGGAATCATCGTCGTTGGAACGATTTAATGGTGCTCGTTGGGCCATTTTTCGGAAATTATTTGGAAAACTTGAAAACGATAACGGTAGAAATTCAAACCGCCTAAAACAAACACAATTTGACAGACGACAGTTTGGGCAAGTAGTGCCAACTGTACACAATTGTTACTAGAAATAGGCAATAAATTGATAAATTTAATATTTTTCCGCGTTATTAAGAATCGATAATTATTAATATTTAATAATAATTGATAGGGAATCAATTTTGGGTGAATTCGATTGATATATTTGAAGAAAGAGTAAGATTTTATTTACAGCATTGCCAATAGTTGCAAATGAAATATCCCCACAGCCAACCATTTTTCTTTTACAACAGTATATTGTATGGCGAGTAGGAAAAGCAATATGCTACTGCGAGTCTGCAGTACATATAGAATTGTTTCCAGGAAGGGCAACTGATTTCGAATATCGTGGAGATGATTATGCTACGTGAACGTGACTGGCGAATCCTGGTGAACTTTTCTTGTATTAAGTAGTTGAGTCGTTTCACGTAACTTTATCCGTCTGAAGGCGTGGTTTGTGGATGATAGCGTTGGAGATCGGAGAGAGATGATTATGAAGCTGAGAGATGTTTGTAAGCAACTCTTGGTGATTTACCATGAAGCAGAGTAAATGGGTTTTTAATGAGAGCTAGCAACAGTAATAGTCCGGGTAAAAACATTTATTTAAAATTGTTTTAAATAAAAACAACTATAAATTTAATCTTTCTTCTTATCACTATCAACATTTTCACTAACTGTTTCGCCAACAATATCATCGATTCTTGTTTTATCAACTGGATACAGCCTGAAAAATACATTTCTTCTAAAATTATTGTTATTATGAAATGAAAATATTTTACCATCGTTGATACAAATAAATAAGGAAAACGACATCATCCCTGAAACAAGCTACCCTGTGCGCTGTTGGCATAGTTATAATAAATGCAAATATATCATCAATGAACGTGTTAAATGCCCGATAAGTGAATGCACGCCATGGTAGTGCAGCCACCGATTTCAAACGATAATTAATGAATAATTGCGGCAATAGAAATAGGAAACCAAACGCATAAACACCATTAACTAAACTATTAATTGTCCATGAATACCAGCTTTTATGCGGTTGATAAAGTAATGAATACATAGCGGCAGCTATACACAATGGATATAATAAATACGATAGATATTTCATGCATTCCTCATCGTATTTTCTAGTTTCTAATTCCTCTACACTTTCCGTGGATGTTCGTTTGAAACTCAAACCACCATTCCAAATCAAACTCCGTTTCAGTACTTTACTAACTTTCCAAAACTGCAAAAATTCCCAAAATTAATTCAACGTAATTGGCCACAATTGGCGAGATACTTCAATAATTGTAGCAATTCCACTAGGTATCAATACCAGTAACGATGTACCCTCGTCGAGGAGATACAAAAAGATTACAGTCTGTGAGAATGCACGCCATAACACTGAAGATGTTGACAGACCGGCCATAGACGTTTGACGCTTCCAAAAACTGACATCGTTCTTGAACGACAAGAAATCTAACAATAACTAAAAAACAAAAATCGTATTATTGATTAGATGGTGGATGATTCGATACGTACATGAATGCTGCCGATACAAAGCGTTGCACACAACAGATACAGATTCGTATCGCCGAAAACCCCCTTAACCTCATCTAAATCCTTTTCGGTGAAACCTAACGCAATGAAATTGTATAAAGTCGCTTCGATTTGCATTAAAAATCGCATCTTCCCCACCGATACCGGTGCATAGGTAAACAAAAATTTCGTCTCTTTCGTATCGGCGGTGATTTCTTGTAAATCCCGCAAACGTAATTGCATCGTATCTTGTACGACAATTGGTAGAAATTGTCGTTTCGGATTGATACGTATGAAACGTACCAATTCAATTGGTGGATCGTTATGTGAGATTTCGAACGGTTCATTACACATTATTATACCGAATTTACTGCGTAAATGCGTTATCGGTTGGATATTTTGACTCTTTTGTGATGCATTTGATTCATCTTTTAGCAAATTGAAAGCAACACTTGCCGGTATCGCGTATTTCGTTAATGGCGATTTGATATAAGTCGAATCTGGTAGATTCCTTAAATCGTTCAAATCATGATTGGGTTTCCGGGAATTATTAGGAACAATTATTGTGTGGATAAATAAGCTACCATTACGACGGACTGCTCTTGATAATTCTAATGGAATCTCTCTAAAACAGAAATTGCTGAAATGGTCATTTAAAGTTGAAAGAAATCAAATTACCTTTCCCATCGATTATTATAATCGAACTTATCTAAACTTAGAACTAATTCAATATTACCACTTCTCGAATTATCCGATATGTAAACTAATAAATCTAAATTTGGTTTTGTATTTAAATACGATTTATAGCAAGTATCACCCTTTTTACATTTCGGTACGGCAAAGATACCAAATAAATTATAAATGGAATTTAATATAAATGCAATAAATAAACATGAAAATATTAATGTAAATGATGGTCTCATTTTAATAATTAATTTAAATTAATTTGAAATTTTTGTTAATAAAAGACGTGGACTCTTTGCACACGTCAAATACATTTTGTTGTTAGTCTGTCAAAATTCATGCAACGTTGCCGCATTATTTCCTTAAGATAACAAAATAACGCTAATATTGCTCTATAAGATTATTATATTTGTTTATTTCATATAAAATAACAATAAATTAATTATTTTGCATAATCTTATAGGAGCAATATTGCAAATTATGGGAAATAAATTGATTTGGAGTTATTGCGATGCGATTAATTTAGTGACGAAAGACTACACGTGGCAACGTTGAGACTAGATTTCTGTCAAACGATGATCACAATGCTGGAGGGAAATTCAAAAGTACCGTTAAAATGACCACTGCTTTTCAATTATAACTGCATTCTTTACGGTTAAAATGGTCCCAATGGTATTGAATCTAACGTCAAGGACTATGCAAACTAAAGTATTGCACACAAACAGTTAAATTATCGTTTTTGTGAAAAGAACTATCTTACATACAGAGTAGGCAGATTAAATGAGGACATATATGAGTCAATAAAAGAAAATAGAGCTATAAATGATATAAATCCTACTCACCGTAAGCCTCTTCATTGGGACGATTGGATAACTGCTTCTTAGGAGTCGTTTTTTTGAATACAGAAGGCTCACGGTTGTTAAGATTGCCTCGAATTTGAGCCACTCTATAATCGCAAGTCGACCCTGGTTTCTTCAACAAAAATTCCCTTAGTGGGACGTACTGTATGCACTTATATAACTAAAGAAAATTATAATGTATCAAGTGAATTATTGAAGTAATTATTAATTAATGACAAAGTGGTAGAGTTGCGTTGAACGCAAGGCTTATAAACGTCTCTTTTATCTTCGTGATCATCTCCCTTTTTGTCTCTTTCTCATCTTCACTAACTACGCCTGCAAATATTTCGTGTTACATTAATTAAGTCTCCTTATATCTTACAGAAATGCAGCTACTTCAGTTTTACTGTGGAACTGTGAAGCTTACTAGGCAAATTTATCCAAACTATAATTTGGATAAATTTATTATGGATGCATGTATGCAAATTTAAAGTTTCTACAATTAATTGGTGGTTCTTAGGAAAATAAAATACTGCCTTAACAAATTATAGAAGTTTGTCTATACTTTATACTTATTTTCGAAAACAATACAACAGTGAAGCAAATAGGTAATTTGCGCTTCAATTATTCACTGTTTCATGTGTGATTAACTGCACGAAACGTACGGTCTTCCACTCACAATCAGTCTTTAAGTGTATTTATTCGAATTGTACATCTTAATTGAACATTATTAATTTATTCCTGAATTTATCCCTTAGCGAATTTGGTCAGATTTGTTTGATTTATCGGCCACCGAAAAGTATCAACGATTTGAACGGACTTATAAATCATTGAGAGTCCGACTTTAAACTGTTCTATTATTTAACGATCTTCGATAAATCGATTCATTATAAAAATTGCATGATTTGTGACAACAAAAGCGATGTTTTGTTGTCAGTATTTTTCTGATATTAGTGTATGAAATCGGTAATTTTACGTACAAGTTTTTCTGATGATTATAGAGTGTATATAGTAATTATAATGATGAGATATAATTTAGAAAAAGTCCACAAAAACGCGTATTTTTCTCAAATCTAAATACAATTTGCAATAACAGTATTCACCTGACGACATCGAACCTATCAAGACCAAGATGATGACGGAAGAAAAGGCTTGTAAGTTGTCCAAAATCTTTTACGCACGTAATCAATTAATCGTATTTTTTAGATTTAAATAATAATATTATAGAAATGCCAGAGATAGATTTTGATCCGGTTAATTCGCTAGGGGCGGAATATTTCCAATTTTTCCAAAATAATCGAAACCGTGTAGCCCAAGTAATTATCAAGTATTTTTAATGCAGTAGATTTCTAGTTAAAACGCGGATTGTGCATTTTGGATAAGCTGCTTTATTGTTTTGCAAAAAAAAAACAGCTGTTTAAAATTGAACTTGAGCCTTGGACGCGCTGAAAACACGGGGTTTTCAGTTTACGTTGACAATTTCCAAAAAAAATGTTAGACTCGAAGACCAAAAATAAACTGTGCGAAAAAGCGGTAACAAATTTGTGGTAACCATTTCGGAGTAACGGTTTTGGTTAGCAGAAACCTTACGATTTTACCTTAAAAATGATTGTCGAAGGGTAGCAAAGCCCTTGAAAGCAATGCCGATGCGAAGGGAGCCCACGGAGCATGTGCCCGGGGCGTTTCCAGTGGGGCGTCAATAGATAGCAAAAAGGGCGCATACAACTCTTATTTGCGCAATTTAACAAAAGCTCCTTATTCAAATATGTACAATGTACATACACTGTTGGCATATCAACTACGTATGTAAGCTTCAGCTTGACTTGGACAAAATTTCTACCTTCTCCAATATTTTTTCATTGCGAAAAAATGTGAATAAAATGTTTATGAATGTGACGAAGAGAAGCTTTAATAGAAAATTGTAAGACATTTATTCAGAAAAATATCAGATAAACCCGGAACAGTTTGACGAATTTCATTCGATCGATTTTTGAAAAAAATTGAGACTATATTAATGTACTCGGACACTTTCTCCTCTATTCTCAGGTCAAGTGCCATCTCTCTATCTTAGCAAGTGGAAATTCCGTACAACTGCATTTCTTCGATCAATACCCCGGTTTCGTTTGCCAGCACTGTATATTAGGGTGAGCCAAAATGACTAACCTATCGAATTTATGGCCTCAAAAGGGCCTATATCTTGGAAAAAAAAAATTCTCCAATTTAAATAACATGCAAAAAAATTTGTCGATTAAAAATGCTATAACTTTTGAACCGTTTGAGATAAAAATTTTATCCAGGCACATTCGTATAGGGCATTAAATTCTCTAAAAAGGTGCTTTGAAGTTGATTTTAAACTCAAAAATTCATATAGTAACGGGCTATGAAAGTTGATGAAAAATGGATATATTTTTTTCAACTTTCATAGCCCATAAGTATATGAATTTTTGAGTTAAAAGAACCAGCTTCAAAGTTTTTTTTACAGAATTTAATGCCCTATAAGAATATGCCTGGATAAAATCTTAATCTCAAACGGTTCAAAACCTATAGCATTTTTAATGAAAATTTCCAAAATAGCTTTAAACTAAACATATCTGTTTTGCATCAACTTTCATAGCCCATAAGTATATGAATTTTTGAGTTAAAACAATCAACTCTAAATCATTATTTAGAGAATTTAATGCCCAACAAGAATATGTCTGGATAAAAGTTTTATCTCAAACGGTTCAAAAGTTATAGCACTTTTAATGGACACAATTTTTCTGCGTGTTATTTATATGGGAAATTTCAAATGGCCACCGACACCTTTTAAAATTGAGCTAAAAATTTTTCCCAATAGGAGAATTTTTTTCTCAACATATAGGCCCTTTTGAGACCATAAATTCGATAGTTTAGTCATTTTGGCTCACCCTATTGTATATGATGAGTGGCTAATATAAAATCTAGCTCCCTAAAGAAATACACTTTTACAAACACTTACAAGTTGTGTGTAAATCAAATTATTTGGTACGCTGCCTATCCAAAATGAACGATTTGATGCTAATTTTACTGCTTACATACAAATAAAACTGATCTGTTTTTAGTACATAGTAGATACGAACGAAGAAGATACTTATGGTGCACTATTGAGTCGATGCGTTCGCACAGCGTTACGAATCAAATCGAAAAACCTCAAACCGAACGATATTATTTGTTTATGTACTTATAATCATAAAAATAGTTGTGTACCCTGGATAGCGGCTACATTTCTTGGCCTAAAAGTGGCCTCATTAGATCCGAAATTGACAATTGACGATATTGCACATCTATTAAAGCAAGTCCAACCGGCTATTATATTTCTAGTACCGGAAGCTACTCAATTAATTGAAGAATCATTGAAATCCGCTAATCTAGAAACCCAACTTGTGGTCTTTGGCGAATCCGAGAATCATGAACAATTTCAAGATTACGTGGAATATCATAACGATGAAGATGAATTTGAACCGGTCGAGATCAATCGTGATGTTACGTCTGTTATCTTTTTCAGCAGTGGTACGACAGGATTACCTAAAGGCATCTGCCAGAACAGTTACGCTATCTTGGGTCAGGCCCACAATTTGCTGTAAATTTAAAAAATTTTGATAAATCAAACGATTATCGATTGCTAATTCCAGGAAATCGGGTGTAGTAACTTCAGTATCTTTAAGTAATGCTTCATTATACTGGATCTCGTCGGTTTTATTGATGACGGCTGTATTCATGTCGGGCACAAGTCGTGTCATTTGGACCAAACCGAATCCGTCGCGGATTTGGTTGTTGATTGAAAAATATCAGATTTCGTTTATGATTATGGCGCCGATTGAAGCGATCGAAATGGTGAAGGCCGGCCGACCGGACAATTTGAACACATCAAGTCTTTTAGTTTTGTTTACCGGTGGCGGTATAATGCCAACGCCACAACTATTAGCGTTAAGGGATCTACTGCCGGGCACATTTGTGGCTCAAGTCTACGGGCAAACTGAAGTAGCCGGTGCTATCACTATTTTCGATGTTAACAACGTTAAAGATCTGTTATTGTTGGATAGCCGTCCGGGTAGTTGTGGCCGGCCGATTTCGGGAATTTGTTACAAAATCGTCGATCTAGAAGATGAACACAGTTTACTCGGGCCACAACAACAAGGTGAATTATTGGTAAAAACACGATTCTCTATGAATGGCTATCATAATCTGGACGCATCGTCTTGTTTTGATAAAGACGGTTGGTTGCGTACTGGCGATATCGCGTATTACGATGAAGATTTTTGTTTTTATGTGGTCGATCGTATCAAAGAATTACTGAAATTTAGATCGTGGCATATACAACCGATCATTATCGAGAATGTTTTGATACAACATCCGGCGATTGGAAAAGCGGTGGTTATCGGTGTGCCACACGATGAAGACGGCGATCATCCAACGGCCATTGTGATGTTGAATGAGAATCACGAAATCACCGCCGAAGAAATTCAAGAATTCGTCGCGCAACGTGTTGACGATAAACAACGTTTACGGGGCGGTGTTCGATTCGTTGACTCGTTCCCGATAACACCGTCGGCAAAAATCAAGAAACAACTACTGAAAAAGATGGTACTACAAGGCGAAATCTAGATATTATTATAGTTTTGGGAGTTAGGCAAATAAAGCTTTTAATACAAGAGTTTATTTTAAAATTACCAAATCCAAAACTACTAAACTAATCGATTTCAGTCTACTTCCAATTTCCGGAAACTTCCAGTAATGCCGTAAATCGAGTCGCGTTCCGCACCGGCACTACATGAAGTGTCCGCTTGATAACCGCGTTTCAAAGCCGATACGGCGCCTTCTTTCGCCTGTGGCGAGTACATGTTCTCATCTACTTCCATTTGATCGTGTGACATCAACATTGAATGCGATGCTTCCAACTCTTTTTTCCACAACTCTTTGAAAATTCAATAATTTAATAACTCTTTTTGGGTTGTTTCCGAACTTACCGATCATTTGCGTCATCGGCATAACACCGCCGTACTCTTTCGGTAACACGTCCGTTTCCATTTTACCACTAACTAAAGCCTCGTCTAGATTCGTATAGATATTGACACGTTTCTTGATCTTCTCCGATATCAATGACATACCGAAATCCAGTGCAAACTTCATTTTCGGATGCACATTGATACCGTGCACCTCTTTGTGCCGCATCGGTATTGTTCTCTCGCCGTTCTTCACAATACGTACCGCTTCCTTGATTGTGAATAATGTCAGATAAGAGAAACCAACACCTTGACCGTCAGCAAAATGTACAAAACCGCGAATTTGATTCTCCTCATCTTCCATGAGCGTTTCGTAGACGATGCCATGCAACCGGCACATATCACCTTGCGTATACAGATCCAAATCGAAAACACCCGGACGGGCGACGATAACACGCCTACCTTTACTGTCGCGTTTCGGACAGGCGAACAGGTAGCCGCGTTCGGTTAATTCGCGCATCATCGGTATGGTGATGTCCAGGCAACTGAAGGCGACACCGAACGTTTGGCGCAGCAATATGTAGCGCTCCAAGGCCTCTTGGGCAGCGGTGACGTGGAATTTTTTGAAGCGAAGGAAACGCAATAGGAACTTTGAGTCTAAAATGATTAATTTTTACAAGGGGGGCGATTAGGCATTGTTGGCGTTTACCTAGACGGCAATTTTTGATACGCGGATTCTGAATGATCCATTCACGAAACGATGCCAATGCAGCGTCGCGGGTCCGTTTCGTTTCGCGCAGCTCATCTTCGGCGATTTTTTGCGCCTCTTTGGACAATGTAGAGGTGTAGTTGTCCGGCTCGGTGAGCCACTTTTGGGCACACATGGCTGGTCGTGGATGTACAGAAATAAATTGCGTTGCGCCTGCAATTGCAGTTTTTGCTTCAAATTCTGTAAAGCACGAACCAATTTGGAATACAAAAACAAGTGATTCAACTAGCCGGCAAAACGCCGGATTGCTTACCGATTTCGGTACAGCACACGTAACTGGAACCTTGGCGTTAAACCGCACGCAACTGATCGAAAATTTGCAAAGAAAGTTAATTTAAGTTTTTCGGTTTGATTGTGCGATACGCCCCCCACTCAAATGGAAATGATACGTCTTCCCGACTAGCCTGAAATTGCAACTTCCTTAAACGGTAGAAGGTAATTAAATAAATCATTTAAAGACATTTTTAGACCAATTTGCCTACAAATTGATTAATTCAATTAAATTTGCATAATGCTCCAGTTTCATACGTTCTGTAGGTCATTGGCGCTATCTCTTTGCATTTATAAAGTAGTGTTATGTCACCTTTCACCAATATTCTCAAGAGAAAGTTCTGATTACGTAATAATAACAAAGATCTTTGGACAGACAAAGAAGTGAATAATAGACCGTTTATTTTTAAGTTTTTATAGCAGTCTTATTACATAATAATTGTTTTTTTTACATGCAAGTAAGTCTTGAGTGCGTTTGAGAATTGTTGAATTTTACCCACGCAGTAGCACACTGAACTTTTGCATAATAATCATAACATAACAAGATAAAACAAGACGTGTTTGATGAAAGAGAAAACTTTGGCCTGAATACTCCATTATAATAATAAACCAATAATTGTATACTTAAACTAAAATTATTCTTTGTGGACGTTTCATTATTGTAAAAGTAACAAGAAGTCATTTTACAGAAAGTTTCTCTATTATATCAAATAATAATGGTGTTTGTTTACAGAAGTTTATCCGTAACTGGAAAGTTTTGGAATGTTAAATAACAATTACTGGAAAGAATGTGATTTTTATTCAAGTGATTCCTTTTGTTTGTTTGTAAACAAAAAAAAATATTTAAAACATAAGATACATCCAAATATAGGCTAATACTCTTTTTTGAATTGTAAAAATATATATTTTTGCCACAACTTGAAAAATACATAAAAATTAACCCAACTAACTTGTGTATCATAAAATCTACGAATATTCCATTTCTTCAACTTCCTCTTCAGTATTATCCGAATACAATTTCCTCAATTTCTCATAATGTTTTAGATCTTTCTCTGGTACGGATGGTTTGATTTTAGTAAATGCACGTTTGAAATGTTCCGTATTTACTAAAATCGAATCACCACGTATGATGGCTTCTTTAAAGGCGAATTTCACTGATTCTTTTACTAATGCAGCTAAATCGGCACCGGTGAAATGTCGACAATCGATCGACGTACCGATTGCTTCTAGATCAACATCGGGAGCCAGTTGCGGCTTTGTACCATTCTAAAAAAATAGTTTATTATCAATTAAACGGAACAATTTGAATGAATTCGCAATGAAAGCGACCTCGAGCGAAATTATTTATAGTAAAATTGTGGTTTGTGTGAGAGAAACAGGTAAACTTTTCATTGCTCTAATAACCGGCGTTGTTCCTATTAAAATCTGATAATGCAATCATTTTTTATTAAAGGCGTGCTCTACTCCCTTATAGCAAGGGTAGGAAAGTGCGTATTTTCATTATTTGATGTCACGAATAAAGTAAAATTGGTTTGGTACTGATTACTATAGTCCTTATATACAAAACTACATAACTACCCGGATTTTGACGAATCTTTAAGGGTCCATTTCACACCTTAAGAGGGCTTAAGGGTCGCTAGAAAAATATAAGTATCATTTATTTTTCGGTGGACAACAATATATCACAATCTCAAGAAAATCGGAGGCAGACATCTCGAGTAGTTTCCTTGTTAGAGTAGTACGCGAGCATAGTAGATAAAACGCGTGTTTGGAAAATATTGCGACGTTGTTTTACTTTTTATAGCACAATATTCTCATACGCATTTATGTTTTTTTGTACAAATTTATTAAAAAAAAGTTGAGAAAGTATTCTTTTTTTCTGAAATGAAAAAGATATTTTTTAATGATTATGATTTTTTAAAAGAAATGCATACAAAAAAATTAAGTGTTATAGATGCAACTGTGCAAATTGTGCTGCGTTTTTGTTGCGTAACATTCCGTTAGCAGTAATATCGGGTCCTGTAAATTTCATATAAAATTGTTGGAAAGATCTTCCAGTTATGATAAAAAAATTTGAAGTCATTAATATCATTAATCGCTTAAAAACAACTTCATCCTAGAACTAGGACCATTGAGATACCAATTTTTTTTTAAGTTGATAAACCTAATAAGCTTCCATCAGTCTTTAAACGAGACAAACAGCACAAGGCTGACAAGATAAAAAGAATAAAGTTTTAAAATAGGAAGAAGACAAAGAAGGTCTAATCTCTGCTTCGGAATGGTTGATTGAATGTAAATAGCGAATATTAATCGAGAACAACAAAAGAATAGAGAATGAATCAATTTTAAATAATGCTAAGGCTTTTCATTTTCTATTGCATTAATTAGACTTCTTAGCTTTTTAACAGGTCGAAGTCAAAGAAACAATGAAATTTTTTTTATAAATGTCTAATTAATACGACAGGGGCAAATTTGAACTTTTGCGCCTGAGGCTAATTACTGTAAAACGTTTTTTTTTCTAGAACGGAAAAAATTGAAAAACTCTAAATGTTACCTTAAGCCTTAAGCTAATTATGCTTAGATTTAAGCCATATCAGCATCATGGTAAATCCGCTCATACGATTTAATTAAGTTGTAATAAAGTTACATTAGAGAATAGGGAAAAAAAACAATTGCGAAATGTGCGTAGTTTTGAAGGTCAAAATTGGGAAAGTCCCTTGTGAAAAATAGAGTAAAGCGCTATTTAAAATTGTAATAATTGAAGGCTTTTTTTTTAAATTTTTTCCCATTCGGAACTTTGCCTAAGGATGTCGTAAAACGAAGTGCAAGAAGTCTGGGTTGATCGTAATATGATACTTCATTTCCGCTTCAACTACTGTCGCTTTTATCAAGAATTTACATTATTTCTAAGACAAAATACCTTAGTGAGTGCTCTCAAGATTTCAACTCGATCACTTGCCGTTGGCAATCCAACAAAAATAATCTTATCTAAACGTCCAGGTCGTAGAATAGCCGGATCGATGATGTCTGGACGATTACTTGCAGCTAAAACGAATACACCTTGACGACCTTCGACACCATCCATTTCAGTTAACATTTGATTAACAATACGATTCGAAGTACCTTCCTGCAAATTTGAAAACATTTCAATAAAAACAATCAAATATTATCAATAATAGAATTACTCCAGTAGATTCAGATCGTCGAGCACATAGAGCATCCAATTCATCAAAGAAAACAACACAGGGTGCTGAATTGCGAGCCCGTTCGAAACAGAGACGTACCGCCCGTTCACTCTCACCTAAATACTACACAAACAACATTTAATAATTAATCACTGTAGAAACATCAAAAAAAATTACCATATTCAGCAATTCGGGTCCTTTAACCGATAAGAAATTAATACCAGCCTCATTAGCTATAGCTTTAGCTAATAAAGTTTTACCACAACCAGGTGGGCCGCACAACAGTACACCTGACGCGGTTTGTAGATTCATTTTTTTCGCCAATTCCGGATGTTGTACCGGTGCTAATATTGATAATTGTAATTCTTCGCGTATATCATTCAATGAACCAATATCATCCCATGTAACATCCGGTACTGTAGCGAAACCTTCACGTTTCACAGATGGTTGTACCGTTTTTAATGATTTGACGAAATCATCCATTGTTACACGTAAACTATTCAATTCATTCTCAGATAATGGTGTACAATGATGGAACCACCAGAATAGATCTTCTAATTGTGTTGTTGGTTTAATCAGATCGACAGGCATTGGTTCTTGTTCCGATAAATTCTCAATAACAGTCTTTGTATCATTTTCAACATTATTTGTTGTTGGTGTTGTTGATTGTACACCATTTTCGTTAATTTGTTTGGAATCATCATCAATAACAACGATTGGATTATCGGGATTTGCTTCATTAGATTGTGTAAGTGGTGTTGTTGACGTTGTTGATTCAACATCAACGATAATTTCTTGCTCGTTCTTCTCTTCATTGTCGTTAGTTTGATTCTCAATTTTGGCATTTTTCTTTTCATCTATAGCCTTCTGGGCAGCTAGAGCTTCTTCGAATTTCAAACGTTCCTTATGTGCTTCCAAAATTCTAAAAATTTCCTCATATAAATCAAATTTTTTGATTATCAAAATTAAAACAAACCGATTAACAGCACCCATCGCCGCCTCATTGGTTAATTGCATCAAATCCGCACCCACAAAACCCGGTGTAAATTTAGCTAAAGCCTCAAAATCCACATCATCATCCATTGGATGTTTGGCTGTTAAAGTTTTCAAAATTTGTATCCGTGATTGTAGATCCGGTATACCTAAACGTATTTCACGATCGAATCGTCCGGCACGTCGAAATGCCGGATCTAAGGCATCCGGACGATTTGTGGCACCAATCACAATAACACGACTACCATTCTCGTTATTACGTAGATCATCCAAACAACTCAATAATTGGGCGACAATCCGTCGCTCCATACCGCGCTGTGTATTCTGACGATTCTGTGTAATTGCATCGATTTCATCGATGAATAGAACACACGGTGTTGAATCGATGGCGCGTTCAAATAATTCACGTATACGTTCCTCACTCTCACCGGATAAACCGCCGACCAGTTCCGGTGCAGAGACTTGCAATAATGGTACACTCATTTCGCCGGCAATAGCATTCGCTAATAGGGTCTTACCACAACCGGGTGGGCCGTGCAATAGAAAACCTCTCGGTGGACAGATATTCAAACATTTGTAAGCCTCGCGGTAACGTATGTGGATTAATAAATTCAAAATATCCGTGATGATCTTATCAATGCCGCCGACATCTTTCAGTGTGACCGATGGTTCCTTTAGGGTTGACAGCGATTTCTTCTTTTTCTGCTGTTGGGTTTGTATCGGCGTCAATCCGGCCATATCAACTTTCCGTTTACGATTATTCTTATTTTCCAGTTTTGGCAACGTTTTGTTGACTGTGGTTATTGTGACAGAGTTTGTATTGTTCTGATAAGCGTTTTGTGATGTTGATGGGTGATTATTGTTGAATTTCTCGTTAATTGCATCTTGTACGTTCGTTTCCGAATCATCACTACTAATATCGATCAGTTCATTCTCATCGATTTGTTTGGATGTTGGTGGTACTGGCCGACAACTAATATCGATGAATTGATTCGTCAATTGCGCCCCCGCCTAAAATCCCCAATAATTCTCAACATCTTATCAAATACGAAAAATTCATGCTTACATCACTATTATCACTGACTTCCTCCTCTTCACTCGTCGTATTATCGTGATCTTCTAATCTGTAACTTTGCAGTACAATCGAGTATGCTTTCTTAACGGAATTCCGGAATGGTGTCCGTTTCAAGCGTGCATATTCCCGATAATTACGTTGCAAATCATCAGCCATTACGTTTATATCAACGTACGTTTTGTCACCATTCGATTCTAAATACTGAAATTGGTCGAATTACGATGGAAATTTAACAGAAATTTAGTAGAATTTCAGCTTACCTTTTGCACCCGCGGCACAAGCGTCGGGTCAGATAAGTAAGGTAACCTCTCCATCTACGTAACATTTGTTTTAATTATAAATCAATTGTTTCAATTGTTAGATTTATTCGAATACTGACCTTATAACTCAACTTTCCCATTATATACAACAGCGGTAGTCATCATTTATTATTTAAACAAAAAAAGAAATAATAAATTACACAAACACGTAGTAACGAAATGGATAACACTGAGATTAATTTTGAATGTGTCAATTAGAGGGCGCTACTTCTGTAAAAATGAGGGCAAATAGTGTTTATCTAAAAGTCGCGCATTTTTCGACAATTTATTTTTTATTTACTAATTTAATTAAATTTTACCTCTAGCTACCAAAAATTAAATTTCAAATTCAAAGTGTATATTTTATTTTTTACTTTGAGTTTTATTGGCGTCATTTGAGTTGTAAATTTGAATCTAGTTGTTAAGAACGAGCTGCAATTATCAGTAAGAGAAATTTCAGTCAAATTCGCTGTTGTAAAGATAAATGTAGACCAAAATTTAAATTTGTGAAATATTTAATACAGTTGAGAAAATTGATACTTCAAAAGATTCGAACCTCAGCAAATTTATTCCATTTATGTTTATTATTATATAATAATCGATGCCTAGAAAAATTAAATTTTATAATTGAGTCCATGTGGGCTACAATTATCCAGGCGCCCATTGAAGAGGGCGCTTGTTACGCAGCATCTGATTTAACCTAATTATTTATTTACAAATTTGTGTAAAATAAATGTTGTAAAATCACTAGTGGAGAAAAAAAAATGGATAAATTAACAATAATTTCCGGTACGTTATTTATGGCAGCCGATATTTTCGCTATAGTCAGCCTGGCAATGCCCGATTGGATTATAACAGATGTTGGAGGTAATTGAGTGTTGTTCGACAAATTTTTTTATTTAATTATTCCAATTAATTCGCAGGTGATACAAGGTTGGGTCTCATGTGGACATGCATGACGCTCTACAATCGTCCACAAGTCTGTTTCACACCCGATTTACAACCGGAATGGTTATTGGCTCTAGTTTGTATCTTTGTTGGTTGTATTTGTATAACAACTACAATTATACTGCTGGCATCATCACAATGGGACCGGAATGTTATACCATACGCTAGATGGGTTGGTTTTACAGCAAGTAAGCTATTACTAAAGTGGCTGTAAGCGATCCGCTTGTTGTCAGTTTGATGTGTTGTTGGATTTTTTTTGTTTGGATAAAAATTTGGGATTTGATGTTGGCAATTTTATTGTGAGCGAGCTCGCAACAAGATCACCAACATCAGCGAGTTCTTGTCGTTCGGTCAGGTGCTTTTTGTAGCTGTTTGTTGGGTACGCCCAAGAAAAGGCTCTTTCAAATAGATGGAACTAATCATGAGGGAAAAAAAAAACAGTATACTGAATATCGATTTTGTAGTTCATTTCTTAATACTTCTCGTTTTGGAAAATTCACCGACTACACAAGCGTCGGTTTTTACCGTTTGTGAGAAAAACTACCCAAGCTATGCAGTCAAGTGGGAAACTTTTAAAAATACCTCTAGAAAACCACAACTAAGCCAAAACATATCATTGATTTTGTGTCATACTTTGCCTACTATAAAAATAGCTTCTCGCTCAGTTTGGTAATTAATTAGGCCGCGGAGAAAAGAAGCTCCCTTGGTATCCCTCATCTTCATAATCACGTCTCTTCTTTACTTTAATGTACTCACAATTTTCAATAGCCTTCTGTTGACGCAGCTTAGAAAACGTTGAATCCGACATTATTTCGTTTGAGGCAAAACTGGCAACAAAGCTGATCGTTTCTAAGCCTTGAATACTATGATTAATTCCATTATTTTGTAGTGGTATTGTTCTGTTTGGCTGCCGTTATATTTCCGATGGGTTTCCATGTGGATGAGATCGGCGGACAGCCGTACCAATTACCAAACAGCCACCAAGTTGGCATCTCATATATTCTATTTGTTTTAGCCTTATGGATTACGGTAATATCGGAATTGTTTGCTGGTAAAGTGTGTTTACCGCATTTTTAAAATATCTATTGTTTTTTTTTATGATTTGTATATAGTTTGTTTTGTTGGTCTCGAATAAATCAGTATTCAAAGTGAAACACGTTTGTTTTATTCGTATTTTCTTCTTTATTAATAAATATACAAAAAAGAAAACCTAGAAATACTAGTTGTATAATAGTAGTAAACATCAAAAAAAATTGATGTGTTTATAGTTTATAAACTTACACATTAATTATTAAAGGATTGGTTTGGGACGTAGGGGTAGCTAAATAACATACAATTACAATATTTACAAATATATACGTACAATACAATTTATGAAAAATATTTATAAAATTTAGGACCTGTACTACCAAGTGATTCATTCTCACTACTACGAAACAATTCAAATAGATTATTTGTATTCGAATTTATAGCTAAATTTGCAAAATCCTCATTAATTAAACGTTGCAACTGCCTCTCCACATCGGTTTTTGTACCATTCAAACCACCAGTACTATTACCATTATTATTATTGTAATTCTGAACAACATTGTTCTCCTGTGATAAATCGGATCGTGCCTTACGATTATACAACGGATTCGATCGACTAAAATCGAACGGATGATGATGATGATGGTGGTGATGGTGTGGTAATTGTGAGAAACATTCAACTTCTTTCAAATAGATCGGTTTATTGAAATTTATCTGATTTGTCGGACTATCGTACCAATTGAATGTTGGCGATTCAGATGATGATGATGACGATAATGGTGTGGTACGATCGAATAGATTCGATTCAATACTACAACGTGCCGTTTTCTGATTTGTTGTTGTTGTGGTTGTTGCTGCCGCTGTTGCTGTTGTTGTTGTGGTGGCGGCTGTGTGTAATAAATAACGAAATTTCTCTGCTACATGTAAACCTGCCGTTTCCTTCAGATAATTATACCAACGCTCATGGATATTCGGCGGTTGTACCATCATATCGCCTAGTGTCATATTTTGCGGTAATAGATTGACGCAATCGTTTAGAATTGGTGTAGCTGCCACTTCAGGGAAATGAACATTATTCATGAATTGTATCAGTTTCGGTTGCGGTCTCGATTTCGGTGGTTGTTGTTGTTGTGTTTGAGGATTCTGTAAACGATTCATTGGTAGAGCAATCGGTATTGGATTTATAATCAATGGTGGATGATGGATGTCGTGTGGTGGTAATCGGAAGATATTTTTAATTGTTGCTGGTGGAGGTGGTGGTGGTGGCGCTGGCGGTGGTACTGGCGGTGGTGGTGGTTGTGGTAGATTCTGTAAATTACTCGGTGATAAATTGTAGAAATACGCCGGTCGATGTATTGGCGGTGGTTGATGTAATAATATTGGAAATATACGATTCGTTTCATTATGTAATGTTGTTGGATATAATGGTGCACCTGTTGATAGTGTTATACGGGGCAATTTCGTCTTTTCGTATTCTTCACGATATTTGCGCGGTATAAATTCCGGTGCTAATGGATTCAAACTGTAGATCTTCTTCAATTCGATACCATCAAGTTGACATTTCAATTCGGTCCAAGTGATGCCATACAAACTGTTATTTTCATTACAAATCTGTATGAAACGTTCCCATACTTTACTGCAACGTCCAATTGAACATAATGCAACTGGATCACCAACAACGGCAACCAGACTTTGGGCACGTGTTATTGCCGTATTTAATAATTTCCGATTCGATAGAAAACCATAATCATAATCGGTTGTTTGTTGGGTGTTTTTATCATTGGTACATGTACGTCGTGTACGTACCGTTGATAGAATAATAGCACGAAATTGTTTACCTTGTACGTTCAATACACGTTCAACACATACATCGATTTTACGTTTACGTAATTCGGAACGTATACGAAATACTTGATCAGCATACGGTGTAACAACACCAATTGATTGTTCATTGAATTCACCCCAGATATTCGACCAATTCTGTTTCAATTCCAGGACGCGTTCAACAACTTCATACACTTCTGAATTATTATAGAAAGCTGTTGAATTCTGATCTTGTACATCTTCACCGCGTGTCGTAAAGAATGTTAACGGATAGAATTTATTGTGTTGCTGTTGTTTACTACTCGATATCAATTTTTGTTCATAGAATGATTCCGATGTGAATTGTATAATTGTTTCATGGGCACGATAATTTTGACATAATAGAATTTTACATGAGAACGGATTTGGATATAAATCATATAAACGTTCCAATAATGATATATGGAAATTACGTTCTTTTGTAAATTTCGAATAAACATCCGGACCTAATTGCATATGATCACCAGCTAGGACAATACGGGTGTTTTCTGTTGCTAAAACTAATGGTGTTATTGTTTCACATTCTAATGCTTGTGCTGCTTCATCTAATAATATATGTGTGAATGTTTCTAATGGTAGGCCCATTGATGATAAATATACGGATGTTGATAGGGTTACAACAATGATTTTATGTTTTTCTATATCTTCAATTGTTGGTAATTGAAATTCACGTACATTACCAGTTTGTTTGATGCAACAATACTAAACAGAATACATAAAGTGTTATATTATGTAAGAAAAATACTTAGTGTTTCCCCCGATTGTTTGAGAAACACTGATTGCCGTATATACATACAGTTATGGCAGATTATCTAAGCACAGAGTCAAGAGCAGTGACGGATTTAATGACAATGGCGTCCTAATTGCTTCATACCTCACGACTAAAAATATACTTGACAAAGCTCGAAATTGGAAAACGTTCTATAACATTCGTTTTTTATGAAATTTTGCTTAAACTCCAAAATTTGCCGGCCCTGGATTGTTCCATCCTATGACTGGGCCTCACGGGCTTAAGCCTAAATCCATCAATGGTCAAGAGAAAAAAATTCTTCACTATTTTTGTTGAAATAGGCAAAGAAAAAGATGGCATAGGAAGAAAATAATTTCAAAGAGGCTCAATTTTGCTAGAGCAATACACTTTTCGTTTCAAATATGTAGTTATGACACTGTTCTTGTTTGCAATCTTAGTTCAGCAACAGCTCCATAAAAATGGTGATAAGTCAATATTGAGACCGGACCAAACCAGTGTGGAGGTAAATTCACAACGAGAAAGCATCAAATTCATTGCCTGTCAAATCGTTTTACAAATACTGCTTTTTGCAGTTTTCTCTGATGACACATAAATGAACAATCAAACTAAGATATAGTTCTTTCTTTGTCCGATATATCAATTTTTATATATTCCAAATATAAGGTAGTCATTTTTAGAGGTCCTAAATGTAAAAATTCGATCAGGACGCTGGATCCTTCAAAACGACAAAGGCCAGAGTATTAAATTTTTGTACCTCAATGACTTTGTATCGAGAGTAAAATCTGAGTTTTTCTAAAAGCAATGAAAACTTCAGAGATTTGCCCTTTTCTATAGAAAATATCATTGATTTGACCTCACGAAAACCGCAAAGTATCCCTTCAAAGGAGGCATTGGACAAGAGGCTCAGAGCTTATTTAAAAGCCAATTAGCTTAAGTAAAAGAACGCATGATGTTACTGTTCTCATTCTAAACTGCCTGTTTCATTCTTTACTACTGCTTTATATTAAATAGAAATGTTTGTGGGTAAGAAAATTGGCGCGACAGACCTGATTTGCATAAAGGCTCTTCGGACATTGGTTAAAAATAAAGAAAAAAACGTCAATGATGATCTTTTTTCAATAGTTGTTGTGAAAGTCCTACTTTACCCACTTCAACACTAAAGTGTTTACTTCACCGTTGAGTAAACACTTTACCATTGAGCAACGCCATAGCAACACCATGACAACCAACAACAAATAAACAAAAACATTGTTAGTTGTTTAGAGAAATCCAATAGCAACCAACAACCATTGACAACAGTATGAACAATTAATGTCATAACTTATTAGAAAATTAAAGAGTTTTAAGGGCAAGTATTGGAAAAAATCTTGTACTGCACCCGCTGGTAAAGTCCCTTTATCACCTTGTGCAGTAAATAACTAATGTTTCACTCATATTAAGTGATTTTAAAAATTCATTTTGTTTCAGGCGGTGCTTAATAATGCATTTTTCAAGAGTTTCCCAATATTTTAGATAATTTGGCAACTCTGATAATTATGTAATTTGATCAGGTTTTCATAGAAAAAGTTTCATAATTAAAGATCGGATTTTAAGTTAAGATAAGACGCATTTGAGACTGTTTTAAAACGAGTTTTAAATAAAAGATACTGTAATCAGGCAATTTGAAGCCTTCTTATCCACTATTACAGTGATAGTTTTTATCCTCTAGTGACAAAAATGTTAATTAATCTCTCTATAAATAAATAGGATTATTTATCAAATATTATTAAAAAAATAAAACAATAAAAACTGAAACATTATCGTTGTGGATTAAATATCGAGTAAACATGAAATCAAAGACGAAGTTTAAAATTGTAAAAAACCTGTTAGAGAAACTTGCTTTCCCCTCTCTTTGGCTCCACTACTCTCTAAACATGGGACGTTTCCCAAATCCATTTTTCTGACTTTTTCGTGTAGTTCTCTGTTCAACTCATGTGCCTAAATGGTCGGCCATCCCTGTATAAAATACAAAAACAGATTACCTTTTGAACCACTGGACTGACAGTAGCCACCCAACGTTTCTGATAATACACCCTCAATGGACGTGCACCTTCATTACCATTCTCTACCCAATTATCCAAATAATCTTTAATATACAAATCGGCAGCACTATTCGAATGTGTACATAATAAAATACGATTCCGATCGTCTTTAATCAACTCTTTGATAGCTTGTGCCAATGTAAACGTCTTACCAGTACCATAAGGACCAATAATTAAAATCGGCGGTATACGTATATGTAATGGTGTTGTGATTGCAACAATTGCCTCTTTCTGTTTCAAATTCAATCGACGATCCAATGATAACGACCATTGTCTAGATGGTGACCATGGTATATTCGGTTCTAAATAAATCTCGGGAAAGATCAATTTAAAATTACCAATTTTATCAATTGAATAATGCCATTCACAATACGGTATACGATTCAATTGAAATTGGATTTGTACAAATAGATCTAAATCACTTGTTAATTTCAAATCATCAACCATTATTTTCGGTAAACGTAAATAAATCATATTTTTACCTTTATCTTCAATAATGGCCTCATAAACTTTCCTAATATTCTGTTGTTCAAATAATATTGGATATAAATAGCATGTGTTACAGTGCATCAATATTAAACGACCCTCGGATGTATCTTCGGATAGTTCTTTTTCTAGAGTAATCGTGGCAAATAATTCACCATTTTGGGAATATTTCGCCGTACTCGATGCCATATTATTCGGTGCTAATAGATAACTGTGGGCCAATTGGAGTTTTGTTTTTAAATTGTAACGTGCTATCAAATTGTAACGTTCAATCTCTTCCACATACAATAATTGATGCATATGTTCACGGTAATTATTACAAGTTAATTTCTTTGTCGATATTATATCGTTCGATAAATAGAGATTATTTAAATCGGGACACGGATACATTAATTTCAAATTCTTCTCCCATTCGTTGAGATTATTCAATGGGAATTGTATGATTTCTATATTCGAGTTTGTCCAACGTTCCGATATTAACAAAGAGAACTCTTTATTGATCTCGGTAATTTTCTCGATTTCATTGTTTGGTACAACATCAACGCACAAATGTTTAACTAAAACCGGTTGTTTATCGAAATCGAACACGATCGTTTGCCGGAACGTCCCAAATATCGTCGTCTGGAATCCAACAATCACATCATACAGATTCGTATCGTTCTCCACTTTATTGAACAGCAACCATTCTTGATTGTTTTCGATTTTCATCGGATTACCATTGTGATTGATCGCGGCTAAATTGAAATGATTACGGTACGTGTCTTGTAGTAGAGCAACAGCGACCAGTGGCCGATTTGTTTTGATTGTAAACACCCACTCGTGATTACCGTTCTTCGATGTAACAATCGTTGATAGTTGCGATGAACACGTATCATCGACATCTTGCAATCGATCGGCCATCACCGATTTGGGATTCGTTGTCTGTCCCCATTTCTCCAATAATTCCTCCGTATACGATTTACCTACAATTCGTATCAATTAAACGATTTATTTTCGATTGAATTACGAGATTACCGTATAATTTCTTCTCTTTAGCACGCAATAACCGCATCTCTCGATATTGGAAGCGTTCCTTCCATTCCAATAGTTCGTGTTGGCCGTGTGCTTCGACACATTGTAAACCATAACGACAATTACCGTACTCTTGCCAATTGTCGCAAATTTTGTACAAATCCGATTTGAGACCGCGCGGTGGTGCTCGATATTTCCAATCGTGTCCATCATCCGACATTATCATCGTTTCGTGTTCTTGTGTTTGACAATGTGCCATCAATTCGGTTTTGTTATTAAATAATAAATTACAATAAATACAAAATAAGCGATTTTGTTCGTTGGTTGTTGGTGATTTGTTGTTGTTATTGTTATTATTGCACAATGCCAGGATTTTCGTTAATTTGATCTCTAAACTGTTCAACCAATTATTGAAGTACTGTTTGGATGTTAATTTAAAGAAATTCTCGAGCAGACTGATTAATGGCAGTTTCATTTCACCGATTTCCGTCCATTGTTTGATCAACATAATCCATTCTTTTATGATTAATTCGGCATCTGAAATATGTACGTTTATCAATTGGAATTTACGTTATCAATCCGATTTACCTGTATAGCGATTCATTATGAATAATGTGCGTATTAAACGGATCCGTGTACGTGATTCATTCGCATTATCGTCTCGATCATTCAAATATTTCAAAATGTTTCTACAATCATTGATAACGGCCTCATAATTGCCTAATTCATATAAACATTTCGATCTATCTAATAGATACGTGATTAATTGTGTCTCTGTTATTTCAGGATTTTGTAATAATTTATTATAAACATCTAAAGCCTGTTTCCATTGTTTATTTCTCAAGAAATCCTCAACAAGTGTTTCCATCTCTATTTGTTGTTATTTATACACAAACAAAAACAAATAATTTTCCGGGTTTTTCAACAAATCGTGCTTACAACCACAATTGTGTTGGAGAACAACAACATTATCACACACTACAGACAATTTCACTTTTTGGTGGAAATTCAATGGGAAATCGTTCGATTTATACAATGATTACTACCATTAATATTAGAATTGGGGCGTTTTTAATACGAGAATTTCGAAAAATCGTGATAATTATGAATGAAAATGGTTTAAATGATTGGTACTTTTTTTACAAAATTTTTTTGTTTTTATGTTAACCTAAACAATAATGTCAACAGACCAACGAACTCGACAACTTGATTTTGACTTTTTTGTAGTTCCAATTCGGACGGTCGTAGTTCAAATGTAGCCTGGCGGTAAATTTGAAACGAAATCAATCCGATTATAACAAGGGTAGTAATCCCTTGGTATTTTTCCAGAAAATATTTTTTTGAAATATTGCGGGGGTACCAAGCAATTTATGTAGAAGAACGCTCTTTCGTACTGTGGAGTTCAAGAGCATACAGAGCTGGCATATTGTGTAAGCGTTGCGGCCTGATAATATTGGAATGAGCAAAGCATCTTTGTTTTACAATCAACTGTATCAGAGAAAGATAGAAAGATTTGATAGAATTATCGTCCATTTGTTGTTTTAAACAAAGACACCATATTTTTATCATCTTTTTGCTTTTAATGAACGCACATCGTAGGTTTTTATACTCTGTTTTACGACCAATCAGAAGGAGTTGTGGGAGACAGGGATACCCTATGATTGCAGTCGTCGTTCTTCTCTTTTCTTTCTTTCTTCTCGAAGCAACGGCAAGCCACGCCTTCAGACGGAGAAGGTAACGTGAAACGGCTCTTAGCTACTAATATCTTCTGTTTTATCGTTTTTCCTGTTCCATTTCTGTCTTTTTATAACACTAAAAACGATATATTGATACATTATTTATTTCTTTTCTTCGGAGTAGAAATATTAGCTAGAGTCGTAAGAATTATAAGATTAAGGACATTGAGCACAATTCTTTTATTATATATAGTGTCGGTAAATGAAACTGGCATATTGGGAAGTAATAAGAAAATATCTTTTCCATGTATCCAAGTTATGATGTCGAATAGACGAAAATTTCTCGAATTTCGAGAGATATTAAAAATGTATCTATTTTAAAATCAATACGTGCCTCTCTCGGAAAGATTTCAGAACAGTATATTGCACAACTAGTGCAGAAAGTTGTCCATGGTCCAACGAGGTGAATGTGCTCAACAGCTCAATTTTTTTGCATCGTTTGAACTAGCTTATAAATTATAGAGGTACAAATGAACGAAGTTTCTTACAAAATAAAGAGCACAGGCTTTACATTACAAAATGATTATTTTAAAAGTTAACAGAAAAACTCTATCTATAACATGTTTATATTATTTTTTTATGGTAGATAGTATTATAGAGGCCTGTCTCTCTCGTCATGTTTGAGCGAGAGCAACCGAGACGACATAGTAATCTACTCTTGAAAAATATGTGATACGAGAGACCTTGTTCTGCCGTCGAAAGATCTCTCGTTCTTAAAAAGATCTCTCATTCTTTCTTCGGCTGTTACAGTAGAAGGAATCAACATAAGCGTCTCTGTCACATTTATAATAATTTTGCTTCTTTTTTCTCTCTTATCTACAAGCCATGTTTTCAGACGGTGGAATTATGTGACAAAATATAAATATATGCGATAGTTTAGCCGCCCTTGAGCTATAAAACGTCGCAAGTTTAATCTTTTTGGACATTATTTGAGGATAAATGGTAGTCCCTCGAACTACACGAAAGCGCTCCAGAGTCAAATAATATTCACGTCCAGTGTTGGTATCGACGTTTTCGAGAATAAAAAATAAGCTTTTTATTTCAGGCGCGGAAGCTTTAAACTTCTTGGGTTACTTTCATAATTCATAAGAAAAATTCGCCAGATATTCTCTTAATTACCTGAAATTCCACCTAAACTCGTAAGATTCAGTCTTATTCCTATTTGATCTCTTTACAGTTTCCATTTCATATATAATTAAATAAATCTCATCGTTTTTGCATCATTTGTATGTGTATAAAACTTTAAAATTCAAATTTGTTTGTATGGGAATTTCGCAATTAAATAACGATTTCAGTTTGGCAAATTCGGTGATTCAATTTAAGGAAATTGTGGAAAATTTGGAAATTCTCTGATGATTAAAAGTTTGGAATTTGATTATGTCCCAATTCAAGTACCGTTTCAATAGCGATTCTCACCAAATTACACAAGCAATTCTTTAGAGACAGAATACAAAGGGATGGCAAAAGTTTTGTGAAAACACTCATTTGTGGAGATGTCATTAAAAAAATTGTGTCAAGAAGTGTGACAAAGTAGACGCTCCTTCAAAATATCTCTCAACACAACAACTTCTACGTAATTAAAGAATTTTAATAGCAAAAAAAAGCCTTCTCTGAAAGTTTCGTATTGTTTCAGTTTGGCTAAGATAAGGATTTAATTTTCAACAGTAAATCCAAATGTTGATTAAATGAATCCAATCTTTATCTCGGTTTAGTCGTTAAATTAAAAAGATTGTTGGAAACTATTAAAGTCACAATTTTATTAGAATCACTTACGATATAACAACTTAATTAAATAAATAAAGAAATTATTGCGGCTGTGGAAAAATTATTGTTTAAATTTAATCTATTTGAGTGGCGAAACATATCAGTTTTTCTGATTAGGGCAGTATTTAATTTTAAAAGGAATTCTGTTGATGAATTTTTCAAGCGGTTGACCTCATTCGAACGGAACCATTGATTAAAATCGAACTGACACAGAAAGACCAAAAACCATCCTATAAATAACACAAAGACAGTGATATAATTGCCAGACGATCCCGCAAATCTGTGCAATTAATAGGCAGCATGTTTGGAATTTATGGGGAAGCAGTCGATTTATTAGATGGCGAAATTGGGGAAAAAACAAGAGAACAAGATTGAGAGGCTCAACTTATAACAAGAGGCATAATTGAAGCTGTCTGCGGTAGTAAATCTCAATTAATACTATTTGTATTAGGAACACTGTTTTATTAATGTGGATGTTGAAAGAAATTACTCCACCCAAAAAAGGCAATCATAGTCTTTTATGAACGCACTTTGCTGACAGTTTTTATCTATGTTTTCTCGATTTTTTTTCAGTTTAATTAGCCTGTCAACTTTGCATAAACCACAAAGTAGAATGACTGGGTTTCGAACGATAGGACTTGATTATAACGTGGCTGAATTATGGGAAAACCATGAGACTAACAAGGAACTTGACGAAAGTTGTCCAAAGGTAATAGGTCAAGCCGTCTCGAATGTTTGGCGTGTCGCAGAGAAACGCCGAAAGTTGTTAATGATCTCCGAAATTTCGCATTGAAAATTGAACAACAAAAGACTGATTAATTTCCAGTAGATATAAGCCGGAAACACAAAGAATTGTTCACCAACCTATTCCTGTTATTATCGGGATTTGTTATACTGTATCGTGTCAAAGAAGGTTTGTTTTGTTGTCATAAAATGTGTATGGAATGTTGCCCGGCGCATCCACCAATTTTTCCCCCATATCCATTTGACAATCGTGGAATAAACAATCAAATTAAATCGAATGATTTTATTCTTTTAATTTCCTTAAACAACCCTCTTTTAGGTGATGAACCCTAATCTGAATAGAAATGCCGACCCAAATAATTGGACAGCTTTCAAGTGAATTTGTGCCAAATTTACATACAGATGGATCACAAATAATTCCACTAATAAAACTAAAACAAAACCGGTCACATCGTTCTCCCGAACCACTAAAATTTGTGGCGCAAGTCATATGATGAGCGACGGACGCGTGTACCGCCACTTAGCATCGGGACGTACATCGCGACGCTCACGTGCAACTAAACAACAATACCGATAAAAACAGAACAGTACGCGTTTAGATGAATAACATTACGTATTTGATCGTAGCCAATAAATTCTATGAACTATTTATAAATTTTATGTAAATGTAAAATACAAACAATTTATATATAGTGTGTATTTTTGGGTGACTTGACGCCGCAAGGCGTCCAGACATCCTGGAGTACAAATACCGCTTGGGCAATGACGGTATGGCTCTAATTGGTCGTGGTGGTGGTGATAAGGAGATGGATAGCGTCGCCCCATTACCATTGCCGCCAAGATATCGACTTAGGGATCTAATCATGGGCGATTACGCCTTCAATGATGACGGTGAAAGGTAATTTTTCTTATTCACATTTTTTATGTAGCTCACAACTATAAGTATACAGTTGAAGGGGGAATGAAGCGTGTTGGCGTGCTTGAATTTAATTCTATTCAAGTTTATTGGCCTACTTTACCCCTTCATACAGTTTATAAATTATTCTTGCGGCATTGTTTACATTAATAGTCAGCATTTATGATTCAAACTAAAAATTACTAGTTTCGAAAGGTATGTTTCGACAACCCTATTGATTTTAATTAAATTTATAAGAATCGATTTTTATTCACAATACATTTAGTATCAGTGTGATTTGATGGGAGATAACGGTGTGGGGTTTTTGATGAAATGACGGAGAATTCGGCGAAGTGGATTGCAACTTCTTTAAATCGTCATCAAGTGCTAAATATTGTAAATTTTGTTGTGAAACTGTAACTCGATCGATCTGCTCTCGTACGACAACCCATTTAGCACTTTAACAGTTTTCAGCAGTTTGCTGATTCACTATCGATGATTCTTTCAGTTGCTACAACTCGACTAGTTGAAACATTTCACTGTGGCGACTTGAAAATTTACAATTCAATTAAGTTCTCTTATTAGAACATGAATTTCAAATTAATTCGGTGTTTTTAATCAACCGGAAGAATTTCTGGTTAGACTGTTACAGTAGCAGTTTAATAAATAAAAATTTACGTCAATAATAGAATTAGATCGAACTATCGAACCCTACATCCACTATAGGTGTGATTATATATTAATATGTCGTCGGCGTATTGTAAAATCCGTCATCTAGAAAATTGCATAAGTTTTGTCCGTTTAACAGGGGCTGTTTTTGTAACTCCTGACTGTTTTCGCATTCCTCGGCTGTCATACAGTTTAGTAAAATGTCTGAACATTTCAGGCAATAAAAGACTTCAAAATATTCACCGTTTTACGATCTGCCTAGTCATTTTCTAGATGACGGATTTTACAATACGCCGACGACATATATAGATTGTTATATATAAATTATGACAAGTTTTATGGTATTGTACAACTATCATAGCTTACGGAAATTATTCTACGCAGCAATATATTAGATCGAGCTTTTATTTAGATAAAAGCACCTAATTTACAGCTCAATTTTGAGCTTTAGCGCGTGGACGGTTTTTATTCCGTTTTTTGTTTTTTGTTTGTTGTTTATATCGATTCATTGGCTTCTCTTTCGAAATGCTGAAAGATTAATTTATTGTTTTAATCGGTGAATAATTAACGAAAATCGATCTAATGCAACGTATTACATCAAAACGAATTATTCTTGATATGCTTCCCACAAAATTCCAGTTACGTGTCCACTTGAAAAGTATCAAGTTGTATAATTTGCACGTTCACATCCACAACTCGTCTATTGTCCAATGGCGGTTCTCCAGAAATTGTTCAGCAATTGCACGTCCCCACAAAACGAATGAAACGACAACCGAAAAAATGATAGAGAACACTAAAAAGTCTATCAGTGCAAATAGGAAAAGTTTGTAAGTAAACGAAAAGTTAATCCGATTAACACGAAATTGGGTGAGAACGGCAAGAATTTCAGCACCCAGCCGGTTGTCTCGAAGAAGCAACGGTAGACGAATCTAGCAAAAAAATGGTTGTAGAACGAGAATTGGAAAAACTTTGACATGTTTCCAGCAACATCCATTAACTTCCAGCTTCTTAATAGTGAACTGTGAACGTCTAATCTTAGAACTGTTGTTATTTCAGCGACAGACAACAACTACACACGAGAAGATTTACCTTCGGATCAATTAATTTATGAGGTCAGCTCGTAAATAATTTATGTCGATCATTTATTTCTAGCAACAAGAGAATTAATGTTCTATTTTTAACGTTTTTATGTCGTGATCGACATTAGTAGAAAGGAAGTGAGACTATTGTCTATATTATCCGATCCCGATATTATCTGATTTATTTCAATTATTTCCTGTCGAATAAATTCATTTTTATTTGATAAAAAAAACGTAAAAATGAATTCTATTTTTGCTATCAGCGAATCGTGTAAATAAATGCGCAATATGTTGATAAACGTATGCAAATCCTTGTACGATGAAATCGTAAAATATTTAGATGTTTTTTCAGTGGTTTATTACAATGCGATTGTGAATAAAAACGAATTCCCGTGTTGATAATGAGCGTTTTTATTTGTTTCGGTTTTGTTGGTGCGGCAATTCAATTTGTGGGGTGGCAAAAAAATTGACCCATTTTTATTTAAATATAATTTAAATGGAAATTTCAAAAAAATGTCACGATCAACATGGCTAATAATCAAAGCATCTGTATACAGAGGAGGCAAACGAAATAGCTTAAATAGGACAAACTGTTTCTTCTCTAAGGACTTCTCAGGATGATGAAGGCTTGAATAGATTATTGATTTGCAGTATCGAAAGCCGCATATAATGTTGTGTAACACATATTTAGTAAAACACTCAACTTTTACATTAATTACTATATTAAATAAAACTTTATGCTTCCCATGATAGTACTGTAAACTATTTAAGGCTGAAAGCTGGTTTACCATGTGATAATTTTCCCACTTTATATGTATGAGCTTTCAAATATTTAAAATCCTACACAATACTCTGCCAAGTTCCACATTCGACTTGGAGCTACTAATTAACCATTTATTACCTAAACCCACATTATTGATATTTCTCCAATTACCTTCCTTCAATTGTGCAATTGAAAGATCTTTAGAAATGTTAGACACAGCGGATTACTATTGGGGAAATGTGGGGGGTTGCATTGGAGTTTTATTGATAAAAATTCACAACTGGGAAATACGTTAGATGTCTTAATACAACTGTCGGAAACAGGCGTGTTTCGTGTCGTCGCCTTTAAATATGGATAAAATTGAGTATCTCCCAATTCTTTGTAAGAGAGAGCTTAATGTCAAATGGAATTTATTCCGAGCTCATAGACGTCGATGGAGCTCCTTCCAAATTGGCAATGTAAATATACGCGATTCACTACTAAAACGAAACCGCAGACAGAACTCTGCCTTTTGAGTAACTCAAACACGATAAACCAACTCTGATGGAGTGTACTTACACTTTTTTAAAATTCAATCAGATAAAAAGAAATGCGTTGGTCTTCTAACGCAGGTTGAATAAAAAACCGTTTGTCATCAAGTCGACGTGATGAAAAAACCGAAAGATTTAAGACTCTTCCGAAGCAGGCCAGGACGTGGAACTGTGTGCAGTAGTCGTAAGATATTAGAGTTTTTTAATTTCCTCTAGTGGGTTGGTAACTTATCTGAATAGGAAAAGACTAGGGCAGGTCTTGGAGGAGTTACAATACAAAAAAGCGTTATAGTAGTCGATTGCCACCTTCTCAAAATTATTTTTTTTATGATAATCTGTAGTTTGCTATTTTATTTTTCATGCCATGATAATCTGTGTAATCTGAGTGTATTTACAGAACGCCATAAAACGAATTTACATATTTATTTATTATTTTCAAACTCATTAAAAACCAAGAATATTATTTTCTAAAGAGAATATATAGCTCGAATATTCATTAATATTTTATTAAAGCTATAATACCACTATCAGACAAACAACAATAATAATGGTAATTGCTACAATATTAGAATGTAATTATTATCATGGTACATTATTATAATTAGATGATAAATAGAAGTGTCGACTTGAACGCGGCATATTTACAAGAGTTTTCCGTTAATTAATGCAGAATAATTAAAACGAATACAACTGCATGCAACTAAACCAGATCTGAAAGTTGAACAAAGCCTTTAACGTGTTTTACGTTTAGCTAACATCAATTAGCTACAAAGCAAATGTTGTAATACACCCTCTGGCCCAAAAGTTTTACCACAAAACGAGGCCAAAACCACGTCAATGAAATGAGAAGAGACTGCATTTGCCCAAAACAAAAAAGTCTTCAAAATTTGACACAAAACTTATGAAAGATGTAGTTTCCATGCTGGTGGTACTAGTTTCATTTTTATTGAGCCATTGCAGGAACTCTGATTGCGCTCCTGAAGATCCGTGATACGAATGTTGGTGCAAAACTGCAAAACACGGTCGCCTGTCTAACTGTATTTGTTGAACCGTCAACTGCTGTAACTCAACATAAAGTTAATTACATGAATATTACATTACGGTTTTTTTTTCTTTACTAAAACATTATGCTTGATTACATTTTCAACAACTTTAACCTTGCCATCGATTGATAATATAAAGCAATTGTCTGAAATTGGATCAGTGAGAATAAAGATAAACAACAGCAACAAATTACAAAGATAATCGTGCATTATATCTACGCAGGAAGCTAGAAGTTCGTCTTTGAGTAAAAACCACAACATAACACATACGGTTATCGTTGGAGGATCGGCAACGGAAACGTTCCAAAATAAATTGTGTGTAGACACGTCAAACATTATACAAGACGGTTTTCATTAGATTCACAAATAAAAAATATAAAACATATACAAAAATATATATAAATATAAAATAAAAAATATACATAAAAACATAAAATAAAACAGAAATATAAAAATATAAAAAATAAAAATAAAATATAAAATAAAAACTACAAATATATATATATATATACAATAATATAAAAATTATACATATAATAAAACAAAATACATAACAATATTACAAAAAATAATAAAAAAACATATATATATAAAAAAATAAATATAAAACATAAAACACATATATAAATATATATTAAAATAAAATTAAACAAAACATATATATATAAAATAAAAAAATATACAAAACATAAAAAAAACATATAAAACAAAAATAACAAAAAAACATATAGATAAAATATAAAATATAAAAAAAAATACATATAAAAAATAAAACATAAAAATAAAAATACACATACACATACACATAAAACACACACAAAAATAGATAAAAAATAGTAAAAATATAAAAACAAAACATAAAAAACACAAAATATACAATAAAATAAAAAAAGAAAACAAAAAATAACATACACATAATACAAAAAATACATAAAAAAAACAAAATATATAAAAACATATATAATATATATAAAAATATACATATAAAAATAAATAAAAATAAAATACATAAAAATATACATTATATATATACACATACAATTAAAAATATACAAAATATATACATACAAAATACACAAAAAACACATTAAAATAAAAACAAAAACAAAATATACATAAAAAAAACAAAAAAATATATATAAATACATATAAAAACATAAAAATATATATATACACACATATATATATATAAAAAAACATACATACACACAATAACAAAACATATACATACTAA